>OV050033.1:180340792-183269542 GCA_920105625.2 Clusia tigrina
GTGAAATTGACTTTCACATTGTAGTGAATAAATTTGATTTGTTGTTTTTTTCATGCTTGGAACTCTCCTGTACCAAACTTTATTGTTTTATTTTTAGCTCATAACTGCATTCAGATTTCCGCATTTATTTTATTAATATTTGTTTTTTACTTTTATTCTAATAAGTGCTGGGGTGCTCAAAGCTTTGCAGGTGTGCGAAAGCTTTTTTAAGCTTCCCATATACACAAAAGTTGTCAATCGGGAATTTGGGCTATAATTGCCCTTCTATGAAATTTATAAAGGCACATATTGCCATTTATTGCTTTTCTAAACTTCTAAACTGTCTGGAGGTACATTGGCTAGTTGCAACACAGCAGTCTCTGTAGAACGCCCAGCCCTACATGCATGTTGACATGGATGCAGTCGAGCATTGTATCCTGATGTGGTATGCTTTTTCTATCATATTTGTACAAATGATGTAAGGAAAATTTGTCTGAGGAATTTTGCAAAGGGTCCTTCTGGCCTACTTTGGTATGAAAACCACCTTTGTCTTCCTCCAATCTCCTTGATATGTATCCACCTTTTCCCTCCTACATAATCTTGGTATGTAACCAAGTACAATACTAATCCTAGCTATCTTAATGAGTGGACCTAGAAGCTAATCTATATCTTTCCGAAGTAGAGCGGGAGAGATGCCGTCAAATTAACCTTTATAAAACTTTCTGACTTTCTTTACCGGATAATCATTGAATACAAATTTGAATATTTAACTGATGAGTTATGTTTAATGATTATCCGATAAATATCTAAACAAATTTGTTACTTTGTCCATCATAGTTTAATTCCTAACATAAACATAATCGAACAGCTCTATAGGCAAACTCTCTGACTGAAGAAAAATGTTTAAATTTATTCTATTGAACTAGTGAAAGATGTTCTATTATATCCCCGAGGGTCACAGGTTCAAATCCTGCCACGGGCTTGGTCTCGAAAATGCTTCTTTCTATAAAATCCTTTTCTCTTCGAGTCGAAAGCCTCTGTAGCCCAACACCTTGCACTCATAATTAATTATGGTATAAGGTATAATAATAATAATAATAATATTCTATTATATTATTCATTCTTTGAGGACCTTATATCCAACTATGGAAAGGTTGATTCAAATATCAATCCTTGAAAATGCAATACACACACTCATCCGTTAGGCCTGACCTACACTGCACTTTAAACTGATTTCATATGTTGTTCACTCGATTTTTAAAGTATCGGCCCTTAAGTTCAATAGAAATTTGACTTACTGTGGTACAAATATTGGGTATCCAGGACTTAGAACCAAGGCTCAGTATTAATTTAAGAATTTTCTTATATTTGCACTTTCATATAAACAGTCTTAACCATACCCCATATACTCGTATATAAATAAGTCTGTCTCGTGTCATAAAGGAGCGCCTGTTTACGACCAACTGTCAACAGTCATAAAGATGACAATAATTGCACATGTCACTCGAACGGTTTGCACATAATTCCTTTTAACAATTTTTTGACGAGCAACAGAACAACATTTATATGAAATATCATAAACATCCTTGCTTATTATGCAGCCAAAGTTGTGCCTTCAACTTCAACGCCTGCAACAGTGCTCCTACTTTAGCTGTCCATCATCGCGAGCGTGAAGCCATGCCAGGCCGCAGCGTGAATTATAACAAACAAGTTGCATTGCGAAATAAAGCATTTTGTAACATTTACGCGCTCGTAAAAGTAAGGAACAGTTAAAAAGGAAAATAAAACCGCAACGCAAACAAATGCAACAAAAAGTTTTTTCATTAAGCGACGTACATGAGTGAAACGCAAAAGGACGCAACGGCACAGCTTTTTGCACAAGTCACTCAAGTGATGCAAAACAAGGACATTGAGTGAGAGAGGAAAGGAGACAAATAAAATAAAAAAGAACTGCAAGCAGCAAATGGGAATTCGGCAACGCACGAATCTTCTCCCATAAGTATTTTCAGCTTTTCCTCCTCTCCATTTTTCTTCGGAAATATTTTTTGTTTTTGGTTTACTGCTTCCTTAACCAGCGCAAAAGTTGAAAACAAACGGAACTGTTAATGTGTGTACTCGTTTAATGCGCACGAAGATATCCACTGCCAAAATGACGCATAAAGTTGGCGGAATAAAAACTTTAACGATCTCATAAATTCCTGACGTTTTTCGGAAAGGTTTCCAAAAAGATCAAGTCATAATTACAATTACGGCAATAGTGGCGGAAGTGCACACAAAGGAAAGGAATGGGGAAATCATAATTTTCCATAATAACCTTTCCAGCTGCACCGAATTGATAATGACTGAAATAAAATTTCAATAATCAAAATTAATTAAAATAAAGTTCCGCTCATTGGTTTCCATCCGATAGCTTAATAAGCCGCAACTTCTCCCTCACAATACCTACGCCTGCAGCCTTGGCGCTGTTATCGTTCTGCACAAGCAATAAAGTTCTGCTCTTCAAGCAGAGCACAATGCGCTGACAATATAAACGCTTTTCATTCGCTGAATAGCAAAAAACACAAGAAATGAAAGAATAGCAAAAAGTTTAAAGCATGTAAAAAATGCAAGGTACCAACTCGTATAGTTTTATGTCTGCTGTTTCTAAAATGCAGAACCATTCTTTGAGCTGCTCTTGCATTTTAGCTTGCCAGCAAAAAGTGGGAATAATGCTGTCAGTCTCATTATGTCCGCATGAAAAGCCACACAAGCGAACGCACACACGAATGTGCACTGCTTCTGCTTGAATAGCGTACGCGGTTCCCAGCGCCTGAGCGCGTATCCTCATTGTCATTGTCAGCGACATCATCATCATCGCCATCATCGTCAGTTCTCATCACTCAGTGCCACTCGGCAGCTAGACTCATGTTAAATACTCGTAAATTAAAATGCAGCGACGACGACTGCGAGCAGGCGAGTAATCCTGCAGCAGTGACTCTAATGCGAAATGACATTTTCCAATTTGGCTTAAATGCGGCCTGACACGTACCGTGCGTCTGCATACGTGGAGCTGGCTTTCAGACTCGTACAGCGCCAAAGCATTTGCCAATTTAATCACATTTCAACTGAATGCATACAATTTTAATTAGCTTCTTAATTAACAACAACAACAAAATTCAAATAAAATTAAGTTGATAATTTTTCATTTTGTCGCAACTCTTTTGCATTTTTAACCATCACTCAAGGATGCTGAGCGCAGCGCCAGTTCATTAAATGCATTTTCATTCTCTGCCAGTTGCGGGTTTTGTTTCAGAAATAAAATAAATTAATTCACCAGAAGACACTTGACGCATTGGCCGTGCCAACAACAGGAGCAGCCGGCAGCAGGGCTGGCGAAACTGAACACTCTGTCTTTGTATTATTCGAGTTTGTTGTTGTTGTCTCTACATTTGCGCTATGCGTCTCTTTAATGCCAATCATTTGCAGTGAATGTGGTTTTCAACTTCGTTTCACTTCCACCCCCCCCCCCCCCCCTGGAAATAACTTTCTCTTTCACGTTTCCCTGTACCACTTAATCAAATTACGAGTATTTTGCAATTCTTTTCTCTACTCCGCTGTATTATGTGCTTTGATCTTATTTTTGTGTGCGCGCCACGCCGCCCATTTTGTACTTGTATGTGTTTTTCGTCGAGGGCAGCCAGCTTAACTACGTCATTTGCTCGTTATCCTGCGAGAATCGAGATAATTATATTATGCATCAAAAGCGTGTGTTGCGTCAAAGGAAATAGAAGTGTGTATGCAGCTGACTTTGAGAGCAAAGTTAAAGGGCCGGAGCGAGTGCGAGGAATAGGGCAGGACAGGTGGTAAACAAAATTGACGAGGAAATTGAATTGATTAATAATGCACTGAGGATGGTGGACGAATAGGAGTGCACTGCAGTTTCCTCTAAGTTTGATTTTTAATTCAACTTAAACAGCTTTCAAAAGCATCCTTATAAGTTACGAGTATACCTAAGTATGTGAAACTAAGACCAAATGCGTGACGAGCATTAGGCCATAGAAGTGTTTCCCACCACCATGCGGATAAGCCACTGGGATAATTTTGAGAAATAAACTCCAATTATGAAACACTTGATTGAACTATTTTCATCCAGAAACAAGCTGATGGGGAAACTGTAGCTCTTTCGATATAAAATAAGGAACTAACTGAGGAGCAAGAGTGCATCGAACACCAGATACATAAGTGTCCAGCGCGGTCCAAACTGAGATACCTGATGAGGATATTGATTGATCTGTTATGTAACCTGAAGATCATTTCCATTTATTGCTCAACTGGTATTTTATATTGATTGATCTCTTATGTAACCTGAAGATCATTTCAATTTATTTCTCAGTCATGTAAATGGCTTCGTTTTTCAACTACCGAACAATTTAAAAAATAAACAAAAGTATGTCAGAAAATACTTTACCTAGCGATGTGATTGAAGATACTCCTCGTTAAAGTATAGCAAAAATCACTCATATATGAAGTATCATAACAGCAGCCATGGAGGCATACACAAGCTTTGATTACACACATTATTAATATTCATGGGGGAAAAATTACAAACATCACATCTGCCACTCCTCCAGGATTTCCTCACAGGCAGTCATCCCGACCACTCATGTTTGACGAAAATTTAGGGTACGAGTAAGTCTACAAAATTACTAACTTATCTTTGAGATTAAGTAATTAAAGTTCCGTCTGCTTCATGAGCTTCATTATAATTATGCATGAAACTATTTTGCTTTGACTTATCTGCGAGTATTCATCAAAGAGATGTGTCTCAAAGAAGTCCTATCATGATGAGACTCACGAAAACTTTTAATTAAGTACGATTGAAGTTAAATTTGCAAAAATAAAAGTAATAAAATCACAAAAGTCACTTAAAACACTGCAAAGGTTCAACTGAAATGTTCAAAAGAAAGAAAGCGACAGTTCGGAAAAGGTACGAGTAGAAAAAGGAAACCACTTAGGAAGCTGCAACTCAACGCAACTCAACTCAACACTTGAACAAGTCTCAAAAGATAGAAATCACAAATGTAAACGACCGCCCACGAGCACACGAATACCAACATCTGAGCACACATACTCGTGCACGTGTGTGTGGGTATGTGTGAGCGCGTGTGCCTAAGTAGTTTAGGCAGAAGCCCAAAGGCTTATGCTACTCCATTTACCCACAAACTGCGTTATCTGTAAAAAAGTACCACCATCGCACATTGCCTCAGCACAAGGGGGGATGGAGGGTCGCATGCATTAAAAGAGAATCATCATTCACAGGAGGGAAATAAGGCTAAAAATTGGCATAAGAGTCTAAGCAGACGGTAAAAGTCGTGGTGGGCTGTGCTGGGCTGGACTGGGTGGGGGTAAATAAACTTGATGTAGGAGCAAACTAACTAGTATAGCCATACCCGGCATCCATACACACACACTTGCAGGCACACTGACACATAAAGCCATTTATTCACTGAGAGGCAGGGCGCATATGGTACTCGTTTAGCCTACAACCCGGGGTCATTGCAAGAAGTAGTGCTGAAATATGCAAGCCTTAACTACATTTGCCACAAGTAGCAAGTATGCTCTGATTTGTGTTTACCTGACCGTACTTTGCAAGTTCTCTTATTGGCTGAAATATTGATATCAATGGCGAATGCAGCCTCTCCACAAAATTCCGGCAAATGTTTCTAAAAGTTACTTTATCTTGTATTACATGGACACACAGATTTTAGCCTTGACTAATGAACTTATAAACTGATATCGTTCCACTCTTATAGCTACGGTGAAATATTGATTTTGTTTTTTGTTTCGTTGCAGATTCCGAATTAGAAGACTTTGAGACGCCAGCACGTTATCGTCCCGATTCCCTAAGTGCCCTCAGTCGAGCCACACGCTTCACCGAGGACGAAATTAAACGAATTTATCGCGGTTTTAAGGCTGAATGTCCGACGGGTGTCGTCAAAGAGGACACCTTCAAAGTAATCTATTCGCAATTTTTTCCACAGGGAGGTTCGTGCGGTACAGTATAAATTGCTTCGTTAACATTTTGTCTTGTTCTAGAAGTTCACTAATGCTTGCCTTGCCATAATTCTTCCTCACATCATTGTCCTTTTCATTTTCTTCTCTCCTTATTAGTTTCCTCATTTGTATGTATTTTATTGGCGATACGAAAAATTGTTCAACAAAAACAAAATAAAACAATCACCAATAAACTAAATTTGGAATTAAGAAAATCATTCTAGGAATGCTTGTATTGAGTAGCCAAATAAATGCTCCTACTTTTTGTTTGTAATCATCTGAGCAAAAGTAGTTTTTAAGTTCGGTTTCCTCTTGCAAAGTTAAATAAAAGTTAGCGTTAAACAAAATGTAGCTCAACAAATCTCGATGTTGCATCCGTTTCATCATCATCTTACAATCTCGTTCATGCCTTTCCTGGATTGCATTCATTTCATCTGGTTCTAGAGCGTTATTTGGCCTTCATCATCTTACAATCTCGTTCATGCCATTCCTGGATCAGCAACATTGCTCTCTAAAGTGGCAATTTTCTCTTCGCCATCATTGCAGGAGCCCATTGCTGTGCAGAGGAATTTCGTTGATCAGTTCTCAAATTTCAAACTTTTTAAACTGATTTACTTGAAAGTCCTATCTAGACAATGGAGTTAGATCTCTGATCTCAAAATTCCGCTGTTTGTCGTTGGGTTCCTGTTTAACATATGACTAAATTTTAGTTTTAAGTTAGAAAAGGAAACTCAGTTTTATATGGTGGACAATTTAGATTCAAGGGTATTTAATTTGTTTTCATCATAAGAGTGAAAACACTCCTTCATGTAACATCTTTGAGTTTAATTGAATATATACGAAGGACCTTGTCGAAAGTCAAGTATTTGCTTGCTATTGAAAATACAGTTATAAATGCATGTAGTCCGTTATTTATTTTTGACTCCTTTGGAACTATTCTTGGAATACATAAAAACTAAAAACAGATACTAATTTTATGTTTTGTGAACAGAAATTGACTTTAACAATGTCAAAGAATGCGAAATATCATAAGAAGATATTTACTAGAAAATAGTTACCTTCGGCACAATCCTTGTCAGTTAAGAAATGTTTAATAATTTTGTTATTATTATGATGATGTTTTTAAAAATTTATTATTTATTATTATTTAGTGATTCTTTTATTTTTATTTACCCATCTTTGAACAATAAAATGTTATGGAATGGATGCTTTATATCAATTATTACAGACACTCCTATAGAATTTTGAGACCATACCATACACGTAACTCGAACCCGCGACCCCACTACTATCAGTCTAGCTTGCCACATAAGTCGCCTGAAAATTGGATTGAATCCTTTCATATCTTGGAACCAACTCACCAATGTTATAACAGAAAAAAGGCACAACAGAAATATGTGAGCAAATATGTTGCTTTCTGCACAAGTGCCCACACAACGGATTTCATATTCAGAGAAGTAAGCCACAAAGAAGACAAAGCTCATACAGACTCGTTTCCTTCTATTTACACATTGTAGCCAACAAGTATTAACAGTTCATAGGGACACAAAGAGAAATGAATATACAAGTATGTAGAATAAAACTACACATAAAAAAGTAAATAAATATGAACTTTAACCCAGTCCTCACATAGGCAGACACATTATATTTGTTTTGATTGTATATACTCGTACCTATATGCGAGTATATAAAGACATCAACACAAACACACTCACCACACGCTGATAGACTTATACTCGTACCTGAAACTGACAATGACAATCGAATGTCAAACCACAGGAGAAATCAAATGAATGCTGGAGCACAATAAAGAAAAGGCAGCACTCTAGATTCGGGCATATGCGAAGGACACTAAATCCATTAAGGGTGCCATTTGCGACTGGACTCTGTTCTTTGTATTAATTACGAGCATTGAACAGGTTCTTATGACGTACTTGCGTGGTCAGGCAACCTATTTTTTGCAATAGTTCCACACAAGTTTCAGAGTCGATGAAAGTGGCGATATAAGTCCGTGAATCCCCCAAGTAAGAAACTATTTGTAAAAAATAGGCATAATTCAATGAATTAGTCAAAACCATGCATAATTCAACACTTACGAAATGTGTATAATATATAAGCGTATGTATATATAAAACATATATAAAAGTATGTACATATATAATATATATATGAGAGTATGTATTTATAAGCTTATATAAGCTTATATACATATAGAAATATACAAAAGTATGTACATACATAATATATATGAGAGTATGTATTTATATATCAGTAAATTTTGTGGAGTTTCTTCCGCTTGCTATCTTCGACTTGCATTCTTTTACACTGCTAACTCAGCATTCCCTTAGAGTCCAATTACATTGTTATTTATTCATATAAAACATATTTCCACAGCTGCTGTAATCAAAGTCAACTGCAGTGATTTCGTATTAAAACAACTCGTACAATCGAAGTCTTCAATAACGGCACCCTGTTTCCTTGAATAATTAATAACTAAACTTTAACTTGAGTAGCAGCAGTTTGCAAAATGAAACAAAAACCAAATGGACACAAGCTCAGCGAACATTTACTGCCAGTTAAGCAAAATACAGCGGAGTCATGTTCAGACACCCTAAAAGTATGCTCTGTTTCTGTGTAATGGCACAAATTTTTCATTGAACATGAAGACTGAATGGCACACAAAGGGATCCAAGACGGCCGTGCAAGGAGACTAAATTAATTTTGGGGCTCATTTTCAATTTCGTGTTAGCCGCTATTTGAAGATTTTTTTTTATTTATCCTCAGAAACTCCTACGTTGGTTACAGCCTAAGGCTGTGCAGCACCATTCACCACTCTATATACACACATGCGTGTGTATCCGGGAGGCAAAAGAAGCGTGTGCATGTGTGCCTCCCACCCGAGAAGTATGCAATAAATTTTACTTAAAATAAGTGATTCTGTCTATTTTCTTTGCATTTGTGCGTCAGGCTCTCCAACGGAGACGGATGAAAAAGAAAACAAAAAGGCATATTAAGGTCGAAAATGAATCAAAAAGAAAAAAGTGAATCAGTAAATTATCGTAATAAACTTAGTTGTAGGCTTCTTCAGTCAGACATGAATGTAATGCATTTGTAAGTCCCTTTCATATCCACATACGCATGTGCGTATGAGTGAACATGGCAAATCAGGATCTACTGAAGGGGCATATATACATATAAACTTCCAGAAATACACACACACTAATTCAAGCAGTATATCATAATTCAAGCAGAAAAGTTGTAAATTTTTCTTTTCACATCAGTTGAAAAATAAATATTAAAATCACTTTTTATGCTGATAAGCAGCTTGCTGGAAAAATTACATCAAAGAACATGATTCGTAATTTTTATTTTAACCCACACGGTGGGGACATTTCCCACATATACATAGTAACTAACTATGTGAGCATAAAATATGAGGGCTTCGAAGATGTTTTGTGTATGTGTGGGTGCTCTGTGTACAAATGAGGCGGCTGCCTTTGTCCAACTTTTTTGTTTTGTTTCTAAGAAAACACAATAAACTCCCACCGAGATGTCTTTGAGGCTGAATAAACAAAAAGAAATCAGATAATATCAAGAAATATGAAAAAGCATAAAATTGAAAGTAGGTTTTTGTTTGCTTTCAAAGCATTTTTATTGAATTGTATTGAATTTAAAATATTTAAATATACTTTCTATTAAAATATTCACACTTCTTAGAAGTGTGGCAAAAAAACCATGTCTGTGGGTGGCATTCGTGTGTTGTGTAGTAAAAAAAAGATTAATTTTTTTTAAACATTTTCTTGTACACCAAAAAAGTACGATTGTAGCCCCACAGCAAAGTTATTTTTCTCCACTGAAATAGCGATAAAGTAATAAAATGTTTCTTATGTGACCTCTTTCGTTTCATGTTCCCAATGTTACATTTAAATATGTCGTTCGCTTTATGCATAAAGCAACCTAACCAAACACCCTGCAGTGCTCAAATGATTTCGCACTGAGGTAAAACTTTAACCTTACATGACCTTCTCCAGGCACAACTGCATAAAACAACATTTGCAAATAGTAAAGCAAACGAAAACAAGAAAACATTCACGCAATTTACTTTAATAAATTACAATGAAACTGAAAACAAACACAAACAACATATTTAAAGGCGAATTGTTAGTGGAACGAAGCTTCCGTTCCTTCACGGCTAAAACATACGCTCACGAGTGGATTTCTTATGCACTTATGAAACATCGTGAAAAGACACCAAATGCAAATGCAATTTTCTCGGTGTCAACTAAAAGAATTTTACGCGCTCTTTTTGTCACTTAGGGAAAACGCTTGAATATACATTTAAGTAGGATCACTCCAAGACAGAGCTTTACAGCCTTTTATGTTGTCTCAAGGTGGATTTACTGCGAGATGGCTAAAAAAGGGGTGGAATTCGGAAATATTTGGAATCATTAGTAAAGTAGTAACGACTATGAATGAGACTATATATTATATATATATATATATATATATATATATATATATATATATATATATATATATATATATATATATATATATTTATATATATATATATAAATAATATATAATATTTATATATATATATATATATATATATATATATATATATATATATATATATATATGGGGGTTTAGTTTGTTTTAATTGAAAAGTACTTTATTATTTTAAATTATAGAGATAAATTCAATGTTAATGTAAATAAGAATTTGTTTGAAAACTGAAATATATTAATTAAATGAAACTCTTCACGTCTTTTGCTCTGCGTCTTCACGTCTTTAATCGTCCGCGTCTCGGTTAGAACTCCCTCTCCTCTCTTGCGTACTCGTTGTTCACGGATTTTGTGACGGTGAAAGAGTTGCCATATGTGTGGCAGATGAAAATCCCACATATATATATATATATATATATATATATATATATATATATATATATATATATATATAATATATATTATTTATATATATATATATATATATATATATATATATAAATAATATATATTATTTTTATATATTGTATATATATGTACTAATTGAACCTGGAAACTATAGACAAGTATCTAAAGAAATCATTTGACAATTCTTAATGTCAACCGCAAGAATTTAGCACCTCCGAAGCATGCTTACTCGTATATAAAATATCCTCAATAAGACTTTGGGTTGAAAGGCGACTACTCAGGCTCAGGTGTTCGGTGCCAGAAAAGCAGCAGAGCTAGCGTTAACACAAGGTACTGACAATGCTACAATAAACTTTTACATAGACAGTCAGGACCCATTTAAGGCAATAGTCTCAGGTTGTTCATTTTCCAAAAATGTTTCTGAGTGCAAGGCTGCAAAGGACAAGCTGTCTATTAACCGGCGGCTATACATCTACTGGGTGCCAGAACACAAAAGTTTAGAGGGAAATAAGACAGCGGACAAGATTGCCAAAAGAGGAATTGATTTACCAAAGGGACAGATCAGCTGCGTTCTGAAGCCTTTACAAGTAATTTACAGAGTTTTAGGGGGAAGCTTGTTAAGAAAGGTGGTGGTGAGGTGGAACAACGTAACCAACTGCAAAACTGGAAAGCTTATATGCAAACCATTTCACAAGCAGTATACCACGTCTATACTGACACTTCAAGGAAACGTTGGCAGATTGATTAGGCCATTGCCTAACGACAATACACGCGAAAAAGATGCGGACCACAAGCAACAATGGGTGTAGGAAATGCGGGAAAACAATCATCTCCTATGTTTCTGTCCATCGATCGTTAGAGCACGCTTAAAATATTTACTTAGGTATCCCTGGTATGGGGAACTACATGCGATTTCAACCCTGGGAATCGCTCCATTTATGCGGCTAGCGAAAAACGCCTCCCTATTCAATGATCTCTACTTCCGCGAGTCCTAAATGGGTACTAAGGGATCGCTAAGGATATAACAGGTCTAGCCTATGCGATCAGCCAGTGTAACCTCAGCTAACCTTGAGTTAGAGATTTTGGCTGCTAACCTTGGCTTGAGATTTTGGTTATTACGAGTTATGGATAAAGATTTGTATTCCACATAATTTGAGACATAATAACAATAAAAATAATCATAAATATAAATTTAATAAATAATTATAAAAATAAATTTCAAGAATTATATTATATTAAACAAGATGACTCTCATTAACTACACACTTTCGGAGCAGTATCACTTCGGAGCATCAGTATCAAAGAGTCTTCCATTTGGTATTGAATTATGCGGAATAGTCTCTACTAACTCGAGTTGGGTATGTGCTACATCAGTAGAACTTTGATTCGTAACTGGTAGCACAACTACTAACGCCTGTGTAAAATACAGTATAGATTCCTACATGCAAATATATATAGTATACAATGTATATTACAACAATGTTGCCGTATATAAGAACGTACACATGTAGAAAATTATAACATACTCTCAAAATACAGAATTGTACTTGAGAATACGACTTTAGTTAGACAAGTACAGATTTTGTTTTGTTTTTTAATCAAGTTTAGTTAAATTTTTTTAATATAAGCCTTCAAAGGACATTTATTTTAGTTATTGTTTTAAACAATTGATCATACCATATAAAACTGAAAGTTTCTTCCAGAATCATTTGTAATTGTAGGTACTAATCTGTAAGTCATCAAAAGCGCAATTTCATACCATACTATCAACAAAAATCAGTCAATAAAAATGCTTGATTAACTCATTTGACTTGTTTCAATTTGTGCGAAAAAGTTTTGTGCAACAGAATGTTAACTATTTTTAAATGAACAAATGAGCCTCTAACTTAAAATCCTTTCAAACTATTTTAATGGAATATTTTTCTTCTTCTCCATACACACCCAACTACAACAACCACAGCGAATCCAACCCTCTACGCACATTATGTTTTCAACACACTCGATCAGGACCACAGCGGCATCGTGAGTTTTGAGGTGAGTTCAATTACATTAAGGAATCAAATTTAATTTTAACATGTTCACGCATTTGAAGTGGTTCACGATACCAACTTAAAGCAGAAGAGTTACTTAAACAATCTCTCCAAAAAAGGAATTGTTCACCACTATTACGGAGTAACTCCGTTCATCTTGAATATAAGTTCATATTTAATCGTATGAGAAAAATGGATATAGCAATTTTTAAGGACACTTTAACACTACTTTGTGTATCCCACCTTAACTGGTAATGATAATTCATGCTTATCAGTTTACGAATAAATATAATCTCCGCAAACATCGTCGTCTACAATTCCTCATTTCGTTGATATATTAAGGTCCCATTAAACACTCTTATCAACTTTCCGCATTATTATTTTAAATTAGCACTGGCAGCCGAGACGCTTTATTTAACAATTCCAATTAAGAAAAAAAACAAATTAATGAAAGGACGAGACTCCCCTTAGCAGAAATAGTCATGACGGAAAAAATGTTGTTTATATTAATTAAAGTACCCTCAAGAATGATGATGCAATTGCCTTTAAATAAAATCCTGGCATGATTTCCAAATTAGCATAGCAAGTGCATTGTGCCCGTCCCCTGACTCGTCAGGGCTCATCTTTTTTTAATAGTAGGCGAGCTAAATAAATAAAAACAAAACAACAACATAAAATAAAAACAAAAACAACGACATAAAAACAGAAGTGAAAATGGAAACAAAAAAGTTGGGAGCTAATTAAGGTGCTTTCTCTTTGTGTTGAGCATTTCCTGTGCAGAGCATTTCACCACCCGCAGCAGACGAAACTTGTGTGGATCCTCTAAGGACACAACACCCGAAAATGAAATGTGTATAAAAGCGGGGCACACAAAAATGTTCACAAGTATGGAGCAAAGTGAACGAAATAGACATGCAAAATCTTGCTTTATTTATGTTTTGCTTTTTTTGAAGTTTTATGTTTCAATTTCTTCTTTTTTTCGGTAATTTCCGGTGAAAGGAACATAAAGCAAAACACGCTTTCCTCCCAAGGCCCACACTACACACACACTCACACGTACGGAGGCGTCTTCTAACCGAATGGTTAATTAATTTAGCGAATTTATAGAAAAGGTCAAGTCAATTGTGTGTTGGCAATATTGCTGAACAAAGGGGAGACAAGCTTGGATCGTAATATTAATTCGATGCGGGGCGTGTCAGAAAAGAAATGTAAATTTTTTAATTAAAAACAGGAAATATTAAAATTACTCTTAATAAACAAATTTCGAAGGCGTAATCTTAATGCAAGTGTTAATCTTAAGTAGCAATTCGTTGATCTGCTCCTTTACAAGGTCAAAATGCGATAGAAATCAATGCTGAACTGAACAATCATTATACATTTGCTATGAAGCTACTGGTAGAGTTCCTGAGCAGTTTCTTTGAAACAGTATTGCTGGTATACGGCGATAAGCCAGAAAATCAGACACATCTGTACGAGATTCACATCAAGAAAAGCCGCGAGCTGACACACTGGAGGAAGTGTCAGAAATTCTTGGTTCAGGTCTGGGAAAATTAGGCAATCGTTCCTGATTTCGAAAGATTTCCACCTCAATTGATGTAAATAGAAAAGATTCACAAACCTAGGTGAAAGGATGAATATTCTTGCCGTATTTCAATACTCTTATTATTATTATGTGTAGGGAATTTAAGCACCTCGACCTTTCGATTTATTGTGCCCCCCATCAGAGGTTCAAAGTACATCTTTGAGTCCTATCCTCTGGATAAATATGATGACAAGTTTTGGCTCCAGAGGTTTCACAACACTGGCAGAGCCCTGGAAAAATCCCAAGTATTTCCTGCGGGTATGCATGGGAGGCGGATTTCAATACTAACCTGTTCTAGCCTCAGCCAGAAGCGTATACTTCAGCTACTTCAACTCGGACGCGAGTCCATCAGCACTACGATTTCGGTGGTGCCGGGGTATTGTTTCTTCCCCAACAAACAATATACCGTCAGCAGTGTTGGGGAAGCATGCGGCTAGGCTGGGTTTGCCCCACAATGACTTCTGGCATGGGTGTGGTGCTGAGGAAGAAGAAGAAACAGTACTACATCTTCTGTGTCAGTGTTCATCCTTAGCCAGACGAATAATGCACATCTTCGGAGCTCCTTTCTTAATCAACCTGACAGAGCTTGCAACCTGTAACCCCCATCTTACATAGCCAAATTTATCCAACTGTCAGGTTCGTTCCACACCTTTTAATAGAGGGAGTCGTGCTGCCTCAGGTGCTGCAGACGCGCTCACTGTCTAAGCGGTAACTATACTCGTCTTAAGTGGTCAGCGCGTGTACAGCACCTCATCCGTGGTATCACAATGGGCCATTATTTGTGCCTGAGCATGCTTTTTGCTAGGTGACAGTGTACTCAGTTGATTCATTGAATGAAGTGATTTATAGGTATGCGCGTTGAGGTGAACATTGGCTCCAAAACATTAAGCTCGACCGGCCCAATCGAGCAACACAATATGGCGAACGATAGCGAGGTATCTAGATAGATAGATATATTTAAGGGTGCTATACACTGTGACCTGAAAGATCTATTGTGATGCCCCTATTTATTTGAAAGATGAGGATAGTCTCATCTATAAATCTTCTGTCAAGTTAATATTCGACAGGAATTCATATATTTTGGAGGAATCAAGATGAGGGATCTTGCTCATATCTAAGATATATTCTCCAAAACACTTGAGTCTATTGTGTGCTAATGGTCCGCAGTGTGTGATCAGGTGCAATGAGGTTTCGTGTCTTTCTCCACAGAATCGACAGATGGCATCTGAAGATATACCCACCTTATTCATATGTTAATTGAGTCTACAGTGTCCGCTTAAAATGCCTGTGATGATTCTTAGTTTACCCCGAGGCATATTTATTAACTCCTTAGCTCCTTTAGGATTAAAATCTCCCAGAAGAGCTTTGGACTGTCTTAATCCCGGAAGAGTTTTCCAGGTTTGACTTCTTTTTGCATATGTACACTTCTTCAGCAGGCCTCCAATGGTATTGAATGATAATCCACAGAAGGGTTTCCTAGCGACATATCTAATATATATATTTGTGCTCTTACTTTGTCCAATGGATTCTGTATAATTTCATATTCTCATCCAAGTCCCGTAGAGTAAAGCGAGTGTTTACATTTGCCATTTGTATAAATATTTAGCTGAAACATTTCACTACCACAAAGTATCTAATGGAGACATTAAATAATTTCAGTTTATCTCTTAAACCACAAATTTCACGAATCAAATAGCAAAATTCTAAATACGAGTACCAACAACAATTTGTAACACTTTTCTTACGTACTCGTATGCGGGCCGCACCCAGCGGTGTTGTAAGAGCGTTCCGTTTTATTTTTGTTTAATCTCCTCTTTTCGGTAATAAAAAGTGAAATTTTCCAGACAACCATGTAAGCAGCAATTCAGGAAATTAATTACGCGTAACGTTCAAGTAGCAGAAAACCGAAAAGTTTCGCACGATTGAGACATGCAACACTGGAACAGACTGCGCATAACACTCTTCTCTGCAATGAACTTTGACAATTTTTAGTTTATTTATTTATTTTCTAGTTTTTACGAGTGTTATTTCGTTACAGAGAAGAACAACAACTAATCGGGGCTACATTTAAAAAGCCAAAGTGCTGCTCATTTGAAACGCTTTTGCCATTGTGAGAAGCAAAGTGAAATGAATTGCCAGGATTAATGGATGAGAGTGAATCTGTGGGTTTGTGTGAGTGTGTGAGTTTGTATGTGTGTGTGTGGAATACATTTTCTATGTCACTCATTCACTCTCATGCTCGTCCGCCATTTTTGAGTAATTAAGTTTCCCCATTTGTGCAACTTTTAATGGTTCACTTTGTGTGTGTGTGTGTGCAAATAATAATAATAATAATAAAAAATTGATTGCCTGTTGGCTGCAAATGTATCAAACAAGTTCCAAATTGTGCCCGGCAGCAGCAGAACAAATGCAGCCGAATTGAAATCTAAGTCAGTGAGGAAAAAGGATATTCATCCACACATGTCTAAATGGAGTTTAGCAGAACGACAGACAGGGAGCATTTGAAGCATTTGCAGCAATTTCAAGTCCTTCACTCAACGTCGTAATGGAAGTAGAAAATTGCTTTTATTGCTTGACACATTTGCATAAATAACTTATTAAAGCAAACGAGTCAAAAAAACTACTCGTAAATTCATAATGAAAATGCCACAAATAAAAAGTGTGCTTGTTCGGTTTGTCAGTTGTTGGAAAGGTTTTCACGGATTACTCGTATGTGCAACTTATCATGAAGTACAGGCAGACAGCTTAGATTCAGAGGGGAAACCTGTTTCCTCGCCCTCTGTACTGACTGCAGTCCTAGCAGCAGGGTGTGTCGTCACACTCGTATCCTAGTAAGCATGTGTATCGGAATGTGTTTGCCTTGATAGTGCAACACCTACGAGTATTAAAGCCAGCGAGAAGTCTGTGTCGTGCGAACTGTGCATAAATTTGAGGGCAAATTGTAAAGCGGAAGTCTATGAGCGCCCAACGGAAGTCCGTGATTTGCAGGCATTATGCAAAGCCGTTATTCACAAAGGCGCGTGAAATGGTGTTGTAGCATGGCCGTAGTTGTTGTTGTCCTTATTATTATTGCTGCACGGGAACAAGGGGCGCGAGCGCTAAAATCGTCATAATTCATCGCGTTGATGGAACACGTAGATAAGTAGTGCAATTGTTTTGACAGAACAAAACAGTTAATTTGATGCATGCCCTTTGACATGGTACGAGTATTTGGCAAGGATATGCGGGTAGGGGAAATATCACAATGGCATATGCAATTGAAGAGTTCAACATGAACAATTTCAGTTGAACATAAAAACACAATAAAGTGGAAAAATTGCTTGCTCAGAGAAGAGAAGAAAGGAAAAAAAGAAAAATTGCTGCAAAGTTTTGTAGCACTGAAAAGAGGAAATGTGGAAATCTAAAAACTGTCAGGACAACTGCGATGGTTCGGCGGTGGTGAGTAGAAGACAAATGCTGCGAGTATTTCTGCAATTCCAATTTAAATATTTTGCATTTTTCTTCACAATTTTTATCTGACATGTGAAACATTCGTACGAATATGTTTCTTGTTGGCTTTTTTCGTTTTCATCGCAGACATCAGAAGGAAAATGTTATTCGAGTTGCGACTTATAAAGAATATTTTCTGCACTGTTTGCGTGTGACAGCATGGCATCAGTTTCTGTGCAAAGCTGGCAGTCGTAAATTTTATGCAAATATTTCCACTCCATCAAGGTCACGTTAACAATTTCCATCAGCACTGGATACGAGTAGCACAGCCGCCAAATATGCGTTTGCAGTTGCCAGCAATCTTCTATGTGCGAGTATTCCACTCGGCCAAGCCTACTTCTGTTTACTTGTGTTAATATCCACAATGCTTCTCACACGTAATTAACTGGAATGAGATGATTAAGCCATCATATCGACCCAGTTGCCTACTCGTAGCACGCACTTTCATAGACTGAGAAGTTAACGTTGAGTTTGCTGTTAAGAGCATACGAGAACATGACACACTCTACTGAATCCATTCGTGCATTGTGGGCTATTTCTGTTGCACTTTATTAACAGCACAATTGTCTGTCGACTTATAACCCTTATTTACTTGTACCAGCAGCGTAACGTATGTAGTTCATTAGGGCAAAGAATGGATGGTTACTGGCTTAAACTTTTACTTTCTATAGTTGCCTATCCAATTAAATATGTGTTCAACTATAGAAATTGAAGATACCCGTGCTCCCCTCTTCTCCAGCTGAAGAACTACCAACTTCAAGGAAGTCTCTGCTGCCGGCTGCGTTTCAGTTGATTTATGACTGAAGTTTGCTTAGTACAATCAGCGTGTATATGAATCAGAGTGAGGATACTCTGGCCCCCTTTATTGTCCGATCTTTACATGTGCCCTAACCTAACATATTCGGTCAGGATTATTGCAATTATTCTTCGGTAGGGGTTAACGAACACTTGTAACTTTTCTTGTGGACAGGTCCAGCTTTTCGCCATTCTGAATGAACAAGCTTTGAAAATTTTTTTAAAAGCGTGGTTTAAAGAGGCAATTTTGGTTGAAAATCATTTTGAGCCAACCTTGGAAAGACTCTTCATTTTATAATATCTCCCAGCATTATTCAAGGATAATTTGTGTGAATTCATGAAGAACATTAGAGTACTCTAACCGCTCAGCCTGACTTCATGCAGTTATTGAAAAAATCCTTTTATTTCCATCGACTCTTCGCTCGACCTACAAACCTCCATTAAAGTGTGAAAAGATTGCCCATCCGTGCATCCCTGCCTGAGTCGCCATGCGTTGTGAGATCCGACA
Source organism: Clusia tigrina (assembly GCA_920105625.2). Classification (NCBI taxonomy): domain Eukaryota; kingdom Metazoa; phylum Arthropoda; class Insecta; order Diptera; family Clusiidae; genus Clusia; species Clusia tigrina. The sequence goes on from OV050033.1 coordinate 180,360,125, forward strand.
TCAGCAAGCACAAGAGAGTATTCATTGATCGTTCCTTCCTTCCTTAAGTTTATTTCAAGACTTAATAGGAGAGCTTTGTGGTATAACTAGTGTAATTTTTCATTGATGTCGCTGAAATAGTGGGCCTGCAAACTTAAACCTTCGATAGAGGCTGTGAAATTTTGGGAAAGTAGTTCATTGTCACCCACTTAAAATATCCTTGTTTGTGATCGTCATTGCAGCATCAGAATGAGTCCTGCTTTCTATTGATAGTACCTGGTAAGAGTACTCCCGGCCATTAGATATTTCTTCAAAGAAAAGTGCTTGTGATAATGTCGAAAGCATGCTCGAAATCAGTAACAAGGACATAAGTAGGGGAGTTGGATATTTTGATGAACGCTTCTTCTTAGTGTTGAACACGTTGTTCCACCTTTTTCTTGGTCTATCCATGTGAGATAATAATAGCGGATAATTAAGAATTTATGAATAATTAAATAATGAGAGATCGTACATTCATGCCTGATGATAGTAATTCAATTTTGAGATAAAAATTCCTTAACTCCTAATTAATGTAATTCGTTCTCTTTGGTGAAAATAACAATTGAAATTTCAATGTTATTCCTTCCAGTTCAGTTAATCCCACTTTCATGAAGCAGACAGGCTTTCAAATTCACCCAATCCGCACTGTTTAAAGACAAATTTTCACAGTCTTTCAAAACTGAGTTCCAAAATTAGTCCTTCACATAATGTCCAAGTGCTCCTTATTGTGAGCATTGTTTGGTTTCCATTGAATCAGTAAAAACACAGAAAAAACCAAATTAAAAATGAGTCTGCTTTTTTTTCTGTCCACCGCATTTCTTGATGCTTTGAGCCAAGTTATCAGCACTTGTAGTTGCCTTTACTTCTCTCACAGCCACCGAAAGTGTTTTTGGGCCAGACGTGTATTCGTGGCAATTTGCTTTGAACAAGAACGCATCTCGAGCACCACTCAATTGCCTGGCAATTACCTCTGTGAGCCAGGGACGATGACAATTCTCGCATGTTTCAAACTCACGGCTGAATTTTTCCAATGATTGGAGCTTTTTCCTATGCTGGGCATGACGAGCGACCGGGTCCGATGTAGTTTCCCGCTGAAGCAAATAAACTGAAGTGAACACGGCGTGTCGAAAGGTGTCATCGCTGGTTGTTTTCTCCTCGCTTTTTGTCACTTTTTCAGTGTGTGCTCCCATTTTCAACCTCTCCCTCGGTTGTTATTTCAGCTTATGGCCGCCTCCGAAATGGATGCTGGCGCCCACTCCTCCGAAGTGTGAGACAAAGCAAGCCATTTTGATAAATGATGGTTTGCTGTGAGTTGCGTATCCTGTCGTCAATATCCGTGGGCATAGTGAAAATTCGTAAAAATGTTTCGTGTGGCCCTGCATGTCCTTCTTGTCCGTTTCTGTTTGTGTTTATTTTCCTGCTGTTTACGGCTGCCAGCCACTGGAATGGCATTACTTTTGTGTGTTTGCTTCTTCGCAATCAGTTGTAAATTGCAATTTTATGGATTTCCAGCTGCCAAACTTGACTGCCACGTTCCCTTAAAATGTGTGTCGTTAACATTTCGAGTCGGCTTAATGCGCCAGTTTCTGGCTCTTGATGAGGTGTTTACTAGCAACTAAGGCTGCATAAGAGACCGAACTGCCCCCACTCCCACGGATGAGCCTAATGCGATTGGTTGGTGCGGTGGAAGCGAAGGCAGTGGCGTCGAAGGGAGCAGGCGGCATACTTTTTGTACAATTACACTTCCACAGAGTCAGAAACTTGTGCGGTTTACATTGTTTCCTTTTTACTATTCTAGTAATTACTTTTTATATTCAGGCATACGATTTTTGCTGCTTTGCGGCCACCGAAAATGGCTTTTAAAGCATGCTTAATGTGGATGGTTCATAAAAATTATAGTCGCGCATTAATGATGTTGTTTTCCACGGTTTGATGGTTGTGTGATTTTTTTAAATATGCGTAACGAGGAAATGAGCAACAATTTAGTTCGTTTGTGAATTAGCCAAACATTTTCTCAGTTGGTTTCGCATTTTCCTTTTGTGCAAAACTCTTTTGACGCTCCTCCAGTTGAGTGAAATGAGGAGGCAATTTTGAACAAGGTGTTCAGGATTCGGCAAACCTAAAATGCAAGTTACATTTGGATTCAGGAAACAAACTTATAAACGGAAAAAAGTGTGCCACTGAGACTGCTTTTTGAAAGAACAATGTAAAAGTTTTATATAAGAGTGAAACAGTTCGTTTCTATATTTACTTCTATGTCTCGATTGCCATTACAGCGGCCAATTCACAGCTGAACTTCTACGTCGCTCCGCAAGTGAATCTTTGTAGTCGTTCGTCGTTTTCAGGACAATTCCAAAACTCTCTTCAATAACAAGCAGTTAACTCCAATGTTGAGCTATGTATGAAAGCCAGAGATAGCATCATTACCATCTCATAGATCCAGTCCTGCGGGAAACAAAAGGACACCATCTCAATTGACTCACAGCAGTAGCGAGAAGGAAAGAGCTAAAGGCTGCCCACTAGCGTACTGAATGTAAAGTATATGCAATGAAATGGCGTTTTCCTCACAATACTAGTTAGTATAGAAGGACAACTTTTAGAACCTGTTGGATCATGTGATCATGATAGAATTTCTAAGGTACATATATGATGTAATTGGAAATGAAAGTGATACATTTGTGGTTTCGGAACTAGTATCTAGTTACGAGAAAATTAGATTAAAAATGAGAGAATAAGAGTCTGTAAAAAAACCTACTTTGGATCATGAACTTTGAACGTTCAACTCAATGTCTCTTCACATGTTTAAGAAATACTTTTCTTAAGGAATAAAGATAAACCATTAGACACATATTCAAGAAGTGATGTGTTCATACTTCTGCGTGTCGCACTATCTTCTGGGGTGCACTTTCTTACAGAAATGTTCTCTCGTCGAATATGCCTCAAAGGAGTAGGATATGAAATTGTGTAATGGTCGCTTGTGGGCGCTTTATGACTTTTTAAATTACAGATTTGCTTATTAACATAAGAAATGACTCAATTACAATGAGTAATAGCTGAGAAATCTCATATTTCAGTGTCGACGGCAATTTCGCCATTTCCTTCAAATTGAAGTAACTCCAAAGCGACAAGAATACAAAATTCCACTCCATGTTGATGTGCTTAAGTAATTCAATTTAATAAACTTACAAAGCATAAATGGGAGGCGGCAGCTACAATAGCAGCAGCAGCAACAACAACAACAACAACAGCTACGGATATATACCACAACATGATCAAATTGCTTTCGACATTGTTAGCTTGCAAGTACATAAATCGTTGTTACAGCGTATATCCTGCGTCAGAGCGTCACGCACTCACCCGCAAGCACACACACACACACAAACGCTCACAATGACCTGTATATGAAGGCACAATATTTCATTAGAGCTGGTAAGTACACTCGTGTACTCCTGCACAACGCAGCAGCGAAAAGGTAACCTCCTACCCTGATGTTATTTTGTGTTGTACGCGACGAAAGCTCAAAAACTTTATGAAATTAATTTTTAAATGAATAAAAAGGGTTGTGCCCCTAGCTCGCCTCTTTCTTCATGCTTTCCCAAATATGCTTTTTACATAATTGAAAATTAATAATTACAATGCTGGCTGCCGGCAAACAGGCTCCTCCATGAACGGTGACGTAGGCGTTGAGGAATTTCAATTGAATTTCCAGATAAACGTCGGTTGAAGATAACTGCAAACTATGTCCACGTCTCACCTTGAGACCACTGTCATCGTTCCATGCTAGCAACGACAATGCAACAAATCTATTATTATAAGCTGAGCCAGTTATTCGCTAGGATTTTTAAAATAAATATCTTTCGCAAATAAATTGTATCTGCTACCAACACAAATATCACGCATTTGTGGCTTGGGGGCAATTTCTTAGAACATATTTTCAATTTTGTGTGAGCCCGCTCGTGTAATTTCAGTCTTGCTTATTTTTCATTTCCGCAGGATTTCGTTCAAGGACTCTCGATACTGTCGCGTGGCTCGGTCGAGGAGAAACTCCGCTGGACATTCTCGCTGTACGACATCAATGGCGATGGCTTCATTACGCGGGAAGAAATGACTGACATTGTGACTGCCATATACGAACTGATGGGACGCCTGCCTGACGAATGTCCCGAGGAGGAGAAAATCAAAGGAAAAGTTGAGCAAATATTTCAGGTGAGTGAAGGCGGGTAAAAGAGACAAGTAGTTGCCAAGGCACTCGCTTGCGTTGTGCGTGCCGTGATGCGGCTAGAGTGAGGATAAGTGAAGGTAACTTAACGAAAAATAACTGACAGGATGTCAGTTGAATTTTGAAACGGTTTGCTGGACAGGAAATTTGCCATCTCAGTGCCTCGGTGATGGTGCAGAGCTTCTTTTGGGTACAACTTAAGCAGTTTTATGTTAATTGGCTGCATTTCATTTAAGCGCTCGTTATGGTACCCTATTGCAAAGTTACAGATCATACCCTCTTGGGCCGCTTTTAAGCAGCTTAAAGGATTTGGCCTTTTACCCGTAATTCTTATTAAAAAGCAATTTTCGTTCGAAAATTTATGGTAACTGAATTTCGTATTCACTTTGACTCCTGCGCATTTTATACTGCATTGCATTGTCAGGAACTAAGCTACTGAAATATGCGGTAAGACAAACGCTGAGACATGCGTTCATTCGTCCTTACGGCTTTGCCGCAGCGGAAATATGAAACGAGATTGTAAAATTTATGGAAAAAGCGTTTGTGCCAGTCCACTTCGCCAGTGTATTGAGCGGAACGCGGTACTCGTAATGCGGCTACTTTCAATTTCCAGTCACGTTCGAATGTGAATTACTCTCTGGCACGCTTCGTTTTCGGCTGCAATTTTCTTTCTATGAAGAGATTTCTGCTGTCATTCGCGTTTAATTTAGACTTGGTTATTACACACAAATGAAATGCGGGAGCATTAGTGTTGCAAGTACCGGGCTCAAATTGAAAACCTCGATGAATATATTGGGGACTCTCCTACATTTTCTAAGTATTTGTTTTATATATAACTATCAAAAAAAATGTACATCTATCCTCAAATCACTTTAGCCCCATAGTGGTCAATTCAGAACTGAACTGCTCCTTGAATCCTATTATTTTGATCATACCCATTATCAGCTTCCAAGGTACCACCAACACTTTCCATAACAGATGCAATTGAATCTTAAAAGCAAAAGAGTCCCAACTCATGTATTAGTATTATTGTGTATGGGACCTCTCGATCTATTTTACATCTTTGAGTCCTCTCCTCTGGATAAACGTGATGACAATTTTTGGCTCCAGAGGTTTCACCTCACTAGCAGAGCCTTAGAAGAATCCCAAGTATTTCCTGCGGGTGCGCATAAGAGCCGGACATTATGTCAGTACATGCAAGTACGCCTCCTCTTCCTCCACACAGAATCTGCAAGAGCCTTTCGATGTGACCGCCATCCTCACCATATATGAGTTCAATTTACAGTGTCCTGTGAGTAGGCCATCAACCTAAGATTATTCTTAGACAGAGTGATGAGTGTTCGGAAACTTTTTAGGTGGTATGTCCCTAGCAGACTCTTTGATACCCTTAGGCCTGGTATGTTAGCCCAGTGTTTCTACCTATGGTGTGCCTCAACGATCCTAAGTTGATTGAAAAGCTTGGCCTTGTCTACACCACAGAAGGGTTCTGGGCCAATAAAGGGTGTTGCAGCCCCCTTTCTTGCAAGTTCGCGGGCAATCTCGTTCCCTTCTAAACCAGTATGCCCTGGAAGTCCTAAACCAGTTTCGAATTTACCTGATAAGAGGTAAGTGCCCTAATGGCCGCTTGTCTATCCTATAAGATGGAAATTTTCTTGGGCTCATAACCTTTTTTATGTTTAAATGTGCACATCTCTCAATCCCGTGGATTTCCGCCTGGAAGATGCCTAATGATTCATAGTGTTTGTATCGTGGACCAAATTACCCCTGCGCCGGAACCCTCTTCTGTGAGAGACACGTCTGTATACAAGGTGATCGTAGACTGATCTAACCTGTAGGTTTCGCTGAGACCTCTCCATCCGTTTTTGTAGCTCCACTTTTAAACAACTTAGTGAAGCTGTGACAGCTCATGTTAGAAAAGGACTATATAATTAATGACTCATATCATTAGCATCAGAAGGAGGTAGCAACAACAGTGCATATGGAAACTTATTTGAAAAATCAATTACCTATGTACTTGAACCTAAGGCTCAAAGGCAGCCAAATAGGTTTATAGTAGCCCTGTATGTGATTCTAAGGTCTTATTTGAGCATGCAGGATAATATGTTGGGACTTGAACACAAGTCTCCTCACGGCCATACACACTGGATTGAGCTGATTTGTTGTATATCCTTATTGTGTATCAAAAATTATGTTCTGGGGTGAATTTTTTCCACAAAAATTTTCAAGAATACTTGATATTTTCTTTAAGTGGGTAATATACCATAATTAATTATGTATGGAAGGGTTTAAAGAAATGATTAATTCCATGAAGGATTTCGGCTGGAAGAAAAAGCGATTTCGAAAGAGGCATTTCCGGACCATTCTCTGGCCTATATTGCAACCTACAGCCCCACGACTGTTAATTAAACTTATCCGTGGGAGAGATATTGTTGTGATTTTTTTATGTGATAGACTATGTTCATTACATCTCTAATAGCGTAATGATATTTGTCACTTTTTATGAGTGTGCGCAATCCTGGACCGCAATCTACATAAAAGAAAAAAACCGAATTTAAAAATGTTCTTTTTATTTACTTCTAGAAAATGGACATCAATCGCGATGGAGTCGTGACGATGGAAGAGTTTTTGGAAGCGTGCCGAAACGATGATGCTATTTCGAGATCTATGTCAGTGTTTGATACAGCGTTCTGACCATATCCGACCGACAATGGGGATGAATACTCAAGCAAGAAGCGCCGGACTGTGGGTGGAAGCAAAAGTGATAGCAGTAGAAAAAGAAATCAACAGAAACAAAGCAAATATCAGCAGCAACCGAAACAATCACAAGCACTGCTACAACAGCAACAACAACAACAACAACAACTACAACGACAAACACATGGGGACAAGAATAAAAGACAAGAAAAACGTAAGTCAAACCAAAGAAAGCAAAAACAGCAACAACAACAACAGCCCGTAGATACCCAAAACCCAAAATTAGCAAACAATAGAAGTAGTAGCAAAGTGAAACCCAAAGCAGGCGATGAGAATTGCAACGATGCTATTTCCACCAGCGCGAATGGCGAATCAGATAGCGAAACCAGCGAAAATTCGTCCTTTTGCCGGCACTGCCTGCGGCCGCAATCGGAACTGCAGCTGCGTTTCGTACGAACGCGCCAGCGCAGCAAACAGCGGCAGCAGCAGCAGCAGCAGCAACCGCAGGACCAACAGCGCAAACACAGTAAACATCGCAAACAGAGTCGGCAAACACGAGATCAAAGAAACCGCAAGAGTCGTCATCAGTCGAGACCCGAGGAACTGGAAAGAGAACAGGAACACGAAGAAGTGCTGCCAGCTGCACTGTCGTGGAGGGACATAAATGCTACCAGCGAGCAGGCAATACGCTTCCGCTGCCCGCAAGTGGGACCACTGGTCGGGCGGGATGTGCAGCTGCCGCCCATGCATTTCCACCATCCGCAACACCAGCAACAATTCGCATATCAAGTGCAACAATATCACTACATGCAAGCGTACACATATGCACACATTACACAAGAACAACATCAGCAACAACAACAACCACATCAACAACATCAACACAGACGGCACACACATCCTCATCATCATCAACATCAACCTCATCATCATCAGCAGCAGCAGCAGCAACAACAGCAGCAGCAACATCATCCCACCATAATCACCATCGAACACGATTCATCAAAGGAACACAATCAAAATTCAAATCGTAACCAAAATTTGCCCACAACTGCCAACGACAATTGCTGCTCTGAGCGCACCACTACTCCTACCAATCAGCTGCAAGCCCCGCTGCCACTGACCCAGTCAGAGCTCGCTGAGCGCCCAGCGCCAGCGCCGACGCCCACACCAACGCCAACCCCAGACTCACCGTCGCTAGTGAAGGTGAGCACTTGGTACACTGTGGCCAAACAGGGCGTTTCCTGCTAATATCCGTACTTGTCGTCTCTTAGAGATTTGTTGTTAGAAGCACACCCCAGCCATACGTGTGCGCCCTTTCTCAAGCTGTTTCCTTATATTCCTCTTAAGTTTAATTATAATTTTAATTATGAGTACATGTATTATTAAATGTGGGTAAACAATTAGGAAGCAGAAACCACTGTAAACAGTCGTTTAGCAATCTACTAAAATAGTTTTTGTATTTACATTTAATATTTTCATTTTCCACCAAACTTTTTTACTCGTGTATTCAAAACAAAAAATTATTTATTTATTTATTTATAATATTAGAATTAAAATTTAACTTTTTTTAAGATTTACATAGTAATAAATTCTGAATGTGTTATTCGAAAATAAGTTATTAATTTAATTATTAATTAATAATAAAAACGTGAAACTATTTTTATAAAAAAAAACAAACAAAAACAAAAAACAACTTTATTACTTATTATTTACTTCATTTATTGTTCTCTAAACAAACAAAAAACAGAAAATTCCTTAAATTTGCTTCCGCCACGGTTTAGAAGTTCCTTTATCACAATAAAACGAAAATAGTACGCAGGATATTAAATCAACAGAAGGACACCACTGACAGCTTGGTTGGACGCAACCACTCTTTGTAGTCCAGTAGATATTATTTTTCAAGAAATAGTCTCTCAGTTGAAACGTGTTTACATACCTTGATGGTGCATTTTAAAATTTAAAAATATCAATGTTATTGCAAGACATTTTTCCATTAAAACTGTGATTATTTCAAGTTGGTTAATCATAACCAAGAACGCTTTATTATTTAAAACTACTCCGAAGTTATCAGTTCTATTGTTCCTATTCCAGAACCATGTATAATAGAAACTTGTAATTTCTCCTTGACTTCCCTGTACAGAAACATTTTAACAAAGAGAAACATTTTGTGTTTCTTCAGTTTCTCAGCAAACATGTGCAAGCAACAAATTGTTTCGATCAAAGAAAAATTCTGTGTTGCTTCAGTTTCACAGCAACAAAATACTTAGATGAAAGGAGAAATCGTGTGTTGCTTCAGTTACTCAGCAACCATGTGCAAGCAACAAAATGTTTCGATCAAAGAAAAATTCTGTGTTGCTTCAGTTTCACAGCAACAAAATACTTACATGAAAGGAGAAATCCTGTGTTGCTTTAGTTTCTCAGCAACATGTATGAGGAAAAACATTTTTATATCAATAGAAAAATTCTGTGTTGCTTCAGTTTCAAAGCAACATGTGCCATCTACAAAATGTTTATATCAAAGAAAAATTCTGTTTGCTTCAGTTTCACAGCAACAAAATACTTAGATGAAAGGAGAAACTCAGCAGCATGTATCAGGAAAAAAACTTATATCAGAAGAAAAATTCTGTGTTGGTTTGAGTTTCACAGCAACAAAATGTTCCTAATACATTTTTTATGAATTTCTCTGGTATTCCTTTCTTTTCACATACACACATAACTACATATTTACTCTTATATATGGACATCAGTTACATTTATACAATTTGTTTGTAGTGGTGGTTTTAATCGTATTGAATATTTAGTGGCTGATAATAGCGCTACCATGCCACTTGTTTCCCTCGTGGATTTTCGGTTGGAAGCAAAATTGCTCAGCACAACTGGAAGCCTCTAAAATACTTGTTTCTGTTTCTACTCTGATGTAAATAAAAATAATACAGATTTATACACAGACATCGAAAAATTAGAACACAGACATCCAAAAATAGATATTTTCCTTATCTTTGAATGTGTGTAGTCTTTTAGCGTATCTAGAACACATGCTGACATATATAGAAGTGTACAAGGGAGACTTGAGTAACATGTTACCGTTGTACATGGTGAGCACATTAGTCCAACTATATAAATTAATGTTGCTATCTAAAATATACAAATTAGATTTGAGAAATGTTGTTTCAAGTGACTATATTTCAATTTTTAAATTCGAAGGAGCTCTCTTAACTTTCAAACGATATAACTGAACCATATCAATGTTACTTCACACACAATGATTCAAACATCAAACTGAAAAAGTAAGGATTACTTACTAGGTATAAGGACTACATACGAGATATGTATATATAAGAGATGATACGATCCTTACCGATGTAAACTCAATAAAATGGAAATATGTCCTTTGCAACTATCACTCTTATCTGGGACTACACAACGGTATACTAAACTTAACTCCAAATTGTTGTTAAACAATACCTCAAATAGTTACAGTCAGGCAGAAAATTGTTATTGTCCTTGGATAAATATTAAAGGATTTTTCTTAAATGCTTAAGGATTCTTCTATCTAGGTATGGAAAATGGCCTAAAACACTGTTGCATGGACCCATCCAACCACCCACAAGAAAAAACTTTTCCCAAATAACTCAAAAATATTCTATTTATGTTCTTTTATCATTTTTTTGTAATGCATAAATACATTTAGCTTGAAGAACAGACTGCAACCATACAAATATGACGAGAAATATGTTTGTGGTATTTTTCCTCAGGAAGATAGGAAATAATTCCAGGAATTCAAGCAAAATGTGGGCAAATTTTTTCATTTGACACCTGTGGAAAGTGGGTGAATTGGAATGTGTAGTATTTTAGTGCATTGAATCACCATCATTTTATGTTTTGCCTGGTTTAAATCAATTTTCAGCAAAATAACTCGCCTAGAAAAATGCAATAAAAATATTCTTTTTTTTCTTTTTCTGCTGCTTTCTCTCTTTCAATGCCACCACAACCACCAACACCATCAAAACAAACAACATCTACCAACACACATAAACAAAGTTCAACTTATAACGATATAAGTCCACAGTCGGCGCCTTAAATGCTGCTGGTGAAAATGCAAACCATAAAGTGCAAACGACACAAACAACAACAACAATTTATAAGCTTTAAAAAAGTACATAAATTAAAGAATAAATTTTTAATTTGAATATGAATTTGGAAATCAATTAAGAGCGAATCCGCTCTAATTGATAAAGAAATCTAAAACAATATGCATACCACGAAAGCAAACACGGGCAAAGAAGACGACACACATAACATACACAAGCATGAAACCATCCATCAAACAAAAACTAACAAAAACAACTACAATAATATTTATAATAATTTGCCAATTTATAAAAACCAAAACAAACACGGAACAAAATCAAAATGAAATCTGAAACAACAATTCATTTCATTCATGGAAAATAATTTAATTTATGTAAATTGAGCGTAAAAGACACCCAAAATGGACATGGTCACAGAAGGATCGAAAGGATCGAATTGGAACGACGGATCAACTGATAGTGATGGCTTTACTTTACTAAGAAATTATTGCAAAGAAACGAAAGCTTTACTCGAAAACTATAACACAACCCTATGAAAAATTTTAAAAGTCTACTCGTAAAACTAAATCTAGTCTTAAATTTTTACTCTGCTGGTAGAATTGTCAAACAAAGAAATTATGTGCGAAATGCAAAAAAACAATTTTTATGTGTAAATTTGTTGCTAAAGAATTAACAAGAAAAAAAAGACGTATTTGTAGTTGATAACATTTTACGTGTCGTTTTGATGGTAATTTTTGTTGTTTTCTAGGTGGTAAGCTAAAAATACTTTGGGCAATATTATACAATAAACCACTTCTGAATCGCGTAACTGAATCAATCGAATAATAACTGTAACAACCAGAAATCGATTATCCTTCCCCGTATATAGAGACATATGTTATAGAGTCCTACAAATCTCTCTCAACTTTCAGTATACAAAGTTTTAGCAAGGGAAACTTTCGCAGTTTTCTGCGCAACATGTGCAACCAACGAAATATTTACAATAAATTATTTAAAGGATTTCTGTGATTCTCTTCTTCTACACTTCAGAACATATTCTTCTACACATATACTTAAATTATATTAATGCAATTTGTAGAACGAGTAATTATTTCAGTTATAAAGGGCTCCTTTTCTAGATGTTGATAGCATAACTAAGCAACATGTTGGCGAATTTCGAAGAAGAATAGTTGAGCAGAATTGTAAGGCTCTAAAGTATATGATGCGGGTATGCATCAATTTACTGCTCCTTGGTGAACTGAGATGTTGTCTTTTATATAATTGTAATGGAATATATTTTTCTTTGCGCTAAAAGATAAAGTTTGAAAGAACACAAATGTGTGAAATCAGGACCCTATTTTTATAGAGATGCAGAACATGAAACATGTTGCTGAATTCCACTGGCCATAAAAACCATACGGCGGGCTCAATACAGCAACATGTTTCATTTATCACCTGATTGAATATGTATATCTGTATATACGCTTGATAAACCATTAACAACATTTTTTACTACAAAGATTTCATTAGAAAGAAACCCCACAGAGGAACATTTATTGTTCTTCAAAGATTAAAAATTCTAACTATATTATTGGGGCGTACTTTGGAGAGGAGCAATTATTTTTCTTCAAAGATTCAAAAAATTCTAACTATATTATTGGGGCGTCCTTTGGATTTCTCAAATCCAATATTTTGTAGATAAAATTTCTTCCTTAATGAATTTAATGCGGTTTCCCATTATCTAGCTTAATCTAACTAATCACTAGAAAAGTTCTGCGGTGCATTTAATACAAAATCGCTTCAATATCAGACCACTCCTTAGATTAAAGGATCATCATTTCCTCACTGTCGCTTATGTAAAGGACACTTTTTAGCTCCACTGACACTTATGTAAAGGACTCACCTCAGTTGTGCCATTATTTTTCTTTTATTATAAGGGAAGGAATTATGTATACCCCTACCACTGGCTTTTAAACACACCACTCAACAAATTCCACGACGTGATTCGAATGTCTAAATCAGATTTTGTTATTTCTTGTTGTTGCTATTGTTTATATATAAAGAAAGAAAACCCAAAAAACTCGTTTCAATTCCACAAATCAGAATTATTGAAGCTTAATCTTAAGCAATTCTACTCTCTCTTTACTCTTAAACTCTAGAACGTAACTATATATATAAAAAGAACTTCGAAAAACGAAAATCGTAATAATTTTTAGAAACGTTAACTAATTGTATATTTTTGCTAAGTGAAATTCAATATTAATGTAAATGGAAAATTTTAAATAAAATCAATAAAAATGTATAATCAAATCAATGTTGAAATTGTAATTGGACCACACGAAGAGAATTGGTATAAATTTAGGAAATGGTTATGCTAGTGTTAATAGCAATATCTTTTTTATTATTAATATGATTATTATTAAAATTATTATTAATGAATTATCAAATGGTTTTTATATATGAATGTGCGTAAAATTTATGGAATTTCTTCATTAAATCGTAGCTAGTTTATGGCATTATTAATCATTCATTTGCATGCTACTATCACACGAAAACAAAAGCAACAATCAAAATATTGTAATAAATTAGCGATCCTTTTTTGAATTTTTCAATTAAAAATTAATTTATAGTCCAACAAAAAATGGGCAAGTGATGAATGAATGCACAAAACACGCCCTCATACACTACTATAATTCATTGGAATTGCTCGTATGTGCTGGTTTTCTTGTTTCCCTCTGCCATTATTATCATATTCTCATTGTCTTATGTGCCAGTAAGTTAAATAACACTACGAATGAATAACGTTTTAATTTTCATACAAAATGTAGTCTTCCGTATAGAAAAGTATCCTATCCAAAAGAAATCTTAGAACCAAAGGAATGTGATTTTTACTGTTCTTCATTTGCGAACCTCACTAACTCAAAACAAGAAAACTCTAGTAATTTAGTGAAGAGAATACCCAAAGCTTTATACGAAGCCTGCGAATGGTTCAGTTCAACCGTAATCTGAAAACTTTTAACTACAGCACAAATAAAATTGCAGCTTATTTTTAGAGAAATGTTTCAAAAACCCACACAAAAATCTTTAAACTAAATAAGCAGGCGTCAAAAATAGGTTTCCTGTCTCCAGTAATTGAACACAAAACACACTTCACACTCAATTTCTCCATTGACAAGAGTCATTTTCTTTTTAAGTACCAAAATTCAAACTAAAACAAAAATGAAAACCAAAACAAAACCGTAAATATCGTCTCAACCCACCCCAGTACAATAATTAAAAGAAACAAATCAAAACAGAACAGAACACTACCACAAAATGTAAATAGTAATAAATCTATATCTAGAACTATAAAATAACCAAATGGTGTCAAATTTTAAACGGTAATGAAATCGGCGAGCGGAACAGAGTTACACGGAAGAGAGAAGGTCTATTAATATACATATATACATATATATTCGTAATTCTTATGGATACCCCAGAGTATCAAGAATAAAATTTTGTACAATTCAACAAAACTTGTAAATAGGGACGAGGCAAACAATGCAACACTAAAGCTACAAGCGTGAAACTGTTCGAAATGTCTGTAGTAATCAAGGAAAAAAGAAGAGAACGTAGAACGAAACAAAGTTATAAGAAACAGTGTGAACTGTTATAAAAGAAATTGGGAAGATTGTCGGTTAAAAAAATATGAAAAACTACAAAGAAATAAACCAAAAAAAAATCTCGTTTTAGAGGATTTTTATTTTTACAAATAGATGTGCATAATAAACATATTTACTAGTCTAGTGGTAGTACCTTCTTCAAAGAACTATATTAATAAAAACAATTTTGGAAATATACACATTGGTATCTGGTAGACTGGGCCGGGCGTCTGGTAGAGTGCTAGAAGGAATTAGCATGGAGAATTTAGTGGAATTTCTTTTGCCGTATTTTAGGAAATTCTTGGTATTAATTTTGGTATGACCCGGATTGGCTTTAAGTGTACCTTCACTACCATATCGAAACTTTAACCCAAACTGGCGCCTCCGCTCACTCTATCGGACACCGCTGGTATAGCATAAAAACAACACAAACACTGGTATAAATATCTACGAATATTCTAATTGAAATTGTACTTGTGTCAAGCTGACAACAACAACAACTAAAAGAAAACATGTTGCATAAGATCAGATTATATAGAATACAGAATATATAGAGTATATATATATAGAACTAACGAAATGAATACAGAAATAACTGAACTCCTGTTTAAATTGATTTTAAATGTAAATGTTTACTTATTAAAAATAAATCTAAAATAACACAAGAAACAAGAAACAAAACAATGATGTAATAGAAAAAATTAAACAAATTTTAGTGAAAGTAATAAATTATTGAAACTAGATGAAACGAAATTGTAATTAATATCTTTGTCTAAATGATGGAATTTTAAATAATTGCATGCAAAGCAACAAAATACATTGTGAAAATTATGAAAGAAAAAAAGATCGGATTCCAGAAGAAATAAATAAATAAAATATATATTTCAAAAAATAAAAGCAATGCTTTCATTTGTGTTCATTAAAGGCAGATGAGCAGAAAAGGGATTACCAGTTTAAAAGAAGATTCCAGAACCAAGATGAAAAAGGTGGTAGACACTAACTTGTCTCTAATTCATACGTGGAACAAGTCAAGAAAGATTTTGAGAAAACATGTTCATTTTATGAAGAACCTTTGGTAAGATAAATAAATGAATTGGTTGAAAGACGTTTCCATGTCATTATTATAGTAGTAATGCGGAATATATCTTAGGTATATGTCCTGCATTATCAAGTACTGCTTGGGGGCCCCACAGTTTGGAACGCTGGAAGACGTTACAAGAATGGAACTTCAAGCACTACTGAAATTCGCTAGGAACGAAGACATCCTTCAAGATGCCCACTACAACTCTACGTAGAGGAGTAGCTCCATCTGGTACCGCTAAAGACCTGTTTACGCTCGATAGCTCGACTGCAGATTTAGTATTTGCTCCCTCGATACTGCTGGCTTGCTGGTGTAGATCCATGTTGTGGTGTCGCTCCCTCGATGGTGCTGGTTTGCTGGTGTAGATCCATGTTGGTGGTGTCGCTCCCTCGATGGTCCCAAATTAAGTGTTGTTCCCTCGCTGGTCCAGAAAGAAGTTATGGTGTCGTTCCCATAGGTTTAAGTGTGGTCGATGGGCAGCCAGATTAGCCGAACCTAATCTAATAATCACTAAAGTTTATGTTACTTGATCAATACGCTGGACAAACTGGTCATTAGCATCCTGGCAAATGATCATTAGCATAGCTTGCGAGGACAATAAGTACAAGGTAAAGAAATGGTATTGAACGACTTTGCAGTATTCATTCTCTGTATGCGATTATAACCCTATTATATTCGCGAGAATTCCGTTAAATTATTGATGTTCCTTGTGAAGATTTAATCCTCCTACTCCCCGTTTCACAGCATGTCTGCAATGAAGATGAACTTTCATATGCTCCCTTGTTGGGAGGCTCAAGTATTCATATTCATATTAATACGAAACCCCACTGCTCAAATGGGCATTCAGTGCAGTTTTTCTCCGCTTATATTATTGTGCTAGTATAATCCGACATTTGTGTCGAACCGAACAAAAACCGAAACAGCATGAATTCGAAATAAAATCGAAGAACAATACAAAAACGCAGCCAGAACAGGAGAGTTTCTGCACTAATTGCGTAAAATTTGCGCTGAAGCGAATATAATTGAAAATGCGGGAAGGTTGAATTAAAATTAAAAGGGTTTCCAATTGCTCGCATACCTACGCGCGCGCCACTATGTTTATGGCGTACTTATGTAAGAAGCAGCCCATCCCCGCTGTCGTCCTCATCCTTACCACGGCCCTCGGCCAAAAGCCATAATTTATTTAGTAGTCGCACACAAAGCAATTTCGGAGCCGCTAATTTAACGTAATAATTGGCCGCATGCAACACTAGCGCTGGCAGTGCCACTGGCTCGGCGGCCGTTCTTGCAGTTGCCGCTATTGTTGGCGGTGTTTGTTTTTTCTGTTGCACATGCACGCACGCATGATTGTTTGCAACAGATTCGCGTGTATGCATTTGTCAATTGCACATGGAAATTAATGTAAAATTATATTTGTGCATGTTAGAGACCCATGATGCTTTCGGCTGCGGTTGGTCACTTTCGGTTGCGTGTTTGCTTTGACCACGCTTTCGCATTCAAACGCACACACCCAAACACTTATACACATACGCGCACACACATACACACAAACATCCTTACAAACAGTAATTAGTGTTCCTGCAAATTGCGAGTCCATTTAATCTGCGGCCATGCACGCACTCGCCTCGGAGGTCCTTAGCAGAAGCAACGTTTAACTAAACAACAACTTTGCCGGTTAACCGCATGGCAAGGAAATCTAGTTTCAGTAGTTAATGCGTGCCTGGTTGTAAATTAACTTATGTGGAAATGAAACTAAATTATTGGCTAAGTGCGCATAAGTTGCGTCAATTATTCGGAGGTCGATCAGTAGATTGGCGCATGAAATACTCGTATACTCTCTTTCGCATACACTTGAATGGTGTATTTTAATTTGCTCAACATATCCTTTCAAATCTTTATTATTATTATTATTATTATTATTATATTATTTCTTACACCATAATTAATTATGAGTGCAAGGTGTTAGGGGAATGAGTACTAACTACAGAGGCTTTCGACTCGAAGAGAAAACGATTTTATAGAAAGAAACATTTTGAAGACCAAGGCCCGTGGCAGGATTTGAACCTGCGACCCTCTATTATTTTTATATTTTCCACCTTCCCACTTTTCATAATGCTTTTTAAAATTATCTTTTTTTATGTTAATACAAACAGAAAGCAAATTGAATTTTCCCTGATTTTCTACGCTTTTTGTCCACTTTTGTTTTAATTGGCTTTAATCGTCCTTTTTTTGTATGAGCATTTGCATTTTTTCCATTTATTTGAATTATGCTAAATCCTTGCACAAACATGTACGCGTATACTCGCGCACTCACATGTCCACAACAACGAAAGCAAAGGAAATAAAACAGAAATAGCAGCATAAAATCTCCTTTAATCTCTCAGAAGCCGTTTTAAAATTTTATCATCTGCGGGCGAATCCTTTCAGCAATGCATGCACAAATATTTTCGGGATTATATGCTATGTTCGCATCGTAGCGAGAGTGTTAAGCAGAACATAAGGTAAGTGAACTAGTCAGTGTGTGCGAACGTGAGGATTCAGAAAACAAAAGGCTCAAAGAAATACATTTAATTGCCCTGGGAGATCCTTCTCTACAAGCATAGAATATAAATAGCAAATTGAATGTGATTTCAGTCAAGTGAAAAAATATCCAGTTTTGAGTGTTTGAGAATAGAGTTAGAATAGAGGTTAATCCAAAATAAAAGGTCATAGATAACACGTCACAAACAACGACTAATAAATGATCCTATATCCTGTGTACTAATGGACTTGTTGAAATGAACGTAATGAACACAATTCAAATAATTGAAAAGGAGGAAATGAACAGAAAGAATAGTGTGCAGTTGTAACTCGAAAGCAGCTATAATACTGTTATAAATGAGGTTAAATTGTATAACAAGTAAATTTTGTTAATATTTCTAATAAGCTACATTAATTAAAGCTAAATTAGCCGCCATCTGTGGCCTAGTGTAAGCAGGCTAGACTCACACTAAGAGGGTCGCAGGTTCAAATCCTGCCCCGGTCTTGATCTTTCAGTAGCTAGTACTCAACCCTAACCCTCTGCAGTCATAATTAATAATGGTGTAAGATATAATAATAATAATAATAATAATAATAAATTGCTTGACACAATCCTGTGATGGAACTATAGCAAAAAAATCATTTACATAACAATACATAAATCGCACCCGAACACTTTTGCTAAGAGTACAAGCGGACTTAATGACGATCATAAATATGAAATCTGAAAGAGCACTAAAAACTCTTTGTTTCGTCCTTCATATTGTTATGCAAATTCGATCACTCGAATGGAAAATCTTTCATCACAGGAGCACGAATCTGCATTTAAAAACACTTGTTATCATGGCAGTTTTTCTGGTCCTCTGTAGTTCTGTCGCATTATATTAAGTGAGAGTAATTCCTCTATTATGGAAAACCAGCTTGGTCAACTAAGTTCTAATTGCTGCAATCATTGTCGGCGGACGATACAAGTCTTGTGCTAAACGGAGTATGGTATCGAAATTGATTGTGCAGTACTTAAACCTCATATTCAATTTGAGAAATAAAATGCTGCAAATATCACTGCAGAAGCCATTCACTGAGGACGTGATCCCCTTACCGGCAGCAGTGCACATCCGCATTGAGGCTCAGCTGAACAAGAATCATAATGGCGACAATAATGGCGACACTGCCAACTGATACAAATTCCATTGTGCTACATGCATTGTTAACACCGCTTCTGCGAGCTGTAATTGCAACACAATATCAGAGAAATATAAAAAGCCAGTGCGATTAGTGCGAGAACATTGAAATTGAAATTGCAAACGGGGAGGGGTTGGTGGGAGTGGAAAGCGCCACGCTTATAGTGGAGCAATGTAAATTGTGAGCACAGAGTATGTCAGCGATGCAACCGAATGCTGACAATGGGCACGCCACGGCGTGACAGTTTTCTTTTTTGTTTCTTTTGCGCTTTTTCCCAGCAATTTGTCGCTTGTGCACAGGTCATCCCTGCGACTGCAAACAAAAATAACAGACAATTGTGCAATCAATGCGAAATAGAAAAAAGGAATGTGAATAATCAAATGCGCAGCAACGTTTTCAATATTCTGCTTTGTGAAGCGAGTCGCCGTAGCGGGTGCAAAAATGGCAATACTCCCGCAGCGGCCGCAAAGTTAACTAATGCGACTTTGAACCGAGTGCAACAGCGCAAAAACGACCGCCTGTGAGAAATGGCTGCGAACTGCGCAAAGAACTCCCCTGCAGCAGCAGTCAGGGCTGTAAAAGGACACAAAAGGATAACAGCGGCGAACGCAGTGTAAGCTGCGAAGCTGCTGTTCATGCTTTTTGCTGGCGCGTTCGGACGACTACTGCTGCGACTTTCAAATGCAGTGAGTAGCATGTGAATTTAGATGTGCGCCCAGCGTGCATTTGCGTGCTTTAAGGAGGACTTTTTCAGCTATTTCACATTTAAATACTCACTGTCTTTTTGCCAATTAAATACCAGAGACTCCATATCAATTACGTGCATTTCAGTAGATGGCGTGGCACAGTAAAATATGAAATGCAGCTTCTCTCCAAGGACGAATGCCTCAAAGCCCCTTGCCAGGAATAACTCTGCATGCATATAAATCTAAGGCAGCAGTTCGCATTTGCAATTCCCGCTACAAACCGAAACTGTTTTAAGCCGTTGCGTAAACTTGCCCAAGTTGCACAGAACTTTGGCTGCTCATGCATACTTAGCACAGCTAATTTGCAGTGCAGCAAATGTTGTGCCACCCTTAGAAGCCACCCCTAGCACTTCGCCCTCGTTTACATTTAAGAGAACTCCCCCTCATAGCTATTCATATCAATTTGCCGCCTTCCTACTCGCTCTGCCTCCATATGGCAAAG
This sequence comes from Clusia tigrina, assembly GCA_920105625.2. NCBI lineage: Eukaryota > Metazoa > Arthropoda > Insecta > Diptera > Clusiidae > Clusia > Clusia tigrina. The sequence goes on from OV050033.1 coordinate 180,380,741, forward strand.
TTTTCAATTGCATTTTCACTTGCTTACGAAATTACTCCTTCAATGAATTTCAATATTAAATTTGCACAAACTTTCACTTCCAAGCAGCTGGAAGGCTGTGTGGGCTGCGTGTGTTTGTGTGTGTTGTAATTAAATTTCTTGTTATCCTTCTACGGCAATAAGTTAGTTGGATTTTGGTTGAGAATGAGTGCCTTGATTTCCTAGCAAAATATTGAAGTTATGTTTGTGTAATTTCCAAGATGCAACTTCAGCAACTGGGACCTTCAAATATGTGCTCACGAACTGACACTTAAAGAGCAACTGAAGCGTTCAGACAGCATTCTAATTTACGAATAAGCTATTGAATAAACTTGAGGTATCAAATAGAAACTACATAAATATATTCAAAATTCATCAAATTATGCTAATTAACTCTTAAACATACAAGTTATGAGTTTAGGGGCTTACAGTATAGTTTAGAAGATGTAATCGTTTATAGTTAGGTAAGCAAACCACGACTCAGTGGTAACATTGGCATTATTTACATAGCTGCTATATAGACTCTGCACCTCAAATCCCTCAAGTTGGGAAGCGTTTACAAGATACCAGCGAAATCTACCTATCTGTGGATTAGTAGGGAAACTAAACTACTAAACTTATTGAAAGTTTGGGTGGTCTAGAACACTCCCTTTTATATGTCACATGCGTTTCAAGGTTGCAAAGTATGTCATTTCTCAACCAGAAAAATCAATCACTATAATGATTTATATACGAATTTGTGGGCATACTAAATGATTTGGGGGTCTACTACCCTAATACAATTGTCTATTTTGCACAAAATTTTGCTGATACTCAGAAGATTACTACCATGATGGGTTTAATCAGAGTTGAAGTAACATCGTAGTAAACTTATGCACCAACATTCACGCCTACGTACACTCTCCCCAACAAAGACAACTTTCTGACGTTGGTACTAAGACCAAATTCCCGCCTATGAATGCCGCATGAGATTCTGTGTGCCCACTCTCACCTCTCTAAGTTGTTACTTCCTTAACTGTGGCCAGCCAGTGTAGGTGCCGGCCCGTAATGACAACTATATCCGGCTTTATTTGTGTAGTTGGCATTTAGAGCACTTTGCTACCTTGTAGTGCGCCACCATAAAAGTCTGCACAAAACTTTTGTTACAAAACAAAACAGAACAGAAGAGAACAGAAGAGAACAGAAGAGAACAGTACAACAAGTAAAAGCAGAAATAGAAGTTCGGAAAAGTTGACATTGCCCACTCGAGTTTGATAAAGTGATATTTTTGTGACATAAATTCTATTAACGACTTTGCACTCCTACCTATTCCTTTGTCACTTTGTCAGGCTTACGTCAGTGTTGTTATTGTTGTTGTCGTTTGTGTGTACGTACGCCCAGAAGGCGTAGCAGTTATAAAAATGTAAATTTCTATAAAAGTGCTCGTACTTCAAGGGTGTTGCAGTCCCATTTCACTCATCCGTGGCCAACTGGTGAAAGCACACAAACGTAGACGGGAAACAATGAATTATGGATTCGTTATACATACGCAAGCCTTCCCTTTCATCGGTGACGCTGTCCGCAAGGATACCCAAGCTCAGGTTGAGTTTGAAAAGGTTTCAAAAGTAGAGCAAAAAGGAAAGCGTCAATGGTTTCCAGCGGACGGACTAAATAGTAGGGCGTTCGGGTGGTGCAAATGCTTTAATTGTTAATTAATTCACTGCCCAAGTTTCAAAATGTCAAGTGTCACAATTAGTTGTGTGTATGCCACAGAGTTTCCGGTATATTAGCGTGTTGTATTATAACTCATTTAAATACATACGCTCAATTCTAGGGCGGAGCAGGTGTGGGTAGCAAAATAATTTGTGAGGCAGTTGCCTACAAATTAGTCAATAAATTAATTAACACTTGATAAGGTTTAAGGTTGACCTATAGAAGGAGTAGAATATACCTAACAAATCCTGGTGGTAAAACAAATTGCTGAAGTCAAATGATTGCTTACAATGTTGGTCAGATTACGTTATCCTAGACACATAGAGCTGCAAGGTCCGTTGCGATGCCAGATGGATATCCATTTAAGAGTCATAATATGGTGCTGTAAAAATAGAGACGCCCTTAGCGAACTTTAAGAGTGAGAGCATCCCTATTGCTGAGGCCTCGTTCAGCCCCTCAAACGAGGGTGCACCCAGGTGTGCCAGACACGCTTTTGAGGTTGCGGATCAGAGGCACTGGAGATGCTCCAAAGCTTCCCTTGCTCCCAACATTTCCTACAATCGTCGTTGTTCGTAAGTCCCAAATAGTGCTGATTGGAAAGAGATTCATTTTGATAATTATTCCCTTGATCCCGGGTTTATAAAAATGAAATTGAGAACATCAACAATCGTATACTTCTTAGTACCCCTCTCACGTTAGTCCTCTCGCAAACCTTTTTATAAGTCCTTAGCTATATCCGTACCTCAACACGTACTCAAGTAAGGAGCTAAGTTCCATTCATTGAAATATCTCTTAAACGGTTCGTGCAGTGCCATTCCCCACAGCCCCACTGATTAACCTCAGCTCACGCTGACCCATACTCTCACATTACCTTCGCTTCCTGGCCTTCTTTGAGAGCTTTTGTCTTGCAATGCATTCAACTACCATCAGAAGAGCTGCGGGCAATTCTCGTAGTCGCTGCCATTTTTTGTTCACGAAAATCATTTTCAACCATGGCGTTCAGTTGTTTGCTTTGGCATAATAAAACAAAAGGTAGATAAATATTGTGATTTAAGCGGTTTTTAATGGGCGAACAATTTCAGCTCCGACATAAATATTTATTTTGTTCTTACTGCGTTTTAACCTGCTGTATAAATTTTTAAATGGCCATCGTTTGAGCGCATTTAAAAGTGAGACCCACAATAGCATGAAGGTAATTGAGCTCCTTTAAGCCACTTCCACTCCCATTCCGAGCAGTGTCCAATCTCTGATGTGCTACTGAGCTGCTTTTGATGTACCGTTCGTGTTGTTGCTTTGCATCTTCAATTTAATTTTCTCTGTTATCCGAACAAATACGTTTTGCTGCTCCCATTTATACACAGTTGCCACATCCATTGTTGCCAGTTGCTGGTACTCGTATCATTTGGCTACAGGCACTCTGGCAGACTCGGCGAAACTTTCAAATCGTAAAATTTCTTTGCTCCTTTCTGTCAATTCGTTTGCAGTAAAACTGCTGGACACAAAAGTCATTTCAGCTCATTGAAGCGGAAATCTTAAGCCCACATGATGCCACCAGTGCTCATATGACGATGTGAAATCGATCCAAATGAAATCGATATATGCACATATATGCCATTAGGATTAGGATAAATGTGGACGAAGAGTGAGTGTGCCTTAAATCTCAAATGCTACTCAACTGAATATGGTATGTAAGTGTGAACAACGAAACAAAGTAATGCAATGAATTCTCAAGTATTCTGTTTGTAAAGTTTCTTTCATCTCTGAAAAACAACAGAATAGGTCGTAAGTGGTCATTACTGGTGCGAGCACAATAATTTGATTACCATACAAAAGATGTTAAGAAACAGCAAATCAAGCGAAACACAAAGAATCAGTCACTTCCTTACAATTTGTTTCTCTTCTTTGGCCGCTTGTGCAAGGAGCAACATCATTTTTCTCATGACGACTCCTTCTTCCATTAAAACAATGAAGAAGAACTGAAGCATTTATCACTGCAGGAAGGAAAAATTGTATGTATTTTATATGATTGACTTGAGAAAAACTCAAGAGATATGGAAAAAATCAATTAACGCTGATTTAGCTCATAGAGTCTCTGCGTGATATTGATTGTTGCCATAAGCTTTACAGCACAGTCAGCAGAAGGAGAACAGTTAATTAAAGAAATGCAACACATGCTCGCACATAAGGAGACACAATTTAATAAAAACACTCTTTAAATCTTCCTTTCAGTAGTTTATTGTTCACTTATTCATCTAAAGTTACCCCATACATTTGCTGACTCAAAAAAACGTCCTTAATATAATAAATGATGTGAGTGAAGGAGCAAGTTTTTCGATATTAGAAGATTTATTGAAAGAGTCAAAGAAAAAGTTGTTCATATAGAAAATTAATTTTGCTAAAGTTCGATCACTTTATATTATGCCAAAACTGAAAAGTAAGTTAGTTATGTTCGAATTTCATTATAAATAGATGCAATTTTCTATAGTGTTGAACTCAGTAGTTTGCAGCTAAGCATGCCTATGCTGAAATGGTCGGTTGAATTCCCATCGACTACATGACGACCTGATATTTGTTTCTGAATTTTCCACCTCTTCACATCCAAGGCTTCAGTTAGTATTACTTGGAACTCATTACTCCACACCCTGCCCACAGTTAACTATTGATGGCGTGAGGTATCAATGATTATACTAATAACAAAATTATTCGTAATCATTCGCCCAGCACTCAGCGACTTGCTGCTGTGTACGGCAGTAATAACTCTAAAGGCTCTTTGCTAATGAGCCATTAATTACATAAACCTTTTGACCTGCTTAAACGGACTTCATATCATTTTGCAGAGGTATTTCCATTAATTATAATTATCGTACTGACCTTAATAAACGCACTTACACACGTTTGTAATATACGAATACACACCCGCATTCACACAAACACACACACACTCACTCACGGGCGCTAAAGCAAAAGGCGGCAAAAATAGTAAATCTTGTTTCCGCCACCCCCACACCGCCACAGAAAAGAAAAACTAAAACAAAAAGTTCAAGGACTTGGGACACAAATGAATTTAATTCGCATATATTTTGTGTGCGTTCGCCGTTGACCCATGAAATATGCACACAGTGGTCGGAGTCCTTGCAAACCCACACATGCCGCACTTGCCAGTGAAATTTACAAATTTCACTATTTGCGACAGTAAATGCACATGCACCGCACCCGGGGTCTTCGGCGTCGGCGTCGGTTTCGGCGCTGGTTTCGGCTCTGGTCTCGGTTTTTGGTATAATATTTATCGGAACTGACAACATGCGACATTTGGCCCAACGCAACTGCTGATCCCCCTGCAGCGTTTGGGGGTTTTCCGCTGTGCCATTTTCCTTTGCAACCGTTTAAAAATGAGCGCTCTTGCGGGGGTAATGGGCAAGGAATTCGACTGTGCGCGTAATTAATGCCCAGTCGTAAATGTGGATACACGCTCATATCGGCGCTATGGCAGCTTAGCTGGAATGCCGTCTGCCCCAGCAGCAGCACGTGTTAAAATCGTTTATGAGCTGGAATGAATGGCATTATAAAAACACGTCCAGATCGAATATAGACAAGTTTTATGTGGTAATGAAAATAAATCCATTTTGTAAATAAATACACGAGTATGACAACAACAAAAAATGATTTTGCTCTTGAATTTTTTATGCTTTGGAACCTTTTTCGCGTTCAATTCAAGTATTTTGCTTATTTTTCCCCTTTGTCAATCATTCTGTTGAAGACCTAACCCAACACATGTCGTTGTGAGCCTGTAGCGACGTGCGAGTGCGCTTATTGTGCTCATCGAAACGTGGCAAATGGAAAAAGTCTTATTTTTTCCAAATACATTTAACATGACGCACGCACACATACTCACACACACACACACACACTCACATATTCACAAACATGACAGATTTAGCATCAAATATTCACAAAAGAAAAATGTTGACATGACAGCAAGGATTAAATTCTGGGAACAACTGCGTTCCCAGCGGAGACAAGATTGCCATAATTCTAAACACAACAGAATTTAATTTAAATATATGAGATAAGCCGAGGAATTTGGCATAATACGATTCAGTGCGGATAAATAAATCCTTTCCAAAGCACGTACAAAAATTGTTAGACGCAAGCAACCCGGATGAAAAGAGGTTGAGAACGAGTGTATTAAATTAATGACCTCTACGATTAGAATTAATCGGGCTATGCCAAAAAAAGCATCTCCAGTAGTGCCCTTTGTGACTACATAAGTCTTCGATATCCCCAATTATAGTGAATCCTATACAGTGCTCAAGGCAGAAAAGAAGACTGAGTATTGGAAAGTGTTTTCCACCAACACAGCAGATGTTCATCCTCTTTCGTCAGAAGGCTGGGGGATGTGTACTCGTGTACTTAGAACTCAGTTTCCTGTTATGGACTAGATTTGCATGACTTGTTATATGTCAGTTTCCTTTGAGTAGTCATTGCAGATGTATTCACTCCGCAACCTAGCACAGGGAGTCATAGATTTGCTTTGATCTTTGCTTATTTTCTAATTGAATAACAGACTGGAAGTTTAGATGGGAATCGTAATTGATTATTTGGAAAGAAATTCATGGAGTTATAATATAGCCACTCTTGCCCCACATCCATCAGTGAATCACCTATCGGTAACAATATAACTCACGTCTTCCAACGAATTTCAAGCATCGAAAGAAATGATTGTCATTACTCTCACGCTTCATTCAATTCAATTGCAAGCGTGAAACATAGAACCACATGCAATTTTTTGTTTGTTCATGCTTCGAAGCGGATGGAAAGTTCCTTTGGTTTTAGGTATGCTTTAATACACCGCTCCAACAGGTACAGCGATTCTGTTACTCTTTCCTGTGGCATTGGCAATTTTCGTGTGGAAAAACGCCTACATAAGACACACACATTTGCGGAAGGCACACACACAATAATAATAGCGGAATAAGGAACTGTGGTAAGTATCAGGTATGCATCCATCATTGCACAACTGCCACTAGAATTGAATATTCCCTTGAAAATAGACAAACTTTGCAGAGTGTTGGCTGAAAAAATAGCACTTCCGCTTAAAGCTTAAACTCTGAAAACAACCCCCATTTCCGCTTGCCAAGCAGCAACAGAATTCAAAGGAAAATGTTTAACCCACAAGCTGTTAAGGCGGATCACCAGTCCATTAAAGCCGAATAAATCAAATGCTACATTTCCACTACGTCACAAGGAGTCCTGACAACCGAAAAGTTTTTAACACATTTTTTCCGCATACATGTTTTTGCCACAACTCATAGCGGCAAAGCCGAAAAAGTTTTCCAACTTAAGTGAATATTTATTTACCCAGGACACTGTTGACATTTGATATAGACGGATAGGTACGAATGTCCATTTACTTATGTGTGTACAAAAAATATACGAGCATGAAAGATTGGTTCCAAAAGTTTCGAGACATTATCAGTATTCCTAAAACAATATAAAGTGAAATTTGCAATGCTGGTTTAATTTATTTACTAGGCCTTAATTGCGTATGTGTACTAGTCTACTAAAGTAGCAAGGAAGTGCCAGGTCTTTCGTGCAGGACTCGTGTCTGCCGACATATCCTAGTAACGCATTAAGCTGTGCGAAGGTATTCGAAACTGTTTAAGATGACATCATCAACTGTCAAAAAGAGGAAGTGGATTTTTAACAATTTTGGCTTACTTATATAGTGACCTCTTTGTCTAATCACCAAGAAGATAAAACTAAAACATGCCAGACTGCACCTGCCGAATATAATCCAAAGAAACCCAAGGGACTTTTCAATGAGATAGTTGTACAACCAAAATCGGCTACGCTGCTTCCTTCGACTCAGTCTGCAAAAGACTAGAATTGGTTTATGGATGATTCAAAGAAAACTTAAAGAGCTATTATCGGTGTTTATAGAAGGAAGCATAATATATCAACTTAGTCCCTTTCAAACGAAAATGTATTAAGAAGGGGTCAATTTGGGCATAGTTAATTCTTCCTTCAAATATTTTACATTATAATTTAAGGAAATAAGTTAATAAGTCAACTTGAGAAGCGAGCTAGATCTCCTTCTTTTATAGCTTTTACGAGTATAACATGAACGTTATAGTCGAGTCACCCAAATATATGGGTGTGTCCACCCAAACACTTGACTTCCTTACACAAGACCGATTAAAACTCGCCAATTATTCAAAATCATAGTTAGGACCACTCAGCAGTACCGCAAATTAACTATATTTTAATTCACTATCAAGAGCATGGGAACATAATGTCACTCATACGCACCGTGTGGCCAAAATGCTTATGACAGAGAGGAAACTGATAGAATCAATCCATCAATCGATTAAAGAAAAAAAGCCACAAAGTGATATTTTCAGTGGACACCAATTCTTCCACTAAAAATATCACAGCAAAAATATTCCTATATAATAAAAGCAAATTCTTCAAGTTTACTTGGCACATTTCTCTTTAAAAACCGATTTCGCTACGATTGCTTGCAATTAATTTCGAATTTGAAACGTGCTCCACTCAAGCTACTTTAATTCATTTCAGTTGCAACCACTCGAGAGTCTTACTTTTCACTCTGAATATTTGTATTGTCGTTGAAAACTTAATTTAAAGTTAACAACACGCTACCACCAAGTTCCGTTCCGCCTTCCTCCACGCTAGACCGTCTCGTTTTGGCGAAACCTTGAAGAATCTACAAGAAATACTCGTATACTCGCAAGAAGCTCTCCCTATCTATCACCATAACAACCCAAATCCTTTCCAAAGGCACTTGTTATGTTTTCATTAAAGTCATTGCGAGAACGCAAATGAAGAACTTCCAATGTGAAATGCTTAAAGTACGAGTATGGCTGAGAAGAGCTGAAATTTGGTGACTTTTCTGTTGTGTGTTTGTTTGTTTGGTTGTTTGTTTACTTAAAAGCAAGCAGAAGTTTAAATATTTTCTTTCGAATGTAAATATTTTGAATGGTGGTAGACGTTCTCTCAGTGACGAAAGTTCGTACTAATCACAAGGAGAAAGAAGGCTACCAGCGGAGAAAGGAAAGATGCCAATGCATATATTTAGGAATGAACGAGGGCGGGCACTCGTAGGACTTATAGAAAAATCATGGGTTTAAGAGAATTGGAACAGATTCGAACTGGGTTTGGTTCACAACTCTGTTTGGGTCAAAGATAGAAAGAAAGTTGAGTAAGTAAATAGGAATCAGGACTTATTCCAATTGGAGATATATAGCTCAGATTGATTTAGGATAAGTAACATAAAGAACTGTGGAACTCGCGCCTGTTCAATTTATATGGTGGCAAAATCAGCGTCGACAGGACACCTGCGTTCTGTGTGCGTGTCCTTACAGAAATATGTCAACATTTTTAGTGCGAATTTCACAGATAACTGCTCCCACCTGCTGCGGAATATGCCAATTGTGTTCGCTCAGTAGCAACAACCTTGGCTAAGAACATTTTCCAAAAATTTAATTTCAGACACTTTTGCTTTGAGTTCGCGCTCCCGTTTGCGTTTGCACCATATTAGAAACGCGCTGTGCCGAAACGGAAGGAAGCGTAGTGCGCCGGAAGTTTGTTTGGCTCAGTGTTTATGAGCTGTGGTGTTATGCTATGTCATGCGTGCGCTGTGTGTGTCTCTGTGGCTCTCTCTGTGTGTTTGTGTGCTTAAAATGTCAAATATTTTGGCGCTTATTAAAACAAATGCCACGAGAACGTTTACACTCTGTTATTTTTAATTATTTTTTATACAATTAATAAAACTGAACTTCAATCCAGCACAAATTAAATGCTCCTTTTGTGTGCGATTAGACGAAGTTGCTCCAAGAGTGACACATTTAGGTGAAGATTACCGTACTGCTGGACATCAAGTACGTAATTAGGTGTAGTTTAAAAAGGTCTTTCTCTTCGACTTTAAACTTTTAAGTCATTATTATGGAAACGAAAATTTTGGTCGGAGTACTCGTATAATAGTTAAACTACTCGTAGCTGGAACATTGGTTCACCACCTCAATGACTAACTCTGAAAAGTGCATAGGGTTAGCCAGGTGTGTTGGAGCTTACTTTGGTGTCATATACTCGTAAAACTCGTAGAATTTATCACACAAACTTAATTTACTTGATGCGATCTCATAATTCAAAGTCATTTGAAAATTCCTGCGAATCTTTCCTATGTCCTTGTTCGTATGTGTAGGACAAACATTTTACACCGGAGGAAAATGAGCCTGAAAATTGAGAGCACAAATTAAGGAGAAATAAGTGGAAATTTCGGCGGCTTCTAATCTGATCTCAGCCAACATAAAATGGCTCAAACGAATTGTGAGATAAGATAGTTTAAGAGCAACTAAAGCACGCTTGTGACTCACTCGTGACTCGTGTATATTGCGAGAAAGACCCATTTCAATATTTGTGATTAAATCTGAATAACCCTCAAATTCACAGTTGAATAGATGCTAAAATATTCGATATACCCTGGAGTTGCTATATCTTCTTTCTAAATAATGAGAGTTGTTGTCTCTTTCTATCATAATCTGAAAAAATTATGCTATCTCGTTTGCATTAATCGTCCAACTTCTCTAATTATACTGGAAGACAGAGTTCAATTATATTAAAGCTACGTAGAATAAGACAGCAGTTCACTTGTGAATTGAAAATAGCAGTAAGAAGAGTGAGTATCGGAGTACAAACGAATATTTATGGTGAAGACTGTGAAGCTTTTAACAGGATACTTTTAAGCGCGCTGAGTGGAGATAGCAAAACATTTTACTTAAAAAAATTCTGAATGAAATAGCAGATGCAGGACGAAGTAAGAAGGACTTTTTAGAAATAGGAATCTCTACTGAAGTCATCTATTGACAACTACATGCATACCTTTAATACCAAAACTAACGAGTCAAATTTCTAAGCAACGAGTACCGTCGTGCAACGACTTTGACACTTCATACCACAAATACTCGCATTTTTATGAACTAGCATATCCTTGAAGCTCCTCTAAGTGTTCCTATAGCACAGACCGTGACTATGCTTACACGTAGACTCGTTTGGAAATATTTTCGCACATTTGACCCAAACTTAATGGGCACTTAAAGTAACGACTGCCAATCTTTTGCAGTGTACGAGTATTCCTCACTAAGGAGCAGCATGACTTTTCTGTTAGTGTTCTCTTTGCTTCAATTGCAGATAATTCCGCGTGCGTTAAGCAATGCATCGTAATTTTTTGCAACATCACAAAACGTAGCGCCACAAACAGCGAGCGCTCACTTCTTTTAAGGAAGTGTACACTTCTTCACCTCTCTCTCAACCAAGCACACACTTTCCTCTTCGTTGTGATGGTTGTTGCTGGTGCTGCCAGAAGCATTCCATTGTAAATGGAAAAAACGTACAACCTTCGCAAATTGAGTGCACTGTGCTTTTGTTCGCTGGGGGTTCGAAATGATTGCTGTGAAAATATTCTTATCTTGAAATTTTATGGTCGGTGAGTAAGAATCGGCAGTCGTATTTCTTTTCAGCGAGGATTTCGTACTGAATACGTGGCTGCGGAATTGCTTATTCGCTTCTCGAAGATAATTTTGATGAGGTTTTCTTTTGGCTTTTGTTGTGCTTGTTTGGGCTTCTGTTTCATAAATTGCAGCGTAACGGACGAAAGGGTGCTCGTAATAAAAATTACGATTTTACTTTCACTATGCAACATCAATTCCGTGATTTTGAGAGATAAAGAAAGGACTACGAGTGGCGACAGCAACAGCGACAGAGAGAAAGTGACTTTATTTTTTTTTTTCATTGTTTTTACCTTTGTCTAATTTTGATACCCTCTTCTGGAGTAGTTAAACGTACTCGTACGTTAGGGGAACTGTTTATGGCTGAGAAAAATCAGTTCCATTCCAGTGTCGCGCTTCCACCACATGCCTTACATAACAATGGGACACGCACACAGAATTGATAGATGTGCAGTTGGCTCATTAAAATAAATGGCGAACGTTTGAAATTTAAGGCTTTGTGCCAATTTTCTTTTATTACTGCGTATGGACGTGTTTCAACTCAGTTGCACTGTGGCAAAAGTTACAATGTGGAAGGGCAACACCGAGAGTGACAGCAGCGATCTCTCGGTACTCGCACATAGAGCTGCGGCTCACCTGGCGTATGAGGAACGCTAAAGCAAATTCAATGCACGTCCCTTACACGATGAATTGCTTTTTCAATTTTCCAATTTCAATTTATATTTCACTTCAAAATAAAAGGATATTGATGATTTCGTAAAAGTGGAAAACTAAAGTGCAGCAAACTGTAAGAGAGAAGTTACGGAGAGGGATGGGGAGAGGGGGCTGTGTTTTGATATTTAAGTGGTTCGCTAACAAATAAAAAAATATAAAGGAAATATGAAATGAATTGGAATTTTATTTAGCATTGCTGCGGTGCACAGCACGAGCGCTTAGATTTATTTTATTTGAGCTTAAACGAAGGGTGTTGAATGTAGCATGAACTTGAAGTTGTTGGCAATCATTGAGCACCAGTGACGCATGCTGTCATGCTTTATACGAGTATTAATGGGAAATAGTGTGAAATATGGAAACAGTTCGACGGGCGTTTAAGTTTTAACTGACACACTGAAGGAAACTGCTCCTAGTTGGCTGCATTTGAACATGAGGCGAAAAGCTTTCGTGTGTGGAGGAAGTTTAATGTAAATAGACTACACAGGACGAAACTTGATGTGACTATAAATGCAATCCAAATACCAGACATGATTTGATTCTGATGATCTATTAATGTAAATAAGTGGAAAATTGGGTGTTCTTGTGTAGTGTGCGATAAGGGGTGGTTCGGAAGACATTCAACTGTTAGATGAGTGCAGTGCAGTCAAAGAACTTGCATGTTCTTGCGAATATTACCCTACGTTTGGGAACACTGAATTGTGATACTTAATAGAAGCACCAGTTTGAGGTTCTTTGAAATAATTATAATTTACAGAAAAAATAGTTGAGAAATAAAATCATAAATTCGTATGCAGTTTGAATCTCTGGATTGTAACCTTTGTTATAACCTTTGTTTGCGTGCCTTCTCGCGTGTGTATTTTAGGGGTTGAAAATGACGAAAAGAAGACCCTAAAAATATGCAACCCTTAATATTCTAAAATATCTTATGACGTGGTGATTTCGTAACAATATAATAATAATAATAATAATAACTTACATACTCGTATGTAATAACTTATCTGTCAATTCACAACTAAACTTCATCACTCTGCAATGTTGTTCAGTTGCATCCAGTTCGTATAAATAATTCATAGTATTAAATTGAACACAGATTTTTCCATAATCGAAATATTATTTGTCTGCCTCTTCAGGCACTGTTCCACGATCCAAATTGACCAACATTCATCAACTTCATTTCGTTGTCAGATAAGTAAAGTAAAGATGACCCAACCCTCCAACCAGCGACTTCATTCCTTACCTTAAATAAATTTGTGAGAATTTGCACCACCATTGTAGGGGGGACTCAAAACCTAATAAGGCAATGGAACTTTTGTATTCTAGGGCTATTCGTATTCTATCATAAATATTGTTAAGAATATTAAGGAAACAGCTGACAGTGCCACTTACTTCCCTTATTCTTCTCATCAGGATGCTAGGGATGCTTCATAACAACATTTTCGTCCATCCTTTGCGCACTGGTGTGAAATTCAAATGTTGGAAGTTTCAACACTTCACAGAAATATGCGTAAAATTATCATTTACTCGTAATATTTCACATTATTTAAATTACAAACTTTTTGTGTTCAACATTGTTTGAACGCAATTCCACGACTTCAATTCATTCCATGTTTTCAGAGACAGGCAATTATCATTAACTGGAACACAATTAACTGTCGGAGCGCAATTATGCCAATTAACTTTATTTTTAATGGCAACAACATGAATTACCACAGCAAAACATGCACTAAAATTTAAACAAATTAATGAATTTTATTTAATTCCTGTCAGTTAAATTGAAATTAATTCAAATATTGAAACACGGCAATTTACCACATACAACAAGGTTTAATGAGGTGTTCTTTCACTCCTGCAACAACGATAAAAATCAGAGCCAATGTTATATTGGAGCCTAAAGCCACTGAATCACTCAATCATAAATTATGGAAAACTGTTGACATGTGATGAACATTAATTTTGAAACCAAGCACAATCAAATTAAATAAAGTGAGGTCAGTACGAGTATATAAACAGCTTACAAGAAAAATCACAGCGCACTTATCAAGAAATTCAATTAATTTACCACACAAGCAAATAAATATAAATAACAACAAGTTGTACATCAAACACTTGGCAGCGTTTGTAGTCCCCTTTCCCATTTTCCTTACCTTTTCCAAGTTCATTCAAGTTATGCCTTCGACCAATATTGAAATATTGCTTGACAGATTCCCTTTATTACCCCTTTAAATCTTGCATTACACTAACAATAGACTGCCTGCCTCTGTGGTAGCCCACATAGATGCTCACAGTGTGGCTGGCAGCATTCTTAATATCGGGCGTATTATAATATCATCACATGTGAATATACTTGTATGAGTCTGAGAACACTCGTATACGGTCTCATGCCGCTAAGTAGGAAACATAAAATATTGCAAATTATTCAACATAAATTCCCACAAACCCGCATACACAGATGGGAGCAGGAAGCTGGGTTCTTTGGAATCCTTTAAACGCATCTGTTAACCATGCAAGGACTTCACTGCTGCAGTAATTTAAAAATATTGCTAGAGAAAGGAATTTCTAATGCGATATGTGAAAATTTATTGAACAGATTTTCACAGTATCCCCAAAGGAGTCGTGAGCCTGTCGTGCAAAGTAAATAATAATCGTTGATATTTATTGGCGGGCACGAGACTGCAGGCCGCATTTCAGCTTCAACCTTGAAGTGTCGTTACTTTTTTAAGCTAGCAATAATCCAATATTACCATAAATAATTGTCATTGTCATATGTGGCTGTCATATTTGAGTAGGACATGTGCGCCAAACGTGACACCTTCAAGAATCGACGCTAAAATCGATGATAAAAGCAATTTCTGCCAACAGCTCCAAAGCAATCGGGTATGAAATGCGATTAATATGATGAGACAAAGCCTGCAGCAGAATAGAATTAGAATAGAATACAAAAATTGCAGCTTCAAATGTGGAATTTGATTTATTTGACATCTGCCATTGAAGCGATTCAAGCGATTGAGCTACTGGGACGATATGAATATCAAAGGATTTCGTAATGTGACTTAAAAAAAAGTTTCAATTCAAAAGGGATTCGCAAAATCGCAAAAATGTAAGCTTTATAAATTTATTATAGCTAAAATATTTATAGCTGGAGAAGCAAGAAGTGAGATAGTGAGACAAGGAAAAGCTTCATTAAATAATGGGACTCTTTACTATACAATGGAGCTCTGCAATGGAATTCTGCAATGGAGCTCTGCAATGGAACTCTACAATGGAGCATGTAAACAAATCAGTGAAACCAATCTTTCAGAAAGAAAATTATTATTAATATTATTATTATTATTACTATTATTGTTATTAAACAGTTTATCACATAATCCAATTATAGAATTAACTTATATCTAAGGCACCAACAAGTAAGGATTGCATCCTTCAGAAAGAAAACGTTTCAGAAATGTTCTTCATTCCAATGTATTCGTTTCGTTCATTATGGGTCTCTGAGCATAACAGTACAGTTCTGAAACAGTTCCGGAAACTTCAAATATTTTAAATACAACCACAGAATGTCGGCTTTATAAATAGTTGCAGAGTTTTTTGAACCAAATCCTTTAGAAAACTTCATCAAAGCATTGACCTAGCATACGCATTGCATGAATCGGACCTATTCGAGTCGTTTGTGTGCTCCCCCAGTAGCATAATTAATTTCAGTTTAATAGTTACGCACACTTTTGCAAGTACACACACACGTTCACACGGGTAATTGCACATGCAGCGAGGATGTTTAATGGCTGCGTGTATAATTCAAATCCTTACTAATTAAAATTTTAGTGACAGGTAATTTTCTATGAGGCTAATTAAAAACCAATTTGGCAGAAAATTTGTTCACGCGTGGAAAATTCATGAAATAAGTTTTAATTCCACACGCAACCATACCAAAGATAGCAAATTGGAGGGAAAGTGTTCCGAATTAACAGTTTCATAAAATTTGTATAAAATCAAGCAAAACTGGTGGGAACGAATCGCACTGGAAAATGGGCGGAAAATAATGAGCAACGCTCGGAAAAGTGAAGTGATAAAAACATAAATAAATTAAATTCATTGTGAAGCAGAGTACACGAGTAACTGAATGATAAACGATCCAATTCGTTTCGCTGGATTGCGTAATAAAACTAAAATTTGATGATCAGTAATAATATACGCCCACAATATAGTTACGGAAAGTAGAGAGGAGTGTAACGATAAGACTTTCAAGTTGATGCAGGGGGTATAGGCAAATAATATCGAGAATTGCTGCTTGCAGCAGAATGGCGAAATACTTCATACAGCTGCCATAAACATTAACCAATGCAAACGTTCCATTTTCAATCGACAAATTTCCAGTTTGGATGGACCACTGAGGTCACTGGAACTGGAAGTTCCTTTTAGCCGAGATACTCGTACTTAAAATTCAAAGTCTATATAAGGGAGTAGAAAAAGTGACCATACCCAAAAAACTAATTTGGACTAGAGTAGATTAGATTTATTTTAAATGTGTTTTACACCACGACCTGAAAGATCTATTGTGATGCCCCTATTTATTTAAAAGGTTATGCCTATAGATCTTCTGCCATCTTCATGTATTTTTGAGAAATCAAGTTGAAAGATTTTTCTCATATCTAAGATACCTTTTCCAAAATAGATGTCTTTTTTATGTGCCCAAGGGCCGCAGTCTGTGAGCAGGTACAGTGAGGCTTCTTCGCTTTCTCCACAGAATCTACAGATAGAAGATATGGAAGATGGAAGATGGATTCTGAAGATAGACCCAACCTCCTACAGTGTCCTCTTAAAACACACACACCCCTGTGATGATTCTCAATTTACTCCCAAATTTGGACTAGGAGTAGAAAGATTTCACTTTCAGAACACTCAAATGAAGAACAAACAACAACAACACTAGACAGCACAGAGGTCCATGTCAAGTGCTGCTAGAGACTAATTCAATATTCCACACACAAATCTGAGGGATTATTCCAACTGTCTGCAGCATTCTAAACTTAAAGTCATTAAAAATTACTCTGCTTGTCGTCATGTTGTTTGGCTTAACTGGCAAAGATTAGTACAGCTGCATGTACTCGGAGACCAACTTCACACAAAACTTGGCAACTTAACTGTTAGAGAACAAACACTCATTCCTTCTCTGAGAAGAGAATGGTGGCTGCACTCAAAATTGAATAAATCCAAAAGGAAACTTAAATTCGAACAGGAACATGAAGGGAGCAATATCATGACGACTCTTGGCGGAAGTGGGAGTAACTAATACATTCAATTTACTGTAACTAGAATCCTTCAATGTTCATTTCACCCGACAAGATTCGCTGATGTTGCAAATCTATCGACCAGAAGACTCTGCATTGTAGGAGTAATTGTGTTTGCAAACGCCACAAAATGCACTGAAAGGACATTTTAGCCCATTAAATTGTGCTCCTTTCTCATTACTGCAATTTGTAGTGCCATTAAATTATGCTGTTTAAAACAAGTTAGGTAAAATAGTTTGAACTCAAATGCAGGGAGCAGCTCCCATTCATTTGCGCCATTAACTTGCACACTCCTTTAAGCAAGCAAATGGGCTGAGTAAAAGCGTCCCCAACAGTTATCAATACGAGTATAGTAGGTACATCCCCGAGGGAACTGAGTCCAAATAACAATTGCTGATGCTTTGTTTGGAAATTCATTATGCATGACGAATAATTAAATGAATCGACTGGGATTACACGCTGGTAGAAGAATAAATTGACGAACCGAATTTCGTACAGAACGGAACTCAAAATGTCAAAACGGAAATGGAAATATTCCGTTTCGGTTTACAAAACGAGCAAATTTAAATTATCATCATTCTAGGAATATTTCAATTTCACTGCTGTCTGCTTCAATAGCACTCAATTTCTTTGCCTCATCAATTAGAAAAGAAACTACGCCCAATCGGGCATTAAAATGCCAATCACGTTTCTCCGGATTGAATTGGTCCTTAACGAAAGTGCATATTAGGCTAACGTGGTAGGCAGTAGAACGTCGGACTGCGATGGCCTGCTGAAAGTCAGTACAGCAACTCAAAATTACGTGCTGTGCCAATATCAAAGGGAATATGCCGCACAGTACATCACTACAGCACTACAGCACTACAGCAGTGCGGCAATACGGCAACTGGAACAAGAAGAATTTCACTTACGTACTGATGAACATAAAAAAGGAGGCGTTAGTAGGCTCATTACTGGCATAGTCAGACGGAAGTAAAATTTGCCCAACTAGAGTATTCGTACAAAGCCAGTGACAATTATGGACAAGTAATGACATTACAACTGGCATTGAATGTGCATAATGCAAGGAGGGGTGGTTGGAGTGCGGTCAGGAAAGATATTGCCTTCGATTCTGCCCATGAAAATGTATGTCATTGTGTGCTTGCGTATGCGAGTGTGTCCGATTCCCCGAACAAGTATATTAGGAGGGAGTTTCTATTCACTGGTGATGATGGTGCAAAATTATAATGAATGACTCTTAACCAGTGCCTACGAGTAGCATATTGTCACAGCCCGTCCAAGGATACAAGTGCTTCATGGCACTCAATTTGCATTTAATGATGCGTGCAATCAAAGCAGAAATAAATGCATGCGAATTTGGAGTCATGGAAAATGCAAAATTTCCGCAAATTTCCTGTCATTTGCAGCTAAAGAGCAAATTGATATACGTACTCGTTTGTACACAAAATATTGGTGCTCGTATATTGTAGGCACTGAGCCATGTAAATTCAATTGCAACACCATTTTGTAACTAAAACGATTTAATTACTCATGAGGGAATCATTCCGAATACTCGTAATTTGAAATTTAATTCCATGAAGGGAATTTACTCGGCAGAAATTGGCCCAAATCTGCAAAGCACGCATGGTTGTGCTCTGAAACTATAACAAGCGAAGTTCCCTTGCGTTTGAACACGGACAATGAAATAAATCAGAAGGCACTACCTCCGTGCTGTTTTATGTGTAGCACGAGTTCTCGGAAAGAGGAAAGAACCTCTAGTTCAGGACTGCAAGTTCGCGTTCAGTTCCTAGCTGTATTTGGTATGGATTTACCATACGATGTCTTTCTGCCAGCGGGCGGATCTTAAGCCCACAAAAAGTGTTTCGTCTTTGCTGTCAATGACAAAAGGGGATATTTTATTAGTGTTACGTTCACACACATTTTAAACATCTTTCTGTGATGTACTGATACTTGATACTCTCCTATATTTCTGTCCACTCAGCTGGTTTTTTGCCCACCAGATTTGTACTTCTATGTGAGATACTCTCTATCCCTTAACTTCCACCAAATTGAAAGATCTATTGCCAGAAATGATACAGAATGTGCCACCATGCTACCAATAGTTAACAAAAACCATTTACTGCACGATGGAGGTAGTGCTTTTCCAGAATAAAGAAGGACCTTATGCTTTTTCCAGCCTCTAGACTATCCTCATATTTTCCTTGTCAAGGTAATCACACTTGGCCCCCTTGTACGTAGTTAATGCCATTCTTTGAATTCTCCCCATCGTTTACGTATTCGTCAACGTAATTTATTCCTTGTTTCTGTCCTCACTCTCATTCCATTTCCATTCAATCGATGATATTTTCTCTGACAATATCAAAATCCAATATGTATACCTCCCTGCAGCTATCACCTATGTATGCGTCCACCATGGTTCCATAACCAATTTGTAATTAGGGAAAATCTATTCGCCCGCAAACATTTCATAATCCTGTTACTCGTGCGATGTCACATCCAAATTGCTGCAATTAGTGCCAAATGTCAACAGCAACAAAGTGCAAAGATGATTAGCAGCGTGCTGGAATATTCGTACCGTGAAGCGGTATTTGCGCAAAAATTGCACCGCCACAGCAACGCAGCACAAACCAAACAAACGCCTTGCAGCACTGTTTTCCACTGTGGTAGACACGTTCACGGGTGTTTGCAGAGCACGCTGCATTGGCAATCGGCTACTGGCAGCAGAGCTTGACCACACAACTCCCACTACTTCCTACTCACACTGTCGTCGCCCACTTTTGCCAAACAAACTGCATACGAAACACAATTGTCCTGCTGCATTCAATGGCATTTACTGTTAATACACATCCTGACCAAGCTCCCACGAACACACAACAAGGAAGAAGTCACCCGTTGATGGTCGTACATAGAAGTGATGTCTGATTCCATTTGCCTGAACGAGCAGCCTTATTTGCGCACACACGCCGACATGTACAAGTTGTCTGTTTATATTGTACCCGTAGATGCGGAGCATATGGCGCACGAATTTCGTACCCTTGAATTATTACCGCCATTAGACGGTATTACAATTGCACACATGTCGCTTTGGCTTCAGCTTGGCTGTTGGGTGGCTGCGTGGACCCCTTCACTCAGGAACAGAGCCTTCCTAAGCAGCAGGAGCAGCTCTGGTGCAGTGTGATTTGTTTTCGTTGCGTACCATCAATTACCGCCGGAATCTGCGTAGTGGCCAAAAATCGCTGTGGAGGAACGGGTAACATTAAGAAGCGCTTGCCATGCATCACACGCTCCCGCACTGGATTTCGAAGCACAACTTTTGACAATAAACGCCAATCGAAAGTCAGCTGAATTAATTAACATCGAAGGCAAGTTGGAGACGGAGAGTTGTCGCAGCATTAGAAATCTTAAAGCCAAAAGTACTCGTAATGTCCTGGAAATGCAACCACTCAATTTGGATTTACGCGTAATTGAATTGAAAATCTCTCAAAATTAAATTACAAATTTTCTACTCAGCCATTTGGCTTCTGAAAAGTTGCACAGAATTGTGTGCTCTGCAAATACTCTCGTTTGTTTGCTCCTCTCCAACCACAAAGGTGCCGCAGCAGAAGTAATTGCATTATTGTGCTAATACGTGTATTAAAGCAGTTTAAAATGTGCCACCGGAAGTATGCGAAACACTTACCTCGAGTAGCAGAAGGAAACAATTCATTGCGGTTAAAGGCTAAGCTAAATGAAATGGCTTTAGTTGGAAGAAGCCAAAAACTGAACTGTGTAGGTTGCCGAGAAGCTTAGGACAGGCAGTGGCGTGTACGAGTGCATACTCTTGCATAATTGCCATTGCACCTAGATGCGCACTCTGTCTCCGGAGCAAACTATAAAATTGTCATTAAAACTTTCGCCAAAGCTGGACGACGCAGATTCTGCACCGAGCCAGTATTTCCATGGCCAACCGCATTAGGATTCGCAAAAACTGCTCGTAAATGCGAAAAGTTTTTAAACTAAACACTGTATTACAATTTCATATAAAAAACAGAAATGAAAACACAACTGAAATGAAAACTCGTAGTTTACTTGCATGAGCGCTACACTGCTGGACATAGGGCTTTCAGGTTTAAGTTATGCACAATTAAGCAACTTGGAGGTAGCAACTATCAGAAGCCTTCGAGGTCGATGATACTAGGAAAGGAAAACAAATCTAGCGACTACAGGAAGTGTGAGTTAGAACATTAAGAAACAGTCTCTCAGACAAAACACCATTAAACCCAGCAAACTGAAGTAGCAATACTGAATAAAGTTCGAACCGCCACGTGGCTCCAAGTTTTGGTGTTTGAGTTCCAAATGTTGTGGTCGTTGCACCAGCACAGTACAGAGTCGAATCAGAAAATCTAGAAGCAATCATCTATCTTCTATATGTGTGACATATTTTTAAATCCGTATAGACATACGAATATTATAGTGTTTAAATGGGCAAAATATTATAAAGGCGGCCCCTGTGGTGTAATTCAAGGTTGCTGATTAAAATTTGCCCAAAGCATAATTTCTTCTTTTTGTATATTTTGCTCCTTGCTTTGGATTCAAATTCCTATGGTGGTAGTAGTCATGCTCCTAAACCCTTACACACATAATTCATTATGTATAAAGAATAATAAACAAATAAAACTATTCTAAATGAGTTACCAATCCTGAGACATTTGATGGATGAGCCAGAAATCAAATTAAACAAAATCAGATATTTTATTTTTAATAGCTGATAAATTTCCTAGCTGATAAAATACGCACATTTTCATACTGCACCACAATCTAGCCTGGGCATCTGTCATTGGAACACAACAATCATCCAGGGCTTTCAAAACAAAGCTTTAACTCGACCGTAATTGCTAACTCTGAAGAAGAGTTTCCCTAAAAGTATGCAACAAAAAATCAGATGTACCTGTAACTCGTTTATGAACTGATAAAGTGAATCCCACAAAGTGTTCGCCCAGAGAACTTTCTATTTATAATTGGGGTTCGAAATTATTTTCTTAAATTATTACTGATTATATTTCTGATGATTTTGATATGAAAAGTAGGACACAAAAAGCCTACGAGATACATCAACTGTATCGCCTACATAGTCAGAAGATCGATTGAACAGGCTGCATAAACATTGTGTCTGGCTTCGGGAACCGAATGTTGAAGCAACATGCTGCGTCACCTCGTCTGATGCAAGTAAATGTGTGTCTCTGAACCAGATTGTTGCAGTGTTCACCTGAGAACTCAACGCGTTTTACAGAATACCGATATGTGATTGTTGCAATAAACAACCGTGAAGGGTATGCTTATGGATGCTTGCTGGCGAGAATTCTATCCATAGAACGAGGTGCATATACGTACTGCCATGGTGTTAAAATTCAACTTTCTGAAGGTATTTTTGTATATTAATCTAATAACTATTTTTATTATATTTTTCCATAAACATTATTTTTGAAAGTGTGCCAAATTTAAATTTTAAAAAAATGTTTTCTCTCATTAGTAATGATGAAAATTATTTGGAATATTTTAGATGATTTTATAATATTATTTATTATTGATTTAGTTAAAAATTGTTCACGTTTTTTTTGGCAAATTTTATAATTTATATTTTTTTATGTTCAATTTCGTAGTCTAGTTTTATAGTATTTCCCACAAAGTGATCATTACTCCGTCTTCAATTAAGCACTAATGTGATCTGTGTACTGCCACGTGATTCTTTGAGTGTTTCCATCAGAATCATGCGGCTATTAAAAATCAGTGGACGTATATAGAGTACCTAGATTTCGACCAGACCCTACCCGCAGCATAACTGCAAAACTGTGAGTGAATTTAATGTGCTGAATTTCCATTTTTGCGAACTGAATGCATGCAAACTGCAGTGGAATTCAATGGAATTTTGTTTCAAATGTCACTGGAGATCATGCGGGGTTTTCCGCTTTGACCGCATGTGCAGTTCTGTGTTTAGCTTACGTGTCACAGCGCTGTGGT
The DNA here is from genome assembly GCA_920105625.2 of Clusia tigrina. NCBI lineage: Eukaryota > Metazoa > Arthropoda > Insecta > Diptera > Clusiidae > Clusia > Clusia tigrina. Next base: position 180,403,968 of record OV050033.1, read on the forward strand.
TGCCTGGAGAGGAATGTGTGTGTGTGTGTGTGTGTGTGTGTGTGTGTGTGTGTGTGTGTGTGTGTGTGTGTGTGTGAGATGCGATGCATATGCGTGTGTGTTGTCGTCCATATGCATTTAAGTGGATTTTGAAATGAACGTCGTCCATTATGAAATGGCGTTTCGTACACAACTAAAATCAAAGTTTGAGGTATTTGTAGTTCCACACAAATGTCGGATTTTTCAATTGAACTCAAATTAATTAATAGCAAACAAACAAAATGCTTTTTTAATTGAATTGCAATTAATTGGTAACAAACAAATGTTTTTTTAATTGAAATTTTAACATTTAATGCGCTTGGGTGACACCAGCAAGTTTACAAATATGCCAGGGTACTTATATCGAAACTTAAAGACTAAATTATAGCTTTGTAGGAATTAGAAAAATATACAATATTAACTACGACTTCAACACCAGAGGTTTTTTCTGTACTTCCATCGATCATCATCGATGATATATCACTTGTTAGCTATTGACGATCTTAATGCTCTGATCCACGCCGAACGTTTTTTGCAACTGCTCCAGGATCACCGGGGCATAATAGCCACTGCAGACCAATTTCTGCTCCGACTGAGAAATTTTCTTGCGTAGGCACGCTAGTTCAGCCGCAGTATTTGCCAGTTGGTTGGACAGGTATTGATGACGAAATTGTGATTTTGACTTTTTGATTTTGTTGTTGATGCGAGACTTCCGGCATGATTCAGCCCGTTGTTTTTGCAATAAAGTCTCCGGACGCCGTGGCTCCTCCGAGCTGGACCCTGTAGTCTTGACACTGGGACGCCGCTCCACAATCACTGGATGCTCCATTAGCATTTGTTCGACATAGCGCTGCTCATCAAGGGCGTAGTTCGTTTTGATGCGTATCACCTCTCTCTCCACAAATTTGTTAATGTCATGTTGGGTCGTCTGACGGTACATATACCATGGTGATTCCAGGCTGTGCGACAGGGTAGTGTAGAATTGTTGCAGAAACATTGCAGCGTCGTTGTGATTCATTTAAGAATTCTGTTTATAAGTAAGTTTTGACTTACCGAGTGTGTAATGTGCGTGAGATGTGCGTTTGAACTATTCGTCTGGCAATTGCCCTTTAGCGTTTTTATATTCTAATCCCATGCAATGCTGACGGAAGCTGTCTCACTCATATTTTCTCTATTTTTCAATACACACTCAAATATGCTCGGATATTTGAAGACTTCATTTGCTACGCGTCCATAATCGGGTTTATTACTCTTCATATATGTTGTGTTTCATGTATGTATATCTCTATATATATATGTATAATATATATTGTTGTCCGTAAGCATAGCTATTGCATTTGGACCTGTATGAGTATGACTCAGAATTTTGCACAGCTACCTGATTTAACTGTGACTAGTTTCTAGGGGTATATTCATCGTTCATCTGAGTGTTGCATATTTTCTACATATCTTTATATAATTCATCCGTGTGTATTCTGCCCTTTGTTTCCGTATCTTGACATAGTCATTGTCTATCACAAAGTAAATGAAATTATATTGCTCTTCAATTGTGTTCACATATTTTAAATACTCATTTTTCTATTCAAGTCTGTTTGCTGAGCATGCACTTATCTGTGAACTTATCATTGAACTTCGAACAACCTGCAGAAGCATCAGAATTGACACCATTTTTTTGTATCAACAGATTCATTTTATCAGCCTTCGATTGTTATACTCGTAGCATTATCGCTAGTCTCAACAAGCTGAATTCAACTTGCAATCAAAGAGGCGGTCTGTCGTAAAGTTGGAGTTTATTTGTTCACAGTGATAGCTTGATACAATTACGTGATTAAAAGGAAGCTTGCATCCTCACCAATATTTATAAATTTCAAGTCATAGAGCCTCAAGTCATAGAGCCTCAGACTACAAGCGTCGATAGACAGCTGCCGTTGCTTCAGATCACAAGAGGAAGAATACAAAACACATGAGACAACTATAATTTCCAGCCTGCACCACCCACAATAAGACCTTATGTCATTTGATATTCAACGCAGGTACAAGTACTTCCAATTCAGCAGTGGTTATCGCCACATTCACTTCATTGATGACGGGGTTACAACTTAAAAATACCTCTGCCCCAGCAAAGTTTGAAATGCAAGTGTGAGGCAGGCATATCCACCAGCTCCCCTGAACCTGTTGCGAGTGGGCGCATAATTTCCTTCATAATTGATTGCTTGTCCAATTTCCAACTTTACCAGCAGCAACTGACTTTGATTTGCATTCATATTGCATGCAATATTCATACAGCAGTTGCCGAAGTTTTTGCTGCGATTCTATTCAATTTCAGAGAACCGACGCAACAAAAAAGTTCCATGCAAAAAGTTTGCAAATTTTATGCTCTTTGTACTGATTGTATGGCAGTCTCTTTTTGCCGTCGCTATCGATACAAATGTTGTTGCAAACTCTTCCATCAATCAAGATATTTATTATTATTGTTACGGTCCACTCTTTTTATTGTGTATAAATAAAAATAAATTGCAAATATTCGCTTTGTAAACAATTTTGACATGAAAACGCTTGCCACAAAACGATGATGATGGCAATAAGTTTGTTTGCTCCCAGTGAAACGACTCTTTTATCTTCCTTTCGCAGTGGTAAAAAAAATTGTTTAATGAAAAATTGCATGCAGTTTATCACAAATTTTTTTTCAAAGCAATTTTGTTAGTTGCTTCATAGTTGTTGTTGTTGTTAGTTGTCTACTACTGTGTCCATGACTTCCTTTGGCAATTTCGCAGTGCAAGCTGCTTACATTCGTAGTTTCAGTGAGCTAAATTAAGTATCGCATCGTCCCGAAAGGACCTCCCAAAGTGGAAATGTCATTTGTTCGGTGTCATGGCAACATTTTTCTGGGAAACGCAAATTTTCTCCACTGACACTGGAGGGGTTTAATGGGAAATTTCTGTGTTTTAATGAACACTGTGCTTAATTGTATGCCACTTTCAGTATATTGATGAAGGATCTTAGCTGACGGAAGAAGAATTAAATTAAAAAGGATTAGATTAAAATTAATTGAATATACTAATGCCAGAAAATGCTTTGAGCTGCTTTTATAGCAAATGCAACTTTTTGAAGAAATAGTTTTAGCTATTTTATTAAACTAAAATTCATTGTGCTCGTACTCTCATGAATAATTCTCTACCCTTGTCCAAATTTATTACCGTAAATTAGTTTTGCATATACCAAAAAATGGTGTACAAGTGAGCATGTCATGCTGCATTAGTTCGTCCTTTCTTTGTGTACTTTGGACAGCAATAAAAGTTTCTCTTTGCCTGTGGGATCTACTTTTCACTGAGCTGGTAATCCCTTTGTTTATGAGAGATTTGGGTAAAACAATAATGAGTGAGTTTTCTCATGGTTTAGACATGATTAATAGTTTTCAATTAGCAGCATTACCTGCGCTGTTTGCAAAAATAAATATCGGCTTAAGCAAGTGTGCACTATGGTTCCTGACGCAGGTCGCGATATCTTTGATGAACTGAACCCATCATAGTAAACGCTAAGAAGCACAGCGAAAAGATGTGATGCTCGGTTTGTTTTCAGACTCTTACTGCAACGAATGTGTTATGTATGCATCCTTATGAGATAGGGAAGGGCAGGTCATATCATATAATGGCCTACTCATCAAAACAAAGCAATAAAACTTTTCCCAACGGATAACAATAGTTTACAGGAAAAAATCTTGAAGATTGCTTCAAAAAATGTTGAGTTGATTTCGAATCTGGCTTCAAGTTGTCTGCATCAGGTCAGGATTTACACATATTCATAAAAAGATGGGAAATACAAGTTTAAGTGGTATATAAACGCCTTATTTTAATTGTTTTATTGTACCTGGAAGCTTCGACAAGTAGAGTAGATGTGGAAGTAGAGAACGAGCAAGTGGACGTCGTCATCGCTTCATTAGTTTGAAAGCTACGCTTAAATAGCTTCGATCCTCTTGATTAAACTTTATACTAAGTTAAAAGCTTTTTATTAACAAAAAAATTATAATCATAAAAATCATCTGAACCAAGCAATAAATTATTATGAAGTGAAATTATTAAACTATATATTAATTGTGTTAATTAACTGATTTAGTTTATGAAAATATTATTTATCCATACGTTAACATAAAATAGCATACATTTGGAAATTTTTTTTCATTTACAAATTTTCGACTGACTTTACCAAAAACAAACTCCCGAAATTGTTGGTTGCCATTATTTGTCTTTATTTAAAGCTCTGCAATATACTCGCATACTAAAATGAAATCGCAGTCCTTATTTGAAAATTTGCACTCGGTCGCTTGCCACAAACCATGGAAATTCCGCAAACTTTGTTGCGGAACTATTTAGCTTAACTGGCACGCTTGGCAGCAATGTGGCACAGCATAACATGGACATGTGCATGGCCACGATCAACGTCAGTCACAGCAGAAAGTCAGGAGGTTCTTTTTTTGAAATGGCTTTCCCGCTCGTTTCAGGGAAATTGTTCCCATGACAATGTTGCAATTTCGTTCTTGCTGGCGGTGGTAGTGCTGGTGGAGCTGTTCCTGCTGCTGACAATGCAAGTGCTTTCAAAAATATTTTGCAGTTTTAGACAACATGAACAACACGTAACACGTTTATTGCAATAATGTTGCAATGGAAGCGATAGTGTTGTTGTTACTGTTGGTGCATGTGTAGACAACTTGCTTGTTGTTCGTCTTCGCCGCACCAACTGACTTTACTGAACTTAACAGTTCAACTATCCCGCAGTACCACGGCCCCACGCAGTGTTGAAGTCGCCAGCTTCTAACACACATACACACATGAATCTGGTGATGCCCCTTGCATGTCCTACCGCACAACATGAAAGATTTTAGATTACATTTATTTTTACTTTCCTAGCAACGTCGTCCACACTCCCAACAAGATTGATATGACACTTTCAAATTTAACAGGTTTATGGAAAGTTGAGGTTATGTTTAATCATAACTACCGTGAACGGAAGTTCTTAAAGTTTTGACTGGAAACATGGTGTAAGGAATTGGTGGAAGTAAGTTTGTCTCTTTAACTGACCAATTTTCCTCTATCAGAAGTTTTATTTGCAATACCGAAGTGCTAATATATCAATTGTGTTTCCTTTATAATATTTATCTCTATTTTTGTTGATTTCAAGGTTTCTACCTACATATATTTAAATTAGTCTACCTTTAAATATTTTCTCTAAATTGTCCTTTACCTTATACTATCACCATCACTTAAACAAAACGTACATCAATAAGAATTGAAAATACGAATTTAATGGATACCGCAGGGAAAACTTTCAACGGCAAACTTAATCTTGAAAGGTGTACTGCACCAGGAAAATAAAAGCAATTAAATTCGCTCAGAACGTAAGTCACGTGAGTGCTGGCAGTTCTTATCAAGCAATTGCCCTTAATGTAAAGAAGATGACCAGCGTATAGTAAAACGCTACCATGCGTGTCAATTGAATTGACGAAGAGAGAGAACGCCAACAAACCAGGCCAGTCATCATATCCAACCAACTGAGTTTGTGTGCATGTTTACCCGTTTAGCTACTGGCTGCATTAGTATCGGTGCTAGTGTCTTTTTGCAGTGTTGCACTTTGCTCACTTTACTTATAGTTTCCGTGTTAAGTTTCGCCATTAGGATAGCTCTTGGCTTCTGCTCCCCAGTGCCCATGCTCGGTGCAAAGCTTCTGTTTTTGCGTTATTTTCACTTTTCGGTGCTGGATTGTTGAGGCGATAAGTGCAGTAGAGGAGGTAAATTTAATAAGATAAAATTGAAAAGAGCCTCCGGTTTGGAAAGATGCCACAGTCGTGACCATGGCAGGTGGATAACACAATTCATGCTGTCAAATCCAGCCGAGCGTTGCTATTTGTATTTGCTCATTATGCTCGTCTTTTTGGCAATGGAGACAGTAGGTTAAGAGGGGAGGCGGGCAAATTGCTTCAGTGGGTTTGCATTTCAAATTAAGGCTGACTGTGGAACTTGCGCACATTGCGTACTATATTTCAACTTAAATTGTAGTTAATTATTAACTAAAATTGTAATTCGATGCAACTGTATTAATTCCTGGCCAATGTGGCACCAGTTGTCACTCCTCCCTCTCCTCGCTGCGTGGACTAAAGTAGACAAAGTTAGTTAAAAGCACTTTCGGGACCACATTTAGCATTACAAATCTTTCTCTCTATCAGCGCCAACCAAGCTTAAAATATACAATAACCCCACAATAAACATAATTAAAAATCCATTTATAATGAGGTTTTTTTTCGAACGCGGACGGTAGAGGTAATCCTGCGATTTGAACGTTGCGCCTTTTGCACTTGGGTGCGGACCTTAATCATTGAGTTTGAATTATGTCGGCGTGGAGCTGTAATAAATTGGCTCAATGTTTGAAATTAAAATATATTCTTCATGCACCACTCCTCTTGCGTATCCTACCAATTTCTGTAGTGTACAGATTTCTATTTTCTGCTCTTGTTACCCTTGACTCTGCAGCAAGCTGTGAAAACCAAGAATTTATAATTTTGAGTTTAGATTTGTGTGGGTGCGTTTCTTCCCTCGAGCACTTCAGTTGCTACTCTAGAAATGTATGAGTGCGTGTGTGTGAGAGGGTATTATTGTGCCCAAATTTTGTATAAATTTTCGTGTTCCGTTCTAATTAAAACACTCACTTATTTTGGTATTGTGGATTGTATAAAGTATTTCAAATCGGAAGCTGTCGCTCTCTTTATCCTCCGTCACAGCAGTTCATTAAGCATGTTAATTTATGCCATTATTAATGTTGGTATTAACCCTAGAATACTTTACTTAGGTTTCGATTGCTAACCATATTGGGCGGTAAAACTAGAGCACTAGAACACTTTCTTAAATGAACAAATGCTTAAAGTATAAAAGCTTTTAAGGACACACTTCCAAGCTCCTCCTACATCTTCTCCCAACTTTTACTACTTCCCAGCATTTAGTTATACAGTTTCTAAAGCATACATATTTGCTAAATTCTTCCTTTATAAAATACAGTATAATTTGACTTTGCACACATTTTCAAAAGTTTTACAACAGCCCAAGGAAAATGCCTGACATTTTTGGTAGCAAACGGATGCAATGCAGAAAAATAATTATGACCCTGGAAATTCCAAAAGTTTTCATAGTAGTTATTCATAAAAGTATTTTAAGCAGTTTTTTATTTTTCTGTGTTTTAATCAACCAGAGGTCAGTTCACAACATATGTTTAAATTCATTTTACATTTTTATTATAAGAAAGTAGTTGTATAAATTATGATTTTATATTTAATATACTCTGCTAACCACCATTAAACTAAGAGAATTTAGTTAAAATTGAAATTTGTGTTAAATGGGAAAAAAAAATTCTTATAGTAATTAATTTTCAGAACTCTTCCATTGGTCTGACGAAACTGTCTTTTGAGCTACCCAGAACAACCACGACAACCGCAATGCACGCATTCAACAATGCGGCCTTCTTCCAACTTTGATTTGGGCACGCGGCAAATGCAATTCGTGCCGAAATTGGTATCACGCGTCTGTATGCAACGCAGGCAGCATAAATTCTCGTAACCAGATTTCTTCCACTTCGCTATGAGGTTACAATCGGCAATCTTCTCCTTAAGGCAATACTCGTACAGTTCCCGACTGATGGCCTTGCGGCGGTAAAACAAATCGTATATATAACGAGATTTTTGATGGTGTATTTTAAAAATTGGCCATAATGATTCGGTGATGCGTTTGCCCTCATGCGGCTCAGTTTCAGCTGAAAAATTGTTAAACAAAGTTAGCTAACATATTACAAAAGATTTATATCAATTCTGTACCTTCTCGCATTTTTTGTTCCAGCTCTTCTAGGGTCGGTTCAATTAGCTCCCAACCATCTGGTGGTGGCTTGCGACTCCTTCTTACTTTAGGCATTTTCCTTTCTATTTATTTTATTACTTTCAATAATTTAATGAATAAAAGTAAATATTCAGCAACTTGTATAAAATGAGCAGCGCACAAACAGCTGTGATACCAGTGTTGGTTAACCCTCGCTTTTCTGTGAGTCCGTTCACAATAGTTTCACAACACAGGAGTGTATTTTGCGGCAAATATTTTTATTTTATTAAAATTAGTCCCAAAATTATGCGATGGATGCAGAATCGAAATTTCGACGAGATTTAGAGGGTTCAGATTCTGTGTGACGCTATCTCAGCTCAATACTCCAATGCGTATCGCTGCGACGCTCTGCTACTACCACTGGTCAACTGCCTGTTGCTATCACGATATACACTCGGCTACTACCACTGGTTAACTGCTGCTGCTAAAATCACTATGTGCACTCAGCTACAATCACTCTTCAAATGCTCATTCTCTCTCTCAAACTACAATGTTCACTCTTCTATTGTCACTTGTTAACTTTTGCTGCCAATATGATATTCACTCTGCCACTGTCACTTATTAACTGATCTCGATGTCAATTGTGTAGCTGCTTTTATGCTTCTTGTATGCCCGAACTTCCACTAGACTTCGAGTGCAGTTTCGCATTACTTCTCGTATGTGAATTTAGGGGTTGAATGCGACGAATAGCTTCCCCTAAATATATGCAACCCTTAATGTTTTAAAATATCTGATGACGTGTAAAGTATGATATTTTAGATATATATATATATATATATATATATATATATATATATATATATATATATATATATATATATATATATATAAATATATAAATAAAAGTAAGATATATTCCTGATTTATTGTACTCATGGTGATTTATTTTATATTCCTTTAAAAATACATATAAAACTAAAAAATTAAAATTACAATTATCCTGAAAACATCGAAAATCATCTGTTGGGTATTCAAATCAACCTGTAAGTTCAGAATAAAAGGAAATACTTAAGCTATCTAAACTCAAGAATACTTGGAATTAACCGAAGTCTCAATTACTTGCAAGTTCATACCTCAACTTAATGGGCCATACAAATCAAAGGTTGGTATATGAGGAATAAAAATGTTAATATATGATATATTGTTAGGTAGTAGACAGAGAAATTAATTAAATAGAATTAATTATATCAATTTTAATATTTAGTAGTGCTGCAAAGTTTAAGCACAAATATGTCATATAACACGAAAGCGATTTCGGTTATACAAAATATATATTCAGAAACGATTGGAAAGGATATAGATATACAAATATTTGATATCATTTCTTTTCTCTAAAAATATTCGCAGTTGTGCAATAATTCAATATATAATAATAATTTCGCAATATTTAATTTTGTTAGCTTAATTTATTGTCAGTTGGTAAACGATTTCCTTGCGTATTTCTAAAGGGCCAACCAAAATGGACGACACGTAACGGTAGCGATTGGACGAAGGTCTGCACTCGCTACTTCGATTTTGACATCTAAAGGTAGGACCAAAATAGACGAGACGTAACGATAGCGATTTGACGAACGTCTGCACTCGTTACGTCGATTTTGATATTTAACCCAAAATGTGACGCTATCAAATGTATCGATGGATGGCATTTTACATAAATTCCTAACTCATCCCTCACAGCGGCGAGTAAATTGTAGCAAAATTCCGTCATTTTAATTATAATTTTTAAACAAAATAGCAATCGTGTCAACAAAGTAGCTGCTGTGACGAGTAGCAGACGTTTGCAGTTCGGTTTTTACGGAACCGATCGTCACGTCTAAATGTTTCGTTCAGTTTCGATCAAATACTTACGGCCATTTTGGCTATTAACATTGATTCACATATACTGGAACTTACTCGTTACGCTCGTCTCGTCTATTTTGGTTAGCCCTTAACGCGTTCAGTTGCGTTCAAATACGTAGGATCCTTTCGGTTATTAACATTGGTTCACATATGCTTGAACTTACTCGTTATGTCTCGTCTCGTTCATTTTGGTTGGCGCTTACAGGCTCAAATACAATAATGAGAGATCCCGAGACGAGAGCGGGACTGAGTCTCGGATGAAATATCAAAAAGAATTTGTATCACAGGATGGCATGTGGCTATATACAGTAATGCGTGATGCGAGAGAGCAAGGCGAGACATTTAAAAAAAATTAGAAACTCCTCGCACTCTCGGCCGAGACAATTTATCAAAGTAATGAACTGTTTTGTAATGCGCATTTGTTTATTTCTGTTTTGCTGTTTGTCCGTGTTTATTTTATTTAACAAACATTTTCAAAACATTTAGTTTTTAATGGTTCTTTAGCACCTCTGCTATCGTCGGAGACTCGGTCTAGCTCTCGTCTCGGGCTCTCGCGTTATTGTATATGGGCCTTTATTGTATTCGGCAGAGAACACAGAGAAGGGACACTTAAAACGCAAATTTTCTGACGTTTAAGAAAAATATCTTTGTTGATCATTAGTTGCCTATACGGATAGGTTTGTTTATCATTGGTTAACCAGAATTCTCAAGAAAATCAGCCGCACTACTACAGTTTTGCAAATGTGTAAGTGTGCGGAAATAAGAGTAACTTCTCTGTATTTTCTAGTATTCGGACCTTAGCCAGGTTGCCTCAGTCACTTTACCTATAAATTATTTAAACGATCAGAGCTGCAACCCGCTCCCAGTATACAGCTAGTGTTATCCACAAGGTGAATTTACTTACATGGTGGCCGCAAGAACAATTTTTTTTTAAACCAATTTTCCCTCAGTGGTTGTCAAAATTGAAATTATAGAAAAATGCGATCAAAACAAATATGCAAACAATTGCAAATAGAGTTTTGATTTGAGTGAATAATAGTTTTTTAATTGTTATTTTTGTAAAGTTTGAACATTATGAAAAAATTGTGAGTCTATTTAACTATTAAATATATTTTATATAAATTATGTACCACTTTTAGCAGCTCTTATGTACTCCTCCATTCCTCCCAATTTCGTTTATTTTCATCGCACATTGCATATGTTTGATAATTCCGGAGGTACGAAATTCACCTTGCAGCCACCATGTTAGTAAATTCACCTTGTGTTATCCACCAGAAATGAAAATTTTACAGCGCCATCTAGCAGGTAATGATGTGAATTTCTGTGGTAGTGATTTTGACAATTCCTCAATTGATTGCTAAACAGTTGTCAAATTATTATCGAAGAAGCACCAACTATCATCGCTGGTTTACTTCATGAAATATTTTGCAAAAATTCCAGAATTTTAAATGCACAAAAGTATTAAAAAATGTGAAATAGCGCATGCAACTGAATAGCAGGCGTCAATGCAATTTAAAAACACAAGTGCGTAAAAATACAAAATCATTGCATATAAAAAATCAAACCCAAAAAGAAAAAAATGAGATATGTGAAAACGAGTGACAAACCTATTAAAAATTCGTTTACTTGCGCTTCAAACTGGATTAATGACCCAAAAATTAAGAAATTTGTCAAATATTTGAGGATTAGTGATAAAAAGAAACAAAAGGAAAAGAATTTAACCTTCATTTGTTTCACAAGGCTCCCTTGGTTCGCACCAAGATTTGATTTATCGTGCAAAAACACTTCGTGTGTAACACTTTAAAGCGTATATGCACGTATATATAATATATGTACATGCTTATATAGTATATACTCGCATGAGTGTGTGAGTATGTAAATCTTCAATACGTTAAGAGTTTATGCAAACAACTTGTATAATTTCTTGCTCGCATCGCTTGCCTTGTTCTTTTTGTTGTGTTGTTTTGTTTATTTTGTTTTAATTGAGTAATTACAATTTCAAGTGTATTTACACAACAATTTTTCGCGCATTTCTTTTAGTGGCACTACCCCCAGCGAAACAATAAAAAATGTAAAACAGTTTTGTTGTTGTGTTTTGACGTTGTTAGTATTGTTATTGTTGTTGTAGCTCGTATCTAAAGTGAACAGAATTCCGAATTAGGGGCGGCGACGGGAGATTCCACTCAACGTGCCGTATTGCTAATAATTGTTTCTACTGCAATTACTTGGCTTTGTTTTTCGTGAGTGACATTAATTTTTAATTTCGTAGCAATTATAAAATAGCTGGGAACTATCCATGTGGTAAATGAGCCCCACATGCTGCGCTTTTTTGTGAGTACTCAATTATTACAATTTTTAAGCGACAGTCCGTTAATAAGACAAGGTGTTCCAGTGCTAGATGATAGAGCCTTTCTTGTTGGAATTACTGCTATCCTCATAGGTATGAGGAAACTAATAAGGAATGATGTATAAGGCAGATACCACAGTAGAGTTGCGGTCATATAAAAAAGGAAGTGCGCAGTGTTCAAAGACGCGATTAGGAAACTAGCTACACAACTCAGTACAACTTATCTGGCTACCAAGTCAACCTAAAGATCACATGCCAATATCATTGATAGTGTATCCATAAATTAGCATGGCTAGGCTCTAACAAAACTTATTTTGGACCATCACTTTTTTTGCAGCATTGAAATTACTTCCAGGGAGACCATAATGAAACTCGTCAACATCCAGTTTAAATCTTGAATATTGGAGGCAGATGATATAAAATTCTACCCCATCTTAGCATAACTACTTAAACAACCACATGAAAACCTTCGGAATACTTTCTGATTTCAGTCTAAGTCAGAAAATGCTTCATTCAGTGCAGCAAAAGACTTGACATAAACTATGATACATGGTGCTCTAAAATGGGGAAAGAATTATTGCACAATATAATGGGGTCAACCTAACCTAGGGTTGCCAGAATTAAAATTTGGTAAAACAGTACATCAACAAAAAAAAAAACAGTACAATTAAAAAAAAAACAGTACATTTTCTTTTAATAAAAACATAACATTTTATTCCAGTAAACATATTTAAACATAAGAAATTACATACATGTATGTTATTATGTATGAAAGAACTGCTTCGGCTCGTCTTTTAAACAATGATATTTCCTGTGGATCATCACAATTTCTGCAGACGGTTTCAGCTAAGTAACCATAAAACTTCTCGCTCTTTTGTTGCTCAAATTTGTCGCGAAGCTGTATAACTATTTTGAACATATCTACGATAACAAGGGTATCCTCCTCCAATTTTTTTATAGACGATGATAATGCAACTCCAATATTGTGTATAAATCCTAAATAAGCTTCGGAACTTTCAGACTCAAAAAATTCCCTTAAAACGGCTGAACAATCATCTTTGGAAAGAAAATATGTTTTTATGGGTGCATAGTTTTTCAATAATCGTTCCACTGCAGGGTTTAAACTAAGCAATCTCGTTGTGACACAAACATCCAACACCTATGATATCTGGGTTACATTTTTTAAGCTCAACAAAGACGCTTTTTTTGCAGCCGAAGTTGACATTAGTACAAAAAACAGTACAAAGAGTAAAAAACAGTACTTTTTGGTACTGTTTTAGGTGCTATGCAGAAAACAGTACATTTGAAAATAACAGTACGTGTACTGCGAAAAACAGTACGTCTGGCAACCCTAACCTAACCTAATCAAACCAAGAACTAGAGTGGGAATGGATTGCATAAATAAATATGACTAAATGGCTGAAGTAGCTAATTATTAACACACACATTTAGCTTGTTTAGGCAAGTTGGAGCCGACTTATATAAAACATAGAAAACATGTTGATAACGTTATCTAATATGTCAAAAGACTTTTAAATTAAGTGTAATAAAAATTAGAACTACATGCTGAAATGAAATGCCTAATCAAGCATAGAAGAAAATGTTAAAATAATCATATCAGTGTCCCAGATTACTCAATGTTAGGTAGATCATATTATTTACGTTTCAGACGCACAGGAATTTGAACCACTGCAGACTGGTGAAGGCATAATACAGACACAGCACAAAATCAGTTGATGTTTGAAGACATGTGGAAAACACAATAGTTTCCATTATTCAGCCAATTGTGTGTTTTCAAACTCTTGCAAGCTCACATAAAATTGTCCTGATACTTCACTGATATTCTTAACGACATTTATAATTTATATTCAAACTTCTGACTATCTGACTATCTATTCTCCTATCCACGTAACTGAAAACCACAACATTGGTTGGTGGTGTGGGAAGTATCAAATTCCTGCTTGTGTCTGTTGTGTGATTTATGCTTTTTTTATAATCATCCATGAACCATAATTATGTCTCCAAGGGGTTTGGGGATGAGTACTAGCAACTGAGGCATTTTAGACACCATGCTCGGGTTATGGCTTTTTTCTTGGATATCCTTTTGTGCTTTGACATGACCTTTTGGCTGATTGATAAAATAATACCCTCCCACTTTCAACACCCAACCTATCCTGGTTGCTTTTGCCACCACTTCTGCATTATGCTCTCCTACTACGACATTTCATTTGTCTCATGAATTAAACTGAATGTTAAAAATGTGGTTATACGTCATACAAGTAGGTAACATCTGCTCAAATTTAGCTCAACACATGTCCAGAAGTATTCCATATGTTTTCTTCAACATTTTTATTTATGTGTTTCTATATCCATCATTTGCAAATTGCTTATGAAACAACGTATTTTAAATTATAAATATTTTAAGTTTGCAAATTGGTTGACATCATTTAAATGGCATCTAATATGTGTACATGTCGCTCATACGCTGAAATACCTCTGTCGCTATAGTGGAATATCTTTTGAGAGTGATAAATTCGATATTTTCTGTCAAAAATTCGAAGGCCTTGTACACACCCTAGCAAACAACAAAGCCGACGATTTACATACCATGTGTACAATGTGTGCTCTATTTAGGAAGACTCGGCAAACGGATGGAAATATTTGATGAGAGCGCGGGTGGTAATGTTACAACATCACACATGCTAATTCCACTACAATCTGTGATAACTAAAACAATATGTGATTTTTCAACAAACTAATTTAATGACACACATTTTCAAATAAGAACCAGCCTTCCGCGATGATCTACGAATTCAGTGAAATAGAAGCAAGAATGATAGAATACAAGATTTGTCTCCTACTTTTGTTGATACCAGAATACCATTTCCTACTTTTGTTGATACCAGAATACCATCTCTTACTTTTGTTGATACCAGAATACCATCTCCTAGTTTTGTTGAAATCTGATTCTGTTAATTTTGCTGGTGTGAGCTAATTAATATTTTTTTGTAGATAGGTTCGTTTTGTAAATAGGTTCGATTCTGGGGAGGATTCTAAGTTGGTGTGCTGTTGATTTCTGAGACATAATATCTACTTGGGGATAAATTGACTTTCTTTGAAAGATCTCTGATGAGAACAGGAGGCGTGTCCGAAATAGCTATAAGATCTGCCGAAAATGTTTTCAATAATTCTCTTTCTGACAATTATTACGGGGGCACATTTGCCTGTCAACAAATTCGTTGTAAAATATTTGAAAAAATTTCTTATGGATTTGCAGGACTTTTTTTCACACGATTTAAATTGGTTTTTTTTTTAATCGAAAAATATTAGCAAATGAAAATAATTAATCTATAGTTCAGTATCATGGTTGAAGTATGAAATCTGAAGTCCTGGACTCAGAATCATAAAATGTTGGATATACCAACATATCGAAGTGATTTGACATTCGTCATCAGTGCAATATTGCAGCGATAACACTACATAGGCTTTTAAGATAGTTCGGATAGAAATCTATATATCCTTCTTCTCATTACATAAATATATTATTATTTTTATCATATCTTGCACCATAATTAATTATGTCTGCAAACCGTTCGGGGAAAGGGTAATAGCAGTTAAGGCTTTCGACTCGCAGAGAAAAAGATTTTAGAAAGAAGTATTTTTGAGACCTTGCCTGGGGCAGGATTTGAACCCAGAACCTCCGAGTGTGAGTCTAGCATACTTACACTAGACCACGGAGGCCAGCACATACGAGGGCGGATTGGTATTGAAGCTACCTAAGTAGGAAAAAAACATTTTTTTCTCTTTCAAAAACCATTTATTTCTCAACATAGTCTCCTTTTACTTCGACACACTTAGTAAGACGATATTCCCACTTTTTTATACCATCTGAATAATACGATTACGGGAACCCCTCAAAATACGCGTTAGTTTCGGTAATCCCTTCTTCGTTTGAGATGAATCTTTTTCCTGCGAGCAATTTTTTCAAGTTTGGAAACAGGAAAAGGACACAAGGAGCTAAATCTGGAATATAAGGTGGATGATTAACCAATTCGAAGTGTATTTAACGTAATTTTAGCATCGTATCTAATGCTGTGTGAACCGGTGCGTTGTCTTGAAGAAAGACCATTTTTTCTTCTTTAAATGTGGTCGTTTTTCCTTGATTGATCAATCAATTGATCCAATAATGCACGATAATACTTTCCTGTGATTGTGGATCCTTTTTCAACATAATCGATGAGCAATATTCCGTGTGCATCCCAAAATACAGTGGCCATAACCTTGCCAGCCGATTTCACTGCCTTCGCCTTCTTCGGAGCACTTCCACCCATTGTTTCGATTGATTTTTGGTTTCAGGTGTGTAGTGGTGGACCCACGTTTCATCAACAGTTATGAATCGACGCCAAAAATCTACAGGATTACGCTTTATCATGTCCAAACACCGCTGTGAAGTGGTCTGTCGAACTCGTTTTTGTTCGACACTGAGCAAACGCGGCACCCATCTTGCCGATAGCTTTTTCATATGCAAATGTTCATGCAAAATGTTGAACACACGTTAATATGATATGTTTACCATTTCAACAATCTCACGCAACTTGCCTCGGTGATCATTCATAACGATATCGAGGATTTTCTTGATATTTTCTTCAGTAACCACCTCTTTTGGCCTTCCTGTTGATGGTATTGTTGCAGTGCTTGTTCGGTCGCGTTTAAATTCATCAGTCCAATATTTTACCATGTAATCTGACGGAGCAGACTCACCGTAATGTTTATCGAGCTTTTCTTTTGTCTCTTTCGCCGTTTTCCCTTTCAAATAATAGTGTTTAATCACTGCACGAAATTCGCTTTTTTCCCATTTTTCAAGAAACACAAAAGTTTCTTACTTCAAACGACTACAACAAATAAACTAGTCGATGAATTTGGGTGACATTTTAACAGCTGACGCTTGACAGATCGCAATTTCTAAAAAATAAAAAGTTTTTGTGTTTCTGCTGCCATCTAGCGCTAGGTAGGTTCAATATCAATCCGCCCTCGTATATATACATTTCATACTTATGAAGATACTCAACAAGCGAAAGATGTGCATTTATTTAGTTTGTTTAAAAATATTATTTAACGACTTGTTCAATTTGCAAACCAAAATAAACAAAAATGAATTCATTCATTGTTGATTCATTCACAAATATATGCGTCAAGTCAACAGTTGAAACTGAAAATATTACTCATACGTCAGGGAGGCAAGCATATACCTGTGTACATATGTATGTGTTTGGCTCCTCGCATTGGAAAGGTAAATGCAAAACATGAAACTGTAAGTGAGTTGTATGCAATTAGCAAACAAGTTTCAACACTTCGTTAAACCAAAACGACTCAAGACAAGAGCGTTTTTACACTCCGCCCCCCACCCCCCAAGAGTGTAAAATAGTAGTTATGCGCAATTAAGTTGAAAGCTGCCAAACTTGTCTGCTATCCCAAGGCACACATTCGCGTATCTGGAAACTAGTGCTAAATAGACACATTCACCCGTTTGGTGTGACCTGTGACCCATGGATACCGCAGAGTAAATTATGAGTATCGCTAGAAGAGTTCTAATAATCCCTCCTTAGCAGTCTTCATTTGTAGCACTGGCCAAGAAGACAAGCAATAATTATTAAGACTGACTGTTATAACCGTGATTTGTTATGTACATTTAAATGCATGACACTCAACTTCTATATACGTTATTAGCGCTATTCCATAAAATCGCACTGCGTCACTTTTTACTGATAACAAATCTTGTTTCTGTGAGTGTCACCCTCGTTATCTCTCTTCTTTTTCCTTTCAAGATCAATTGATTTATTACGTGAGGTTAATATTGTGTAATTTTTAGTTACAAAATCATTTGAATACTGCGAGAATACGGAGAGGATTGAACCACCATGGAACCAAATGCTGAAGGTAATATGCTGGATATTATGGATTTAGCGCGCACCTTGCGCCAAGAACAACTCTTCATACAACAGGAGCAGGCGGCTTTTGCCCACTTAGCAGACACGCTTGTAGAGAATTCCACTTCAATAACAAAGGTGAGCCTGATTATATTTCTCTTCGTTTATGGTTGATTGAAGTTTTAATACATAATTGCTTATTGTGGTCTGCATCAATTCCAGCTCGCCTATATCTGCGCCCAACAAAGACAAAATTTAAATGACTTAATCATGTCACGTCCTGAGGTAGGGCCGATCGTTTGTTGTCGACGTGCCAATAACTATGAAAACGCAAAATTTATTGACGCCAAGAAAGTATTGGACTACGAGGTAAATTGTTCACTTACTGGAAACTGTTAGCTTTGTGTTTAAATTGAAATGAATATCATTTGAATCCATTTAGCATGTCATCGCATATGAAGAGCTCTTTAGTCACCTTTATCGCTTCCCATATTTGCTGGCATCTGCTCTTGCTGTCGGTGATCGCATACCCGAAATATCGCCCCAACATATGAGCTGCATTATCCACACCATATCCACTGGATTGTACGGCAGTGCTATCAACACGAAAGATGTGGAAATGGTATTGAAACTGCTGAGGGAACTCATTGAAATCCAAGTAGTGGTGAGCGACAATCCACGGCGACTGTTGCGTGCCAATTCGTCGGCGTTTGCCCGACTCTATCATCGCTTGAATGAGTCTATGTTCTCGGCAAAAATTTTTCTAACCGCGGCTTTGTTTGAGCCGATAATGGGCGTTTTAAGCGATATCGACACCATCCTGGACGTGGATCCTAATAAAGTGGTACAAAGTTTCTCTGGTAAAGAGCGCTTAAGAAGGTAAGTTTTATACTCGTAAATATAGTGAGAATTATTTATGAAGGTCTTGCTGATTTTTGTTACAGATTTGGCCCGGAAAACTCCCCAAACTATGAACAAAATATATTGAAATTCCGCAAGGAGACAATTACGAAATTATATACTCTCTCCATGACATTCATCGACAGTCTCACCAACAATTGGTCACTGTTTCCCTCCACTTTGCGCTGGTTGGTCCAGACGATGAGCCATCAACTAAAGCAATCACATTTCACCGATAAAATGAACAACGAAATCGTTACAGACATGGTCTTTACACACTTCATTTGTCCGGCCATTGTTAGTCCAGACATCATTGGCATTGTAGACGCACCGATTTCCGAACAAGTGCGTTTCAATCTCATACAAATTGGACAAGTTATACAAATGCTCGCTTTGGACAAATTCGAAGACGCAGATTCCAAATTTGCTGAAGTTCAATCGAAATTTGAGGCCAATTTGGTTACGAATCTAATTGATTTACTTTTGGTTAGTCAATCTGGGGAGGATGTGGTCGCCATACTGTCGCAACACAGCGACTTCGAACGCTCCCACTTGCTGAGTACTCAGAACGAATTGGCTTACTTTGTTGAATTCTTTCGCGTACTGATTGTTAAAGACGAATACGATGTGCCTATGGAGGAACGAAGTAAGCTGAAGAAAATTTTATCGCATTTGCCAGACTCGGCGGATGCTTGCCAACGTTTGCACGCCAATGGCAGTGACCCTGTCGCAGTCGAATCGCACGGAAAGGAACGATCAAAGCAGACCCTGATTAGTCTGGGAAAAGCAACTAAGAGTAAAATTGCCAAGAGCATGAGTTTCAGCACAAATGGTGGCCATGCCGCACCAGAGACGTCCACCGTGACCAACGGACACACTTCAGTAAATGGTGGTCACCAAACTTTAGGACAAGGTACGGATTCGAGTATGAGAATTTGAAGAGACTTGAGGAATAGGAATTTACTAATTTTTCAATTACAGTGTTTAAAAGAAGGATTGTGTTTTATAAACGTAAACAATTTAACACTAACTTTGTAATCAAGTAGAAATTGAAACACTCTATATCCAGCATAGTATCACACAGAGCACCAGCTAACGAAAGTGCTTATAACTGCTTAGTTAAACTTTTAAACTTATATTCAGTTAACATATTTATGCCATTTGATCAAATTAGTCCGTAGAAAATAGATTTGAGTAATTTGAATCCAATTAACAACATCTTAATTATCATATCCACACTTTTTCTTCCAGCTGCACTGCCATCAGTTGACAGTTTGCACATATCCGGCGCCGCATCCTCAAATGCGTCCGCCGGAGTCAGCTCCACGAATTCTTCGCCCATACGCACGCTAGTCTTCGAGAGCTGCGACAGTGAGCCCGTCCTTGTGTTTAACTTCTACAACAGCGACAAAAACAATCTGCAGCCCCTCACCGAGGATGAGGTTCTCAAATTGAACAGCATTGGCCAGGAGATATCCAACGGTGACGCCCTCCTCGTGGACACAGCCAGTTGTAACATGGAGAATACCATTGACAAATCATCTATGGCGAATGGATTCGACGGTATCGATGGTATGAGCGATGTTCTGCGCCCATTGCACGGCAAGACAGCACGCTTCTCTCTATCGCACGACGATGCCTCCATTGGCACTTCTGATAATTTGGAGGTGGTGAGTGAAGCACCATCCAATCATTCGGTTACTAGTTCCTTAGAAATGGAAAACGACCAGAATGACAATCTGTCGGATATGGTGTCGGCCAACGTGTCCGGTCGAGGTTCTCCGAATATAAGTGGCCGCGACACACCCTCATCCCAAGTTACCGATGGTGGGTCGGTTAACAATGCTTTGCCTACGCCTCAAATGCAGAAACTCATATCGAAGGTGCGCTCCGACATCGAGGACAAGTTCTGCAAATTCGAACTGAAGAAGTTTGAGGTGGATGAGACGGTGTCCATCATTTCGGATACGTGGTCTACGGATGTGCTGGCGAGTGACTCGGAAAACCTGGATGCCAGTGAGCGTGACCGGGATCGACATTTTTCGACGCCGCTGATTCCGTCGGCAGTCGTGTTGCCTGGTGATAACAATTTCGATGTATTGACCAGTGCTGTCGCCTCGCGTTCCCGATATTTGGATGCTTCAGACCAGCAATCGGAATCGAATTGGAGCACCGATGTGTTGGCGAGTGATTCTGAGAAACTGGCTGAAGTCGATACTGACGATAATTTGAGCATCACTGCTAAGTCAGATATTACGGATGCTGGCGCTAGATCCGAGCAGGAGAGGGACTTGTTGGCCGCGGCTATATCTGCACCTACCGACAACACAACAAGGCGACAACCCGATTCTTCGTACTATGTGTCGCGTGGTGTGGGCCGGGGCTTTCGTGTGGAAACTTCTCCCAACTACAACGCCGGTGGAAGGGGAGAAGCTATTGCTGGAGATGGTGGCCACGGCAGTGGTAGTAGCGGTGGGAATGCTAGTGATCGCTCACAGGAGGATTCGGCCTTCTTTGATGCAGCGAATCTGTATGATGATGCCACCGCATCAGGTACCGCTGGTGCGGCAGCTTATGGCAACGAATTGCTAAAATCTGCTTCCTCGCTCCATCACTACCTGGGTCTGTCTTCGCTCGCGCGCAGCTCCGTTCGTACCACGAATCAATTCTCCGGATCAAACAACTTTCAACAGAATTACAAAAGCAGTAATTACGACAGCAACGAAACGTTTTTGGTGACGCCCCATATGCGCCGCCAAACCTCTGCCGAGAGTAGCATTTCCAATCAGAGTCTCAGTTTGGAGGACGCTGCGGCAATGGCAAAGTCGTCCAAGTTACAGGCACACAATAAGGGCGCTTTGAAAAAGAAAAAGCACAACAACCAGAACGTTCAAACAAGAAGTAACGACGGCACGGATCTCATTGATTTCAGTGATTTCGGGGAAGAAAAACCTGCAGCAGTTGCAGCAACAAGCGACAATTTCCCAGCAACTGAACCCGTTGTATACGTCCTTGGTGAAGACTTTGTCGAGCATCGGCGCACATCCACTGAACAGCGGTCCACCGGGTACGATGGTCGACGGAATGGCATCATGGCTCTGAAGGGCGGCACAGATACCGCCGGTCACAATTCCACACCCGCTCTGCGACGACATCAGAGCCTCAACTATGAGAACCACGAAATCATGATCAATGCGTCAATTCCAAAACGTGTCTCAGCAATGCCAGACCTTAAGAATTCATCACAAACCGATGACGACAAGAGCCAACAACAGCAGGAGGAGATGCTGCTGTGCATCAAAACGGAAGAGTTGCAACTAAACGAGAATGATAGCATCGATGTGTTTAACAATTGCAGTGAAGAGCCCACAGCAAGCACATCGCATAGCCAGGCGGTAACCACAGGCATTGATGCGGCAAACACCCTTTCCGTGTCGAATCGAAAGCCCACAAAGGCAACGGGGGCCATTCCGAAGAGCATTAGTTTTGATGCGTCTGCCGATAAGAGTTTCTCAGCTACACCACGTTCCATAACGCAGCGCAATCCACGCATTCAGGATCCGCTACGCAATGGCACCAGTGTGTCTGGCGGGGCCAACTCGAGCATCTTCAACAAACTCAAACACGGTTTCTTTAAGAATCGGCGGAGCAACAAACCACATCGACACAATATCGATCCAAAAGACGAGTTTTCGCCCACCAGTCGCAGCGTCTCATTTAGTACGAATACGTCCGAGATGTCGTTGGACATGATGACTGGATTGGGGAGTGCTAGTGGACGTAGTGCTCCTGTGCAAACAGGATTTGGAGATATCAGTGAAGATATTTTAGCTAAATATCGCCGCAAAGTCAGCACCTCTAGTGAGGCCACGAACTCCGATTCCACTACGGGCAACAGTGGCTTAGCAAATCTGAAGAATTCCGATGCAGAGTTGAAGTAAGATTCATTTCTGAACATTTTTTACCAGTACTTTACACAAGAAATACTCTCTTAATTTCCAGGAGAACAACCAATACGTCGCTTCACGACAAAACAGTGACATTCAACATAATTAAAAAGAAGATACGCACCGTTCTTTCCAAGACTGATTTGCACACCAGCGATTTTCGCCATACCACGGTAAGTGGGACACAGCTGCGGCTTACAAATATTGTATATAGATAGATCCATTTAATTTTCCTGACTTCTAATTAAAACTGAATTTGTCCATACACACAGTACTCGAATGCCTGTCCTATCCTTGCATATCTTCACATACAACTTGCTCAAGCAATCAACTTGCAAAATTTCCAACAAATTTCATACGTATCCGAAGCCATACGCTGCATATCGCCATTGGAGATTGGCCAGCATGCACAATTGCTGGAAGAGCTGCAACTGGATATACAAAAGCGTCAGAACTATTTGCAGTACCTCATGCGCTATCGCCAGAATCTGCTGTTAATTATGGAAAACATCGAGCAATTCGAGACGCGTCTACGTGGCGAGAACACCACATGCAACCGCTACTTGATGTTGGTCTGTGTGCGTTTGTTCATCGAGAAGCGTCAGGCCAAAATAGAAGCCTTTCAGGAGGAATTCGCCCACCTTACCGTGTCCGATGATAAAATTGATTTGATTGAAGAATTCATCGATGGCCTCATGGAAGAGTTGATCGGTAGTGGTGGCATACTGCATGGCATGCCCGAATGCCAAGTTCAAGAGGCACGCATTTCAATAGAACGGATTTTGTTGCAACGCATGTATCAGCAGGTTATGTTTCCAAATGACGATGCCGACGTCTCAAGGGATACGTAAGTTCTGCTTTAGGGCTACACATATATGCATATATCTAACATAATTGTATCATTTTTCAGCGTGCTTTCGGAGCATATACGGAAATTGCAAAATGTTATACATCCTTCTCATCCCGCGCTCTGTATTCCACCCGAATACCTCTACGAAGCGCCCTGGACATTCGCACAGCAACAGCTCTGCTATATATCGGCCTACAAAACGCCTAGGGAGAAATTGCAGTGTGTAATTAGGTAATTGAATGCTGCTTATTATAAAGTAATCGTAAATTAATTATATTTATTACTTAATAGTAATTAAGTTAAAGCTACAACGAGGCTAGAAATAATAGTTTAATTTCTTCCTCATACAAATGAAACGAATAAAACAAAATGAAATCCTCGGTGATTTTTAGCAAATACGCTAGGAACGCCATATTTTAGTTTTGTAAATCGTTAAATAGGGAACAAAAGCAACTATGGTCGCATATTCATAGTGAAGCTTTGTAAATCATACGTTAGATGGCGCTAGCAAACGGTACCTTAGGTGGTAATGACGTTCATAGCAGAGTATACAGAGTAAAGAAACTTAAACGTCAAACAACAAAGCAGCAAAATAAAGCAGACGGACGTTGTACATGAATCCACAGAAAATAGTGTTGAATCCACTGAGAATCGTGGTGAATCCACTCAAAATCGTGGTGTGTCGGCTACGGACGCTGGCAGCGAAAAAGAGTTTATTTTCTCTGTGTTCTCTGTTCATAGTACATTTGCCTCTGTTTCTCTTTCTCGATGTTTGAGCAGTCTCCTTCAAGCGTCTGAAAATTACTAATAGCATTTATTTCCTTTTATTTACACCCAAGGTGAATTTCTTATTCTTAAGGTGAATTCGTTACCAAATTTTTAAGGATTAATTTTCTCTGGGAACTATCAAAAATGGGATCAAAACAAAAATTAAGATGCGAATTTTATACAATTAGATATTTATTGTTTAAAATATTATTTAAAAATGTCGGAAAATAAAGTTAATAAATAATTTTCTAATTAGTAATGCGAAAGTGCGAAATTTGTTGCGCAGTTCACAATGAAATATATTCATCATGCACTTTGCTTTGTTTGACAGTTCACCAGGGAAGAAATGCATCCATCTTTAATTTAAATTTACATTGTCCACACGTCACAAGTTTCATCGTATGGACACTTACATATATTTCAAACTCTTATTCAACTTGTTTACTATACTTTTAGGTGTATTTCAAGCATCATGAGTCTTTTGCACATGTCGAGCGGACGTATGCCAGCAGCTGATGACATTTTGCCCGTGCTCATATATGTTGTTATCATGGTAGTGCTATTCTTAAAATATTCCTTCCAGCATATTTTATATTTCATTAATGCTTTCAGGCAAATCCACCATATTTACTGTCAACAGTCGAGTATATCACGTGCTTCATTGGTGAAAAATTGGATGGCGAAGAACAATTTCATTGGACTTTATTCGGTTCTGTAGTGAAGTTCATAAAAACCATGGACTATTTAGACTAAGTATTTATTAGAAATGTTATATGTGCAGTCTTGTTTAGTCTTCATGTCGAATCATTTTTCTTCGTTACTTTAGCACCTTTTGCAGATGATCAAAGATTTATATATGATTGTAAGATATTATTTATATGAATTTGTACGGCTCTATGTTAATTGGTGATGTCCCTACCAACCTGTATATTGTTTTTTTAATTAATATAATACGTAGTTGAATGTTTGGCAGTATGTTCATTTTCATACAATAAAAGGAATCCCTACCATATTATACATATATTATTGTTAGAAACAAATTCATAAAATATTGCATACATAAATTTATTTTTCGATATTTATTTATTATATACATATACAATAATTATTCCTATGCATACATATATCTATATAATTTAAAAGAAACTAAATATTCCTTATAAAGTAAAACTGAAATTAAACCTTTTAAAAAATATATATTCTTCTAGTTGAAAACTCATTTAGTCGGTGTTTTAATGAAAATTGAACGGAATTGGTATAAAATGAGGAATGCATACCTAACTATTTATCGAAGTTATATATAAACGCTAATTACGAAGTTAGTTCGAATAATTATTTATTGTAATTAATTATAGTAATAATAATAATAATAGTTCGAAAATATATGATCGGTGATTATATTTTATCTAAGTGACTTGTGGATATATTTCCACACACCAGAAAATATAATAGAAATCTAAATTCTCATTTCAACTGCCTTTGATACCTTTGGTCAAGCAAATTTTATTCATTTTTCTGCAACCATATTGTGAAAACAATATATTTTCCAAGTAGCTAGACAAGAAGAGTGGTGGGTTTTGACTACTTAAGTACAAGGGGAATTTCCTTACATGGTGACTGCAAGAACAAATTTTTTTGAATAATTTTCCAGCAACAGCTGTCAAATATGCAAACAATTGTAAATACAGTTTTGATTTGAGTAAATAAGAGTTTTTAATTGTTATTTTTGTGAAGTTTGAAAAGTACCTGATCGCTCATCCCTTATGATTGACAGTTCCGGAAATACGAAATTCACCTTATTCTAGTGAATGCAGCAAGGTGAATTTACTTACATGGTGGCTGCAAGGTGAATTTCGTACCTCCGGAATTGCAAACAAGCAATTTGCGATCAAAATAAACGAAATTGAGAGGAATGGAGAAATGCATAAGAGCTGCTTAAAGTGATACATAATTTATATAAAATATATTTAAAAGTTAAACAGACTCATAATTTCTTAATAATGTTCGAACTTCACAAAAATAACAATTAAAAAACTCCTATTCACTCAAATCAAAACTCTATTTGCAATTGTTTGCATATTTGTTTTGACCGCATTTTTCTATAAATACAATTTTTACAGTTACGACGAGAAAATTGGTTCCAAAAAATTTGGTCTTGCAGTCACCACGTGAGTAAATTCACCTTGCCAATCAATCAATGTCCTGTATTCACGTTTATAGTAAATTCAGCTTGTTTGTGGTTTTATGCAGAGAATAAAGAGAAAAAAAATTATACATCAAACGGCAAAACAGCGAAGTAAAGCAGACAGACGTTGTACATGAATCCACTCAAAATCGTGCTGAATCCACTAAAAATCGTGGTGTATAGCTATGGACGCTGGCAGCGAAAAAGAGTTTCTTCTCTCTGTATTCTCTGGTTCTATGCAGGTGAACTTGCAGCACTTGCCATTTCATTCACAATACACATTTTCCATACGCTTGCATGCAAGGTATATACAAGGGTGGTGCAGATAAGTGACGTTTCCTAGCCTATTCTATTTTGTTGTTCTCTTTCGGTCTCGGTTCTTTCAAATTACGAAGACCGGCCCGCCAAAAACTTTGTCGCGCTTTATTGAAATTCGCGAGACACAAAATTTTGCTGTTGAATATTATATTATACATTCTATTTATTTATTATTAAATGAGTGAAATTTTTTGCCCGACGTTTCAAATATACTCATGCCTCCGGAACCCGCCTGCTGACTATTTTGACAGAAGCGAGAACAGAATTCTCTCAAAATTTATCTGCACCACCTGTGTCGTTGCATCAAGCTTGCATGCATTCACGTAATGCATTTTTATATTTAAAGAAGATTAAGTGCTATCTTACTATTTGCATTTTCAAGGGCTTTATTTGTCAAATAAATAGATCCACAAAACGAATAATATTTGTAATCTCAAAATGGGAACTGATAATATCTAACAAAGAGCTAGTAGAATTTGTTCAAGTAATGGGCGAAAATGAAGCGAAAACATATTTTAATAACTAGAAAAATGGTTGCCATGTTATGATAGCATTGCTATCAGAGAATACAGAGAAATGACACTTGTTTTGCGCACACTAACACATGTGCAAAACTGTAGTAGTGTGGCTGATTTTCTTCAGAATTTTGGTTAACCAATGATAAACAAACCTATCCATATTGGAAACTAATGATAGCCAAAGACAGTTTTTTAAACGTCAGAAAATTTGAAGTTTAAATGTCCCGTCTCTATAGTCTCTGATTGCTATCAAGTCTTTTCTCTAACCTTCTGCTAAATGCAGCCACGTCGTGCTCATTCACAATAACACGGACTCAACCGTCAAAATCGAAAAATAAAGTAAGATTTGGCGGCTAAGTAGAATAGAAAGCGGGAATAAATATATTTATCATATCAAACTTGCAGTGGAAATCATATATCAAACTTGTAGTGGATATTATATATATGTACACATATATATATATTTGCAATCTTTTAGAAGCATATATTTTTGTACCAAATGAGTATTGACAAAGCAGTTAATGCCTACTTTGTTACCACTGCTTCTGGAGCAGTCAGTGAATCCTTGAAGCAGGACTTCGCCACGGCTTTCACTTATTTGCGCAACCATATACCAGAGGATCATATACGTGAAATAAAAGCCAGTGAAGGTTATCCACTAATTGCCTCGGGGCAATTGTCCAAAAAAGACATATTTGTATTCGATCGCTTCGAGGGAGATTTCTTTAAGCAGCTGCAGCAGACCAGATCTTTGATTGTGGGTCCTCATTGTCTTATATCATGCCTGCTGAAATGCGAGTCTATACCACTGGGCACCAGTCCAGTCTACACGATGGCTATGAGCCAATTGCAAATATCTGCCACCGGCATAACACCACAAGAGAAAGATCGTGTGTGTGTACTCATTCAATGGATGGGGGGCCAATATTTGCAGAACTATGGACGTTCCGTTACGCACCTGATATCCAACACGATTAAGTCAACCAAGTATGAGAATGCAACGCTTAATGGGATACCTGTGATGCATGTGGATTGGGTACAACGTGTGTGGGAACGTAGTGGTTTGGAGAGTGTGTCTGCAACAGATGAGGAATTCGAAAAATATCGGCTACCAATTTTTTTTGGCACAAATATTACTTGTACCGGCCTCGGCACTGAAAAGAAGGATGAGGTAAGGATTAGTTTAGAAATTAATTTAAAATAAAATTTTTTTTATTAAGGTCATGCGTCTGGTGAATGAGAATGGTGGGACCTATCATCGTGCCTTTCGTTCCCAGCTTGTGGATATTGTAATAACCGAAAAAACTGAGACCCATTCGGATAAATATAAAGCAGCAGTACGTTACAAAAAGGATATCCTTCTACCGGAATGGATTTTTGAGAGTGTGCAAAAAGGTTTTGCCCTGCCCACAAAAGCGTATCAAGTTAAAGCGTTAAAAGTCTCCACTCCTACCAGAAATGATCAGACCATTGCTGACTTCACCTCTACAGACCATACGCAACTGTCTGATATATCACGTATTAGCAATGTAGGTGCAAAGCGCGGCTGTGATTTGATGACCACCGTGAATGACACAATGTGCTCGGGACTGAACGAAACACAGCAGCCGCCACCAGCAGAGTTTATAGCACCGCCTCCACCAGCCCCAACATCGTCAAAGAATACGCAGCATGAGGCTCTCAAGAAAAGGGGCTCAGAAGCACACTATCGATTGATATATGATGATATCAGTCCGAAAGAAGCAAAAAAGGCCGGTCATTTTCTCGACGGCTGTTGCATATATTTAAGTGGCTTTCAGGCGGACGAAAGGGAAAAACTAAACCGAATTTTAAATGTTGGTGGTGCTACGCGTTACGACGTAGTCAACGAGAAAATCACTCACATTATTGTGGGGCAACTAGATGATGCAGAATTTAGGACGTGGAGGAAGGACGGTTTGCTTGCATGTGCGTTATTAATAATCATTGAAAACAATTCAATTCAATCTTCAATCTTTATTTATTATAGCTGTTCATATTCTCCGTTTGAACTGGTTACTGGAGAGTATTAGAATCAAGCAAGCTGCTAATGAGTTGGTCTATCGAGTATCAATACCTACATCACTTGAACCGGATGCTCCATCACCCACCAGTAAAAGGACACTGCGATCCATGAATCACTGCTTTAAACAGCCGGAGAAACCGATTAAGAAAAATCTCTTCGATGCTTCTAAGGAAGTGTGTACAAACGAAACAGATTTGCCTGTGCTGACACCAATAGCGTCATCTACAGAACTTCCCCTGGAGGATGAAGAACAAGACCTTATCGCTCAATACTCGCAAGAGCATATATCGGCAGCTGTGCCACTTCCAACGTTGCCTGCCAATAACAATCTCGAGGAACCAGTTCCAAGAAGATCATTTATGCAATCTACTTTAAATGATGGACCTGTTCCGCCTATAGTACGTGTACAGTCCGCAGCACCACTGCAACCAATTATATCGGAACAAACTGACATTGGGTTAAGCACCATCGATTATGAGAATCTTGACTTCTTTCGTGGGATGTCCTTATACATCGATAGGACCCACTTTCCGGAGGAATTTTACTCGCAAATGATACAAGAATGCGAAGCGGCGCAAGGAAATGTGGTCACATCTGTTTTCAGAGATCTTGTTGACTATGCGATTGTGTCGTTTGAGCGAACAGTAAACGTAGCCGATCTACCCGTAAAGGCTCGCCATGTTATCACCGAATTGTATGTGGTAGGTATAATTATTCACTGTTTGTTTCTATAATTTAAACAAATATTTAACTTCAGGAATCTTGTTTGAAAGAGAATAAAATCGTTCCAATAGAATACTACCACAGGCCTGTGCCGCACACAGCCAGTTCTCTGCCCCTGAAAGGAATGACTATTGTAATATCCACTTACTCAGGACTCGAGCGGGACTTCATTGACTCAGTGGCGCAACTGTTAGGAGCAACAGTAAATAAAACATTTGTGAAGAAGGAGAAACCTCTTCTGATATGTCCCGTGCCCGAGGGTTCGAAATATGAAGGTGCAATCAAGTGGTGTTATCCCGTGGTCACTTCTGACTGGTTGATTCAGTGTGCCGTCCAAGGTGTTAAACTCTCATATCATACATATTTAGTAGGGGAAAGCCCAGAAGATTTCCCCCTTTCGCCCACATTACGGGAACGCAATTTTGCAGACACCGTGAAGTCGCCAGCTCAAGCATCGCCTCTACCCTTGGAGACGAATGCCAAGAACTCAACCGAATATTTTACACCGTTGCGTAATAAACGTGTTTCTGAATTGGCCGGACCTGGCAGGAACTCAATCACCCATGCAGCAAATACAACTGAATTGGGATCTATGTCGGATTCTCCACACACCCCTGTGAACAGCCATTTGCGACCCTCATATAATTTTGATTTCATGGAGAAAATTCTTGCCGAAATTGAAGACGAAGATCAACGTGAATGCCTACGGGAAGTTATTATAGAAATGCGAAATAATCAAACGCCCGAATTAGAGCGCATTAGGAGGCAGGCATGCACGCCTATTAACCGGAAAATACCCACTCCGAAGGGTATTCCAGATTTCTGTACCACACCTGAATTTGAGAAGCGTATGGCCGACGAGTTCGAGCGACGATGGCGGTTGCCGACGAAGAAAATAAAACCGGATACTCCTATTGACGAGTTGCGCAGGCGTGTGATATTCGCTACTTGCAAAGCTCTCGGTATACCATTCAGTGATGATGAGGAACATGCTTCAACATCAGCGAAGAAGCAAGACTCTGTTCCAACGCAAAAAAGGGTCGGTTCTATACTGACTCCAGTTAACGCAAAAGCTGCACGCACTTCAGAAATCATACCCCGATCGATATTCGTCAACGATATCCATAATATGAGTAATGCCAGCACATCGGACACTTTTATTCCAGGCACACAAACTCCCACCACCAGTGGACTGCACACTTCTGGTATGGGAAAACGGGCTTCACTTGTCGGCAAATCAACCATCAACTTTGATAAAATCAGTTTCGAAGACACAGAAGTTGGTGCTGCTAGCAGAGCCTCAGCGGCTGCTGCTACCACATCACCAGAAATGAAACAAATCACAGAATATCTAAAAAATTGTGAATCACGTCGTCAAACTATGAAACGGTCGGCAACGCGAGGCAATGAACAACACCAATCCGGGAATGAAATGATGGAAACTGAAGGGCACTACGTACAGCCATTCGAATCTGAGCAATTTGGAGCCGGCACAGAGGAAATGGTAGGTTGGCGTGATCCAGTGGAGTTCGACAAAGAACGCCGCTCCAAGACGGTTCCATCCATGCAGCACAAAGGCACACCTCGCTTCAGTATATCATGCGCAAATGGGGAGGCTCGTGAGGACACTATAAAGAAAATATTGCAGCTAGGAGGAATGGTAAGAAAGAAAATTACACAGAAATGCTAAGAGTTGCTTGTAAAATGTTTTCCATTTTAACAGGTCAGCGAGAATTTGGTTAATTTCGATCCTGCATGCACACATTTTGTTTGTGAGCGTCCGAATCGCGGCGAGAAAATACTCGGCTGCCTTTCCTCAGGCAAATGGATACTCAGCTTGAAATATATTGAGGAGAGTTTCGCGAAGGATGTATTTGTCGACGAGGAATCCTTTGAGTGGGGCAACTGTAAAGCACTCAACTTGCCTGAACTCACGGCAGACGAAAAGGTAATTGCACAAGCAGCGCATCGTTGGCGTAAAACATTGTCCACGGCTTCCAATAGCAACACGGGCGCTTTTACTGGATTCCAAGCAATTCTACATACTCACGAACGATCTCTAGAAGCGTTGAAAAATGTGCTCAAAGCCGGTAACGGTAAAATTATCGAGGCAACTCCACCCTACAGCGAAAGCAATGGCGCGCATATGGCTACGCATTGCTTTGTGGACATTAAAAAGAAAATGCTCAGTCCAGAAAGTTACAAATTCCTACAAGACCGTGGTGTGAAAGTGTTCACACAGATGTACATTAATGCTTACTTGATGAACGGGAAAGATGTTGACTCCACAAAGTACGAAGTGAATATGTAATTGTTTCGGGGAAGGTGCGGGGAAAAGAAAACTATCATCAATATATTATATTTTAGCTGCATTAGAAATATGCGTACTGATCATTTTGTTTTACGAATTGATTTTTCAATAAATCGTATCCTTTAGAAATAGTGTGGTTTTATTTTTAGGAATTTTGAGGCTGTTGAGAACCGCCAATGAACATTTCATTTTCCAAGCCTGCGAGAGTTTCAGCTGTCAGCTGTTTTTATGTAATGGTCTGGAGAAATTTGGAGTTTAAGAGTTTACATGGAAGCAATTCCATCTTAGCATGATGCTGTTTGTTTAAGTTGGCCATCTATAGAAGTTTGGTTGGAAGACAGAGGGCATAAGTTTTATTCCGTTTATTTATTCTATTTTGAATTGGGGAATCAAGAAGTTTTTTATAAAATTAACTTGATTTACGCTTAGATTACAACATTTCAGTTAAAACAAGGGGGACTTTTGCACTTTGTCCTCACTGTGTTTGTCTCAAATTGCAGTCAAGAATGATAGAAATCAAACACGACATATGAAAATGAAATTGCTTATCAAATATGCTATACATATATCATATTTGATCTGTATCACTTTTGATTTGAAGTGGCCTTAACGCACTTTTCTGTATCCTTTATCGCCCCATATGAAGTTGTGTGTTATTTTGAACTTAACTGGAAATATGTACGTAAATGAAACTCACCAGACTCGAAAGAAAGGTGGTGGTGAAATCAGGAAGAAGACATATTAACGAAAACTTCAATAATATTAATTTGATATTGAATTAAGACCTAAACTCAAAAATGTAATTTCTGTATCAGTGGAAATTAGAATCAAATCTTGAACACAGATTGGGCAAATTAAAATCACCTTATATATCATTTGTTCAATAATAATAACAGTGAGTCTTGAATCGAATTTTGCAATTTGTAAGCATGGTGCATTTCGTACATTCTCCTCTGCTGAATGCGGCCATTCACAGTGACATTTTGCGTTGTCAACACGGAGTTGACATTTAATAATACAAAAAATTTAATCGAACACGTCAGCTACGCGAACGGGAAAATCTTGTGAATTTGTGTGAAAATAGGCGTGTAAATTTCATATAAATTTAATAAAATCGTCTTAAAAGCGTAAATAAACACATTAGCAAAATGGTGAGTATGAATTTCTCGACTTTGGTATGATTTTCTTAATAAAACATTGGGCTGACGCTTCTACCATAGGTCTTGATTGCGGCGGCGGTGTGCACAAAAAATGGCAAGGGTATGTTTTGTTCCTCAATTAAGTGCTCTGCAATTTGATGTACTATTATTTTACATGGTCTTATTTTGTAGCGATAATATCACGCCAGTTTGTGGAAATGACTAAGGCACGCATCGAGGGATTGCTCGCTGCATTTCCGAAACTGATGACTGCGGGCAAACAACACACCTACGTGGAGACAGATTCCGTGCGGTACGTCTATCAACCCTTGGAGAAGCTGTATATGCTTCTTATCACTACAAAAGCGAGTAACATATTGGAAGATTTGGAAACGTTGCGTTTGTTTTCGAAAGTTGTAAGATAAAACCGAATTTATAGTGAAATACGGCGGTACATGTTTTGATGCTATTTGCAGGTTCCGGAATACAGTCATTCGCTCGACGAGAAAGAAATTGTCGAGAACGCGTTTAATTTAATATTTGCCTTTGATGAAATCGTAGCTTTGGGCTATCGGGAGAGTGTTAATTTGGCTCAAATAAAAACATTTGTGGAAATGGACTCGCACGAGGAGAAAGTGTACCAGGCCGTACGCCAAACACAAGAACGTGAGGCCCGTCAAAAGATGCGTGAAAAGGCGAAGGAATTGCAGAGACAACGCATGGAGTCGGTCAAACGCGGTGGTAGTTCTTCTACTATAGGCCGCGGAGGGCATGGTGGTTTTAGTTCGGATGGATTTGGCTCAATCATTAGTGGAATCGGGTCTGTCTCGATAAGCAGTGCACCATCCATTGAAATTGAAGCAAAGCCAATGGCTTCAAAACCGTTGTAAGGGAATGCAAATATTTGTATATGGAAACTTTTAAAATTGAGATTTAATTTGAATTTTAGAAAAAGCGTGTCGCGAAATGCTTTAAAATTGGGTGGCAAAACCAAGGATGTCGACAGTTTTGTGGATCAGCTTAATATTGAAGGTGAAAAGATTCCCAATTTGCCTCCAGTCACTGGAGGAGGAATTGGCAATGCAAGTGCGTTGGCAAAAGCTAAAATTGTATCCACTGTGCCTACTGAGAGGTAGTATAGTTTAATGCCAAATACGATCTACTAATACACAAGTTACTTGTTTTAGTGTGCATCTTAAAATGGAGGATAAACTGACTGTTCGCTTGGGACGTGATGGTGGCCTGCAGCAATTTGAATTATCCGGTTTATTAGCACTGCATATTAAAGATGAGAGCATGGGACGTATAAAAGTAAATTTGCTAAATAACGATACACACGGCATACAACTGCAGACACATCCAAATGTAGACAAGGAGTTGTTTAAGACGCGTTCAGTGATTGCACTGAAGAATCCATCGAAGCCATTCCCATTAAACACCGATGTGGGTGTACTAAAGTGGCGCTTCATAACTCAAGATGAATCTGCAATTCCGTTGACAAGTGAGATAGTTTTCATTCAAAGTAAACGAAAAATTCAATTTAAAAATTCTCTACTTTCATAGTCAATTGTTGGCCATCTGAAAATGGTGATGGAGGTTGTGATGTCAACATCGAATATGAGTTGGAAGCACATCATTTGGAATTGGAAGAAGTCTCTATTTTAATTCCATTACCGTAGGCTATTTTTACCTAAAAAATGTATTTTTTTTTAAATTTGAATCCTTATAACCATTGCAATACAGAATGAATGTGCAGCCATCTGTTGCTGAGTATGATGGCACTTATAACTATGATTCTCGGAAACATGTGCTGAAATGGTGTATACCAATTATTGATATCAACAATAAATCTGGTTCAATGGAGTTCAGTTGCAATTCGTCGATTCCAGGGGATTTCTTCCCATTACAGGTGATTTCAAAATAACTTTATTATGGTAAAGAACAACATTAAGGTCTAACATTCTTCGTGTCATGCAGGTTACTTTTGTTTCGAAAACACCCTATGCCGCTATAAGTGCCCAGGACGTTACGTTTGTCGATGATGACAGCTCTGTGAAGTATTCAATCGAAAAGGTGTTGTATGTGGATAAATACGAGATTGTCTAGGAAACTGTGGCTACTCTGTTAAGGAATTACAAGAATATTCATACAAACTTATTTTTTATTTTGTTAAAGTTATTGTAATCATTTATTTCGTCTATATTTACAAATGATGTTTGGTTCGATCAACATTTCTAATATTATTTTCCGTCATTTGCTTGGCTATAAGATACAAAATGTGAAACGTTTAGTATTCAAACATGCACTTTACAATATGTAATTCCAATATTTGAAATATTTTCCTTGTCTAAGATGTATAAAATGTGCGTGACTTGCAATATATTCTTTATAAATATGTATACATAAAATTAAGAGACCACTAGATATGTGGAAATAAAGTTACATTTACCTAATTGCATAGTGTAGTTCAAAACAAAGCCATTATTATTTCAAATAAATCGTAGAACTATGGAAGGTTCGCATGTTTACTGTTATCTCATATTTCAAAGAATTTTATCTTACTTCGCTAATGGCGCGTTCATGTATTGCATTCAGAGCTGTCCGCAAGGGGGATTTTCTGAAGTCAAATCACTATTTATGTTTGGAAATTCGTTTTTTTATATCCTTTATTTATATATTAACAAATCCTTCCAAATATTTTACTCAAAGCCCCTATGGAAAATATTATGCATTGGCCTGGTTGTATTGCGTTATAGAGTTGTAACGTAATTCTCAAGTGACTGCCTTTAGATACGATTTCGCTGATTGGTATAAAATAACCTCTGTGACAGATGTGGTATAAAAGAACCTCTGACAGATGTGGTATAAGAGAACCTCTGACAGATGTGGTGTAAGAGAACCTCTGACAGATGTGGTGTAAGAGAACCTCTGACAGATGTGGTGTAAGAGAACCTCTGACAGATGTGGTGTAAGAGAACCTCTGTAATAAATGTGGTATAAGATAACCTTTGGGACAGATTGGTATAAGATATCCTCTGTGACAGTTGTGCTGTAAGAGATCCTCTATGATATATTAATATGATTGATTAAATGACTGAGACTCGACTCCTATGAAGAACTTCTTGGCAATTTCGATATTCAATAATTTGTAGTGAAAGATAGGTTGGTTACTGAGACAAGACGGATCTTTCAATTGATACTAACTTAGAAACACTTCGGGTCCTCTCAACGGTAGTTAAACACTTTGTTATTGATTCCTTAATGCTTTACGCTGTGAAACAGTTGGTTTGCGTAAGTCGACGGGCAAGGAAACCCAAAAAAATGTATTTATCCTTCCAAAAATTACTTTGTTCCTTAGCACCGAGAAGCGAACACCAGCTCCAAAGTCCCACCAGAGAACACAGAGAAGGGACATTTAAACGTCAAATTTTCTGACGTTTAAAAAAAATGTCTTTGAGTATCATTAGTAGGCTATATGTATAAGTTTGTTTATCATTGGTTAACCAGAATTCTAAACAAAATCAGCCACTCTACTACAGTTTGGCACACGTGTAAGTGGGCGCAAAATAAGTCATTTCTCTGCATTCTCTAGTCCCACTTCCTTTAGTAGTGGTATAGTAAATAAGTTCTACCACAACCAATTAACGCCTTTCCAACACTTTCAAAAGTATCGATAAATTTATCGATTCCATCAAGACAGTCACCAGCTGATCTCATTTTGTTTATCTACATATTAGAACGCAAAACTGAAAAGGAAGTATTTTTTTTCAAATTAGCAATGGAACAACAATTGGATAAGGTGTTAAATGATATGTAAGCAAAAACGCTATAAATAAAATGTACTAATCAAGTGCTATATTACATTATCGCTTTGTTCTTTGTATCAGTGTAGCGCAACCAGAGACGATAGGGTGTCTCTTGGCGAATCGTCAGGGATTATGTTTAGGAGGTGCGTACATAGCTATGCTTATTTCTGCCTGAAATTAAACTGCAATATAAATGTAATCCATATTTTGTTATAGCCAAAGGGAAGATTAATACAAACATGTGTGGTATTGGCATGGCTATTTCTGAGCAAGCATGTAAATTAGAACCGAATTCAAATCCGCCTACTATTTGCCTGTACAGTGGGAACAAGTAAGTTTTACCTATAAATCAGTGCCTACTTTTGATAAATAGATTATTTTTAATTTAACTGAAGTTCTGTTCATTCATGCGCTATTCCAAGCAACAGTCACAGATTTGTCGATTCCGCAAAGGATACGCCAGGACAAAGAGCATCTTGGCTGTTCATGGAATAGTTTATATGTATATCATAAAAATTTAAGTAGAATCCTCTTCTGCATCGTTATTTAATGATCTATTTGTTTTATTACTCTTCCTAAGGCGCTGCATTATACAAAAAGACGGGGATATAACAGGCGTTATTTATAAACAAAGTCCCAACTAGTATATAAACCTTTTCTTGAATTTTTTTATATATAAATTTGTATGTATAATTTTAGTCGCTTCATAAACAAATAATGTGTAATTCATGTATGTGATCTATTTTTGCAATGTGTAATCAATCAGCTTGTGTAACGAATTGACTTGGAATAAATATTAATTTAAGAACTAAATCAGAGGATGTCTGGTGTTGTAAAGGCATGCATTACATTTTGCAGAAAAAATATTTTTTCTCAACAGATTTAACAACTCAGCTTTAGAAGAAAAGGTCTGCATTTTTAGTGATATTAAATTGTATTAATCAATCTAAGCTCTGCTTCATATTTTCAGAATCGATGGCACAATTTTATTACACTATTTTCTAAATTTATAGATGTCTCGCATGCTCGCTCACTTGACTTAATCCGAATGGATTTTACATAAAACGACTCAAGAACTTCATTGCAGTTCTGCAGGTGCTTAAGATGACATACTGAGTGAAGAGGTTAAGAATCTGGTACGGAACAGTTCAACTGGCAATGCTACAAGGATCTATTTTGCTTTATGATCATACATCAAAGAAAATTTGTAACAGTTGAATCATTAATAATACCACAAGAGCTAAAAATATTGCTATAGAATGAGATGCTCGTTGTGCTCATTCACCCTTTTACTTTCACACTGCCAAGATATTTTATCTCTTGCTTGTAAATACTTAAGCTAAATTCTTATGGCATAACGATATTGATATATTACAGAATATCGTACTCGCTGGCCTGTAAATCTTTAACTCTCTTTATACAGGCATAAATTACGTTAGCGTCTCAGGCGCAAATTAGGTCACGTAGTCATGCATGACTTGATTTGCGCTCGGCTGCAGTTAGGTGCGAAGCATTCAATGCAATCGACTGCATATGGTGACTTTTAAGAGCGCGCGTGTTGGCGTATGTGACCATTCACACAACTGGACCTGCAGTTAAGACGATACAAGAAAGTTACTGAACTAACACTAATGCATTTCCACACCTGTCGCTGCAATGGCCAGCATTCTATAGGCAGCATGCTGTCGTACATACGTACCCTTTGGTCATATTCAATTGGTTGCGCTCCCAGCTAATGTCGTGCCCACCACCTTCTCATACAATTTTCTTCAATGGCCATTACATCTCTTGCGCAACGGATAACTACGGCATTGCTGTAGTTCTGGACCTCAATTGATACGGCGTAGTCGGAAATCGTATTTGCTGCCGTTGCATGTTTGCAAGTTTGTTTGTGTTTTTGTTCGTTAGTTCAACTTTGTTTGCATTTATTACGTGTGCGCTTGCACAAATATCCTTGTAGTATGTATTTTATTTAGGCAATGCAAACTATTCCAAAGGTGTAAATTTAGATTGCTGCAGAGGCGGAAAAATCGGATTATTTTACCAGTGATGGGGATATTCTTAAGTTGGTTGAAAGAGTCTTCTAACATATTACAAATTACATATAAAAAAGAAAACTAATTGTGTAAAATAAAACACAATTGTTTTAAATGGGTAAATCCCATGGACCAATTCCAAATAATATCCCAAAAACAATCCTTAATTCTGAAATTTATTTTTTTGATACAAACCGGAACCATTTATCAACTTATTGCTTTCAGCATTCAAACAAATGCACACACACTCCTTAGAATTGTGTGTGGCTGCATGAGAGTTATTTTCACGAATGCTGCTACTAAGTAAAGCATGCAAATATTCTACTTACACCGACTAATGTTGCTGTTATTGCTTGTGTTGCTCTTAGCCAACATTACAGGATGTTGCCAAAGCGAAGCATGCAGCACGTGCAGCACACTCGTCTCAATTAGTTGGATAGGATGTGAGGTAGCACATAAATTCATTTGCAGCCACACACACACACACGCAAATATTGCTCATTCACTTAAGCAATATCCCTGCAGTGAAATTGACTGGCACTACACCTGGTTTAAAATGACCGAAGTTCTTATGAACATACAGATTGAAATATAATGAATATAACTGTAGCAGAGGCATGGAATAATGCAAATTGTATATTAGTATATATATTGAATGGGTCCGTGTAAGAGTTATTCATAGGAAAATAGTTTAAACTTGGGAGTTATGAATAGGAAAATGGTTGAAATTTTGGAGTTATTCATAGGAAAATATTTTAATTTTAAAGTGTGTTTAATTGTGTTCTGCATTTTGTTTCTAGATGAATTTTTGTCTCCAATTTTTGTTTTAGATATCAATAGAAACATTGGATAGATGTAGCTTAGCTTATTACTTACGGAATAGTGGCATATAAAAATAGTGCAATCCTGTTAATTACGTTATAGTTTGTATAGTTTCAGATATTTTGAACGTAAAATTTAAATTTATTTATTCACATCAGGTTGGTTCCTATCGATTGAAATAGTACAGTTCTAGGATAAGTACACATTAGAGAGAGATATAGATAGATATAGTAAAAGTTGCGAAAAAACAATATATAATAAACTGCATAGCAATAATATAATATATTGTTTTTTTTTGTCGGATCAAAAATAATACATGGCACTCAGACCACAAGACATCAATATATCTAATATGCTAATAACCATGCCGAAGCATGCCTTTTCTTAACTTTATTAAGAGTATCTAATGGGACCTGCGTTAGAATCACAAAAGTCTAATGTCAAATACAGAGTTATACCCGGAAAACTTAGCTATTTATAATCATATCTTCTGTAGATTGGTACGAATATCTTGTGTGTTTTATGTGTGCAAACTTCAATGATTCTTTAAATGTGATTAAATATGGTGAGCAAAATTGCGCTTCCTTGTTTATCACGACCGAAAAAGGTTTCTATCACTCAAGTCTAACTTAGATATTCCAAACATTTTTCCCAACATTTTTTGCCTACATCTGACAAAATTATCCATTTGCGGCAATATACTACAAAAATGCCAGTACAGTAATTTCATGAACTGAAAGAAAGTTGAAACCGAACTGAAACTGAACTAGACGTGATACAAATACAGCTGCGAGGAGTTATCTAGTTTACGTGATATAAACTCAAGCTTAAAAGTGGTTCTTGAAGAATTCGTTGTAGCAGAACTGTACGCTTTCCCTGTGGGGATGTGCGAGTAGTACGTAGGTATCAAGTCTGTGTAGTTGTCACGTACTGATGGTGTGCGTGTGATGTTTGCATGTATTAACTTCCTTTTGGAGATGTGAACCATTTTGAGATCGAAGTTAAAGCGCCAGATTTACTCTGATTCACTATTATCTATTTAATACGAGTATCGCTTTTGTTGTAGTTGTGCTCAATTTGTCCTTCTAAAGGACATACGACACTCTTCTATATAGTCCACTGTTTGAAGATATTAGGATATCCTTGGCACCTGTTCACAAAGTTGCTTTCAACTCATCACATGAGTGAGGTCTTTATTTATAATCATGAATTAAATTACATTTTGTAAAGTGTGTCAAGTTTATTGATATTATTAGTAACTAAACTAGAACATTTTAATGAAGTTATTCCCATCTTAATTAATTATAAGCAATTAAAAGCAAATCATAAGTAATTCAAATAAGTTGGTATTCATACTATTCAAACCCCAGCATGCAATTGCAAGAGGCAACTAGTTGGGTTGATGGGCCTGAGTCAAAAGAAGCAAGTTAAGTAGCAAAGCAAAATATTCACTTTCAGAAATTAATTGGACGTAGTTGGGTTAAAGGCACACTCTTTAATGTTTGCAATTTGTCTAAAATGTTCACACAAACACACTCGCACACATGCAAACGAAATCACTTTTGCAAATTTGAATCAGCAAATTCTTTGCTAAAAACTGCTGCACACTCGTTTGGCACAAAAGCGGCAGGCTCGGTGCAGCAGCATCACGCTCCAAAAGTTTCAGCCTCAATACAAAATTGAATTTAGTTTGTCGTAGTTTAGTGGGTCATAAGTGCTGTTCGATATGAAGTACAAACATGCTCAACGTGTGTTTATTCACACATGCATTAACATGCAGAAACACCCAGCCACACACATATATACATACACATGCACACTGGGCCCATCCCAGCGCAAGTGTTGGTAAGTGTGCTGCATATTGTATCAATGTTGTAACAAGGTCCTCGCGGCCGCAATCGTCGTCGTTTGCAGCAACTGTTTCCATCAATTGAGTGGTACGTACCCCAACTACCCGCCCATATGCATACGCCCATTCATATGCATGCGTGTACTCATCATCAGTGTCAATTGATGCAAATGCAAAAGCGATCCACTCCCCTGCTCACAAACACCCATACAGGCGCATCCTCTCGTATACACACACACTTCCATACGCATGCAAATCTGTTCTGACGGTTTTAGCAATTTTTCAAGGTTCCTGCTTCTTTTTGGCATACAAATTTGCACAAGAATGACGCTTATGCAGCAAACGTACGCGCAGCACACAATTTGAACTTGCTCTTGAGCTACACTTGGCGAACGAGTGCATTAATTTGCGCTCATATAAATA
The DNA here is from genome assembly GCA_920105625.2 of Clusia tigrina. Lineage (NCBI taxonomy): Eukaryota > Metazoa > Arthropoda > Insecta > Diptera > Clusiidae > Clusia > Clusia tigrina. The sequence continues at coordinate 180,446,648 of OV050033.1, forward strand.
AAATTTTCATTATGATTTTGCTTGCAGCGGCAAATATGAAAATTTGGCATTTTGCCGATTTCGAAACGTAGCGGCTTTTAAGCTGAAACCATATATTTTATGGGATACATTTTTGGGTCAATATTGATTTGTGCCTTTTTACTTTGTAGTTCAATGCAAATTGCAAATTTTCTTATATTCTGGACGGTCATATGTGGCCACCAGTAAAACAAGGACTCGTTGGATTCTGAAAAATATTACGTTGTAGTAAGCGTACAGAATACTTTGGCCCTATAAATATTAATTGTGAGATATTGCGCGACTTATCGGGCAGTCAGGATGCTCCTCGGACTTATATTGAGGTGATTTATACGGAGGTCTACTAATGTAATGTCGAAAATTGCGTAGCAATTTGCTTAAAAGTTGTGTTTCGAAAGCATTTAAATTTAAAGACTTGGGTAATAGTACAAAATATGCTATGAGGGGCGTATGAGTGACTTTAATAATATTGAATTGAACATGACAAGTTTAAGAACAGTTTCAATAAGGAAATATATAATTGGAAACAGCTGTGAAATCATTAACTAAACCCAACTCCGATGTATGGAAAGGATATCAGGTTTACCTATAGTTATGAATTCGATGTTTTGAATAGTATCTAAAAAACTCAAATCCTTCGACTATGAAAAGGTCAAATACGAATAAAGGCAGAAATGTAAGTCAGTGATATTCCACAAATCAATGACTTGGAAAATAAACCAGATATGACAAGTTTAACCACAACCAAAGGACCACATGAATACAAATAACGCAACGGATCTGTTAGTCATGATAAACTACACAGTGGAACAGTCAAAATCAGACTAAAAAGAGGGTAAGTTACTAGAATGTTTTGGAACGACTGAAAGTGAACTTGTTCGGATGTTTGAGATAATGATAAATTAACTTCCCTGTACTACAACTACTTTCTATTGCTACAGCTCTTCTGTGTACTGTTTGCCAATGCAACTAAACGTAGTTCAAAATTGACGTATAAATATTTTGAAATTGCACTCAGAATATGTACGTGAAAGGATTCAACTATACGCACCCCTGCACCTGCACTTGGCATCGCACTGCTTGCAACATTTTGATGAATGATTTACTTCATGAATAGCGGCATAACGAATGTCACTAAATTTGATTGCCAGCGTGGTTGATGGGAGGTACGGGGTAGTTGCAGTGCAAATTGCAGCTAAATCTCGATGCTACCTGGTATTGACGTATACTACCACACATGTAAACCGGAGCCAGGCACTTCTCGCAGTGTGCAGTTTAAAAATTCTGACATTAAGTGATATTTTGCAAATGTGCTGATATCAAATGTAACGTTATTTTTCCCATCGTATTCCACAATAAATTTTTACATCATAATTTAGCTTTGGCTATGAAATAGATTTAGAGGAAACTTTCCAATTGCCTGTGTACTGCATTTGCTCGTTGGCTTTTGAGAGCTTAGTGGGTAATTGCTTGTTAATGTTGTTGAATTTTGGTGTCTGATTGAAATTTTACAACACCTCATTTAATTATCAACAATTTATCCACTTACAAACCGTCTGCCTGAGTAGACTCCACGCGCATGTATGCGTTAAGCATATTTATTTGAAAAACAACACGTGCTTAACGGTAATGCAATTACCACTTAAGCGAAGTTTATCACCTACTTAGCCACCTTGCGCTCCGAGCCTTATTTAGCAAATCCTCTTTGCAGCGAATGACAAGGACGCTCCTTTAAATAATTGCCTCCATTGTCATAAAGAAGACGCATTAAATTTAACTTATCTACGAACGAAAAGAACGAAAAAAAGCTTGAATAAAAGTGAACTTTTCAAGAACTTTTCCTGTGTATGTGTGCGAGGGTGTAGGTGTGGCCGTAGATGCGTACCGTAACAAGGACAATACCGAAAGCAATAACAATGAACATAACAATAACAAGAGCAGCAACAGCCATTTTCTTGGCATTAGAGCCTTTTCAATGCGCGTACCAAGTTGCTACCATATTTCATTACCTTTTGCGGCAAATGAGTTTCTTGTGTAGTACGCCAGTAATCGGGTATTTGCAGGGGAGTGGCTACCTGAGCACAGCTAAGTACACATGTTAAGAAGTGTTAATGAAGACAATTTGAAGTTGAATGACAAGATGTCGCCGATTAGAGCGGAAAGTCTCGGAAATGAATAATAACTAGGAATGAGTATATTCATTTAAACAGAGATATTGGTGCAAACTGCAACGACTCAAATTGCTGGGGTAGCTCCGCGGGTTCCAGGAGTCGGCTACAGAAAAGTGGAAAGGGGAAAGAGTGTTCTAAGTATTCTTGTATTTTAAGTTCAATGGAGGTATTCATACAAATATATCTAGGGGACCATCTAAGATGATTCTAAGCAGACTTGGGTGTGAGTTTTCTTTTCTTTAATACAATATTTGAAAATCTTTTTGGGTCAGATTTTCATGGCAGTATCTCACATATGTACATATAAAGCCAAAATATACTGACGTGATATGATGGAAATATTACTCTTAGCAACACCTTGACAAACGATTTCTGAATACTCCTGTACGGAGTCCTAAAAAAGCAGTAGCAGTATCGATTATAATGCTTCTACTAACTGATTCCAATTATAAAATTATCCACAACTACACAGCTTAATATATTAAATTAATGAAAGATGAGTTCAAAAGCTTTAAAATCCATTTAATGTCTGTGAAACATGACATCACTCATACGCCCGACTGGGCACGTTTACCCATTACTCTGTTTATAACTTTAATTAATATGGATTAAATCTTTGTAAGTCGACGCTTATATTTAACTAATAAACTTACTTTTCTATAGCACCTGCTGCCATGATAACCACTTACTTGCTGTGGCTCTTACTTTCAACAGCACTGCGCAATGTTTCATTTCAGAGCAAAGCGCCTCGCGGCATTCCCTCTTTTAAATTACGAGTACTTGCATAACCAGCAGTTAAGGAAAGACAGAGTCGCAAAGTTTTGAAATTTCTTTTTTCTGGAAATCAATGTCACAGATTGTGAGCTTGTGCAAATCTGCTACAATTAAATCGCAGCGTGAAGCCGCCTGCTTGGTGACGGCTTAACACCATGCCGCGCGTTGAACTTTGATAATTTTCGCTACTCCCTCTAACTTACCTCCTCCATTACTGATTGTACTGTTCTACTTACAGGAAGGCTGAAAGTACAGTCGTAGAGTGTGTCTACTGGCTTTAGAGAGTGGGGTACTTATTTAATTTAGAAATGTTGAGAGAAAAGCGATCAAAGTGAGCGTAAAACGATTGAAAGTAGGAAGGAAAACAGAGATAAAATTTGGTCGGAAGAAATGAGCAACAAATTTGGTACTATATTTGAGTACTGAGAACGAAGTAGGAAGGGAAGAAATAAACAAGCTGAAATATACAAATTGTAATAATATTTTGGATCAATCCAGCAGATTAGGAATCACAGTGTAGGAATCACACAAGCAGGGATTCTACATAATTGGTTGGGTTTAAAAATCGACTGTAAATCTTTAGAATTTGTAAGTTGCCTAGAGTCGGGAACGCAGGAAGTGGTTGAAAGAGAAAATACAATTATGATTTTTCCGACAACCCACTATAACTATTTTGTGGGAACTTGTGGGCAAAGAGAACACACAATCGGGTACTGCGTGGAAGCTTTTTTTTTGGAATTATATGAATTGCTTGCTTTGGGAGTTTATTCTAAAAACAACGGAAAGAGCTCAAAGGGGACAAAGTCTCACAGGTTGAGTACCGTTCCACTGAATTGCCAATTTATTCGTTTCACATCTATTCGTGACTACCATAAAACATCTAGAGGGGTGCTCTTAAGTATCGGGCGTCTTTTCTAAAGTGTCGAATGTCTTATCTGCTAGACAACTATTCACTTTCAATTGGGACCACCGGTTCATAGGACGCCATGTGTGGAAATTTGAATACTCGTCATGCATCCAATAATAGCTGGAAACCGTTTTCATTAGGCAAATGAAAGCATGTAAATACGGGTATATAATCCGTTCCTTTTTTCTGCCACTATGTTTCTAATTTGTTTTTAATGCAATCCATTTGGAAAGGAGCAGTGCTCTGTGTCACCTGTTGTATACCTCTTTGCGCTAATATGATGCCTCTCTGTCCCCTTCCGAGTGTTGCAGTTGCGGGGTTCGTGCGCAAACCAACCGTAACCCAAATTTAATTTACGCAAACTTTTTACTACTGCGTTCACTTTTTTTCACAATACAATTTCGTTGGAGGCAAAACTTTTCGCACACGAACACACAAAAGGCAAACATTTCGTTGGCAGCTGTAGTGAACCGAAAGTGTTGTCACTAAGTTTTTAAGTGGTTCAGCCCGTGTAGCTCTAACCAAATGACTGACAAAGTTTCACCTTTTAACCAATGCCGCCACTTTACACAGCGTCGAAGTGTCAAAAGCACAACCGGCTGAATGGGTGTATGCAGCGGAGTGTTCAACAGCAGCTGCACGCATACAAATGTGGGCATGGGAGTGAGGTGCAAGTGGTAGTTTTGTAGTTGTTACAACTACATTTACAACTTACCTGTTAAACAAATTCAATAATTACAATGTTGACAAAATGTTTTGGCTTATGTTGGCAAAACGTGAGAGAGGCGTCGTGTATGAGTTTATTAAGAAACTGCAAATAAAGTCACAACTTCACAGCGGTTGTGATGTGTGCGGGGAGGAACTAAATGCATATGCGAAAGAGAAAAATGTGAGGAAAAAGGAACGAAGCAATCTGCCATGTCCTAAAAACGGAAATTGTAAATTTACACTAACCTGTGTGCTGATAGTTACGAATTAGTACATAAATGCAATTTTAAAATGTTCTAAACGACATTCAGTAAGTAGAGCACAAGGAACAATTCAATATTCAATAGCAGGAGTGATTTAAGCCAGTGGTGGGCACACATAAATCTCTAAAGAGCTGGGCAACAACGACAATAATCCAACAATTACACTAAATACTGGTAAAATGGAGGAAATTAATAAACAAGTCTTACAGTTAAATAAACTGGTGTACCTGGAAGTCGAGCAACAACAACAACAACAACTGGGCAAAGTTATAAAACAGTGATCCTTGAAGTTAGTCCACGGTATGTTAATTTCGAGAATCTCTGTTTTACGATTTTGATTGTTCGGTTGTTGTTTCTCGCATTAATCGGAAATCTTGTCAAGATATAAAAAAGGACTAGATTTGCGTGGCAGCCAGTTTACAGACAAACTAGGCGAAAAAAGGACAAATACAACAACCACACATCGATACTGCTGTAATCCCATTTTGATTATTAAGTTGTCCAAGCCTGGTTTATTTAACTGCATAAAAATCGCACCAGCTTAATCAAAATCTCGGCTAAATATGTACTCAGAAACCAAAGGTACATATTTATCTGCACTTAGTTCCACCTTCAACGGCACTTTTCAATTACTTGCAAGTACATAATTCTCATTACCTGAGCAATTTAAGTGAGTAACTTAATTTTATTTAATTGCATGCGTCCGTTTCAAAACAAACTTTCCATCAAAAACTGCTCACCGGAGAGTCCAGAAACAATATGCCCTCAACTACACACACACTCGTACCCAGAGTGGTACGTGAAGTAGGTGAAATGTGGTTGCCGGCATGGTGGATGTGCAGGTGGTGGATGTGTGGAGTGAGCTCTAGACATTTTGTGAGATATAGAAACAGAGAGAAAAGGAATTTGAGAAAAATATGCAAAAATAGACAAAGAGTTCAAAATGTGGAAAAGAAAATATTGAGAGAACGTAAGTGAAAAGAGGGATAAAGTGACTGACAGTGAAAGAAAGAGAGAGATAGAGAGAGAAAGAGAGAGGACAGCTGGAGAAGAATATACAAAAATAGAGGAAGAGTTAAAATGAGTAAAATAGAAAAAATTGAGAGAAAGGTAGAGAAAGAGGGGTAAAGTGACTGAAAGTGAGAGAAAGAGAGGGATAGAGAGAGAAAGAGTAAGAAAGAGAGAGAAATAGAGAGAAAGAGAGAGAGACAGAGAAGGAGAGAAGAGATTTAGAGAAAAATATACAAAAATAGAGTTAGAGTTAAAATAGAGGAAGAGTTAAAATGAGGAAAAGAAAAAATTTAGAGAAAGCAAGAGAAAATAGGGATAACGTGACTGAAAGGGAGAGAAATAGAGAGAGGGAGATGGATAGAGAAAGAGTAAGGCAGAGAAAGAGAGAAGAATATACAAAAATAGAGAAAGAGTTAAAATGAGGAAAATAGAAAAAGTGAGAGAAAGGTATAGAAAGATTGATAAAGTGGAAGAGAATGAGAGAGAGATAAAGAAAGTGAGATAAAGAGAGAGATAGATAGAGAAAGAGAGAGGCAGAGAAAGAGGGAAGAGAGTTAGAGAAAACATACACAAATAGAGGAAGAGTTAAAATGAGGAAAATAGAAAAAAGTTAGAGAAAGGTAGAGAAAGAGGGATAAAGTTATACAAAATGAGAGAAAGAGACATATAGACAGAAAAGGTAGATAAAGAGGGATAAAGAAGAAAAGAGAGTTAGAGAGAAAGTAAGAGAAAGAGAGGGAATCAACCTAAGATTTGTTTCTGTAGAAAAGTCAAAAATATGTTTTCTGACTGTGAACATTTTCTTTCTGAGATAAGAGTAGTTCGCAACAACAACAACCAAACCAAGCGCAATAACTGGTCCCAAATATAGACACACTTACGCCCTTTCACCACCTGCCATTCGTGCCGTAGCAACCAACTTGTATACAAGGGCAAACCTCTTCTGTAAGCCGAGTGGCCTGAGTGCTGCGAAGTTGCACGTGTTTAATTGAAATTCTAGGAGGTTACTTTTTCTTTTTCGTTGTTGTTGTTGTTGTTGCTGTTGGTGTGTGGGTGTTGCTTACTTTCTTTTGTGCTTGCAGTGGAGAAAGTGCTTTCGAGCTTATCCCCAGCGTGAAGAGTGTTTGTTGTGTAAATTCAATTTTCGAATTCTATAAAGTTGCGACTGAAAGAGCTCCAATACGATTTGAGTATGGATTAGAGTGGCGCTGAGAAGTCTGCCAATGCAAACAAGTTTGATTTTGTGTTATTGTATCGAGGAATGCTACTAAGAAAACACATTTAATATGATGGTTTAAAGGGGGCAGGTTTGCTGATGTAATTTAAATTAACTTTAATTTCCATGCCCAGTCAAACGTGGACGGCATTTTAATGAAATACTTGTAAGAAAAGAATTTGGAAAAATAGTTTCATTTTCATTTAAGAAAATAATGAAGGATTAAGGAAAGGATGAAGCAAAATATGGTTACGAAAATTGGTTCTTGCTAATAGTTCCGATCAGTGTATTACGTCAAGTAATTCAATAACAATTAAGTGATAATTTTGATATAAAAAAATAGTGTAATTTAAGAGAAGTTCATTTTAGTGAAAAGTTCAGAAAATTTAGTTGCATAAAGAAGCGCAAATTTCATTTATCTCTACTCCTGTATCTGTCTTGCAATGCTGAACTGTCCTTTCGCTTGTCCTGTTTACTTCTTCTTTCGTTTCGAGACCATTCCAGAGCAGTTCATTAGTTTGAAAGAAAGAGAGAGAGAGTATTGTTGGTGACTACCATTTAACGTTCATATTTTGAGAGAAAGAGAAAACATCACTATTGACCTGATACATTTGCGGGAAAAAGATGGCAATAGCAGCGGATGACGAATATTTCAGTTGTAGTATAATTTGCGTGAATGCATCATATATTCATGTTTAGTCTTGAGCACTCAAATTGCTATTTTGTAACAATATAACTGAAGGTCCTAGGAGCCTTTTTTATTTATATATTAAACTAAGATAAGTAAGTACCTTTGGCTATAATTCATGGGCCGGATTTAAAGTTTATAAAGAAAGTTTCATTTTGTGAAAGACTTTTAGTTCACACTTCCAGCATTTCATATAAATCTATTCAAATCCATAAATATATAATTTGTAAAAAAGTTTATTTTTAAACTTAATGCCTAATTTGACACGATTTATTTCTTAACAATTAGAACAGTGTTTGGTGAGTAATTTTTTCAAACGTTCAACTAACGATAACAGTACGGAGACACGAAAATATGCTTTAAATCCTACAGAAAACAGAGTGGTAGGGAGGGGTGTAATTACATAAATTTTAACAAAACTAAAAACAAAAACAATTTAAGTTTATATTTTGAAAAGTGAAAACGAAATTCAACTGGCACATTTTCTAAGTAAACACGCCCTTCACGCCGAAAGCAATATTTTATTGACTGCTTTTCTCCTCCTCCTCCTCTTCGGCTTCTGCCTGAGGTCCTGAGAAAATATAACTATCACGTCCCGAAATGCCGGTACCGCCAGCATCTCCCAACCATGGATACACGTTGGGACACTCGCGACACGTTTCCATGTAGCGTGTGTCTGTGATGTTCTGTTCGGGTATCTTGAAGGACAGCGCACAAGTGCTCCATATACTGCAAGGTTTCGGCGCAATTGCAATGCTCTTGTCACACTTCCAAGCTTCAATGGAGTTCACGTCTCGCGTCTCTTTCGGATCGGTCATGTACTGCAACATTTGTGTGATGGTCAAAATATAAACGTCGGGTCTGCGGAAAAGTATTCAAGTTAAAAATTATATTAATAAAAATTTAAATATATGTAAACAACTATACTAAATATAAATGAAAAAGGTCCCCAGGGACCTTTTCACCCGCCGGAGGGTTAATAAACTGAACCTATTCAACAGCTGCCATCGAAAGTTGCTCTCAAAGAACAGCAACTGAGATGGAAAAACTGAACCTGATTCATATCCTGCCGCATATTTTCCATGTATTCGCATTCTTGAGCTGCTTACACATCAGAATATGAATGCTAACACACATCCGCACTGATACGGACATATGAACAGGGCCTTACTTATAACCTAAGACTGTACAACAAAACGAAAGCCAACCCACAACTGAAAACGCCATTCGCGTAGTCTGATGTCTATTCACGTGAGCACAAAGGCGGCATGTGGCGGGCTTATCGTGCCTGGTCCGGGTTCGTGCTTAGATGTGTACACGGCTTTACAGGTGTCAGACAACAAATTTCACTGAATTCCATTTAAATTTACCACAGAGTTCGTACTCACTCATCGACGGAAAGGAAAGTAGAACGCAAAACTTATGGTGTCCATGCCCCATTCTCAGTACTGTTCTCTTTGCTACTCGTACTATGTCCAAAGTTATTCGCACTAATTAAAAATTCCAGAGAACTTTCAAGCAAGTAGACGAATGATTGTGCACAAAAATAGACAAAAAGTAAAGAAAGAAAAAAAAAATTGGAATAGAATCAAACTTGAGTGAAAGTTCGACAGCAAATTTAGAAGCAAGTGATGGGAACAATGTCGAACACATTGTGTTGAGTGGGAGAGGGGGGTGCGAGATACCAACAAAAAAAGTTCACTATCATAGGCTTTATTAGGAACAAAGGGGTAAATATCATTGCCTATTTTTAGGGGCAACCATTGTAATATGGAATATATAATTCTTATAAATATTATATATTTATATATGATTTATATATATATGTATATTTATATATTATGAGCCAGCTTTATTTTACTTACACAATATCTTGAAAACTAAACAATTGGCATCCTAACCTATGTCCTCGGGGAACACTTTGCTTAAGTTATTATCTGCAGGAATAATTCGGTAGAAAATGAGCACATCAACATTTAAACGTAATCCGAGAGATGCTCAATGTAAATAATTTACCGTGACTTTCACATCGTTACGTTTTCATTATGTCGCTCCATTCTAATGCTAGAAAGTTTTATTTTGGAAATTTTTCTGTGAGCCATTAGGAAACTTTTGCCAATTACTGTTCAATATGTCTCCGCTTTTTCACTCACAATACTCCTAAATTGCATTCTCTGACATTTGGCTAATTCTAGTTATTTTTCTCACTGCTATTATTGTTGTTTAGCCATCGAGCTACACATCAACACCAGCAGTTTTAGCCGAGAGGTGTGTGGGAATAGACCGTAAAATTGCATGTTGTGTCAGCGACATTTGTGTAGGTACGAGTATCGTAAACAAATTAAATACTTGTCAGCGAACATTTCGTCCAACTTTGGCAGTTTGTGTTTTGTATTCTTTTCTAACCCAGTTCCCTTGAAATGCCACTACGGATGCTGTTCTCGAATACTAGTGGCCGCCCTTTACAATACGGGAATATTGTGTGCGTACACAATAGTTCGTGAGTGTGTGAAAAGTTTGTGGAAGTTATGTGTGAATTGCTGAGGGGCGACATTTGAACTGAAGCGTGAATAGAGTGCCTGGCATTAGATGTCCATTGAAAGTAAAATTAAATACCGTGGCCTAAGCAAGTATTTCCTTAAATCTCTTAACTCCCTTTTGAAAATATAGTTAACTGATATTTTCATTTCATTAGGAACTGCATTAAAACAGAATAACAACGCGTGGCTGTCCTTTGAGACTGGGGAGCTTCGCAGAGTGCAACATTTGCAAATCTGCAGAAAGTGGCGCAGACACTAACACCATCAGTCCCACAACCAGCACCACCACCTGCCAGCGTGTTGGTTGATGGCTATCAGCATAACTTCATTACGGAAGTTTGCCTCGCATACGCCATTTTAACGTGAAGCCCTTTAGATACGCCCTCACTGCCAGGATCTTTTTTCCTTTGCGTTTTTGCTTTTTAAAATGAAACTTTAACGAAATTAAACTTTTCTCATTAAAACGTGTGAAATGTTGTTTTACACGTTGACCAAAGTGGCGGCTTGGCTCGAGAATTAACGTGTAAAAACTCTGCTACAAAAGACACAAAAAAAAAAAAATACAAAATTGGTGCAATTGAAATAAAAGGACACTACAGAGAAGGACGCAAAGTAGGAGAGGCGATTGGGAAATACTCAAAGAAAAATCTTTGTAGGGGGTTTTTTATAATAATACTGTACAGTATTAATATGCCAACTACAGATTAATGCCATTGTTAGATAAGGTAACACTAAAATGCATGAAAAAATGTCCTTATAACAGTATTACATCTCCAGGAAAATGCTATGAACAATTCGTACTCCACCGCTTTGCAAAGCAAGTGACTTATTCTACAATAATTTATTTAAATTTAACCGTATTCTGAAGGATACTCACAATTCCAATGCCCAGTCCAGAAATTTGTGCAAACCATTTTCCAGCGGTTTCGTTTGGAACCAGTTCGTGTGCACTGGCATCATGTAGGGCGCTTTATTCTGTTCATAGTAGCGTGAGAAGTCCTCTTGCAGCCATTCGAGTATTTCGTTCTCGTCCAGATTGTGCAGCACACATTGATCCAAGTAGGGACAATGACCGCCTTCATAACCCTCCACGTAGTGTGTGTTTAATGGCACCTCCCAGACGCCGGGGAACTTTTTCGACGGGCATGTCCCACTCTTGCACTCATGCGAGATTTTGAAATCGAGTGTGTATGGCCAGATTGGAACATTGACCGGTGGCACTGTTACTGAGCTGTCATAAATGTAGCCAAAGTCTTCGATGACCTGTGAGACAATGCAACAAATGAGAATAAAGTGGAGGGGAAAGAGAAAGAAAAATTATTGAATGAATGAATGAATACAAAATAAACCAAAGCAAAGGACTAAAAAAGTTGTAAAGGAAAAAGAGACAATTCAAATGGAAAGGAGTGAAAACGTTGTGACTTATTGACAGAGGGTGGCATGCATGGTGTGCGGGGGTGTGGGCTTAACGTGCAGATTTAGTTTGTGAGTGTTTTGTGGGGAAGGAGAGTCTTGCCTGTGGCACTCGTATTTAGACACAATTAATTAAATAGCGACAAGGATTAATGTAATTAAAGGCTATAGAAATATTTCAAATACAGCTGCACATGGTGTTAATTATACGTAATGAAGAGAGGTAATAATTTGCATTAAATACGTGGACACCATGAGCGCTTTAGTTAATTACGTTAACAATCTAAAACGTTTTGTTTATGAATGAAAAGGCTGCGATTTTTGAATAACTAATGAACAATTGATTCTGTGATATGTCGAATTTTCTTGTAGGAGGGGTAAATTATTTGTTTCTCTCCAAAATGGAGTCTTGTTTCAGTTAACTAAGCTGGGTCTTTGTAAGTAGATTATTTGTTACAATCAAAAGCATAATTCATAATGGCATTGGTTTAATTGCCATGTATTTGAGTAAGCTACAATGTATTTCGCTCTGTTATGGTTGGCATTTAAAAATAAAGTACACGTCCCTTTCATCGCCACTTACCTTATATTGTGTATTGCGTCCGGGCTTTAAGAATGGCGCTCGCATGCCGACCACATCGTTTGCTGACACATTGGCGAAGTGTCGCAGAATTTCACGCATGCCAATCATTTCACCCACCCACTCCTCGTAACCTTTGTCCTGTAGTCCCAACTGCTGCGATATGCTTTCGGTGGCCATTTCATGACCGGCATAGCCGAGATGCTGTATTTGCTGATAGTTGCTGCAACGAAAAATGGAAATTATTGTTAATGGCAAAAAATATTTGAGTTTGCGTCTGTCTCCAAATGAAAGAATTCCCCATCAATTTCTGAACCCTACCCGGACTTTTAGTGAATTTCGCACTTTGTGAGCTCTCGATATGGAACTGTAGGGGGTGTTGTAGCCGTTTTTGACCAACTATCATTCGGTTTTTTATTTACTTTACTCGTATTTACTCAATTTTAAAATGGAAAAAATTCTTTTTTCACCAAACGGGATTACGTGCAACACTTTTTCATTCAGTTTAAAACAGCAATTAAAAGTTTATCATTGAAAAAGTTACCGAAATGGTTTTTACACTTCCATGTTTGCTAACAAATTTACGAATATATTTTCACACACCCCCACGCAACCCCAAACTGCACATATACCTACCCCCACACGCACACAGACACACACTCTAATAGGCACTAAGTGTGCAATGCATCACGTGAATGTGATACAAACAACTTTTTCAAGACTTCAGTGTTGCCAATTAAAGGAAACTATAAAATATGAAAGGGGGCGAGCGCCACATCAAAAAGTAAACCGCAGCATAGTGGGAGGAAAAATGAAGAGTGCACTCATTGCAATGAATAAAAACGAAATGAAAGTGCCTTCTCTACATTTACCAGCAAATGAAAATGTTCCAATTATGAATATTTTTATATTTTTTATTTGGGGTTTTTTGACCAACATGACTCTACAGGCCAGGCCATCGTTATCATTATGTGGACAGTAACTAAAGTGAAACTAATACAAGCATATTTTGAAAGCTAAAATAGAGTAACAACAACAACAACAAAATATCTGTTGAGATAACAACCACAACAAAACACTCAACGCACTCAAAATGTAAAGAAATATACATTAGCTTGAAAGTTACCCCACAAAGCAGAAGTAATCGCTGTGCAAGCGTTGTAGAAAGCTTACCGTCGGTCGTGCAGACTATTACAAGTGCGCTATTGAAGGTATGGTGAATTCACCTTGTTGGTATAATTAGCAGAAAACACAGAGAAAGGAAACTTAAACGTCAAAGGGCACAACAGCGAAATAAAGCAGACGGACGTTGTACACGAATCCGCTAAAAGTCGTGGTGAATCCTCTCAAAATCGTGGTGAATCCACTCAAAATCGTGGTGTGTCCGCTACGGACGCTGGTAGCAAAAAAGACTTTCCTTTCTCTGTGTTCTCTGATAATTTAGTCCCGAGTGAAAAAGGGAACATTGAAGATTAGGGGGAAAAAGTAACCAAGGATGTCAAGAACGCCTTTGATTCGTATACCAGAATACTCAATTAGAATAATCGAAGATTATCTTAGCGACTTAGAAGATTCAAGTATGATGCAAACTGTCCCTTTCACCTAAAATCCTAATCAAACGGCATCTCTGTCTTGAAAAAAAAACAACATAAAAAGTTATTTTGAAGTTGGGCTGTCGCATTGGACGACGTAGTTTTTTGAATTCTGTGTTTTTCTTCGTTTTGTGGGTAACGCGCCTTGGACTTGTCCTAGTTGAGTATGTGTGCAAACACACGTGTAGACCCACATACATGAAGCATTTTGGACAATTGCATTGCTGTACACACAAACGGTCAAAACACAGAGGACACATTTGCTGCACACGTTTGGAAAAGAAACTTTGAAAAAGTTAAACAGTTTCGAAGGAGGTGAAAGTAAAAAGGAGCCTTTGGAATTTTTTGATTTGCAAATATGGTTGAGCTTATTTTTGCAAAGTGTTGCAAGAACTAAATCCAATTGGAATGTTTTGATTAGAAAGCATAAATGTAAAATATGCGAGGAAAGAAAAAAATGAGTGAAGCTTGTGAACACCTTGGCGGAATGGCAGATAGAACAACTTGGAGAGAGCAATAGAAGAATGTAAGAATCGATCGGAATTATGTTTCGTATTGAATGTTTCTGAATACTTGCAATACCCAGTTGGAAAATTTATAAGAGATGATATTTTTTGTATATTTGATATATATAAAGATGATATGATGTATTAACTTTACTTAGCCGCCCGCTGTAGTCTAGTGGTAAGCATGCTAGACTCACACCCCGAGGGTCGCAGATTCAAATCCTGCAACGGGTTTGGTCTCCAAAATGCTTTATTCTATAAAATCCTTTTTTCTTCGAATCGAAAGCCTCAGTAGCTAGTACTCATTCCTCCAACACCTTGCACTCATAATTAATTATGGTGTAAGATATAATAATAATAGTAACAATAATAACTTTACTTAAGTCATTCCCATACAAAGCCTAAAAGAAGGCACTTTCCATTTTTTAAAATTGTTTGGCAGTTTGTTGCGTCTCTACACAAGTGACCACGAAGGCACATCGTGGTCTCATTCATGTTCGTGCTCAAAAGTGTTCTCAGCTTAATACAGAATGAAATACTTTGTACTCTTTAATGATGCACCCTAAAAGTAGACAATGCATTTTGTGACTCTATGATTTAGCCACATTTTCAGCTACATTTAAGCCTCTATAAAAATGAACAATTATGGTGTGTCAGAAGATGCGAATGTTCGTCTATTTGAATATAATGATAGCCCTCATTCTCACTCTATATACGCATACATTCTTTCAACGCATACAGTTTTGTAACAATTTTCAACCACCATAAAAACATAAAAGGTATGAGCACGCATTTTATAGGAACTTTTACCTTCACTCCAGCCTCAACTCTGCAGAGAAAATACTTGTTCTGCCACTGATATATCACCCGGAAGACTATGACAACTGAAATTTATACGAACAAACGTAAAGAAAAACAAAAGCAAAGTGTGTTGATGCGATGATCATCATCAGCATCAACAACAACCCTATCATCAACGACTTTGGTAACGACAATTTCCACAAAAACTACCCGACAACAATGAAAATTGGAAAAACAATGCACAGAACACACAGCCACACACACTCTCACACACGCATCCTTGCACTCACAATGCAATAAACGCTTGCAGCAACATGTCAGCCAACCCGCCGGTCAGTCAGCCAAGTCAGTCAGATAGTGGGGGTGGGTCTGCGACCAAATGAATGGCTTGTTAGGTTGAGCTTATGGTCAAACAAGGCTAAAATGCTAGCATGCATAGGATTATTAAAGACGGAATAAATGCATTTTGAAAATTTGCGAAAGTTGCCAGCGGACCGGTCCGATGCATTCGTGTCCGCCGCTACGTTGTATGCATGCCATATAGGGACACTGGGCTCTGTTTGGAGTGAGCATCACGGTGCACACGATGGATTACTGCAGCAGTAGCGATGGTAACAAGCGCACCGCCATCACTACCATCACCACCCTTAAGCAAAGACAATCTGTGTAAATTGAAAACGCTCTGTTTGGATAGCGGCAGAATTGTGGGTGTAAATTCAGTAAAGTGCCATAAAAAGTATCAGACACAATTGTATATACGAGTGTTTGTTGTTGTTATTGTTTTTGTTTCTAGTTTGTACTCTGCTGTTGCATCTCTTTATGGTAAATGTGGGTAAAAAGTTCTAATTGCAGTGTTGCGTGAGCGCATTCACAAACGAAATGACAGTAACAATTTTGTGTAACTTTATGTACGAGATGAAATTTGTGGGAATGTGTGGTTGGCAGTGTGCGTGTGTATGTGTGTGTTTAAAGGGGTATGTGTAAAAAAGCGTAGAATTTAAAGTGGACATTAATTAACTTCAAAGTCTGGTCAGTAAAAGAAAAGTTTTTATCACAAAATTCTAAAATTAAAATCACCTCAGACGAGAACAAATTTGAATATGGTATGTAAAAGTAAACAGGATATTCTAGGATATTCCTTGTCAGTGTTGTCAAATCAAGGAAATCACAAACAAATTTTATTAAGTCCACATGGGAAAGTAGATCCTTCAAATTAAGAGACTTGAAAACTGCAAATAAAAATTTGTGATACTACTTTGTTGGGGAGGACTGTATAGAAAAATATTATAAAGGACTAAGCC
This sequence comes from Clusia tigrina, assembly GCA_920105625.2. Taxonomy (NCBI): domain Eukaryota; kingdom Metazoa; phylum Arthropoda; class Insecta; order Diptera; family Clusiidae; genus Clusia; species Clusia tigrina. The sequence continues at coordinate 180,463,137 of OV050033.1, forward strand.
CCCTATAAATATTTCAACTGCCAACTTCATTTGCTATGACACTATTTGCTCATTTGTTGGTGCATTTCCCTCTTTCGCAGTTAATTCTATTGATTTCTGCTTCCATATGGCTTAGCTTTAAGTTCCGAAACCATCTCTTTTGGTTAAACGGTCGACAGTTTCCTGCTGAAGTGGGTAATTTCTGGTAAGTTGATTGTTCAGTTTGAATTTTCGACTGCTTTTCGTTCTCCACTCCTTTTGTACATCCCAAAAAACTCATTTTTTCCTGTCGAATTAAAGCCAAAAGTTGATAGTTCCGCTTTGGCTACTTCTGCCTCCAGCAGTAGGAAGCAGGAAGGGCACAGCGCGCAGAGCACAGGCCAGAAAACGCGTCACAGGATTTTACCTCAATGGCATTATGTCAGAAAATGCAAAGTTGTGTGCTCGGTGGCAGCTGCTGCGGCTCTTCAGGTCATTACAAAGTTTAAAACGCTATTTTCATTTTTTCCGGTTGCCGTAACCGCCACCACTGCCGGGCCAAATTTGCTCGTATAATGTTTAACTTTTAGCATTTTTATGAGCACCTTTGCGGAGAAGGAACATAAATGAACGCGTTTGCTGGAGCTGTTACCGGATCCCGACTACAAAATCCTAAACTGATTTTGTGGGTGGCTCTGGGCCGAAGGTATTCTTGAGAGCAATCGAAGTTTATGTGGGATTACAACAGGAAAAGGTAGCAGGAGCAGAAGGAACGAGTAAGAGCATAGAAGAAAGTGTAATCATAATAAGCGGCTGTGCTCAACTTCAGTTCGCATTGTTGGTGGCTCTGGTTTTTATATAGGCTTAATTCCAACTCATCTTTTAAGCGGTTTGCGACGATTTGGAGTCTGCAAACGTGTGCCGTGCAGGTTTATTTGCTTCCAACTAACACACCGTTTATAAATGTGCTCAGCATCTTGACTAATTAAATTGTAGAGTCCTGTTTTTTTGCTATCTTTGTTTGGCTTTAAATTAATTGGTTTTCCAGTGCTTCCTTTGTTCCCATTGAAACTCTTAAATTGCGTTTAACTTGGTTGGCGCAACCGAATATAAAACTTTTAATCACAAAACTTTTGTAAGCATATGAACAAAAACAACAACAATAAAACTCTGACTAAGAAATAAAATTCGCTTTTTGTTCTTCGTCCTTTTTCTGTTTTCTTCTGTTTTCATTTTTGCTGCGTCAAAAGTAGTTTCGACGCTGAAATGACCAAATGCAGTGCATTGAAGTTGGCTACACTGACAGTTACACCAAAACAATGCGCACCACACACACCTCGCTGCAGTAACAACAACAAGAACGCCAAATTACAACAGCAACAATAACAACACCGATAAAAATAACAATTGGGCAAAAGGGAAAACTGCTGAAATAGTGCAATTTTAATTGTGCGAAAAGTTGAGGCAGCATTGGCCAGCAACGGATTGCCGCATAAGGTGGCTCTGCTGCAGCGCATTTCCCTGCGCTGCGGCATTTGCAGCTGCGCTGCCGTTTGCCGCCTCGCTTGTTAACAGTTTCGCTGCAACACTGCTTTGCACCTCGTACAACACTTAATGCAGTGCTCGGAAAGTGACAAGCCACCAGTCAGACGAGTCGCGGGCGGACGAGCCGTTGTTGTTGTTGGGCGGCGTCGCTGACAGTTCACTTTGGCTGTCGCCGTTGCCGGTGATGTGTGCGCGCGCCATTGTTTAATTATCTCTCTCGGCATTTTTTGTTCGTTGTTTTGCCATATTTTAAATGGAAAACTTTAATTTTGTAATTTTTTGTGTGCGCTGCTGATGAGAGCGCTGTGGGGGCGTTTGCCTGTCCGTTGTTGTTGCGCTTGCTAATTCAGGGCCCGCGAGTGGCAGAAGTTTCGATTTATTTTGCCGTGGAAAATGGCAACTGAAGCCAATTCAAATGAGTAAGGTGTGTAGGTGTATTGCCAGTACTTCCCTTTAGGAATAGCTTTACAGAATTTTTTTAAACTTTGCAATAGAACCAGGAAACTTGTAGTAAAACTTGTTTAGTTCAAATATTTTCCAAAGCATGTGATATGTGTTGCCAGGAGAAAGGGCGGTTCCTGGTGTCTCCACCCCGATGTGTTTGCAAACGGAATAAATTTGGCTTCCAAACAAAGTTTACAAACAGTATTCTTATTGTTCTTCAGAGGAGCGTCCTTCAAAAACTGACCCATCAGTGGTAATTACAAACTCCGACCAGATGACGTTTTAGTGTTTCATAAGCTGGTGTAAAAAGTTACCGGTACCTTTGGTTGCCGCCAAGTTTTCTGAGGGTACCGTCTACTATGGGGTTGTAGGATGTTAAGAGGCTTTGCAGGGAATATGAAAATCCACAGATGTCGTAGGATTAAAGGCTTCTTATTCTCCCTATGAGGTCTTACTCTTATATTTATATTCTATATTCATTATTCTAGTATGGAGTTAAGAGGCTTTGCAGGGAATATGTACGAAAATCCACAGATGTCGCAGGATTAAAGGCTTCTTATTCTCCCTAGGAGCTCTAACTGTTGTATTTACATTCTATATTCATTATTCTACTATGGGATTAAGAGGAAAATCCAAGATGTCTTAGGATTAAAGGCTTCTGATTCACTCTATGAGGTCTTACTCTTATATTTACATTCTATATTCATTATTCTAGTATGGAGTTAAGAGGCTTTGCAGGGATATGTACGAAAATCCACAGATGTCGTAGGATTAAAGGCTTCTTATTCTCCCTAGGAGCTCTAACTGTTGTATTTACATTCTATATTCATTATTCTACTATGGGATTAAGAGGAAAATCCAAGATGTCTTAGGATTAAAGGCTTCTGATTCACTCTATGAGGTCTTACTCGTATATTTAAATTCTATATTCATTATTCTATAATTAAAAGCACTTCATTTTTCCTCCACTTTGGTTGTGTACACGCTTCTCCCACAAGCTTGCACAAACCCGTGCTTCCGCTGGTCAGCAAATCTTATGTTGACTCCCCTCTTTAAATTAATTTGAAAATTCTTGAAGGCTTGCAAATCCTTGAAATCTTATAAACTCTTAAGAGCTGGCAAGTTGCTAAGCTAGCCATCTTTTAAGGGTGAAAGTCAAATCTCTGTTTCTAAATGCAGGACTATTGTATTTATGGCTTTTATTGTGGCTACATGTGTTTGCTTTGACGTGACTCGTTTTCTGTTTGGAAAGCAGTATCAGTAACAGGCGCGAAGGGAGTGTGAAGTTGGTTTAATTGTAGTTGAGCTCCCAAATTCGTTGGTTTGGATACCGAGTATAGGCAAAAGAGAGATTGAAAGTATCTTTCGATGGAATTCGGAATTTTCCTTGACTGGGATATGGGGATAGAAGAGTGTAATTGTATTTTTATAGGTAATTCGATTTTAAAACAAACCGACGGATTATTTTATAATAGAGTTAGTTCTTTTATTCATACAAGAAGTGGTTTTTTATACAAATTAATTAACACGTCAACGAGTAAAATTACATTCAGGCAATCAGTTAATTGGTTGAGAACAATATTGCTTCGCTTTTGCTGTAGTTAATTGCTTTCATGAAACATGCTCTGTAAATTGTTTTTGTTGAGTATTTTTCAAATTATTTTATACCATTCACTTTCAATTTGCTCGGAACTCGCAGAACTGGAACCACATAAAAATAAGAGCACTTCTGTGTAAAAACCACAAAGCCACTCAAGTTTTCCATACGCAGGATGCACTCGCTTTGTCAAAGAATATTCGAAACACAATTGTTTGAAAATTAAATACTTGTTTTGTCTCGGAACTTGGGAGGAACAATAACTGAATTTTAATAGCTTTGTGGTTTCTCTGTTTAAAATTGTTAACAGCATGAAACCCGGCCAGAAGTTTGCACAGACAGTTGTTTAAAAGTACATTTGCATAACAAAGACCAAATAATGTTTGAGCGAATGATGCTAAATAGTACTCACAAAGTTGGTAGATATATTTAAACATAGCAGACATAAAGTTGCATTAGTCAGTCAAAAAAGGCAATTATTGTTCAAAAGAACAGTAGACATTTATATGGTAGCATCAGAAGTTACTAATTTCCCATAAAAATATTATATTTCTCATGAAAAAATGTTTCACAAATTAATTCTTATGTTCCTTGGAATCTCTGTAATAAAAACCAAGCAACAATGAACTAACTTTAAACAAATTACTCCGAAATATTTCAAAATAAGAACTTCCTTCTGGTGCTTCCTAAAAGCATTCAATTTCAAAATAGCCAAGTACTCGTACTGCATTTCTTTTCTTCAGCCACATTTTTAATAAATTTTCCAACTTCTCTGCACAATAACAATGGCAGCAACTTAAATTCCTTCACGAGCAAAGAACAAAAAACCGGCAACAAATCAAAGTAATTTCATTTTGACTGCAAAAGTGCTCAACAAAATAAGTGGAAGCTCAACTTGAAGCGCATTAAATCATTTCCGCAGTTAAGTAAGCTGCATATGCCGTCTGCACTGCACTGGGAGATAATGCCAAAGAAAGCCTGCTGCGGACGCAAAACGTAAAAATATTTAAAGAAACTTGCAACGCCCGAGGAAATGGGAGGGACCTAAATGCAGACTGAACAGAAAATCCGTGTTTAATATGGCACCAGTCTGGCAATTTTCATCTGGAATGCGTGCAGCGTCAGTTTTTGGTTTTAAATCGAGCTTAAACGCTTATATTTGTATAGATTTAGGGTGGTGATAAAATTGAAAATTCCTCTTCAGAGCGGGCCAAAAGAAAACTATGAAGAAATTAAAAAGAAAATGATGTTGGTATTGCCACATTTCGATCTGAATAAACTGATCGCCATTTCATCTTAACCAACATGTTTGTCGTCGTATTATAGTGTCACACGTGGCCGCAAGAATCTTTATTTAAACAAGAATGAAGCATTCTAATATACTGCTGATGCTCTTTTGTAGGTCAGGGAGCAATGTTTAAAACTCAGGGATAATTAGAACCAATCAACTGCTTTCAGAAACGACCATGCTAGAATATTTTGGAAGAGCTGGTCTAAAATTGTTTTTCACAATATGTTATTTTTGAACTTAAGCCGTCCAAAATCCTTTGAATTGGATTGCTTTAAAATTTTCATCAATAAAATTTATTTTTCCTCAAAGCTCCATTGAAGTTTACAGAGTCAAAATGAGAATGGTCAAACAAATGAAGCGAAATCTACCAGTAAATAGTTGAGGCTTACTACCTCAGGTACAGTCCTGCCACTATTTTTATGGTTTGCGTTTTAACGTGTGAAGTGACTTAAATGAGACTCGTCAAACACATCATGTACATACAAGTACTTTTGGTACAATGCTGACACTAGCTTTACTCCATTTAATTTGATTTGCCATTTAAGGTATCACGGAATAAAGAGGAGACACCTACCTATTCACTACTTTTGGTATAACCCTACCTTCTATTATTGGTTTAATCGTTGATATTTTTGAAGAATTTTTATAATGTAGAAGGATAATTGATCCTGGCACTAAAACATTATAAATACCAATTAAGCATCATCTGCATGGATTTTCTATGTTAGCCCCTGGAAGTACGCAATGCAATTTTCTCCCTTTAATTCTCCTGACTCGTATTAAGCAAATTTCCATGATCGAAATAAGTGCATCTATTTTTGCAGCCAGCTTTGAGCTTGCCACCAGCAGCTCACTGAAAAGCCTTTCAAGTGATGGCCTTTTATTTTCCAAAGCACTACAGTGAACTATGCGACACTTGCTCTTGGGTGTTGCCATAACTTCTTTGTCACTGGCATTGAAGTGCCCATTTATCACACTTAACAGGAAAAAATTAAGTTTTGACGGATTTCAAGGCAATTTTTTTCCATGCAAATAAATGTTGTCTGTGTGTAAGAGGAGCGAAAATTAAGAGCTCTGAAACGTTCTTCAGCGCAACGTCTGAAGTGTGGTAATTGCTGCGTGTAAGGACACTCCGAGGATTTCAACAGATTTCAATAATTTTCCGTACAAGTGTGCGCAATACTTCAAAAGAATACTTTATATTTAAATTTGAGCGTAATATATTAAAATTTTCACAACTTAATTAAAAACAGTTGCCTGGCCTACGTGAGTGTGTGCCTTGGCGTAAATGCCTCGGTAATGTCAAGAGTTGATGCAGGCACGAGTGTGCCAACGAGAGACTTCTGCTCACTTATATGTGATTATTGCATTGAAGGTTGCCTAATTGCATTAAGCAACTTGCTGGAGAAACCGAACAACAACAACCATAAAATGCTGCATTGCGTTTGTTGCCAGAGTTGAGGTGCAGTGAAAGTTTAAACGAATTTTCAGTCTCAAAGTTTAGCTAAAGTTTAAATTAGTTGTCTTCGTCTGCAGTTGCAGTCTGCCTGACTGACTTACTGTTGTCTGTCTGTCCTTTTTCATAGTCAAAACAATTTAAGCATCCACGTTCCTGTCTTGATTAAAGGGTAGTTGTAGCTTTTTAAAAATTATTTCTCTCCCCATCCTATCACACTTCGTACTCACCTGTATTCATGCGATATAAAGAAGGTTCCGCGTATATTGCAGCCATTCGGATTCTTCCGCTTGCCATTGAAGATTTTTAAATAATGCTCATAGTTATTCAAATTGACAGCGCCATCGAACGTCAGCATAATAATTTGTGGAATCTGCGAAAATGAAAAGAAAATCATTTAAATAAACAGCAATCAAGCATATTCCCTAGTTTTGGCAAGTAAATGCTCATTTATATCAATTGAAAATGTCCTTTTGTGATGATGCTCCCCTTAAATTATAAGGACGAGGAAATAAATTTTTAATATAATTGCTGTCATTGCCGTTTTATGGCAGGCAGAAAAGCTAAGAAGATATCTTCGAAAACGTTTCAAGTCCATTCAATAATTTGCTGAATGCGATAGAAGCGTCTTTTCCGTTAAGAAATCTTAGATGAGTAGTCATTGAACGCTATAAATAGCAGAGAAAGAGGTTTAATATGTCACAAACTATAATCAGATACAGGGTGTATGATGCCCAACAGCAATATTGTATGTAAATATTTGAGTGCCTGGAAAATTTAGTTATGAGGTTGTAACCATGAGTGACACGAATACCCACGAAACGTTGTATGAGTGCAATTTGTAATCGTGAGGAATTCTAGATATGCTCGATGCTGTGACACGTGGTGACCATGTGTAAGTGCTGAAATCTCATGACACGGTGTGCAAACGTGAAGAATTCCATATCACAAACTTTTCTTGTGTTTAAAATAAATTTCTTTATGATTGACGAATGTAATGTATAAGGGGGTGTGCCACCAAAAAATTGATTGTACTACCCTTTGCTAGTAGGATATCCCCATAAAATCTTATCCAACTCTGAGGCCTTAAAAGATTTGAGCATGTCGGCTGGTTTAAGTCGTGGTATTGAGCTACCCACTACTTGTGAAGAGCCCAAGTGCTTCTTTCTTTTGTGCATCTACGCCCCACAAATCACAATTATGTGATCTGGTGATTCAGTATTCTCCTCACAGAATCGGCACATGCGACTTATTACAATTCCTAGCTTGCTCAGATGTTCTTTGAGCCTACAGTGTCCAGTCCGAAGCCCAGTTAAACTTCTCAATCTATTCTAGGATAGTCCAATGTAAGACTCAAATCTTTTGCTGTTGTAGTTGCCTAACAAGAGTTTAGATTACCTTAAGTACACGAGTCTTGAAACCCCTTCTGTCTTGAAACGTTTTCTGCCTTGCACAGTTTTCATATTCTCTGAGTACTTTTCCCACGATTGACAACAACTTTGAACTTCACAATCAGGAAAATATACAAAAAATTCATTAAAATTAATATTTATTTTCCCTTATTACATCATTTCCACTGCCAATTGAAATCAAATGAAATTGTTCTCTTCTCCGTGATTTCTTTTCATAATTCCTCTTTTTTTGTTAAATTAAATTCTCGATGGCTTTTAAGGTAAATGGCCATACAAACAGCACCAATGCTGGAGAGTATCTCATAAACTGGGTCAATGATGCATTAAGGATATGCACTAAACCATTAAAAAGGAAATAAATAATGAAAAAACCAAAATAGCAAAAAAAAATATCGGTGAAAAACTAATAATGCCCTGAATAATGGCGCCGTTCAAAGTAGCAAAAAGGGAGAGTGGCAGCAGTGTTTTTTCTCTCTTTGCTTTGCCCCGCTTCTCCCCAATGCATTCATTACACTTGCAATAACATTATCGCACATCGTACATTTTGACCATAACTCAGCTTTTACACTCATTTGCACATTTACAATTTCCTTCATTTTGCCCCGGATTTTTGTTTTTGCGGATGTCCGCACTTAAATATGCCATTCAATATTATGCAAAATTCTTGTCAGACAAAAGACCATCATTCTTGCCTGCAATTGGCGCATCTCGGAAAAAATGTTCTTTCTCGCATTGTGGCAGAGATTTGGGTTGCTCTCAGTGGCTGGCTGGCTGGCTCTGCTAAGCGTAAAAACGCTGTCAATGCGCGTTTCGAGCACGAACAGTCATTTGCTCAGCGAGCTCTGGAAAAATATTTTTGTTGCATATTTTAAGGCTGCAAGGGCGCACTGCAAGTGCCCGTAGTGGGTCTTTGTTCAGTTTAGCGGTGAATTTTCTTCATAATCTCTTCCGGCTGCAATAACCTTTGAGTGCAATTGAATGATTATTTTTTTCTTTTGCTCCCTTCATCGCTTCCTTCTGTGCCGTGGCTTTAATCGATGCGTATTTTGTTAACGAAACTGATTCGTAATCGATACGCAAACGAAGATGTTGCAGACTACAAGTGTTGAAATGAATTCTGAAAAATCGGTTGATGGTGGGGAGGGGGTTACATTCTTTACTTATTTATTACGTTCACTGATTTGTTTAAGTGATTTCACTTTGTGTGAAATAAAAACAATGAATTACAGTGAAGGGAAGGAAATTTAATTTTAAAACGGCGTTGAAGGTCAGTGAGTTTATAATTAATTGAAAGCTTTATGTTCCAGCACAATGTATATTTATATTATAATTAATATTTTACTATAAATGTTCAAGAGAGATATTACGGCAACAGTAAAGCAGAACAATCAACTGAAGGAAGCGCTAAACAGAATTAGAAACGCGGTTGTAATATCCATTTAAGTATGCATGCACGTATTTAGCTGAAAAGGAGATCTGCGGAACACGAAACCACCTTTTTATGACTGTTTTATCTAAAACTATATCTAGAGAAAACTGTATCTGTGTGAATAATTAATTTCATAAATAATGTGGGACTAAATTAGACAATTCAGAAAGACTGAAATCCTTTTGCTGAGCTGTTAATATATCATCCATTAGCTGCTCTAGTATATTGCAAACAATATTTGGCTACTCCATCCTTAACAAGTCTGTCCCCCTTTTCATTAACTAGTCCGTATATTATTTCCTTTTCTGATCTATTCACTCTTTTGATAGCTTTTCCCTGTAATCTTTCGATTTAGTTCTTCCGTTTGAAGATTGCTGAGATTTTAATATCTCTTACGTTCGCTTTTACTGTCCAGTGGAAACTATACCTATTCGGCTACCTTTTCCTTAAGAACTCTATCCACTTTTTCTTTAAATTGTCTGTATGTTATTATCTTACTTTAACCAATCACTCTTTTGCTAACTATTCTCTATATCCTGTAGTTCAATAGTTCTTCCAGTTGAAGGTATTAAATTGCTTCTCCCTTTGGATACTCTTGCTCTCATCATTTAGTCCCCTTCTCCGCGGTTTCAATAAGAAAGAAGATGATGCCACAAACTTTTAAGACGCTGGGTAGTTGGTTTTTGGACTCTCTGGGAGACATTCTAAATAAGAAAATAAAGCTCCATCGACTGTTTCATAAAAAGCTATTTATAAATAGCTGGACTTTGAAAGGAAATGAGTATACACAGGGTCAATCATGGTCTAAGTGTGTCTTCTCGGCGACCGCCGAACCTACCTACCTACCTAATGTTTATCAATTATATCGTCGATCGACAATCCTCAAAGGATACAGAATAAAAACTCATTGTGAACTCTTGAACTGTGTATAGGTCCATTCCAATTTGCCTGCAAGCAGTCATCAGTAGGATATCTGACTCACCCTTACTAGTAATTATAAATTATAGTTATTATGTTGAGAAATTGAATTCATTCAGTTCTAAGAATGCAGAATTATCCTTTGGTATAGTTTTGAAATGAGTTCACCACGCATCTATGGACTCTCTACGCTGTGTAAGCACCCATAATATTCTGTATACTTTTCAGTCAACTACCACAAATATCCATATCAAAACACGGAATATAAAGGACAGTTCTACTCTAAGAGTCGCTGGTTGTGTTTTAATTACATGTAAAAACATATGAAGTGGAAAAAAAAATCTTGGCTCAACTGCTCCAATTAACGTCACTGGTGATACCACCATACCACATTTACTCGTAGCTCCATATTAATCTTCAGTTTCTACAATAACTTCACCACTTCATTAGTGAACTAACCCTCAACATTTCATATTGAAATGAAACACTCATTAAGTGTTCATGAACATGAACAGAAAGGGCTGAGATTTCCAAGGCACCAATCCGGCAATTAGTGGTTCATGAGATCTTCCACTTCGACTACGTGGTAGGTAATTAATATCATGAAATATATTCCCGAATTGGTGCGTTCATTAGAAATTTGGCTCACTCTGACACAATAGCAAATCAGTAGCTTCCAAGATGCTGCAGCGCTGTTGACAATCGAAGAGACTGTACGCGGCGCTTCCTTGTCAGTGTTGAAGGCATTATGTATGCACGCGCATAGGCATCGCATACGCAACAAACACTCTTCAAATAATGCGAATTACATGTCATTACATGTGTTCTTGTCTGCAGCAATTGAGCAGCACTCTCGCCATAGACACCGACTTGTGGCTGTGAAGACAGCACCGGGGGATTTGACAGCTTCTGCCACGCTGCGAAATAATTAAATGCATCTCAATTAACCGCAAATAAGTGGTTAATTGGTGTGCGTACATTATTCGGGCGGGAAATGTGCGGTGTTGTTCCATTTGGGAATTGAATTCAATTGAAATTTCGTCGGAATTTGAATATTTGCATGCATGCGTGAGTGCGTGGTTGCGTGAGTCCGTTGGTGCGTGATGATGTGGTGCGTGGGCAGAGGTGAGTACGTCGGTGAGAGTTGTGCGAGTATGTGGATTATCTATTGAATTATATAATTAGCTGCTTTGAGTTATTTATAGCTTCAGGCGACTCGCTGGATAACTGCTTAAATTCCTTAATTAAATTGGTGCAATTATCAGCTGGAGATATTCCATAATTCTGCCTAGTAAAATCAAGAAACAGTTGGTACAAAAGATACAGATTTTATTTCTATATATGGTAACGAAAGACTCGTTTATTCATTCATAACTAAACAGGGATAGAATTTGAAATGTGATTGAAAGGTCATCAAATATAAGTCATTAATGAAGTCATTAATAAAAGGGCATAAAGAAGAAATAAAGAAGAAAACAAGTCATTAGAAGAAGTATTTAACAATGAGTCATGTATAATGTCATCAATGAAAATCCATTAATGAAATGGTTACACAAGAAATCAGAAACAATTTGTCATAAAATCAAGTCTTCAGAAATCAGTCATACATGATGCTTTATTTTCACCATTAATGAGCAAGATCCCTCATCTTGATTCCTCCAAAATATATGAATTTCTGTCGAAAATTCACCTGACAGAAGATTTATAGATGAGACTATCCTCATCTTTCAAATAAATAGGGGCATCACAATAGATCTTTCAGGTCGCAGTGTATAACACCCTTAAATATATCTATCTATCGACTAAGTTCTGGAACGTATTAGTATCACTACAAAAGGAACTGAAATAAATAAAAAGCAGATCCGTTGCAATAAGCAGTGCAGTTGCGTTCTGGAACAACACACTTATCGTTGAAGGCTAATGTTTTGGACCAACTCTTCTATTGTTGTACTCTTTTATAACTGATTAAGTAAAAAAGAACACCATTTGCCCTTCAAAGACTGGCAATTTAGAGGAAAACTTTATATTCGAGTGTGATGACTATCTTCTATATTTATGAACGGATATGGATATAGAAATTAGCCTTACTAATCAGCCTCTCATATACGGCAGATAGCGATTCATAACAAATAGTTACAAATGAGGGTTCCGGAGTGTAAAGGAAAGAATTCTGTACCAGCTGAAGTGCGTAAAATGCATATCTGTGGAAATATTTGAGCAACCATGACTTGGAAGGAGATTTGGTTATAGTGTTATTGATATATAGAGAGTAATAGTTGTTAAACTAAATTTGAGAGTTAAAAAGTTTATGTTAATTTGTTTTATTTATTAATTAAGAGAACTTTTATAATCAAACAAGAAATTCTGAATGTCTTGACACAATTCAGTGATTGAACTATTAGCAATACTAATTTACTTAAGAAATATTCAAATTTTTTATTCGATTATACGACTATCTCCTTCGATCCAATCAAAAAACCTTTCATTATTAGTTGAATCATAAGAAGCATCGTATCTGAAGACCAAAAGAAAATATCATAGTTGCTTCTTTTCGGGTTCTATAGATCATTTTTCGGTTTATTATCTTTACCAATTAAATTATTTTCATGTGATTACCATTTAGATTTCCCTTCATAGCGCTTCGACTCCCTATTAATACGTATATATATTCTATTGCCCGAAATTCTAATTTCGCTCTTCGTTTTCATTTGCTCGTACTTTATGGCAATTGATTTCATTACTTATTCAACGCCAGACCGCCACATTCAATTCATATTCAAATAGCTGTATGGATTTCAGACAGGATGCTCCTCGCTCTGTGCTGCGCTGTGCGGTGCTGACACACACAGTAAACAAAACATTGCAATGCTATTTGGCTGTTGCTGTACGAGTTTGTTAGAACATTCGACAACGATTTCCGTTGCATCTCCCGGCGATAGCAGAAAAATAAATTTCCTCTTTAACTCGCAAAATAAATTGCAAATAAACACTGTCAATGTTTATTTATAGTATTAAAAATTTGCACTAAAACGCAATAAACAGTGAGACAGAAATATCGTAAACAAGTTGCCAGTTGTTAAGCTGCTTGTGCAGATCCTGTCGTGGTTGTAGTTGCTGTTCTTAGTGTTGTTGTGATTGCGCTTACCTTTTCGGCTTCCAAGCCACCGGGAATTTGTGTGCCATCCTTGGAACAGAAACAGTAAGGAAGCTGACACTCGTCTGTATCGCATCTTTGCGCGGTGTCAGCGGGTGCATCTGTGGCTGGGGCAGGAGCTGCAAATAAACAATGGAATGAAAACATGAGAGAAATAAATTCCGCGAAGTTTATTTAAATTAAACACAGCAAATTGAATGAATTTAAAAACATTATAAACTGAATGTGGTCCAATGCAAATATGAGTAAATAAATTCCAAAATATATGAGAAAATGAATGGGAAAAATGTATGAAAATGCAATTAAATGTGGCAGCAAACACTCTCATTGAGTGTTGATATTCCAAAACTATCACCAACGACAACTACAACTACAATTGATACAAAAAGTTAAAGCACTGTGTTGTTGGTTATTTAATGAAATCAAATTCAAAATCAAACTCAAAATGAAAATCGAAATGCATTTTTGCGCTTCAACAATTTCAATCGCAGCGTAATTGTTAAGTGTGCAAGCACAACACTTTGTTGCATTATGTATGAGTGACAAGAAGTGCAAATGTGTGCGTGCATCGCTCAGACACAACACACAAACACACACGCAAACACACAATGCGACATGCAGCAGCACCTGCATATGTTGTTGGTGTTGTTGGCGCTCCTGAATTATTGCTAAGTGAATTGCATGCCATTAGGTGTGTTAAGGATTTTAGTTCATACCGTAAAAGGCAACTGCTCTCACTCAGTTTATTTTACTAGGGGAAGGCAGAAAGTCATGTTCAACATGTTGAAGCACGGTCTTCACGTGTGAGTTGACTTGTCTTCTATTAGTATGCGGGTATAGTTCTTAAACCTAACATTGAAAATGTTCTCAGGCTCAGTGTAAGTCAGAACTGCTGGCAAATGAGTAGCAGAATTTACAGATGGAGTTTCTACAGAGATTGTATGTTACAGATTGGATGGCCTGGAGAAGTGGGACAAAGATTACACAGCCGGAGGATAATTATCGTTTACTTAAGACCGAAGACGTTAGTTTTTCTAAAAGCTACTACTCTGGGTTTCTTGTAAATATGCAAACAAGGTCTGAATCAGAGATCGTTATGTGTAATATTCATCGGGTGATGATGGTAACATCATCAGAACAGCCTCTTTTAGGTCTATTGGTTGGTCTATTGGCAAATATTTCAACACAGTCCAGTGAAATGATCTATGCAGCTTGGGTATGATATTATTCCTGATGGTTACTGGTAGTTGAGTCAGATTATGGATACTTGAATACCTCTGATTTGTCAAGCAATTAATTAACCCTTCAGTGGATATTTCTAAATTAGAAATTCTGATTTTATTCCTATAACTTATCCTTTAATTTAACAACAATATTTCTTTCTCTAGAACTACGCAACACAATGAAATAATCAAAAAGTAAAATTCTTTTCAAGAAACCACTGCGAGTATCACGCAACTCACCAAACAAACATTTCTACGAAGACGCCATGAGTTAACAACAATTTTGTTATCAGAAGAGCAAGAGGCGCTGAACTGGAACGCCCACTAAAGAGATAACCATATCAATGAGTAACGACGTCAACTAAAAGAAAACTGTTCGCATATGCTTGGGTGTGTTTTGGAAATTAATTGAAATGAATAATTAATTGAAATAGATATATTTTTTTATATTCTTATAAATTATGACTAAGAAGTATGTGACTCGAAGATCAATGGTGGACACTCTCTTTGAGGGTCAAATGTAAGTGACGACATTAAAGGCGTAATAGAATTAGTTTATATGATGATGGAACTACAGAAAGCTGCAAATTTGCTCTCAGTCCTATGAAAAAATGCAGGGGTCAGTCATTATAATGAGTTGCTGAAAAAAGGGAGATAGGAAAAATATCATGTGAGGGCAGATAGTGAAGTTTCACCACCATGAAATGCACATTTATGTAGAGTCTAAAGAAAGACTGCATCAATTGAATTCTTAGAGCATGTTTTAAACCCTCCACTTCATCAAATCTACGGAAATTAGAGTCAACATCAAATTGTATGAGGAAAGTGGGATTAAATTTGCATAAGATGGGTAATTTCCCATTACGATTGATTGTATAAGTTGAAGGATCTTATGTGAAATTCTTTAAACTTCATAGTTCCTTTTGGCAACTTTGCTTCAGAAATGAAAATTGCTCATTCATTAGTCACAGTGTTCTCTGTCGTCTCTGTCAGTTGCTCCAGTTGTGCCATTATACGGTATGGGCACTTAAAACACTCGATAAAAATGACATCAAATCCATTTAAGATAGTTAGAAAGGATATTGTGATATGCTATTTGCCAGAAAACAAAACAGCAACATTGTTCAGTGTTGCACTAACAACGGAAATCGGAAGCACACAAGCGATAAACGCATACAAGAAAACATCACAGAGCGCACACAAGTGACTTTTCAAGATGACTCTCACTGAATTAATTTTGTGTAGTACGATTTTGTTGAACAAAAATATAATTTAACAAAGAAGAAGTGAGTAATTAAGAGTAATATGAGTGTATATTTAAAAGCTGAGAGGAGGAATCGTAATAAGAATAAAGTATGATATCAAAATATGAAATATAGAAATCCATGATAACTAGAAGCGATATAATAATATATAAAAATAGTGAAATATCATTTACAATAAAAGTAAAAAGCACTTCCCAGTGGGAAATGAATCAGACCTTCGCCAAAGGTGGGTCTTCGTCTATGTATAAAACAATAGCTTAGAAGAGAGATTATTTGTGGTCATACTGGAACGATATTCCCACCCATTAGCACATACTCTGTAAAAGGCGACTTGGAGTAATCATATCTTTCAGTGAGTACGGGCATACTTTTCATACACTTAAGAAACAAAAATAAGCCTAATGTATTGATCTCATTGACACTTGCAGTCTGAAAACAAACCATACATGGTTCATCTTCTAGGATAGGTTAGGTTATATGGCTGTCCTAAGACTCACTTAGGCCGGTTCAAGGCCCATTTTGGCCTATCTTCTAGGATAACAACAGTACAACTCTCTCTACATATGGTGTACATTGGCTGACATCCTTCATGATTGACATTTTCAGTCCAGAATTTCTTTCTTTTTGAGCCATTTCAAGCAAATTAAAGCTCTAGGATACCATAAATTTAAATATATCCTTAAAGCTCACTACGAGAATTGAACAGTTGCTTCAATTGCAACAAAGTGTTTTCCTCTGCACTCCCGCAAGACTTCAGCACAAATGCAACATGAATTTAATAAGGATTCAACGAACACTGCAGCATTTTAATGCATATGGGTGTGTGTCTGCGAGTGCTTCAGAGCTTAAGCCACAGAATGCTGCTGCTCCTTTCGTTTGATGGCGCAATATTGAAATTTTGTCATTGATCGTGCTCACTGAATTATGAAATTGAAAAGTTTGCCTCAAAGTAACTTTAAAGCACATTTCGGGGTATTTAGAATATTCACCATGCTAAGCAGAGGGTGTGTATGTGTGTGTTTGTGTGTGTATGGATGGAAGAAAATAGCTGGCTTTCAGTTGAGACATCCCAGCGTCGTTATCGTTGCTGTCAAAAAACCGAGAAGGGATGAGTTGAGTTCAGCTAAGTTGAGTTAAGTTGAGCAGCTGCAGACAGTGTGAAAGTTTTGTAAAATTGGCGCTTCATTGGAATTTCCTAATTAAGTTTCAGTGGCAGCAAATTTTGATTAATGAAGGCAGTGGCTGAAAAGCTACGAGTGACCTAAGCGCGAGTATTGAAAATTAAAATCGAACTATAATTTAAATTTTTACGAATTTCATCGTTTTAAATTTGGGCGTTTATTTGAAACAATCTCGCAAACTGAAAGGAGTCAAGAGGGAATCACTTGAACTGAAGATGGTGAGGCTTTGCAAGTCAACTGTCGATTTGTATTTTCTGTTGCCGCTTCCGCTTCTCCTAGGAAGCACATACAATTCTGGTTTCACTTCAGGCGTCTTTCAATTGGCAAAATTTGTCGATTTCTTTTTCGTTCATGTAACGTATACCAGCAACGAAACGGCAGTGGAAACTGTTCTAAGCATATCTCTGACAAAGAAATACAACTGGCTTTATTGCTAGCAGTGCCTGTGGTTGGCTTTTTCCTGCAAATCCAATAAAGCAATTTAGCTTGGCTGCCTGGTGGCTGCATTAGCCCGTCTTGGCTGTAAATGAATTATGGAACATTTACTTAAAATTGCTTCCTCTGCACTCCACACACATAGCCTCATACACTTACATACACATAGAAATACAGAAAGTGTACATTCTGTACTCACCAACTGCATGTCTGCATCTTTGTGTGCTCTGTGTATGCCTGCAGCTGCATTTGCCTGAGTTCGTATCAATGCCTCTTCATTGTGGTATTTTGTATGCGGCCTTATCTCCATATTAGTGAATTTCTAATCGATTTGGTTCAGCTAGCCCCATATTTTTAAATTTAGTTCATAATAAATTACATATATACATGTGTACTTTTACTTGAAGCTATATGAACAGTTGCCTTATGGCAAGTCTGATGCACTTAATCTTTGGCCTTTGATTTATGGCGCATATTGGCTGCATTTTAACTTATGTTTGCCAGAAAACTTTCAATTACTCTCTGCCCGACTTGCCCTTAAATTTATTTGTGAGCTGAGACTTACTTGTTGGTAGTGGTCCGCATTTTGCTTCATCCTTGAATGTGCAGAACTTTTGAGCATCATCGAAATAGAGGCCAGAAGGGCACCGATTCAGATAGGGAAAACCATCAACACACTGCAATGGAAAACGAGTGGATTTGTGTAATTTAAAGGCAAATTTAAATAAATTCATTCGTGGCGCTTACCTGATAGAATCGACGACACGTGGCTGGATCCGCATAATTTCCATTACCAACACTTGAGGGGCATAGAAACTCATCCTTTTCAACTGAAATTAGAACAAATACATGTATAAAAGATTTGCTATGAATTAGGTAAAAATGTCTAGGAAGGAATTTAGTTTAAAAATCTTATATTTATCTTGTAATGAAATGTTGTGATTTAGTTAATAAACAACGTTATTCTGTAAAACGAAACGAACTTACGTATCGGAGCACCCTAAAAGTAGACTAAATCTGCGAGTATGTGATGTAGCTTTCCACCTTACCTATGTTTATGATTAAAGGAAATACTGCCTACTTTTAGGATTTTGGTAGGATTATTCGTTTCGTTTTACAGAATGATACCAACAATGAAAAAATTTTCTTCATATTACTCTATGAAACGTACAATTAAGTTTAATAATTATATAAAACTCTGCCTAGTTTTAAGTTGCATTTCTTTCACCTGCGAGGCAATGTTTCCTTTCTTTCAATCATACCAAAAATAAAAAATCATCTTCTCGTGACTTAATGAAACGAAGAAGAAAGAAATTATCACAAATTGCACAGAATTTTATTCAAATTATGAAGAGTGAAATTTTTAATCACATCCTCTCTGGGGAAGTCACATCACACTAATCGGTCGAAATAGCTGTCACTCACAGAGAATGGAATGCAGAATTTTTAAAAATCAAATTTAAGCATTGTTTTCATGATCAAAAGCTATTTTTGAGTTTGTTTTAACCGCCCACGGGCTTCATTTTTGTCGTCGCTCGTTTGCAGTATATTCAGTTCTAATAAGGATAGTTGTGTTTGATGCTCGAACCTGGGCAATTACATATCAAAACAGAAAGAGAAATGAGAAAAAAATGCAATTATCACCACTCGGCACCAGGTTGGGCTTCACTATTGACTTCCGCCGCTTGTTTGTACATATTCCATTACACAAATAGCTTGGAGCGTACGGATCGTTGACTGAAAAAGTGCACGTATGGACATAATTGATTTGAACAAAGCAGATCCTGGTCTACACCCTACATGGATGCAGAAGGCCTTTAGATGCAACCAAGTTTTTCAGCCAATACAATATTAAACTTTTGTTTGTCGTTGTTTAAGGGTGCTTTCCATTCATATAGAATTTCACAGAATAATTAAGGATATCATATCAAGAGTTGCATTAAAACTCTTGAAGGAGAGGTAAAATTAATTCCATTGATTATTCGAGAAAAAGACTCCCTGCAAATATCGATGATATTTTAGCTCCAATTACAAACCTTACTGAGTTTCATTTTAGACAGCCTTTTCTGAACTGAACTATATCGTACTTCAATACAGTCCAGTCGACTTGGTTATCCTCTTTTCAGTAGACGACTAAGTTGTTCAATACTCATTTAAATCGACATCGTATACGAATAATAAATAAATGCGAATGTGCCACATGAAAAAGGAAATAAACAAAAAGGGTGTTTTTTTAGACGTGTGGTTTTCAATCTGACAATACTTTTTTCAGAGTTGGTCTTTTTGACAGCTGTCACTTGATTTATGCTCAGTTTGGTTTGCCATTTCATAATTCTTCATTGTATGTCCTTAGGGTAAATGCATATCAAAAACAAGCATAGCATATGCCATTCATTTTTCTTGCTTGGTCTTCATTTCGCGATTGCAACCGATATCGATACCTCGTCCTTATACATAAACCCTCTGAAATTCTCACCAATATATAAATACTTAAGTGAACCTATTATGAGTAACTTCGAACAATAAAATGTTCCTGTTGTTGAAACATTGTTCAGTTCCACTTTATCCAACTAACTTTGTTCCTAACTTGCCGTCCATGAAGACCGATTGAAATGCTCCCATACCTGTTGTGGTTGAAACCCTCTGCGTTAGAATATGTTCTCTCACAATTGATTGTTCAGTTTGGCAAAGTTATTTTTTACAATTGTTTCATTTTCATTTTGAATTCGGCATAAAAAATACGAGTAGAAGCAGAAATGTTCTTTGGCAGGGGAAAAATGGAATTTTCTGCTACAACTCCTCCGGCTAATTTGTAGCTATGTGCACAAGCAGTGAAAAAAATAGTTTAATTCGAATGAAAGTTCCTTCACAAACAAGGTGTGGAGGGAAATATGGAGAAAAGTTGCATATTTATTAGAACACGGCATTTACAAATTTGCCAGCGCGCCCTACGAGCCTGCCCTCTCACAATTTGCCTGAGCAACTCCGAAGCAGTTTGAAATGATGTCGAAAAAAATGTGAACAATAAAGTTGAAAATTCTCTAAATTGTTACTCGTATTTACCAAAATGGTTCATTTTACTTAACTCCATCAACTTGCTCTAATTTAATTTAGCTTAGCATTTTCAGCAAAAGTGGAGGCAATAGTTTCACTTTGAAGGATGCTCTGAAGCTGTTTTAATTGCTAATTGATTATATGAGCGTTTAGGTGGATCAGTGTGGATTCTATTCATTAACTGGCCAAGCAAGCTCCCTTCTTAAACTCTCCATTCGAGAATTTTATACGAAATTTTAGTGTAATAATTGCTATCAATCTATCTTTTAATATATCAAAAATGAAGTCTGGTCCAGAGTACATAAAATAAAGAGGACTCCACAGGAAGCTATAAAAATACACACAAAAAAGCCAACAACTGAAATGAGTTCCACTGTCAACACTCATCAATATCAAGTCATAAAAATATATGAAAGAGTTCAAAATGAAAAACACACTGCCTCGAATGTTGTTTATTTGCACGCGTGTGTGTACGTGTGTGTGTGTGTGATGCATTGTATTGCCATGGACAAAAGGCAGAGTCAAGCGTGGGTGTGACAGGATGTGTGGCCACCACTTAAAGCGTACTTTCATTGTGAAAATATTGCTCAACCTTTTATCAATTGCTCTGCTCATATTTTGTATTTGTGAAAGCGCAAATAAAACGGAAGGCAAATTGTGTCAATATTCATACAGTTCGGAAAAAAGTTATTTTATTAAATTTCGTTCGTATTGAAGTTGAAGGAATTTCAATTTAATTGACGTTACCCATCAGAAAGCAAAAGGGAAATGTCACAGAAACGTAAAAAATATTTATTTAGAGTTAATTTATCGGTTCTTCTCATATGGCATTGTTGCAAGAGTTGGGAGGCACATATTCAAAAAAAAAAAAAATCCTTTTTATCAGAAGGACTGCTGAAATATAAGGAGACAAAATATGTTTTAAATTCCATGTTTATATAAAAACGAATATTTTAGTTCAATTTATTCTTGTTTGTAAAGGTAGACAACTGTCGATGTTGTAATAAATGCGAACGATTACTCCTCCTATTACTTGTTCAGTTACAAAACTCATGTGTCAGCCGCGTATCAGTAGTGTCTCAGATCTATATTACATTGGTTTATAAGGCAACTGTATCATCCCCGTTTATTAAAGGATTTAGTGATATGAGCAAAAGAAAAAAGGAATTCATTCTTAGCTCTGATTAGAAATGAACCTTAGTTAGAACTAGCAGAGTATTTTAATATCACCGTTCCAATCACAATTGTATTATGTACTGAGTCGCATGCCCGATAATTGTGGAGTTTTACATATAATAGTAAGATTGATGTTGACCTTAGATAGAGATAGATATATTTAAGGGTGTTATACACAGCGACCTGACCTTATTGAATTGGATTTCGATATCACCAATGGACAACATATTTCAATCAGAAAGGAAGGATGAAAACGAAAAAGAAGAGATCAACAAAATCGGAGCTCTTCACGGTCCACTTATGGCTCAGTTTTTGCCCTATTTATTGTTTAAATGTTTTATGTACAATTAGCATTTAGCAATAGCTAAGCTTACTACATGATTTTGACAGCTGCGTTGCCATAATTTCAAGCTTACGAGGGTTCAGCAGATGAACAAAAATTGGCATTCTTTTAATGGACATTAATACACCTCCTCTTCAAATGTGTCTCTTTAAGCTAATTTTAATTCTTTTCAGTTAAACAAAGATTGCCAACATTAAGAGCAATATATGTCCACATACTGCTGAAGTATTATTTGACTGACTGAAGTGGAAATTTATGACTTTTCTTTGAACCAAAAATCATACCATTTATTATTATAAATAAATATATTAAAATGTTTAATTCGTGATTGGACTCAGTTGCGGTCCACGTATGCTCAACTTTTATGGTTATGTGAAATTGAGTGTGTCCACGTATAAAAGCCGCAGGATACGTTTGTTTTAACTCTTGTCTTATATGCGTTTCAGTACAGTTCTCACATTGTTCATCGCGTACATATTATTGGAGCTGATTTGCAGCATATTTTCATTAATTTGAACAGCTGGAAAGGATTCATTGCGGCTGGATGCGGTTAATATAAATACGAAACCACACACAACACTCCCACGCACACTCCCACATAAACTTATACACTCACACACACACGCGCATTTACCAATGACAGAAAGAATAACAACAACAGCCGCAATTATATGAAAGAAAAACATCAGAATTAAATTTTTCGCAAAATTCCATTGCAAATCTATAAAATGCTTATCTCTTCATACACCAGTTCTCTCTATCTGTGTCATTAGCCGTGTTTGTGCAATTTTCTGGCGTTCATTTTTAAATCCATTTCATTTATTTAAGCTCCTTTAATACTGGCTTCTTCGAAAAAACGCCGATTCACAAAAGCTCAAAAATAAAAAGTTAAATAAAACACACAAAAATTGTTAAACTTGTGTACAAAAATTTTAAATTCACATTTGTGAGGATTTTCGTGCAACTAAAGCGGCTTCCCTCGTAAATTTTACGCACATATTTCTGCGGTCTGGTTTTTCATATGTTGTTCCAGTTGTGCGATGAGTGTGATAAACCATTTAAATTTTGTGTGCTTGGCTTTTTTTGGAACTTTTTAATTCCTTTCACGTCAGTTTGGGTTGCTGAAATATTGATAATAATTTTTAATTAGTTAAATATGATGCCCTCTTTTTATCATGCAGAAGGGTATTTTTAAATCACGAGTAATTAAAACGGGTTTAAGAAGGTTTCTGCTAAGGTACTCATATATAGTGCTTCTGATGGTAGAAAGCTTTACTAAGTATTTATAAACCACACGTAATTTGGAGTGTATATTGCGATTGAACATATGTTTGTAATATCTTAAAGAAGGCGTGTTAAGTGTGGACATATATATATATATTTATATACATACATATTTATATATGCCATTTATAAACGGATATAGATAAGAGTTAGTCATTCATTTTTAACCGCTCTTAAGCAACCCTTTAGAGAGGAGTGTCGGCTGCAGCTGAATCGTGAGATATGTCATGGTATATGGGCAGTTGTAAAAGTGAAACTAGTCAATCAAATTTGAGTGAGAAAATGGGCATATGTAGTTATGTAGATGACTATATATACATATGTATATATATACATATGTATATATAGTCATTTATGATCGGATGTGGAAAAGAGCTGGAAGTCTTTCATTTTTAACCGATGTTAAGTAACCCTTTAGGGAGGAGTGTTGACTGCAGCTGAATCATGAGATATTACGTGGTATACTCGTAGGCTTCTACGTATAAAATTGAAACTAGTCAATCAAATTTGCCTAAGAATATATATTTTTGATCACTAACACTTTCTGAGTCGACTTAGCCATATGTTAGTCCGTCTGTCGTCGTTGCTTGCAAAGAGTATAGTCTAGGAACCCAATCAGAAATTTTAAACTATACTTTACGGGGAAGTTAGGGACACTAGTACGTTCCCTCCTTCTCATACGCCTCTATTTTGGAAAAGATAATATCTGTAGAATTAAAAGAATTGACTTGCTGAAAAGGTTATACGAAGTCCAACTTTAATTCTCCTACTTCACTTAACTTAACTTTGATTGAATGTGGTACACTTAGAATGAGAGTACTCTTTCTAAGGATTCATAACTAAGGAGTACGAAATGGCATGAATTGTTACCTATTTTTAATTACTCCTGTTAAGTCGAAAGTGAAAGATGGCTTCTAGTTACAAAGCAGGTATATGGGTCTATCATTCCCTCCATCACCGACACTGTAATATACCTAAATGCTTAAAATCGTCATTGCCAGTTACTCGTAGGTCAGGTCGAGATGCGGCATCCACTGTAATCAGTTTATATGTCATGGTTTACTATTCTAAACAGGGTCAGGTTTAAAAACTGTCAAAGACTGGGAGCTAAATGCACTTATGAATTTCAATAAAAACTTACATAATTTATCCGAGTTGTTAATTAAATTTCGTAGCGTAAAATAAATATTTTTACATTTTTTTTAATGGGCTTCAAAATTAATTTAATGTATTCGATCACAAAAGAAAGTGCCGCTGAATGCTTGAATGAGGTGACCTTTTTTGTTTTTATTAAAAATAATATACGAGAATATCCAGCGGCGTAATAACAATAACCATCACAACAACAACAAAGCAAATAACAACGGTGACGACGAAACCAGCAAAAATCGTTAAAGTCAATTTAAAATATTTAATCCGAATTGTCATAATCGTGTATCTTAATATGAGTTTTACATAATACCAAAATACTCATATGCAATAAAAAGAAACAGCGTTCCAGTGGATATTCAGCGGTGTACAGCATCGCACGCATGCGCAAAAGTCTTTGGACTGATGAGGTGCCAGGCTGCTGAGGTGTTGGTAGCTGTACTGCACTGACGTCGTGAAACTAAGCGGGTTTCAAGTGGGATTTTGCGGTATACCGGGCAAATTGTAGAGCGTTGTTGGTGGCTCTGTAAGCCAACACACTGAACTTGTGCCTTTGCCAACGGACCAATCGATTTATTATATAAACAGAAAGTGATTGGCTTTTGTTGCAAAATTGTTGGTCGCACAAAATTGCCATTGACCGTGAAGAGTTGCCGCAGCTAAGTGTAGCGTGCGCGTTCGTTTCAGAGGAATTTGCCGCTTTTGCTCTATTTTCCGGCAATTGGCGTCTCACTTTTGCCTCTGTTCAGATTTCAGCAGACTTTTGTTGGAGGTCAACATGTTGCCATCATTACGTCAATGTTGCGTCAACAATTTTTCCAACACTGCATTTGCATTTCGGTCCATACAACACGCACACACACACACACACACACTCATGTGCGTTCATGAAGTAACCGGTGTTCGGGTGTAGATACAAAGTGAAACGGGTTCCTTGTGCTTTCTGTAAACATCATCAAAGTTATAATTTATATTAATGGGAGTGTAGTTGTTGGGGCGGCTGTGAGGAGTTATTTTTAAATATCCGCATCGGATTTGAAGCTCAGTGCCTGCAGTGTTGGTGTGTGGTAGTGTGTCACTGAAAGTGAATATAAACATTTTCAAACTGGTGCTGCATTGGCACAAACGGAACACTTCAAATTGTGGTTCGGGGATTTTCTCAGTCTTAGAGTCGAAGTAAGGTCAAAATGTCAGTATTTATGCGTTACTATGCGTTATCGTGCGTTTCTTCAACTTGATCTACATATAAAGATCAATATTTCAATATTTATCAGTGTCGTCAGTGTCCATGATATGCGGCAATGGCGCCAAACAACTTAAATTACTGCTCTATGGCTGAGGAGGGGTGTTCAACTTGGCTACTACATGGCTACTACGACTACTACAAGGGATGCAAGTCACTAAACATATCCCGGAGAAATGCAATTACACGAGTAGCTAGAGTAAAAGTTTGTGCTTTAATTAAATGAGAGCTTAGCGACCATTCTTCTCGATCGGTATTCCAAAATATCGCGGTCTTCGGAAACATTCTAACTGGTAGTTCTACTGCATGCAAACATCAACGACACCTCAACATCGGCTACTTCTTAATACCTTTTCGATCTGGTATTTTTAGGGATATCATAATTTTGTGTACGCAAGATCGCACAAGACATCTATCTAAATGAAAACATTGGAACACAGAATAGTTTAAGGTGGTTCGTTCCTTGCTCTGGTCTTTTGTTGTTCACCAATGTTGTTGTTCCTTTAAGTCATTCTACTAGCAATGTCAACAAGAAGGCGCAAATATTTTCATCTGTTTTGGATTTGCGCAATTTTTTTGTTTTTGTTCTGTTTATAAATCTTTTGCCCTGCGGAGATTGTAATTCCCCTTCAACTCTAATTAGAAACTCTATTCCATTACTTATTCTCCAACAGCATCGATTTCTTTAAAAATTTTGAAAAATAGAAAACTTTGTGGTAGAAACCTGAATACACCAC
This sequence comes from Clusia tigrina, assembly GCA_920105625.2. Taxonomy (NCBI): domain Eukaryota; kingdom Metazoa; phylum Arthropoda; class Insecta; order Diptera; family Clusiidae; genus Clusia; species Clusia tigrina. Next base: position 180,489,431 of record OV050033.1, read on the forward strand.
TCTAGATTTCTATGCTCAGTAATTCGATTTGTTCGGACTAAATCTGGAAATTTGGACGCATAAGTATACCTACTACATACAGGACTAAAGAGATGGGAAGTTAAGAAGAGGCGATGAATAGCATTATTCCACAATTTATTTTTGTTTTTAATACTATAATAATGAGAGAAAAAAGTTGCCAGTATTTGTTAAGTAGTTCACAAGTGGTTCACAAGTGGTTCAGTAGTGCTTTAGAAGGGGTTAGTTGGTAGGTTTATGGGAAAACCCCATTGTTTAGACACAAAGCGCTGAAAAATCGTGTGTGTCCTACGCCTCTGAGAATAAAATCCTTCGGCTGCTACGATAGGCGCCTACAGGAAACCAGTGTTCAACAATCAAAGCAAATGCGTACTGTCGTCTCGTCATTCTGCATACAAAGACGACAGTGCGGATAGACTGTCTGTCTGTTAGTGGAGCAGAAGAGAACCCTGCAAACTATATTGGATTCGTTTTGCCGTCAAATTCATTTATCTGTGCTTCAGTGATTTGTGACTGGTTTCCCAACATTTGTTCAGTTGCTTTCAAGGCTAATGTCGCTTATGATCGATGAACTTTTCTAAACTAGTTTATAGGCGGCATCATTGCTTCCTAATGCACATTGTCCGTCATACCCAACTAAGCGTAATGTTTGTATGAATATATAGAACAATGCGGGGTACTATCCAAACAGTGGTGAAAATGAATATTCGGGATTCAGAAATTAAAGAAACTCCTCAAGGAAGCAACTAATTGAAAGGAAATCTGTAATTTTTAAGATTTCATGGAGTTGATACAAAAAACTGAATCTATAAAAGACTGCAATTTCCAAGATTTTCCAAATTCCAAGAAAGTGATTCTGACATCAGAAGTCTGTGATCAGATCAAACTTGAGGCCGACTCTATCAGAATTCAAACATTGAAGTTTATCAAAGAAAACATGATAATATTTTGAGGTGATTTTAGTAACAAAGTAAACTTTCATATTACTCACTTATCCAATAAAAGAATACTGGTATATTCAAGAACTATAAAAGTGGGGAATTTTTGGTACCTTTGGTGTATTTCCTATGGTTCAGCGATGTTCGCGTAAGATTACATAATATTATTTATACTTTCAGTAAGATTTATCTATCCGTAGAGAGTGTACTCCCTGCATATGTCTCTGATTTTATTTCCTCCACAAATCTATCCGAAATTTTTTGCTTTTCTTCACAGTTCACACCTACTTATGTCCACACATGTGTCCACATGTAATTTAAATTGACCTTGCTCACAAAACAAACAAACAGACGAACAAAAAGTGGTCTCAAGCTGAGACTGTAAGAACTGTGCTTCAACATTTCTGCTTGACATATTCGTGCCTGCCACCATTGCCAATTCCGCAATGTTCGTTGCCAGGGGTGTGTTTGATATTTAAAGTTCAAAGTTGGTGGCGTTAACACTTTCCATTGTAAATTTAGCACAAATCTCTGGAACGCAGTACTCAGCTTGATAAGAGCAAAAGTCAGCCAAACAGAAATACAATATTATCTAATTCGAAGTAGACACAGAGGCACGGCTACAGACACACCGAGACGAAACAAGAAATACCAGTCCCAGGCTACGAGTGGCATTAAAGCCGTCTCTCTACGCAGCCGCGAGACACTCGTAGAAGCAAAAAAAAAAAAAAAAAACGGACAGAAAAAAGTTGTGAAAAATGCAACGTAGTCAATTTTTTTATTTGTTTTTTAATTTCACTTCCATGCGTAAAATTATTTTATAAATGAAGAAATGCGGAAACATTAGGAAAATAAAAATCATGCTTTAGCGGAAGGGAAGTGAATGCAATGACTTACCCGCCCAGACGGCCGCCAGTGATATTAAAATCACACCAAATGTGAACCTGAGCTGCATTTCGTTGTCCAAAATCCACGCCCGCTGCAGAAAAGAATGCAATCAATCGATCAAACGAATACGATCGATGGCGATGTTGGCCACAAGTTGGTATGCTTCCTTGTTGTTGCAATATAGAGACCCCAAGAGTCACGTACACGTTCGTCCGCTACGAGCCAATGCAAACCGACAACTGACAGAAAGGCTGCTCGAAGAAATTGCAAGACGGTGAAAATTAACCACAATTCACAGGCATTTGGCTGAAGTTGGCGTACGTACACGTTGAGTCTGGCAGCTGCGGCCAACTCAATTCACTTTCAGCTTAACGAAATTCAACTCAATTCGAATACGGTTTCGCTCAAAATCGGACACGAAATGTGCGAGCAAGTAAGCCGGTTTGTGGCGGCGCATTGATATGCGATAAGCCGCGACCTGGGCGAGTTGTTAACTTAAAAGCTGTTTTTTTTGTTAAATTTTTTTCATATTTTATTGGTCTCACTTATTACTATTTACTATAAAAACTGGGCAAATGTGTGTATACGAGTATGTTAATTATAAAATTAACATTTTTTCCTACACGATTGTGTAGCTCGGGCTTCAAAGTGTGTAAAAATATGCTATAAAATTCACACACTCGCAAAGAAACAAATTCACGATCAAGCATTCGATTCATGATCATTGCTGTTATGTGCATAAATAATGTTTAAGAAAACAGTGGACAAAAAATGATTATGAATTATTTACTGCGCTGTACTTGAATTCGTATGCAAGCCGCTAGTACAATGACCGCTCATTTTATTTAAGAATTTTTTGGTTGATTTATTTGTGCCACGAAAATGTTGACCAATTGGGTACAACTTTGGTTGTATTAACAGTTATTGGCTTTTGTATTTAATTGGCATTATTGCAGAGAATGAGTGAATGTGGTAAACCAAAGATTGTGGGTGGGGATCCTGAGATTGTTTGATTCTGTGATTGTATTAATATGTATATTAAATCTATCCTTTGGTCTATTTAAGTCGAAGATTAGTTCACATCCGGTAAAAAATTTATTCAAAGAAGTATTGTAATATAGAAGAGAGAAGTATTTGATAAAGAGGAGAGGTGGTGACAAAAATCCCACAGAAATAATTAATAAATATTGACTAGGATAGTCTCAAAACTCGCGTATTTAGTATAACTAAATAACAACCCGCTCTTCTCCACCTAAAATTCTGCACCATCTTATTTTGTCTGGCAGATAACTACCTTATATTTGTCTGTTGTTCATTTGCTGGATTTAGAAGCTGACCTAATTGCCTGGTAACACACCAAACACGTTAACAAAACTTATCACATACCAATTTTTGGTTGTTTCAGCTTCGCTGATAGAGAAGCACATGGCAAAAAACCTAAAAAAACGTGAAAAAATGAATTTTTCATAAGTTTGCAATAATAGCATAAATAATTATTTTATTCATTAAAAAATAAATATTTATAACTGGTTAGATTTTTTCTGGTAATTATCAATTGTGGAGGTTCCAAGTATTTTGCGTTTGTTTGTTCACCAAAGGAAATTTTTGCTTTTGATTGTTTTAAACAGAATAGTTTCATTCGGCAGTTCCTACCAGGGCTTCTATATGTAGTAATACCTGAATATCCTCAATGAAAATATGATTCGATTCCTAACCATACTAGTATACCAGGAAGTTATCCAAGGAAGCTCAATTAAACTAATGCAATCTGTAAAACTATATACCAATGGATGCTTCAATTCGTATTTTTATGAAAATTGGTTTCTTAACAATAGTTCGATCACTGGATTATGTCAAAGTATGAGCAAAAACTTATTTTTGGCGATTACGATTTGATTGAAGTGGTTTAATTTAATAGAAATTTTGTGATGAAATAGTTGACAAAGTTTAAGTCCATAAAACAGCTTCGATTTTCTTGTTTTATATCCACGGTAACTCCTGCTACTTTCAAATCACAACTGATGTATCTGTTATTCAAAGTGGTAATTTTATAGTCGAACTCTGCTGTTCAGTATGTTTGAGTGCCTTTGAGACTATCATCCTGAAGTGTGAACAAAACAACATCATCGTTTATGTATCGTAATTTGGGAGAAAGAGACAGTATCGCTACTGCTTATTAACTATTAACTTATAGCTAGAAGGAGAACAAGATAGTTACAGTAGCCTATGTATATCATTATATGTCCAAAGGACATTTTTCTCAATTCGTAATTCTTTAATTACCTTTTCACTTATAAGTGAATTGTTCTATACATTTAAAGACAGATCTACATTCGTTTTTTCCAGAGTGAATTAGTAGCCCAGTTGCGTGCCTTGCATGCATATTCATTTCTACATATTCACAAATTATTCTGCATGCAAACCAATCAAAATGTTAATTTTTAAAATTAATTTAATTCACCACTGCACATCACATCATCACTTTGCATCCAACTTTTCCGCAGCGAAACTTTCGCAAACGACATACTCCGACATACGAGTACTCGCCCGTCTACCGCCGTATTACGGAACCGATGTCCTGGCAGCAGGCAAAATGGAAATGTAAATGTACGCCATGGAAGGTGGCAGTGAGGTGGTTGCTAGAGTCAAATGGAATACGCCAAAGCGAATTAAATGATTTGTGTATGCGAAAACAAAAGAATTCACAACTTGTTTATTCTTATGCAAAAATTGCAAACAGGCCAAGAACAACACCAACCACAGATCCTGCTGTTCAGCGAGGATAACGAGCAAACAAGTGAAGGCCTTCCACCAGTGTAGCAAATTAAAGTACGAGTATAGTATAAATTACGCTTTAACATGAGGCATCCGTTGAAGACCTTCACTTGTCAGCTTCATATCCTGTTTGCACTGAAGGATATACGGGTGCATACATATTGCACTTAATGGACATCGCTTTTGTAAGTGCACTGAGGTGTGTGCGTGCGTATATGTTTCAATTTGCTTGTATGTGTGTTAATCGAAAATAGCACTAACAATTTTGTATACATTTTGCGGAAAGTTTCTTGTTTCTTATTTAGCCTGTGTGACCTCAAACCAGCTTTGGATTACCAAAACTTTTTAATTGAGTTTATTAAAATTGTATGTTTTAATGCAGACTTGCCAAGTTTATACAGGATTTGTGCACCAGAATCCATTAAAAACGACTTTATCAGGTGAGATGCAATAATTAAGTAATTCCGGCTTAAAATTGATAGACTTCAATAAGGTGCGTGGGTCACTTTGGAGACACGTGCGTGGGTCACTTTGGTGATAGGTTCGTGGGTCACTTTGGAGACAGGTGTGTGGGTAACTATGGACGTCTTCCAAGAGGATGGAAGGTGGCCTCAAAAGTAGCTTGAAAATACTCATGGGATACTTCACTCAAGCATATCTTTGTTTCGCTTCATTAACATGTGCATTTTATATGGTCACAGAGTGTTCACTCATACTTACTGAATATCATTTAATTTAAAAAATACAATGTATTGTATTTAAACATTTTTATTATACACTAATATAAATAAAAACGTCGAACTTTTTTGATTTCCAAAAAGATTTCAACAGCTCGCCGAATAAAAATGCACATTTTTGAGTATCCCTGCTCGTTGTGACCTAATTAACACACCAAGCATCCAAATCCCTAGGAACCCTTGCAAACTATACTATACACACACACACCCTCATGCACAAATCTAGTCTCATATAAATATGCAAAGGACACACAGCCTCATAAACATGTAAGCATGTCATATAAAATAACGGATCACCGCTACGCGAGAGAGATGCTGGCTGCATGGCATGTCGGCGGCGTCGTGTGGTGCTTTTATCTGATATGCATAAATAAATACGCATACTTGCGTTGGCGGACGATCCCCCGGCAATTCTTGCAGAGTGCACCACGCCATTGCCCACAAAAAGACGCAGGGAGACAGAAAGTCCTTGAAAGTTTCCCACAAATTTTCCAATTAACTTATGTCCATAAAACAATTACAAACTCAAATTCAGAAATGTTTTATTTGTGAACTCAATAGTGGCAGGAATCGCAAACACCTACACGCACACCCACACATACACACACACACACACATGCCTGCGCTCCCTCACTTATACGACGAATACGAGAACTCTGAGGTACTAGCATATGCAGTCCCCAGAGTGGTAGCGCTGCGCGTACAAATAGCCTTGCATAGTTTCAGGGGTTTGCAAATTACGCGAATCATATTTGTAGAATCTATGCAAGTTTGTTTGGAACGGGGTTGCTTAAAAATGGTTTCGCTGTAAATGGATGTAGGCAAGTGGAGTTGCATTTCAGAGGATGCTTTAAGCTGGGAGTTTGTGTAAAGTAAATAAATATTAGTTTCAAAGAATGTGAGTATAAAAAAATATGAGGGCAATGCTGAAAATGAAGTTCGAAGAATATGAAAGCATGTCTTCGTAATTGCCAGACACCAGTGTTGCTAGGAAATGTCACTTATTTATACCGAAAGTTGGTCTTTACTGCCACTGAAGCAATTTAAAGCGTTAAGAGCGCAGCCACTCAGGTTGCGCTGAGTGTTTAATATACAATTATATTAAGATCGAAATTAAATTCAGCGCTTTATGTAAAGCGAAAAGCGGTTTTACAGCATCCGTGTCTGTAAACATCATGAAAATTTCATTCACACATATACCAAAAAACACACACAGCTGCCCACATGATGCATCCGGCTGAGCAAGACAAACAATTCCAGCAGAGCTTAAGTAAGACGCGACTGTTGCCGATCCTGCCGCAGTGGAATGCCGGTCGTGGACGTCTGCTGCCGCAAATTCATTGATAATGATGTGATTATTCTGCAAATTGGATAAAGAATCTTTTGATGCGTTACGTTACGCTCGAGGGCAAGTCGCATACTGTGTTTCTGGCGAGGGCAGGAGTGCTGCATATGCATGCGTACACATATCATTTCCACGCATATACGGACTCATGCCGTTTCCTGCATTCAGGTAGGAAGTTGCAGTTGTTTCTGGATTGTACTTTGCACTTCACACAGCTCACAAACACAAACATCAGCACACATACACAAGCAGGAGTGTATGAGATTCCTTTCACACACACACGAGGTCGTGCAGTTTCGCACAATCTCTGCTACCACCGCATCAGGTTATAATATTTTCGCATTTCCGCTTTATTTACAGGCACCCATTGAAGCGTTTGCTACTTGCGTTGCTATATTTCAGATTTAAAACGTCTCTGAATGGAAATATATTTCTCAGTAGAATACGGTTAAAGAAACATAGGCGAATTTGCGGGTTCTGGTGCTGGTATTTGCTGTGTGATGTTGCTGGCAGTAGTTGGCAGCTCGACAGGGAAACACACATTTGCGAGGTTGTTTTCTTTTCCCTGTTACTGTGGCAAATACGAGTGACTCGTAGGTCTGTCTGCATTTCTCTAAAAGTACGTGTAAGAACTGTAGTCAGTTACAAAATGGGGTTTAGTGAGTTATTAAAACTGGTTTAAATTACATTTTGGCTGATTTGTGGACTCGCCTTCCTGAAAGTAGGAAGAAGGGTGCACCATGTTTGTGCCAGATGAGTTGTGTGTGATCTCCCAGATACAGATGTGTCAGTTAGAACATTCTTGTTTAAAAACTTTTCCAGTTGATAGAAGTGACTTCACTGTAGGAGAGTTTCAAGGAATATGCACGATTTTGACACACAATTCAAGTTCTTTTTCCGTAGTTGGAATCAAATTTATATTTATTATTTTATTTATAATTTTTAATCATTATATTCTCAACAATATTGGCTTTTAATTCTTATATTAGGAAGGGTAAGACATGATTCCTTTTCTACACTAAAGGGACACTTATGTACACCTTTTGCAATTGCAATTCTATCTTTACTGCAACAGTATTTCTCCCACTTTCTCTAATAAACCAATAAAATTCGAATAATGTCCACAACATAAACTGCAGGTAGAACACACTCCTTTGTCCTTTGCAGGTAGAACACACTTCAACATAATGTCCTTCAGAGTTCTAGACAAGCATCGGACTAATTTTGATTGATGAACGGCGATTAGCAGACAAACTCTCTTTTGATTTATTGCCATGCAATTCTTTTGATTTAACCAATTGCGCGCAGTCTGCGACATGTTTTGCCGTTTGTCCTGGTGCTCCAGACTTCCGACGGCGTGGCTTGCTGGGTTATTTCTACAAGAGAGATTGCTGGACAATTGAAGTACACAGGTAACATTTACTACTGACACATTTTTCTTTTTTCTTTCAGATGTTCTGAAACTTACGACTTTGGAAGGATTCACATTCTCCACAATGCTTTAATATATTTTTGTAAATACTCCCCTCGCTGATCCAAAGAAAAGCTACAAAATTTATTTAGAAAATTATTATTTAAATATATTGCAGTATATTCGAGGAAAATTGTTTCGTGTACGTAAATTACTGCTGAGACTTTGGCTTCGTAGAAAATTGTGGCTCACTTTTTCTTAAAGTTACCCACACAACAATTACGGGAAAGCCATAAAAATATATTTTGGTAAAATTTCCCTTCTGGTCAACATTCAATTTTAAATTTGTTTATTGAAGTATGCCCACTTTTTGTTCTTAAACACCGCAAAGCGATAACTTGCACCACCGAACGCTGAGTAAATTTACAGACACAATTTAAGCACAGCGCCAACAAAAATACTTAAAAAAAGAAATGCTCCAGGTGCCTCCTTGAAGGAGCGATAATTTTTTATACACCAAACAGCTTCCATTACCAATATTTGCCTTGAATGTAAAACAGTTTAAAGTTTTTCCATTACGGTGTCCTTTTCCAGAGATACTCGTGCTTTGTTTGCCGCTTTTATTATTTTCACTTTTTTCCTCGGAATTTTAAGTATCAAATTTTTCAGTTCTGTTTTGTGCTCTGGCACTCACGCGTATCCCGTCTGCATAGCATCACTTCTATTTCTAAGGATTTTCTGGGAACGTTTAATTTCGCAGCTATATAAATATGAGTTCATTGTGGAGCATGCTCTTCGGTTACTTTGTTATGCTGGAAACAAAGGCAACACAAGAGCTGCTGCTGCTGCAACAACTTAATCTGCTGAAATGGAGTGCTGTTTCGTGTGAAGCAAAAATACCTGAGGCAATTATCGTTGTGGAAGCCGTGGTAATAAAGCAGCGGCGATTGTGCAAATGTGACTAGATCAAGGTCGTTAATAAGCCAGCGTGGGGCAGAGTAGCTTTCAGATGATGCCGATATGCAAAACACTCTCTTGAAAGTTGGAAAGTTAAAAAGTGAGAGTGGGATTTGCACCATATTTATATAGAAATGGGATTGGTGATAATTCGAGTACCTTTAGTGCCATTTGTTGAAGTTTAAAGCAACAATTCTATTTCTATCTTGAAAAGAATAATAAATTACTCATACGATCCGATACAACTGTACATGGGACTCAGATTTAAATCACTACCTTTCATTTTAAATGATGTGCCATGGGAAGAACTTAGCATTGCGGGAAGGCATCACATCATTCTATGCGAGTCGCCACCACTCTACGGCAGCGGTAAATCATCCTCTATTGTAATGCTTCTAAGTGCTCCAAACAAATTTGCAGCGCTCATAAACTGCATATGAATAAGCAACCCAAGCCTGCATGTATGCATAAATGAAGCTCTGGCATTGTGCATTCACAACTTACCTGCCTGAGGAAAAATGAATGGAATGAAGTTGAAATGGTTTCGCAGGAGCTGGCATTGGTCGCCGGATACGCAGCGCAGCTATAAATTCGAAATGGAATTTTCCGGCATGCAGCAATGCAATTTGCACTTCCAGTTCAATATAATTCAATGGCATCGCGAGACCTGTGCCATGGTTTCCAACGGCCCAGCAGCTAAACTGATGCATTTTGCATGCGGCGTAGTTCTAAGCGCACATGAATATTCCGTAAATTGCATTGTCATTAGTTGCACTACGACTCACTCGTCAGCAATTCATCATAATCAACGAAACATGCCTTGATTCGGCAATGGTAAAATACAATTTATGGACTTGTTCCACGAAGTCATCAGTTCCACGAAAAACTCTGCCAGCAAATGCTCGCAGTCATGCACTTGTGTGGTTGGCTGGACACAATACGACCATGAGAATCTAGTGGCAGTTGTGAGCGCCAACAACTTTCATAGCTCCTCAGGAGTGTGGGAAGTGTACCAAATTTCAACAAGTTCAATAATTACTTCAATAAATCCTCAGTATATTATCTGTGAGTATTAACAAAAACCTCTAATTATATAATAATATCATAATTATGTGTGAGTGTTAACAAAGTCCTCAGATAAGGTTGGTGAGGTGGCTGAATATAATGAGATTCCGTGCCTACAAAGGAAAATTTACAGAGACTCCTACGAAGCTGCCACCATCAACTAACCCAGTCTTACCTAGAATGTGGTTTTTTGACTAGAATTTCTTAGCTGATAGAAGCTGAATAAACTGATGTATATATTTTGCTGAAACTATTAACGGAAAATAGTGTCACCAAAGACTTCAGTGCATGTATTTTACTGGACTTTTTAAATGCCTAATATCCAGTTTCTACTGGCCAGGAACTTATATTATACCTTAAAGCGTATTTAATTATGTCTTCCAGGATATTATTTTAAACTGTGTCGCTCGTGACATTGCACTCAACGAAAATTGATTAACAAAACTCCACATTTTATTATCCCTTTGTCTCAAAAGTTACGAGTATATTTTCTATTTATCATCTGTGACAGCATCCTTTCAGTCACTAATGTCTAATTAACAACCACGTGTGTGTCCTAGTCCGCCACCCTCTTCATAAATTCCTTTCTGCCAGACCTGCAGCTATCAATTTGCTACTAAAATAAAAGTCGAGCAAAAACCGGCAAACGTGTCAGTTACAAACGGTTCTAACTACAGTGAAAGTATCTTCTGTCCTACCAGATTTATCCCCTCAATACTCGAGTACGCCTTGCTTTCCACACTACTCTTACGTATAAGATGTGACTACTTCATAAGAAAATCCAATAAAATCGGAATTGCTGAAGGTCAAAAGTAGCTGATTACAGGCAAACGCCAACAGTCATTATTAGCGTTAAACAGTTAAGTCTGGTTAATTGTGGTGATAGGGGGATGGTGGTTAGATGCCCAACAGGGAAATTTTCTCTGCAAAAAGGACATTTTATTGTCCCACATAAGAGAACTTAATTCTCTTTTGCATTTCTATTGAATCTGTGCTCTTATTTTTGCTGAATCTGTGCTTGTTGCAGTATTTTGAATTTTGCTTAAGAGAATTTTGCCCGCCACCTTCTTAGCAATAATTTTTTATCCTTTCTTCTGTTTCAAGGAGGGCGCTTGTTCTAATTTGTTTTGCCATTTGTTATGGTTTCTGAGACCTTTTTGACCATTTTTTTTCGTGTTTGCTTTGTCATATTTTTCCCCAATGTTGCTGTTGAATTTCATAATTCATTCAAAACTTTCCTTTCTCCATTGATTGATCCAATGCGGTTGTACATTTTGTCCCACTATTCTTTTAGTGCTTTGTTCCTCTCCGCTGGCTGTTTACTTTGTTATAAAAAATTAATGTTGAAAACAGAAACTTTCTTCTTGGCTTTCCCTTCACAATTTTTGGTTATGAAATTGGGTGATTCTTGGCAGAGATTTGCTAAGGATTATTTTTGTTCTTTCCTTAGATGTAATAAATTCATGACTTCCTTGACTGTGGCCTTGTGGCGGTATTTGGTAGGACTTATAAGAGGACTGAGGTTGTTTAAAAGTAAACAAAGAAGGATATCAAAAATAAATGAATAGCACATTGTGACATAAACCGTTTTACATAAACTTTCTTCCATAATTCAAATTTATTGAAGTGATTGCAATCGTTTTTGATCAGTGCTACCCCTAAAAATCGCATTATAAATCTTCCTCCTCACAGCACAAAATAATCATCAAATCATGCCTCCACCACTGAGAATGTAACCAAATCTGAACTCCTTCATATTCCACTCGTACTGGGACGTAATGAAACGGCACGCAACGTAAGCGTACAGAATTTATGCAGAATTCGCACAAAGAGCAGCATGACTGACCTAACCTACGTGAGGAATTACGAGCAATAAAAACACAAAAACATAGCGGCGGCAAAAACAACATATGCGGCATTGCCTCCGGCGCTTATAAATAGCAGAAGCAACAACAAAAAAAACAATAACAAACACAGCGCAAATGTGGCGCACATTGCCGCCTAGCAAAACATAAACATAACACATCATGTTGCACCAAATATGAACTAAGAGAGCCCACGAAGCAGGGAGCAGCTGAGAGAGTGTTTGGGAAAGTATGAGCAACATTATCGGCTGTGAAGCTGGGCCAAAGCTGAGCAGAAATTGCGTGAATATGTTTGGATGCTGTGGGAGAGCAGCAGGGCTGGTAGAAAGGCGAAGCGAAGGCAAGGCTGCGAAACGAATTGCCCTGCACGAGGAGTTCAGTCTTTGCGTGATTTTTACGTGGCACAGTTGGCGCAGTCGGATGAGTCGCGGAGTAATACAAATTTTGGTGATTTTCTTTAGTGTCATTCTCAGTGATTTAAATGGGAAATTAAAATTACGTTTCGGTTCGAAATGATTTTAAGTGGTGCCTTGATGAAGTTTATATTTTATTACAAATTTATTGTATTTAGTCCTACCGCAAAAGGGTGAACAACTTGTGTCCTTGGCCATTCTTTTTTATATTTGAAACTTATTCTTGTCGTTGCCGTCGTCGTTAGTCTGCTGTGCGTGACACGCGTTTCCAATTAACCAACGCTCAAACATAAAACGTACCGTTATCCTTTTAGGTGCGAACGTGCGAAAGGATAATATTTCAAAGAAGAATAAAAGGATTCAGTTCGTTGTGTCTTAAAGAAAGTGCTCAGAATTTACTTGCATTTATGCTCTACCACAGCGTGGTCTTTAATACAAACAAAGTTGAAATTGTGCTGCGTTAGTGCTGCATTGGTGTGGTCGCATTTTCCTCCTCCTATCACTAACGGTAAGTGTGATCATCCTTAAGAATACATTCACATATACTTAGCGTATTGGTTGCATGTGCGCGCAAACACTGCCACTGCCTCAACAGCCTCAACTGCGTCAACAGCGTCGATGCCTGTTTACGAACAATAGACCGCAATTACTTGGAGCCTGTTCAATGCCACTCCCACTGCCACTGCCACTGTACCCGAACACGCGTGCATGTTGTCACAAAATGTCCCTGTTATACTGTTGACATATGCGTTCTGAAAGAAAATCGATGTTGCTTTTTAATTTATCAAATGCTGCTATTTAGAAAATTGCTTTGAAGCCTGCTACGACGCGAAGTTGTCTATTCTTATGCTTCCAAACCTTCCCCCCATCTCCAAATCCCACGTTATACAAGTGTACGAGTTTGCCTATCATAACACTTGAGGCTCTTAACTGACATGAAGTATTTCATCCAAATCCAATTGCAGTACAAGTTGTTTAAATTGCTCTACTAACTTTGGCGCTTTGGGGCATTTTCTTCATAATCAGCCACTATAATTAATTGTAATTCGCTTCTTTATGCTTGCAGAGCCTGGCTGCTGGGCTCAGTTGGATTAGCACAAGGAAATTGTTGTGGGATATTCAAATTATCTTTAATATGGTATGTTAAAAACCTTAGAGACGGGTTTTGATCAAAGTATTTTGCACAGCTCGCCGCGAGGTTTGTTGCTTCACTTTCACTGTAATTGATATGGCAAAATTTAAGAAAATGTGCTTATATCTGGGAGGGTAGCTGGAAGGAAAGAAAAAAGGTGGTATACACTTGTTTCTGGTCATCCTGTATTTGTCGTTAAGTATGTTTTACTACAATTATGCTTAACACTTGACTTTATGTTACATTATTTTACATTAAGGACTATCTCATTACCTGATTTTTACATATTTTAGCTGGGACCGAGGATTAGCACACGAAAAAAAAAATATTGCTAAATACCTGTAAGGATATGCCCCATATACTTAGAGGACATAGGCTGCCTTCTGTCGCCATTGGTGACTATTTCTCGGTTAGATCATATTTCAAATACCAGTATCTTTATAGAAAGCAAACTAATGGTTGCTAAGCATTATTTGATAATTTTTATATTTATATTGACATTAAATATGTGCATATGTCCTACTTATTATTATTTAGTCCTGGCACTACCTTTTATTGGTATACTCGTATGCCATACAAACTCCCCAAATTACTTATTTAAGCTCTTACTGCCCATCAGGAACAAGAACATTTTAGAACCAATCAGTTTACCAAAATAGTTATTATATTTTTTCTTTCTATCTGAACAACTAGTCAGATATAGCACTCAGACCATAAAACATCCAATGTACTATATTTGACACATATTTTTTGTAACTTACCTGCCTGCTTACAAAGCCTTTAAAATCATTAAAACAAGCAAACAACAAAGCTGAATAAAAAAAAATACTCTGCATATTTCTAGGGGCAGGCATTATCATAAAAAGTACTCATATATTTGAGAGTTTTTCAGAGATATCTGAAACTTCTTTTCCGATATAACAATATTTGAAAAGAGAGTCGGATGCCATGTCCTTAGGTAGGTAGGTCCCCACAAAGGCACACTTACGCCATGATTGACCCTATGTGGTACCCCATGAGACTAGTCCCATTCTCTTTCAAAAGTCCTGCAATTTGGAGCTTTTTATGAAGCAGTTGATGGCGTGTATTTTTTATTGGGAATGCCTTCCAGAGAGTCCATAAAGGACTCACCCAGTAAAGTGTATCTCCTCTTGGATAGTGCTGGACACGTGTCCTTAAAGTTCCTAATTATAAATTTTTTTATTTGTCTATCAAAGGGAAGCAAATATTTTGGTAATTTGACGTTATAACTTAGTACAACCCTCTGAACATGGTTTGAAATTGTGTACAAATCTCGGTTATTCTCAACTAACTGATAACTAAATTGTAGTCTTTATATTTTGATTTGAATACAGTTTATCTCACTAATCAATCGGGGGATCATGAGAAGTATCAGAGCATATCTGTCTTGAAAGAAATGAATATCTTCAAATCTGATACCAATTCGGAACAGGTTTCTGATGGGTTCTGCTTTTCAACTTTTAAATAATGATCTGGATTGTAGCGGAGATTATAGAATATTAGTCCCTACATTATGTATAATTTCCAAATCTTATATGGCTTCAAATCAATGCGTTGTCCGAAGATATGAATTCAATGTACCATCATCAATTGGCTTGAAAATACTGAATCAATCCTCACCGGTTGCAAAACATCACTCCAAATATGTTGGTATTTCAAATCACCTTCAACTGCGTCAATCCATTTAAAGCAGGATGACATTTGTTTCGTTTTTGTAAGAATTTTGCCTACCAAAGGATTTGCTGTGGTGTTTCTGCCGTTCCGTTAATTGCTTCTTATAATCATTTGAGCTGGGACAGGTGTGGATTTGCGGGATCTCAGGATTAAAACGTCGTATGTTATTTGCTACGGTAAATATGCTTCAAAAGATTTTGCGCTCGAAGATGCTTTACGCACTGTATTCAATATTTTTCGATTTGCTGCTAAGTTCACATATATTTGTGATATTTCCTGCAACGAAGGATTTCTTAGACAGTCATAACTAATGTTATCATCAGTGCGGCCGCAGTACTCTTAATAACAGTTATTATTACTAGGAATTCTGACTTATCCTGTAGAGGGATCAGAAGATCTACCTATTGGGTATACATTTTAGACTAGTCGCAGTCATACCACAATACTATAGTTTGAAGCTTACATTTAAACCCGTCGTTGTCATATCACAATATTATAGTTTAAAGCTTACATTTTAAATCAGTCGTTGTCGTATCACAATATTATAGTTTAAATCATGTAATATGAAGAATTCTTCCTCCCTATAATGATCATTGTTTTGCTTAATACAGCCGCTAAAAATACTTGCAATTTCCCTTCAAACCTCGATGAGGGGACTCGGAAAGCGTCTTAGGCCAATCGCAGTAGCAAATTTATGTGTGGTGTTATGAAACTCTTTGGAATCTAGAATCATAATTAAATCTCCATATCCTTAAGAAGGTAGAAAAGAAGCATAGAGAAAATCCTTGATCTTTGAGTAACCTTTTTCAATCGTTTTTATTGGTGGCTATGTAATTTCTTCCACCATAAAGTTGAACTTTAAAAATTGAACACTTAAGCGTCCTTATTAAAAATACTACCAACAAATCGCTGGAGTTTTTCATGCCGTAAGGAGCAAATAATTGAATAATGAAGCTCGCGGACTTTAAGAAAATATGTTTTATTAACACTTGAATAGTCAAAAGAGAATTTGCCCAACATTCGTTTAAGCAGCTTCTAATACTTCTCCATGATACTCGGAACTTTTTCAATTACTGATATTTCCGTGAGCCAACTGAAATAGGAGCAAACCGCATAAACAAAAAAATTAACTGAAAAACAAAAACACGAATGGCAAACTTTAAATCAACAAATTGAAAACCAAAAAACTAATTAAAAAACATTCGCGGTTTACCTGAGCGCAGCGTAAAATACGAGCATTCCATGGAAACGGTTGCAGCGGCATTTGAACGGAGCATGCAAAACTGTACGCAACCTGCGGCGACATTGCGAGTGGTGCACGCTGCGAAACATGCGAAAAGTAGAGCGTCTTCATTAGGTGGAAATTGGTTGCCGGATGGTGCTACCGCCGCAGCGCAACATTCTCATAATTATTTATGCAGTCGTCTGTTGGAAGTAAGCTGATTACTCGCAGCTTTGCTTGGCTCGAGTACCCGTACTCGAATATTCGGAAATAAGGAAAATAAAATAAAAATAAAAATGCCACGTAAATAAAGAGAAGTGTTGAGAAAATTGCACGAAAGCTGTAATGAAATTTTATTGAGAATTTTAAACAGCATTCATTCTCGAGCGCTATCAGAGCTGCAGCTCATAAGCACCACGCCACGCCGCACAGCGCACCCAACTTTCTCATTTCAATAGTTTTAATTAAGGAAGTGCTTGCCAAGGACTGCTTTCAGCGCATTGCTGTGCTGTGCATTTATAAGTTTGCTCGAATTCGCAGGTGTGTGATTGGGTGGCTATGGGCGAGGGTGTGTGTCTGTGTGTCCGCCTTTCTGTGAGGTTTCATCTCGCAGCATTTACCTGTGGCATTATGCAGCATTCCACACGTCGACTGCAGTTCAAGATTTGTGCCCATTTCTGCTTTGATCTGACCAATGTTTTGTGTTGCGTGGCTCGTGCGGCCGTGCCGTGTCGCATGTGTGCGTACATTACAGATTATACCAATCACGTTAATGGAAGCGGCATTTATAGGTCGAACTTAGTTTTATTTCTGTGCAGGAAAAGAGTGAATCATTTTGATTGGAATACTCGTATTGTGGCCTGAAAGTGTGTCCAATAATTAATATCTTTTAACTTTTTTGTATTGTTGAAGTAGGACACTTTTGTGAATAAAAACCTTTTTCCGATTCTAGGCTAATTTGCGCGCATATCCTTGCCATGTTTGTTACAAAACATTGGTTAATTAAAAAAAATCACTAATAGCCCTCATCATCGGCATTAGAAGAATTTATTAATGGAAGAATTTGCAAAAATTATTATTGTGTATTGGGATTATGGTGATTAAAATATGCATTAACATAAAACAGGTACGAGTAATCGGAATTACCAGCACAATAAACTTATCAGGGATTAAGAAAATGAATTATAAATAAATAGGAAGTTAAATTTGATTTTATTTAAACAGTTTTAAATATAATTTTTTGTTATGGAAATTAAATAACATACGGGTGAATATGAATCATTCTTAATTCAGGCGAATCAGCATAGTTGGAGCATATTTGAAGCAGTTTAATAGCTGAGGAAAACACACATACTTTATAACTCTTAAAGAGTTTACATTCAGGATGATGAGGTCCTTTTCACCAAAATCTTTCTTGAAAATTTTCTTCATTTGACGTATACATTGCTCTGGTTTTACTAAAGATGTCCTTGAATAGGAGCTCTCTAATCGGTCTAGGTTAGGTTAGGTTAGGTTAACGTGGCAGCCGGTCTAAGAACCAGCTCACTCAGACCACCATGGGTCCATTGTGATACCACAAGGCACCTCCGATTCACTCGTCGTAATCGGTCGAAAATTAATTTGCCACAAAAAAGAGGTAAGAGATTCACAAG
The DNA here is from genome assembly GCA_920105625.2 of Clusia tigrina. Lineage (NCBI taxonomy): Eukaryota > Metazoa > Arthropoda > Insecta > Diptera > Clusiidae > Clusia > Clusia tigrina. Next base: position 180,507,544 of record OV050033.1, read on the forward strand.
TTAGGATAATTTGAATTCTTTTAAGCTATGATAATAAATTTTTTCTTAAATTTTTTAATTTTACAATTAGTATTTAAAAGGCATAATTTCATATACTAATTTCTTTCGAAGTTTGAAGACATACTCTTTAGTTAAAAAAGAGTCATAGATCAATTAATTATAAGGCAGGATTCCCCACTCTAAATTTGGTTTATTTGATTGGAAATATTCAATTAAGGACCAAGGTAAACTCAATAGTAAGGAACATAATAAGGAGTAGAATTTTAAGAGGAAGAAACAGGAGTTGTGCTGGAAGTATTGTACTTCAATTTAGTTACCATTTATTTTTGAAATATGTGTTGGTGTCTAACTCTCCTGCAGCGTGTGTTGGCGCAGAATTCCACAATCGGAGGGCATCGACAAGCAAATCACGCTTAGAAATAACTCAAGTGAAGTTCTTTTAGGCGAGCACTTATCTAAAACACCGTTGAACTGTGGTAAGATTGGAGGATTGATCAATTGTTAGTTATCCTTTAGCAGATAGTTTCGTATGTGACCGACAATACTTTATGCAATGAAGAGCAGTGTAGATATCCTGGTACACTCAAGGTTGTTATAATAATAATGCTCCATAGTCGCCACTTTTATTAACAAACAGAATAAATTAATTGTAAAAATTTGTAATGAATCACGGCGCATTTGTGCGGTCAGGGAATTAAAAATATTTTCACAGTTGGACGCAATGTCGCAGATATTTAATTAAATTTGCTCTCTTTTATTTGGGATTTAAATTAAAACCGCGATATCGATGGCGCTGAGCGGATAAATCTGTGAGTTATCTTAATTTATTAAACATATTTAAATGATAAAGTATAATTTTACTTTATCGTCGTCCTTCTGGACGTAATTGACCGCAAAGTGAACATGACATTTATTTTGTTATATCATTTTAATTTTTTTTTATTTACTCGTATATAGTAACAGTCGCCTTTGTATTCATTTATAACATCATTAAATGCGATTTAATTGAATAACGTTTTAATGGAAACTACAGTGAGCAGGCATTAATTCATTGTAGCAAGTTGAGAATTAATTCCCGCAATTTTTAATTGTAATAAAGGTGAAGATGACACAGCAGAATGTCACCACCAGTTTGGTCCATAAAAATCTTTATAGTATTGGGTCAGCATGTACCCTATCATGGAGTTCCAGACTAAACTACAAAAAGTTGTCAGAGAGTCTCTGATAGGTCATAAAGTTAAAGTGATTAAAGACAATAAAAAAGACAAAATTGTTTCTCAATTGGCACACGTAGTTTGGCCTGTTGTCGGTTGCCGGCTGCCGTCAGGAAACTGACAGCGTCCCTCTCCAGGCATTCTTAATTTCATTCGGTTCGTATTTGCCTGCATGCAATTTGTTTTGAAGTATGTCTCATGAAGTATTAAATGCCAGCTTCCTTTTTACAGCATGTCTGCACTTCAAACTCCCAACACAAGCTACTCGTGTGCTGCACTGAAAGCCAAATTAAGACATGAAGTAGTGCTTTTGTTAGACTGGCAACAATTGCATAATTGTTGTTATTATTATTGTTATGCTTGCCTTTGCTATTGCCGATTGGACGAGTGTGCATTGGTTGCACGAATAAGTGACTTGCATTGAATTTGTCATAGTCGTAGGTCTCTGCTGGCACGGGTGCACTCCATGACATTGAAATTGTGCTCACAGATGACAATGCTGCTTGCTGCAAAGCACTTATTTATTGTACTGGGATGTGCGACGCATAATAACTTCGTGCACTGCAGTTCAAGCACTCTCCAATTGTATTATTCCGTTTGCCTATTGCATATCTTTGCATGCACTCGCACGTTCTGCATATGGAACATAAGAGCATTTGCTGCATGGCCATGGCAGGAGTTACTGGTTAAATGGCATTCGAGCTGCCCCTCAAGTGGAATTAAGTATTTTGTATATTTTCTTATCAAAGCCAAATTAATTTACGAGTGTTTATGCGAACATATTTTTGAGCTATTGTCTCTCTAATTGTGTATTTATCATACATGGTAATATGGCAATTTCATTTATTTGAGAAATTTGTGTGTTGAAAGGTTGTCTAGAAATACAAACATCAATTTCTCCTCACCCAAATGCTTCACTGCTTTGTATAGTAGATGACCGTAGATGAAGTACTCAAGAGAAATTTATTACATTATCTCAACTCATCTCCCACAAGCATTTAGTTTGGAGTTCAAATAAGTATTTCTATATTGTTTAATATACTGCACCAGAGCATTCCTGGTTTCAAATTGAATTATGTATTCCACTGTATTCTTCAACATTTTGGACCATTCTTCTTCTCTTCTGGAGTCTTTTAACTCAGCTGAATCTAATTAACGAATTGTTAATAGTGCTGTGATTCATGTTCTGTGAAAGGTGGTTCATTAATCTGAAGTCGTTCAGACTCATTATTTATTTCAAAACCTGAATAGGTTTCCTTGTGGCTCATGGCTGCCAAATATTACAATGCACACCCATATATGAGTTTACTCAGGAATCGCTTTGACTTCAAGTAATCAATTTTGGCGTTAATAATTCTACTGAATCTCAATGGATATACGGCATATGCATAGTCTGCATTAATATGTGTACATGAAATACGATCTCCTGGTTTACTCTAGTCAAATAAACTGCACTTAATTAATTCCATTTTGTGTACGAGCTCTCAATGCCGAACGCATAATCTTGGGCACTTCATCTTTGCTGCTGTGAATTTGCCAAACTTGTGTGCTGTGCGTTCAGTGAGCTTTTAATATCATTTGGAATATTATTGAAACATTATTCAATGATATGACTGCATTGATAATTGCTTTGAAATTCTCTAATGGGCAGCAAATAGTTGTGTGTGTAATGAAATACAATGTCTAGGAGGAAATAACTATAACAGAGAAGTCTGACTTATGGGCTATGAGTGTAACTCAATGTGCTGCTCTTTGAGGCTGGGGTAAAATTTCCTACAAACATGTAAACAAATAAAAGCACAAGTCATATATTTAAATTGCACTATTATTCTATGGTACCGGCTGCATGCCATTTGAATAAGGCAAATGATAAAGTGTCTGACTTTCAACAATAGAGAAGTGAAAGAAATTGCACGAGACTAAGAAAAAAGCAAAGAAAAAATGAATCAGAATTCTACTTTTCGCCTCAAACTGGAAATACTCGTATACGAGCAATTTTATTCTAGAGCAAAAGTACATTTTATGAATATTAGTTTCATGCTAATAGTTTGTTCATTGGATAGTGCAAAGTAAAACAAAAATCGATTGGTAAATTTTGAGTATTTTTCTTCAATAAAATTAATTTAAATTAACAGAAGAAAAAGTTGACAAAGCTTAAATGACTACAACAGTTCAAGAAGTTTCACTTCTAACTCACTCTCATTGCCTGTGCTTCCAAGTCTCTACTGCAAATTCCGTCGTTCTTCTTTGTCCTGTTCACTAAAATACGAAAAGGTAGATTATATATAAGATAGTATTATATATTATATAGTATTATAGATCATCTATTTTTCAGATTATGAGTTTGACAGAAAGAGAGAATATTAATAATGATTTACAGCATTAGGAAGAAGGAGATAGTCAGAGGAGTTGTATGAACAATATTGGAGATATAAATTGGTATAAAATGAATGTAAAGTTCATCATTTGAAGGCAATTCATGTTAGTGAAATGTCAATTTGGATACAATATTAACTGAAAACAGAATACAAGCTTGTGAATCATAGAGATAACCCCAACCAAATACAATATATAGACGCATTTGCCTCCAACTACCTCCAACAATCTGAACTGTTGTTTGTTCAAATCAGAATATTTCTGGAAAATTCCAAACCAAAGCAAATTCAGTAAGTCGTGAAATTCATTCTCACTCACTCCCAAGAAATTTGGCATTGAGTTTTTAACAGATTAATTTCCTGCACAACTCACTCTACACAACTCATCCCAAACACAATGCACATGTGCCGCAACATACGGGTACCCCTTTAGATGGAAAATCTTTTGGTCTCTCTGCACCAGAGCGCAAGAATGAATTAACTTTAATTGATGGCTCAGCGTAGAGCACCGCAACATGCGCCTTCAACAACGGAAGCGCAGTTGACAATATCTAATTAGGCGGCATTATATTGAAATGATTTATCTGCACGTCGCCAGAGCCGTAGCCGTAGTTGGAGCTGTGGTCGTGGCTGGAGTGGTGAAGCACGCGTCTATCAAAATGACAAATTTCAGCGTTGCGGAAATGATGCTGCATTGCAGCCCGCGAAGAAGAGGCGAAATTTTGTGCACATAATTTGAGAGACATTAGCATAGCATGCACCCAGAAGAGCGGAAAGCAAGAGCGACGCTTGTGGCTGGCTTGGAAGTGGTGCTGCAGCAGTGGTTGAGCTGGATTTAACTCCATAGCTGGTTGCCTGACAATGTTATTTGTCATTTTACTCGTAGTATGTCGTCTGTTGGTGTGTTTGTTAGCGCTCCGAAAATATTTATTGTAAGTTTGATATTCTCGCAATTTATAGTGCGATTTAAGGCTTAGTGCAATTGTACGTAATGCGCGCCTTAAGTTATGCACTGTTTTATGTGTGTGCTTTAATAATTCATTCGTAGAATTTGTTCTGAGCATATTTACCGAAGTTTTTATAAGTCATAGACAGAGATTGAACTACTTGAAAACTTTTGATGCGGAATGTGGTGGAACAATTGCACGCCTAATACTGGATTCTACTTGTTTTATAAGAACGGGTGATATTGCTCAGACACCACTCACGATGTTGCACTTCCTGATTAGGCGCCATTATTTTGTGTCTAGCGGTTTTTTTTTGGCAAATAGAGTAGCATAATTTTCAGCAACCACAAACAGCGAAAGACTAAATATAAGTCCCATAATTCGCCCCTTTAAAACACACCCCCTTAAAACACACAAACACACTTATATCGTCTGATTACTTTTAAAGTATTTTTGTGGCATAATTTTGTGGATTACCGCTTGCATATTAAATAGTTAGCCATGTAAACTTTCGAAGGGTGCCCCTAAAAGTATGCCCACAAACTTAAAGTCGTTGGGAAAATTTATGAAGGCTTTGTGTGTGGAGAGGCACGCACAAACGAAGCCGTGACCACGGAGAAGAATGAGGTGGAAAAGGGTTTAATTTGTGCATACTTACAAACACATGAAAAGGACATGAAGTATCTGTCCTTTGATAATGCCTGTGTCGCTTTGGTTGTTGTTGCTGCTGCTGTTGCTCATAAAGCGACAAAAAGGATGTCAACATATAATTTAAACATCAACATTTTCAGCATACGTTTGCATGTTAAAAAGTTGCTGTTTCGAAAGATGTCAGCGGCGACACTTGCAGTGAGCGAAAGCAAAAGGGCAAAACGCTTTCAGGCAAATTAAACTCTGTGAAATGACTTGGAAATTATGCACGCACACAGCAATGTACAAAAGGGAGTAGGATTTGAGGGCAATGGCCGCAACACTAGAAATGGTGAGTAGGTTGGCGAGCCAACCAGATCAAATGTGCTGCGACCTTGGAGTTCGCAACCCCGTTTAATAAATAATGAAGGCACGAAATTTTAGGGGTGATTGATAGAAGTCCCGAATCGGCTGGTGGCAGTTTAGAGCTGTGCTTGGCTGTTCAATTGTCGTAGTCATATTCATCAGTTGCATCACCGCGAAAGCTTCAGTGGAGACACAACCACAAGGCATACAACCACAAGACATACAACTTCAACTACACAACAGCTGAACTGCAGCCTTCAAATTCCCTCAATAGTTGGTATTTTCATTAAGCATTCTATTTTTGTATCAGTCAATTCGGCTCATTTATTAGTTCTTTCTTATAAAGAAGTTCTGATAAGTCAATTTTTAAAGGAATTGTTTCTTAACAGCATTATATTTATTTTTATCTTTATATGACGAAGAATTCTAATAAAAAACTCATTTAACTTAACCCCTTATCGCACAAAACTTCTCTACGCCCATGACTCACACACACAAAGAATACGGATTTGCCACTGTAGCTCGACTAAACCTGCGTAGAATTATTGCTTAAGATGCGAAAGCAATAAAGCGAAAAGTCCTTACGCCGACAAATTGCTGGAGCGAAGTTAGGAATTCTACCTCCTGCTGCTTGTGTACTCGACTGTCGTTTGCCGACGAGTGGCGTGTGGTTTGGTGTAGCTGAGGCGCAACGTGTGCCATCACAAACTAAACAAAATATATATCAGCATTTGTTTTACGCATATTTGTGTGGCTTACTTTTAGGCGTGCCAAAAAGTTTCTGCATGGTTAACGTAATTTTTTGAAAGGATTCTGTGGTAAAATATTTGCGTGAAACTGTTTCCTTTTTAATTTATGAGGGGATATGAAAAGTGAAGCTATGATACTAACAATAACTTAAGTCGAAAAGTGTAGATTAGAGAATATGAGCGGGAGTTTTTAGTGGCACCTGAAAGTATACTGCACTTTATGCACTAAATTGAAGCAAATTCAATTCAAATTGTTTTGTGAATGATGCAGCATACTATCAGGAGTCACACGAAACTACTATAAATAAATTTACTGTAGAATTTTGTGTATTTTTCTAAGTTTGGTTTTGCTAACCAACAATTTTGTGCAATTAGGTGAATAAAACTGATAAATTAAACCGTAGCTGAGTGTGCCTCAAGGACTGTTTCGTTTTTGCTTATCACTGCATTACACATGAGTTGAGTACAACACGAACACGTACCTACACAACATGTAATGATGTGACTAATTACATTACAGCGTACATTTGTAAACATTTGTTTATTTAATCACTGGAATTGGAGTGCTTCCAGGGGAGGGCGAGTATGTGTGTGTGCGTGCCCAAATAAACACGGTAATCCGCTTAAGTGCATAAAAGTATGCAATTAAAATGGGTCTGATAACCGCAATTTCGACTTGTTCATAGTTAATTTGGAAATGTGTGCATTCCATTATATCCCATTATGTTACATGTGACTTCATTTGTACACATGCAGCCAAGGGCGTTTAGAGTCCTGAATATGGGGGTTTAATGAAATGAAACGAAATAAAAACTCTTCACCTGTTTAGATGAGGTAAAATTAACCCAAATGCATGGCGTAATTTGAGGGTAAATTAATGTATATCCCCATATATTTTGTTTTAATATTGCCCATCTCTCAGTGCCGTACTGAAAGCGTCCTTCGTAGGGCATATCTTCACTTTACATGAGTTTTAATAAAAATTTTTGCCTACGAGAACTTTTCAACTATTTAAAGTGAAGTGAAGGCAGGCGCATAGGAAGAGAACAAAAAGTAATCCATGAATGCAAAAGTCAGTGTCAAAAGCCTTCCAACAATTTGCTTATAAGCGCCTGCATCTACACACACACACACTTCCGTCCTCACACACACTTAGCCGAGCATCTTTACTGGCACATACACTCTTGAATGCGGCGTTTAAAGTGCGCCCGCAAGTATGCTAAACTATGCTGCATATGCTCATACTTGAGCTTACATTTGTTTTATTGTGCCAAATAGGGACGCGCGGGAAGGGAGTAGGGTGTGGCTGGCCCAGCGTTGCACCTACTCGTCTGCCACTTCTTGCCAGCCTGTTTGTCTTGGCACACATAAATAACCAGCGCTGCACATGCACATTCTTTTCATGCTTTTCATATTCGTCGGATCTTTTCCGGCCCTAACCCTGGCCTCTTATTGCATTTTGCATTTAGTAACAGTTCCAAATTTGTGCACCACGAAAATATGCGCTTTTCATTCAATGCATGAATGTATGTGTGCATGTGTGTGTGAGTCAGTGTTGGTTGGCTTTTTTTTGTATGTGGCAAAATTGTTAAGTCTATTTTTCGGCGCTTGTTGTGAACAAGCAGCGAAAATTGTCATTTAATCGTATTTTGCAAAAATATTTGCCCCGCATATTTTCGCTTTTTGTGGTTGTTGTGCACATAAACAAATGTGCATACGTGTGTAGCTTATTTGTATGTAAATTTCCGTAATAGTTGGTAAAACATTCGCCAACATATGCACGCACATTGATGCAGCAGTGGAACATGCGCTTCTCGCTCACTGAACAGGAAGAGCATTTGGATTAAAAATATTTTAGTATGGGAAATTTTTAATAGTTGAATAGTTTATATGGCAAATTTTTATGATGATTATGCCAACAACAAGGATAAGGAAGATTTTTATGATTTTTCAATTTTTCTGTTTTTTTTGGTGGTGATGGAAAATGATTCCTCAGACTCACGTTAACCAACTGTTAACTCAGCGAATTTTCTATGCTTGAGCAACTGCAGAAATTTATGGTCTCTCCTTAACGCAAAACTTGTCGCCATAAAAGTTTAATTACGTGCCATTAAATTCGAATTACATAGTATCAGTGACTGCTGTGCAATTTCAAAGAAGCAGCGTTTAGTGTACAGAAATGTGGGGAATGACATAACCGCAAACCGCTGGCGGATGGCTCTGGCAGTTATCTCGGCCAGCATTTAACTTTGTTCAGCTCTGTGAAAACAAAACCGAGAATCAAAATGTATAAAAAAGTGGAAAATGTATCAAAAAGAGACAAGAATAAAGTCTGTAAACCACAAATAAGGGTTTACGAGTATTTATTGGCATTTATGTATATGTGGCTATGATGGTGAGCGATTTTTTAGTGCAATAATTTACATAGAACAGAGGTGAAAAGATGACACATCAACCAAGAGGACATTCATTAAGAGAGACACTATTGCCATGAGCAAAATTACACTGCAATTACTTCGCATTAGCTTGGTAAGCAGTTCATTTAACAGGAATTATGTGCTAATCTGCAAACGTGGATATAAAATGGAGTTAGTAATCTTTTGAAGGCGGAGTCATCAGTTCATAAATACATTAGCTTAGTAGCCTTATAAAATGCCTCTAGTACTGAGTGGTTTCAGTATCAAAGGCTCCAGTAGTACAATTAGTGCTGCTAGGGTACCATTTCATCACGGATGGCATGTGGTCACACCCTTACGGAATAACTCATTTATAGAAAGTTAGTCCAAGCACTCGGATTTACTTGTAAATATATGCAAGTTTCAGCTCTCTCACTGTCAACTTCAATTTGTATTAAGCTCAAAGTTCTCATATGCTGGCTTTTCAGTCAGGAACTCGTTCTCTGAAAGTTAGACTTGTAATTAAATACAGGACCTCGATCTCAGAAAGTTACAACTGTAATTAACACAAGACCTCGTTCTCTGAAAGTTAGAATTGTAATTTATAAAGGTCAATTATCCTTTTAAAGAGTTTGAATTCCCCCCAACATCTCTAATACCTCCTTAAATTGTGTTGAGTATAAAATTTTATTACATTTTTGTGGATCTGTCTTTACCAAACATTAGTTTGAATAATTGATTGTCTTACATAATTACGAGCAGTGATGAGGGCGAAGAATAAGATTCAATGGGATTTTTTCCAGCAAGCATAAATGTTCTTTTCCGGTCCAGTCTTCAGAAGAGTGTCCAACAGAAGCACAGTGAGTATGCAACATAACAAAGAAAAACAGTATTACATTTATGTGGTAATTTTCTTGAAAATATTCTCAGTGTAAGTTAAAATTTGTGTCCGCTACAGCAGAGATTTCATTGACAAATAGATCAATGAGGCTGCCAAAGAGTATTTCTGCAAATTAGCCCACTCATACTTCTTGAACAAGAGACCAATTTAAGACATTCGCACCATACTTTTTTCGTAGTTATTCTGTTGCTGCCAATTTGAAGTAAACAGAATTCAAAATTGCACAAATAATTATAGCCTTGAAAGAAAGAGGAATCATGCTTTAGGCCTACTTTCGTGAAAGCATTGTCGCCTCGTAAGAAGGCCGGATTTGAGGCATACTCCTCCTTTTTTGAAAGGAGTCTCGCTTCAAAGTTGTATAAGAAATATGGGGTTTGTTGTCAAGTATCCCTTGAGTTGTACCAATATTTAATCTGAAAGATAAAATAACATTCATTTAATCCCATTTGAACTGAATACATTTTAAATGTTCTCCACATTAGTATCTAAGCCAGAGTGACTTCACACATATACTCACTGATATGGCAGTTCCTGTCGCCTCATCGGCATATCTCCGCCGGAATAATTTCCCATAATCAATATGAAGAAAATCAAATTTTCGTTTAGCATGTGTCGTGGAAGTCTGCACAGGTGCGCAGATAATGACGTTATCAAGTTAACAGACAGGTGTGAGTGCCCGGGAGAGACGCCTCTGAGGCGTTGCTGCTTGCACGCGTACCACGTGTGACACTTCGCTGTACTGTTAGAGCAAAAAATGTGTGTTGCAAATTTCTTCTGCTCGAACAGACGTAATAAGTTTCAAATAGATTTTTGATTTTCCACTCCACTCCACTCCAGTCAGTTGTATTCTTCCTGCCCAGAAATGGTGGTGTTGTCTAGCACTACGGCAACGCATTGTCGTGCTAGTTCACTTCACTTTTGCATGCTGCTGATATGCTTCTTACTTCTTTTCAACTCTTTTCACGCTTATTTTGTACTGCAGTGCAAATATTTTTAGATTGTTGCGCTCATGTGGGATACGAGTATCATTGCACATGTTTTGTAGGAAATGACGACGAAAATAGCTGCTGCAAAATACTCGTCCGCGTACTCACATAAAGACACTACGTTGGGCGTCGCACCGTAAGATGACTTTTGGAAAAAGAAATCATCATTAAGAAAGAAATTTTCATTTACGTTTGTGCACTTTGCATGCGGGCGACATGGCAAAACTGCGCAGGAAGCTGTTGGCGTGCAAACGAATAAAAATAAAATAAAATATAGGGAACAAAATTGCATTTGAGTTCATGCAAAAGTTCATCTAAAAATTGCCAACAGACAGCCGCGCAGACAGACGGGCAGAGAGCGCCGGCGGTGCAGTCTGGAATGCACGCAACATGGAGTGATAATTTTGCCGTTTGCCGCTGAAATTGGCCAGCGAAATTGGAACTGATGGGATAAGTGAAGAGCACTATTTAAGTGTGGTGTGCAGAGGAAGGAAAGAAATTATGCTTAAGGGTGGCATAGAAAATTGCCAATTTCAGTTATTTATATGCGGGTAAAATGGATTATTTAAGTGCACCGCAGAAGGAAATGTACTTATTTTAGTCAGTGAAACCATTCCACAGAATTAATCAACAAGAGTTTGAGATATTTGCTGTAATTTGTTAATTCTAAATAATTTTCTGTTCACTTAATATAGTAAAAGAAAGGGAAAGGGTCGAAGGCCCTGGCAGCCAGTACTCATTAATGGTATTTATTGTAATAATTATTAGAATAAAGTGTAATAATAATAAGAAAGGAAATAATTCTTCATATTTTCTGGTAATCATCATCAATGTCCCATTTGAAGTAAAGTTGTCATAAGTATGCTTGACAATGGACTTTGTGAATGATTGAAAGCTGAACAAAATACTTTGTTTCTTAATCCATATTCCCACTACAAACTTAACTTCATCAGTACCTTCGGCATCACTGGTTCCATCAATGCATACCAAGTCTTTTCATTCATTCAGGAGTGCATTTTACCCCACTTAGCATAGAGTGTTGTTGTACGAATAATACAGCAGAACAAAGTTGACTCATCTGCGGTCCATTTCCCTCTCAAGAAATCTTTTCATTTATGTTTAGTTAAACTACATGAAAGGGACGCAGATTCTAGAACCAAGATGCAGAAAAACTCTTCTTAAAATATTTTAGAAGTGCTTTCATACGAATCTTCAGTAAATATTCTTAGCAATATATTCTTTGTTGAACAGCATACAAAGCGCGTCCAAGTTTTTCTGGTAGTACTCGTAACACTGCGAACCATTTTTCAGCACGGGATCTTCTTCCACAAATTTCGCAGAAAACATTTAGTTGAAAAGAATGTTGCAAGCAACTCGTTTATGATATTATATAAATTAATATCTGAATCACGAAATTACCGACGAAGGCGTAAAAGGAAATTTATACATCATTCGGCTTTTGATGTTAGACCATTGATTGATTCTGAAAGAACTCTTGAATACAACAAATTTCATTGAGATAGTAGAATGTTTCTTCTTGAAAGTGAGCTTCAACCAAAAATAAGCGTTCAGACAGATTCTATTTACTGTGTGGGAGTGGTGAATGACATAAAACCAATTGAATTCGGTGGACAATTCCATTGCAATATTTAAGGAATCTTCAAAATGTTATGATTCCTTACGCTGATATGACTGGAGGTGATGTTGGAATAATAAAATATGCTTTGAAATTTAAAATTATATTTGCGATTAAATTGTAAATTAATGGAATTCTGTGAGTGGATTACAAAATGGAGAAAAATCATGGAAAATATTAAAATAATAAATTACACCAAAAAAGGGGCTCAATTTTCTAATAGTATGGGCAAAGATTTAGCCTGCAAAGTTTTCTCGACTCCTAAAAAATATTTGGTGCAACAGAAAATGTCTCTTTATTCCAATATAATTTAAAGTTTACCTGAAATTAGGCCAAATGACTACAGTTTAAAAAGTTTAACTTTTACATCGAAATCAGTCTTATCACTGATGCTTTCAATTAAAGGTTGTTCAGTACACCCCTTTATTCATTTTTTTCTGCTTTCGAGATCATTCTCACACTTTCTTGAAGTAAGTCCCTTTGTACGAAAAATAAGGAATCATTGATGACTTTTCGTTTATGCTACTACGAGTATGAAACAATATCACTAGTGACTTATGGTATTAGACAGAGCGATAGATTGAAGTGTCCTACATGGCTTTTGAGATCTAGACAAATAGAACAATTAAATGTTAGTCCTACGGCGCTGTCCTTGCGCTGACTATCACCATCCCAAGTATGGGAACTTTTTAGTCAGTGCGTGGTATCACAATTGGCCATTATGTGTGCTCAAGTGTGCTTTTGGCAAATTGGGCGGCCTCCTACCTACCTACCTACCTACATGCTTCTCAAATTTGGCGGGTAAGACTCAGCTACTAAAATCGTATTGTATACTCGACGCTGTCGGATATAACTTTACTGTATAAGTCATCACAAAACTCAAACACAGTCTGTTGCACTACTTTTTTACTTTTACTGATAGATCCTTCAGGGTTTGGATATGTTTGTGTCTTGTCCACTTAAATGAGTCTAAACCGATTTCATTTGATTCCCGAAGAGTGGAATATATTTTATTTAAATACCACATGGATTCAATGCTGTTTGTTAACGGCATCAAGCCTACTTGCTTTAGTGTACTTTCGCCTATAATACTGCATGGACTGTGCTCATGTCTGCCATTTAGCGGCGCATTTTATCTTCACTCGCCCAAGTCATCGCTTAACGCTCAATTAAAATGTATTTTACATGAAAACTTGCCACTAAGCTCGTAGCAGCACATTTGATATGCGCCTATTACGCCGCATCTTTCCATGATTTACATTGAAAAATTAACACCTCCAACAACACCGGCGGCTCTCGGCTTTGCTGCACTGCATATTTAGCGCTGCCTTTCTTCATACTCAAGTAGTAAATAATTTCACTTATTTTTTTCTTATTTCAGTCAATTTATCACAAACACCTGCCCCTCCCTTGGCGCTCACACTCTAATATCCTGCTACACACACTCATACACAAATACAGTCACTCACTCACACAGAAATCTGTTGAGTAATTTTTATGCGTTTCGAGTGCGCTTGTGATTTTTTCCGTAATTTCTGCTGCCACACAACACAAAACAGATTGAAATTTATTACGCATAAATCTAGGCGCTTGCACCTGCAAAGCAAAACGCTTAGGTATGCAGTGGGTCGCAGAGAAGAGCGAATGCTTACACGGGCAGGCAACATGTTGGCGTTTAGCTGGCGATGAATGTCGCTACCGGCGACAGCAACAACATCTGCCACCGGTGCCAACGATGAGCTTCATTGAATAGCAACTGCTGGAGAGCTGGCTGGCTGGCTGGGTGACTGGCTGCTTGGTCGCTCGGCTACGGTCGTTTGGATGTGGGCGCTGATGTGGCTGTGGATGCGTTTGAGTGGTAGTTGGAGTGACGTGTTGGCATGTTGTAAATTGTTGCATAGCTGCAGGCTGAGCATGGCTCCGACAGCGTTTCGAAGAGTAAACTAACGCAAACTAGTTAAATGCCATTCTAAATGATGGCCAAAGTCGGTCGGAAACGCTTCAAATTCCTCAGCCACTTTCCGCTAGAACACTTAATTTATATTATTTATTTACAAGTAATTTTCTTCAGTGCATGCTTTGGCAGCCCATTTTCTCATCGCAAAACAAACCTCAACATAATTTAATCATTTTTTAATTAGCTCGCTTAGTACACGGAAAAGCCAGGATTTGCTTGTGCTTTTGCGTGGTCCTTGTTTGTCGCTTCTGACTATCTTGCAACTTGTTTTGCTCCTGCTGTTGTGACACCACTTCAGTGTCGTTTGCGTTTCTGTTTAGCAGCAGGAAATTTCAAGGATAGTGTGAATTATGGAGAATATTTAATTTGTTTATTCTGAAAGCCATGGTCGAGGGTTTTTCGGAATAGACTGGGGAAACTTTTGCATTTCATTTAAAGTCGTAAATTAAGAAATTTTTTTATATTTTCCATTAATCAAAGGCAAAAATGACTTGTGCAGTTTATTAATGAAATATGCGGGGTATTGGTGGAATATTCCAAATACCCAGCTCTGTGGTGGATAAACTTGTACCTTAACACTTTTCAGCATCAAACGGCAATTGTGGAGGAGAATCCTTAAAATAATGTCATAAATAGAAAATAAATACTTCAGAGATATCTCAATTACAAGTGGTGTTGCATTCTAAGCGAAGTCAACAACCGCTGCAATGCACGCCCTTGACTGCGGCCAACGACAGCGCAAATCGCTGACACCGAATTTTCACGTGCATCAGGACTTTGTGCACATTAATTGTAGTTTTTTTGCATTACCTTTTTATTATTTGTTTATGTTTTATTTTATATGTAAAATATCTAAGTAAGCAATAATGGTTCAATTGTAATAGTATAAATTAAGTGAAGTTATTAAATATGGATCAGTTCTTTGAAACATATCAACGAGTGTTTTATTGAATTGGTCATTCCGGAGGACTGGTTATATGCACTAGTACCTTCACTCAACAATAGTCTTGGTTTTGTACCTAGGCTACTTTCCACACAAATATCGAAGATCTGGTTATAGGCACCAGTATCTTCATTCAATATTAGTCTTGGTTTTGCACCTAGGCTATTTCATAACCACAAAACAAGGGTCTGGTGTAACCATCAGGACCCAGTAAAAGTAAGGTGGAATAAAAGAATTCGCACTCTTAACAAGTGGGGTTCATTTAAGTTACAGGATTTCTTTTAATCTCACGAGAAACGTAGTCTGTGAAAGGTTGTTGTTACTCAGACCCTTATTTTTAAACTATATAATTTATTATCTTGTTAATGGATAACTAAAGAAATAAAGATCGATCCTGCTTACTGGAAAACCATGCTCGTATATGAGATATTATTAATACTGATCTATATCAGATCACTTTGATTTATCGCTGCATACAAAATTGACTCCTTTCCCACTAAAGGGTTAAACACCTTTCAATACTTAGTTAAATTCCGAGTGATCCTTTAAGTGAGAATTGGGGAAAACTTTTAACTGGAGGGAAAACTTCATTTACTCGCATTGGTAGTATTTGGTTGCATACTAAAAGAACAGGATTTTAATTTCATATAATTGGGTCCTTGCAATTGTTTTTCTCACAACTCCTACAAATATTATACTTGACTTTCTTAATACCATTAAAGGAGTGCCTTTGAAGGAGGTCCTTTAGAAAACATCATCCTTTTTGAAAACGTTGAAAAGAATGCAAAAAATTCCCTACAAAGCGAAATGTCGCAATAAAAATAATTTGAAATGCTTACGAAACAAGTCCTGCGCTGAGCATCAGAAAGGATTTCATATGCGACGCTATGCACGTGTGTTTTTGTTTGCGAAGTATATTTGAGGAAAACAGTAGCAAACAGTTGGAAAACACATCAGGCCACATGGAAAAAGCATTGAACCGAATCGAATTGAAGCCAACACGAATAACTAACAACAACAACAGAAACAACAACAAAACAGCAACGGCAGCAAGAAAAAACACATATGGACAACATTATACCGAGTAGTGCTCGAAACTGTCGTCAGAAGTTCATGAAAATGTCGTAGTGCGAGTATGAAAGAACACGTTAAAGTTGGGCAGATATTCGTATTGGAAAAGAAACGAGTGGGGTTAAGCGCGTAGTAAAAGGAAAACAAAAATTTAAGCTGCAAAAATGAAGGAAATTAAATAAATAAAATAAATATATAAATAAAAATGTGAAACACAACAATCAAGACACACTCGAGCAATGCTGAAATGTCTAAAGATGTGTGTCTAATGGTACACTTTGAGTGTGTCCTCCGGGTTCCATTGAGTCCATTTTTAGATGAACTTCAAAAAGTAGTGTGTAGGTAAGCAACTAAAAACCTCGCACTTTAACATGTGAGCGTACTTCTGCAACTAAGCACGCCAGGACACACTCATACATGCACATACCAGCCTAGTTTGTAGTGAACTTTTTAACATGGCCGCAAAATAGTGGAATATGGGTTCTACGTATTTGCTGTTGCTGCTCTTGTTGTTGTTGTTGGTCTATTTGTCATACATGAGCACACATGCAAGCATAATCGGCGATGTCTTAAAGAGCCAGGCGTGACGTGCAAAAGAGCGCCAGCAATCGTACCGAAGAAGGAAACAAACAAAGAACGAAGGACGAGTAAAGAAAAAGAAATTACGAATTCATCAAAGCATGCTTTAACCTCATTAAAATTCAGTAAATGTGGGCTTACACATGTCCTTCTGGCTCTACAGCTTAGCTCACATGTAGGGTGCAAGCTGTGGCCATAGCTGGTAGTACCGCTGTTGTTTGTTGTTGTGACGATGTCAATACAAATGCTGTGCAATCCGTTGCGTTGATGTTGTTGGTTGAACTTATTTAGCATTTAATGTGCAAAAGCTGTGCGCCCAAGATAAATGTCAGTGGGATGGGTATAAGGTCACATAAAGGACTGGGGGTCGCCAACTTTCAAGCACATCCTACAATCGGAAATTTGCCTACCGTGTTTGTTATTTAAAAATGTCTGAATTCTGTTTTATTTGAGCTTTCCCGATTTGTATACTTATGTGTGTTGCTGTATGAGAGTGTAAGCCTTTGTGCAAAGGCACGTGTGCATGCGTGAGTGTGTGGGCGGGAGTGTAACAATGCCACATCAAAATTGCAAATTTAGAAGTATTGTATCAGATTATGCAAATCATGTCGAGCCTCACAGCTCGCGTATGTTTTGACATGCAAACGTTGGAAGGAAATCAGATTCAGTTATGGTGAATGTCCTTGAAATTTGGCTAAGAGCAGATTTACAGCGATTTCTTAAGCTTGCGTGCAATTTGTCTGATAAAAGTATCTGCTTCAATTGATTTTATTTTCTTCCCTTCGATTTCCATGACAGATGTAAAATATTTCTTAAATGCACAAACAGCAGACTGGAGAAATAGGGCGTAACCATGTGAGCGTTGCAGTCAAATGACTACATTCTCCTTTGTACATGTATTTTGATGAGGTTGAAAACAAAGCTTCATTCTTCAGTATGCTAAATGTCAAGTTCATATATGACGTAGGCAAATGATTTGAATCGTTCTAGTTCTGCTGGTATTCAAATTAATGAGAGCAAAACAATTCAAGTCATTTATGGAATTAAATCAAATTTATTTCCTGTTTAATTTATAAATTACAATGTGTCCTTTGTGAAGATGAATTTCGTTCACTGACAAATTCCACCCACACAAAATTTTGCTTATTCAAAAAAATAGTGAATCAAAGCAGGCGAATCAGATTTTGACTCGTTTGTTTCTTTCTTTTGTGTGCAACCAATTCTCAATCACGTTAAACTTTCAGTGGGTTAAATAGTGATTGAGAATCTTTCATAAAGCAGAGTAAAGCAGAGTAAGAGTAAAGCAGAGTAAGAGAAAAGCAGAGTAAGAGTAAAGCAGAGTAAGAAACAAAGCAGAGAAAAAAACAAAGCAGAGTAAGAAACAAAGCGGAGCAACAAACAAAGCAGAGTAACAAACGTCCAAAGCATTGTAAAAAGTAAAGCAGAGGAACAAACGTGCACGGTAGAGTAGCAAGTTGGAGTAAACCAGAGGACTACTGTGAACCAGGAAGTTTTATTCTGTTGACGAACCCTGGAATGGCTGAGCTTTTCTTCGGCTCCCGAAAAGTTCGTGACACCTTGCTACGAGTAAATACCTGGGAAAGTCTAAAAAAGACTTAGTGAAATAGAAGCAAGCCCCGAATCAGTAAACAGGGTA
Source organism: Clusia tigrina (assembly GCA_920105625.2). NCBI lineage: Eukaryota > Metazoa > Arthropoda > Insecta > Diptera > Clusiidae > Clusia > Clusia tigrina. The sequence continues at coordinate 180,525,951 of OV050033.1, forward strand.
AAGTGAAATCTGCGCGGTATGCCATTATCCTTGAGACCGTTCGCTGAACTTTCGAAACTGTAGTTGAATCTCTGAAAGAAATCACTTCATACAAAAGTGTCAGCTGAAGTCTGGAATAAATCAATTGATGCCTCAGATTGTTCTTCTGGTTAATATCCGGGATGGAACTTGTTTCGACTAGTGGGAATTGTGAAACAGGACCTAAGTCCTGTATATAGAATTATAGTTTTTGAACTAGTACGAGTATTTTCGGTCATAAACTTGGAATATATTAAATAAATATTGTAGAATTAGTAATCCACTATTTTACAGGACCTTTTCTCATTTCTTTTGTGCAGTTTATACGAGTATCAACCTTTGGAGGCTCATTATTGACCTGTATATGCTTTCTAAATTGGTTGGATTCATCCAGGCCGCGTCCACACCTACTCCCTTGTGGCAGACACTTTTTGTGTATTAAAAATGCAAACTAATCCTGTGCTCTTTGCCCAGTATCCACCTTGTAGACTCTCCTCTCGTGCTGCTGTTAGCCCTCTTCTGCTCTGCTCAGATAATCTTTCGCATATTCCCCTGCCCTACATGTTTGCATTGAACCAGTTTTTAGCGTTCCAACGTTCTGAAATATTTGAGTTTTCATACCGCCATTTCCAACACACTCGTTGCCTTGGCTCCTTTACAGATATCCCACTCGCCGGCATACAAGTGGCTGCCTGTGTGTACTTGTGTAAACACAACCTTCGCTTTCGGAGCGTTGGGCAATTCTTTTTGCTGCAATTGTACTGAAATTAACGTGGTATCTGGGAAATTTGTAAATTTATGCAAAGACTTTTATTCCGCGTGCTTCTTTTTTGCGCAATGTTCAAAGCGCCTCTTAAGTGGCTGGAAGATAAACCTATGTTCTTCCATTAAGGCGAAATTTTGCACAATTGCTATCGCAGAAATGTCGGAAATGTTGAATGCTTCCACAGACAGTTTGATGAATGAAAAACTTCTGGCGGCACGAGCACACCAGCAAAGGGCGTCCACCTCGCACCCAAACATGCAATTGCCGTAACTGCTGCTGATAAAGTAAACTTCAAGGAAAATATTAAATTTCCATAAAAGCACGATTGAAATTACAGAAGTTTCCTTCCGGTGTCTTGAAGGTAGGATTTCTGTTGTGAAATTGTAGCTGCAAGCGGAATGCAGTGTTGCTGCGGGTTGTAGAAAATGGAAAATGCATTTGCTGAGTGTGGCTTATGTACACTCCCAGCTGCGCTACTCGTTCTGAGACCGCCACCTACGGAGTAGCATTTAACCAACAGTTGAAGGCGGAGGAGCAGACCTGTATGTGTGCCAAATATGCCGCTCAGTGGTGGAGGACGCAAGCACTTCATTCAAATCAAGCCAATTGCAGTGTTTAGAATTTGCAAGTATGTTGCTGTTGGCCTTGTGAGATGCCGTTGTGTTGTTGTTTGCGGCAAGGTGCACTCACGTCCGTGTAAAAGCAAAGGAAGCAATTTCGGTTGAGAACAAGATTTTATAAAAAATTCAAATGGAGAATCCTTGCAATTGCGGCGTAAAGTAATTTGAAGTTGCATACTACTCCAACCCAATCAAACCCATCGCATCCCAACCCGTCCATATGCAATTCAATTTTTCTCCCTCAAGCCCAAAATTGTGGCCAATAATGCCAATTGTAATGATTCTGTGGTTTGGTGCAGAGTGCAGTTTCGGAGTCCTGCAGCGCGAAGCGAAAATAAAAACACCTCGTATTACACCATGGAAACCGGAGGAAGGAAGCAGACGGAGTCAAAGTTTTTTCCGTTTTTCAATTTGTGTGCAGTTGAAAGAAAACGAGTTAATGGAAAATTTCGCTATTGTGATTTGGCATTTGGGCGTAAAGTGAAGAATTTTGCACTTCTGTGCTGCGAGCAGAACAAACAAGAAAGGAAAACGTACAAATTCGTAGCAGAAGAATTTCCTTTGCAATTTGAGCAAACGAAATTAAGACGGAATTTTTATTAAATTTGTTTGGTTTTTATTTCGTTGCTGGAGTTCTTTCTGCCTGCTGTGTGTTGGCGGCAATCCTCGAGCGTATTAAATAATGTATATTTGGGCCATCATCACACCCTGATCATCGTCATCATCATTGCTGTCATTACTCATTTCAGTTGACCTCCAGGATATTCTTCCTTAGTGTTATTGCTACTTCTTTCTGTGATGTTGCTTCTTACCATTCAAGCATATTTGTATATGCTCTCTCAATAAGCTTTGGCATGATTAATGAGCACTCAAAATACAAATACGCAACATGTTCGGTTTCTTGCCTAGTAAAGCCGCATTATTATCTAATCATGAGGTGGTTGCTTACTGCTCAATGGAGTCATCCAGTGACTTGGAATATTGCTCTCACAGTCTTTAATTCCATTTTTGTGTATTTAGAGGAGGAATGTCTTGTGTGAAGCTTGCTGTGGATTTGCGCTTTTGATGTTATACAAAGAGTTCGAGGAACATTGTGCACGAGTTTAATGCTAGAATCTGTCATCGAATCAACATGAATAGAAAGTAATGCACAGAAGTTAATAAAGAATATGTTTGTATTTATTTGCATATGCAAATCCGAAACCCTGGGGAGGGGGTACTAGTTTATCACCAGCAAATTGTTAGGTATCATAAGGCATTTATGAATTTAAGGACACATTCAGTACCCTTTAAACAGAGTAGTCATTGATTTAATATCAGGATTTTCAGAAAATTGTAATACCAACAACAAAACCACTTTCGAAATGAACTTTTGGGATATGTTGAGCGTGTTAGTGAAACCACTCAAACGACCTTCCAAATAATCACGTCCTTCATTATGGCTTTGGGAGCATGTTCTCAGTGACTTTAAATGTGATGTGAATGTTAAAAGTGACATGAAATTAAACTGCAACTGGGCGAAAGAGAAATTTACAGGTATCAAATACGAGTATATTCGTATGTAAAAACACCTTCAAATATTGACGAAAGTGTTGCATATTTCAAGGGTGGTGCTTAAGCGTATGGCTTTAGGGTAGTGCTGATATTGATATTACTTGATCATATTTCTAAGATGGCATTGCCGCTCCCTGCCTTATATTTTTACCATATAATTTTATGTTTTATCCATAACAAGTTTCAAATCCGTTCATACTCGTACCAGGAACAAAATCCACTTTTTGCGAGTATTAAAAATTTACATTTGTTGTTCATTTGCCAAGCTTCCGGAAAAGGCGTAGTTGCAGAAATAAACTTAATTAAAACGAACCTACATTTATGACGAATATAATGAAGTAAAACCAAGCATGTTTTCGCTACTCATTATCAAAAGTACGCTTGAAGAATTTCCCACTAAACACAGAAATAAAAAGTTATTCTTACTGAGGAGAAATAGAGAAAATACAAGTATAAAATATACGACTAAATAGAAAAATGCTTAACAGCAACCGCTGCAGCAGCATTTCTTCGGGGAAGATACTACTAAATAATTGCATTGTGCATGGAGGAAGGAGCAAAAGAATTTTTTTATTTTTTGTATGGTTTTGTTTTTTTTCAGAGAAAATAAAAACAATTAAGAGAAAGGGATGAAAATGTCAGGTTAAAAACCAAATAAAATGAAGGAACTGCGCCAATTGCATTCACAATTAAGAGCCTCCGTTTCTTAAGAGCTGCACTTGTCTGCGCCTTCGGCAGTGGATGTGAATGTGGATGTGGCTGCGGCTGTGGTTGTGGCTATGCGTGGGTGTGAGTTATGTCAGTAATTCTTGTTGGAAACCACGAACCCAACAACAAAGGAACAGTTGACACAAATAATGCAACTCTGACACAATGGCTGCAGGAATATAACAACAATGATCGTAATTAAGTGAGAGCCGTTGAAGTCACGATATAATTGAATGACGCAAGGAGCAATATGACAGATGCAAGAAAATTGGCTTTGAGGAAGTGTGTGCAACCGCAAATATGCGCGCGTCGAAGCAGTGAAAGTGACAGGCAGTGGAGCAGTGGTTAAATTGTGATTTACTCGTATATGGAAAGTTGAATTTATATTTAAACGGAGGGGGTGGGGTTTGCCCGCGAACCTCCCAACTGCATACAATTTATACAAGCGACTAGGGTGGAAAATTCTTTCATTGAAAAAGGATTAACTGCGAGTTTGAATATGAATATTATTATAATTATTATACCCTACACCATAATAAATTATGACTGCAAGGGTTTAGGGGAATGAGTACTAGCTTCTGAGGCCTTCGACTCGAAGAGAAAAGATTTTTAAGAAAGAAGCAAGAAGATCAAGCCCGAGGCAGGATTTGAACATCTGAGTGTGAGTCTAGCATTCTTACCACTAGAACACAGAGGGCGGCTGCGAAACATTTTTGTCTTTCATTCTGAAGCATCTATGAAGAATGTTAGACTGAAGGAATTAAGTTTTTTCGATGGGGAATTTTTGCATCAATCTTTGGAGCAAGTTTGGCCTCCGATGATTTTTTTTGAATGTTTTCATCTGTATTTGAATTTCACTATTGTTCCAATAGGAAGTTGGTTGCTCCAATTTCTTTGAATCTTCGGCAATTAGTTTTTTAGAGCCGGCTAATAAAAGTCTGATTTGGACCTCTCACTATATCAAATATCTGAGCCCAGTTTTAAGAAGAATGGATCAGCACTCAAATAATGGATCAATTAACATAATATGGAACCTAATGAAGAATATAGGCTGGATTGTATCGAATAACATTATAGTACGATCTTATAAGAAGTTCCTAAGGATTTAATGAAGGCCTCTTTGTATAGTCAGTGGCATCTTCCGCCATTTTCAGAACAGTATGGTAAGAGCGTCTAAGCGGTAACTATACTCGGCTTGGATTATCAGTGCGTGTGCAGTGCCCCATTCCGTGGTATCACAATGGGTGACTATTTGTGCCTAAGTGTGCTTCTCGCTGCCACTCCAACCTAACCTAACCTATGGTAAGAGGAGGGATGTCTATCAATTCTCCTCAACAATCGATTGGGTATTTGATATTATCTTGAGACTAGGCTCAGGTAAGTCAAATTCTCTTGCAATGGTGGCGATCTACCAGTGAATCATTTTGGTGTTAAGAGCTCCAAAGAATCTTTTTTAAAATATTATTTAAATGTAAGCGATAGTTGAATGGTTTTTTATGGTGACTTTTCCATGTGGACTTCCTTTGGCTTTCCAAAGTGCCTTTCGTCTTAGTGTAGGGAACTATGTTGTTCAAAAAGACTTGTGATTTATAGAAAGTCAAAAAGGAAGAGGAATTGCTGCTGATAGAAATAGTTGGAAAAGAGTTGATATGGTTCCCAAGATTCATCCCGATTTAACCGTGATGATGTTGTCCATAGTTGTCCTCATTTTTCATGTTGTTCTCATGAAAAACTTACCAATGATCGAATTTGATTTAAACAGTTTTCTTTCTATTTCTTTAAAAAGTTCTTTGCAACTGATTTTGGTATAAAATCAAATCCAATGGGAATCATTAAAAGAATTTATAATGCTCAGCATTTGAGCTTGAATCCTTTGAGCTTTTATTTGCAGTGCCGCAATGAAAACATTGATCCTGCATATCATAAACGGTTTCGCTTGCAAGAGCCATAAAACATTTACGGCTTGTTTATTGAATACAATTTAACAACTGTTAACCCAGCGCTGCGAGACACCCCCTTTACGGTATTATTAGCAAGAAAATATGACGGCCATTCGCAGAGATCTTTGAGCAGCGTTCCCTATTAAATCAATTTTTTATAACCATCAATAAAAGAGGTGAATAGATGGGATATAGCGGAATTGCCGGCTATAAAAGGAACATGTAAATGAAAGGAGTGAGTCAATAAAATGAAGACATTGACGGCTTAATTGAAAATTGTGGCAATTTAAAGGCTATTCAAAAATATTACAAAATTCTATTCACTTTAATTGCTCATAAAAGGCAAGGAGTAAAACCAATGCTCCCACTCCTACTCCACTGAGTTTGTGTTTCCGTTTGAAGCTTCGCCCGTGAAATACCGAACAACAAGCAAAAACATTCTGACGGTTGCGAGTGCTCTGAAATTAATGATTATTTAATAATATTTTGCATAAAGCCATGAATTGGCGCTCGTTGTGTCAATCGCCAAATCCATGCAACATGAGCCACAGCAGGAAAGTTTGAAAAGATGAGAAAATATGCAAAACCAAATTAAACTTTATTTGATTGTACAAAAACTGCAAAACAATAAGATAAATATTATAATAATTCCGTTTGAAAATGGAATTTTTAAAATTCACTTTCTACGGAATCACCGCATTGACATTGTTTGCGTCAGATTATTTCGCACTACCGGCTCGCCCCATTTATATCTTATTTTTCTGATTGCAAAGTTCCCCACAAATTTGCATAATTCGTTGCCGAGCTGGGCGGAAATGAAATGGAATTGCACCCAGTAAGCGGAGAAGATGGAGAAAGGAAACCGAAGTCTCTCGTTAAGCACATTATTTATGCTTAACCATATTGCAAATCTATTTATTATTACATTTCTTATGTGTTCCCATTCACTGACATAAGCACTGCCACAAGCACTGCCTATACGAAGCTTCAATAACCCCCCAACACCACCGCCACTTGGCCAATAAAGCCGACAGCTGGCAGCATGATGGAGGCTGCAAGCGTAACAAACAGAAGATTTGTGGTCTGCAGACACGGACATGCTTCGCTCACTCCCCCATTCACTCGGCGAACTTGTAAGTCAATAGATTCAACAAGAACGTACGCGTGCAAAAATATTGTATTATATTTGTCTGCCTGCGTGTGGCCGCAGGAAAATATTGATAGTGTTAAGCAAATTTGTTTGCTCAGATGCTGCTCCATGTAGGGCAATAATGCTCAATCGGTTTTCCCTTGTATACTCGTATATGACCAGCTTATGATTTTTTCTGTTTTTGCATTACGTGGTCCTGGAAGCAGTCGCTGCTCGTATTTGCTATGATGAACTGAAGTTAAGTGGGTAGGTATTTGCTATTAATACCACTTACAAGGACGTAGAACAACTGAGTTTTGGCAGATGCACACGAAATGTGGAGTGTGTACTCGTATGTACCTCAATTCAGTGGAGTGTATTTTGAATCTTGGAGGAGTATCAACGTAAAAACTGAAGGTTTTTATCGTGTAGAACACGATAATATAGCATTGTTAAACTAGACAGGTAGTTTATGTTAAGTGCTTCACGTTTGAGAAATTACATATAATTTCGTGTATGCTAAAAGATAAGCATACTTTTAGGGTTCCTTTTTATGAAGTTGAGAAATAAGCAGTTGATGTGTTGTTTACTTTTTGAGTATACGAGAACCTAACTTCTGATGTTAGGTATTGAATGCTACTTGGATCTCTGATGAGTGATTCCAAAGGTTGTAGCTCTTGAACCAAGAACCAATATACTTTAAAAGTAAACCTTAGCTGGAAGGCGTTTATTGATTACTGCCGTCATCTAGCCGTTGACTCACGAAGCTTCACTATGGAAATATATGTGTCCTCTGTTTCTCCTTCACGTTGTACAAAGCTGATGTTTGAGATGCCTCATCTGAAGCCCACCCAGCGTTCTGACTTTGAATCAACGAAAGTTCTCTGTTTTATGTTATTTGTATATTTAGTTTGATGAAAAAGAAGAAATTCCATTGCTGCACTTTAACAGTTATAGTCAAGCTTATAGTATTTTTGTAGATTTTTGGAGCACCTGAAAGTATGCTGTACTATAAATGATTTTAATTAAAATAATCATATAGACTGTAGTATATATTTAGGTGTCTCAAAGAGTACCAAAACTATTAATTGAAGGCACTTGTTTGGTATTATTCAAGGAGGCTAGTGATAAGAGCACGATAGAAGCGGTTGTACATTAGCCAAGCATCTCCACAAACGAAATAATGTGATTATGCGTATTTTCTGAAACCAGGGATTGGAAATCGGTCCCACTCGCTTTTTATACAATGCAGTGTGGTGTTGGCTACTTTGCCAGATAAGGCCAAATGAATGCCTCTTATATGCTTTGAAGAGATAAGTTGATGATATGTGAGTGGGTCGAAAACAAATCAGTTAGCAAATGCACTACTATCTCTGAGGCAGTGACCATTTCACACTAGGTCATTGCCAGCAGAGCAGAGAGCCACATGACATGGGGCAAAACTATGGTGTATTGCAATATGACTCTGGTGTTATCCTAAGATTGCTATAGTGTTATAGTCGGCCATTTATTTTAGTATGTATCACTGACTTTTAAAGTGTTCATGTTCCACTTCTTTTTTATGCCATTGGCCCTGCTAAAATTCCTTTACTTTTCCTCCACTTAATTGTCCAAGTGTGAGTACCTTTTCCTGGCGATACCGGGAATACTGCAAATGAACTATAAGACTTTTCTTCTATCAGCTATGCGAAAAATTAATCCTAACACTTGTCATTTTTTTATTGATTTATCTTCCGTTTTTGTGTAAAAATATTAATTGCCTTTTGGTTATTTATTTACGTTTCTCTTTTTACGTAAAAATATTAATTGACTTCTCTCTAAGCATACTCATATGTTCACCCAACTGGACGTACATTCCATGCCACACCATTCTTTCTGTTTTTATCAATATGTGCTGCATTCGTTCCCATGTCGTCAGGTTTTTGTGGTGTAATAAATCTTGCCTCCTAGGATGGGGAATTACTACTTCAGAGTACCCGTACATGAAGAAGCCAATTAAGTTTATTTCATTCGTTACTAAACGTCGAATAAAGTAATAATTTTATATGCCAGTTTTACTAGTCTCACTTCCCCACACTTTGCTCTCCACATAAATTCCATAAGAAAACACAATACTTCATGTTTATGTTTGCAAGGCTCCTTTGCTTTGTCTATTTAGGGAACATTACGCGGAGCTCATAATGAGCGGTTCATAAATTTGGCAGAGATGCGCCACTAAAACAGCACCGAGCCTTCCTCAAAAATGTTGATTGCTTAGATTTTTCCTAATGTTACTTGTAAATTGAAATTGTTCCTGGTGAAATCGCTTGAGCCTTTGTGCTTGCCTACCGCAATACTTGAGCATACTTGTAGGCTCTTTGCCAATGACTTCTTTCTTTCGTTATTTAATTTGGGCAAAATTTACATAGTTGTCTCGCTCTGCTCTTGTGTGGCACACAACCGGCGGCTAAATTACCTTGTCCTGCGGTTACTTGTCCGTAGTTTGACTTGCTACCACACACTTTAGCAAGTCGCTCGCTCGTAACCCGCTTTTAAACGCCAAGTCATCTCCTTTATATGAGTAGAACGCTCTGGCTGTGGCCCCTCCCTATTGACATGAACGTTTTACTTGTTCTTTCTCGAGTGGCTGCGATGGTAGACATGTTCATTCCGTTAGCTGCTCATGGTCGTCGTCGCCCGCGTCGTCCTTGTTTGTAGTGCACAGCTAAAATCTATTTGAACTTTCTCCGCTTGTTTGCACAGTGTTACTACTTTTATGCTATTCCACAACTCTGCAGCCTTTTGTTGAATACTTTGTTACATTTTTATTATGATTGTAGTCGGGACTATTGCCGTGGTTGTTGGGCGCTTTAAAAAGTTTTTAGTTCTGGGGCATGAGCAGAGGAATCCTTAAATTTCATTAAAGGATACTTGCTTTGATTTGCTCTAAGCCTGCAAGGATTGTAAGGCAAAAGTATTTTGTATAAAATCATATTGCGAGTATTTTGCTGATGAAGTTATACTGACCTTATTTCTGGGGCAGCCTTGAATGTAGCGTAGACGTGTGTAGTTGAGTAGAAGAGAAGGCAAAGTGTTCATGTGAGAATGAGTACGTACTTACACGTCCATGTGATGCCTAGGTATGCATGCATAATTACTAACTTGAGCCACAAAGGACACCAGCGCATAAATTACATACTTACGACTGACGTGTACCGCGACCGCACGACAATCAATTGGGTACGCGGCATTATCCAAACCACGGGTTATGTGTTGTAATACTCGTATATCATGTTGAGTAGCTCATGGGTGGCTACAAGATGGATACTGCCATTAGAAGTGACATATATGGACCGCCTTCCTGCACCGGCTAGAGGTACTTACATGCCGTGGACACTAATCGATTTTTACAGGAGGACTTTTTGCTCGTACATTATAAAAGCAAAGAGCATCTTCAATTTCTCAGACAACCATACTATGCTATGAACTCTTCTGTAATTACATTTAAGCATGTCCTTGAAAGTTAACTGGAACTTGGGAGCAAAAACTTATCGGGTGGACAAATTCACACTTGGAGTTTATGAGCGTCATAATAGACTCATTATGCTTACTATGCCTGGAGAACGTAGAACATTAGGTAAATTTTTTAAGTTCTAACATAACCATCCCTCTTCCGTGAACGGTTGAAAGCGTTTGATAATATTTCAGTACACCAGAACTATTTCCACCAACATCCCTTCAGAGAATATTCTTAACTTCCTTCCCAGATTTGTTGTGAAAAACTTATTGTAGTCAAGCTTGCGTAAAGTACAAAAGGATTTTCAGAATCTACAAAGTCCCAGCCTACATAACTCTAATACTTTTCTCCCTGTTGTCGAGGTCGGCAAGGTAAATTGAAAGCAATCTTCACACCTGAAGTTTGAGTTTCCTTTTTTGTTTTGCACTGTTCGACAAAGCGCACATATTAATGAGCATGTCGCGGCAAGCATTTAAATTAGTTTCAAGTCCCAATGCGCTGCACACACACAGTCTGATACCTCCGCCTACAGCCATTGCCTACCCCCACTGTCAACACACACTTTCTAACACCCACTGCCTACACGCACAGACCACTACCTCTACTCACCACCCGTTCAACTTCAACAACTCCCATTCCTGTGGTTTTTGTTGCTGATACAACTCCAGAACTCATCTACAAAGAAAACTTATTTCGCCTTCTTCCTTCCGTGCAATTCTTCCACGCTTAATTTCCGTTTTAATTTTGCTCATTTCATTCAAAACCTTTTCAGCTGCTCTCTGCACGCCCGTGATTCGTATGCTGCTAGTATAATAGAGCCTCCTGCTGCTTAGCCATGCTCCTTAGCCACGCATTTTCAAATCGGGAAAGACAACAAAGTGTCTGCTCTCCTGCCGCAGACATCGCCAGCATAACAATTAAGTTGCTCGCAGAAACCGTACAAAGCATGCTGCGCGCAGCTTAGCTTTTGCAACAAAGTTCTTGTAAAGTTTCAAACAATGCTTCAGAACAAAAGGCCAAATCGAAAGATTTTTGCTCCCAGTTTAGGCGCATTATTCGTATTTACGCTGACGCATCGACAGCCGCGCCTTGTGTCACTTGTTTCCCAATTTAATGACGATGAATTGCCAAACACCACAATTGAAAGCCTGTTAAATGACAAATAGGCGTGGCGGTGGTGGTAGTGTGTCATTGTACACAAATTAAAACCTGAACATTTTGTTGCTCGCTCCCCAGAGGATTATCATGCCTTTGATGATGGATTTGTACAGAGTTTAATTAGCATCAATTTCAAGGATATATTATCTTCAAGAATATCGTGTACACACAGCAGGCGCGTTATTTGTGGAGGTGGATAATTTACAAAATACCTCCAGCAGCAAAGGTGATGTTAAACATTGAGCTCCATAATCGTAGCTGGCTCGTTTGGTGTGCTTGTGTGCCAACAAACTGGACTACGCAGACATATTTCCAGCAACTGCCTTCAGGGCACAATTTTCTTCACCACCACCTTTAAAGCCAGCCATTGTCAACAAAGGGCGGCAGCGAACAACGACATCAAATATGGCTCGTATTTGCGTTGAGGTATTCGTACTCGTATTGGAAAATTCAAAGGGGGTAATCGTACTATCGCAAGTACACACATCTGTACAGTTTATTAAAGTAAGCCCCGTGGGTAAGAGTGAAGAGGCAGCGAGGCACTGGCACGCACAGCAAGAGGAGAAAGAGGAAACCGAAAATCCACGTACACACAGCTAAGAAGGGAAATTGACTGAGGAGCATCCAAGCAAATACTCGTAGATGGGAGTGAACAAAATCTTGAGCTCTGAAATGTGAAATCAGCAAATATTGTGAGCTGCAACATGTACGCGCCTTTGAAGGCCAGAGCAAAATGCTTAATGCGCTATTGGCAAAATACTTTGCATGCCTTTGTGAATAGAGGGATATGTGTGGGTGTGCGTGAGAGTGTGCTAGTGTGGGTGTGTTTGTGTCAGCATAACGGTAAAATCCTCTTTATGTAGCATTAAATTAACAAACTGTTTGGAGCATGACATGAGGACACTTTTGCTTCTTGAGCATAAATAAAGAATATTCTGAGGCTTAAGCGGATTTGGGGAATTTTTATTGAATTACAGAGGGTTCGCATTTTCTTTGAGGCTTCTTTTGCCTATAATGCCACCTTAGCCTTTGCTTCAAAATGAGTACCCGTGATCCTGTTATATGAGTATAGCGAACTGTTCAGTTGAAAAGTGCGCGTGAAAGGTATTGAGTAAAATTTTGTCCTTCACGTCAATCTCAAGTGGTGTTTTCTGGAATATCTCAGGCAGCTTTTCCCAGATTTGGGTTAGTTAGGTTAGTTTACCTTAAGTGTAGTCTGTGAGTTTTTAAACTGAATATATATATTTGTATATATAGATATATTTAAGGGTGGTTATACACCGCGACCTGAAAGATCTATTGTGATGCCCCTATTTATTTGAACATTTTGTATATATAAGTCTGTGATAAATCCTAGATATAAAAAAAATCCTATATATGACCATACAATTTTTAAAGCTATATTATTTTTGAAGTCTGGGAACTCTTAAACGCTTACATATGAAATTTCAGACCGATTTGGAAATGGTTTGATCTTTGATCACCGAAGTGAGGGAACTTTTGCTAATTTTGCGCAAATAGAAAAATCCGAAATTCGTGAGTGAATTAAACAAGATTTTTATAAGGAAAAGTGTCTTTGAAGCTATAGCGAAGCTTGATAGAAAATGTAAGGACTCTATACTGTCATTTGCAATGGTTTAGAAGGAGTTTACTAAAGTTCATTGTGTTCATAGAACAACCATTGCTGACTCCTACCGTCGAGAACGCTCAATTGAGGTCATAATATTACAATTTATTGAAAAAAATCCTTTATATGGTCATGAACATTTGGAGCCAGAAGACTGGCGATATAAATGGAGCTTCCATAACGATTCAGAAGCAAGAAACTATTTTAAAGTTTCCTTTGCCCTGTCCTCTGGGAATTACTTTCGAAAGGGAGAACATTTAGCAGACAATATTTCGAGTATGTGGAATTTAGGAGACGTTTGGAAGATAATTTCTCCAGGAGCAACCTAGATTTGGGGACGAACTATTCTGGGATTTTTTGAACTCCCACATATCGATCTTTGTTTGACAACAATAGTTCAAGTCAGGTTGAGGTGGCAGTCTTTTCCATTGAGATTAACTCGGAGTACAATGACTCAATACCAAAAACTCAACGGATGCCATCGTTCTAACAACAGATACGCTGGATACCACTCCGTCTTTTCTGTTCCGCAAAATCGAATTAACACTTTGTAAAAAAATGTTTAGTTCATCGACGGTTTAAAATCAGAATCGGAGAGGGAGTTCAATGATGTATCGAAAGTTCAGATAATTGACTTGAATCAAAGAAATTTATAAACGAAATTTCGCTGATTTATTGAAAAATTCCTGGAACAGAATTAAAGTGGGATTAAATTTGTGCTGTGCTGACCATTGCCTTTACCCAAACCATACTGAACCCCAACATGTATGGCGGCTTTTAGTGACGCATTTGTCGCAAAAGGGCTCAGAGAACTTGGCTCAAAGTACAAAGCCGGCACTAACTTAGTTGCCATTAGCAGCCTACGCCCAAACACTCGTACATGGCCAGTCATACGGACATACCTAAGCTTTGAGCCTACAGACAGTTCTCTGCTGGCTGTGCTCGCAAATGCGGACATAACTCATTCACAGGAGTAATGTCCGCCTGCCAGCGGGCTTTAAATTTGCGATTCCTTTGTTTGCATGCACACATGCTCAAAGGCCTTCGCAACAAACACAAAAAGTAAATGCAAAAAAAACAAATGGAAAATTAAGAAAAGCGGAAAAAGTCGCAAATGGAAAATCACAGCCACTGCACAACAGCGGCAGCACACATTTGGGCATATTTTTGAAAAGTGCGCCGTCAAAAGACCAATGGCGGCGACTGCCAGCAAAAGTTGTGTCGGCTCGCGCTGTGAGTGCCGGAACATTCGTTGTTGCTGCTATTGTTGTTGTTGTTGTTCGTGTGCGCTCTTCCTGTGCCTGTGACGTATCTCGCGTTGCCACTGGTAACTCTTGACCCAGTTTAAAGTATTGATGTGTTGTGGTTTATGCCATATTGTTTTTGCATCGTTGTTGTTGTTGGTTTTGTTGTTGCTGTTGCTGCGCGTACCAACACAACACTGATGCGTACACGCAGAAACATCCTGCGATATCTCTCAATTTGCACTACGATTTCGTGCGTGTTTTTTATGATTGTTCTCTTGCGTTGTGCTCGCCTAGATTGCGCGATATGCATGCATTCCTTTGCTCCGTAGCCCCCTCACCGCACTCTATAGGGACGTGTCACTTTGCCCTGCTGCGACGATAAATGCGTTTTCGGTTCGCTTCCTTTTGCAGTATGAAATTACACTATTTGCAGTGTTTTTTGTCGACATCACTGTGAGTCGCTTCAAGTTTTGTTTATGTTTGTTGTGTGTTTTTCTCAACGGCTTTTTTCGTCGAAAACCACAAAACTGAAGCTCAATTCAATTTACCGATTTTTTTGGTTGTTGTGTGTAGGGAGGGTGTTACTAAGGGTTATTAAGCGAAATTCCCGCACGTCATTTAAATGTAAATAAAAATTCTTTTGCATATACAAGTCGATATTTAAAACATGGAAATCGTAAACAAACTCTTAGCAACAAACTGGTAGCAAGAGGCTTTAGTACGGATTCCCATTGGTTACTTAAATGTATTGCCAAAGTAAAGAATCATAGCAAAGCACTCCTTTGGCTCTGAAGAGACTGAAGGCAACATGCCACCACAGCTCAGTGAGCTTTTTCTCATAACTTTCAACAAGTATTTCATACCGCTATTCAACGTGTAGTCTATCAACGTCAACACTCTTCCTACAAACTAGAAAATTATGCAAGTAGCTGGCAACCACAAATTCCAACTATTTTATACAGAGTTTGTCCCATATAATTATTATTATATACTTCAATCAACAGATTTTAATATTAGTGATGCTACTACAGATCATATCATTATTAACTCCATTAATTACATTATCAATTCTATATTCCAGATATATATCTCAAAGTAATATGGATGCGTGAGCACCACTTTCTTTTCTTGCAGGCATATGAACCCATTTTGATAATGTACGTATAATATCCTTAGAGTTCAGCAAATATTGTGTAATCACTAGAATTTGAGTATATTCCACCATCTCTATTATAAGAAGAATAGAAGCGGAGAAGGATTAAGTAAAGTTATTCTTATATGACAACTCAAACTGTCTCTATCTCTGACTATAATACCAAAGATCCAAAAGAAAGAACTCAATATAGCAGACAATCTCTAATATGAATTTAATACTAAGATTTTGTCCCTTAACTGGATTTCAGGACATTCAAGCTCAAATTGCACACTCGATCATCCGAAATTAATACACTAACATGTCTGCATTTCAGATCCTAACAAAATCTAACTCTTTTCTCAGCTTCTATCGATGAACATATTGTTATGAAAATAATATTTTTGTACGAATAACTGGATTGTGTGAAGCAAAAAACACTGATTATATATTTTTTTTTTATTCAGGTTTAATAAAAGTAGTTTAAATAAAGAATTAAGAATTAATTAAAAGAATAATAGAACCAGTTTTACTTCTGGATCCAAATCATTTCTTATCGCTACCACAGAAACGTGCATCAGAGGACTGTTGTTGTTTTATGGATGTTATATCATAAAATTCTTTTATTATAATACTTTGCTTTCCGAAATGTTCTTGTCAACACCAGAAGCTTCTCCTCGCTAGTATGGCGAAGAAATCTCTTTCCCCTATTTTATGAGGGCAAACAATGAGTCTCTGTTGTACGATTGAACCACCCTCACGAATATGCTGGAATATTTTTGAAATTTACGATACAATCCAGGGATCGAAATATTAATGAAACTAATTTATATATTCCTACGTAGAGTAAGTCTAAGATACGGGGGATCACTTACTCGTTGTGTTACGAAAATTAGTTTATGTCAATTGTTCGGATCACTGGATTGTGTAAAGTGAACCAAACTAATCGTAATAGTGTAAACAAACTTTGACAGCAATATATTTATTTTACTGAAGACTACGCGTAAGGTTCTGTGCAATTAAGGCTCTTAATTATTCTGAATGAGCGTTAAACTCAAAACTACTCCAACTCGTCTTAGAGCAGATTCTTACATGAGTACCTGGACTTAGTGCAGTTAGCAGAACTTCATCGCTGCGTGGTCCTCTGATTGGAGCATCAATAATAAACGTTATAGCCATTAAACTTACTCGTGCAGAACCATGCATCATTCTAATTGGACTCATTTTATATAATTCACAACTGTCTTCACCGCAACTCTGCGAGTCTGCCTTGCTATCGATTTCCCATTGCGGCTGATAGTCGTGTATGCAGGCATGTATATTGCGGGGTGACAAAACATGGCATGTGTTGACTTTTCCATTTCGCCACAACACTTACTCTCTTGCCCCTGACCATTGCCGTATGCGAGATATGTTGATTTTGTTGATTCGACTTAATAACACAAATGCCTCGGCTGTTAGGAGGGTTGGCTAGGGGAGGATCAGTGTCAAGAGGAATGGCAAAAATGCTGATAAAATGGTTTTCATGTGCGTTTCAATTTCTGTCACACACAGATATGAGTATGCGAATCTAGCAGCAACCCAGCAGAAAAACTGACCCACCTTAAAGTAAGAAAATAGATAATCCTTCTAAATATTTGCGCCGCAATGATAGCAAGACAGTAATACGCGGTTTTTGTGTGAGCTCTGTGTGGGCTAATTTTTGTCCCATTTATGAACTGGTTTTCGGACCAGTTACTAGCATATGAAAATAGTTTTCATAAGTAAGTTTTATAAAAGGATACTTTTTAGAAAATATTTTTTAAAAATTTTTCAATGTTGTTCTCTATTAAATCAACAAATTTAGTATGCAGCATATTTATAGAATGATATCACCAAATTATCAATATACATGTATAGTAATATCCAATATAGTATTCAATGCTGTCACGAAATCTCTGCCTTCAGTGTTTCAGCGGAACGAAGCTGCCTCTAAATATGGTGAGATTACCTAAAATGTGAAAAGTTGAGCAAATATACATAAAATTCGCCAAATACTTCAATCTCAATCTTTAATTCGATATTGACACTAGTTGAAGGGAAAATATTGCTCTGTAAAATATTGGTTAAACCGACTCCTAAGAAGAGAAACACTGTTAATGCAGCTTGTGCTGGCGCAGGATGGCAATGACAACTATTTTGAACCCATGAAGTTGTCCCTTGAGTGAGGCACTGAAGAGGTGCAGTATCTTTCATGCTCTGAGAGCGATTCTTTAAATGAGAGAAACCATAAATGTCCAGCTTATAATTACTCCATTTCCCTACTGGGATGCTGAATATGTGGGTATGCAGTGTGGAGTTAGTTTTGCGTATGGGTTTTTGTGAGCCTAATGAAAAGGATAATAAAATGGTGTAAAAGGCATGTGAAGTTTCAGACATCGTTCGACTTAGTTTGCGTTACTTTAGGGGAATGCGTGAGGACATGGGTGTGTGTGTGTGTGTGTGTGTGCACCACACATTCCTAATGAGTTATTTTATTATGCTGACTAGGCGTACGAAAACATGTCCTAGAGCCTTCGTATTCATGCCAGCACGCGGAAATGAGTTTAATGTCACAAATCAGTGACAGTTGTTGCTTCTGCTTCTTCCAAGCTGTCATCTAACTTAATTGTTTCTCTTTCTTTCAGCTGCAGTTGGGTGGGTCCTTTATGCGTTGGGTTGAAGTGAAGTGAAGTAATAGTTCTGCTGATTATGCATATTTGCGGCTATTAACAGAGCAGCAGAGAACAGAACAGAATAAAGGAAAACCTCGTTAGTGCCCTCTTTGGCTTTATTACTGGCAAAGCTGTTTTCGTTTAACCTGCAGCTAAAATGACGTTAGCAACTTCACAAAACAATTTTACCCCAAAAGCACAGAGAAAATACAAATAATAAACAAACAAAAAAACAACAAAAAAGTGAGCAAAAATAATTTGCCTTTTACGAAAGTTTCCCTTTACAAACAACCAATAGAACTTTAAGAATTTTCACAGCATAACTCTTGGTTAAATATGATTTCCCCCCTCCCTTTACGTGTACTCCATTCCCTTTGAGTGTTCGCAAGTTAGGCACGCATACCAAATGCACGGCCCTATACGAGTATCTCCAAAAGGTGTGCAGCAAGCAAATTTGTTTTCGTGTTTGTTTCTGTAAAGTATCTCGCACACAACTCTCAAACAAGGCTGCGTACTAACTGAGTTGTTTGCAGGATGCATGCGCGCTTTAAATTCACTTTAAAGTTTTCTCGCTCAACTCCTGTGGCGGCGTAGATGCGCCCCGCAACTCTGCTGTTATCGGGCAATTACTTTGTAAACTGTGTGTGAGAAATTCTTTTCACCTGAAATTGGCTCGGTTAAATGAAAAATGTGCGCAAACTGTTCCGAGTTGTTTATGGAGTTTTTAAATATTAAAGCTTCGTAAATTTTTAACCATTTCCCTTTGAAATACGAGTACGAATATTGAGCAAAATATTACAAAGGGAGACTTATTTCGAGAAATCATAACAAAGTCATGTGCTGGGGAAATTCAGTAACGGAGTAACTGAGTCTGCGAAAGGTTGACACCTTGTGTGATATATCATGAGGAGCCGTCCTTGGTGTTATCCCCAGAGCGAGAAAACACATCTTCCAAAAAATTACTGATGGTTTAATGATGGAATACAATGTGAGACGGATGAGATAAAGTATTGATAGAACGAGAGCGACAGAGCGAGTGTGTGTCATCTTCTGCGAAAATTGAGTTAAGGGAGTAACTAAGTATGCGAGAGGTTGACACTTAGTGTCGTATATCATGAGAAGCACTCCTTCATTTATGGTGTTATCCTCAGACCGAGAAAAATTATCTTCAAGAAATTACTTATTGATGGATTGAGGAAGTATGGAGAGAGGCAGATAGAGAGAGAAAATATAGATGGAGAGAGAGATAGATAGATAGAGAGAAACAGAGAGGAGATAAAGAGAGAGAGAGAGAGAGAGAGAGGAGAGACAGGGAGATACAGAGCTAGTGCGGTCTTTTACTGAGTTCGAACTGATCTTCATAGTAGAGTATCAAATATATCCTTACTACTGAAAATGGTGTCCAGTTTTTTTTTAACAAAATTTACTTCCTTCTGAAACGTTTTATGAGGATACTCCGATTTGCATTCAACCCTATCGAACAGTATTTTCCCTTTAATAAATGAATGAATTTATAATGTGGGGATCAGGATTCTTATAAGAACCCCACTTGAATTTCAGGAGGAAAATTACGCTGAAATAATCGCAATAAGGTTTCCTGTATCGTATGTGAATTCTATCCAATATCGTCTTAGAGAGAGGTACATGGAAAATATGCAGTACGTGATCGTCAAGACATCGTAACCCACATGCTTTATGTATTAGTCGGATATAGAGTTGCTAGTTATAACCTCCCTCTCTCTACATATCTTCCTCTCTCTAAATTGAAGTGCTGAGTCAATTGTTTCATATTATAAGTAAGTTGTACAAAATCGTACAAATTTGCTCTTAACTCAGTGTTGCAATACAACATTTTGCAGTACAACATTTCGTTCAATATTCCATAAACCTTTTTAATGTACTGAAGTGATTGTTTGAAATGATTTCCTCGATCATTTTTGATTTATTTTCGAACTTTTGTGCAAACATTTAAAAACTCTGATAGTGTATTCAATTAACTTAATATTCATATTAATTAATGTTAATTAAAACTTCCTTAACCCCGCCTTATCGTTATACGATTGCCATTCCCAGTAAAACCCATGTCGAAATTTCACTAAATGGATGTGGGCAGCAATCTGCTTAAAACGATTCCCTGGGTACAGAGATGGAACTGTATCAAAATATTAAATTCAATTATTTTGCCAAGGTAACCTCCGCCATTGAAGCGGCCAACAAAGCCACGCAATAATCTGCTTGCCTAAAGCCGCAACACGTTTGGTAGAATGTTGCCAAAACAGAAATATTTTATGGCAATATTAAACATGAAATGAATATTACGAGCCCACCAGCGCAATCGTATTACAAAAGCAATTTAAATACTGCCACCGCGCCAGGATCACGCAAACTGTATTCCTTCCCTCGTCCTTCGCCTTTCTTAACAATGCATGTAAATATAAAGATAATTAAATCGAAAATAATAATAAAATGACCCGTAAAACTAATTCAATATCTCGTTTTCAATTTCACACGCGTTTCCTTTTGCTGAATTTTCTGTCGTTCACATTTTTCTTATTGGCCCCCAACTCCTTTAAATACGCAATGCAGCAGAATTGATGGCGGACCTTCAATCGTACTCAAAATTCATAACAAGCAGGAAAACACAACAGCAACAGCAGTGAAAAATGGTAAGATGGAAATTCCATTAAGTTTCAGAAGTACAACAGCGTCCCAGGACGTCCGCGGAAGGACACCACACCCTGACACGTCCAAAGAACTCTCAGGCAATCGTAGACCATCACCAGCCCCACTGCCTCTGGACCGTGATTGTGTGTTTTTTCTGCAATTAATTTAAATGTCAATTCGGGTAATGTTATTTTCTGATGAGGCTCCTGCTCCAAAGTGGAATCACAATCGCCGCGGCGACGCTCCTCCAAGCACGGCATGTTTGCTGAATGCGAGAAAGGGGTTTAATCCAGGCGTGGATTATTTTCGGTGAAAGAATGCGTCCATTTGTAAATGACAGGCACAATTAAATTAATAGTTTAATTAATTTGAAATTTAATGAGATGGAGAGCAGAGAGACGGAGGGAGTCGGAGCGAAATTATATAAAAGAGTGAATTGGTGATTTCATTTATTGAGGCTGCGCGAACAGCGCCAAAAACGAGAAATGATGAGCAGCAAATGAAATGGCATTTCCTTTTAATTGATTTGTTAATTGCTCGCTTTTGTGCGCCTAACAGAGCGCAATATAAATTACGAAAGGTAATTGGGGAGGCAACACCAAAATTTAATCAGAAAAATTGTTTTCAGAACAGTTTTGAAACCCAAAAACTTACGAGAAAGTGTGGAATTAATGTCAGAGATTGGGATAATTTTTAAGAAACAAAATGAGGAATTTTCCTGTCGCTCTGTACCAAGTTTTGAGCCTTTGTAAATATTCACAATTAATCCGCTGCACCACCAATCCTCCGCATAACTTACCGGCTTCAAATTCTTTCAGACTCTTACGGGTATTAACCCCAAATAGCGGTGAGCATCTCTGCGTGCGAATGCTCGCTATATAAATGCTGCAAATACGCCAAAAGTCGTTCACCGACTCAAAAGGCTTTGCTTCCGAAATGTGGGACAACTTTATTATACAAACTGAAAGCCAGGCAAAAGACACGCTCACATATTTTCTTAATTAAATCCGCTTTCCAGCGACAAGTACAATGCCACTCTTTTGAATACGCAGTGCAAACTTCCGCCTCAACCACAAAGCAAGGCACCACTTTAAGAAGCAATCCAGCAGCGTGTTTGCTGGCGACATTATGAAAGTTGAAATGCATTTGCGAAGCGGAACAGAAGAAACGCAAACCTCGCTGCTCTGAATAAAACGAGTACCATTCGTACTTTATTTTTATTCATTACATTGTTTTACATGCCCGCACCGCTACACACAACCAGGACAATCATATAAATCTGCATAAGAAATTTGGTTGCTATTTGCTTTTATTTTGCACAAGTGCCAGACAATTTGTCTACCGAAGTGAAATGATTTTACACACACTCACTCTGCCTCCCTGTCACCCACTTCCGAAAACACCACCAGTGGAATGTTCGCGCACAACCCCGAAATGCCACCCCCCGCAGGGTTATTTCATTTTACTTTGCCTTATTTTGCGTTATTTTGCGACCATTTACAGTCGAAGTATAGCATTGTCTCATGCAAGGATGACACACAATACGTGGAAAGAAGAAGGATGTGCCATGAGTGAGTGTGTGCGTTTGCTTCAGGCGAAGTGGGAGTGTTGAACGAGCGGAATGCCTGTTGGAGGTATGTGTGCGCTTTCTTTCGCACAATTCATTCCGCTTGATTCGTTGCAATTTATTTAAAGTGGCATCGTTTAAACAAACACCAAGTTTGGTCTGTTTGCCGAGGGAAACTGTTGAGATTTTTTCTATTTACGATTTTTATTCAATGATGTTACTTCCGCCTAAGCATAGTCAGCTTCAATGTTTTGCTGCTGCTCCTGCTGTTGACACCAAATTATACTAAGCAAATGTTGTTTGCCTTTGATAAATTTATGTTTAGTGTGAAATTTTGAATATCTGCTCGCACCGAAATTTTGACCTTAGGCCTCGAGACGCTGCTGCATATCTGAACTGTATATGAGTGTTATTAATAAATGGACCCCATTTCTATTACTCTTATAAGTTCGGTCTTATGAGAATCATTTTGTTCGGTGTGACTTCACCGGATTTTTCAATCATAACTATAAGGATGTATTAGTCCTCGAGAAGCAGTCACATATCTGAACTGTATATCATTGCTAGTTATAAATGGACCCCAACCGTGTCACTCTCATTATGTTCAGGCTAAGGAGAATATTTTTGTTAGGTGTGACTTCACCGGACTTTTCAATCATAACTATAAGGATATATTCACTGATGGTATAGCAAACGACTGATCATCAGTGAAATCAGTGGCATGTAACACAAGAGAGACCACAGTAAAGGACTGCTGCTGTACTGGTCATGTTAGTATGTGACGCTAATTAGCTCTATCATAATAAAATTGTTTATATTCACCCTATCCACAACCAATAGGAAAGGAAGGACGCAAACATTATCACAAGAAGAATATCTCCAAAGAAATTCTGATGATTCTTTATGAGCAACTGAACCAAAGAGTGAAAATATATAAAAATGTTGCTCAGTCTGCTATTTAGTTCGAAAAATATAATCAACGGGTTTGAGGACTATTACGGAACTTAAAAGGATTAATTTTTAAATCTTTTTAGTTGGAGGAGTGTATATCCTGAAAGTTCCTAGTAGGCGATGAAGCAACGCCCAATTTGTAAGTCTCACTTTTAAAAGAATCCATTGATAAATTTGTCCTCATTTGTTTTTGTGGAAGATACACTCCCATGAAGTCCCATTTGTCTTTATTGAACGCATGACCGTGAATGATTACGAGTTTACATTTCTATTTGCCGCATGTGCTTCCACCTGAGACTCCCTGACTAGAAGCAAAATTAAATCGATCATGAACAGAAGCTTCAACTAAAATTCAATCTGTCAAAATCGTCCCTCTATTTGCTGACACACTTTAGTAGGCATATTTCAACTGTTTGTCTTGCTCTTTACATGCTCCCATATCCACTCTTATTCTGTTGAAAGATATTCCCACAGATGGTTAGCAAGGATTGAACCAGATTATTTTCTTTTTTGTTTTTACACATTAAACAAAATTCCGCAAAAGTATGCAAAATGCTTGAATTGCTTTCAGACACATGGTCCCAAGATTAAATGTGTCGCATAATCCGCTCACCGAAGAGCACTTTGCAGCACTGCATACCCGGCCTGTGCAAGCAGATACTCCTAGACACAGACTGTCAGTCAGTGACAGCTTGTCAAAGTTCTTGCCATTTTATTTGGAAAACTCTCCATATCCTTTATTTCGAGCATCCCTGCTCAAAAACAAGAAACCGATTTGATTTGCAAAAGCAGAAAAAGAAACCAACACAACCAAACCAAGCAAACGAAACGAAACGAAAGCCGAATGAAATCCTTTTAGTTCTAAATTGGGTAATTGTTCTTTCTTATCTGACTCGAGGTTATGACGCTTTCGTGTACGAGTATATCGTGACATAAAATATGGCGCAATTTAATCTTTAGCCGACTGTCTCCTGCTCAAGTCTCAAAATGGCACTGCCGCCAAAAGACGACAACAAGCTCGCAGTCAGGACCCTGTGTGGCTTTTTGGCATTTCAAAGGATTTTTCTTGTACGAGTACTAAGTTCGCTTAAGTTGAGCAGAATTGACTTTTAGCATTTCGCATTTTTGTGTTGTTTCGTCTGATTTGCTTACTGTCTATCTGTCTGGCTCTGCACGTACGTATCTACATGTTTCATGGTATTTGACCTCATATTTGTCTTTATATCTTGCCTTTTGTTTACATGTGCGGCAGTGGTTTTACATGTGTGCGTGTGCCACTACCAGTTTACGATGATGTTCAGGGGGCCACAGAATGATGCGAATTGACATTTGCGGTGAAGTTTATGACAAGGAAATATTCTTCTATAAGACTTAGCATCTTTGATGGTGTTTCACTTGTCGCGGAAGCTTACAGAAAAATATATTAATAATAATTTTATTTCTTGTCAAAGTTTTCCAAAAATAAAACCAATCATTACGAATTGGCCAACTTTGCTTTTATTTAAAACATAAAACATTATTGTACGGAAACTTTTTAAGGTTTAGCAAGGAAACATTAAATCAACTCGATACTTATCATGGAATATTATAACAAAAAAGTTTTCCCAATAAACTGCCAATTCCACTGAGTATTTAACGCACAAACCGAGGGCAGGACCCAACATACCCAACTGCCATTCACAGGGAGAGCGTGGAATTCCAAGCGACTCAAACACATAAAAGTGATTTGTTCCATCGATTCTAAGAAACTGCTTAACCAGCTTCGACGAAACTGTCAATAATGATTGGCGCACAATTTCCTGAGTAAATGTTCACTACGCTAATATAAGGGAAGGAGCAAAACCGTTAGAAATGCTATTCAAATATTAATGATACTTATATGCCCGAGACTTAGCTAATACACTTGGTGTACGTCAGTCAGTATAAAAAGCAAAGTCCTTAAATACCAAGCAATTACTTAACAAGCAGCCGAGTGATCTCTGCAAAACCATTCAATTCAGTACATAACAATATTCGATTGCCACTGAACTCGATTGCCAGAATTCCATTTGACTGAGAATATGTTCAGCTAAATGAGTCCTGATATAACTAAATACAACTTATGTATTTGGGGAATTTTACAGATCAATCTCTGGCATACACAAATTCTTGAATAATGTGGACAATATGCATTGAAACGTGACCAATTATACATTTTTTGAGAAATTATTATACTATATGTATCCGAAGAACTAGTCGAATAAACCACAGTCTTGTTCTAAGAATCCTCAATGAGACGCAATTGTTCGCTGTAAATATTATTATGAAAAGAACAGATTATGAAACTCAAATTATATCTAAAATAAATATTTTATTGAAAGTTGAATATTCACGAGAATATTTAGAGAGAATTTGTAAAATTATACATTACTGATGTTAATTTTTCTTGAAAATTGCAGAAATTTAGAATATTGATGACAATACTCACTGAAAATTGAAAAATTATAAAATACTGAATACAATTATGAAGGAAAATTTAAATATTTTCAGTGATGTATTAACGATTTAAAATTGAAAAATTATATAGCCATTTAAAATTGAAAAATTATATATCATTGAAAATTAGACATTATTAACGACAATAATTGGTAAAAAGAAAGAATTATTAAATATTCATGACAATTTTCATTGCAAATTGATAATTTTTACATTATAAACTAAACTCGACAATTTATTGTTAAATAAAATTAAAATTAAAATTTAAAAATAATATATTATTGATATATTATTATATTGTTGCGTACAAATCGTGTGAGCCAGATACTAAATGGACTCTGGTCAAAAAGGCAAGTCAGATATTGATAAAGTTCGTCTGTCTTACTTTATTTGTAGTATACTTTTAGGAGTCACCTTCAATACAATTGGCTTGTTACGGCGGATTCGGACAATTTTTGCGAGACAATAATCATAAACACAATCGAATGAAGAATTTGTGAAACCGTGACAACAGGAACCGGTTCAACTCCTAGTCAGGGCCAGAGTTAATCTATTCTTCTTATAAATAATATTTACTGTGTATAATTACCTGCCATTGAATAGAGCAATGTCTTATTCGAACTGTTGTTCATATGAGCAAATTTCACTGATTTAAACAATAATTATTATTGAACCACTTCACACATACATTTGAATACATAAAATTGTAAATGCAAACAAATAATACCAAATGTATATTCAATTTATTTACAGAGACAATTTTGTAATTGGACTAAAACAAACTTTCTGGCTGTCCTGCAATATTCCGAAAACATACGAGTGTGATTGAGAGCTCAATGGTAAATATGGAATTTATAGTATAGAAACTAAGCAAATTACCAGGTTGCTTGAATTTATTTATAAAGGATCTTATACTAAACTGAGTAATTTTAAGTTTCCATTACCAAATGCCGAACATATGGCTTTGTGGGGTCTTAAGGTGCTGCAATTCTAATGTCAATCTGGCTTTGCCGGCATGTCGGTCTATGAAGGTTGTAAACATATTGTCACGAAAATTAATTTCATGCTAATAGTTTGAGTAAAAATTCTTTGTTCGATAAATTTTCTTTAATTAAAATTGTTTAATATAACATCAATTCACTTAATCAATAGTTAAAAAACTATTATTGAACAATATTCAAGTTTCGTTTTAGTGTCCTTAAATCAGTTTTATCACTAATGGCTTTAATTCAGAACAGAACTAAATTATGACCTTTTCAATACAAGTAGTCCTGTGGCTATCGAGATCATTCCCACCCATTTCATAACTAACTTCATTAATGCAAAAGAGATGATTGTAGACTATTCAATAGTTACGACTCAAAGTTTGAGAGGAAGAGTAATGTTGTCTCTCTTTCTCTCTCTGTCTATCTGTCCCTCTCTCTTGATTAGTAATCTTTTAAACTTCAAAGCTTTCTCTAATACAGGTCGAATATCCTTAAAAATGTTCAATTCCATGTTCCAATTCATTATAATAGAAGTTCTGGGGACAAAATGAGTCCCCAAAGTTATAGAATTTCCCTCTTCTCTTTAATTTTTGTTTACTGCAATATAACTTTGCTGAACGGCTTCACGCAATAAAATCTAAAATACTCGTAATTAGTATCCTTTGCAAAAAGCTGCTGGCAAAAGCAACTTCCATATTGCTAAATGGGACGGAAATTGATAAGAACGCATCAATTTATTTGGCTTCAGTGACTACAAGCGACGACGTTGCTGCTGTGGCGCTTTGTCTCCTCCACCGCTCACCACTCAGTGCTCAATGTTCGCTGTATAGCACATTTGTCTGGTTGCCAACATTCTGCATAAGCTGAAAGGACCTTAATTGAAGAGGATGGCGGAGCGGGAGAACAGCTGTTTAAGAATTGCCACAACTTTTGTAAATATTTCATGCTTAACGCTCAAGTATGGTATTGAATAATTTCGATTCATGCTAATATCCTTTTATTGTTCTTGCTGTCAATTTTACTGTTCTTGCTGCTGTCGGTGCTGCTGCTGCTGTTGATATTGTTGTTGCTGTTGCATTGTTGCTATTTAATGAGCGGTAATTGTTCGAAAGTTATGCTGCTTTGTCAGAGGGTAGCAGCGTCCTGCAATTAATAATTTAATTGTAGCAAATGCCTTCAGCTTCTGAGCATCCTTGATAAATTGATCGAAAGTTGTGCTTTCGCCATTTTAAATTTATGAATGTTTGCTTACGAGCATTTGTCATAAATTTGTAAATTAGTTTGGCCACAATCGTTCAGAATTTATTTCCGAGTATTTTTTGATGTTGGTCGGTTTGCGGTAGGAGTGTGTATGTGTGTGTGTGTGTAGGCTAATAGTGTGCTCTGTGGCTGCTTGCACAAGTAGAGCCGTAAGGCATTTATGTATTTGTTTATGGTTAGCCTAATTGCTTCAAAATTAGCACAACATGAGGGGAACATTGTATTTATTATGTACGGCCATGCCGGACACAAAATAAGCAAACAAACCGATTAGTAAATTGCGGTTAGAAGTGGTGGCAATATTTTAACCATAATGTCCTTAATTTAAGAGTTGAGAAAATGTGGAAAAATATAATTAAAATGGTGTTTCGCAAAGGACATTTAAGAGAATTTATGGTTTAGATGCGAGGAAGGAAGGGACTTTAAAGCGTCTTACAGCACAATGATGGACAAGATGATGGATAAGATTTGTGGGAATGATAACCTTAGTCTTACTTGATGAATATGAACTGAAAATACTATAGATATACTACAGGAGCCCAACAAATTCAGATATCTTTAACCAATCCATGGTTTGATCGTTTTGATTATTCTTATTATATCTTACACCAAAATTAATTATGACTGCTAGGCAGGGTTGGGGAATGAGTACTAGATATGAAGGCTTTCAAATCCAAGGGAAAGATTTTTCAGACCATGCCCTTGGCAGGATTTGAACCTGCGACCCTCTTAGTCTAGCATGCTTACCACTAGACCACAGAAGGATATGCCATTATTAAACCAGTAAATTATTTTATTGATTTCATATTCTCTCTCCCAAAACGTTCCTCCTAACCTTTCACGTAGCCTTTAAGGTTGCCATATATGCAGTATAAAGTATCCCTATTTCCTTTTTACGGCTTAAAAGTTTGAACGTAATTCCAATCAGACATAAAATTTCAGGACTGCTTCTATTGCCGCAAACTCTTTTATGTATAATTTCTTAACTTCTACAATTCCAGCTCATCTTGTTAGAAACTTTGTTGAAAAAAGCCATTGTCCTCCCTGCCCCTTGGCCACTCTGCGTCAACATTTGATACAAGTTGCATGTGAGTTGCGTAAATCTTCTAATGTGGAGGTTGACCATAACTTTTATGACTTCAAACGAAGTGAAACATGGCAGCAAATTGAAATCTTAATTAAGTGGCTGCGAAACTACTCAAAGTTTAGTTGCAGTTTAAAGTTTATTTAGGAGTAGGACTATCAAAATTAAACAAACACAAAAAAAGTGGCAACCAACTCAAAACTCTGAGCGACGAAACAAAAGGCCAAAGTAAAATTAGTTAGAGCAACTTTATCGTATGGGGTTCCTTAAACACTGACTTCAGCTGTGTCTTAACCGAACTCAGCTCATTCCCATTTCGAGATTTACTTATCAAACACAAACCAAAGAACTTATTTGCTCTAAGCCGGCCACAATGAAGCTGTTTAATTAAAATCCTCAATGAATAGGAATTATTTAGAGTAACACTAACGTTGATTGTGAAGCTAATTGACAGCATCATCGAAAGGACGGACTGGCATTGTATCATGACTTACGCTGTAAACAATTAATTCCGCACAAAAACAATAACAAAACGTTACCGCAAAAAACTTTGTCCTTCCAGTTGTCCGCAGAAGCGAGTTGGCCGTCCACTGAGACTTCCCTCGACGTGCGGACAACTCAAATAGCAACTTCAGCGAAGCACAAAAGTGTATTGCCACTGGAATATAAACATATATGTAAGCACCCAGCGCAGAGACAAGTTATCTTGCAGCAGCGCACGTAATACTTGTTCAAGTACTCACACACGTACTCGAACAATGGACGCAGTTACTCCCATTGTGGCTGTAGTGACAGTACACTTATTTACTGTTTGTCTAATTCGCGTTACCAAAGTAGTTTTCTAACAATAACGGCGAAAAGTAAGGGTTGACTATTCATACTTCCCCTGATTCTGCTTCGCCTTCAAGACACGAGAATTGTTTTTGTTGCTTTAAGTGTGTTTGTTTAGTGCAAGTTACCCACAATACACACAGTAGGGGATTATACCGAAAGTCGCCTTGGGAGATACTAAAAATAACATGGGAGTCCAATAAGGAATTCTGCCAATTCGATTTAATGAGCGGGAACAACTAAAAATATAGTTACTTAAATCAGTTTTGTAAATAGTTCGATCACTGGATTGTGGTAATTGAGCTTTAATGAAATTGGATACGAAATTTATCAGCAATTCCCTCAAGCAAAAGTTAACAAAAAATACAGAAAATCTAAGAAATTGAACTATTTGACAAATTCAACACTTCAACAAGATCGCGAGACATGTATAAAACTATTATTAACGCAGATTCCAGGCCATAACTACACTCTTGCGTCACGTTTCATACATTTTTTTGGATCATCTGCGTTCGAGGTTCTTCCAACACTTTCGAGCATTAGTGGAAGCAGTTCATAGGCTAAAGCTACTTATGCTTACATAAATTACTTAGAATGACTATTTTTGGTCGCTTCAGCATTGTAGTTTATTTGAACATCATAAGCGCAATAGCTGAGAGTAGCCAAGATAACAATTATAATGGTGTATAGCATGTGGGTCTACTTGAAAGTTTTCAAACTTATTCCACCTTTTTCATCCGAAATTTGAAAATAAATGCGCGATCTTATTAGTTTTGTTTAGCAGAAAATAACAATTAACGAATTGCGAAAAAAATCAGTGATTTCTTATAATTCAGAAATAAAAATGTACATCAAATTATGACAAATTTATTTCATTCATAAAATGATAAATTAATAACTAAAGTTCCAGTACAATTCTATGATTGTTTGTCTTTCTTGTGTGAGTGCGAGCTCAGCACATAAATAAAAACAGCTTTAATGGAAAGCAAAAGACGAACTGCCAAGAAGATGATCAGGCACAGACATCCCAAGTAGATCGCAGCCACGTCCAGTAGGTAGTACTGAAGCCAGCTGAAAGATATATAGTAAACGCTAGTTAGTTAGTGGCTCCTTTAGGTGCTGATGTGTTGTTAGGCATTACTTTAGATTTCTGGCAGGCGACTGCAAATGAGGGGCCCCCTTATGCCGCAGCACATACTCCGTCCAATACACAGCGGTCTCTAAGGGAGTTGTTCGCTGATCCAGGAGCAACTTTTGACGATACCTGTGCAGTAGATATGAAAGAGACGTTGTGTTATTTTAAGACACTCTCAGTTCAGAAGAAAGAGTATGTAAGAGAAACATTAAGAAGCCGTTAGAGGTGCAAAGTCTAAAGACCCTTCCTTACCTGACTGCTTTTCTGTATTGCGGATTATTTATTATCGCCTGAATCGATTTGTTCAAAATGTCAGCATTGAGCGATCCCAGTTCCAACTTGATCGCATAACCATCAGCTTCCGCTCTTGCAGAGTTCGCGTTATTGTCACAACAAACGGGCATAGTCACTACAGGCACACCATGATATACGGTCTCGAACAAGCTCAAGAGTCCACCGTGAGTAACAAAGGCTCGCAACTTGGGATGTCCGAGTATGTCCTGCTGCGGCAACCACTGAGCGATTTTCACATTTGCCGTAAGATTTTTCAGTTCGTCAGCACTGCCGTCGTACTTCCAGAGCACATGATATGGCAAGAGTGCAAATGTTTTCAAAAGCAAACGACTCAGTGAGTCGGGCATGTTTGCAGTATTAACGAAAGAACCCATGGACAGGTAAATGAAACCTGACTCGCCTGAGGATGCAATGAAGTCTTCTAAATCCTGCGGTAGTGGTTTAGCTGGTCTGCAGTGTATGCATGCGACTTCAACTATGTTGGGATTTAGTGGGCGTGGAGAAGTCAACACAGCGTGTCCATTTTGTAATATGAAGCTTACGTTTTTCACCATTTCGTTCGGATGAGGCACATGAGCACCAAGTCTATTTCGGAGAACTTGGTGGACCATGTGCATTGCAGTCTAATGAAATGAGAGGTAAACGATTATATATTCGATCGAAAAGAAAAGTGACGCGATTTATGTTACTTGATAGACTGCTTCAAGCGATAAATGATAAAATGTATTGACTACACGTTCCAGTAAATTCATATCATCCGCGAATGGCGAGACAATACAGGGATTTGTGGCGTACGAACTCGGATTGCCAGACTCGGACAAACTACGAGTAAAAAATCCCACCGTACTCAAGAACATAATCGGCATTTTGTGCTGGTGGAGCAGTCCTAAAGCGCAATCGGGATATGCCCCATCAAGTATAGCCAAATCGAATTTCAGTTTCATAAACGACTCAGTTTCGGCATCTCCCAGCAAGGCATCACAAGCCTGCGAACGGAATGGAAAATATTTTTATGTGTAGAGAAAGATACTCACTTGACGCCCATTGAAGCAAATGTTTATGAGAAATTATTATTATTATTATTATTATATCTTACACCATAATTAATTATGAGTGCAAACAAAGTGTTGGGGGAATGAGTACTAGCTACTAAGGCTTTCGATTCGAAGAGAAAAGGTTTTTCTAGAAAGAAGCATTTTGCAGACCAAGCCCGTGGCAGGATTTGAACCTGCGACCCTCGGGGTGTGAGTCTGGCATGCTTACCACTAGACCACAGAGGGCGGCTATGAGAAATTATATTATATTACTGAATATCCAGTTGCCCAATAATTTCCATTTCATTCTTCAAATGGAGCATTCAAAAAGCAAGAAATAATGCATGATGGCCCACTCACTTCAAAGAAGGAACACACCGAGTCCCATATCGGAATTGGCTGCCTGCCGGACATCCGTCCACCCACCAAATCATAGTTACTGAAGTTCGCTATGTAATTAACCAACCCAGCTGGTGTGATCTCTTGTAGGCCATTCATTTTAAAGTCTGCTGGGAATCCATTTAGGAAGGTGATGTTGTGGTGCCTAAAACAATAGAAGAAAATTATGGTATGATTCAATAGGCATGGCGGCATAACTATTATTTTTATAAGTATTATTTTCTATTTTCTGAAGAAAAGTCGATTGAGGTACTTCAATTCTGATGTTTTTTAGAATATTTCAAACAAAGCCAACTTTCTTTCATCAACTATTATTTTTTATTATATGCGGTTCCTCATTCTGGCAACGGCAGGACACAGTGATAATATACTTTACTGTTATGTTCTCACTTCAGATAGGAGACACAGTTCGGACTCTCGATTATCCCTATGCTCGCTATGTTGGCCCCGTGGACAATGCGTCGATCACAGATAATTAATACTAGAGGGGAATTTTTCTGGCTGTTTAGGCTGGTTATTAGTTGTTTTGCAGTCGTCCGAGATCGTTCCGTGTGGATGCTATTCCTATGGTCGTTGCTCCAATTGACAAATCCTGCTCAACTGATACCAATAAGCGGCTATAGTCCCAGTGGAGTTCCCGGACATCGACAGTTAGCCAGTTTATTCATTATTTCGTTCTCCTGAACATCGCAGTGTCCCGGATCTCAAATAAGTCGAAGCCTATTCCACCTTCTGACGGAATTATGTATTGACTTATATATTCTTGAATACATTTTGGATTTGATTTTACCAGGGCCTTTAGTGCTGGGCTACGGCCTTGGCTGTCACTGCATACTAGAATTTGTTATCTCAGCAGTTTCTACTCAATTACTCAGACTGCTTTAATTAAAGCAAATATTTGCGATTGAAATATCACTGTCATATTGCGCAAAGCCGAGAACCAGCTGATATTTTCATTCATGTGCCAAGCAGCCCCACACTCATGTTCAGTTTTAAAGCTGTCAGTAAAGAAAATGTTTGCCAGGCCCCCTTTACTCTGGATTTCTCCCTTGTTCCTTCAAGCGGAAAGCTGACGTTATACTTTCTTAAAAATATATTATAAGTATAAGTTGGTCTTTTGGATCCAGAAGCGCGTGGTATTATTCTGACAGTCTCTCGAATATTTTTCTATGACCAGATTCTATGTTGCCATATGTGGCAATACTCGTATACATTTGAATACTGAAGACATATCGTTTTGATTGGCTCCTACCAAACCTTTCGATCCAGCGTGACAAGTTCAACAAATCATTGTGAGTATCATAGATGGCACCCATAATGCTCAATCATAACATTCTCAAGTATATTTATCTCCAAAATTATCGACTTAACCACCAGAGTACGGCAGAATTCACAATTATTGGTCTGACCAGTGCTGATCCCACAGCATCACGTCTAGTATTGAACTCCAAGTTTGACTAAATGCTCACCTGACCTGCCCAAATAAGTACCTTCTGTGCTCGACTAGCCTTTTGGTTAACTTGCGTCTTCCAAGTGCCTTTCCTATCAAGAAACACATCTGGTAATTTTATTTCGATGTACTAAGATAAGGTTCACACAACTCAGTACTGGTAGATTAAGCCCTTTCACATTTCCTTTCCGCCATCACTCCTGAATCTTGTACAGGATTTTCTATACTCTCGCACAGACAATTCTTATGCACTTCATTCGCATATCTTTATTGGAGAATATAGTCCTCCAATAACTTTCATTTTTCATTAAGTTTTTAGGCTCACCTTGCTATAAGTCCCTTTGCCAGTTCCAAAAACGGTATTTTATGTGATTTTGAGGCGCCCATTGTGACCATTAATATATCCGCTGACATGGAAGCCCCCACACAAAGCAACAGAACTATGCCACATTCTCTCCACTTCATGCTGAAATATGAACACAAAAATAAAATTTATTCACTATTATTATTATTATATCTTAAACCATAATTATATATAAAAGGGTTTGGGGAACTCAGCACCAGCAACTAAGGCCTGCGAGTCGAAGAGAATGAGATTTAGAAATTTAGAGACCGCGTTCTGGTCAGGTTTTGAATCTGTAATCCAACGACTGTGAGACTAGCATGCTTACTAGGCTTCAATTATAATTAAATTTATATTACATTCAAATATATCTTATATATTTGTTCGACATGAAACTACATGAGAGGTAAGAAACAATGAGACTCTATGCTGGAGTTGATTTTCTACACAGACTACTCACTTACTTAAGCAACTTCAATTGTCGAATTATAAAGAAGCGCCAAAGCAAGGCCAATATTCAGAGTTCTTGACCATACTATCCAGTTCCGTCTTCATGAAAGCTGCGAACAGCACAAAATCACGCAACTTGATCCGGATGGTTGCATTTCTACAATAATTTGGAGTTTTTGAACGATTCAATTGTAGCTCTCACAGCCTTGGTGCAAGAAGAGTTTTGTGAGTATCCGACACCGACCTTATAAAACACTTCCATCAGAATTGCGTCAGGAAAAGTTTACTATAAAATAGAATTGCAACAAAAACCTGAAAACAGGAGAAATCTGTGTCTTGTGAATACTCCCAAAAATGACAGATAACCTATAATGTTCTTTCAGAACTACCGAAGGTAGTTACTTAGGACAGTGATAGAATACCAGACGAATCATTACAAAAAAATCATCATCGCCGCAGTAAAAAAAACTCTTACCTGAGATATCTGTTGAATCAAAATAAATATATATTACGGAACGATAGCACAAAATATGTTTCTTCTACCACGCACAATTTAACTGGAATATAGTGCAATGCCGATGATAGACTTCACTGTTCCCGAGCAACCGACAGAATAAAACGCTTGCTCGTTTTTCGTATTAAAACTATTTAATATGCTGGAGCTACACACGCGCTGGAAGGTATCGCTATGTCTCCAGAATTGTCACAAATGAAATATATTTTCGGAGAAATTAAAATTTTTCTAAATTATTAAGATACCAACTTTTAGTAAGCATACTAACAGTTAGACGCACAAAGAAAACTACACAAGCAACGAAAAAACTGATTAAATATTTGTAAAATAGATCATATACGTTGCGGGTTTCATGCATATTCCACAGAAAAGAGCACAAAGAGCAGGTCGGAGAGGAAAGCAACTGTGTAAATCTAACAAAATTGGCTGAATAAGAACATAAGTAACGAACGTAAATTCTTAGAACCAAAGTAGTTGTGCAGTATATTTTCATTGTATTTTTCGATTGTTGAATTGTATGTAATTTGTTAACTAATTTACTAGATCAAAATCAATAACAAATCACCCTGAGTTAACAAGAGAATGAATTTTGGCTGATATCCATACTTTACAGGCACAGAGTTACAGGTACATAGGTACAGGTAAATAGTTCCATATACGAGACTTAGTTGAAAGCCTCTGCTGTCATTGCTTGTAAATTAAATTGATTAAATTTTTTCATATTATTTCCTTGGCTTTACGAATAAGTGGAAAGAGAACCTTTGACGACAAGCCTCTGTTTCATTTGATCAAATATGTCTTCAAACCCCGACCATATCAGTAGTGTGAACACATATACGTGTTGATAACAATTAGATTTTTATGGTACATGACGATTTTTATTATTCAGAAAACAAAATAATTGTTTTCATTGTGGAACGTTGAGCTGCAAACCTATTGTGTTGGGTATTTTTCTGTAACTTACACAAGATATCAGCAGCGCGGTAATTTTATAGTGCCGGTGGTATTACAAAATATCTGTTATATACGGTTTGGCAGTTTGCCAGACTGCCATGTTTACCACCAGATCATGTAAATCGGCATATACACAAATGTTATTTCAAGCCATTATTGGCAAGGTAATTTGATATTGGGGAGATGAAGCCACTAACAGAGTCTGCGGTCGCTCTTTGAGCAACAGGGAACCACCGAGTATCTTATTAAAAATGTGCTTTCTTCTATTCTTAATATATCTGATTAAATTTGACAATAATTGATTTTCGAATCCGTTATTTTATGTAATTGATACCAAGTACTGTATATTATGAATAAGCGACATTCACCTCTCCAGTACTTATACGTGTTGCAGGCTTAAAAGAATAACTTGTTGCTAAAAATCAAATATTTTTGAAATATTTTTGATTGATACTCCTATATTAAGTAAGGGTTTCTTCATCCTTCTCTATAACTGTCGCTTCTTCTCTCTCTGCTTCTCTCTGTATCACTGGGTATGTTTCTGTCCCAATCTCTCTATCTCTATCTCTATCTCCCTTTCCCTCTCTCTCTCACTCTATTTCTATCTCTCTTACCCTCTCACTCATTATCTTTCTATCCTTCTCTATCTATGTTTCTGTCTTTCTCTCTCTATCTCTACGTCAGCAGTGAAGGAAAATAATATAAAGTGCTTCTAGTTCCGTTCAACAATTTTACAAAAGGAATGCAAGGACGATATAAATAATTTGTCCACCAAACAACCCCAAATGAAAGTAATTTTCCTTAAATGAGAACCGCATTTTCGCCAGCTTCATTTCCGCTCAAAAAAAAGACAGCGACAGTAGAAAAACGTAATGAGAAAAAGTGCTAAAAATAACATAAAAATATGCAACACTGGCAACATGCTTACAAATTATCCAAGTAGCATTTCCGCCCCACTAAACGAGTTTAGTGCAAAACATCGCAAACGAGCGGAGCGGCATCAGCAAAAAAACACCGAAAGACATGTTTATTTTCACAGAACAACAGTTATACGACTACACAAGTGTGAGTGCATCACACACATTGGCAGAGAAACACAATACACACACAATCACGTGAGTAACGAGTACATTGCAGTAAACGTAGTGGATTTGTACGCGTACCACTGAAGCGGAAGTTCATGAAACTTTCATTAAGGACATTGTGTATTTCCGCTTTTAGTTTTTAGTCTTGAAGAACACACAAGTGGGGATGCCAGAACACTCGTAACAGTACATCTGGCTGTATATGTGTGTGCTCCTGTGGACATAGGATATCAGCAGGCTATCCATGGGAGGAGTATATCACCGTGACATCTGCAACTGCTGAGTAAGGGCACTGGTGTGGGAATGATGCCAAGTTGTGTGTCGGTCGAAGTGCCTACTTCAGCATTGAACTGTGAAATAAAATTTCATGGAAAAAACTAAAAGAAAACTATACAAAGAACGGCGTTGAAAGCAAGAAGTGTGCCAACAGCACAATTTGTGAACTGTTTCTGAAAGTCAGCACAGTCAGCATGGTCAGTTCACACTCGCAAAACGAAGCAATCTGTCCAGAACCATAGAAGCAGAGACTAAGAAGTTTTGATATGTTGAAATCAGTTTGAAATCTGAAATCCTGCAATGGAGGCCACTTATAGTCCAGTGTAGATGCATGTGTTTTAAGGCTTTTTGGTGACTTGGTTTACTTGACAGAGCACGATGCTTCAGCAGGACTGTCAACTGTACATTTGGCCACAAGCGCGTTCCTGACAAAGATACGAGTACTATTGTAAATCAATATTGAAGTGAGTTGAGAACTTGACCATAATCTGCCACACTGACTCAAATTAATACCGCACAATGTGCATTAACCAAGACAGCTTTAGTACTCACTCATATGCTCCAATTACGCTAGTTTGATACCATTAACAGCGGTTGCCTACTTAGTAGTGCAGCAGTAGGGCCGCCAGCCGTACTTAACGGTATCATAAATAAGCTGTCAATAAACGGCACACAACTACGCCACATTCGTATATTAATCTCTGGTAAGTCGCTTGTTTCAGACTAAATACGTTTAACATAGTGGCTACGGCATCATCGTCGATAAACGGATTTGCTGAAATGTCCTGCTGAAACAAATCACTTGCTTCCTTCTGTACTTGCTCACAACAAGGACACACTCTGACAAACCCGTACACAAAAACAATCACAAACACAAACACTGGCACATAAATTGAGAGTCGTACTCTTTGGCACAGTGCACTGTATTATCGATTACTGATCCATTGGATTACAGACAATACGATTGTTCGCTCAGCTAAAATGGCAACAATGTCCATGTCCACTTCCACATCCACATCCTTGCGCGTGTCCGTCCGCCCGGGCACACAAATTTGTCCACAAATTTATACAAAGCAGGACAAATGACAGTGTACCCTCTCCTATTCCCACTGTTGTTCCAGCAACATTTATGGCCGTATTTCCGGTGTTATGGTGGTTAAAACGGCCGTAGTCGCTGCGACTTTGTGCTCTGCTGGTGCCTAATTTGTGTGTGCCATCGCTGGGGCCGGCAAATATATAAATTTCGAACCTAAGTCGTAGCGCGGCGCCATCATCCTTTCCAATGTCGTGTAGTTGGTTCTCTGTTTTCGCAGCATCCACACGTTCGTGTATCGGGAGATGGTGCGCACTTACGCATTAATGTGCTACAAGGACAGCGATTTATGCTCTGTATTTGCTTCTTTGTTTGGTAGCCTTTTGGCAACTGTGAGTTATTTTCGATTCCTTTCTTCGCCATGTGACATGCAGTTAGGCTGCTCGGGGCTAAATTGTGGTCCATTTAGCGGTCAATTGGGGGGTTGGGCGAAACAAAGCGCGATATATTTGCAAATGTGAGCACATTAATTGTCTCAGATCAATGGAATGTCGTTCCGAAAAAGGATATGCATTTGACAGCACAATTATGGGAGAGGAAAATTGTGAGAAGCTGCCAGTTAATCCGAAATTAATTGATTGCTATTATATTTCAATATTAGATGGAGTGCCATAAGTAGTTTGTACGAGTGTTCTGAATTTGGTGCCTTAATGGCAAAGAAAAAGGGCATTGGAATTCCTGGCGGTTTAGAGATTTGATACAGTGGATGAACGGCAGAAAAATTCAGTGATTCAAAATTTGGTCCCGGAACTTTTTGAAACTTTGTGTTGACTCCAATTAAAAAGCAAATAATGTTTGCAAGTTTTCATGTTGCAACTCCAAGTGGAAGAAAATTCAAGGGGCTAAGGGAGATATTTGTTTACTGAAGTATTTTGCTGTGCATGCGTCCACGATTCACGCTTGGTTGATAACTGTTTGATTGATAAATATGCGTCTTTGCTGAATGCCACTAATAAAAACGTATAAAAATCAATGGCTGTAAAATTCAACCGCCCTCCTTTAAAGCATAAGAGAGCTATTTGAAGTACACTTCAGGCTATTGAGTGCGTACCAAATAAAACCCTAAGCAAAGAAAAATAAATAACAACAAAAGCACAGGATTCAACACTTTAACATGCGTTGCCAACGTAATACTGGGTAAATATTTTTCATTATTTTCTCAGTACTTTGTTTCAATTGGATTGCTTTCAACTGCAAAAGGGCAGCATCCTTGAGAATATAAATTATCAATGACTTAGGTTGAAAAGCTAAATTTTTGAGTTTATTACTACTAATTCGGCTTTGAACTGTTTACTATGACCCCATCTGAATGGGGAGGGAAGTCGTAAGCTGCTCAAAGTATGCACAAATATGAATCTGCCTATTGTCCTTCCCACTTTCGAAGGAGTTTTTATTATAACTGGTGCGGGTCAGTTTCGGAAACTGTTTATGTCGAAGCAGGTAGGATGTGAACATAATTATCTTCGAAGTATCACCTGGAAGTATGATGACAAATCTTATAACAATTATATTCCAAAGTAAGACATAACTGGGACACTGTAGACTCAACAATCATATGAATAAGTTGGGTCTATGTTCAGATGCCATCTGTAGATTTTGTGGAGAAAGTGAGAGGAAAGAGAGAAACCTCACTGCACCTGATCACAGACTGCAGACCTTTGGCGTACAAAAGGCACAGGTTTTTTGGAGAATATATCTTAGATATGAGCAAGATCCCTCAACTTGGTGCCTCCAATATACATGAATTCCTATCATCTTCCGTCACAGATGTATATATGAGACTTACGTTATCTTGTAAATAAATAGGGGCATCACAATAGATGTTTCACGTCGCGGTGTATAACACCCTTAAATAAATGCTTCTCTCTAAAAAATGTGTTCTCTTCGACTCAAAGACGTCAGTAACTACCTTTGCAGTCATAATTAATTATGGTGCAGATATATAAATCTTATCTAATCTTATCTATAAAAGAACTAGCAGAAGCTGGTACCAATGCTGGACCTTAGCTGCCTTACACTGTTCTGTAATGGTCCCAGTTTGGGGACAGTATGGAAAGTGTCACATCTCCCGGGTTTATGTACTCTGCAATTTTGTTCTAAACTTCATCTGGCGTGCTCTGGGTAATATTAGGAAGAACGGAGACTTTGGCAAACATTTATGAATTTAATTCTCTACACGTACAGGACTTTGAATGAGGGAATTAATATTAAGTTCAGCCTGTATTTAACCAGCCTTATATTTCTATGCCCACATCTTAGTTATTTCAAATGATCTGGGGTCAATACTTAACCAAGGCTCCGTATCAGATTGTGCTTTTATCGGCAAGGATTACAGTGCTCTATATTATTACAAATCTTGCGATCAGAAATATAACATGGATTTTATGTCTCGATTTCCTATAATTCTGCACATTTTGTTCCCATACAAAAATATTCTTAGAATTGGTTATTTTTGGTTATGATTCAAAGGTACTTTCGCAGTATTTCTACCAAGTGCTTGGAAAAATTTTCCTCATAAAGTAGAACCACGTTCTAACCTCCTTTTGAAGTTGCTCATTGGGCATTGTGAAAACGCACAACTTTTACCAATTCGCTTTGAAGCCGCAGAAGTTTGCTGATTTTCATTACCCGCAACCATAAACCTATCAAATGCCATCAAAGTGTGCTTCCGAAGTTTCGCTGGCAGTTCAGTAATGTGAACCGCATTTGTGACAAATCGACAAAAGT
Organism: Clusia tigrina; assembly: GCA_920105625.2. Classification (NCBI taxonomy): domain Eukaryota; kingdom Metazoa; phylum Arthropoda; class Insecta; order Diptera; family Clusiidae; genus Clusia; species Clusia tigrina. The sequence continues at coordinate 180,567,611 of OV050033.1, forward strand.
GCCTGCACAACCATACGCACACATAACAACACGCACATACTGCACAGCCAATCTCGCATCTGCATGCACGCGAGGCTTCCTGCTTGACAAACAGACTAAAACTGAAACCACTCTCTGCGATATGATTTCTCTAATTCTGAGTGCATTGCCTGCAGCCATTGATGATAGTTTTAGTGGCGTTTCGGTGCACTCCCAAGCAGCGGCAAATATGCGACTTCCATGAAGATGAAAATATATTTTTGACTTTAGTGGCACTAACAGCCTTGCAAGCTGAAATCAAGCTGCAATTTGCAAATGCCACAATGGAAAACTCAATTAAAATTTGGCTTTTGAGAGCGTGGCAGTTTGGTAAAAATGTTTCCATTTCACCACTCAAGATACTATATAAAATTAGATATTCCATATAAGCGCTGCGGTGCTTTCCTAGCCCACAGTTTAGAGAATAGTTTTATTTATGTTGGAAACTTTTGAAACAATTTCAATTTATATTCTATTAAACAACAAAAATTATTTTATTGTCACAATAAATTGTTTTGGGGAGTTAAACTCAAATGGAAATAGTCCTTCTATAGTGATAAATATTGGTTTTATATGCTTCTCCAACGGTCTTATCTTGTTGGATACAACTTTGAACTCCATTTATATTGACTTTGATTGCCTTGCTGGCAATTATGTTTGTGTGACGAAGGAGTATTTCAATGATTTATTGTTGTCATATACGAGTAGGATATGAATACTTCAAATATTTGTCATATGTCCGTGTGCACCTTTTTTTAAATGAATTTCTGTCTGTCTGTCGGTCGCACTTACCTTTGTGCTGGAATGTGTAACAATGATGCTTGATTCCTTCCTCTGTAGAGTGTTGCCAAAGCATTTATGCCAGGGTAAGTGCCTCACATAGACATCACTTGACCCAACTCTTTCATTAAATGACTTCTTTTGTTTTCAAAATCATTTGCAGACATCAATCCACTTGTAGTATAATTATCACGGTAATCCCCGAGGATGTTGCGACCAAATTTCGATAGCTTTAAATTGGAGTGCGGATTTTAGGACGGCTAGTGTTATTATGTAACAACTCATTTTACTTATTGAGGGTGCAAGTTGCAATATTAAAAGAGGCTCAGTAAGAAATCACAAGGAAATCGCTTTCATCCACTCTCAGAGCATTCATTTTTAACACTATTTAAGAACTTATTACGGGAACTCAATTTATTATACAAAGATTTCTGTCTTTAAAGTGCAGTTGACTACTTTCTGGATTCCAGATATCCGGTCATATTTATTGTGTATCGAAACATTGCTTTATTGTGTGAGTCTTTCAAATAAAAACACCATTATCGCAGTGATACACAACACTGTAGCCATTGAACCTGATTATTGTAGACCTATGGAAAAGCCATTGTCCATGCCAACTATTTACACATGGTCTACCAGTGCCAGACTACTCTTCTACTGCCATTTGAGCATATGTCAATATTATGTCCACAAATAAAAGTACATTTATGTTTAAGCAGTCCTGCCTCACCGACAATAATAATTCTGATCCCCGTTATTTCTATTATCATTCAAAGAAAATAAAAATCGTACAAAGTTTAACCACATAATAAGAATCGTGGGGGAAGCACGTTGCAGGAGCTCCATTGATTTGAACTGATTTTTACATGCATATGGCAATTGGTTCACTTAAATCTCGACAACGTACTCGAACATATTTTTCCCCTCCACATTTTCATTCTTTGCATTGGGTCAGGTTGATGTTGCTACTCGCCCCTGTCTGTCGCAAAACGCACACGGAATACGTTAATCCTGAAGGAAATCAAAAGGAAAGCATTCAATTTCTACTCAGAATAAAAGTGGAATTTACTTAAATATCAACAATAATACGGGTTTAGTATAAAAAGCAAAGATACCATACCCGGCAACCGCGCCACCCCACAGTGACAGAGAGCAAAGGTTTCACATGAATTGAAATTGGAATATAATGGAAACTGGACATTCTATTTTGGTATTTTTTTCTTCTTTATGCTTCATTTTGTCCTTCTTGTTGAGTTTATTGACATCAATTCATTTATTCCTTCATTATTATTATAGCTTTCTTTATTCATTATTTGCTTCAAAAGAAAATCCTTGCAATTGATGGACAATAAAGAGCGACATCCTTCTTTCCGTTTTGCTGTTGTGAGGATTTGATTAAAAACACTAATTTCAAAAATCAGAAAATAATAAAAAAGGGAAAGGAAAACGAAATTTTGTGTCTTCATTCAGAGGTGTATTCAGTTATGATATTAGTACAGTTTGGAGGCAGGGTGGCATAAAACCACCGGAGAAATAACTTGACTTCAGAAAATTAGACGACTCCCAAGTATTTCGCGGAATGTATGCTCTTACGAATATTAAGCTGTAGCGAAATTTGGGGTAGGATGATTTAAAGCTTTAGCGACCAGAAACATAACTTGACTTGAGAAAATTAGAGGACTCCCTAGTTTTTCACCGGATGTATAGACACAGCCCTTACTAATATTGAGATAAGTTGAGTGTTAATCTGCGAAATTTGAGGTAGGGTGACATAAAGCTACAGCGACCAGAAAAATAACTTGAATTCTGAACAAGTTAGAGGACTCGCCAGTATTTCACCGGGTGTGAAGACACAACCCTTACTAATAAACCTTGGAGGTGGTGATGAGGTGAGCTAACCTGAGGGGTCTTCCAACTCTCGAAGTCTTCAAGAAATGCCGACTAGCAATTTTTGTACACTCCAATAAAATGTTCACACAGCGACTGTGAACGAAATGAAAGTGCAGACTAATCAGGCAAGAATGAAGAAAAATTGAGAACTGAGCTTTTGATTGAGACAAAACTCTTTTGTTGGATTCTAAGATCATATTTCAAAGAATCCGCAAAGCTATTTGATTTGATATCAAATACCCAGAGGCCTAACAGAAAAGATATATCATCCATTTGGACATTTATGGACAACTCTCACCAAGATTTCTACATTGTTACTGATTCCGATCATTATTGAAGAACACCAGTTCAGTGACCAGTTATGTGTATACCACAGATTTTATAACGAAGAATTGAGAACTAAATTACTTTTCTATTAAGGCACCGGTGACTGAACCCTACAATGTTCAATATTTTCTGTTCATGAAGTCGCTAACTTTTTTCTACACACTCTGACTATGAAATTTGGCAACAGTGTTAACAAATATTTAGTCTATATTGATAATTTTATATGAAAAAGTCTTAGTCTAGGCACAACCCATACAAAAATTGCGCTTGGCAGCACAATACAAAGTCGTTAAGTCGTATATGCGAATCAATCGAGCTCGTTAAAAATAACGACTAGCTGAAACCTTGATGTACTGCGTAACTTCACTACAATTTGTGAGCTCTTGGAATGGATTAATATTGCTTTCGCGCATATATTGGATTGAGAATAGACAAAGCTTACACTGTTCACATACTATTTATATATATATATATATATATATATATATATATATATATATATATATATATATATATATATATATATATTTAAATAGTATGTGAACAGTGTAAGCTTTGTCTATTTTCAATCCAAAATACTTCAAAATATATGTGTGAATATTTTATTTAGAATACGCATTATCTGCGTATCAGTACTCCTCAATTTGCCTTATCCCCTTATTTTTCCAATACGAAGAAACTTAATTTGGTATTAAATTTTCATCTATTTACAGTTCAGCAAAGTTTTGTAACGTGCACCATTCTCTCGGGTAAGTTTCAATTTAATTTTTTGTTTCACATTTAAATATGCAAAATCGAAACCACAGGAATTCGTTTCAACCGTTTATTTGCACCATACAAAGTATCCCAGCAGAGCCAGTGGCATGAGAAAACTACTTCACGCCTTGAGCGACTATTTAAATTTCTCAAAATTGCAACTTATTTGTTTGAAAGTTTCGAAGAAAAAAAAGTGTACAAAAATAACTCAATAGAGAGAAGAAAACGAAGAAAGTAGTTCGTATAAATTTGCCACAATTTGCCGCAAACTTTGCCAGAGCTTCTGCTGCCAGTGCCACCAGCGCCACCAACAAAAGGGAAAAAGATGCCGCCAACACCTTCTTCAACCAAATTAGAACCACTTACGCGCACCCACATAGAAATTGACTTTGGATAAATTGCATAAAGTTGCACAGAGTAAAGAAGAGATAATAAAAGTTCCCTTTGCAAACCAGCAGAACCTAAAAAGAAATCAATTTCCGCCAATGTTGCCAGTGGCAGAGCCAGTGTTGCCCGAGCGCCCGAACGAGTATCAAATTGTGTTTTAAGCGCACCATCCCCGCCAGCGGCGAACTAACTAAACTGACAATTATTCCGCCACTTTTCTTCTCTGTCGCCTCCGCAGCAGCGTGTTAAGTAATTTTCGTTTGCCTCCTTCCTTCTGCCACTGAACTTTATGCAGATTCTCTGCTCTAGTTTATCTGCGTCTGTTAGTGTGTGTGTGTGAACTTTACAAGTTTACAAAAATCTTTTGTTCGCTTTTGCTTTGAGTGAGAGTAGTTTTCGCGCCATCAAATTTATTCCCACTCACCATTTAGTTATTGATTGCAATGCAGACAGCGTGGGGAAGTCTGGCAAGGATTAAGAACACCCCCACTGCCAACTGGTAGCAGAGAAGGAATAAACACGTCGACTGAGAATTTATGTGTATTGAAATTATTGTCACGCATTATGAGTATGTTAAAAATCAACTCACAATAACAAAAAGGACAATCTTTACATAAAAAACGTACTGGTGTACATGGCGTATGATTGACATCAGCGAGTAATTTTATTGACTGATGATTTTCTTCAAACTACTTTGTGGATTTGAAGGTTTGTTGCTGAAAGTGTGTTATAAAGAAGCCTTTGATAACGAAAACCTTCTAAGGTCTATGTATGTATAAACACATACCATAGCTCTCATGAATAGTTTTCCGCGATTTGCTAGGATACCATTAGCATTCCAAGAGGAAAACTCTCATATTTATTTGGAACGAAAATATCCTGCACAATATTTTGCTACGATTTCCGAATCAGGACATCGAACAAGTGTGTCACAATCATACCACGCCATGTTTTCTCTCCCTCATCCTATGATCTCATTTCCTCATTTCCTCATAAGGACCTGCTTTAAGCGCATTCACATGTCACTGGAGCACTAATGTCAATTGCAACATGAAAATCGTCAAAGCAATAAAATTTCATAACGCGTGCTTTTAAACCAAACTCCGATTGGCATAAGCACGAAATCGCAGAATATTGACTGGGAAAACTATTTCACTGTCAATCGAGAGCAGAATACGCAATACTAGTAGCAGCGACGATAGATTCGAAGTGTTCGCGCTTTATCAACAACACGATTTGGTGCAGCAAACAAAACACATCGACACGAACGAATCCTTTGTACGTATGCTGGAGCGGCGTTCACTCACATCTTGTTTGCATACTAAATACGAGCCGGCAAGCGGGGAAGTCGGGAAGGAGTGAATTTGGGAAGCAGGGAATTTGGGAAGCAGGGTAGTTGGAAAGCAGGGCAGTTGGAAAACGGGGTAGTAGGGAAAGCAGGGTAGTAGGGAAACAGGAAAGTAGGGAAACAGGAAAGTAGGGAAACAGTATTTGCGCGCTCAGTTAGAAAAATATATCCGACTGGCAGATGGATAGCAAAATAGATTGGCTGTCTGTATGTCGCTCAAACTTGTCGCCTGACTGCAAGTTGGTTTGTGTTTCTGTTTGTCTGCTTGTATGTCCTGACGAAGTTAGTGGCTGCACTGATACTAGCAGTCGTAGTAGTCGACTGTGCTAGCAAACGGAAATTGGAGCAAAACTCAGGCGACTTCTGGTAGTGTCACGTTTGCACTTAATGTGTGCACGAGTGTGTTCGTTTTCAATTGGATGCATGGGGCAGACTGGCTCAGAGAGTGAGAGTGAAGAAGACGAAGAAGTTTCCGAGTGTCAGCCAAATCAATAAAACACAACAACTGCCAGATATGGTGGGGGATTTTATTTTGATTTTGACGGAACGATGAGCACGTTGGCATTCAGAAAACCAGCAAGCAAACTGAGAACATGAGGATGCATGCGTATTGTACGCAGCAGTACTTGCTGAAGCTTGAGTAAATCGCACATATCGTGCGTAATAAATTGATTATGGCAAGGGGAGGTAATCGCGGATTTACTACCAGTAAATATGTGATAAAAATCTTGTAAAGGACATGAGTAGTTTAAAAGGAAATCGAAAGTTCGGGGAACCAATTGCAAAGAATATAATTAGAAATTCTAACCGCCCCAAAAATTCCTTCAAACCTCTTCCAGCTGTGTTAGGCCTTCATTGCCCAGATTTATTTTCAGATTGGTTTCATCGAATTTCGTAATATTTCGCGGCTTGTCCCAATTGGAGGAAAGCCTCCATGCACCTTCCTCCTGGTATGTGGCTCCATTTCATCGTTGCCTGTATCCAATTTATGCCATTACAATGGCGCCCGCCTGCACACACTGTACTTGTGTGCATTTGCAAATATAGATTACATTACTACCTCCGTTAGCGCCAACCAGCTCGAGTTTGTGTTCGTCCTCGTCCTCGTCTCGCCTCGTCACGCCTTGATGTCGTTTACCAAGCAGTACTTTCTTGACGGAATTTGACGCTTGTGTGCGCCTGTCGCTTGGCTCACTCTCAGTTAAACCATCGATGTTTTTCCTCTTTTGTACGATTAAATAAAATTTACCAGCGATTTTTCTTAACCGACATTCCTTCCGCCGCTTCCGCAAGCGCTGTAATCCTGCGCCACCAGTCGTTTGCTTGCTGCTGTTGCTGCTGCTGCTCGTACGCAGTTAGTCGCGCGACATGCTGCGTGTATTTGTTGGTTGCAAGGAATTTTTCTTGTCGTAGGTCGTTGCAAGAAAAATGTCGTTAGTGCTGTAGAAGTTGGCCGTTGCTTTCGTTGTTGTTGTTGTTGTCATATTGGGGGCTGCGCACTGCATCAAAGGAGAAGTAAATAAATGCTTATTCATCGTTAATCTAAAATGAAAATAAACAAAATGTAGAAAAAACATACATTAAAATGCCAGAGTATCCTTATCGCGTTTAAATGATCCATGGAACAACGGAGTGTTCCTTCGTACTATTTAATACACTTATAGTGAACGAGTATAGTGATGAAGGAGATATTGATAACGAACTTTTTATACTGCCAATGACTGCGAGTGCTGTTAACTTTTTTTTGTTGTTGTCTGCAATATCAACTTGGTCGGTATTTTGTTTTTGCTAATAGACGGCAACTTTGTCGCTGGAAAGCATAAACAGTTCCAGCGAAGAATGGCGAGCAATTTGAAGTTTCCCAGAGCGATGGCAGGCAACTTCCGGTGACCACAAGTGTGTGCATTGATTATACTCTTTGTTCCAGTCACCGCGATTCAAGTTACATGTTCACCGGTAAAATTAACTCCGACCTGAAGTAAGATCGATTCAACACTCTAAGCATAAAATCGACTGTTCAAATTGTGTTGAAGTACTTCATATTGGAATTGCGTTTTCAGGGACTATGTACAGGGAATATCTTACTCTCATTAATAATACTTCAATCTAAATTTGTAACTGTTCAAGCTGAACACCCTAGCAATAATTTCTTATTTATAAATATTTATTCTTATAATTATTTTAATAAGTAAATAAATACAGAATAAATAGTGAACGATTGCAAGCTCAGAGAAATTCAGTGAATGCCTTTAAAAGTTAATAGTGGAAAAATTAGTCCTACTCAATAGTAATACGTAGAAACATTGTATAGTCTGCTATTTGAAAATGACATTTTCTCCGTAATTCCATCAATGGTTGTTCTTGTTTGTTCCAAGTTTTTGGACTTTGACGAGATACTTCATGACCCGAAGAAATCAATTTATGTTTTATACAAAATTAAATTATTTCCTGGCAATGAGGTGTTTTGAGCAAGGATTCCACAGACATTCACCTGGTCATAATTTATCCAAAGTCTCATTAATTTGTGCAGTGGCAACTCACGTATTTGGAGCATTGCTGTTATTTCCTCACAAACAAACTAACTTGAAACACTTTCGAGACTGATGAAGTTTATGAAGTTTGCCAGATGCGGTCAGAACTGCTCCTTTCTATTGTCAGAAACAAGTTTTCTTCTTAGTTCAACTTTTTTGTCAACATTTCTTGATGTTCTGAAAGTTTTTGTAGTAAAGCAAAGGAAGTCACAGAGTGCTGAACACAAGTGGAAATTCAAAAATCCATTATTATTCATAAGACCAAGCGAGAAGTTTCCTTGCCATATGAATTGAAATCAACTTGGAAATAAAAACTGTGATCGAACTTTAAGCATCATTGGACTGAGGGTGGAATAGCATGCTATGAATATATGATACACCTATACTCGTATATGAATATAATGAATATGAAATAAATTTCTTATACAAGTACAAACAATTTTAAACATATGATTATTTGTTTGCTCTTAAATGGATAGTCGTATATAGAAGAAATGATTATAGAAGTAATCAATAAGTGGAAAAAAATTGGACCTACTTTGTGACTTTTTATAGCGCAATTACAACTCTTTGACAAACTGCACCGTTCTTTTCAGCTCATTTAATTTCATTTATATCTTTCTTATTTATTCGCCGCATTTTACAACTCATCGTAAAAGCGATTTCTGTTTGCTTTCTCTTCTATCCATTTATTACACTACTCGTACATATTTGCTATTGATTTTCGGCGTCCGGGAGGATGGAATTTATTTGCTATAAACTTCATAAACGTAATTCATGTGCACACAATACATAAATAATTCATGGTTTATTTGTGGACAAACACGAAAGAAAGCAAGAACATCGCATGCATTGTTCATGCGGTGGGAATAATTTCGTTAAATGACAATAAAAGTCAACGGAGAGTGGTTATAAATCCAGAAAGTCGATGATAAAAACTATCATCAAATTAAAAGGTGTTTTATGTGCCATTAGGCATTAGGGTCATCAATGCATTAGGCGATGGTTGTTGGAGGAAACTTGAGGCAGGTACGAAAACTAAAATTGCAGTGAGGAGGTGGAACAAAGTAGTGTCTAGATGACGCACCACTTTCACCTTCTTCTAGAGGGAACTCTTCACAGGACTGATAGTCGGGGGAGTAAGAAATGGAGCCAAGTAGTAGACAAAGGAGATCGATTTCTATGGCATGAGTATTAAGTATATAAAATCAAATACTATTCTGTACGAAATGATGCTACGTTGTATATAATGTTGGATGAGTTGGACTACATGTCTTTTAAGAGATGCATTTGGTAGAAAACTTTATGAATATTTTGGTAGTATACCTCGAGGAAGAAAATCTCACTTTAAAATATGGTTTAGATATGTAATTGATAGAAATTACAAACTAATTCCACTGAGATTCATAGACATAATTACGGAATAATTCTAGTAAGGTTTTACTTTGAAATCAGTCACAAATTATATCACAAAAATATCCCGTATATAAGCCAGAGAAATCTATTTCCCTACCATGTTATAAAACAATCCATAATAAACATCACTATAGTATAAATGTATAATTTCCATTACTTTTGTTTTAGCATAATTCTCAATTGCTTTTTATCAGACGATGATAAATCACTCGACAATCCTAACGGCGAACATTTCACTGCATTAGCGTAACGAGTCTGTGTAATTATGAGAAATTTTCATTTAAATGAACATTAATGTCATTGCGTAATTCTCGGCAAATGAGCCTCATTTAAAGCGTAGAAAATTCGCAAATGATTAAAATAGTCCGACTGAACGCGCCGGGGACAATGCTGGGCAATGAAAGCAAGAGTACCACAGCGCCGAACGCAATGCAGACCGACCAGACAAAATGTGTTGCTTTGCTGTGCTGCCTCATAAAATGCCAGAAAAACTCTTCCAACTCATTATAAAGAAAACCCATTTCCTTACTAACGAGCGTAATTTTTCTTCAGCCACGGGCGCCTTCAATAGCGCCGCCACTCGCCTTACGTCCGCGGGTGAATTTTAAAGTAAGCCGCAGGAGTCGAAGCAAGTGAGAGTGTGTTCGTATGCGTCTTGTTACGAGTACTCGTATTTTATATTTGTATTTGTGTAGAAAAGAAATTACCATTTATTAACAGAAGTTTTTATTAACGGGTCTGGACAATTGGGAATGCTATTTTTAAACTGCTCAATTTTGTCTGGAGTTTTTTGAATAAAAGTTAAATTTTGTACACAGCGTTTGTTATCATAATCATAATTTTTCTGTTAATTGTGAAGAAAAATTCTTGCCAGGTTCTTTGTTCAACTTTGGGCATATCATAATCATACATTTATATTCGTTGTGCCTATTTGTGGTCTATCTATATCCACCATATGAAACTTTCAGTACTCCTCATTATAGTAAGTCCTTCCCTACCTCCTTCGTTTTTATTAGATACAAATAAGAAGATGTTTTAGTGTCCAGGACCTGCTGTCTGCCATACACGCAATTTGTACAAGCGAATTGTTTATTAAACTCAAACAATCTACTAAATTAGTAACATTTTTAGAAGATCTGATGGTCATTTCTTCTTCCTTCTTCGTTTTAATATATTCAAATATGGAGATGTTTTAGTGTCCAGAACCTCCTCTCTGGCATATAAAAAATTTGTACGAGTAAATTGTTGATGAAGTAAAATTTTTAGTAGATCTGATGGTCGCTTCGTAGGAGCTTCCTCCCACATCAGAGATCTGCCAATGACAATTTAGTTATCTTACCAAATGTCCTGAGTATGCACATGAAACTGACTCCACACATAGGCTCATATTTCATTGAAGTTTCATTAGAGTAAGCGTCCACACCTCAGACTTTAGAAGTGTTTACTAACTTAAAACCAAAATGCGACCGTTTATAAAATGTTTACTCTTCAGTACTGTATTAAACAAAAATAATAATTTACGAAATTTTCAATTTAAATTTCATCTAAATGCAAATCCTCTTAATTTGTGTGTCCTGTCAATTGCAGCCCATAAACCATTATTCGCACCATACGTCAACTGGCGAACACAAATGCAATTTCCAGACGAATATTTAATTTTCGTATAAAATTCACAAAATAAATGCACTAAAATCAAACAAAAAAGGAGCCAAAAAGAGAGGAGAAGAGAAGAAAAAAGCAATGGGCAAACAAACCCCTTTGCTAAGAGGTTCCAGAGAAGCAAATGAATTTAATATGGTGCACGGAAATGAAACTGTGTGAATATGTTTGCAGCAGAATACGAAAATCCTAGGAATGTGCTTTTTGAAGCATAATACGCCAGCACTCATTGGCAGTGCAGCTGGCGGACAGACGGACGGACGGATGGACAGATAGACCTACTGACGTACAGAAAAAGATAAATAGACATCAAGCTGGCAAACAAACAAATAAACCAGCAACTGGAGTAGTATTCGATAGAAAGATCGACACGAAGACAGACACTTGGACAGCATGAAAAATATATTTCAAAATATTATACACGGAAACCTGCCGGAGAGTGAGCGATGTGAGAGAATGGCGTGGAATATTGGCGGGCGAGCTGACGAGCGGGCAACACGGACTGGAGGGATTTTGGCTTATGGCAATAAATTCCCATAGCGCACATTGAGCCATGGCAAACATGTTTTCCTTCTTAGTCTCTAAAGTAAAAAGGAAGATAATAAATAAGCAGAAACGAAAAGGAAAAAGCAGTCCCCGGAACAAAAAGAGCACAAATAGTAAATAATGACTCGGCTGCATGCGTCTTGTTAGATTGAATTTACTGTGCATGTATTCGTGTACAATATTTGGAATTGAATAACTACCGCTCCCGAAGGATCGTTTTCATTTTGAGCTCCTTCGTCTCCTATTCGCCCAGAATGGCAAACGACAGAAAAGTATTCGTCATGACAGGCCGTTGAAGTTTTTGTTCAATGAAAGCTTTCGCATCAACAATAAATGAGCTCTTGGAACACAACTAAACATACAACTAAAAATTTTCATACGTTTGAATGTGTGCACACATAAATATTATATATATATATATATATATATATATATATATATATATATATATATATATATATATATACACACATATATATATATTTATAATTGTGTGTGTGTAAATACTTCATTATGGTGTACTTTTTCCAATGCAGTTGTCAGTGTATGTATTCTTCTAGGATAACAATAATGTCCTTGTGTACTGTTGTTGTTGGCATTTGTGTGTGTATTTCCTTATTTGTTTGTTTGTTAAGTAGCGGACGTAAATAAATGACATATTTCAACTCTTTGGGATTTACTCAGTGTATAAAGATTGCCCTCAAGGACATTTGCTGAGATTAGTGGAGGGAATTTGTTTGCTTTGACTATAAGTGAATATAAGTGAGTATGGGGTTGAGTGGATGCTGTAAATTACAGCCAAACTGGCAAAATGAATTTTAAAGTAAGAACACTTTTGAATAACCTTTTAGTGGACATTTCATTGCAAGAAATTTGTTTTGAGTGTTTTAAATAAAGAAACAAATGTAGTTTCATTATGACAATAGAGCCATTGTAATTCATTTCTTTCTGCCTAAATACCTGTCATCAGATACAGAAGATACCAATTACCTTCATAAATTTGTTTTTATTTCATGACTAGAGATGTGTAAAGGAAAGTAAGTGATTATTTCGCCCGCAAGGCACATGTTTCTTTACTAAATAAGCGCTTAATCGATCCCTGATGGGTCCATACCTTAGGCCTCTTAGTTTTCTTTAATAATAAGGTAGAAACGAAGTTCACTAAATGGCGAAGTACCTTTAGTATTAGTTGACCAATACTTCATATATACTTCATTATATACTTTATTGGTTTACACACAGATTTGGCACAATTTCTCTTGTGAACGGGTCCACTCTATATATTTTCTTACCCTATTTCTCGTTTGATTGTAAATTTCCCTGCAATTTTTGCCAACTTTTTCCATTCTCCACTTTTCATGACCTTATCTCTCCCTCCGCTTTCACAGTCCTAATATAAATATCAATAATCAATGGCAAACCACTGAACTCTTCACCTATGGAAACGGCATCCATGGTTATAATTGCGAGTACTTTGCGGTAAAAATGTAGCATACCTTTAGGCAAATATTGGTCGCCCACTTAAATTAATATTTTTATTAAATAATTTTCACCTCACACTGGTACAATTTATACGCTCCGCCAAAGGATGCAATTTGATTTAATATGGTGTTATGGAGAGCGTGAGCACAAACACACACATAGCTACACCGACCTACGTGGAAATATGCAGAGAAATACGCAAGCTCTGACATCAACTTGAAATGAAATTAATTGCGAAATATGATTTCATATATATATATATATATATATATATATATATATATATATATATATATATATTTATATATATATATATATATATATATATATATATATATATATATATATCTTTTATTTTCATTTGGTAAATACTCTCAAGTTTTTCACAAATAAAACGAGCGAAATTGTTTTGTTAAAAGCGGCCTTTAAAAGAATCGCTTTAAAATATTGATATTAATTATACCGACGGACAGGATTTTTTGTTATTCAATTTTCCAAAAAAATTGCTTGACTTTTGCTTCAATCAAGTCTCGAAAAGCGAGTAAATAATTAATTAATTATATAATCATTTCTCTTTGGGAAGTTTAAAATAGTTGTTGGTAACCATTGTACACAGTTTTATAATAATCTGCGCTTGTTAGTACCAGAATGAAGCTTGTGAACTTTCCATTCGCACAAATGACCACAATTGCTCGTCGCAGTGTACCTCAGCGATTGGAATGCCAATTTTGGTATAAAATAATAATTTAATAATAATACATCTCGGCTTATTGTTGTATGACGCACTGCTTATCGGGAAAGCCGAAGAATCCAATGCTTTTCAGTTCATTAAGTATGTCCGGAAATGAGGAAACTGCCGCGAAAATGGCCTTTTCCAACTCGTCATATTGAAAATGCGGCGGAAAAGGCATGTTGTCAAGGGCACACACATGAAGGTTGCCGCGTTCGTTGCCCACCACAAAGATGCGTCCACAACTGGAAAATCTAACAAACAAAACCAAAGAGAAGAGCAATATTTTAACAGTTCGTAGCTCAAATATTCGAATTGGGCAAACTATTTCTTTACTTTCCCAAGGTGTTGAAAGATGTTTGAATTGGGGTCGACGACATGGGTTGTAAAACGTTTCGCCTTAAATCCCAAATGTCGACAGTTTTGCGATTGAGTGTCACAATCACCGTTGAGTTGGTGCGACTCCAGTAGGCGGCGTGCACGGGCACGAGGTGGTTAACCAGAGTGATTAAAGGATTAAAAATTCCCTCCATCCAAATACGTATGCTCCTAGTTGAGAAAAAGAAGCGATCAGTTGGTAGCAATTAAGGGCGGTGCACACGCTGCCCAGCAAGAGCAGACAATCAAGTTTGAAGCACGAGAGATCGCGATTCCAGTCAGCCGGACCGAAATTTAGGCCTCTCACAGAGCAATCACTATCGGTCATGCACAAACACTCTGTAATTATCACAACTCTTTTCTATGCTTTGCTTGACATTGTGTTCAGCACCTTAAAGTTGTCCCATGTTACCAGTCATTGCCGCAGGTTAGGAACAGTTTCGGCGACCAGGGCGAAAAATCCATTACGGTGACGGAACCGTCATGAGTTCGCAGCACCTCCAAATACTGGTGCTGATAGTTCGTTGAGCATTTGTGCAGGCATCCCTCATCGGTGAGTACATAATAAATATCCTGATATAGGGGGTGGGTGGTAAGATTCAATCCTTGTGGCTTTTGGCATGCCAGTTGATGGTCCAAACTGTCGTTAAATTTTAATGGCAGACCTTCTGGCATACCATCGACCCGCTCCAGTTCCATCTGCTTGAATCCCAATAAATAGGGACTGCTAATGAGCCGAAATCTGGTGACAGTGCCGTTCTGCGATAGAGCTAGAAACGGGTCAATTTCCGCAGCATCGCCGGTTTCGCTTTGCCGGATCCATTTTATTGCCACCACGGGCTCACAGCCAGGCAAGGAGCCGCGCAGCGATATAGCCACTGGCGGATCGTTGGGGTTCGTTATATCGCGCACTTCCACGCTGCCATCGTACAGACCAATTGCCAGCAGTTTCGGCATGTACGGTGAAAACTGCACCGACACTGCGGGCACTGTGTACTGGTAGATGCGTTCCGGATCATCGGGATTTTTAATGCTCCAGACGCACACATGACCAGACTTGGGCACGTGCATGGCCGAGAAAGAGTAAATGCCATAAGCCACGGCCAAAATATCTCCGTTCTTCTTGCAGAAACTCATGTCGGCGACTGCCTTGCGTTCTGCGCCCAGCATCTGCGGTCTAAAAACGAAGAGGGGGCGCACCCTGTAACGGTAGTCGACAGTTAGCGCCAGCCGATCGGGCAAATTCATGTTGCGGAATCGACGTATGCTATCCTCGTATACATTGCTAGCCAACAATCGTTTGATAATCATGCTAGAGTAGATGAAAGAAGGCAGTTTTGTGATGGCTGCAAACTGTTCCCCCTTCGTCATAAGAGTTGTGGAAACTTTGGCCACTTCGGTCGTGTCGGGCTGCTGATCTGCATCGGGGTCCACCACTGACGGTTTTTCGTCCGCCTCGATGGCTTTATAAGTGTCGAACATTTCGTAGAACGAGACATATGTGCCTTTGCTGTCGGTCGCCGAACGAATCGTGTTCATGTCCCGGGATTTATAGAGAATGTCCTGTGTCTGTGTCTCGACATCGGAACGGCGGCGTATTTTGCCCTTGCCTACGGTCATATAATCATATATCTTGTTGTCTATGTCCACCACCACACCCTCCTCGGAGTGCCTGATTTCCGTTGTGCTTTGTTGTTCATAGAGAAGCAGGCAGTCGCTCAACCGAAGAGTCACTTTTATAAATGGCAAAGTGTGTTGGTTTAATTCTGGAGCGTGAGCCAAAGCCTCCGTTTCAGCAGAGGTAACGTCCAACTTAATGCGACTACTGCCAATCTAAAAGCAAGTTAAAGGAAACAAAATTTATCATAAAAGGACACTGTAAATCAGCGTGATTTACAACATAATAATATAACATAATAATGTAGGAGATATCACAACAACAAAAGAGGCAAACCAAAAATATAACACAAGCAGCTTAGGGGATATTTTTCCGTTCTGCAAATAAGTCACAAACTCTTCAAAGTAAAATCAAGTAGCTAATGGATAGGCAATGGATTAAGCAAGATTCTCGGTAAAAGGAACCGGGTCAGCTCAAGAATCTTATGCGTATTCAACACAAAATTATTGATGTATTTGATTTGTTTGATGTTAGTGGGTTTGGAGTTTTGAGGCTTTGTTATATATACCCACTGAGAGCATCAGTCAAAAAGTTGGCTACTCACTCCCTGAATAATATCGGTCATTGATGTTTTCATAACGCCCAAGCGCAGACTTGATTTGTGAGATGGCTTCGCTTTTGTTATGCGGCCTTCCATTTGGTAATTGAGAACTCTTTGAAAGAGCCTTTCAAATTCATCGTCTTCATTGGGAAGTGTTATGAATTTAGGAGTGAAATCCACTTTCTGCCCATCAACATCTTCCGTTACCTGTGCGAGTACAAAATAAAATAGTGCATTCGTATAGAAAATTCAGAGGAGTACCTTCAGCATTCGACGCATATTAAGAGCACTGCGAATCTCATTCCTGTAATTGTCCATAAAACTCAACTTCGAGAGCCTCACAGTCATGATGCTGTTAATTGAGGGCGACTCTTGCACAATGTCTGTGGTGCTTTTTTTCTTGTTGTGAACCGGAAAAAATGTATAAATTTATTATGAGAATTTATGGAAATTTATTTCACAACTTTTTACCAATTTCTTCTGCATAGATTCGAGGGACATCGTGATGATTGATTGATCTTAAATAGACTGAAATTGTAATAATAGAAAAATGCTCGTAAATAATATTAAAGAATTCAATTTGGCTTTTGTGCTTAATTCGTTTGAAACTATTATTTGACTGCTTCAAAAGTATATTTGGAATATTGCTTGGGCGACTGAGAGTTAGATGAGCTATACGGAACATATTCAAAGTATTCGTCGCTGGCAGTTGTTATTGTCGCCTAAACAACTGACTGGGTGTTGTGATGTCGATGTTCTTTTGAAGAAATGTATGCCTTTAGGTAGTGACTTATTGGATTGTCGGTATGTTGGCACGCATTCTAGTCTGGGAGTAATCGAAGGTCCTACACCTTTTTTTAACCATTCTTCTCTTCAACTCGTCGACTTGTACCCATCCATCTTACTAATTTTCATATTCATCTAAAGTTCTGAGCACATTTATGGAGCTATGGACTAGGTTCACTAAAAGGAGTTACCTTGAGCGAGGCCGATGGCTGCTAAAATGTATCTTACTACTGGATTACGTTTTCACAACATTCTGACGGTCAGATATCGATGATATATATTTAGATATTGCAAATATATTTAGATGTAGACCGCACACAGAGAAGTAGATCCTCCAACAAAAACTGGCAGTACTTTTCCATGGACACGGACGATGAAGTGATCGATTCGCCTCTTCTCTTGGGGTGTCCGCAGTTGTAGAGCACAGATGAAGAGGATCTAGCCATGATCGCCGAAAGTGTGGCAATTCCTTCTTATGCCTCAATGGAGCAAGGGAAGGAAAAGGAAAGGTGTCTCTTCTGTTAAAGCGACAGCTCTGAAGAGTAAACGGAGGAAGGGTTACATGAGCTCTCAAGTTCCTTAAGAAGCTTGAATCTCGTGACCCTGACTCTCTTACGCCACGACACAAAGAACTGAGGAAGAAGCATCTTTTCAATGCTCGGTTCTATAAATTGCGTTATTCTGAAGATGGCGAAGCTGGTGCAGCCGTCGTTGAAGTGATCAAGGGAGGAACTAGTGTAGAGGAACAGTCTGCGAATAACAACAAAGCGTCTGCTTCTTCTAATGTGGAAATGTAG
Source organism: Clusia tigrina (assembly GCA_920105625.2). Taxonomy (NCBI): domain Eukaryota; kingdom Metazoa; phylum Arthropoda; class Insecta; order Diptera; family Clusiidae; genus Clusia; species Clusia tigrina. The sequence continues at coordinate 180,585,661 of OV050033.1, forward strand.
GGAAACCGGCATCAACCACAAAAATGGCAGAGACAAAGTCGGACAGAAAGGTTGCCGTAGCTTCGAAAAGCAGAGCCAAGCAGAAAGTCAGCGTACCTTTCTCTGTACTGCCCTCAACTTCGAGGGCTGCAGGGAGTGGAAAAGTGACTGCTGCGGCGCTAGGTAGCAAGAGGCAGCGCTCCGGGGAAACTTAAGTAGGTAGGTAGGTAGGAGTGGTCACCCAGTTTGCCAAAAGCACACTTGAGCACATATAATGGGACATTGTGATACCACGGTGTGGCGCCGTTCAAGCACTGACTAAAAAGTTCCCATACTTGGGATGGTGATAGTCAGCGCAAGGACAGCGCCGAAACTTAAGTGCCCGGAAGCAAACGGTTGACAGCCTCCACCAGTTTGACCATGGCACCTGAGTTACAAATAATAGTTATTGAGCGAGGGCAACCTAACCTAAATAGTGACTCTCTTTCTGTTGATACGCTTGTTTTTTGTGGTGAGTTTTAAGAAATGGGCTTGTGGAGCAAATTGTCTCAATAACTCTACAATGTTTCTATGGTATGAACTTCGTTTTTTAGAAAAACTTCATCAAAGTATCCCTGTTATTTCTGGAGCTATCTTCTTAAATGACCAGAGGAGTCTGCTTATACTACGATGGAAAAGTGTAGATGGCATAGTTTTAACTACCGCCTCCTCTTAAGTAGAATAGTAATTCCAGGCTTTTCTGGAGCATCAACTATTTGGGAGTGACAATCAATTGATTTATTCAATCTTCGCTCACAATTATCCTGGCAGCAATTGTCTGTGTGCTATTTCTAAACTTGCACAGTGGTGTCCCTGAAACTTTGTCGACATTTTCACATGAACTTTATACAATTGCTTACTTTAGTCCTTTTACACAAAGACAATTGCGGAAATTGGGGACAATTCCAGAAAATTGCTGAAAATTTACACTCTTTAGACTGCCACTTATTTCATCACACGTCAACTACATACCTACGAGTGGCTTTGTCATCCATTTAACAATGCCTTAAGTTCGTATCGAACTGCTGGGCTCCTAGCTCTACTCTGCTTATAAATTAACCTTTCTCTATGTTCGCCCAAATTGTTGGAATGCTGTGGAGCACAACAAAAAGACACTTTGCTTCAGTGATTGATGATTCGCAGTTGAAAGTAGACGCAATTCAAGTGATTATTCTTCCGTTTCACTCCAGAGTGGTGTGGGGTAGGGCAGAGCAGAGCCGAAGCTACTTAACTCCATGCGAAAGTTCTGTTTCTTTTTTTTCATCACCGATTTGCACTTCTGCTCTCTTGTGTCTTTGCTTTTTCCCTGTGTGCTAAGTACGAGCTCCAACTACTTCCGCAGCTATTGTGAAAAGGGTTTTCTTGTTTCATTACAATTCCCCGAGTTTTTTCCGGCTTCTGTTTTGCGCCTGTGTAATGCGATTCAACAATTGACGAAGTCTCATGTCCTGAATTTTTTGCCATAATGATTCGCCGCTTTTTCACGAGTAGGTTTCAACACTAGAACACGTGCGCTCTCACTAGCCAACAATCCATGAAGAAGCGCTGACGAACTCCACTATCGTTTACATTCGTTTAGGGTTTGCTGTGAGTATGAGGAAGCTAGCTACGTCAGCCTCACTTTTTACCAGATGAAAATATCGTAGTTCTCATTAATGCACTTCATTACGAAAGTACTCAAATTTCTGCTTCTTCATCTTGTTGAAACAGTGCTCTGACAGCCACTTCCGGCACGCATTGAAGTTTCGTGCCGACTACGGGGTAGGGACGATAGCACCATTTTGCGGTTGAAAGAGCACTCGAAAAAGCGTCGATGCACTGAAGTGGCATGTTGAGCTCCTCTCATGTTGAAGGGTTGAAAAAATGCGGCCGAAGGTGGAAAGAAATTAGAAATTGATGGGATCTCCGACTAAGCTGGCAATTAATTACTGACGACCAACAAACTCCCGCATTAAATTTATATGTAAGCGAATGCCACTTTGTGTCCAATCTGTGCAGTTAATCAATAGTGTCACAGCTCCAAGCTGTCAATCACGCATTCATTTACAATGGATGACATGAATCGGTTTCGTAGGCACAGACTTCATTTGCATACTTTCGTGGCGACCTCTTCGCACTTCAGTCTATTCAAAATCGTTTCCAATTGAATGGTAATGTTTGCATATACGCACATATATACACACATTCCTATCTACATATGTATGTTTACTGTATATATTGGCAATTTGATGCTCACATGGTGTAAAGATAAGCCCGGCACACTTTGCGCCTTTTGCTAAGAACTATTGTTGGGCTGCTGATGTGTCTTGAGCGAAACAGGAAGGAAACAGACGTACATGCAGAAGAATGCGCCGGAAAATATTGCTTTTGTGTGAAATCTATAGGCTGGAAAAGTTCTAAACAGGATGTCGTCTCTCTGTGAATGTGTGCGTGTGAGTCTGAATGTGTATCAAAATAGCATGCAAAGGACGAAGTAGAAAAGGGTGTGGAATTCTTCAGGTTGATTATGGTAATTTTTTCGATACTTCTGAGGGGGGAGGACGCCTTTAAAATAACGCTCAAATAAGCACGTAAAATCAATACAATTTAAATTCATTATCTTCTCAATTTGAGGAAAATTGCTCTTTACAGACGCGTCATTAGGATGTACTGGACTGAAGTTTTTTTCACTTTTGCTCTGATCACTGTGAAAGGACAATTCATGATTACTGCCATTTCCGTGACTGCATTGAAATAAATATGTTCGTCATACAAATACTGTCAAATGATGACACGTCCCTGAGATGTTGTCAGTGAAATGACGAATGAAGAGACGTGTTATTGACATGCTCGTACATCGATTTGCAGTGTGAAGATGGCATGCTTAATGAAACATTTATCGTCTTCAAACACACCCGAAAAAATTTGTAAATAAATTGATATTCATTATTAACGATTTTGGAACAGAATACTGAAAGGCAGGTGACTAGAACCTTCGGAGATGAATCGTTTTGTATATTTGTATATATAAATTAAGCCAGTTTAATGCGGGGTAATCAAAATATAGGTAAATATAATCATTAAATAAACATTGTTTGGTTGCCTTTCAAAGAGAAGTGATGATACGTTTAACTTAAGCTGATGAATAACTCAGTTGTCCAAGTATTTCTTGTGAGCAGCATCCTGTGTGGCCTATTGCTTCAGTTGCTTTCAGGAATTTGTATGAAGGTTCGAATGGTTTCATAACAACGTCCACGAAGTGAGTTAAATTTGAATTTGGGTAACAGGGAGAACTGGCATGGGGTTGTATCGATCGCTGACATTTGTTCAGCTTTTGTTCAAAAGCAGCACTTTGATCTCTGAAACACTAGATCCAAATTAATATGGTCTGCTGCCACCCTCTGTGTCCTAGTGGTAAGCATGCTAGACTCACTCACCGAGGGTCGCAGGTTCAAATCCTGTCAAGGACTTGGTCTCCAAAATGCTTCTGTCTATAAAATTCTTTTCTCTTCGAGCCGAAAGTCTCTGTAGCGTGTACTCATTCTCCCCACACCTTGCAGTTATAATTAATTATGGTGTAAGATATAATAATAATAATAATATGGTCTGCTGATTAGTTGCTTCTCCAGCAACAGCTCCAAGTGAATACTACCACGATGGTATTTTGATATAGTCCGTTTAACTTGGATTTTCGAGGTTAAAAGTATTGTTTATAGTGGGATCACATTATAGAACTGGTTGTTGGGAGGTTTGCAGGTGCAACTCATATAACCACCACCTCATTAACAGTTAACATGAAACTTATTAATGCAGTTTCCGAATTTAGTACTGCAAGCAACACCTCTGGACACTGTTTGCTTTTTGCCTCATGAAGCTAATTGATTGTACTGTTGAAAGGAGTCACCGGAAACCTCTCAAAAAGTTAAATATTGGGATTGAATTCGTGAGAAAAGTTCAGATCCTAAACTATCTCTCTGCAGCTGGAGTGATTATATTCCATCACTCTTTGATTCAATCTGTCGATCTTAAACTAGAATAGCTTAACACCACCAATATTCCTTTGTTTAACCACTTTAAGTTTTGAGTGGATGTTGACGTTGCACCACGGATACTTCATGAGCCAGATAAATGGCTCTTAAATATTTTCAAAGAAGGCACACTTATAAATTACCATTACAAATCCGAGCTGAAGGCCCTGGCAGCTAGTACTCCCCTTGCAATGTAAAATAATAACTAAGTTATTGTTTTTCAAGTAATAATAATAGTAAATTACCATTAGAAATTACCATATTTGAGTTTATGCTGCAACCCCATCAATTATTACAGTACTGTTACTTCATAGTAAAGATTTTTACTTAATGTACCTCACCAGAACCTTCCAAAATCCTTTCCCTTGCTTAGCCAATTTAGCTTTATAATTGCCACTTAGCCACATATGAATTAACAGATCTGTAACTCCCGTGTGACTCTTAATCCGCAACTGTATTTAGCTACATTTCATCCTTGCTACATGTCATCCTTTCGCCACAACACAGTACGAGTCTTTGTCAACTGTGTAATTCATTTTGGGGAAACACGTTGCCCCTCGGGAATATTTGTCGTAGGCGTTGTCAACTAATGAAATGATTCATTTCCTTTTTCCGGTTTATCGTTTTGTCTTGTTGCCATTTCTATTTCTATTGCTCGGTTCGGTTTCTATGGGCATGGGTATTTCCTTGCCACTTTCGTCGCTTTACCAAACTGATAAATTCCTGTAAAGTCGTTCTGCCAATTTTCGTTTTATTTTGGTGAGTTTTTCATTTATTTTCCACTTTTTGCGCTCCGAGTCAACGCTAATGTCATTTGGGACACACCTTCTTTGAGTCGCTGTGGTGGTGTTTGGTTTTGCTTCCACGCTTGGAGAGTTAAACGATCAAAGATAAATTTTTATATAATTCCGCATTTGCTTTTTCGATTCGCGCTGGCTTTGCTGCTCCATAGCTCCGAGCTTCCTTTCACAATTACAATGTCCCGGCTGTCGGTTGTTTGGTGTTCTTTTTTGTTGTTTTTTTCGGTCCCCAGCGGTTCGGTTTCCAAAAACCGATTTTATACAATTTTTCACAGAAGCGCCAATCGCAAGTCGGCATCAACGGCAAAAGTAAATATCGCTTTGAATGTTCCCCTTCCCTCTGTTGTTGGTGACTGTTCGTGAATAGTGAACTCTGTTGCAGAAAGAGAATAAAAATTGTGTTTAAAGTAATTTTTTCAGTCGCAGGTCATATTTTATGCCGGTTGCCACTGCATAAAGCTGCTTGTCGCAACCGAAAGTTGCCCAAAAATACTCGTACCAGAGTGTTCGGTGTACAGAGGAGGCGTTCTGCTTTGGCGGCATTTACTTTGTATTTTGGTTACAAGAAAATTATTTCCCCTCGTTTTTCATGTTGTTTTTTCCCTCTGGTCAAGCAGTGGGCAGCTGTGCAATGTTTCTGCCTCTGACAGTGCCGTTGTATATAAAGCACTCGCATGTGCAGCGGGAGTTGCATTTCTGCTTCGTTTTTTGAGAAGGTGGTTACCATGTCAATTTATCTACACCCGTAGAGCGACGGTCACATGTTCTTTAAGAGCATACATTTATTTGTGGAAGTGAGGAGCCATGTTCGCTGGTTGTGTGGTCATTTTGGAAGTATTGTATCAGAAGTTAGTCTGGTTGAATACTTCAATGCTTTGTAAACTTGAATATTTCCACACTTACCTCAAATTTTATGTGGCTGGGAAAAAAATTATGTGAATTAAGAAAACACAATTGAAATAAACTCAATGGATCCAGTCTATTTTTATAAGAAATACAATAAATATATAGACAATTTTTACCTTGTTCCAGACCTGTGAGTAGCTGCAAATATGTTAAAATAGTTCCCAACACCTTTTCATAGAAAATGCTGGTCATAATGTAATAAGCGGTGATATCTGTTGGAACTTAAACTTGCGCTGACAAGTTGCTAAAATAAGACTTCAAAGCAGATGACATTTCAATGGAACCACCAGCTTGAAGCGTATAGTTGGGGATTATAAGCTGATCGAGATAATTGGAAAGAATTGCTTTGAGAGATGAGGTTATTCCACACCAATATAGAAAGATAACTTAGACCGAAAATTAGATGTCACATTCGCACCGACTTCCTCAAGCCACTTGTGGTATGTACTTAAAGTGTTTTAAATTCATTTTATATGCGGGTCACAATGCAATTACTAGAGATCTCTTTGGGACTTGTGCTCAAACTCGATAAGATCTGAACAGTTCCTCCAGCTGGAAGCGTGTATTTGGAGATGATTAGCTGAAAACCGAGATGATTGGAAATAATTAGTTTGAGAGATGAAGTTTTTCTACTCTTACTACAGGCTCACAACGACTCAACTGTTAGTCTAAGTGTTAGTCTAACTGTTAGTGTAACGGTTTTCTGGGTGATACGGCTGCAGAACCTACCACAGGATAACTTAGTAGAGAGAGACCACAACTTAGCGGACCTATTCACGTCGATCTGCTCAATCCACTTCGGATCTTTGATTAAAGACTTTTAAATCCATTTTGGTGGTACATACAAATTTTCTTCTGGGGTTTTGTTATAATAAACGGATTATATCTGCTCACCTCAGCTCAGAGACGATTAAATTATGCACGCAAGTTTTCATTCAAAAGGAAAGTTTTTTCCTATCCTGTTTGCAGAACGCATTCGCTCTGTATGGTTGCAGTAATGCAATTGTGATTGTTGCCGGAAGTGATGCATATGCAGGTCTTTTGCTAAAAGAAACTGTGGCATTGTGACGGTTCACTTCTTACGTTTGCGTTTGTTGTGCTTAACTAGGAAAACGCTGCGCTCTCACAGCAGGCGGCACAGGCAATGAACACTTGCGATGCAGAAACAACTGCAGCAACCCTCTTTTAAAAGGCACTTAACTTAATGAGACGTTGTTAGGGGGGTGGGGGTTTAGGGTGTCGACTTTGTTTATGCCTTGAGTTGAGTAATTTACTTATTAAATTAATTTCCACCTAAATATACAGTTTAAGACCATTGCTACAGATTTGTGGCCTCAAATAGAAATACTCGGAACTAATAAAATTAATGATATAATGGATCAGCTCCAAGATTTATTCAACTCATAGTAAAGTATGCTCCTGTAATGCGTCGATAGTTTTATTTCTTTTGGTCTTTTCTAGTACTTCCTGAACATAATAATTCTTCAAGTCGGATCTGGTTTGTGTAGTCAGAAGATCCCTGTACTTTCTATACGCATTAAGATCCGCACAGTTCCTTCCTCTTTCACTCTGATTCATTTTCGTCATCACTCCTCACTTTTCTTTTCCACCATCACTCCTCACTCTATAGCACCATATTACATAAGGTTCTTTATTTTATATTTTAGTGAATTTTAATGGTCCACAGAATGTTTGAATATTAACATTTTTATGATGGACATAATTTTTCTTCGTGTGCTCTTCCTTGGTTATAAACTTGGCTCCTAGACAGGCGGCGGTTAAAAGAATTGCGTTGGCATATATGCGGCCATAAAGAACGTTTTCCGTATTCATAAATTTTCAAAGAAAAACCGCAACATTTTTTCCCGAACTTTTACTTGCGTTATTTGTTTACACAAAGTAATTTAAAACACGTTTGCCGCAATATTTACAAATTTTCACCATAAAAATTTATACAAAATAAAGCACACTCGTAGCCGAGTGCAATATTCATGCGAATATTTAATAAAAATTCTATTTACTGTCTGCACACACAGCCAGCCAAAAAACCAAAGGCAACAGAAACGCGAAGACCGACCGTTTTTTATGAGCCTGTAATCAATTCATGTCAATTTAATCACGTTTGGTATTGAATTTTTATGGAAATCTGTTTCTTTTTTTGATGCCAGATGGAATTCTATTTGTTTGTTTGCTGGGCTGTTTGTCTGTTTGATCGCGTGTGTGCCCTCTGTGGAGAGTGTTTAATTTAAGGTTACCGCATATGCCTGTTGTCTGCTATTAGGCCGGGAATTTTAACTGCAATTGTTGCCTACTCTAATTTGGAGCCAGGGGAGTTTTTCGTGAGCTGCTCTAATTGGTCAAATATTTAAATAAACTGACATTTGTAGATATATCTTGGAGATGAAAATGATATGTCAGATCAGAAAAAGGATTCTAATAAGCAGTTCATAAATATTTTGTATGTATATCATCACCATCATCATTGGCAAACAACCATTGTTGATCATGGCCGAGTTATAAGCCTTCGCCAGTCGTCTCCGCTAAGAGCACGCTGGCGCCAGTTGGAATCACCGAGGGCAGCCCGGTCTTACTGAACTGGGTCCTTCCATGGTAAGGGTGGACTTCCCCAACTGCGCCGCATTGATGCAAAGCTTTCATGCGATCCTATAAAAAAGTATTTGATATGAATTTTGGACATAAAGCATTGAGTGATTCTTCCTCATTAACTTCATAGATTTAACTGACAAATTTCCACTCTTGTTACTTGCAGTGGTCATTTTATCATAAAGTCCTAACATCCCCAAATCCCAAGTTTTCTATATTAGCTCTTTTCGGGAGCGTTGTCCTTGCTACTCGTATTAAAAAAACATTTAGTGAGCTTTCATTATGCGATTTTTAATGCCTGCTCCAAATTCTCCTCAACATGCCAGTCCGTATTACCACTAAACCCACTTTTAAGAGGGTGGACAATTTTTAATATCGTACTAAATCCAACATAAACTAAAGCATAAGTTTGCATTTACCTCCTACCCCCACATGCATAGCAAATAAACCGCAAACTTCGTATGCTTCCACTAACAACCAAAGACATGAGGTCAACTCACAGGCCACTTATTGCGCAACAATGGTCATTTCCACATTTATTATCATAACTCGTACGGAAGAGTCCATTTTCCACTAGTTTCCACATAAACCACTACCAGCAAAACGGAAACGCAGGATGCCGGAGGAGTTGGACAGGGCAGGGCAGGGGAACAGAGCATATTTGTCTTAACATATTCCACTCATATAAAAATGTATGAACCCTCCATTTATCAAGTTGACATTTTAATTTATTAAAGCAGAAAATAAAAGCAAACCAAACAGCGTGGCAAAATGCTATTTTTTGTTTGTTGTTTTTGGAAAAAATCTGCGACAAGCGCCCAGATAAAGAGCAAAATGCAACAGCAACAATCCAACAAAAAAATAACTATAACTTAAAAGTTACAAAATGTTGGTGGTATTCCTAAAAAACAAACAAAGAAAAAATCGCTTTACTTTTGCTCCATTTTGGCGCACCTCATATCAACAATACAAATTTTCCGCTAGCCAGCATTGTGGAAGAAAAATTAAAAGATTTATAGGTTTCACTTCAACACACACGCACACACACAAACACACACTAACGCTGTCAGACAACACATAAACACACATAGGTGCAAGTGTGTTTCATAGCTACAATTACAGCCGGAGTAACTTTTGCATCAGAGCCCCACTTTCGCACACACAGACACACTTTATTGCTTCTGACGTGGCCAACAGGATGAGCAACTTTTGGTGGCACACATGTCTATTCGTATTGAAAACTTTAAAGCAACTTGGAATGAGAGAATGTAACATTAATTTTCATTTTTAAGAATGACACAAACTCCACATCATAATATACGGTGTTTTTTTCTACTATACTATTGTTCTACTTTTGGGATATGGTTCGATTGACGTGGGGAAAATGTGAGTAATTCTTCGAGTTCAAAGGGAGATTTGTGTTCAGTGTATTGTGACATCAATCAACGCAATGTTTTCAAATTGTGAAAATTTATTCCATATTTTCAGAGCAATTCGTCACTAGTACAGAGCACTTTGTCCCTTTTACGACGAGCCGCATTTCTGGTGGAATGCCTATGTTAATAAGCAGGATTGCCGTATTTGGAGTAATAATATTCTCTTACCAGGCACCTCAAACCCAGAAAACCCGTGTTCGAAGTCGACTTCTTATTGCATTTCAGCAAAATTGCAGTGTATTTAAGAATATAGGAGTATTTGATATGGGAGTGGGCATGTTAGTGGTCCGAACAGCGCCGAAAACTATACTATCAGAAAATTAAAATTTTAGAATGATATCCTTTTAAATTTTTTTTTTTATTTATTTAAATAAACTTACAACTAGGCATTAATTCTACCAATCAAAGGTGGATCTGTGCCACTACCTGTGAAATCGCCAGGCAAACATGGCCGAGGCTAGAACTGCGTCTATCTAGGAATATCATTAGACTCAATAGACTACAAATTAGGACTTTAATAGGAGCACTCACGGGACATTGTCTAATAGGAAATCATTCAAAAAGAATGGGAGTTTATACACATGTTTTCTGCTGCAGCTGCAGGAACGAGGAGAATCTGGAAACGATCCAGCATTTCTTCTGTACATGACCAGCTTTTGCTAGAAATAGGGAGCGTTTACTAGGATCCCACTTCTTAACAAGTATAGATGGTCTATGCCAGTGAGGCGTTAACAACCTTCTTCGCTTTGTAAAAGGCTCAGGGTGGTTCAATCTGGAGGGGGGAGCGTAGCCTTACCTCGCATCCGCGGTTCATAATGGACCCAACTGGTGGTCTAAGTGGCATCACTGGTTTATTGGTGAGGCGGCTACCCTACCTACCTACAACTAGGCACTAACTACTATGGTCCTCAGCCCATCCTATTAAATTACTCGATTGATATACTTGTAAATATCATTCGGGTACTATAAATGAGTCCATTGAATATTAATTCAAAGAATACGGTTTAGAACATTTTTCCTTTGCTTTTCGGATAAGCCCAAATTGCAGGATTGTGTGAGAAAATCGAAAATGCCTTGTTTGCTCATCCCCTATAAACATCATCTGGTATATAGTAAACATCATCTGATAAATAGGACAGTTTCACAAGTTTCACTCTTATTTTCAATTCACACTTAATACCAAAGGCAGTCATTTAATTTTGGTAGCATTCCAACACAATTCTGTGGTATTAAGCTTTTATGTAAAAAAACAGCAACGCTATTAGTTAATTTTTGAAGTAAAACGACAGTATCACTTGTGATTAATAGTTGTGGCAATATTCAATCCATAAATGTCTTTATAGCATTGCTGATAACAAGTATTTTTAAGTAGCTACTTTTTGTGTTGTTTATTGACGACATTATCCGAGGTAAGTGAGTATTACTACTTATTGTACGACGGAGGAATTCAATGAAAAAATATGTCTTCCGCATTCAATACAAGTGCTCATGCCTTAAATTCAAAATGTTGTATATCACATCATTACTCATCACTTGGAAATCAACTCGGACGTCGTAAAAACTGTTCAGCCGAAAATATTGCGAAAAATGGAACGAGCTTCAACTGAGATTATAACAGAGAATTTTCATATTTACGCTTAACTAAATGCAGGAAAAAATATTGAGCGTAAGTTTTGCTTAATTAACTGCCGAAAGAAACATTTTTGAGCTTAACTACTTAAATTTGTCTGATAATGAGAGAAGGGAAAGGAAAGTAGCGTCTGTGCCAAGCGATGGAAAAGTGAAATCAATTTAATTAATATTAAAATTTTAATATTGGATGAAGATGAATCATCTAAAATAATTGCTAATCATCCTCTTCGCACTTCACTAAGTGGCTTACATTAAAAAGTACCCATGATAAATTAATATAAATAAATAATTAATAATATAACAGTAATAAATAATATACATCAAATAATAAAATGCATAATAAAATCCATCACTGCACTGGTTTATCTTTGAGAGCATTTGTACGAGTATATCTCTGGGAAGTATGCATGATTGCTGTGATTTTATATAGCAAAAAATATTGTGGGGAAATTCCAAGCATCATTGGTAGCTCCCATGCAATTAAATGCTTCTCATCAAGCATTCAGTGGAAGGAGCACCAAAATAATGAAAGAACTGTTGGAAACTATCATTAAAAAATAACAGAATCTCCCTTAGAATATTTTAAGCAGAGATAATTTCCACATATTAAATGGAGTTATTTTTCGTTAGCATACTTTTAGGATGCATAAAATTTAATGAAAATTTACCCCTTTGCAGTGATTTTTCTATACAAGTTGAGGCAATGTGCCAGGGATTAATACGGGAATTCACAACTATTTCCTGAGAGTATATTTGGTAGGCCAGAAAATTCAAAATAATGTCCTTAGATTAATACTAATATTAGTAAGAGAGCTGTCCAGACACCACTCAACAGAGGCACTATCGCCAGAATTTTCTGTTTGGGCTGATTCCTTGAATTGTTGCACGATTATTACTTTTAATAAGCTGACTTACTGACTTATTCCAACTGAATTCTGCAATTGGTTCGGCTTTTTATTTCATCATGCCAGCTAAATAGCCAACTCCGGGTTAAACCTATATAAATCTAGGTTTCTGAAGCATTATAAACTCGATTTCAATATAAACGCAGATGCCTTGATATTTCTTAAAACTCGCTCAAGACTAACAACATCTTCGCTTTCACACCATCTTCAACTTCTTCCCTTGATTGAAGCTGGCGGCATAAGTGCTGAAAAATAAAGTTCTTCCACAGCTTTTGTGGCTGCATTTTGTAAACTTTTCAACAAGAAATTGAGCAGACGTTTTGAAGTCACTCCTCGAACAACTCGAACAACGAAATTGTGCTGAATCTGTATAACAAATTTATGTGCCATCAGCTTCAAAACCAAGAAGGTAAAATGTGAGCGTTTAACTACAAAATATGTATGTAAACTTTACCTTTTTGGCAGCCAAAATGCTTAAGGATTTTTAATTTTCCATAAGAATTTGCAAACTGTGTGCACACATACATACATACATGCACGCATATGTGGACTAAGGCGTAAACAATTTGAGTGGCTGCAAAGAAATTCGCTGAAAAAGATTGCATCAGCGGTGAAAAGGTGAAAGCAACCGCTGCGAAATAATGTGATAATTGAAAATGGAGGCAAGCCGCACCAACATAGCTGCTTGTTACTTTATATACTCTGAAACACACACGCCTACTTCTTCGTATACCCAGATACAAGCACTGAGAACTCACTTAGTTGATGTTTGAAAATTATAACAATAAACAGGAGCGCGCCTTTCTTGGTGTCAACGCAGAGACTATTAAAAGTCACTTCATTGTGCTCTGTGCTCACACCAGGGGTCGTTTAGCACACCACAGCATTTTATGGAAATTTTACAAGTTTTTATTTATTTAATTTCCAGTTTAAAAAAATCTTCGCTAGCAATTCTCTATTTTTATTCCTACGGCCGGCTGTGGCCATAAACATACGCACCGCACCCACGCAAGCACTTTCAAACTTTTAACTACTCCTTTAACTATTGTTGCTAGTTAGGGTGTTGTCCGCAATGTTGTTGCTGCAGTTGTTGTTTTTGTTATTGTTACTGTTTGTGTTGTAGCTATTTCTATTATTCCTGTCCTCGTGTCTCTCAAGTATGCTTGTTAAGCACTTACGAAAAAATGCGAAGGACCGCCACAGCGGCAGCATTTAAATAAAAACTTCCACACCGATGAGTGCTGCAGAGGGTGAAGGTGGTGAATGGAGGGAAAAAGTATTGCAGGCGCATTGATAACTTTACGGAATAGATTATATTTACAACAACAATAAGAAAGCATAATTTGAATAGCATTATTGTTGTCGCAACAACTACAACTTTAACAAAACCCAGCAACAAAAAGACCAGAAATACCGTCGCTGTCAATGTTGCAGGCAGTCCCGAGTTGGTTGGTTCTGAGCATAGGGGAAAAGTTTTCATTAAACTGCATGAAAGGGTTATCTTAAGGGAGAGAAGTGGTGAACCACATTGTAGCCGAACTCAAAGTTCTACTGTACTCGTAATAAGAGTTTAAATTGGTGGTAAAATTGGTAAAAGTGGCACCACTACAGGCAAATGAAAGAGACACCAACGAAATGTTTGGTGTACCTGCTGGTATCTGGGAATAAGGATACCTGCTGGTATTATAGGAGTTATAAGAAAATGAAAGAGGAGACGCTTCTCGGGCCAGTGAAGATGGCTGAAACAGGTAGAGGGCAGCTATGAGTTACCCCGAAACCCTCAAAAATATGACTATGTAAATTTAATGGGAGTGTTACTAAGGCCTTGATGATACTGAAAATTCCAGGTTTGTTGAACAGTGTGAGCCTTTGTAAGGTAAGAGTTGTTGGATGGATTTGAAGTGTTTGAATAATGCACCTATATTGAGCACAAAGATTCCTGCTACCAAACTTTACTTTTTAAATCCTTTTCGTTACGAATCCTACCAAACAAATTTATATTTTTAGGAACTTTTTGAATATTTCTTTTCTTGCCAAAATATTCTGCTTTTTCCATCATCTCTTAATCTTGCTATCAGTCTCGAGAACACAAAAATTGATAATTTAAGATTATAAAGTTTCTTACTTGGAGGTTGCGGTTTCGTATGGTCTCAAAAATCTTTCTTTCTAAATCTTTTTCTTTTCGAGTCGAAAGGCTTATTTCCTAGTACTCATTTCCCCACCCCTTGTAGACATAATTATTTATGGTGTAAGATATAATTCACGGTGAATTTTCTCATATTTTTGTATATTTAACAATTTACCAGAGAACACAGAGAGAAGAAGCTTAAACGTCAAACGGCAAAGCACCGAAATAAAGCAGACGGACGTTGTACACGAATCCACTCAAAATCGTGGTGAATCCACTCAAAATCGTGGTGAATCCACTCAGAATCGTGGTGAATCCACTCAAAATCGTGGTGTGTCCGCTACGGACGCTGGCAGCGAAAAAGACTTTCCTTTCTCTGTGCTCTCTGCAATCTACTTACAGATTCCAGAAAAGTGGCAACACAGCTTTGACTTAAGATAATTTTGCATTTCATGCCTAAAACTATGCTGTGAAAAATTTCTAAAAGTTAATGTATTCACTTTTTCGTGGAGCTCAAAGAACCTTGTTTTTTGTTGCATTTTTAAATTTGTTGTTAACATTGACGCACTTTCCTTTTAAAGTAAACTTGGCTATTTTAATTCTCAGACCACTCACATTGCAAATTTAAGTTTTGGCGTATACGATGATCTGCCGCAATTACATCGGTATAAAATACGAATACAAAGCGCAGCAGCCTTCAATCGGGCAAAGTTTAAAAATTTATGTAAAAAGTAAAACTAAAAAAAACAAGCGTAGAAAATGGAATGAAAAGTTTTATTTTGTTTCTGCTGCCAGCGTCAAGTGTGCGGCAGCCATTGTTATCTGCTTCCGCTTCCGTTATAAATGTTTAAATTCGTTTTGGTTGTGTGCGTACGTGCAGCAACACAAATGCGCCACTTACCAGCCCCTTGACTGCCCACTTGTTTCGCCTTACACTTTTCATTTTTCGCCTCTCTCTCTCTCAATCTCGTTGCGTTTCGCTTCCGCATTGATATCCTGTTAACACTAATAAATTTCGCCGATTTGACAACTCGATTCTTCTCGCCGAATTTCTGCTCAACTCAACACGTCCGAATTGCTTAACGCCAATGTTGTTGTTACGGCTCCGGTTGCGGCTCTGGCTCCGGCTACCGTTTCTGCTGCAGCTGCAGTGGGAATAGTGGGTTTACTTTTACCATTTTGTTGCGAAACAGAACAGTTTTATTGTACTTTGACTCGTATAAGTTATTGTCTCAATTGAGGTGTGGGTATAGATTTATGAGGTCGAAAAATGATTTAAAGCGCACTTTTTTTTAAATTGCAGCATCAGCAGAAATATGCTCAGTTAAAATAATAGTATATAAATTGTGCAGGAAGGTTGCCGCTTAAGTTTTGAGCATGACATGAAAATATTTATTATAACTTTTGAAAAGAATCACCTTTGGGATCGATACAACTTGGCATCTGCTCATCTCTGGAGAATGCGTAGCAACTGAACTCGTATAAGGGAATCTGTGGAATATATTCGGCGTGCATAGAAACAGATATAGGGTAAATAATGTCTGATCGGGGCTTTAATGTAAAGGCAGCTATATTTGCTGGAGTTTTTTCGGCTAAACTTAGAAGTCGTAAAAGCCTTGTCAATTTTTCTTCCATCTGCCAAGCAAAATTATTCAATAAAATTCAAGAGGAAGTGGATTTTCGGAGATCCTCTTAAATCAAATAGATCCCATTGTAAACTGACTCTCCATCATATGATATTGAAGCATAAATCCTTGCATGCTTTAAGGGCAATTTCGTAACAATATTTACATCCAGTAGACCTAACCAGTTGCAGCTCTACCTACTTATAATCTACCCCAGAGCGGACTGGGATATTCTTGATTATCACAATAAAGCAACAATCTTAACATACTAAATCATCAGCACTTCAGAAACTTCAATCATCCATATATGAATCCCACGAAAGCCTGTTTTACAAGATTCCTATTTCGTTGAAATCAATTATAAGAGTCTTGAATAAAAAGGAACAATTATTGTCCCATTAATGATGAAAGTTCTCCAAAAGAGGCGATGAAATAAATTGTTTTCTGTAACGACTATTTTCATCTTTTAAACTACTTTCGAAGAATTAAAAACTACCTTCTCGTTCAACTTTTTAAAACTGGCAAACTCTGTCGTATGCCTCCAAAAAATTATAACAATGCAGTAACAAAAAATAACAACAGCAGCAGCAGAGCAACAAATAATAACAACAACGTAAGAAACAACAAAGAAAGCGACAAAACGAGAGCTGACAACAAAAACAAACATTTTAGCTTTTTAGCAAAGAATAACAATGAGGAAAGCGCAGTAGAAGCCCGCAAACACCACTCAAGCAACTATGCAGCAGAACTGCAACTGCAGTTGTAGTTATCAAGTACGAGTATACCCCAACATCCGGAAGCTGCAGCAGCGCCATCTTTTTCTATGCGATTTTCTTCTCTCCTTCCTTTTCTTCTTTTGCCTTCCTTTCGGCTTTGCCAGGCTTCTTATGGTTGACGAAGCTTTCAGAAGTTGGTGGCAATTTCAAAGGCGTTGAATTGGAGCCAAGCGCCGCTTTTATTGCGAACTCTTTTTCGGTAAGTAAAAAAATGGGGGATGAACAGACCGGGAAGGCTGCTCACCCCCATGGGAGCTTTTATTTAAATTTTAGACAAGGAAATTGTATAGTAAAGTAATTTTTTTTTGCTCGCAGTACCAGCATTTTACAGGGAAAAGGGAGTGTGCTAAAAGGATTTTATCTGAACTTAAAAGTCAGTCACCAAAGTTTTAACCGAAAAGTCGAAATTTAAATGAAATTGTCCTTATTTACGGTTGTATAAACCCAAGAAATATATTTATTCTGAAAGGCAATCCTATGAGAAGAATGAAGATAGATTGAATGAAGAAAGAAAGAATACGAAGAAAATATGTAATATGAAGATCAAAGCAAAGACTATATACAATGCAAATACTCTTCGATCAAAGTTTTCCTTTGCTTAACAAAGGCACAAGACGAACATCAGCATTAATAAGAAGAGAGGACCCTGAAGACCTCCGATTGCGTTGGAGTTGTATTAGCTTGGTTCGAGGTTATCCTTTGTATTACTATGTATGTTCAAGTAGCTCGCAGAGGGTCTGCAGTTGTGAATAGTTTCGCAAGGTTTCCTTAAGTTTGCGTCTTTCGGAGACTACGAGTTCTGCTAAGCCATTGTCACAACTAATCCTTGCATCTAAATTTCCCACGTATTCACCAAATTACCACTCTAAGAAGTGTGTAAAGCAAAGATCCTAGAATTCAGTAGGACATTTTTTTGGTGTGTATAGAGTAAGTATTCCCCACCTTCGCAACTTCTAGAGTTGTTATCAAAAACTATTACTAATTTGGAATATTCGTAAGTATTCTAGCTGCGCTGCTGATTCCGACCCCAATTAAAGAACAACCTGATCCGAAATGCACTACACTGTAATTGATACACTTCCTTAATTAGAACACCAGCTGCCACTCACGCGTGCTCTTAATACTAAAAAAATACAAGTAATTATTATTATATAAGGCTTAAATTTATTACCAATTTGGAGTGAGACGAACAAAATTACGCCCATTACCATTAATTCACAGAAATTATAAATTCACGCAGACGCCCGTTGGGCCACACGTGATGAATGCGATTTCTTTTCCCTTAGAATGCTAATTTCTTCACAATTCCGAGTCGTGCCAAGGAAGGGAAGGTATAAAAATTAGTTCAGCATATAAAATTATAGTCGCCAGGAGGATGTTTACACGGCAGTTTTGGCCAGAAATCGGGCAAAGTTCGTTGAGAGTACTTTCAGAAAACTCCTTTGACTTTCCACGGTTGTGGATATTGATATATTTATACTCGTAGTCGTACATTTGTTCACCAGGTGGTTAATGTTCGCAAAGGTGACATGACCCTTTACAGTTGACTATAGAAGCAGTTCGTCTGATTAATACACATTTAAGTACTCGTATTACGTTTCTTGATATCTTGCACCGCAGTGTTAAGTATTAAAATTTGCCCACTGCATGGTTTTCATTGTAGTGTCGAGCATTTCATAAGACGTGGTCTTGCATCATGTCGTGCATGAACAATTATAGTACTCATATGTACCTTTTAAGAGTGTCATCAACACGAATATGCCAACTGCGTAAAAGGGAGAATACCCGAACACACACACACACCCACATTCATGCGTAGACAAGATCATGCAGAAAAAGAACACAAAACGTCTGCTGAGTTTCGCAAATGCGGCTACATTAACAAATTTTAACACATGCAGCCCCTCCACCAAAAACACAACAAGTTCAGCTTCGTTAGCTCTGTTCCCGTCGGCATATACTGTAATGGGCTTACATTGCATGCAGCCACACACACACACACACATCCATTGAAGCCCACTTACACACACATGTGCCAATGTGTACACAAGAATGTTAACACGTATGAATATTGTGGAGTTACAAGTACTTGGCACCAAGCACACCCACACAAATGCACACAATTGCACACTCATACACACATACACACATTTGCCAGCCACACCGCCACATTAACATGGAAGAAAATCGAGCCGGAAGTAGTCATACCATCGGCGAAGTGCCGCAGTTTCATTGAGCGAGCAATATGTGGCAAAAATGTTGCACTTAAAAAGCAGCACTTGGCTTTAAGAAAATGATTTGTGGTGCGAGGTAGGGTGTAGTAGTGTGGGTTGGGTTGGGTTGGGGCAGAGTGTTTGCAGAGATGGGTGCCAGCAGCCCGGCGCAAAGTAGCTATCAGGGTGGAGTGCAATGTGGAAAATGAGCAAAATGTTTTCCGCTGCTTTTTCTACGGCGCTTATTGCCTTATTTTCCTATTAATGAATGTCGAGATTTCGTGGGTGCTCTGGCAAAGCAGGAAGCAACTGGGGCTGGCTCCATTACAGGGTAAAGTAAATTTTTACAAGTTTATGAAAAGAAAACGAACACAATTTCTTTATGAAATGCTTTCTTCTACACTTATTTTGTCAGTTACTATAACTATGGCAGATTGTCTGAGGAGTGAAAGACAAGCGAGGATTCTGTAGAAAATTCACTTTTCCTTATTTAAAGAAACTTTACCGAAACTCTCTAAATGAGGCGTAAGTTAAAGTAATATTTTTTGCGTCTGTCAGAATACTGGGAGTACTTTCCTAAACTGCCGCTTCAACAGTATTCATACGCCTGTATCTTGATTAGCACTCCACCACATGCAGTCTTTTTTATTTTACTGCTCACTAGAATATAATAATTTTATTGACTTTCACCACACCCATGTGAGTGCGCTCTTACACCCCCACTGGAGCAGCACACTAATAAACATGCAGGCACACACACTGAAATGAACACCCCACTCGTTTCTGCCCCAGCTCCAACTAATATCAGAGCCGCAAATAATCACACATTTATTATATTCCTTGAGGATGTCGTGCTACGGCAGCAGCGCATTTACTTAATGCCATAAAAAGGAGCAAATTTGTTCATGCTGTCATTATGTGGGTAGTTGTGGTGGTTGTTGTCTCTAACGATTTGCCTAACCACACAAAGTCGTGTACGAGCAAAGGATTTCTGCCAAGTGGGTCTGTCCGTGTCGCAGCGAGGCATTTGTGTACTGAATGCGCGATTTTATGAGAAACGCGTACTTAGCTCGGAGAGTTATGTATTTATTATACTCGTATGTATTTTAGTAGTTTACATAAAATTTAATATACGAGTCCTCTCAAAATTAACATAATTTTATACGAAGCAGTTTCGGGCAAAAATTCAAATATACTTACATGAAAAAATTATATGAAAATTGTTATTAAGATTAAAATATTAATAAACGGTTTATTGTTTATTTTCAGAGAAAATGTTCACTTAAGGTGAGTCAAAATACAAATAATAATAATAATAATTATAAAAATTAGCCATAAACAAGGAGAGGTCAGTTGATAGAGTTCTGATACTCCGAATTAGTATAGGAATAAATAAAGGATATATAAAGGACATATAGTCGCTGCTATTAGCCTATCAATTCAGTGCTTAGGAATGTGCTTTGCGCCTATAAAATTTCCCATATATAGAATAGTTTATTACCTTTATTATTATTATTAAATGTATTATTGAAAGCATTTCTATAAGTTGATAATGGAGGGCACTCAACTTATAAGTTGATTATAGAGGGTACTCAACTTATAAGTTGGTTATATAGGGTACTCAACTTATAAGTTGATTATAGAGGGTACTCAACTTATAAGTTGATTATAGAGGGCACTCAACTTATAAGTTGATTATAGAGGATACTCAACTTATAAGTTGATTATAGAAGGTACTCAACTTATAAGTTGATTATAGAGGGCACTCAACTTATAAGTTGATTATGGAGGGTACTCAACTTATAAGTTGATTATGGAGGGTACTCAACTTATAAGTAGATTATAGATGGTACTCAACTTATAAGTTGATTATAGAGAGTACTGAACTTATAGGTTGAGTACCCTCTATAATCAATGATTATAGATTATAATCAACTTATAAGTTGAGTACCCTCAATAATCATTGATTATAGAGGGTACTCAATTTATAAGTTGATTATAGAGAGTACTCAACTTATAAGTTGATTATAGAAGGTACTCAACTTATAAGTTGAGTACTCTCTATAATCAACTTATAAGTTGAGTACCTTCTATAATCAACTTATAAGTTGAGTACTCTCTATAATCAACTTATAAATTGAGTACCCTCTATAATCAATGATTATAGAGGGTACTCAACTTATAAGTTGATTATAATCTATAATCATTGATTATAGAGGGTACTCAACCTATAAGTTCAGTACTCTCTATAATCAACTTATAAGTTGAGTAACCTCTATAATCAACTTATAAGTTGAGTACCCTCCATAATCAACTTATAAATTGAGTGCCCTCTATAATCAACTTATAAGTTGAGTACCCTCTATAATCGACTTATAAGTTGAGTATCCTCTATAATCAATTTATAGAAGGTACTCAACTTATAAGTTGATTATAGAAGGTACTCAACTTATAAGTAGATTATAGAGGATACTCAACTTATAAGTCGATTATAGAGGGTACTCAACTTATAAGTTGATTATAGAGGGCACTCAACTTATAAGTTGATTATAGAGGATACTCAACTTATAAGTTGATTATAGAAGGTACTCAACTTATAAGTTGATTATAGAAGGTACTCAATTTATAAGTTGATTATAGAGGGTACTCAACTTATAAGTAGATTATAGAGGATACTCAACTTATAAGTTGATTATAGAAGGTACTCAACTTATAAGTTGATTGTAGAAAATACTCAACTTATAGAAACACTGCTTAACGGTTTACTTTATAAAACAGAGAGAAGATAATGGATAAATCCATCAGAGAAGAAAATAATAGGAGAGTTGGTATTTCACTCCCCTTCTTTCTAGTTTATTTTAGCTATTCTCACCACACAACTTTCCCTCTGATTGCACCGACCATGAAACTGGTCAAATTATTATATAAATAAAGGAAAATAAAAGGAAAAATTTTTCATCTTCTTCCATAAACTGAACTCTGTCCGAAAAAATAACATTCAAGTTAATCAACTCTCATTTACCCAGAAAATGAAGTCCATTCGACCGCTATTAAAACTGAAAGCAACATAATCAAATAACAATTATAAAGGTTCAGTTACATTTATGGTAATACAATACTGCTCGTATAACAACCATAACAGCCCCGACTACAGATTGGCAACAACAGCAGCAACAACAACAACAATAATCGAAACATATAATGAACAAATTGAATTACAATTTCGGCATCAGTTTATAATGTAGCGGGCAAATACACTGAGGGAAATTTTGCATAAGAACATTGATGACAAATTGGACATTACTATTCCTGAGAGTGGTCTGAGGGTGTCTTCACAAGATGGCGTTAATGGTTGCTGTATTATCCAAGAATATTTATTGTGTTTGTAAGAGGTGATGAATTGAATGGTCAATTGTTGAATAATCAAATCGATTCGTAAGTAAATCGATTTGGAGAGACGATGGTAATACAAGTTCCATAGTTTGATGTATAAGGATTTTTTAAGCTGTTGTCTGATACGGCTTCAGAACAGTTTCGTAATTAGTTAAACACTCTTGCTTTAGCTACCAATTGGTAAGGCAATGTGTTCCTTACCAGCGTTTGTAGCAAATTTATTAAGTCAAATGTATTTATCAGTTATTCTAAATTGCATTTACAGTAGTTTCAGAAGAGTTTTACAATAGTTTAACAAACTTCAACAGCTTTGTAAGGTAGTTTCACAAGCCGTTGGGAAACAACTTTGTGGTTAAATTATGAAGCCATTTATCAGTTGGTTTGAGGACGCTTCTGGACGGTCTCAGACTTTCAATCGACTTGCGCAAAGTTTGGGCATAGTTAACAATGTGAAGTTGCTCGGGAGTTCTCTTAAATTTTTTATCAGTGTACTTCTGCTGAATGTACGAGTATAAATTTATGTGCATATTGTGCGATGCGAGCGTGCACGTGCCCCATGAATTAAATGTGGCTATTGTGTTTAATAATTTGTAAACAAAAATATGCCCAAAAACAATAAAATTTCCAAAAAAAGGCAAATTGAGCCACGGAAAAAAGTGGGAGAGCAGCGTGCGTGCCTTGAATTAGAACAGCAGAAATTTGCGTTTGCTGGCTTCCAACCAATACGGACAGTTGGCCAAGCGGACGGACCCGCAATGGGCGATTGGCAATACTCGTAAGCGGCGACTTCATTTCAGTTCATTTCGGCATTTTTGCCAAATATATTTCTTCTTTGTGGGTTTTCATTTTTATCCAATTTTTCCCTTTATTTTTGTTATAGTTTTTTTGTTATTGTTTTTGTTGTTGACGTTGTATTGTGTTTTTAAGTGAGTTGGGCAAATGAGCGTAAAAATTATTGACAAATTTGTTACGGCATGCGAGTTTCATTATTTTGGTGCATTTACTTTGTCGTGCTGAGTTGTTGGTACCTTCTTGGCAAGCGCACAAAAGCGTCCGCGTTGGACATTGCTACATGCATAGTTACCATACACTTTCCGAATGTTCACAACTTGGATGTAATGCGCGAGAGTTGCCAAATTATATTTATGTTTTATGACACATTTCTATGCTGTTGCGAGTAGTTCTCTGGTTAGCTCCCATTGAGACCTGCTTCGAAGCGCCGTTGGCTTTTTACGCGTGCCATTTTTCGCGCGTAAATTAGACCGGCGTTGAAGGCTGAAATTTTTTGTTGGCACCAGCCATTCATGTCGTTTGCACGGTACGCGGCCAATGCACTAAACAACAATAAGAAGCGAGCGTCTCTAAATGTTTGCCACGCTCAACCACGGACACGTACACGCTTCATTCTTCTTTGTGGGGTGGGGACTCTGCTGTGCCAACAAATTTCTGGCGTTATTAGCAGCGCATACAAAGTAAATTATTGTACGAAAGTTTTTATTTATTTGTCTCTCTATAAAGGAGATTAGTTTAAAGAAAAAGAACGATGCTTAAAGCAGATAGTCAGAAAAGAATGATGCTTAAAGTAGATAGTCAGAAAAGAATGTTTCCAAGTAAACAGAATTGCAACGACCTGAGTGTGCATACTTGCTACCTTCTCAAGCCCTGATCGTTCATTGATTATGACTGCTTCTTTGATTGGCATATTTCTTTTGTTCAATCTGTTGAATTTTATCCTGCAAGTCGTTTGAACCTTCTGCATAGATTTTAATTAAATTCCTGATTTTTTGTTGTTCTTTAGACGTGCCATTGTTGACTTGTTCACTACTCGAGTGCTTCAATGCTTCTCTCATTTATAAATGCTTCCGGTATGCTGTCAGTAACTGGGAAGATGAATGCTTCTAAAGGGTGAACATTCCATGCAGTGTTGTGAGCTTATCTGTGGAATTAAAATGTCTTTCCTGGAAATGAACTTTCAATACAGTTTCCTTTTATCGCACGAGCAAGAGATTTATTGTTACTTGTATACATCCTTCCTATCCATTATATCCGTTGTCTTGTTAAAAAGAATTTCAATTTACCACATTTTAATCAATTTTTCCACAATTCTTCCCTGAAGAGCTTATCACAGCTGTGAGCACCGAAAAGAAAGTAGATTGAAGTGTAATTTTCACTATTTAGAAACAAGAATGAAGAATTTAATACAACCAACAAGGAAGGGAGGCTGACACCACCAACACCAAGAACAGCACCATCACAAGCATCACCAACACTAAGAACAGCACCATCACCAGCATAACCAAAAAAATACGACAACAGGAAGAACCCCACTAAACGAACACTTGACAGGGCGCCTCACTGTGTCAGGCATTGAGACTCCTGATAAAACAACTATTATGCTCGTATTCCTTGCCAAACAGAGCTTAATAGAAAAAGTATCCGCTTACTTACCACATACTCGTATGCACACATTCACATCTTGGTGGGAAATATACTCGTGCAAGTGCGTTTTATTCGCACATTTCCCTGGGAGCACTCTCGGGGTGAAATTAGACAAACGTTTAAATTAATTGCTGAAATTGCTGCAAATTGGCATTTGAACATTGCACCTGAGCTACATAAGTATGTGGCCAAATTGCGGCTCCCAAATGCGAGTATCCGTAATGATTTCGACAGTTACGAGCACTCAGCAATCGATGAGTACCAAAAATTAATGGAATATAGAGAGGGAAAGTGAATGCATAGTAAAGTGAGCTATTTAGCAATTGCATGGGAAACACGTAACAGTGGTCTGGAAATAGGGTGGATGCAATTATTGGGTGAAAGTTTCTTACTTTGAAAGGCTTCTCCTCATTTTTTTAATAATGAAAAAACACAAACTGGAAAGGGAGAAAAGGAATTCTAATTGGCTAATTAACTTTTAATAGGAAGAAACAAAGAAACTTTTCATAGGAACTTCGCATATGGTAAAATTTACTCAGATTAGAATATTTTATATATGCGAGGAATCGTTTTCATTGAAAATTGTAAAGATTCTGGGGACAAAGCTGAGTGAAGAAAATATGTTTAGTTTTGATTTCTTAAAGGACGAAACACAAGGCATACTTTCTAATTATCCGAATAGGTGCTGAAATTACTGAGTGTTTTATGAAACTATCTGCTTCAATACTTTTATATTTTATTAATGATAACGAAACGAATGAAAAGGTGTTAGTCTCTAAAATAGAAAATCTCATCGATGAAGTCATTGTGGAAACAATTCTATCCACAATCTCAGCACTACAGCGGACAACAGTAGGATAAAACATATTCCGAAGATGGTATTAATCCGAAATTGTTAAAATACTAAGGAAATAACTGACTTTGTTTCTGCTGTTCCTACTCATAAATTGCACCTGACATGGATCTGACTGTTTAAAGTGCTCCAGAACAATGTGAAGTTCCTCTTCAATTCAATCGCCATGGAATGTAAAATTACTTCATATAATTGTGTCTGCATCAACTGTTGCTAAAGCTTCTCATACTCCATCGCCATCACCTTAATTATTATATAGTATTTAGACGTTACGTATCTATGAAATAGACCACTTCCACAATAGCTTAAATGGTAAGCTTACATCGAGATAGGGAAACGGCCGAAGAGTCATTGAGAATCTAGTAGCCTTCAATACCTAAATTCTTCACATCCAGTAGTTACGATTGTTGCATGCTTAGAATTATTAGAATCCCTGTAGTGAAAATGGCAGTTAGCCGCTAATGTTCAACATTTTAAACCACAACTATTAAATACAAATAAATTTTTTGCCAACATTCCAAACAGAAATTGCCTTAGAAGCCGAACCATCCATTTCCATATGCTGCAAACAATTTGTACTCAATCGAACCGCTGACCAAAATCAGATTTGATTGGAAATCGGAAAATTTACAAACTAACAACACTGGGCGCGCGGAAACTGTGCACTGGCAAAAAGTTGTGGCGCCCGAAAAACAGAATTGAAATAAATTTGCATAAATCGAAAAATAACTTTTGCCACTGCAAACTATCCACGACCCACCACCACTCACTGCCCATGGCACGAGCTAAAAAATATCCTAAATGCCATGTTCTGTTTTTAGTTTTTTTTCCTGTTGTTTGTTTGGTTTTTTTATCCTAACCCGTGAAATTTAATTTTCCAATTAAAGGCAAACTTTTTACAGCAAAGTTTTTGCATTAAACTGACATCAGGGAGTGTAGCAAACAAGAAAGGTCCTTGCCACATACTCGTCCCACCGTCGACCCAGTCACACACTCATTGACTGAACGGAAAACAACAGCGAAGTTGCGCTGCACTACTTGACTTTCAGACACAGCGCATCGCACGAAAGTGAAAAAGCTGCCCATGCTCGTAAAAAGTCCTGCGGATAAGACTTAAATTGGTATAAATTGGTGTTGGCATACTTGAACGCAAGTTACCAGGCATACCTACGCGTACGCGTACAGAGCGACGCAGGCAGCTGCAGCAGACAAGAAACAGACACCAGCCGCGGCCAACTAAAGTCGAATCGAATTTGGAGTTTGCTGTGTTAAGTGACGTTAAATTGTCTTAGTGGCAGCGTTATTAGCGACTTACAGTTGCAGTGCGGCTCAGCGCAGCGGAGAGAAATTTATAAGGTACTCATATTGTACTGCAGCTGGAAAGATGAAATATGAATACTTGGGTCGGTGAAGTTGGAAAGTTATGACTTACTGTGAGGGGCAGGACCTTTTTACGACAATTTTTAACTGAATTAAATTGAAATTAATATATTAAAAAGTTTATTTTATTAATTTCACAAAACTTAATGGATGAGAGTATTTTTAAGGCTATACCAGGAACTGTTGTGTGTTGGAGACAACTGAAGAGCAGCGGCAGTGATTGACTAAAAATGACACTTGACCGTTAATTAAAGATTTTACAATATTTGTTAAGAATCCTTAGCATTCTAAGAGTATAAATTATTTATGCGCATATGAAACGTCGACTATGTATTCCTTAGAGGTTTCTTTGTGATAATGAGGTCTTCTCTATCCAATAATATATAACACGAATCGTCATATATATCCTTAGAATATAATTCTTAACACACTGATCATTTGCATGTTACTGGAGAACCTTATACGATAAGGTTAGACGTCTTGTAAGCCAATTGTGAGCCTGCAACCTTCTCCAAGATACAGTTCAATTTCTGGAGTATTCGCTGGGCTTAAAGATAGCAAGGTATAGATGTCTTCTGCAGCGTAGTGAAAGCAAAAATTATTTATAATATTCTTCACATAAAATCCTCTTACTCACTAGGCTGCATCCTGAAACTGAGCAATTTATTCCCAAATGTGGAGTATTGGTATAATTAATGTTGTGGTTTCTTACTTAATAATATGTTCCTATAATTCTATAAGTTCGCCGTCAATCTCAGCATATAAAACGATGAATGATGAAGTGTGTTGTTAACTTGAATATCCTTGGTTGTATATGATAATTTGTTCTTCTGAAAACACATGTTTGCGTGAAGATTTTAGAAACGAAAAGTCTTGAAAAATCTGGAAATATTGGAGATATAAATATTGAACTTAGAGATTTCTCGGAATTTATGTTCATAAATAAAAATGGAAAACTCCTTATACACATCTTCAAAGAAATAAAGAACGATCACAGCAACAAGTCACCTGTGATTAGGGACGGCTACTCACTACTACCTTTCGTTAAGAGAGCCCCTTACTTTTCTAAGGTGCCTGATATTTTGATCTGCCTTAATTGAGGAAGGCTACTCACTACTACCTTTGGTTAAGAGAGCAGCTTACTTTTCTAAGGTGAATGATATTTTGATCATCCTGATATTTAGATCATTGAAACTTATTCGGCCTCATGATTAGAATCTCATGAGGTCTGAAATTTATATAATTTAAGAGTAAAGCCTGAAAAATATTTTAAAACAATTCTTCTAACAAATTAAAGTGCAATCTGTGCTAAAACTTCCAAGCTGTTATCTTTCGAATTGACTTCTAATCTCTGTTTAGAGTTTTGTCACCCCACCCAAACATTTCTCATTTCGTTTCACTTTGGCACTTCCGGCGGAAATTCAAATTTACACACTCACAGGAATATATTGAAGGAGGATTAGAAAAAGAGACGCGAAATGAAAACAAGAATATAATTAATTGAGAAAATTTCCGGTGACGGTGTTGCTGCATACTCCACTCTCTGTCTCTATGCTGCTCTACCACCTTACCATCGCTTCCTATAATATGCAAAAGATTTAGCTAACTACGGGTACGTACAGCAGGGCATGATGTGCTGACTGAAAGGCACACACAAAATAAAACATAAATACAAAAAGCGAATGAAAACAGAAACAAAAACGGCAACAGAGCAAAAAATAACAAGTTTAAATGAGTTTTTATGGGTGGCACTGGTCAGTGAGGCGTGTTGTAATTGGAAAAGCAAAGCGACTTTGCGTGCAAAATGCTGTTTGTTAGTGTTTTCGCAAATGTTTGCATAGCGTAATGGCAACCAACCCACTTTTCCGGGTTGGCATAAGTACGGTAACGGGAGGGCGGAAGCACCGACAGTTGGCATGCGAAGTGGCGAAATAACGTAAAGCTTCAAATTGAAATAAATTGGTAAAAACTGCAAGAACTGCCACCACTGCCACTGCAAGAACAATATTAGCAACAACAATAATATGCAAGGAGTGTATTGTATTAGCAAAAGGATTCATATACCTTGTTACCATGACTCTTGGCATGGTTGTTCGTACTATTTGAGTCTAATTACATAAATGACTGGAACAAAATACTTAATATTTCTTTTAACACCTTCCACATTTGCAGTTATATTGTTTGGAAAATATTGGGAACATCAATGCAAAACTGTCATCCTTAACATTTGACCTTTAATATGCGTTCGATACAGACCACAGTTCTGACAATGGCTTCACTCATGGACCACAATATCATCTGAATGCCGCCCAGCAGCGCAATGGCCCACAACATAGGCGCCAGCGAAAGCAATTCTACAAACAAGTGCCGATCCGGGGCAGCTGACATACGATGTACGAGCTGACGTGCAAAATGTCGCAGCAATAGGATGGATTGCAAGACACCATGTCGTAAATTTATCAGAATCATCAGAATCAGATGCACAAGAAACATCAAACAGAAGGTAATAATACGCAGCAGCTTGCTAATTTGCTGATACAGTCCGAAAAGTCCCACCTTCCCGACGAATAATGAAATGTATTCCAAGGGCAGTGAAGAGACTGCTTTCGGCATGAGGCCACTCCATAGTTGCGCTCGTTGTTTCTTGCTGTGGGCTGCCAATTCCATGCGCTGCTGAAGCATAATGGACTCCAGTTCGAAATCTTCTTCCGATTCCATGAGACGCATTGCTTCCTGGCTCACTTCGATTTCGCCCTTAAAATAGTTGTAAGGGAACTTCGATTTTTGTGGCTGTGCCAACGGAATGTGTCTGTGACTATGAAAATCCAATTGCCTTTGAAAACATAATTGCCGATTGTAGTCAGGCTTTGCTCCAAGATTGGCTCCAGGCTTAGCTCCAAGATTCGTTCCAGGCTTAGCTCCATTTACAGGCGTGTACATATTTTACTGGTAAACTAAATTATTTAAAGTCGTAACAATAAAACTCCTTTTTTAGCTATGGAAAATTTGGCAATATTTGGAAATTCAATCTTAGCAATTGACTGACAGCTTTTGCACTGTTGCTGTGATGATTTTTGACAAAGTCGATACGAAAATTTGTTCTAGAAGTGGCATGAACAGTTTTCAGGGTCAGTTGTTGTTATATGATTATTGTGAGTATCGAGTGAGTTTGAGTTATCGTGCTGAGCTGTGTTTACTCAAAGGATGGTTAGCTTACTATAAATTTTCGCCCCTTGAGGGATTTCATCTTTTATGTGGAATTAATCGTACTAAAAAGTTTTCTAGATGATGGCGTCAGAGTCTGTTGGTCGGAAGACAATCACAGCAGTGTGTCCCCATATGGTTCACTATTTTATCTAGGTGTCCTTTTAGGAATATGAGTGAATTGCTGTCTTGGCAGCGGAGTGAAAACACAAATTTTTTGCCCAGAATCTTGAGTAAGATAGTCTTAGTTTGAAGGTTCATTCATATCACTCGTCTAAGAAGCTTATTTCATCATGCGTCTTTATTATTTTTAGAGGTTTATTGATTTGGGTATGATTGCATAGCGCCCTTAGTTCACATTGAATAAACCCGAAATTTGTCGGCTCCATGCCACAACGAGGCACTTTGAATATTAGTAATTTCTGCCAGTGGCTTCTTATATAGTTGAACATCAAAAGTGTTTGATTCTGACAATAAAGACTTAGTTTTCATCCCTTAGCAATTCTCATTCAACGGTCCTGGCTTAACTCAATATATTAGCAAACGTTTCTCCCACAGTTAAACCACTGAGAAGTTCTTGCATCTAAATGCAAATCCGATCACATCGTTCCCATCATCAGCCTCAATTTTCTTGTTTGTTCAAATTGCACATTGCCCTCTGCTTCCCCGTTTACACAGATTGCGAATAAACTCCTGAAACCTGCCGCTGCATAATGAAGCATATCCTAGCGCCCCGGCCGACGAACTGCTCGTATTATATGTATGCATGTGTGTGAGTGTGTGTGTGAGAGAGTTTTTTCTATTTTCTTTTTGAAGTGGTTAACGGCACACTTCACAATTCACAGTTAAATAAAGCCCACTAACATACAGACACACATTCGAGTGGCTCCATTCATTCCGCACATTTGCAGCTTGAGTCAAAAGCAAATATACACATTCGCACGCATTCGCACGCACACTCTCGCAACTCTCGCAGAGGTGTGAAACAAAGGTGTCAAAGGAATGTAAACACGTTTTTTGCATTCGCTTTGCGCATTGTTGGATTTTTGCGCAGTTTTAGCCGCGCCTGTTGTTGCTGTGGCTGCGGTTTCTGTGCTCAGCTGATGCTGTTGCCAGTTTGCCTTCTCAAATTCGGTGGTTTGTTTTGAAACACGTTAGGCAAGAAGACACAGGCAGAACTGTTCGCCACCCACAGTAATGGCGAACAGTTTTGCCTTCAAACTACAGCACTGCGTCCTTTGAGGGAAATTCCTACGTCTCCCTTTTCATATCTTGGCCGTGGTTTATTCGCATTTTCTTCTTTTTTGATTTCTTTTTTGCTAATCTACTTTATTTTGCTTTTATCAAATTCATATTCGCTGGGAGGGGCTTTCTTATCTCTTTGCTTTACCTTAGTTTCTATTATGCTGCTAAATGGTTGTTTTCAACACACAAAATGTCACGTGCGTCATCCTGTCACCATAGTTGAATGTAGTTAAAGTGATTTCGGTCGAGATTCCATTATTCTATTTTCGGAAAGGGTGAAAGTGTTTGCATGTCGTTCTGAAATAAAATATATGCGCGAGTAATCAAAAAAGGCAATTCTAAAGAATAGATTGCGTGCTTGGTATTCTCTTTTATAAGAACAATTTTTGACACCAAATCACGCAAAGAGTCGGGTCCGTTCACCTTTTGCATAATTGGCTCAGAAAAAAGTCAACAAAAACATGGGGTTTATCACACTACCCCGGAAAATTTTACTCTTGGGAATAACCACTTTGGTGCGTTTTTGATTTCAGAAGAATTATGGCGACTGGCTAATTAAACAAGCCAAATCTGAGGGCAGTTTTAGGTTACTATAAATCTCTGTCTGTCATTAGCCAGGTTGTGCTAACTACAGAGCGTACTTGAAATGGAAGTGACTTCTTAAGCAACTATAGTAAATTATAGAAGGGGAACAACATTTTCAGTAGCTTCCCAGGGGTCAATAGCAATAAAAAGTTACTGGGTAGGGAGTTGGATTTGCAGCTAGATATAGAGTTGGATTTGTAATTGCATTTAGTGTTGCATATAGAGCAGGAATTGTAGTGGGATGTTTCGTTTCTTTTCTGTTATCCTCCAATCTTTTACGATTCAGCTTTTACGATTCAGAACATTACTTTATGTAAACTTATGCAGGAGTATTTTTGTTGTCTATAGGATTATTATTATTTATTGCTATATAATAAGTTCAGTTGGAGTGGAATCGAAGCTGAAGTTGTATAGTTAACCTTTTTTGGAGAGTTTCAGACTGGTATGATGACTCCACCACCAGAATCGTGATAACCAGATAAGTTCTACTGTTTCAAATCAAATACTCCAACTTTCTGTACGCTTGCTTATGTTGTTAAGGACTTCAAACCTTGACTATTTTTGCATTGATCTTTAATGGATATGTAATAGGAATTGATCACCCCGATTAGCTATGTAGCTCTCAGTTAGAATTATAAAGCAAATATTTCCACTTTGTAAGGATTTATCATATTTTTTGCCATACCGCCCACATCCTTAGACTAAGTGTCAGTATAGGCGGTCGATGTGGATAATTAGTTCCTTATTTTACATACATTTAGAGGAGGATCAATAGAACAACATATAGGTAGATACCTTGTGCAATCAGAATATCAATTCGTTCCATGGATCCATCTCATATTGTGTGCTGTTTCGAGATAGTTCTACAATAAATGTTTAACTATAGAATTCCAACAAAGTTGTTTGTATTTGTCTCTGGTCTTTGATGGTGTTCATAAACGAATTATCCTACAAGGTGCTGCCTGACGTGGTACTTACTTAGTGGTAATTAATACCCACACACCTTCCTACTTGCAGTGGCTGGAGCTTTATGGTTCTCTCTGTTTGCATCACCTGGCTGTGTAACTAATATTGTGCCTTTGCGACTATTAAATAAACTATATTCAGAATACTCGTATAATAGCTGCTAGAATCAACAGCACCTGGAGGTAAACCCCGAGAAAAGGCAATCCCACTCTCATCTAGTACCTATAAATAAACTTCTATTGTGGCTCCCATTTCCCTCTGCTATTAAAAGCTCTCTGATTACACTTGCATATGAGGATTCTCAGCAAATTGAGTTTGTGTATGACACGGGGCGTGGTAGTATCTAAATCACAGTGTCAAAGAGGTGTGGAGTGTTTTTAATAGTCGGTCATATCCACGATACTCGTAACTATATTTTTATAGTTGTTTATACCACGGATTATTGCAGTTAAAATTCATACGAATTCCATACCAATTTGCCTGGTGTCAGTCTCGTACACCACTGCATCTATAGCCGCATGTGTACTGCTCCCGTGTGTTCACTATTTTCGCAACACTTTGGTTTGCGTTCACAGTTATGCCGGGTGGCAGCACATTGCGTACGCAATTTCGATGCAACTGGTGCCGCTATTGCCGTATATATGTCATGCAGCATGCCGCACCGAAACTCAATTCAATTCAATTCCGTGCGATGCGATGCGATGCAGCTCAGCTCAGTGCAAATTCAATTGAATTGAATTTAATTTCCCATTCCTGGTGCTGTTGGCTGGTTTCTGGTTGTCCTTGCGCGTATTTGCGAATGCACTTATGCGGCCACGCTTCACGGCACAGCGCTCTCAGTGATGGCGTCAGTGACGCAGGCAGGGGCAACAGGGGTGTTGATGCTCGCGCTCACTTGCTGGCGTGGCTCCTTCACATCTCCAATTGCAATCAGTTGCAACTGTTTTGTTTGTTTTGCACTCGATTTGCTGCTTTTTGCTTGATTTGATTTTGCTGTTTTCCTCATGATATTCTTCCTGATGCTGCTGCTATTGCTACTTCTGCTGTTGCTGATATCGTAGCTTCCAATGCCATCACAGTGTTTAGGCTTATTTGTTTGAATGCAATTGGGTGCGTATGTCTGCCACTGCATGCCTGTACGTGGGTGTGTGTGTTTTACAGCAGGTCCTTTTTGTCCATTTATTGCACTCTTATTATTGTTATTGTACTTTCCCCTTGATTATTTTTGCCTACTCTAGTTTCTTTCGCAATTTGCTGTGACTTTCAGCACTTTTTAAATGTTACGTTAGCTTTGCACTCGAGCATCCTTGCGTGCCCTATTCACCAGACCCCGCTCTCACTCACTCTTGTTGTAAACTTTATGGCTTCATAAAATTTTATTGCTTTCCGATTCTTCCCAGAGTTGTGATAATTTTCATTTCGGCTTTTCAATTGCTTGTGAAACAGAAAATTGGAAATTGTTTTATTCTGTTTTATTTTTGTATTGTTTGGGCTTCATTGTTGTTGCCGTTGTTATTGTTATTCTTCCCTTTGTGATTAGATTTGTTCACGCTGGCGGTCGTGTGGCGCGTCGATTATTTGATTTTAAGTGTTATTTTCTTGCAAATGGAAAAAGGATGTTCGTGCAGCAATTGCAACCCGTCTGCATTATAAGCCCTGTTCTGCAAATGTTCTTCGCTGGTTGTTTGCTTACACATTATTAGCATGTTTCGGAGAGTGCTGTTGCTTGGCAGCAACACAGAAGCAACAGTCTTGTATTTGTGCCCTACCAAGGGTACGACTGGATTTGTTTTAAGGAAAGAAAGAGCGCAATTTACTTTGAATTAAAGTGTTAATTTATTTTTATTATTTGCCCTAAAGATGCTGATTTTAGTAATAAGATTTCATGGCTTACTTTCAAAGTATTTTATGAGCACATGAAATGTTCAATTATGCTATTCAAAGGGAGTGTGAAAGAAGTGTTTTGAATATGAAGCAATAAAACTTATTCACACAATTGATTTGAATATGTTTTTAAAGAGATTAGTAGAGACCAGTTAACGTCTTAATTAGCGTAATTCACGCATAGATTTTTGAAGGACTTGTTTCAGTTTTCAGAGGGGGTGTTTGCAATCTCGGTTAACTCCAAGTGAAGAGTCGTCGAAAAGATGTTCTTCTAATAACAGTTGATAATACTAAAAACTCTCAGTGCCACTTTACTGCATTCTGTATTATAACTATGAATAGAATCGTATAAAGCCAGATTCAAAATCTTCAATATCCACTTGAGCGGTGCCTTCTATCAGCAGATCACTCCAAAGTGTCTTAATTCTTCACTGGTCATGGAAATTAGTGTTTCTTTAGGAACTTTCCCAAACTACACCTTGTGAGTACTTTTGGGATTGCTTGGTGATTGATTGTGAAATTAGAAGGCGGATTATCCGATCTGTGATTGATTAACAGGTCACATAAAATACAGATACACATTATATGTAGAATAAGTTTAATTTTTAAGTTACATGTAGAATAAGTTTACTACAAGATTTTATGTAAGAAGTAATTCGATCACGAATCAGAAGTTTCGATTTCAAGTTGTCCATTATTACAATAGTAAAAGTTGTTATTTATTTCTTTTTATATTTGAAGGAGTAATAATTATAATTAAATATTTCACTTATATACTTAAGCACTGGCTACCAGGATAAGTTGGTATTTATCTTGACTAGCTTGGACGTTATGTATCCAACTTATCTGCCTTCTTGTATTTCATTTAAAGTATTTCAAAAGAAGGAATAGAGCAAATTGTCCCATTCCTTTACACAAACGAAGAAGCAAAGAAATAAGCATGTTAGGTCTTCTTGTCTCTGGTCCTTTCGAAATAAGCAGTCGCATCAGGCTTTC
Source organism: Clusia tigrina (assembly GCA_920105625.2). Taxonomy (NCBI): domain Eukaryota; kingdom Metazoa; phylum Arthropoda; class Insecta; order Diptera; family Clusiidae; genus Clusia; species Clusia tigrina. The sequence goes on from OV050033.1 coordinate 180,621,656, forward strand.
TGAAGCCTGACTATCCCAATGGGTTCATTTTGTTCACTGACACCTTGTTGCTTAAGCATCTCAAAGAGCTAAAATATATGTAGCATACTGTTCGGGACTTAATCGCTAATCTCTTAAATGATTTTACAAATTGAAACCTTCAAAAGTCTGCCATGTGCTCATTTTTATTGCAAAAGTTTTGTTGTCAACAAATAGACTCGATGCTTGTAGTGAAGTCGATACACTCAAAGGAAAATATTCGTGCCACAGATCAGCCCTTTCTTGGGTATGTCATGCTTTTACGCGCAAATAACGCAGTGTTTGCATGTGTGTGAACTGGCAATGAACAGTTTCTGCACATTTGCAACAGAAAGTAGTGCTCTTTTGGATAGTTGCTCCTCTATGCATGCCAACTTCATTAGCAGCAGAATTTCCATTCCTTTGAGAATGGCGTTATCTCCCACAGTGGCATGTTGTGCAATGTGTTGCTGTTCGTGTTGCTGCTTATGCTGATGCTGGTTCTGGTTCTGGTTCTGGTGGTGGTGGTGGTGGTGTTAGTGCCATCAGCAAAATTGTTTATGCTGTTCGCTGCTCTTTTCGTTGTTGTTGCTTATGTTTTGGCTGCTGTTGGTTGTGTTAATATTGCCGGCTTCTTCGTCTTCTTTTAAAGTTGACGTGCGCTTTTCGCGATTAGCGCAATTTGTGCAAATTTCAACAAAATTCCCATCTCTCCGCTGTGCAAAGCGAAAATTTTACCTTCTCCTTGCAGTTCTGTGGAGTGTGTTTATCTAGCAAAAGTTCCGAAGTTTGCTCTTGAACGATTGTTGTTTACATTTTTCCAGCGAAATTGCACTCATACTTTCTTTGATTTGCCCGTGCAGTTTCTTATTGTTGCGCATAGTTTTTGCTGGAGCGAGTTGAGCAAAGTTGTATTTGACAAAAAAAGTTTTATGACACATTTTTAATCTTTTATTGTAGTCAATTAAATTTTATTTGCTCACGCTTGAGCTTTGTTCCTTCACTTCTGGCAAGTTCGCTTCTACCAACTAATTAAATAAAAGCCATCAGAAAAATTATAATCATAAACAAATACTAAGTTCAGTTGTGCAGAGGCGAATGTACAGAACTGAGCACTCGTAGCTGAGTGGAATACGGAACTACACAAGCAATTTATGAGACGACAGCAAGGAAGCACAGTTGCTGATGCCTCTTTATGTGAGAGCTGGCAAAAAGTTTAGTTAGCTCCATTTCGGGCCACACCATTTCCATTCAGGATATGACAAACACACACAAATAGAAAGCAGCAAGAAGGACCTTTTGAGTGTTGTGTAATAAAATGACAATTTATAATTTAGTCACATCCTTGGCAAAGTGTACTTGGAGAAAGCCTTGCAAGGCCTTTTGTTGAGCAGTCCTGGCCATTGTGAATACGATAATTGCTTCATTAATTTGCACACATACCATTCTTTGGCATCCTTACAGTCCTTGGTGCATACTCACTTAGGTACGCATAATATACAAACTAGTGCTCATAGACTAGCTCCCTCTGTGTACGTAGAGTGGGTCAGAATTATTGCTGCCTACCGGTTGCCGTTAGTTAGGATATTTCTTATTGCTCCGGCACGCGTACCCAAAACTCTAATTAGCCAGGCAGGTGGCATTGTCGAGACAACAATCTGGCCATTTACCAGTACGGAGCATTGTGCCACATGTTGTTAATTGGAATAACTGGTTTAGTTGACAGTTTCATTGTCCAGCAAAAGTAATTGTCACACTTACTTTGCAAGTTGTCCTGCTTTGTGTCATAAGTTTTGTAAGTCTCCTTGGGTAGTTGACAAATTCTTAATGTGAACTACTGGGCAGATTGTGATTGTGTGCGAGATGTTGCTGCTGCAAAAGATGAAGAAGACGGAACACACCTTGTGTGAGCTTCACGTAGAAAAATAGACATTTGTAGAATTGAATGAAATAATATTCTCTGTGTCTGCCCAAGTTCGAAGCTACTTTCAACTAAGATGTTTTGAATAGGAAGATAAAAATTCATATTGTAATCCTAATTGTGCAAAGGTACTAAAAGCTATGATAATGGCAGCTCTTAGCGAATCATTGTGAGTCATTTAATTTTTTAATAAATGGTCATTTAGTAATGATTGTATAGTTAGAGGCATGATATGCAAATTCACTTGTAAGCCTTCAAGGCTCCAAGTTGAAACATTTTAATACACAAATTGATATGGAAAATTTAAAGTTTCAATTCTCATGTTTAAAAATTGATCAAACTGATGTTTGCGTGGAACTCTCATGAAGTTTAATTGTTTTAGATAGAAGCCGAAAGTAGATTTAAATTCTTCTTTGGCCACAACTGAAGTCTGTTTCTTGGAAAATATGAGAAAATTAACAATCTAATCTAGAAATTTTATTAGAGAGTGGTCAATAATTCGCTCGCTATTCGAGCTCTAAGCATAAGCACTGAAACGGCAAGAAAAAAACTTATGAAATAAATAAATGTTGGCTCTTTTCCCGGCTTTAATAAAAGAGTAATTGATAAGTCAACCTTTTCACTGGTAAATCTGTTGTAATGTTCTAACATCTCTAAGGAGGGAAACAATCAATACCACCATATTGAATTTGCTGGTAAGTTCTCCTTGCCAATTGTGTGTTGTAAAATGCTGACTACTTTCATTAGTCATGGGTTAGCTTCTACAGACTACATAATTTCACTTTAGAGACCACAAAAGTAGTTAATGAATTGCTTAAAACTATGCTACAAAAATAAGAAAATATCCTTTATAAATATTTCATCAGAAATCATTTCCACATATTAAAAGGAGTAATTTTTGTTAGCATAGTTTTGGGCTTATCAGAAAAATCGATTTATTAGAAACCCATTTTCGCAAAAAATTAATGTAATAAACATTTATTTCAATTTTCTCAGGGAATTTGGTAAAAAATTTTATGTAAATCAAAATATTGTTTCTATTTTTGTGAATTTTTCGGATTTGGCCCATACAAATTGTTTTACTGAGCAAGGTAAAATTATTTTCTCACAAGTTGTAGGGGCAGTTTTAGAGTAGAGTGCTCCTACGGCAACTACATCCTGTGCACAAAACTCAAAGCAAATATTCTATTTTTGAATTAAATTCCATTTAAAGCAGTTTGATACTCGTATTTACTAACCTACATTTCTTTGGCTCACTTTTCACAAAATCCCTTTAATCGTATCGTACGCACTGTTATTGTACTTCTTTTATTTTTTTATATTTTTTTTCTATATCCTTTTGTGCTTTGAGCTGTTCTTGCTTTGTACAAATTACGGAAATTGCTGAGCTGAGTACTAACATGTAAATCCTGGCAATCAGCAAACCGAATGCTTAGCATTAAGTGCAGAATTTCATCTCACCTATTTGCTGTGATATTAAGTTAATCCTTATTGCCACACGCGCTTTATCCTTATCAGTGTTTATAGTTAAATAAACAGTACAGGAAGTGTGGCTGTAAACAAACACCTTTCGATTGTGCTGTTATGGCTGCCTGTGAATATGAAGCGTAAACAAGCTTGTGAATGGCGTCTTTCTGTGCATACAGGAGTGTAGATATGTGTCAGTGTGTGTGTGTGGGTTTTGCAGGTTGCTGATTTTCTGCGCTAGTGTACGTATAAACAACGCTCCACTTAAATTGTGCGTATGTTTATGGGTGCGTGAGCAGCCTACCACTTTATTAGTGTGTGTAAATCCTTATAATCGAAATGTCTTCACTTTGCGTTAGTTTCAATTATCTTAACAACCAGAAAGCATCTCATTAACGCTAGACTTAGCCTGAATACATAATTCTTTGGATGCACGAACGGGTATGTTGCAGAAATACGTTGCGAGAGGACTCAAGATACAGTTGGTAATTGCAATTAATTTGAGCAGATATAATTTTCTGATGTGTGAGTAATGCTGAGTCTGAAATACTGTCTTAGCACTCTTACTTTCGCAATTACTGCAACACACTTCTCCCCCCATAGTGATGTATAAAATCATACCCACTTGTATTTAAGTTTAAATTGACATTTGCTCAGAGCAAATTCAATAATTCATGTTTTTTTATCTGCATCAAGCGTCAGGGGAACGTTGTAAATGACATCTGTCTAAGGAGAATCTGCAATCAGCTTTCGCAGCACTAATGCACGTCGTTAAGCAAACACAATTTCCACATCCAATACTACGAGTAACACAGCCCAACAACGCATGCCTTCCCATTTACCTTTCCGTAGCAGTACCACTGTCTTCCCTACCTCAAAACATATGCTAAAATTTAAAAAATATATATCTGCACGGCGCACAGTACTCTGTCTGGTGGGAATAACTTACAAAACACCCATGGCACTGATACATATGTTTACATTCAGTTTATTATGGTTTCAATTGAAGTTAATTCAACAAAAATCATAAAATTAATCAATAATTTCCAATTTTGTTCGCAAATAATCTTCGGTGCAAAATAAGTTCTTAGATTTCATTTGAGAAAAGGTTTTTGAAACATTTTATGTTTAGGCAGCGGTAGAAAATATGACCTACCAAATCAGTTTTTTGATCTGCGGATGGCCTGAGGTAAGCATGCAAAATCATCACTAAGAAAAACATCATCCTTTAATTTTGAACCCAAAGTCCCTTAAACACACACAGATGTTGTTATTGGGAGCCATGTGGTTGTTGGGAGCAATATTCTGTAGGGAGAAACATTCTGTTGGGAGAAATATTCTGTTGGGAGCGATATTCTGTTGGGAGTAATATTCTGTTGGGAGCGATATTCTGTTAGGAGTAATATTCTGTTCGGAGCAACATTTTCTTGGGAGCTATGTGGTTGTTGGGAGCAGGTAGTTCTATGGGGGCAGATGGTGCTGTGCTAAAAGCCCCATAAACACAGCACAGATGTTGTATTGGAAGCTATGCGGTTGTTGGGAACAATATTCCGTTGGGAGAAACATTTTGTTGGGATCAATATTCTGTTGGGAGCTATGTGGTTGTCGGGAGCAGATAGTGCTGTGCTAGAAGCCCGATAAACACACTTCTACTACCTTTTAATACGAAAAGTATATAACGGCATATAGTCATATGACGGCAGATTTTTAAAACGACAAAACTATAGTTCCTCAATCGACTGACTCAAAACAGTTCTTATGGCGCCAAAGTTCAGAGAAAGTCGTCCCTCTTGAAATGTCTACGGACCTCCCTTTACTATACGAATCAACTCAAAATAAAAGTTGGGCCCCTCCAAAAAGTTCACTTCTCAAAAACTCCAACGCTACATAAAATTTCATAAAAATTCAACATATTTTATGTTTATATATCTTTTACTCTATTATGACTAAGTACTGTACTTCGTCATAGCCACACACAAACACACACATTCATATACATACACATATACATACTTCCATATTTACATGCTAACATAACGAGCAATGAAATTTGTTCACAGCGGAAACACCTCCGACGGCTGCGGAAGTACACATTTATGAGTTTTGGTTGTTGTTGTTTTTTTATTATAATCTTTTTTTTCTTTACCGCTTGTGACTGTACTCACACACTCACTCCTACCTCCCTCCCTCCCTCCCATGATGCGCCGTGTCTTTTTGTGCATATTAAACATGTACACAAACATTTTATTTCATTCCGTGTGTTAACATGCCTTCTGCATGTGTGTTTGCCGAGGAAAATTTTGGAGGAATTTTCCTAATGGCGTTTGAAACATGAAGCACCCATTAAATTTGTATGCCTTAATGCGGCAGCAGCGGCATGCTTGGCAGCTCTCATTTTTGATTGAAGAGGATTGCCTCTATAATGGGCGTAATGGTTCTGGTGTGTGTCGGAAGTAGGCACTTTTGCATTTAAAAAGTCCTTTGCATTATTTGTTTGTTTTGGCAATAAATGTAAATAAAAATTTATGATTCGCCGTCTTCCTGATTTGCCTTCATCGTGGATATTATAATGCGAGTGGCCATAAGTATGGCAGAGTGTCTGTGATGTTCGAATAGAAGTGCCTGTGGTGGCAAAGGGCATAAATAAAAATATGTGTTCTTTTGGCAAAATGCAAAGAAATTTGCTGCGCAGTGTCCCATGGGCTCAACATGGAAAGTGTACGCCTTCCTGTTGGCTCGGGTGAAATTATAATTCCACTTATTTTCCGGCCGCCTTATTCCAAAGTCATAAATCACGAATGCTGAGGAAGATAGATAAACCCTTTGGGAAAATTGGAAAGAACTTCACTGTAATTAAAAATCAATATTTTATATTAAAGAAAGATTTGGCAGGGCTAGTTGGGGTTGTCATGTTCATCTGTGTGGGTGTAGTTCGGAGATTTTATTATTAATGTCATGGGGAGCTAAGGTTGTCAGATTCTTTGAAAGATATTTAATCCTTCTGTTATGAAAGTCTGTGTGCAAATAGCTCAACGTTTGGAGATGTGGTCTCAATTAATAGAAAAATTCGTTGAGTGATTAAATGAGGAGTGCTGTTACAAACTGTTTAATTAAAATTTGGCAAATATTTAATTGGATAGTGTGATGTCTTCCATTAATTATTAAATATGCCTCATACATCATTTTTATGTAATCATAGCAGTGTTGTTTGGACTGAGACAGTAGATGGTCAGAATTTATTTAGTGAATTCACCACCTCTCCTATTGGCAGAAGCTGGCCTCTTCTGGACGATTGCTTCCTTCAGACGGTCCAATTGTTGACAGTTCCGAATTAAGAGCTTGGCCGGAGGGGAGTAGGATCATTAAATTGGAAGATAATTATGGTGAATTTGTGGCAATTAGCAAGGCATTGTATGATTTTTCGACTGAAGAAGATTTTGTAGACCCCGCTGATGATGTAGAGGAATACGAGAACAAACATTTTCAGAATCATGCTCTTTTGACAAGATGGCTGAAACTCGAAAGGTGATGGTGCAGACCATAGTAGATGATTCCGTGCCAATCCCACCAAATAACAAACAGCAAAATCTCTCTGGCCGCCAATCCTGACTTGGTCACCGTTTGCGCCGACTTATCGCGATTCGACCACGACGGTTTTTGGTTGACGTTGTCGAAAAAGACCCACTTTTCATCACCAGTCACCGTCTGCTTTAGAGCTGGGTTGATATTTTGGGATCCATGAGTTAACTCGTGTGGCACCAATACATCGAGCTTCTTTTTGTATCCAACCTTATTCAAGCGGTTCCAAACGGGTTTTTGTGCAATTTTTAGCTCCAGGGCAATCGAAACAGTGCTTACATGACGGTCGTACTCGACGATTTCCATGATTTTATCGATATTTTCGGCAATTAGCCTTCCAGAGCGTGATGCATCTCTGACATCAAAATTATCGCAAAGGATTCTACGAAAACAAAATTGAGAGTGATTGGCTGTTGCAGTATCAGGACCATAAACAGTATACAGCCTTTTTGCCTTTATCGAAGAAAAACTGTAAAATATGGCGTATTTTCTTTTTGCTGGTGGCCCGCGCTCAAACAAAACTGAGTCAAGAAATCAGAGAATACTCTCAGCAAGAAATCACAAAACCAGCTGAGAATTTTAGAATAAAGCTTACGCCATCTAGCGTAGCCCAATCGCACCTATACAATGCGAGGTACAGATTACTAACGCCATCTATTGGAAAACTATAGATTTCTTTTTACTGCACCCCTTTTTTGCCACACAATACAGAATTGTGAGAAGGAACGATTCCCACTCCACACCCTGCCTTTGGAGATCCATTAACAAACCATTGAAATAGTCCTGCGGGAAATTCATTACAAACCATTGAAATTTAGTCGTGCTGAATTTTTGTGAATAAAAAAAATTGTTTTGTATTTTTATTTATTTATCTATTTATTTAACTTTTTTTTGTTTGTTAATTTTTCTTTTTTTAGTACATCTATTTTCACTACAACATAAACAATAAATACATAGAGTTCTCAATTAGGAGCTATGATTATTTTATTATTTACATCCAAGTTTTACAAATTCCTTTAAAAAGAAACAAAAATCGTTTATGAACAGAAACTTTATTATTTATTTATAAAAATATGACCTACAGGAATATAGCATTCGCGTTTTTATTGTTTTAAGTTGAAAGCAGTTAAAATGTGCACGTTTAAGGTAAGAAGTAGCTACAGAAAAATATACTTTACACATTTTTTGTTTAATTTTAAATATAAAAAATACTACATTTACATGCCTTACATGCTAAAACATTACATTACATACATGAATACGATCGATATTACAATTTACAATGAGTTTTGCTGTGCTGCTGAAGGCCACTGGCGTGACTGACATACATGGAAATGCAGTTGGATGAACAAATTGACTGATCTTGCTTCAAACACAAAATATACATTTTTATTTATTTATGAATTATTGGCATTTGAAACAGAAACAAAACTAATAAATATAAAAACAAAACCGAATAAAGAGATTCTAGTTTAGTTCAATGCGTTTGGAGGCATTCCAAGCTTAACTGGTCGGTCAGACCACCACCAAACTTATCAAGTTGAAAAGCCGTGAGTGGTCAGTTCACACTTCTACAGTTCACGAGTGCTCTTTCTGTGCTGAACTTTTGACTTGAGCCTGTTGAACTTTGAATGCCTCATGTTTTTACTGTTTCTTTACATATTCCTTTCATTTGTTTTGTTAACATTTGTTTATGTTTTTAGTGCAATGTTTTGTTTAAAACTTTTTACCTGCATCAATAGTGTGGCTTCCGTTTATTTTACAAATATGCATAAAATATTCGCTTAAAATTATAATTAACAAACAAAAAAAAAAAACAATTATTAAATTTGTACATAAAACTTGGTATTAACTTAAATTGATGCTGTTTCGGCGTTCGTTTGTTTGATTAAAACAAAACATAATTTCAGCCGCGCAACATTTCTCAGCGTTTTGATCGTTATTGTAATAAATTTGCGTAATCATTTACAAAATAATAATAAACAATTATAAATAATATTTAAAAAGAAAATTACTTTATAATCACAAAAGGGTATTGCTGCTGGTGAGCTGGTGAGCTAATGAGTTCTTCTCCTGCTGTTGTTGTTGTTGTTGTTGTTGGGGTAAAAAGCATAATTGCCAGCATTAAAATGAAACACAGGCAGCAATTCCTGGTAGCAAAAAAAAATAAAATAAATAAATTTTATAAAAAACAATGCTGCTGTTGAGTGTCGTGTGCAAAATAAGAGCTCTTCTCTGCACACCTCCCTCGTGATGCCTTTTTGAGTCCGGGGCGTATGCTTTTACATTGAAATCACCCAAATCAGAACACAGCTTCCAAGAAACTTCCTCATATTTCTCCAGCTTGTTGTTATTATTATTATCTACAGAGCAACTTAACTCATTTAACTCTGCTTTTATTGTTCAGATTTTTGCGTGCTTATCGGCGAATTTCGTTTGTTAAAAAATGCGTAAATTTTCATAAATTTCCAACCAAAAAAAAATTTTATGAAATTACCGCTTCAAATTTCAAAGACCCACAAATCAAACACGCTACTTCCGAGCCCTTTCCATTTGCTCCGCTATGTACATCGGTACGTACTCGTTCTGTGTGTGTGTGTGTACACGCTCCCAGAGAGGTGCCCAGTTTCGTTTGTATACTTTGTATTTTTTTCTTCGTACAATTCTGCACTATTGTAAAAAAAATCGCTCGTTTCTTTAAAATAAAACCTAAAAACTTTTCGGTTGTAAAGCTATTGTTTGACTTTGGCTTGATTGCCCGGAAACGCTGACCAGAGTCGCATCAACAGCGACTGTTCGTGCGCATTGCTCTCCTCCTCGACGGAGGTGGTATCCACACGCCAGCCAGGCGGCAGCCACCAGAAGGAGCCGAAGCCGCCCGTGCTGCTGGTGCTGCTGGCCTCAGGTACCGTCGCAGTGGTTGATGTTTGTGATGCGGCTGTGGCTTCCTCATCACCTGTGAGGGGGAGTGGGAAAGCAGCCGGCTTCTCTGCGGCACTGTTCGCACTTTCACTTAGACTACTCGTACTTAGACTACTAATTCTAAAGATTTTACTATTTCTATTGCTACGATTGCTATTAATACTAATTGCGCTGCTTGAGTTGGAGCTGCTGTTGCTGGGGCTGGGACTGGTACTTGAAGCTTCTGCTTCACTTTCTGTTTCTGTTGCTATTGCGGCTTCTGCTTCTTCGGCTACTTCTTGGCTTACAAGGGCAGATATTGGCTGTGTACTTCTGGTTGTTGTTGTTGTTGTTGCTTTTGTTGCTGTTATAGGTACGCTATTTGACCACATTTCAGCGGCGAACTCAGTGGTTTTCATTGTTGTTCTTTCCATGGTACCACTTTCCACTTCAGCTGCAGTTGTAGCTGCTGAATCCAGCTCCGCTGCCATAGTATGGCTTGCAGTTGCTGCTGCTGCTGTTGTTGTTGTTGGCAATGCTTCGTCATTGTTCGAAGCGGATGTTGATGTTACTTTTGCTCTTGCTTCAATTTCAGCTTCGTTTACTTTAGTTTCTTCAATTTCAGCTGTAAAACTACTTTCGGTTGTTGCTGTTGTTATAGATTTGCTCGTTGTTGTTGTTGTTGTTGTTGTTGTTGCAGTTGCTGTTGCCGTCGCCGTATCCGTTGGTGTTTCTTTTGCCATTGTTGCTGGCAGTTGTCGTTTGCCCTTCACCAATTCATTAATTATGCGCAATTCTTGTTCGATATTAATTTCACTTGTTGTGGCCGCAGTGCTCGCCATATTCATCATATTATTGCCACTCCCAATCCCATCGCTTCCACTCGCCACACCAACGCCAGCATATTTTCCACCACCAGCTACTCGCGCACCTTTCTGGTTATCTTCGGCACCGTCCAAGTGCTGATAATCAAACCGGTCATCTTGTGTATCCGTCGCCGTTACACTGGGTAACGGTGTCGAGGCTGGTATTGGTGGTATTGGCGATGCTGAATTGGATGCTGTTGTTGTTTTTTTTGTATCCGCAACCAACTCAACCGGTTCCACTTTCGATTTCTTGAGTACCATATGATTTTCGCGTTCACGCTCACGTTCACGTCTCTGGGCGAGTTCTTGCTTATGCTGGGCCTCTAGCTGGAGTAACTCCATTGCTGCTGGTGCATCATACGTCTCGATGATTGTGGTGTCATCCAGTTGAAAGTTGGTGGTACCTTCGGGTTCTACAGTGGTGGTGAAGTCTTCCTCCGGCGCCACTGGCAGTTCTAACTCCTCTTCCGCTGAGTACCGCATTGTCACACTGCGTATGCGTTCGTCTTTCTCGGACTCTGCTTCGTCCACTTCATCAGCGGTCTTGAGCAATTCGCTTAGCGATGTTGGCATTGTTGTGCCTTCTGCGTCCTCAAGTGTTGTGCCCGTCACCGCATCTTCTGCCATTTGAGCTGTCAGCAGGGGTGTTGAGCCGCTCAGTCCCTCACTTACTGTAGTCGCACTTCTGTGAATTGTGGCATTGTTCGGTGTGTTTTGCGTAACGTTGAATAACGGCAGCAGGGCATCGGCCTTGAGTAGTTGCGAAATGTCCGACTGCGTCGCTGCGCCATTATAATTACGGTCCGCTAGTACCGTTGTCACCAACTGCACAGCGCTGTCATCCTTGAATAATGAGATTTTGTGGCCATTGTGTGGTTCAAGGCCAGCATCAGCGTCTATAACGGCAGCATTAGCAGCAGGACTCGCGGCGATAGCGGGCAAAGCAATCGCATCAATGTCGCTAATTGAGAAACCATCGACGTTGGAACTCGCGGCCGGTGTGGGTGTGGCATTGCCTTCCAAGTTGGATGATATATTTGTGCTTTCACTGTGCAGATCTACAAAACTGTTGTTTTTGGTATTATTTGTGCTGAGCGTAAGATTCGCTTGTCGCTGGAGAAACCCCAGAACGGCATCCTCAAACTGTCGGTCAGGCACCATGGTGTCCGTATGGTTAGCGGACATAATCGCATCACCTTCGTTGGAGGTACTTTCCCCCTCGTAGTCCGTGGGGAACTTCTGCTGGAAAATATTGAATTTCAGAGGTTCATCTTGGCTGGGCAGCTGCGATGCGTCGTCATAGCTGCTGCTCTCCGCACCCCCGCCTAACTTCTGCGGTGGCTCGAACATGATCACCTCTTCATCTTCGTAGTCGAATTCGTAGTTGTTATCGGCATTGGCGGCGCCCATAACTATGCCCAAGAGCTGCTGTGTCAGCAGAGCGGTCTGATCGATATTCACCGTGGGTATGCAGCGCGACTCGAACAACTGGTGTCCGGGTGGGCACTCGCGAAATGGCAGTGTAAATATCGATTTCGGTGTCACTTTGCGTGCTTTCTCCTGATTTTTCTGCTCCGGCGGCAACATGAGCCATGCTTGCCAGGCCAGATTTTCAGCGGTGCTTTCGATGGGCTTCGATGTGATGGGCAGGGCGCTGGTGAGTGGCAAGTTCCAGTGCGGTGATAGCACGTTCAGTGTCAACAACACTTGCAGCGCCACTAATGCCTGCAAAATCTTTGATGTTGCTGATAATGTTGTTGTTGGTGACGTCGTTATGATCATTGCGATTGTGTGCCGTGTGTGTGTGGTTTGCTAAAGTTTCGTAGTATCGCTGATGTGGCTCATTTAAGAGCAAGAATTGTTCAATTGTCGCTGGTATTTTGAAGATTGATATACGTGCCTGAAATGAGAAAGAAAACAAAGAGGTGAAATTAGTTAGGAGCATATTAGAAATCCTATAGATTGATGGAGAGGGATATTTGCCAATTTTTGTAATTTGACTTCTGCAATCAAATAACTCAGTCACTAAGGATACTTATAATAGCAGATGCAACTCTCCCTACTCATAGTTGTGGAATATCTACATTGCATCTCGCTCGAGTTTATTATCTCCGGAAAGAACCGATTTTCAGAAGGTTATCAAATATGTAAACATTTGAAAATAAGATCAAACAAGAGGAAATATTCCTTAATCCCCTTCAGTTCAACTACAAATGCTGTCGGTGGTTCTCTAGAATCTTGTGTGATACTCATAAGCGACCTAATTCAATCTGCAGACTTCTCGATAATAAATTAAAGATGATTTTACAAATGTGCCGGTATGGGGCAATTACATTGCTGTAATGCTTTACATTTCTTTGTAGTCTGTCAGGCTTGAAAACGAGTTAAATTTTCACAAAGCAATTCCGAACATTTCACATTGTAACAATAACCATTGTGCTACAGCTTCATTGTGTCCTCACATAACAATGCACAACCACACAGTAGAATCTTATTGTAATAAACCTATCCACCCTCCCCCCTCAATGAATGCGAGTATTCATACAAGACACAGTTGTTGTTCACTTCATAAATTAAAGTTGCATTTTTTGATGATGATGTTGATAATGATGTCTCTATAGATATGTATGAACGCGTCTAAGTTGTGTGTACCGACATTGTGAGAGTGTTATATATATAAATATATGTATATATATATACATTAGTCGTTATATGCCCCACTCTTGTCAGACCAACATTTTGTGTGTCTGCTGTTATGTGAATAATACCGGTTCCGATGTAACATTTGTAACATCATCAGCACTTGTTTGAAAAAATTATACATTTTATTATATTATCTTCTTGTAGAACAAAGAAAATGCCCTGTTGGAAAAATGTTCGGCAGTGATGACTATTTCAGTAATTGTACGGAATTCATTTCATCCTTTAAATAAGTACTCATTCGGACCATTTAACAAACACTGCTGAATAAGTTATCAGCAGCAATTGGTTTATTGTTATCATAGCTGGCGATTTTCAAAGTGATAAACAAGGTGATGGAGATTAAGACTGGCAGGCTCTTAAATAATAACTTTATCTCTTATTACTCTCAGACTTTTCAGAGACTTGCCATGAAATCAGCTCCTCATATATTGCTCTTATACCAAAGTCAGACTGGCGCTGTCCTTGCGCTGACTATCACCATCCCAAGTAAGGGAACTTTTTAGTCAGTGCTTGAACGGCGCCACACCGTGGTATCACAATGGGCCATTATGTGTGCTCAAGTGTGCTTTTGGCAAACTGGGCCTCCAACCTACCTAAAGTCAGACTCTTCAAAGACATGCCATGAAATCAGCTCCTCATATGTTGCTCTTATACCAAAGTAGTGTTTCTACATCGATATCATAACTGATTTAGTCCCACAACTGAAGGCTTACTGTAGCAACCACTCTCAACTAGAGGTGGGAAAAGAAACTCCTAAACGTTTGAATGTATAAAAGCTTATTCTGCAGAACCACGGGGGTAATTTATTATTCCTAATAATTTGAGCACTTTCATAAATGAAGTGGTCTCCTCATGCCAAATTGCATCTGTCTACTTGATGGTGATGTTGCGAAGATATTCTTATCATTGGCATGGAACTTTTGGAACACTTCTTCATTTCTGCATTAATACTTGGTCAGTCAGCTATTTTCTGAAGATGTGAAGATATAATTGTGGGATATTGAAACTCAGAATCAATGATGAATTGTTCAAATTTTATTTAATAAGAATATGACAATGATCCGTTCATAGTCGGGTCTTGTCAGCAATTACTTTGTCAATTTTGTACGTTCGCCTATGCCGGAGATTTGCTGCGCTGTTCTTTATTTATTCATCAAGTTTGATTTGCAGCAGTGTTGCAATCTACTTTTATTCTCAATTTGTTTGTCCACTTCTTGTAGTCTGCTGTTCGACTGTGACCCCTACATAGTATTGAAGGCTTTGTTAGCATACAATATCCACTTGGAGTTGAGGTCCTAAAAGTTCGCGGGTCTTCAAATAACATTTGTGGGACTAGTTAAAATTCCTGGTATACAAACTCCTCAAAGAACCCGAAGGAAACTTTGTCTGGATTCGAAGCGACTAAATGTTGTTTTATAACAAGATACCTCAGGTTTTATTTTAGAGTTATTATTAGAAGGTAATTGAATTGAAACGAAAAATCCTCTTACGTCTCCGAGGACTTCTCATATATGCCGTCTCCAATATTCCCTACGTTAGTATGGAAATTACACTTCTTGACGCTAAAGAGTATTTAAGAACGCACATGATCGTTTAATTTCCTACAGGGTATTCTATATTCGGCTTGGACTACTGTGTAGGATGGATTATATGAATGTACTTGTAAAGTTGTGCTTATCGCAGTATTTGATATACTGCGTTATACATTTTATCTGTGTTTCCCGGAATTTATGTGAGAGGAGGCAGCAGTGTTTAAGCGGAGTGTGTAGCAATTTGGTGAATGTCAAATATCACACTCACCGAAAAGTGTACGAGTACAGGAGTAAATAAATAAAACAACGGGTTGATAAGGTTAATGGCATAACGGTCTATTTATGCCACATTTCTGATTTTAATGCTCGTAACTTCAGCTCACATTTGTGGCATTTGAACGCAATTTATTTATTTGGCTTTTATTTCTTTTTATGTGGCATGAGATGAGAATAAATGAATATGTATTTCTCTACCATATCTGATATGTGAGAATTTTTGTTTTGCATAATTTAATTTGATTTGAATCCAGTTTGAACACAAACACACACGCACGCGGTCACACACACACACTGATGAACACACAGCTATGCGTGCGTGGAGTCTCTCGTAGGAATTTAATTAAAACTCGCCTGACATGCACCTGCTGTCAATTTGCGCTGCCATTCATTCATTCAGTCGTTCATTTTATTAAAATGACATTAGTAATTTCAGACACGTCACAAAAGTCGCACGAACTCTGCACAGAACACATGCAAACGGCGTCATTTTTTCCAGCATCCCCATCGCGGATTGCAGTAACGTGTCAACAAACGTTTCTATTACAGCGCCAGAGTGATACACACACGCTCTAAACACACACACACGCTTGCAAACACCCATACACACACATATAAATGTGGTGTAGAAACAGTGTTTGGATATCCTTTTATTTTTCCAGTACATATTTTAAGTCTCTTAATAGAATAAAAATCAGTAATGAAGCCTGAAGTCAGTTTAGAACTATTACTAAATACTCTTATTCGCTAATTTACTAAACCACTCCCACAGAAGTAAAGTGGGCGTGTTTGCTAAACCATGGCGAAATTGGTTCTACATAACTTAATATTAAATATATTCCTTTTTAGGGACAAAATTTATATATTATATTAAATTTCTGCATTCAACATGAATTTGGGCGTGGCAGATGAAATATTATCCTGCGTAGTCATTATCAAATTTAATATCCAATTTTGTACTTGTATGGAAGAATGTTAAATCGTGTACAGATATCGAGTTAAACATATATGTCAAAGGTGGGCGTAGCACTGGAGTAAATCCGCAATTTTTGATATTTTATAATAGCATTGCAAACCATCGTATAAAATTTCCTTTATAAATTGTAATGCCAAAAAATATATGACTTATGGGCGTGGCAGGGAAAGTATACTGTTCATTTTTTGCTTGCAGACCTCATATCTACATCATCAATAGATAGGTTTCTGAAGTTAGAATAGAATATAATAGAATTTGGGTAGGCCGGAGAACCACCGAAGAAGAAGGTGCCCAAGCACTCAGGCAATGAGTGCCACAAGCCTTGAAATATTTCGGGGAAGGGGGAGATAGAGGATTTTGGAAAGGAAGTTACACCTTTTCAAATTTCTTTTGACTCTTTTATGATTCTCAGAAGTCTGTCCAGAGGTAAGGAAGGCACTTTGTTCATTCCCCAAACATCTGACCCTAATATGCGCCTCCTCATTCTGGCGAAGACAGTACTAGCCCAGAGAAAATGCTCAATGCCGTCCTGTTCTTCCTCCATACAGGAGACGCAGTTCGAACTCTCGATGAACCTACAAATGTTCTCAGTATACCGTGAATTCGGGCAAATCTGTAGTCTTTACTATAGGTATGGACATTGACTTATATTGGAGGCAAGTTCCTCGCTCGATTTTGTTCATGTAGCCTCCTTTCTAAACATCACAGCCAACGCTTTTGTGAAAGTTCATCAAAATAGCTCTTACAACTTTTTTTGGAAAATATTAGTAAATACACAGAAAGACAGACATGACTTAAACGGCTTTTTTTGTTGTAATGTTCTTTCTAAATGTTTCTCTTCGTCTTGGAGGTCTAAGTTGCTAATAAATAACCAGCATTATAAAAACAAGATTTGATACAAAATAAATAAAAGATTCGAACAAATGAAGCGACATCTCCCAGACAACTGGTACTAAACCATGGTCACGCAAAATTTCAGAGATGAGGCATTTGCACTCTTCTTTAAATCAAGTTTAGCTTGTGTTGTGTTACTGGCCCGGTGCAAATTGAATTACCTATTAAGAAATGATTGTAAACTGTTACCAAAGCAAACTTGTTGATAACAAATGCCACAGGAGTGCCTTGCCATGTCATTCATGGCCATGATGCTGGAAAGTCCACCACATGTGAGCAATTGGCAAACAAAGGTGAAATACTCGTACACGAAATTGCTATCACAATTTTCTGTGTGGCTTTCGGTGACGGTTACGCACGTGAGCAGTGTTATTCCAGTCGTGCGTGTGATTGACGCAACCACCATGTGAGTAATTATTTAGTGTACTTGTACAAAGCCCAATGTTGTTGTTGTTGTTGTTGGTGGTGCTGGCGATGGTGCTAATAATGGTGCTACCGATGGTGCTAGCAATACTGCTGGTGCCGGTGTCAATTACTGCTGGAATCATTCTAAGCAACAGAATGGTAAATTATAGTACAGCATTTGAAGTGCGGGTGGTGGCGTGAAATCGTCTCAATTATGACCGTTTGGCGAGCATTGGCCGATAAATAATAGCATAATTGTAATTCCGGCAAGAGGGCATTACTTTAGTGGAAGTACGTGAGCGGGATCGCTGCTCTTAGCCAACAAGTTTTTGGGTTTTTTTTTGGAAAAATTATGAATTCAGAATTTTCAAGAAGAGAACTGGCTAAAAATATCTGCCCTGAGCCAGTTTCAGCTGCACTGAAATTAAGAAAGAGTACTCACAGCGAGAAGGCGCTAATTTCGAACGTTGACCTCAACAGTGCAAACGCTTTAATCAGGAAAACTTCTTAATGCCTTAAAATTTCAAATGTCAATGACGAGTGGAATGAGTGTGCGGTTGTAAATTGAAAACAAAATAAAAAAATGGTCAAAATAAATAAACAATATAATTGATTTAGAACAAAGACTGTCTACGAAATTATTAAATGTTTTGGCAGCAAATGTTTTGTGAACAATTTGGCATGGCATGAGCAATGCAAGCTGCTGTATGACAAAGAAGCGACTCATTTTGAAGACAACCATTGAAAAAAGTTCGCTTTATTAAATTTAATATAAATTTAGTAAACAATATTTCACCATTTCAATTAATCATCACTACTGGCAGTTACTTTTCGTCTAGAACTGGAAAACATTTCTTCAAGCAGCAATTATCACCTTCAAGTGCTCAGTGCCCCCAATCAACTGATAAGATAGCTCCACCGTATAACTAGACAATATTTACACATCTGCACCTGCCCAAGTGTTTCAAAACTGCTGCTGGAATTGAACAACATCTCTTGTACAATCACTTTCCAGTGTTGTTAAATACAGTTTATACTTTCATACTCCGTAGTACGCCCTCTTTTTTATGTCTTCAATAAAATTGTTTATTACGTGTTCTAACCTTGAGTCAAGTAAATAAAGCATAAAGCAAAATTTACATAAAAAAATCTCATTTCAATTGAAGTTGTGTAATAAAATCCGCAGCAAGGTTTCGTGAATTCAATGAAAGACTGTGGACGAATTTCGATTAATAACTACAAAACAAACAAACAAAAATAGTCTTAACTAGACGCCAATTTTAAGGAAAGTGGTTTATTTTGTAAAGAACGAAATTTATATTTAGAACCCAACGCCATGGTAACCTTCACTGAAGTAGAATACTAAAGTTCAAAGGCCACCCACAATAACAAAAAATTGCGCAGATGTGGAAATGCAGAGGTAGATAATAATTCGGGCTAAGGGAGGAGGAAGCTAAGCTTACTGAAGAGATGAAAATAAATAATTAAATGGAATACGAGTAAAAGAAAAACTTTTTCTCATTTGGAACCAAAAACGGTCGCTTTCTCATGTTCTTTTAGTTTTTTACATTGTTGATGAAGGTTCTGTCCAAGGCTGCTGGTTATCTCACATTGAGTGCTCTGAAGGTAACCTGGAATTACTGCTAAGACCGTGCTTACATCATCCATTCTGACACAAAATTATTGTTATTCTTCCACAGCAATTGAAAAATCACACTATCATAAGAGAATATTGTACATTGAAGGTAACATTAGCGGTGAAGTCAATGGTAACGTTACAGGTGAGGTCTATTTAGAGAGAAAAACAACTTATATGAGAAAATGTATGACCTTCCGGCATCTCTGTTGCTCAATTATTTGTAACAGTAGATTGAGACATTTAATTTTTCACAATAAAAGAGCGGCTCTGAGAGATTGACTTCAAGGTACACGGACATTATGGTCATTATTCTGTAAATGTGAATATGGAAACTGGAGAGAATATCCCAGCATTATTCTCTAATTGTGAATATGGAAACTGGAGAGAATATCCCAGCATTTTACCTATGTATGGAAAATAGCAACCAACGACAAACCTTCAGCCCCAATCCCTGAGAAGCACAGATAAAGCAGAGCTTTTAAAATCACATTGCAAACGAGGTGTATACCAGGTGAAATCCCTGGTATACTCTTTATACTCCTTTCCTCCTGTATACGAGTAATGTACCTTCAATCAAAACAAATAAGCAAAAAATGTGTGCACTTCAAGTCTCTTTCTTTAAACATGAAAGTGTTTTAAAATTAATAGTATATAGAAATATTTTTGTAGTAACGAGCAAGGCACACTTCTATATAGCGTAAGAATCATAGTGATAAAAGATATGAGTAAAGATGTTTCATTTATTAGTCATTATAGTAGATAGATAGATATATTTAAGGGTGTTATACACTGCGACCTGAAAGATCTATTGTGATGCCCCTATTTATTTGAAGAAAGAGGATAGTCTCATCTATAAATCTTCTGTCAGGTTAATTTTCGACAGGAATTCATATCCTCGTATGTTGGAGGAATCAAGTTGAGGGATCTTGCTCATATTACTGTATGCCAATGGTCCGCAGTCTGTGTTCAGGTGCAGTGAGGTTTCGTCACTTTCTCCACAGAATCGACAGATGGCAACTGAAGATATTGTCATTATAGAATGTCAGATTTATTTTTCCAAAGGAAAAATCTTATTTTTCTCACCCCATCCTATGTGAACAATGCATTGTTTCTAACGTAGATCTGAGCTTGCATCGCTGAATCTTTTTTAGGCGTATTAAAATTCCAACATTTGTAAGCTTAGCTATCTTTTAATTATTAACAAATTTTTTAATAATTATTCTGTTGCATATTTCTACCACAAATATGAGGATGTGTATTGAGCAGTCATTCAATTTATACCGACTTCATCGACCAAATCCACAGCTCTAAAGAATAGAATGGTGCTTAATCATCTAATAGAGTAGAGCTCTGGATGAATAACTGAATTAATTTCATTTAATCATTTTGAAATATCTGTTAGAATACTTTTCAGGGCCTTTTGCTAAATTGGAATTTATGTGTATGCCAGAAACCACTCAGTTGGTGTGTTGTTCAGTAGAATGGTTCGAACCATTCGAATAGCGTCACATTCCCCACAGTCACGCAATTCCCTGCTGCCGTCGTCTTCTACTGACCCACTAACAGACCAAAGTTTATAACCACTCACTTTTAAGCTGTGTGAGAGGTGCATAGAAACTGCTTCTTTAATATTCTTCAACTGATTCTTCTGTATACGCGTATACTTCGGTTTATTTGCTTGTTCCTCAGTCCGCTGATACAGACTGACTTCTATTGTGTTTTCTCTTTCTTTATAGCAAGTGCCCATTAATTAAGTAACCAACTGATTTGAGTGAAATTTTATTAATTTATGTTTATGGCTTGTTTACTGTTTGTTTGTATACAAATATTATGAATGTTATTAAATTTGAAATTTATGTTTTTATACCGAGCTGATGGTCTGCTTCTGGCAGAGCAATCTCCCATGCGTATAACTCACACCACATTGCCGGGTACTTTTTATGGCTCATCTAAAGCGATTTCTTTCACTGGGAACTATCCCCACATAAGTTATCTGGAAAATTTTGCGCAATTCTGCCTAATTGCGAAGTCGTAAAATTGGAAATCAAAGGCTTTTCGAAACTGGCCGCACTGCGGTGCAAATCAACACCTGCCCACAATCTGACACAGAAACGAGTACTCGCACAACCAGCGGAAAGTGGAAAGGTGTGTGAACAATCCAGTAGCAAATTACTTAGTAATAAAAGTGCCCGCAGACTTCCTCGCGATGCATTAGAAATCAAAATAATTTCCATAAACTTTGCACATAATTGAGAGGAGGAAAAAAAGCAGTCGGGCTGTTTGGGAAACTTTTTTTTTTTGGGAGAAAACTGCACACTTACGCGATTGCAGCAATATGAACCGGTAAAAATATGAAACCAGTAAGAGGTGCCGAAGAGGGGTGAGGGGCACACAAATTTTGTAGGCGAAATTTAACGAAAGCACAGTGGAGAGAATTAAATTTGAGGAAAGCGAAGAATGCAAGCGATGCAGACGCGTGCCGCATTTGTAAACATGAAAATCGATTCTGTTTCGCACTTGCAATGAAAATTTGAAGTTTACACGAAGCGGCAGCATAGAAAATAAACAAATTATGAACAAATATTGTGGCCCAACTGGAAGGCAGGCTGGCAGGCGGGCAGGCAGGCAACAGCAACAGGCCCGCTTTTATTGCAGCTGTTGTGGTTTTCTTCGACGGATGCCTGGTTATTTGTTTGCTTGGTTAGCGTTGTTATTATTATTGTTTGTTGTTGTTGTCCAAAAATTTGATTATCGATTTCGGTGAAATTTGTTGACGATTTGATGTGACTTGCACAACGTGATTTTTATTGGGATTTTGTTCGCTTTTCTTTACAGTTTTAATTAAAAAAGCTAGTAATCAAATTTTTGCTGCATTGTCGACTTTTTGAAAACGGTGGAGCAAAGTGGTAAAAGTGGGCGTGAACATTGGTGCAAATTGTTTAAATAATATTTGCTTAAATAAAAAGTGATTGATAAGTTCCTTTAATTATATATGACTAGTAATGGCGATGAGTGAGTGAACAAATTCTGAAGCAAAGAAGAGTTGTCTTCCTTATTACCAGGTAGACAAAATAATGGATAATTTGGTTGTAAATAACATTACTTTCCGAGTTTAGAAAGTACGTATTGTCTCTCATGCCTTCAAACAAACCCATTTAAACACAATGAATTTAGTCTCCAGTGATATAAACATAGTATTTGGAAACAAACCGATCTGAACTCCTAAACATATCGAATTTAGTCTTCTAAATTAGTTCCAAAAACATCGAATTTAGTCTTCTAAATTAGTTCCTAAAACATATCGAATTTAGTCTTCTAAATTAGTTCCTAAACGTATCGAATTTAGTCTTCTAAATTAGTTCCAATATTACAAATGACACAACAAAATATAACTTAAGTATAGAAAAAACAATTTTAAATTATATTTGAGTTAAAAAATAACCACAAAGCAGCAACTTACGCACTCTGACCGAGTTGATGATCTTGTTGCCCAAAGATTTTCCTTCCTTACATATTAACACTATAATGGCTCACACACTCACATAACACTTGTTGTTGTTGTCATAGTTGTTTAAGAATATATTTTAAAAATATTGAACGTTGTTCTCTAAAAATACCACATTTATTTAGAACATCCCTCAGTATCTTTAAAGAAGCGCATAAATAATTTCGTATACTTTTTCAAAACTTGTCACACGGGGCCGAGATTTATTTCAATTATTTTCACTCTACGATATATTGTTTTGGCACTCATACGCAGACGGACCGCTTCTGCTACTATGAACTTATGGATGTGAAATCTGAAAACAGACTGAAAGGAAATTCTTACAAATTTCTAAAACTGAAATACGAAGTAGCAAGAAGGAAACAAGTGAAGATAATCTTACGCAACTATGCAACACTAAAAATCAATGAAATACGAAACAGAAAACAGCATAACAACAACAATCATGGCCACGAAATCAGCTGCATCTGCAACAACATTACCAACAACACAAACAACAACACCAACTATGAGAAAATTTATTGTACCACTTTTCCGAGCCAGGCAATAATATTTATGGAAAATTCCATATCAAGGAAAGTACTCAAAAGTGGCTGCAAACCGAAGCGATTCCAGCGAGCCTAGAATCCCAACAACAAACGCACTGCTTATGATAGACATGGGCATTCGGAGATTCACGAATAGTTGCCGCCAAAACAGCGAAACAGGTCTCAAAATCCGATGAAAGGAGTGCACAGTGCAGCAACTGACTCAATCACCACTTGTAGAGGATAAAGTCCCTCTCACTCTCTTACTCTCTCTGTCTCTCTCAGTACCACAGCCAGTAAAGTACCACTCACAGGTCCTTACGAATGAGTAATATGCTGGCTACCTGTAGAAGGATACGTGGTGCTCGTATTATGAGTTATAAGATGGTCCTTTCGCACATAATGCGAAGGTAGTCAGTGCACACGGATCGAAGGACAGACAGAAATACGCGTACTCAGAAGTGCACCACTTGTGCTCAGCAATAAATAATGAATAATTAACTCAAAAATTTGTCATTAATCTGCTGTGATGCGTTTCATCTCTGACTAAGGCACCGGCTGCCTGTGGGTTGGTTGGGTTGGTGCGTGAGCTCTTGTCAGGCGCGTGCACCGGTCACCAATGGAAACATTTACGAGTGCAGTAAGCACCGAACACTATATATTTACTATTTTATGACACTATTTGCAGGGCCATCAAACGACAAGTACGGACATGTGCAGTCGTAGAAGAGGTCAGTTCTCGAAAACTGTAGAGCACATTCGCCATCATAATTGCGAAGGAACAGCTGCGAGTGTATTTTTCTACTTAATTTAAATAAAACTTATACAAGGAACCCTTCTTTGGATTTTCCGCGATATTTAGCACTTTTTGGCCTGCGATCGAACGGCCCTTGAACATTGAAAGTGGATTTAATATTATTCAGGCATACGAGTATTTTACATTTAAAAGAGAAACATTTCTTTAATTTCGTCGGCTGGAACTGTAACTGGTGTAAATTACGACCTGGATATAAAAA
The DNA here is from genome assembly GCA_920105625.2 of Clusia tigrina. NCBI lineage: Eukaryota > Metazoa > Arthropoda > Insecta > Diptera > Clusiidae > Clusia > Clusia tigrina. The sequence continues at coordinate 180,645,860 of OV050033.1, forward strand.
CGAACAAAATGGACAAGTGGTGTGGGGACGTTTCTATGCTGTATATGTTATAATACGGAATTGAGACTGTTAATTAGAGATAATGGTATAAAAACTAAAATGTTTGGAAAAATAAATGTCCATGTAGTAAAAATCAGGTGAACTATTTTGGAGATATACTCGTCTGTGGAAGCAAACACACAAACATGCCAACATACATGCCACACAAGAAATCCCCCAGAATGCAGATGTGTTCCATCAACAAGTGTATAGCAGATCTCTTTTTTGGCATAATACAGATTGGATTAAAGAAGCCAATGACTTCCATATGAACAAAACTGTTTGCACTACAAGTCTGGGGAATTATTCAAGGTACTATAACGAAAGTTGCAGACAAGTCGTTGGAGTGGTAAACCACTTATTGCAGAAAACAGTAAACTGCTGAACTAGGGATCGTTTGATATCCATTTAGTGATATATACGTACAGTTTCTTCTCGTTGTGACACCTCTAACTCACTTGGGCATGAACAAATCCCTCAATCGAACTCATATTCGGAGGTAACAAAGAACGAAAGAAATTACTTTACTTCTCGAAACGGAATATCTACAGTCATAGAAAGAAATGGATAAAAAGAAGTACCGTGAAAACTGGGACACTTCTGAACGTTTTCGGAAATGCAACAAATAAGGTCATAAACTAATGTAATCCCCATTATAATAGAAAATTAGACCATGCTACTATAATCACTATTATGAATTTCGCTATTAAAATAAACATCCATAGTTACTCGTATGCTGAAGTGATTTGGGGTTATCAATTACACGTATTTCAAGGTTGACAGAACACTAAAATTTTCAGAAGCAGTTCACCGAAACAATTACGAGTTTCAAATATAAAATTTTCCAGACTAATTGCTTATGACTTACATATAAATGCTCGTACAATCGAAATCAAGAGAAAGAGATATGAAACTACACAACAAACTACTCCAAAATTGATTATGTGCACTACACACACCTGGAGAGTGTATTAAATATGATGAATTGTTTGTAATACTCGAAAAGAGGTGAGTCTGATCCTCTCCGTAGTATTGACCTTCTGAGTCCATTAAAGCTGGTGCATTTCTGTATTTCTTCGGGTATTAGCCCACATTATTTACGAGAATTATACACAAAAGCTAAAAATATTTGGTGAAATCGGTACTATATGTAGTCGTAGATAGGATTTGGCACCTACAAAGAAATCTTGAGTACAAAATATCATGTATTGGTATAAAAGTTCCGAGTACTCATAGTACCGAGTACTTGTGGTACCGAGTACATCTCTATGACTCTAGTTCGGGCCAGTTCCTATAAGTCTGCTCTCATCTAAAGACCCTACAAGTATCATAGGGGACAGGTTTCCTATGGTACTCGTAGGGTCTTTATATGGGAGCAGACTTATAGGAACTGGCCCGAACTAGAGTCATAGAGATGTACTCGATACCACAAGTACTCCGTAATGTCTTCTGCTTGAAATTTGTTGAATTAGAACATCCAAGTGATTCAAGGTATCGGCATACAGGTATTATATGGCATGACCACCAAGCCCATGATTCTGTCCATATCTATATAGATTATTAAAAGTCCATTTGAGTCATCATTTGCTTTCATGAATTTCCTCTCAGATTGTGTTGAAATAATGCAGAAGTAAATACATACGTGCCAAGTTTGCACATGAACATAAACTAGAGGTCCACTTCTGTCTGTCTCTATAAGTGATTCGTTAAAAGGATATTCCACAAAATCAACAACAATATTTACTTGAAATTTGAACCTCAATATAAAGTCGCAGTTTGCAGACAGTTACTTCGCACACACACACATACACTCACATGGATATTATTATTTTAATATATTACACTATTCATTATCAACTATGCCTATTTGTTTTGAGAACTGGAAACTAATAACTGATCCCTTCAGTTCCAAGAAAATATGCAGGAGAAGCATTTCGAGACTATACCTTTTACAGGATTTGATTTCGAAACCCCACTACTGTGAAACCAGCATGATTTCCACCTTCCAGTTATTGGAAAATTTGTATTTCAGGCGTTCGCCACAGAAGTGTAGTGCCCTTTATACGGTCGTTACAACAGACTATGAACATTCTTTACTACGACTGGTTTCATTTTTGGTTGCTCAATTTGTGTCGCCATATTTTACTATGGAAAACAATGCCACTCATAGGCGCACATGTGGACAAATACTTCCAAACATCCTCTGTAATGGGAGTATCTAATTCCATCAAAAGCACCCGGCCACCTTGAAAATCCAATGTCTCCGTCTGCGCTCTGGCATATCACAAAACAATTAATTTGTGCTAATATCAGATAACGCCTGAAATACTCTCATAGTGAATACGATTGTTGTTACTGCGTAATGCTGCTGTGTGGTTGCTGTTGTCGTTGCCACTTCTGTTTGTTTGCAACTTAATTAAAGCAGTCAATGTCATTACCGGTAAAACAATTATGCTACAACAACAAGAACAACGATAGAAACAACAACGGTTGTACTCGCAACATTGTATAACAATGCAGCCGAATGTGCGAGTAAACAGTTTTGAATGTCGTCGCATTACAACAGTAATTGTTGCACTGCAGGCTTATCGGGGTTTTTATGAATTGTGTAAAGTCTCGAGTGTACGAGTATCTGACGTGTCTGCGCATGCGCACGCATACTTAACGCGCCCGTCTTCCAATGCTTAGACAAGACAGGGAGACAAACGTTTAAGATAATACGGCAATACACTTGCGTGCGATATCAAATTCAAGTGTTAAGCACTTTCGGTTTGATAGATAAGGCTCTTAACAATACGCAGCAACACATCGAGCAGTGAGCAGCGTGCATACCACCGCCTTGCATGCGTGCGTGCGTGCGAGCGTGCGGCGTATCAATGCCGCCAGTGGGGTAGGCTGCTGAACGGCAGTGGGTAGAGTGATTGGTGACGACGGTTCTGGTGGCGGCTTGGCGGCACTTGATTGATGTGACGCCATTGTGTAGTCGTTAATGAGCACTTAAGCAGCAGTTGCATGGCGCTGTTGTTGTTATTGTCGTTGTTGTTATGGTTGTTGTTGATACTTATACGCAATTCAAACAATAAAATAAATTGAAATATGGCTTAAGGGAGCAGGAGCGCCGCGATACACATTCATTTATATGGAGCAATTAAAGCAATTAAGCAGAAGTGTGTGAGGTTTAACATAGAAACCGCGTGGGCGTATTTGTTGTCTAGAATACCCTACTTCCGCAATTGGTATAGGAGATATTGGTCTTAATTGCAAGAAAATACTCGCAGTTTAGATTGAAAATGCCGTCGTCTCACCCAAAATCAATTGTCTAAACTGCATACAGGGAAATTTAAGTCAGTAGGCAACCTAAATGTGCACAAGCCTCACATGAGTGTGTACGAACGTGCCTGGTGCCTGGTGCCAGTGGGCTGACTAAATTAACCTTTGTTGACCCTTGCGCGGCTGGAAGCGTATAAAAATTAAGTCAAAATTGTGAATGAATTTCTTCCGCATCGTGAATTTTTTGAAATTTAAGCGTTCTGAACTTTTCAAAGTGGATCTCGTATCAAGGCATGAAATGAAACTTAAAAATTCATTAAATATTTCATTGGCTTCTCTGTATTTATTTGCCTTTATTTACTTGTTCTCCAACGGGAAATTTCGCCTGCTTCACACCCTGTAAATTGTGCAATAATTGTGTGAATTATACAAATAATGTGTAATACCATCACTTGTTTAATGGCAACAAACAAAAGCAAAGTAACTATGTAAATCGCTTAAGTAAATAAGAATACAAAAAAATAAATATTTAATGAAATTAAAACCGTGTTTCAAACAACTGCAACCTTGCGGCAGTGCAGCACGAAACTACTCGGTGCGCATTTTAGTAGCAGCGCTGGTGGTAGTAGGCAAAATTGAGCACTACTCTGTGTTTTTCTGGTCAATTTTATGCCAGTTCAGATCAGTTCAGTGCGCCAATGTCCGCTTCGACCATTGTTATTGTCGCTGCGGTGGTTGATTTTGTCACTGGTACCTCATGAATTTTACATAAACAATTTATTTATTGTTAGCATATACGCAAAATTGACAATAAACTGCTGGTTGTGGTTGTTGGTGGTATGTCGTTTAATGCTGGTAAACCCCGGGACCGATTCGTATACATTCATGCATACAATAAGCACGAGTTTGGATGCCTGGGAAGTTTGGTTGTTATTTCAATTAAATTAAATATGTCAAAGGTGTTTCAATTTCGCAGTCAATTGGCTTTAATTGAGTGTGAAAATTGTGACTCAACGCTCTGCTATCCTTGGGAATATTGTTAAGTTTTTCCAGCATTCATTGTATTTATTTATAATAACGTAAAAGTTTATGAAATGGAAACAAACTTCAATAGAATTGCAACACTTGTAAAGCACGCAGAGCAAATCAATAGAAATAGGTACGAAAAAGATTGCAAGCAGTGTTGTTGTATGCATGCCTTTTGATATTACAGGGGAAGATAGAGTGGACATTCTCCAGGAAGCTGGTAATGAGTTAGTGCATATGAGTCCACATCAGTCATACTGAAGAATTAATTAGAAGTTCAGTGGAGTCTATGAGAAAAATACTGTATAGTGACGTCACAATTGGTAGTATCAGGTTTTATACACTGTATATGATTGGTGGCATACCGTCTGCTGTTCACATTGTCCTGTCTGTCATTAGCGCTAAAATAAATTCTATGTCAACAAATTGGATTTCGAAGCATGGTGTCTCTATTACGCTCATTTGACTCTTCCTTTCGCTTTTTGGTTTTAGATCCTAGTTTCATCGGGTTGCCACCACTTCAGTGGTACATTGGATTTGAGCAAGCGTACATGAACGATTGTTCATCCGGCCTATTTTGGTATCTCCATCTAGCGATACATGTCCTCTCCTATTGGCAGATTGAAAAATCGTTCAAATGCGTCTAACTTGACGCAATCGTGTATGGAATTTTTTAATTTTTCAATTTTAAATTTTTTTTTTTGTGGGGTAAGGGGGTAATCAAAATGCCTATCGCATCTTCAAATGGGTCGTCACTCCGATGGTATGTGGAGTTCGCATCCACTAAAAATCTTCCCCCTCCTTGGACTTTCTCCCACCCGGGGACCGCATATACATGCCTTCAGGGTAATCGTGTATGGCATAATCGGAAGAACATACACAGTATTGAGTCAACCTCAAAAAGAGAAGACAAATTCCATATTTACCGGCATGTGGAGAAAAAGAATAATTTGCAGTTTCCATGAGACTCCTTGGTAAGAGTATGCTTACAATCTTGGTTTATATAAAGAGATTGTAATCAAACCTAAGACAGCGTAGAGCAAACTCGATGGATAATGATGTATACCGCGATTTTTTTACAATCTTGATTCCTACGTGCGTTTCATAGAACATCCTACTAAGTCTATTTTGCTATGCTACAATTTCGGGATTTAAGATTTTTGTTACGGCTACGTTAAGGTTTGCGGATTTGATAGTCGCATTCGTATATCTATAATTATATATCTATACATATAAGCCCCTATAAGAGAGTAGAAGCTAGTCATATTGTAACCAGCAAATGAGTACTACGGAGTGATTTCTTAACTGGAATCTTAACTGAGAAACTTTGAAAAGAACTCAATTATAAAAAAATACCTCTCTAATAGTAATCAGTATCAGTGTCTGATTAATAGGAGTACAGTATCCTAAAGTTGGGGTTTTAATTTATAAACTAAAAACTTACTTTATAAGAGATATTAAGTCTCTAATGCAGAAGCCACCGGAGTCATGGGAATTAAGGCAACGCAAGCAAGTACACAACATAATCTTAAATCTTGTGTATCCGGAAAGTGCGGACTTTCTTCCAGTCATCTATAATTTACAACTAATAGTGGCATAAATCAATAATTACTTGAAAATCGTTTCTAGCAAGTTTCTTTCTGTGGTATCTAACGCCAAATCACGTAAAGAAATGTGAGCAAAAAAGGAAAGACAAACTAACAAAAGCACTTAAAGCAATAAATTCAAAACTGGAACAATTCGATAATAAATAAAACAACAACAACAAAAAATGGTATAAAAACAATTCGTCCACTTTTATAAGTAAAATCGGAGTAAGTAGTGTGGATGAATTAAAATTCATGAGGTGCAGAATATCGCAAATGGATTTCAAGTCAATTAAAATTCACTCAAAGTTTAGTTACAGACCAAAGGTTTGACCATGAACCTTTCGCAACAGTTTGCCTGCACTCCCCTCAGAGTGGCTGAGGGTGGCTGTGGGAGTGTGTGTTTGAGTTTCCAGCCCAAAGTACCAATCCGACCAAAGAAAAGTCGGCAATAGCTCACGGAAACACTTTCCTATGCTCGTATAAATCCACCTTGCTGGAAATTACTTAAAAGTTTTAAGTTAAAACAATAAAAAATAAACGGTGCTTTCGTGATGGGCACTTCGCTGCGGCATTAAATAGTACGCCTTTTATGAGCTTTGCAGGTATGAGTATTATTTTTAGTTTATCTCATTTATTTATAAGTAGAAAAAGATTCGTTATTACAATTTGTTTCTTTTAATTGCGGTAGCAACACGTTTTAAACGTGTTTTTGCGGTCCTGTTAAAACCGAAAACAGACAAACAGAAAAATAAAATGGAATCAACCGAAAAGTGTCATAAAAACAGTTGAGATACTGCGATTGCGTTCGTAATTGATGGCGAGCGGTGGTGAATTGCCGTGCTGCTGGGTGAATGTGGGCATTTTTTCTTTTTTGTTGTTGTACTCGTATTTTATTTAAATGTACTCGTATAAAATATTTCCATATAAACGATAAATTCAACTTATTCCAAGGAACAATGAGTGGATTTGATGTTGACTCCAGTGAAGCAAAACAGCGACTGGTTAAGTTCAAAATGAGTTTTGGTTAATTACTTAAATCTCAAATGCTTGATAAATTTTATTATGAATATATTGTAATGAAACAGTAGTTCCAAAATGCGTGACTAAAGGTGTATTAATGTTAAATGCTATGATATTAGTGATAAGTGAGTGGTGAAAGGTTTAACAGAACTGAGTTAGAAGACATTGATGAAAAGTCAAGAGTGAGTAGTCATAAAGAAGAAGTCATAAACAAAGCGCCATAAATAAAGCGTCATACATAAAGCGTCATACATAAAGCGTCATACATAAAGCGTCATACATAAAGCGTCATACATAAAACGTCATACATAAAGCGTCATACATAAAGCGTCATAAACCGCCAAATGAAAGTAGCAAATAATAAACTTCAGATAGGTAGGTCAGGTTAGGTTAATCTAGCTGGCCAAACTGGTCCTTAGCAGTACCAGATTGAGCTAGTCCTCTACGTAGAGTTGTAGTAGGCATCTTGTATGATGTCAACGTTTTTAGCGAATTTCAAGAACGCTTGTAGTTTCATTCCTGAGACATCTTCCAGCGTACCCCTCAGTACTTCAAGCGTGTGTTTGATAATGCAGAACATATACATAATATATGTTCTAAAGTATCCTTTGTATCTGGCTCCCTGCACATCCTACATAGGATGCCATTTGTGATTCCCATCTTCTATGAGTGAGCCGCTAGTAAACTGCGGCCTGTCAGCATATCCATGATAGTATAACAATCTTCCGTGACAATGTCAGTACAAATCGAGTATACTTTCCAACTTTGACTTGCAAATGACTTTCGCCGTTCTACAGGTGGTTAAGCTATTCCATGTCGCCGTTACTTGTCTCTTCAAATCTTCATCAGTTTCATTGTGTATATGCCAGCTGAATAGCGGTTTTGGCAGTCTAATCTACTATTTCATTTCCTTCAGTGCCTCTATGGCCCGGTACCTAATAGGTGGGCGTCTAGTTGCGGCTAGCCTTTCCATGGCTTCCCTGCTCTTTAGAACAATTTAAGACGTAATATGGAATGAGGTAATTGCCTTTATTGATGAATGAAGTAATTGCCTTTATTGATATGTAGACGTTGCAGTTGCTTTCCGTTTTAGTGTAAGCCAGCTCCGCGGCTTTTCCCACACCAAAAACTTCCGCTAGGAAAATACTGTAGTGATCAGGCAGCTTGATGGGCTGCCGGATGCTTAGATCTGCGCAGTAGATTCCAGCTCCTGCTCCGTCTGTCATTTTTGAGCCGTCTGTGTAGATGCTAAAGGTCCCTTGGCTAGGTGCCATACCACTAAGCTACCCTCTTCTTCGGTTATAGTCTGGAACCTTCTCTACCAATTGAAACGTGGAGCTATGTAGTCCGCATTAGCTACGCTTTTCCAACCTATTGAGTTATGTCCGAAGTTTCTGAGAGAAAATTCGCCTATCGCCGCCAACCTCCCCGCAGATTTCCCTGCTATGCTTTCCGGAGCCACATTGATTGGCGGCCGGTCGAGTATCATTTCCAGAGCAGCCGTTGGAGTAATCTTCAGCGCTCCTCTTATGCACAGCGCAGCGAGACGCTAGATATTTTCCATTGGCTTACGGTATGTTGATTTTCTGACTGCAATCCACCACACACCAGAGCACCGTAAAGCAGGATTGGTTTGACTATTGCTGTATAGCATCAGTGCATTAGTGTAGGAGGTAGACCCCAAGTAACGCGTAGCATTATTTTACATGCGTAAAGTGCATTACTAGCTTTTTTCGTCCTTTATTCGTCATTGCGCTGACACAGCAGTTTGTAATCTTAGACCTAGTTTCATTAGTGCAATAGAGGCATGTATGTATGATACTTACTGTTTTGCACTAATGAAACTATTTCTGGAATATGTGGATTGAGCTCAAAATCGCATGCGTCGGGACGAAGGAGATCAGTTGCAACGTGGAAGTAAAATTTTAAGACCATTTTAAGACCATTTTATAATAGAAACTATGCTTTTTAAAATGTTGTTTAGTGAAATGTTAATTATAGCTTCAATTAATTGCTGTTAAAATACAATTTTTGAACCAATCCAATGATCGGACTAATAGCAAAACAATTTACGAAACAATTATATATAAATATATACACATATTTATACTTGCATATTATAATAAGCGTCTAAGTTAGCTAATGCCAATTGAGGGTAGTACACCTTATATAGAAGTATACTAAATAATACTATAATAATATTATATAAATTACTAGTAAAACTTGTGTTTTTTGTAAGAGTGTTGGGTTTTATTGCCAAGTTCTTGAAGAGCGGGTTGTTCAACTCAAATACTGTATAATATGAATATGCGACATCCTCCTAATAGAGAGTTTTTGGGTCCACTAACTGGGCACTGATACTTCAATTGTTGAATTTCTAACAAAGTACCTAAACAATGCATACCCCTGATTAGTCACATTATTAATAATTGTTACAAATATATCTAAATTACACTGTCTGTTCTGTTATCACTCACAGCATTGTTTGACGCGAACTGGCTCGCTTGTGAAAACCCCACCTTGGTCAGCATACTAAGCACTGCTAATTGTTTCGTATTTATGCTTCGCCTTTAATGCATGCAGAATTCCTCAACTCTTCAACACAAACACCTTCAAAATTATATATTTATACGCATTTATTCGCAATGTTTGCATGTTAATAAACTTTCAATTGACACTAAATAAAATTATTTCATTGCAGGTAATTACGAAATTTCAATTTTGAAATGCGTAAGTAAAAAATTTATGGCAATTGTCGCAATTTATGCATTTTTGAAATATTACAAAATTAAACAATAACAAAAACGAAAACATGTCGTTGAAATAATAAAACGCAATATTGACAGAATTTGCGAATACAAAAAAAAAAACAAAATAAATAAATAATTATAAAAATAATAGCATATTATTTTAGTATATTTTATGAACTACAAATATTTGCGAAATTATTTCTGATTTGTTGATTTTATGCATACTGAAGCGGAATAGCAAACAACAATAAATTTATTAAATTAAATTAAATTAAACCGGCCGCCTTGGACATAGTCAGAAATGTCAATTGTAGAAACATTGAACCATACACACAAAATTAAATACTGTGATAACCTTAATTAAAGCAAAAATACGGGGTACAAAAACAACTTCGCAAAAGCAAATTTATAAATGATGCATAAATTTCAACGTCCATTGTGAGCACAGAATTGATTGTGTATGCATGCCTGTGTGAAACATAAACCAAACTGTCAAGTACCTACCCCCGAGTGTGGCAGCTGAGAAGGGCAGCAGCGTGTTGCGGTCTGTGTGGAGGCTGCAAGAACAAAAATATAGAAAAAACAATCAAATATAAACAGTGAATTGGTTAAATCAGTAAACTGAGTATTGTCTCTGCATTATCATAATTTTCTAATATAATAACAAACATTAAAATGAATAGAAAACAAAACGAAACATTGTCCAGCAGACCAGACCGCCGGACCTACCAGGACGACTGCAGGTAACGCGTTCATTGTATAAAAAATGTCTGCTGTCCACATCCATTAAGACGCCTACAAATCATGTGCCGGTGGATCATTAATCAACACTAGGCGAGGGAATGCTATTAGCACCTTCAAAGTGTATTAATCGAGACGATACGCTTTATCTGAAGAGCTGGTACTATTATTATAACGCATTAAAGAAAACATTAAGCACACTCTTGGAATAGAAAAAACCTGTGCTATTGGACCGTAAGGACCACAGTAGTTTTCTTGAGGGAGTTATGAGAACAAAGAATAGCATTGTTTTTGGGAATATTTTATCCTAGACTAGCGAATGATGGAGGAGTTGTTCGTACGGGGAATGATTAATTAATATACGAGTAGCAAGATATGAAAAAAGTTTTCTAGACATTCAATTATTATTGATTTTAGTGCTTAGTTGAACAATCAATGGGAAACAATATTAATGGAACAATCAATGGGGAACAATATTAGTGGAGCAATCAATGGGGAACAATATTAGTTGAACAATCAATGGGGAACAATATTAGTGGAACAATCAATGGGGAACAATATTAGTGGAACAATCAATGGGGAACAATATTAGTTGAACAATCAATGGGTAATAATATTAGTGGATAATCCTAGTGGAACAATATTAGTGGAACAATCCTCTCTTTGACAACAAACAGAAAATTTACACATAGTTCGTTCAGTTATTGCGTACCCAGAACCTTCTGGTACGTTCGTTCTCGCATCATAATTCCTTCTTAGGCTTCCCCCTGTTTTTACTACACTCTCCTATTGATGTAAATGGCAAAACTAATAATTAAAAAAATGATATTGAGGAGTCTTGTGGAAATCCTCCTGACATCTAGACAAAGGAACTCATATACAAAATAATTGTTATTTGGAAAGCTAAATACAAAAGGTTCAAATTCGTCAAAATCTAGAATTCAATATTTCTCTTAATATTACCTGCCCCTCGTGAAGAGGGAATCGTAGAAGTCTCGTAAAAATACATTTGTGAGCTACGATCAATTTAGCTGATGACCCGAAGCCTTAGTCATAGACTACATAAGCTCCATCGGCGTATACGAAGAAAAATAAAACCATATAAAAGTGTTCAAAAAAAGTCAGGAGACAATGGACGGAGCCTGAGATAATGAGACTGTTTCGGGAAACGCAAGGACTGTAGTCGATTGCGTTGTGGGAATGTAGTCAATAGACTTTGATCTCAAAAACAATTTCGGTAACTAAGTGTTCAGACACAAATGAAACGTGAATTACGTTGACTTCCTTCCATACTCATACACATACAATATGAACCTATTGTAAGTATTCCGAAGATATGCCAGTAGTCAACGCATCAGCCTCGTACACCCTACGGGCTTAAAAAATTAGAAAAAAACAATGATGAAAATAACAATAACAGCCAATTTGCGAAATCATTGGCAGTGTTTTTGTTTTAGTCCGATTTAATTTACTTCCATTTCGAAATAACATCGACATTTGTTGTACAACAAATAAGCCAAAAATTGTTCAGGACGAAATCGTACAATTTGTACAAATTGACTACTTAATTCAACGCATCAATGCGCCATTTCCGTTGGCGTGGGTGCCCCACGTTCGGCGTTGCCTTTTGCCGGAAAATGTGCCTTTTTTCATTTTAAACTCGACCTGACAGTTTAGGTGACATTTAATTTGACGTGAATTTTACGCCCGCTTCGGAACTTTAAGGTCAGGACGGACACATTTGTGAGTGGGAATGTACGCTTTTCGGTGGGACTGCAAATACTAAAGGTAAACTTTTCCAGAGCACAGCAGAAATGCCAAAGTTCACAAAACGAGTTTGCCGCGCTGTACACTGCTGCTTGCAGGGTGCGAGTCTGTTCGATTGGGATGGAGGAGATTCTGGTGGTTGTGCTGTTGGAAAAAATGCTACTTATATAATTTCAGAAGCTATACAAGAGTCACTACGGGTATTTAGAACACCGATCAATAACAAAAAATAAAATTGCAACATTTACAACAAAGCCTGTTAGAAGAGGGTGTATTTCTTACTTTTGGTGTTTGTGGTAATTGTAGCCGAAAGTAACCACAGTTCTAAGGGAGTCACCAAGGGAGCATCGCTGATTCAGCAAGTTCGAGTTATTCAATTCATTGCTTAGTAAACTTACGGAAGCAAGTTGGATCAAACACAAGTCAGTAGATTAGACATGGGAGACTTCAGTGCAGTCATAACGAGTCCAGTGTTCATCATAATCATAAATGAAACTTCGGCATATTGAGGTTTGGTGGTACTTTAAGGTAGCTTTTTTTTAATTCTGGACATTATCAAAATTTTTATTCCTTAAAGACAATTCAGGTAAAACTGTTTCCCTTTAATCCTAACCACGAATGGAACTTGGGTAAATGTGATCCATTAAATAAAACCTCTTTTGCTATTCAGCTGACTTGGCAGTAGTACATTTGACTTTTCGATTAGTTGTGTTTCTTTAAAGAAGCTATTGAAGAGCAGATTGTGAATTTAGTATTGTTTCGTTGTCTCAATTTTACTCTAGTTATAGGTCGGTCTTATATTGGGCTCTGTATATATCTAAAAGACGTATTCAATTGGTTTATATAAATATATAAATAAATAATTTAAATTATTGGAACGATTCTCTCAAGAGAAACAAACTCGGCCATCAGGCTAACTAATTGTCCACTTCTCTGTAGGATTGATTTCCTTGGAATTTGAAATTTCGCTGAGTTATTTTGTATGAACACGAGTATTTCTTTAAACACGCACACCTTTCAGTCACCAGTCAATCAGCCATCAAATCATTTCCATAATCGAGACTTGTTTATTCCCACATTTGTGTATAAAATTATCGCATTGCTACCGACTACCGACCACAGTCCACCATCTTCATATACTAAAAAACCGTTCATAGTGATAATAATCCAGTATCTCTCTAATTTAGTATATATACGTCGGTTTGAAGTCGTTTCGCTAATACTCGCATAAGTGAGCACTTACGTCAGCTTCATCATAAAAATTGATAAGCATCTGAAATTCAGAGGTTTCTTTCAACTAAATTAATATGTATTCAGCAATTAAGTGGGAATGCAACATGAAAAACGTGAAATAAATGTGTACAATGAATGCTTTGATTGTTTCACTGGCAAATTGTGCTCATCTTTTGCACGAGTACCTCAAAATATGAGCTCGAAGATTTTAGATAATTTCAAAGCATTTATTTTTATTACACACATAAACGATTTTTTCAAGTATACGCGAGTGTTTCTATCTATTTTTGCTATTGCCTTTCAGCGTTCTAACGAGGTTCTCTATTGTAAGTGCGTATTTACGCAACTCCTTGACATCATTTTCGGTTGTTTAATTTTGATTTAATCACACTTTGAACGATTTGTTGGATCACCACAGAAAGTTTCTATTTATTTATTGGCCATGCTCCTCAGTACATTTCCATTCAATTCTTAAGGTCAGATTCCCACAGAGCTTACAACTTGCGCAGATCTCATACGCCACGATCACATGTGGTTTTTTCAAAACTTTATGTTCTTAAACTGTTCGAATGCCAACAATTATTAGCCACGAAGGTGTAATCACATATAAAGACATTCATACTGTGGACATAAATGAGAACACTAACTAAATAAGTTGATGCGAGTAATTAAAACAGAACAGGCTTCAAAAATACACAAATCACTGTAAATAATTCTTGACCCAATAAGGGAAGAGAGTCTTGTACAATTCTCATTCTGATTAATGAGGCACTCGCTTCGCATTCGCTTACTTGTTGATGGTTATCGAAGTGAGAATTGGAGCAGTTTTGTGATCTAAATCGAGAGTAGACTTGCAAGTGCTTAACCAATGCATTCATTCATGGACAATTGAGAGCATGCAAAGGCAGTTATTTAAAAGTTCATCTTGCGCTCTCTTAAGGGAGGTCTTATCAGTCCCAATCCTCTACTCGTAGAGCACTTATCTGCTTGCGAATAGCGGCAAAAATTATTAAGTGCGAGACTGAAACTATTCAAAAACTTTAATGTTTGCGTGTGACTGCGCGGTGAGGGGGGAGGTATATTCGATTCACAATCTGTTAATGGAACTCTGTGGGGTTGAAAAGTCAAATGCAATTATTATATATACTGTTTTTTTTTAGTGTTTACTTTAGAATTGAAACGTAAATGCACATTCAATTCTAAGCAGAGGATTAGAAATGCATTTTAGCCTGGCACCAGAATCATCAATCACAGAGATGAGGAAAATTGCTAATCATCGACAGGGGAGACATGTTCCTGAGTTCCGCTAGACAAGAACAAGAATCAAATGATTTCACTTAGATTAGTCTTGTAGCTGGTGATTGTATGTGAACACATCGATTCGGTATTTCCCTGTTGTTGATGTAAAATTTATATTTCTTTAAGAGGTCTCTATCGATAAACATATTTAACAATAATACCGATACTGGACCGAAACCAAAACTGACTACAAATTCTTGACAAATGTTACAAAAGATTTTATGCTCGTAAGAGGCAGGTCACATTTTAAACTGTCCGAATTTCGTGGTCTAGTGAACACAGAGAAAAGAAAGACTTTTCGCTGCCAGCGTCCGTAGCGGACGCACTACTATTTTGAGTGAATTCACCACGATTTTGAGTGGATTCACCACGATTTTGAGTGGATTCTTGTACAACGTCCGTCTGCTTTATTACGCTGCCTTGCCGTTTGACGTTTAAGGTTCTCTGTTCAGTGTTCTCTGGTGGTAACCATGCTAATCTTGGTTGGTTGGTTTCAGTGGCTGATCCAAGTCTTTCCTCACATGGATCACAATTATCGCCTTAGCGACGTTTTGATACCACAACCTCTCCTAACGCCGGAGAAAACGATGGATTGTTCACTAAATCCACTTTGTGGAGTTTAGGTATCTTAAAAGATCTTTCGGTTTTACACCCGAGAAATCGGATAAACTCGCTAAGAAATAGTTTCCTAGTGTTCTATTTCTTGCGGCCGCCAGAGCCGGGCATTCGCAACTATCGTGGAGTATTCATGTAAAACTAAGAGCATACATAGGCTGTTATTTAAAAATGCACCTTTCGCTCTCTTAAGGGAAGTTCGAATCCAGCGCAGCGTATGGTCTTGAAATGCTCCTTTCTAAATCTCTTACAGTCATAGGCCTTGGTTTCTATTACTCATTTCACCAATCCCTTGCAGACTTCATTATGGAAATAATAATAATCATATAGTCTATCAATACCTTGAGCTGGTGAATTCCAGCGTTGGCCGATGAGAATGTCTAATTCCATAATTATGATAAAATTAAGAGCACCATGTAAAGGAAATCCCTGCGGACTTACGTCCTTAGATTAAAATGCAGACATTCAATTCATTATGTATAGTAATAAAATGATACAAATCATGTCCCTGCAGACGTACAACCGTACATTCAAATCTTCACTATGAAACCATTCCCCCGAATCCTTGCAGACATCATTAATTTTGGTCTCAGGTATTCAAATTTTAAGTTCTAACTCAATTTTATTTATTTTAAGATTTAATTCCAAATCTACATACACGCTAAAAGTTGTTATTGTGTTTATACCTCTAAAATTAGTTAGTAATTTGAATAAATTATTTTCAAAATAATTAAGCACATAAATCAATTTCATGAACGATGTTTTGCAATTACTTTTGAAATTTTAAAATTTATTTCTTAGCGAATAACACGTTCAAAGTCCGCAAATTCTAAGTTCAGACGTGCCCGTTTTCACCTCCAATCGATACTCGTACTTTCTAAGCGTCGTTTGAGCATTAGATTGAAACATTCAAATACGAGTATCAATTTAAATTTGCAGCAAAAAGAAAATAACTTCCAAGCCTTTCGAGTGAAATTTTTGTAGCGGGCAGTTTTGCGAATTGCCTGCTGCCAAACTGAATTGAAATTGTGCCAAAGCAAGGGAAATTGATACGACCTGGCGGACAAAACAATTTAACAGTGCTCCAGTGCCGAATGCCGATTGCCGCTGCAGCCGCCGTGGTCAGATTTAGGCGCGTTGGATATTGGAATTCATAACGCAGAGCGGTGGTGGCACTGGTGTGCGCCACGGAGCAACTGGCTTTGCCAATATTCCTCGTCACGCCTGTATATACTCGAACAGTATCACGAAAAAAATCACGCACAAAGTTGTTGTACCCACTGTCGTTGGAGTTGTTAGTGTTGTTGGTGTTGTTGTTGTTGTGCGCTAACCACCAAAGTGTAACTTATAAAAACACAACAACGACAGCTGCAACAATAATCAATCGTCAGCAATAAATTTATGGCAGTGGCGGCATGGCGTCGGGGACTGGTCCGTCTGCTGTTGCTGCTGCTGCTGTCTTAAATCTGCCGCGCAGCTTCTTCGCACATTCATTACGAGTTCTACTCATCTGCATTTTTGTTGCTGTCCATACAGTTTATGCAAAAAGTACACAAACACATAAAACAAAAGTTATTAAAAGCTTAAAAATCATTTTAATGAATGTCTGCCCGCAGGCAGCCATTGACAAGTGGTGTGCTTGTGCGGATTGTGTGCCTGTGGAGTGCACGGAGTTTTGTGGTCATTGTTATTGTTAATGGCGGTAGTGGTGGTGGTGGTGGTGTTGGGCGCTGCAAGCTGGTGTGCATCCAACGGGGAATGTTGACATTTAAACGTGTTTCTCTGCTTTACATGCCGTATTATATTCCATTTGTTGGTATTGTTAAAGAAACGCTGCAGCGGTGATTGTATTTTTTTTTGCTCGCTGTTGTTTCGCAACTCAACGCATTAAAAATGACATTTTAAACGAACAGCAAAAGAAACAAAAAGTTTAAAACAAACAAAAAAATGAAAAAAGCGCAAAGAAACGAAGATTAAGCAAATTAAAATTAATTATTAAAATTTTGAGTGTATCCGTTTTTGTGTGTTTTTTTTTTGCTTTTGTGTGATAAAAAAGAAATTTTTGTTTGTTTTCATTTACAACTATGAATATTTAAGTTAGTTTTTAAAACTTTTGACCCACAAAAGTCACTTTCGAATATAATGTTTTATTTTTAAGTGTCTTCTTCAACTTAAAAGGAACTACTGATTGATTAAGTAACCACCACGAACTGTGATGAGAGTGATAGGCCAAATTTCGCATTTCCATCCGCAAGTTCTATTCTGATCCTTGTTTGTACTTCCCTCAAATAGAATGTATGCTTTGAGAAGAAAATGTTGTCATAGACTCAATCCTCTGTTCAGTGTCAACTTCGTTTTAATATTAAATAAAGAGGCGGTCAATAACTGGGACATTTGGCACAATTCAATATTGGAAGGTTAAGTTGAAAATAATTGTTATATTATTATTATTATTATTATATCTTACACCATAGTCACCGAAAACATTGTGGAGGTTATGCTAAACAGTAAAGAAAACTGGTACTACGTAGATAAATATGTGGAAAATAAGCTCCGGCGAAAAAAGCGGCACCTGGACGCAGGAATAATGTTGAGAGTCCAATAGGAACGAAGTGAGAATCTCCACCTTGAAGGAAGTATAAAAAGGGTTCCTGGGTGGGGAGACGTTCTCAGCGAGGGAGGGGGATGTTTTAGGCAGTGCAATGTGATGACAGTTTTGATGATGCGACAGGCATTAAAAAAAAAATAAAAAAAATATTGTTAATTATGAATGCAAGGGTTTAGGGGAATGAGAACTAGCAACTGAGGCCTTCGATTCGAAAAGAAAATATTGTTTAGAAAGAAGCATACCAAGCCCGAGGCAGGATTTGAATCTGCTACCCTCTGAATGTGAGTCTAGCATGCATGCTCCACAGAGGGCGGTAATATTAGTAATAGATTTGTTATATAGAATCTTTATTATATAGAATCTTTATTATATATCAGCAATCCCATCAAGTAAATTATATTAGCCGAAAATCCCTGAATTATATTTACTCGTAGAAAACTAAGACAATAAGAATAGTAGAAGGCATAGTTAAGTAGGTAACTTAGGATATATATGAGAGCAGAAACAATTATTTAATCCAATTTGTCGATCATCGCCAGGTATACTGACCGACATTCTGGATTGAATGATAACTATATTTCTTAATCTGAATGCTGAGCCACATATGTATGCCACAGATGCCTTGACTTAGTCCGCTTTTATAAAGGATACTCCAATATTTTCCGGGTAGAGACACTACCCGTCTACCTGACAACCTGATTGATTGATTTACTTATCAGTGCGCTACTTCAACGGTGCCCAACTAATGGAACACTCAGCTCTTCCGGCACTTTGAAACATAGCCCGCCATTTTCCGCACTTTACAGCACAACCACCATCGCTATCTGGCCATCTGATAGACAGTTTTTTTGCAGCAGCACCAGAGATATTTTTCTTGGACATAACTTGGCTGCAGCTTCAAATAATTTTAATTCTCAAAATTTAGATGCGGATTTTTAGGCAATTTTTCAACTCTAATCATAGGCTTTAACAATAAAAAAAAATTTTCAAATATGTGAAGATATATTTAAGTATTTTTAGGCAATTTTTTCGCCAATTAAATTGATTGATGAGTTGTCAAAATTATAAAAATATGCTAATTAAATAAGACACAATTAAAAACTTAAGGGAAAGGGGAGAGGAAGGTGAAAATGCAGCATTTAGAGCAGGCATAGGCACCAACAATATTTAAGGAGTGATGCAACAACGATAACAGTAGCGATATCGATGGGAACATTAGCATCTGGAAGAAATATGTTGAAAGGAAAATCAAAAAAGGTGTTGAAAAAATACTCGTAAAACAACCTCATAGTATGGCAGAGATAGAAAACATTAATTGTGAATATTGACACCAGTCCTCCGGTAACATAAGTTTCTGGAGAAAGTACGAAAGCCAATAAAGAAACTTTCTAAACTTCCTTTTTGTTCTAAAAGAAGAACAAAAAGAAGGTTTAGGTTGCTGCTCATCCCAGCTACTAATAACGATGTAAATATGTTCAAGCAGACTTAAAGGCATGACTATAATGCACAGAGAGATACCTCTTTTCTTAGATGCAAATCAGAGAGTTCAATATGGCTTAAATTTCAGTTTATATTCTAAATAAAGTGTAATTGAAATTTACTTTAAACTGCCGCCTTTTAGAATGTCAGAACAAAAATGAAGATAAAAGAAAAGTAAATTTTAAAAAAAATTTGATATTTTGGCAAAATTCCACCCTAAAACCATATTTTGCGAATACAGTCCAAGAAAAATTATTTGCATGCAAAGAAAGAGACGTTCTTACTACAAAATACTTTCAGCTGATCACATACACACTGAGCACTTACAAACTAGTTGTGCATTAAAGTGGTCGTGCGTCCGATTTTATGGAGGGTTCACAGAACGTTACCATACAGTAGGAGAGTATTGCAGGTACAAGACCATATAATTGTTCCAACCGTCGATTGAAGAACACAAACACAACAGTGAAGAACACCAACACGTTGAAGAACAGACAAGTACAGAAGGAAACAAGCCTAGTGGCAATTAGTTACAGAGAACTGTCTTTTGTGATGCATTCAACACTATTGTGAGAGGTCAAGGTTCAACTAGGACCGTCGAGCCAACAATGATGATGAGTTGGGATATCCGAAGAGAGGGTGATGTATCAGTACCTGCCCTCACTTAACAATATTTGACCAACTCGTTGCAATCGAACCAACGAGTAGTCATTATAAAGAGTCTGTTGTTCGCTCTTTACGAATTTTAACTCGTTAGTTTTGTGGGTTGGCTGATAGGGAAGATTTTATCATAGCAAGTACCACCAAAGAAATCAAGCAAAGTAAGCATTTTCTTCTCATACAACTTCATATTATGAGTACTCGTATCATAGCAGTGGGGTTCGTTCTACAAAATTTTGCGTCTTGTTTGGACTTTTCAACCAAAAGTTTTGTTAACTTTGTTATTGTTATCTTGCGCCTTCGGTTCTTAACATATTTTAGCTTGTGGCTTAGCTTAAACGCTCATACACTAAAGCGGTTGACCAAGTTTTCTAATACAAAAACAATGAAGCGAATTTCAATTTACGACAAAAACACATAATATACAAATTATAAAAAATCCAAAGCCCCACGACAAATGGGCAGCATGATAATTTGAAACATTAAAATTAGATGCTCCTTAGGAAAAGACCAATCACACCAAGCACACACACACCCATATAAACACTCGTGCATATAATTATGTAAGCCGCCGCCAAGAAAAAACACATAAACATCTTAATAAATTAAAAGCAATTTTTTTTTGGAAATCAGGCACGGACCAGCCACACTTCCAGCGCAATAGTCATAATTATGGCTGTGGCGGCTAACAGTAAAGTCAAATTAATTGCATAAATTTAAATAATAAAAAA
The DNA here is from genome assembly GCA_920105625.2 of Clusia tigrina. Taxonomy (NCBI): domain Eukaryota; kingdom Metazoa; phylum Arthropoda; class Insecta; order Diptera; family Clusiidae; genus Clusia; species Clusia tigrina. The sequence continues at coordinate 180,666,687 of OV050033.1, forward strand.
CATGGAAAAAACATGCATTTCAATGATGAACGCTTGGCAGACTAAAATTGAGATTCGCTGTATTGAGCATTTTACACAAGAAACTGCGTGGAAATCACTTGAGAAGGTGACAGAGATTTATGGCTCTTAATAGCCGCTCACAAAATTGGATACTGGCGTTGTTGCTGCTTACTTTCAGTTCTAAGTGAAGAATTAATAATTTATTTAGTCGTACTTTTCAATTAAATTCTAAGCTTTTATGTCAGCTGAGGTCATCGCACGCTTTTATGAAGATGCGCACTTCTATGCCTGTATATGTGAATAGTTTTTTCTTTCTTTTTCCAATGTATTTACTTTTTATGACTGAAAGAGATGAATAAAGAAGAAATGCACTTGTACGCGTATAATTAAATTTTGTGTCAAGTCATTAAACTTGACGCTTATCATTTGATTTGTATGCCAATGGTAAAAAAAAAAGTCGACAGTAGCTCAAGACAATGAATGCAGTATTTACTGCACTTCAAGCAAATGAAATTCAGTGATAATGCTGCGAGCAGGCGCTACAAACACAAATTTTCAATTATACGACTATTGTGCCGCAAAGCGTCCGACCAACAGATTGGCAGCAGATTTTCCACAATGTGGTGGCACTTATTCGAAGTGTCTCATAGCAAGTCTAAGGAGAACAAAGTTTGCCCTATTTAGGCTCACTTTGAAGTCAAAAATAGAAGCAGCGTTGGCTCTGTGGCATGAAAAGGCACAATTCGAGAAGAGGAACAAATGGCTGCGAGCATTTACTGCCAACGACAATATGTCGCTGGCTCACACTTTGGCGGCAATTAAAATGACGAGCATAACGTCAACCTGATCAGCGTCACGCTCATTATCGCAACGCCATCATGACCGCCGGCATAGAACAGCACAATTGTGGTAGATCGCAGATAGCCTTTTGTTGAACGTATTGCTGCTTCTTTTGTTGCAGTTGCTGCTGTTGCTGTTGTTGTTGTTGTTTTTACTTAATCTCGTTGCGATCGCAATGTAATTGTTGCCCTAATGCGCGCCGCTTCCAGACTTTTTCCCTTTAATCCACTGACAGTGTTCCGCGTTCAACAGAAGTCAAAGCAAAAGGAAAAACGATTCTTTCAATCGCACATGACTCGCATTGCTGCCCACCCATGCTTTTCGATACGCTTCAGATTTAATGCCGTTTTTTTTTTGTGTACTGCTACACTCAAGGGAAAGAATTGGTTATTGTTACAATATTTTGTTCTTTGTAAAAGATAGGAAATATAATTGGTAAAAACTAAGCATAGATATATTGTAGAGTAAGTATATCTAAAAGGGATTTATATCATGATATAAATAAAATTATAGCATGCTAGATTCGTATATTTATTGAATGGAGTGCAAATTTGCAGTGTTCACATGGAATTACAGTGATTTATATATACAACAACTCAATACTAGGGCTTAAAGTATTATTACTATTATTATTATTATTATTATATCTTACACTATAATTAATTATGAGTGCAAGGTGTTGGGGGAATGAGTACTAGCTACTGAGGCTTTCGACTCGAAGAGGAAAAGATTTTATAGAAAGAAGCATTTTGGAGACCAAGCCAGTGGCAGGATTTGAGCCTGCGACCGTTGGGGTGTGAGTGCTTACCACTAGACCACAGAGGGCGGCAGGCTTAAAGTAAATTAATTATTTTTTTAAACATTCCGGTTATAATTACAGAAAGTCCACCTTCAAAGTTCTCTTATTTAAACTCTATTTTCTCCTTCAGCTGTTAAATAAATCGATCGCTTTTTTATAAATTGTCATTTCAATACTTTGAATCACAATTTTTTGTTTGCTTCAATTGCTATCAATTAAAATTAGAAAAATATCATATAATAACAAAATAACTAATGATAAAATAAAAAAGAATACTGATCTAAACACCAACATAATAACAAATAATAATATACATTTAGCGGAAGAAGCTGAAAAGTTACTTGGTTTGTATGAAATTCCAAGCAACTTTTTTCTAAAATCTGATAAAATTTTAATTAATTTCAAAATGTAAGCGGAAATTCTTGAATATCTTGATAAAAACGTACAACATAAATAACAAAATATATATGTTCACATACTGCTATATCAACACATGGAAATCTGAGCAGCAAAATAGCGTAACGCACTTACTGCGAATAGAATTAATAATTGATTCGGCAAGCATAAATGACAATACGTTCCTCTGAATGCCTTTTTTATTATTCGGTGATTTTTCATGTTATTTTTCATATATATATATATTTTTTTATATATATTTATTTATTATTTTTTTCGTTATGACGTTCAAGGAAATTATAAATGATATTGAATTCCGTGACTAATTTAGGGACTGACTGGATTTTCTGATTGACACTTGTCCGATTATTCCTTAGAAAATACCCTACTGTGCCCAAGATGGCGAGAAAAGGGACACTCAATTTTCCATTTAATTTTCAGGTATGTTTTATTTGCACACTTTACTTATAAAACAATGGAGAGAATTTGTAAATATAGTGATAGTGTTGCTGTCTGGATGGACAGAGTACACTAGCTGAAGGCCCAGGTTCGATTCCTGGGAGGATTCATAGTTGGTGTACTGTTGATTTCTGACACATAATAAATACTTGGGGAAAAATTGCCTTTCATTGAAAGATCTCTGACGAGGACAAGTGGCGTGTCCGACATAGCTATAAGATCTGCCAAAATGTTTCAATAATTCTCCTTCTGACAAGTATTACGGTGGGATAACCACACATTTGCATCTACCGTGTGGACTTGTCTGTCAACAAATTCATTGAGATATAATCTTAATATAATGATAAAAGCTAAATACTCGAACCGAAAGATTAAATATATTGCCATCTTCGTAATAAACGTTGTTTCAGAGGTAATTATGGAGATGTGGCGGCTGGAAAAAGGCACATATAGGGCCAAATTGGTCCTTTGGAATACCGCATGAGTCACAAGTCGTTGTTTCATAACTTTAGCAAGAAATATCCTGCTATTTAGTAAAACCAAGCTACGACATAGCAATAACTCAGCTCTCTAACTATTTTGGTCATAGAGATACACACTAAGCACTTTCAAACACTGAATAGATGAAGGATCGGCGACGTTTACAATCTTTGCTTTCCTTAAATGCAAATATAATAGAAGAATTGGGCAGATCTCCCGAACCTACTTATTTATGTTTATCAGAGAAAACGTAACAATTCCTCTCAATGGTTGGAACTGGTGTGTCGCATCGTCTGGTCCATGATCGAATAACTCGTCTCATAAAAAGAAGTATGTTTTGTATGGAAACTTCTTTAAAGAAGTTTTCTCCATATACAAAAAACAAGTAACGAGTTATTTTATCACAAATCAGTTGATTCGACTACTGGTTTGCCTAGGGATACATTTATTAGCAGATTAATACTGGTAGAATAGAATAGAAGTGGGGTAGGCCGGAGAAGTATCCAAGCACTCAGAGATTGATGCCCATTGTACTGTAAGCCTGGAAATATTTGAGTGGAGGGGGCGATAGAGGATTGTGAAAGGGCAGTTCCACCTTTTCAAACTTCTTTGACTCTCAGATGAATCTCAGAAGTCTCTCTAAGGAAATTATTATTATTACCATTAATCAAACTATTTTCTTTTAATTGTAAAATTTCATTTCATTTTGTTTTATGACTCCAATCAGCTCTCCAATGATGCCATCTGTCGATTTTGTGGAGAAAGTGACGAAACCTCACTGCACCTGATCACAGACTGCGGACCTTTGGCACACAGAAGGCACAGGTGTTTTGGAGAATATATCTTAGATATGAGCAAGATCCCTCATCTTGATTCCTCCAAAATATATGAATTCCTGTCGGAAATTAACCTGACAGAAAATTTATAGATGAGACTATCCTCATCTTTCAAATAAATAGGGGCATCACAATAGATCTTTCAGGTCGCAGTGTATAACACCCTTAAATATATCTATGCTCTCCAATGTAATTAAATTCCTGACCCAGATTCTGTTCTTTGCGAAATATCTTATCAATATTTAGAATAGCGGAATCAGTTCCCATCACTTTATCCCTTGGAATAACTTGGTTATAGACTTGAAATTAATTATATGAATGGCTCGAAGTGACGAGGTTTTCTGAAGAGGTTTTCAGCACAGTGAAATTCGTTGCAGAGAGGCCTGACTGTATTTAGATGATATTAGCTTGTATATCACAATATATTCGAACTCTAACGATTCTCCCACAGTTCTCACCGCTTATTAAACAAATTCTTTTGCTTAAACTTAACTTTACTATATTTAATTTTATGTAGGCCACCAACAGGTTCCCTAAATTGTCAACTAAGCCGCGTAGAATTCCTTTTGTGGGTCCATACACATAAATGTCAATATTCTTAAAATGTTGGTTAATCGTGGCATGACTAATTTTTTCTTTTGTTGGGTCTAAAAATGTTCCCAGTAGCAGTTCGAATCGACAACTCTTTAAGCGACAACTGCAACGGCAACGACAACGGCAACGGCAAAGACAACGACAACAAGCACAAGAACAGCATTGTATTAGTGGAAGCAGCGCAGCCGCATCTGCGAACGGCAATGGCTGTTGTTGCCACACTTGCCACATATGCGCCAGTATGCCAGATACGTATACGTACCACTCTACTGACTTGTGTTGTCGGTCGCAAAGGGTTTCAGAGCATGGGAACCAAACGTTGAATAAACTCAACAGCTGTCCGAAGCTTATAGTGTGGTGCCGCTGGCTGTCAATGGCAGCAAAGCATGGCCTGGCCTGGCATGGCACGGCATGGCATGGCATGGCATGGCTGCACCAAACGCGCGTTACTAAGTGGGCGATTAGTTTGAAAATATTTGCGCCCGCCGATGCTGCTGCCAGTGGACATTTTTGTGCTGCATATTGTTGCAATAGTTTGTTGTTGGAGCACCAGCCACAGAAACAGCAGCAGATACACAAACAACAACAATAACAACAATAGCAACAACATCGAGACGAAGTGGTTTCGTAGTATTTATTTTGATGACATTGATAATCCGTTGTTAGTGTCTCCAAAGAGCAAGAGTACTGGAATTGCGACTACATGAGCCTGGGTACAAGTAATAATGTTACAGTCATTTTTGTACGTTTTCTTGTTGTCTGTTTTTATTGTCTTTGTTGTGGCTCTTATGTAAGTTACTGCCGCAATGGGTACTAATTGCATGCCGTAGTTGTGCGCGAGCGGCAAGAGAGCAAAATAAGTTATAACTACGGGTACTTTAAGGAAAATATGCATGCGAAACATTCCAGAAATAGAAAATGCTTTATAGATAGCAGGAAGGGTTATAATCTATGAATGAGATAAACTGGCGGAGATTAGCGCATCTGTGTGCAGGGCTCTGTGTGCTGTGTGCAGCCCGTAGGAGATGAAAAAAGCAAGGCTTTACGCCTATACTCGTACATGTGCGGTGAACGCATGCCACAACTTTACTCTCCCATTGAAGCGCAAATATCTGGGGTTGTTGCTGTTTTCCTTTCGGTCTTTTTGGTTCTCTTAACAAAAATCTGCCAGTGGATTACAAGTGAATGCCAGCAAAAAATGATCTCGGACTTATTGTTAATAAACGGGTAAGCAAGCGAGCAGTATTGACGGGCAGTGTGGCGCCAGTGTTATATAATTTAAATCTGCATGGCAGCAAGGGTGCCATGGATTTTTCTAAAAGGTTGGCAGAAAAACTTAGGAAAATATAAATTAAAAATCTCCAACTCCATGCTTGGCCAAGCGCTGCTGCTGCTTCTTCTTTATCGGAGCGTTCCCGTCGTCTTTAGCTATGCACATATACGAGTGTAGCTGTCAGGTTTGTGCTGCGTGTGTGTTGGTTCTTTATTATTCTATTTTTTCACATTATTTCCTTAATCGCGATGCACGTTTACCTTTCCGCTTGCGCAATCACAAAAAGGGCGCTTTTCCCCAGCCAGACCTGCGCAACGTAAGTAATCTTCTTAAATAGTACGTAGTGCAGCTCTTAGCTTAATTTACCATGGTTTGTGTCTGATATTAGCGGGGCGCAGCCAGCGAGTGAGCGTGTGAGTGAATGAGTAAATGAAATGTGCAAGTGCCCGGTGGAAAGTTGTACATACGGAGTGCGACACGAGGGGAGTTTGTGTTCTTTTTGTGGCAACTTGTTGTGCTCATCTGATTATTCTGTGCCGGAGACCGACCAACAGACCGACCAACAGACAGAACGACCCAACCATAGGTAAATATTGCTTCCTTAGTTTTACTTTCCTGTTGTTACTGTTGTTGTAGTTCTCGTTGTTGTTGCTGAAATTGTTAATTTAAAATGCAGCCACTGACTCATTTGTTGCAGTAGAATGAATACAAAAAGGAACAACAACAACAACAACAATAACAAAGTGGCTTCACAAGTCCAGAACTGAAAGCATGCAACCCAGGCAAGTGTTTGCGGTGTGATCGCTTAAGTCAGTGTTCCTCAAAGAGTGTATTAGAACGCCCAAAGAAGTTTAAAATATAGTGCCGGGAGATAATTAGGGGCCATTACATTTGAGAGGGATATTGAGAGCCATCAAGTGGTTAAGGAGATTCAGAACATTACGACGTAAATTAGGAGAGACAAACTATGTGTTTTGTTCTCGTCTTCCTGCAAGGTTGACATACTGAAATACACATGGGCCTCGATTACCTTCTTTGTAGATGCTGCTTTATATTTTGGCATTAGGCATGAAGAGATATTTTGAGGGTATTATTATTATTATAATTTGTACAAAAATGAATTAGTGTACAATTTGTAAGAGGAGCACTAGCAACTGCGGCTTTCAGGGTAAAATTATATCTACAAAATAACAGCAGTATAGAAGAAAGTATTGTTTCAATGTGATAGTTCTTTTGAGAAATCAACCTTCAGAACATTAATTTTTAACGAATTTAAAACTTACGCTGATATAATCTGTTGACTCCCTGAGTGAAAAAACTTTGTGCAGTGGATAGGATGTTGTATGAAGACACAATTATGACTTAGCAATGATAGCAATGAACCATCATTGGGAACTTTGCTACCCAAGAGTAACAGAATTGCTTAAAATATTGAGTGGAGTACCCCGAACACAAGAAGTCACCTCTGCGATTATCAAATGGTCTGAGAATTTGTCTCATTACATACCACGTTTAATATAGATTTTATTCACTGCCACACCTCACTCCAAACAAGGAACCGGGGGGCCGGTGACCCCATACAACATGTTTGAGTAACACTGGCTTAGTTTCAACGGTGTGTTGTCGAAGTGTCGACGAACGGGCAGGCAGGCGCAGTCAGTTTGTTCGCAGTCGAGGGCAAAAAAGGGGGTTACTTACAAACCGCTCTGTTGAGCGTTATAAATCTGAATCCAACAACAACAACATCAACAAACCGGAAGCAACAAAATATAAATATTTAAATAAAGGCGTATGTGTGTGTAAGTAGGTAATGTGCATGCTTCGCTGATTTGGTCTGTGTTGCACGAGTACGGGTATTTTACGCATGCGGCATTAGGCTTTTCCTTTCCCAGGTTTGTGTGGCAGGTTCTGATTTGATGCGTTGCGCTTGTCACAGCACAGTTGGCTGTGGCGTGGTTCCAGTTGGTTGCCTGTGTAATTAATTCAAATTTGCATGGAGCCGTGGTGCTCTGCTCTTTTTTTACTTGGTCTTTTTTTGTGAGCATGGTTAAATGGTGTTAGAAATGAAGTGGGAGAATTAATTACAGCAATAAAACATTCTATATTTAAATATTTGAACAAAAACTGTCTCAGCTATTTTCATAACAACGACAGCAGACTATATGAAAATTCCATCGACTAAGGTCACAATTGAATGGGTTTTTTTCTTAAATTTTTGACACTGAAACACTTTATTTTTGTTAGCTTGTAAACCAATGATTACCGAGGTAGAACGTGTAAACAGATGAAATTGGAAATGGAAGGGCGGCAATTACAAATCCTAAAGCATAATTTCTCATATAGGCTGGCCATGAGCCACACATACACGTATTGGTCCTTAGTGGTGCCAGATAGAGCGTAGAGTTGTAGATGGAATGTTGAAGGATGTCTACGAAAATTAGGAGAAAGAGAAATTTGGGAGAAGTTCCATGAGCGTAGAGTTTTAGAAGACATGTTGAAGGATGTCAACGAATTAATTAGGAGAAAGCGAAATTTATGAGAAGTTCCATTCAGGAGACTCTCATATAAATAATAACAAAATATTGTTAATCGATTCTCGACCTCCGGTTGAAATTTAATTAATTAATAACAAAAAATATAGTAAAAAAGTAGGTAAAGTCGCTTAAATATCGAAGAACATTTAATTCAATTTCGAAACGATTATTCCAAGAAGTTTAATCCATTATGTTATGATTCAATCCACTCATCGAAGTATTCTGCCTCTAGAGACTATAATTTTAGACTCTATCAGACCCAATTCATGTTGAAAACTTCAAACATTTCTTCGACGATGAATCTGTACTTCATTTTTATATAAACATATCTAAACATCTTTTAAATATTTTTCAATTTTTCAAGTCTTGAACACAATCTGTTGAATGAGTAATCGAGCCAGTCACAAAACACCCCTTCCCTAGGCTAGGTATAAATTAAAATTCAAGTAGTCTGGTCAAATTGAAACAAGAAAGCTTACCACAAAATTTGCGAGATTCTTTGGAAATCTGTGAGTTTGCATAATTTAACCACATTTTTTCAAATAAACTGTCTAATTTATTGGCCAACTGAAGCCGAAGCAGCGGCTTTACTAAATATTTCCCCTATGAAATTATGCGCCATCAGCTGGAAGAAGTTGTCTACACCCAATTTAAATAAAATGGCCAGTAAAGCAGCGCTGTGTGCAAATTTAATGCTAATGATGGGCCACAACACTGTTTGTAATCAGGAAGTGCGGAAGTACAGTGGTAATTATGTTGCCGCCAGAATGTTGGCGATGTGGAGCCACCACACTGACGACTGTTTTATTGCACCAAGTGTTGTGTGGGTTTGCGTGTGCGTGTGTGTGTGTGCGTGCGTGTGTGTGTTAGTTGTTCGGGCTGCTGTGTTGTTTATTTTAATATGGCTTCCATAAAAGCAAACAAAACTATCAAATAAACGCATAATAATGATAATAAAAATAGAACAAATACACACCCACAAACACACACACACACACGAGCATACACACGTCCGAAGCACACAACTACTTGTCCGTTTTAGAGTAGGCCAACACGCACTCCAGCACGCAATACGCGACACGCAACACACTGCACGCACTCTCATCTGCGAGTATTATGGATTTCATATGCAATTCAATTGTATGCAAATTGCAAACAATCGTAAACATGGAAATGTGGAACTCCACCAGCGAATAGAAATTGCTCTGTGTGGGGGCTGCAGATTCAGTGCATCTGAAAGATAAGCCCTAATTTGGAGGCATACCCAGGGTAATAGAAGGGTTCGGTAGACACAAAATAAACACAAACTTCTGCGGAAAGCAAAAGCTTCAGAGATCAGCTCCAACAAGCCTAGGATCAAATAATACTCGTAGATTATTGAAGAAGTAACTAGATAGAATTTCTGCATGCGTGAACATTTTGAAGCCATATCGGTGGATAATTTATCCTCAACACTTCATTCAAGTTTCAAGCATTTCGTATCACAGATTTTTCATTTTTGTACATATTTTAATTCACAGAACAGAATTTCATCCCCAAATTCCACAGTTCCAGATACCCACGAAAACTTATTACACACACTTCAAGGTACCAAGGATTTCTGTTAATTGGGGCTTACATTTGAGCCCAGTCCACATACTTCATTTTAGCACATTTCAACCCATTCATTTCAATCTTAAAGCATCCATAAAATTGTTTGTTATACTATAAATACCACCCATCCACCTCCACACAGCACTCAAAACCCTAAAATATGTTCATCAGTACTGTTCTTCAGTACTTTCAATTTCGTCCTCCAATTCGTCGCAGAAAAATATATGAAAAAATATGAAACATTCATTCTACATTCCATTTGGTCCACTTGAAGCGCTGTCGAGTCTACGTGGGTGACCCCTCCAAATAAAGTCACAACAGTTTCATTTCCAATTTCAGTCTCCACACTTTTAAATTAAGCTCAATTTCTGTAAATTAGTTGAACCATTTCTAAATTTATGTGCCGCAGAGTGGCGCACATAGACGCGCCGCCTACATTGATGCAATATCGGCGAAAAGTTTCCAACGACGCATCCTCATGTATTTGGTCTATTCAATTTCTTGTTGTTGTCATCTTTTTTCTCTTTTTGTAAATTATTGTAACACTTTCTAACGAAGATAATGGATTAAATTGCTAGGCAGGGCGTTTAAGTTTTACTTTCATACACAATTTGTTATGAAATTTCTGAGCGTTTATGTAAGCGCTTTCCACGCTCTAATGTGGGTTGGGATTAGTTTGTCAAAGTGATCAGGTATGTACCTTTATGTAATTCCCCAACGATGTGTTTTCTACTCAAAGCAGCTGAGAAAAGTTCGCATATAATTTGAGAAGTGAGTGCAGAGTTACTCTGTTGTGGTTAAGCACCAGAAAAATGATGTAACAAAGAGTCTAAGCTTGCCTAAGCAGCGGGTTGCCTAGGTTAATTATAGACCCCATATCGGCTGAAATACGGCATGTCAGGTTGGAAGTTTGTGGCAGACTATGCACGTGAAAATATAGGCATGATAAGTACTGATACTATATATTTTTTTTAGATTTTTCGGTCTCACACAGTCTTCTCGGAAGTTCGAAATTCGAAAAGGAACACAAAGAAAATAATGTAACTAGAAGACGAGTGGGGTAGGCCGGAGAACCGCCGAAGAAGGAGGTTTCCAAGCACTCAGGCATTGACGCGCATTGTACAATTTTCTTTTTTAGTGTTGAAACGGCGTGAATGCTATTCCATTGTTATGTAATTATATCAGCAACTTGGATGGATAAATCCTTCCTTCTTTCTAAGATGGGAAGTCAATTGATTTTAACAAAATTGTTTGAAGCACTGTCAAGCCAAAATGTGAAGATACTCGTAGTGGCTACTCTGCAAGTATTAATTCGTACTGTTTAAGTCACTTCTGGATCAAATTACTAGGATTAACCATTAGAAGTAGGTGGACGAAGTTTAATTACGTCACCATTCCTCCATGAACACATCTCTCATTATCTTCACGAGCGGGTTGTGCGACAAATCCAGCACTTTAAGATTCTTGAGATTGGTGAAAGCGTATCCCTCAATGGCTTCAAGGAAGTTCTGCGCCAGGCTGAGTTCCTCCAAATTGAGCAAGGGACTGAAATACTCACGACTTGACTTTTTTCAATTTCAATACCTGTTTTGAGCTGTAAAGTTACCAACATTTTTCTAGTGAATATTTATGAAAATATGGTGTTCATGTTTTAATCTAACTTCTAAATTCTGGTCCCTTCATTGAGTTCGTTTGTTAATGATAGTTTCATTTATTAATGATATTTTCATTCCTTAATGATTTCTTAATGTGTTGTCCGTCTGCGATTTATTACGTTGGGACAGAAAACAAGACCTAAAACACCACCGAATGTCAATGTCAAAACGCATATGTTCAACATATATCTCGGAGTATTTTTCAAGAAAACCGAATCATGGTAGGGACATAATTATTTCCAGCTGCAATTTATTCGTTTTATCGATAGACAATTGTCGGTCTTTTGACTACTGCATATGTCTAAACATCACGTCTTAGAAAATTATAAGGAAAAGGCCGGTAGACAGGTAAAATGCCAAATTTCCCTGAGGCACATCATTAGTAAATGCAGCTCTTTGACTGGTTTGGAAATGGATGCATCAATTTTATGACTAGTTTGCAGAAATCCACGACGCTAGCAGTCATAATTAATTATGTTGTAAGGTATAATAATAATAATAATGATAATAATAATGATAATAATAATAATGATAATAATAATAATGATAATAATAACGATATAGCCGCCCTCTGTAACCTAGTTGTACGCATGCTATACTCTCACTCAGAGGGTCGCAGGTTCAAATCCTGCCCTGGTGTTGGTGTCAAAAATGTTTCTTTCTAAATAATATTTTCTCTTCGAGTCAAAGGCCTCAGTAGCTAGTACCCAGTCCCCTAAACCCTTGTAGTCATAATTAATTGTGGTGTGAGGTTAGCTTAGGTTAAACTGGCGGGCTGTGAAGACCACACATAGATCTGAAAGGTCCTTTGTGGTGCCAGATGGATATCCGTTTAAGAGCTTTAGTAATCGTTATACAGAGAGACGTTCTTAGCAAAGCTTTAGAGCGAAACTGTCCCTAATTGTGCGACCTCTTCTAGTCCTTCAAACCAAGAAGCTCCCTGATGTGTTAGGCGCGTTTTCGGTATTCCGTGGCAGAGGCAAAGTGGTAATATTATGGTTTAGGGTATAATAATAATAATAATAAATTTCAAATTAAATTAAAAGCATCTGTGACAAAACTATTTCTGGAAAAAAGCAGACCCTCGACTCTCGGCATTTTTGCGGCAAAAGGCCTTCAAAGGCGTTACTGAAACTTGGGTCAGAGGTACAAATGCAGCATACTCTCTAAAATATACTAAGTTAAGTAAAAGTAGGAAGAATTTAAACATCAACTTTGTCTCAATTCAAGAAAACAGTTGAATTCCCGCCTAGAATTATGTGAGACGCATATGCTTGAAGTGCCTGTTGATGTGCTGTATGTGCAGAGATTGCATTGTCAGTATTGACACAATCATGCCAATGGAAAATTGTAGACAGTGTTCTAATATATTAAAGATATACTTTTAGCAGCATTACACGTGGTTTCCCTTCCCGAAAATATTACAAGTCTGAAATTGAACAGTGGTACTATAATTTTTAGGTATCATTCCACTTCTGAATACAACTGTAGTCTGAGGATAAAGGTATAATTCTGTGCTACGGTCGTTGCCATATTCCACATATTCCATAAAATTGGTAATTTTGGAGCTAAAGTTATGCATAAATGGCCATTGGTGCCCAACCGCACGGACTTACATTTCGGTTTAATAATCCACAGTACGAGTAATTTAGGCCAACAAATTAACTCGAAATCGGCTTGGTTTGCGGTATGGTGTGCTGAGTTGCTGTGTTGTGGTGCGTGTTTGTGATGATGTGGCGCAGTCGCAGGCGTAGTCGCAACTTTATCCGGCACGACATCCAAACTTCTCTTACACTGAACTCAATTTTTACAAATATGTGCGTTTAATGAAAAATCGCCCACAGTGGACTTGAGTTGTGAGTGGCAACACACATATGATGTTGTTGCCGGTGTTGTTGTTGTTGGGGTTATTTATTGTAATTTAGTTGAGGCAGTTGTTGATAATAGCAATTGTTGTTGCAGTTGTTATTGTTGTGATATAAGCAGCCTGCCCGTTGCGGTATATCCGTTTTCAACAACAAAAAACGCACAAAAAATGTATGACAGTGGCACAAAATGACACAATTTGAAATATTATTTCTCACCGAACAATTTTCATTTACAGAACAATTTCATTTACAATCGTCTGTGCTGGCATTTACTTTTTATTCACAATACATTTCACTTTGACATTTAACACGCGATTAAATTTCTTTCGCCAAACACAAAAACACTGATAACGATTTCATAAAATTTTTCATTAAAAATATTATTTCTGTAAATTTTTTATCATTGCTTAAATATTTTTAGCAATCTTACTTAATTTATCGTGGTTAAAAAAAAAGAATAAACAAATTGTGTAGGAATTTTCGTTTTATTTATTTTTTTTATTTATGTTAATTTTATTATTTTCTTCAGATTGCACACTTTGGTCGAAATTTTATTTTGCACAGATTTCTTTCAATTCTCTTTTGCAGAGTTTGCTTTCGCAATAAATTCGTAATTTTATTGCCATTTCATTTATTTATTTCTTTATAATCAATGTGATCGATTGCACCAACAAACAAACGCACAGACGAACAAGAAACGCTGCGCTAAACCAAGTACCAAAATCTAAAATTCGATCGGACGCAAAATTTTATAACACTACTCACTTAACAACTCAGTGTGTGTCGGTCGCTTCGGTCTGTTCAAAACGGTTTCTCGCTATTGACTAAATTGCCTCTGCGTTAACCACAATGTTTTGGGTTTTTCATTTTCATCTTGCCTTTGCTGTTGTTGCTGTGCTCGGCCGTGTGGTTGTTGTGCTTATAATTGTTGTTGGGTCGTTGTTGTTGCTCCTCTTTCCACTTTTTGCTTCCATATGATCATAAGCACAGAAAGAGCGATCAAAACAGAGAGCACGACTTACTGTAAAAAATGTTGCTTTCATTTGATGTGTGTGTGTGTAAACATGTTGCTGCAACTTGTTAGTGGCGTGGGCACTCATGAGGGTGATTGAAAAGTAATCGTAGTGCACTAGCTACATGGGTCCTTTCATGATTCACTGCTATTTTCAGAGTTCTTCTCTCTTTGTTAGCCATAAATTACTAAGCTCTGCTGGGCATCTTTTGGCGGTACTTGGTTTAGAGTTTAGTGGTGTGTTAAGTGCCCAGGGCACGATCAAAAATCAGTGACAAGCATGGCATATGTGTGAATACATGTGTTTTTAGACTGTTGACCACACACACCACAAAAAAATTCGTCAAAGTGCGGTCATTGGATCATTATAGGACGAAGACCATTTGATGTTTTCTATTAGTTGTTTCTTATTTTTAAAAATAAAACAAAGAGCAGAAATGTCCTCATGAAAATGTATTCAATGAGTTGCTTATCAGAAGATGATTATGGCAATTTTTTTTCTGAGAAAAGCAACTCATTGCAATAAATGCACTTCCTCAGCAGCTGGTTCTCAGGCGATAACTTTTTTCCCACATTCCAAATTTCCTATATTATTCCTCCCTAAAAAATCCGATCAATATCCCATATTGTCTATTTTTTCTTCTCTATCACTATATGCCGACATTCTCACATCCCTCAATCATAAATTTGTTTTCATACCCGGACGTGTTCATTGCTTCACGGCCAAACCACAACCATAGAAGACTCTATGGCACAACTGAGCAACAACTTGTCAAACACAGCCGCACACAAGCAAACAAAATCGTCAAAATAAAATATGAAACATTTTTGATTTTCATCAAAAAGCTGTCAAAGCTGCACGTGTGAGCCGACGATTCGCGAGTAAGGTCGAGCGTACCCCCACATTATTAGTTGTGTGCATTTTTTTGATCGTCCTCTGGGCATTTCAGTCCCACTGTACAAGCATGAAGACTTCATAGTAAATTACTTCTTTATTCGGTTCTGTTATTATCATGGGCGTGTGTGCACGGCATTCTCCTTCCTTATATGTTTATAAGGAAACTTTTATGTATAAGGTATATAAAATATGTAATGGTATATATTCGCCTAATATGTAACCAATCTGTTAAGGACTTAAGAACCTTCCTTATACTTTTATAAACAAAACTAATGTTATTTATTCACATAATATAAAGTTGGAAGTCATATGGAACGAATTTCTTAAGGACTTTTAGAGCATGAAATTGAAAGAGTCATAATTATGTTCAACCGTGCACCTTTAATCCAAATAAAGTGGCCTTTTCAGCTCTGAATAATGTTTTAGTTTTTCGTGAAATGACGCGCTGGAATTTTTAGGAATTCTATCCGCTGGTAAATAGTCCCGCATCCGCACCGTACGGCCAAAGGACCTATTTATTCCAAATCAATATTTTGCTCCATCGCCAAAAGAAGGATCAAGGAAGTTCATAGATTTTACACGCTTGTTATGGAAACTTGTCTTAAATTACTCATAACAAAGAACGAAAGGTCCTACAATATACCGGACGCTCCATCATAACAATTGCTTCCTGCATTTGCACAGAAATGTGCACTTTTGGCTGTTCCCTTCCTACCTATAGGAAACTATGCATTTCTGGAATAGGGCCTTTTCTGCATTTCTTATCCTAACTTTATCGCCTGATTACTCATGGCCAAGTGAAATAAGAATTTTGTGATTTTTTTTCTTTTTCAATTCTGGCGATATCACTTGCATAATCCCGAAATATTGAGGAGTTTTAAACACAATCCAACCGACGTCACTTGGTCAGTGAGTACACATAAATACGAAACCCGAACTCATGATGTGTCTTTGACTCCGCGCTTTGTTTGCCCAGTAAATGTGTGTGAGCAACTGCAGCTGAGACATGGGCGATTGGTGGGTCAGGCTTAACGATGAAAAATTCTCCAAAAACAAACAAACAGAAAAAAAACAAAAGAAATTTCTTTTTCGTTTCCAACAAAACGTCAGCAAATAAAAGAACAACAAAGTGCAGCACAGTGCAGCGCAGTTTCCCCCTGACAGAATCACCAATGTCAGAAGCAGAAGCAACCGCCAGGAAAGTGAGTGAATGATATGCAGAAACCCATATTAAAGCTGTCCAACACAAATCATGAGCGAAAGTGTCTTTGATGTTCGACACATGCAGGCGGAATGCGGAGAAGACTCCAAAGTGGAATTTTAATACGCACTCATTTGAAAGATCCCAGCCGCATACCGTGATCCGCGGTCGGAGCTATGTGGGGTCGGGTCGCGGAGTTAATATCTTTAGTAATTTGAAATTAAGATGCCATTTGTGATATTTCACAGATAAATCTAAGTAATGGATTTGAGTGCTGCGCTCCTATGCATCCGCTACACTGAGCGGCGGACGGACGTGTGGGATTCTTTGCTTGATTGATGACAAATTGCTCTCGGGCTGCGACGCGCTCTTCAAGGCATTCACTGTTTACACAATTAATTGGAATGTGTGCGGTTACGAGCAATTCATGAATTCGTGTGATATTGGAGTGTGACTGCGTTGATAAATGTCAATACAGAATATTCTTAAACACCGAGTGGAGTTAGTGTATGGGCGTTTCTTGGGATAGGTCGCGGTAGCTAGTTGTGGACAATGTGACAATGAGACTCAACTCAATGTTCCGCGTTTAGATCGTTTCAAATTCCTAATTTAATACTCCTAAAAATGTCATACCTTTGAAGTTCCTTTGATGCCAGTTTTAATCAATGCAGACGCATTTTCTTCCCCATTATTATGATTTCTTTATTTGGTGGTAAGTGTACTTTGTCAGGCACTCGCATGTGGATGAGATTTTTCTGCTTTTAAGTAATTTTCAGCAGCTTTTCTGTGCCACATCTAATAGGAAAATCACCGAGATCTCTCATCTATATTCGTGAAAATAAATTATCAATTTTATTTATTTATTTGGCAGGCAGCAATCACTTTGCCGCCGCACCTTCCCACCTGCTTTCGGCACGCTCCCAGCCACAGTCTGGTTTGTGTAAACAATTTGGCTGCCGTTAAAATATTGGCCCGCAGAAATTTCCATGCACAATACGCGATACGCAATTCAAAATGAAAATAATTAAATGTGTTTGCAGCGTGCAAAGATTTTTCCTTTCAAGTTTATTTATTTGGGCGTTCGTTCGGGTTGCGTTTGGTGGGGTTCCCCGCTGCACCATTTACAGGCAAAGTGCGCAAATTTCTTCATTTTAATTTTCCGCCAATAATTTGAAATGTACGCGCTGCGGTTCTCATGTGAATCAAATTGAAATATGCTGACGAAATATTGATGGGAAGCAATTGGCGTTGGTGGGGAGATGGTGGCGTTGGTGGATATGGCAGCTCTGGTGTTGTTGCTTGCGTGCATGGCGAACCTGCTTAGATCCGTCTTTATTGGTTTGTTGTGATTAATTCTGTAGTTGTTGACTTTATTTTATTTATTTATTTTTTATTCGAACTGTGGCAATAAAACTTTTCCGACACCTACGCAAACACATCAGAAATTGGAAATGAATTTCTAAAATTTTTAACCAGCACCAGAATGGCTATAAATAACCTTTGATTATTTTTGTTGGTTGGTGTTGATTGAATTGAAAGTCTCGAAGGAAATTAAATTCTAATAATTCGTAGGTCTCATAAAATTTGAAGTCCAGCACTGTGACTTCATTCATCATCACCGTGGTATCACAATGGGCCATTATGTGTGCTCAAGTGTGCTAGGCGGCCACTCCTACCTACCTACCTACTGTGACTTCATTAATTAGTTCCAGTTTGCGTCTTTGCAGTCCTGAAAACTCCACACTCTCGAGGAACTGTTCGAAGTTTGTTCCTACTCTAACACTTGAATATGTCTAAAAGAAACCCTCTGTGATTGTTGCAATTAAAAATTGTCGGAAATGGAAAATTACTGCTGCAGAATTTCGACAAAAGCCCAGCACTCAAAAATGATCCATCTTCGTAATTTTGATATATTTGATTTAATCCGCAATTATGTACCACACAAAAGCAATTATGAATTTCTGGGTACTCCCGCTGGCTCTGTTCTTTCACTTCGTTCACTTGCCATCACTTTCCCATCCGCCTCGACCCACTGGTGTTGTGTGGCTTTTAATATTTCATTTGTGTGTGGCAGGCACAGGCGTCATTTCTTTCGCCATGCTGCCACTTATGCGAAACTTTTCTTTTTTCTCGTTCTTGTTTTTTGTTTATGTTTCTGTACCACTTCAAGCTTCCGCATAATGCGTCGTTATTCACTTTTAATTGCCCCTCTCACCACATCTGCCACACGCACACCCTGTATTTTATTGGTCAAAAGCTTTCTTTTTGCCTTGCCGAGCTATGCTGCGGTGCCATAATAAGCCGCAATACTCGTACTCATGTGAAATGTGGTCAAGTGTTTGTATTGCTTCTTATGGCCGGGAGAGAGAGGAAGGAAAATCAATTAAAACGTTGGCTGCTGGCTGCTGGCTGAGGCTCGCATTGTTGCCGTTGCTGCCACTTCTGTTGCGCTGTTGCGCTTTTTTCTGCTCGCTCGCTGGCTGAATTTTAGTAATTCATTAAGTGGTATTTTAAATTCTCTGGAAAATGTTATTTTTTTTTTGTTTTGTTGCTCTTAATTCCTCTCCTGTTTAAGTGCATTTTAATTAAAACAACAAAAAGCAAGACGCGAAGCAGTACACAAATTGTATGCAGAGCACTCGGGTGGTGTCTTTGGCTGTCTTATTTGTTTAAGCCCAAATGTGTATGGCATTTATGTAGAGTAATGACTCAAGACGACTGCCGTACAAACATACAAAAAGCATAAAATTTCCGGTGGCTTTAAATTGGAATGGAATGGATTTTTTTATTTTTTTGGTGGTTGGAGTTGTACAAGTGTGCGAGACCCCAAGCAGGGAATGCAGTAAAAATTAATTTGTAGAATTTATTTCCAACATGACTTTCGCTGTAACAACAATGAGAGTCAAAGACAGTAACACGGCTACTCCGGAGTATAGAGCTTCCACAATGAATCGGATGGATGGCTAGAAATCGCAGGAACTCTTTGGAAAATGTTTGCCAACATGTGCTCGAAATACTCGGGTCTAGAATTCTTATATGGAATATGCTATTGCTCTGTATATAATATTATTTATTCTGATATTCCAGAGCCACTTAGAAGAGTGAAACGATTGTTAATTTGATGTATTTTCGTGTTTAAGGCTTCCATTTCGGAATTCGTGATAGATTACTCCTTATATGCATACCCATATCTTTGTACCGAAGGTCTCATATGCACCTCGACCTGCAGTAGATGTACTAAACAGATCTGTGGTTAACCCAACAATTGCCGGACTGAAGCAATAAACGAATACTCTAAAGAAATAAAGGTAGATTGCATTTATTACGTACAATTCCTTTGGAAGAATGGTATTTTAAAATATTGAATTTGTTGGCACCTAAACAAAAGTTTCTACAGCAGTCCTTGATTTTGTCCTGAGTTGGAAGTAGTGTTTGTGGGTTACTAGGGCCATGGAATTCAATAAATTCTTCTGAGAGAAGTACTGAAATCCTTGCAAAATATTGTTATTCTAAATAGTTCTTTTCATTCATATAAATTAGCTTTTTAGTTATTATTTTCTAGTAGAAGTGTCCACATTTCGAAACCACGTTATTGTTCAACAGAGATTTCAATAAGTCTATGAATTGTATGAATATTAACATATCCCTGTATGAATATTAACATATCCGTTCAGCTAGCAATGGACCTCAGAGTAGAGTATCAATTTTACGAATGGATCCTTGTCAATCAGTCACGGGACAGGATACAAAGCAGATATTTCTGAAGAAAATTTGGTGGCTCATTAAATGAACAAATAATAATAATAGCAATAATTTTTAAAGCAAATTCACAGATTTTAACAACATTGCTGAAGCACACTGACTCTAAATGTCAGAAGAAACGAATATTGACTTTCCAGCCACAAAAATTTAAACACATCAGAAAATACCCTGTATAATTGTACTTACTGATGAAACGTTTTTATGTGGTCTTCCTTGAGTTAAATAACCACATATATATATATATATATATATATATATATATATATATAACAATATATGTTTATTCAATTGTGTAAATCGCAGATATTTTAGATCCTTCAGAAAATAAAGAACTTTCATTCAATTGTGTAAATCGCAGATGTTTTAGATCCTTCAGAAACCTATCTTCAAATCAATTTTTGACCAGCATAATCATAATAAGATCATATCATGGTCCATACTCAACAACGTCCAAACAACAATGAATGCAGGAAATGTGTGGAGCAAGGCACAAGGGAAACTTTGCAGCTCTACAATGCCTATGCCCCGCAATGTCGGAAACGCGCTTAACACATCTGGGAGCTCCCTGGTTTGCAGGACCAGAAGAGGTTGCACAATTAGAGATAGTTTTGCTCTAAAGAGAGCATCTCTGTTTAACGATTTGCTGCTAACAGCTCTTAAATGGTTATCTATCTGGCACCGCAAAGGACCTTGCAGGTCTATGTGTCAGCCAGTCTACCCTAACCCAACCTATGGTCCATATTAGTACCCGTAAATGTATGAGTGAACATTAGCATGGTTGCCACTAGTATGGAGACTTCTACGTAGTTGTACTCTCTGTTATTTTCATCAATATTTATTACCAAAGATAATTCAATTACTTATTTGGTTCATTGCTAATTTTTAATAATTTTTAAGAATTTTTCGAGATCACGTTTCCGTGATTGCAGTTTGAGTGAAATCATAAGATTACATCTTTAATTACTTCCCATCTTTTTGTGTGTGCTGCAGAAAAACCTTTCTTAATTAAATAATATTTCCCTCAGCCGCGGCCTTGACACACATTGAACAAAAAACTGAGGTATTCCACTCTGCTTTAACTTCTCATAACGAAGTAAACAACGATTCGCTTTAAATTTTATTTTAATTGCCGGCAATTGCCAAAACTGCTAAACTAGTGCTACTAATAATATTGTTGTTATTGCTGCTGTTGGCGTTGGTAATAAATCAAAATTAAGTTTAAACAATTTCTGTTTTGGTAATTCGCACGCCATTTGCCAGCCGAATGGCGAACAATCGCCCCATTGTGCGGGCGTATTTTAAATGTTTTTGAATTGCAAAAAAATGTAATTTAAAGCTTTCGAAAATGTAAACAGATCGAACGTAAACTTAACCTTGCGTGTGATATTGGCCGTGTTTACTTGCGCAAGTTGGAATTTAGTTTAATTTAATGGCAGGAAAATTGCGGCGTCTGCTGCAAAATTGTTTCGACACATTTCATGTCGACAGGATTGCAATAAATCTCGTCTACCAGCAGCACAACGTTGCATGTTCCACATCAAAACTAATCTCGAGACAAGCAGAAAGTTGCGAAATAAAAATAATTTAACCCTCTTTATGCGTTTAGAATAACAACGGCCAAGGCAATTGACAAGTTAATGCCCGGCGAAATGAAAGTGCGGTCAGGAAATCAAGAAATGCGGTGAAAAGAGCGTGCTCAGACATTGACACTTAAATCCCTACATGAATAATACGAGTACTCTGGCACCAACGAAACGTTTCAACAGGACACGTCGAACAACAAAACATAAGCAACCATAACAAGAAAAAAAATTACAAAAAAATAACAAGAACACAACAAAGAACCTCAGAAAAGGACCCTTGCAAACACAAAGCAACTTGGTAAATTTAAATGGCAAGCGTGCAAAGAATTGGAAGAGCCATCAGCACAACCCTGTAGGACCCCAACAGCATGAGTTCCGGAAAAAACACCGCATTGATTCATCATCATTGCCAATCGAGCGGATTCGTCCAGCTGCCCGGATTTTTAAATTGTGTATTGCTGCAATGTCAGTTGTTGTCTGTGCTCCGTTTCCTATTTTTGAATATTTAATCTTTGCATACACCCCACAACAGAACAACGATCCTGCCCTGGTGTATTTGTGCTGGCAAAGCGCTGTCAAAATGTCGCCAGCAATAGTCAAACAAATTCCGTCGGGATTTGATTTGGCTTTGTGACACATTTTGTGTTACATGGTGTCGGAAGCAAAACTGTTGACTCGAGCATTAGGTCAAAGTGGAAACTTTTGACAGGAATTGTACTTTGATTCCTAACAATCCATATTTATGTTGTTACTCGTACATTTGTTACTCCTTTTTGAAATCTGGTAAATTAGGCATATTGAACTTAAATGCTGGAACTTAATCAAACCAGTTGGAAATCAGATCAGAGGATGTGTGAAAGTAGGAATGTAATTGGGAAGAAGACAGCAGGACTGTGCATTTCTAACAACACTAATATATGCATCATTATGTGCTCGCGTATATATTGTCCAGACTATATATTATTTTCAGTTTTTCATGCAAATACTTCAATTTTCATAATTCCAAGGAACCACATATGGCAAATACATCCATTAAAAAATAATAAGATCCTCGAAAAATCAATGAATTACTAAAGATACGACCCATGTTCAAGATTCACCACGTAAACCCCATAACATTTTCATAAACTGAAAGCTTTGAATGAAAGAAAATAACCCAGTAGATTTAAATTCCTGACAAAAATTTGAGTAGTGAATGTGAGGGCAAGAAAAATCAGTAGACTTGGACAAATATGTTTCAGGTAGACGACTGTTTCATCAAAGAAATGGACTATTGTACTATCTGTCTGAATATATGTCATATTCCAGCGCTGAATCATTTCAGGATGAAATTCTCAAATCTCTATTCTAATTTTAGTTCCCACTCGACTCGTACTCGAATTTTAGTTCGCTCGACAAATAAACAGAGTCCAATGGCGTTATTCGTATATAGTGAGGTTCTCAGTATGAATAAGATCTTTGATCATTTGTTAAGGATTTTCGAATTGCAAACACCTATAACGGGATATTTGCATATCTACACTATATATTTATGGCCACAAATCATTTTGCGCTACAATTATGATTCGTGTCCAAAGTCTTCCTCATGCAAAGCAAAGACTCAGGTATTATATCCCGAAGACGAATATTTCATATAAAACATTGCAAAAAACTAGAATAAAGACTTACTCAACATTTGAGCCCAAATATGACTTATAAAAGGCCCAAAGAAAGTTCCTGTTAATTACAATAAGAAAGCTACGAGTATGATGGATCTCTGGAATTGTGAACACTTTTAAATCCAACTCCATGATTTATGTACGTTTATATTACGAATACTTTCTTGAAAGTTTAATATAAAATACATTAATACTTGAAATTGAAAAAATGTTTGAATTCTGATGTTGTTTTCCTAATATATTCACACAAATACGCTTATATTTTTCTCTGTGAAAAAAAAGTGAGTTTGTTTCTTTCGCCGGCCACAGCATAATTATCATTTATTCATGGTTCTTTTGACGGAATGCTGAACCGCTTTCTCCTGACGAAACATGAGTCATGCTCAGACGCCAAATAATTCAAATTCTTTGCTTAATATGTAAATAAGCCCCACTACAAAATATGATCCCTTCCTTAGAGCCAAGAAATGTTGGCAGCCAACCCAAATATTTGATACTAATGAGCGAACACGCATTCTTCTACTCACCGCCGAGCATGAGGTTGGTTGTTGCTTTTCATTTTCTATGAAAAATGTTATCAGAATTAACAAAAAATGTGAAAATGCTGTTTAAAAGATCATTAATATGAATGCCGAGACACACACAAACACACACGGGTGTGTGCAGTCTCTACTTCTGGGCTGTCGAACAAAACCCACAAACATATGCAAGCAGTAGCGCCCCCATTGATAAAGATAAACCTTTAAACATTCCAACTGACAGATGAGTCATCACATCGGCATCAGCAACGGCATCAGCAGCAGCATCAGTACCATCATCATCATCATTTTCATCATCAACTGTAAACGCAGTCAAAGGCGACACTCACTCATTTGATGCATGCCGCATAAATATTGAACACATATTTGACCTTCTTGGAAAAATACCCGCACCCACACAATTGACGAAGGAAAGTCGGAGAAAGAGCGGATATATCAATTGACAGGGTTGACATTTGCATTGACATTGAATGTTTTCTGGTTCATGCATGCAACTGACATGCAATAGAATTACATGCTCGAATGTGAGTGAGTGACAAAAGGGTAAATACGCTGGGAACGAGTATAAAACGAGGAATTCCTCATCAAATCTCATGTGACTTATTTATGAATATATGAATATGTTATGAGTAAGTGTGGTTGACGATCCTAACAGATCTATTCGAAGATTATTCCGGATTTCAAAATTGGTCAATTGAAGTCGAAGGAAAAGATTTAAGGTATCAGGGTGAGGGTGAGAGTGAAACTATTTCGCATAATTTTAGATTCAATTAATAAGTAAACGTTTGTATGAGACCTCTGATGTGTGATCCTTTAAAATTACAGAGGCACAAGAAAACTTTGGAACATCGCTTATGTATACGAGTATGTCCTGCATGATCAAAAATACGCATAAATTGCGTGCGATGGAAGACGTCTTAAGAATGGAAATTCAAGCCCTCCTGAAATTCGCTAAAAACGTTGACATCCTTCCAGATGCCTACTTCAATTCTATGTAGAGGACTCTGCTACCATAGCGGACTCTGCTACCGTAGAGGACTCTGTTACCGTAGAAGACTCTGCTACCGTAGAGGACCCTGCTACCGTAGAGGACTCTGCTATCGTAGAGGACTCTGCTACCGCTACAGACTCTGCTACCGTAGAGGACCCTGCTACCGTAGAGGACCCTGCTACCGCTAAGGACCACTAGGTCTATGTGTGGCGTATCGCCAGCGAGATTAACCTAACCTTTAAAATGGTAGCACATCTTAGAATATTGCTTGCATACAAATATGCCTCTGGAACCTCGAGGGCTTAGTCTATGTACCCCAATTAATGTGGTCGCCAATAAGAAAACTTTGTGTGTGAAAATATAGGAACAAATGATGATATATGATCTCTTAAAAAAATTGTTCCACGACTAACAATATTTCATTCTGGCTGATGCTCCATTCGACCCTCTGCGCCTTGGCCCGTGTACCACAATTAATTTACTCAGAATGTTGTTGCATACTTTGAAGCTGGAAAAGGCGGCATGGCACACTCCTTTGCTTCATTTCATTCCTTTGGTTTCAAAGACACATCAGCGTTTCTATTGCTTAATAGAGCATCACTTAATTTATTTTACTTTCAATTTCACAGAGCCTGTGTCAATCCAGGCGTGGGTGTGGCCATGTGTGGGTTTCCATTTCTTTGCCATTGTGGATTCCATTTGAAAGTGTGTTGCAAATATTTTGCTAGATTTGCAATTTATTCTGCTTAATTTATTTGCTATTTTATTGTACTCTTATGTATGGGAATTTATTTGCCTTTCGATATGCAGTCATCAATCAAAGTCAGTGTACGAGTATGAAGGGATTTTGCTCAGCTGTGAAATGTTGTGAAAGATATTTGTACAGTTGAATGAGAGGAGTTTCCTGAAGTTGTGTAAAGCGGCTCCGACATGTGAGATTGTACTGCTTAATGTCGCCATTTAATCAGATTTAGATTGTTGTTTGAGTCTCCGCAGATGTCAACCATTTTTCTTTCTGAACTTGCACTCAATTTGAAGTGACTACAGATAAATTTGGTGCCACAGTTTGCAAGATTTAAGTTTCCAGCGATAAATGCCAAATTGTCACGCTTTGATTTGTTTTTACATTTAACATGTTTGTTGCGTTTTGTTTAAGGAATGTTTGCTGCCAGTGTGAAGTGCTGAACAGCCGACGTTGTCGCTAATAAATAAATACAAAGTTGAGTTTAAAAGTCGAACTTGTTTGGTGCACTCGTTCCCGGCAAGAAAGCATTTGCACACATTTGAATAATTTGAAACTGGTATTTTGCCACTTTAAGCCCCATAATTGCTGCCACATATTTGCAATTTTCAGCTCAGCTTTTGCTTGGCTCAATTCCAGATCGAATGACAGCCGTAATTGCAGCACTTCTATCGACCTTGACCAACTCTTTGCCACAAGACAGCACAGAATTTACATACTCGTGTGTGTTACAAATATGTGAACGTAAACCAAAATAGTTCCAATTCCACGCGAATTACTCGTATTATTAGTATTAATAACAAGGCAGATAAGAGCATTTGAAAGGCATTCAATTAAATTGGAAACAAATCTAGAATAGAAAAGCAAGGGAAAGATATTTCAAATTCTACAATGCCTAATATAATTGCTGACATACCTAATTTGGCAGTATTTCTGAAGCCTCAATTTAGTCTTCGTTTGTTCAACGATTATGCTCCCATAGGAAATTTAAGTATTATTCTTCCTTAAATGTTGAAGTCAGTTGAGTCGACACGGGACCAATTTCTGTCCATCCTGTCTAAATTGACACACAGATGGTTCCGAAAAGGATTGTCGTTTAGGTGATTATATTTGTCAGAATGACTTTACTAGGTTTGTTGTTTCAGTGCTGTGCCCAACATGTAGTTATTTGAAACCTGTGATATTGATAGTTTTTAAATGCGATTAGAATAAGTGGACATGACCATTTTCTCTGAGACCCCATTGCCTCTCAACACACTCTCCACATCCAGGTTTTCATCGAAATATGTGAGACAATGCTTTGATAGTTTCCAAAGCATGTCTATCCAGGCACTGTTTGGTGTCTTTGTGGCATTTGTCTTGTGGCATTTGGCTTTGTGCCACTTGTCTTTGTGGCATTAGTCTTTATGGCATCGCCGGTAATGAGACCTCAGATGAATTTGGTAAGGACCATTGATCGATATTCACCGTGAGCCCCATCGCATGCATGGTCTCCTCTAGAGCAGTCTACCAGGCTACTACACCATATACAGACTTAACCATGAAGGCTTGAAGCCAGTGTAGTTTCCTATCATACAAGTATATCAGTCCCTAGATAAAATTGTGTAACTGGGTTCAATATTGATATGCCACTTCCCTCACTTTGATAGCTGTTCCTCCACATGTGTGCTTTTGAATTATTCTATAAATTTTATATTTCAAATTGGGGTTTCATATGCATTTGGAAAGCGAAAATATTCTGCCAAAGTTCCACCGCATTAGATTTAAATTTGTTTATTATATAAATTTCATAACTGCACTTAAAATCAAACACAACCACCCAAATGCTTTCTCGCTCTGCCATTCTCGCCAAAAATCCATGAAAATGTAGAAAAGTGCAACTGAAAGTGAAAAAAGTTGGAACCGCAGCATTGTCAGCAGAAATTGCACAATAGCGCCGCACAACTGCAGAGACAGCAGCGCACTTCCGCTTCCGTTCTCATATGCTGCGCTCTGATTTTCAATATTTTTTCCTCTCCTTATATTTTTCGTTTATTTTATTTTATCTTATTTTATTTTATTCACCGCATTTTATGAACACATTCACACACACACACACAAGCACACGTACGCCTAGGACACAAATAGTAAAATTACACACACTATTACAGCATTTCTATTGCTGACATTTCGATGACACAAATAGTCCGACCGAAACTGGGAAGTGCGAGTGCTGCCATTAACAAGGAATATGATTTCGGTAGTTTATATTGTGAGAGTGTAAAAGGGCAGATGGCGTGTTTGGCATGTGTGTGTGAAAGTGTGTGAGTGCGTGTGTGTACGGTAGAGTCACCAAAGTCAACAAGTATTTTGCAAGGGGCTCACTGTGCGTTCAAGTGCAGAAATGTCAAAAAGACGTGTCAAAATGTTACTAAAAACCCACCCCGCCCCTCTTAACAGAGTGAAGAAAAGCAAAGAACCAAAACCACACCAAACGAAATTTAAAATGAACAGAAAGGAAAGGGGATGAGTAGAAGACGTCCCAGAGAGTGTGCAAACCCCAAATGGAAGGACTTTTTATTTTTAAACGCTGTGTGGCTCAAGTTGTGTCAATTGCTGGTAATAATGTTGTAGAAATTCTATTGATCCAAGCAACCAGATTCGGAGCGTTGAGCCATTTTGAATGAGGGTGCGTGCTTGACTTTTGTATTTTGACGGAAATCTGTTGGGCATTATATAAATTTCTAAGTGGTCATTTCTGCTCCTTTAATAACTTTTATGGCTGTCATTTTCATTGTTATTACTGGTGGTTTTGTGAAATATGTCAGATGAGTCAGCTGAAATTATTTGCAATTCTCTTATTTTAGATACAAAACATTCAGAGTGTCATTGGGCTGACATGTAGGAGCGAGTGACTCCCTTGCAGCAATCTAGTTTTAATCCTTGATTATGTTGCTTCCGTTGTTTGACATTGACTTTGTCATAATAGCAAGGTTTCTTTCAGTCGAGTAGAGTTTTACAAATCGTCTCTCAAAATATTGTGTTAGAATTATCAGGACTTAACAACAGATAGACTCAAAGTTCCGACAGGGTTAAAAATGTTTGATTGGCATCTCTTAAACCACCAATTACTCGATGTCATATATTATAACATACAATTTAAGGGCGGAAGACGAGGACTACAAGTTGGACCAGTTTCAACGCCGTAAAATACTGCATAAAAACTAAGGATACATCGTTGAACAATACTTTCGCCACTACTGATTCACACTGTGTCAAGCGTGGACAATGCTGGAATCCTGGGCGGAAGACGAGGACTGCAAGTTTGGTATTCCTGCGTGGAGAATGCTGAAACCCTGGACGAAGCGTGGACAACGTTGCAGAAATTTTGCTTATAAGAGAGAACTAAGGGTCTTACTTTAACCCAATCCTCGAACATCGCCCGTTTGATTTTATTCGCAATGACATCTGATGATATGAGAGAGAATATTTCACACACTGTTTATCGGTCTTAGTTATTCTTGCCTTTGTAGTTGCAAACCCATAATCTGTCAGTACTCTGACAACATAATAATAATCCTTATTTTGCATCTATTCTGTGCCCCTCTCTATTTTCTAAATATGATGGGTGTGTATGAATTTCCCCACTGGCATATATCCATGTCCTTTTTTAAACCACTTCTATATCGGGTAAATACATTGTCGGTGGAAAAGCTCATTAAATTATCGTTACAATGAAAAGCACTCGGAAGTGAATATGCACTTTATACGCCTCTGCAGTCGTTGGCATTGTGGTGGAACTCTCGGTTGTCCCGAGCAGAAAATCCTCTTAGGTTCATTAATGTTATTTCAAATTTTGTTCACAACAGGACAATAGTAACCAACAGCCAATTATGAATGCAACAATGCAACACCACCAAATGCTTTTGATTGTAATGGGCAACTTTAAATTTTACACTGACAGCAAACCGCAGTGCAAACTATGTTCCGATATAAATACAATTGCCACTCACAGATCAGCTCAGATCGGTTGATCAGTTCAACAGTATCGGCAACAAACGTTAGAAAGTCTAATTTTAAACATGGTACATTGTACGGTACGCCTCAGTTTCGCTGGAAGACCATAAAAAAGTAAAAGCTGAACGCCATAAAAATCTTTACAACGACGAGTTCGGGCGCAGCGTAATGCAATCGATAGTTGCGTGAATGCTTGAATACACAAAGAAACACCTTTAAAGGAAGAAGGAAGCACTCCTCCTGTCTGAGTCGCATGCACCCAGTGAGCAATATAAAAACGATTAGAATTAATTGTAATTAGTTGCAAGCGCACCAGCAAACAACAAACCAAACCAGCTACCAGTAACAAGCTACCAACAGTAGCAGCCAAGCAGCGGCAACACAGTACGGCAGCAGTAGCAGTAGCAGCCGCATCCACAACCACAGTCACAGTAGACAGCACTAGTAAACACACTGGCGGGTGTTATACTTGTACACCCCACTCCACTTCACTTGCCAGCCCAGCAGACCCCACCACAAAACTCCATGCCGTACTTGCTATTATGAGCGTGAAAATGAATCGCAGCCAGTGAAGCGAGCGTACTTGCTCAGTAGTACCCATTTTTAGCCGTGCTTGTTAACATTAAATAAAGTTATTTTTATTTAAACTGACATTTATATGCGCAGAATTATTATTATTGCATGCCCATGTCCCGGTCATAACGTTAATAGGACTACCGGGCAAAAAGTGTTGCCAACTTACATGCTTGTACAACATTTCCCTGGCAGTCAGTGCACTCTCCCACCCGCCACTCTCATACCCGCTCACTTACTAACTGGCACGCTCGACGGCCGCGGCTGGCACTTGATTTACGAACTAACGTTAATTTCGTGTCTTGTGCGTAGATTCTTGTGCGAGTGTGTTGTTTGATAGAAGGGCTCATATACACATTGATAGCGGCCACAGGCAGAGTATGAATTCAAACCCTTAGTCACAGACTCAGCGAAATTAGGTTTCCAAAAAGAGAGGAAGGAGTGAACGCATTCCGCACATATCCTTCGAATGATTTACTGTGGAGACGTATAGGAATAAGAAATAACACACTTCGACAGCGACAGTTTAAGAGAGTAAAAATATGCATGCAAAGTATATTATATGTGATTGTGTAGGTTAGGCTAGGTTGGGAAGGTCTCCACTCGGAGACATCTTGATGTTGTGTAAGATAAAACTCCAATCACATATAGTATATATCAGCGATCTATTCCTAGGCCGAAATAGTTCTGTGTTCCGTTTAGACTTATGAACCGGTTGAATACCTCATTTCGTTACAACTAGGCTGACCTCACACGCGCATCCAGCTATGTTCAAAGCGGCATTTTGTATTGTCAAATTATGCTAGAGTTCTACCCTGATTGCTTAATCAGTTTTCTATATAATGTTTCCATTGAAAGCTGGGTACTAAAATATAAAAGCGAATAAAATATAAAATATAGGCCAATCAAATATTCGAACAACTGTTTCAAGTGACACACTTCGCTACTGTGCTAGCAGTGTGTTGACTTTTGGAATGAGTAGGAAATTAGCATGAACCATATTGAGTTGAAGTGGAGTTAAACCAACTTCGAGATACCCTTTACCCTATGATAAATTATCAAATGCTGCTCTTACAAATAAAGTGGGCGGGCAAGTGTATCCATGGCAATATTGTTTCCATATAACAAAATAAAAGTCCTTATCTTTGGAAACGCGTTTTTCATACTGATTAGTTTTATATGGGAATGGACGTGGAAATATTGCTACCATTAAGATTCCATTAGTAGTTGCTTTCTTGCCAAAAAGTATCAAAACGAAGTTCGAGGTTTCTGGAAAGGTGGTAGAGACAACCGCAGCGGTCTTTACTCAATTCAGACAAATGCACTAAAACGATCGAATGCGAGCTGAAAAAGTTCTGTTTTCCACTTACTTAAAGTACTGATCGAATACCACTTTTGGGGTTGGGAGTGCATTGAATGCTTACGGTCGCCAGCTAGGTTCAAACTAAAAAACACAGAGAAGGGACACTTAAACGTCAAATTTAGTGACGTTCTGTATTTTGTTGCTTTGGCACATTCAGCCAATAGGTTAAGTAAGGAGGCCGCCAACAATACCAGCATGCCACACTTTTGGTTCAGTTTTATTTACTAGATTCAGGATTTTCAAACGGAGACTGTTCACAAGGACAAAGTGGCCACAAATTTAATTTCCATCTCCCTGTTTCCCTGACATCCCAAAATATAAGTGTAATTGTTTTAATAATGTTCTGACGTTTTTATTTATTGATCAAGTTTAATAATATTTAAGTTCTATGCGTGGATTTATTAAAATTGGTTTGCATTCAGATGTATTTCGGAGTACATCCACGATGAACACTGACTTCAAATTGATATATGAATCTTAAAGAGAGTTTGTCAGAACCACATGCCACCCACCACCCATCACCCACCATCTGTCCACGAATAGTGTTAAAAAATTTTATCTTGAGGCACAATTTTCGGCACGTGCACATAATTTGGGTCGCATAAGGTTATTCCGTCCACAAGTATGTCCTGGCAAATCTTCGCATCGACTACGTGGTATTCTGAAGAATGTAAACTCTCATTTATAGGACTCTAAATATGAAAATCCAGGTGGATTGAGTTGATTTTAAACTTACGATCTGACACAAGGTTGGAATTTTTTATGTCCATATCGCATTTAGTGCTGAACTTTTTGCACAAATTCGTTTTGCCTAATTCAGCACAGACAACGGCGTTTTTAATTTGAGGCACAATTTTCTGATCGTTTACGGCAAGACCCTCGCAGTAAGTGTCGCAAGATTTAATGTAGTCTGAAATATAGGTAATAATAGAGCAAGAATTTTTTATTCAATTTGAATGACGCTACTTACTGACGTTTCTAATTCTGCAGCTGCCTTGTTGCATCCTGCACTCATTTGCAAATTTCCTGTAAATGTTTTTATTGCCCATTTTGGCGCAGACATTATTGGTTGTGGTGCAGTCAGTAGCAGTAACAGGGTAGAGCTTTTTTCTAAAATCTGGGTCGCATAAGATGCCTTGGCCCACACTTATGCTCTGGCAAATATTCGCACCGACAGCGTGGAATTCTGAGGAATGTAAATTCTCATTTACATGACTCTAAATATGAATATCCAGGTGGAATGAGTTGGTTTTAAACTTACGAGCGTTCACAATGATGGAATTGGTGGTGTCCATATCGCATTTATTCCTGAACTTTCTGCACAAATTCGTTTGGCCCAATTCAGCACAGACAACGCCAGTTGTACTGCAAGGAGCTGGTTTACTGGAGGGGAACCAGATCGCGGTGGTCGGTGATAGTACAGAAAGTAGCAGGACTACCCAGCAGCAGGATACAACTAACATTTTCATGATGATAACTTTTCTAAATTTTAATGTATTCACGATACAGATAGCTTTCAGACTAATTAGTGCAATATATTAGCTCCAATATATTAGCTCCAATATATTAGCTCCAACTGCCCAAGTAGTTTATAATGACGTACATCTTCATATTCAAACTTGACTCGTTACTCACTGTTTACACAACTATGTTTACATTCATTTATTTCAGTCTGTTCTAGGAAAATATTATATTTTAAGTATTGCGCGTGTTCATTTTGACGTCAATTAAGATATACCGGAGCATACCACATGCTTGTGTTTGACCTAATTTTTGAAATAATGTCGCAACATTTTCCACCTTCGTAGATAAGTTGAATTAATATAATAATTATAGGAATACTTATTATTTGCACCTTATATGAGCTGCTTTCCTATTGTATGACTAACCGGGTTTGGTTCCGTCTTTGAAAGAAGATTACGAATACAGTGGGAGGGATTGTGCTGAAGTTTTCCAACCTTTCGAGAGCTTAATCTCACTCTCCTTGAGTACTTTCAATCCAACTGCATGCGACAGGGTGAAACTAAGTCTTCTCTTGATAATATTTTCTAAAATATGTTCCAAATTATAATAACCTAATGAGTAGTTCCATCCAATTCTTCTCCTTAATAGAAACTGTGTAAGACAATTCTCACACCAGAAAGCCACACAACTGCATAATACCCTGATCTCAGCTACGAACGTATTCGCACACGCTCCAAGTACTTAGTGAACAAAGCATATTTGATATTTACGATTATCGAAGATATTTTAGTATAGATGAGTGCCTACGTCGTGAAATTGAAAGTTCTTGAAAATCTTAGCGCAATGATTGTTGTATAGCTTCTGTGGGCATATTGAAAGACCTTTTCTGAGAGATTCATAACCTGTAAAAGAGGGCATACAATTTCGTTGGTGGGCAATGCATGAAATGTCGGTCTTCGTATATTTTCAGCAAGCAGGGCCCCAAGTTCAGTTCAAATGGTTTTCCAAGGTCTCTTGTGGAATATTTCGGTCCCATAAATAACAATTTTATTTCTTTAACAAGTACTTAAAATTGCAATTAACTCGACTCTGCAGATATTTTCTACTTTCTAATTCGATTCACCTTTTATTTGCTGCTGCTCGTGCAAGAACCACACGATGTGGATATCTCTAATGGAAAAGTCTCTTAAAATTACTCTGTTTTTTCCCCGAAGAGAGGGGAAATCTTCAAGAAGACATGAGGGGATACGCACCACCCAAGAGTGTGTCATTTTTACCCACTAAAACCACCTCCCTAACCTAACAGTTATGCTAAGCCTCAAAGGCCTGATAGC
Organism: Clusia tigrina; assembly: GCA_920105625.2. Taxonomy (NCBI): domain Eukaryota; kingdom Metazoa; phylum Arthropoda; class Insecta; order Diptera; family Clusiidae; genus Clusia; species Clusia tigrina. The sequence goes on from OV050033.1 coordinate 180,701,130, forward strand.
TTACGATTTTTATAACTTGTAATTTTGCTGATACTTCTGCCTTTGTCTTTAAAACTTTATATTCATATCTTCATTATACTTTTACGATGGAAATATAAAGAGAGTTCTTTGTGTGCTATTTTATTATTTGTTGTCATTTGGGTTTATGTTTGTTTTTGTGTCTTTTTTGCTTTCCAGAGTAAATTCATCATCTTCCATTTACTATGTTTTGCTGTTATTTGCTGGAATCAAAATAAACATGATCCTTTGTCGTGCTCAGGATTCCCAACCACCTGACACACAGCAGCAAAGTTTGAATTCATTATCTTTTGAAACACGATTTTCATACTGATGAGTTTTATATGGGAATGGACGTGGAAATATTGCTACCATTAAGATCCCAAATATACATAATCTAATTTCGTACTATTATATGAAACTTTTCAGTGCAAGTTCAAGTTTCAAGTTTGGTCTAGATGTCTAGTGGGCGTGGCATTGGAATCAACCTATCCAATTTTTGTTTGTAATTTCCTGATAGGATTATCCATGTTGCTTAATTTCATCGATGAGTCCAATATAGGGGCCCAACATGGTATATCTATGAATTTTGCAGTGGTGGAGTTATGCTGCCCACATTCTGTATATAGACTAGCAATAGTAGGTTAGGTTAGGTACCCTGGCTGGCTGTGAAGACCACACATAGACCTGCAAGTTCAGTTGCGATGCCAGATGAATATCCATTCAAGAGTCATACTTTGGAGCTGTCTAGTGAACTTTAAGAGCGAAACCATCCCTATTGCTGAGATCTCGTCCAGTCCCTGAAACCAGGGGCTCCCAGGTGTGCCAGGCGCACTAGTAGTAGCACATTTCTATAAAATTTTATTTATATATCATAAATAGCAGAGCTGGACTAAATGGTGTCCCGACAGTTTCTTGTATGAAAAGTAGACGTGCCCTTAATCTGTTCGGAGTCAATTTCTAGCATATGGCTTTATAATGTCAACGTACTTATTCATATATTCCGTCTATAAATTTCCTACATATCTTAAGTTATGAATATGTGTTAATAGTGGGTGTGACATTCAATATATATTCCCCACATTCCACAGAGTCTAGTAGGTCCCATTAGAATATAACTGCACCGTGGTATCACAACGGGACATTAGGTGTGCTCTAATGTGCTGCCACTATTACCTACCTACCTACCCATTTGTACATAACTGCCAAATTGCGTCAATATACCATCAACTGGACAAAAGTTTTGTTTTAATTAAAAAAGTTGTCTACAGTTGCAAATATGGGAGCTATACGTGGTCTTTGATCAAAATAGGTTCGTTCAGCTTTCTGGTTGTGTTTTAAGGACCAGGCCATACTTTCAAAAAGTTCCATTAATATATTTCTAACGTAGCGGGCGGGCGGACCTTACGTTCAAAGTCAAAATGTCCCGGATAGTGGCTGTTTTCTTTGCGCATTCATTGGTAATAACTTTGCACATATTCCCTTGGCCCCGTTCAGGACAGACAGTGCCAGCTGTACTGCAGGGAACATGTGTACTGGAGGTGGACCAGATTGCGATGGTCGGTGACAATAGAGAAAACAGAAGGACTACCGGGGAACAGGATATAGCCAATACCTTCATTGCTTAATCACTTGAATGTTGATATGTTTTTGATAAAGACAAGTTCACACAGATCAGACTTGTATTAATATATTTGCTCCAATTCCACGTATTTTATAATATTTAGAATGATCTTCATCCCTCATATTCAAACTTAACTCACTATTTTCCCAACTGTGTTTAAATTGCAAATTTTCAAGAATCCAAGAATACTTATTATGCGTACCTTAAATCAACTACTTTCCTATTCCATATCAAACCGTGTCTGGATCCGTATGTGACCCAAACGGAGTGAGGATTACTAATACAGTGGGAAGAATCACAAGGATGTTTTCAACCTTTCGAGAGCTTGATCTCACTCCCCATCAGTACTTCCAATCCAACTGCACAAATGTATAATTTCTATCCTTACAGTAGGCACTTTGTGATATTTTCTATGAGAGAAGGAGAAAATGCAGTAGTTAACTCAACTCCTGAAGTACTTATTTAGATATTGCAGTGAGTGTCATCAGTTGGAAAATCTACCAAATAGGGTAGGAAATAAAACACTTCGACAACGAGAGTTTAAGAGAGTACAAATATATATGTAAAGTATACTATATAAACTGCTCAGTTTTTTTTTGTATAGGTAAGCAAGGAAAAATTCCAATAAAATATCGTATATACCAGCGATCAATTCACCACATTAGTTGCTTTCTTGCCAAAAAGCATCACAACGATGTCGCTAAGTTGGAGCATTCTGGAAAGATGGTAAAGACAACAACAGCGATCTTAACTCAATTCAGACAAATGCACTAAAACGATCGAATGCGAGCTGAAAAAGTTCTGTTTTCCACTTACTTAAAGTACTGATCGAATACCACTTTTGGGTATGGGAGTGCATTGAATGCTTACGGTCGCCAGCTACGTTCAAACCAACAAATACAGAGAAGGGACACTTAAACGTCAAATTTAGTGACGTTCTGTATTTTGTTGCTTTGGCACATTCAGCCAATAGGTTAAGTAAGGAGGCCGCCAACAATACCAGCATGCCACACTTTTGGTTCAGTTTTATTTACTAGATTCAGGATTTTCAAACGGAGACTGTTCACAACGACGAAGTGGCTACAAATTTAATTTCCACCTCCCTGTTTCGTTGATATCCCAAAATATTCATGTAATTTTTTTAATAATGTTCTGACGTTTTTATTTATTGATCAAGTTTAATAATATTTAAGTTCTATGCGTGGATTTATTAAAATTGGTTTGCAATCAGATGTATTTCGGAGTACATCCACGATGAACACTGACTTCAAATTGATATATGAATCTTAAAGAGAGTTTGTCAGAACCACATGCCACCCACCACCCATCACCCACCACCTGTCCACGAATAGTGTTAAAAAATTTAATTTTGAGGCACAATTTTCTGACCGTTTACGGCAAGACCCTCGCAGAAAGTGTTAGCAGCTCTTTTGTATTCTGAAGTATACTCGTAGATAATAATAGAGCAACAATTTTTCATTCAATTTGAATGACGCTACTTACGGACGTTTCTAACTTTGCAGCTGCCTTGTTGCATCCTGCACGCATTTGCAAATTTCCTGTAAATGTTTTTATTGTCCATTTTGGCGCAGACATTATTGGTTGTGGTGCAGTCAGTAGCAGTAACAGTGCAGGGCGTCTTTGTAAAATCTGGGTCGCATAAGATGCCTTGGCCCACACTTATGCTCTGGCAAATATTCGCACCGACAGCGTGGAATTCTGAAGAATGTTAACTCTCATTTACAGGACTCTAAATATGAATATCCAGGTGGAAAGAGTTGGTTTTAAACTTACGAGCGTTCACAACGATGGAATTGGTGGTGTCCATATCGCATTTATTGCTGAACTTTCTGCACAAATTCGTTTGGCCCAATTCAGCACAGACAACGTCAGTTGTACTGCAAGGAGCAGGTGTACTGGAGGTGAACCAGATCGCGGTGGTCGGTGATAGTAGAGAAAGTAGCAGGACTACCCAGCAGCAGGATACAACTAACATTTTCATGATGATAACTTTTTTAAATTTTGATGTATTCACGATACAGATAACTCTCAGACTAATTAGTGCAATATGAATATATCAGCTCCAACTGCCCAAGTAGTTTATAATGACCTTCATCCTCATATTCAAAGTTGACTCGTTAGCTCACTGTTTTCGCAACTGTGTTTACATTGCGTAATTTCAGTTTGTTCTACGAATGGACCATTTAAAAAAAAAATTATTTTGAATGTTAATTTTGCCGTTAATAAACACATTCGGGCATAAACCACATGCTTATTTGTTTAAAGTTATCATCTTTTATAAATTTTGAACGAGTTTGACCTAATTTTTGAAATAATATCGCAACATTTTCCAAGTTCGTACAGAAGTTGAATTAATATAATAATTATAGGAATACTTATTATGTGCACCTTATATGAGCTGCTATCCTATTTTATGACTAACCGGGTTTGGTTCCGTCTTTGAAAGAAGATTACGAATACAGTGGGAGGGATTGTGCTGAAGTTTTCCAACCTTTCGAGAGCTTAATCTCACTCTCCTTGAGTACTTTCAATCCAACTGCATGCGACAGGGTGAAACTAAGTCTTCTCTTGATAATATTTTCTAAAATATGTTCCAAATTATAATAACCTAATGAGTAGTTCCATCCAATTCTTCTCCTTAATAGAAACTGTGTAAGACAATTCTCACACCAGAAAGCCACACAACAGCATAATACCCTGATCTCAGCTACGAACGTATTCGCACACGCTCCAAGTACTTAGTGAACAAAGCATATTTGATATTTACGATTATCGAAGATATTTTAGTATAGATGAGTGCCTACGTCGTGAAATTGAAAGTTCTTGAAAATCTTAGCGCAATGATTGTTGTATAGCTTCTGTGGGCATATTGAAAGACCTTTTCTGAGAGATTCATAACCTGTAAAAGAGGGCATACAATTTCGTTGGTGGGCAATGCATGAAATGTCGGTCTTCGTATATTTTCAGCAAGCAGGGCCCCAAGTTCAGTTCAAATGGTTTTCCAAGGTCTCTTGTGGAATATTTCGGTCCCATAAATAACAATTTTATTTCTTTAACAAGTACTTAAAATTGCAATTAACTCGACTCTGCAGATATTTTCTACTTTCTAATTTGATTCACCTTTTATTTGCTGCTGCTCGTGCAAGAACCACACGATGTGGAAATCTCCAATGGAAAAGTCCCTTAAAATTACTCTGTTTACGATTTTCATAACTTGTAATTTTGCTGATACTTCTGCCTTTGTCTTTAAAACTTTATATTCATATCTTCATTATACTCTTACGATGCAAATATAAAGAGAGTTCTTTGCGTGCTATTTTATTATTTTTTGTCATTTGGGTTTATGTTTGTTTTTGTGTTTTTTTTTTGCTTTCCAGAGTAAATTCATCATCTTCCATTTACTATGTTTTGCTGTTATTTCCTGTAATCAAAATAAACATGATCCTTTGTCGTGCTCAGGATTCCCAACCACCTGACACACAGCAGCAAAGTTTCAATTGAGCGCGTTTTTCATTTCACTTCATTAATTTTTGCTCCGCTTTTGGCTGTCATCGCTGCTTCACAGAAAGGTGCAGAGACACGCACTGCTGGCGCAATAATAATCAGCACCAGCAGCAGCAAAACTGCAAAAAGACAGACAAGGGTTCGTTTGGGGAAGGGTATAGAACAATCGGGGGAACTCAAAACTCATTCTCGTAGAACAGAAATAAAGAAAAGTTTCGTACTGATAGAAACGGAAAAAACATTATTTAGTGTCTGGTGTCGCCATTGACACAGCAGACAGCACTATACTGGAAGTTCTTGTAAAAAACTAGGAAAGTGTGCAGAGTAGAGCACATTCACTTGCTTTCAGTCACATGTACACAATAAATTCCGTGGTGCATAAACAACGTCATCAGCGTAACTGTCATCAGACTCAACTCCAGTCAACGATATGATAATGATAATGAAAACCCATCGGTGCGATGCAATATTCATGTTTACGTGAGTCATGGCAACACTGTAAAAAACTGAAGGCTCAAAAGAGAACTGCTGAATCAAGACGGTCCAATTTAAGTGGAATAAAACACAGAGACATTTTATACTAAACATAAATTTGATGTTGAGCAATCCCGAAGTCACTTCAAGTAAAATGTAAATCTGATGGTTAAAGTATGGTTTTTCGTGAAGGAAACAGACAAGATGAGTGGAGTTTATATAAAGATAACGGAAAGAACTCAAAGTGCCACGAGTTGGGTATCATTGTTGTAAAACGTTTAGTTGGCATTGATATTTTAACTGTACCAAATCAGCATTATTTTCTTTATTCCTACCACCAAACACAAGGACTGTTACACCCTGTTGCTCTCGAGGATGCCAATCTCTCCTTTGAAGCCGCAATAGGACATCTTTACCGTGTAGTTACATAAAATTACCTGTACAGAGTTTGTTTATGCACTCGCATGTACGAGTATATTTTTAGAGTTTGATTTTTGGCCTTTCAGACGTAAATTACTCAAAATGCAACAAAGCGCAACAAAGGGAGCTGTTGCCCTTTTACTATAAACATGGTTGTACCTATCAACACTACACTGTTCAGTGTCGCTGGAAACTGGATTTAACAGATAGCAGGATGAAGCAACGATGGAGACGTATATAGATAATTAAGTTACTGTCCACCAGAAAACTGTATTACTCAAGAAGCCAGAAGCTGATAGAAACACGGCTTTGCATGGCGTTGACAATGTTCGATTACTTAAGCAGGACATTCGACGTGGTCAATTTCTTTCTTATATTTCTGGTAGAGCTTCTTTTTGCATGGTCATAATCGGTTGGTATTTTGGATGACTGCAATATTAGAAACAATCGAAAAACAAATAACCCAGAATCAATTATTAAGCTGAGTGTATCATCTAAGGTAGTTTATGTACAGAAACAAATGACAAACTGGTTTTATTCTACTACCAAGCTTAACTGATTGGAACCTCTTTACAAGTGGCAGTGGTGGAAGCGGTGTGGTTAGGCCCAAAGACGATAGTGGCTGTCATTAAATTCTACAATAGCAGCAGTACTTAAAAGTGCTGAAATGCCACAAACTGCGATGAAATTATAAGTCACTAAAATGCAACGCAGCAGACCATGACAACCGAACAAAACAGAGCAACACAACCATGGACAAAAGTAATGAAAACTACAACAAAAACCACGGGTGACACGGTGACACTTCAAGCCAGGAGGGATGACACGAGTACTCGTACGAGTATATGCAGATCTCGTGTAATGTTTTAACAATTTTCATGAATTAGTCTTAGAATTTAAGTAAACAAATTTGAGAAATTTCCACAATTTCCATTTTCAGTTGAGAAATATATTCTTATTCAAAGCAAATGCACACGAGCTCAAATCCACCCTCGCCTAGCCAAAGCCGGCAATTGCATGAGAGGAGCCGCCAAATCCAATGCATCCAAATTTAAATAAAAGCACTCAAAATTAATGGAAAATCAATATCTCTGGAACTTATTTAAATGAAGGAAATTAAATAATTCGTTCTCTGAAATTATTCTGTACTAGAATACTTCTTCAAACTTATAGCTTTTGCTTACCTATGTTGTTGACTCCTGAGTAGTTGTTTCAGAAATGCTTGTAAGGGGACACTTGAGCACTTTTGTATTATAAATTTTGAAATTTACAAATATTTCTTTTAAATTACCTTCAATTAATTTATTTTGTTACACTTCTAAATAAATTTTGTTTCACTAATGTATTAATTCTTATGAAAATGTTCCAATTAAACGGACCAAGTTACAAATTGTTTTCGTAATACCAACCAGAAAGTAAACAAAGCGACCGTGGTGCATTTTAGCGCATGCTTTCTAGCGGCCAAATATGACAGATGTCAATTAATGCACGGCATGTGCTTCCTGAACCATGGCAACGGGTATGCATGGACACCACACCAGTGGTTTTTGCAAACAAGTTAAACCACGAGTATAATAGGCAACCAGAGACAAAAGAGCCACAATACTAAGTCAGCATATAGCAGAAAAGCTGTATATATTTACGTAGATATATCCTCTATAAAAAACCAGGTGAAAATTCTGTAAATATGGCAAGGAGTCAAGAGGAGTCACTTCAAATTCGAGACAGTTCGGACTTACTATTAATTGAGTATTGAGTGCAGCATTCTATTCGATTATCTTTGTAGTACCAGTAAGTAACTCCATTGACTTGTCCAACCCGATTGTAGCCGTTCTCAAAGTCGCTCTGAGGGAATCCGAAAAGCATCTCCAGGAATATTGGGTTTGCTAGTCACTTTAAAACACATCCCAACAACGTTCCAATATTTGGAAGATCTATCAATAATTTGTAGTCTTCTTAATTTGAACCAGTCCTTTTAAGAATGTTAACAAGGTTGTGATATTTATTATGCCAGTCTGATTGGAAGAGAGTTCAATTTATCTCTTGCTTTTATTTTCGCCTCGTAGGAGGTAAAAAGAGTACTGCAATCATGAATAAAGTTGTACTCTATATTTGACTGTATTTAGATATGTTTAAAGAGAGTATTTGAAAACCCCATTTTCGATATGTGACTCTTTACAGTCTATATCCTGTGTCTGTTTCCGTTAGTATATTGTACCAAACTATCAACTAAAGTATTATCTTGAGAATTCAACGTTATCCATTTTATTTGTTATACTCTTAAAGCAAATGTGGGTTTATTTCTTTGCCGAAAATCATAATTTTCTGGAAGCAATATCAATGATTTTATATACATTTCGCAGGCCTCTCTGGTCTAGTTGCAAGAATGATAGACTCATACTCAGAGGGTCGCAGGTTCAAATCCTGCACCGGGCAGGCCTCAAAATGTTTCTTTCTAAAAAAATACTTTGCTCTTCGAGTCGAAAGCCTCAGTAGCTTGTACTCAAGCCCATGCATAATTAATTATGGTTCAAGATATATAATAATAATAATAATATTATTTATATTTCTCATATCGATAATTGAAGTTTTTTGTTATTTTCCCGAAAATTTTATTATTTCTGATCAACTGACAAACGCTTTTCTTCATATCTCATAAATAAAATCTTAGATTCCGGAAGGAAGAATAAGAAGGTTTACTTGAGCCAAGAAGCTAGTTCGGTCCCATCAACTCATCACCGCATTTGCTTAATTTATTTCGTTGTTATGCCCCTTACGCATTCTTTCCCGTACAATGTACCCAATGTGGTCTCATATGCAACGAAAATACTTCAGGTATCAAAAACGATTGTTAATCCAAAACAAAATTCTTGCGTATCAGTGTTCTAAGTTATCCACCTGAGGGCCTTCGATTGGAAGTCATATGGAATACTCCGACACTTATCATTTCCAAAGATCAACTAGTTCTGTTTTGTGTCCAACCAACACATAAAAGTAGGCACCACTTGTTTTCTTTACTTTGCCATTCAGATTTTGGTATGGCAACACTCTGAATAACACTTTAATTAAGGGAAGAAGTGTTGCCTACTTTGAGGCAATTTTTGGAATACAGGGAGACCGAAGGTACACGAATTTGTATCCGAATAATATAGTAAATATAGTTGTCTTCAATTTATTTAAGACTTTAGATAGTGACTCTGTTGACCTTTTCAAATCATATTACCATTTTACAGTTCTACTTAACTGAAAGCCTACCTAAATTTTAAAATCTATTTGAAAACAAAATCAAGCGCCATTAGAAAAACAATAAACGCCTGAATACTTTATTTCCACAGCAACTTCAGCCTCATAGATCTGGGACTTGACCTTTGTATATAATATAATATAAATTGAATTAATTGAATATTGGACAGTTTGCACAAATTTTAATTTGCATCCGAACTGTGTCAGTGTGGAGGATTGTGAAGGCAGTATTGATAATTCATTTGAGACGAAACGTCACTTTCGGTGAATTCCGTTTAGACTTAGTGTACTGGTCGAATAACACATCTAAGGCAGTGAACTGCTGACAGAGTATCGCATCAAACAGCAGAAGAGCCATTGTAGTATTAGCCCCAAAATCCTTCTTCCCAATACTCTGTCACGAAAGTCGTGCTACCTCCGGTTTTGCCTAGGCGCTCACCGCCTGAGCGGAAACCTTATCCGACTTAGGTCGTCAGTACGTATTCAGCGCCCCATACGTGGGAGCACAATGGGCCATTATTTGTGCCGGAGTGTACTTCTCTCTGCATTCAAACCCTGCCACGAACATCGAATTTTACCTCCAAATAAACGCAATTGTTGCGATGAAATCAGTTTCGTCGGCTACAAAAAATATGTTTTCCGAAGATTCCCCATTTGCTGACCGTCTGCTTCTAATTAACATCAACACCCGAATTAAGACAAATGCACCCAGAATCAGCAGAATTGTATCCGATGTAAGCAATGTAAATTATAAATGATTTAGAGAAATACGATATTTATGGGACCACCAGGCGGGAGCCAGTTATTGTGAAGAGATTCCTAATAATCATTCTCCTCATCATGTGGCATATTCAATTTCGAATGGCGCGATGCTCAATAGAAAAACTTTATGTAGAATTAATTAATGTAGTCGAAAATAAACACAATTGAAGGTATTTCCTGAATTTATTAAAATGTTTTAACATTAAAAATATATATCGGAGCAGATCCACGATGAACGCTTTGAGTCGAATTTAATATATGCACATTTTTCAGTGGCCGTATATATAATTGTCAGATTCGCATGCCTTCCATCACCTGCCACGAATTCCTCTCAAGAAATTTGTTTAAGGCACAATTCGTTGGGAGTTAACGGGAAGACCTATGCAGAAAGTGTCACTAGCAACAACATATTCTGAAGTATAGAAAAGTGAGTGAAAGAAACAGTTTGTGATGCAATTGGAATTACGCTACTTACGGACGTTTTCAACTTTGCAGTTGGTTTGCTGCATCCTGCACAAATTTGCAAATTTCCTGTATATATTTATGTTGCCCATTTTGGCGCAGACGTTATTGGTTGAGGTGCAATCAGTAGCAGTGACCTCGCAAGGCGTAGTTGTAAATTCCGGATCACATAACCTGCCTTGTCCTGGACTTAAACCCGCACAAACACTGGCAGCGACTGTATCGAATTCTGAAAGATATCAACTCCAAATAAGTTCACTCTGGAAGTAGCAAATATGAATGAGTTATTTCTATACTTACGAGCATTCACAAGATTGGAATTGGAATTGTTCATGGCGCATTCATTGGGGAACAATTTGCACATATTCGTTTGGCCCAATTCAGCACAAATGGTGCCACTTGTACTGCACGGGGCAGGTGTGCTGGGATTGATCTGGATAGCGTTGACCGGTGACAGCAGAGAAAGTAGCAGGACTACCGAGGAACAGGATACAAACAACATCTTCATTGTTCAATGGTGTAAATTTTGATATGTTTTTGATTAATATAACTTTCAGACTGATCTGTGCTGTATGAAGATATTACCTCCAACTCCACGTATTTTATACAATTAAGAATGGCCTTGATCTTCAGATTCAAAGTGCGTACGTTAACTGATTGTTCTCGCAACTGTGTTTAATTTGCGAAATTTCTGTTTATTTCCATGGGTGAGCAAATGTGTTTTTTAAATTGTTTCGCAAAACTCTGACATGTCATTGACGTTATTAAAGGCCTTCGACTCTAAACTAAGCTGCTGTTTCTTGTGAAAGATTGTGACACATGGGTACTTAATTTATATACTTGATATATATGAAATATGTCTTAAATTCCCTCTCAACTCGGGAGTCTATGTATCACAAATGTAAATAGCAACACGAGTACATATTTAAATATATGATAAACAAACAAGAATACTTGCTAAATTATGATCTGCACAGACCACGTCAGTTCATGATTTCAGTATCGTGACAATCCACACTAACAATCCATACTACCTTAATTCCATACACTAAAAGAATAATACAGTGTAAGAGGACAGATGCAGCAAGCTCTGCACGGAAAACCAGCGCGTGGACGGTCGAATTTAGTACGAAGTGCCCTAATATAACAGCCCACAGAGGCTATTAAATACTTAGAAAGAAATATGACAACGTGAAGAAAGATGTGAAAAAAACGGAAAGCCATAAATAAACGTTTCTTGTATGGAACTGGCCCAAGAATTTTTCTTCGTCTGGTTATAACAATATTCCACAACACCTCAATTTCAGAGTCACTCTCGGCATCTGATTAATAATGCACTTTTCACACTTTTTCAGTTTTCCACTGTAATTTTTTCAAAAAGGGCTGATCAACCGACATTTAAGATTAACTTAAGCCATCAATTTTGGGCTTAAGTATACACTGTAAAACTGTTTTTGTAATTAAGTATAACTTAAGCTCATCTCCGACTAAAGTCTGCACGGTGAAACCTGCCCTAAGTTGTGTTTTGATCAGTGGGATCAGTTGGATCATATATTTGTTTTTTTATATACCATGGTGCGCCTGTGAGGGTTCTTAGTATCTTTGATTGCGCACGTTGTATAAGATCGATGCTCGATGAGCTAGAGTTTCCCCATAGTTGGGCTCCATACGTACAAATTGGCTTAATTGTTGCATTATAAAGAAAAACTTTGTGATTCAAACGTAGTTGGGAATTGTTATTTAAAAGCCAGTTTAGTTTTTGAGCCTAAGCTGAAGTTCTTTTTGGCTCAATATGTTTCTTCCAAGTTATTCTGCGATTGAGATTAATACACAGATAGGTCTCTGTAGTTGCTTGAGAAATGCAGAAGCCATTTATAGTAACGCTGAGACAAGTATCTTTGCATAAAGTAAATGTCACGTGCTCATTGACCCTAATTCGCCAGCTAACCCGGCCAAGTCTCTATTAATCCCAAATGCTCGTTTAGGTCCCTCGATGCAATTCTTTGATTTTGATTTAAACTTATGATTGCAGTATCATCAGCGAAAGATGAGATCAGTATCGCGGGTAGATGTGATGTATATAATAAATATAATACCGGCCCAAGGACACTGGAGGAACACCGGCCTTTATATCGAAATCTGCACAAATAAAATCTTTGTTTTTTCCCCTGAACTTTCTACTACTTTATGCCAATTGTTTGGTATTATATATGAGTCCAACGTGCCAGCCAATACAACCAGCATGAGCACAAATGTTCTCCTGCCATTTATTGTGTCAGCCAGAGCTGATTGCCATTTGTCGAAATTATCGATTTGAAATATTCTTATTCTCTCAAGGTAATTGCTCTGTCGATATCTCCTCTGTAGTAACAGTCACATATACTGGTCAGTCGTATTTCTGGTAGAAGAATCCCAGAAATAGCCTCTAAATCCTCAATGAACTCTCAATGACACTAAAAGATTTATTTACGTTAGGCCTTTTCGCGTATATGGCATTCCAGAGCGCTGCCGTCTACACTGGTCTAGCAAAAACTTCCACAGACTGTTGTGACTTTGAAGAAAAGTTATATTCGGAACTTACTTGGGTCCTCCTATATAAACTACCTTCCGCTTGCGGGTCGTCATATGCTTTTCTCGTCGTTTCGGAGTCCATCTCAATATGCTCTGATTATGAAGTTTCGCGTTGATCGTTCAACCTATCATTATCGTTGATGAAGTTGAGATATTATGTCAGTCAATATTGCTTGTTACATGTTCTCTTTGCTTTTTACTGGCTAATAAAACTGTTTTATCCATTTCCTTCATTTCTGCAAACTAGTTATTGTAGGAATAAAAACACCATCAGCGTAGCCTAGACTACTCCGGAAAACGAGGGACGCAGGATACATTCGCATAGAACATTCAGTAGTTGGAAGCGCTTTTGCAAACTTTCTGACTACAGCAATCAATGAAACAGTCTGTCATGAGGTATTGCCATCAATACTTCGATGATTATGTTAAAAAGTATTAAATAAATTATATCAAGTGAAGAACGAAATTAGTACGCTCAGTGAACGATCATTTGCCCATATTATGCACCAGTCTTTCGAAGCAAATTCTTCCAACTATTAAAATAATTATATTTATTAAATAATGTTCTTTCTTGTTATATAAATTTCAATAAAAATAATCCAAAGCAAAAATTGTATTTGTATTAAATGTATTCCCTTCGTGCAGAGGTAGTTCCGCAAATGTTCCCTTAGGGGGGCTTTATCCAGAGCCAGTATCTGTACCAGTACCTGCGGCTGGATCGGCTGGATCGGCTGGATCGGCCGGATCGGCTGGATCGGTAACTGGTTTTTTTGTGGTGCTCTTGGTGGTTTTTTTCGTGGTACTTTTCGTGGGAGCTTTGGTGGGACTTTCCGTGGGAGCTTTGGGGGTACTTGGTGTAGCCTTGAAACATTCTTTTGCATTGCCCAGTTTGAAACCCTTGCATTGTAAATCATTGGTTTTTAAGTAATCTAATTGATAAGAAAACAAAATAAGAGATTCATTAAAAATCCCGAAGAACTATTGCTACTTGGATCACTTACTCCCGTTTGATAGTCTGCAGTTGAATTTCTGCCTAAGGCAGTCGTTTTTAAATAACTTGCAACGGTTCCGGCCCTCTAATTTGCCACAGATTCTGTTGTTTGTGTTGCAGTCATTTGCTTTAACGATGCAGGTTATTGCGTTGCAACTGTGCAGTGTCGCAAACAGGATCACCACAAAACCGGTCGTGAATAGAAACTTCATTTTGCCACTAACTCAATATTTCTCCTTGAATAGTAACTGTCAGATTAATTGTGTTGGGAGAATAGACACGGCTTTTTATATAGAACTCGACGTATATAGGAAGTTTATTAGCACCCTTAATGCGTATTAAATTTTTATCTTCAATTAAACAAAGTTTGCAAAAAAGGTCGTAATCAAATATTTGACTGTGACTCATTAGGAGACATCTGACAGTGTTTATTTGCTTTGTAGGAGCATTTGTTGTTTTTCTGAATTTCCCCTATTGTGGTTTTTGTTCCACAAATAATACTCTAATTATAGCCTGGAAATAAAATATACTTAATTACTTCTCTTCTCAAAATGTACACAACTAATTAAATTAACAACAGATCTCCAACAAAACGAGTAATGCAGATCTCCAACAAAACGAGTAATGAGTACATATCTACTTGAAATGTGTTCTGTGGCACCGTTTGATCTTGGAAATTAAACCGCTACTTTCATTGGATCCGTCTATGTAGCACAATCAGTAGAATTGCACCAAATCACGAAAGGGTGAATCCAAGCCTATCAACACCTGACCTGACCGCAGCAAATCTTATCCTATGTACTGGAATGAATACCCGCTTGTTGTGTTTGTGAAGTTTCCTATTATCCCATATAGCTGTGCAATAGGACATGTATATAAGGAACCATTTGACTATTAAAAAATTATAGTATACAATATTTCATCGTCCTTTATTTGATATATTCGATTTCTGCACTTCTTCATAGAATTATCATTGATTTAATTCTTCTTGTTTACCATCGTTCCTGTGGCACTGCTGTAAAATGTTCTAACAAGTTACAGAGTTCCTTATGTTATTCATTTAAATTAGTTTTACTTAATTCCAGAAAGTGGACACACCATTATAAGTCAATTCACCGGTGTATGAAATAGTGAATGGTTGCATTTTCCGAAAAAATATCTTGACCCAAAGTAACAGAGAAGAGCTCCTTACATTTTTATATTTATATCTTCCATGTAAAGGGCTTTCAACTTCTAGTGTTCTTTCTAAATAAATGTTGGTGGAGATGAACACCACCCATATCAGCCTTGAAGTTCGCCTTTATCTCTCTAATCTTCGTAGTATTTTCTTTCCCATTACCTTATTCTGTTAGTTGCTCCGTTTCAGATTCAAAGCTAATGGCAACAATACACTGCAAAGTGCATCTCTCAATCTTTCTGGATTTGAACTGACGAACCCTATATATTTTTAGGGTATGGCAACCAAACTCATGTAGTTCAATTCCCAATATTACTGCTGAACACGACTACTTTCATGAATAATTCATTTGCCGTGGAAATTTTTCAACACTCTCCGAAATGTGAACACACTTTCAGCAAAGATACGAAGTGGTTTTTATTATTGAACCATTTTTACCACAATTTTACCACAAGCTGGAAAGGGAATTATAGTTTTCTATGTTATTCTATTTAACATTTTGGATCGTTACTCATATTGGCGGTTCTTCAAGCATGTTTTTTTCCACTAATTAAGACAACTGATTTACCTGTTCACGTGTTTCAAGTTCAGGCGCATATTGGCGTATTTATGTTAAGAGACCTTCAACCTAATCAGTATGACTTTCTAATGTTAATTCTCATTTGTTTTGGGACAACACTCATTTGGAAGGGAGCATAAGAAAAATCCCGCTAATCAGTGTTGAAAATACTCAAATATTTAGCCACGTTTGATCGTGGAACAATCACAATTTGTTGTTATTCTTTGAAGTAGTTCAACTTGAATGAAATTGCCGCCCATATTTTTTACAATAAACGAACGTTCAGAAACCCGTTTCAGTTTCATCCGAACTGCAGCAGGTATGGACTCCAGTTATAGTAGTGGTCTTAAATGATTTAGATAAAAACCTTACTTTCGGTGTTTTTTGTTTATACTGAGTGGACAGATCAAATACCATCGGTGAGTTCGGGACTATTTTGGGTCCATACAATTTCTAACTATATTTACACCGCATGAAAATTCTGTTTGAATTCATCGTCTGAAGATGTTTTGATAAAATGTTTAATTGGGGAACGGGGTTCTCAGAGTATAAAAATATTCTCAAGTTATCGTACAACTTTTTAATGTGATCAGCACCGCTGTTGCTTCAGCAATTTGTTGATTTTTAGTATTAATCCGAAATTTACAGAAATCAATTCCAATTATTCCCAACAATGCCAGTAGCGTGCACTTCTCCTCCACTTTCGTTTACCTCTCTGCCAACAGATTTTTAAATGGAGCCTTGGTACTTGGACGATGTTGCCACAAAAGCACTTCTCAGTTTCGAATGAGTTCCCGGATTCCCTGATTAATACAAAATATTTGTGTGAGTTTTTAATAAAGCTCCGATGATTTTATTGATTAATTGTGGTCACGATTATAAATATTTAAGTTCTTTACGACGATTTAATGCGACTTATTCAAATATATTTGGGAGCAAATCCACGAAGAATATATATATACTCTTATATATGTTTTTATACTGTTAGCTGTAAAAATTTGAATTTATTAACATCTCATGGCCCACATCATTTGGCCACAAATTGGTTTAACTGTTTAACTTTGACTTGAATATTACGAAATTATTTGCCGTTGCTTGCGCGGACGATTTTTTGATCATTCACGTAAAGACCCTGGCAGAATTGACTGCCTACAAGAGCGTATTCTGGATAAAAAAAATTAAAATGAACGAGCAGTTTGTGATTCTATTGCAATTATTTTACTTACTAATGTTTGTAACTCTGCAGTTGACTTCTTGCATTCTGCACCTATTCGCAAATTTCCTGTAAATGTTTATGGTGCCGAATTTGGTGCACACATTGCTGGTTGTGTTGCAATCATCAGCAGAGACTCTACAGATTTTCACTAGCGGCGAATTAGCGTCAGGATCCGGATCACATAACCCTCCTTGCCCCACAATGAAGCCCTGGCAAACTCTGTCATTTACAGTGTCGTATTCTGAAGGATATAAACTCTCATTTCATTAACCGCGAGTATGGCGAATCCAACAATTTTTAAACTTACGAGCATTCTGCAGAATACAGTTGGTGGCGTCCATTTCGCATTCATTTTTGAACTTCTTGCACATATTCGTTTTGCCCAATTCAGCGCAGACGGTGCCGGTTTTACTGCAAGTGTTTTTGCTGGAAGAGGAACAGGCTGCGTTGATCGGCGACAGTAGAGAAAGTAGCAGGACTACCGAACAACACGATACAAACAACATCTTCATTGCTAACTTTCTTCAATTTGATGTGTTTCTGATAAAGATAACTTTAAAACTGTTGTGTTCTGTGTGAATATATTCGCTCCGACTCCACGTATTTTATAATATTCAGAATGACCTTCATCCCCATACTCAACATTTGCTTTCATTTTACAACTGTGTTTAATTTGCGACTGGCAGCAAATTCTAACTTTAATTGGCATCTGATTAAATGAGCAAACATTTCATTGACATTAATTAGGAACTTTGCCACTAAATTTAAGGCAAATGTTGTTTGCATTTTCTTCCAAATTTTAATATACCAAAAAGCACACGGTGTATTGCTGATCAAAATCCCCGCTTATCATTCCGGCATATCGCAAAGGTACGTATATATTTTGTAGTTATTGAGTTCGGAATCGAATGATTAGGAGACTGATATATTATCAGCAGCTTTCCTTTCCTTCTGCGGATAGCCAAATATCTTCAGCTCTCCTCCAGGCCTATTGAGATTCAAGCATAGTTGATTATTACTATATTTTATTATTTTTCTATAATTTTATATTAATTAAATATTTAAATCACAATCGTCGCTTAAGAAACCTGAACTTAGTATGCAAAGTTTGTGATTTTATCCCAAATTACAAACGCCACCCTGATAAATTTATGAATAGATCTTTTTTCTCCGTCACGATAAAAAAATTTAATTTTTTTTTAAATTCTTTCTCTACTTAAGTAGTTCCAAAAAGTTTATGTTATCCTTATGAAGTGTCGCTATCTCCTCGGGTACGTGGTCCGGTATTATGGTGGTGATTTGGTGGCGCTTTTCGTTATACTTTTGGTGGCGCTTTTCGGGGTAATTTTGGTGGTACTTTTGGTGGTAATATCGGTGGTACTTTTGGTGGCGCTTTTCTTGATAATTTTGGTGGCGCTTCTCGTGGTTATTTTGGTGGTACTTTTCGTGATTATTTTGGTGGTACTTTTGGTGGTAATATCGGTGGTACTTTTGGTGGCGCCTTTCGTGGTTATTTTGGTGGTACTTTTCGTGGTTATTTTGGTGGTACTTTTCGTGGTTATTTTGGTGGTAATATCGGTAATATATTTTAGTGGCCCTATGCGTACTTTGGCACTCGATGCAGTTTCTTGCGTCGCAACTGCGCAGAGTTCCACACAGAATCACGAGACTCAAGAAGGCCGCTCACGACTAACAAATTCGTTTCTGAACTAACTTTTCTCCTTGAATGCCAAATTACTTATGTTGGGAGAATAGACACGACTTTTAATATAAAATCGACATTTTTTTTTATGTGATATAATTCCACATATATGGGCAAAGTAACTCGCCCTCTTCTTATGTATTCCCATTTTAGTTCCAAAGTTACCAAAGAAATTAGGTAAACAAATATTTGACCATGGTTCATTAGGAAGACATGTGGCTGTATTTATTGGTATTATACTGGTATATTATATCTCTTTTCATCGTCGTATTTGGTGTAATAATCATACGCCAATTAAAATATCAGACACCATATTCCTCGAACTTTATCCATTAATTAACAGACCGAACAGATGAAAGGCAAATACAGCTGATGTAATTTTGGCTCTTTTTAATATTTACTTGAAAATTAGGGGCTAATGAGTACATATTTGGAAAGTGTTCTGTGGAACCCTGTTGAGGCATTTTTTTAAAAATAGAATGACGCACTATAGTTTTCCTATCCAAGTAATATAATATTTTATCGGCTAGTTGATGAACTTGTTATAAAGTCGAGTGATTTCTTCGAAAACCAAATTCGTGGTTCGGGACAAGATTTTGATATTTTATACGGTCAAGTAGTAACTTATCAAATATTTTAGATATAAGTGGTAGTTAACCTATTGGCATATATCATAAGTCTTCGTAGTGTTTTTTGTAGGTTTAGGACTGGAGATTCTTTTAGACACTTTCAGACTTTTGGATGATAGTTTGGTCATATTAAAGCGTTAAAGATATTCGTAAGATATATAATGGCATGGATATTTTTTCAGTCATTTATAAAGCTAGCACGTTTGTTCATTGTATTTAAAGGAATCTCTTTCCTCTTGCTACAAGGAATAACTCTTATAAGTCATTATTCGGAAAACTAAACGCAACCCACGTATGTCAACCCACTATCTCTAATATCATGAACATACTTATTAGTGACATAGCTAACATTGTCATTAGTTCGCAGACGAAGGGCAAAGGCATCAATTCATATTAATCTTAGCGGTCAACGACACTGTTTGGTGTATTCATGCTTTCTAGAAATATTTGAAAGAATGTTTCTAGACTTTCAAAAAAATATCAAACAACAGGAAGAGTACATTGCGGACTGCGAAAATATTCTCGCCTATAGAGGCGTTACGGTGATCTGCTGGAGTTGGCTTCTCGAGTACCCAACTGCGCGCCTAATCTCTCTCACCCTAGCTGTGAATATCGTTTAGAACACATCACATTTTTCACTTAATGATTCTATCATAGAACGGTAATTTTTGTAATTACTCTGAATATTTTATCATCATTTATTAAATGTCCCAATGTATCTTTAAGTAATAAAATGGCACACCTTACAGAATATTCGTGTAAATAAAATATTCAGACAATCTACGAAATATTTCCATTCTTAAGAGCAACAATTTCAGTTCTTTTCCAACTAATTTTGTTCTTCATATTTCCAATTATAAATTGTACTTTGCAATATTATCCATGTTTTGCTTTCTTACTTTGAATAATATATAAAGCTATTCTATATATGGAGTAACTATTACATTTATATTTCACAGTACACTTTCCATTAAAAATCGTTCGCTTCGAACATTTGTGATCTAAAAATTATTCTTAGCCTTACTCGCTCTCTCTCTCTCTACCAATTCAAAAACTTTCAAGCCAATTTGTAGCTTGGGTAGTATATGCTTAGCATACTAAAATTGTATACAGCGGACTGCACAAAGCTTGTTACAGTACTAGTCTTGAAATGACTAAAAACTCATATACATTTTCTTGGCGATTTTTGAAATCAAAATTGTGTATTTACGAGTACTTACTTTAGATAATTTATTATATAAAATTAGCTCTAAACATTTAGAAAGTTGAAGCTTCTCTTTTTTATGGTATTCTGGCTAACATTAAAAAACTAATCACATCTTCCCTATCCCTCTTTTAGTATTTCAATGACCGTGTAGATAACTATCTCGTCCTAGATTCCCCACGAAGAAAACACCAAAAAATTCACTTTCATTCCAAATACTCTGCTACCAATAGAATTTCCATTGCTTGCTGCATCGATTCCTTAATTTTGCTCTTCGGTCTACCGGATCCTCAATTTTGTTATATTATTTTCTCCTTTTCATATTCACATACTTGTGGCATGTTTGATCCCCTGCAAAGTGATGGTTATAGAAATGATGGGCTTAAGGCAGTTTCAGAGATCTGCTACCAGTAAGCAGACTCATATATTTTGAGCTAATTCCAAGCGCTGATGTTATGTTTAAAATTACTATTAACATCGCTTGAATGATTAAGTTGCCAACTTGTTTTAAACCATAAATGAACTCTCCATGAAATTTTTTACTGTAATTGCACAGCTGAAATGATTATTTCAATGAATAAAAAGAAGTAATTTATGCTTTATGACAGGTATATTTGGTTTATATTTGTTTTTCTGTGTAACTCTTACTTCACGTTTCATTCATGGCTGTTTTCATGAGTGGAGTTACAACTGATCTTCAGATCTGTACTTCTAACCCAAATAGTTGGCCCAATTACCCCAATTGCCCAGGTTGCTTAGAAAGTTGTTGTTGTTGTTACCATTTGAGCACATTTGAGAAACTCCCACATTGGAAGTTCTGCATAAATTCATCTTAACGACACTGTATTCTGGGGTGTTATTGAAATAAACCAAATTGTGTTTAGTGTTTTAAATAAACGATCAAATGCACTTCAATTACTCACGTCCATTGGTCTCCTGGCAGTTCTGTAGATTCATTTGGCAGCGATTACGAAATTTCATGCAGATATTTCCCTTAGCAGCACAGACGACATTGTTCCTATTGCAGCCCCTGGTGCGGATCACGCAGATGCCACAGATGCCAGGCAACAAGGCGAATATGCACAGAAGGACCGGGCAGAGTGCGTATGGAAACCTCATTTGACCTCAAGTGTTGTGCTCCACTAACTTAGGCAACTGACTTACCTTTACTTGTAGTTCAGGTTCAGGCGCTGATAGTCGTATTTATATTAAGTGACCCTCAGGTTAACTAGTTGGACTTTTTAATGTTAATTGGCATTTGTTTTGAAGACAAATAATGAAAGGAACAGAAGAAGCAGTTCCAGTAATCAATTGTACCAATGAGTTTCCTGGAACAGGTATGAACATTTCTTACCTTGAATTAACTAATTTTGTTTTGGCTGTTTCAATATTTTTCGCAACCACCACAATATTTATTCAAATGTAGAAATTTGCCGGTGTGAAGTGCAAATACGCGTGTTTTAAAAATAAAGTGAGTTGGCTTTTCTAAGGAAAGTAAATACAGGAAAAAACTAAACGCGACCAGTTTTAATGAAAAGGCTTTTTTTGTTCTTTCAACAATAAAATTTTTAAACTTGTTTGTGCTTCATGCCTGCCTCTACTTAAGAACTTTATTTCCTTATTTGTACCTCGTGTTTAAGAAAGTAAACTTTCGTTCAAACTGCAGCTGTTCTATGAATTGCTGCCGCATCGAATGAGCGTCACACTTAGTTGTTCTCCATCTCCATTTGTTGACGGAAAAGTGGAATTACTCTGAATTGCTTCATGGAAGAGCTCCACTTGGTTGCAATTCTGTCACCTGACTCATATACTTTTGAAATCCATTCAATCAAGTTGGGATAATTCAATATTGTTTTAGCCCAGTTTCAATTGGCAAATTGTTGCTTAGAGAACACTCTTGTTTAGCCAATTTTTAGCAAATTTTTAGCAGGTTCATCTCCTCCTTTAATAGTCTCGCATACTGAGGACTTGTTTTTCAGTATTACTGAATCTTCTGTTAATACACAATAAAGTTTAAAGTCGGAATGAAAGACTCTGAATATTATTATTATTATTATTATTATTATTATTATTATTATTATTATATTTTCCACCATACTTAATTATGACTGAAAGGGGTTGGGGAATGAGTACTCATCATCATCATCATAATTGGCGTACAACCATTTCTATCGTCGTCTCTGCTTCGCGCACGCTGGCGCCAATTGGAAACACCAAGTGCAGCCAGGTCCTCTTGAAATTGGTCCTTCCAACGTAGTGGTGGTCTCCCCCTCCTGCGTCCGCCACCCGGTGGCATCGATTCAAATACTTTTTTCGCCAGAGGACTTTCATCCATTCGCACAACATGTCCCAGCCAGCGCAGCCGCTGTGTTTTAATGCGCTGAACTATATCAATGTCGGCGTACGGCTCATACAGCTCGTTGTTCCATTTGATTCGATACTCTCCGTAGACGCATATAGGACCAGGGGAATGAGTACTAGCCGCGTAATATATTCTGAAGTCATTTGAGTACTTTGGTTATGAGTTTTCAGATCAGTTGAAAAAATATTCCATAGGAACGCAGTTGCCTTTATGAATGTCGATGAACCTGCTTATCTCCCAGTAAAACAGTGAAGCAAAGTCCAATTCTTAATTAAAATTGCTTCTGGCATTGAAATATAAAGTAAATAATCAAATATTTGACTATGTGTCTACTCGAAATGACTTGACTGTGGGTGTTTGCATGGCCTTTGTTTTATTTATTGAATTTGGACAATTATTTCAAGGACAAGAAATTCATGTTTAATACAGTATTCTTCTAGAATTAAATTTTATTTTCAAGTCTTCTTTAATGATCTGCGTAAATTATTATTATTATTATTATTATTATTATTATTATTATACCTTGCACCATAATTAATTATGGCTTTATGAAAGGGTTTGGAAATTAGTACCAGCAACTAAGGAGAAAAAGATTCAGAAGGAAGCATTTTTGAGACCATGCCCGGGCAGGAACCGAACCAGCAACATCCTGAGTGTGAGACTAGCATACTTACCACTATATCACAGAGGCTGGGTAAATGATATTAGACTAAAATAGCTACTAAAAAGTTAGCAATTCTCTATGTTTCCAACCAGAACTCTTCCGACGGAAGAAACCTCAGAAAGCAATCACAAGGTTAAGGCATGAAAGCTATTAATATTAACTATTGATTTCAAAATCGAATTTGTATTCATATCTCTCTCTGGATGCTTAGACTCAATTGAAAGATATTTTACAAAATAAATCGTAAACAGGCAAGCAGTATTAAGAGACCGAAGGAATGATTGCCTCTCAGATAGATGAATTTACTAAAAATCTTGACACCAAGTGATTTGAAGACACTTTAGTTAGGAGTAAGAATAAAATTATACCTAAAAAGTCATTATTTTAACTTAAAAAAATATATATTTCATTTCGCGCAAAATTCAGAAACTCGCTTCCATGAACTTTGCTGCCGATTATAATTGGTTCTGTATTAGAATATGCAGGGGAACCGCCCCAAAGCAAAGTCACCCTAACTTAAGCCGGCATTATTGCTATTATCATCTGTACCAGCTGAGCATGAAATTTCGACCTTGGCTGTTGTTAGCAAAGAACACTCTTCTCTGGTTGTTAACAACGTGGCAGTGTGATCTTCTCTCGAAAATCATCAATTGATAGATCACTGTATGCAAGCAAAGCTGGACGCAGTGAGTAGACTGCCTTTGGTCTCCTGGGAATTCTGCAAACCCAGCTGACATCTGTAGGAGAAAGTCATGCATGTTTGTTACTGGTCTTTTGCCGCACATATCACTTTTTGCTTCTTGCAGCCTTTGGTGCGAATCTTACAGATCATGGCTGCGCTGTTGCTGGTGTAGTGCATCGACGCGGAGCTAATGAGGGGCACCAATACAAAGATCAGCAAAAGCACTGAGGGAACTCTTAGAAAAACTTCCCATTTTCATTCGTTTGAAAAATTGCCGCTCGGACTTTCCTCAAATTGACACAGTTTATTTGTGTGTGTGATTCATTTCCACAGAAGCCTTTAAATATAACACGTGTGGTCACCTTTCAATGAAAGAATGGCAATTATTTAGAATCAAATAAGATTTAATTTGAATGAAATATTTGAATGAAATAATTATAATTAATTAATTATTAATTAATTAGAATCAAACAAAATTTATTTACTTTCTACGACATGGAATAGAACTTTTTACGGCATGACAGACTGTGCACACAACTGGGAAGTCTCGATCAAAAACACTCAATTGCACGGAATTCTGAGGTAGTTGGCTCTAGTTTGGGGATTTTTGTTTCTTTACGGTTTCAACATGGAACTAAATAGAATATAATTTTGTGTGTAACTGATTGTGGGGAAATACGTGTGCGTACTTCAAAATATGGCAAACTTCGCAATCCTGTTGGCTGGTCAACAGTCTCATGACGCCTTTAATACAAAATGCGAAGCTGACGACGATGGAGCAGAATTGTGTATGTTGTGCCAATTGTTATTGAAAATGTGAGGGAATAAAGAAAAATGTTAATTAGCAAACATTTTTCAACAATTTTAACCATTAATTAATTATAATTAATTTAATCATTCATTATTAATTATTTTCAACAGTAATGATCGAGTATTCTGTCATATACTAACTATACTGAAATACTAAACCATAAAATTAATTGAAAGTTCTTAGAATGACCGCAGACTAGCCACAAACCTTATCAGAGATCCTTCAAGTCTATCAGGTTTATTTTTACTCTAATTAATTTACGGAAGATTTGTACCTACTTTTCAATATATTTCCTAAACTACTTTATTTTATTCTAAAAGCCTTTTTCCTTCAATTACAGAAACACACGTTTCATTATTCTATGAAATGCAACTTGTCCCAATGGAATATCGAAACCGGAAACCAATCGCCATAAATATCCACAAACACAGCCCGGCATACGAATGATATGCAAACGGGTTCCAATGTGAACATGTTGAAATGCCTTAAATTGCAATGAATTATTTACATCAACAGGATCAAAAAGAAAAACAACTACTACACGAGCCATCACCAACAAATACCAAATTCACTCAGAGGTATTGTGTGGCAGCAGCAGCAACGGCAGCAGAATATTTAAAGCGCCTCAAAGGGATAAGGAAACACTAAAGTTAGAACAGAAAATGCTAACAACATGACATTCGTTTGGAAGAGCTCATCATCATTATTACAAACGTCGTCAGTGTCGTCGAGGACTATAAAATCAAGAGCAGCAACATCAACGGCAAACCTAACAGAAAAAGCAACAAAAGGCAAAACAATAGAAGCAACAACGAAATTCATCTCGACAACACCAAAAATTTTATCTAAGTCATCAGCAACATCCTTATTAACAAAACTGGCAGCATTAAGGAATGCAAACACCAACGGAAACAACTGCAACAACAACAACAGCAATACCAGCCTCATACACTACATGCCCCCAAATCACCAAAAAAATTGCACAAATGTTTTACAATCGCAGGAACAGCAAAAGCAACAGCAACAGCAACAGCATCAGCAACAGCACCACCAGCGGAAGCATCAGCACCAACAACAACAGCAAGAACAACAACGGAAATGGCAACATGCACAAAAGCAGCTACAATGGCTACGTACATGCTTTGTGGTTGTCATGTGCTTGTCACTGCCCTCTGCTACCAACATGGAACCCCAGGTCTTTGTGCAGACAACATCAAACAATTCAGCACCCCTCACCCTCACACCAACCACGGCACCCTGGCAATCAAGAAGTGCTCAGTTAGCAGCGGATTTGTCTGTGACCAGAGTTGTACTGGCGCAAGGCTTAGCGGGCGTGCACGGTGGAAGTGGGACTGGGATTGGGACTGGTGTAGGGATGAGGAGTGACACTTTACGCTTTGCGCGCTCGCTCGAAACTGGAAATAGCAGCACCGGCAGCGGCAGTGGCACTGACTCTGAGACTGGCAACAACATTGAATGTCCCAGTTTTGATGAAAGCTCAGCGTGTCCGTGCTATAAATTCGAAGACGGTGAGTTTTTTGACTTTGTAAACTAATTGCACTGAATTTTCTAATAATGGTGGGTAATCCAATAGAAGGTTTCATTAATAGACGGGTGTGTAAACGGAGCAGCATAACACAGAGATAGAAAGTCAGTTGAAATTTTGCAGTAAATCATATTCAGTAGTTTGGTTCGTGACAGTTTTCTAAGTACGATTAGTAAGAATGTTGTTGAAATAATCACTTTCAGAAGTTACTTTCATTTTAGAACTTATTCGAATATGAACTACGAATTAGTTTAAACGAATCTGTGTTCCACGTGAGTCGTTTGCTACTTTCTTGTCACTTTTAGTTGCCGGAACAGTTGCAATCCGAAGCATAGTTAGACTGTTAAAACACCATTCGAGAGGAGCATTATCAATTAACTTCATCGATATATTCTCCAATCTTCGATATCACCTATATACTCGTATTGCTCTTGGTATATAATCACAATCGTTAGTCAATATTGCAAACAAATATAAACCGAGTCTTAACCAGAGATTATTTGAAGTGGTTAATTGAAGAGTATTCGCAATTAAGTATACTAGAATAGGTACTATATTGTGTTTATTGAGGTCCATGGACTCCATATACAAAGAGAGGATTCCATAATATTTTCCCTAAGTGGTTGCTATTCAAATGGGAGAAAAATAAATAATGTTCCCTCTCAATGTGAAAATGAAATGTTGGTCCATGGAAAACACACCAATGGAGATTTTCCAAACTTCATTGTCTGATCGCCCAATTTAACCATATTAAATGTGATACGCTTTCAGATCTCATTGGGGAATGCTATTTAGACCTTTCCAGCTTTCTCAGTACTAGTCACCACACTGGAGCAAAGCATTTCCGACAATGATGCGGTTTCTCACTTATTTCGTTGTGCTCACTATCTTCCTCGAATTTGTGCTCTCACATCCTTCCGCCCACAATTCCTTCCATTGCAGATTATCTAAAACATTGCAATTTGTGAGAACTACCTTTCGAATCGGTTTGACATAAAAAACTGCTTCCAAATAGTTCACTCTGCTGAGCTACATTGAAATATTTGTGTTAATTCCGGACTTGAGAAAATTGTCCTTTCACATCAGGCAATGCAAAACTATTCAAAATATAATTTTTAGTTGTAGAATTCAAGAACAAAATTTATTTTAGTACATTATTTGTATTGCAAATCTTTTCTAATTGGAGAATTTGAAACACAAAAGAAACGACTGAACAAATTACAACAGAAACGTCGAAACATGGCTGAGTTTAATGTTAAAAAATATTACGGATTTTCCTTGCATAACGATCCGGCATTGTCCACGACCACGAACAACTTCGAATTTCAATTTGCCCGGCCGGAGCAGTTGGACCGCGCCATACAGAAGGTTCAACACTATGATGGAGCCAATGAGAAGAAGAAGAAAAGCCTGCTTTTGGCCAAGCACTGCAGAATTAAGAAGGACAACCCCGAAGTAAGTGAAGCATTTCAGTCTCGAGACTACGATATTGAGACGCACATTTCACTCCAGGATCCCAGTAAAATACGCACTTTAAGTGACGAAGAAGTGGACCAGCTGATTGGTAAATCAAAAGGCAGCGTCAAATTTGCGGACAAAGTGCAAATTTTCGAGAATGGTGGACGCACGCAAAAGCGAAAAAAACTACCCCAAAGGGTACAGGTACGTTCTCAGTCTGAACAAGTGGAGATATCAAATGTTGAACAAAGTGAGAAATACTTTCAGAAGACACAGGAGCGACAGAAGCATATTTCCAAAGCATCCGTGATGGAATATCGGCAGCCATTGCCAAAGTGGGTGGAGATTGAGGCCTCACACACTGCCCTCCTATACGAGACAGATGTCAAAGCAGCCAGGAGTGAAACGGCAGAGTTAACAGTTAGAATCTCAGATGTGTCAAATTATCAATCTGTGACAGAACTGCAAACTCCTCGAGCTATGAGTTCCAGTGACTCGGATTTTGTGGCTGGTGGTGCTATTGACACACCATTTGATGTGGATGACAAGCAGCCGCATTCATGCTACGAGGATAGTGATTTGGAGGACGAGGTGGTGGACATAAACGATTACAAGAAATATTGTCTGCCCTCACCGCAATTGAGCGAAAGGGTGAATCTGTCGAATGTAAGCAGTGAATATGCAGAATTCGTGGATGCAAAAGGAACTGATCTCAAACCAAAGCAGGCAGAACTAAGTTTCACTGATTTCACGGACACCACCATGGATGAACACTATGACGAAAGTGCACCTAGCAAAGTCCACATCATGACAACTAAAGCGCATGGCGATGTCGGGGCCAACAAAAAGACAGGAAAACGCAAAATTCGAAAGAAGTCTAAGAAAGCGCCTTTAGAATCGGAACAGAGTGGTGTAGATAAGCCGGGTCCAAGCAGCTTACGACAAAAACGTGTGCCATTGAAGGAGGATGCACCACAAGGGGAGCCTCTGAGCTCTGCCCGCCAACAATCAACGGTAGCTGTCGCGAAAGGAACTTCAAAACATAAATCGAGGATCAAATACTTTGATGAATTCCAAGAACACAAGGCGAATATTTTCTCAAAAATCTTCCTCACCCAGGAGCGTATAATTGATATCTTGGAGAAGCTACGGTCAAATCTCTTGAATATATTTGAATCAGACAACAGTTACGAACAGTCGATGCGTCAGAAAAACGCTTTCGAATTCTCAGTGCGGTTCTCGCGCAATTTTCTACAACCCCTCAGGGCCATGATCGACGACTTGAATATTAGCTACGGGGCCCAACTGAGCGAGGTCCCGCCTATCAGTACGTGCCACCGGGTCCACTCCATTTTTACACTCATACTTGAGTCTCTACAAACGTACCAGAAGCAGTTGCATTTCTTTCTTCAAGACCAGGTGCCCCAGAAGCTCACCAACCTAATTGAAATGATATACGCAGCCACCACTGTGTGCCTGGAGAATGGCATATTCAATCGCCAGGACGCCATCATTGATTGTCTACGCAAGCGCTGTCACACATTCTACACTTTTCTGGAGGAGCTGCAGCGCGATCAGTTGCTAGGAGCAGGCAAGAGCTGTAGCAAAGTGGATCTGGAGAATGAGCGAAACTATGATTTGAAATCATGCACGAATGATTTGAATATGTACGCGCCGAAATTGCTGAAGAAACTTTCTCGCCATAGGCGTATGCCTCATAAGTCCACTTCCGAGCTGGACTCCACCCAAAGTGGTTCAACATCTCCGAAACACACCCGGAATGACAAAGCACCCAATATAAACAGCATTGAAGACTATTCAGGCACATCACATTCGGGCCACGTGAACAGTTTACACAACATCAGATCACACTCAAAGATGACCTCAGATAATAGTGCAAAATCTGCTGCTTCTAACAGTCCTTTAAATAGCATCATCATTAAGGCTCTACACACAGCCACCAAAGAACAAGTGCGACAGATATTGGAGCCGATACTAAAAAGTCTCGGCAGCGGCCGCATTAACAAACAGAAATACGCGGAAACCATTGAAACCATTTCCACTGCCTTCGCTAAGAAGATAAAAGGTAGAGAACACGGAGACCAGTGCGACCAGGAACACGAACATACTTTCAAATCAGTTCACGCCAAAGTAAACGACAAATCCTCAACTAGTTTAAACCTCGGCGGTACTAAAAAGTCACAAAAGCAAAAGTATCACAAGGCTCCAAATAACAACTGGGAACTTGAACCCCCTCACGGCGACTGCAAATCAAAACAGTGCAGAACGCATGGCAAGAAGGAATATGCGGTCGGTTACGCTGCTGACGTGGCAACCACTGAAAGTGAGCAAACTCCAATTAGATGCGATCTGGAGGCCGGTGGTGAGGGTTTCAACAGAAAAAAGTTAAATTGCATCCCGAAAAGTAGAAATCAGTCACAAGAAAAACCACAGTCAGAGAGACAAAAACACGTTCAACAACATCCACGTTCACGAGAGGAGCAACCGACGAAACATAACCAAAGAACTCATCAAAGGCATGCTACCACTTCCGCGGGGCCGCACAAGTCGACAAGTGCTCCCAAATTACGCATTCCCTCATCTGCGGCAACTTCCACAGCTGAAACCGCTGAGGAAAAACGACATAAACCCACACGATGTCCTCGCTTCTCTAAAGCTATGCTGTTTAGAAAACGTAGGAATCCCCTGTCATCGCCACCCCCTGTGCCATCAGGAACGCCCACTTCTCCAGAACCGTCGTACGAAGAGGAAGATATGTCTCCAAGAAGCGGAAATAGAAGTAACGACGAAAGTGCCAATCTCCAAAACCTTCAATACCAAAGTTCTCGCATCCAAGTCACCGCTTTGCAAAACCATCTCGAAAGTACCATCTGTAATGATTCCATTGTTTTGAACAATTTGGATATTGATTCACACCATTCAAGAGGCTCAGCAGTCGGTGATCAGGCGAGTGCCTCTGATCACTCTTTGAATTATGCACACCGTCAGCCGCGCAATCTGAAGCAGAAGAACATCCATGAGACCATCTTGGAGCAACGATTTGAGGAGGAATGGGAGGAACAGAAACAGCTCTCTTTTCAGCAGGAACCCTCACTAAACAGCCTTTATACCGCCTTAAAAGCATCCTCAGCATCCACCTCCTGCGCCAACTTCGATGACAATCTCCAACAAATAATCAGTGAACGAGACACATTTCTGGAGTTATGCTCCAAAAATCGCTTCTATACAAATCCGAATTACAACGAACCTTGGAAGGTGTTTTCAATGCTTGCCAACAAATTTGCTCAGGAAATTGTCAATTCCATCGAGGACGACTTCTCAATCAGTGTTTCAAAATTCGTGCAAGATTTTCTGGAACTGGAGACTCAGACCTAAATCGACGTATATTTGCAGTTGTGTATATTTTTTAAAATCTTGTCAAATTTAATTTACTTGTACATTTATTTCCACTGTCGCAGACCGAAAGAACTCCTTTCACGGATTTTGACTTCCGACACAGGGCAGTTTTGTGAAATCATTTTTAAATTGTGCATTGAAGTGGGTCCTTATATAAGACAATGTCAGTTAGTTGAGGGACTTGTTTAGAGGCGCATTTTCATGCATTCTTTAAAGATCGATTTAATTTGCTTGAACAAAAATTTCATGTTCCAATAAAAATTTGATTTTAAAAACATTCAATTGACTAATATTTATGAGTATTGCAATATGGTTTTGTAAGCGACGAAAAATATCTTCTTAACATTCTTTAGGGACAACCAGATTTCTTGTCAATCAAACGCCCTGAGATAGTTTTGGTTCTATATTTGTGGTGCTGGAATGCTGATGACCGAATCATCCAGCCAATGGTGGCATGAACATATCTTTCTCAAACAAGTGCGCTTTGCAGAGATATGCCACGGTGTCATCCGCCTTTCAGTAGAATCTTCTAGAACTGTTTAGTTCTATTTCCTCAACTACCCTCTTAGAAGTTTGTTGGCCTAATTATTATCTTCATGAGCTCTCTAGTGATTTTCTCAGTTTCTTTAGGTATACTATTAGGTGCCATTAACATCAGAGATATCCTGATGAAATTTGTAAATTGACTTTGTATGAAGTGACCTTAGGTTTGCTGAGCTGTACCTAGCAGGCTTCCTGACTAATTTGTTTCCTTTTAATGCATCTTTGGTAAAATGTTTTCAATGCCACAGAAGTGTTTGGGTCATTTAAAGGATTGATACCACATCCTGTCTTCCATGCCTGATTGCATTTATTCCTCTGTGTTCTGTTCATTTCTTACATACTACACTTGACTGTTCCAGAAATTTTTCTACAATTATTGATTCATACCGAAAACTATAAAAAGTATGATGTTCTTCGTTTTTCAATCCCCTCTCGAGGCGCAACCTGATTGCATGAATCTCTGATGGCAAGATATTGGATGTTTTTCCCCAAAGCCTCAGAGAGAAGAAAAAATTCGTCCACAAATGATCAGGGAAGTCGATTTTTTGTGGTACTCGTAACATAATTCAAATGAGCCAATTTTTACATCTATATAGATATATTTTTGCTCAAAGAGTGCAGTTCTAGGTTCTGAGCAGAGAAAAGCATTGATAGTAGTATATATATAAATATATAACGTTAATATTAAATATAACGCAGATATGAATGAATACATGATCTACATGAACACCGAATGACGAAATAAGACTCAACAAATAGGCTTGAAACAAAAATTTATTGAGGAAACTCGACTCAGAGTAATACTCTGAATCCATGAAGGGGGCACAATAGATCTCTAAGATCGGAGTGCAAAATCCCGCCTTTATAATAATAATACAGTATCTAGTAGTAAGCATGGCAGGTTCGAATCATGCCCAGGTCTTGGCCCTGAAACTCTTTCCATATATTCTTCCTTTCGATTCAAGATCCCTAGGTTGCTAGTTCTCATTCCCCCAAAATTTACTTACGAGTACATAATTAATTACGATAAAAACAATAATTATAATAAATTTTTGGAACTCTTACCAGACACCTAAAAGTATGCTACACTTTATGTATTTATTACATACCAAGTTTATTTGTAATTGTAAAGATTGACACTTATTTTTAGGGACCCAATGAAACTACCTAAAATAGGGATTACATTCACTGCAGGTCCAAGCACTTTTGTAAATTCGTTCCTCACCTTCTGGACTGACACTGCGAGGCTTGAAGGAACTCCCCAATGCTGTCGGTCGATTGTCTTGATGAGTATAGTTTTATTCTGACAGGATTTGTTTCTTTCATTCTATTCATGTTATCCCTGGGGAGGTTGATTTTATATAAGTATCGATATGTGCATAAGGAGACGTATTAAAAGCAGATTTATTTAAGTACTTCCACATCATTTGCATACCTCAATATACAACTTTCTAATGTGCTACGATTTAAAAATTCATTATGAATATTTCCTTAATGTCCACCCGCACAGGTCTTTTCCTTGAATGTCCCGGGACAACGGCAATATCGCTGCGCACAACACTGGAACGCATATCATCGCCAGTACATTCATTATCGATTTATGATTTCGATCGTTCAGTCACGTCCCTCTCGCAGGATGTCTTTCAACCTGGCGTCAATATAAGACATTTGCAATTTTCGCATTCGCATTTGGAAACGCTCAAGGATAACAGTCTGAAGAACGTACGTGCGTCGTTGGAGTCGTTGAGCATTGTTAATGGAAAATTAACACAGGTATGTACGTAAGTGTGTGTGTGTGTGTGTTTGTTCTAACTAGTTCACATCCATTCCTGGACTGCGTAAGGCAACATAACGAAACGAAATGACGCAAGGATATGTAAACAGCTGAACAGTTGTCATGCAAAATGGGTTCCTTAATACATGTCGGTCTGAGAATGGGTGTGAGTGGTGTCTGGGATAATGTGCTTGTGTGCTTGTGTACGTTCCCGTGTAGCTGCTGCACGAATTCGTGTTAAAGACGTGTCAGCAAAACTGTTATTATTTATAAATTTACGTGCATGTGATGAGATACGCTGCGAGGATACTGGTGTGGAAAGGGTGGCTGGGCGTGTGTCTGAGTGCCTGTGGAGTGGAAACATTTACCAAATTGAAATTGGTTGAGTGTCGCTCCCTACTCGGAGAGGCGCGAGTGTATGCCACGCTGTCGCGTTATACAAATGTAGCAAAGTGCTTGAAGCTGTTTTTGAAATTAGTTTTAAATCAGAAAAACAATACCACAAGCGGGCTCATTTTCGAAAAGCAATAAACGCTTGTTTCGGGGCGTTCGCAATTGCATTTAATCTGTCACATGGCAACACTTTTAATTTAAAAGTTAACAAGTCTAATAACGCCTCTGCACAACCGTCAGCGCTGAATTGCGAAATTAACACAATTTTTTGTTGCGCTCGAGCGTCAATGCAACAAATACGAGTACATGCGCCACGTGTGTAAATGCATTGGCGGAACAACCCAGTAGGAAACGGCAAGCGTTGCAGTCCAGATACCAACACAAATGTTACCCTCTCTCTACTTGTTTGTTCCTTTATAAGTAATGAAACCAAAAGAGACCCTTGCTCACTTGTTTCATTTCGAAGACCTTATACCAGATATTCCCCACACTTCCCCAGGTAAGTTCCCAAGCAGATGAAATCGATTGGTAAGTTGTTCGGTAACACATTGACATTTATTTAGTATGACAGAAGGCAAATGTTCGAATGCCAGGCAGAGGCACTCTGTACAAGATTTTTCATGAAAAAGGTATATATATTTATACTTAAAAAATTTACTTTTCATTAAAATGAACTTTCTGAATTAAAAAAAAAAATTCTTTTAATAAATTCTTTTATTTAATGAAATTTTTTTTAAATAAATTTTTATTCAAATTTTATTTATATATGCTTTAAAACTAAATTTTAGTATTTAAAAAATACTTTTTTTGTAAGTTCATTTAAAGAAAAATTTTTGGCAATTTAAAAAAAAAATTTTTAGTTTAAAAATAATTTTTTTTTTTTTTAATTTTTTTGTTATAAAATAAATATTTATATTTATTTAAACAATTAATTTTTATATTCAAAATAAATTATTTAATGGAAAAAAATTTTTTTTTTATTTTATTATTTGAGTAAGAAAAAAATAAAAAAAAATCATTTTTTTATAACAAAATACAAATTTAAAAAAAATAAATAAAAAATTTATTATTTTCAAACTAAATTTTGTTATTCAAAATAAGCTTTTTTTAATAAGATTATTTCTTTAAAAGTCACCTTTATAATAAAAAACCATTTTTTTATAAATTATTTTTACATATATTTTATAAATAATTTTATTTTTGTTTTTTCATAAAAATTTCATATTAAAAAATTATTTTTTTAATAAATTCATATATTTAAAAAATAAACTTTTTAATAAAGAAAAATTTTTTCATTCACAAAATAATTATCTTTTTTTTAATAAAAATATAAAAAATAATTTTTTTAAATAATTTTTTTATATCATATTTATTTTTAAAACATTTATTTTGTTTTCAAAATTTAAAATTTTCTTATTGAAGTTTTCTTTAAAAAGTTTATTTATTTAAAATATATATGTTTAAATAAAAAAAATTTTCTTAATTCACAAAATAATTTTTCGATTATTAACAAGTTTGTTTTGTTTGAAAAATAAATATTTATTTATTTACAAAATAGTCTTTTGTTTCAAACATTTTTTAAAGTTTATTTTTGTTTTCTAAATTATTTATTTAAAATAAATTATTGAATGATTTTTTTTTTTTAAATCAGAAAATAATTTTTGGTTTATTAACAAAAAATTTTTTTATTGATGAATTTTGTTTCTTTGCCCTTGATGAATTTTGTTTTTTGTCTTTTATTTATATTTTAATTAAATTAATTTTTTATTGATAAATTTTGTTTCTTTGAAAAATAATTTTTTTTTATATTTTATTTAAAATTTATTTTTTTTGTTCTAAAAGAATTTCTTAGTAAAAAATACTATTTTTTTAATAAGTTTATTTAATTAAAAAATAAACATTTAACACAAAAAAATTTTTTTTTCATTTACACAGTCATTTATATTTTTAAATTAAATTTTTAGTTTTATTTTAATAAAATTTTTTGTTTTAAGTTATTATTTCATTATACAAAATATTGTTTGAAATACAAAAAGTCAAATAAAATTATTATTTATAAAAATTTTAAAAATTTAATTAACTAACCTTTTCGGCTTAATCCAAAATCTAACCCAAGTTATCCAGGCACTGAAGTGCATGCACAGATAGTAGCTTACAGACTATTTGAATAGAATTTAAATTATTAATGGACAAACAAACTACACTTAAATGTTAATGAATAAAACAAGGATGTGGATCCATTGACTTATATCTGACTTATATAAATCGAGAACTCAACCACTCGATTTCACTAGTAGAGTTGACAGAAGCTACTCTTGTAGGAGATGCGAGCATGTTGAAATGACTCTGACACTACGTATAAGGTACCTTCTAATGGGAATAACTTGTGCTCTTTCCTACTGGGGAGTTACCATTTAAAACAACCATCCACGCATCAGCCCTGCCACGCTGCTTGGATTTGTGTGTGGAGCTGCAGATGCGTTTGCCGAAATGTTGAGCTGTCATTTGGTTTTAATTTAGTTTCCAGGTTCAACACTGCAGCAAATGCTTTTACTGCGCTCGCAACTGCTCGCGTTGTTGTGTGTTTAGGAACGTTTGTTTACATTTTTTCATTGAACTATTTTCGCAGCTGATGACACTCGTGTTGAGTTCTCGCGAAAATCTAATTTCGCCATAATTTATTGCAGTCGTACATTGGAAGTTAGACGTGTAGTTTGTGACGTTTGTTAAGTGTTTATTATTTAAACAGCACCCGCAGGAAATCACTTCATTGGATGGTGTTGTTTTGAACTTAGTGAATAATTTAAGCAAATGTTGGAAGCACCTCTGAGTGTTGAGACAGAGCGACAGAATATGTCATCGTACCACATTTTATACATAGTTGGTGATTAACAATCCACATACTCGCGAGAAAGGAATGAAACTTTAATATTTAATACTGAAGATATGCCCTGTGAATAAATGAGTTACGAGTATTACTTTAACCAACTCCACGCTTATAATTGTGGTTATGAAACTCACTTTAAAAATCCTCCGAATTTTCTTCCACACAAACCGTGAACAATATAAACATAAGCTAATTAAGC
This sequence comes from Clusia tigrina, assembly GCA_920105625.2. Taxonomy (NCBI): domain Eukaryota; kingdom Metazoa; phylum Arthropoda; class Insecta; order Diptera; family Clusiidae; genus Clusia; species Clusia tigrina. The sequence continues at coordinate 180,738,422 of OV050033.1, forward strand.
TCCGGTACAGTACACAAAACCAAACATAAACCGCATAAACAGCGAAGAGAAACGGCTTCTAAGCCATTAAATTTCATATACCAGCATCAACAAGAACGAGAACCACCAAAAAAGAACAGCAACAACAACAGAAATCCCAGCACAGAACCAATTTTTGAGAATGCCGACCGCAAACCAACAACACCGAAAAGAATAAACATAGTCCTCGAATAAAGATCCCAGAAACAATTGCGCTCAATAAAATAATTTTCACTCTACGCTCAGCCGACGAAGCATTGCGAAAAGCACATGTCTGCGAAACAATAAAATGGCGCATGGAGGAGCATTAAATCAAGTCCAATTACGCGAATTTCCAGTTCATTTCCTTTGCGGAATTGCCTGCTGGAGCTGCTTCGGCGGGCGTGAGTGTACGTAAACAATGCATTTAGCACTAATACACCCGAACAATGCCCGCTTTAGACAAACAAATAACTCATAATTAAAGCCACACCGTGGTTAAGTTAATAACCGTCAGGATATTTAGGATATGCCTGTGGTTGGTGGTACTCGCACAGCGAAAAATGCGGTTTCACTAAACTGCCAAACAACTGAAATATGCCCAAAGCATTTAAAGCTGGTGTAGAGAGCGGAGCAGATAATATAATTAAGAAAGAAAGCAGTTTTAATCTTGAGGAATTATAGCAGATGGCCCTATTTTACGAAGCTCTGAATTGGTACAATGGAAATCTCCGGCATTATGTGCCAAAATGTTTAATTATGTCGCTTGTTAAAGCAATTGTTTAGAAAGAAAAGAAAAGTTGATTGACATGAAAGAAAGGTAATTTTCTTATAAAGGCACCGAACAATTTACAGGCTATAATGGTGTAAAAATTGGGAGATAGTATAAATACCGGAGGAAAATTCGCACCGCACAAGTACTCCATTGATAAAGTCCGAAGCAAAATGTTTTATAAAGACGTATTTTCTGGTAAGTCAAAAAATTAAATTTAAGTATTGCCTGCCTTTACCATACCAGGTATTGCATCCTTCGTCTGACGATTTTTAACTAAAAAGCCTCTCCTCCCTTATCAGGATTTGCAGTTATCCTTATAATTTGTATTGCACTGACCAGTGCACAAGTTACTACGTCCACGGTACCTCCAGACACAAATTCAACAGAGACAGACATCACAATAGCAAGAACAATTCCACCAACCCCTACTCTCCCCGAAACACCAACGACAGAATCTGAAAGTACTGAACCAACAGAAACTCCAACAGAATTGACGGAACCACCTACAGAAACCTCAACGCGGAGGATTCCAACAACTCATGGATCGTCGACAAGAAGGACTCGCAGACCGACGGGAAATTCCACAAGGACCACTGCACCATCGACAGGCACCTCGACAAGACGAACGCGGCCACCTACAGGTACTTCAACAAGACGAACAACAGTAACTGCAGAAATTGATACCACAAGAACATCGACAATTTCTGGACCAGAAGAAAACATCGAAGGTGGAACGTCAACCACATTAATCACAAGAGCTCCACTCAGGCCAATATTGGTGTTCCCAATTTGTATACCGAAAAGTGACTGCACCAGAAGGAGTCCCAAAATCTGTGGACGCATAAATGGCCTGTGTAGACGTTTCGAAAATCTGTGCCAATTGGAAGGTTTGAATTGCGTCTTGATGGGACAACCGCGACGTAATTTGGAAAGAGCATTTGTCCTACGAGTAAATATTAATTAATTATCAACACATTTCTCTGCAGGTTGGCAGCAAACGCCATTCAAGAATTGCAGATCCATAAGGCGTGGTGAGATATCGCGGTGCAGGGATTGCCCGAGGAAACCCAGAAAATGTTCACGAAACGGCCAAAGAATGTGCGTGGCGACGATGGATCGCAAATGGTGTCGCTTGGTGGCCAACAAATGCGCGCTTAAAAACCTGAATTGCCATTCGCAGTCCAGGCTAAGTGAGAGCGGGGATCAAAGGAATATTTTTGTTAATTGGCTGTTAATTTGATTTCTTCCGTAGATTGGGCCTCGGTTAAGATGACGAATTGCTGTAATATGCGTCTGGGTGGCAAGCCAACGAAGTGCCTGGGAAGTGATGAGGAGAACAAGTCATATTCCAACAAGTCAAGAGTGTCATTTCAAGAAGAAACGGCGATACTCGTACTTCGAAAATATGTTTTAAACAATGACAAATATAATTTAAATAATAAATAAATATAATTTGGGAGAAAATTTAAAGAACTTTTATTATATATGAAGTATAAAGAGGAGAATGTATATGGGGAAGGCATTCAAATTGGGATTCTATCACTCCCATAATTTCATGAATATCATTAAGGCTGCCTAGTAAGTGTCTGGCTTGCTAGCATAGATGCATCATTTGTGGTAACCTTATACAAATAACTATAACTCTGTTAAATCTCAAGGTTTTATGCTTTGGTGGGCAATCGAAGTGCAAAAAGTTCAAGTTGAAATACCCTTGAAATTTTAAGTTGTGGTGGAATTTCTTCACGAACTGTCTGCCATAATATGTTGAAACACCAGTAAGAGTTTAACCATTATAATTTTCTATGACCTCCTCTTCACACCTAAAACCGACGCAATATTTAACTTCCCTTGATGAAATGTCCTCCCTCGAATCAGTGTGAGTGTTCTTCGTCAAATATACTGCAGTGTTTCTTATTGATGGTACCTTATGAGATGAGAATGTGCCTCATTCTTGAAGATGATTTATCCATGAAAAGCTTCATTGGTTGCCTAGCATTTCAAGGCCCAACCTGTCCGATACGACAAAAAAATTATGTTCTTCTTTTAGTGTTTTGCTTCTTTAGTTAAATATATTCAGATTTAAATATTCATTGGAATATTCTTAAGGACTACACTATAAATCTGCTTAATTCTACTTTAATATACCCTTTAACCTACGATAATTTATCATACTACGTCCGTAGAAATAAAGTGGTCCGTCCATTGGATTCATTGGAGTTGCCATATTGGATCCACATAATTTAATATTGCTCTTTTTAAGGACGTTTTACAGGTTGCTAAATTATACCTGAAGGTGGGAGTGCTATCTGAAATAGTACTGCGAATACTCTGAAAATGTCACTAAATTCCTCACTCCAATTTTGTAACGCAATATCAACTAAGCGACTCATTTTTGCCACACACACTCAATACTGAGTAAATTTGCTTTCCTTACAAATCGCATTTGCATTTCTCAAAAGTTGTTTTATATAGAATGTGAGCGTTATAATGGTTCACATCGAATGTGGTCCATGAATCTGGTATTGGTCGCAAATTATTAAAGTGTCTGTATAGCGGACGTGTTAACATAACTATTCAATCCCCAGTTTCCACAGAAACATCCTTTTACCGTGAATCGGTAAGGATTGGTGTTCATTTTAAATGACTTACTAACAGTGTCTTACATGGGAGGTAGGCATGTCCTTTGTCCCACTGTGTTTGAATGATAATGTAATGATTAAGTAAAGTTTCATTGAAATATTTATAGTGGAAAAAGGACAATGCTGGATCGACTCAGGAAGTATTTGTATAGATATATACTCGTATATACATATCCGTAAAAATTGTATATATGCTACATATATATTTATATGTACGAGTATATGTACCTATATCCACCCATACCTGCCATGCTAAGAACACATTTCAACTCAAACACAAATTTCGTACAAATATTTTTTTTTTGCTTTGTATGAAAACCGAATTGAGTGGTGTTTGACTTACAACCAGTGCAGTACCAGTATACTTAAGGGCAACAGCCTATTTGGTGCTAGGCAAACGTACAACCGTAAAATTTCACAAAGAGCAATTTATGACGTTATACAAATAAATGCACCGCCAGTTGAATCGCTTTAGCGACTTTATTTACAAATAAAGCGACCGAATTTAAAATTAACAAGCGAAGTCGTTGAACAAGCCCTGCAATTAAAAACGAAAACAGCGTCTGCGGCAAAGTAAATAAAATATAACACGAGCACCTGCAAAAATATCACCAAGAAACAAACCGTTTTAATTACTTTCTATTTTTGGAAAATTGTAAACACGAGAAAATTTCTTGGTGATAAGCAGAGTTAATGATCTTGAGAGGAACCCCTTCAAACCTTTGGATGAATTTCTCAAAACCTGAAGCAATATAAATACTACCAGTAAATGGGAAGATAACATCAGTTACCAGCAATCTTCCTCTTAGTAAAAGTATTAATTAAAAAGAAGAAATGTTCTCTAAAATGCACGCTACATTCGGTAAGCGCAAACGTACAAATCGACCCAGGCCTACTTTTTAAGTTGTCTTTGAATACTGCAGAATTGGCATTGGTCCTTGGCATTGTGGTCACCTGCGCCCATGCACAGCCGGATCCACAACAGGCTGTAATATCAACAACCGAACCGACACCACCTACAACACGTATATCAACTCGTCCGCCTTGTAACCCACAGAACAATTGCACTGAGACCAGCCCCACGGCTTGTGGACGCAGGGGCAAGCACATTTGCAGGAAATTCGCCACTATTTGCGATTTGGAACAAACAAACTGTGGAACAGTTTTACCAGGACTGGGTAACTAAGATTCACCTCAATGAATTATTTGTATTACATGAACTTCCCACTCCAGAGTGGGAACCTGTGCCATCACCGCAGTGCCATGCTCTGCTCCCTGGCAAGAGAGGGAAGTGCTTCTTGTGCCCCAAAGTACCCAGCAAGTGTTCCCCAAGAGGTAAGGGTTTGTGCGTCATGAGCGAAGATGGCAAATTGTGCCGGGTGGTGGCCAATTCATGCCAACTGGGAAATTTGAACTGTTTCACGGAACCGAAACAAAGTGAGTGCTGAGATTTTGTTTGATCATTCGTGAGGAGTGTTAATGCAAACTTGCCTTTACAGATTGGTGTACCGTTGACAAGAAGAATTGCGAGAAGATGCTTGTGGGTGGTGAACCTGCACCATGCACCACTGGTAATTAATATGCTATCCTTGAGGGAGTTCATAATATAATCACTATATCAATTTATACTTAATTAATATGCACTATAAAAATATTAATATTACTAGAAAAATAAATGCAACTCCACAAGCAAACCAAAGTGATTTTATTTTCAATATTTTACTTACAAGAATTAGAAAAGAAATTGATAAAAAAAAAAGGGAGCGTGAAAAGCTGATGATGTGGCTAAAGCTCACATTTTTGTCTGCTATTCATTGTAGGAATACACAAAGCTATCTATAGTTACTTATAAACAGCAGTTCATCTCAGTTGGGGTCCCATTGCATTCAACAAAATTTTAAAAAATTGGCAGCAGGAGATCCTTCTATGATCTAATCCAGACTATACAAAGGGCTGATTTGAATAGTCTGGATTAGATCATAGAAGGATCTTCTGCTGCCGAGTTTTTCAAATTTTGCTGAAGATCAATAAGGCACAATCAGGATCCTTGACTACCAGAAAGTGTATTGTATTCAACAAGAAAGTCGTAAAGGACGTGAGAGTACTCCTTTATCAAAAGTCAAAACGAGCTGTTGATATATTCTCAAAGGTATCTGACACCAGTACTCGACCTTTCTGCATTATAATTTTTTGGGAAGCGAGACATTTACAACGGAAGTATAGTTTCGGAACAATATAGAGACTTATTTTCGGTTGAAAGTACGAAGAATGATTTGTCATTTTAGTGAAAATTGCACCGACCTTTGAAGGGTTAATCTCCACCTATTGGCGATATCAAATCAGAGCTTACTTTGTGTTTGCTCCTCTGGAAGTGATCGATGATTTAGTGATATCTTTATCCACCCTCATTCTCCAATTTCTGAGCAACGAGCTGTCCCCTTTGGTGGCTTTTACGTTACTTACCCGCATAGTTCCACTCAGGAGAAACTCTGAATATCGATAACTATGGTAGGTGAAATGCCATCTCGAAGCTTATCAACACTTTACTCCGAAGCTAGGTTGAATTACGAGTAAGTGCTAAAAGAAAATAATTTTGAATATTCGTATTGAATGAATTGTGAATATGTGTTCAGGAAGGCTGCTTTGATACGTGTTCATTGTTCTATTATAGAAGAATTGTTCTAGTATAGAAGTAGAACATTATAATGTGAAACAATTCAAAATTGCACTTCGGTCGTTTATTGTGAAACGTCTTTTGAGTATTTTAAAGTATTTTAAAGTATTTTGTATCTCCGATTACAATACTGAATTGCAGCTTGCTCCACTTTCGTCGTTGTGGATTTACTATAAATATTCTGCGAAATGTGAGAAATGCATCAGAGTTACAGAGTAACAGATTAACGAGTAGTCAAAGATGAATAAGTGCATTTTACTTTTGGGTAAGCATTAAACGCAATTTGAATTAAAACATAACCACTCTTCAATTATCTTGATAAGGATTCTTCCTTGCCGTGGTGGCCATTGCTGAGGCGACTCACCCATGCCGTCCACAATGTCAGAAAAATGTGCCGAGCAAGTCAGTGTGTATACGTGACAAAGCGGGCCACAAGTGCCGCAAGATCCGGGGGTGCACTTTGCGTGAGGAGAACTGTCGTTTGAGAATCCAAAAGAGACCATGTGAGTAGCCGCTGCACAGGTACAGTGAGACATAAACCCAAACTCACAAAATTTCTTACAGTGCTCATACAGACCAGCATGAAGCAGTGTCTGCATATTCGTGGCCACACTGGCGCCGATCGTTGTGCTCGTCGTGTCGTTCCTTTGGCTCATCTGAAAGTCAACTGCGATCGTCTGCACTGCGCCGATCAGAAGTCTGTCGGCTGTTATCGCAACAGGCACGGCAAATGCAAATTATTGAGGACCTGCGATGCCAGACGTCAAAACTGCCGCAGCGCCCATGGTGAGTGGGTCTCCACTGCACCCAATGTAGCCTGACACATTTTAAGAGATCCATTTATTCTGCTTTGTTTTCCCAACAGCTCGTAAGTCGGTCCAGAAGCAACGTTGCCACGGCATGAAGCTCGGCCAGCCCTCACAACAGTGTGCACCCGTAAAACCGATACACGGCTGAGGCACCAAGTTCTCCCAGGCGCACATGGAGTCCCTCCCATGACAACAACTATGCACACATTTTACGATATATTAAAATTCAATAAAGTTGGTCGTACTCGTGCATACTGAGACAGCATTCCATGTTTTTCGTTTTATTTATGCAACACTTAATAATGCAACATGACAGTTTTCCTTTTGCATGCAGCATTTCCGCGCGACACTTCGGCGCGTTGCCCAAAGAGCAATTCAGTTTCGGCAGTTTCGTGGCAAGTGTCCCACTTACATGCCCTCACAGCAATTACCATTTTTCAATTGACGCCATTCGGCGAGAACAATAAATTCCGGAACGATTGCCATAAATTTGTGTGTCAAAGTGGCGATTAAATCGCAGTAAACTGCCTGCAACTCAACGCGGAGCTGTGGGTAGGAGGTGGGAGGGCTGTTGCACTCATACACTCATTGGCGAATATTTTTCTGTTCCCAGGCACCAGTGGGCGTGCCACCTGCCGCACATTTTGCAGAGTTACAGCTACTTGCGTGGGCTCCAGTGGGGAGTCCCGCCGGCAGCTGTCGTTGTCCTCGTATTGCCACTACAATTGTAAATATTAATACAATTGCCGTAAATTCCCAGCCACTCTTCGCATCAGTATTAATTTCATTTTAAACTTGATTAAAATTTTACTTGCAAATTGCAACGCTCATTACGAGGAGCGAATCAGGTCGAAGTTGCCACGCCACTTCGAATTATGCATGTACTGACATGGTTTTCAATAGTGTAAAAGGATTCAATAAACTGAAAGTAAATAGTTCAGCAGTTTGGAGGCTCCATTTTTCGTAGTCGTGATCATTTGTATTTAGTGTGGTGAAAGCCTGAAGATAGCCTTCCTTCTTCCGAAGTATTTTCCGGAGCAAATTCCATTTAACGGACACTAAAACCCATCGTTGTTCTGGCCAATATCGATGGGACTTTAAATAGTCCTTAATCTAACCTCGTTCAGTGTTTTCAAATCGACAAGAGCTTCTGTTCATACTTTCTTTCTACAAATTTATGAGAGACTACTCATTAATTTGACAAAATTCCAGGAAACTATTGCCAACACCCTTGTGCGGTGGCAGTCGAGCAACAGTTTCTGTGAAATGTCTCCATCAATTGTGTTATTTAGTGAACAGTTTTGTTTCACTGCAGGATTTCCCTCATTTAAATTTAGATTTCGCCTTTCTAAAGTGTTTCTCAAAAATGTGTTCAGGCATCTACAGCGACCTATTTAGAATGCTAGTTTCCTGATAGCTTGACCTATTAACTACTTCTGCAATGTTAATAATCCTGGAGGAGGCTATAAAGGGAAAGTAAGAACGACATAAATAAATAGCATGGTGCATTTAGAGACTGCATTAGGCAGGATCCAACTTAAAAGTCATTTTAGAGAAGTTCCTCGATCTAAATGCAAAATAACACTGCATCAATTTTCCTAGTCATATCCACACCAGTTCCACTAGTTTGGTACCAAATTACTTACATTTCTAGTGTTCTGCCTTAGATAGATATATTGCTTGAGAGCGGGAACAAGTCACCAATTCACTGCGGCCTCAATAGGCCACAATAGTTCTGTAGTTACAAAACATCCCAGACTTTAGATTTCATTAAGGATTCTCAAATCTTAGTAGAAGATTTGTCCGGAATTTTTGGCTGTTTTAGGTAATAATTTCCTAAGTAACGAAGTCTGGTCCAGTTACATTGACACAACAGGCATTCAGATGTTCTCTCTTCTTAATTACATACCATACAATAGTCATTTTGGCTTAACTTCATGTTATAAAGATGTTTGTTTTACCCTACAATGTCCAGTTACAAAGCCTCAGACAATGAGAGTGCCCATGCTCATTCAACAATTTTCTACGGTTCTTTTACCGGATCATTTTGGCATGACGGTTTTTGTGACTCTTTTATATTTTATTTCCGTCCAATATTGATGTGATTTTACCTCTAGTCATTGATGTAGGTTGGACTACGTGGAAATCCATGCTAGCTCACAGAATGGTTCCGGCCCAATAAAACCACTGGCAGCCCCTTGCCTAGCGAGTCCATGGCCGATGTAACCTGGCACCCAAATCAGATGTACTCTGTTGTTCTCCCCTAAATTAAGTTATCATGAACTTCCAAGGTGCTTCCAGCAAAAAGAACCAAATCTTTCTGATGAGCCCAGCTGAAAAATCACCCTTAGTCCGTAGATGTTAAAGGATAGTTATATTTTATGTGCCCACTATTCTGAAACTCTCAATTATGAAGAATTGTACTTTTAATCGATTGCAACTAAAGTCAAACTTATAGTTTTTAGATGATTCCAACGATTGTTTTATACCCTCAAAGAAAGGATTTAATTCCTGAAGATCGCAGATTACTATTTTCTAAACAACAGCTGTATGGAAATTTCTTCTCGTTCCACAAATTTCGTTTAGCAAAATTTCGTCAATCATTTTTCCTAGAAAAATCAGACATCTGCCAAGAACATTGACATGGGGTCCGAGTATTTTGTATAGCAGATACAGTTATACCTTTTTGTTGTGCTTTAAATTAGTTCTGAACCAAATCAGCAAAGCCTGATCTGGTATTCAATTTCCAAATCCTGCTACAAGCTGCAGGGATACTGCTCCTACCAACTTTGAACTGGGTGCCACTCTGAACTCTGAACTGGCTGCCGATGAAATAAACCTCAGAAGAAGTCTTTTAAAGTCTGCAGAAAGTTTGTTTTTAGTGACTTGATTGACTGTGAAATAAGGAATATTTTGTTCCAGAAGATATTTCCCCCTCCCTGGTCTAGTGGAAAGCGAAATGGTCTAGTGACGCCGTTGCACTTGAAAGAGTGCAAGCGCGCCGCACCAGGCAATGAACTGCTTTGGTGGTCGCTCAAGGGCAACACGCTACGGCTGGCATACTCGCACTCAAGTTACATACACTACAATGCTACTCTCGCAGTCGAGTTCGAATCCCGCTCGGGGCAGCATCGAGAAAGGCTTCTTTCAAAATATGCTTCCCTTCGCGTCGAAGGACGTAGTTGCAATTCTCAATCCCTCAACCCTTGTAGATATAATTCATTACTGAAAGGCAAAATAAACAAATAAATAAATAATATATTTTATTATTATTATATTATTAATATATTAGAAATTTAATTATTATATTATAAATTTATTAATTATATTATAAATTTATTAAAAAATGTAATAGATATTTCTCAATATTTATTATAAAAAATATGATTGTTTCATTTTTACAATATTTCACACTTAGTTGCAAACTATGAAATGTATCACTAAACAGATCAGTGGGCAATGCAACTATCGCCTAAGCCGCTCCTATTCCCAATGCTCCTTTGCATGTCTAACAATTGACAGCGCCTCCACCGACCCGTGTGTTTTTGCACTTCGTCAACGGAGTTTTGACCCAATCTGTAAGCGAAAGGAAAATTTACACTGCAATAATCGAGAAATGCAGCAGTTCATAAAAAGAGGAAACTCACTATCACCGCTCCTGCAGTTAAGTTTGCGCAGTTCGCATGCGTTCTTCAGCAAGCGACTTTTTGCTGCCGCTTTTTATGGCGCAAACCGTGGGGGTCTTTCCGGAGCATTTGCCAATGTTGGTGCATGCTTTTGGTGGCGCAGACTCTGCGGCAAGCAGCACTGCTGCCACGCACAGAGCTGACAAAAGGAATTTTCAGCAATAAATTTGTACAGTTTAATTAAAGGAATATTCGAGTACTTGAATGTGGTTCCAAATACTCGCATACTTACCCAGGAAAAGGATGCTGCAAGTATTCATGTTGTGTGTGGAATATTTAAAATGGAACTTTGCGTCCAATGGCGACTTTGTTGCTCTGACTGAAAACATTTTCTGCCTTAAATGCAAAGATTTTTATACTAAAATTGGGTGCATTGCATGCGGAAGTGCGGGCTCCAAGTGGGCTGCTGCAGTTTTTTACCTGCCACTGCCACGCCACTCACTCGCGGCCACATTTGCAAGCTATTTTCATGTCGGTCTTTTTTGCAAAATTCCAATTCAGTTCATTTTTAATGCAGTTGAAAAAGCCAAATCAATTGGCATTTAAAATAAAAATAACGCATTTTGCAAAATGGACAAAGCCGCCGGTTCAGCAGTTGAACAAATGAAATATTCCACGCATATGTCAGGCCTTATTTAGCACGGCAATTTCAGTAATTATTATTTTTATCTTTTTGTTCGGTTTTTTTGAAGCCATTATTGACATAAAATTGGACGTCTGTCTTCAGCGATAACAATGATTTTATGAATTTAAAATACAATGAAAACAACCGAACTCCCGGTTGGTAACCTCCCATCTGACCTTTCATAATTTAAGCTCCGCACTCGTATGATTTCTTTAAACCTAACCCAGCAATATTTTGTTCTTCTTCCCTTGACAGCTTCCGTCACGCGCTCTCAACTCCATGCAAAAACTGAATGCGCTCGATTTCGATTACAACGAGATCGCCCGAATCGACGACTATAGCTTCTACGGACTGCGTCTGTCCAAGCTGAACATGAAGGGCAATCGTTTGCAGAACATACCGGAGCACGGATTTGCCGGACTGGAGGAGTCCATGCAGGAGATCGACCTGTCCGAGAACAGTTTGCGCACGTTTCCCATGCTGGCCCTAAGGAAACTCGACTATTTGCGTCTGCTGCGTTTGTCGAACAACAAAATCTCCACTTTCTATGGCGACATAACACTGGCCACGAACAACGCCTCCGCCGCCGTGGGCACTCTGCGTTTGCCTTCGCTAATTTTCCTAGATCTGAGTTCGAATCAGTTTACGGAGATAGTTGACGACTGCTTTCGTGCATTCCCTCAGCTAAAGACGCTGTCGTTGTATGCCAACCAAGTGGAGTTGGTGCAGCCGGATGCGTTTAAGAACCTGAAAGAGCTCATGTCACTGGACATGTCGCACAATCGCATCATCACCCTGGATTCGAAGATATTCGATAGGAACACTCGTCTGCAGACGGTGGACTTGAGTCACAATCATGTGCACTCGATCAGTGGCGTGTTCTCAAATTTGCCGCAACTGCGCGAGGTGTTTCTCTCGGAGAACAACATACTGGAATTGCCGGCAGACGCCTTCACGAACTCCACAAATCTGGATGTGATTTATCTGGAATCGAATGCCATTGCCCACATCGATCCGAATGTGTTCAGCACTCTGGCAAATCTGGATCACCTGTACTTGCGCTCCAATTTCATACCAGTGGTGCCGGTCACATTGTTCAACAAGTGCCAGAAGCTCACTTCGCTGTCGTTGGACAACAATGAAATCCAGGATCTGGAGATCGGCATGTTCCGCAAGCTGGAGCACTTGCGAGAGGTGCGGCTGCACAACAATCGCATACGCCGCATACGGAAAGGAGTGTTCGAACCGCTTCCAGCGCTGCAGGAGTTGCATGTTCAGAAGAACAACATCGAGGACATAGAGCCGGGCGCCTTTCGCAGTCTGAGCAACATGCAACACATCAACCTGCAGGATAATCAACTCACCGTGCTGGAAGACATCTTCCCCAATGATAAAGCGAATTCCACGCTGCTCTCAATCCAACTCGAGGCAAACTATGTGCACAAAATCCACGCGAAAACATTTCGACATCAGGAGCGTATACAAATTATGTGGCTGCGCGAGAATCAACTGACCAGGATAGAGAAGTCCATGTTCGTCGATCTCAAGCAGTTGGGGCGCCTATATTTGAGCCGCAACGAGATTAGAGACATTGAGAGGGACACGTTCAGCGCATTGAAGAATTTGAAGTTCCTGGACTTGAGCGAAAACCGCTTGAAGCAGCTGCGTCGTGAGTATTTCAGTCCCTTGATCAATTTGGAGGAGCTCAGCCTGGCGCAGAACTTCCTTGAGGCCATTGAGGGATATGCTTTCACCAATCTCAAGAATCTTAAAGTGCTGGATTTGTCGCACAACCCGCTCGTGCAGATAACGAGAGATGTGTTCATGGAGGAATTAATGGTGACGCATCTAAACTTGCGCAATACTTCGCTACGCAAACTGGAAATGCACACATTCAAGTCGCTGCCCAACCTGAACGAGTTGAACTTCGAGAACAACCATTTAAACCCTGCCGACATACAGCAACTGGATGTGCCCAGTCTGAGGAGTCTGTATCTGTCGCACAACAACTTCAGCACCGTTATAGCGGGCGGCATTGTGGCGGGCATGTTCGATAAGCTGCGCTCGCTGCAGCATCTCACCATGGCCAACTGCAGTTTGGACACCATACCGTATCAGCTCTTTACGAAGAACACGAATCTGGTGAAAATTGATCTGTGCGACAATATGCTGCACGCCATGAATCGCAACATATTCAACGGCCTCAACGTGTTCAAGGAGCTGCGACTGTGTCGCAACAATCTGGTTGAATTTCCACACATTGCTCTGTACAACCTGAGCTCTTTGGAGACCTTGGACCTAGCACGCAACCAACTCACATCCATTGACTTCTTCAAGCTGAGTGGAACGTTAAATTTGCGCCAACTCAATCTGAAGGACAACAAGATCACCACGCTAAATGGCTTCAACGCCGTCAATCTGACACAACTGGACAACGTGGATCTAAGCGGCAATTTGTTGCTTTCGTTGCCAGCCAATTTCTTGCGACACTCCATTAACTTGCAACGCGTCGATCTGTCGAGCAATCGTTTTCTGCAAATACCCAGCTCCGCTCTAGCGGATGCCTCCATACCGCGCCTCTCCTGGCTGAATCTTACTGCGAACCCCATTAACAAGATATACACCGTGAAGGAAGAACGCTATCCTCACCTGAAGGAACTGTACATATGCCAGACCAACTTATCCATACTTACCTCGAAGGATTTTGAGGCTTTTCAGGCCTTGCAGCACCTGCACCTGGTCAATAATCGCATCACTCGCATCTCCCCCGGCGCCTTTAAATCGCTAAAGAACTTACTCACGCTCGACATAAGCGTCAACGAGTTGGAAATGCTCCCCAAGGAGCGGTTACAGGGATTGAGTTTGCTGCGCTTGCTGAATATCTCGCACAACACTCTGAAGGAACTGGAGGAATTCAACAGCGATTTGGCGCAACTGCAAATATGCGACCTGGCCTTCAACCAGCTGGATCGCATCACCAAGAAGACCTTCCGCAATCTGCACGGCTTGGTGGAGCTCAACCTGATGGGAAACCGCATGACCGTTTTGTCAACCGATGCCTTCCGCTACCTCCGCAAGCTGCACGTGCTGGACTTGCGCAGGAACTATTTCGAACTGGTGCCCATAGAGGCACTCAAACCACTGGAGACCAACATTAAGACCCTCAAACTGGCAGGTAAGCAAACGTACTCTCAAAATACTCAAAGGCAACTTTCCACAAAATTGTCTGGCAAATAAAATTTTATTCCGCACTTTATTTTTAAACACTTTTCCACAACAAATATTAATAAACTTTTATTGTCCTCTCTCCTTTTGCTGCGCACGCATGCCTCTCACCCGCCAACTCTGTCAACAACCGAAATTGCCGGAATTACACATAAATTGCAACAACGTAAATGGTCATAACCATCAACAGAAAATCCACTGCATTGCAGCTGCGATGCCCAGAAACTGTGGGAATGGTTACGTGATCATCGCAAATGGTCCGCCACGGGCGACAGTATTAATTATCTGAGGTGCGAACACCCGACGGAGCTGCGTGGCAAGGTGTTCGCTAAAATGGAACCGCAACAGTTTTGTGATGCGCCATTAATACCGAAAATTGCCATACAGGATATACAACCATATTCGGTTGTTGTGTCCTGGCAGAGTCGCGAGCATTTGGGCTTAAATGGCTATGAAATTGTTTACCACTCAACGACGGACGACATCGACGCGGACGAGGTAAGTCGGGCGAAGTCGGGCGAAGTCAACTGCATCAAATTGGAAACAAGCTTCTTGTATGTTCTCTTGTAATGTGTTGCGTTGTGTTTGGGGGCAAATCGACGTTAAGGTTAATTACACGGAATTGGGGTTGAAAGGATGGTGAAAATTATAATGGCAGGGACAGAAGTTATCATAGGTGAAAAAGCGTGAAAGTATTTATAAAGTCTCGAGGATTACCTCTGAGCGTGATTACTTTTTAAAATTGGGGTTTAGGGTGGGGTTGGGAAGCATTGCAATACTTCTAATTATCACAATTGTTTTAATACACACTCCAAAGGGAATGTTTTGTAGCCGTGTCGCCCACATAAGGAATTATGCTATATGTGTTAAGGAGGTGACAATCAGTGGTAAGAGTATGTAATGTTTGTTGTGTGAGTGATACTCAAGGAAGGGCTTCGGAATGTAAATATGGTTAGTTAATAATAAATACTGAGATTTTTATCGAATCAATACAAGATTGTGTGCTCTCCATTGAGACTGACTAAGGAGTCCATCGTGAGGGTTTGGTATGAACTCCTCTCAAAAAAGTATTTATTTTCAATATAATCGGCTTTGATTTCCTTCGAAACTTCGCTGATACGAGTGTTTAATTCTTCTGGTTGTAATCCTCTCCATCTTCTTCGGCTTTATTTAAATCTATTTTCAGGTTTAGAATTTTATGTCCTTCACTATCTTCTCAATCTTTCCAATCTACAGTAAATCCTCAAAAACTTAAATTTAAACCAATTTCTATATTCGACATTTCTTAGATGCGAGGCAAGCACTTGGCCGCCACAGTAAGCTCAGCGAAGCTCACCAAATTGAACTCGAACACTCGGTACCACATTTGCGTCGTAGGCTCTGGCAATTGGCTGTCGGAGACTGTGGTTAATGCTCTGCAAAGGATACACTTCAACGATACATTCATGATGCTGCGCGATGACCCCGGCGACAGTCTGCAGCAACAGTTGCACATAACTGACGGCTCCGGCGACACCTTGCAGCAACTCAATGAATACACAGAAGCGCAACCACAGCAGCAGCAAGCGTTAATCGAGAACACCATTGTCGCGGACAATGCGCTGCAGGAGGTGTTGAAAAATTCACACATCTCCACGTGCACCGATGTGCAAACACTCGACTCCACGCCGAGTCTCATCACCGACGAAAACGGCCTCTCGAGCAACGGCTTCATCCATTCGATATTGACACGCCGCCTGGGTCTCATTGTGGGCTGCTGTTTGGGCATAATTGTGTTCATTGTGATGATATCGGTGCTGAGCTATGTCAAACTGAAGAAGCAGCGCATCGAGAACGCCAAACGGCAGGCGGCCATGCCGCCCGAGTACATCTCGTACCGACACTTCTCCATACCGAATGAGGAAATTGCGCGCGCAGGGACGGTGATGTCGAGTGTGCCAAGCGGCATCAGCGCGCACATCAGTGGCACCAGTCTGAGCACCAACACCACGTTGGCGACGACGCCGATTGGCATGGTGGCATTGAAGCCAGCGGAAAACGGTGTAATGGACAGCAATGCAGTGGTTGCCGGCGGCAATGGCGTTGTGAACCTGACCGCAAGCACCGCAATCGCAACATCAAATAATGTTGTTAGCGTAGCAACAACAGCGAACAACCACAACCATCATGCGCACCAACATCACCATCATCAGCAGCAGCAGCAACAACAGCAGCAACAGAGCAATCACCTTGTGGGCGGCAATGGTGGGGTGGGGTACATGGCAGCCGGCGTGGTGCTGGGCGCAAATCATTTGAGCGCTTGTTAGTTGTCACATGCAAACAGTCTCCGTGGAATTCATTTCGTAACGCTTGCGAATACGATTGGTGCCAATGTCCTGTTTAGGATTTTAAGCTAAAATATACTCTTAAATTTGTATGTGTTCCGCATCAACAGCAGTTGTAGTAAGTGTAGCTCCTAAGTAAGTGTAAGCAAGAAATGTGACATTTTAGTATACTCGTAGCTAATGTAAATAGGAATCAATCAACTTGTGAAAGCAGCATCCACCAACACTACTCCCCTTCCGACGTGTTTAGGAAATCTGATGTCCAACTGCTCCACAAGCATAGTAAATGCAAAATAATGGCCACCACTCAGTTTTATTCATGTTCATCATGTCTATTTACAAACTGCACCACAGTTTCGTCGATAATCCTTTCGACTTGCAAAGCAGCATGCATTTCGGTGGGGCTCCAATGTGAATCGTGCGAATTGTACGATTTCTTCGTTAAGCACATTTTCCAATTTAATCAGTTTATGAAGGAAGTTCCTCCAACTGCAGTTGCATTCAAGAAGATTAGAGAACTCCAATATCCTTGATTGCATTCGTTTGAGAATGGTGACAGAAATGCTGAGATTTTGCGTGGGATTCGCCACAACTTCCAGCAGTTAATACGCTGTTTGTATAATGCGTTTGAGGTGGCTTTCGTACATGTATAATATCAGAAAACTTGTTATAAAGTGTTGACTGCTTGTCACGCATATAAAGGAGATAACTCACTGAGCAGAAAGTGCCACCAGCTGCGACTTGTTGTTTTAGCATACCATCTTAGTTAAAAGTATGTAAATGGGGCTTCTAGAATCACATCCTTAAATTAAATGATGCTTTATCAAAATAGGTTAGTGACAGAGTAAATAACAGAAACTGGAGATACGCTTGTAAATATTGCTATAACTGATCATTTCCCCATATCTACCGGAATAGATACTAGTATAAGTGAAGGTCTTTAATTTAACCATTTCCTTTTTCATTTGAAATTTTTACAAACGAGTTTGCACAGCGCTATAAACTTATAACTTTTAGCCAACAAAATTTAGTCTATAACTACATTAGAGCCCAACCTAATCATAGACAATTAAACTAATTACAATAAAATATTTTTAGTAGTGAGAAAACTAAACACAAACACATAATTTTAGCCCTAATAACTAGTCTAAGCTATTGACAGAAAACGGAAATCGAAAAACAAACTCAAAGAGTTTCATTTGCAAAACGAACATTTTATTTTACAACTTTAGCTTAAGTGATTTGCGTGAATTGCCACATTAAAGGACATTAAAGTAAACAGAAAGTCAAGTAAACATATATACATATATATACATATTTGCTAACAAATGAAGAACACATAAATCAAAATATGTTAAAATGGATCTAGTTGTAATTTTCATAAGCGAGATAATGGAATTTATATATCGTATTTTGATTTGATCCAGTCGGCGCATGTTGTTTCGTTACTTTCGATTTGTTTACTTTGTATTAAATAACATTTAATTTTAATATAAAAAAACAAAGAATTTATATACAATATTTAATATATAATTACACTTACACACACACGCACACAAACACACACCCAAACACACACATAAACACAATTCAATTTAAATACAAAATACTTACGAGTACTACCAACATAAAATCAAAATTCCGTACTAAAAATAGCATTAAATTTAATATCGAAAAAATAACAACAATAAAAAAGGAACTAAAACTATCAAAATAAAAAAAACTTATCAATATTGTTTTATATATTAAAGAAGGCTGGTCAACCGTAAGTAAAATATTATTCTATTACTAATTAAATTAATTTAATTTAAATTAATTATAGTACAATTAATGAATGGGAATAAATCAGTAGGCGTGAAATTATTTTGAATCATCGAATTGAATACTCAAATAATGAAAGTATTCAAATTTGTTCACCTGGACTTAGAGTAGTTGTCTCGCTGAACAAATCCAATAGCTGAAGGCCCAAGTTCGATTCCTGGTAGGGTTCATAGTTGGTTGCTTTTTATCTGAACCCTCCAAGGAAACGAACCTGAGCCTTCAGCTAGGCATAATATTCCACAAAACATAATGTCTACTTGGGGAAAAATTACCTTTCATTGAAAGATCTCTGACGAGGAAAAGTGGCCTGTCCGAAATAGCTAAAAGATCTGCTAAAATATCTTCTCCATCTGGCAGTGTGCACTTCTTTGTCAACAAATTCAAATAAAAATACTTTCAGAATTAATAATTAATTAAGATAATTTCTTAGGAAAATAATCTAAAGTTTCAACTGAACTGACGACTACTGATTTACTCTCATTAATTAATAATAATAAAAATGAAAGCTATGAAAACAACTTGGAAAGTTAAAAAATGGACATGAACATTGAATTACTACACAGATTAAATAATCTCGGTTTTCTAAGCCAATGCTTCGTCAGGAATTGAGGAGTAGAGAGTCTTCACTCCACAAGTCTCTTCACTTACATGAATAAAACTTAATGTTGAAGAGACCGAAATGAATACTGATCTGTGGTAGTCCTGAATAGATATATTTTAAGCTTAATAACTGTGGTTTTGATCCTTGCAAAACTCTTCTAAGAGTAACTTAGTAGTATTCATTCAGTTCGCTATAATTTTCTGTATCAAATGCTTTTGAATAGTTTCACATTTCTTTTAGACTTGATAACTATGTTTTTGTTCCTTGGAAAATTGTTCTCATAGTGGGTTGTCGGTTATATTCACATGGATATTGGCACAACGACAAGAACTTTAGACAGAGAGAGAGATGTTTAGGAGGCTGTCAGAGCAATACCCGTTCTTTCTGGCGGGATAAACTCATACCTAGAGTTTCTTTTGAAAAAAAGTACAAAAAAGCTTCCCGACAAGGAAAGAATAGAGAGTTCCAGAATTATTTCTAGAGGACCTGACCTGACGTAAATTTTCTTCACTGCCAGGTCCAAAACTGAAAAGTGAAGTGGGGCTGACCGGCGTCTGAAAGCAAATCTCAGATGTTTCTCGGCTATGGGAAAAGTATGGCAACGGTATTCCAATCGGAAGTGTTTGCTATGCTGAGGGTAGCGAACTGGGTAATTGAAAAGAAATACCGCGGTAATCAGATTAGAGTCTGCAGTGGTAGTCAGGGTGCACTGAAGGCCCTAGAAAATGCGTTAAACACTTCAAAAATTGTCCAAGAATATAAGTCAAGATTTAACTCCATCGTAAGGTGGAACTTATTTGGGTTCTTCGACAATGCAGTGTACAGGGGAATGAAATATATGAAGAATTACCAAAACTGTGGATCTGCAGGTACTCCAATGGTACTAGAGCAATTTATCGATATGAGTTTGGCAGGGACTGTTAATTTGATCAAGGTCCACTTGAATAAAGCTCACAAAGGCCGATGGTACAATTCAGTTGCCTGCCAAACAACCAAGTTACTGTTAGAAAGCCCGAACAAGTGTTGCAGATTTCCTTCTAACATTACGACGGAAGCATCTTCGATCATTGGTTGGGGAAGTCACTGGGCATAATCCATAGGCGACCATCATAGAGATCATAGAGAGTCTGAACTGCGTCTCCTTCTCTGGAGGAAGAACAAGACAACACAAAGTATTTTCTATGTGTTTGTCCTGACTTTGCCAGAATGAGGAAGTGCATATTAGGGACAGATGTATTGGGAATGGACAATGTACATTCCTTAGGCCTGGACAACTTCTGCGATTTATAAAAGAGACACATTTCATTTCACAACCCTCTATCCCAACACCCTAATTTTTCCAGACGTAGAGTACAATGGGCATAAATGCCTGAGTGGTTGGGACCTTTTTCTAGGCAGATCAATCTATCTATCCAAGTGCGAAATGATTTCCCACATCAAAGGTTTTCAAATAGTTTCATAGCATCCAGGTGATGCGAATAAAGTTAGCAACAAATTTTATCTCTGTGCAATCATAAAAATCACAAATGCCAGCACAGCAGTTTTACAAATGTGTCCGTATGCTAGCCGCTAACTCCTGAATTTGACTTCAACAAGAACTAAAACCAAAAATAAGTGAAGACATTAAATGACCTCGCAGAATAATTCCGCTATATAATATATTTACGATTATGAACTCTCCTCCATCATATGAAGGACAAATGTCCTCGAAAAAATGCATGGTTAGCCAAGGTGATACTACTTCTGACTACCTTGACATCAAAAGAGGTGTACCCCAAAGCAGTGTGCTTGGACCACAACTGTATTTGCTCTTTACAGCTCACATGCAAACTTCCGATCACACAGATATATTCACTACCGCCATACTGAGTAAAAGCAACTGCCATCTTGAATCCTCGCACTGGCTACAAAGCCACTTACTGTCTATTGAACACTGGCTTAACAAGTGGAGGATAAAGGTCAATGAAGCTAAAAGCCCACTTAATATTTTTCTTAAGAAAGGACACGTGCCCTGTTCGCAGCAATTGTCATAAATTCCACAATCCTCTGACATGAAGTACCTGGGAATCCGCTTAGACAGGCCATTAACTTGGACTAAACATATTGATTTATATGCTCAGATCAAATTGAAGCTCCATACCTTGAACTGGCTACTAAATAAACATTCCAACCTTGCCTTAGAAGGTACTTATTTATACCAGTATCATTAAGCCTATATGGACCGACATATTGGATTCGATTATGAGGTACGGCGACGAGTGAAAAACTAAAAAACCTACGCTCTTAAATTGGAAAATCATCCGAACTGCTTTCCAATGAGTTTATTAGAGCTTTCCTCTACAAGACGCCTGAAGAGGATGGATGCCTTAGACCTGATTTAGTAAAGTCTTATTTATATTAAAGAGGTCGCTGACTATACAACCCCGTTTAAGTGATGGGTACACAAATGGTTTTGCTTCTCCGAATGTATAAGTTACGTGCTCCTATTACCAGACTAGTGTATAACTCTCTAGCTTTCGACAATATTCTACCATCTTTTATTTAATACTTTCTTCTCTTTTATATTGTCAATCATAAATATATGAAGACCTGTAGAGTTTTTCTATACAAAAAACCTAATATCACTCTGAGAGCCCGGTACAACTATTGACTTACGATTAAACAAATAAACATGGCACACAATCATTGTAAATGTTAATAGCGAAAATTGAAGGAAACATTGTTTTATACAATAGTTGATTGGCTGCCTGTGTACATTGTTTTTGTGTTTGCTTTTAGACCCGCCCAGAGCCAACTTACTCCGACTACTTAGATGTAGAAATTCATAGCAAAAATGAGCACACGTCTTATTCGACCATTTCTACACCTTGAGCGCCTCACTTCACTATTTCACATCCTTCTAGAGAAATATTCGTATTACTGTCTGAATTTTTATCTCATTATCCTAAAAGGTCAATTTAAAATTTTCTCTCTGGCTCTGTTTATTTTTCTCACTTCATCTCTGTTATCCTTCACTAAACGGCTGCTATGCCCTTCTGAGCGTCTGTTGCAATCATCAATCAATTCATTCTATTTCCAATTTTTCATTTTCAAATTCAATTTGTAGCATGCTGCTTTGATAACAAAGTGGACATGGCATCCAGCTGAGAGAACATACTGCTAAATGACTGCGTCTAAAAATACATAAGAAGTGTCCTTTTCAGTCGTTCAATAATATGGTATCCATCGTAATAAATTTAATCAGTCATCAGAAAAGCTTCTCAGACTGTCTACCTGAAGATTGAATAATCAGTAAAAGTTCAAGAGGATTATATAAAACATAATTAAGTAAAAATAATAGACTATCCGAAAATTCTGAGAACTAGCGCTCCTTTCATTTTCCAATTATTATAATAATTTATATTTATTATTATGACATTGACCATAAAATAACCGTCCATAGTTGAAAACTTAACAAAATTGCATACCGTTTATGTATGAGCAATTAATTAGGTAATGGGACCCTCTTTGAGGGTAATTCATGTGACTTATTCCTGCCATTCCATGCTCCTAAATCCTGCCATTCTTGAGCATGCATTAACAAACTTAAGGGAATGATGCCATTACTATGGCAAAATTAAATAAAATGTTTGTTGGAAATTAATAAAGTTAAATGTTTCCCTTTCAGCTGCACATGAGTTTATTGTGCGAGTACGCTGCAGTGGAGTCTATTTAGCTACCGCCAGCAAGGATACTCGTAGCTTAGCTCCGGGAGCGTTTTCTAATTGTCATAAAGAGGAAATTGTCTGCAAAAACGAAAATGTTGCCAGCAACCGTCGACACTGCGAAGCGGTGTGCTTTTGTTCCCAGAATTGCTGGGTTGGGCCTTGGCACGTTTAACTATGAACACCATAATTTCATGCAAATAAGAAATACTGAGTGGATTTACTCCAGCTGCTTTCCCGCTGTGTGCGTCTGGCTGTGGAAGCTCGTACCTTGACTTACACATGCGAACATGCACGCCCGTCCCTTTGTTGGCGTGCTCTGTGTGTTTGTGTGCTCGTATTTGGCTGGCTGACGGGATGGCTTACTGAAAGTCAGTCCGTCGGCGTGCCGGGCTGCCAAGTAAATGCCGTTTGTTTGAATTGGCGGCTTTGTCGGATTTTATGTAAATTTCGGTTAGATTATTTTTGTTGGATTTGTTGTAGATTTAATTTGGCACGGCTACAAGAGCCCATCACCGCACACCTGGCAAAATAGCTGCCATGTTGCTGCAGTTTTGGCTTAATTTGCGAAGAATTTACAATTTGACGAACTGTTCGTACTTACCGAGATTGAGTTCTTTCATTCGATTTTAAGGATGCCACGCTCATTGATATGTTAGCAGCACTTCATTGATTTGCTGCGAAATTGGCTGCTCTGAGGTCGTCATGAATGCAAAATCCCTCCTTCTTAACCTTCCATTCAACAAAGTCTTTCATTAAATGGATACGAATTTTTAAAGTGCTACAAATATTGTAGATAGAAAGATATGGAAGTACTTTAACTCAAATGTTAGCAACTCCAAGAAAATTTAAAATATTCAAAGTCGGAGGTAAAAAATTGTTTAAAAAATGTAATAAGAAACTTTTGCCACTGCCAGAACGAACACGCAGCAAGGAGTAGAAAGAAGCATGTGCATTAAACGCTAAGCAGCATATTTAATTAGGCTTCCACACGCAGCGCCGGCAACAGAAGACGGGTGCTCCGCAGGATACACCATTTTAAGGATGCACTCATTAAGAGCGCTTGCCAGCAAACAGGATTTCAACAGCGATACACGCGCTGCCAGCAAGTAAGTCGTCTAATTAAAATGAAGTTTAATTGGGAAAATTTCCTGTTCATTATTTGTATGCAGCGGCGCTGGTGGCAGCAGCTCCGCTTGCACACTTAACTGCATTTGCAAGTAAATATTTGTGTCGACTCAAAGCTTTAGCAACTATAGTTGTCCTTCGCAAGGAACCCGCAATTATTGCATACACCATTGTTTTTCCTTGCTGTATCTGGTCGGCTATAGCCGCAGTGGTACACTCCCAAGGCGCACTGTGATAAGTTTCGCACACCTAAAACCACAAAAATAAATGTATGGTTCTCAAGTTTGCCACCCAGACGAAAAGTATGATAAAATAAGAACAAATTGATCTGATATGAGGATGATGGAAATGTGAAAAACTCGCTCTGCCTAATGCTACTTGTAGAAGTACGCAAGAGTGAAAAGGAATGTCATGTCCTTCTCTCAGACTAGGAAGCATAAACCATGATCATCAATGCTGCCATCTCTTTCACACGAATGAACTCAGTGCTGGAATGTGTTGGAATGATCTCAAAAGCAGCCATTAGGTTAGGATAGGTTGGCGCTGTCCTTGCGCAGACTATCACCATCGCAAGTATGGAAACTTTTTAATCAGAGCTTGAACGGCGCCGCACTTTGGTATCACAATGGGCCATTATGTGTGCTTTAGTGTACTTTTCGCAAACTGGGCGGCCACTCCTACCTACCTACCTATGATAGGTTAAGTGGCAGTCCTTAGACTCACTTAGGCCTGTTTAAGGGCATCAATGGAGATTTTCACTTACAACTCCGTATCCTCTTTAAACTATCCTGTGGATTTGCTATAAGTATCCACTTTCGTTAGCTTCAGCCGGGAAACCTCCTCAATACTGTCAAGAAAGGCGAATCCAAGCTCGGAAACTCTTTTTCTGTATAGAGCTATGCATCCACATCGGAGGTGTTCCACTGTTTCCTCTTCCTCGACATCTTGACAGCTTCTACAAAAGTCATAATGGGCATGGTTACATGCATGGCATGGTTACTTATATGTTAGTTTAGAGAACAGAAGCCTAAATCGTTACTCTCCGAAGTTGCTTAATCATATAAATTTGATACATTTAGTGGTACGACTCAGAACAATTATTGGTCATATATTTTTTTTTATATTTTCTCTCTCAATTATAAATTTTAACCACTGTGCAGGATTGCTGTATTCTACATTTTATCAGATGCAGCGTGTTGCACGCAACATATAATTACGACATTTAACTTAGTGAATTTTTTATATCTCTGGCTCTCCAAGCATTCTGGCAAATTGGTGGCTCTCTCTTGCACCGCCACTTCTTGGAGCTGCCTGTTGACAACTGGAGTGACAAAAAATGCCAAATGTAAATGAGCGCATTTCTAAGAGTCCGTTTATAGAAAGTTGTTAGGGGGTGGTCACAAACGCTTCACTGCGAATTACTCGTGCAGCTGAGAGTAGTTTGCTTTGCGTATAAATTTTAAAGTGCTCTCCAAGTATCTCTTCTTAAGGTGCAGGTTGTCATAGAGAGCTGCCCAAGAGACCTGCTATTTACGTGTATTTAGCAGTTGAAGAGATTGCAAATTGCCGCTGAAAAGAACCTGGATTTGAACAGGACGATGATTTGAATAGAAGCTCCAATTAGCAATGCATTCATTTTATGCCCAACTCCGCTTTCAATTTAAAACAATTCCCCATTTATACACTAGAATAGAAAAGTTTGCCAATTACTGAATGCATGCGACTCACTTTTATTTATTATTATTTTTGTATTTACAATTCAACAAATTTGTAAATTAAATATTCAAACTTTTACAAAAGCAAACATGTTTCTCTCGTGTCTGTCGCCTCCTTCTAATCAGTGAAACAGTTCAGCATTTGATGGCGCGCCGTACATGTCGTTTTATTCTTTCCAAACTTTCACAACTATTTGCAATTGTATTTGCAATTCATTCCTCACTGCTTTTACAAGCTATCAGCGTTTATATAAACTTTTGAATAATTTTAAATATTTTCCTAGTTTCCAATTATTTTTTCATTTTTTTTTTAAAGTTCATGCGACGCATATTTGGCTGTCCTGAAAAAATCTGTGTGGAACCCTTGTTTATCTGCTCACACAGTTTCCAAAATATGTTTGCTTTCACTTGCAGAAATGCGAGTGTTGTTCAGAAAATTCGAAGCCCTGAAAAAATCCTACCAAAAGCAGAGGATTTCCCCCAAATTTTACGGAGTAATAAAACGAATTTTAAACTGATTCTCAATCATTGCTCATAGTAGTTTATGTCTCCAAGCCTTCGAAGTAATGCGTACCGACAACTAACTCCTTGAACTCCAATAGAGCATTCAATTTAATCGGTTAGAAATTCCTGCAAAACAGATTCTCATAATTTCCCTACCGAAAACTTTTCGATTGCTCCTGCCATTTAACATTAGCGGAGCAATCTGAGCGAATGTGGACAGCGCTCGGTTGGTTTATTTGCGTAAGTGTGCTGTTGTGCATATGTGTGCGGGGGCATTGGAGTGTATTGAATGTGTGTGCTTTGTAAGCCCACTGCGCTAACGCAAACAAACAACAGGTTAGACACTTTATTTTTGGCTCTTTCTTTTTTTATTGTTCACTTTTTGTTGTTCGTTATTTTTTCTTTTGCTGCAAAGTTAGAAAAATCCAAATTTATGGTCAAAATTTGTACCGAAAAAACGCATATTTTGGCAAGCGGCCATTTTTTATGAGCATTTTCATACATTCTCATGCATTTTTACATAGTATTTTATCTGCGGACATAAGTTTTTGTGCGCTCCATTGATTTAATTGAAAAAGTTTTGGTCAGTTTGAGAAATGTCTGTTGTTCATTGTATTTTGCGTAGTTGGTTCGTTGGCTGGTTGCTTGTTTGGTTGGCCGTCACAAAATATCGCTGTCGGCTTCTCTGTCCTCGCAACATTTTATTTTTTCACTTTATGCTTTGTTAAAGGTCCTTTCTGTAGACACTTTTGTCTATAAAAGAACTCGTAAGTGCACCAGAATGGATTTAAAAGACGGATTTCCTTTGCACATGGTTTGACAACTGGCTCTATGAGGAATGGCGAATGAATATGGGCATGATATATCAACTGTCATGCCCACCCTCTTCAAAATGAACATGGTTATATTTTGCCAACATAGGAATACACAGTGTACTCGTAATAAACTTGAGAAATATGGCCGCGGTATCAGTGCTTCTGCACCCACTTGTTGTATTGCTAAGAGCTTGGTTAAATTCTGCCGGAAACAAATAAATTATATTTATTAAAATTTAATCATATTTTTAAAAAGATTTTAAATAAAATATATTGAAAAAGCAGCAATTGTATTTAATAAACAAAAATTTATTCGTAAAAATCAATAAAGGCTTAACTTTGGAAAATTGACGAATATAACCTGAAGCAAAAAGTAGTAATTCAGGAGAACTATGCTCGCAGATGATTGTGCCAGTTTTCTTGAAACCATGGTAGATTCCTACGGTATTATAATATAATAACAATAATAGAATAATAGTATACTAATAACAAAAATCGTCGTAGAACCTACTGCTGCTTCTTATAAGACTCCTAAAAGTATGCTCAGGAAATTTCATTTATCTATTGTGAAGTCCTCAGAGGCATTTTTATCCATGAGGAAAAAACTGTTATATAAATATCTCCAAACAGAAAAATATTATAAAAGGTTCGTGAAGTTGACTTAACACCAAAAAGAAGGCGTAATAGGCATGCATGTAAATATATATAACACATATTCTCGACTAGCATCAATTCTTGAGTCGACTTAATAATGGTCGGCTTCGATAGAATTTTCTGTGAAACAGTTAAACATACTTTTAAGAAACGTCAAAGAAATATTCCCTGGATCTTGAGCCAGAAGCAGATTACTTTATGAAGCAAATCGGTCAAAAAAGGCGCCTAATTGCTACATATTCAACTGTTCATATAATCTTACAGCTTATATTAAAACTTATCCTAATAATTCATAGAGAAGTTTATCTATCGTAGACACCAGAATATTCTGAAAAGCAAAACTTCACTACAAAAGGGTCAGAGGAGGGCAACACCGAGTCAGCCCTGAATTGAAAGAAGCATTGATAAGAGGTCCATCAGATTTAAAAATTATAAGCTCCAATATAAAATGAAATTTATCAACTATTTCTTAAGTGGATTGTTGTTAAGCTACTTTTATAAAACCTAAGTTATTAAAACAATGAGTTTGTTTTACTTGACTTTATCCAGGGATTCGAACTAAGAAGTAATTTTCTTAAATTAAATTTTTTAAATTTTCGTCTGAGTCGTACTTCATCCATCAAGGGAATCGGCGAGTTGTTATAATTGTGGGATTTAAGATGTTACTCAATAATTTTGTAAAGAAGGAGCTGATGTTGTGTTTCACCCCATCCAATTTCGCAAAGACAAAAATATATACAAATATTTGTCAGTTCTTTAGTCGTAAAAACATACAAATAAAAGTGTTGACTTTGAAAATATGCTTCCAAAATATGAGTACAAACACTTGAAAGGCTGGTCCCACTCATGCTGAAAAGGATCTCCCCACTTACTTCTAACAATAAGGAATGTGACTGTCTGTCAGAGCTGATAAATTTTAAAAACAAACCTTGTTTTAACACTTAAAATGTTCTTCCATTACTTAAATCACTTGGCAAACAATTTGAGTCTCCAGAGCACTTTCTCCACGCTAACACCGCAGTACCCTAATCTAAGTAGGTGTGCCAGGAGAGTAGCGCGTAAAATGATTACATAAGGTTGTACTTGAAACATTTGAGTGCCTGCCACGACGCACAAATGCGCCACGGTAAATAAAATTACATTACCTCAGAGTCGCTCCCACACCTGCAGCCGCGTGGGCATTGTGCCGCTTTGACAAGGGAAATCCATTACAAATTTTCGCTTGTGAAATGCGACTACGCTAAATTTCAAGTGAATAGGAGTACTTAAAGCAGCCGCCTGAACGCTTTAAAATAAAATGTTGTGTGCATTTCTTTCAGCGAAACAAGGTGCAATTCAGTGGTGAAGGAATAAAAAATACGATAGCCATAAATTACGCTTTTCGCCGAGCCAAATACAAGATACTTCACCCGTGTACACGTACGTACTTTTGGCTACATGTGCTGGTAGTGGTTTTGCTCTCCCCTCTCTGCGAATGCGGGCGTATCGCATGCAAACAAATTTCGATATCCGGGTGCCATAAACTAAAGGCGAGAGCTAAACGACTGTCAGCAGAAAAGCCGGAGCTGCAAAATAAATGCTCCACAAAATAAGGTACAACACCTCATATACCACCGGTGTGCACGTAAGTGGCAAAACGGATGTTTACGCGGCACCCAGAATGCGCGACACTCCCCCATTGCTGAAGAGGATGTCATAAAATATCGAGGCGTTATAATCAAAGCGTACGTTGTACAAATCAAGACGTAACTGAGTCGTAAAATACTTACTTATGTAAGATTTTTCCAATATTTACGGCAGGGCACGGCCAGGTGAAACCCGAACCCATAAATACAACAACAAACTGCGAGAGAGGAAGAAGAACCCTTTTGGTTAAATATAAAATAGAATTTACATACGAGTATATGGGAGTGTTGCTCAGTCCTTTGATGGGTTAAGAAAAGGATGCTATTAAACACAGAACATTTTTCTATTCAATTTCGAACAAAGTTAAATGCAAAGTTTATTGGCATTTTCTGTGAATGGAGTGAAGCTTAGGATTGACCATGCCACTCGGCGCTGAACTAATAAAAAAGGAGGAAAATAATACTGCAGTCGATACAAAGCAAACTTGGCCGGTAACGGCATCATTTTCTATAAAATGTGGATTATTTTTTATGGTACACGAATACACAAAAATGAGGACAGTAGCACACAAACAAGAATTGCACAGGAAACCAAACATTTGAAAACTTTTTGGAAGATCAACAAATCTATAAAAAAAACTGGTAAACTCGCAGCTATATTTGTAAAAATTAATTGCACCCACTTGTGAAAAGATCATCAGGATAATGCCCAGCGATATTTTACTGGGAAGCCTTCCGCAATTTTAAGTGGTGTGTAGTTAATGTTGGAACATCATCCATTTAACCTTCATCTACCCCACCCATTGGGCTCATTCTTCTTTCCGAAAGTTGAGGAGAAGATGCATTGGAACCGTTAAGAATCAGGATTACAGCCAAAAATGGTCCCAATGATCAGAACTTCATGGAGAGCATTTTCAAATCAATAAAAAATATCATCCTTTTGGAACATCATCCTTTTTACCTTGTCCTACCTCCGTGCAATTAATTCTTGTTTCCGCAAGTTCAGGAGAAGATGCATTGGAAATCTTTAATAAATCAGCATTACTGGCAAAAATAGTTCCAATGATCAGCATTTCATGAAGAACAGTTTTCATATCAATTAAAATTATCATCATTTTTGAAATCTCATCATTCTGGAACATCGTCCTTTTAACCTTGACCTACCTCCGTGTAATCCATTCTTGCTTCCGCAGGTTCAGGGGAAGATGCATTGGAAATTTTTAATAAATCAGATTTAATGCCAAAAATTATTCCAATGATAAAAACTTCATGGAGAGCAGTTTTCAAATCAATAATAAATCTTCATAAATTAACAAATTTTCTTCCAAATCTTAAAGCTTACCGAGGCATGTGGCTTTGAGAAGATTTAAAGGATTGTTGGTCTCCACTCATATATTCCTTGTGTTCAAATGTTTATATATTGTTTACTTCTAAATTTCCTACTTCAGTTTCAAGTTTTTCATCTGCCATCGGCCTCGTTGCCAGCCAGTTCGCTACACAAAAGTTTATGGATTGGCAAGGATATTCCATTAAGCTCCTTTTCATATATCATTCTCTTCGATTCGAGGTTGCTTTATTAGCACCGACATTCATCCCCCTACAGTTTACTTATGGTCATATAAATACATATTTTGAAGAGCCTAATAAACTTAAATGCAACTTGATACTTTTTACAACAACGACACTAATGAATACCAAGTTGGTAGCATCTGAACACATTAATCTAATGTAATTTTATATACACAATAAGACGAGGTTTTTTGACATATAACTATAGAGGTGGAGTATGCTGGAGAATCTCCGATGAAGGAGGTCTCCAAGCACTCCGGCATTGTTGCCCATTGTACTATACATATAACTATATAATATTAATTAAAACAACTAAATATATAAACACATAAAGCTGAGTAAGAAACAAAATTTCAACGAGCAATTCAGAATTGCACATGAAAGTAAAAGTAAAACAATTCCATATGAATTTAAGTTAAACATCGGTAGGGACTATTAATTACTATTTTAAGAGACAATTTTATTTCACTACTTAATTTGAACAGGATATTTAATAGTTTCCTTGGATTTAATTACTTTCAATCTATTTACACAAGTTGCAGTCATTAAATATTTCCATCAATTTCTAGCGAAATTTGAGGCAACTAACTACGTCTTAAATACCCGTAAATCCCCATGTTCAAGAAACATGTCCACGTACATTTATTTGTCGATGTGTAAATTCTCTAAATTGCAATAAATAAATTCGATATTTGTGGCATATGGCAAGCATTTGTAAAGGGCATTCGGCACTAATAAATGTAATAAATGTTAAATAATAAATTCTAATCAAGAACAAGCCTTCTGCACGCTTTCAAGAGTAATTCAGCTTAAATTTCACCTGAAATTTTAAATACGAGTAATAGAAAATGCCATTCTACGAATATATTCCGCATCTGCATGTGTGCCAGTAAGTGTCTCTCTACCAATGATTCATAAGGTTTTATAAATTTTAAATGAAAGCTAAAAGCAGATCTACTCGTTTTCCACTGTTTTCTGTGAAAAGAGGAGCAACTTTACCCATGCTTACATATGCGAATACATGCACTTATGAAAAGACATCAGAACTTTTGTGAATTCTTTCCTGCAGTTCTTGCACAGAGCAACTACTCACGCAAAACTGAGCAGGAGCAATTGTTGTTGCTGGTGGTGGTGTTGTTGTTGTTGTTGTTGTTGTTGTTGTAGTACCATGTCTGTCCTTAAGTTAAGTGAATTGTTTTAATATCCCTGCTGCATTAAGCAACTTTTGCAATGAACTTTATAAATCGCTCAGAAGTCAGGTAAAACATTTTAATGTAGAAAGTCGAGAGTTGTACGTAATTTTTCCACCTGGCGACTCAGTGCATGAATTTAAAGTCTAAATTAAGGAGAACTTGAATGCAATAAAAGACACTTAAACTAATTGGAGCAGACGACAATGCTCAACACATCTACGAATATGTGAGAGCAAAACTAATTATTTTCAATGTAAGCGGAGAGCAGCTGGAATAAAAAGAATTGAAAGGACACAATCGAGGCATTTAGTGCGAGCCATTTCCGGAATCTACAAAAAAAATTCAAATCAAAGAGACCAATAAATTTTTAGAGGTAAAGAAACACCAAATACTTCATCAACCAGAGAGTTCCTTCAAATATTATATGGTAATCATAGATGAGAAGTAAGTCAATAGAGACTTTTCGTCTATGACCACATCGTGTGGTAAAAACTTCTATAAATGACCTCAACCTATCTTCATTGTCTCAGTATCTAAGAAGGCAGTTCTGAGATGTACCCCCAAAAATATATTGTGAAGTTAGGAAACAGGTGGTGTGGATATTGAGCAGAATCACACTTCAGAGGAACCTTAAAATGTTTCTGTACGTGCCTCTCAAGAACATGCCAAGCCTCTCAGCTTGAAAGACAAGCCTTCAACTTTGGGAGTAACTCCTCTACTAAAATTCACTCAAAATGCCTCTTAATCTTTACTACCTTGAATCTTAAAAGAACATTCATCTGGTAACACAAAGGCCCTTCCAAGTCTATCAGAGGTCCATTCCGTCAGCTAGTTTACTTTAACCCAACTTAGGAAATAACGAAACACCAAATCTGCCACTGCGACGATTTCTACGGATCATCGTTGCTTCGTTCTGCATAACCGGTAAGAGGAAATTCTTTTTAGATAATTCTAATAAAAGGATCAACCAGTTTATATTACTAAACACTTATCTGAACCTTAAAATAATGAGGTGTAGTACAATAATCAGCCCATATTGGTTGGGATTTAAATCTCTTCTTCTCCTTTCTACCTAATATTATACGAGTATCTTCCAATGTCGTCGCTGCCTTACCATCCTTGGCAACTAATTTCGTCTCTATGTTACATTGACAACCTTTTAATTAATTACACAGCTGCTTGGAGCATTCATATTTAAACACAAGAGTGTTGAAAGCAACCGATTCCTTGTGTCTCCCAGAAAGTGCCTGAAGTGTGTGTCGTGCGTGTGTTCCATTTCACTTGCTGCACTTGAATTTTCATCACACACTGTAAGGAAAATCTGAGAACTCCACCTCAGTTATAGAAAATACTCCGCACATGCTCGCGTACATCGAAATAGTTTGCACTGAAAATGATGTTTGCGCGGCACATCGATACGCAAACTTTATGCATGACTGCACAACTGTGCCACAGCAGGCAACTACGTGTATTTTGGCACACTCTTATTTGAACATACTCGTACCTGTCAGCATGTGTACCTGCAGGAAGGTCTCCTTGACAGTCCTTAATGTTCCCGTACACACAGTCAGCGTCAATGTTGTCGGGAGTTCAGGTACGTACACAATTTGGGAACAAACAGAAATTTCGGCTGGCGGAATAGTGCAGAGGGGGAGGATTTTATGATCTTATTGAAATTATTGGGAATACTCGTAGAGTGTAATCACGATGTGATTATTGTATTCGTACCAATTTTATTCAATTTCAATGACAACTTCGATTAAGTACATTTCACATTTTGAGAGTTGCGCCTATCAAACTAAAACAAGTTTATGAATATACTAGGGAGGAGATAAGAGTATTCCGTCAATTGAGGCTTTTATATTATTTGAATCCTTGTCCATTACTCACGTTTGGTTTGAGTTCATTGCGTCCTCAGTTGACATCTTTTACGGCAGCATATGCGAATCGATTCTTGCCTCTCTTTGATTTACTACATTTGAACATATGGCATTTAGTTATTCCATGGTCAAAAGTAGGTGTGCTTAAGGATGGGCAACATATTCAAACAATGGTAAACGTAGTCAATGATTAGCGTATCAGCTTGTTCTAACTCTTCACTATTTGCATATTAAAATGTTTAATAAATTTCCTCATATCCTTGCTGAAACCCTTTGCATTACTGAACCCAAATACCAAATGTGTCTGTCTGTTTTATTTTGTCCATGTTTACTTATCTCAAATGCTGTGTCGCAACACGAGTTCATGTCTGGTTGAGCCTCCAATGTCAATTCTTGTGACATGCCGCAGCTAACCTCCGGCCGACAGCATATGTTGGGATCCTTCGCATGCGTGCATGTGTACGTCTTTATTGCCTGTATTGAGAGTCCACCCTTGGCTCAAGCTTTGCCACTTCATCGGCAGTAAAGCCATTTTAAGCACCTGCTTTGTGCTCGTCAGAGTTACGAGGGTAAACAAGAATATTTTTGATTATGCTCGTAGCCAGTTTTGAATTTTCACTTTTCATTGAGCCTTTCGAGATTTCTGTGATGAATCCTTTTTCCTGCGGCATTTCCGCTTTTATGTCATTCGTGATGTCAGCGTAAACATGGCATATGCTGTTATGGCCAATTTTGCGCAAAATCTTTTTACTGGTTTGTTATGAAAGAAAACGTGCACACCTAATTTGTCGAGCGATTTGTAGATTTATGTGTGATCTACTCGAGTAAATCCTTTACGCAGTGATAGAAAAGAAAATAAAACTGCACGCTTTTAGCTTTTCGTTGCGAGGATATGCAATGGAATTCAATAAAACCTCGATTCGAAATGGTGCTGAAGAATTCTTCCTCCCTTTATAGGCACCCAATAAAAGAGAATGGCACTCAACCGAAAATGTTAACGAAATTTATTGTTCATTTTTATGTTCATTTTATGCTTTGCATACTGGCTCTTTCGATACATGTGCGTACATTGAAATGCTCAAATTCCTTTAAAAGGTCGCCAGAACTCTCCCCTAGGACCGCTTTCGTAGCGCAATATACACACGATATCCTTGAATGAGTGTACAGGCCAAATAAACCAAAGTATTCCAACTTTTTGTGCTACTGCAGCGACAATTGAAAAGTGCCTCCACCAGGACGACAAACAATTTCATTCGCGGCTCAATTAAATTGAATAAATTTTTTTCTTTGCCTGTGGCGCGGGTACTCTGCCATTTTTTTCACCGAACAATGCAGAGGCTTTTAATAGCCACGTCAATTATGACCACACCTCGCTATAATGGTGAGCCCATTTGTGCAGAAGCTCTGAGCCGGAGCAGCACCTGGCGGAATATATGCAAATCGCAAGATTGCGTATAGATTTGCCAACGCCTGCCAATGGAGTCAGGCGCACATAACTCGGAATTCAGGGTTCACGGACGAGCTTTTCCATATGTAAATGTGCGGCGCTTTTCACGTTGAACCCTTTTCAGAGTTGGGTTGCCTTTTTTTGGTTCCTTTTGGATTTTTTTTGAAGAGCTTCTGTTCTGGATTTGCATATTTTAAATTTAGTTTCAACCGGTTGCGTACTCAATATGGTAAAGCGTGTTATTCATTTGCTTTATCTACATATATTTAATAATTTTTATATTTCATTTTGGCACTTGCGCAATTTTAAAACATTTGCCAAAGAAAAAAACCACACAATGCTGACACGCTGTATATTTATTAGCCATTAAATTGCCTCACTAGCACTTCATTATGCCGGCACCCTATAAAAAAATCAACGCAATCTGCGAAGAAGTCGTTTGTCAGCAGCCCATCAACAACACCGGCGGGAAGTGAAGAACTTACCCAACCGCCATGTAGCACCGCGGTTGAGGGGCTCTTAATGAACTCCATGCGGAAGCACTTCCGAGCATATGCCCAGCTTACAGTTTGCCATCATTATTATTGTCATCCTGATCCTGATTATCCTATCGTGTTTTAGCGGCAAGTTGACATCCGCTAATGTGATTCAAGTGAGCTGAGCCTTGCTGCTCATTATGCTTGGAGGCGAAAACTGTGTTGGTATGCAGGAAGAACGCCAGACACTTAAAAGGCGCATAGGGATTAGGTGGAAAAAGAAGGAGAAAAACAGCTACAAAGCTGCTGGCAAAAGGACACATGCTCAATGCACACAAAAGGAGCTTAAGCTGTACAAAGTTTCCGGTTTGAGAGGTCCTTTGTGTATTTCTCAGGAGTTTGCTTTGCCACACCGCGGTTTCACTTCCACAATTTTTGTGTTGTATTTCTTTTTTCTATTTAAAACGCAGAAATAATTACTTCAATGTTTAAGTGCGCTCGGCAACAATTAAGGAAGTCCGTGCTGACTTACTTTAGGCGACTGAATTAAATTTCAGCATAAGAGAAAAAACACAAAGTAGTCCCCTTGCCGCGCTTAGGGGACCACATTTCACTCACTCACTTAATTACCAAATAAACTGTTTCCACAGTGAGCGTGTTAATTCAGCCGTAGGAGTATTCCTGAAATGTTTGCGGTTAGAAGTCACATTAACTGCTTCGTTAACCGTAAATAATGGCCTTTATGAGTTAATATGAACTCAGACCATAAGCCACAGTCTGGAGTCCTTTTGTTTTTGTGTCGACCACAATAAAAGCTCAAATTATCACACTTGCCCATGTAGAAAGCCAACAAGTGTAGAGATGCCCACTTCCAGACACGGTTTGTTGGTGTTTTCTGCCACACTGGTTTTAATCAACTCACGGCAAGGGTCAACAATAAAGCAATTTTCTGGCAGACACTCACCTACCGCAAAATTCAGGAATTTGTATTTGGCTGGTTGTTGTACTTCCAGGTGAGAAAGGCATGTTAAGGACCACCTGCAGACAAGGGTCAAAAGTTAGCACTGCTAAGAGTATAAGCAAGTATTTGTTATGTGACTTAATGGCAGGGAAGAAGTTAATGCCTAAATGTGGCTCAAAATTAAATTTGCTGTTACAACAGAGCTCGATAAATGCAAATCCATTCATGAAGGGGGTTAAATTGTCTCGAAAGTGATCCAATAATTCGACCGGTAAAAAGCTCTTTTTTCTATGGGAAATATAAGTATAGTAAATACCCTTTTTCATAAAGAGTAAAGAGCTTTTCAAGTGAAGAATTGTTGGATGATAGATGAGACTCTTACCACAGTTGCTTTCAAGTCACTACTGAACACCGAACCGATGCTCCATATTGCGACTTTCTTAGTCGTTTTCTGGTCTTAGGAGTTCTTCCGTGTGCACGAGCAGCTTGTCCATTAGTGTCAACTAGATTGCATCATCATTTATGCTTCATAATATAACGAAGGGACACAACATTTCTAACGAGGCATCACTAAAGGCATATAGCATGCTCGTTTTATGATCGCAATAGCAACGAAGACCCAATGTTGTAGGCATAATATAAATGGAACATTCATATTTAGTTATGATTCACTTTTTCGGCGCAATACTCACATCCACAGCACCTGTACTCTAATAGTTGATAATCTAAGCTAACTTTCCTAAGCTATATTCAAGGCAACTATGATCAAATGGCTCAAAGTACGCATCAATCGTACAATATTGTTTCATTTGTCACAAATTGGTAAGGCTGAAATGCGAGTTAGATAGGAACATCAATCAGTCCAGAGCAGTACTAGTGCCTGTGTCATCACTGCTCGTTAGAATTGGTGACATCCCCCACAGAAGCGTTGAAGTGCCTCAACTCTGTGGTTTAATTGCCTCTTTCATTGTAAGCCAAAGCAAAGGCTTCCTAATTATTTGTTAGTTTAATCATGGCCAAATCAATTTAGACATCACTTTGCCGCTTCTTCCGCTCAGTTGCACAAGTTGCCTGCTTACTCGTACATTAAATACGATTTTAACATAACACTCGTACACCAAAAGAGGATGTAAAATCATGTGTGCGTATTTTGTATTAAATTTGTAATCTGTTTTTATCTGACCGCAAGTGCAGACATCCCGGCCACACTATCGCATTCATGTAACTGCTACGCAATAAACCCCCGTATGGCCGTTGCTGTATTTAAGCCTTAACGTACTCGTACATGCATTTGAATGCTGAACTGTTGCCAATGAAACATAATACCTACTAAGACCAGATTTCACAACACAATACTCTGCCTTGTTGTGGGCGGATGAGAAAAAGTGCAAATACCACAACGCCATAACAATGGAAAGTGTTAACAGAGCGTATTTGGTTTTGATTAGAATCCGTAGCCGACTTTGGGATTGTGTGGCATTCGGTTTTATGGATGACTACGTATACGAGTATGTTCATTTCATAATAAAAAACAGATATTTAAATAGGTTACTTCCACAAGGATGCAGCAAGACAGTTAAGCAAAGCTATTGCAGAAACTTAAAGTAACTCCGGATTAAGAAAATCTACAGGAAGTTTGTGTCAAATGAAGTTGAATTACATTGGCAACTGATGCTACCTGGTATGGTCGAAATATTGAGAACTGTGAAAAATAACTATAATGTGAACTTCTTCAGGAGTCACTGGCAAACTATGGAAAATAAATATAATGTAAACTCCTGCAGGAATCACAGGCAGACTATGAAAAATAAATATAACGTGAACTTCTCAGGAGTCACTGGCAAACTATGAAAAATAAATATAATGTAGACACTTTCTGGAGTCAGTGGCAATCGTGAGCATGATCATCGGGTGGTCAGAATGTGGGGTGAATCGCTGAAGCCCGATCCAAAAGAATAGTATGCTCTTCAGCTTGTTCGACTGCCGTACTTTAAGAGGAATTTGTTCGATAGTCTCGGTGAAGGCAGCATGAGTATTTTGAATGACTAAAAATATGGAAATGAAAATTGTTTGTGTCAAACAATACTTAAGGAAATACGACGAACACACAGGACAACAATAAAAGGACTCCTTCCTTCTTTGAAGCGGATTCCAAATAGACTAGACTCTAGAGTTTTACCTCATAATACCAGAATGTAGTTTCCCACATCATTATACCATTTATAAAGTGTTTCTTCATTATAATGCAGTGCTACATGTAGCTGCGAAGGCAGTTTTCTGTTGAAACCAGTCGTTCAGTTGTTGGAGCGTCCTCCTTAGATCACAGACTTATTTGGCTCCTCTGCAAATTGCTCTTATGGCCGAAAGTCAAGCATGAGTTGAGTGGGAAACGGGTTATAACTCCAGAACAGGAGAGAATGGTATAGTGTAGCATAGTATAGTATAGTATAGTATAGTATAGCATAATGTAGTATAGTATAATATAGTATAGTATAATATGGTGTAGTATATTTTAGTATAGTATAGTTTAGTAGTTCAACGGTTCACTATACGAGTGCAAACTATCTTTCTAATCATATCAGATCTCCTCATAAATACTTAAGTCCATATTGGCTTTAAAATTGTCGTCCGTGGCAGAATTATATATGTTCCTAACTCTACGTCCCTCTTTGGATATCCTTCTAACATTCTAAGAGCAATTTTTCCACCCCATTGTTAATAAAAAGTGGCATTCTCAATATTATTCTAACATTACTCGTAGGAGTGCTAAACTTTGTAGGAGAAAGCATGAAGTTGTCGCAAATGAATGCGCCGTTCAATTACAGTGCATGGGAGTGACCACAAAGGCCTGAACCACTGAGTAAACAAAAACTGCAGCAACACAACTCTGTGATGTGAATGCGGTTTGGTGCATTTCCATTGAAAATGTGATTACTTCCGCAGAGGAAACCTCACATTGCACAACATAATAAAAATGTTGAATGCATTCCATGCGGACTTTAATGATGCCAATGCCCTGCATTATAATGTCTGTATATGAAGCAACTCAACATGTCGATACCTGCTGGCAGTGTGGAAGTGTTTCAGTAATTTATAATAAAAAAAGAAAATGTGTTGAAGCAACTTTTTATCCCATAGTTCAATAAAAATCAAAACTGTTAAGTCCGATTTGGCGTTGCTTTTGCATGTGAACATTTCTAGGGAAAAAAGGTCTCAATCCATTAAAGTGAAAATCATTGTCCATTTGGAAAATTGCACCATAGTCAGAAATAGCCAAAGTAACAATGAAAGGGACCAAAGCGAGGAGAAGGCAAAAAATAACGCAAAACGCTTCAGCAAGGAAAGCACAACTGCACATGCATTAAATTGTGAGAGCGGATGCGTGAGGGAGTGTGTGAGAGAACATTTTCGTATGTGTGTGTGTGCCTTCTTGGAGAGCTGGGTGTGTATGCGGTAGGAAGTAATAAAACGCTTTTACGCCAACATGGATTTCTGCTGACTTTGAATAAGGCTCTGACTGAGCGACGGAGCTGTTGGTGCTACTGTAGCGACAGCAGCAACTCCTCCACAGGAAGGCTAAGATTGTTGCGCCAATTATTCACGCAGCTCAGCAGCTTGGCATTTCAACGCACCCACATTCACAAATGCACACACACACGCATATAAAATACTCATACATGCACCCATAAATGTTTGCAAACGCATGCTAATGTACGCTTGCTGAGCAGTGCATCACGAATTGGCTTATCCTTTGCTCACCGCGTCGTCCTTCTGGTGGTTCGTTCGTTCGTGAGCCCGCACAAATGTCCATTTATGCAACCTGGATGCCATTTGCTATAATATTCCCAGCCATCCAAAGATGGTGCTATGTGTGCCGAATGTGCGCAATTTCCGTTTCCGCTTCGGTTTCCGCTTTGCATACGACTGCCCGCTTAATGCCGTTCGTGTGCGTTGCCTGGTGTTATAATCTGTAATGTCTGTCAATTCAAATGCATGTCAGATATATGCAAGCGTAGATGTTGCTCAAATTGCTGACGAAATTGCTTTGTGGTGATTTCTGTGTGTGATTTCGCTTACCCACGCTTAAACGTACGAGTCTCGAGGCGCTTGCTTCGGAGCTGTCTCTCAAAAGGTGATATTTTCCAGTAGACGCGTTTTGAATTGCAATTTCAGTGAATCGCAAATGGGTAACTGGAAAGTCTTTTTGATGTAATCACTTATCAGGGAAGAGTCGCACTCTAATAGTGTGATTAATTGCTGTTTGTGTTATGGAGACATGATTGTGTAATTGAAATGTGAGAGCATGAGGTACTAGAACAAATGATAGCTAAATGGTGTCCTTTAGTTATTTCTCAGAAAGCAACAACACATCAACTATGAACCCTCCCAGGCAACTACTCTAACCTCCAGATAACTACTCTAAGAAGAAGATTAACACTTCTTTAATTAGTTTGCCTTTAGTTCTAGAATATTCTTATCGCTTCTGCAGGCATGTCTCGCTTCTGAACTCAACCATCAGGATGCATCTCCTTTCTTTTATTTCAACGGTTTCAAAGGTCAGTACAGAAACACTTATGACTAGTTGTATATCATTTATGACTAGTTGTATATGGCTTTTAGCTAATTACTTTTCATTTATGACTTATACTTAACGACTCATCACTAAAAACTTTCATTAACGGACTTCACCTAATAAACTTTAGCTATTATTCATATCATGGGACTGTTGCATCAGAATTCTCCAACAATCTATGACTTGAAACGGCGAATTTTACCCCCCTCGGATTTCGAGCAACAACAGCTTTGGAAACTGCAGTGCTAGTGCCAGCAAACATCTTCGGAACCAACTCGTTTTATGTCAATCGAAAAGGAATCGCTTTCCTTTGCCACTTTCAATATTCTGATATTTTTGTAAGCAAATTGATATTCGCCTCCATCACTTGATGCAATAAGCTCGCTTTTCTTCTCAGCTGCTCTGCGTCGTAAACCCAGCCAGGCGAATTCCATTATTTGCACTTCGTTGCTGCTCCGTCTGCAGTTTATATTCCGACTCAGTGCATTTATGAAGCGCTTTCAGCACCTTTGGCGTCAACGTCTTCCTACAGGATTATACCATCCGAATAGGAAACTCAAATCCGAATGAATACTCGCACAACAGCACTGGCAGTAGCAGCAGTAGCAGAGGTAGCAACAACACAAAATATTTATTGCTTCTGACAAGTCGTAAATATTGCATGCAACCTCATGGTACACAAAACAGTGTTGGAACGCTCGCTTACAATGCTCCCTCTACGCCGATGACTGTTGCTCTGGCAGCTCCTAATGGCGCTGCTACGTACGTACGGACGAGTATTATGTGTGGCAGTGTACATTGTTATTAGCAAACATATTGATGCAGACTTGCTTGCTAGCTGGGTTGCTGCTTAGTTGGTTGATTCCTTGCTTTCCATTGGAGTCCTGGCTGCTGATTTTCCGTGCGATTTCCAGCAAAAAGGGAAAATTTTCGTATATTCCATAATTCTACACATCCATACCCAACACCGACACCAATGCCAATACCAACAGCAACAGCAACACCAACACCAACACCAACAACAATACTTCAATATCCTCTGCTGCAGTTGGGGTGGCCATTGTGTTTGTGCTCCAACTGGATAAACATTTTGTTGAAGCAGAGCTTTAGCATAGAATTCTATTTTGGGGTGGGGCGTGTGCGTGTCCTGTTAGTGTTGTTGCTATTGTTATTGGTGTTGTTGCAGCTGCTGCTGCTGCTGTTTGTTGTTGTGCTCTGTACCACTATTGAACGTGTCGGACAAATATTCAAATTTGTTGCTTTCCGTTATTATAGTCAGTGCGGTTATTGTTGGTGTGGCTTTCATTGTTTGCTGTTATTTCGCTATTTCCCTGTGTCGTTACTGGGTTTTGTTTAATTTCGTTTACACCATTTATAGTCCGGAATGAATTAAGGATATTAAAATTCTCGTATTACGAGTATTCTTAGCATTCGTCTGATTGCATCTCTTGCTGGGCGGTGGTTGGCTCAGTTGCTGCGGTCACAGCACCAACGAACGCAACTCCATTGTTTCTGCGTTTATTACTCTCAGTCCCTTTGTTGATTGTGTGAATGGTTTCTTTTTGGCTATTCTAACGGATATTAATTCTATGGATTCTAATAATCGTAAATCAAAGCCAAAGCACAGATTTCAGAACTTTCAATTACTCCAAATCTCTTTTAACGAGCCTTCCGTGCGTCTCGTTGCGTGTTTGGTAGCTTTTTGCATAATTATTCAATCTGTTGTTCCAGTATCCATCTTTTGTGGAGCTCCTTCTGCTCTGTAGGAGCAGTTTTAAACTCCCGCCGTTTCGTTGATCGTTTGTCATTAATTTTAAATTGGAGCCGGTTTAAGCACGAGTATTGCACCAACGTTCTGTGAGTAATCTGCTAATGAAGTTATTCATCCACCCGACTGTGAGCCTCACTTCTGCAGCCACAGGCAAAAGTTCACGTAGTGTCCTTGGTTTTGAATTCTACACGACTTCGTCATTAAGCATTGACATGTCTGTGAGCAAAAACTGTCCAATTTACAGAATTGCCGGCTGGGTAAAATGTTTGCAAATGTTTTTACACTGCAATCGCCACGTGCAATTACATCCCATCAAAACTCGAGAGCAATTGACAACATGCTGAGCGAAAATTGCTTCATCTTCTGGGATAAAAAAGAACCAAAAAATTCCACCCAAACAAATCTTTTTTTCAGGTTTTTTTCAGGTCCTCAACTAAACTTCAACAGCAGAAACGTCGCCATCATCATTTTGAAAATCTGCTGAAATTTGTGTTCATCAGCCACGCAAGCTGAAAAAAAGTGAAAATCCGGCGCTCCCGAGGCCAATTGCTGATCTGCTGATGTCGTGCGCGGTGGCAACACAATTCCAAACGGCCACAATGTACGTTCCCAGCGAGCAAGTAAGTGAACTCTGCAGCAGATTTCGCTACTAAGACTGGCTCTTCCATTGTG
Source organism: Clusia tigrina (assembly GCA_920105625.2). Taxonomy (NCBI): domain Eukaryota; kingdom Metazoa; phylum Arthropoda; class Insecta; order Diptera; family Clusiidae; genus Clusia; species Clusia tigrina. The sequence continues at coordinate 180,782,285 of OV050033.1, forward strand.
CCACATTGCAGTGGAGCTGCAACGGATTGCTGCGTATTCTTTTGCGTTTTGCTCAGTTTCCTTGATGCTTCTTTTTCAGCAGCTCACAACGTAGTTGCTTTCATGCTTGAACCACTGAAGGTGTTGTTATTCCACTTTCCAGTTGAGCTGCCACTTTTTTCCGCAGCTTCCGCTCTGTGTGCGAATTCGATGGGATTGGTGTGGCTGCTAATGCAGGTATTCGGTATTTTTGCTGATGTTGTCACACGCAACTGATATGCTCACTGAGGGTTTCTTTGCACGCTTAACTAGCTGGAGCAACTGTTTCAATTGGTTTCGCTTTGGCTTTTCGCAATCAGAAAGTTCGATTCCCTCAACGCTGCTGGGTCGTTTATTATCAAAGTCATTGGCTGCACTTTGCAGTGGTGAGCATAATAAATTTTTGCGTTCTACCACTGGAGTGTGACAAATTAATTAAAATGTCTGCTCCCCATGGAAGCTCTCCAGTTATACGTGCTCCTCCAACGAGATGCAAGGATGTTCTGCTTCTTTGAATACCAAAAAGCCAACACAAGTTTAATGAGGTTTGAGAGCTCGGAGTGTGCATCATTGAAACGATAGAGGACTTTAATTGAAGCTCTTCGTCTCCATCTTCCTGCAGTAGTCACTCGTAAAATTTTACATATTTTTGACTCTATCAGTATTTAAATTTGTTCAAGTGTTCATCTAGAGAGGATAACATGCTCCTCTTTAATTGCACATATAAATGCTTGTACAGAAGGAGCCACTAAAGTCATGTCAAAACTTTAATGAGACTTATTAAAGCAAATTGCACCTGCATTTCAAATTTTGTGCTTTTAGCAGTAATACATTAGTCAACGGTGCACACACACATCCATCCACACAACCAAACCATCCATCCATCCACCCATCCATCATGCCAACCACAGCCACAATCAGCCTGAGTAATCCTGCCTATGCAAATGCACTCTCGACGCTGCAGCTACGTGCTGATACGACTGATGATGATGTTGCTGTTGCAATTGCTATTGCTGTTAATGTTGTTGATGTTGATGTTGATGTTTCTCTTCTGGTTGTTTTTGTTGTTGTGAATTTGTGGCCAACAAACCAAACCCCAATTATGTCAACATTCATTTCAAATGCTTTTTCTAAAATATCATGTTCCGTTTATTTTGTTTGCATAGGTCTATATTATTCGAAATATATCCTTGGCACCAGCACCGGAGACGACCGAGAGCAGTTGCAATTACTGCATTTTGCATTGGCTTCTCGATTTGCATCTGAGCAAGTGAACTCGTTTTAAAGCAACATTTGAGTGCAGAGTGCAACATAGAATTTGTGTGGTTACACTTGGCCTACATTTCGGAATGGATATTAAAGCTCTTCTCAGAGTGTGTTTGTATGGGTGTGCCTTTTGCGCAAATCTAAAAGCAATGCATCAAATGGCTCCGATCCAGAAATTACTTACCAATTACACTTGTGGACTGCATAAGGTCCACATTTGCAGCACAATTTAGGCTGCGCTGATGTTTGGCTCCGTGGAAGTTTCGGTCCAGAAGGAGAAATATGTAAAGCTCCTCATATCGCAAAGCTGCCAAAATGGTATGTAACTGAATAATGAGTTTCGAAACATCAACATTACAGTGATTGTGACGAAATTGGAATTTACATGGATGAATAAACATGAGTAAACATCTTAAGTCATTAATGAAAAGTTATTAGTGATAAGTTGTTAATGAAAAGTTATTAGTGATAAGTCATTAATGACCAATCATAAATAACGACACAAATGACGCAATATCCTTTACATTCTTGACTGAAGTAGTACTGAAATGTGTCCTTAAAAGCAGACAAAATAAATAAGAGGCAGCTGAGTCTTAAAGAGTCTGAGCAGTTATGACTTGGAAGCAGAAATGATAGGAGTGTTTTCAATAAAAAATGAAACTTCGAGTATTTCATTGTGTATCAATTATATTTTGTCTATTATAACTTACATTAATTAAATAAAACACTTTAATCATAGCAAACTAATTAAATTGTGAATTAATTGACACAATCCAGTGATCGAACTATCAGCAAAGCTAATTTTCGTAGAATATTGTGTAATGTAAATACGCTTTGTAGATAACTATTTCAAACTATATATGAGGATTTTGAATTTAGTGTTAGGACTGAAAATAATATAATTTTTACTCTTAAAGTTGTCCCAAATTACATAATTCCAAGTTTTCCTATCACTCAAGTTGTTCTGATAACATTAAAGCCCTCATTCGACAAACTCAATTGCAGAATAAGAACTTAAAAGAAATTCGAAACTATTAAATAACAATCCTTCCATATTATCCTTTATGAATGCAATCAGCAAGAAGTCAAAAGGTGCCAAGACAGTTGTTCCTCTGAGACTCTCCAAATTTTATTGCAGATATGTCGGTAAGTGAGTAGCTGAGTTGTCATAATAAAATAACATGAAGTGTTCACAATGAAAGATATCTGGAAAGAATGTACCTCTGATTCTGTCCAAATTTCAGTGCAGATATGTCGGTAAATGGGTAGCTGAGTAGCCATAATGAAAGAACACGAAGTGTTCACAATAAAAGACACCCGGAAAGAAATTGCTGGTGTTCCCTTCGGCATTAACATTATAACAATCCTTCAGTGGAGTTGGGTGTTGATTCCCTATGATTGATTCCCTCTATTCGTTGGGTTCCCTGGTGTACAATACTACAGTTTTTGCATATGAATGAACCCCCGCAGCATCCACAAATGTTCAAAATAATTGTTTCACAATTCTGTGATATATTTGCTTGCACCCACAATGCGAATTGTTTCATTACAAAATAGTTTTGACCACATTCCGTACATGCGGCATTTTATATTGACCAAATGCTGCAACTAATTAACTATAACCAGAGTTGATTGATAACAGATTTACCCGAGTGGTTTGTTTGCAAATTGAAAAAGCAACAGAAACACGCATACCAAAATACTCGAACTGACTCTAATAAATTTTAACATTAATTTCTGTTGAGTGAAATTCATTCGGAATTTGTTGAATTCATAAATTATTTGCACAAACCATTTCGGACATTTTTCCATAAATTTATTGAATAAATTCTAATTATAAATGAGTATAAACACAGCGGTCAACTGAAAATGCAGGGAGCGGTTTCAATTTGTAAAGAGAAGCTTGCCACGTACTCGTATATTGAGAGGGAAACTAGAATTCTAATTGACTTGTCATTCATCACACAAAAAATTACCCCAGAATTTAAAGAACTGCAATGCCTTTACAGGCGAATGTGAGCACTTTGAAGGCTCTGCAAGGCTCACTTGATTTGTCATTCCGCAGACAAAAAATGTGCCTCATAATTTAACGAATTACAATCCCTTCACAGGCGACTGTGAGCACTTTGAAGCCTCTACCAGTAGGTTCACTTGAACCAATGTAACTACATATCGGTAGTGAAGCTACATACTCGTATAGGCACTTTTTTGTGCCTGTACTTCAAAAGCTCCTCCTTTAAGAGTCTGATGTCCAATGAAGACAATTAGGTACACAAACTATGGAAACTGTCCCTTAAGTCTGAATCCGCCACTGAGTTTTGTGGTTTTTAGTGTTTTTCCCTCAGCTTCAACACACATTAAAAAATACTAACTACTTAATTAAATTTAAAATTTTCTATCAGATTTTTAATGTGCAAAATTAATGTACCATCAAATATTTTATTTGATTAACTTAAATTTTTTTCAAATATTTTCCACATGTTTGAAAAATTTGCTTGCAAAAAGTTGCTTAATATATAAAATGTTAGAACCAGAAAGAGGTAACTTTTTACTGAGACTAGTTAACGAAATCTTTCACACGCTGAAACATAAAAGTCACACAACAACACAAAACTGACACGCCCCAATTGGAAAAGTAACGCGAAAAAATCTTATTAACAAATCGCGCTAGGCATGAAGGAGTTCCACGATCTCTGCACTTTCTGTTTCTTGTATGAAAATAGAAAAAATACATCCACCCACTTTTCTTCTGGAATGTCCTTCTATCAGACATGCCAGATAATCAAGGAGCCTGGTACAGCTGAAAAATGAAGTCAAATGCTTTGTGTGAATTGGGGGTGTGAATTTTCTTGCAATTGGGGGTGTGAATTGTCTTGCAATTGGGGGTGTGAATTGTCTTGCAATTGGGGGTGGGAATTGTCTTGGAATTGGGGGGTGTGCGGTCTTCCATTCCGACTTTAGAGATCTTTTGTGCCCCTTCATGGATTCAGAGTATTTCTTTGAGCGCATTTTCCTCGATAAATTTTAGTGTTAAACCCATTTTGCCCAGACTAATGTGCTCATCCGATACTAGATGATTACTCAAATGCTTCTTTCTTTTATTCATTAGTGCTGGGCATGATCCCTGCACGTGTTTCGCGGTATCATTTTCTTCCCTGGAAAACTCTCAAATGCCATTTGAGTCGATTCCCAGCTTTATTAGGTGGCAATTCGACCTACAGTGCCCTGTTAGAACCCCTGTGATAATTCTTAGATTATTATTATTTAATTCTATACCATCTTTGAAACGATTTCATTGTGATAGCCCTGGTAAATAGTCCCAGTGTACTCTCTTTTGTTCTACTTCCTGCATGACTGAGGATAAGTTGCCCTCTGCTAAGCCATCGACTGGTTCTGGGCCTACAAGCGGAGAGACTGCTCATTTCCTGGGAAATTTGCCACCCATTTCGTTGCCTGGAACCCATAGGATCTATACCTGATTATTTTGGCCAAGGATGTTTAGCTTATCAATGCACTAAATCGCCAGTTTTGATGTCACCTGGTTGAAGTTGAGAGTTGAGTGCTTTAATTGCTGCCTGGCCTTCAGTTCAGGTTGAAATAAACGCACCTGTCTATCGTATAAATTTCCGCTTGAAGGATGCTTGTGTTCTTGACTAGTTTTTCCGAGTATCTTTGCCCCGGCCCAAATACAGCTGCTCCGGCCCAAATACAGCTGCCCCGTCTCCTTCATCAGTGAGGGACTCATACGTGTACCTTTCTATCATATTCTTGTTTATCTTGTAAGTTTTTGATATACCTTCCCAGATCTGTTTATTACTAGGTTCGGTTTTGGATCTATTTATAAAAACTAAACTTTGGATGCATCGTGTCCCGCGGCATCGAAATTTGAGGAATTTGTCTAGCAAGAATATCAAGCTTCTTGCTGTTTAGCCAACTAACTGAGCCGATGCTATATTTTGTTCTTAGAATAGCACTCCTCGCTTGGATATGAATGTGAAGTTTCCATCAGATCGGCTAAAAATTTTTTTATTTAGATCAGACCATATATATTTAGATCAAATCATATATACCAGATATCTATATTTACAACCATTTTGTTTTATGAAATTCCAAAAAATGTTAAGAAAGGTTTGTTCTTTATAAACATTTGCGTCACTAGTTTGCATGTGCTTGATAGTTTCAAAATGAATTGCAATGTTACCGACTGCATTCTCAAGAACACCTTAAAAAAGGTCTTATTTCGCAACATACATTTACTCGTACTAAGTCATTACATGGCAGGCATTATATTAGAGATTCTATTGAAAACGCTTGTGCAATTTTCCCACAGGGATCACACTCTCTCATTCATGCACTCATGTCCACATTTCATTAAAACTTTGCAAATTAATTCGTTAATTAAAGCAGCAACAAAATTTATGTTTCGCCATATTTTAAAACAACAAAAAATCCTAATCGTGAAAGAGCAGGAACTCCAAACAGAAACAACAGCAACAATAACAGCAGCAGCAGCTTCAAATTGAACAGCAACAACAACAAAGTTTCGAAATAAAGCACTCATCCGCAGTTAACCGCACTGACCAATATGTCAGTTTGCTGCCGCTGCTGTGAACCGAGCAGCAGGCGCGCCGAGGGACGGACGTACGCGCATTTTTAGCCTCAGTCGCTGTGCGTGCGTGGTTGCTTAGTTCGCAGGCGAGTGTGGGAACGACCGAGCGAGTATTTATGTGAGTGCGCATTTGTGCGTGTGTATCAATGTTCGTCCTGTACTCTGGCTGGTGTCGTTATTGTTATATTTGTGCTGTTGCCATTGTTGTTGTTGTTGTTGTTGTTGCCACTGACACAGAACGCGCATTTAAAATTTATTCATTCCAGCTGATTGCAAACAACCGCAAATATGCGAAAGTTCACACATCAACTTCATTAAACACGATTTCGCATGTACACACCCATACAAACATTTGCGAGAGAGTGTGTGTGCGTGCGTGTATGGGAGCATCCTTGCATATTCACACTTTTTATTTAGCCAAGCACAATTTTGCGTCGATTTTAATGTGCGAAAATAAACCAACTTGAAATAAAGAATAAATTTTGTTTTTTTCTCCCACACAGTGCGAAATTAATAAATAAGGGAGTTTTTGCAGTAAAGTGGCTGCCACAGCAATTGAGGTATTTTCATTCGAGTAAGCCACAAATGCGCGCTGCCTGCGTATACAAAAGAGATAAACAAACATTTCTGCTTTACAATAACAACAAAAGCCGCAAGAACTCATTTTGGCTAAATTGTATTTTTGCACATTCACAGCGCTCAACAATTGAGGCAATGCGAGCCATTTTGTTGCTAAATGGATGATGTTTGAGAATGAATGGGTGTGAGAGAGATATAAAGGATGAGATTAAATAATTTCTGAATGCTTAGACGCACAGAAGGAAGTGAATCCTTATGGAATTTGCTGTTTGAAGGTCATACCTACGGGAGATAGGCATCTAACTTTCAAACCTTTACTTGCTTGCTAGTTTGGGTGTAGTTTCTTAGACGAACTTTCTTACTTACCTTTTTACTTTATTCTACCATATTCAGTGAAGTTCGATACAAACATATGTCACGTTTGTTCTTCCTTACGCAAATTGATCGAATGAAATGATAACAGATATGGACGCTTAACCAGATTAGATTAGCTAATTTAGCTGACAAACAAACATACTGCCTGAAAATTTAATTATGTGATTTTGTAGTATGAGGTGCATTTTTTCACCTTCAAACAAATTCATATCCAGCCAAAAGCGAGGAGAGACATACTAAGGACAAAATATAGCATCTTGTCAGGTAGTTTTGCTAAACCGCAAGATGATTGATATTCTTACTAGATAGATTCCTGAAATGTCGATGCCGCAGGACATGATGCATCCAAAGCTTTATTTTCATAAGACGATCCAAAACCGAACTTACCGAAACAGATCTGGGAAGGTATATCAAAAACTTGCAAGATAAACCAGAATATGATAAAATGGTACACGGACGGTTCCCTCACTGATGAAGGAGCCGGAGCAACTGAATTTGTGCCGGGGCAAAGGTAGTCGGAAGCACTAGTCAAGAACTCAAGCATCCTTCAGGCGGAATTTTATACGATAGACAGGTGCATTTATTTGGACCTTGAAATTAACTATCGGAATAGAAGAAATGCCATCCTATCTGAAAGTCAGGCAGCAATTAAAGCACTCAACTCTCAACCTCAACCAGATAACATGAAAACTGGTGGATGGAGTGTATTGATAAGCTGAACATCCGTGGCCAAAACAATCAGGTAGGGATCCTATGGGTTCCAGGTTACTTGGGAGTTTCTGGTAACGAAATGGGTGAAAAAATAATACTTGTTTTTACGTGATGCTGAGAATAATCCTACTATTCTTAGACAGAGTTGCATAAATTAGTTTTGCTAATAGTTCAATCACTGGATTGTGTTAATTAAAGCATACTCCCTCAATAGTTCTCTTACATAAACTATAGTTCACAAAAGTTATTTCGCACGACTTTAAAATCTTTCACAGAGGTTTCATTTAATAGCTGTTGTGTAGATTCTGTAGTACTATTATCGCTTCGTATTCCATTCGTTCACGAGGGTGGGGCAATAAGTAAATTGAGGAATACTCTATTCGGCAACAAACGGTTTATTTTTCAACATGGTCTCTTTTTAGCTTGATACACTTCACCCAACGTTTGCTTATGTCCATCAAATAATACTATTGCTCCAGGCTCTGAAAATAGGCATTTTCTTCGTCGATGACCTCTTTATTCGACCCATATTCCTTACCGCCCAGTCATTTCTTCATATTTGGACACAGGAAATAGTCGCATGGGAGCTGAATCAGAATAATATGCTGGATGAAGGAGCATTTCGTAACCTAATTCATGCAATTTTGCATTGCGACTGCGGGATTGCGCGCGGGGCTTTGTGCTGCTGGAAGATGACTTTTTCCTCGCCAAATGCGTTCAATTTTGTTTCAAATCGATCCAACAGTTCTGCATAATATGCGCCGGCGGTCGTTTTACTCTCGTTATTCCGTATTTATGACACGTTGTTTGTGACTCCCTGTTTATGACCCTCTGTTTATTACTTCTGTGTACGACTTTGTATTTATGATTGGATGTTTATGACTCGCTGATTATGAATTGTTCTTTCGAGCATTGGTGTGACTTCTAAGTAATTTACTCTCATTACTCACTAATCAATTTTTATAAGAGTGGAATAGAATGTTGATCAATGCCTTGTCATAAATCACGAAACGTGTATTTCTTGACAATATTTTGTTGTCATCCAATACATAGTTTCAACTTTAGGGTTATTTACTGGGTTTCTTCAAGTGGCCCTATAGATCCCCGCTTTGTTCGCTTTTAACTTATACGAGTACGTTGTCATTTACGTTGTCATTTAACTCGCATTCCCCGTTTGATTGTATACGCATAGTTTATTACATTCTTCTAGTTTGTAGGGCATATCACAGGCGGTCGACTTTAATCTATTTTGCTAGTTTTGTTGGTTTTTTTTTGGCGAACTTTAAATTGCTTTCCCGCAGCACATTTCTGCAGTGGTACTGCGAGATTTTCAAATTTGCCATTTGGAAAATTTAGCCACGAAGTTAAGAAGTTGCACCGAACCGAAACAGAACTTTAGCGCTGGTCGCTTTCTTATTTTCTAAAATTTATTTTCGCCTCAAGTGGCTGTCATGGTTGCGCGCTGCTCCGTGCTGCCCCCCAATTGTGCTACCAGTGGCAGTGCAGCGACGACCGTGTACGCACGCAGTTGAACGATGAATTGGCCAAAGTGCTTAGGGGCTTTTAATTTAAGTGTTACACTGCGAGGCAAGCTAACAACTTGATTCGCTCCTTCATTCATTCATTCGTTCATTGTTGTTAGTTAAAAGCGAAAAATGCGATTTCTTTAAAAGGACTGATGCGTTGGTACTTTTGTGCGGCTGTCGCTCTGGTCTCAGGGGTGGCGGCTACGGTTGCGGACATTTCCTCACCCACTGCTTTTGTTTAGTACAACTTCATTTTTGTATTTTACCACCGGTGGTGGCGAACTTTCTTGCAATTGCCGGCCATTAAGCAAGTAATCGGGAAAGTCAAAGTGCACTCACTTGGTGCACAACTTTTAATGTACGCAGAGGGACTGACAAAATACCCCACCACCGCAGACCAGCAAAAACGGTTGACGGTGTTGCCGCCGCTAAGAGAAGTCTTTGCTTGATAAACGAAAAACTTTCCGAATAATCAAGTGTAGCAATTAATTCAGGAAAATGGGTGCAGACATTTGTTTCGGCGCATGTAGCACCTAAAGCAGCATGAATGCAACTGGAAACGCATTGTGTTGCCGCTGTTGACGCTGCTGCTGCATGTTCACTGCGGCAGAGCACTTTCTTGTGTTCGGGGTTTATTACCCAAAACCTTCGCACACATAGTTGAGCAGGAATGCTGCATTCTTTTGTAAATTGTATGCGTAGGAAATGTTGAAGTTGCTCTTGCTACGAAAAGTACATTTTATATGTTCACGTTTTCACTCAAGGACACAGTCGCTCACACAACATACCAACTTGTGGGGTGGCAGAGATTTATCACCCCAGTGGCAAATTGCCACCCCACAGTCAGGCAGTGAAGCCCTTTACCAACTGAAGGCATTATAACACAACTATAGATGGTTTCTACTAATTTAAAGCTTTATAAACACAGCTCCGTAAATCTCTATCGAGATAGTTCTATAACGCTTCGGAACTAGAATTTATAATGTTATCAAGTTCAAGCACATATGTAGGTTTGAATATGAAACTGTAGATGGTGTATACTACATTTACACTTTGTAATTAGTGCTCTAAGCCTTTATCAGGATAATTTTATAAGGCTTCGAATGCTATCAAGTTCAAGTAAAAAGGTTTGAATATGAAACTGTGTATACTACTTTTAAGCTTTGTAATCAGTGCTCTAAGCCTTTATCAGGATAATTTTATAAGGCTTCGAATGCTATCGCTTTCAAGTACAAAGGTTTGATTGTAAGACTATAGACGGTTTATACTAATATTAAACTTTATAAGCAAGGCTCTGTAAGCTTCTATCAGGATAATTTTATAAGGCAAGGTTCAAGTGCATAGGTTTGATTATAAAATTGAAATTTATAATTCTTGCCGCTCTTTACGCTCAATCATTTAATCCTTTATACCGTTTATATTTATATAGGTTTTCTCTATTGTATCCTTACTATTGGAAAGCTTTGAACGTTTTTATAATGTCAATAGCTAGTATTTGAATATTATCAGCTTTTTTTAAAGTTTAAATATGGTTCATCACAATAATTCAAATGAAATTTTCTGAAAAAGGATTGTGCATTTTAAAGTAACACTATAGTAACATTAAAGGAAGCTAGATCCCTCATCTGGATTACTCGAAAATATATGAATTCTTGTCGAAAATTAACCTGACAGAAGATTTATAGATGAGACTATCCTCATCTTTTAAATAAATAGGGGCATCACAATAGATCTTTCAGGTCGCAGTGTATAACACCCTTAAATATATCTATCTATCAAACACAAAAGGACCGAAATTTTCCAAAGATGCTATACTATAGTAACATTAAAGGACCAAAGGTTTCCAAATATGATATTTGAGGGAGAATAAACTTAGTATTATAGTCAATTAAATTTCATAATTCCACCGACTTCGAAACAATTCAGTGCAAAGAAACACCATAAAGAAATACTAAGGACTCCTGATGAAGATAACATTTATAATTGTATTTAAGAAACATACAATAGAAAGTCAAAGAACTTAGTTAAAGAAAAATGTGAACTCTGATGAGGATAATAGGATATAAGGAGAGTTTAACTGAAAGCATACAAAAAATGATGAACATTTCCACGAAACATAGTCTAGAAGGTTATTTCATAATAGTAAATTGTAATGCTTTATCATTGCTTATAATGTGCATTATAATGCTTTATCATTGCTTATAATGTGCATCATAATCCTTTGAACTGTCTGAGCGAACTACATTATCTTTCCGCTTGCTTGCGGTGTCAGGTTTGCTGCTCATAATTTCTTATACAATTCAAGTGATGCTGGAGTTGCCTCTGTAGCGAAAAATGAACCATTCGAACATTAAGATATAAATCCCACCCGCCTTTTGATATGGTGGAAATTAATTAAAATTTTTCTTTAAATAATTACCTCATTTGTGTAATTAAATTTCCACTCTCTGCAGACCGCACACAAAAGGCGCATTTGCAAAACCAAAACGAACATAAAAAGGCACCCGAGTGAGGAGAAGCTTTATTTAAAAAGAAATGTGTAAATGTCCCATGCGGCTGAGTGTGATATTCATATAAAAAGGCACACTTCTCCACAACTTACATGCACACAACGCGACAGCGGCAGGCTGAGCCAGGCACAGGAGCGCACACAAGAGTGACAGGCAGCAACAAGTGTCACCGCTCCGAAGTGTGTGCGAATCTGCATTTAAACGCAATAAAACTACATTTTCATTATGCCATTTTTAATTCCTTTGCATGTTAGCAAAGAAATTTTCCCTGAGCTGCCAGACAGGCGAGTGCAGTAGGAAAGCGAGCAAAAAATGGCATTTTTAAAGCTCACCGCTGGGAGAGTGCACTTAAGTGTCGCACAAAAACAGTAATAAGGAAAGCACAGCATGGGGAAGAAATTAACACGGAATAATTACATTCTCATGCATGAAAGCAGTCGTCGCCATCGTCGCCGCCACCATCGCTGCCATGGAATTCCCAGTTGTCACAGTGACAATTGCATTTGTGGCAGCGGTGGAGAAGTTGTCTTCATTTAATGAGACAAGCAGTGAAAAAATACGAGTAACGACACTGGCACGGGAGAGATTTTTAAAATGACGCTAACATAACATTAAAAAGAAAACACAACTGCAAGGAGAGCAATTTTTTCAAGCGGAAGCGCTGCGGCATTAGACCTCCTCACTCAGCACAACCGTCAGCCGGATGTGACATGCGAATACATCAAAAACTGTTTAGAACTATGGGCAAAGTAAGCGCATAATGCTGATGAGCACAAAGGCGCGCTTCGAAAGTTGCGCGCTGACAAATTGCCGCATACTCGTACTCGAGGCAAAACACACTCTTCCCGCACGCTCGAAATGCGGTACGAGTTGAAGCGGCAAATTTAAATATTAGCGCGCTCATAAATACGACAACATCAAAGCGTACATGCAAAGTGTGTAGTCGACTGAGATGGGCGTAGGGCACGAGGTGCTTGCTGCTTGGCGTTCTCGTAGTTCTCCAGCGCTGAGCTGCAATGGCATAAACAAGGCAGTATGTGCAAGGTAAACACGCCCATGTACGGGAGATGGAGCAGAGCAGACGCCGTTTGTACGTAGTCGGGAAATGCTAATTCACTTTCTGAAAGTTTCGTCAACTCACACAGCTATTCTGGCATTTTGTTGCGCAAAGGCAAAAGTTAACAAAACGCAAACGGATACGGAACCGGAAGCGGAACTATTAAACAGATATGCTTGCTCTTAATGCACTAAAATATAGTAAAATTATGAAAAGCCATTTGATGCAGCTACACATGGTGAGGGGCTCGTGTTTGAGGATCACAGCTTGCACTCTGAGTCCAAAAATGTCCTCAACTCGTTTTGGTACATTTAGAAAATTCCAAGTAGAAAATTCCAAGTAGAAAATTCCATGTAGAAAATTCCAAGTAGCAAATTCCAAGTAGAAAATTCCAAGTAGAGAATTCCCAGTAGAAAATTCCAAGTAGACAATTCCAAGTAGAAAATTCCAAGTAGAAAATTCCAAGTAGAAAATTCCAAGTAGAAAATTCCAAGTAGAAAATTCCATGTTTAAAGTAATGGAATTAATATATAGAAAACATCAAAGTGGAGTAGAATATGTTGAACTATAGACACATTTTCCCGTAAGTAGGTATTATTGTCACCAAAGAACCTTTTTGCACCATTGAGACTGAACATGAATAAGAACTATATTAAGTTATGCTTCGAATAGACTAAGTATAGGTTCCGTAATTAATGTCCTAACGGGACACTGGGCCCTGGGTACTCACGGTTGTAGGCTGGGGATTGTCTCTAACTACATCTGCAGGAGTTGCATGGACGAGGAGGAGCAAGAGTCCACTGAACACATGTTATGCACGTGTCCAGCGTTGTCCAGAAGGAGGCCCACTTTCCTGGGAGACCACTTTCTGTACTCTTTGGGAGATATCTCAAACAAAAAGATTAGCTCCATCAACTGCTTCATTAAAAGCTCCAAATGGCTCGACGTTTGAAAGGGAGGTGCCCTATGTCTCATGCGGTATCATGCGGTCAATGATGGCCTAAGTGCGACTTTCGGGCGGCCGGTTTACCTGTCTTACCTACCTATTTTTCGAACATACTTGCTTATTAGTTGGTATCTCGCACTAAATTTTCTAATAAGTCATAATTGATGAGCTCTCTTTCTCTCATTACACATTGATATAATGAGAAAGCAATTTGATGCATATTACCAATGTTGAAACTATCTCATATGCATTATGTACCACAAAGTTGTTGGACATATTGAAAGGAACTCCATAGCCTCATAGCATATATAAGCCAGTATAAACAGATCATGTGTATCAACGATTGAGTTCTCTTTGTAATTAATTCTAGTGAATATTGGGATTTAGAAATTACAACTACGGAATTTATGGATTAAACAACAAATTGTAAATTTATGTTGAGTATTCAATATTAAATATTAATAATTTAATATAATAATATAATATATCAAATACGCATGATGCAAGTATCTTTATAACGTTGTCATTGTAGGCAATATATCCTCATGCTCATGCTCATCACGCTTCATCTGAATCAGTTCGCTTATGTGAGAAACAACTCTATTTATGTATACATACCACGCCAATTTTTTGATATTAAGCTAATCATCTACAAAAACTGAACATCAAATCGGATAATAATAAACGTGTGACTGCGCACATTGCAATCCAAGGTGTCTGAATAGAATTCCGCTGACCATGTTTTAACTGGCATATCAAATGTATTACAACAACAACACAATTCCATAAGTAACTGCTGCAGAATTGCTACTAAATTGTCTGTTTCCCTGTTATCAAGCACTGTAACAGCACATTTCAATTTAAAAGCCGCTGTCCCCATTAGCCATGTAGCAATCTATCATTCATCACGTGACTAATTAGTTGATATTTATTTCGAATTATCGCGGTTTTTGCGAAAAATCATGTGATATCCTCGCGCACTATGTTATTTACATTGGCAGACAGTCAAACACAATCAAACACTTACACACACTCACACACATATACCCGCTTAGTCGCCCACAGAGTACTTCCACTGCAGCAGCTTGCATTTCCGGTCACACGCCACCAACCCAGCAAACTATCAAATTTTTATTTTGGTATTTTTTGCATACCCAAACAGCTACCGACGATTTTATATATTTGTACAAGTGGCATTGAACGCGACCAACATGTTTCCAGAATTATCAATTAATTGCAAACTAAGCGAGCACATTTACCACAATGATACAACCGCAATCTTCATTGTCGGCAGGCGTGCAAACTGATATGCCCACAATACGCCGAGCAATTTAAAATTTCATTATGCATCGAATGACATTTTTAATGCAATGCGGACTTTAGAGCAATTTATGGACAGACAGACCGACTGACATGGATACCACTGCAGCGCGGTGCAGAGTAATGAGCGAATTTAAATTCCGGAACACTCTGTGAGGAGTGGGATGCTACGAATATACGAGCAACAAATATTCACTGGACATTTTTCTACCCTCGATATAAATATTTCGAAAAAGTATTGTAGGTATGTTTTAAATTGATGGATCGAAAAACTTAGTGAGAATAGAATTGGGGTCGGCCGCGCAATTAGCTAGAATTGAACCCTTGTGTGGACTATCATCTAATACCATTGGAGGTCTGCTGAAAAAGTGTACAGATGCAAAAGAAGTCAAACCTGCAAAACTCTTACGGGATTAAGACAGTCCAAAGCTCTTCTGGAAGATTTTAATCCTAAAAGAGCTAAGGAGTTCATAAATATGCCTCGGAGTAAATTAAGAATCATCACAGGCATTTTAAGCGGACATTGTAAATTCAACCACCATATGAACAAGTTGGGTATATCTTCAGATGCCATTTGCCGATTCTGTGGAGAAAGTGACGAAACCTCACTGCACCTGATCACAGACTGCGGACCATTAGCACACAATAAACTCAGGTGTTTTGGATAATATATCTTAGATATGAGCAAGATCCCTCAACTTGATTCCTCCAACATATATGAATTCCTGTCGAAAATTAACCTGACAGAAGGTTTATAGATGAGACTATCCTCTTTCTTCAAATAAATAGGGGCATCACAATAGATCTTTCAGGTCGCAGTTTATAACACCCTAAATAAATCTAAATCTAGGCCGGGCAATGCTCATTGTATGAAAGACTTCCTCGCTCACAATGATAACTGAAGTGAAGAAGATTTCTCTAAATCCCGACAGTTCGAAGCTTGCTTGAATTAAATTCATTGAGACTGCTGAGAGATTCAAAGCAGAAACAAATATTTCCACGGTGTATTGAAGACCATGGTAAATTATAATGTTATGCTACATTGCTAACAAGGGTAAAACATACTTTGAGTGTGTTCACTGGAAATATGAAAATTCACGATCGAATTTGAGCCACCACTCTATCGTAAACGCACCTATAAATGATTCAACGTGCGAGCCTTTCAGGCTCAGTCCAAAGCTATTAAGGTTCAGCGTGAAATTCCTATGCAGTGCAAGACTCAAACTTGTCTTCAATGTGAATGCTGATTTTAGTATATTTGGCGATTTTCTCTTCATTTTTACTTATATAATTATTTATGATAATAAAAATAATAATTTAAGTTTATAGCAGGGTCATTGGAGTCACTCAGTGGAGGAAATCTATCACTGTAAGCAGCCCAAACATATACAGGGTCATTCAACTTCTGCTACCAGTTTTCTTAATTACACATACACACATTGTTAGCTCTTTGTGAACATATTTATTTCCGTTGATAGCCGCCCTTTTGGTCTAGAGGTAAGCATGCTAGACTCACACTCAAAGGTCATTCAAATCCTGTCCCCGCCTGGTCTGAAAAAAGCTTCTTTCTAAAAAACGTTTTTTCTTCGAGTCAAAAGCCTCAGTAACTTGTACTCAAACTCTAACAGACATTATACATTATGGTGTAAAGTATAACATAATAATATAATAATAATAAAATTCCTGTTCACAATTTGGTGAAGTACAACATCCTTCTAGAAGCTCCCACATCCATCTTTCACTTCCCCATCAGCTTGTGCCCAAACTCCCTGACTTTTGTGCCAAAGTTTGGATAACCTTGGGATAACCTGCCTCTATATTCTATCTTCCCCATGCAAATGGTGAATCTTCCACATTGAACATCCTTGAAAGTGTATTAAATTTAAACTTTAAACTAAAAAATTATGTAGTCGCATTTTGCTTCTCTTAAAATGTCGCAAAATAGCCCAAAACCTGTCATTAAGCTGTTTGGAATACCGCAAAGCTTTCATAATTCGGTTATTTATGCATTTAATATAATGCGAACTGATGTTGACACATAAATCCTGCAAACACCCTTGAATTATAATTAACGCATAATTGCAAAATCCTTAAAGACTCTCACCAACCAGCTTCACACAACAACTATGGATACGCTGCAAGTACAAAGGCAAGTGCAGAGGCCCAATGCCCAACGCCCAACGCCCAACAAGAAAGTGTTACGTGACGCATAAACAGCAACGCATGAAGTGCACACAGAAGGCAATATGCAAATAAGCCACTTGGAAACATGAACCCACAAAGCGCCTTGGGTCTGTCGATGTGTAACACCGTGTGTGTGTGTGTGTGTTAGTGCGTTAACATATGTTACGAGCATCGTACAAGGGTCGGTTTTTAAAGGGTAGGGATTTACAAGTATACGTCTATTCATGTAAATACCACTGCCTAGACAAATCCTTAAGAAATTTATTTAACCGAATCCTTGAACACATCGTACATACTTCCACCGTAAAGGGGGTCGGTCTGGAATTGGCTTCAACTATTAACTCAGCCGCAACCGCCACCACTCAGTGCGTATATTGCACCCCAATGGCGTAGCATTTATTAATTGATTAGACTCATTTGTGTAATTGCTTTAAATTGTGCCGAGTTAACCGTGGCCAGAGCGTCAGTTGAGAGCCATCAGTTAAATGAGTTAATCCAATTAAAATGACGTAAATTCTACAAATCCGAATGAATTAATTATAATGGGTAAATGAAGTGTTTTTGCTATTACAGCAAATGTAATGAAATTAAAACAAGCAGACATGAATCGGTTATTTACAAGTTAATAACTGAAGCTGGATTTAAAGGGCGTGAATAGGTTCGACAGGAAAGTAGGAATTAAATATTGTTTATGCAGATTTACTCCATTAAAGGGGATTTAGTTTGCATTCCAATGTTACTAGAAGTATAAAAAGTGATGAACACATTTATTTCATATGTCCTTTTAATGGCAACTGTAACTTGGCCTTACATAAAAAGTAAGAGAATGGTTCTTATTCATTTTCTCAAA
This sequence comes from Clusia tigrina, assembly GCA_920105625.2. Taxonomy (NCBI): domain Eukaryota; kingdom Metazoa; phylum Arthropoda; class Insecta; order Diptera; family Clusiidae; genus Clusia; species Clusia tigrina. The sequence continues at coordinate 180,800,236 of OV050033.1, forward strand.
GGTCACAACCAAGAATAGAACAAATGTTCAGCGAGTCTGAAGAGAAAGCTTGTGAATGCAGTCAGAAGATAGAAAAATCCTTTTGAATGCTTGCAGCATATCCTGAAACCAATGCATTTCTTCAAGCAATTAACAGAAAATGTGTTTTTGCAGTCACTTTTAATTAGTTTATGATTGAAAAAAGTTCACAAAAGTTTATGAAGTTTATAATTTAAAACTTTCATTCAATTTTCACCAAGAATATTCAAGTTTCCTTGTTATGGAATTAGCTGCATCTGAATCGATGATGGCATAGAAGTAACTTTCATCATTCTGCTATTAATAACGTAAGCTAATAAAACTGACTAATTATATTATTCCCTCATTATTTACTCCCCTACATTTAAATAATAAAATATTTCGAGAATTCTTTGCTAATACCCGTAACTTGGTGAGAAGAACTTTCTCTTCAACTTAAAGAAATGAGCACGTGTAAATAATGAAGAAGTTATGCCATAAATGAAATTATATGTCTCCACTCTGTAGCTATGGCAGGTTTGAAGGACATTTTGTGGACGTAATTTTAAACGAAATTAGAAGAATCCTTAGAAAAATACAGCAATGCAAAATAACTGCTCATGGAAAGAGCAGCAAATTGCATGCATTGTGCTCTGAAAAAGGAATATTGCTCTTCTAGTAAAATGTTGCAGAGAGAAGCCTCACAATTTATGAATTCTACAGAGCAAAGCACATTAAATTGTTGTATCCTGAAAAATTATATTAAATTTGTCGTCCAGCGCATTGGCAAGAAATGCATATATGAATAAATTCCTTACCTGCTTTCTCTGTGACCTCGCAGGTACCTGGAATTGACTTCCAGAGCGAATAAAATTATGAGTGAAATTGAATAAATTTCTCAGTAAACGAAGGTTAAACTAGTCTCCAACAATCATGTCAAAGCATAACCAAACTGGTGGAAATACAGGACACAATTGCTAAAGATTTACTTGCAATAAAAGGACATAATATAAAAAAGGAAGCAAAATTGTTTTATTTTACATTTAAGAAACAACGTTCAGAAGTAAAGTATGCAAGGCACGTGGTGCAAAAATGTGAATTGTCAATGGAAGGATGTCGCATAGATTTGATACTTATTTAATTCGAAACAGAACACGCAGAATTTTGTGGATGAAATATGCCAACCTTCTATTGAAGTGGTCTGCCAGAAATTGTGTACACCCACCTAAAGCAATAAATCATTTGGTACTGCACTATATGAGACACAGTAAGCCAATCAACCTCTTTGAACCTAAGTGTCTCGGCTAACACCAGAAGCCGCTTCTAACCTAAACTACCGAATAAAGGATCAGGAGCTTTTCTTCTTAATACAAATTTGTTTCCCTTTCACAAGAAAAATCGCTTTGTTTTTTTTACATTTGCAAAGGGAATGAAAACTTTTCATACACAGCCCAGCAATGACTTCGGAACGAACTTCGTAGACACCGCATTCGTTTTCCTTTATGATTACAAAGTGTTTCAAGTGTCTGGGCACTCATGCAGTGTTATTTGAACTTCTCGAAAACTGCTGTTCTAACGCTTTACTGGCAAATGTCTTTGCTGAAAAAATAAAACAAAATATCTGTTTATTTATTTGAAATACAAATGTTGACGATGTTCAAGTAAGGAAATGAATATCCTTCTGCTGGCAGCGAACTCTTTGTTTGCTTCTTACTTCAAATGTGAAAGAACATCTTAGTTTGCTTGCTGTGATTTTGTTTTCTTGAGAAGTATCTGAAATGCAACACACACAACTTGGGTGCTAAATTGGGGCCTACATCTATCCACCAAAGCACCATCTCGAATGTTTAAAGATCCCACACTTCACACACCTAAAATGATATTCTTCAATAGCACAAAATCTGGAAAACACGACATATACAAATATTTTCAGTTCAAGCCGAGAGTGCCCATTCAACGTAAGATTGGCCAAAACGAACATCGAAGTAAGTGTGGAGAGGTGTGCTGCTGCTTTACAATGTTTCTTTTTTTCACAAACTTGCAAAGCAGTTTATAAGGAAAAGTCTAGCAGAGAAACCGAAATGTCCTTTCGGATTCTTGCCAAAGCCATTAAAGCACAAAGGTAAGCAAACAAGTATGTATGGCTGCAGGCGGAAATAGGACACTTTAAGGAAAAGCCTCAAAATTATGAGGCGGACAGGAGAAAATGTGTTATGTGTGTAACAGCTTTTGGCACGAACTGAGCTGCAGCCAGAAAGGTGGAAGGTCAATACGTTCAACAATGGAGACTGTAGGGAAGAGAGCAGAACCAACAAGGATTTAGACTACGAGCGGCACTTGAAAAAGAAATTTTTGTATTAAACACGAAACACAAGTTTTGTTGAATCGTTCTGCTGTAATTTTTTGTCAGGAACAATTTCCCTGCCCACTCAGTGTTGTGCTATTTAGCTTGGACTTTAATACCTTCCCTAAACTTTTCTCACATAGAAATGTACACAAACATTTCCGTAGTTTTAAATACTTGGCCTCCTGACAGGCAGGGAAAATTCATTTTAATAGCATTGCCATTAGCTCTTAATTTAATTTGCCGTATTCCGAACTAAAACACCAACTACACCCCTAAACTTGTCACATTCAGAGTCACCCGCATGGCCCTCTGCAAAATACTGGCAATAAGACAGAAACTAAAAATAAAATAAAATTAAAATAAACTCAAAAAGTCTCTCAGCTCAAATGCAAATGGAGTACGAGCCCCACAGCAACAGGCTTAAAGCCAGCCAGCACTGGTGTTGTGGTATTTTCTTTTTTCCTTGTTTTGTTTTATTTTTTACAACTCCGAAGGTCATTTTATTAATTAACCTGCCAAACTAACACACGCGCTAAATGAAAACTCACCAATAACATGCCCGGGGGCCTCAAGGAAATCCGCACGACAAACACACAAAAACGCCAACAAGCCGGACAACGAAAGCGCAGACCTAAAACGCGGTAAATTACGGACATTTTTTATACGCCCACTCCAAGCGCTCTGCCGGAACATTTTCGTACATTTGTAAGCTTCCCTTTTTAATTTCGCTCACTTTTCAGTGCGTTTAGTACCTTTTTTCTGGCCGACTTCAAACGAATTGAAATGTTTTCGCTCCTCTCGTTGAGATTTCTTCATTAAATTTGCATAATATGAAATAATTTAAATTTGTAAGGGAAAAAAACCAAAAAGCCAACAAAAAGAAAGAAAAACTTCACGAATATCCTTTGTGTAAAAAATAACATTTGCGCCTTAAGGCGCACACAACTTTCATTTTAGGTCGAGTACTTTTATTTGGTATTTTTGGAAGAGTGAAAGGAAAATCAAGCAAAGAAATCTTTAAGGTCCAATTGGCTATTTTAAGTGAACAACAATTTCATGCGGTAAATACAAGTAGTACGCCTACGCCCCATAAGGCAGGTTTAATTTTACTTTAATTGTTTCTGAGTTTGGTGGCGTATTATAACTGCATCCTTCAGCCATGGTAGATAAATGTACAAATATCGCAATACACACTGATGTAGAATTTTGAAGCTATTAAGCTATTTTTAATATGAGAATTCACAGCTGTTGAGGAGGTTTCTTTCCCCCAAAATGTTGCTCAACTATAGAGTTGAGGGGGGCCTTAAAAATAAATATGTTTATATCCTCTGGACCACTTTGAATGAACATTTTAAGATAGCAACTAATAAGATACCAATAATATCCTCATGAATAACCCAAGAATTTCAACAAAGGGAAGGATTAAAGTCCCCCAGCAGTGCTTTGGACTGTCTGAATCCCGGAAGATTTTTCCATCTTTGACTTCGTGCACTTCTTCAGCAAACCTCCTGATGTTGGATGATGGTCCACACAAGGGTTCAGGACCGTTGAACTGAGAGCCCGCAGCCTACCTTGCTAAACTAACTAGCTTTACTATCGGATAGTATCAGGATGTTTGTTACCCCAATCCTTCCTGTCAATGTTAAACTGGGCACATCTTCCAATAGCGTGAATTTCCGCTTGAAATATGCTTGGGAAAGAACCCATTGCTTCCCACTAGTTGGTTCTAGGCCCGAATACTCCTGACTCAGTTCTTTCCATAATCTTAAAATTATTATTCCTTAATTAATTATGACTGTAAGTGGTTGAGGAATCAGTACTAGCAATTAGAGCATTCGATCTGAAATGAAACTTTCTCTTTATTTGGGTCTGGACTCCTAGTTAAGAAATACTAAAACTTCCAGAGACTTCTTCTATTCTTTCAATATTTACATATTAGATCAGTGAAAGAAATTCTTCATTTCCCAAGATGGTAAACTGAGATTATACCACGCTAATTTAAGAGTGATTTTAAAAATGTTTAACAATTGAGATATCAAGCTTCGATTTACATTAATATGGACAGTTTAGAAAGATAATCGACTAACAAAGTTTTAAAAGATTAATGCTGGATATTTTTCAAACTCTGAATCACGAAAATTGCATCCCCTAGACATTGCACACAAACCGCAGATGCAATATATCTACTGAGGATGTACTCCTTCCAAGTTAGTAGCCACAATCCATACCACACAATTGTACTTGCGAACTGTTATGGAAGAACTAAGATCCGCATGAAAAGCAAGAACTAAGAGAGCTCCTATACAATTGTTAGATAGAAAAAATTCACTAAAACGACACTGTTCCAAATGAGAGCTATGTCGGAATTTAATTTTGTAAACAATTTTGGGTTACAGGAATTTTTCGTTACGCGAATTTCCTGCTCTTCGTAATTATGCCACCGCAGAGACCCAAGTTTGGCGCCTCAGGGCATAGCGACGCCTTCATATTTGCTCCATAAATTTCCATACAGCCATAGCGCCCGATAAATTACCTGCCTGCAAAAGAGATATCACGAAATGTAGTGCGTTGAGTTCACAACAAATTAACGCCTTTTTTTGAGCCTTCAAAGAAAATGCAAAATAAAAAACAAGATTTGTCAAGGCCATTTACGGCAATGTGGCCAGGATTAATGTTCAAAAGAAAAAAAAAAAAGGAAAAAGAAGACGATGCTGACCCAGAAATAAAACGAGATTAAGTGTGATTAAAAGTGGTGGATACAAACCATTTTTTGCTCTTGAGCTGGTCGTTGCCTTTAACGGTGTTGATGCTGTTGTTGTTGGTGTTGCTGCTGCTGTTGTAATCGTTGTTGTTGTTTTGTTGCTGCTGTTCGTTGTAGTGTTGCTGTTGTTGTAGCGTGCGGGGTAGAATTGCTTAATTTTGCTCCTTTTCTTGTGATTTATATTGTGAGAGCTTAATTTGCATAAAAGAGCATTTATTTTTTAATAAGGTATAAAATTTATTTTTGTAATGTTAATTAAAATTGCGTTATTTATTGGGAGAAAAGGTAGGAAGCTGTAATTGAGGTAACTGGGGACGGAGGGCATAGTAATTCAAGTGGAAATTCATTACTTGAACTATACAAATTTACGCATTTATTTATTACCGAAATTAAAGCAGCAGACATTCGATCTGTTGGAGCCATTTAATCCGAGAACACTGAGCTGAGGGTCAGATGGCATTTTAATCACATTTATAGAGCTTTCTCGAAGATTTGTGTTCTAACACGGATAGCAGTGAGCTGCAAAAAGAGTTGTGTTAATATATCAATGACAGTGGAAGACATTCAAGCCGGCTCAAAGTACACAGTTATTTTGCAAGCATTCAATTATGAAAAATGGTCTTGATTCTCAGCTTCTTTCAATGCTTTTATATATAACAATTCAATGCGGTATTTAACAATGTTTATATACCATATCATTATATCATCGTGTAACAAAATGATTTAGTAGTTACTTTATGAATAGTCCTGCATAATTTTCCGCTCCATAACATGCCATTCCATGCCATAAAATACAGGCAAAATTAACGTTTTGTGTCCCTTCGTGTTAATTCGCTCATTACTGAAACAATTAATCATACGCTCAGAATGCTAATTTTGACTTTCCTTAATGAAGGTATGCAAGAAAATGGTCAACGTACTGCAGATGCCTTTCTTGCCGCAATCTCAATCCTAATTTAATTGAATAGATTTTTGTAACACTTGTTCACTGAACTCAACTACACGCAAATCGCACCATAACAGAATTATACCAAATTTAAGAGTACCACTTCCCTTCAGAGTGTTCAGCAACATATCTCTTTGCAGACTCAGCAAGAGTCAAAGAGAATGTTGCCGAGCTTGTAGTTAGAAATGTTGCTATCGCTTCTGCAGCTACTGCATGTAGCAACAATTCACTGCAAGCCGCCAGTGCGAACCACCAAATGAACGTGCGACTGCATGTGGCTGGTTGTTGTGCTGCAGGCTACTCTAAACGAAGTTCAAGGCAAGTGACTCGAAGGCATTGATCCTAAATGTATAAGCGCTGAAATGAACGAGCCAGAAGTAGCAGCAGCAGCAGCAGCGCACAACAATGAATTCAATTTGCGCCAGCAAAGGACTCGTGTCACGAACTAAGTGGAAATATTGATTGCTTCAAAATGTTTTTGAGAGCATTGAAGACAGAAACAAAAGACATAAGACGAGGAGTTGAAATTTACTGCTAACTGTCCTTGAGACACAATCGGAATTAAAATGAAACATAAATCCTGTTCTTCAGAGAAACTGAAACTTTTATATATTTCTTGTATGAAGGACGCAACACTTTGCTTCGAAGGACATCCACGCCTTCATAAATTTCTATTTCAATTTCAAATGCGAATGCGAGTCCAACTGCAAGTTTGGGGTACGAGCAGGTCCCTAATGTAAGTTTGTAATTAATTTAACACGCAAACGTGACATTTCGCTGTCAGGCCTGCCACGCAAAGACTCATTAAAAAACAGAAATCGTAGAACAAAGCACAACACTGCGCACTGGGACACAAACGCAAAATTAAGCATGTAATTTATAATTTCCAGCGCACTTACTCCTCTCTGCTTAACCCTCCCTGTCACTCTGTTGACGACACAGATTGACAATTTTTGTCGCATACGAGCTAAAGAAAGATGTGAACCATTTTCTTCCGACGTATCAAAGGAAAATGTGTCACGTATGCACGCACTTTTGACACACACGCATTTACTATGGCAGTCGTCCCTGCTAGCAGTGCTGCTGCGCCGAGTGTGGGCGCGACAATAGGGCTGCGGCAAACGGGCTTTTGAAATACTCGCAATCGCCTCCACACAACCTGCGAAATTTTGAAAATGAAAAATACCTGCACACACATAAAATGCTCACAACTAGAGGAGGCTGTGTGTTGGTCCTGTGCAGCGTACAAGGCAAATTTATATATTTTCATTGCCAGCATCAATGGCATTGTTCTGGTGGGCTGGTGAAGGGACTCTAACCACTGAGCGCGTATTTGCGGTAGGCGTGATTTCACGCAGTTAAGCATATAAGGAAACAACACAATTCACGGAGTGTATAACAGCGAAATGCTGACATTTCCATCAAGGATACATGGTAGACGGGGAGTATGTTGGTGAGTTGTGGTTGCGGTCGGCGTCTGAGGCGTGTTCGCGCAGCTGCTTATCTTTAAGTTGTGCTGCTTAACACACATACTTAGGCAAGCGTACGAGTGCGTATGTACGCATGAGCTCACCCACTCACATACACAGTCATAAATTATTTTAAATTGCCCGTAATTTTCAATAAATGCGCATACCGCTGACAAGTAAGCCTCGTGTGTTAATATGCTGCTCATTTTGTGAAATTAATGTAATCCTTTGCTTTGCTCTGTCGTTTTTTACCTCGTTTCTCTTATTTCGTTTTCATTTTAATTTAAATTTTCGTTTTCATTTAATTTTTTTAATTATTTGGCTTTGTTTTGTTGCTTCAGCAAATTATGCAGGCGTGTTTTGCGGCATTCTAATGAACTAAAACACGCTCTCACACACACGCAGACACACACTTACAGCTCGTCGGTGGACTCATACACATCTGTCCGCCAGTACTCCCCTATATGCTGTGCAAATACGCAGCGCATAATTTAAATTGTATGAAAGGATGCAAAAAAGTGTTCTACATGCGAGCAGCACTTAACTAGCAGCATATCATCCTGCGAGCACGCTTTTTATTTAAGTGTCGCTCTCGCTGTCGCAGTTGCAGTTGCTGCTGCCCATTTTAATTGCACACATGAATATGTTTGCCCGCCAGACTACTCTGTGTGTGTGTGTGTGTGTGTGTGCTTCAAAATTTTTACTGTAAATGGAACACACATTCTCACACGCACCCTGAGCTATTTAGCACGTGGCCGCAGCGTCGTTGGCGCATATGCCGCATGTGCCATTCGCGTGCTCATATCGCAGTGTGTTCAACTCAAAAGGCCACTAAAAACATTTCTCATTTCTAAATGGCTGCAGTGCAAACGAAATTATTGCAAATTGCTGTTTGTAGTTTTTTCCAACTTAAATGTAAAATAGTTAAAATTATTTTAATGCTTCTTAGGGTGCTCCTTTGCCGCTCCTTTTGGGTGTAAAATGCAACATGTGTGCACTAAGGCTTTATTAGTGCGGAAAGGGTGAGTATGTAAACTAGGTACGAAAACTGCGTAAGAAGTCTGAGAAATAAAATTTAATCTGAAGAATTGAGTGCGAAAACTGAGTATGAATTTTGAGTATAAAAATGTGTGTAAAAACTAGGAATGCAAATGATTCAGAGCATGACTTTCAACTACTTACTTTCTTTAGACAATGCACTTCTCGGTACAAAAGCACCTGAGAACTTAAACTGAGATGCTTTGACATCACCAAAGTGGCATTACTGGACAATGCAGGTACTAAACCAATAGGGTGTAGTAAAGCGGACAGTTGTGATCACATGGATCACTAATTTTAAAACGAAGAGTGACACAACAGATATGTTAGGTAACAGTGTCGGCCATTGGGCAACCTGCCACAACTGATTATTAATAAATGCGAAAACTTAGTATAAGCAAATATGGTATGACCACTGGATACGGAAGCTAGGTATGAAGAATCAGTTAAAACATTGAGTAGGAAGACCAAGTAAGAAAACTGAGTATTAGCCAAATTTTGATCACTGGATACGAAAACTAAGTTTAAAATGTTACTTAAAACATTAAGTAAGAAAACTGAGTATGAAAACTGAGTATGAAACTGAGTAAGAAAACCAAGTAAAAGAACAAATGGTACGAGAACTGAATAAAAAATGTAAGTATAAAGAATGAGTATGAGAAATAAATATGCACACTTAGAACAAAGAAGTAATAATGAAAACTGAATATGTAAAATTAGTGTCTCACACTAATTATGAAAACAATGTAAGTAAAAGGAATGTGAAAATTGAGTCTGAAATGCGATTATGAAAACTGACTATAAAAAGGCTGTAAACACTAAGAATGAAAAACTAATAACAATATTCAGTATGACAAATTAAGTATAGAAACCAAGTATAAAAATTCCTTCTCGCACAAATTCGCAAAGACGTGTCCTTTACGAATATCGATGACTTGACAACTTGAGAATTTTTATTGTGTTATTATATCAAGCAATGAGTTACAGCAGAGCATATTACACAAACATACTGTGAAACTTCAATCTTCATGAAAAGTCATCATTAGCAATAATTCTCGAATAGCAAACTGTGGCGAACTATTTGAGCAATATAATTTTCTTCAACCAAGGACAACAATTTGACCTTCATTATTCATAATACAATGGTAAGCCTTCAACACTGTTTACATTTCAATACTTTAAACGAATGATTTTCCGTACATACTTGTTAATAATACTCTGTAATAATCCTTTCTGAATCACGGAAATATGTTAATGAGCATCCGGGCGTATGAGTGACATTAATTTTGCTTACTTTCTTTTATGCGCATGGTACACAAAGAGAAAATTAAATTTAGCATGCATTTTCCAATCTCGTTTAAGTACATTAATTAAAATTTCGTAAATGTTTACTTAAAACTAGCCCTTGAGTAGTTCTCTCAGCAACTGAATCAACAAAGGAGCAGCTTGTGTAAACTTTATTGTTATGTGTGCCAAAGGAACTCCACTTGAGACAACAACAAATGCAGTTCATTGTTTACGTTATATTTTAACGTTTTATTAACAACAATGCACAAGAATGGAATACAAAGTGCCACAATGCAGCGAAACAAAACAATGTAAACGGCGTGCAGCATGCCATTTATACACAGGAACACTCTTGCGTGAGTGCAATTTGAGCAAAACATTAAAAGAAGCAAACACATTTTCACAAGCCAAAGAGAACCGACATAATGAACATTAAAAATTCTGCAGAACAAAGCACTGAGTGTGTACTTGAAAACAACAACAAAAATTCGTATAATTTATTTAAGGAACCCAAAAGCAAAGAAGATGATTATTCGTACGAGCATTTGTAGACTCAATTTATGGTCACAAAGGGGTTGAAACACTTTTCCACATAATTACACAAAAAACTACTCGCTTCCTTTATATCCAATCAATTAAAATGGCTTCTTTAATACGGAAGCCCACTTTGCTTGAAAGTTTCTCATAAAGCAATACCAAAAGTAAGGAGTTTGCGAAGATTGTCTGTGGCAGCTGAGCTATCAACACTGCTTCCAACCAACTGAAATATATACAAGTAAATCGAAGTCATTGCTGTGAGTTTGGGGTGCTCTGCTTTTCCTTATAATTCGGATATAGCCCCCCTTAGCAAACAAATTTCGCAGCATTAAACGGGAGAAAGCGAAACTTGACTCTAATTGACTAATTAAGGATGTGTTTGCTCAGTGACACAAACATTCCTCCAAGTGTAAAGCGCAAAAAAAACGAAAGTTAAGCGATGCTCGTCTGAAATCGTCTGAATTAATGCAATTTACTTCAACTCAACAAAATTAATGATTTGCCCACGTTTGAGTTGGCTTTCAAAAATGTCTCTTCAAGTAAAATTTGTTTAAAAATTGAAAAAGAATATTCCTGCATATATCCTCATCCATTAATGTGCAGAAAGGAAACGAACGCATTTTAAACTTTAACAAAAAGCCTCAGTCAAATTTCACGCTTGAGAACCACGTGCTTGACATGTGACTAGCAAAGGAGTAAAATTTGATGTCAAAAAGTTGAAGGGTGAAAAATTTTCTGCACTTAACTGCAGCTTACAAGCCAGCACACCCACCCACACACCTACACACACATCCTCCCTCGTAAATACGGATGTGTGCTGCACATGGAAGGCGCTTGCATGCACGTGTATGGATGTGTTTAAAATTTAATAGGATTTTTTTCCCTTTTTACTTTTAACCTTGGACTTTTTAAAATGTTATGATCGCACTAGGAGCGTATCCTATTTAACCTGTGCTACCTGTGCGAGCGTGTGTGCCTGCGCTTGTGTGTAATTGCACTGGTGTGCAGGAGCATGTGAAATGCACATATATATGCGTGGGTGTGTGTCTGCCCGTACTTTGTGATGAATTTAATTCGCTGTAAGCGTATTGCGTCATAGTGTCAAGAGTGATATTGCATGCCCCAATTACAGCCTTGCTCGACGTACGGCAAGTAGCGCAGTAGCGCAAGGGAGGTGAACATGAAAAACATATTATAAAACTAATTTACTTAAAGCTGAGTTGAGCAAGATAGAAATGCGTTTCGTTTGCGTTCCAGTGTTGTGTTGTTTGGCCACAAAGGAAACATTTACGGCAACATTCGCATGACTTTCTGGGGTTATCGCGAAATTGCAGAGGGCTGCCGCGACTGCAAAGCAGTCCTTTAAGCATCCAATTATGAAAATTAGCAGAGGACGATGGCGAAAAGAAACTGCAATTAAGATTTTTCCAACGCTTACTAATTTTTGCCATTTACGGCACCCTGGGAAGTCGACCATAGAGGAGGACTAAAACTACTAATAAATAATTTAGTGAACTTATAAAAAATTTAAATAAAAAGGGGAATGTATACAAAATGTTTTGTTGAAGTTATAAATAATAATAAAATATAAATAATTGAAGGGGAGAAATTAATTAAAACTTCGAAAATTTTATTACTAAGTTGTAAAAAGAAACAGCTGAAAAGAGATCCATAAAAATTTATAAAAATTTATCTGATGATAATAACAGCAGCGACGAGATTAGTGAAGTAATAAGTTGAAACTACTCAAAATGTTGTATTAAGTTGAGGTTTATTCACCATTTCTTTAGTGAATTGCTGTTAAATTAAAGAATATTGAACCAAAATCCTAAAGAAAGATTAAAGTTATCAAAAGTAGCGATTCAAGTGGAATCACTTCAGTGCTGAAGTTTCAACAATCTACTTTAAGAATTCTCAATTGCTCACAAGTCCGAATTATATACTTATAATACACATTCGTATTACTTGCCTTGTAAGAAGCATTTAAGGATGCATTAACTCCAATCTTTAGCTACATATTGCACTGCATTTATCTGCACTTTCCTAAGCAGCACATAAATTAATCAAAGTTTCCCAGAAACCAGATTGAAGACGCTCCACAAACTGGCGTCGCTCAAGATTTCAATTAGATTTCAAACAAAATACAAGAGTGAGCTGCAAAAGTGCAAAGATTGTTACTTAAATTGAAGTTTTAATTAAAATACTGCATAGCGAAACCGCAGATGGGTACAGTGGCAACAACAACCACAGCGGGAACAAAAAGAGAACAGAATCCGACAGCATCGGTAGCAAACCTAACAACAACAGAAGCTCTAACGCAGCCGAGATACAGGGAATAGAACACCAGGAACAATAAGATACGCAAGTAAGTAACACGAACACTGCTCTCGGAAGTCTCAGGAAATTAACATAAAGACTGGCAGCAAGACACGGAAACTAATTTGCCGAAATATTCCCACCGAATGAAATTAATTAAAATTTAACCAAAACACAACAAACCATGTAAGCCAAAGGAAACAAAGAAACACACAACAACAACAACAACAACGACAACAACTGAAGCGCCAACAACACATTTTGACATGTGTCACAAAATAACGTTATCAGTAAACGCAGAAAAGTTGAATTAGTTTATCTGAGCAGAGCAAAAAATTAGCAGCACAAATGACGCCAAACGAACCAAAATGCCAACACCAACAACAACAACACCAACAACAACAGCCCCAACAACAACAAATGAACAACGTCCGTCCGCGATCACCGAAAAGCCCATGATTAGCATAATCAGCTCAAATGACCACACAACTAACTAATTTCAATGCAAATTGCCGCTAAAAGGCGTGCTCCACGTGCCGCAGCGTAGAGCCAAAAATTGCGGTGTCAATGAATTCCAATGCGGCCGCAATCTATTTTATCGGACATTATGATGCCGCATTCAGCCAGTGAGGAAGGAAGGCAGGAAGGAAGGAAAGGAGGCAGGACGAAAAGAGAAAAGCTGCTCCACAGTTGCAGTTGAAGTTTGAAGTGCATTGGCCTGGGGAGGGGGCCCTCTCGCTGTGCGTTAATATACATTTTTCCAAATTTATTCAATAAATATCAGAAATTTCACAATTTTTTTAATGTGTACTTTTTTAAAATATTTAAAAGTGTGTTATTTCCAATATCAGTTTAAACTGAATAAAAGTGCATAAAGAAAAAATTACCCATGTGTTTCATAAAAAAACTACATGTAAACATAGCAGCGTTTGGTCCTGTGTGGATTCATTAAACTGCTCGACCCTATTTCACCAATTGCGCTCTTCACTTTACAATTTTTGCTCTTGTTCATTGCTCAGCCGGCCTGTTCTCTGCTTATGCTCGTACACTGATTGGAAAGGATAATTGGAAAAGTAGCAAAATGAAGTTGATTGGTGGAATAGGGCCCAGAACTCAATTGAATGCCTTTTGTGGGTACTCGTGCATAAATGACGTGCGCTTAGTTTGCTCATTTTTTTCGCAAGTCACAAAAAAGGCAGGCAAATCAATAGAAAAGAGTTTACGTGGTTTCATAAGTGAGCGTCTGCACAGGTTTGGCTGTGTATCTATTTGTGTGTGTGTTTGGTTGTGTGTGTGTGTTTGTGTGTGTGTGTGTAATGTAATTTTAATTAAAGTTCAATATTCTGTCAATATGGTTGTGTAGATAAATCTCTGATATTGAGTGAGTGGGGTCTTTGACATGTATGGCAGCAAGCAGCGAACTGAAAGAGTGACTATTGAGGCAGAATATGTCCAAGTGCTCTCCTCCTTTTGCTAGTTCGACAATTTTTTGTGTATATTTTTTTGATCAACAGGTACATTTGGTTATGCGCTACACTGAATGTGGAACATGTCGTATAATTGATCAATATTTCGCCAATTTTCAAATGGCAAACTGAGTCTCTTTTTTTGTGGGCTTTTCTTTATTAGTGGGTCAAGCCAATGTGTCATTGAACCCAGGAGATATGCTGATACATGTATTTAGCTCACAAACTGTGACCGATTTAGGTGACATTTAAAGCAAAAAGTGTAGGCTCAGCATGCTCAGTTAAGCTATAAATGCTCACGTTCGCTTTTCGTTTATTCGTCCTGACACACATCCTACAAGCGTGAGTGTAGGCTCAACATAAATATGGTACAAAGCATGCTTACTATGTTGAGTAGGCATTTGAGTCAATAACAGTAGAATCATTTAAGATATCAATGAATCAACTAATTAATAATTTTATTTTAAATTTAAATACACCCTACACTAGTTAATAGTATAATTTGGTACATACGATGATATAGAAATTCAGTGCCGAGGCTGCAGAAAAGGATTAAATCGTAGAGCCTTGAAATTGGATTCATAGAAGAACCAATCGCTGCACAATATGCCTACATATTCGGGATACAGGAGCATAAAAGGGATAAATCATAGAGCCTGGAATCTGGGTTCATAGAAGAAACAATCATTGTATGCGGGATAAAAGAGCATAAAAGGGATAAATCATGGAGGTCAACACTGGGTTCATAGATGAAACAATCATTGTACAATATGCATGCGGGATGCAGGAGCAGAAAAGGCATAACTCGCGGGCCTCGAAACTGGGTTCATAGAAGAACCGCATCAAGCATAGAAGAACCACATCAATCATAGAAGAATCAATCGCTGTATACAAAACAATATTCCGACATGTTTGGGATACAGGAGCTGCCTGTCTTGCCTCAGCCCACTCAATCCTAATTCCCTCGCAGATGGCTTCGTATAATCCCCAATAAACTTAGCAATACATTTCTTAACAATTTTGTGCAATATTTAAGGACATTCTGCCAGCACTCATGGTGCAATTACTGTTTCAGCTGACAGTTCAGTCATAAAATCTCCTCCAAATCTTATACGAATTTACATACCCAAAATTTTATTGCACTTTGATAGCTCCATTAAATTCGCGTAGCAAGCATTCCTTCCCTATTCACCATCCTACAGAGCTCTGCTTAATTCCGCCACTAATTGCATTATCTCCCCACCAATTTTTATTGCGCTTTGTGTTTATTATTTACTCGAGTTTTTATTTTGATAATTTCTTCCGTGCCATTAAATTCGTGAGGAGTCAATGGACCTGAAGAAGTACTTACGCTTAAGCTGGCTGCTGACTGGCTCCCAGTCAACGACGTCTCGGTGCAGCCAGAGTACGCCAGCCATTAGATTATTGCCAAATGGGGGTATTTATTGCATGAAATGCACGTGACCAATAAAAAGAGTTTAATGTGCTTCCTAACTTCTCCGCCCCGAACGAGCTGTGCACTGGCAAAGCACTTCAGTACGTTTTCGAGAGTGTGTGCTTTGTAAGCGCAGTCGCTGGTGGCTACCCGGAAGAGTCCTTTCTGGTTATGATAAATTCTGCTCCAAAGTAAAATGTGTTTTTTTACGGAAGTGTAGTTTAGAAAGCTTCATATTGCATGCCCCTTTCGTCCAACTGTCTGTGCATATAACTGTCTGGATGTCTGGATATAACCGCACACATATTTCACCTGACAAATTTAATGGTTGGCATAATGCAGACGCTTGCTCTGCGATGAATTAACAGATAGACATGATTATTATTAAGTTGCAGCTTTGTACATTTGAGGTTGTTTCCAGAGAGTTCAGTGGCCTCGTTGCGGCAAAAGGTGTTGTTAGAAGTTTACACCAAAAGAACACTTATTTCTATCTAAATCCCCTCAACTGACGATTAATGCCCCACCTTCATTGTTCGCGGGGCAATAGGGTACAATGATGCCTCAATCCATATGCAGCCGCAACTTTTCCCCCGAGCCTATCAGATTGCTTTCTACTCATATAAGGCAACAAAAACTTATTTCTTACTTTGCATAAAAATCGTAAGTAAACAGAAATTCGTCCTTACTTGATGCCTCTCTACTAAAATATATTCAAATGATTGATAGCCCACGCCCACAAGCATAGCTGCACTTTTATGTAGTGTAACAATCAAACACCTCTCTTTCTCACTTCAGTTGCGCTTCAAAAGCTCACGTTCGCCTTTCCTTTATTCGTCCTGCCACACATCCTACAAGCGTGATTCGAATATTCACCACTCTTGTGTGTTTGCACTACACGAAAGTGCATTCC
Organism: Clusia tigrina; assembly: GCA_920105625.2. Classification (NCBI taxonomy): domain Eukaryota; kingdom Metazoa; phylum Arthropoda; class Insecta; order Diptera; family Clusiidae; genus Clusia; species Clusia tigrina. The sequence goes on from OV050033.1 coordinate 180,816,745, forward strand.
ACTGTGGCGTCAGCGTCATTTTTTTTCAGATTAAGAACTTGTTTTGGAACGTTGCAATTCAATCAAATTCGAAGCGATTAAATGTCTGTAATAGTGTTAGGAATAGCGAAACAACTGCTGCGAATTTTATATTCCAAGGGAAGTGCGAGCAAGGCTGTTGAGCACTGGCAGACATGCGATCTGGGCGAGTGAGCGTGTGGGTGGGCAGCACTCAGTGAAAGTGCATGTGAGCCTGTGTGGAAACGCAGCAAAATATGCTGCCTTTAATGCTAAATTGAAATGTAATTGCATTGCTGCGGAGAGCGCACACGTTTTGCGCAAATCTCTGCAAGGATTATGTTAGTTGGCGCAATGGTGCGTTGCAATTGCATGCAGGTGTGCAAGTGAGTGGGCATGTGTGAGTGTGTGCGTACTAGCTCGTGCTTGGATTCCGATGTGTGGTCTCAACACGTCGATATTGAGTGGGCGTACATTCACATATCGCTGAAGCATGATTTGGAACATATGTTATCAATTTAAAGTGAACGAAGGAATTTACCTTGAAAATTTATGTGGTAGTAAGGAAACTGGTTAAATAGAATTTATATAAACACATACATATTAAGATTGAACTATTCTCTCTGAATCCATGCACAAGCCGCAAAAGTGTTCTAAGTTATGATATAATAAAATATGAAATTAAGCAAAGAAAAGGCAAAGGCAAATATGTGATTACATACTTCTAAGCAGAGCCGGCTATTTACGCTTTTGGCTCTCTTACAGAAATGTCTAGCGCGAAGGTCAAACAAATCCTGCGCTTTATTAGGGCTTCGAAATGGTTCGACAAGTGAATCGGAGGTGCGTTGTTACGCGGTGGTATCATGGTGATCTGAGTGAGCTGGTCCTTAGACCGGCTGCCACGTTAACGTAGCCTAACCTACATCTATATAGACGCAACCGTACCCACCTATATCTAGTACTCGTTTAGTGTTTAAATTGTCAATATTGCTTCGTTCCTCGTTCCTAAGTGCTGAGATTATATTTCCTTCCTTGGGGTATAAGTGCTAAAATGCTCAGAAGTCGGTGTCTAAGCTTTTTGAACATTTTATTATAGAAAAAATACTATTTTACATGACGAGTTATTCGATATTGGATCAGACGTGTCTTGTATTCTTTTCTCTATGCTATGATCAATACTACATCGAGAAATTACTGCACGGATTGAAGGATTTGACCCTACGCAAATCAATTCGCACATCACACAGCGTTTTTTTGTTTGTTTGGTTTGTTTCCACACTCCAATTGCAACTTGCACTTTAAGCTTATAAAACAAATGTTATCAAATGTATTCGAATGAACTACTTCCTGGATGTCCTTTTGCCTAATTCTTGTACAATTTAACACTTGAAATTGACATTCGCAGATTCCTTTCATGCATTCCTTTATACACAAAGTAATTTTAATAGTAATTTTTCAGATTTGTTCAACTCTATTCTCATTCACCTTTTAGCTACACACTCTTTAAGTGACCACAAATTCCAAACACGTAAATCACACTTAAGCCTACGTGAATGTCACAATCAAAGTAAACTTTCCGTCATGGCATGACAAATGCGCTCCGTACTGCAGCCAAATTATATTTTTATACGAGTACTTCACTTAAATGTGCGACGATAAAATTAAAACCAGCAACCGCACATACGAGCAGACACTAACACCGCCACACCACGCCAAGGACATCATACGAATGCACTCCAGCTACACTTACGAACAGCTTCAAGCCCATAAGCCGCAGTGGCCACGTTCTTTAAGCTGACATTTATTATCTGCACTTCTGCCCAAATAAAGTTGCCTGCCCGTGCCAGTGTTTGTGGCCGTGTGTGTTCATTTTTCCCTCACATTTGCATGCACGTATCGCCGTAATAGTTACGAGAATTTGCTGTATTATTGCGTCCAACAGAGCTTATTACCGAATCTCGACACGTCCATGGGAAATGTGAATTTTTCGCTAAATGTTTTGTAAATGTTTCCGGCCAACTTTGTAATTAGTTCAAAAACTTCTCCTGATAGACTTGCGTGGCGAGTTGTGCTTCAAACCAAAAAATATTAATAACTACCTACCAGACTTCCTTTTAGTTGAGCAGGATAATAAAAGTTTATAATATCGTAATTTTGGCCCAGCAACACACTTGAGCGAGCTTTGTGGGCTCAGAGTGTGCAAAGAGAATTTATAATTTTATACGAGGAATTATATAGTGACACACAAAAGCTTTTCACGGGTAGTGCTTTGGACCCAGGTTTATGATGTAACCGATATGCTAAGGCAATATTCCAAATACTAATCCAAGGATGTCCGGAAATTCTTTCGTGGTTTGAGTACCTGTCAAGGAAGTTTTTCAGTCACCGCGGGTACTTGAAACTGTTACTTACTGTGTTTTAGGGGTTAGCAGAATAGGTTCTTCCGGGCCGATCTTTATTACTCCCTGATATATATTATTGTAATTAGCATTGTTGATTTGCTTTGGATTCATGGAATACAAGTAATTACTCGCTGTATTCTACATCACTAGGTGAGTAAATGTGACAATATAATAAAACATAAAATGTTTGCATACTTTTGGGCTTAAGGTGAAAAGTAATTAGGCATTCATTAGGAATTAATGGCTGTGCATTTCTTACTTCAGTTTTATGACGTTTACAGCCACAGACAGCAATGTTCTATAATATTGAACTGTGCTTTTTTTACGTCCCAACTTCCAAGAGGAGATGGTTACGATAGAACGAAAATAATTTGGAATTTACAGTTTTTCTAGCTATCTTTGTCAACGGTTAGGTTCGTGTTAACGCAACTGCTTTCAGAAATGGGTAAGTCTGCTCATTTAACGGACATCTAAGCACCGATTCGTAGCAATTCAGTTGATGAGCCTAACCACCGCGGTGCAGAATAGCATCTGAGAGATACGCAGTGAATATTTTATTAGTATTTTGGAGGCCCCTGAAAATATGCTGTGTACTTTATACATTCATATGGTTGGAATATGTGAGCTAAGTCCAGCATAATTTCTGGGGTACAAAATTACTCATTAGTGTGTACTTAGTATGTGTGTGGTTATTGGTTGTACGAAACTCTTTCAATGTGTGGTTTGACATATTTATAATAATGTGCCATTATTGCAGACACTTCCTCCATTTGCTTCACATGCAATATAAAACAAATATTCAGTCACATGTTTATTCAAAATCTGATAATTAATTTCAAATCATTCCACTCAATGTTTTATAAGAATTGCTAAATGAAACAAGCAAACATGAAACCGAGCTGTTCGGCAATAATGAATTTAACATAATCCCAAATGATGCGAGTGCGATATTGCTGGAATTGATGTCATGCTAAAATTAATATCCACACTGGTCGTGCTGCCAACGCCTGCACTCCGGTGCAATCGACACGACTCCATGATTTCATATGCAATGAATGCCGAGAGTTTCACCGACTAACAGAGCCTATCAGGGACTATCACTGTCAGTGGGTTTTAATTCTCTGGTAAACGTGTTAAAATATTAAATTTACAAAATCAATAATTGTCTTGGGAAATAGATACAATGAAACAACAATGAAATGAAATGAAATACTCCGCATCTGAATATGAGTACAACCAAGGCACACACACACACACCTCATGACGCACAAAGGCACTCATGCATATGCCCCAAAAGTGGGCTGCAAAGGCATATGTTTATTTTTGCACATTACGCCGCCAGACATTATACAATGGCAACTGCCGCTGCTGACAGGAAATTGATTTTAAATTGTTTGCCCTGCCATGCAGGAAGACAAACACATCACTGGCAACCAATTGTACAGGCATTTGGATAGCGTATTTATGCAGCTGCTGAGCATTAATTTCTATTACGAGTACAGCTCTCCAACCGACGATAGACAGAGCACCAGAGTCCTTGCTGGGTATTTGCGTAACGGCAAAACAGCATTCATTCAAATGATAGCAATGCAAATAGTCGCTCACACTCGTAGATGGCTGCTATTTAACACTCCAGCCGGGCCAAACTTATCCAAAGCTCACACAACTGCATCATTAGATTTCAGTCTCTGCCAAGCAGAGAAAATTCGCAAAACCAATGATTATGCCCAAAACTTCCTCCGCAACTTAAAGTGAGAATGTCTGATCATTCAATTATGAATTCCCTCCCACCAGCAAAGGAGCCGAAGCTGCAATTGATTTAAGTAATATGAATTTGAAAATTAAAGCATAATGTATCCATGCCAGCCACTCCCCACCCCATGCTCTCCATGAGCCAAGAACATCTTATCTGGTAGCATCTAATGTGATCATTTACAGCTTAAGCACACACAGCCACACTCATAAACCACATCTGGGCAGTGCTGTGTGTGTGTGTGTGGTAGTAACAAGGATCTTCCAATCAGAAATGAAATGCTTTTGCTCATATTTGTGTTTCCTGTTAGCGACTTACAGGATTTAATATGCTCGCATAAAGGCTCTACAGCGCTTTTGTTTGGCCAAAGCAAACGCATCTCATCATGACGCATGCATTTGTGATGCACACACTCGTACATGCATGAATTCATGTATGAGTGAGCATGTGTGATTCTGTGCCAGTGTGTATGTGCGTGCATGGCAGCATGCGTGCGGTTGTGTGGCCGTGTTCCCGAGAAGTTACTCGTACTCATTGTTTGCGTTATTGATGTGGCATATGCTCAGTAATAAATTCTCAGCAGTTTAATTGTTCGGGTGCAATTATTTTAATTGTGGCATTAGTGATTGTGATGTCGCCCAGAGTTATGGATACTGGCACAATGGAAACTAATGGGCTCAGTATAAGCATATAATTGGAGGTGATTTTAAAAAATTAAATACATATTTGAAACTTGTAGCACAGTAAATATGACCTTATTATATTAATAAATCGTGGTCTAATGAAGGAGATCCAATCAAAAGATTGGCTGAAATTTACATCACAGTATCATCTTCTTTTATAAAACAAAAATGTTGCACTCTGAAATCCGAATCATTACACAAAATATTCCTATGCTCATATGCAAAGTGCCAATAGTATGATGAGTTTGTTCATGCTCATCAACTTACATGCAACTAAGGTAGCAGATCAAGCGATTCCTGATGACCCAGCGGACCTAATATATAAATGGATGTTGAGTGAGACTTGACAGCATAAGTGTCCTCCCGAGGGTATTGATAATTCTCATTACCTGCCAATTCTCTTTCTAACTTATCCGACTTGAGTAGAGGTTTCCACTCATTGCTATCTCTATACCTTCTCAAATATGTCCTTTCACAGTCAGTTAAGCTACAAAAATGAAGAATTATATCTCTCTATCAACAGCTTCTCCTTACGCATTGTGGAAGTAGTCATTTCTAGTTCCCATTTCCGTTTCTTTATTTCAAAAAATTTGCGACATGAATATTTTGCGCCAACATAAGACGCCATGAAACTAATGACCAAATATCGGTTTTCATTTATCAGGAGAAAATTAACTCTTGTCAAAATATTCCTATAAATTCTTATTACAGGCATCGTAGACAATTTACCACGAGACTACCAAGAAAAACGCCTTCCCTCATATTAAATAAACCCATTTCGCCGAGCAAAGCACACATTCCCAATGCATAGCAGTGAACGTTATTAGCTTTTGCAGAAGACACACAAAACAGCTTGTCTAATATTACGACACCAACACACACTCAGGCAAAAACAAACTTACTCCACCGCGCACACACTCACAAAAATGCCAAATTTGCACAGGCAACCTGAACAGTTTGTGTAACACTGCGGCACAGCAAAAGAAACCAGGCAACAGGAAGAATGCTGCTGCCTCCATTGAGTACATAGAGCCCGCACATGTAGCGTGCCGGCGACGTTGGTGCATATTGCATTTGTGTCAAACACAATATTGACAGGCGTGTTTTCGGTTCACTCTGCCGCTTGTTTGCAGCACCATTTTTCTTCACTTCTTCTGACGTGTGCTGTACTAGAAGGAAGGGATCTGGCATGTTCTCTGAGCCTTAGTTACGAGTATGTTGCCTTTTGATGGAGACTGGCTGCAGCACAGGATTCCTCACATATGTATATGCAATATTTCTAAGCTGCAAACGAGTTCAGGCAATTTGCCGAGTCGCGTCTTGGATTTGAAGGCAGTGGCATGAAGATTAGTGTTGCTAATACTGCGTTCACTGGATTGTGTGTCAAATACTTCATAGAATCCTTGATTGATAATTTACCTTTAATTAAGTAGTTTAATTTGTTTATTTATTTTTGATATATTTTTAAAATCATTTTTATTGAAGTTATAACAAATTTATGGTAGATTTGCTAGAGCGTATAGTAGTGGAAATTAATAGTAATGGGAATGAATTTTCCTTGCAAATATGATCATCATCAGGTTAGATGAGGTTAATCTGGCTAGCCATGAGCCACACATAGACCTATTAATCCTTAACGGAATCAGATGCAGTTCTGTAGGCAGAGTTGTAGTAGGCACCTTCTAGGATGTCAGCTTTTTTAACGAATTTCAGTAGTGCTTTAAGTGCCATTCCTGAGACTTCTTCCAGCCTCCCAAATTGTGGGCTCCCAAGCATTTTAAGGGTCTTCTTGATAATGCAGGACATATATTCCATATTTTTGATAGAGACCTAAAGTATCGACACTCATTATCAAGCAAAATTAATCAAGAGTGTACCTGATCATTACTTATAGACAAGACAACCATATTCCTACGAGTATTGCTTTGGACTTGCTAGATCCTCACCAATCCGACTGTGTGTAGTTGGGAGTTCATTGTTTTTCCTTAGGTTTCGCTGATATAAACACACAAAATAACAAAAATAATATAAACAAAAAAAATTATGAATTCACTCTTTCTTTCAGTCGAAATACATGACAATTTTACACCATATCCGCCAATGTTGCCGTCTCACCATGTAGCTGTCACACCATGTTTCTTTTCAATAAGCTGACACTCGCTCTTTATTACACACATTTGTGGTTGCACAGTCTTCAACTGAGATTGTTCTAGTTTCAATACTGACAGATGCAGCATTTTACACTACAATTACTGCAGTTACATTGAACCTGTCCCAACTGCGTTATTCTGTTCGACTGAAACCAGTTTTGATTGACAAGAAGGTGGGTGTGGGGGTTAGCGTGGAAATGGCTCTGATTTGATGAGACTACCACACCCACATGTAGACATGTTCACATGCATACTGCAATAATGCATTCAAATGTAGTTCATATACACGGTAATGAATTCAGAGCAGTGCAATGTGGTTGCGGTTGGTAAAATGAAATCCGTTGTGTAGAATCAACCCAATCCATATGCGGCAATGCAAGTCGACTTTGAATAGTTTCAGTGTAAAAGAAAATATTTTTTGCGATTAGAGATTGCACAGTCATATCGCACCTTGATCGAAGGTTGTGCCCAGCATAATACTGAGCATTATTCTCCTCATAAGTTTGATAAATGAAATTTAAGTCTTTAGATAAACATAATCTTCATTGAATCTGCCAAACGTGTGACTGTGCCACAGAAATATCAATTTACGCATTTAAATGAAATGTGGCATTTTAATTTGCAACAATAGAGACAAATACTTTGCGGTATATAAACATGAGCTGCATGCTATTTACGTATTGTGCACGCATCTTCGGCCTCAGCATGAAATGTGATCCCATCATGGCTGCATTGTCCGCATCCAAGGTGAAGGATGAGCCGCATTAAGTGGAATACGATTATAAGTAATCGAATCAATTAAAAGCACAATTGATTCTGACTGATTGACACTTAAACAGATATCATATTATATGACTAGCATTGAGACTTCTTACGCCGATTTAATTATAGTCTATTATCTCGTCCAGACATGAAACCATTTAACAGGCAGCAATCAAGATAAGATGAAATAGCAAATATATTTATATACAGCAATGAACGAGGAAGTCTTAAACTAAATACTGATAATGTATTCCTGGCAATTTTCACTGAATAAAGAAACAGTTGTCATTGAAACAGATTGGAGCAAATCTGAGAGTGCAGAGGGAAGTATTAAAAATCAACTTTCTAAATAAAACTAACACCTTATTTACTTGTATAATAACGAAAATGGAATGAAAATGTTATATTTATAAGAATGTAAAGATACAAACAGAGAGAGACATAAAGATCCAGCATATCAATTAGTATATAAAGCGAAAGCAATTGATCGCAATGCAAAATAATTTATCTTTAAAAAATATTGAAAACAAATGATATATTTCCAGAACTTATTTTCTTCCAGAATTGATTAGAAAACCTCCCCCACCGGTTTAATGGTTAGCTCGTGAACTTGCACATGAGGCGGCGTAGAGATGGCGTATATGGCAGCCGCCGCAATGTCCTCGGCATGCAGCATATTTAGCGCCTTGTAGGCCTCCGGCACAATCTCCGTATCCACCAAACCGGGACTGATGCTCTGTTGGAAAAAAGTTTATGATTTGCTTACCACACTTACTACCATTCGATAATGCGACCACCTACCGTCACTTTAATTTTAGTGCCAAACCCTCGAAGTTCCTGACGGAAAGTTTCATTCATAGCTGTGACAGCGAATTTGGTGGCCGGGTAAATGGCGAACTCCGACAGAGAGCCGCCGGGTGGATTGAAAAGTTGGTGTCCAATAATGCTGTTTATGAGTACAACATGTCCATCGAAATTGCGCGCCTTCATCGATTTGAATGCTCGCTGTGTGCAGTACACCACGCCCATGACATTCGTCTGCAGCACTTGCTGCACCTCGGCCAGATCCAGTGTCAGCAGCTGTCCGGGTTTGTGAACGCCTGCATTATTCACTAAAATATCCACGCCGCCCAAATTTTTCTCGATCCAGTCGAAGGCTGCACTGACCGATGCCGCATCCGACACATCACATTTTATGGCATGCAAATTGCTTTGCAATTGTTCGGGCAAATTTTTGCGTATCTCATCGACACGTTCCTTGCGACGCGCCAAACCAGTCACAATCACACCTTCGCTGACCAGAGCCTGGGCAATGGCAGCTCCAATGCCTGAGCTGGCGCCAGTAACGACAGCCACGCGATTTTGCCAGCGCTGCATTTTTCACCTACTCTCGTATGGTAGCAAAGTCAGCGGGAATGTGGCGAAGTGATACGCTTATGAACTGCATGCACTGAATGCAGCTGGCAAACTGATGAGCGCTGTGCGAGGTTTGAGGTTTGATTATGAAAAATATGGTCAACAGTTCTACACTTGAGGGTTGTGTGATTGACACTGAAGGACGGTGGGTGTGCAGGTGCGGTTGTAAGCACTCATTACATATTAAGAGCATGTCCACACCGGGCTGATAGAAAGTGGATTATTTTTCACTTAGTGCCATGTGTGTAAAAGGGAGGACATCTCTGAGGGTATAAAATTGTATTGGAATGTGCTATTTCGGTTTGTGGCAAGTTACAAAAGCGAAGTTGGGACAGATTTTTATTCTTATTTATTCTCATATATCTTATCATATGTCATATATAGTATATTATCTCAGTATATTATTGTTATTATACCTTGCACCACAATTATTTATTATTATAGAACTGGATGAATTGAAGGAATCATTGAATACATCTTTGAACAAATTGGAAGTATCTATTATATGTACTGAAGCTATCGACCCAGTATGTTGAAATGCATCGGGGTACCCACTCTTGTTGTCATATAATTTAAATAGTGGAAAGAGGCATCTACAGGTGAAAACTCAAGGAACCCGAACCCAATGAAGGAACGAACCATCAGTGAAATTAAAGCCGTCTTTTCGCAAACTAAAAGCCGACTCAGCCAGTGATGCCGCTGTCGTTTCATGAAAACATATTTTTATGTCAATAAAGAAGTACGCTCTCATCCAGCGCGGACACTATCATGTAATGAAAACATATTTTTATGTTAAAGAAAAAAATAATTATTAAATTATAATTATCTCGGGGAAAAAATACCGATCTGGATTTAAAATACCGATAAGATACTGTCGCCAGAGGTAAAGATAATATTTAAACCCTTCTATTTTCACAGAAATTATGTTATAAATGTTCTTTTCTGTTTAAATATATATATTAGATCGATCCCTTCATTTCCAGGCCACTTGCCTACCATTTACACAACACTCGTATCTGTATTCACATGAATTCCAAGTGAGTCATGCTTTTGGTCAAAAACCAAATTTGTTATTTTTAATTACTTCCCAGGCACGTGCCAGTCAGAAATTTATTCCATATTTTATGCTACGTACCGATTGATTTATTGGCCTAATCAAGAGAGGCGGGTGCCTGCTTCTGTGTGGCACCACAACTCAGCTAATTGGAGAAATAAACACACAACCCTCCACAGAGAGTTTAGACAATCATCGTCGAACAAGTTAGGGTAATGAGTGTGTAAGAATTATTTGACAACCAGAGATATATGGAGTAGGCTGAGTGCCACTGCTACACGGAAAAGGTACACAAAGTGAGGTACTCACAGCTACTTTTGGCCGAATACCGTTGTTGTGCGGAACCAGTTAAGGAAAAGCAAAAAACGTGGAACTTTTTGGTATATTTCCATATTATCTATTTGAGATATTGATGTATTTAATTTTATGGAAATTAATTATCCAAATAAACAAAAAAACAAATTAACAGTGTACGAGTAACTATGAAGAAACGTACCTATGATATAGCACAGAGATTAATTACTAGTTAATTATTTATTGTTAGCGACATATTCCTATACTCATATACTTATATATATGAAGATATAATGAGCCAGTTCAATTAGCTAATGTAGCTCCCATTCAACCAAATTGAGTTAAGGAATTCTAAACTAGCTCCACGAATCTCTAAATTGAAATGAATCCATTTAAAAGTGCTTGGGATAGTACAAAAGCATTGCAGTGAGTTCGTAAGTTTCCAAAGCCTTTAGAGCTGAATTCAGATTAATGCAGGTTATATTGCTTAAGGTCTACTATAAGTGTGATAAACAATACTCCAAATAACGTTTAAGCCGTAAAAATGCATATTAAATATGTATAAATATGTAAAAATGTATAAATGTGTAAATATGTATAATATGTAGAATATGTATAATAATATGTAAATATGTATAATATGTATAAATATGTAAATATGTATAATATGTATAATATGTATAAATTAGTAAATATGTATAATATGTATAATATGTATAAATATGTAAATATGTATAATATGTATAATATGTATAAATTAGTAAATATGTATAATATGTATAATATGTATAAATATGTAAATATGTATAATATGTATAATATGTATAAATATGTAAATATGTATAATATGTATAATATGTATAAATTAGTAAATATGTATAATATGTATAATATGTATAAATATGTAAATATGTATAATATGTATAAATATGTAAATATGTATAATATGTATTAATAAATTAATAATAAATTAGTAAATATGTATAATATGTATAATATGTATAAATATGTAAATATGTATAATATGTATAATATGTATAAATATGTAAATATGGAAATATGTATTATATGTATAAATACGTAAATATGTATAATATGTATAATATGTAAATATGTATAATATGTATAAATATGTAAATATGTATAATATGTAGAAATATGTAAATATGTATAGTATGTGTCAATATGTAAATATGTATAATATGTATAATAGTATGTAAATATATAATGAAACACTAGTGTATTTAGCTTCCGACATCTTAAACCTATCCACCTGGACGAAATAGAGATAGAACAATAGAAAGAAATAGAATTCTTGGGCAAAATATTTAACCAAAAATTAATAAAGCGCTAGGCCAGAGCACAATCAACCTTCAATCGGAAATTTACGCATTAGATAGGTGAGTTTACTTCAACCTTGAACGTAACTATCGGAGCAAAAGAAAAACCATTCTAACTGAGAGCGAGTCAGCAATTAAGGCGCTCATCTCTCACCAGATAATATCAAAACTGGTGTTGTGTGATGTGTGGTGAGTGCAGTGATTAGCTTAACACCCTGGGCAAACAAAATCAGGTATGGATTTTATGTGTTCATGGTCACGTGGGAATTCCTGGTAACGAAATTGCAGACAAACTTGCCAGGAAGAGAGCGGCCTCTCCGCTTGTAGGCCCAGAAAGTGGTTTATGAAAGGGTAATTTCTCCTCATTCATTCAGAAAGTAGAAAACAAACAGAGAAGAGTGTATTGGGACAATTTACCAGGATTATCACAATCAAAATTGCATATGTATTTTTTTTTGCCCTGCTAAATTTTAATATATTTATCTCTCTGGTGTCTCTTTGCCCCCAAACTGGGTGCCTATCAATGACTTTTCTATTGTGCAATAAAAATGAATGCATATAAATCTCATCCGAAAGACAGCAACACTGCAATGGCATCTGGTAATCATAAATTTATACGTGCAATTAAACCCGACAATTGCTACTGCGGCGGTTGAGTAGTTGAGTTACACCCCTTTTACCTGCACGTAAGAAAAATGTGCAACTGCATGCAATGCAAAAAAAAAACAGTTTATAATTAGCGTTGCATGCCGCACAACAAGTCTCCCCACATGGACTCAAAAGATTGCATAAAGTTAGTACAAATGATGAGCTCGTTTTAATGCCATTTACTGCGACTTTATGGAGAATGTTTTGGAATACGCGTGGCAGTGAAGATTAATTCACTAAAATTCACAGCAGTTGAAAAACGGAAAACAATAAAAAAGAAAGCAAAAATTGTGTCTTTTGTTTGTTTTTGTTATTGTTTCCGTTTCTTGTTTTTTTTTCGGATATTCTGTCAGCAAAGTGGAACAAATTTTGTTTACAATCAACAATTTAAATACGCACAATCGATTTAAATAAATAAGTGAATACAGTTTCGAAAATATGCAAAATTGTGTCATCCCAATCGGGCTGTCGGAGAGATAAACCCTTTTAGGCAAATTATGCATGTAAGCAAAAAGCAGCTACGCAGCACTTTTTCTATTTGTTTGTTATTTGCACAGCCACGCAGTCTTCTGATTGGGGCCAAAATAACTAAAACAATAACAAATATGCTGGAAGATTGTAAAATCAAGATTAGCGTACTCAGAAAATGGATGAGAAAGTGTTGGCACACTGCCCTTCGAGAAGTTTGATATAGAATAATTTTATGCATATAAATTTGAATGAGTTGGTAGTTTTTTGCTAGTATTGTTGTTAGTACTGAATTTCTCGCATTTAACCTTTATAAACGACTGGCATTGATGTGAATCCATCAAATGTGAAGTATCAACTACCTGAGTCTAATATAAAACCAGCGTTGCAGAGTTCCTTGAAAAATTGTTTTCCACAATTAAAGGGTGTTTTTGAGACGTGTGGTTTTCAAGCAGAAATAAAACGCATATAACGTCTAAAAAAACACCCTTTATAATGCAAGGATAATTTAAGTTAGCTGACTACACAAAAATGCTCATTATATAAATGCAAGGATCATTTATGTATTTATTTATTATTATATCTTACACCATATTTAATTATGACTGTTGGGGAATGAATTCTAGCTACTGAGGCTTTCAAAAAGAAGGAAGAATTTTTTAAACCAAGCTCGAGGCAAAACTTGAAACTGCAACCCTCTGAGAGTGAGTCTAGCATGCTTACCTCTAGATCAGCGTGGCTAAGATAATTTAAGTCATGCCTTTTATACACAAATATGTTTTTATTAATCAAATTGTATGTAACTCAGGTCAAAAGACATCCATTCTGCAAATGGTAGCTATCAAACAGCAATGAATGTGGGATCCTATTCTACCCACAAATTTTAGTTGATTCGGTATCTGTAAGTTTGGTCACTCATACTACAAAAGAATGAATGGTTTCTCCTTTTGATAAGTCTACCAAACAAAGGTAACGAGGTATATTTTCAAACCATCTCTTAGGCCCTTGACTTTGACACTACAAGTAGATAAAAAAAATCTGAATGATAACTTAAATAAGCTCTCAATAAAGTTCGATCATTTAGTTTATTGGAATATGGTTGAATACCAGCAATTGGAGAATTACTCATGGTATTCCTATTGATGAATGATCACACAAGCTTGCAATTGAGTTTCATCATTTACTTCAGTACCAGCAATTGGAGAATTATTTATGGAATTCCCACTGATGAATGATCACACAATCTCGCAATTGCGGTTCATCATTTAGTTTATTGGAATAAGCTTCAGTACCAGCAACTGGAGAATTATTGATGGGTATTCAAAAATACCGTTCATGCGTAGCAGCTCGTTCGCACGCCAAAGTTTAACTTTCTTTGATTGATTATGTATAGTAAGAAATTTGTAAAGAAATTAACATATACTAACAGTGAAAAATTTGTAGGCCTCCGCTTAATGCAGTGGAAATTTGTGTTAATTAAATTTTAGTAATAACTTCCATTGCCGAATCGTATACATTCAATCATTTATGTTCGAATACACCAATTGGTTCAGCTTCTGAAATACAACGGACAATAAGTTTCTTTACAAAGCTACCCACAATATAAAAATAAGAGCGTTTTTATAAAGTCGCAGTAAATTATATGAGATCGACATCCAAGAAGTAGGAGTAATACAATTGTTTCAAAGGAAATGTGATACTTAAACCTCGTTGGTGTGGATTCTGCCATAAGTCAACTGAAATAGCTGTTTAAAGGCAGAGAACTTTTATGGTTTACGAGTGATCTTTCCATCAGAATAAATGCATTGATGTTATTTATAATAAAATTGCCCCTGGAATGAAATTGTTGGTTCTGATAATGACTGCTATGCACCAGTGTTATTTTCGAGTACTAGGTAGCTCAATAGCACGACTTTAACCAGCCGACATCCCCAATTTTTTTAAGGCCTTAGGGTAGGACAAGACTTTTTAGGGATATACTCTTATTAGAGGGCAGTACAATGGATATATTTATGGTCGCAGTACTTCACTCACCTACTTATACAGTGCCATTTACTATACAAAACAATGGAGACTGATTCAGCAGGTAAATAGAAGCCTGGAGTTTATTTGTGAAGAAAGCAAACTGCTGGTCTTGTGACAAATTGTGCGAATTTTGCACTACTCTTCTAACTGAACAGATTATAACATACAATTGTGTACTTTAGCAGAACCTCTTTCATACTCTCTCCTGAATTGTAGAGTGAACAATTTCCTAACAACTTACCTCCAACAATGCAAAAAAGCCTTCCATAAACGAATACTTTCCTTTAATCAAAGTTCTGCATAAACACTTAAAAGACAAATTCTCCAAACTTTCCTCCAAGCTGTAATTTCTTATGTACATTAATCCCTTTTTTCCATATACCCTTCCCGTGATGAATCGTGTAGGTACTGCAGGAAACTACCTGCATGTGTGTACGTGTTATTTGCACACGTGTTTAAGGAAATTGAGTGGATGCAGGATTCAGGACTCAGCAAAATTTGCAAACATTTCGCTGATTGCGTATTTACTCACTCTGAGCAAGTTTAGGCAAATAGTGAACGCTTTATTAGGCACATTTGGGCACCAACAGTTGCGAAAACAGTTTCTCTTCATTTCTCTTCTGTAAAAATAAAGTTCCAACGAGATTTGCCGAGTTGCTTCTTCGAAGCGGGTCAGGAATGTGTTGAAAAATTGTGTTTCCCCTTCTTTGGAAGCAAAACAAACAACAAAAAAAAACCCAAAAATATACACAAAAACAAAACAATATGTTGAATTCATTAGCATGGGAACACATTTGGATCGTCGTTTGACAAAACATGAAATAACAAATTTTGAGAAATCGATGTTTAATTCGCCCTGACAGCCGACAAGGAAAACATTTTGTAAACAAATATTAAAATAATCATCCAGTTTTTTGTTGAATTGAAAACTCTGCTACACGCTTTTTATTTTGTTGTTGAGCTTAACTTTTTTTTTATATACCATTTAAGCAGTGTTTAATCGTTGAGCTTAAATTTCCACACTAATTGAAGGGACTGAAATAAAATTTAACAAAGAAATAACAATTAAGTTGCATTTGAACTGTTTCAAAAATAAACATTGAACAAAAATAATCAGTGAATCAAAATAAACATCAAAATACCTGAAAGCTGGCAAATTGTTTAATAATCTTTTGTCTGTTGTAATTCAGAGGGGCACTTTTTGTTATTTAGTTGTTGGTGGCTTTGTAGCTAAGCTCCTTTCTTCTAGAAATTGTGTCCCATTGGCATCAATCATATCAATAACGAAGTGAGACCAATTGCCATCAGCCGAATATTATTAGAACATACTTACCAGAGAACACAGAGAAGCGGCACTTAAACATCAACTTTTCTAACGTTTAAAAAAATGCTTTGTTTATCATTAGTTGGCAATCTGTATAGGTTTGTTTATCATTGGTTCTGAAGAAAATCAACCACACCACAGTTTTGCGCATGTGTAAGTGTGAGCAAAACGAGAGGCATTTCTCTGTGTTCTCCGATACATACATTAGATTAGATTATATTGCTTGAGAGCGGGAACAAATCGTCTAGTCACCGCGGCCACCTTTGGACCTATTGTGACAAGCGCTTTAGTTACAAAACAACCCAGTGTTTAGAATTCATTAAGAATTCTGAAATATTCTTAGAAGAATTTCCTAAGTAACGAAGTCGGGTCTAGATTAGTTATATTGACAAAACAAATGTTCAGATGTTCCCTCTTCTTTGTTCAATAATATACAAGAGTCATTTGGGCTCACTTTCATGTTATATAGGTATAGAACATACATTAAATCGTACAATCTCCTTGAGAGATGGTTATATTTAAATGGGAGATGCCTAGACCAATTTATATTTCATGTAATAGCAAACATTCATTCTATGATGAATCCAAAAAACATCTTATAAAACATCTTATAAAACTTCATATAAAACATCATATAAAACATCATATAAAACATGATATAAAACATAATATAAAACATCATATAAAACATCATATAAAACATCTTATAAAACATCATATAAAACATCTTATAAAACATCATATAAAACATCTTATAAAACATCTTATAAAACATCACATAAAACATCATATAAAACATCTTATAAAACGTCTTATAAAACATCATATAAAACGTATAATATTCACTCATCATTGAATCCCAAAATTCTAAGAATTTCTAGTCCTGAAAATCTCATATCCTCATATTTTCAGTACTCGAAATCCCATTCCTTGAATTGTAAGATTCAATAATTAATGAACAATTTTATAGCCGACTTCTATCAGTTTTTTCTATATATGTTTCTTCACAGAATATTCGATTGCCACCACTTTTCCCCTCAAATTTTCTCTACCACTTCTTCTCTATTCTAATTCATGATTAAATTTTATATTATATTATATTATTCAAACCGTTCTGATGTGTTTTGTTCCTTTAATGAACTCATTTTCTTATATAAGCACAACAGGTCCACACCAGTCTCTGGTCATATATTTTTAAATTTTGTTTGTTTACTTTTTGCCTCTTTGTTAATTCTTAATTTATTAGTACAATTAACGTTTTTTTGTTAACTTTAAACACACTTCTTATGCATAATTAATAACAAAAACTTGTTGCTAAATAGTATCAAAATATTTGCTTAGTTTTGGAATTCTTGGTTTCCTCTGCGACGTCTCTGCTCACCACTTAAACACAAACTCACCTTCATTAACCACCAGAAAGAGTTCAGACCTAAAGTCCAGTCATCCGCCGGGAGACTGTCGCAGCGGTGTAAGCGTGGCGGCTAAAAATAAGATAAACAACGCTTGAAATTCTCCCGCCAAAGCATGACGAACCAAATTGTTCCACGATGGCATAAATTACTTTGGTTCAGTTCAATTCGGTTCAGTTTTTTTTATTCTGTCTGCACTTCTTGAAGTTTTGCGGTGAGCTTCCTAACAACGATTTCGATCTGAATCAGGTGATTTATTCTTATTATTTATGCAATTTCATTTCGTTACATTTTTCATTTGTTTGTTGTTGCTTTGTGTCATTTTAATTCCGCAGACAACATCCAACACAACATGCTCCAAAGTTATTTCTATATTATTTTTATTTGGTATAATTAATAATGTTGACAACATTTGCCTGTATAACCCGTTAGCCATTCAGGGGGCACACCACAATTTGTTACGATTGTAGTCAATTATAAGCAGAAGCAGCGTTTTTTTAATCCAACTCTTGCCTCTCTGTGTATGTGGCCATGTGTGTGTCGATGACTGTGGCTGTGTGTGTCGACGTCTGTGTGTTGGTGTAAATATTGCGTTTCGCATACGAAATACGCCAAGTCATATCTGTGTAGCTGCCAGCACACGAACTGTAAAAATAGTTGATTACGTCTTCCTTCAGTTATATCGTAGATAAATAAGATTAATTGATTATCTTTATTTTGGCAAAGGGTACCAGGACTGGAAAGACGACCTCACAGTGGCGGTGTCAAAAAAAGTATTCTCAATTTTTATACATATAAAAAGTTTAGAGATAATAATCGAAAGATTTTATCATATATTTTTGGGGCAAACAACAACTTTTAATTCAGAAACAAAAGGAAATATTTATGAATATTTCTCGACATACAAAGGATTTTTCTACATCGAAAGGATTTTATCATATTTTTTGGAGGAAACAAGAATTTTTAATTCAGGAATAAAAGGGAATAATTATATTATACAGAAACATAATTATAGTATAAGGAAACATAATAATTTTTCTGACAAAAACTCGAAAGAATTTTATCTTATTGTTTTGGGGGGAAACAAGAATTTGAATTTACTTCATGTTTGATATTAAAAACTGAATGGAATGACTATATTAGAGGATTGTCGAATATAATATGAAAACCCTAAAAGGCATCAAAGAATCAGTCGGAGCTGCAATCATATATACAACTGTCTAAACTTTTCTTTGAAAGAACTCAGAGCTCCCCAAACCAGATTTAATCGCAATGTATACGATTGAATCGAAATCATATCAAAATGTGTCAGCAACGTTTCATATTTTACCTAAAACTATCTAGATCCGAATAGAACCGTTCAATACCTCTGAAGACATAGTAATTTATATACGAGTATACAACTTTCTTTATAAGGCCTTTAATATCGTGATCGTTCATGATTTTCATTCTAAGCTAAATAACAATTTTATAAATAACTAGTAAATAAATGTTGTTAATTCACTAGAGTTAAATAAACATAGATTTACTTTATACTTATCTACCAAGTATCGAATTTTCCCACATATTTAGGTACTGCTTTTCTAGTCTTTAGTTGTATGGGAAGTAATGAACTCAGTGGACGAATCGTTTCCAACTATTTATGGTGTTTGATGCAAATCCTTATTAAATTTGTTCACAGTAATTTATACCCATACCAATGCACTATGTTTCTAATACTTTCTATAATAGATGGCACGCCTCTTTCATAAGCAGCCGGCGAATAACAGAATATGGTTTCAGTCACTCTCGTTTGCAGGACTTGAAGTTAAGCGCTGATAATACTGTAACAATGATAAGTCTGTTACTAATAGTTTCATCACTGGATTGTATCAAGTAATACAGTGCCGTAAGAGTGTTACAGCAAGTATCATTCAACACATTAACGAAACTTCATACCAATCGAATAACTTATTCCTGGGATTATTACTTGATGTAATGCAGTGATCAAACTATTAGTAACAACTGAATTAAGAGCGCTTAAGTTCTATCTCTGCAAGCCAGAGATGGATGAATGAAACCACATTCTTCGTGAAGGTGGAAAACTAATTTCTTGACCTATCAGTACCAATAGTTTCTGGACCAGAGTGTCAAAGTTGTTTGTGCGTCTATATATTAGTCACGGTGCTGTTGGTATAACTTTCATTTACCCGCTAATAAAGATAATTCGGTAATATATACGTGTTTATGTAATACTCTCTTCTAATAATGGCGACAACTATACTTAGCTGGTCAGTACGTGTGCAGCACCCCATCCGTGGTATCACAATGAGCCATTAAGTGTGCTTTTTGCTGCCACTTCAACCTAAATCTAAAAGGGTTACCTACTGTAACTCTCAACAATTCACTTACCAGAAGAAACCATGTCCTTATAACCCCTCTCGTTAAGACTCCAGACAAATAACCCTCTGAAATTTAAAGTCTTATTTCTTTAATCCAAAAATTATTATTAAAAAAAAAGAACACGCCACTGTCCCCGACAGACCTCTGCAGCACTCACTAATACTCTGTAGCAACATTCGAATCGCATTAATTTAAGATATCACTTTGTTTTTGCCAAAATGAATAAAAGAACTGAAGAACAATTAAGCTGTGGTCATTTATAGGTAAACAGTCGTCGCGCAAGGATTTATGTGAAAAGATTTCTTAATTGCTAGAATCGCTGAAAATTGTCCAAAATTATTTCATCATTAAATAAAAACAGAGAATATTGCAAAAGGAATACAAGAAATAAACGGAATTATCTCATAATCCCTAACAAAATGAAACGTTGGCAAAATCGCGTCGCTGTAATCACAGGAGCTGCAGCAGGGATTGGTGCGGCAGTCGTTAAGGATTTGCTGGAAGGCGGACTAATTGTGGTCGGCCTGGATAAACAGGAGAAACGCATGTGCGAGCTGAAGGCAAATTTGCCACTCGAACAGAGGACACGTTTCGTTGCCATCAAGTGCGATGTGACGAGCGTGCAGGATGTTGACGAGGCCTTTGACAGAATTATTAGCGATCATGGTGCGGTGGATATTTTAATTAACAATGCCGGCATTCATCTATTTGGCAAATTGTGCGAAGTGGATTTGAGCATAGCACAGCAGGTGATGCAAACCAATGTCATGTCGGCGGTGCACTGCACCCAGCGCGCTTTCAAATCAATGAAGGCGCGCGATTTCGATGGACACATCATTTTCCTCAATAGCATATCCGGCCACACAGTGCCGCAATCGTCGGTGGGCGTATCCAATATGTACATACCATCCAAGTACGCCATGACCGCCATGAACGAGGTGCTGCGACAAGAGTTTCGCGATCATGGAACCCGCATTAAAGTCACCGTGAGTTCCGTGCTGTGCTGTGTAAATTAATGTATTTAAATTACTCGTCATTTTGTTTTTGCAGAACGTTTGTCCCGGCTTCACAGACACCGAAATGGTGCCCGATGCGGTCAAAGCGAAATTAGATGGGCGCATTCTATCTGCGGGAGACATTGCCCAGGTGGTGATGTATATCCTCAGCACGCCGCCGCATGTACAGATACACGATATCACCATTAAGCCAATGGGCGAGCAGATGTGAGGGCAGTGCGTGGGGAAGTGTATGAAAGTATTTAAGTTGTAAGTGTAGTGTTAGGAAATCGGAGCTAGCTTTAAACTTTTTGTATAATATTAAAGAATAAGTTTATAAAAATGTATTTATTTCATTGAAATTTAATGTTGCTTTATTTGAGAACATGGGAGGGGGGTTGGCGACTCGTGGCTTCTAGATTAAGTTGAGTCTACTGAAAGTCCACACCAAATCCAAACCAAGTGTTTATAAAAAAAATATTTTTATATATTATTATAGTTTTTTATATGATTTCAATAATCAGTGCTGGATATTCCGTACCCATTCATACCGCTTTCCTTGAAATCATTGAAACAGGAGTGTGCCTGGGAATCTTGTTCTATACGAGGACTACCCATACCACTATCAGATCATTGAACTATTTAAGAGCTTACAAGAAACACAGAAAATAGCAAACAATTTATAGAAATTCGAAGTTAAAACACATCAGTTCACATCCCCTACCCGGATGTGTGTTCTCCTCACCCACAAACTCACACAAAATATGCCCACGCTTCGCTGATCACAAAAGTAATAAGTTGTGTTCCATCTTTCAACTTTTGGCGATATTCTTGTTACCATCCAAAATACTTAAAGAGAAGGCAGACGAAATCTGACAACAAACTATGCAAAATTATGTTCCAGTATGTCCCATACAGAAGGTCGGTTCCACAAGTATTTATGGAAGTGCAAAATCACCTCTTGTTTACTCTAAGATGTTTTCTACTGGCTTCCTGCATTTGCTTTGAAGGTGCACAGATTGGACTACAGAATAAAGATTTATCTGTGGTCAGTTCCAGTTTGTTCTTGGTGATTGGAAGATTGATAATGTTGGGAATCTGTGATCAGCTGCAGTGAGGTTTCGTCACTTTCTTCACAGAATCTAGACCCAACTTATTCATATGATGAGTCTACAGTGTCCGCTTAAAACGCCTGTGATGATTCTCAATTTACTGCGAGGCATGTTGACTAACTCTTTAACTCTTTAAGGATTAAAATCCCCCAGAAGAGCCTTGGACTGTCTTTAATCCCAGAAGATTTTTCCAGGGCTGACTTCTTTTTCCATCTGTGCAGTTCTTGAATAGATCTCCAATGGTGTAGGATGATAGTCCACACAAGGGTTCAGGGCTGAACTGAGAGGTCGCAGCCTACCTTGCTAAGCTATCAGCCTGCTCATTTCCCTCTACTCCTCTGTGGCCACAGTAGAGATAGTGTGTTAATTCTGCCTAGGGATTTTAGCTCCACATACAGTCCATACAAGTTTAGGCCTCAAATTATTCAGTACTGTTTGTCTATCGGATAGTTTTTTTTTTTTTTTACGAGTTGTAAA
Source organism: Clusia tigrina (assembly GCA_920105625.2). NCBI lineage: Eukaryota > Metazoa > Arthropoda > Insecta > Diptera > Clusiidae > Clusia > Clusia tigrina. The sequence continues at coordinate 180,839,436 of OV050033.1, forward strand.
GCAGTCAAAAACCCTTGTAGTGTGGGGCCTTAACCCACTAAATTCACCCCGATGTCCGGACGGATTATCCTCTCAGGACCTCTATCGGATAATATCAATATGTTTTTTCCCCCGATACTTCCTGTCAACGTTAAACTGGGCACATCTTTCAATAGCGTGAATCTCCGCTTAAAAAATGCTTGGGAAAGAACCAATTGGTTCCCAGTAGTAGGCCCAAATACTCCTGTGGCAGTTCCGTCAATAGTCTTAGAACTAGCTGAGGGATTTTTCTATGATTTTATACGTTTCAGTTTGAACTTTTCAATCTTTTTTGCAACTTAGCTTTGTACTGAATTTGTGTACAAAGTTGAATTTTCTTGGCGTAAAATTCTTATGAGATTTTAGTATATAGGATTCTCTGGACATTAATGTCAGAAGATTTGAATTTTTTTCTTTCTTTTTATTTTGTTGCACTATTCCATAATCGCACAAAATTGTTACGGTGTTCTGCCCTCATCCATTGGCTTTTCAACAAGCTCAAAATACCTCAGTCCTTGACAGCAATTAATTTTATTGAAGGAAAAACCAAATTCTGTTGCTATGCCCAGCATTCCATCTCTCTGCTATAAATATTAAATTCAAGCTTGATGTATTTCCTGCTCACAGGCTTAAGTTCATGACTAAATAACCAAATAATAACCGTCGGGTTAATGCAATGCACGCTGCCTTTTGCCTCTGCCTTTTGCCTCTGCCTTTTGCCTCTGGCTTTTGCCTCCACCGTTTGCCTCCACTGTTTGCCTCTGCATTTTGCCTCCTTTTTTGCCTCCACCTCTTCCTCCACAACACAAGCAAAGAACAATAGAAATCACAACAGAGTTGCAGAGTGGCTTTAAAATTTTAACTAGCTACTCGCTGGTGTCCTTCGTTATGTGCTCCTCGAACGAATTTCCTCAAGTGTGCAAAAGGTATAAAATATTTTGTAGCCCTTTTCATTAAAAAGGGCACAATAAAACGAAACCAAGCTCGACATATAAAAGTAGACAGTGCCAGATTGCAAGGTAGGGACCCTGAGCTGTGTTCGCTTGCAGCCCCTTTCAAATTTAAATTTAAGGAAGCGGAGATGACGCAGCTCAACAAGGCTCAATTTTATGAGTAAAAAAATGCAAAGGTTCGCAAATTTATGGCAGCCACTCGTTCCTCAGGACCTTCTCTCCCGGACAACAAATTTAAATGCAACAAATAAATTGTTATAGGGACACTGTCATTGTTATTGGTGTTGTTTGTTTTTGTTGCCTGTTGTTGTTGTTGTTGTTGTTGTTGTTTACTGTTGTTATTACTGCAGTTGCGGTTTTATTTTAAATTTTAATGGTGGCAATTTAAAATTAACGGCTACATGCGGATGTCTTTGTCGGTGCAGCGGTGCTTGCGTCACTCGCTCATTCGCTCGCCACCACATTAGGACAATTACAACGATTGCAGTAACGGCCACAATGGCTGCAACAATGGCTGCAACAATTACGCTCGTCGTCCTGGTGGGTGTTAGTGTTGTTGTGGTCACCCGTTAACATATATAGTCGGCAAAATAAAATATATGAACGCATGCCATTTAACACAGTAGCAGCAATTGCTGAAATCCACTCTGACAGGAACATTGCGCCAATAACAATAACAACAGCAGCGGCAGTGGTAGTGGCAGCGGCAGCGGTTGCAGCCACGACAACGGCAACGTAATAAAATATTAAGGCCAATTTTGTGACACTCATGACGACAATGAACGAGCCAAGTGCCGTTGCAGTTGCCGATGCCGCATTCTCGTTCATTCGGGCCACTGCTGGGGCGAGCTCTGCTTTAAATTTAATTAAAGACAAGCCGAAAGCTGCTCACAAATTTTGTTGCCTTTGCGAAAGTGGCGCAGCTACGTTGGCGTTTAAGTTGTTTGCAAAATTAATGTAGCCCACTTGCAGTCCTTATTTTCGTTGCTGGCAGAGCCGAAGAACGAAAACTATAAAAGAAACGCTGGAGAACACATGTTGTCTTACATTATTCAACGGAAATCTGCAACAAATTTGCATAGGAAATTGCAAATTTGAAATATGGCCAAAAGCAGCGAGAAACTCCTGCCCGTTGCTGTTGCCGGTTGTTGGCTTTGTTAACGGTTTTCTTTGCTGGAAGAGCGAAGGAGCAGCACAGCTCTGCGAGCAGCGTTATTCGCATGCATTTTTACACTCACCAGGCGAGAGGATTTTTATATTTCGTATTTGTTTTTCAATTTTATTCCTTTTGCAGCAAAATATGGGCACTCATTTGCATGATTTACACATGCACCTATGCAAATTTGACAAAACACATGTTGGCCAAATAACAAATGGATTGCATAAGTATGCTTAATGGCGAACAACTATGCCAAAAGAATGCAAACCGAATATGCATTGCATAGAAGTATGCATACATCAGTTGAGGAGTCCATGCAGATACCTTAACAAGCGACGTAGAAGGCGTTGAACACACGTTTATAAGTTTGATCAATATTATAGAGAACAAGGCAAAAGTTTATCAGGAGTTTAAAGCGGATTTCTCTAACTTGGAAATGATTTTACCAAATATATGCCGACAATTCTTAATAAAACACAAACTGTTGGTTTAATCATAGAAATTTACACCTTAAAAATTGGTCACAGCTGATGCAATACAATTAAGTTATTACTAAATCTGAGCGACGAAGCATTGCTTCGTTCAGCTTCTTATGTGAATTTTGTATCATGACTTCAATACACTCAAAACTGCTTCCTTAATTTAGTAATTTCAGTTTGGGGAACGGGAAGATGATACAAGGATACTTGACCAAACATATATAGATGAGTTTCACGTCCAAGAGCCAATTTAAGCTATGTTCCTTTATGGTAATCAAAAATCCAATAATTGATCTCTAACAACCTCACGCACAAGGGTCGATTTGAGCAACGCTGCTTTATGGTAAACCAATAATTGATCTTCCACAACTTCATGTGCTAGGGTCGATTTGAGAGAAGCTTTTATGGTAATCCAAAATCCATTAATTGATCTTCCACAACTTCATGTGCTAGGGTCAATTCAAGGCTTTATGGTAATGAATAATTCAAGAATTGTTCTTCCACACATGTGTCCTTTTCCGGTAAAGCTCTGTCTCACTTAGGATTACTTCCAGATAACATCAATTCCAAAATGATTCACCAATATAGCCAAACAAATCAATCAACATCATTGACATTTTTAAAAATATGTATATTGTAGCGTATTTCAGGCTGAGATCGCGGCTATAGAGGAGGCACTGTCTTGGCTTAAGCAGAATAAGGTATCTGGAGAAGATATTTGCACTCTATTTGAGCGCCAAGCGGCTGTGCCCTCCCTGGCTTCGGCTATTATTACATCAAAAGCCGTCAAGAGCTGCCGCAAATCTGTAGACGCGATAGCTACGCAGACTCGTCTCCATATGAACTGGGTTCCCGATATTCCAGGGAACTGCAAAGTTGATGAACTCGACCGAGAGGGCACTACAATACCAATTCAGTCAACTAGGTCAAATAACGTTATTCCCATTGCTATATATAAGGTTCTAATTAGCACATTAGCCTTAGGAGCAGCGGGCTGGTGCTGGTCTGAAGAAAGAGGATGCCAAATAGCTAGTGTCATGGATAATGGTCATTGAACTAACAGACATATGAATCTAATGACCCAAAATCAATTAACAATTGCAAAGTGTGCAACATTCCAAAGTGGTGCCGATATGAGACACCAACATTCAAGGCGACGGTCAACGACCGTGAAATGTGAGCCAGCACACATACGTCTCAAATAACTGACCCTTATCCATCGATACCTCTTGAGGCATCGAACAGTGATGTCATCGACGACTCAACTATTTTAAGTATAAATATAAGTCCAACATTGTAATTGTAACACAGTAGATAGTCGAGAGTCAATAGTTAATAGTCGACTGTTAATGATTAATGTTCGATCAATAAAGTAACATTTTAAACCATGAACTTAAAAACACCGTCTAATCATTACACTAGACGTACCTGGCCTCAAAGGTGTAATATATGTAAATAGGTACCGATCTTTGAACATTTTCTTCTTCCCATTCCCCTTCCTGAAACCATTCCAATCTCTCTGCTCTTTCTGCTGCACCTATCCAGGGTATAGTACAATGATCCCTGTGACTAACTGTTCTGGTTAATTCCAACCCGCCACATATCTATCTATCTATCTATAGGTACCTTAATTAGTATCCTAATAGGATACTGGACCCCGAGTACTAATGGTAGTAGGTTGGGGACTACCTAAAATGATGTCGGGAGGAGTTGCATGGACGAGGAGGAGCAAGAGTCCATCGAACACTTGATATGTACATGTCCGGCGCTGTCAAAGAGGAGATATTCAGTCCTGGGTGACTACTTTCTGGACACTCTGGGAGAAATTCCAAATAAGAAACTGCTTCATAAAATGCTTTAAATGGCTGGACTTCTGAAAAGAAATGTCATCTGTGTCTCATACGGTATCACAAGGGGTCCTACCTAATTTTTCAAAAAATCCCCTTCTCAATATTCCGGTGTGTTCTTAACACAAACAATTCAAACAAGTTCACTGTGGCAGCAGTTAGGTTAGGTTAACGTGACAGCCGGTCTAAGGACCAGCTCACTCAGACCACCATGGGCCCATGGTGATACCACTGCGTAACAACGCACCTCCAATTCACTCGTCGAACTAGTTCGAAGCCCTAATAAACCGCAGGATTCGTTTGACCTTCGCACTAGATACCTCTGTAAGAGATCCAAAAGCGCATTTGCCTAAAGATCCTGCTCTGCTTCTAACCAGAGCAGTTGAATTGATCCAGTGTGAGGAGTCCCATTCAGTTTATATTTTCTGAATTCTAAATTGCTTCACAGACGTAGGCTAACAACCCATAATTATATTTAAATGGCATAATAAACATAACTATTAAAGAGCAACAGTTAATGCCTGTGTATAAAAGTGTTCTATTCATTTATTTGTAATTAAAGGATCAATCTACCTTTCAATATTCAAAGAGGCGCCATACTTAAACAAAAATGTCCACCAAACAACATTTTACCCCGTGTAACTAATTCTCTTTATACATTGGACCATTAGCGTTCCCCCTCCGAACTTTACACATAAATTTCCCGTAACTAATTAACACCGAAATTGCCCACAAAATAATGTCATGAATGCAGTAATTTTTATGATGACACAGTCATTTCGCAAACCTAAGCCCAAACACTTACACATAAAATACCGCAACCAGGCTCGCCTGTAAGCAGGTGCACGTAAATTAATGAAACTGTCCCCCCGTATATATACACCCCATTAAGAGTCATTAAATATTCGCTCACACAAACACACGCGCGCATATGTACATGCACACACACACACACACACACACACACACACACACACATCAACATTTGTTGATACATGGTTGGGGAGAAAACATTCCAGCAGTGCCAAAAAGACGGGCTCGCCTTAACGACTCCAATGTGCCGCAGAATTGCTGGTCACAGCGCAGCCATCGTGACGTCATAATCTAATTACAACAACAATTAGATTTTCACTTACCATCGCCAGCAAACGGTAAACTAGCGACAGGCTCAGCCGACGTGACGCAAACAATTTACGAGCAACGGATATGCAAGCGAAAGGATGATAAAACTTGGCAAACGATTCGGCTTGGCCGGAAATTAAAGAGTACGACTCAAAATTATGAAGACCAACATAAAATTGCGTCTTTTTGTGCCGACATTTTTATTTCAATTCAAGGAATCTATGTGTCTGTGTGTGTGTGAGTGTGTGTGTTTGTGTGTTTGTGTAAAGCAATTTACAGACAAATTAATGGGAGGGTAATTGCCGGGTGGCCTGCTGGCTGTATTGCACATATCCTTGTGCAGCAAGCCACAACTAAATGTAATTGACTTGCCTTACACTCAAGGAAATGTTGGTGTTTATGACAAGTTTAGAATAAGCGTACAAATGAAGGCTAAAATTAGTCTTTATTAGATTACGAGTAAGTTAAGTTTATATTAGATTAACAGATTACCTAATCTCGACAGGGATACCCAATTTTCATTTCATTACAAACGGATTTCCTAATGGACCCAGGCTTGTCTGAGTTTGTACCATGAATTTTATGCGGAGAGATACCTCGAGAGCCTTATTAGGCATCTTGACAAGAGGATTTCTACTTCACCATCATTAGAATGAATATGGAAATCTTCTTATATCAGAAAATAGACGTATCTTTCTTTGTTCCAGGTTTTCTGCAATTTAAAGGAAGCATTATTCTTATTATTATTATTATTATTGTTATTATTATTTTACCTTTATTAATTATATATGCAAGGGGTTGGGGCAATGTTTGCTAGGAACTAAGCTCTTTGACTAGAAGAGAAAAAGATTTAGAAACAAGCACTTTGCAGACCATACTCGAGTCACAATTCGAGCCCTCGACCCCGGAGTGTCATTTAAGGGAATCAAAGTTGCGATATTGTTCCAGAAATTTTAAAGTAACTATCAAATTTCTAAACAGGCGTCTGGGTTGTTACCCTCTTCTTCAGATAGACTCTAGTAAACCATTTGGTATCTAAATTTCTTCTAAACAGGGCTTTTACCCTCTTCTTCAGACAGACTCTATTGAACCATTTGTCATCTAAATTTCTTCTAGTGATGGGTGGGTATGTACGCGTAAAGCAGGTCGAAGTAGTTGAGCATATGAGAAGAGTAACTGCGGTTACATAATTGACATACAATCCCTGCCTGCATCCTGATTGATTACGGGCTTTAGCAAGGATTTCTTGGAGTAGTTTGTAAGTGCTTTAAAAATATTGCTGCTTTGTTTCTAAGTTTGGCAAGCACTTTCATCAAATATTTTTATCACTTAAAATGAAAAGGGGCTGCTAAACATACAAGTCTCTTGGCTTGAGTGTGAGCTCCGCTGCAAGTAGCTAACTAACTGCAAGACTGACGGCCAACATTTTAATTTAATACAATACATATACAAGGATGTGAAAACTACTTGTAACAAAATGCAATTTACAAGAACGCACACACGCAATTCAACTCGCAGAGCCTCCTTACTGTGCCACACGTGCCTCCGTAGCGCTTTTCCCAAAAGTGTTGTGTCTATGCCGACATACTCGCACTTCATGTTTAGGCATTTTGTGTCTAACCAAAACTAGCATGATGTAGGCCGAGTCCTCCGCTCCTCTGGCAAGGGAAGCAGGTTTTAACGCAAGTTAATAATGAATCTACTGCTGCAAGCCGAGCAGTGAACTGAGTGAAGACACAGAGAGTCGTAGTCGTAATCGTAGCCGTGCAGAATTAGACCTACCAACATTCTCCGTAGTCATGCAGTCCTGCTATTATAAATGATGTTTGCAACTCTGGCGCTGTATGACAAGACAAAACGGAAATTGGATATTCGCAGGTAAAAATTGTAATTAATTCTTCTGGAGCTCAAATGAAATTGCATTGGGCGGAAGGGTTGTTCAGAATGTTCGAAAAGCCCACTCAGCGAGCGAGGTGAATTTTATGTTTCAAACTGTGCAAAGGAGAAGACCACGCTTAATTATCTTTAATACCATGAGTGGCAGGATGGGCTTACTTAGCAGCTGCTCCATTCACAGCACAGCAAAACTCGAGTATCCTTTAAACTTCTAGGAGTGCGTCTTAAATAAAAGGAAAAAGTTGTTTGGGAAATGAGCCTTACTTTGTATGCCGCTTGGAGTGCACTTAAAAGTTCTATAGTCTGCCACGCACACCAAAGCAACTTTAAGGAAATATAACTGCTCAGATGAAAATGCAGTGGCGAATTACGAGTATCCTGGCATATGTTGAAGGTCAGAGCTGAGGCGGTTGTAAGTGTAAAACATTGCTTATATATATAGCAACCGGATAATGGGAACATAAACAAAAGCAACCACAACTCCAGAAACAATAGCGGCAAAAATAGCAACAAAAATAACAACAATAATAACAACAACAATAAACACAACAAAAAAACAACAAAAATGGAACAAGAAAACTTTTGTAGGCTGCCGTTAGAGCCCTTTACTTTTGACTCCTCACACATGAGCACTTTGAATTTTTACTTATTTTCCATTTCTGTGCCTCTGAGCTGAGGATTTCATTTCAACTTGGAAATTCGGTTTCATTACAAAACAATTTCACCGCACCCATTCTGTGGCATCAGCGAGAGCGCTTCAAGTGGCATAATAATTGCATAACATGCTCAATTATAGTCGTAGTTAGAGGCCATAATGACCTTCATAGTCAAGTGCTGTCAGTCTTGGTAAAAGCAGATGCAAGCTGAGAATTACTCGTAATGTGAAAAATACCGCAAATTATGTGGCATGAAAAGTTTGCCAAGAATCTCGTTGTGATATTTTATTTGCGAACTTTTCGAAATGCCGCAAGTTCAAGGATACATTTGGCATTCAACTTTCCACATGAGCTGCGTAGTGAAATTGTACGAGTCTTCGGGCGAAAGTTTACTGCTAACCATAAGCTGCTGCAGAGTATTCTCCACAAAAGTGAATGGAAACTCAGCCAACTTGCTGTAATATTTTCACTTCCAGTGAACAGTTGGAGATCTTAATCGCTGCAGCTCATGCTGGAAAACTTTTAATTTCAGCAACTGTATCTGTCATGAAATGCTTTTGCCGCATTCACCCTTCAATACGATTTTTCCTATTTGCCGCACTCGCATATGCTTGAGATGAAAATCCTATACGGTTCCTTGATGCATGCAACTGAAATCTCTTCCTTTTTTACTTTCATATCATGTTCATTTCCTTGACTGACGACAGCACACTTTCAGCACGTATCATCGACGCTTCTACGATTGACTGATATAAATGACAGCTGAGTGAACGAGTAAACGAGTTAGTGTAGATCACAGCACAGTAACCCAAGAGGAGGCGGTATGCGAGTCATAAAACTGGAAGATGCCTCGTTGCTTGAAATTGAAGAAAATCGAAACATATTTGTGGAAATTTTGATTTTCCTGACAAACGCACGTAATCAATTAACTGAGAACATTTCACACGACTTCAGCGACCATGTGTGATGTGTGGTAAGACAGCAGTTCAATTAGTCATATCGACGACTCAGTGCCATCGTGTTCTGAGTGGCTTTTCACACCATCTCAGGATATGCATTTAAAGTTTTTTCTTTATTCGCCGAAATGGGTGCCACAGTTTTCTGAGTGGTTTTTCATACCTTCTCAGGATAAGCAGTTTAAGTACATTCTTCAATCTCTGAAATGGATACCAAAGTGTTCTGAATGGTTTTCAGACATGCTCAGGATATACATTTACAGTTCATTCTTTAATCTCCGAAATGAATGCCAAAGTGCTCTGATAGGTTTTCAGACAAGCTCAGGATATGCATTTAAAGTTCGTTCCTTATGCTCCGAAATAAGTGCCTCAATCTTCTGAGTGCATTAAACATTTAAAGTTCATTCTTTATTTTCCGAAATTGCTGCCACCATGTTCTGCGTGGGCTTTCACACCTTCTCAGGATATGCATTCAAAGTTCATAATTTATTCTCTGAATAACTGCCTCAATGTTCTGAATAGTGTTTCACACCTCTTCAGGATGTGCAGCTAAAATTCATTACTTAATCACTGAAATAGCTGCCACAGAGTTGAAAGTTTTTTTCACACCTCCTCTGAACATGCATTTATACTTTGTTTTTTATTTTCCAAAAATTCAGTTGGAGATATCAGAAAAATGCGAAAACACTGTTCGTGACTTCAGAATACTCTATTTCATAATCCAAGGAAGTGCAAACCAGTGTTCAAGTCGAGTTATACTGACTACGTGAGTCGAGATACCCTAAGATAAAGTATCAAACCACGCTCCAGGAAGTAAACTGAGTTAAACGGTGTCAATAATTGACACACAGAATCAAATTAGAACCCGCTGCTTTCTACGTATATTGTTTTGAATCAACAATTCGCCAGAATAAGGGGCGTGGCAGTTGATATACCTTCACATTTAACGCAAAATGTTTTACTTGAAGTTTTGAATAAATACTTTATATTTATATCTTGCATAGATCTCTAGTCGCCAAAAGGATGCTGGGGAGTGGAATTATCCCACCTATTTTTCCATTTACTATTTGATGCGCTTAGTGCCACTGACACCCAATCCCCACTGTCACCCAATATCTCCTCGAATTTGGATATTTGAGAATGACTGGGAATATTATTTGAATCCTACCTCACTAAAGCAAATTTCACAGTTGAAACTTAGAAGTCATTTTTAAGTGTACACATCATTTTTATTTGGACTCCTTTCTGATAACTGCACTATTAAATTATGTCTCCCATTGGCTTCATGATCATTTCGTAGATTTGCACATGTGGCGGCGATGATAGCACAAACATGATTGCTCTGGCCACATCTTCCGGCTGCAAAATGACTTCACCGCAAATGCGTTTTTGCTCGTCTGTGATTAGTTCCGTATTCACTATGCCGGGACTGATGCTCTACACAGCAAAAGTATTTATTTTACTATACAGAAACCAATAAGCTCGAAATGTCTCCCTCAGGATTTTAATGGTTTTTGTATTGCAATTCTCCAATTGAAAATCTCATTAAATTCCTTGGGAAAAATTCCGTTGTTTAATTCACAATATTGCCCAGCCAACGACCACTCACCGTCACTTTAATGTGCGTCCCCAACTCTTTGAACTCCTGCCGGTACACTTCATTAATGGCTGTTAATGCAAATTTCGTGGCTGGATATACATTCAAGACCGGTACGCTGCCCGGCATGACCGGCACACTGTGCCCCAGAATGCTGTTAATTAAAATAACATGCCCCGCATTCCCGTGCGCTTGCATGGCTGCGACTGCATGCCGCGTGCAATTGATCACGCCCATCACATTCGTCTGCAACACCTCCTGCACATGCTCGCCGGCCATGGTGCACAATTGTCCCGAACGCAGGCAGCCAGCATTGTTTATGAGCACATGCACTGGCCCGAACTTTTCGGCGATTTCCGTAAATACGCGCGCCACTTCAGTGCCACTGCTAACGTCGCACCTAATGGCATGCAGGCGCTGCTGCTGGGCCGGTTCGAGGCTCTGCTTTAATTCATTAACTCGTTCGACACGTCGCGCCAAACCAACGACAATTAATTCCGCCGCAAGTAAATCTCTAACGATGCACGCCCCTATGCCGGAACTGGCGCCCGTAACCACTGCAATTTTGGACCTCAGCTGCTCCATAAGAGATTTGCCTTCTGTTGCGGCGAGTGCTGCTAGCGCTGCACTTCCTTTAAGTTGAATTGTGTGCCAGAAAATGCAATTGAAACTAAACTCGTTCCGTATTTAAGTCAAGTTTACGCCAAGTTGTATCACAATGAGGAGTCGAGGAAAGATTTCATTTGAAACTTAAACCGCAAATAAACCGCATTTACATAATGCTCGTATCCAAAGCGTGCTTACGATTACAATTAATGATCTTATTAGAACGCTTTTTCTATTTATGCACATGAAAAGAAAACAATATTAAGTTCCCAATACGTAAGAGCGAAAGCGCACACTTAAGCAAATTAAATTTAATAAATGCTCATGTCACATTTGTAGAAAGCAACCTTACACAGACGCAAACAAGCATACGCACCGAAAATAAACACACAAATCCCTACGAGTCAAATCCTTCCAAATCCACAATACGCATGCATTTGTAACTTTTCGAAGTAAGCGGTGTGTGCATTCGTAGCAAAAACCACACTCGAGGAAGGCACACAGAGCCATACACACACAAACCCACTCACAAAACCCAGTAGGAAACTTTATGAAGGACTCAGGGAACTACAGTCATGACCAGTTCCTGCAAATGGCTTTCAATGTCTTGGAAACTTGAATACTCCAATTGATTCAATGTGTCCTTTTTTCGGAAATCAAATTCTGGAAGTCATCAAATCAATTTCTGAAACTTAGTGATTCAATTTTTTTAGTTTAGTTTAGCAAATCAATTTCTGAAACTTAGTAATTAAATTGCGTTAGTTTAGTTTAGCAAATCAATTTCTGGAACTTAGTAATTAAATTGTTATAGTTTAGTTTAGCAAATCTATTTCTGAAATTCAGTAATTCAATTTATATAGTTTAGATACATTTCTGAAGTTAAGTACACATTAATAAATTTATCATAAATTATTAAATATATTATATATATTAAAATATATTAATATATACAAAAATATATAAATGTGATTTCTAAAATTTAGTAGTTCAATTTCTTAAACTTAGTAACTCAATTCTTTATACTCAATAAAATTGTAATTCTCCCTTTAATATTGAGATATCAGCAATTCACCTACAGAAGTTTATCAAGAAATCAATTTCTAGAAGTCAGTAACTGGTTCAATTGCTGAATTATAGGAAATTTCCATAATTAAGGAATTCATTGTTTGGAAATACAAGTTTACAAAATCATTAAGTTGATAATTATACTTCTAAAATAAAATATAATATAAAAGAGTTTAAATTCGGAAATTCAAAACCAGTCAATTTGTTATACTCGTATATTGTTAGGTATGTATGAGTTCGATTTCTGAACGTTAGTAAATCAATTTTTTGCGTTGAATAATTAAAAACTAGGGCTTTATTTTCGAAATTTTATTATCCCAGCTTCTAAAAAAGGAATTTATGTGCCAGAAAGACAGAGAGAGAGGGGGCAGCATCTCCAATCTCTGAAATTAATTGTTTCAGCTCAGCAATTCTCTATTGAATTACTCAATTTCACACATTTAATTGTTGCTGATGTCTTAAATCAGCTTATTTCATATCTGAAATTTATTATGTGTATTATAGCAGTTTTTAAATAAAGGTAAACAAATATATGAGGTACCTCATTTGAAGTGATTGGTTACCCCACCTCATATTTCAAAGTGAGTCACTCACAGAAAATAGAACAAATATATATAACAAATATATATATAATATTGTACTATATTCCGAATTCTTCCAAACACCGAAAGTCAATACCAGGTCTTCTTAGAGTTATCAATTGAATACTTTCAAAGTAGGAATTCAGCCTTTGCTTTATAGAAAATACTCTCCCTAACCCCAGCAGTCTCTCAAACCTCAGTAATTAATTACTGAACAACACCACTCGATTTCTGAATAGCACGCCTCAACACCCATACAATAATAGCATGGCGAAAAATGTTTGCTTCTACGACATATCTGATACGCTTTCCAACTGGGGTGCGAAACCAACTGCACCCTACTCCACGTAAGCTGACTTAGTCTGAAACAAAAGCTAAAGTGAATCTCATCATATTACGTGGAATATTCTTATTGCAGGTCTTATTCTTATTGGGTTGAAACCAAAACTGCACACATTTTTCATTTCAATGGACGCAAATGTTTGAAACCGACGCAGACGCCAACACCACAACCAAAAAGTTTAAACAATTTATCATTTGGCCATCCCCGCCAGTGTCTCTACCAAGAATAAAGCGAAATTACGCTTTTGTTTCATTTCGTTTTCGCAGCTAACGAAAAGAAAAGAAATCCGAGAGCTTTTAAACATGCCACTTAGCCACTGTCGGTGCGTCCGGGCAGCGCCTTAAGACGTTGCACAGCCATCCCAGGCAGCAGAACGTATTGCACAAGTACAACTCTATTTCTGCCTCTCCTTCTTTTAGGCTATATACATATATAAGCGTATATATTTGTGTGAGTGTGAGCTAGTGTATGAGACATCGCACGGACGCAGGGATTTGACGCTGAAATCCTTTTGAAACATTGCACTCGTTTCGGCTGCTGCTGCTGGAAGTGTTTTGTTTTAACTTATTTTGTGGTTCGCTTCTGCCAGGATAATATGGTCAAAGCTGGGTGGAACTACTTGTAAGCGGATTTCAGCAAATAAAATGATATATTAAATTTTCTAAACAGTTTTCTCAGCTAAGCATAAAAATGTATATTCTTCTTGAAAATAACAGAACTAAAGATTTGCATATATCCGTAATATGAGGGTTGGTGTTCACATCAAATCAAGCACAGAATATGGTGTGTGATACTTTCTCAGTTCACAGGTGTCGTAATTGAAAACTTTTCATATAAGTTGGCCTTAATTGCTAATAGGATTGGAGTATAAAAATGAATGCTCTTTGTGGGCGTGCTCATACTATAAAAACAGCTGCATGTGGAAATCCACCAGATGGGCAAAAAGTTAAGGGCAAGTATTAGTATACACTATCAAATCCGCTCATATACTTCGTCGTAGGAGTTTGATTGATTAGTTGAGGGTAAAGAGCCCGACATCAGCATTGTTCACTGATTTTTTTCTTCATATTTTATTCATTTTATTAAATTTCAATAAAACATGTTTCACAAAAGTGATCCTAATGATTGTAAATTATAAATTCGAGGACATAAATAGTTTATTAAGATCGAATTGGTTTCGTACAAATTTTGTTAATATTTTAAGATAGTGGAATTTTTCTGGAGCATCTCTGTCATACATTTTCGATATCCTTCTACACTATCTGGCACGATCAGATTTTATTATATCGTACTATAGGGGATTTCATTTTATTTTTCATATGTTTTAGTTTAAATAAAGGAAGTTCAAAGGTTGTTCAAGTCAGTACTAGCAACAAAAACCATCGACTCGAAGAGAAAACGATTTAGAAAGCAAGATTTTTCAGACCATTCACGCAGAATTCGAACTTACGGTCCCCGGAGTGTGAGTCTAACATACTTACCAATAGCATGCTTTCCATTATACCACAGAGACCGGTAAGCTACAATTAATTTATGGGTCTTCCTTGAAAAATGTTCTATAATTTCACCGTAGGATTAAAAATTACCAGTTTTAACCAGAGGAAACACAAATTATGGCGATGTTTCCAATTTGCTCATTTGGAAATTGTTCCTTATGTGTCGAGTGTATTTTGAGCTTGAACTCTCTCACTCGCATTTAGTTTATCTCATTTACTCTTAACCAGACATTTACTCATTTACTCTTGACAGCTGAAGAACACATTTTCAGTCTTTAGAAGAACACAAAAAAAGTCAATATCAGTTGCTTTAATTACGTTATACTTTTGCGGTTGAAATTTGGCCCCTTGCGGATATACGAGTTGATGTATTCCATAACTGACAATGGTGACAGGTGAAAAATATCAGATCTTTATGTGTAACAGAATCGAAATATTGTCAGATTTAAATGTTAGTTTCCAATTATAATTAATGGCTATTTTTCAGCAGGGGAGCAAAGGTCCAGAGCAAGTTTTCTCCATTCAATTCTGTCAAGCGCCAACCTTTTGCTCACCTTCCAGTTTTTTTCGTATTAATTATTTCAGCTTCAAGGCTTCTTCTCCTGGATATTGCGGGTCTTTCTCTTCGCCACGTAGACTGCGGGATTCAGTTGATTGCACTGCGGATGAGTGATGTCGTTCGGTGCTGTTCTTAAGACGTGACCAAGCCACCCCCAAAACTATTTACGGATTTCGAGTTGCATTGAGTTTGAGCTGTGCAGTGGCATTTATTGCTTCTAATTGGCTTTTATATATGAGGAGTTAAGCTCCTGAAACTACCTAAAGAACTATTCTGTAGAATATAATGTATACAGATACTATGAGGCACTATTTTAGTCTACTTAAAGAATCCTCCATCCAACGAATGTAATGTATATGGATTCTAGAAATAAGGACTTAATCGTCCAATGCTTTTCAATTATCATCAAAATGATCAGAAAAATTGTATGTAAATGGCACGGATTAGTTTCACAGTGATTTATCACTCATACAATATGTACTCCAAATTCTCCGTACCCTACTGTAGAATCAAACAACAACAACTCAAACGAAACAGCAGAACCACTCACTCCTCAATTGATTCGTTGCATCATAGAGTAAAGAAATAAGAGTCACAATCTGAAATTTCACTCATTTTTCGACATGGAAGAGATCCGTCGGGGTTAGTAACCAGAGTAGCGCTGCGATATGCAAATGAGAGCTATTGAGTAATTGACGCTATTAGCAGCGCCACCATACAAAAAGTTTGTTGTTCGAAAATGTGACTCTTATTTCTTTACGCTATGGTTACATGAAATAAGATGAGTGAATTAATGATTGAGTTATATACTGGCCTCATAAATTGAAAATAAACGGTTTGAGTTTCTACATTCGTAATGATGAATGATAGGTACTTTTGCAAGGTCACTGAAACGAATGCTTCTTAGGGAATTATGGAATTGATACCTCACTGAGAACGAATCACACTCCACCTCCACCTCACTTTGGAAGATGAACCACTCAAAAAATTCCTTACAAAAGAGCATTTTGTCCATATCTACAAAAATTGTAGATCAAATATCTTCAAAACTCATTAATAAATAAAAACTTCAATAAATAATTAATATATAATAATTAAATTATTCAGGCCCAATTATTGAATAATTATCATTATTTATGATAAGAAATTGAAATAATAAATAAATAAAATTAATTGATAGACAATGAAAAGAAATTATTATACTAAGTAATTAAAAATAATTGATAATAATAATTGTTATTATATATGATAAGAATTAAAATTATAAATAATTAAAATCAATTGAAATGTAATGAAAAAATCAAAATAATAATTAATTAAAATGAATTGATAGTAATAATTATTATCATTTTTGACAAGCAATTAAAATAATAAATAAATAAAATTAGTTGATAGTCAATGAAAAGAAATGAATGTACTGATTAATTAAAATTAATTGCTAATAATAATTATTATTATTTATGATAAGAAATTGGAATAATAAATAAAAAAAATTAATTGATAGTCAATGAAAAGAAATGAATATACTAAGTAATTAAAATTATTTCTTAATAATAATTGTTATTATTTATGTTCAGAAATTAAAATAATAAATAATTAAAATTAATTGAAATTCAATGAAAAAATTCAAATAATAATTAATTAAAATTAATTGCTAGTAATAATTGTTTTTATTTATGTTCAGAAATTAAAAAAATAAATATTTAAAATTATTGAAACTTCTGAAAATGCATTTTTAATTCTTTATATTTAGTTCATTAATTAACTAGTAATTTCATAATACATTTTCATAATAATATTTATATAGTTACTATGTATAACATATGTATGCCTTATCGCTTTGCCTTGCTTTAGTTTTTCTTCCTTTTTGGTGTTTGTTCTCCTTTTAGTTTTTGTTTTTCTTTCATCATCATTTCTAAATAGTAATTTATATGCTTGTAAGTGTGTTTAGAGTCAAGGATCCATCAAAATGTAATTTTACAACAGACATCAAAGTTGCTTAATAATTATATTTCAATCAAACTTTTCTTGTTTATGTTGTAATTATTTGTATATTTTTATTAATTAATTTATGATCAACTTGTTTTAAACATAACTTTGAAACAATGGAATAAATTTGCAAATATTCAAATAAAAAATTCATTACAACGATGCGTTTAAATTCGTTTCACAATAATAACACTCAGATATTTAATTTGTATATTTATTTTTTATGTTTTCATTTTTGTTTTTGTATGTTTAATACTTTTTTTTAAATATATTATCAAGAAACAAGTTTAATTAAATTGTGGGGTTTTCATGCAATATGTTTAGAGTAATTGTTTTTCTCTTGGTTTCTTTTCTTTAATTTATTAATATTTTTTAAATTATGTAGTTGAACATTTTGAAGTAAACTTAAATAATCAAATTCAAAACTGCATCGTGACAAATAACTTTCAAGCAAGTACACCTTTTAAGGTTTTTAAATTTTTTATTAACTTAAACTTCTTTTAAACTTTTTTTTATATATCTTACTTTTTCTGCCTTTTTTATTTATTTATTATTTTTTTTTTTTAGTTTTCTTGATTGTAGTAAATTATTTCTTAACGATTGGCATTTAATTAATTTTCTTTGGTTAGCTTTGGTTTCAATGATCATTGTAATAATTACGTTAGGTCGGTTTATATTTTGCATATATTTAAGAATCGTTAATTTTTCTATAGTTTAGTGAGAGTTCATGCTTTAACTTTACACTGTAATTTCATGACTGATTGACTAATTCACTACCATATTATAACAAGTTCTAAATATTCAGTTTATTGTGATTTCTATGGAGTAGTTTACGCATGCATTTAGAGAACATTATTGGATGAGATCGTATTTATGTTAATTAAAAATAGACAACAAATATTAAGTGGTGGAGAATTAGTTAAGGGTCTCAGTTGTAGTGGTAAAATGTCTTTGGAAGCATGGGGACAGTTTTATGAAATATTTTAATATTATAATAAAACTTTACGTATAATCTTATTGAAAGTTAGCGGATATAAGAATGACATTTCAAGGAAATAAGTTTTGAAACATAAGAGTGAAATCCAGCAGAATCTCAAAAATATTGTTGAAGTTTTTATAGAAATGTTGTTTCTTTAAAAAACACATTAGAAAGCTGCACGCACTTCCAATGCCAGATGTGAAGAAAACATCAATTATTGAGTGAGTTCATAGAAGGAAGACATAAATCTGAAACAACCTTATAATGTTTCGACATAGAGTGAAGTCTGTTCGGTATTCCTACATCTAAACAAACATAATAACGCTTCGACATCATTTTGTATGTTTTCTTCATAGTTCTTGATAAATTATTGCTAAGTGGTTATAATATTCCTAAATGAGTGTAGAAGAAGTACGAGCTTTTCAAATGGAAAGAATAACAAAATTACTCTTCGCTACTTTCCACAAGTTCATGTTGTAGTACCAGAAAGTGAGCAACGTGTATTCTGTCTTTCTTTACAGCGAAAAAACATTATATATAATATATCAATAAGATTCTCTTATTGAGCTGCATAAGTTCACACTCAACCCAGAGGCTTTACAATAAAAGTTCTCCGCATTCTTGAACATTTCTTTCCAAAAACATTTCCAAAACAAAATACGCACATCAATTACAATTACTCACTTCCTCACAATTTTTTGTTTATTCTTCACAATGTTAGATAAATGGTTCATAGTTTCCGGAAGCAAAGGTTTAACCTTACTTGAGTCACATGATTCAATACATTTTTTTTCTTGTAATTTTTTGAAATATTTCTTACCATCATTACTAACTTTATTTAATAATTTGTTTTTTCTTGACCAATCAATCTGTCGCTCTGTCATTCATTTTTCTCTGCCTTGCAAATCTTACTACTGTACTCAGAATATCTTAACTAGTTCTCCAATGCTTCCCAGTACGTGTTGCCGTTTCATCTATTATAACAAAAAGTTTCAACATATTCTATTAACGTTTAGTCTGACTATGTTTCCATTAATTAATAACTTACGTCATCGCTAATGTGTGTGTTAATGATACTATAATCTTTATGATAAATGTAGCCCCTGTCACTGCCACGGTCGTGTTAACCCACTATGATTACTCTTCATATGATTGATTACCCACTCTCGATTCGTTCGATTAAAAACTAATTTGAACTCAACATTAGCACTTAAAAGTTAACATATCAGCATTAAGTATGCACTTTGAATACATTTTTTGTTATTGTGGCTTTCGTAGTTAGGGAATAAATATATTTTTTGTTTAAGTTTAGGAAAAATGTTGCCAAATTGGAATGGAAAATGTTCAACGTAACATTTTTATTGTCAACAAAATATGTTTGGTTAATTTTATTAATTCTCCTCTTTAACTAATGACAAAATAATTAACCATAATTTGTTTGCGATTAACTCGCAAACGATATTGCTTCAAGCGCATTCCTTACAGGAGGCTCTCTTCCAATGCACAAATCTGTGTGGTCGGGGAGTCAATAGTTTTTCCTTCTAATCAAATTTTCTTTATAGAGTGATAACGCTTGCAAGCTGCTATATTTACCGCTTCAGGAAACTATCTTCTAATTTAATATATATATTTTTTAATGAATGTGTGGATGTATGCGTGTATAGGCAACAAAATACTGTTGCGTTTCTTTACGGTCTAAATTATAATACATATTTTTTCTCCTGATTTGCTGTTCAGGGCACAATTATTTTTAAAATTATGTTTTCTTTGTTAAATTTTGGATTGAGAGAGTTTTAAAATTGATTTTAGCAAATTTAATTTGAGTCTGAATCGGAGTCACTTGGCGGCAACGGCGAAGCTGCTGGCGGCTTCACTTCCTTAGGCTCCTCGCGTGTGGGTCGTGTAGCGGCTAAATAGGCGTTGGTAGTGTCTCCATGTGTTGTTTCAATGCCGACTCTGTCAAACGAGAAGAGAAAACATAAAAGTGAGAAGGGGAAACATTACAAGAGAAGTGAAAGGAGAAAACATTACAAGAGAAGTGAGAAGGGAAAACATTACAAGAAAAGGGAGAAGAGAAAACATTACAAGAAAAGTGAGAGGAGAAAACATCACAAGAGATGTAGAAGGGAAGCCATTGCAAGAGAAGTGAGAAGGGAAAACATTACAATAAAAGGGAGAAGAGAGAACATGACAAGAGGAGTGAGAAGAGAAAACATTACAATTGAAGTGAGAGGAGAAAACATTACAAGAGAAGTTTGAAGTGAAAACATTACAAGAGATGTTTGAAGAGAAAACATTAGAAGAAAAGGGAGACGAGAAAACATGACAAGAGAAGTGAGAGGAGAAAAAATTACAAGAGAAGTGAGGGAAGAAAACATTACAAGAGAAGTGAGAAGAGAAAACATTACCAGAGAAGTGAGAGACGAAAACATTACAAGAGAAGTGAGAAGGGAAAATATTACAATAAAAGGGAGAAGTGAAAACGTTACAAGAAAAGGGAGAAGAGAGAACATGACAAGAGGAGTGAGAAGATAAAAAATCACAAAAGAAGTCAGAAGAGAAAACATGACAAGAGAAGTGAGAGAAGAAAACATTACAAGAGAAGTGAGACGAGAAAACATCACAAGAAAAGTGACAAGAGAAAACATTACAAGGAATGGGAGAAGAGAAAACATTACAAGAGGTAATTGTATGGCTAAAAATCCAGAGCAACAGTAGTACTCGCAGAACCCAATTTCCTGTCTTGCTTTAGAGTCAAATTCAGTTAAAAGGTAAACAATTTCAAGGCCAATCAAAATGTATCCATCACAGTCACTCGACTCTCTCGTTCAGCTTTTGGATTTTCAGAGTAAAGCATGATTCTGCCAGGTGGTGGAACTAGGAAGAGCGCTGTCTGAGTGGTCAGAAAAACAAACATACCACCACGAACTGATGGGATTGACAGCAGCAATAACTGCAGGGACAATTTAGAGCATCCAGAAGTCACGTAGAGTTAAACCACTATGATAGCGAGGTTTGCAGAGAAATGACACTATGTATACGCTGTAGTTCAAGCTGAATATAACGAAGACTCTATATAAGTTACTATCAATTTTCCTATATACAAAATAAAACTTTATGGAATAGATCTTTACAATATTTGGTTAAGCTCCTCTGAATTCCAAGTGCTCGATAGCAAAGTTTCAATTTTGACGAAAGCAAATTTAGAACCAACCGAGAACACGAAGTCAAAGTAACAACTCATAGAACAACTGACAAAGGAGAGCATTTCTTGACAAGCTTAAAAGAAGTTCAATCAGTGCAAACGTGATTGACTTATAAATTTGACCAGTTGCCACCAAGGTATCATGAGATGATACGAAAGAGAGTATACGGGCGTGTGTATTTGGTTCCCTTTAGAATGAGTTGCGATTTCCCAGAGAGTCTCTGAGAGCTCTTTATGTCAAAGGACCTCCACCATAAACCAAGTTTTCATCGCGGTGTGGACACGCCCTATGGTTGTGGCTAACTTACTTGTATTCGTGTCGCGCTAAGTAACGAACGTATTTCTCCGGCGGCTCATCAGCATCCGAGTCCTGCACACTCACTGAACGCACCGTAGTGTGCGACACTTGAGTAGCGGGCATTGTGAACTCCACAAGGGCGTAGGGTGCCAATTCGCTGGGTATTTGGTCGTATGAGGTCAAAGCCATGCGGCACACCAGTTGATGAGTGGTGTAAGCTCCTGGAAACAAATATTATTTAAAAAAAATTAAATTAAGTAACTGGATTGCGAGTAATTAATTTAATTGAATAGAATTGAAATTGAAAATGAAAGTTCTTACCTTGCCCCTCCTTCGGCAAGCGGGGACAACGCCATACAATAGCGCGATGATGATGCTCGTATTTGGCCTGCCCTGAGGTGACCTCGATCAGCGATTCTTGCAAAGTGTCCACGGCACCCAAAATGCGTTCGATGCCTTTGATTTTACCAGTACGTCTGTGAGCCGACTTCACGGATCCATATCTGCAAATGCAAGGAGATTAGCACCTAGTTTAAAGTACGTTTTCCTTCACTGTCTGCCCACCTGAAGTGTTTCTCTACGCGAAACAGATAAATCCAGCATTCAGGTATGGGAAACCGCACCGACACATCTTCGCAAGGTATTTGCCCCAGTTTGCGTGACGTAAAACCGGGCACTAGAATGTCAGCCCGCAATTCGACTTTATTGCCAGTCACACACCAAGTTGCCTTCAACTGCAATGGAAGTTCACGATTCTTTGGTGGACGCACGCGGAAGCGCAGCAATTCTATGTAGTTGGCGTCCGGCGGTTGGAACCTGTAAGCAAACATTTTATACCACCATTTGATAGCCTGAATTTCATTGACATCATACTTAATTGTACGCGTTCTCTCGTATTCATCCTGATTGACCACGCTATGAAACTCCACGGCCTCCAAACGTATCCACTCTTCAGTTGCTACAGGTATGATATCGTGGCGACCTACCACCTCCTTACCCTGACGCCACATGTCATTCACACCCAACTCAATGGTCGGCATTCCTTAAATATATGCACAGTCACAGGAATTGCTTCTTAGAGTTGAACTTCACACTTACCCGTTAAGAAAGCCAAGAAGAACAGTCGGACTCTAGCAATTTGCTTCAGCACCTTTCCCTCAAAGTCCTGTTCGACAACAATCTCATCCACTGCAGTCACCTGCACCTCTTCCATTTTGTAGGTTAGAGCGCGCTCACGCAGAGCTGGCAAATGGAACAGAGACTCCTCAATGCACACCGAAAATTGCTTCATGTCCTCGTAGTTCATCGATCCAATTTTGAAGAGTTGCGATGATTGTGGCGCATGCTCGACCGGTAGACCCAGCTTTTTCAGATCACTGCCGAACTCCTTCACTCCATCGTAGTCGCCGGCAATGGCGTATTGTGCAAACTTGGTGAGTTTATTTGTGATCCGTTCGGCCTTCGTCACCTGCCCGGGCCGCAACCCCGGACGCTCCTTGTAGAAGATGTACTGCAGCTTCATGGTGAATATTTTGCCGAACTGGTCGTACTGTTGTGCTCCTATTTCAGACACCGAGTAAGATGGCTGCAGTGGCAGCTCTTGGAATGGCTGCTTGTCGGAGGACAAGTTGAACAGCTGCACCACTGGTAGATCGTTTTGCAGCACTATGCGCACAAAAATCTTCTTCCAGAATCGCTGGCCTGTTATTTTCTTCTTGTTCGGTTGGCGCAATTGCATTTCCCAACCGGGGCCCACATAGTTCAAGCGTGGAAATTCTTCGAGCGGCTGCGACACGTCCTCATCGAACAGCGGTGTCTGCGGAGTCTCTTGTGAGTCTGTGCGTTTCATTTCGGGGTCTGCACTCTGAGGCGGTGCTGGGAAGCCTGTGTCCTCGAACGGATTGACTGCAGGCGAGATATCGCCAGAGTTCTGGCTATGAGTGCCAGAACCACGTACTGGCGGTGGTGGTGGTGCCAATTGTGGAGCCACTGCAGACGCCCCATCGCCTTTTGGTCGTATGACTACATTAAACTCTTTGTCAACCGATTCTACGGATTCTGCGCGAACCGGTGCTTGCATCGCATAAAAGTCATCATCTTCATTGCCGAAACCCTCACCGGCTGGCTCTGCGCTAAATATACTGGCCACAGGGTTGGGCACACCAAAGGAGTTATCACCCCACGCTGAAAGAAACATGTTAAATTGTAAATGAGTTCGTTTTCATAACCGAATTATACATTGCAAACTCACCATCGCCACCTGTGGTTGGCGTTATGGCCCCAGACCCACCAAACCCGTCGAGAATGCTAACATTGTCCTTCTTAACAGAGTCAAACTTAGCAGAAAAAGCATCAAACTCATCCGGTTCGGGGGCAAACATGCCCGCATCATAGGCCGGTTCAGGCTCCGAGGCGAATATGTTGATCACTGAGGGAGTTGTTATTATGTCTGGTTGGGGGAAAATAGGTTCAACCTCATTGGTTGCATTTTCATCTGCCGCAAATACATTTGTCACGTCGGGTACTGGTGGATATGATTCGTCTTCCGGACTGGCGAAGGGATTAGCTGACGCAGCACCACTGGCTACATCACTGATGGGAGCAAAGTCCAAGCCGGTGTCCATTTGTTCTGGTTCACTCTGCGGATTATCCGACAGCACATCCAACGGAGATTCTGCAATGGCGTGTGTTGTGGCAGCCGACTCTGTGGGCGGGCTATGGTCCGATTCGGCTGCGTTTCCAGCAACAGAGTCAGCTGTTCCGTCGTCTTTGTCCTCAATAGCAGGATGTGGTTGGTTTTCCGCTAC
This sequence comes from Clusia tigrina, assembly GCA_920105625.2. Classification (NCBI taxonomy): domain Eukaryota; kingdom Metazoa; phylum Arthropoda; class Insecta; order Diptera; family Clusiidae; genus Clusia; species Clusia tigrina. Next base: position 180,864,047 of record OV050033.1, read on the forward strand.
CACTGCGGGCACTGATGCCGGCGGTTCCTCTTCATCGTCGGAACGCGGCAAATCTTCAACAGTTGTTATTTCAATATCGGGTGTTGGAGCTCGCTGCTTGTTTGTAAGCTCCTGAGGTGCAATTCTGTTCATGCCAGGCTGCTTTGGTACCGCTGATTGTGGTTGCAATGTTATGTCATGGATGCTTTCATCGGGACGCGTTAGGGTTGAGGTAAATATGGGGTCGTCCTGTTTGTCGTCAGAGTCGGAATCCGTGGTTGCTGAAGCAAGTACCAGGTCGTCGCTTAGCAAGTCCGGTTTCGCCACAGGCTGTGTGGGTTTTTCAAACAAGCTGAGAATATCCTCGTTACTTTTGGGTGGTGGTGGCTTCGGAGGTTTCGATGTGCCAAACATGTCGAACAGGTCTTCGTCTGGTTCAGTGGTTCCTTTTTGCCCTGGTGGGGGTGGTCGCTGAGGAGGCAGCGGTGGTGGTGCTGTAACGCCTGGTGGTAATGGTCTAGGAGGAGCGGGTCGTGGTGGTGGAGGTCTGGGAGGTTGTTGCTTAGCTGGAGAAGGCATGGGAGTAGCAGGTTGAATGCTGGGCACTGCTGTGGGAATGGCAAAAGGATTATCAGTACTATTGTTGCTGCCGATCAGATCAATATCAAATCCTTGAATGTTTCCTGAAGAACCACTATCCGATACATCCAGCAAATCAGCCAGTCCGGAATCTGGTGTGGGACTTGGGGAATGCAAATCTCTCATGGATACTGGACTCGGCGACCGTGTGGCTGGTATACGGCCCAACAATTCCGAACTAGTCTCTTCCATTTGATTAGAAACCGAGTTTATGAGCTCTTGGGTTTGTGGTGGCAGCGGTCTGGGTGGAGGTCCCTTTTTGGTGCTATCATCCTCCTCCTCAGCTGTTGATTTAATACTTAAAGCGTCATCTTCAGCCTCAATAGTGGTGCCAAAGAAACTCATTGCCTGATCAATATCCGGAGCATGGTCCGCCTCTGCCTCTTCCTCATCACCGAATGCAAATGGATTGGAAGCCTGCCCGGCGAAGGGATTGTCGAAAGCTGCAGCATCTTCCTCAATGGCATCGGCCTGAACTAAAAATGGGTTTACTGCTGGATCGGCATCAACGCCGTCCAATTCTTCATCCATTAAGAAGGGATTCGCCATATTTGCGTGGAGTGTGTGTGTTCTTTAATATTTAATTTACCGCTCTATCAATTCACTTTCCAGCAACTTTATTTCGGTCTCTCCGGGCGCAAGATTCTCAGCGATTGAAGTGTCAAAAGGATCTATATCCTCAGGTAGGGTTTGTTGTTTTCTCGGTACCGAAGGTGTCAAAACTTTATCGCCCAAACCCAGTTCTTGCGCGTCAGTCTGTGTGTCGAGCACTCCAGTGGTGATTTCAGGTGTAGTGGCGGGCAAGAGTTCACTCTCCAATAACTTCAGTTCAGCCTTGCCTGGTTGTAAGTTGGCTGCAATCGATGTATCAAAAGGATCGAGAAAGAGCGGTACTACGTCAGGCAGATCTTTGCTCTCCTGAGATGGTGTCAAGACTTTAATATTAATATTTTCTCTGACTCTCAACAGTTCCTCGGCTAGAACTGGAGTAGGCGGTGCACGTGGATCAAAGTCAGGATCCGATAAGCTGTGCTTAAGTGTAGTTTTGGTCAACAAGTCCTTTTCAAGGTGCTTCAATTCAACTGCTGTCGGTTTAGCCTCTGGCACATACGAAGTATCGAAGGGATCCTCAGAATCTTTTTCAATTATTGCCGAAGATCTTGGGGCGTAGTATGGAGTTAATGGTTTTTTATTTCCAGCTAGGTCAGTAGATGCGCCGAGTAAATCTTGATCAGGAACTGAAAATCCGACAGTCTTCGATTGAATATTCAAACTAAGGGAAGACTTGCGGCGAGCAGTGTCGAAGTCGATTGAGGGAGTGGTTTGTATCTGCAGTACTTGTGTATTGACTTCTGCAGACGCTGGCTGATCTTCTGCACGTGGATCAAAGTCCGGATCACTGAGAGAGTGCTTAAGGTTACTTTCGGTCAATAATTCTCGCTCAATACACTTCAGTTCTGTGGCCTTGGGCTGTACTATGGCACTGACTTGCGAGGTGTCGAAAGGATCGAAGTCCTCGTCCTCGAAGTCCTGATGTGCTTCTTGCGTAGGAGCAATGGGCACAGGTCCCACCTTCGAGAGATCAGTGGCACTCCCACCTAATAAGTCACGTGTGGGCTGCGAGAGTAGGTGAGCAGCTGGTGGTGGGGGCTTAACAGGTGGTTGTACAGTCTCTTCAGCACGGGGATCAAAATCGTCGTCTTCTTCTAAGACTGTGGTTTTCTTTATGACCTGCTCAACGTATGTCGTATTAAAGGGATCGTCGTCAAAATTGTCCTCGTCGTCGCTAACGTAGATGGCACCAGGCACAATATGGGGCCCAGTAGCAGGCCGTACTGGTGGCGGAGGTCGCGCTGGTTTCGCTGAAATTATTGAAAATATTTGATATGCTCGTAAGTACACAAAAGTAAATCACTTTCGTCGAAGCAATTACCTTTTCCCTCTTCAACTGGTTCCTCGGGTACTTGTTCAAACTCTGCCCAACTGGCGTCTACGATTTCTGTTAAAACCTCAGCTTGTGTGAGTGGAATTTGTGTAACAAAGTGCACCTCTTCCTTCTTTATTAACGATTCCGCCGCTAATTCTGCAAACTCATCGTCTTCGTCATCGTTAAAAGTGTCGAATTCTGAAAGATCTAGATTGACGTTGCCTGCTTCCTCGACGTTGTCTTCGTCTTCTTCTGGTCGCTTATGCTGAATCAGATGCAAATGTAGCGAGACACTTAAATCGATTGGAGCACTAGATTCCTGTCCCTCATCTACTAAATCGTCGAGTAGATTTCTTTGCGGTTCTTGGGGAGCAATTTCGAGCTCGTTGTCCCCGAAGTCAACACTGTCACTTAGCAGCAAGTTTTGTATTCCCTTACGTTGCTTGCGTTTGGGCCTGGCAAGCGCAAGAGCGTGCTCCCGATCAACACGGCCGGAGAGAACTTCAACTGCTGCTCCGAGACTTACGAGCTTCTTGTTGCCCTTTGCTCTGTCAGCACCTACGATAACTTTTTCCGCGTAAGCGGTATCAAATGGATCTGGTCCCTCGTCGAAATCAGCAACTGGAGAATCAGGAATAACACCTAATTGCACTTCACCGCTAGTGATAGCCTCAATGTAATCAGTGGCAAATATGTCATGAACTTCTTCGTCGTCGTCACCCTCCGATTCGGATAATTCAACCACGGCCTCAGCTAGTTTGTCACGCTTCGCTTCGAACTCGGCGGCTTTACGCTCTTCCTCAGCTAGACGTTCGGCTTCGCGCTTGGCTGCCTCCTCCTCTTCGAGCCGCTTCTTTTCAGCCGCCGAAGGAAGGCGTTGATAAAACGATTCCTTCTTGATGCGATCTAATTCGTCCTGAGTCTTGTGTAGTATGGAGTCGACTCCGGAGGTTAAAGCCTTAAATTTGGCCCACTCTTCTTCGTCTTGTTCGGGCTTCTTGGCAGCGCTATCAACGTTTGCGGTAGCTTCAGCTGCTTGATGAACGCCACCAGCAGTAGCAGCAGCAGCAGCCGAAGTTGTGGCTGCTGTGTGCGCTAAACCCTCAACGTCTGATGCAGCGTCCGATTCACCAGCGTCCGATTTAGCAGCGGCAGCTTCTTGTTTCGCTTTCAAATCACGTTTATACTGTTCGAGCTCCTCCTCGGTGAAGAGTTCTTTGTCCTTTTTAGACTTCTTCTTTTTCTTCTTTAAGCCTTTTGGTAACTTAAGCATTCTCTAATTGCCGAGACATCGATAACGGTCTACAATTACAAAAGGACAACAAGGATATTAGAAACCAAACAAAACTAATATGGAACTAAAACTAATTCTAGAGAAGGGGAAGTTTTAGAGGAAGTTCGGAAATTCTAAATAAATCTAACCAACTCGCTAAAGAGGGTTGAAGTTCAGCTTTGAGCGATATTCACCACTATGAAAATGCAATAAAAATGAAAATGCTAGACGAGTACATTGATATACAAACGTATAATATAAAGACACTATGATACGAGTAGAGCGGCTAATAAAATGTACGAGTAAAACACTAAAAGGATCTACATATATGTTTGTTGGGAAAGGATACTCTGGGCAAAGACTCACCAATGTCGTTGACCTTTATCTTAGTCCAAATCGTTTTCGACTATCGTTGTTCTTACAACTTCATAAAAACATTTTCCAAAATCACGCACAGACAACGGTAAAAACAGAGAGCGAGTTCTTCAACGAGGAGTGTTTGCGACCGTGCTATGGTAAGTAAGCTTTCCACACTCGCTTGCCATAAATTTATATGAATGCTGGCCTGCTCACGCGTGGTGAGTACAAATCGCACGGACGGTTAACCACACCAGCAACGGCTCACACAAAGAGCTCGAACACAATACATACATACAGAAAATAGGTACGCAAAATGTTGACAAAAATGTACACAATACGAGGAACTCGTCGGGCAGCGGATACACGAAAAGCTGTACTCCTGCTTGCTGCTGGAAAAATCGATTTTTGTACTTGCTCACTTTGCCCCAGTGCGGAAAATTTCAATTTATCACTCCGGGCTACAAATTTACTAAAGATCCAATTGAAATGAACGCCTAAAATTATGCAACAAAAATTAATGCACAAAAGAAATCGGTGTACATGACCATTTCAACCAAACCGAGCAACTTCTGAAGCAACACACAAAAAATGGTAAAAATCGAAATGATGGCTTGTGAAAATTTTCAACAATTGCTTTGGAAAATTATAAAAACATCGAGTAACGTATAAAACACCAAAGAACTCTGCTTAGTTTTACTTAAAGAACTTACGTCTCTCTTCTCTGTACAATTAATCAACAAAAATGATTGCTTAACTTTTAAAGGAAATCCAATTTTTACTACAATAAATTTCACTGCCTATTCAGTCGCTCAATTTTCACTCTGTCCGCAGTTGACGGCGCTTACGAAGAGGTATGAATTATCGGAAAAACTGTAACTGAATGATGAGAATTGCACAATTGAATATTGTGCGTAGGCTTTCGCAGCAGTGTCCTTTTCTAGAAAAAGCTCCTCCGGAAAGCTGTACAAAAAAGCACAAATTCGAACGCGACAGCAAAAAGCAAAACAGCGACATGTACAAATTATGGCAAAGCGATACGGCTCAATGCTGAATTTTGAGACTACGGACGGAAAAAAGAGGCAAATAAAATTTAACGAAACACCACCAATAAACGTGTTTAATAAAACAAACAATTGATTGGAATAAAACACACGTATATACAAAGAAAGAGGGTGAAACGCTTCGCTATAAATTCTCTGTTTCTCATATGCTTTAAAATAAACAAAAACAAAACCATTGCAAGTTTGCCACCCCAACGCTTGGTGGCTTATGTGACATTTGACATTTTCATTTTGCAACTGCACTGCGCAGGAGCAGACTTTTTGCTGGGAAGCTCAGCGGCTCTCACTAGAAATTGCAGTACGTCAAATTTGTGATAAACTGATACTGGCAGCTTTGAGCGGCACCAGCAGCGTTGCTGTTTTGTGCACCAGCTGACTACGGTTTAGTCCTGCGGCACAAACCAGCCATCTGAGTGAATACATACCTGAAGCAGAAACATAGATGACATGTTAATTTATGTTTCTGACTGAACACCATCAAATACGCAACCTTTTTTACACATTACTATTGCTAGTAGAAATTCGCTCTAACGGCCGCCTAAAAGTATGCAACTATAACAAATTGACACATTTATATCTTGTAATCTATGAAAGTTCCTTACAATACACATAAAAATACCCATAAAAATGTGTATGCGATTTGATATGAATCTGTTCAATTTTCACAAGAAGTAAAAAAAATTTTAATAAATACTTTTTACTTTTTTTAAATATTTTTTACTTTAGTGAACCTGTGGATTAACTGAGTGTGAAGCGTTTAAACGATCAGTACTTTCATCTTACCATCAGCAGCACTTCCTTGATTTTGATTATATAAACAACTATTGGTACGACAATTAGTTTGCGCTTATAGTTTGGAACACTGGGTTATGTCAGGTATACACAAGCATAGCCCGATTTTGTATTTTTCTGTTTAACTACATATAATTTTTAATTTTCTTTATATACTCGTATTAGTGTCACATTTCAATTAGTTCTTTATTATACAAGTTTCACCAAGCTTAAAGCAAAACTTAATATTAACTCTTTGTCCTATAATTATCTTTGCACCGATGACACTTCAAACACAATAGCTCCTCTTCTATTAGTCCAAATGTCAGGAAATACTGACAATACATCAGTGAGCGATCTACCTGTATGACGCATGTAATTCACACTAGATGGTATATTCACACTAGAAATATCTTTTAAAAAGTCTTTTGTCAAGCACTTTCAGCAGCCAATTCGCACACTAAGCTCGATCATCGATCAGATTTTTATACAGTAGTTATTATACGCATTCTACACGAATTTAGGTTCCCAAAATGCACTCCCATGGATGGTTCATACAGCAGCTCCCTCATTTTGATTTCAAGAAGAACTTGTTGCGGGGCTATTTTCCATGAATTTGCGGGTGTAGATGATTCTTTGTACTATATTTCGGAATTTTTTCTATTTGGTTGGGATTGATTCCAATTTAGTAGACCATTTTTTTTTTTTTGAATTTTCTTGAGGCTCTTTAGTCAATTACATCAAATATGCTAGCATACTTTTAAGCTGAAGCTTTCTTGTCATTGTATACAGCAATTTTGCAGATATGTAGCCTACTTTCAGGATGTGGTGTGTTGCTGAATATGAGTGTAAAACTGTCAGTTGCTGATTCATTCACAGACTTCCTCATAAATATTAAATTATATGTTAAATTAATTGATATATACATATGTAGGGCAAATACGAAGTCAGGCCTGCCGGACGGTGAAGAAAGTTTGACATAAAGAAGGCAGAGAGCGATTTCGGTGGTTAATAAGTAAGCAAAACAGTTACCGAAGAGAGTGCGTAAAGTTGTTACAAAACATTTTAAATAATTAATAAATTTAATTTATATTGAAAACAGTAAAAAAATAAACAATCTTCGAATTTATGCTTTTATATTATTTCTTAAAAAAATTTCTTAAACAGTTCCAAAATAAAGGACTAATACAATTTTAAAATTATTTGCTCCGAAGTAAAAGAAATTTTCACTTATAGTGAGTGTGTGTATCTTGAAAAGCAGCGGTTTTGGAATTGAACACAGCTGAAGCAGCTACAGGGTATTACGGAGAAAAAGAGAGAACACAGTCGTGGCTAAATAAAACAGACGACTATTTAAATAAATTGTTCTTGCTTGAAAGTATGAGCAATTAACAACCGAATTGTTACAGAACTTCTTTACTTATAGAACATCTCACACAAATATTATTTTAAAAAAAACTGTTTCAATGGAGCGAATTACTTATTACGTGGAGGACACGAAGAACAAGGCGGAAACTAGCAAAGGTCTAGCCAGAAATCACCGCAAGGGATGATGCGGTGTATAGAACACAACTTCGACGACAACGCAAACACGGTTCAAAAAGAACAAAATTCGGATTTCAGCAAAGAGTGCAACGTGCGAGAAAGAAAACTTTTCTTCAAAATAAAATCCGAAAGAAACGGATATGGTAAATTCGCAGATAGAGGTATGGTTCAACATAGCCGATCAGAATATATAGATAACAGCTGCCGTTTATGTGCAGATTTTAGAACGTTGAATGCGAAAATCGGGCGTGACAGGTGTCATTTACCAACCATAGAGGAAATTTTGGAGGAACTCTAAAAAACACGCGCTTTCACACCTCTAGATCGGAGGAATGGGTTATTCCATGTCGACGTCGATGAAGTAAGTATGAAATACACCATTTTTGTCGCACTTAGTGGACAACTTGAGTTTAGAAAGGTTGCAGTTGTACTTAGAAATTCCCTTAGTAAATTTTTCGGCGGTATATCAATACCATATTCCTGGAGCTGGTACGACTGGTGTTGATTTATATGGATGATCTAATAATCTTAGCGAAAGACGATGCGGAAAATATAGAGAGATTCGAACATCATGCATTGTTGATAAAATGGACGAAATGTGCCTTTTTGACAAGAGTTATAGCATTGCTAGGCTACGTCGTGAAGGAAGGACGTAATCATCGATCCGAAGAAAAAGTCAAGACGAAGTCATGGAAGAAGATGGAAGCATCAATCAACCAAGAATATTTTATTCGTAACTTAAAGGGTCATATTGAAAGCGTTCTTTTTAATTGCGTCAAAGGCTTAAGAACGAAGTGTTGTTGAATCCAATCGACCAGACACATGTCCCGATGCATAATTTTCACCTCGACCATCTCGGACCGCTGCTATCAACAACGAAATCGTATGAGTACTTACTTGTTCGTGATTGTTAACGCCTTCACAAAATTCACATGGTTATTCCCGATAAAGACGTGCTGAGATGCTTAGAAAGTGGGTCCAGTTAACTGATGTTTTCGGAAATCCATATCGCAGTATTCATCGCCAATGTTCTGTACGAAGAACAACGTTATCCATCACCTGGTTATTACTGGAGTTTCAAGAGGAAACGGACAAATCGAACGTATGAATCAACTCATCATCGAAATGCTAACCAGAGTATCCGTTGAAGATCCTTTTAAATGGTACAAGCATGTAAGTCACGTACAAAAGATTATCAATTCTATCATTTCCAGAAGTACTCAAAGGACCTATTTCTAATTTCTTTTCAGAGTTCGTATGCCATCACCTAAAGCTAGGCCAAATGTTTCAGGAAGAAATTCTCTAGGCTTTTGTGGCATAGCATAAGAAAGTGTTAAGAATAAATTAACTTGCACTTTTATTGTAAATTGTAAATTCCAAATAGTTTTTAAATAAATATTTTACGTGGATTGTAATCGAATCTAATTAAGCAAAATCCAACATAAATGTATATATACTCGTATATATAATCACATTTTCAAACTTTCATATTCCTTTCATATTCCCTTCATATTCCCATAATTGTTTGTATGCAGCCAGAAAGTAATCACATCACCTCAGCTCAGTCAGTCAATTGAGCAATCATATCCTGTTTCCTTATCACAATCTAAATAGACTTGTTCGCACACAGCCCCTCAAGTTTTCTTTGTTGGTAAGTAAGATAAATGGTTAAGACCCGCAATCAGTGTTACACCAACAACTTTTAATTGGCCGCATTTTCATTCACTGGAGTATGACTGCTCCAACTTCAGTCCTGATGCCTTATCGCACCACTTAATGAGTACTTGAATAGGGAAAATCAACAGAATAAAACCACTCGTGTAGAAATTGTTCACCACACTCTGTGCAAGAATTGTGTATATATATTTTTATACCAGATAGTAAAAAGGTACGATCACATTAAAAGTTACACTTAATACAGTTATGTTAACATAGTTTCTCAAATCCTGGCGGCTGAGTTGTACAAAAGTTAAGGCAAATGTGAGTTCAGTTACGCAGGCATTTAAGGCTTCTCAAAGTAGCTTCTATAATCTAGGAATGAAAACAGTTTCATGCCTCTGACTTATACGCAATTATTTAGGAGTATATATAAAGGTATAAAATAAATCACATACAATTAAAAACTACAGTTAAGTACAAAACTAATATAAATACGTTAAATATTAAAAGGACTTAAGACTAACTTACAACTAGAATTGTATTTTCGACTCAAAACGGCAACTGCCCCCCAGCCACCACTTCTCGATGTTCGTGTAGGTCTGGCTTTTCTGCCGATAAGTGACGCTCTGCAATTTCTCGCAAAGCTGACAAAAGGGCGAAAGATAACCCAGTCTGTAATAGCGGCGCCACCAGAAATAACTCGTGTACTCCGCGGGATGTGCAGCCAAGTACGTGAGATACGCCGCCAGAGCTGCGGCACTTTCGAAATCTTCAGCGTTAATGTAAGAATGCGGCGGCACAAAACGCGTATAATTCGCACCTCCAAACACCACCGGAACTATGTTGCGCTCCAGTGCGTTGTACAGCTTCTCCGTGACGTAATCGGTGCACAGCGAGTTTTCGAAGGAAAAGTAGAATTTGTACTTTTGGTCGAGCAAGTCGTCGCACTGTTCGGATTTGTACGGGCAGCTGAAAGCAAAGGAATGGTGAGATTTGCGATATCATAATGTAAATAAGAGTTTATCGTGTGCAAAGTGCATTAAACCAATCGTACTCGAAGCTAAGCAAGAGTGGTAATAATCCTAGCCCTATTTGCTGAAGATACTCTCTCAAGAAATGAATTCTGGCCCTATTTGCTGAAGATACTCTCAAGAAATGAATTGATACAAACAACTACAATAAAATAAACAATTAAACACTCGAAGAAAACTGAACTTACGAAAGAATAGGAAGGCTATTCACTCCAAATACAAATAACACTGCTGTGATATCATAAGCAAAGTCCCCGATTGAACGAAGTACTCCAACTTGACTCACCATTAAGTCAATTTTTATAAACAAAACTCTTATCTACAATAAAAAGATATAAACACACGATAATCACCCGGTTATGACCTAATTACGGGCAAATACTGGTAAGATGAGTAATTTATTCTGTACTTATAGGAGTATTTCTAGGACTGACATGGAAGCGGTAACCATGGAATCAGTCGACATGGAAGCAGTAGACATGGGAGCAGTAGACATGGAATCAAAAGACATGGAAGCAGTAGACTTGGAAGCAGTAGACATGGAAGCAGTAGACATGGGAACAATAGACATGGAATCAGAAGACATGGAAACAGTAGACTTGGAAGCAGTAGATATGGAAGCAGTAGACATGGAAGCGGTAAGCAACGAATCAGTAGACTTGGAATTAGTAGACTTGGAATTAGTAGACTTGGAAACAGTAGACTTGGAAACAGTAGACATGGAAGCAGTAGACATGGGAACAATAGACATGGAAGCAGTAGACATGGAAACAATATGCACATCGCAAAGTGTTGGCACTAGAAATAATCAGCAAACTAGGCAAGGGAGCTGGTAAAGTTAATCTGCCAAAATTTCTGGAAACTCGGTTCTATCTGTAACTTATGTCACTGTTCGAATCGAAGCACATGCCACCAAACCAAAAGATCGGCTCTCATACACAAGATGTTAAAAGTAAAGAAAATGCACAGACTTATGGAAGAAGTCAACTAACGCGGATGAAGAAGTATGTCTCCCAGGGAATGTGTTGAAAACAAAATTATATATCTCAGTGAGCAATTTTAGAATCTTCAGGCACTTGGAATAGAGGTGGGGCAAGTCGGAGAACCGCCGAGAAAGGAAGTTTCCAGGCATTAATGCCCATTGTACTGCCAGGCACTTAGTAAATCCTTCCATTCCATAGTATCAGTAAACTTAGAGGCATTTTCCAAGAGCGAAGCAGAGATAAAATCGCTGAGCTCGGCGCTACAAATCTAGACTAGTATAGCAAGGCGTGATTCAGGGAACGATTTAATAAACTAAGTTAGATATTTTTGGTGTAGTTTGGAGCGAATTCCAAATTGTGACTTTATTAATGGAGAGATAGGGAAAAGATTGTGTGTAACGTCCAATTTGCTTTTACGACTTATTCCCCCAAACTCGCACACATTTTTAACCCCTGGTGAGAGTTTCTAAAGTTGCCCTTAACCCAAAGACGGGTTGTTTCTGTACTCAACCTTTTAAGTATATAAAATTAACACTGCTTCGTTATAAATTCACTTCAAACATGGCCCATAAATACCATTCCCTCAGTCAGTAATCAGTTTATCAGGTAAGTAAATTATTGATAAGAACTGATAATAATTCTGAGAAATATTCCACAAAAAGCTGGCATTAAGCATTATTATCACCATCGGTTATTAATAAGCTAACTGTCAGACGGTTTATTAATAAGACTCCTCCGAAGTTTGTACTTTTCCCCCACTTTCCCCAATAGTTTCTAATTAGAAATCCCCCAAATAGTTATTTAATATTCGACAATTGACTCGTACCTCAGTGATCCACATTTTCCAAATATATCCACATCGATGTACTTCTGCAATTTGGCTGCCAGCTGCTCCCTTTTCGATAACGTCTCGCAGTGCGACACAAACCAAGCTGCTGTTCTCGTTTTGCCCGACCACAATTGCCAGACGGCGGTGTCATTCCATTGAGAAGGTGGCTGTCGCCAAATCGGATGTGTGCTGGGCGCCACATAGACCCCACTTTCATTGTCCACAATGTACTTGTAAGACCACACTATGTCCGAATCCAGACGATAAGTCATGGTGAGATTATATAGGCTGCCCTCATCGCTGAGCTTGTGCTTTGTCTCGCCCGGCGGTTCCATCAACGCAAACACATACAATTGCCTGGCGCTGCGCACCGCAGGCAGCGGATGCAGCAAATGAAACGGTTCGGCCGTGTGGAACAGAACCGCGTCGTACATATCCAGAGCGGGCAAAAAGTCGTGATTGTTCGAAATTTCACAGTGATACACCGGACACTTCAACTCATCGCGAAAATATGCCGGACCCACTGTATCCTCCGACAGGCCCCAACGTTTTCTGTGGAAGAAGCTGTTCCACAGGAGAATGGTGCGCGGCATACGGTCATCGGACTCTGTGGGATAAGTGCGAACGATGCGGTACTGACTGAACTCCGGCGAAAAGCGTACTGAATAGGCGCACGCTGTCACAAACGCGACTATCAACGCACATATCACTACGATCACACACTTCCGACGCTGAATTTTCATATTACGACCTGAAGCTTGCGAGAGCGATTGCGGTGTACTCGTATTTTCCGTCGGAAGCAACAATTCCGTGTGCGCTGCCATAGACGTTGGTCGACCAACTAACGCCGTCATTACACTTGGCTTGCTGTCCTCCTACCGCAGCAGCGTAGCAGCGCACTCGAACTTGTGCTGGGTTTGTGCGGTGCTGATTAAGCAATCTACGACCACCTCAAGTGACGCCAGCCAACACGGTCGACAAATGCTGAGGGCGCCAAAGCAGCTAATTTGATAGATGTGGGATTAAGCGCGCCATGTGTGCGCGGGGTGCTGAGATTATTGATGACTGTAGGTGCAAGTGTCGATATGATAAAAGATAGCAGCCGAAATTTCGATGCCTGCAAAATAAAGATATCGGTTAGTTCCAATGTACACAAACTGAACGCAACCAACCGCTTGGGTTAGTTCGGAGTGTTGTTTTTATCTATTTGCTGAGGTGTTGGTGTATTTCTTGATAACAAACAAAGATAAACGACGAAGAAAAACTACTTCAAAGGAAGGAAGTTAAACTTCTAATCTATTCGTCGTATATCGAGTTCGTTGGAAACAAGTCTTCAAGGCCAAAAAAAGACGGATGACAAAGACAGCAATTTCGTTGATTTACTGAAAATTGCGCTCGGCGCTCCAATCAGTTGAAACACATAACATTAAAGTGTGAACTCACTAAACTAGAGACCCAGCCAGTAAAAAGAAGAAACTAGAGAAACAATATTTGTATAGGACTAGAAGGAAGTGGGCTCGTTAAACACAAATGTTATGAACATAGTATTTGAGGCACTGAATTCATGAAATTCTAAGATACAGAAAATAGAGGATATAATCGCTTTATATAATAATTGCATCCTTTCCTTTAAGATTCGAATAAACATATTATCAAATCGTAGGTATTGTAATGCATGCACCAAAGTGTACTGCTAGCTAGTGTAGAGGGATGTAACACATATTTTGAGCGTTTTCCGGATAGATTGACTGAAATACATGAGCAGAGTACTCGTAGTAAGAGAGCGATTCTGTGTAGTCTGCATTTATGTATAAACATGCTGAGAGTACCACGAATCACCCGGAATTTTAAGCTGACTTTCGATGAAACAGTCTCCAGACTTACGTGTATGTGGTGGCATAGGTTAGATTAGGTTAACATGGCAGCCGGTCTAAGGACCAGCTCACTCAAACCACCATGGGTCCATTGTGATACCACCGTGTAACAACGCACCTCCGATTGACTTGTCGAACCATTTCGAAGCCCTAATAAAGTGCATGTGGTGGCATAACTACACATTCCCTAAATCGTAATTATAAACAACGATAAAGTTAAACACCGAACTTCTCAGCTACTCTTAGAGTGGGCTCGGGACATTATTGCCTCAAAGGAAGGAAGTTAAACTTTCAAGGATCGTTATAACAACAAAACGATCCTAGTAGAACTATATTATTTTGACATTAGACATTGACATTAGAGTATAAACAAAATATTCAAAGAGACAACAGACATGCCTCTTTTCATTTGAATAAACGACCACATTTAAAGTGAATCAATATTTCTTTAGCGAAACCTTTGTAGTAATTTATTTGCTGTTTATAGTTAAATTTTTTACAACTGTGCTAAGCTTTCCACCCAAGTGCAAAACTCATGCTAGCAATCTTATCTTATATATAACGACTATCGATAGGTTTAAAAGATAACTCAAGAAATTACACACTGATAGTTATGAGTTTTTTTATAGTTTAGCACCTGATCTTATTGACTGTTGCTGCTCCCCCTCTTCTACAAAGGCGACACTATCACCATAAAATGGAAGTTGAATCATGACACTTGTTATGGAGGTTCTGATCACGCAAAAAACTGTGTTTGCTGTGAATATTGTATAACAAATTAAAGAGTTATTCGTTCACAAGCATCACAGTTCTGCGCCACGACCTACAAACCTTGGATCGAATCATTTCAAGCTTGATGAACGTACTCGACACATGGAAAATTATTTCTTGATAAAAAAAAAAACAAAAATAGTTTACGTAGCAAAAACACGTTTCTAGTGACAAGATTTTCGTCCACGGTTGGTATTAATCCACCTGTCGACTGTTAGAAGAATGAACCATGCCGTCAAGAATTATAGGAACCAAATATCGGAATTATATGAACCAAATATCGAGCTGGTGGAAATTTCTTTCAACGACCATCCGCAACGGGTAATAATTGTCATGCCTGCTACTAAATTGGGAGAACATTAAATACGAGTTGAATAAGCACTATGAAAATAATTGCACAATATATTGTCGTGTCTGCATTGAAGAAACATACTATTGTTTATTCCTTAATTGGTGGTGGTGTTGTTGTTGTCATTCGTCGGCATTGTTGTTCTCATACTTTATTTACTTTGAGCTGGTGTATTTTGTTACTGCTTTTGTACCTTCGCTTACAGCATGCTTAGCCAACTGACCAGGCAACAAAAGTCGAACAGTAGTAACAATAATTATACAGGTGGCTCCATAAGCTTATTTTCGTACTTAACGGTCAAAACATAAAAAAGTCTGAACTAAAATGCCGAGCAAAAACTTGTCTGGAAAGTAAGTTAAGGAGATAAAGTTCAACAAAAATCTGGTAATAATAATGTATAATATTTACTGTTATTTATGTTGTAGTGTGGAGTTTCAGTTGTTCATTTCTGTGTTATTTCTGTTCTTTTTTTTTGTTTTTTCACAGGTGTTTCCACCAAATCAAATATTGTAAAACATTCGTTTCATTTGACTTTTAATAATAGTATTTTTTATTGTTTTTGTTTGACTGCGGAAGCATTCTTTATGTTTTGTATATAACGACAAATAAGAAAAGTAAATTTACGATGCACGAAACAAAGATATTATGAAGAATATATTCCAATTAAGAGAAAAAGTTGAGCAACTGAGCAAATTTGATGAGGGCAGGTCGAGGAAACTTCTCTGCTATCAAATTTAGAGGCTTATATTTTTGTTGAACTAAATAATGTGTATACTCGTATATTCCTGATATTATATATTATATATTCCTCAACTTTTATATATTCTTGAGACTTTTTTAATAAGTTTCTTATATGGTCAGTTCAAAGTTGGAATTAGAAGAAAGAAGAATTTATTATTAATACATCTTGCACCCTGCATAGGGTGTGGGACTGAGTACTAGCAACTAGCTAAGCCCTTCCACCCGAAAAGAAAACGATTTAGAAAGTAACATTTTTAGATCATGCTCGCGGCAGGATTCCAACCTACAACTCACTGAGTGTGCCGGAGAATTTTATTTTTCTTCCATCTTTGGACCTTCAATCGAATCCCTTTACTAGTGTTGGATGGATACACATTCTTCAAAGCCTATCACAGACCTTCTCTCGTATGACTGAATACGTGGTTTTACAGTTTGTAAGCAATTAACTGAGTTGATTATTGGCCTATTTCTGTAGAACAAAGCAAATATTGGTATCGCCAATAATTTTCATTTCATTAATGCCTTAAACTAGACATGAAATTCCCATCTGCATTAATGGTGCCGTGACGATTAGAACTAGAATTAGTTTCATAGTACAATGCGTTACGTTATCATTGATAAATAAAACGAAATGAGCGTTCAATAAACTGTAATCTTGCCATGTATAAATTTTGTTTGCAATTACGACAAAAGTAATCAGGAGCGAATTTGCCTACAAAGGCCTTGCTTTGGGGCGCAGAAAACTATCTAGCAAACAGCAGAAAATGCAATTTTTTACCTTTCACAAATGCCACGATACCTTCTTCATAAAAACTTGATACTCTATTTTAAAAAAGGACGGCGAAGATAGTTGGGGATGGGAACCTGCCTCTTCTTAAGTAATCGACTTTTTATCTTGGTTTCTTTGAATTACCGTAACATCAGTCACACCTGGGAATATTTATGCACTTTCAGAGGAGAGCAAGCGCTGACTCCAGCCCATATTAGAGCAATCCCACCGCAACACAGCGTAGTATAGAAATCTGTTAATCATCATCTTCTCTACTGACTGTTTACAACTTCACTGCTCAGTGAATTGCGCTGCTCACTGCAGATTCTTCACAGCTGCTACGCAACTCTTAAGAAGCCTTTTCGCTAATGGAATCGTAAAGTGATAACAAATGTTTTCGCAATCAGTCAATTGGAAGTGATGAGTCAAGTTGTAAACATGTTTGAATAGTCCTGAGATATGTGCAGAATTACAATTATTGTTGAATAAACAAGAAGAAAACTCCACTAAATTGCTTAACGCAATCTTAATGGATTTTTAGACCACTTATCTTTAAAAAAATGATTCGCAAGAGGCGTCATTTTCCTCTGTATCGACAACTTTATTCCATGGCAAAGCTGCAATTTATTGTAAGGATGAGCTCGTATTGAGTTATTCGCAAAGTGATGAAAAGGTATACAAATTATATACATTATTTATTAAAAATATGGGATTATATGTATCGCACACTGGCTACCAAAACATCATAAGCTACATATAAACCTTCATATTGAAATGTCACAGGTTCCTATAAACTTCTTCAATTCAATAAGAATCAAAAATATGTGTATATATGGTAGCCAGGTGGGCAAAACACCATAAGCTACATATTGAAATGTCACATGTGCCTATAAAATTCTTCAATTCAATAAGAAACAAATAACAATATTGGAGGAATTTTACCCCGAGTCTCAGAACATTGACACTATACAGCAATCTCAGTGGAAACATTTATCTCAAGACGATCTATCATTGTTATTTCAAAGCTAGTGCGGCTTAACTTGCATTTACAGTGACTAGGGAACTATCTCGTAGCTATTTTATGGAAATATTGACATTTATCATGAAAGTATCATAGAAGTTCACTTACGGAACTCATTAAGAAACAGTTCTCACGGTAGCTCTCCGCTAAGGAGTAGGTTTGGTCAGCCAGCTTCCGACATAACTGCAGGAGACTTTCAATGCAAATTTGTTATAGACTCAATTACCACAATGTACTGGGTATATAGGGCACACTCTGCATCAATCTGTTCCGGTTTTCCTTACTAAAGAATTGCCATCTTCATTACAATCTGAGTTCAAAAAAGAATGTAAATTTCTTTGTTCAGTGACCAAGTCATTAACATAAGCAAAATGTGTGCCTGAGTTGGCGTTGAAACAAATGTATTAGTAAATACGCCCAATTTGAATCGTCATGGATCGAATTACTTACTAGTGGTCGGTGAGCATTTCAATGAGATCACATCAAAGCATTTCGGACTCACTAAACAGAATACCCTAAACGCATTTGCATATCTAGTTTAAAAGTATGTCAATCACAAATAATTCTGTGTTTGGATATACAGGGTGAAATTTTTATGCAACACAAATGTTTCTTTGGATATTTGTTAAATAAAAAAAAAATTATTTGTGATGCTTTTAGCTGTTTATTACTGCTTATTCCCTGTTGGGAATATGTTATTGGTCCTATTATATCATAGATCACCAATTTTTAGATCACAAATTTTTTTATTTATTTATTTTTATTATAGTTTTTATTTGTTTTAATTTTATTTCTTTTCTTTATCAATTTTATTAATTTGTAAATTTATATTAAATAATTTTTTATTTTTTTTTTTATTATAATTTTTGTTGTGTTTATTTTTTTTTTTAATTCTTTAAAATAATTGAAAATTTTATTATTAATTATATTAAAATATAAATATATAAAAAAAATATTTTATTTATTTTTTGTTTATAATTTTTACTTATGTAATAATTTTCTAAATTATTTTTTTATGCATTTTCAGTTATATATTATTTTTTATTTAATTTATTATTTTTTATTTAATTGTATTTAAAATTCATACTTTTTTATTTTTATTTTTTTAGTGACTTTTTTCTTATTAATTTTTTCTTACTGACTTTTTATCAGCAATCTATTTGCATGTTCTTTTGAAATTTTTCCATGTGCCTTTAATTATATGTGAATTATTCTATATACCAGACTTCTATTCAAATTAAGAGTGGTGCACATATTATTATAACATGTTTATCGTATCAGTCTCTCAGCGATCCCAGCTGCACCTTCGCAAGATAGCATGTAGAGATCAGTTCCGTCTGAGGCATAGGTGAAGCGCCTTATCTCAGCAGTCTTCTAAATCAGTGAAAAACATGCGCGTGCTTAGAATTTTATTGAAAACAAAATACTCGGAGAGGTGCAAACAATATGGTGATAATAATACACTAACAATACAATAGTGAGTCATTTAGCAAGTCAGCTCCAAATATGTAAATAGAAAAGAGTAAATACTATTACAATGCGTGAATTATTCCGATAATAATACAACAACAAAGATTAATAAAGTAAAAGCACTTAAAGCAATTTTTGTAAACATGTGCGCCTTTGGCTATTTTTGGTCATCCTTTTGTGTTTTGTTTTTGTTTTTAAGTAAATAAAGCATATTTTGTGAAATTGAAATCAGAACTAAGCTAAACTGTCGACCGAATAACTTCGAAATATGGACACATGATTGGGAATCACAAAATCAATACCATTTACATACCGAACAACACGGAGGCCAACAGAACTCCATTGCCACCAGGCGAGGCGAACTGCACTTGTGCGCCAACGAACCGAAATACACGTTTCACACATCCAAAGAATGCACTTGGTAGACGATAGTCTTGATAATGTGCAACACTAGGGCGAACAGCAGCACGAATGCATAAGCAAACAGCGATTTGAGAGCTTGCAGTATTAGCTTCATGACGAAACCACTCCAGAAACTGCACTGAACCGACTGAAAGTCAAATCAGTATTTTTCACACTGAACTGTTATTTGAAACAATTTGCAAATTGTCTACGCTAGCGTTAAAAACGTATGAAGTCATCCAGATGTGAAAAAGACAACACTTCAACACTTGCTGCCTTCTTCTCGGCGATATAGAGACGGGAACCGGCGCGAGCGGCTTTAGTCGCCCAGTGGGCAGCGAGATATAGGAAAAGTATGCCGCGAAATAACAACGTGCGAACAACGTGTACGGTAATAACAATAACAGCAATGACAATAAAATGAGAACTCAACAAAAAATCACAACCAAAGAAAAACAATAACAAATCATCGGATTCAACTGGAATCAGCCCGTGAACTCTTCAACGTTAAGACTCGCACTAATTGCATGTGGCGGCAAGAGACATTGGGCCACGTACCAGGCAAATACGGCAAAGAAAGTGAAAATGTACAAATACGACATTAAAAGTATAACAGCAACAACAGCAACAACAGCAACAACCGCAACGACACCAACAACAACGCGAACGACAATGGAAATAACAACAAGAACAACAGAGCACAACTGAAGGCAACAACAACAACAACAACAACAACAACAACAAAAACGTTAATGAAAAGCAACAATCAAACTGTTTCGTGCATTATAATATACGAGTACGACACTTGGGCACATGACACAGAACAGGCACCAGCACAGAGCACTCTAGGACGGAGTACGCTGCGTCGCACCCGACCACACCAGCGCCACCCAAACTAAAAGTATATCCACACATGAGTATTACCCTTGTGCACGAAAGCTAGAGCAGGAAAATATCACCCAGCACGGACGTTCTAACCACGTAAGCCATGGCAAAGCCGTTCACATGCCATCACACTTCGAAGGCAGTCCTAATCACTATGTACAGGGTTGTCGTGTGTGGAGCGGTTTGAAGTGGGGTGGTGCTCTGGTCGTATGATAAACACACAAATTTCAGGTAAATAGCGTTAATTACGCACAAATTATAAATATTTATTTATCTTACTTCTTTTAGCGGCACAATAGTCTGGCGCAGAGTGTTTGACGCACTAAAGCCGGCAATTAACGAAGTGAACAGAGGGAAATACTCTGAAGGGTACTTTATACGGTGATGGGACTTCAGAGAACGATAAATTTGGGGATTGTTCTGTCAAAAAAGCAGAGGTCTTCAAGCAGTGACTACAGTGATTTGATGAGAGCAGTTCTATGAGCACACATGGAGAGTAACTCGACTTTCTTAGAGATTAACCAGACTTGGTAAAATAAGTAATAAAAATTTATTATAATATATTATATTATTATTTAATTATAAAAATTAAAAAGCCCCAAAAACCCAACAAACAAAATTCCTGTAAATAATGACCCAACAAACAAATTTTTTATAGTAAAAGTCTGCATGAAAATTTTACCTGGAGTTGTGTAAAAGAATACAAAAAACAATTTATGGCCAAGTGTTGATCAGGTGGAATTAATACAACAACCACTTCAAATACTGATAAGTTCAAGGACTAAACTTTAGTTTAACGGAAATTCACTTTTGGTAAGTATTTAATACGATTTGCTTAAATCAAAATTTAACAAGTTTACTTTCACTACTATCACAAACTTACCACTGCTGGTTTTGAAGTTACAACTACTCTAAGTATTCCGAAGTAACCGTAATTACGAATTTCACTTGGCTTCGAGTTCACTTCTACACACTCCAAAACCAATCTGACTAGTAGAGCAAAAGGGTCACCATCATTTATGACAGGTTATATATTGATCTCTGCTGTCGAAGACTTTCACTAAGTTCTAATCTTCATAGCATGACAAATTAACATCAGTGGAATAACAATTTAAATAATTTAGTATACAAAAGTTAGACATGAAATATATTAAAACAATTGTAAATAGCAGATAAGAAAGGAGAACGTAGATTAGACAAAGAATGTAGAAAAAGGGAGAAGAAATCAGTATAATCGAAATCAAGAATAATCTCATCAACATTATTTTCAGAGACATTCATGTGTACAAATACACCAATGAACGGAATAATCCGTCACCAATGACAAGAGAAACATGTTCCTGAGTCGCCATAAAGACATAACAAGTCAGCAACATGTTCCTTAGTCACCATAAAGACACAAGTCAGCAACATGTCAGCAACATATTCCTGAGGCGCCATAAAGACATAAGAAGTCAGCAACATGTTCTTGAGTCACCATAAAAACACACCAAGTCAGCAGCATGTTCCTGAGTCGCCATAAACACATAATAAGTCAGCAACATGTTACCCTTCTCACTTGTCAATCTCTATAAATGATTGTATGGAGATGATCAGCAACATGTTACTGAGTTGTTGAGTCTTTAAGCCGACTATCACCAGAAAAACAGATTTAGTAGATTTCAAACTCAATCCTAATTTATATCCGTAAGTCAACTGGATATAAATCCTGACCAACAAAGACATCCGAACATTTCCTGACCAACAAAGACGACCTAACTATATAGTCATATATATGACAAAGGCAACGAGTATTTCCTATTGCCAAATATTCTTTCAGTTATACCGTCTAAGTATGTAAGCACTGAACTTTAATACTCGTATTCCCCCACACCCCCTTTTGGTCCGTAAGTAAATTAATAGCACTGAAAGGGTTTTTATTACTTTATTGCTGTCGTTATTTTTTCGTCTCTTTTTGGAAGTAATTTGTATTTGATTTAGCAACAAAAACACCAACGTACATTTAAGAGCCTCGATAAATAGTGCTGATAAAGCGTATTTAACGTAAATTGTGCGGTGGAAACTGCTTTTTTGTTTAAATGTATTTACCAGCTCGTACATTTGCATACACACACATACACACAAACACACACACACAAATAAAACATTAGTAAGTTCATAAAAATCATAAAAACTCCAACACGCCACAATTAAGTTCAAAGAAAGCAAGCATTGGTGACTTCGATTAAATGCAAACAAGGATATGTGGGGAGCGATTAAGGCGTTCCTTTCACCAGGTAAATCGTGGGCATAATTTATCCAAATTACCAAGTTTCGAGTGCGATAAAGTGTGGGCCACTAATACTAATGGTTTACTTACTGTTTTGTTACTATGCGGCCAATTACGGCGGCGCGAAAGGGACAGGGGAGGGAAGGAGAACAGTTCCTTCAGTTGGTCAGTGCACTTAAACGCAGAAAGGAGATAATGCTCTAATCACACTGGAGCTTAAATTTGTGTAATTGAACCTAAAGGAACTGGAGGAAATTTACAGATGGCTCAGCAAGTCTTCGACTGTGATATTGTCACAAAATAGATATCTCTCAGTGTACATAACTAAGCATGAATAAACATCACATTCAAATTACATCGAGATCCTTCGCTTTGGGCTTCTTTGGTTATGTCGTTCACAATAATGATTTAAATTAGCGGAATAGGTTAGGCAGAAGTTGCCGCCCAGTTTGCCAAAAGCACACTTAGCTGAATAGTCTATAAAACACTCTGGTTCTCTCATATTCTGTTTTATACAAATTCATCAATGATGCTATCTCTTTCCCACTAAAGGGCTCCATACTTGAATATGTTGGAATGACCTCGAATGCAGCGAATATTAATGATGGGACTCAGCAGTTCGGTTTATAATATAATAATATTTAAATATACTTTTATTAAAAAAATGTTAGTATTGTTTGACATAATTCAGTGATCGGAACTAGAGGTACAAACTAATTTTCATAGCCCTATCATAATGCATGTAATTAGTTTTTTCAAGGCTCTTAAAGCTTACAACCCCAGTGCTAAATTGCCTTATTATATCCTCGTTGAATGACTCCTTATTGCCTTACAATACAGATATCTGAGCCACTACGAGTACTTCTCTGTGCTTACACAGCAAACATTAAAGGAAGGCTCTCTATAGTCGAATGAGAGACTTAGTGTATCTATTCATTTTCTGTTGAAGTGAACTACGCAACCAACACTGTTCACCTCAAGGCCAACGATGCTCAGAGCTTCTCACGTGACTGACTATAAGCTTCGGGATCGCTGCTCTATAGAGACTACTTTACAGTGTAAGGCCGTAATCTCATATTTGGAAGTAAGTGCTTCAAATTTCTTGCTGAATATGGCGCTGAATCATCGATGATTTTCCAAAGTACTTTGTATCTTGCACTATTGAAGCCTTCTGATACCTCGTCGTCTCCTCCCCACATGCATTTTAGTTGCAAGGACTCTTCAGTCCACCCATTCGCCCGTCTAACAGTATTACTCTCAAAACGTGAAAAAACACTTGAGATGCCCAAATGAGTGTGAAAGAGACAACATGACTGAAATTAAATTTTTTCTAGCTTACTTAATCTTTTAGCTCTACTTAATTGGTGGGCGTGCTTAAGAGAAATAATTACTGTGATTCAACCCAAATCAGGAATGTGTTGAGGATTCACCTTAAATGAAAATATTCACGGTTCCAAATATGACGAATATAGTGGATCAATGATGGATCTGCATGACAAGTCGGCAAATTTTAGTTGAATGTAACACAGAAATGAGTCGGTTATGTGAAGCAAAAGTGTATTCTTGACATTGAATGGCGTGCTTCCACAATTTCATGTGGAAAATACGTAAATTAACAAGAAAATTGTGGTTCAAATTTATATCGCAAACGACAATGACGCTACTTACAAATGTACCCAAGTAAGACCGAAAACATTCGGCAGAAAACTGCCCAATTAGCTGTCCCACGCATGAATAGAAATGTGTACCCCATCAACTCATTAAATGGGCAATGATGTGAGTCACGTCCCATTTGTTCATCACTGAGCACACACCCAAGTGGTGGACAATTTTAATCAAACATGGAGAAAATTTGTATCAAAAGAAACCGAGCACACAATGAAATGGACGAGGACAATTTTTGGAGCAGCTGGAGGCAGGATAATAACATTACGCACCCTGAGAACACTGTTGGAAGTTTATATTATTTATATTTATTTTTGTATTATTTATATATATTTAATATTTATGTAAATTTATATATTATTTACATATTTATATATTTTATATATTTTATATTAATATATAATTTATATTATATATATTTATATATTATATATTATTTATATATTTAATATTATTTATACTTATATTATAAATTATATTATTATAATATATTTATATTATATTATAAAAGCAATATTTCCACTGTAGTGGCTAAAAGAAATACGGGTTGTAGCTCACAATTTTGAAGTAACAAATTTACAGACGTTGGAAGATATGCACGGAGGGGTCTTACAAAGTTCACTAGCAATATAGAATATAACTTTATCAACATTCTTATCAGATAAGGGTTTATAATGCCGTCACCTGTATAAAATAATAATTTTTATAACATCAATTCTATGATGTAGAAACCTTTATCAACACTTTCATATTACGTTTATAATGCTGTGGCAAATAAGAATTTTAATAGCATTTTAAAATCGATGATATTGGAACCTTTAACAACACTCTTATCTTATTAGGGTTCATAATGGCGTCAGCTGTGTAATATAAGAATTTTAATAACTTTATCAATTCTATGATGTAGGATCCTTTATCAACACTCTTTTCATATCAGGGCTTATAATGACGTCACCTGTGTAATATGAGAACTTTAACAACATAATTTCCATGATGAAATCATAGCTAAAAAAACTCAATGGTGAGCAAACTTTCAGCTCTTATAAGCTTCTTATATCACTTCTATAGTATGGTAGACTTTATAATTTGACCGTAACTTTATAATTTGCCACAAGTGTAGAGCCTCAAGGTGAAAGACTTGATAACTAATTTAACTAATTTTCCATACAAAAGACTGAATGACCTCATTTCTAATACGATGGAAAGTAAATTTGCTCCGCTAGCATAGTAATTGATATTTTACAAATTCTGCTCACTTCACTTTTACCTCTAGAAAATATTTAACACCACAATTTTTTCAGTGCACACACTAAATTTACACAAAAAAATTAACAAAATTTTATTGACAATACAAAAAGTCAACAAAAACAAACACAAATGAGTGAATTTTCAGCTCACACCGGGCGCATTTGTCTATTCCGCCTCTATAGTACACAAGCGTTTGTACGTTGTGGGAGTCTGCCAGCCCCTTGACTTCTTTTAAACAATAACAACACAATTGTGAGAAATCACAACAAAGTAGAAATAATTCACAAGCGCAATTGCAACATTCTTCCTGCGCGCAATTTATCAACAATGAAAGTGCTCACTAACTGAATGCCACTCACTGGAAAACGTTACTACTGTGTTGTAAAGACGGAAAAATACCAGGTCACAAAGCTAATGCGATGTGCGAGATCAACACACCAAATCCACTGTTGCTGATGTCACAGCACACTCCCCGACATGACTACTTACACTCGTACACACACTCACACACATGTGTATGCGGCTTGCGAATCAACATTGGAGATTCGTTACAACACGCGTACAACAACAACAACAAGCGCGCTTTGAGCGACCCCAGCGTGCTGCTATTTTTAGGTGCTTGGGTGGAACGAAACGTTCGTAGTTGAGTTGTAACGACACTGGAGCAACAGGCAGCAGAACGAGTGGCGGCGTAGAATGACTCAGCAGCGGCAACCGCTAAACGGAATTACTCGCAGGTTCGAAATTGGCTGAATTACTTTGGCACAGCACCGCACAAGCACGGTATGAGTGCAACAGTGTGGCGGAATTTGCTCCACCACTGTGCAAGTGTGAGCGTGGAGAGTGTGTGGCTCTGTGGCAGCCGCTGTCGTTGACCCAGTCAGTGCCTAGTGCGAGGCAATTAAATATGCACAACCACCCCGTGGGGTGGACCATACGCATACATGGCGCACGGTGTTTACATATGTAGCGCCGTGGGCAGCTCTAATTGTAGTAATTTGGAGTTGGTTCTGAACGTAAATAAATGACTTTGGAGCGTGATGCAGCAGTTGGCGAGTGTTAGACCGAAATCTTGCATCAATCAGCAAGGCAGTGAAATTATATTTAATGAGCTTTTGCTGTCACTATCACTAATTTAATGGGTTTCTATGCAGTTACATTTGTGTAAAAGGACACTCCCGGTAAAAGTCCTTTCAACGTTTCATTCACTGAAATTAAAGCACACATAAATGGTGACTAATCACGAACTTTCGTCTCGGCGATTACTTCAGTAATTGGATGTATTTTGAATACTATGGA
This sequence comes from Clusia tigrina, assembly GCA_920105625.2. Classification (NCBI taxonomy): domain Eukaryota; kingdom Metazoa; phylum Arthropoda; class Insecta; order Diptera; family Clusiidae; genus Clusia; species Clusia tigrina. Next base: position 180,890,867 of record OV050033.1, read on the forward strand.
TGTGGCAGTCTATGAAAGTATATCACAGAGACACAAAGACACAAGTGGGCAGAGATATATCAGAGCAAAGCATTATTTTGTGTTACCCGAAAATTCTATTAACTCTCAATATTCACATATGAAATGAGTTGCAGATGTGAATGAATAAAAGTATTTCTCCCACGGTTTTGAATATTATTTACATTAACCCGAAATATTCCCATTTTAATTTGAATACTATACAAATTCGACATATGATGATGAATAATCAATCTTATATATTGCGTATTCACCCTATCAGAGATGCCTTACCACACCTTACTCAGATGTGAATACGTTTTTATATAGAACCTGTGGTAAGTGGCACCCAGATGCCTATTTTCAACCCAGTAAATATAGTTCACAAAACGTTTGGGCTGCACCCGTTTTTAATATATTCAATGTTAGGTTAAGTGGGTGTCTATTCGACTCACTTCGGCCTGTTTAAAGCCCATTGTGGCACCACTGAGGCTTTTCCTTCCAGATCCTCTTTAAACCATCCTGTGGATTTGGTAAAGATAGCCACTTTCGTTAGCTTCAGTCGAGAAACATCCCCAACACTACCAAGGAAGCAACTCCACGCGGAGAAACCCCTTTTTTGTATAGAGCCACGCTTCCACACAGGAGGTGCTCTACGGTTTTCTCTTCTTCGATATATTGACAGCTCCTACAAAAGTCATAACGAGGTAGCCCCAGTCTTCTTGCATGTCTACCAATTAAACAATGACCCGTCAGTACCCCTATCGCATTTTTTACGTCCTGCGTATTAAACGTCGACAGCAATTGCGTACGGCCGCGGTTCCACTCTGGCCAGGTTTCCGTACTTATTAGGCAAGAGGATAACTGCTTCCAGCGGACATTAACAACTTCGAGAGTGCGTCCAGCAATTTGCATGTAGTCAAAGGCATTGGGAGGATACTTAACGTTGTAACTTCCCTAGCAAGCTCATCAGCTTTGTTTCTATGACTTGGCACACAGATCCTTTATTTGAAATTGAATTATAGAAACGGAACTGACAAAATTGGAACAAAGGCAACACATAAAAAACCATCACCACCGGGTTCCTAGAGTAAAACTAACTCTTTCTGAAAAAAAATTTATTCCAAATAAATAACAAATAAACTTTGAAATGCTTGATTGATTTTATATATACAAAATATTCAAAGTACATAAAAATTACCCAGAAGATAAGCTACGAGTACAAGTTAAATTAAATTTTATTTTTATAGTGACATCTGTTGGTGAATTATGGTACTGTTATTGTATGTTCCACAATATCACCTGTTTAAAAAGTCAAACGAAAAAATCGATTCTCGCTGTCAGTAGTTACGAATATGTTTAGGTCCCATTCATATACAGTAAGTGAAAATAATCGAACAAAATGCATTCTTCAATTCATTTATTAGGAATATAATTTAATTAGACAAAGAATTTAGCATCAAATTGTTTCTCATGTGAAAGACGAAAATAATAAACAACCGAGTAAAATACATGGAACTTGAAATTTTCTGATGCATCCAACTCCAAAATGTTGTGAATGAATGAAATTTTAATAACAAATTTGTTTCAAAATTCCATTTTTCCGTTTTCTTTATAAAAACTTCGCAAATTCATAGTACAAAATAGGGGTATAGGGCGACTAGCTCATATGTTTTGAGGAGAGAGACAAAGTCGATTACTATTAATTATTTTTATTATACCTTACACCATAATTAATTATGTATGCAAGGGGGGTTGGGAGAAGGAGTCCCAGCAACCAAAGCTTTCGACCTAAAATAAAAATATTTAGCTAAAAATATTTATTAATGATATATATACTGTCCATTTAAATCATATATATATATATATATATATATATATATATATATATATATATATATATATATATATATATATATATATATATATATATATATATATATATATATATATATATATATATATATATATATATATATATATATATATATATATATATATATTCTTTGACAGGAACAAAGTTATTGTTTTCTTTTCTCGGATATGTATATCATATAATATGGTCATTTTCCCTTGATTTTTTCTACTGCAAACATGTTTGTTGATTCCAAAACTTTTATTGTACAATTATTTTTAATTATCAACAAATTGAAACATTATTTGGAACGTCAAATTTTAATTTGCTTTTCGTTGTTGCGGTGAATATACTTTGCATATATTGCCTTGGCAGTAGCAGTCCCAAAAAAGAAAAAACAGGCTAAACGCGTTTGGATGAAAAATGTACTTAAAAAAGAAACCAATTATAGAACATACATTTTTTAATCATGTTTTCGTTTCGGTGAAAGCATGAGAAATGATATTCATTATTCTCAGCTAGCAGCTATTCATAATTCTCAGCAATAATGAGACTTTTTGTGCTTCTGTCAAGCCAAGCAGCGCAATGCGTCAAGCAAAATCAGAAAGTTTTCATTTTTCATCAATCGGTGTCCATTTGATGCATACACATATATTTCACTAATGCATCTACATGATTGAAGTCAAATGATTGATGGTCTAAGGTCCGCTTAAATTCATGCATACTCGCAAACAATGCGTTTCATATGTTTGCTCCTAACAGCAGACTGATGAAAATTTAAAGTCATGAGTTTTATTGCTAAAGTGACAGTTCTTCTCTTTATTGACATTGTAATTAAGTTGAGGATGAGATATAATCTTTGCAACACAAAAAGTAAATTATATAACTCTTCTTACTCTTTTTTACAGTAATTAAACTTTTAGGTGTTTTGTTTTTAGCCACCCTCTGTGGTCTAGTGGTAACCATCCTAGACTCAGACCCCGAGGGTCGCAGATTCAAATCCTGCCACGGGCTTGCTTCTTTCTATAAAATCTTTTTCTCTTCGAGTCGAAAGCCTCAGTAGCTAATACTCATTCCCCCAACACCTTGCACACATAATTAATGATGGTTTAAGATATAATAATAATAATAGGTGTTTTTAACGATCATTGACAATTCCATCATTGTTTTCCCTTAATTGACAATTCAACTGATAGTATAATTTAATGGAATTATTGTTGTTGTGTACTGGTAGCAGCTTTGCGTGCTCCCTGTTTTTCATACTAGAACAAAAAAGGCTTAGAAATGCAACACTGTGGTAAATGCTAAACTGACGAGTACTCGGTTCTTTGTGCAGTACTCTTCATCACTACGGTTATTTGTTGTTTAAGTATAAATTGTCAGTTCTTGAATATAATTAAATTTTGCTACGAAGTGTAGAAACAAAGCGAACGGGAAGTTTTTCAAACCACAAAGAAAGGAAAGAAAAGCAGTGAAATATTGCGTACAAATAAAACCTTATTAAATTAAATTCGCAAAAAGAGTGTGAGTGGAGAAAACTGAACAGAGTTACGAAACTGCGAAGGGAAGGAAAAACTTTTCCATGACGAATAAAAAGACAACGAACTTCAAAGTGGTGTTACTCGGCGAAGGTTGCGTGGGCAAGACTTCGATAGTGCTCCAGTATGTGGAGAACAGATTCAATACACAACACGTAAGCACCTTGCAGGCTTCGTTCCTGGCCAAGAAACTGACTCTCGATGATGGCCGGAAGGTGCAACTTAACATTTGGGACACTGCGGGGCAGGAACGCTTCCACGCATTGGGACCCATATACTACCGCGGCTCGCACGGTGCCATACTGGTATATGACATCACTGATCAAGACTCCTTTCTGAAGGTGAAGATATGGGTGAAGGAACTGCAGCGCATGTTGGGTGCCGACATTGTTATTGCGATCGCCGGCAACAAAACCGACCTGGAGGAGCAGCGCACCGTAATGCGTGATGACGCTATACAGTACACGGAGAGTGTAGGGGCACACTACTTCGAGACATCGGCCAAGACCAATGAGGGTATCGACGACTTGTTCCGATGTCTGACGTTGGAAATGGTGGAAACTCTTACAATGCGGGACCCGGAAACGGCTTCGGTGATGCTGATGCTAGGGGCAGAAAACGCTCGTCGACTGATGCTGAGTACGGAGTCAAGCGAAGACGATGAAGATGAGAATGTCCCACGACGAAACCTTGGCTGCTGCGGAGCTGGCTGACTATAATTTAAATTGAATTCAATACGTAAGATAAAAAGAGTTATGGAAGGATTTGGGCTGCGTCCAGCTGGCGTTGCAACTTGTTTGGAATGTGCTACATTAAATTGTGATAAACTAATTGTATTTTGTAGTTGCCCTTATGTGAAATGTTCAACTCTCCTCCCGTACTTGTGTAATTTTCATCATATCCCCCCCCCCCCCCCCCTCCTATTTCTATAAAGTTTACTTTCTTCCACATAAATGTTGAGTGTCACTTTATGAGTTGTTTTCGTATTTCGTGCCATACATTTTGGAGATAACGAAATAGCAGACACAGACATATATATTCTTATTTTCGCATTAACAATGAACGCGGGCCTAACGCAGATTGGATGTAATCTGAGACAGTGCGAAGTGACTCAACCAAATTGCAAGGGAAGCTCTTTCTGTGCAATCTGTGGAATAGTTTATTTTTAAAGTGAAGCATACGAAAGCTGACCCACAAATTTATGTAACAGAAGATGATGATAAACTCTTATATAAAATAATCATTTCCTTAAAGCAATAGTAAATTCTTGTCCACAAACCCCTGTTGGAATTTTATGATGAGTTGTATTAATGTACCTAGAAATTATATAATAAAACTAACTAAAGTAGAGCTTAAGTTTATATATAAATAAAAATGTATTCCATTGGATTAGAAAAAAACCATTTGTGTCAACTAAAGTGAACCCGCCCCTGCCGGAAATTGATCAGTTGTATTAAGTTAAGCAAAATTATATAACAATACGTTTGATTCCAGTTTATATGTATATGCATAAAATGATATCCTTAAAACACACACCCCTGTCGGAAATGTTTAATGTGTTACATTAAGCTGATGCACTTATATAAAAAAACTTCCCCGAAAGTAAAAATAAACTCAACTAGTGTAAACACGCCCCTGTCGGAAATTAATGATATGTTACATTAAGTTGACGCACTAATACAAAAAACTATACAACAAAACCAATTGAAGTTGAATTAAGTTTATAAAAATTATTTCCTTAAAAAAAACATTTGTCGACGATTGTAACACACCCCTGTCGGAAATTCATGATACGGTCCATTATGCAGAAATTATATAAAATCATTTGAAGTTCAATTGACTTTATACATAAAAATGTGTCCTTAGAAGAATTTTTTGTCGACAAAGGTAACGCACCCCTCTCCGAAATTAAGGATGAGTCGTTTTAATTTTAACTAAGCATATATAACAAAACAAAAAATCAAGTTTATTTTATTTTTAAAGAAAGACAATATGTTCCTTAAATTAAGAAACCCCTGCAGGAATTCGAGAGTTGCATGCAACATTTTTTTGTTTGAAATTCCGTACAGAAATAGTAAACAACGAAATTTAGTTATAATTTGTTTAGGCCCAGGGCGGGGTTCCAATTGGTATACAGAAAAGGTGTAGGCATATTTATGGATCTTCCAATTAGTCTCACTGGTATTGGTTGTATGTATTCACTTTAATTTTGTATTTCCTTATATGGCAGCTTACTGAATTCCTAACTAGATATATATAGTCATAATTGTAGTATATAAAATGTAGCATTTAGTCCGCGTATGTAAAAATTGTAAATGTGCCAAATATTTATTATGGAGATCAGAGCTTCGTCAAGGGTAGCCCAGTTTTAGTACGGGTTGAAATAGAGTTACTTACTCTTGTCTAGAACATGATCTATTTATGTGCTCCTCCATTGGTCTGCCCGGTGTCGGTACAAATATTGCATGGAACTATTTACCATGGTCCTCTGCACCAGGGTTTTGATAATTTGCGTATACCCTCTCCCTCCTCTCTTTTCTTTGGTACTTTAATAAATGGGTTTAAAACAATTATAAATTTAATGTTGTAGAAAGCAAACAAACAACAGTTTTGCAGCGTTTAGAAAAGGTTTTCTTGTATTTGTAAATATTTTAAATAAATTCTTAAAAACTTATTTTATCCTTCTTTCGTGTTTTATAAAATTTTGCGATCTTTTCGCTAATTCTAAAAAATAAACTATTATTATTCTTATTAATATAAAATGTTTCTTTTTTTTTAAATTATACAAAAATTGAAAGACTCAAAAGCGCGCGAACATTCGTTTAAACTTAGCAGAGAGACGAACAAACTAATTTTCAAACTTAGCCTAGCATTCAAATTCATTAAATTAGCATAAAATTATTTATTACATTGTTTATCGTTGAAATATCATCCATTTGCAGGCGCGTACATATCTGTTGACGTTGTTGTTGTGGTTGTTGTACAAAATTTCAAGAGAAGATTTCCTTCCCTATGTACGGCCGCATGAGAAGATTTCTCGATTCGAGTTGTGATCATTGATTGTTAGTATTCTTTTGATTGCATTTAAATCTCAATTTTAATGTTACAACTGAAAAATAAAACAAACCATCCGTCAATAATTGCAAAAGCATTCCAAGACAAAAGGATATCTTAATCACAGAACTACATCAAGTTGTCATTTCTACTCTCATTGTTTAGAGACGATTGATTCCGTTTTGTCTTTAGCCCTACTTAAGCGAGTCACTCACTCGTTTGGTGCGGCTGTGTTTCGATGGCTCGACTTGCTTGGCGAACTCGCTCATCACGTCCTTGTAGATGGCCGGATCCAAGTTGCGGCCCAGCATGTAGATGAGCCACCAGTCGCCGATGTCCAGTTTGGTCGAGAGTGAGCGACAGATTTCCATGGGGATCATGCGATTGCGGGCATTAAGCAGGCGTGGTCGGAATTTTGGCATAAAAATTATGCAAGCACTGTCAAAAGGAAAATGCGTCAAAAGTGAAAAAATGGTCCACCAAAGAACGAAAAAAGCGAACTTAAAACCCACCGGAAGATCATCAGTCCGACAAGCAGAACAACCAGGATCATGTACCAGAACCAGATGAACACATAAGTCTTCTCGTTGACTATGTTGAGCGGCAGTATGCAGAGTGAGTCGTGCTTCTGCAGTGAACCCGAAGCACCGTATTTGTGGAAAATGCACTTGGTGACGCGCGGAAAGATGAACACCATCGGGTCGACGCGTTGCTCCTGCGGCACATCGGACAGCTGCATAATGCGCGTGCCATATGACAAAAATTCACCATCGAAGAAGCGATTCATCAAATACATTTGTATGATAATGTTGAAGAAGCACAGAGCTTCGCAAGCCCAGTAGCGCATGGCGTAAAGTTTATGACGCTGCAGAGACGGTGTAATAATGTGATAAATATTATAAAATTCAGTTTAACGGAATTGTTGCTTAACTTACCTTAACGTGCTTAATTAAATAATCCAGCAAAGCATCACGTTTCGCCTCCTTCTCGGCACGTGTGCAAATGGTAATGTTGAGACCCATCACAATCATGCGCATGAGGCCACCTTCGAATTTGTTCCACAAAAATTTGGGAGTGTAGCAGGCAACGGCCTGGAATAGAAACGAAAATTATTATTAATTGGGATTGGATTACAATGTGCTTGCGGCTGAAGTCGCGATATGGTAAAATCACACAAGATATAGTGCAGCTCATAATAATGGAGCCCCCTAAAAGTAGGCTATGATTTTTAGTAATGTAAATTCTTGGCATATGATTAAACCTAAAATATCATATGATCCAGATCATTATGATTCAAAAAAGCACGCACTCCTGATCTTTAGCAGGATAGTTAAATTAATTCTCACTTCCTCTGCTAACATGAACAAGTACTGAGGGTAACGAGACGAATTCAAAAGGCACTCTCTGTGCAGTGCTTTAGTTGTAGAAAGAGCGCTGGCTTTCAAATTGTATTTGTATTTATCTAATTTAGTTGAGCTGTGATTGCACACGATGTGTTTTTGCTAGCTGGCTGCTCCTGCTCCTATAATCAATATTTCATCTCTCACATCAGTGACATCATAATAAAATGTTATCTAGCTTTGTGAGTGTGGATGAACATGTTTATCTCTTTATTGAATATTCTTAGCACTCATGCTGAATTCCATTCAATGATCATTGCAGGAGCTCCAAAGATCCACACAAAACAGTCGTCCACTTTGTTGTGTGCTTCCACAGCTCTCGTTCGCATGAGACCCAAATATTTCCGAAATCCTTTTCTAGATAGTCTGGGGCATTGCTCTAGTTTAGAACTTTCAGACCTAACAAAATTTATAGACAACTCCGGCTACTTGTAATTCATATCATAGTATATCACCATCTTTAGGCTAGGATATCGCATCAAAACGGCACTAGTGCTAATTGGTGCGACCCGTGGATTGTTTACCTAACTTCCTACACACTTACTCTCATAGCGCTCTTGAAAAATCTGTTTCAATGTATTTCCCCAGCTCAAAAGTATGCTAGTAAAAAGTGTTAATTTAAATATCCACCGAAAACTGTGTAAGGAAAATCGCTTAATTTTGAAGCAGAGTTTTCAGCATATTCTTTTATAAGATATGTTAATGTAGGAAAATGGGAACGTAACTAAGCTCCCCTTTATCCTCAGATTTCTCAGCAACCATATACCAAACATTTCGTAAATATCGGTTGAGTTTTTTTATTGTACCACAAAAACTCCTGTAAATAGGATGTTTTTTTAAAGGCAAATGTTTATTTTTTCAAGGATATATACTGGAATAAGTACAATATATCCTTCGTTTTGTATTCTTATCAAATATTGGCAATATATGATTTCTTCGCATTTCATTTTATAAAACCTGAGAAGTGAGAACATTCGTTAATTATTCCATCATGATTCGACCTCAGTTTAATCCCAAAGGTGAGGCGAGGTAAGTGATCTTTCACGATTTTAATTAATAACTCAACTCTGCTTAGTTACAAGCTCACTTATTCCTACTGCACCACAGAAGTTTGCATTGTCGACCCACTTTTGATTGTAAATCTAGCAAGATTGCAGCATGGTACTCGTATATGGCAGCCACTGAAGGTCAAATTGCCGCTGACACATGCAATTAATGCTGTTTGGCAACATTGTTCAATGCAGAGATAAGATCGCAGTGAAAATAAAATTTGATACCCCGTCCTAAACACACAGAACGACATGTTCCTCTGACGTTCTTGTGATATCGTCAATCAAAGTGGTCAGAGGCAAGCAGGCAGGCAGGCTTCTTTCAAATTTTGGCTCGTCTGCGAATTAATGAAAAATTCAATTGCCGCATAACCGGCAAAATCGAGTTGTAGAAATATTTTAATTCAGACATGTCAGCAGGTTCTCACATGGTCATTGATCTTGTTACGACGAAGTGGCTCGAATTTAGTTCCCTTTCATTTATTTTGCAATTTTTTATCGCATTTTATTTTCCTTTGCTGTTTTTCGATATAAAAACAATTTAAATCAGAACATGAGCCTCATACATGATGAAGGCGGCATTTGACATCGGTGGTTATTGATGTGGTGGCGTGAATGGTGGAACATGTTTTTTTCTTCTTTTAAGTATTGTGTGATCTTTATAAATACATAAAAAATTGGAGACATGTGCAGATCATTTATAATGTTAATAGTACCAAGAGTACTGCGAAGAATGTGGCATGATGTGAAAGTTAATTATATTAAATTAAATTAAACAAATGACATCTCCAAAAAAGAAATATACTATATACATATTTTAATATGTTTTTTGAACTGTTTTCAAACTCTGTTCTGTGTCTCTACAGACACTCTAATCTGGTTGACTGGAAACACCCGTCATGCCATCAATTTTGCTCACTTAAGACCGTGTGGAACGGATGATTGTTGCTTCATTATAGTCTCGTTTATTTCGTTACTTATGCTGATTACTATTACCGCGCATACTCGCGTCCAGCGTCTTTGTATGATGCGTTCAATTAAAGTCAATTGAAATGGAATTGAGACTACTTTAGCATAATGCCAGTCAGTCAGTCAACTTTTTAGTTTTCTTTTCTTTTTGGAGCCCGTGTGGATCACCACAATTGCTGCGCGTTACGTTGCGAGGTCTCTCGTGTGCGTGTGTTTCTGATGTGTTGCATGCTTTTTTCTTTAGACTTTTCGTGCAGCATCGTAGAGAGTTAGTTTTGGCGTCTGACACATATTTAAAGCGCGATCAATGAAAACAAGCTATTGGCATTTGAAAGCAGACACATGTGTGTGACCTCCCCCCCTCACACTGCTTCACGTAAAACATTGCATTGTGTAGAAAAATTGTTAAAAAAATTTAATTAAGTTCAGTTGGATAACGCAAGTCTTCGTCATAGAGCGAACAGCTTCTTGTGAGTGAGGCGTTTATAATGAGTTCCCTCCTGAGTCTTTCCTACTCTTCCATTAGAAAACTAATTACTGCTGTGATGGATGTTGAATCCAACCACAAAAGAGGTCAACCACCTTTTGTGAGTTATCAGCGACCGAGCGTAATTGGCGTTTAAGGCTCGAAAATGTTTAAGAAACACAAATATGCTATCTGCGAGCGAGTATGTGCCCAAGCCACTGCGGTTGCGCAACTTGTAATCAATTATGTAAATTAGAACCCGAAGTGGTGCTTCAGGAATGTGGAGAATTTGTTATGTGGAGGTCTTTCCTTGCAGCTTCTTTTTTATTTCTAGAGCTGTAATTGGAGAGTAAACTGTCTTGAGTCAGAACTAAACTAAACTGTCTTGAGTCAGAAGCAGCAAGAGCATCTTTGGAAGTATTGTTGAAGAAAGAAACTCAGTACATTCATAACTCAGAACAAAGAGCCTACGAAGAGAAAGTTTAATGCGGATAGGAAAATAACTATAGAATATTATATTTGTAGAATCAATTATATATAACAGAATCAAATGGAAAATGTAATAAAGAAAGGAAGTTTTCAACTCAATATGACTCCATTCATCATCTTTTATTGAGAATGTAGCCGCATCAACTAGAACAGCTAATAAAAGGAAGGGAAGTTATCAATTATCCATCCATCATCTTTTATTGACATTGCAACCTAGTCCCGATGCCATTGTTGATCATACATACATATATAAAAGAGTCCTGTAAGAGTATTGTCCTCAAAATTCCCACAAGAACTTCACCTTAGTTTACAGAGATGAGTCCAAATGCTGGTGCCCTAATAACATCTTCAACTTTTCAGCTTTCTTATACGAACACAACCGCTGTATCACTGTAAAAGCTTCAGTTAGAACAAAACCATAGGTTAAAAGCTCCATACAAATGCTTATAAAAGACTTGATCCCATATGATTATATAGAAATCAAATATATATGAGTTTACCACAGTTATAGTGTGTATTGACAGTGAAGGTAGCTACGCATCTTAGTGTGAGTAAACAAAAATTTGTCGTGACAATAAACCCCACCAAAAATTGCTGCAGACTACGTCCCTGCACACTTCTCATATATGAGATTTATGTGTATATAATTATTATGAATTAGGCTGTAATAATTTATGTGTGTGGAAGGCTTCGGTGTAATGAGTAATGTCAGGTAAGGCCTTCGAACAGCACAGAGAGAAGGCATAGAAAGCAGAGTTAGGAGAGCGCGACCTGTGCAAATATCGTACTCGCGATCCATTGGACAACAGAAGCGGACTCACTCATACAGAGTCATGTCCACTTGGATTTCTTTACAGTTTCTTCCCAATTATAAATTCAACTCCGAAAAGAAACTACCTATTAAATTGTACTCGTATATAAAGTTGGTGTTTCTTTCCTTCAGCCCTCTCTAAGCAAACATGAAGATTTCCACGGCACTACCACCACAAAATTGTGCTGGTTGACAAGCCATAATTAAAGCGGTGCCAACAGATATTTATACTGAGACTATATCTGGCTGGCTGCTTCACTGGATACTTGGTTATGTGGAGGCCGGCTGGCAGCATGTTTCCGTAAAAGGTAACGACGAAACTTTTTGAAACTGTTGTGCTGTCGTTGCAGCGCTTCACTTACCTGAAAGAAGAGCACAAAACAGACCCATTGGTAGTAAGTGTAGTATTTTTTAGCATCTTCATCGTCGAAGTCATTGGCAATGCCAGGATGCGCCACTTCACGACCAACCTGAAAAATAAACAAAATGCATGTTAAGCTTAAGAAATGCCAAGTACGCCTTGAATAAATTGGTCTCAAGTATTTTGAAATAAAAGGTAAAGCTCCGACGACGACAACATTTATGCGCATGCGTGGCTTATTTATTTAGGGCACACGTACTTTTCATGGATCATTACACGTGATACACGCCTTTAACGGTTACTTCTTTGCATGTAAACTAAGGTAAAGAGCAGCAGAACTAAAATAATTACCGGAATATAGGCGGGGGATATTCGTAAATGCATGAGTGAATAAAATGCTTCTATATTGATTTATTTTTCATCGTATTTATGGGCGTTCATTTCTCTTATACCGCAACTTCTGAACTAAAAACAAAATTAATTTAGAACGGAGCCGAATTAATAACAAAAACAAGTTCCTCATATACTGCCTCCACTGAGTTGCCATTCAAACATATCCAATTACTTAATGCAGACTACACAATTCAACAGACTCTACAGCAGGGACAACGGCATGTGCATTTTGTGTGTCATTATAGCAACTAAAGTCTTAAAACATGGAGAAAGTGAGGCAAGTAAACTGCAAACAGGATAATGCAGTTTATGTTACTTTAGAGCCGTTTCCTTAATAGTATTTTTGAACTTATAAACACTGATAAAAGTTTGGGAAATAAATGGAATTGAAGCACAGACCCAATAATAGTTATACATATCTCTTCCAAAACATATGGAACGGAACTATTCAGATAATGGTATTATATTTAATTCAATACTAAACTTTCCATAGCAAAATTATGCTTCTACGCATACTAAATTCTTAGCTCTTCATATCTTTAAATTCCGTATTGTTTAGAGTAGCAAACTTTACAAACTTGGTAATTATTCAAAGGTGTTTCGAAGTGTGTAACAGAAGTTGCTTCAATGCCGGAACGCATCTCCGCGTAGGTACATCATAACTTAACATAGAACTAGATACGAACATAGTTGACTGCCTCTTCCTGTTTGTGTTGTAATTAATACTCCGTAAGAGGTACGCGAATACGCAATTAATAACAGACGCATGCGCCCGCTCAGTGCCAATGACGGCAGAAAATGGCAAAATAAAAAATGCGTTCGCCACCAGTTGCCACGACAGCCCAGCGCTGCAGAGGCGAGTCCATCGAAGGAAACACTGGGCGGTGCGTATATAGCTGCGCATAAATTTAATTTCGAGAAATTTTTAAATTCAATTTTATTTTTTCCTGTCTCTCTTTGCCTTTGTCAGTTGTGGCAGTGGCAGTGGCAGTGGCAGTGAGTGGAAGGACGTGTTTTTAATAATTCATTAATTTTTGCTTTAATCACTACTACTGTGTCTGTCTCAAGGGTTAACAACGAATGTCCAGCTCTTTTGTTCGCTGCTGAACGATCATGCGGGTGCGGGGTATAAATGAAATTTGCAGCATTTATTTAACCACTTTGAAAGGATTTATTTTGTTTGCAGCAGATGTTTCATGTCTGTTATGTATGCTAGTACAGATGAAACAAATCAAATTAAACGCTTGATTCAAAGCAGCTGTTGGCGCAGACTGTGGAGAGTTGAAAACTGCAATTAAGCTCATTATGCGAGCAACAGATACATTCGAGTATGTCCATATAAAGAGTTGGCAAGAAACAAGGGATACATGTTGCGAGTGCAAGACTAGCTAATCAGCAACATGCCAGGCTAACTACTTTGCAACATGCAAGACTAGTTACTCAGCTACATGCAAGAGTAGCTGGTCAGCAACATGCAAGACTAGCTAGTCAGCAACATGCAGGACTAGCTGCTCAGCAACATTCAAAACTAGTTACTCAGCAACATGCAAAGACAAACTGGTCAGCAACATAGAAGACAAGCTACTTTGCAACATGCAAGACTACTCAGCAACATTCAAGACTAACTACTCTGCAGCATGCAGGACTAGCTGCTCCGCAATATGCCAGACTAGGTGGTTTTAGTGGGTAAGAATCCCACACTACTGGTGCCGTAATGTTACCAGTGTCTTTTTGAAGATTTCAACCTCCGTTCCAATATTGGAAAACCAAAAAAAGACTAGCTACTCAGCAGCATGTTTCCATTGTCGCAGGAGAGCAAATGTGTACGACTCTGTAAATGTATCTCTCTGCTTTGACAATTGTATCAACCAAACAAGATTTCATTATAAAAAATCATTCCAAATTAATTCAAAGAAAGGAATTTCTCTGTGATTAAAACGAAATCTTGGAGAAGTGATTCGCTATATGCTCAAAAATTAATTAAAATGATTCTCATGGAAAAGAAACACACCCAGGAATTGAAGAATACACAAGTTATAAGCATCGAAGTTTCAAGACGAGCTTCTGTGAACACACAACCGTTTAACGGAACAAAACTGATGTGTTCTGCATCTCAATTTCTAAGATTAGTGTTTCTTTGTATGACCCCGTGGAGTCTCACTTAATGGACATCGCTGTTCTAAGTCACACCTAGGTTAGATTACACTGGCTGGCCGCCAAGGCCACACATAGAGCTCCGTTGCGATGCCAGATGGATACCCATTTAAGAGTCGCAATTTGTGCTGTAAAAAGCGAGACGCCCTTAGTGAACTTTAAGAGCGAGACCCTCTCTATTGCTGAGATCTCGTCCAGGCCCCCCTCATAAGCCTAAAACGAGAAATTTTTTGATGTCACTCACCTGTCTCCTGAAGGCATCCGGCATGGTGAATGTGCTATGAATCCAGCAAAAGGTATTCACCACATGCATTGGCAGACCACTGACAATGCAACTAATCGGTTGGCCCACAAATTGTGTGGCAGTTATAATGAGGCTGCATGTCAGCAACAGAACGGTCGTGAACGAGTTGTGCAAACGAAAGACGGCATTGTCCGTTTGTATGTCCTGCCATTTGAGGTAGGTTTTCAAGCTACCCAGTAACTTGTACATTTTGCCGCTGGTGCAACTGGCAGTGGTGCTTCAATCTGGACAAAATATTGTTAGCTGCGCCAATTCGCTGGTGTCAATGTGAGTACCATAAAAGCAATCACTGGTAAATTTTCAATAGTTTGAGGTACACCGATTGTTCCAGATTCATATCAGCTGAAATGGGAAAACACAAACTTTTAATTCACGTATTTTATTTGCACATTCTGTTAAGATTTACAACTAAACGCTTTTAAAGAGAAACTTGTCCGAGTTAATGGCTTTGTTTGGCACAGCTCCCATTTTTTTCTGGTATGTTGCTAATAAATTTTATAACGTATGTACTTACATGCGGGCACAAGTTTGGTCATAGACATTTCTGTACATTTATGGTATTTTCTTGGAGACGCTAATCAATTCATTCAATACACACACACACACACGCACATAGTCTGATATCGTGTGTCTCCAGCGCTTTTGGATTTACGAGTATTTTCAATTTGTTTTTGTTTATTTCAAAGTTCACGTGTTGCGCTGTCAGTGACCAAAATCAGCATTTTCAATTGTGGACACTGCCCAGAAGCGTGATGTGAAATTTTGTTTTTATTGTGTCTTGAAATTCAATTGAGACTTGGGCTTCCAAAACAAGAACAACAAATAAGAATGACAACTCTAAATTTCTGACTAAGCGTTTAATTGAGCCTCTCCCCAAACGAGTACAAAGTCTGGAGGCGTTCGTTATGAAAAAAAGAACTTGAAGCACGTTTAGAATTATTTGGGAATCAGTTGCTCAACGAAATATTGCTAAGAATAAGAATGCAATACATTATTCTGAATTTTATTATATTAGGGTCAGAACATCCCCCAAATAAAAAAGCAGCAGGGATAATACTGCCAAAGTAATTTATTATTATTCTGAACCGTAAAAATATCATAGACAAGGGAAAAGGATTATGCCGCGAACTCACATATAGAAATAATTATCATGAAAGTGATCGAGAACATTCTAATCGAGTACTAGAAACATTACAATTTATATAAGTGATTAAAAATCTGTTTGTTGGATGATATTCTCGTCCAGGATCCAAAATTTGTTCACTCGCCGCAAGTTTCGGAATGCTTGTCCCATGCATTCACCTGGCAGGCTCGGCTGCAGTACCACCTATTTGCACACCCACCGCACACGATCAGGGCTTCAGCGCCACCGCAATACTGGCAAATTAGAAGCTGTCTGTTGCAAGTGTTTGGCTCCATGACCTTGGAATTGAATTTTAAAATTGGTGTTGATTGTTGCTTCGAGTGTAGCAATCCCGTATTCTCCTGTATCTTCATTAAATCTGATCTTCCTATTCTGAAGTTGTTGTTGTTTTTGTTTTGTTTTAAAACACTCTTTTTTGGGGTCTGTGTTAATGCTGCTAGCTTAGCTCGATAATAGTTATTTTTTGGGTAGGTACGATAAATATTTTGAGTCTTGGAAGAATACGGATAGTTGTCGGTTGAATAGGAATTAAATCCATTTGCAAAGCCCACAAACGATCCACTTGAGTTACGGTTTAAATAGTGCTGTCGTTCCTGGAGCACCCTCTTTGATGTTCTCGGACGCTTCTCAGGCAGCACAACATCCGATGATGGTGCTGTTAGAATGTTATTTAATATTAAATACTGCTCATAATCCTCGCTAATCGGTTTTTCCTTCTCTAAATCTTCTTTG
Source organism: Clusia tigrina (assembly GCA_920105625.2). Taxonomy (NCBI): domain Eukaryota; kingdom Metazoa; phylum Arthropoda; class Insecta; order Diptera; family Clusiidae; genus Clusia; species Clusia tigrina. The sequence continues at coordinate 180,907,583 of OV050033.1, forward strand.
GTCATATTTGCACGTTTTTCAATCATTTCTTTAACGGTTGTAGGCACTTTCAGAGTAATAGATTGTTTGGGCCACTTGGGAGTCTGTGTGCCCAGCGTCTTTGTGTTGATTGTTTTCCATTGGGACAAGGGAATTGACGTATCCAATCGGTTCTCGGATCCCTCAATCAATTTGCTTCTAAGTAATCTAGAAAGCAGCTCCTTCTTAAACTCTTTTAGGTACAGAAGCTTATTCAACTCCGCTTCCGACACTTTAATCATCTTATTAATATTATTGATTTCCAGAGCAGTTTGTATAATACATTCGTCGGGTGCCTCCATGCGTTCATTCGTTTGATTCTTGATCAGATCATTATATTTGGGAAACACGTCCATTAAGTTGCTATTAAAAGAAAACCCTTCTAGATTCTGAAAATCGCGTGCTTCGAGGACGGTTTCATTCATAAATGAAGTGGAGTTGGTGTTCTGAGTGAACGAAGACGAGAGTGGATGTTCTTCCACATGCTTAGCGTTATGGTTTTCCCCCCTATCCACGTTCCACACCTGACCATCATCGTCCTTTCCATACCAATCACGGTTAGTGTGATACATTTCAGGACCCACTGGCCCAAAATTATGGGTATTATTATTGTTCTGGCTGTTTGGTTGAGAATTCATTTCTCCACTCAAATGTTGGACGTTCAACTATTCCGGTGTTTATATCCTGTGAATTTCCTGTGAATTTTTCCTATGTTGATCCTTATTCTTCGTGCTATTAAAATATGTAACGGGTCGGTTTTTATATTTAGGAGAAAATGTTCAGAACGTTTGTCGTTTACTCACGGAACGTTGTCGAGACGCTAGATTAAAACCACTTCTGTGGAAGAATAACTCCCTCAATCAAGAGATCAATTTCAGAGAATTTTCATTGTTGCTAACTATGCTACAGGAGATGTCGTCAGTAGTATATATTTTCTCCAATTTTTGCTTAAAGAACACAACAAAGCACCGCAAATTATTACAAGAAAATATTGTTTTTATATATTCTTCTGGGCCTACTATTTTCTTAAATATTCATCCTTCCGATTTTTCTTCTTAACAGAGTTTTGTGCTATTCATTGACATCATTATCAAGGCATGCTTCATTAGAACAAAACAGCACGTGAGTCATTTTAACGACTATAATCATGTTGTCAGTTTTTATACCTCTTCTTCTTCAAACAAAGGATGATGAACAAGTGAGTAAAACAGACTGATATCATCGTTCGATTTCTCATCTACTCATTTGAGACGAATAAGAACAAACCTTGGTTTTTTGCTCCCCAATATAATGAAACCACACCCAACAATAATCGTCAAGGTTCTTGTCTCAGCGAAAAGCTTTCAAATCTAAATCTTTGGGGATTTTGTGTTCCTGTCGACGAGCTAGAAAATATATCTAAACGTTAGACGATTGGCTCCTTAACCAGGGGTCCAACCACTAAATGATTGGTAGCTTGCCCTCTTTGTAAGTGGTGGAAAACACTAACTGCCCGAACAATTCAAACTCCCTATTGGCCCAAACAGTACATTCTTCCCAGTGACTCGAAGAATACAAACTCTCCAGTGACTCGAAGAATACAAATTTTCCAGTGGCTCGAAGAATACAAATTTTCCAGTGGCTCGAAAAATACAATCTCTCCAGTGACACGAAGAATACAAATTCTCCAGTGGCTCGAACAATACAAACTCCCCTGTGGCCCAAACTATACAAACACCCCAGTGGCCCAAACAATACTCCAGTCAAAATCTGTCTCTAATTCTTAAACGATTACTAAAGGGAGCGCGATTTTAGTCTTAATCGTTAAACGCAAAGTCCAGTGATCGGATCTATAGGCTTCATCTTATCTCTCAGACTATATACGTTTATCCCACAAACGTTTAAAGACAGAATTTCTAATTGCAGCATTGTTATTATACCGAATTTTAAATCCATTGCCTGAGTAGCCGGTTCAGTAAAATGTAAAATTTATGTGAAAAGCACTAAAATGGCGTTGCATGCTACCAATTCCACACTCACGTGAAAAACTATAATAAAAATTTAATACGCTCTCAATTACAAAATGCATTACAACAAACAAAAAAAAAACGATGAGTATTGTTACGTCACGCTTTAGAACGTGACGAAAATAAAACCGCCGAGATTATCTCACTCTCTCATGAGGCGTGAGACGGGTTTAACAAGATAATTGCTGAAAATGTAACTTGAATCTTGAATTGTGCATACAAGTTGCACACACATGTGGCACAAACACACACACACAAACACTCACCCGAGCAGTGAATGAGGGTAACGTGATCTAACGTCAGGGAATGCAACTGACTGCAAGTATTGATATTGTGTTGTGTCGGCGGCGGTGCGCTCTCAAAATAGAAAGGGTCGGAGGCTGATCTCGGATAGAAATCGCGCCCAAAGTCGCACAGAGGTTGACTTGAGTGTTTGTTTGGAAGAATTTCCATGAAACTGGCGCATGCAGGCAGGCAACTACAGCAAAAATTGTGGAAATTTCAACCAGCTGTGGGGGATCAATGCCAAGGTTGCGCAATATGACAGCCACCTCAGTACGTGTCGGATTAAAATGTGGCGGCAAGGGTGGTGACATAAAACAGTGCAGGCGCAATTTAGATTTCATTAAATCAGTTGCATAAGTTTCAATTTATGCAGGAAGTATTTTAAATTTTATATATTTAAACAAACTGTTGGGCAACAAATTTTAAATTGCTGTGATTGCATTACATAGAATTATGTGCTGCAGTGGTGGACACAAAACAACAAACAAAACAACACGAAATTGTTCCACGAGTCACCTCAGGTTAATTGATATCAATTGGAAATGCAATTTGTATTTAATTCGCATTCGTTCCTTTTTTCAATTTATACAAATCAGACTGTTTATTGCCCTCGGGTCTCTCTGGTGCATATACAACTCATTTAGATTATACTATTGTATGTATGTATGTATGTGTGGAGTTATAAGAGTATGGATTAGTACAATTTGTCTTAAGTTGTGCATGGTGCTATTTTAACACTTGAGTGGGGGAGTGAGAAGAGGCAGAGTAGGTCAGTCAAAGAGCTCCGCAACTGTCCAAAGAAAAAGAAAAAAGAGCAACAAAAGGTAGTAATGGAGTCTTATAAAACATCTAGCATCTTGTGAATAAAATAACGTAATGAATTTTTACTTCCTTTCCATATTTTGCTATAAGGGCTGGTGAAATTCTTATTCAGAATTGAATTGAAGACCGCAACAAAGAACAGAAAATCGTTGAGAAACCAGATGAGCAGATACATAGAAAATTCAGTTAAACCGATCGTGCGAAAATCCCCAGGAACTAGGGTTCAAATGGAACTCTAATGATAGTGTGACTATTTCTCTTTGAATGATATTGGAAATCTATAAAAAATTTGAACGAAAAAATCGCTGAAATTATTCATTAAATGATGAAATGAGATAAATAGGAGAAATGATGAAATGAGATAAGGAGGACCATGATTCAATTTAAGAGCGAAAGGTCAGAATGATAATGATCAAATCTGCCTACAGATATGAACTCGAGGAACTCTAGTATACCAATACTGATCACAGCTACAGATAACAACAAAAGCAATGACGTCAAGAATAATTTCAATTCTTTATTCCGAAAATGTGAGTAAAAGTAGGTGGAATCTAGGCTAAGCAGGAGGTAAACCAAACAGAAGAAAGGTTAGGAGTGATAGAACTGGGATTTAACTCTCCAAATGATAACGACATTAGTTTCAATCTCAATTGTTTCACAGCGCGACTATTCTATACAGGTTAAGAAATATTGATTGCTTCAGAGTCACAAATAGTTGACATATAAACGGGCTAACCTAATCACTTATGTATGAATGTACAGGGCAACTTTACATATTATCTAAGTTAAGAACGAAACTGAACTGAGAGTGAGAAATCCGAACTTTTTAAATGTTCATTGAAATATTATCTGATTGAAATAGTATTTGATTGAAATAATATTTGATTGAAATACTATTTGATTGAAATATTGTTTGATTGAAGTGTTATTACACCCAGTTTGGAAAAACTATTGGATGATTGAAACACAGAGAGTTGACATATAAACTGGGTTCTATAAGAACTTATGTATTTATTTGCAGTCCAAACTCTCCATATTCTCCAATTTTAAAACGAAATTGAGTTAAAATCTAACTATTTCAATATTGATTGAACTACAAAGGGGTTATTTTATCCAGTTTGAGCAATATTGATTCACATATAAACTGGGTAACATATTCTCTAATATTGAATCGAACTTGAGCTCAAATTTAACTCTTCAATCTTTTCACTATTGATTGATCTATAGCGGAATTATTATATCCAGTTTAGGCAATCTTGATTGATTGCATCACAAAAAGAGTACATATAAACTGGTTAACATAAGGACATTTGCATGAGCGTGGAGGCCAATCAACTACACCATTCACTTGTTGATGTGTTGGTTGATACGAGTATTACCAAATCATACCTTCCAATGTGTCAGCAGTGATTTGAAGTAATATAATTGCATTCAATTAACTGCGCTGTCCCCACATGAGAGAACCCATGTTTATATTTAATTGGCCCTAGAAGAGACACACTTTAAGATTTTCCGTACGAATTTGGTATATAAAAATGTTAATTATATAATTAGCGAAGAGCACCTGGTAAGCCAGAACTAGCGAAATCGAAGAGCAGAATTGAATGGAACGGAAATGCATTGCGTGCCTGTTTATTACGCTTTTTAGGTTCTTTCGTGTGCGCACACTCTTTTTTTTTGGGTCGGCCACAAATGTTACCCTACTCGCACGTTATGTGCCGAGGAGGAAATGAATTGAAAAGGTACCAAATTGGTGAACAAAAAAAGAAGCAAAGTTAATACAAAAAACAACAACAGCTGCTATGCTGGCTGCTGATGTAGTGACGCTGATTGTTGTTGTAGTTGTGGCGTACTAGTTGTTGTTGTATTAGTTGTTGTTGTTGCTTCCAGCATATCTTTTGATGGTTGGTTTATAATTACCGTGGATGCTGTGTAAAATACTGGGTATTGCCGGCATTTACTGTGTATGGCACGAGTGCACGTAAAAACTTTTCCAAAGAATCGAGAGTATGTTCAAATTGTAGTTGAAAAACATTAATTTTGTTGAAGCCGACATATGCTTACTCACCAAGTCTCCCATGCACTCACACACCAACACACACACACATGCATATGAGCACATGAAAATGTCAGCCAAGCGTATTTGTAGCATATTCTAGGGACGTGAGTGTCTGGCTGTGTCGCCATTTACATTAGCACGGGACTGATACGGAAAAAATGACTTTGATATCAATGTAAAGGATCGTGCCGGCAAATGTCACGTTGGCGGCATATTCTGATAAGCGAAACGAGCAATTTTCAGGTAATTAATAATTACTGTGAGGCCAGTTCATAGGCAAATATACATATGCATATACTTAAAAAATATGTAAAAACAAATGTAAATCTTGTTCTAAGCTAGATAAATTAATTTCAAGTATAGCAGTATATACTTACATATGCATACATTTTAAGCACATGCCCCTGTAGGAAAATATAGCGCATAGTGTTGATAACGAGAGAAATAGACATGATGCGCAGACAAACCAAATAAGTTGTTCAGCTGTCAAATATTGGATGAGAAGAAGTCGGGAAGTTGGAACGAGAAATACTGTATACCAAGGGAGCAGTGTTGACATTGATAGTTGAAAGTTAGTGATAGGAAATCGGGAAGTTTGAACGAGAAATACTGTATACCAAGGGAGCAGTGTTGACATTGATAGTTGAAATTTAGTGACAGGAAATCGGGAAACCTAAACGAAAAATACTGAGTACAAAGGAAGCAGTGTTGACATTGATAGATAAAATTTAATTACTGGAAATCGAGAAGTTTGAACGAGAAATACTGTATACCAAGGGAGGAGTGTAGATAATTCGCGCATTGAGTATAAATCTATAGAAAACTTCTGGCTTTTGAACAGAAATTGAGTTTGAGTACATTCTGCATATGTGGAGTACATATGTAAGAATTTTTCGAGGTTCCTCTGAAAAAAACATGATCTTACCTATGCTTAAAAGTATCCCTCTGAAATAGTACAATAGGGACACGGTTGACAATTATATGAAACTTTTTTTAAATTGATTGCTTGGACTGCAGTTAGGACTAGTGGTATTTTGATTGTTGACAATATAACTGTGGCAAAAACCTTTTGAGGTAGCAGTTTTATGTAATTTAAACAGGCCAATCCTTTCAAAGCAGTTTTATTTTAGTAAGATCGGGCGTAGCGAGAAGTATAGAAAATTCCCCAAACGATTTAAAAATGGAATTGAAATTTAAATACAATAAACCTGGGCTTAAAATAACGCGACTGTATCTAATGGGTTTTGAGTGTAAACAAAGACCCCTCAAATTATTATCACTGATGCTAGTCAGCAATTTTATGGTACTTAAAAAATGCATTGTCAAATCTATTTCGTTATTATTTCTTGACTAGTGTAAAAAGCGAGAATTTTGCATATGGACGCAAACAAAAAAATACAATGGAGATCGACAATCAACTATTGTAAATTGAATTGATTAATTATAATAATGGGAGGATTTTTGGAGAAATGTTTTGTGTATTCACGAATTTAAATACAACGTGACACGTTCCTTCCGTGAGCCAAGTGGTTTTTAAAGGTGCAGAGTGAGATAAATCAGAAACGGCAACAGAAACAGAATCTAGTACATTTGCTACAGAAACTGCAAAATTTAACGAAGAAAATTAAAGTTTGACAACAGAACAGAAACGCAAATTTTCATTATGTTCACAGAGAATTAGTTTACACAGCTTTAGGCAGAAAGTGTGTACGACATTTCCAGCACATATAATCCCCTTCCTGCACACATAATCCCCTCCTTTACTAAATAGATATTTGCCCATTCACGTCTCATCATTCTGCTGGTACACTATAAATAAATGTGTGTTCAGCTCTTCTTCACACATAATACCCTCCTTGACTCAACTGATATTTGGCCATTAACACTATCATCATTATACTTGAGGGGCTGGCACTACCATGGCAGTGTTGTTGCGTTTTTAATGGCCTCTGCTCGCATTTCACCCTTTAACAAGAGTAGATTGAGCCATTTCCGACTGGGTATCGTTACATTCTACAACATTATATACAGACATAACCAGGTATGGAGTTCTTACGTGAATATGCAATTCAGCTAATTATGATTTTTTTTTTATTTCAGCCATTATGTTATAAACTCTAGAATTTGAGGTTCTCGTTGAGTGTTCATGAACTTTGGTGGCTACGGTTATGCTGAGCTTCATGGTAGCTACGAATGTGTGGACAAGCATTGTGCTGCTATTTCGCCAACACCTTCTATGCCCGCCGCCCCCCTCACAACTCAAGCAAAAATCGCAAACGCGGCAAGCTGGCAACATTTAAACAAATGATTAGCAATTTTACTATTCATGGCACGGAATGCGAATAATTGAAATAAAACAAACTCAACAGAGTTCCATTGAAGCACTTGATGACGTTTTAGAAACAATAGTGAGGAAAAATGCCTCATGAACACAAACACACAAACTTACTCCTTAATTCCATTCAATAATTAAACTTAATAAACGTAAATGAACTTCACTCACGTTTCGGCAAATTTCTGCATCATTACGAATTGTAAATAATTTTTTGTTTGTTTTTTATATAAATAATTTATATTTTAATATACTTACACAAAGTCCAATTGACATGAAAAGTGCAATTGAAGATTAGTCAGAGCGCTGCCCGAAAGCGCTGCCTGGAAATAAGTGCTCTGGTCTAATTGCAGCGGATCGGATTTCGCTAGCAGGAGTACTCCACAGCGAGCGCGCGTTTTTGTGGATCTGCCGCCAATTCTATTAGCACACTCCTTCTGTGTTTTGGTTTGTTATTGTTTGTCAACAGAGACACTGATAAGGATGCACTACGGATAAGCGTGCGCTTCGTCTGTTGTTGGTTGTGGCTGCAATTTAGATGAATGTGCATTTGAAGGAGGTTAACTGATGATTTATTTTAATTTAAGAACAAACAAAATGAAAACACGTACTTTGCGATTTAGCTGCTGTCAATATTTATTTGAAAAGGAGACAACCGAAACTCGTTGGCGTTATTTTAAAAACAAAAACGTCGAAACGTACGCACGTTCGCGCTTTGCAACACGCGACGTTTGTGTTTTAAGCCTGAGTACTGTGCAACACAAATACTATACTAATTTGTGCTACACTGACTGGTCTGCAGGAAGCTCGGCACAGTCGAGCAAGCGAGCAAAACACTGGAGTACTTCACTGAAGACTGGTATACATATACGCTCTCCCGCTGTATGGATGCTTGTGTGAGTTTCTGAGCGTCTTTTTTCACACACACCACACACCGAACACATGCGCTCAAACACACAGCTGTAAATAAGCAATAGAACCCAGCGAAACCCAGTGGTATCGAGTATCGTATTGAGCGAGTAGCGACATCTGAGGATGTTGGGAGAGTTTATTTTGAGCGGTTTACGAAAAACGAGATTTTTGAAAAGTATCGCTTGTGCCTTTGTATCTAAGTTGCGTATGTGTGTGAGTTGGAGAATTACAAAAAGTTTTGAGTGAACTTACAGTGAGACAAGAAGAGCTCAGAACTTGTTAACCTGAGTTTTGAGCTCTTGGAATCAGTAGGTTAAATTTGTTTAAACAAATTGAAATTGTTTAATTAATATCTTACTAAATGAGCAAATATCAGTATTGATTGAAGAGAATTGAGAATCAATTTCTTCTTTTATTCATTTTTTTTGAGGTCTCATATCAAAATTCAAGGATACTATGGTTTGACTTTTTTTGTTAGTTTTCTTTTACACAAGCCACTTAAGCGGATTTCCTTCACCTTACACCTTCACCCGAATTTCTTTCCATGTCTTCTTTTTAACTTGTTTCGGTAGTTTTCTTCGTTTTACTGCAACCGTACACTTTTGTGGCCCACCATGATTCAAACCCTTCAAGTCAGGTTTTAAATTACTGTTATGTTTGAGCGTATAAAGAAATTTCTAAAGTTTTATTTATTTATGGGTACCTCAGAAAATACATATGTACGTACATATACGTATGAAATTATGTTCGGAAAGTCATGAGCATGAAATGCATCTGCTGAAAGGGAGGGGAAATGTTTACATTTCACCGTGGAGTGTGGGAGCCACGTACGCACGTGCGGTGATGCACGTTCCTAAATTTATGTTTTCTGTAGGCACCGATTTTCTTTGTGAAAGTTGCTCCTCTGGATTGTTTAAGGATTGAACTTTCTTTTACATGATCAACTGAAGTAATTGAAGTGATGTAAATTGTATTGAAAGTCATAATAGTAAATTCAAAGTTAACGGTTAACGAGATTACCGAAAAGCAACAAAATAATTTAGCATGGAGAAATAGTGAGAGGAATTTTAGTTATAGATTGTCTGTAAACGATTTTAAACAACCAAAAAATAATTTTATATGGGAAATAATAACGAATAATTAAATAAATAAATAATTTTATTTATGAATTGTTTGTAATTTTCCGTAAGTAAACTAAACGTAGAATCAGACTAAATTATTTGAAATCGGTTTGTCTCAACTTCTGAAAGAGAATAATTAAAAAATTAACGAATATAAATACTTTCATATTAAAAATAATTTTAGGAGCACTGATTTATTCACATAAAAAAATTATTTTAAAAATTGCTTAAAGGAATATAAATCATCTTATAAATTTTAAAAGTGCAAGAAAATATTGAACTGAGTTCTTAGCAAATATGAAAATTATAAAAATAAGAATTGTAATAACAATTGTAAATAATTGATAATTTATTTTTATAATTAATATTTTTTAATAATTAAATAAATATTTATTTATTAAAGTATGGATTTATATTTATTATTGATATAAAGTTCCATAATGTTCTAATTCCAGACTCCTGAAAAGTTGAATGTTCTCTCATATGGATAATTTTTGTTTATAGTCATTCATTTAAAATTCAAACTCACGCTAAAAATTATATTTTAGAATTATTTAATTAATTTTTTTTTTTAGCATGATGTATAATATAATAATAAAATACACATAAAATAATTAAAATTGAATTATTTAATTAATTTTTTAACATGATGTATAATATAATAATAAAATACACATAAAAGAATTAAACAGCACTGGAAACTGAGTCTTTTTACTAATATTTTAGAATTATAGAACTACAATAACGACGGAACATTTTATTTATATATTATTTGATTAAAATAAATTATAATAAAAATTGTAACTAATTAAACAACAAAACAAAAACGTACAAAATTTTAATCGTATAGTTTTCTATAAGTTTCCATGGGAAAATGAGAAAAGTTACAGATTAGTGCCAATATAAGGTGGCCAGATGCAAGTACATTTTATAAAAGTTGGATATCGACTCTGGAAAACCCTTCAGTACTGGAAACATTTCCAATTATAAATCATTCCACTTAAAATGCAATTTCTCATACAAAAAAACAATCAATCATTCCAGTTGAAAAACAATTCCTCTCTAAATTCGAGTATGAAAAATTTGACATAATTTTTTTATAAAACTAACAATTTAAGAAAGAAACTTCAAGAAAATATTTACCTATTTTTACCTATTTAATTAATTAATTTGTTAATTTTTTAAAAATTCTTTTCAACAATATTGAGTTGCACATACAAATTGGAACTGAAATACATACATACATACATACATCTGTACACATTTGATATGTGGAAACATACACGAAAATTGCGTCAGCTTATTGAGAATTGCCTTTGACCTGCCACTGGTTCAACTGCTGGCACTAAATCACTCAAAACAATTTAAGCCCCTGCTGTACTTAAGTACTGTAAAAGGAGTTTCACTCAAATGCGAAAATTGCGTTGCCTCTTCTTTTGCAGTCACAGTCTGCAGCGGTATAAAGTATCTATGTGAGTGAGTATCTACTTTGTCCCTTCTTTTTGGATGAAGTCCATACTACTTTATCTGGGTTTGTGTGAGCGTGTGTGTCACCGACAAACGAAACGCATATGACCCTTCGCTGAAGCGTGTATGTCGAATAAGACCAGAAGACAATGTTGAGGGGCATACAAATAAGAGAAGTACAATTTAATAAAAAAAATACTATAAACCATTAAAAGCAAGGCGGCAAAAGCTGCTAGCAACATTTGCTTACGTGTCGCAGACGGCTGCCTGCAGCATAACTTCAACGAAACCCTTCCTTGGAATATATATGTACATATGTATGCACATATGGATGGATGCTGGAATTATGTATGCATGTGTGCTTGTGCATGACTGTCTGCATTTTAAATAAAAGCAATTATGAATAAATTACAAAAGCAGTGGCGTTGCATGGAAAAAAACATTGGAAAATTGAGCTTCTTTTGAGTAATTGATGCGATTTGTGTATCCCAGAACGCCTCTGCTAAATTTGAAAGTAAAAAAAGAATAACAAGACCACAAAAACAAGCAAGCAAGGAAACTTGTTTTTCTGGCTGCTCGTTCATCTTCAATTGCAATGCATCACAGTCAGAGCTGTTCCAATAAATCTGTGCATTGAACAACCCGCCACACACACACGCACACACACAATGTTGCAACTGTGGCAGACATTCTAAATACAAATAAATGACAAGCGCGCTTGCTTGCTTACGCTGAGGCCCATCAAGCTGCACATCAGTTTATTGCCCTCATGCTGGAAAGAAGAAAAAAACAGGCTTCAGAGCCAGATACACCACACACGTCACACACACACACGTACACACACATTCATACGCCTCGATCGCTTGAACACACCATCAACCGAATGGTTGTCTATGCATGGAGCTAAACATTTGTTGCCCACTTGAACACTGATCAACCCCAGCAAATGATGATGACATTCCGTATCGCTTCTAATGGAATTCCAATGAACAATCATTTCTTAGCCCCAATGCCACAACATTTTCCCTATTTAATATATGCAACAAAGCTGCTGGTCTGAAGAATATTACAGCAACTTCTTTTCATGGTTTAGCAGTGGTGCTGTTGTGCCGTCAGCTGAGTTCGCTCACGTACTCTGTGAGCCACTCACCTCCTTCCCGCAGAACATATTCAGCCATGCGGATAGGCGAGCAAGTCTGTTGGTAAAACTACAATTTCTTTTCGTGTTTGTATGGAGCAGCAACAAGTTGTCAACTATTTCTTGTTTGTCCTCTGGTGGCCAATATAGACGCATTGCACTGTGCTATGTTAAGAAGGCTAAAGGAGTGGGTGCTGTGAGCACATTTACAGGACAAGCATTGAAAACTCATTATTTATGCTACTAGTACATGCATCTCCCTCAGAATGAAGGAACATCCCATATATGCGGAGTTCTTGAATATGATCTAGCAGTGGATTAAGCGGCTGTCGTACATGCATCTCCTACAGAATCAAGGAACATCCCATATACCTATATACATATGTGGAGTCCTTGAATAGAATCTAGCAAAGATTTAAGACCTCAATACAAGTAACATCAAACACTAAAATGCAATCAGACCCCAAAATCAAAAGGCAGTGGTTTATAGTCGTTACCAATGGATGAACTTAATTTAAAACAAATAATAAGTAAATAATTAACAAATTCAAGGACCAAAAAATTAATAATTTAATTTCATGACAGCTGAGATTACTTAATTATTTCAAAATTATTCTTTAATTACTAAGTAAATTAAAATCGGACTTAAATGATCTGATTATTGAATCATTCACTAATTCAAGCAATGATTAAAAATTATGATTTCTAATTTTAGTTATTTAAGATATAATTATACAGAGAGCTGAACTCTGCAGTCTAAATCAAAGCATACTTTAACCCTAAAAAGTCCAGACTTTTAACTTAAACATTTGTTTTCGTTGAGCGAGTACTCTTGGCTTTGATTTTTTGAACAAATTAGTCAGCTGTTATTGGTATTTCGTTGACTTTCCGTAGAGAATCTAATTTCAATACGTTGGCAAGTCGTAAGAGTTTACATCAAGTCATGCATGCTCGCAAACACTGAGCTTCATATGTTTGGCCGGTACAGCTGATTGATAAAGTCAAAGTTTCAAGTTAGAAGTAAGGCTAGTTATAAGTATTTGGGGCTTTAGTCTTACCTACTTAGTCTTGAAGTCATGCATTGGTGACACTTGCTTAAGCCTACTTTCCGATTTTATCTCTACCGGTTCGAAAATCTAAGCCTCTAATACTCTGTATCAATGGGTTACTATAGTTATTCCCTAAGTCAATGTATTGGTTAATTCAATGTCGGGTCAAAAACAAACCTTGTGTGATTTATGCCTGACTGGAATTACATTTCTATATGTATCTGGATACATATTTCATACGATTAAATTTGAGTACATGTACATATAAATTTCTTTAATATGCGAAATTTACACCTACAGTATTTCTTGCTTCTATGTCTCAGAAACCAACAGCACACCAACTATGAATCCTCCCAGGAATCGAGAACCTGGGCCTTCAGCTATTGTGATCTGTCCATCCAGATAACTCCATGTACTGTCTCAGTCCGTCACACTTTAAACTACTGTGTCTCATTATTTCCCCACATTTGTTTCGTTAAGTTGCACTCTCTTTTTTATTACATTTGAGCGGTGTCGTAGTATATTGCTTTTCCATTCATAATAAATTATTTTATTAATAATAAATGAAAAAACTTTATTTTGCATCAAGTTTGTCACATTCGATCACCGCCTATGGTAGAGTGCTCCCCCTACCATACCACAACCATTAACTGAGAATCAGTGGTAGTTCACTTCATTGTACCCACATAACCAAATCGCTTAAACCATTTTTCAAGACGCTAGCGCTCATCGCAGCCAGACACTCCACTCTGAGGTAGCTGCATTCATATGTACTCGTACCTAGGTATACATACATCGTGTGTACACGTCCAACATACCACAATTTTGTCGAAAGCATTCCCGAAGACTTCGCCTGCAACAGCAGCAAGTACGACTTTGTTGTGGCCATTATTGGCAGTACAACTCCTGCATAGGCATACTATGTATCTCTGTGTGTATGCATGTGTGTGTGTGTGTGCTGCAGTATCTACGGCCCGCACAGTGGTTACATATGGGAGCGCAGAGCTGACAGAGAGTGAGCGCCTAACCTGCCTGACGTGTTGTGAAACTTGTCCCAGAGAGCGAGTAGCGTGTATGCCATACAAAAACTGGCCAAGCAGTCGCCATTTCAAAAAAATTCAACTTTAAACGTCAGTACTGACTTGACATTTGAGTGTTTTGCTTTGGTTTCTTGTACTTACATTGTAGTATCTCGTTTCTCCGTGTGGTTTTTAATAGCAGAGGTCGCCCCGATCCATTGTTTTTGTTGTTGTTGCTTTAGTCGCTTTAGCAGCCTTTCCTAACGAAATGTGGAAAGTTATTGTACAAAGTTTAATTATTTGTGCTGCCTTAAGTGCTGCAATCGCCATCGAGTGCTACGTTTGCGACACATCCGACACAGAGCAACCGTTCCAGTGCGGCGAGTGGTTCGAGCGTTACGATGAGCCGGACTTACAGACGCAGAACTGCTCGAATGTCCACGATGCCAAATACTGTATCAAGCATATCGGCCGCTTTGAAGGTGGCATTGGGGCGAAGCGTTTTTGTTCGTCCAAAGATTTGGGCAATTACTGCGACTATGTGAAGAACAAGGGTGATGTAATAGAGTATCGTTCGTGCATCTTCACTTGCAACACGGACGGCTGCAATGGTGCCACTGGCGCAAGAGCGTTCAATGCAATGCCTGTGTTTGGTGTTGCAGTGGCAACGCTGTTGTTGTTCAAAAGATGGATTATTTAGAACTGCTGCAAGTCTCCCGCCACATGTTCAATTAGAGTTTAACTAAATGCATTGCTATATAAACTGATGTGCCTAGATTTAAGTGAAGACGTGCCTTAAAGCTTCCTATATATGTAGATATAAATTGTATTAGATTATATAAATAAAAAAAATTTTCATAAAATAAAAAATAAAAATATATTAAAATTACTTTTCAAAAATTTCTTCTTATATTCATTTTATTTAGCTTATTTTCTGCTTCTCTTTCTGTTTGTTATTCTCATTAGTATTTTGCTTTTCAAATTGTATTCATACCAATCTTTATGACGTCACTAAGTGAGGGTCATGCTTGGTTTTGAAGAGATAGGGAGAGACTCATCACCAGCTAAGCTCTGATACGGTTTGCGCACTCAATTGTCTCTACAAAATGTTATAGCTCTGTTGGTAAGAGAAACAACCACAACAACTTCCCATCCCATATATAAAACCTTTGACATACTGTAGGTGTAATAGAGAGTGTAAACCCACTTTGAAGGGCTATGGGAGAGGCTTGTAACAATTGTTAAACTGAATTTTATGGTTTGAGGCGTTTGTATATGTGAGCAGCAAATGCTCTCAATTTTAGTAGACGCGTTTTTTAAAAAATATTTTCATAGAGATTAAGCAATGTTTTTTTATATATTTGATAAGCTAAATAAAATGTTGACCTTGTACTGATAGTTTTGTTTCAAATTCTTCCATTTATGATTTTTCAACATCTTATGACATCTCATCATAGATTTTCATATAATAATATAATTGTTTTTGGAGAGCTGAGGCTGTTGAAAATTTCAAAAACTGTTGACCGAAGATTGTTTAATATAAAGACTCGCCCAGCGGACCGATCGTAGGTAAGCCACACAGTCATTTCTAGTGGGGTAATATGTGTGCGCGACTGAGAGAGTCACGGGATTGTTCTCTTGCCTTGGCTCCACTGAGAATGCGAAGCCATGAGACTAGACAATTTTTGTAGTAAGTTTGTATGAGTAACTCATTTGGCATAAGAGTTGCTACAATCTCAAATGAGGTGGCATTTTCAAGTTACTCTGATATCCATGCAGTTCTCTCCATATCTGTCTCCATCTCATCCTGATTAGAATGAGATTAGTTTAATTCATTGGTTCAAAAACATTATTTGAGGTGTTATTTTTCTCTGGTGTAATGGTTCTCCATACTTCAGAACATCTTTTCTCCACATCATCCTCACTAGAATGAGATTAGTTTAGTTCATTGGTTCAAAAACATTATTTGAGGTGTTATTTTTCTCTGGTGTAATGGTTCTCCATACTTCATAACATCTTTTCGCCACATCATCCTCACTAGAATGAGATTAATTTAGTTCATTGGTTCAAAAACATTATTTGAGGTGTTATTTCTCTCCATCGCAATGTCTTGGAAATTTAAAGTGGAGCTTGGGTGAGTGGCACAACTCAAGTCCTAACTACGTTTCTCAAAGTTTTTAAATACATCCGTACCATCCACTTTTTAATCCGCGGGATTATTCAATATTCATTCCATAGTCTCAATATTTATGGACTCGGGGAGTTTTTCCTATTTTTGAATTTTGTAAAATTGATCTTAATTGTAAAGCATGTTGAACAAAGGTACAAAACATCTCCTACAACTGTCTAATAAGCTTATAGTGGATTACATTCTACTGGAATTTACTTTATATTCAGGTCGGTTATAGTTTTATTAGAATGTTAAACTACCCATCATTATCCTCTACGAGTATACAGGTGAGAATTTTAACCTATCTCTATATTGACATATTCAGTATCAATGATTACTCTAACAAATTGTCATGTAAATTAGTTTTGTTAATAATGCCGCTCCTGGATTCTGTGAATCGATTAAAACACATTATTCATTTATCTTTAATTAAAGTAGTTTAATTTAGCAGCAATTTATTTAAGGAATAGCAAACTATATCTTTTTAATTCGCAGTTTAACTAGTTTAACTTTACCTTCTGTACCAGAATCTTTTATTAGGTGTAAGTTACAATTCCTTGAATACTATGATTATTCTGCCTTTTATACACATCAGCTGCCTACGAGTTCATTCCTACACACTCCAGAACCATGAGCCTCCCAAAGTAAAATTACCCCCATTTGTTAGTGTTTGTCTTTTGGCTCGCTGTCCTCTGTTTATGACCTTTCACTAATGGATAATTTTTATTGATTTACACACTCATAATGATTATAATCATAATGATTAACCATTCATAGATGATCACATTCATATTTTGTCGCAATATTTAATTAGTTACTTTACTATACTAACAACTTGTGTAAATTTACTCAGTTGCTACTTATTTTCCGTATTCAAATCAGAGCCACTTACAAAAGTCAAATAAAGATGACATTATATTCTGTTCTGAAGATGCCATTATATTCTGTTCTGCGAACTAAGTAGATTTAATAAATGAATGAAGAGAATGAATAAACTTTATTCTATTTGCATACCTAGTAAAACTTGGCCTTGTTGTGAGACAAAGGGTATTTATCAACTTTGAAGGAATTCCTTGTCTAGTTACAGAAAAGGTATTTAATTATACTGTTCAGAATTTGAACGAAGGTCTGAGCTGGTCATAATTGTAGAGAATTATGAGATCTGCTGTTATTAGATAAGTAAAGTTTGCTGAATGGAAGCTACATATTTTTGAAAACAAACATATGCAGCTTGGCTGTGGAGCCAGATACAACCGAAACGTCTCTGGCTCCACAGCATCATGCCAAACGAGAAGCTAATCACTGTTGGCAGTAGTTTCCGATACTAACGACTGATCAATCACATACTCAGGGTCACATACAAAGTTTAAATTAAAAACAAATAGTTCTGGCTTTGTCTTTGTGCTTACAATTCAATTGCCGAGCGGGTACGCCTGCGCCACTTTTCCCTGACCCAATTCTAGTTACTCGTCGACTCATCCACGTTTAATTGGCGCTGATTTCAATTCAGACTCTCTAATCCAATTTCATTAAATTTATTTTTATTTCTTAACAATGAATTGAGTTTAATTTAGAATTATTTCTAAATCGACAATAAATCAATCAATTACTGAATAGCGAACCGGAGGTGGGAGAGGAAACAACAAACACCCAGTTTGAAAAGCCTCACTAACAATGTGAGAACGGGCCGCGACTTGTACGAGTAACTAAAAGAACGCGCATTCGCACACATTTTGCGAAGCACAATGCAACCAGCTTCCCACTACAACGGCAGAGATCGATCGATCGCTGTCTATCTGAATTCCATCATGTAAAACGATCAACGATCGCAATGACATTTCAGTCACTCCAATTCACAACGAGGCTGCCGGCATCTGCGAGGGTACCAGAGGGTACTGAGCCAGTGTGACACACATTCGAAATGAATTGAAAGTTGGCGATCTTCACAGGCCCAACACATTCACAATCAAACTCACACACACATACACACACACACACACACGCAAAGAGTAACACTCGAATATTAAATGAAATTAAATTTACATTTCTCAAATTATGATAATGAGGTGCTGCAGCTTTTACTGCACTCGTTATGCCACGTTCACATTTGTGTGACAACTGTGACATTTTTATATGTTCCACAATATTCTTCTGAACGAAAGGAAGCCAGTTTTTGAAGAAAATTTACACTAATAATGATTAAAGTGGTGAAAATGAAAAGGGTACTATTGTGACACAATGTAAGCCCGGCTTAATGAAGTCCGCAAAACCATGGAGAAATGGTGGCTAAACTCACATTATAGGGGCGATATGAGTACCAAGTTTAAGACGAAAATGATCTTGATAGATACTGCAATTTTCTATACAATGTGAATCCGGTTTTCAACTGTTTTATAGAACAAATATTAAAAACCCCGATGTTGTATTGAAATGCCTACATAGGCTACTACAAATTTTGACAGTACTACAGTGAAGGATCTACCTTTCCGACCCGTGTAATTGCCAATTGATGGCTTCAATAGAAATAACATTAAATTATATGCGTTCTATTTCTGCTTGAAAACCACACGTCTAAAAAAAACACCCTTTACCTGTTTTTAAATAGTCCTGTTTACTTTGTCCTGCACCTTGTATAAACATCTGAGGAAAATGAAGGAAAATGACACTCTTGTGGCACAATGTAAACATAACATAAAAAAAAAACGAGACATTCAAAACTGACATTGATGGTGTGCAATGTGAACGTGGCCTAATTGCATTGCACGCAATAAAACGTGCGCTTATCAGCAATTGCAAATCTTGTACTTAATTTTCTGCCCACTTGGCAATTAATTTCTAACATTCCCAGCTGTCCCAGAGACTGGAATTGTTCCTCAGAGCACTTTGTATTTTTTTTTCAGTTTGTTACAATCATTGAGTCAATCCTTTTTGGCCGTTGATAATGAATAAATTACTGGCTTCATTTTTATTCACTAAATTACAAATTGACCCACTTCAGACATTTTGCACTCCGACTGCAGTTCCAATTGATTACGCCAGTCAGTGTGATTATGCTGTGATCTCTCTATTGTTATATTGTGTTTTCCACAATTGTGGTGAAGAGCAAAGATTCCAACAATTATTTTGAATCCTAATCAGTGTTACTATATCTTCTTTTCTGATCGGGACGGAAGCAGTAGTTTTACACAAACACATTTAAATACATATCTTAAGATATTTTCGAAAAAGCGTGTGTTGGTGGTTCGATTCTCACTTATGAGTTCAATTTCCAGTTCAAGTAAAGTTTTCTTAAAGTAGTTTCTTTCATTCTGAAGCCAAGGAAGTGGGCGTGTTTGTGGTCTGACCTGTCCAAATATTATGAGCTATATATCTAGGTATGTGACCTCAGCTTCATATAAAATTTTAACTCAACACCTCCTCTCGTTGCTGGTTTATGCTCTTCAAAAAGTGAGGAAAGACAGACGGACTTGATTAAATCTACTCAGGATGTAGCATTGATCAAGAATATACTACATACTTGTGAAACCTCGTCATACATTCTTCCAAAAAACCGAGTACCATCCAAAGTAATGAACTGGGACCTTCCGAACCTCATTATTGGTTCTTTTCAAATCCTCGAGCACCATCGAAAGTAATGAACTGGGACTTTTCAAACCTCATTATTGGTTCTTTTCAAATCCTCGAGCACCATCGAAAGTAATGAACTGGGTCTCTTCAAAGCTAATTATTGGTCCTTTTCAAATCCTCGAGCACCATCGAAAGTAATGAACTGGGTCTCTTCAAACCTAATTATTGGTTCTTTTCAAAACCTCGAGAACCATTGAAAGTAATGAACTGAGACCTTCCGAACCTCATTATTGGTTTTTTTCCAAACCTCGAGCATCATCCAAAGTAATGAACTGGGACTTTTCAAACCTCAATATTGGTTCTTTACAAAACCTCGAGAAGCATCGAAAGTAATGAACTGGGACCTTCCGAACCTCATTATTGGTTCTTTTCAAAACCTCGAGCACCTTCGAAAGTAATGAACTGGGACCGACCGAACCTCAGTATTCCTAAAACTCGAGCTTCATAGTAATGGTGTGGGTTTACATCTGGGACCATCTTAATCTCACCATTCATTCTGCTAAAAAGCATCACCCATAGTAATGATGTGGATTATTCTTCTATTGGATTATTCTCTACTCCCTATGATGCTAGCGTACTATTTCCCCATTGAAGCGATAAGAGTTTTCCTAACGAATCCGAACTGATACCCCAGAATAATCATTACATCAATTTATTTGTACGTCGCCACCAATGCTTCGCTTCGGAATTCCTCAACAGAGAGCAAAGGGGCACCACAATTCAGTGAAAAATTCAGTGAACAATTCAGTGAAGAAATTTCTAATAAAGGCGAACGATTTTTCGGCTGTTGTGGCCAATTTCGAGCCACACCGAATTGAGTCGTTTAATTTACTTGATAATGTTACAATTGAACTTGACATTTGTGGTCAAGTGCTGAGGCAAATCATAAGTGAAATATTTGGAAAGTATTTCGAAAAATGTGCGCATTAAAAATGCCTTCACAAAATTTTCTAAAACTACCACCACAAAAAAGTCGACATGTGTACACAAACAATTACAAGGGACCGAGGATGGTTGTGTACAATTCGGGCGCTGAACAGATTTCCCTGTAACTTCATTGCGCACTCAGACGCACAGGCAAACGTGCATAAGTAATTTTCAGAGTCGAAAATGTGTTTTCATGAGCGTTTTCCGTCGCACACCATGGAAAATGCATTCATTATCCGCAGTCGTCTCATGTTCAAGGTCATTGCCAGCAGCACGCCTGTGGCTCCGTCAAAAAAGGAACATCATAATAAAAACAAAAATATACTTCACTTCAGTGCAGTTCTCGTCACTTTTCCAATTCACTCGCATTACTCGTAAATGTGCATTAAAGTAGACATGAAGCTGGAAATGTTCAACGGAACGGTCCCGACCGCATTCTGTTCGCACTGCATAAATTCTAACACTTCCCTGCTGCCGTTTGCTACCCTCGAGTGAAGTTTTATTGCTGTGTGCGAAGGAAAATACGTCGCTATTTTTGGTTTTCCTCTGCGCATTTTCCACGTATTGTGTTTGTTTGTTTTAAGCGTTTATGGGGGTTTGTGCGTGTAAAACGAAACGCAGTTTATGAGGGATTCGGGATTCGTTCTTTCATGTGACGTTTCCTGTTTGTCTGCGGCGTCATTTGTTCGTGATTCTTGTTGTGTGTGGAGCACGAGTTCTCAGTTTGAGCGTAATCCGCATCCACTTCCGACATTAAGGAAAATGTTGGGGTTGTTTCTGACTCAGTTATGTAATTTGGCATAAAAATAAATGCGTTTCATAAATGGAGTTTGTATATTCGAGCATACAAATACAATCAAATAGATTCCTCCAAGTCTGGAGTTCCACGAGCAGAATGATATGATGCTCAAGAACAGACTATAAGGAAGGAGTTGAGGAATACAACTTAGCAAAAGGAGTGCCGTGCAGCATGTGTGAAATAATGGTAGGTCATATTCATAGTATATTGAAGGAATTAGATTGAAATGGTCTCTGGCCTGGGAACAGCATGTGTGAAATAATGGTAGGTCATATTCATAGTATATTGAAGGAATTAGATTGAAATGGTCTCTGGCCTGGGAACATGATGAAATACCGAGGCATTTTCTAATGATATCGAAGAAAATTCCACACCGCTTCTTTCGTTAAAAATTTCCGCGAGTGCTTCTTCCATTCTTAACGAATCGTACTTTTGAAGGAGTTGTTTGATTTATTATTTTGTTAACTTTTACTTAAGATTGATATTCCATATTATGATATGTTTGATAGTACGCATATTGAATATTATGAAAAAACCCACTCCTCGGCTGCAAAGATCCTATATAAAAATGATTCATACTCTATTCATATTGGTATATTCTATTTATACTTTTTTGAACTTTGATATATTCTCCAATAGTTCTTGAATTGGCAGGAGTTTTGTTTTAAGTTCTATTAGAATTTTATGTTACTAGAGCTTCTTCACTCACACAATACCAGGTGTCTTTGTCCAAGGTATTTCACCATCAAATTTTTTTTTACTTCTAACATACCACAAAATTCTTCGTTCTCATGAAAATCTTTGAAAGCTGGGATACCAGGATAGCCATTGTAGCAGAAGACATAAAGGCAGATTCTACGAGCTGCACAAAAATGTGGATTTTCGACAGGTGCAAATCTGTAGACAGCATTGTCTGAATCTACTGAGCGTATGGAAAACAGTGGTCCTGCTACGCTAATCTTAGATTCTCATTCGAAAATTTCGAATCGATGAGAATGATTGAGACATCAGTTTTAAGGAGCAGGTTTATCGGCGTCGCCACATAAATACAATGTTTTAGGCATGAGACGTGTCGCAGCAAAACTTGTTCCAAAAGAGCTGTTGCTGAAGATATGATTTCTCGAGTTGCCAGTGATCCTACATTCATGCAACGGAGATCATAACTGGTGACGAGACATGGGATTACGAGTACGACATGGAAACAAGTCAACTGTCAGCGAAATGGAGGACAAAAGCAGAGGCGAGACCGTAAAAAGGCCATAGAACCGCCGAGAAAGGAGGTCTCCGCACTCAGATATCTACTCGTATACCCATTGTGCTAAATGCCAGAATATTAATCAACAAAAACATGAGTTGATTAACACAGATCTTTGAATTTAGAACACTTTTCTTAATCGAACCTTGAATATTGTAGCGAGCTCTCCTGTGCAAGTTCAGACAGAACTAATTAAACACGCTTTTAGGAACATCTGCTTTAAGGCGTAAATTTGTTTAATCAACCTTGTCTGGCACACTCTTCATTAACAAACGCACAAGTCTAGCCGGGCAATAGAGGCTTAATAGAAACTAGCACAGTCCTCTCAGAATAACTGAACCTGAGATCAACTGCATTCTTCCATATTTGCAATTGTACCAAACGAAAGACGAGTCCATGGAACGCTTAACCCCGAATATTTGAGGCAATTGAGTGCAATTAGCGCACTTATCGGACTCGGAATTGATCGCAAATGATCACAAATTTAAATGAAGCCAATGATGATAACGCCCACAGCGCTAATCTAGCAATTAAGAGGATAGAAAATTTGCCTAGCACCGCCACACCTTGCACCGAAGCGAACGCGGCTACTGCGGCAACGGCTCTAATTGCTGCTTTTAATATCAATTTTATTTGCATTCTTAATGAAAATATATGCAAAAATGTGTGGCGAAAATTTCCATTCGCGGAGCTGATAAATCAAAAAATGTGCAACAGTATTTTTCATATCAATTTGCAGCAGATCAAAGTGCAGAGCCCAGACCGCATGCCCAGCGTTTATGCAAGTCACAAATTTTTATTACTGTTTATGAGGTTTTTTATTTCAACGGATTGTGTAATCGCCTCGCTGCACATATTCATCATGTGGCCGAAATGCTCGTTGCCAAATTCAAAACAACTCATCACATTTTTCCATAGCATTACGTGACTGCTTTGTCGGTCATTCACATTCGCTCATTTTGGCAATAATAAACCAATAAAAAACCAAGCTAAGCCAATTTGTATGCGGACGCTCAATAAAGCGTTGGAGAAGACTGAATTCAA
Organism: Clusia tigrina; assembly: GCA_920105625.2. NCBI lineage: Eukaryota > Metazoa > Arthropoda > Insecta > Diptera > Clusiidae > Clusia > Clusia tigrina. The sequence goes on from OV050033.1 coordinate 180,931,633, forward strand.
GCCCACATGTGAGCCGAACATTTTGTTAATAATTCCTTCTTTCAGTCTTGTTTTCGGCTTCTTTTATTTTTTTCTGGATTTGATACATTTTGTCCAAAATGTTCAAAATTCGGTTGACAACATTCGTCGCAATGCTGTGGGCCGAGATTTTGAGCCGAGATTGAAATGCAGGTTTGGAGCCGGTGTTACATTTGCATATTTTAAATATGCGTGCTCTCCAAATTTTTTCATTTTTTTTCTTCTTAATTTATGCAAACATATTTCTTTACTTTGTTGTTGCCTGCAAAACCTTTCAAATGTGTAGAGCAATCGGCAAGCTTACAATAAAGTCATGCGACAGGTTGCCATTGACCGCAAACTGACAAGTGAAATGAGTCGAGATCTGCGGCGGGTCTCAACTAATAAAACCACTTTTAAAACTTTATGATTTTTGTGGCTTTTTATTTGTTTTCTATTATTTTTATCTTTATTTTTCATATTTTTTTATTTACCTTTTTATTAATTTTTATTTCAATTATTTTTTATTTTTCGTTCCTTTGTTGTAATTGTGGATTTTGCTTGTTCAGTGAGTCGCGCCTCACACTCCGCAACACTTCAAATAAATCTTTGCAAAAATGAAATAAAATTTTAATATTCATGAGCAATCAGCATTTATTTGAATGTTCCACATAAACTGCTATTTTTATGATCAAGTTTTAGACTTTTTCTATGCCAAGCTTAGAAAGTTGTTGTCCTCCTAGTGGGACGCTTCTTCATCACCCGTTTCCCCGACTAACCCCATTCGACAAAAATATACAAATTCCACAAATATATTCAACTTCAGGTTTAAATATTTCATTTACAAGTTTTCTTCATTGTATTTCTAGCTGTGAGGATGAGAAATCTTGAGAATCTACTTTGCCCCAATGAGGCGTCGTGTCAGAGATTTCTTAAATGCTGAACAAACTAACCAAAGAATAATGATGAAAGCCCATTCTAGAATCCTGAAGGCCGAGGTTCGACTCCTGGGAGGGTTCATAGTGCCTTTCATTGAAAGATCTCTGTTGAGAAACACCTTCATTGTTAACTGAAGGCCCAGGTTCGATTCCTAGGAGGGTTCAAAGTGTCTTTCATTGAAAGATCTCTATTGAGAATCACCTTCATTCTTAATTGAAGGCCGAGGTTCGATTTCTGGGAGGGTTCATAGTGCCTTTCATTGAAAGATCTCTGTTGAGAAACACCTTCATTTTAAACTGAAGACCCAGGCTCGATTCCTAGGAGGGTTCATAGTGCCTTTCATTGAAAGATCTCTATTAAAAAACTCTTTCTTTCTTAACCGAAGGCCGAAGTTCGACTCCTGGGAGTGTTCATAGTGCCTTTCATTGAAAAATCTCTGTTGAGAAACACCTTCATTCTTAATTGAAGGCCGAGGTTCGATTTCTGGAAGGGTTTACAGTGCTTTTCGTTGAAAGATCTCTGTTGAGAAACACTTCCATTCGTAAATAAAGGCCCAATTTCGATTCCTAGGAGGGTTTATAGGTCTTTCATTGAAAAATCTCTGTTGAGAATCACCTTCATTCTTAACTGAAGGCCCAGGTTCGATCACTGGGAGGGTTCATAGTGCCTTTCATTGAAAGATTTCTATTAAAAAACTCTTTCATTCTTAACTGAAAACCCAGGCTCGCTTCTTAGAAGGGTTCATAGTGACGTTCATTGAAAGATCTCTTTCATTCTTACTAAATTCTAATTAATTTCGAAAAATAATTTCTCCCTACTTTTTGATAGATTTAAAAGGAGTTTGAACACTTTAATTCCAATTGGCGACACATTGGAAAGCGAAGATACATAATTTTGTTAGGCTGATCACATTTGCAGGCTCAAAGCTTCAAGAAGAAGTAGGAAGGAATACTAGTGAGAACCTCGCTATTTGCGAAAGTACTACTTCGCTTACTTCAGACTGCAGTATCTCCCATCAGATCAGCCAGATTTAAACATAGTGTATTATCTGAAGTAGGCTCAGATACCTTGAGAATGGCATCAGTAGCTTCGCTGACTTTCTTTCATTCGTCATTCGCTGACCCTCTTTCATTCGTTGTTTCCTGACCCAATTCCATTGTCATCTATCTCCTTAATGTCTCAGATGTTTACTTAATGCCTCGCATAACTGACTGCTAAGAACTGAAAGGATAAGAGAGGGTGTTAACAGACTTTCATAACACTTCTGCAAATCCGTGTTATTATAGACGAAAAAGAGGAAACCACTCTCGACCTTCTCTGTACTTATTTCAATGTGACATATTTCAATGATACAGGAGACTCATTCTGTGTATTATAGAGGAGGAAGAGGAAAGCATTATAGACTTTCTCTGTACTTACTTCAATGTGACGTAGAGACAGGAGACTCATTTCGAGTTATTATAGAGGAGGAACAGGAAACCATTCTCGAATTTCTCTGTACTTATTTCAATGTGACTAACAGACAGGAGGCTCATTCCATGTTGTTATAGAGGAGGAAGAGGAAAGCATTGTCGACTTTTTCTCTACTTATTCCAACTTCACGTAGAGACAGGAGACTCATTTAAGAAAGCAACTCTTTGATAGTTAGTATGTTAGTTAATCGGGCTGTGATTGAATTCAGCACCTTCGATAACTTTTGGTTAGGATGGTTTGCGGAATGAACGAGAGGGACTCACATCTTGTTGCATCACAGTTGATCTTACTGTTCTAAGTGTGCCTCTGCCAAGATCACCCTTCTCCCTGCATCATAACCTTACAGTTCCAAGTGTGCTTCTACCGAGGAGACCCATCTGCCTGCAACCGCCACTGGTAACTGCTTAAGAGAGAATGGAAGCAGTTGCTAGGTGCCCCTTAATGAGGTATTCACTTATTACGTTGGAAAGCCAACACAAAGAGAGGGAGTGGGGGGTTCGATGCAGCTGCTTGCCAGTGGGCAATTAATTAAAATGAAAATTAATTAAAAATAAGTACTCACAATATTCTCAATGAGCATTTAATGAGCTGCTCACTTAAAGAAGAGAACAGGTTTTCAATATTTGCACCGCAAACAAAACGAGAATCGCTTTCGTAGGTGTAGTCGGAGTAGTCTTCCAATGAGTAATCTGTCAGACTGGACAGTTCAGTGAATGCTTTGTTTCGTTGCTGGATGCCAGGCGGACATGCATGACAAGCAGTTTTCAAAGTGGTTTCCAGAGCCACACCCACAGCAACACAAGAAATTTATTCAATCTTCACATTACTTGCGAGCATAGATCAACGACAGTTGATGATTTGAAGGGCTAAAAATATACTCGTATATATATAAATATATAGAATCCAAATCCAGTTCTCTTGTAGTGTGCTGGGAGTGTTAGGAATCAAAGAGTCAATTAAATTCAGAATTCTTCTGAATAGATTAACAGTATCTACCCACTTGGTCGATGATTCTGAGGTTCATATATGAGCATATTAACCATTCTCTTCTTCTAAAGTTCTTTGTATTCACTTAAGTCTTAAATTTAAATAACAAAATAGTATTTAATAACTTATAAAACTAGCAGCTCTAAAATAAATAATCGTTTGCTTTGTTATGAATAATTTATACACAAATTATTCCACTTTGGTGATGTCTTTGCTTCTCAATAGAGGCATGTCCACCTCGTCGATGCCTATCGTTGGCATGTGGCTTGTTGCCTGCCGCTGATCCAGGCAAGCGTTTATCTTATTATCACGTGCTGGATCCGGGAATTCACTGGCCAAATGATAAATGACCCTCTTAAATAGATGCTCCGAAAGATTCATTCTTACGAAGTACAAAAACATCCAATTGGAGAAATTGCATTTTTGTATGACTGCATTCAGTTCCTTCGAGTCAAATTTGACCGGTTTATTCCAGTAAAATGTGTATTTCGTAAATCTATAACTGCAAAGTAAACCAATAATATATATATCTCCTATATCAGAGTACGTATATGCAAATTGTCACTTACCTGGTGTACCAGAACAGAGAAAAACCCCGCCAAATAATGCCCAAAATAGTGGCGAACAACACGAATGAATACCAAAACCATAGAATCGTGTAAATCTTCTCGTTGATAATGTTCAGAGCCATCACGCAAATGGTATCGTGCATTTGCAATGAACCACCGGCACCGAATTTGTAAAAATGGCATTTGGTGATTTTGGGGAAGACCACATCCAAGGCATCCATTTGATCGGTCCAACGCTCCTGCAGCACTTTGAATCCTAGCGTGTAGAAAGCCCCTCCCAGAAAGCGATTAGTCCAGTAGATTTGCACCAAAATGTTTACTAGATTCAACACTTCTGCGAAGACCAGATGAGCTCCCCACGATTGGTTCAAGCGCATGCGATCGATCATAGACCGGCGAATACTCTTTATGCGGCACTCAGTCTCCTCCATCGAAGGTATGTTCAATTTGCCAATACGCAGACTCTCGTTCTGCAGATACTGCGAGATACCCACCATTTTTAGGCCGAATACGAGCGCCTTTACGCGACCACCTGCAAAGAGGAGCATATAAAAACTTTATTATCCTTGACGAATACAAACTGATTATTATATTACTATTAGGTCTGAGTGAGTTGGTCCGTAGACTGATTGCCACGAAAACCTAACCTAACCTATATATATTAGAGAACTGGAATTGGTACTGGAATGTTTACATTTGACAGTACAATATTTCACTGTAGAATGCAGCAATTCCCCGTCTTTATATCCCACCGCTCTTCTCACAATTACTTCGATATCATTTTCTATATAATTCCATGAATTGAGACTATATCCAACAATGTGTATACAAATTGATTGATTCCTCGCTGGATTAGCGTCAAGTCCCCGAATAGTTTCCATTAGAAAGTTCCAAATCTTGGAAAAAATAGTATTGCAAAACTTAACAAAATGAGTTTCCATGCTTCACCGAACTTTGAACCAACGAATGCAATTTTGAATATCTCTTATTTGAACTGAATGAAGAACTGAATGCTATTTTGATTATCTCTTATTCCAGCCCCTGAACCATTAAATGCAATCTTGAAGATCTCTGATTTGAACTGAATGAAGAACTGAATGTTGTCTTATTCGAGCCCCGAAACCCACAACTGCAATACTAGTGTACCTATCACTCTTCACTGTGTACGGTGATCAGTTCATGTTTATACTGATAAGAATCTGTTGAAAACAAAACCATGTTTGTTCGAAACGGAATGTATGCGGAATACCCTACACTCTTCTTCGACTTATATTGATTTAATGAGCACGTTTACAACGCCTAAACTGAGACGTGGCAGATAGGCATCTAGAAATATATCGTTCACTCCCCGAATCATACTAAACCCGAAAGAAAGTTATTGTTAAAGTTAAACTTCAATAAACCATCAAAGAGTTCTCGAATGAAACTCCCGACTCTCGCTGAAATCGGATACGAGCATATATATGTAAATTCTTATATCTCTTTGCGACTATGAGACCAGCTTTGTTTAAACGGGTATGGCATGGATTATACATATAAAGACTGACTATACATATATACATACATAATTTCAGTATCACAAAGACATCAAAGAATACTCCCTTCTCTCATATATCGAGGCAAATTTTTTAAAGGCCACGCCTCTTACATATAAGAAATTTATTCACATTGGCAATTCTGCTTCATACTTTCCCAAGAAACTTGTCATGAAGAGTTGTAGTAACTCTGGAAACTAGCGATTTTCTGGTATTGGAGTTACGCACACTTTGTAGCAAACGACTCACTGTTCACCCTAAAACTAAAATTTAGGGTATGTCTCAGTCGACCACATAGTTTTTCACTTGTTGCGCATTTGTTATCAACAGTACAAGAAATAATTTGAAGCGAACGTGAAATGCTCACCTTCCCATGTCTTCCACAGCAAACGTGGCACATAGAAGCAAATCGCCTGTCCAAACAGCACAAATGGCACCCACTGGTAGTAGGCATGTCGTTTAATGGGCTCCGCTTGCTTCTCGTACGGTCCAATGCCCGGTTGGAATATGGTGCCCGCGGCCAATGCGGTATTATTCAGGTGACGCACCTACAAACAAAATCCGAAAGCTACAACAATACAGAAAACAATTCGCCACCCAGCCACGTCCATGGCACATACCAATGTAAAAGTGGGCGTAAAGAAGCAATAGGTGTTTATCACATGCTTTGGTATGGTCTCCGAAATGCATTTAATGTGCTCCCCAACGTACTGGCGCGACGTCACCAGCAGCGTGGCCACCAGCAAAATGACGAATGTCCACCGGTAATGCAACTTGAAGACGAAATTGTCGATGACCACTCGCTTTGGGTTGAATTTCAGGTACGGGGTCACTGAGCTGAACGTGGTCAACATATTGCACAGTGTTTTACGCGGAACTCGACACGCTGGAAGTTGCTCTTAGCTGGGATCGGGTTCGTCAAATAGGACCCTAGCAGCTTTTTAGGCGCACGTGTTGCTAATTCAGACCGAAATTAGTTGCGAATAAGCGTATTTATGGAGTAGTACTCGTAAAGAAGTGGCGACATGCGTCAGGTGCGCATTTCGCTGCCGTTTTCGTTTAACTGGAGCACTTGTTGGCACCTCAAAGTTTTGACGCTACCAACACCGTTCAGAAATCGCAACTTTATCATTTTTGAGTCGAATTGTTCTGTTGAAAAATGTACTCCTGATAAGATAACAAACACCTTCGTGTAAATAATTTGAGCGGCAGGAAACTGGGGAACCATTTCTTGCTTCTTTTTTATTTTCTTTGAGCATAAAATCAATTTCTTGACAGTTCTTTCGAGCTCTGGGTCGTTCCGGAGAGAATCGATGGAAGTTGTTTGTTTGTAACCTAATTAAAATGAGCAGATAATATTTATGACTATACTCCATATCTCGGAATTATATTTGTTAGAAAGCGTGTGATCGAAAGTAATAATAAAATGTCATAAATCAGTCAGTTTGAGTTTAAGGTCTGGGTGATACTTTTCTCAACAAAGGGCCTTGATACAAATACTCTCCATCGGTTGCTCTAATACAGGGGCAGATAGTAACAGTCAAAATTTTTCAAGGGTGTGATTTGATCGGACTTATGAACCAGCTGTCTTCTTGTGTCTGTTTGCTATATAAAACATAGCGGCTGGAAAAATTAGGTATCACCTACAAGAGAACTGCATATCTACAAAGTAGGACGAACCCAGTCATCGTTCTTCAACTCACAAGCCTCACCAAAGGGCCAAATCATATATACTCACACCTTCACACAAATATATCATACAAATCCTTCTTGCAACCAGTTTTCCCAGCAGAAGTATATTCCGAGGATCACATTGATGACTGTCGAATGTGATGATTTTATTTTCCTGGAGAAAAATTGTTCACCGCCCAAGAACAGTTGAGATCATTATATAAATTTGTATTCTTATTCTTCGATTGTTTCTATTCTTCCAAAGTTCACCGGGGCGTACTTTTTGGTATTAGGGAGTTCGTGACACTCAACATAGCTAAAATCTGGAATAGTTTGGAGGAAAAAAGAAACGACCTGACAACAGGAATCAAAAACTCTTCTGTCCAGTTACAGGATTGCTGCTTTGTATGGTTTTTTATGAGGATACTGTGAACTTTCATCGTTTAAGGTGCAGAGTGACATAAAGCAGAAACGGCAACAGAAACGACAACAGAAACGGCAACAGAAATGGCAACAGAAACGGCAACAGAAACACAATCCAGTACAATTGCAACGGAAATAAAAACTTTAACGAGACTAAATGAGCGTTTGGCGACCGAACAGAAATAACTCACTCTGCGCGTTTAGGGAAGAAACAGCAACTGAAATATTTCAGTAATGTAGATCTATTTTTATTCCTGGTAATACATATAGGAGGAAAAAGTATTGCATAGGAACGATAAATCATCTAAGCCTGTTATGAATTACAATCATTTTTTTGTTTGACTCATGGAGATCCCTGGAGTAAAATTATTGAGGCAAAATGATGTGAGGGAAATTTTATTATCATATTCATGAGTAAACAGGTATAAGCGTGATCTTCTCATGCTCAGTTATGGCGAAATGTCTTGGTGTTTATTGTCTCGTTTCCGCTACAGTCATGAGTCAATAATGATGCTGAGCTCTGCTCTCCACTGCTCTGTCCTGCTTTCTACTGCTGTGCGCTGCTCTCTACTTCTGTGCCCGGGTCTCTGATTTTGTGTCTTGCTCTACATAACTGTGCCTTGGTCTGTACTGCTGTACTGCTGTCTCTACAGCTATGTTTTGCTCCTCTACTGCTGTGTCTTGCTCTCCACTACTGTGCCCTGGTGTCTATTGCTGTGCCCTGCTCTCCATTGCAATGTTTTTTTCTCCACAGTTGTGTCCTGCTCTCTATTGCTGTGTCTTGATCTCCAATATTGTGCGCTGGTCTCTATTGCTGTATCCTGCTCTCCACTACTGTATCCTGCTTTCTACTGCTGTGCCCTTATCTGTACTGCTGTATCTTGCTCCTCTACTGCCATGTGTTGCTCTTCTCTACTATGTCTTGCTCTCCCCTACTGTACTCTGGTTTCTATTGCTGTGTCCTGCTCTCTACTGATTTGTCTTGCTCTCTACAGCTGTGTCCTGCTCTCAACTGCTGTATCCTGCTCTCCAATACTGTTCCCTGGTCTCTATTGCTGCATCCTGCTCTTTACTGATATGTTTTTCTGTCTACAGTTGTGTCCTGCTCTTCACAAATGTCTCTACTGCTGTGTCTGGGCTTCCACAGCTGTGCCTTGCTACTCTACTGTTCTGCCTTGCTCTCTAATACTGTGTCCTGTTCTCTGCTATTGGACCCTCTCTAATAGTCTTAATGGCACAAATCTACCATATGTATAGGTTGGATTGGTGTCGAAAATGTCGAGCAAATTATGTGTAGGTAGGTTTAGCGGCCGTCAAAAAAGGACGCTTTGGCTTTGATTGACTCTTTGTGATTCCGCATAAAACACAAGTCTCATTCCCCTTTCAAAAGTCCAGCCATTTGGAACTTGTTATGAAGCAGTTGATGGATCTAATTTTTGTGTTTCAAAATTAGGTGTAAAGGAATGCGATTAATGCACCGAAGAGTTGGGTTTACGAATTACCCACCGTAGTGAATGCTCAACACTGCCTTTGTTACTGTGCAATTCAATTATATTTGTATCCATGTCTCAGTATAATTCATTATAAATTCTACGCCAATTGTTAAACAATTGTCATTCAACTTTATTCACCGTATTCTGGGAAAGTCATTCGTTCATTGGTGACGCAGTCTAAAGTGCACTTGACTGATTCATTCAGTTTTGGCAAGTGTTCTTGATTTAATCATATTTAATGTGTCCAGCTAATTGCCAAAGACGTCAGCGTCTTGCTGTGATATTAAATTGATTTGAGTGTAGAGGAAATGTTAAAAATGTTTAATATTTTCCTTCTTAAATTTAAATTCCAAAAAATAATTTTTGTAATCATTCTAGCGTGACCAAGGCACATTTTATACTTTCTTGAGTGGACTATTGCAATGGCCGCTGGCAAAGCGCCTATGATAAGATATATATTTATACTAAAGTCTGTTCTTAGAAACACATGTTTAGTTAATATTTTTATCTCTCTATCTCAGAAGTGGGTGACTCCATGCCTTGAAGAAGGCCACACACTCATGCGCCATTCTGCAAACAAACGCGTTGCAGATTAAATCAGTTTGAGTTGCTCAGAGCTCCCTTGTCACGCAGTTGATGCGCTTTGACGTAAGTTTTTTTCTTGGCTTTTTGTGATATATTTTAAATTTTTTTCCAAAATACTCTTATAAAAAATTCCTGAGTAATTCTGTTGTGGTGATAAGGAGAGGCAAAATAAAAGAAAATACTGCAGCGCTTATCAAAGGAGATTAACAATTCTTAAAAGATTAAGTGAAGCAAAAATGGTGCCAACATGTGTGGAAAAATATATAATTTTAGTGTAATGTCGTCATATGAAGTCATTAATTTATGTTGCCTAACGCACCTCCATTAATTGCCCCTTTTACTGCCCCGCCATTATAAACATTAAAGCCATTTGTACCCAGCCTAATAATCAATCAATCATTCGATAAAAATTACTTTTACGTGTGTAACATCGATCAACGTGAAGTGGAGAGTGCCAGTTGCTCAGGCACACTTGAGAGATTGTTCTGTTTTAAAAGTGTAATAGCATAAAAATCGACTTGATCGCTAGCGTGATATTGAAGTCTGTACGCATTAGAAATAATGTCATAAACGTGAATAAAATGCATTCATTTTTCATTGAATTTTGCTCGCATTGCTTACACGGGTATAATTAAAAAGATATAATTATGAAGTACCTACGGCTACTTTAGTGCTTTGTTCTAATTTTATGATATTTCAGTGCAACCGTATATCCGACAGGTGGAAATAACTTAATTGAGCAATGCCAGCTTTTGCTAATAACTTTTATAAATAGGCTAATAAACTTTTACTGCACATTTCGAAAGGTGTCTCACTCAGCACTGCGAATTTGCGTTCAAGCCAAACGCACACTGTACTTTTGTTGTTCCTTGTAACCCAGTAGGAAATATGTGAGTGCCCCCAACAAAACGCAATAATGGAGAACAATGAGAATTGAGATCCCAACCCATAGAATCCATCACCAGGGAATTATTCAGACGTTGTCTTAAACAAAGGAATGCGATACCAAGGTTGGGTTAGGTTAACCAGGTAGCCTGTGAGTTACGCAAGTTGCAATCGGAGGGCCATTGCGATACCTGTTTCTAAGGGGAAACCAGTCCCTCCCACCAGCTCTCCGTGATCTTAAACCTGCCAGAAACTGTGCGTAGTTGAGTGTATGGATTAGTTTCAGTTCGGCTAATTTTTGTGGTTCTTCAAAGAAGGCCGAGCCCATATACCTGGCTCGTTTCCTCTGAAGACCCGGACAATCTCAGAGCATAAGCTTCACCGATTCCTCCTCATCTCCACAACTCCTACAATAATCTCTGAAAGGAGCACCGTACCTGGCAGTCATGTGGCATATGATGCAGTGCCGTGTCAGAACCTCCACGATAGTCCTGAGACGAAGAAGTATGTCAAACCTATTTTGGAACAGTTTTGGCCACATGTATCGAGATGTGCGACAGTCGGCGGCTAAGTACCACCGGTTAAGTACCACCGTTCATCTTTTTACAGTGGTTTCGATTTCGTTTGTGAAATCCACGAGAGGTGGAAGGATACCCTTCACCTGCAAATGCCAAAGAGAAAGTGCAAACACGAAAGGTAGACATTTTTTTGTAGAATTGATCTTATATAGAACTCAGACCATTAGACAGCTATAGTCCTGTATTTCATTACTTGTGCTTATTATTATCGATTTGACATTCCCAGCAAAAAGCACTGAAATTCATCATTATTAGCTTTATTATATTATACCTAGCACCATAACTAGTCAGGGTTCAAGAACTTGCGGAAATGATGATATTAGCATCAAAAGCTTTCAGCCCGAAAAGAAAACCATTTAGAAAGCAACATTTTGGAGACCATACCATGGACAGAGTTCGAAACCGGGACCCCACGATTATGAGTCTAGCATGCTACCCGGACTGTGAACAAATCTCACTAGATCTTCTGTCTCCAAGAAGTCTAAGTTTGGTCTAATTAGGATGTCAATTCTAAAAAACCCCGACTTTGACTTTTTGTGTGCCGTCAAACGTTTCATTTCGCTTACAACGTTCTTTTCCTTGCAGGTTTCTCAGTAGACAGCTGTGAAATATTGGTAATTTTACTATCTATTTTTTATATTGACGGAATCGAAGTTTGAAAAATGGAAGACATCATTTCTTTGGTGAAGGCTTATTGAAAATGTGACTTTCTTATATATATTTAATATTTCCCTCTATTTCTGTCCATATTCTGGGCCGTTTTATTCTCACTAACAGGCTCAATTTAAAGTTTATAATATTCTTTCAGTGTAACTCTCATTCACTTTACTCTCAGTCAGTTTTCATTTCTTTCAATATAACACAACAAATGATTCACCTTTCTTACATAAATTATATTTCATCTTGATAGAGCTTTACTACATTATCTAACTACCTGTTTCCTGCTCCTCTCCAGCTCTACAATCACAGTTTACCAGAGTACATATAGGTCTTTAGATCTTAAGTCTTTAGATCTGAATTTTTCAGTCTGTTTTGTTTAGAATTCGTCGAAGTATGTTTCAAGTGAGTTTTGTTGGTCTCCGAGGTGACTCCACCAATTACAATTTCGGCAGAATACAATTTTGCCAGTTACAATTTCTCCCTGGCTTCTCTTTGGCATGGTTTTTTCCTGATTTCTCGTAGGTTCATAACGTCACATCTCAGTCTTATCCTGTCTTCAGTAATACGCATGTCCTTCGCTCCTCTGAGGTAATCATCTTAATTTGCACTTGCCATGCATTAATCCGTGATTACTTGTTGCATCCTCCTTTTCCTATTGGGTTTACTAAACAACGCAAAATCTGACGCTGACACCTTTATTGCATTTTTTGTTGTTATTTTATTTGCATTTCAATACTTATTTCTTTTTTGTGTTATTCATTACTTCTTTATTGAAATTTAATATGGCAAAACAAGGTCATCGGTATAGAAATTTAGTACAGATTTGCTTGACTTCCATTATGCGAATATAGAATTACACCCTTGCAAAATCGGTACCGCAAACTTGGCAGCCAGCAATAAGCAAATGAGGTAAAACGCAGACTTCAGATTCGGTTTCACACTTCAAGTGGGACCCACAGAAGCTGCCAATGCAAGAGGAGAGGTGAGGTTCAATAAAACTGAACTGAATTTTTGTTCATTTAGTATTGACCCTTAATGTGACAGCAAATCAGCTCAGCAATATCACTCATCGAACCTGTGATCATCAATCAAAACTGCAAAAGATTTCGCAACATGTCAATTTGACTGAATAAATGATGGCAAATTAAAATTGTTAATTGCGTTTATAAATATGAGCACTGCGAATGTGTGCGTGTTTGTGTGTGTTTGTGTGCGTGAGTGTTCATTTGATAAATGGACTTATTTGATAAAAGCAAAGGCAACTCTTTGGAATAATTACACTTGTTCTTTTCAATTAAGACACGTTCAATTGTGCGGTGTCAGAAGTAAACATTGTCGCTGTGGCTGATAAGTTCGAAACACTCGACTGGGTTGATTGGGTGGAACTTTTTTATAAGAATGTAAATACTTCATAAAAAACATATATTGTTTTATGGGGCTATCATCAAACACAGCCATGGTATCTCTTTGCTGCTTCGACGTTGTTTGAATGACTGCTCTGCGGAGATTTCGGAGAATCCATTCCATTGTTTAAGATTCGAGCGGGGTGTGGAATTGTTCACCAACTGAAATCTCACTTGGACTTTTTCTTCGCGTTAATTAAATAGAAACTTAGACCTTTTCTTAGAGATAAGCACATAAATGGTTTCATACGTCAAGGAAGGCCGTCAAAAGTGTTAAAGGAATTATCTATAAAAAGTTTCAGCATCTAAATTTGTCAACTTTTAGTTGGATGATTAGATTTATTAGACTAAATTTATTTATTTATTATTTATTATTATTATTTATTAGACAATTATTATTTAAGGGTGTTATACACCGCGACCTGAAAGATCTATTGTGATGCACCTATTTATTTAAAAGATGAAGATAGTTTCAACCACAGATCTTCTGTCAGGTTTACTTCTGACAGCAATTCAAGTAATTGGAAGAATTCACGTAAGTTGAAGGATCTTCCTCATATCTAAGATATATTATCGAAACAGTTGGATGATACTTGTAGTTATTCTTTCAAAATAGTAAATTTCTTCAGAATTAATGATTTAAATAAATAACAATATGTCTATATACTATACTTACTATACTATACTATACTATATTATACTATACTACACTATAATCCTTATTAGACTAACTATACTATACTATAATACTTATTATACTAAATAACAACATAATCTGGTCGTAGAATGAAGCTTCGCTGTTCAAAAGTTACCAAAGAAGAGTTTGTTTTGTTGATACATTCTCATTACCCCCAGAATAGGACTCTATGCAACGAGAAAATGTCGATGAAATGTGTTCACTATGCCAATATTAAGACCATCCAAGAGACGATGATGGATGGACTGAAGAGAAAAGCATTCCACACATTCTAAAGATTGTAAATTGATGATATAAAAAACCCTTAAATATTTTCTTTCCTTGTCAGTCTTGAGTTAATACTGAGAATATATCCCAGGTACCTACAATATTTTTAGGGCTGACCTCATTCATGCAACAATCTGGAAAATCTCTGAGTAATATCATCACTGATCTAAATCGTGACCAACGATTCGGTAAATACTCATATCTTCAGAATGACTCTAGTATATAGTTCGATAGGAGTTTTAAACACTGATCAAAGTGAAAAATAGGGAGACCAGTAATCTTGAAGTGTACACTAAATTTAGTTCTTCTTTTATGTCCACAATTTTAAGAAAATTTGCTTGATTAGATATCACCTAACACTAACAACTTAGTGAAGGCAACTCTGCATGTACAGAGACAATATAATTTACCCAGCATTTGAAATTGCATGTAGACCTTATCTTCAGACACCTGACAACATACTTAAAGTATTTAACTTTCTTTCGCCGAGGTTGAGATAGGTTCAGTTTGCTTTTATTTTAAAGGGAAACTTAGTTTGTAAATGAAAAATTGGTGATAAAACCATACGCAAGATAAGCCCCCTCTCCCCTTACGGTCCTTGTTTATTTTCATAAGTAATTTTTAATATTTATTTTCATAAAGTAACAAAAAATTCCTTATTGATGTCTCGGTATTTAAACTTTGGAGAGCGTAATCCACATGGCACTGCCTCAAATCCAGTAAGGCATTCGTGATCGAACAGGGGAACACTCCATCGTTTAAAGTAGGTACACTTACTTGACTCCATAGATATTGCCCCTAGAAGGTTGGTTTCAAGATGACCGTAAGAGACCACTTCTAGAAAGCTAGGTAGGTAAAATAGGTAAAATATTTCCAATCAAAGCGATGGAAGCGATGGACTACATTTGAATGTTCATTTTGATGGACTCAAATCAGTTAAAATTGGAAAATTTTTGTTTGGAGTCGTGGAAAAATTGTGTAAAAAATCCAAACAAAAATTAAATGATGATTTAAAGAGGCGATGAAAATTTCTCGCTGTTTCAACCATATATCTCATTAGATTCTTGTCAATGATGATAATGATGACGTTCAAAAACACAACATTTGTTTCATTACTTCTGTCCAGCTCAACAATCACAGTTTACCAGAGTACAGATGACTATTTAGATCTTCAGTCTTTCCATCTTAAGTCATTTTAGTCTGGTTGGTCTCGTCTTTAATACGTCGAAGTATGTTTGACGTGAGTTTTGTTGGTCTCCTAGATACCTCCACTAGCTACAATTTCGACAGATACAATGTCGCCAGTTACAGTTTCCCCCGGGTTACTCTTTGGAATGTTTTCTTTTGAATATTCTTAAGATCATGACGTCACATCTGAATCTTATCAATGTTTCAACCATGTATCAAATTAGATTTTCGCTAGTAACTGTTAATGATGACTTTCAAAAACTCAACATAGCAAATTGAAGGAGCTTAGTGGAAGATTACGCCTATAAGAAAACCAAACTATGGGTTACTGAGGGGCTATTAGATAATATCGGTGGATGGATAAATACTTGCATGTGATGTGATGCTTTTCAGTACCATAAAATCAAAATTGATCACCTGACAACATACTTTTCAATATTGAGGGCGAAACCAAAATAACTGGAAGCTTTCCACTTTTTGTAGCACCTCATTCTAAAATGAAAAGTGACTACTGAATGAAAACCAACACGAAGCGGTGGAACAACCACATTCAAACTAATGAAATACTGCTTGGAATTTTAAAGAATTTAATTAGGAATCAAGCTAAAGTAAATTGTGTATAAATGATTGCAAATTAGGGTTTCTGTTCACGTGCTTGACGACACGCATGTACTAGTTCCATGCGTGCGATAAGCCACATGAAACTAGACCCAACCACAGCCAAACCCATTACGACCGAAAGAGCCTCATGAATGAATAATAACAACTTTTATTTCTGCGATGAGTGTCTACGCAAGAAGCTGGTGTTGTAAAATAGTGAAACAGTGTTTATGGTGACATGACGAGTGAAATTATGACCAGACCCCGGCACGATCAATTTCATTCACGCTGGGAGACGACATTGCATGACATGACAAATTGAATTGAATTTATTCCGCAATTCTTGCCTCAATCTGCTCATAAAATGCGAGTAATCTGGGAGTGCGTTTGGAATGAAATGCGAGTAGGGGTACTCATACATAGTATATATAGTATACATATATACTCGTATAAGAGTATGTAAAGCTACGGGTATGTGCTGATAAACTCAATATACGATCATTAAACCATGCGTAAGAATACGTCGCTGACGGTACCAGCGCCGCTCACAACCAAATTTTCCAGATTTATGTAATCAGGTCAATTTAATCAGCTCAGTTGAATTCTATGCAGATATGCTGCGAGCTCTTTCACGCATATTAACGGAATATGTTCACGTTTGCGGGACAGTAAAAGTTTTTATGGCAGGCAGATCAATGGACGGAACTGCCCGGTAAGCAGGAACGAGTGCGGATAGTGGGCTTAAAAGTTTCGAATGTAATATTTCATGCCCTTCTCAACTTACTTAAACGTAATTGACTGATTTACAAGAAAATAAGCGTAACTTTAGCTGATCAGTTTGGCGTCCGTCGGTGGAGCAGTCCAAAGGTGCGCGGCCAGCATGATAACACACGTTCTCAACTATGAATTCATGTCAATTCGACGCTTTTCGAGTTCCGACCCGCTGAGGTATGAGAAACGCCGTACGAAAGGCAACGATTACAACGTTACGCTACCTATGATTTGGTAATGGGAGACACACTTTAATAGACTTGCCGTCAATCGCCGACGAAGCAGGGAAGGATTCTGTTGTTGCGACGCCCTAGTGGCACACACCTCAAAGAAGTCAAGAAAAATCTTAAAAGAATTGTTCTTGTATTATATTCTTCATGTTGTCTTTGCTGAGAAAGCCAGAAGTAATGCCTTTAAAGGAATGCAGAAGATGACGATTTCTTTGTTCTGCCATCCAAGTCCATAGGCTTTTCCTATACACTGGAGCTTGAGTTCTGCACTTATTCAGCGGATGTATCTGAGCATGAAACCGAACCTAGTATGGTAAGTAACCTTTCAAGTTCACATATGTATGGAATCAGAAAGGACTAATGAAGCAATATATGAACTTCTACACCTCTTTGAACGACGACGATGTATCAACTCAGGTTGGAAGGCTTTCGATTGTGCGGCTTTGAGCCTTTTTTTATATACAATATACCTTAACTTACCCTCACTTATACTGATTTTTCGTGGCATTTTCACAGGGTTACTTTACTTTATGTCCACAAAAGTCGTGTATAAATAAACCAGATAAGATTCTTCTCTGCTAAAAACACAACACGGTAATGATATTTTGTACTCTTAAGCGAACTCATCATAATTAGAGAATAAGGACGAAACAGTTCTAGTCCACAAAAGTCGTGTATGAAGCTATAAACACACCATGGAAATCCATTTCTGTACTTTTAATCCACTTCAACATAATAAGAGAATAAGGACGAAACAACTTTTTGACTTTAAAATGTTTCAGGTATCTCCAGTAATAGAAACCTGAGAAAATATAGAGATAGAAACAGTCTTTAGCATAAAGAAACTGAAATTCGCTCATAGAGATCCCCTTCCTGGCCTTTTCTCTTTCCATCAATTTTCCACTAAAGAGAATGAGTGTCAAATGATGTTGGTGTTGTTTGTTTGTATGCGTTTATGTAGACTTTATACGGGATTCAGAGAACTTCCCATTCTGTCAAAAAAGCCATAAAGAACTCTTTTTCCATTTGATTGATGTGTGATGTCCTTTACAATAAATTGATGCTGAGTTTGACAGGATGGAGGTCTACAAATAAACCATAATGACAGCAGGTAGTAAAGTTATATCACCATAGCATATAATTTAAGTGTGATCTGCCAAAGATTGGATTTCTGTGAGTATTTTAAAGAGACTCCTTCATCAAAGAATTGTCGCCCTAACTGTAGCCTGCACGGCCCCACGATTAAATCGCTACTGAGTGATGGGCATAGAGCGCAGAGTGCACAGGGAACAGGTAAAATGGTTTGGATTCTGGCGTTCTATCTTGTGAATGTAAAAGAAAGCGTCATAAAAATGAGATAATACTTTTATCAACGCTTTTGTGATTATTTACTTTATAAAATATGTTGTTGTTGTTGTTGTTGTTTTACAACCGTTTGCTTTTGGAACACATTGAAAGTGCTTGCATTGAGCATACAAGTCGAATGTGAATGTACGTTCATCAAGACCCCGGGTAAGTGAGTAAGTAAGTAACATTATTGCATGATTCCAAGAATTTTTCTATAACTCTAGAAAGGTTTGGTATGTTTGAGAGTGGTAAATAAGAACTCTTTAGCGTTTGGACAGCATGTCATAAAAGTCATATTTGGATGTTGCCAGATTACGATCACTCCTGTGACAGGTGGTAAGGAGCAATTTTTATTGGATAGAGTACATTTGGCCAGAAATGAAAAGGTACTCCCAATTTGAAGAGACGGAAAAAATATTCTTTTCCCCAAAATTCTAACATTTACTTACTTTATTCGAGGCAATCTTAAATAGGTAATATCATCCGGAAAGACCTGTGTCAGGATGTAAAAAACTGAAAGGAAAAGCAAAACGCAGAAACACGGAGAATTTTTTTACGTGTTTGCCAAGAAAGAAACTGCCAGGGGATGCTGTTTCGGTTTTTTACTATATCAGCTAGAAAATCAGAATAAATAGTGCTGTTCATTTAGTATAGGGAGATTTTTATATGGGTTTTAAAATAATTTTAATCCTGCAGTATCCTTTTTACTTTCTATTCCCCTGCAACAGAATCTTTGTACATATGTAATTCAACTCAAAATTATTAGCCATATAATATATCAGATAGAAAATCATCATAAATAGTTCAATTCATTTAGTATAAGCCGATTTTGGTATGGGTTTTTAGTCAATTTAAATCCTCCAGTACACTTTTCATTTTCTATTCCCTTACCACAGAATTTTTGTATGCAATTCCACTCAAAATGATGAGATATAGAATATATCAGCTAGAAAATCAGAATAAATAGCCGTAAGGCATTTAGTATACGGCGATTTTTGTATGGGTTTTTAGAGAATTTGAATCGTCCAGTATCCTTTTCACTTTATGTTCCGCTACTACAGAATCTTTGTATGCAAATCCACTCAAAATTATCAGATATATAATACATTCAGATAGAAAACTGAATAAATAATCCTAAGCATTTAGTCGATTTAGTCGATCGATGCCGTATCCTTTTTACTTTCTATTCCCCTGCAACAGAATCTTTGTATCCACCCAAGTTCTCCACAGTGGCAACGCTGGGAATGAAGTTGAATCCAACTCCATTGAAAACACGAATGTAGAATAAAAATGCACACTCAACTTCTCCAGCCAGCGACCCAATATGAAGCCATTTACCAGGGCGACTCAAAAAACTGGTCTAAAGATGAGATTTATCTTAGCATTATGCTGCATTTTATCTCAAAAGGTACACAAAAAGCAGAGTAGAGCGCAAAAACGTATCTGCAACTAAAACAAGATCCACCCCACAAACACAGAGGCAGAGCAACAACAGCAGCAGAATTGGCTTAAACTGAGGCGCATACCTGGTCTTACACTCTGCCACTGTATTGTGTACGAACGCTCTCCAAAGAGCGTGCAGACACCATACACAGATTCAGACACACACAGGCACAGCTTGCAGCACATGCGGTATCACTCAAACATGGCAGAGCAAAGTTGGCAAAGCTGGCAAAGCAACGAAATAAATTACTCAAAGTATGGTACGGAGGGAGATACGATACGGTACGTTCGCATGTGGCGTGTCTTTAGTTTAGTTTTAATTTTGTATTCGAGTAGAACGCTCTGCGTTGTGGTGCCACGGCGTGTGTAGTTGCGAATTGAACTTTTGTGAGACGGCCAGACAGTGTGTGAGAGTTGAGAGATCCCGCTGGAAACGTCGCGTGTGCTGAAAACTAAACGTTTACAAATCCGAACGCAATTGTAAACAATTGTGCGGTGGTGCAAGGCACAGAAAATAAAGAAGCGCAATGCTAAACAAGTGAGTGTGGAGTAGTGCCGTGTTCTGAGTTCCCAAAGTGATCGTGCCAAACAGACGAACCTCAGTTATCGCATCATAAGAGTTTTAAATCAAAGTTATTGAACTATTTCGAGTACGCTGCACTCGCCAACGAACTCTGACAAATTGTGTATAGCGTCGTCGTCGTTGTTGTTGTTGTTGTTGTTGCCGTCATCTTCTTACCTGAAACACAGCCAAAATGTTTGATGTGTTCGGCTCCGTCAAGGGGCTGCTGAAGATCGATCAGGTCTGTATCGACAACAATGTCTTCCGCATGCACTACAAAGCGACGGTGGTCATATTGGTTGCGTTCTCGCTGCTCGTCACCTCCCGTCAGTATATCGGCGACCCTATCGATTGCATTGTGGACGAGATTCCGCTAAGTGTGATGGATACGTACTGCTGGATCTACTCCACGTTTACGGTGCCGGAACGCTTGACTGGTATCACGGGGCGTGATGTGGTGCAGCCCGGTGTGGGCTCACATGTGGAGGGCGAAGATGAAGTCAAGTACCACAAGTACTATCAGTGGGTGTGCTTCGTGCTCTTCTTCCAGGCCATACTCTTCTATGTGCCCCGCTATCTATGGAAGTCGTGGGAGGGTGGTCGCCTCAAAATGCTGGTAATGGATCTCAATAGTCCAATTGTGAACGATGAGTGCAAAAATGATCGCAAGAAAATCTTAGTGGACTACTTCATTGGCAATCGTGGACACCACAACTTCTACGCATTCCGCTTCTTCCTTTGCGAAGCGTTGAATTTCGTTAATGTCATTGGCCAAATTTACTTTGTGGACTTCTTCTTGGACGGCGAGTTCTCGACCTATGGCAGCGATGTGCTCAAGTTCACCGAAATGGAACCGGATGAACGCATCGATCCGATGTCGCGTGTCTTTCCCAAAGTGACCAAATGCACCTTCCACAAATACGGTCCTTCCGGTTCGGTGCAGAAGTTCGACGGTCTCTGCGTGTTACCGCTGAACATTGTCAACGAGAAAATCTACGTTTTCCTGTGGTTCTGGTTCATCATTCTGAGCATCTTATCTGGGATTTCGCTGGTCTACCGAGTCGCCGTCGTCATGGGACCCAAATTGCGCCATTTGTTGTTGCGTGCCCGCTCACGTTTGGCCCAAAGCGATCATGTCGAAAATGTGGCGAACAAGTGTAATATTGGTGATTGGTTCCTCCTCTATCAGCTGGGCAAGAACATTGACCCCTTGATCTACAAAGAGGTGATAGCAGACTTGTCGCACGAAATCGGCGAGGATCCCGACATGAACGATCAAAAGTCCTTTGAAGCTTAAGTAAATATTGCAGTGTTTAAGGGGAGGGGCATAGGCAGAAAACGGATTTTATACACATACATACACTTTGGTTAAAGGGATGAGAGTTGAGAGACAGACAGACCGACACAAGATGCAAATTACTCTTGGAAAAATTTATTGACAGCCGCGTACATTTTTAGCGAATTTTTTTACTTTTTTGTTTCATATTGAGTAACTGAACGGTATTCAAAATTTGATTTATTTAGTTAAGTATCAGAGAAGCATATAAAATCGGAAGTTTATAGGAATAGCACAGCAAGTCTCCCATTCGGAAAATGCAAGAGCAGAATAGCGGTTTGCAGAAATGTGTATGCAAAAACATTCGCTACATATGCAAACTGAGAAATAATACATAAACAAACGTTTTCAAATCGGCTCAAATTTCGCAGAATCACTCAACACATTCAAGTCAATCGAGCACACTCACACTACGACAGCGCATTTCCCCTGGTATTACGCAAATTTGTCGACAAAAACTCAAACCACTTAAGCGTAACTCCAGTGAGCAGCTGGCGACGGCAGCTAAATTCGGTAGTAGTGGTAGCACAGATGTGCGTTCGCAACATGGTGACATACAGGGTAGTGGTGGGGGCTGCTGCTGTTGTAAACCAGAAATACAATAACTCGTTTTACACAGGCATTTAATGTATTCTAAAATGAGAGCCATTGTGTAGAGATTTTTGTTCGCCAGTATAATAGTAAGAAAAAACTCGACTTACTCAAAAAATGATTGTGAAAACAACAAACTTTTCTTTTTTGCTTTTTAAACATTTGTTGGTTTAAATTTGAAGTATTGGTGTGTTGGAGTGCACTTCAAATCAAATTCCTTCATACTCGTGTTCATTCGACACAGAAAAAACAATCAAATTTGACTGAAGCCTATTGCATTCTTCACTCTCCCACTATTAAGATTATCGGAATCGTACTATTATACAAACTATCAAATGGACATCTGCTATGTGGGTCCCTCACGAGCAGCATAGAAATGTTAATACTGCAGTTCCCTACATAAATAGCATATAATAATCTCGTGTAACAACCGACGCTTGAAAGACTTGTATTCACTATATTAGTTATCATGTGACAATTCACGTTTTATAAACCCAGCAAACAAAAAGTTGATGTGCACAATCGACTAAATGTCAATATCAGTTAAAGACCTTTTTTACTGTATTTTCTTGTCTTATTTCGTTACTCTAGTGGAAAGGTTATTGCCAAGTAAACAACTGGGACAGATCAGCTTGAGTTTAAAATAATTTGGTTTTTGCTACGTAACAACGATCAAATAAAACACTTAAATATTAAAGTGACTGCCATATTGCATAGAGGATAAATATATACTGCCTGGGAATATCTGGTTTCATGCTTTTGCAAGTAGGCTTATTATAATTATTGATCAGCAAATTTTTATCTTAAATTTCTGTGCTCTAGAAAACATTGTTTTAGAAATAAATCGGGACTTCAATGTCCTCAATAGTTTCAAATTTATTTATTTCCAAATTTTTTCGAAATATTTAATTTCTAAATCTTCATTTTAACATTATTGCGGCCAAAAAAAGTAAATAATAGAATGAAAGAAATCAATTTGAAAAAAGCAATTGAGTCCGATTGGATTTCTTCTGAGTCGCTTTGACTTTTGATTCACACAATTCTCCTTTTTCAGTTTACCTGGTCATAGGTTTGTCTAAAAACTTACTGTACAAACAAATAACCAGCTTTCGTTCTAATGTTTTTCATATATTTTCGTTGATTCTCCATATTTCAAATTTTACTATGCAAGTTCCAGAGAACGATTTTCATTTATCGAAAACTGCTGCAAATTGTAATTCACCCTCTATGCACTTTACTTTAATTTAATCGTACTTCGTCTGGCACCTTGTGGGCCACCATGGGGTTGTATAATGCAGCCGGTTTTGAGTGCCTGAGCCAGAGTTTGAATTGAAAGTACTCTTGTGTAATTGAGTGCCTTAGAACAGGCGAGATGCACATTCAACGCGATTTAAAGAGAAGCAGGGTCGTTCGTCGTTATTCGTGTAAACTGCCGACTTGCATTGTCATGATTTTTTTCTATATTTCCCTTTTATATAATTTAAGTGAAAATTGACATGGCTTCGCGCATGCTTTTGTACTGCAGCACAACAACCACTGCAAAATTCGTTGCAGCTGCGCAAATCCTGCATTACACGAAAATTTCTACACAAAATTCAAGTAAGCTGCTTTACACCGCGCTTGCGTCTTACGCTTCCTGACACCTCTTCGCTTATATGGCCCAGCATTTTGGCTTTTCAGCTACTCTGAGTGTCTTCGCTGCAATACGAAAATATTCTATTTCCATAAGAAATCGGTTTACTCGAAAGTCTTTTGTGAAAAACCGGTTTTACAGGCTCAGCTTTTATTAGTTTACTCAAGCAATAAAAACACAAAAAAAAGACGAGGAGAGGAACAAAACCATAAAGTAACAAGTTCATGGCTGGAAGTGGCTTCACAGAACGAACTCTGCCATGCTTGGCTGGGCTGCTACAGTGACACAGCCAAGACAAGACAAGACTTGACTTTTTTGTGTATGTCTGCCTGCAGACGTAATGCGGGTTCAAGTTTCACATGTGCCTGCTCGGCGGCTACCTGTGTTGAATTAACAGGTAGTTGAGAACGGACCGTTTTAGGTAGCAACAGCAACGCAAAGACTCGAGTAATTGAATAGGTACGGGAGGGGAAACTAAGTTAATAGATCAGCACTGCCAAAATTCATTGTTATATTAGAATTAATTAAGCTGTACTCAATAATGCTGCCAGCGAGCTACCTGCAAACATGCAAAAAAAAAAATCATACAAAAAACCCGTTAAGTAGGAAGGAGTTGTTTGTAAGAAAACTGTTGAGTTACAACTGAAGAAAAACTGTTCAGTTGTGAATCAAGACCTGCAAAAAAAATGCATATAAAAAATCTTTTAAGTAAGAAGGAGTTGTTTATAAGAAAACTGTTCAGTTGCAACTCAAGACTGGCAAAAAATTCATACAAAAAACCTTTTAAGAAAGAAAGAGTTATTTATAACAAAACTGTTCAGTTGTAACTCAAGACCGGTAAAAAAATTCATACAAAAAACCTTTTAAGTAGAAAGGAGTTGTTTATGTATAAGAAACCCGTTCAGTTGTGAATCAAGACTGCAAAAAAAATTCATACAAAACACCTTTTAAGTAAAAAGGAGTTGTTTCTAAGAAAACTGTTCAGTTGTGAATCAAGGCCTGCAAAAAAAAAAAATTCATACAAAAAACCCAACAAATTCTTCACCAAAAATATGTAAATTGGAAATGAATCCAGAGATTGGTCATTTACAGATGTATAATTTCCAATAAAGCCTTGGAATCAGAGAAAAATGCAATTCTTAAAGATTGGAAAAAATCATATCAATTTCAGAACATATTGCCTCAATTATATATGAAAGCCCAACAGAATTGCAAAGCAGTAGATTTGAAAAAGGCTCTGAATTGACCTCGATCACTTTAATTCTGTCACATCCTGCTCTTGGTTAAGTTTTACGCTCGCTTTGACATAAAAACCGGATTTGATTGCTTGATTGTAGTTTAGAACAAGTTCAAAACTGATCAAATTATTCTCAAAAATCCAGAGAGAAGCACTCGTGAAAATTCTCTCCAAGAACAACAACAATTTGAGTGAGTTGTACAACAATACAATATAAAACAGTACAATGGGCATCAAACCTGAGTGTTTGGAGATTTTCTTCGGCGATTCCCCCTCCTGGTTAGGGGGGTCTAGTGTATTATACATTCCAACTATCATTATCGTGCCTTGTGGGCGTGATTTTTGAGTCCATTTCTTGAAAACGTTTGAGTATTTTTTCCACATGATTTTTTCTTAACAATTCAGTGCTAAGTTTGACTAAAGACATATCCACAATTTTTGACGCTAAACATCACAAGAAATCTATAAAAATTCCAAACTAACTTGGCAACATTCAACAAACAGAGGCAGCTCAATTGCATACAATGAATCCTAGAAAGTACAATTTTACAATAAAAACAACAACAAGAAAGAAGAAGCGTAAAAGACAACGAAAAGACAAATCAGTTGAATCGCCACCAGAAGAAATCATTCCTAAAATACCTAATTTAGACATTTAGCCAAGTATACAAGTGAGAAACTTTCAAACGATTTGCCTGCCATATCAGTAATAAATTATTTAGCATAGCCTTAAAGAGAATACTTTTCTTTTATTTGTTTTAAATTTAAAAAAATTAAAGAAATTTTTTTTTAATTATACACTAACATAGACGTCTTTTAGTGACACCCCTGCAGCAGCTGGGTTGGCGGAGGGCGACCCGAATAAACCGACAAAGTAGAGAACAATCCATTAGCAGCACAGTTGATATACATATTTCCGTCTCCCGTTTATCTTATCACGCAGGCGGCGCACTCACCGCGCACAAGTGGCTTGTTAGAATTTTGAAATCGTTTTTGTTGGTGTCGCTATTGTGACTATTGTTGTTATTGTTATTGATGTTGTTGTAGTTCTTGTGATTAGGTTCCAACAAACGAATGTGGACAATTTGAAATTCTACATTGTATAATGGCGATGATAGTTTGTGATGAAAACATCACACAAACAATATGAACAAACATCACAACAACAACAACAATAAGAGCAACAATAATAACTGACAGCAATAACTGCCAATAAGAATAACACTTAACCACATACGATGACAGACTCTAATGTCGAACGTAGCCCGCTAAAGTGTTATAATTCTCTCATACAAGTATGCCGATAGTTTAACAAAATATTAAGTAATCAAGAAGTTATGATCGCGAACGCCAGCCACAATTGGCTGCTGCCAATTAATGCCGCAATTAATCAGCAATTTAGAAGAAAAAAAAAATACTACTAATAATGATACTGAAAGGCAGGAGCACCGAGCTGCTGTTTGCCTTCTGCTGGGGCACTTGGTGGGCAACAATTCTCAACGCTATTCAATTCATTTGCTGTGGCACAATTGCGCGCATGCCTAAACGCCCGTGCAAGTGAGCGAGTGCCGCCGCAATGCATTATCAGCTCGGCATTTACCAGATTACTGGGGTAAATGCTACAAAACACACCAGTTCCACGATTTTAATTGAGCCTTTGATCAATTGCGCGTGCACATGTTACAGTTTGACTTGGGGAAAAATTAATAAACATTTTTGAAAACTATTTCAAAAATTGTGTTGAAAAAAACATGAAAATAATGGTAGCAACCCCGACGACGATGATCATCGTCTCCGGTTTTAATTGAATTAATTGCGCTTAATTGCCATAATATCGGCGAGCGTCGAGAGTCTGATTCTGCTGCGTTTGCTTAGCGTGTGAATTAATGAGAATGTGCCAATTTATTATTACACTTGTTCCAGCATTCGGAAGCGACACACCAAGTCTACAAAATTATGCGGAAAATTGGGCGCTCAATTTAGCACAGCATGCATTCAATGTGAGTACACAATGTTTAATATTTATATATCATAAAATTGCATATAAACAACATTCTACGGTCGATTGTCTATTGACGTCAGAAATGTTGAAAATACTTTGAATACTATTTTTCTGTTGGATGGATAAGCTTTTAGTCTCAGTCGATTGTGTTTAGAATCTCCTGGAGCTATGTTCTACAACGAAATATGACAAAATAAGAGGGTGGTGGAAACGAAAAAAGGAGTACGGTAGATGTGAAAAAGTGTGGTAGATATGAATAGGTGTGGTAGATATGAATAAGTGTGGTAGGTATGATGAAGTGTCGTAGATATGAACAAGTGTGCTAAATATGAATAAGTATGGTGGGTATGAATAAGTGCGGTAAATTTGATAAAGTTTCGTAGGTATGAATAAGTGTGGTAGATACGAATAAAGGTGGTAGATATGAATCAGTGTGGTAGGTATGAATAAGTATGGTAGATATGATGAAGTGTGCTAGATATGAATAGGAGTGCTAAATATGTATAAGTATGGTGGGTATGAATAAGTGTGGCAAATTCGAATAAGTTTTGTAGGTATGAATAAATATGGTAGATATGAATAATTGTGGTTGTGTGCTAGATATGAATAAGAATCGTAGGTATGAATAAGCGTGGCAGATATGAAAAAGTTTGGTAGATATGAATAAGTGTGGTAGGTATAAATAAGTGTTGTAGATATGAATATGTGTGGTAGGTATGAATAAATGTGGTAGATCTGATGAAGTGTGGTAGATATGAATAAGTGTAGTAGATATGAATAAGTGTGATAGATATGAAAAAGTGTGCTTGATTCACCATATTGGTATTCCACCACTTTTTCCCCGTTAAGAGAGTATGAGTATGGTAGATATGAATAATTATGGTAGATATGAATAAGTGTGCTAGATATGAATAAGTATCGTAGGTATGAATAAGTGTGGCAGATATGAAAAAGTCTGGTAGATATGAATAAGTGTGGTAGGTATAAATAGGTGTGGTAGATATGAATATGTGTGGTAGGTATGAATAAATGTGGTAGATCTGATGAAGTGTGGTATATATGAATAAGTGTGATAGATATGAAAAAGTGTGCTTGATTCATCATATTGGTATTCCACCACTTTTTCCCCGTTAAGAGAGTTTTCGATTTTTAGCGTCTCTGAGTGTTTGGTATGAACTTTTTCTATTACGATTCGATTCAATTGAAATTTGAAAGCTGCGTTAAATCATGATAAACAAGTGTGATAGATAAGAAAAGATGTGGTGAATGGAAAATTTTATTATTTCACCACTATTTCGCGAGACAAAATTTTGCAGTATTTTTATGTTTTTCTGAATAGGCTTTCATGAAATTTTTTATATTAAGATTCGAGTGATGTTATTTGAAAACTGGAAGGTGCCGTAAATTAGAAAAAAGTGGTAGATAATAAAAAAGTGGTAGATAAGAAAAAATTGTAGTGAATTGAAACGTTTAGTATGTCACCACTATCTCTCGAGACAAAGTATCCCAGTTTCTTACGTATCTTAGTGTATATTGAGTGCCCCTGAATGGCCTTTCATAATTTCTCATAGTCTCTTTGATTCTTTGCACATAAGTTTCTACCTCTTTAGTCTATAAAATCACACATCATACATATCTCTCGAGTTTCAGATAGTTTCTAATATAGAACGACTTGAGAGAAACTCGAAACTAAATCATATCGCTGAAGATATGATTGTGGACTGAATGTTTTTGCCTCTAATAAAAACATATTTATTTCCTTATTTTTTTTTGGGAATGAATAAAATAATAAAGATTGTTGTTCTTTAGTAGTAGAACACTAAAATTGAGCGAGTAAAATGAAAATGTGGTAGATTTCCTTATCAGATAAATGTGGTCGATTAGAAAATGTTTAACAATCGTTTGCTACACTGGTCGTAATAGACTAAGTCATACATGCGACTAACTGCCTCGATACACGCTTCAGCCATACATTTGACTAACCGGTGTATTCTGGCAGTGACAATCAGAATATGATAACAAGAACATGGCCAGAAACAATAAACGGTTTTTGGAAGTGAAAAAGTCACTAAACTTTGTCTCAAACTTCATCAACTAAACATGAAAACCTGCGTGTGAGCAAAAGGGCTGCTATGATTATAAAAGTGGGATGATAAACACAATTAGTTGACAGTCGGTTGAATTCTCCAAACATTGGTACAATTTGTATGGGATAACACTTAGCGAAGTCGTTATTTTTAACGAGTTGTGTATCGTTTTTTTTATACTAAGCGACTAAGCGACTTGGAATTATGCTGCCAAGTTAAATTTTCTATGGTTTGTACATTGAATACAACTTTTTTGAGTGTAGCCATCTTTCTGGCAAGCATGGACTTAGCGACCTTCATACCACAGCCTATTTGAAGCTGAGAATACCGTAAGACTATAAGGTTTCAGAGTATATCGGTATAAAGCAAACAAATAAATATATTTGCTAATATTTTAATGTTCATTTTTAGATAAAATATTTTCAAATGATAACACATTAGTGTGAATTTTTGTTTCGCTCATTTATAACTTATTATTAATTATCAATCTATGAATGATAATTAATTATTATCAAGCATTATAATGACAACACATTAGCAAAATTTGCTAATGAATTTCGCACTGACAGTATTATTATTAATTTGTATAATTTTTGTTTACTTTGTTGTTAAAATTTGTCTCAATTAAGAACGTGTTTATTTACCTAAATTAAATAAAACTGCTTGTTCAAGTAGTTATTGCATCATATATGTATATGTGTACATGATTAAACAATCTTAATTTAGATTGACTAACATTTTGGCTTAGCTGTAACTCTACTCCTTGAAATGCAAAAATTCAAATTGGTTCTACGGTGTTCAACTGCAAATACCATATTTCTTTATGGTAATCGAACACTGAAGCAACAAATATCTCTCATAGTATGAAGGCTTTCAAATACTCTCACAGATTCTCATCTTTCATATCGAATTAAGTCTCCTTCTCAGTACGCTTCTCAGTAGTCTCTTCTCTCTCGTTCCTATGCAAATATCAATACTTATAGAACAATATAAATATAGGATTACAGCTTGAATAGTAAAATGGGCATCAATATCTGAGAGACCTTCTTCTTCAGCTGTTCTCGGGCCTACCCCCCTATCCTCAGAAATTTTTATGAAAAGTTCATCAATGAAACAATAACTACAGCAATTGCAATGGATGCATCATTAAAAGTTGTGGGTGGGGTTATAGGGGTTTCTCTCTCGCTTATAGGAATTTGCTAGGAGTATTGATTATAAAGTGTTCTCTCTCTCATAGGTACATGCAAGGAGTATTTACAAAGAATATCTAGTAAACTTATTATGGATATATTATAAAGAGTTCTCTCTCTCTTAGGAATTTGCAAGGAGTATTTATTATAAAGAGTTCTCTCTCTTAGGAATTTGTAAGGAGTATTTATTATAGAGTTCTCTCTCTTTCTCTTTCATAGGTACTTGCAAGGAATATTTATTATTAAGATTATGCAGTTTGCTCGTTAGAAATTTACACTTGTTGATTTAACTAGGCTGGGAGGCAACATTTTCTCGTGCCCAGTTGGTCAACAATACACCAAAGAAATCAAGCATAGTATTTTCATCGTGAGCCGTGTATTTTCATATTACGATGTTACCATATTAACTTATTAGGTTTGGTTATAGGGCTCTCTCTCGCTCTCCATCTTTATCTCTCTCATATGTACTACCTTTCATAGGTATTTTGAAGGAGTATTCATATTCACGAGTATGCAGTTTGTTCCATGAATTTACACTTGTTGATTTAAGGCCGTTGCTGTGAGGTACCATTTTCTGATTTCCAGCTTGTCAATATAGTTTCACAGAAATCAAGTATAGTAAGCAGTTTCTTTGCATATAAGTCGATATTTCCATATCAATTTATTTACAAATTGTTACTTTTTAGTTCAGATTTTTTAAACAAAATTATTATCTCCCGCCCGGGCAAAATTTAAGACCGAGCTAACGCCTCTAAATTTTGATACTCTTTGGTCAGATCTAAAGTTAGATACTCTTTGGTCAGATCTAAATTTATATACTCTTTCGTTAGATCTCAATTTGTATACACTTTGGTCAGATCTAAAGTTAGATAGATGGTCAAACTCGGGCGGATGGTCAAATATCAGATGGTCAAATATCAGACACATTGAAAACTGTTGAGCTTGACTGTGTGCCTTTGGGATTTTTGACAGCTCAGAGATCAAAGCTGTCCCTCTCCGTATTTGTATTACCTGGCAGAGTTGCTACACTATGAATTCCAAGCATCCATTTCTTTACTCTCATTCGCGTTTTGGATTGTGACCGTAATCCTGGAGGTCCTCATATCTACGCTGTACTATTTAATCACAGTTTATAATTATTCTACGATATTTTCCCTACTGTTAATTATTCATTATATTTTTATACATATTTCATAAATTGTGTACGTAATTAATTACCTTTTTTTGTTTGCTCTTTTCTTTACAGCTGCTCTTTTGTGTGAACTTACGAGTGCCAAATCAATTGAACAAATAAATATTTTCCACATATTTATGTAGACTTAATAAGCGAAAAGGTAATTTTAAGCCTAAAATGATTTCAAATCTGAATAAGTCTTCAGTTATCTAGCGAAGAATACAATCATTAAAAATATAAAAAAACATATATAAAAAATATTGCAAATTGTTGAAAATTTACCAGAAAAGCACAAATTTTAAAAGTTAACATTTACAAGAAATTTATACACACATAGATATATACATATATACAATTTTTATCACACCTGAAACTGTTAAAATGTGTGTGGGCATTCTGGAAAGGACCACAAAATCAAGACGAATTTCATTTCTATTAGATTCTAACTAATAAAATATGAAAAATATATATTTATACATATAAAAAAAAAAAAAAATAAAACGAACGATTTTCTATAAAAAAAGAGAAATGCAAAAAATATATATATATATAAAAAGAAATATAATATAGAAACCTTTGAAAATTTTTAAATCGAAAAGCAAAAAGTTTATTATATTTGATGAATTTTTATCATACAAAATATTTAAACTAAAAATTATATTATATTTAATAAGAGTTGTGATCATTGATTAAGCAATTAATAATTATTGTAACCTTAGCAATTTAGTAGTAATTAAATGAAAATATATATATTTTTAATACTATATACATACATATGTTTAATATTTTTGAGAGACACTTTTGAGCTGCTCCGATCTTGAAACACTTTTTGAATAAATAAAATAATTAAACGCATATATATTTTATTTTTAGTTATGAACAATTTATATTTATGTATGCTTTTTTTTTTAGCATTAGTTAGTTTTTACCTTAAATATAGCGCAAATTTTAATATTTTCCAATTAAACAAAAACGAAACGAAAAACAATTTATTTAATTACAAATTTAGTAATTTAGTAATAAAAAATTGCAAAAAACACATTTTCATTTAACATTTAGTTCATTTGACTACCCAATTAATTTAAAAACAATTACTTGTTTAGTTTCTAAGCGCTTTGCATAGGTAGCAATTATCTGAGAATGCATTAAATTAAAGACTCAAAAGCAATAAAATTATTATACTATACTCGTACATATTATTATTATTTTAATTTCCACCCACAATAAAATGATTTTAAAATATTATTACTACTTATAATTATTTTTGTAATTGTAAACAAGCGTGAGACGTGTAATTCTGGTTAATATTTTATTTTATTTTTTCATTTGTAATAACGCTAATTAATTTGTTTATAAACAGCATACAATATTGTTAGTATTTAAAAACGATGAGTTTTAAGTTAATAATGAAAGCGAACATTTGAATAAAGAGGAACAACTATTTTTCATAAATTCGTTTGGTTTTAATCAATAACTTAGGCAAAGTAATCATTTTATAATAATAGTAATTAGACTGGTGTAATCTAAGTACTGAAACAGGTGTCTATACATCTTAGGCAAATAGGTGTGACTGGCCTATAAATATACTGAGTTACTCCGACCATCAATACGCATCATTTGACACTGATATTATCAAAATCAGTTGAGAGGTACATCATATCTCATTTCAGTTGAGAGTTATATCTCATTTCAAAGGTGGGTGCTTGAGTCCCTCATAGATATCCTAAGCTTGTATCAGTACTATTCCACGTCATTTCCAACATCTATAGTAATCTTTTGATATGCAAGCTAACCAAATCTGTCATGCGGTTTCTCTACTTTTTACGGAAAATGGGAGTGACTCATTCTTATCTTAAGTCAATGAGAGTGCCGTATATCTTAAATCAATGAGAGTGACTTATCCCTATACTCGTATATATTAAATTGATGGGAGTGACTTATCTCTATATTGGTATATCTTAAGGCAATGAGAGTGACTTATCCCTATACTCGTATATTAAGGCAATGAGAGTGACTTATCCATATACTCGTATACCTTAAATCAATGGTAGTGACTTATCCCTATACTCGTATCTTAAGGCAATGAGAGTGACTTATCCCTATCATTGTGGACAGTATGGAAGTAAGGGTGGAACATCCAAATATAGCTTAAGACCTTCTATGAATAATTTGACACCTATATCAAATTAAATCGGAGGAGCGGCATCCACATTTTATGAGTTAATTATGTCAGTAGGGGTGATAGGGTCATCATTGCGATTCAACCAAAAGAGTGACTTATGTGGTTCCTACTGGACGACACGCCGCAGTGGGCATGCCCTCATTATATACATACGATATTTGATACCGACAGGCATACCAGCAAAATCAGCTCAACAATATCTGTACTTCCAAAGGAAGAAATAAGAGTGATCTTATATCCTAATATAGCTAATAATTTCCCTCTTTCTCTGAAGTACCAATATTGTATTGAGAAGCGGTGAGCGCCATCCACCTTTAATTCTGCTAAGCCGTACTTCGGTAGTACTCTTCCCTTTACTACATATATGCTTCTTCCATTAGTCAAATATTGGCCCAGTTTCATTAATAAAACATATGCATTTAATCATCAAAATCGCCTTCAAAGTAGCCTCACTCTGAAGCAATATACTTATGCCAACGATTGACCCAGTCATCCATACAGTTCTTATAGGCCGATGCCGAGATGGCCTTTAGTTCCTTCTTGATTTGTCTTTTATGGCTTCGATCGAGTCAAAACGTGTTCCACGAAGTGGCAATTTCAGCTTTGGAAACAGGAAGGAATCACACGGAGCCGAATCTGGGGAATACGGAGGTTGTTCGATGATATTCGTTGAGTTTTTAGTCAATCATTCATTCACAATGATAATCTTATATAATGGTGCATTATCGTGAGGCAAAAACCAGCTGTTGTCCTTCCATAAAGCTGATCTAGTAAGACGAAAACTCTCGCATATATTTTCTTGAATTAAAACTAAAATAAAAACACTCCTACCTAGTTATCATAATCCACTCTAGATTGAAATCGTCTGGACACAAAATCATCTTCATATAAAATCGAATGGCGTGTCATACAATAAAACCATGCTTGCTCAAGTAATTATCAACCACTTCTCGGGAACACTCCAACATCGCTAAAAGCGAAAGCAAGCGTGCTCGCTTTCAGGCTTTTAGTGGGTCTTCCATTTATTTGTGTGTTTGCTTTATAAACAAATGACAGAATTTTTAAACAAATATTAAATCATAAAAATAAAAATTGTTGCTGAGCAAAGTCTACTGAACTTTGCGGTTGCGCTTGCCAGCAAGCTGCGCAGGCGCAAAGTTCGAAGATAAGCAGTTTTGTTTGTAAGCATTTCTATGCTGGATTTCTAATTTGTAAGTCGGGACAAGTTCTTTGTTGAGTTTTGTGTGAGTTTTTTTGTGTTCACAATTCTTTTTTATAGTTTTCTGTGGTCTCATGCTATCTTTAGCTGCCTTTTCTAGAACAAAGCAAACATTCTTCGGTAACTGTAATTTTATAAGCCGTCGACCCATATAAAGGGAAGTTAGTTTCTGACTGACATTCGAGTATACTCTAAAGTTTCACCAGCAGTAAGATGAGTTGACGCACACACATATACACACACAAACACACACATCCACACAAACCAAGTTTATAAAAATAATGAATTTGTTACTATTGAATACTGAAGCCCGCTTCGCATGTCGCTATTACGCCCAGTCACCGAATCGAAAGTTTAAATTCCACTTGTGCCCCATTAAATGGCAGCAGGTTTTTTATTTCAAAGTCATAGTTTTGTGGGGAGTCAAATTGCTGGTAGGATACTCGTCTATAGAGAAAGGAAAGTGAATATCAAGTAGGTTTGTTTTTTGAGGAGACATCCAATTTCACTTTCACCTGGAAGAATAGTAAAGAACTGAAGCAGGCGAAGAAATCGTCATCTCATAAATATCTATGTCTTAAAATCCTTTAAAGTTGAATTTTGGGGTTCCTTGTATACTCAAGGCACATCTTACTGAACCCAGTGGCATCAATACCACCAAATCATATTTGGTTTAACCGGAATTGACCCCGGGTGTCTGTGGTATGGCAGCAAACGCCAGGACTCATTTTATGTAAATATTCAGACTCGTCTCTTTAGAAGGCATCGAAGTGTGCAAATAAAATATTGGAATATTGAGCCACATTTATCTAAAAGACGTCTCAGTGTCCGCACATACAATAATGGAATACTGATGTAGGAATATTCAGACTCATCTCTCTAGAAGACATCTCAGTTTCTTCACATAATATATGAGAATATTCAGATACATCTCTCTTGAAGGCAAATTTGCAGAACTATTCACTCTTGTTTATCTCTGATATACATTCTTCTTAACATCCCGTTGCATCCACCATTTTCGTCCACGGACGAGTTTGTCCCGTAATTTACACCTTCTGTTGGTACTCAAAGACAATACACTAACCACAAGTATCACAAGGCTCTGGAGTGAAAGCCAAAGAAAATTCTGTATCTGACTTAAGCATCTAAAATGTTCCATTAAAAAAACTCAAAACTTTTACTCCAGAGCGTTGAGTGTATTACTCAAATCATAGGTATAAAGAGGTATAAATTCGCTCTTGAGTGAACGTTTTGACTTATATTTCTTATTGAATTCACAATTCAGCCTAGAAACACAGGATTTACCACCAAATATCACTCAAAGCTTTCACTCCACAGCGTTGAGCTACAACTTGTTAGCATATTATACAAAGTATACACATGAAAAGGTATTAGGTCACTCTTAACTGAAAGCTTTGAGTTATACTTCCTCTTAAATTCAGCCTTAGAACTGATAAATTACCACCAAATATCACTCAAAACTTTCATTCCAGAGCGTTGTGTTACATCTGGTTTGCATATTACTCAAAATATAGCCATAAAGAGTTATAAAGTCACTCTTGAGTGAAAGGTTTGAGTTATATTTTGTATTGGCTTCTCAATTCAACCTAGAAACATTAGATTTACCATCAAATATCACTCAAGACTTTTATTCCACAGCGACTTAATACATGTCCATATTTGACTGCACATTGTCTCTGACTTGATGTGGCGAATCCCTAGAATTTACTTTTGTTTTTGACTCAGAGACTTTGAGTGTGAATCATACTGAGATTCACAGTTGTAATCATAGTTAAATGGTGTGAATCATACTCAGTTTCACAATTGTAATCATAGTTAAATGCGGGCCTCAAGCTCAAATTGTGCTGTGACAAACGCGTATAAAGAAGTTTTCATTGCACAATTTTCCGTGAATTTATGAAACAATGTTATTTCATATTTAGTATAAAGCCCAAAAAATTCTAGCAATATTATTTGTGTGATTTACGAGTGTGCCAATCAGAAATCTCCAAAAGAGGCAGTCAGCGGGAGATTCTTTTGCCCAGTTTCCCACGCTCTGAATTTATTTGCTCAGAAACCATTCAACCATCAAGTCCATTTGTTGTAGTTTCTTTTTATTTACATTCAGTTAGCACACCTTTTTATTGGCAAATGAACACACACACTCAGTTATATAAACAGACGGACACACCAACAGACGGACTCAAATATGTTGGTGCTAATAATAATAATCTCGGCTTTCCGTTCTTATATCTCTATACGAGTATTTAACGCTTGATTAATTTCGTGTCTGGCACAATTTCAAATGTACACATTTCGACAGTATTTTTTACACCTCTTTAATTACACTAACAGCTTAATTTGTCGCCGCATCTGCCATATAAGTGCTCCTAATAGCTGCGGATACGGTAGCGATTCTTCGCCATCTCCATCATTGGTGCTTCGCAATATGACCTGGAATCGAGTATTTCGAAATTGCGGAAATTGTTTCAACACTGCCATAATTTGATGAAATTTTAGTAACAACAACCACAGTTAGTCTACGCTTTGTGACTAATTTCCAGTTCCACTTAAAGTCTAATTAAATCCGGACGCGTATGCGTATCTCCACCAGAGCTGCGAGTATAATAAAATCGCGCTTCAGGCATGATTCACAACAGCGAATTCAAACTTTATTCATTCATAAAAGCAATTTTATAACTATTGTTGTTGCTGTGGTTGTTGTTGTTGTGGTGCTGTACGAATTAAAGCTAAAGTTGAATTTTATGTTTGTCAGTGGTTCACGTAAATTAGGTTTGTGAACAATAACTTTTCTTCTCAATCATGTGTTCGCAGAAAGTTCATTTCATTAAAATCACAAGTTTCAGAAGTTTAGTTGCGGCAGTTTGGTGAATAATTGAATGTTAAAAGTAAATACAAATACATGAAAATTATCTTCTCCTTCTTAGTTTATATTTGGAGTACCTTTAGAAGATACCTAACAAGGGAAGGAATTGGGTCCTTAGCTTATAAGATGAATGAAAATGATCTTCTCCTCCTTAGATTATAGTTGGGAACCCTTAACAGGGAAGTACAAGGAGTTCAGAGCTTTAACGAATGGAAATTATCTCCTCCTCCTTAGTTTATATTTAGGGTACCTTACAAAAGACCTTTAACAGGGAAGTAGATGGGGTTCAGAGCTTATAAGGTGAATGAAAATTCTGTTCTTCTCTTTGGTTTATAGTTGGAGTATCTTTAGTAGACCCTTTACAAGGGAAGTAGATGGAATCAGAGCTTATAAGATGAATGAAAATTATCTTCTCCTCCTTAGTTTATAGTTGGAGTACCTTACAAAAGACCCTTAACAGGGAAGTATATTAGGCTCAGAGCTTATAAGATGAATGAAAATTCTGTTCTTCTCTTTGGTTTATAGTTGGAGTACCTTTAGAAGATACCTAACAAGGGAAGGAAGTGGGTCCATAGTTTATAAGATGAATGAAAATTATCTTTTACTTCTTAGTTTATAGTTGGAGTACCATACAAAATACCCTGTATAAGGTAACTAGATAGAGATAAAGCAATCAGATCTTTCCTGGTCTTCATACTTCTAGTGTTTTCGAACTCATACTAATACTAAGGTTCAGATTACTTCAGTTCGACAGGAAGTCCAAGCAAATTATCACTCATTATATCACTCATATATATCATTTAATCTTGCAGAGCCCCAAGAACCTCTTGGCTTTTGTATGATATCTATTTATGCTGCCTTTCTCCCAGTCCACTGTTACGGGTGCTATGGCGAGTCTGGTGGAGTTGGTGAACACGATAGAAGAAGTGCCCTCAGCGAGATCATGTTTGCCGATCTGAATCATGAATCTAATCTGAATCATGAATATAAATCTGAACAGAATTATGTATAAGAATCTGATCTGAATCAGGAATATGAATCTGAACAGAATTATGTATATGAATCTGATCTGAATCAGGAATATGAATCTGATCTGAATCATGAATATGAATCTGATCTGAATCATGAATTTGAATCTGATCTGAATCATGAATATGAATATGAACTGAATCATGAATATGAATCTGATCTGGAGCATGAATTTGAATCTGATCTGAATCATGAATTTGAATCTGTTCTGAATCATGAATATGAATCATTTGGTTCACTTATTGAGGGCCATCAACCAGTGCTTATTAGCTTACAAACATTAAATTTTAAACACATGTTTAACATGTTTGAAGCCCAGTGAAGTACAATTACTCTTATATTTAAATTCAGTTCTGCTGAGACACTCGCAGCAAATTGATTTAAACTCTGCAATTGTTTAAGCCTGCGTCCCCAATAAGTGGAATCATTTTTATCCAAATGCACAAAGTGCACATTCAATTATGACCAATTTAGCATGTGTACCGAGTGGTGTGCGTAGGAATGGACTACGCTGCTGATTGTGCGTCATAGCGTCATGATAAGGGGAAATTCTGTTTACCGAGTTCATTAAAAAACATTGTTCAGGCAAACTTTTTAATTGGCTCCCTTCAGATGCGAGAGCAACCTGAGCGGGACAAGGAATTTATTCAGTTTCATCCAACTCATTAAGTTTCTGAAGTTTTTTACGGGTCAAATGATATTATGGGTCAAATGGGGTGCTGGTGTACCATTCAACTCGAAAATGTTGATAAACTCTCTGAGGCCATTGACATGGCAACAGTGGCGTACTTGGAAAAACATTTCCGAAGGGGTTCAGTGCTCAAATACTTGTTTATTTCGTTCAAAGTTGGTGTTTCTTTTTTCGGCAGTAGGAGGTTTGTAGCCCCCAAAATCAATCCATGGGTGACTACATTGTCCCATAAAACTTGCTTTTCAACCAGAGGCAAATCGTTCTAATGTCTAATAACTGTCATAACAACGTAGTCCTAAAGGTGCAGAGTGACATGAACAGAATCCAGTAACTCACGATGAGTTGATGCTGTTCTGTCACTAAACGGTTTATTTTCTGTTGCTAAATTTTTGTAGATTCTGTTGCAAATGCACTGGATTCTGTCCCTGTTGCTGTAAATAATAAGGATACTATTAAAGTAAATTCAAATGACGTCATACCATGGTAAACACTGTTCTTTTTAACATTCTTGACTAAACACGAATAATCGTGGCATGCTATAATGATCTTTCAATAGTGTATGTCAATAGTGAAGGGTCATCAATGAAAAGTCAGTAGTAAAATATCATTAAGGATAGTTCATTAATGAATAGTCATTAGCGGAAGATCATTATTAATAAGTCTTAAGCGAAAAGCCATTAGTGTTATTGTGTCTTTATTTCACACTATGCAAATCGGAGAGTCATAAATGACTAGTCATAAATAATATTATCTCTTCTGCACTAATGGAGCTAGTTCTATAGTAATATGATTCTGCTTTTGAGTGTGTGTGAGTGGGTTTGTGTCCCTATTGAAGGCATGGAATTTGGATATTCCCGATCGTGACACCTTATGTCCGTCTATCAGTGCAGGTCCTCCACGCTCTCCATATATAAATTGTGGCATCTTAGGTATAATTCGTCCCTTGCGATACAGGATCACCAAATTTTTATGGTCGAAATATTTGTCGAAGGCTTCTGCAAGAGTGATCCAGGTGTTTACTACCTTCTTATGCAAGAGGTTTACTAAATATCCAATCATTTTAAGAATTGTGATTGCCTTGAAAAACATCAATTCTAGTCCACTGGAAACGTTCTCATAAATTGTTCGGCTTACCGTGGAGGTGTTTTCAGAGCTTGTCAGAGCTCGAATAACCCATAATAATAAATAGCGGCACACATAGCACACGTTGTTGTTGTATGTTGTATGTTGTTGTTGTATGTTGTTGTTGTATGTTGTGTTGTTGTTGCAGTTGCTGCTGTTCTTGCTGACATTAGAGTCTCCAGCATGCGCTGAGACAGTGTTTATCAAATCGTGCGATTTGCAAAGATAGCCAGGCACTCACCAACAATGCCAGCGGGGATTATGCAACTCTGATGCACTCAAATAGTCGTGTATTTGCTAAATCATTGGTTGCAATTGCAACAGCGGGCGACAAGCTTAGCCACTTGGACCCGCATTGACGGAGAGCGGCAGGCGCGCAAGTGCCGCTTGTGTTTAGATTGGAAATTAGCTCGTAATACTTGCAAATAAAAAATGGCCTCTACATCAAGAATGACAGAGAATGACAATTTATAGCGGCTTGACCTTGGACCTTGACAGTTGACTGAAAAAAAACAAAGCAAAACACACACACACAGACACTAAGCAGTCTGCGTATGTGTATAAATACACATACCGGAGGCGGTCTTTTGAACAGAACCAATTTTCGCAATGTGGGGTTCATTGCTGCTCATATTTTTGTCATTTGGTTTTTTCCAGCAGCAAAAAATTCAATCAAAATAAATTAAATGAATGGGTAGCTGAAGCCTTTATAAGCTTGCGTAATACCGCCCACTCTGGTGTAGTTTACAACAATTGTTCTGGGTGCAATATTGTCATTTGGCAAAGCGCGCATATTTCTATGAATCTACCTTTTAATCCATTTATCAAACAAGAATCCTTTGAAAATCTGTCATCAAATCCTTCAGTTGATCCAATCTAATTTTTCATCTATTGAGGACGTTTGTTGGGCGGGAGAAAGCTGGGATTACTTTCAACGAAAATGTCTGGCATTGACTTGTTCAGGAAACTTGTGGCATCACACTGGGCCCATACATTTCTTATATATGTGTATCTTCTGGCTGTGATCTAGAATGCCAATTAAATCTAAACCTTAAAACAGTTTGAAGAAGGAATCCAGTAGAATAGGCCAAAGTCAAATTATCGAATAGTCTGGAAACAAATATTATTTTATATCTGATTACATCGCAGAGTATCTGGACATACCGAAGGTAACCTGCCAATATTTCTCGGTAGATTTAGTTTAACTTTTTTTGACTATTAGAACCAATGACATCTGAAGCTTATAAAGGTATCATGAAAAGGGTACTTGAACGCTTTTGACCAAATTAACAAACGGTACCGTCATAAGTGTCCTCTGGGTACTAATGGTAAGAGGTTCGGGATAGCCTCAAATGATTTCTGTAGGAACAAGAGCCCAACAAGCATCTGATATGTACGTGTCCAGCGTTGTTCACAAGGATATACGCTTTCCTGAATCACTACTTTCTGGACTCTTTGGGAGACATTCCAAATAAGAAAATAAGCTCCATCAAGAAGCTCCAAATGACTGGACTTTTGGAGCGGAATGGGACCTGTATCTAATGCGGTATCACAAAGGGTCAATCAGGGCCTAAGTGTGTCTTTTTGGCGACCACTCAACCTACCTACTACAAATGAGACTGCTGCATCTATAAAAGAATGTGGTTTGAGGAACTGTTCTGACATTCCTCTTAGACGTATCGCCCATACCAGTGTTGTAAACAACCCACCTGACATCACGGTTTGTATATGTTCTATACTCATGCTCATGGCTATTTTCGAGTTTCCGCTGACTACTTAAAGTTCACGGAAATGTTCCAAACGGGAGCTTATCAGCAAACTTGCCGCATTTTCAACATTTTCACAAATTATCGCCTTAATTTGTTTGTTTATTGTGTGTTTATCGAAAATAGTTTTGAACCTTGATTTTAACTGCAGGTTTTATTGCGCTTGCAATAACACTTGAATGCATATTTTTACATACATATTTCAAGTATTCTCGCACATGCAAATCCAGTCAAGTCCAAAGTGAGTAGAAATTAAATATGAGTATGGCTTGATTTTGATATACTGTCTGGGGGACTACACAGATTAAATTGCTGACATGCGAATAGTGTTGATGGGAACTTTGTTGTTGCATGCGTAACTCTGCCGTTCTTAAGTAGATAATACTCTGATCTCAACTCTTATCTGTGGTCCGCATGCCGAGCGAGAATTCCCCTCGCCAGCGTGTCCGTTTCTGTTTTTGGTGTGAGTAAAGTTCAATAAGTGTGGAACAGTATTTCACCCGCAGTTGCTCAGCGGGCAGCATTCATTTCGTAGTCGTATTGACATTATAAACAATTTGTATACCAGTACTTGCATCATCAGCACCAATGACCATGTCCACATTTACTAAAACATGATAAGAATTATGCGCGACTTGCTTTGAGAAATGTGCCGCATATTAATTTGTAGAATGTTTGCCGCTTTATCAGAGTCTGATACAAGTGCTGCGAGGCTGTTTCTGTACGAGTACTCGTACACAAGCAAATAAAATCATTTGGAATTGAGCGCATGCAAAATTCAGCATGTCTGAGATGTGTGTTCATGCCTGTCGTACCTCTTGGTTAGATACTTTTTTAGTGCCGACTGTTGTTCTAATTCTGAGCTATGCACGAGTACGAGCACATTGGGATACACTGGAAAATTATTCCTTTTAGTAGGAAATCAGAAGGCAGTTATAATGGAGTATTTTTTGGTATACTCGTATACTATTTTGCTCCGAAATGTTCATCTTTGGCCTGGAACTAAGAATCAAACTTTGGAGATGATGGCAGGGAACTGCTTTATTTTCACCTCAAATTGCTTAAAGAATATATGATTAGATTTTTATCTAATCATATATTCAAAGTAGTCATCTTTGGTGTGGAATTATCAATCAAGCCTTGGAGATGACGCCAGAGACTTGCTTTCTGTGCACTTCAAATGATTAAGAGTATCTATTATTAGATTACTGTGTAATCTATCAGTCTTCTCTGGTATCAAAGTATTCTCTTTTAGCCTGGAGCTATGGATCAAGTCTT
Organism: Clusia tigrina; assembly: GCA_920105625.2. Taxonomy (NCBI): domain Eukaryota; kingdom Metazoa; phylum Arthropoda; class Insecta; order Diptera; family Clusiidae; genus Clusia; species Clusia tigrina. The sequence continues at coordinate 180,975,360 of OV050033.1, forward strand.
AGAGATGATGCCAGAGACCACTGCAAATTATTAAGAGTATCTATTATTCCATATTTGTGTAATCTAGGAGTCTTCCCTTGTGTCAAAGTATTCACCTTTCGCCTGGAACTGCGAATAAAACCTTAGAGACGATGCCAGAGACTTGTTATTAAGGATCTATTATTAGAATATTAAGGGATTTGGCTGTCTTCCTTGGTATTAAAGAATTCAAACTTTGCACTGGAACTACGAATCAAGCTGTAGAAAAGTTTCCAAAGACTTGGTTTATTTTTTGTTATATACCCAGAACTCTTCTTCTATACATTAGTTCATGCCACTGTCAGACATACTTCAATTATAAAAAGTAGAGTGGATCAGATGGGGGTTATCTCGCTACCACTTCTAAGCAGATTAGTCCACTCTAGGTCCTAACCTCACACTTGTGTATTAGCACAGAAACATAAGCGATAGTTGCTCCAACATTAACTGACTCGTGTCTTGGATAAATCCGGGTTTAAAAGCAAATATCAGCATAAATTAAAGAGATCCCAAACATATAATCCTTGATTTTCACCTAATTGACAGCACACAAAAATGTGAGTATCTGGGGTTCATCAGTTGTTCCACATGGAATCGTCATTCCAGTTGTTGTTGGGAGCTCATTCATCGACAGGTCCATTTCTAGTGTCTATGCTAGTAGAGGCTCTACTGATCTCTGAAGACATCAGTAAGTCCAACTCGGCAAATTTGTTCAATATTGAATCATATGTGACCCTTTGTTTTCCTTGGAACTGTAGGATTAATATATTGCACCATAGGTACAAATTTGGGCTTTCCGTAAGACTTTCTGAAGGTTGCAGAAACTCCATAGATTCCACTCTTTGAACACACCTTCGGCGAAGTTTAACTCGGCAAAAATTTTATTATTGACGATTCCGTAAGACTTTTTGGAAGTCAATTGAAAGGAAATTGAAAGGATACACTATAAAGTGTCGCCTAAAGGTTTTTCTGAAACCTAAACTCTCGTTGATGATGGTGGTATCATGATGTTGTCTTCCAATAAATGACAATCTTGTGATACATCTTGTGATAAGACCAACATTAAGTCAGTTTGTTACATTGTCAACATGGAACTTTATTAATATTCTACTCTCGCAAGTTCTCTTTTCTCTCTCTCTCTCTCTTCATGCCGCTGTCTCGCATTTTCTCTCCCTCTTTCTTCCACTCTATTTAGTGCTACAAGCTTCTTACCCATAATAATATTCATACAGAGGCTGATCGAGTTTTCAAATTTTATTATGACTCTTCATCTCAATTGGAATACGTCCTTCTTCAACCGTTTTTTTCTGAGTGTATTCATCACAGTGGTTAGTTAATTTTTTGCTTTTGTTGAGGAAGTCTCCATGTCGCGTGGTTTCATTTAATGAGCGGGAAATTGTATACGAAGGCGTTTGTCATAATTTACACAAAATTATGTGATTTTTATTATTTTTTTTGTCCCCGTCACGGGTAAAAATTTTAGGATATGGTTTTCGAGAGACATACTCGTAAATTTTCCTAACTGAGGCACGGTTCACTTACACATTGTTAGGAACGTGTTCGTGTCGGGTCAGGTCAGCATAACTGGATTATGACAAGTGTCAATGCGAATGGGCAGCGGAAAAGCATATGAATCAGTCAGTTGAGGTTGTTCCGCTCCGTGGATTCAAGTCACAGTTCAACTTGAGCAGAGATTTGTTAGTAAATTTCTCTAGGGAACTATGTACGCGGATAATTCAAATTATAATTAATGAAAGACCATTGATACTGTCTGAGCATTTTAAAAATTTTGTTGGATTTTGTATCAGCATAGACGCGCATTCATAAACGCCATAAATATAAATGATAATATCTACAATTTTAAAGACTCCTTAAGGAGAAGAAAAAAAGCCAAGAGAAAAAAAACGAAGTTATGCAAATTTTTTTTAAGTATACCCCCCAAGTGGCATGCGAGGTTATGCCAAGCGCAGAACCTAAACGAAAATATAAAAGAAATGAAGAAAGAAAGACACCAAAACAATCCACAATTTTTTGTTTATAATGAGGCTCAGGCACAGGCCCAGCCAGCGAAGCAGCCAACCAGCATCTCTGCGGACTGTTTTGCCAAGCGGCTCCATTCCTTTCACACTGAATCATCAGCGAGCGCTGTTCTCTCTGTTGGTGTACATTGCACAATCCCAGGAAACGAAAAGAACAGCGGCTCAGCATTGAGCAGAAGATGAAACTGCCAGGTCTAGAGCAGCCCAGCGTAGAGACTCTTTTCTGTTTTATATCTTTTATTTTTATTTTTATTTGCATTTTTTTCCTTCAAATTCCTTTTGTACCAAAGGAAGAAGCCAAGAAAAAGCGAACGTATTGCTCGGTTTTGCTTCACTTTTGCAACTTTGGCTGCAAACACGCAGCGGAATCATGCTGCAGCAAGAAGCGAGCGGCAGATGAGAAGAAGTCTGTGCTGCTTAGGGCAGCAGCGTGTTCCACACTTCGGCGGGTTTGTTAAACGAAATTTAAATGTTTAAATCGCTGAGGAATTTAAACCATGATTTAGTATAAAGCCAGGTTCATGATACGCTCGTACAACGCAGAAGTTGGCCGCACATTTGTACTCCTTCGTATTTGTTTTTTACTTCATTTCTATTCTGTTGGGTTCAGCAGTGGATTGGGTACAAGTTGTTTATGGACTGCAGGCACGACTACTTCCAATTTCCAAATACAACAAAAAACAACGCAAAAATAATGAGAAAATCCAAAGCAACACAAAACAGGCACAGACATTGGGAACCTCAAGTCTGGCGGTACATTGGAAACGTGCCATGTATAGACTAAACAAAATGTGACATTACGCCTGAACAAGGGAAGCCACTCAATTAAGAACAGTCCAATTTGTGGCTCCACGAGGTCCTAATTGAGACCGTTTGGCAGTCTCTGAAAGCACGCAATTGCCCATAAGCAAAATCTTGAATAAAGCGAAGAAACTTAAATGAAGAAGAGCCGCTACGTCTCGATGGAAAAATAACTAGGGTCGTGAGTGTCCCAGTTATCCTGAGGCTGTATCATCACTACTAATTTCTTTCTATATTGATAAGACGGTATTAATGTATCATCGAGAGATAGTTTATAAAGTTTATTAAGGAGTGAAATATGTTCAGGAAGAACTGAGTTCCATTAATCGTCACGAGTCAAGGTGAAATGTGGAGATAGTGATTGAGAAGAACACGACGATGAAAACTTGAAACCCAAGTAGCAGTGAGGATCAAAACTGAGTGAAAGCTTTGTTCAAACACTCACAAAAACAATTTCATCCATGGAGGTAGAAGACGATATGACCAGAGAATTCCAGTGATAGCAGTGATAGAATTCCAGTGATAGCAGTGATATTGCAGTCGTGGAGAAAAGTATGTGTTTATGGTCAAACAGAGTCAAAGTAATAATTCCTGCATCAGAAGAGTTTCCCTAAGTTCACTGGATTTTTACCTCATCTTACACCAAGAGATAATTTTCTGGAAAATTTTTTGTTTCCGAGTACAAAAAGGTGACGGTTTAGATTAGTGCAGAGTAGAAGCGTAGTGGCCTACTTACTACTTACTTGTAAGGTGCTTCAAAATAGCTTCCCAAAAATTCTGGATGAAAAAATGATATTCGTAGTCATGAGGAGGAGTGGTATGCAGGGAGATAATGGATAAAGTTTAGATGTAGGGATTTCTTTCATCTTCTTAGGTCCTTACCTATATAGGCGTTGGTAATGTGTTGAACCTGTTAGAGTTATAGTCACATACAAGTATATGAGAAGCTTTGGACCCAGATTCAAAGCAATAGGCAGTCAATGGATAATGTTTAGATGCAGGTATTTCTTTCATCTTCTTACGTCCTTACATATACAGGCGTTGGTAATGTGCTGAACCTGTTAGAGTTATAGTCACATTCAATTATATGAGAAGCTTTCGACCCAGATTCAAAGCAATAAGCAGTCAATGGATAATATTTAGATGCAGGTATTTCTTCCATCTTCTTAGGTCCTTACCTATATTGGCGTTGGTAATGTGTTGAACTTGTCACAGTAATATATACATACAAGCACATGCGAAGCTTTGAACTAGGATTCAGAGCAAAGGCAGTCAACGGATAATGTTTAGATGCAGGTATTTATTCCATCTTCTGAGGTCCTTAACTGCACATGCGTTGGTAATGTGTTGAACTTGTCACATTCACATTTACATACAAGTATATGAGAAGCTTTGAATTAAGATTCAGAGCACTGTTGGGATTCCCAATTAAGTAGGGGCACGCCCTCATATTGCTTGCTAGTTAGTAGGCCTTTTAGGCGTGCGCCAGTCCGCCACTGTTGCCATGTTACAACACTTTCACCACTTAACAAGTGTTCAATTGTGCGAGTAACAGCGGCGGCAGCAACAATCGCACTCACTTAATTATCAAACGCCGCATGCACGATTTGTGTGTTTGCCGGTGTTAATTATGAACGCATGCGCATGCCTTGCATTCAAGCGCTGCTGCACCCCATTACCAAAGACATAATACTAATTGCCGCGACTCACTGCATTGCAAAATTGCAACTGCACACAAAATGCTGAGCTATGTGGCAAATATGCTTTAAACAGTTTACGTCCAACACCAAAAACTTAAATATTGATTCGTCGAAGTCGTGTTCAATCGCCGCGCACTCTGTCCATACAAGTCAGGCTGACATGCAAATTGGCCGATCCGTTCTCTCTTAGCTGTGAATAATTCGAGGCACAACTTTCCATGATTTCGTTTATAGACAAATATTTGATATTTATCATGTTTGTTTAGTTTTTCGTATTTCGCCATTTAAGGCTGGACGAGCGTTTACAGCGCACTCACGAAATAAAAGAAAAGATTGTGCAAATTGGAAATGCCAAGCTGGAAGGTAGTAATGCCATTCACAAATAAGCCAACACTGGAGAGGTAAACAAATATTAAAAAAATTTATCATTAATACAATTACAATTACAATTACGATTACTTAAAGCCGCTGTTTGCCTCTGTGATTTGATTTGCATTTCTAGTGGAGGGTCTTAAAGTAAATGTTGAGGCTGGGTGGATATTGAAAGCGGTTCAGGAATGTTGAACAGTTCCAGATTGCTACTGGCATTAGTTGTGAAACTCTGCATTATGATTACATAAGTCGGGTTGGTATGGCATTGGATAACACTGTGCAGGATTAGTGCTCCTCCTTAGAGACTTGGTTTCTTAGTGCGTTCAATGAAAATCAGAAGATTATTGATATTAATTTAAGAAAGTTTTTTCTTGCTTTGGAATACGCCTCCAAGAATATCAAATCCTCGGTTTGAAGAATTGTACGAGTGTTATATATATAATCATGTCATCAGTGTTTCGTAGTATCCACCTCTTCTTCACTAATACAAGTTCTACCAGAAATGTGTCCCTCGTACGCAGCTGGCAGGTTTAAGTATCCATTCACTGCTTTGGAAGTTTGAGTTATGTCGTTAACCTCCTTGTCACTAACCTCCTTGTTGTAAACCTCCTTGTCGATAACCTCCTTGTCGTTAACTCCCTTGTCACTAATCTCATTGTCGTTAATCTCCTTGTCACTAACCTCCTTGTTGTAAACCTCCTTGTCGATAACCTCCTTGTCAATAACCTCCTTGTCCTTATCCTCCTTGTCGCTAACCTCCTTGTCACTAATCTCCTTGTCTTTATCCTCCTTGTCGCTAACCTCCTTGTCGTTAACCTCCTTGTCGTTAACTCCCTTGTCACTAATCTCCTTGTCGTTAATCTCCTTGTTGTTAACCTCCTTGTCGTTAAACTCCTTGTCACTAACCTCCTTGTCAATAATCTCCTTGTCGCTAACCTCCTTGTCGTTAACTCTCTTACCAAAACGCATTCTATTGTGAATATCTTAGACACGCACCTGGCTGAAATGTGCATATTTGTCACTGGTCTCTGTATGATTGTGGGTCACCATAGTGGACCTCCTTGAGTATCATTGCAAATGTCAACGCAATGCATCTCGACGGCATGTAAACGCTTCTGTCATTCATTCAGCAACACTTCTCAGTTGCAACGTGTTATGCAAATTGGTCATTGGAGATACAAAATAAATTATAATATTTAATAAGTTAATTAAGTCAACTGGTTTGCACATTCCAGCAGTTAAATGAATATAATTATTACAGTATAATTGTAGGTCTATTGAGTTTACTCGACATTTCCTAATCATGTGCTGCTCACTCAGTTAATTACTTACTTTTAATACAGATCAATTCTAACATTTGTGTGGGTATCTAATATTTTTCATATTCAGTATCATTCGTGCTCGGGGCCCTCTTGACTATGACAGAGAATGCACCGAACAAGGGCGACGAAATAGAAATAAGAATGTCTCCTGAATTTTTAGCTACTTTATGACCTACAAATCACACATTGCTCAAAACAACTAAATTGTATATTACTTGCTTCTGGGGTTGTTATTCTTTAAGTCGGAGTCTTTGAGTACTGGTACGGGATCTTTCATTCCCGAATTAAGAAATTTAAAAATTTCATGAATCTATTAACTTTCTGATGAGATTTTAAAATTTATATATCGGAAATGCAAGATCCCTCAATTTATTCCTCCAAAATAAATGAATTCCTGTCGGAAATTAACCTGACGAAGATCTACAGATGAGACTATCCTCATCTTTTAAATAAATCTGAGCATCACAATTGATCTTTCAGGTTAAATAAATCTAATATAATTAATCTGACAAAAGATCTACAGATGAGACTATCCTCATCTTTTAAGTAAATAAGGACATCACAAAAGATCTTTCAGGTTAAATAACTCTAATCAAATCTATATCGGAAATGGAGAATTCCATACCAATCCGACTTAAAGGGTAACAACCCCAACATTGGAAATTTTTTCTATTACTTTTACTACCAATGAAAGGAAAATCGAAAAAATGTGAAAACAGAACACATAATTTCCGAACTAATCGCTATAAGAATCCCAGAATAAAAATATCCTGATCTTCAGAAAAATATTGAAAGGTGTCAAATCATACGATGTGGATCTACATTGATTGGATCTGAATAGAATGACGTCAAACTTTTTTGAAATCACGCGTCTCTGTATAAGAAGGTCGGGTGTACCATTTGTGTATATTGATGAAACAACTTACCTTAAAAGCCAATCTACAACAAACGGAGCACACAAATTAAATTGATAATTTGCATGAATAATTTCCAACAACTAGATCTAGTCATGGTTAATACTATATCTAATTATAGTTCAGTATATTATATTATTGAAGTCCATGTCTATAGTTATAGTTCTTGTATGTCCATGTCTATAGTTCTTGTATGACTATACTTCATGTCTATAGTTCTTGCATGATTATAGTCGGTGTCTATAGTTTTCCATGACTATAGTCCATGTCTTCAGTTCCTGTATGACTATAGTACATGTCTTCAGTTCTTGTATGTCTATAGTTCATGTCTACAGCTATTGTGTGACTATAGCCAATTACTATAGTTCTTGTATGACTATAGTCCATGTCTTCAGTTCTTGTATGTCTATAGTTCATATCTTCATTTCTTGTATGTCTATAGTCCATGTATTTCGTTCTTGTATGTCTATAGTCTATGTCTTCAGTTCTTGTATGTCTATAGTCCATGTCTTTGGTTCTTGTATGACCATAGTCCATGTCTTCAGTTCTTGTATGACTTAGTACCTGTCTCTAGTTCTTGTATAACTATAGTTCTTGTATGACAATTCTTAGTGAACACTAACTTAATTGACTGAAATGAACGCTCCAAAATCTCCTGTGGTAATTTTATTGGAGTACAAACCTGGTAATCCAAAAATGAGGCTCGTTTGAGATTATGTTTCTACAAATTCTGGTCAACTTTGGAGCTTCCATTGGTAGTTTGATTTAAGGTTCTATGTTAACTTAATTCAATATGAGGAACCAAGCCTTTGTATAGAATTCGTCGTGTATGACAAGGTAAATTCTCGGCCGAAATTTGGTTTGTAATGTCATGTAGACTATACCTAGCGGTGACAGAATTATTTGATTTATTAGATTTAGCGATGTTATAACGTAATGAAGAACATAATATTGCTTGATATGATATGTTGAGATGATCACTTTCTGAGTTGTAAACTTAAACGATGTATCAGCATTATTTTTTTGCTTTTGTGACACATTAATAAAGATGTCGGTAAGTAGGTCCTTCTTTCGTTTTATGCCTTTATATCTTTACAGTATGCCTCTCATCATTTTCTCTCATAATTTTGTACTATTTTATAAAATAACACATCTTTCGAAAATTAAACATTAACTCAATTGTGTTCTTATTTGCTCAGAATCCGGTATCTGCGTTTTGCTATAGCGATTTATATTAAACTCGGACATATCTTAACATGATCGTTTCAGAGAATGTGAGTTTTCATAATAACGCTGAATAGTTTGTAGTCTCTGTTGGTCTCTGTAAGTTTCCATGATATAATGATAATCCCCACAGTGTATTTCTGTTAATACAGACATCGACCAGTTTATTTATGGTGGGTAGAACAAAGAGCTACCACATCGACATCTTCCAAAGCTTTATAAATAATCCATCTATTGAAGTTTTTTCCAAACGTAGTAATGAGCTAAAAGCAGAATAGAATAATCAAATCACTTGAAGCAAATTTGTTTAATAAGCACCAATTTAAAAGACATCTCAGAACAGGTAAAAAAACAACACGAATATAATCTGGAAACACAAACTGAATGATCAATTCAAAATAAAAAACAGAATCAGAAACAAAATAAGTAAAGAAAGAAATACCAAATGACCACTTTTTTGTCAAAAGAGCCGAGTCAAGTGAAATTTCCAAAAGCAGCAACAAATCAAATAAATTTATGGCGACAGGAAAGTAATGAAATTTCGCAAAATATTGCGAAATAAAAAACCCAAAAGTCGTGGTCATTAAAAACAAGAATTTTAACTTAAAAAAAGTAAATAAAAAATGCAGCAAAATAAGAAAAGAAATTGCAAAAAATAAATAAATGAACAGAAGAAACCAAACGAGGAGAGTTGTTGCGGTTGAGGCTGTCGAGGCAGACTCTACTGATGCTGCTGCTGCTGCTGTGCTGGCTACTTAAACCGTTTCGAGCGCTGGTGCTGAAATTGCTGCTTCTGCTGTTGGAATTGGAATTAATTAAACGCCTTTAAAACTCAATATTTCAAAGCTGCACACACGGCCGAGAAGCTGCACGCGGTTCTGCCTGCGCGCGGCTCTTCAGCGGGCGCTTGGAAGCGAGTGAGTGCAAAATGAAGCCATGTCTCTGCGATTATGATGGCGTTAACATTTAATTAAAAATATGATTTTAAAAAATCGACCAAACAAGAAATAGAATGGTAGTGGCAGAAACGAGGCAGAGCAGTAGCGGAGTGCGTAACAAAAGACTTAAGCAGCGAACTTTTTGCTGCTTGCCTGGGCACTGAAAGTGGCGAACGCCGAGGCCAGGGCGCCAGTGATATGACAGTAAGTGGAAGGCAGGCGGCGTCCAGTTTAGCCATGAAATATGAAAACATTTTAATTGGTAGTTTATGTGATACAACTAACAACATGTTCGCCCGGGTGTAGACGGCTGGAAAGGTGGGCATAAACAGTTCATTTGAAAATTGTTATAATAAATGAGGAAATGAGACGGCGGCAACACAGTAGCTCTCAAGCTCCAGCACTTCAGGGGTATTAATAGGAGGTACTCGCATTTGATGGGGAAGGAATTTAGCGAGAAGAAAGTGAATTGCTATCAAGGCGTGGCTTTTCTTTTTTTCTTGCAAGGTTTGAATGCGAGAACGATGACTATATATCAAAGTGTGGTTAAACCGAGGGAATGTTAGATGACTATAGGGAATGTTAGATGACTATAGGGAATGTTAGATGACTATGGGGAATGTTAGATGACTATGGGGAATGTTAGATGACTATAGGGTTAAAGCTGTTTATCAGCATCCTCTGACATTGCATTTGCGACGCATCTCGTTGATAGTAGATTTGTCTCTCGTGCTCCTCTAGGACTTTATCAGTTTCACAATCGTCAACAGCGCCATCTAGCATGGTTTTTGCAAAGCATTTACTAAGTGTCTAAATTTTGTACCATTCACATTATAAACGTAGATCATCTACTACTACTTTCGTGAAACTATCACTGAAACCGGCTTAGAATCCGGACACCATGGCGATTAATAAAGACTTCCAAACAGATGGGCATCAAAATTGGGGTTCTTCGGTAATCTAAGAATTCTTCGAATTATGGAGTTCGCTTGCTCTCACGTTTCCACACCCTACTTTCTTTGCCCTATCCGTAAAATATAAAAATAAATAATTTTGCTGCCAGTTTCGTAACTCGTCTTTCTCACAAATCGCTAAAATGACATGAGGTTGTGCTGGTTGTTGTTGTGCCACATTCCAAAATGGCTGCACTGCATTGTTGTTGGTGCTGCTGGTGCTATTGGCGCTGCAGTTATTTTTAAGTTCCCTTTTTTGTAGTTAGCAAATTCCTCTGCGTCGTGCGGCAACAACTTGAGACATACACCAAGTCGGTTCAACTACATGCGAGAGGCTTCTTTTATGGGTTGTGCAAAAGGGATACATTTCTATATAAGCCATAAGTTGCATACAACGTACCTCAAAGCACACACACACTCTCACATATACATGGGCACATCATGCCTATACACCGATTCAGGCACATAAATTTAAGTGCATAAAAAAGCGGCCAGACTGGTTTGGTTGCAAGCGAGCTTAAATGCACAAAAACGCATGTGCATGTTCATATGCGGCTCTGCGCAGGCGCAGCATTCAACCTGAACGCGAAAGCAACCATAAAACTTAAACTTTGGTGCTCGAAGTGCTGGACGACATTTTTTATGTGAAAACCCACTCAATTTTCGTGTGCGAGTACTCGAACAATATTCGTCGTTTAGAACAATGCATTCATGCGCCACCAACTCTCACCCAGCTTGAAGTGCCATTGTGATTATCTGCGCGCCCCCAGTTGAGCTGGGTGTGTGCACAGCCAGCGCCGCCGCCTCCGCCTGCACACCCACACGTCGCTTTACAATTACAAATTTGAAGGGGGAAAGAAAATATTCTCACGATCTTTTCAACTTTGATGGACGCACGGACTTGATAAATGACTCGAAAACGTAGAAACACGTTATGTCTGTCCACGCCGCTTTGCCATCATGATAATGACGATACTGATGATGATGACGATGACTCAGCAGGCAACCGTGCTCTACATGCAAGCGGTACTTGCTCCTTTACACCTACAAAAACACAAAATTGCGTTGATTATATTCGCATTAATCTTGCCACGAAACACAAATTGTGGAAGCTTGCTTGCCACATGACTTCTTGCTACAATTTTTGGTAGCCGAGCAGCACTGAAATACAAGGGAAACGAGAGTAGCTGGACAAGCCAAGGTAGCCGCATGAAGCCACTGCACTTACACGTACCTTCAGACGAATACAGACCTGGAGCTGTGCTGGTGTCTGTGTGAGGGTCCGTTGGTATTGCTGTTGCTGCTGCAGCTGGTAGCAACACCAATTTAAATTTATTTTGTGGCATTTGCCGAATGGGGTCAATGTCAGAGTTGAAAAAGAGAAGTGTTGAAAAATTGCTTCTGTAACACTAGTTGCAGACACAATGAAAAGGTGTAACACGCCCATTTTTGTCGGCCATTGTAATGCAGTGATCAGAATAATATTTCCAAGCATATTCCGGATTAAGGTAAAGGTGAATTCAGCCGCCATTTTGTTCTTCTGCGTTACATCTCCCAGGAGGTTAGAGAGAAAGAGTGGGAACACGTCTCTGCCCATGCAAATTACTCAAGACAATAGTGATAAATAGAGATTGAAATATACGTAGGTGGGTTTAGTAAATAGCCTCGGAATTAATAGAATTTAAGACGCAAGTCGTGAACGAAGCAAGGGGAAAGTTTTCCTATCAAAGTAATGGCAACGACAAACGAAATTCCAGATGGCGCTGATAAATTGGTTCCAAGCTGTCGTGTAGCAGAGACAGAGAAAACTAAATATCATTTCAGAGACTGAGAAAACAGCAGGTCATAGCAGAGACAGAGACACATGCATATCGTAAAAGAGACAGCGACAAATGCGTATCATAGCAGAGACAGAGAAAACTGCACATCATAGCAGAGACAGAGACAAATGCATATGATAAAAGAGATAGAGAAAACTGCACATCATAGCAGAGACAGAGAAAACTTCATATCATAGCACAGACAGAGACAAATGTATATCATAGCAGACACAGAGAAAAGTATATATCATTTCAGAGACAGAGAAAACTGCATATTAATATCATAGTGAAGTTTACCATAAGGAATTGATAAATTGAGCAACCTTCCTGGATAAACTCCGAACTATTATTATGGAGCTTTTATTGTAGAATTCAGGTCTCTGTTTTTCAATCAACAATCAAGTCTTTAAGGTCGAGTAGACTAATATTGATTGTTGAAATACTAAAGACCCAGAAAATCCTCAATTGATGCTTCAGCGACCTTTGAAACTCTCGTTAAATGATTCCATAGTACGCCAATTTTCTTATAGTTCTTGTAGTGGAAACAGTTCGTGGCGTCGCTGGTTCTTAACAGATATGCTGGTAAATCATCAGTAATAAAGGTCACCAAAGATATGCAGAAGTCGCGGGTCGATGCATGTACCAGTAAATAACAGGTCACTTGCCGAAGTTCCAGAAATTCACAGGTCACTGGTCATATCTATTGAAAAATCGTTCATCACTAGCAAGTGTCGATTCGACAGAACTGTTCCGCCCGTGCTACTACAGACATTTGGAGCGTAGGTGAACAGAATATGATTGTTTCCTTAAATTTTGAATGAATATACCATATTTTCTCCCCTCTTTCCGGTCGTCCGGAGCCTATATCGAGGATATCAATCGATCAAAACGATTTAATGAGATTTTAAAGAGAATTTTTTTACTACCATTCCGTCATATCTGCCAAGAACAATTTAATTCGCTGCAGAGACCCAGGAACAGTCGAGATAGAGATAGTGAACTTTTCCTGGTGAATCGAACACGAATAAGGCGGAAGAAGGTGGGTCTGTCGGCCAACAAGGTAACGGCGACAGTTTTTTGGGATGCGCGCGGTGTCATTCACATCGATTACCCTGAAATGGGTAAAACGAGCACCGGCGCAAAACGACCGCATTTGGGGAGGGAAAAGGTTCTCTTGCACCAGGACAATGCACCGGCACATAAGTCCGCAGTCGTAATGGCAAAACTGCTTGAATTAGGTTAGGAATTGTATCCTCATTCAGCATATTCTCCAGACTTAGCCCTCTGCGATTATTTTCTGTTTCCAAATATGAAGAAATGGCTCCGCTGTAAAAGATTTGGGTCGAATGAAGAGGTCACCGACGAAACAAACGCCTATTTTCAGAGCCAGGAGAAATTGTATAATTGGCAGGACATCAAAAAATTGTGGGAAACGTTGAAGACTTTCCTTTTCCCATATTTCGAGACTAATTTTCTATTTCTATATTTCCAGACTAAGTTTATTCTTCTATATTTCTGGACTAAATCTTTATTTGTTATATTTCCCGACTAATTTTCTTATCCTATATTTCTAGACAAATTTTCTTATCCTATATTTGTAGACTAATTTTCTATTCTATATTTCTAGACTCATTTTTTGTTACTATATTTTTCTTTTTCTATACTTCCAGACTAATTTTCTGTTTCTACATTTCCAGACTAATTTTCTGTTTCAACATTTCCAGACTAATTTTCTTTTCTATATTTCTAGACCAATTTTCTTTTCTATATTTCTAGACTCATTTTTTGTTTCTATATTTTTCTTTTTCTATACTTCCAGACTAATTTTCTGTTTCTACATTTCCAGACTAATTTTCTTATCCTATATTTCTAGACAAATTTTCTTATCCTATATTTCTAGACTAATTTTCTTTTCTATATTTCTAGACTCATTTTTTGTTTCTATATTTTTCTTTTTCTATACTTCCAGACTAATTTTCTGTTTCTACATTTCCAGACTTATTTTCTTTTCTATATTTCCAGACTATTTTTCTTATCCTATATTTCTAGACTATTTTCTTTTCTATATTTCTAGACTAAAACTTTCATAGCTGTTCTGTTGGACACTGCTGAGGGCTGCAAGCGTTGTTCCCTTTATTTGTGAACAAGTTCGTCATTGAATGATTTGTTCAGGTTGCTTGAGCATCGCTGTAATTTGTAATATATTTTGTATTAATTTATCAATTTCACTTTAATCGTTTGTTGTTGGTGTAATTTAACCTCTAATTTTCCACAACTTCACAAAGGGAAGCGCTAATTTCCTATTTACATGCATCGCGTGCGCCCGAGACTTATGTCGCTCACTACTGTAAAATTGCTCGGCATTACTGCATCCGCGGGCCTGTCGTCGCTGGCCGCATGCAACTAATTGCAGAGCGACTTCAAATGAAGCATGCGGCAGCACACGGTTTAATTATGCAATTCAAGGGGCATTTTGTTTAAACATAAGTGCCGGAAAATTGACAAAAATTGCTACGTAGGCGGTGGTTTTAGTGACCCTTTACGGGGAGTTTTTATTACCTTCGTATCAAGCATTTTGGCCAAAATTTCACGTGAGTAAGCGAGAGTTTTGTGCGAAAAACCGCAGAATGATTTGTGAAGCCAGGGCGGCGATTTAATTTATGTAAACGCTGCTCAGCTCTGTCGGTACGTGAGGCTTTGCGTGTCAGCAGGAAGTGCTGCGAAGATGATTCATCACAGAGCACAGAAAAGTATCTATTATTTTGTGTAAGGTCCGTGGCCACGAGCAAAATAATTGCCAAGAAAAATCGCATTTGAACATGGAATTGTGCGGTATCAAGTTCGCTGCTTAAATCTTTTGTTCGTCCGCAGTGGCAGCGCCCAGCGACGCCGCTTGGAAATGCATTATTAGAGAATCAGCGGCATTTATAGCAAAGCAGATTGCTGACTGCCACAACACCGACTGCAGAGAATTGCCATTAATTAAAAAATGTATAGTCTTAACATTTAATAGACTTAGCTGAAAGTCAATGCAGCTCCACACAAAATCCATAAAACGAGGAATTGTATGCCACTGCCGGGCACGTTCAAGAATGTCGCAGACGATGATCTCGGCCTGACGAAGCCGCTCAAGCTCCGGTTTGAGTGCATTTAACTTGGTATCACTAAAAGTGCAAAAAGGCCAAGAAAAAGGAACAACAAAAAGAGCAATGAAAAGAACTTGAAGCTGCTGGAACTGGTTTTACATGGTGGCACCAAACCACCAACATGCCCGTAAATGCAAAAATGCGAAAAATCAAGTTTTGCATTTTCCTTTAAATTTATTGATTTTAGTTTAGATGGCGGGGCGTGCCCCACTCGCCGCAAAGGTGTACTTGTTATGTATGCATACGTGGTAGCTGGCCGTGGTACGTGATGCCGCTGCAGTCATTTTGTGATATAATTCTAGTTAAAAGAAAACACACAAAATTTACACTTGAGCAGTGAAGTTCTGAACAAAAGACTCAAGCAACGAACGTTTTTATATTGTCAATTTCAGAGGCCCCAACTAAGTGCCGTAAATCTAAACACTTCTTTATTGCTATTTATAAATATTTTCCATTTGGATTGTTGCACGTACAGCTTCACTTTGATATCGAGCTCCTTTGGCTTCGTCAAAGAGGAGAAAAATACTGGTATGTGAAGTGGGTGCGGCGCTTGAAATGGCGTCCCCATGAAGCCAACTCATGGTAACCGCAACCGCAGTTTCATTTAATACAAAACAAACTCACTGCACACAATGCTTTCACACTACGTGGCTTATTAAAACGTTTCAGTTTAAATTTATACAATAATTTCACACATTTCCAAAAAGCAGTCGATAATTAAATTTAAAGACGCGTGCGAACTGACCAAAAATGGCACTGACATATGTCCATATAGCGAAATTGGTCAATGGGTACACAGCATGTCTAAGAATTCTTGAATTGTATGACAGCTTGAAGTAGAAATAACGCCTTTTACGTAGTAGATTCGTAGTCAAGGCATGTCGAACAAACAAACAAACACAAAGCTGCCTTTTTAGTCAGTTGCTCAAATCCAAATTGTAGTGGGCAACTGTGGTGCGACCGAAGCGGTGAGTGGTGGTCCATTTAAAGCCTGTGCACTTGGCATGAGACACGCACTTCAAATCAATCAAGCATGCCTGCTAATAGAATCAAATAATTATCGAAGGTTGTTGATATACAAATTATTTCGTTATACCAAATAAATAACAGTCATGCTGGAACTGTGACGATGTCCGCATTCAGCTCATGGAGCGAGTGTATTCGCATTCCATATGCTATATTAACGCAAGAAGAGTAAGTATCTTAAAGATATTTGGATGCTGAAACTGTTTTCTCTTCGTTAATGGCTGGCTACCATGTATATGTGACATATAGTAGGATGAGCATCATGGAATATGTGTGAAGTGCTAGTTTTATATGTCGAGAGACAAAGATGGTACTCCTCATAAGAGTTGCTCGCCGCTTGACCTCCAGATTGGCATTTTGAGTGGTGTTGACGTTGTTTTCTAAGTAGTTGGATGCTATAATTGCCTCCAAGTTGTAGTTCTCAATAGTGATGTGGTGTCTCAGACCTAGGGGGTGACACGAGGTAATCGTGTTGCCGTCGTTCATTGTCAGACTCATTCGAGGCGATTCATATACCAACCGAGAGTTGAGTGTTCGCGTGTTCATGAATGAAGTTTATCATCGTATTTAATTAGAATCAGAAATTATAATTAATGGAACCACTAACTGCTTCGCCTTTTGTTGTACAAACTTGTATTTGAAGTCACAAGATATTCAATATCCAGGAAATTTTTTTTAAATCTGTAAAGATCATACTCGAAGGGTTGTGGGTTCAGACTCTGCTTCTTTGCTTTTTTCTAAATCTGTTTCTCTTCGAGTCGAGGCCTTAGTTGGTAGTACTCATTCTCCCAACCCCTTGTAGACAGAATGAATGCAAGTGCAAGGTATAATAATAATAAATTCGTAACTAATATTTAAATTGTTCTCAGTGGGATTAGGAGATCCATTGTTTTGTAAATTCAAATTCCAGTGTTGGTACGGGCACGCCAATTTGGAATAAGGTGGAGTTGATATCATCAACATGTGGAAGCACCAAGACACGTTTTGGAAATATTGTTAAATTCCAGCAGTTTCGTCGATCTTCTCCATCAGCAAGTTGAATAAAGCGCTCATTAAGGTATCACCTTGTCCCACACCCAGTTCAATATTAAACGGAGCGAGGAGAATCTTCCAGATTTTCAGTGCAGAGGGTGTCATTATAGTCAAATAAGTTTTATGGGTAACATACCAGTGTGTGATTTATACACTTCTTAAAATTGTGCAATGAAATCGTTGCATTTTGTATTTAAAGGCAATGACCGACGGCTGCAGTCATTACGAAACAAACCACCCAACATCCTAATTGAGACTCTCGAAGTGAGTTATTACCAGTATTGGTTCAAGAGATCTGGAGTAGGTAGTGTTATCAAGGATAGTTTAAATTAGCTTAAGTGCAGATCCATTATTATACAAGCTTTCTTTCTTTGGACATCATCATCATCGTCATTTCCTCTTTAAGTGATGAAGTAATGAATATTTTTATATAGATTCATTGACACTTATTTGCGATTATTGTTAACAGAGAGGACTGCTGTGTGGCTCCATTCGGACACATATGAAATGCAGAGAATCGAGCCATTAACCCAGTTCGTAGCACTTCAGTTTCAGTTGTATGTCGACAACGATTGTTGTTCCCTCTAAATTGAAAATAATATAATTGAAAAATGTTTTGTTGCTACTTTTAAAGTAATTTAAATATTGGATAAACAATAAATCTGGAATTATAAGAAAAATTTATAAACTAATTATATATAGTAATTATATACTATTAACAATATTTAGGAAGTAAAGCTTAACAACATTGTCGCACATTCGCAGGCATTGTAGTTGCCTGCTCGCAGCTCTCTTCTGATTCATTCGTCTTTATTGGAAGTAACTCCTACATGCGCACTTGAAATTTGCCCGCTTTAGTAATGTATTTGACGCCTTTGAAGGGTTTGTACTTTTCCCCATACATGTCCAAGCGATTTACTTTCAGTCCGGACACAGCCAATTGCGAAATTGTGAACTGCACATTAATGGAGGGATTGGAGTCGATATTAGTGCTGCCAGGAGTAATTGAAACCTGAAAAAATCATTATTTAATTAAAGACACATAAATATTTACAAGCTACGCAGCATACCGTGCCACGTATATTTGGCAACTTGGACACGTCAATGCGGCCCACATCCCACGACAGAATTTTCGACACCGAGTCAAAAGTATATTTTCCCTGATTGGGTACCAAGATGCAATTCAGCACACATTTTGGCATGGTTATCTCGAGCTTCACTTTATCCACAGTGCGTCCCAATGTTGTGCGTGGTCCCACCGTCAAATCCAGACGGCCCTGCTCGCCTGTCTTGATCGAGAAATTGTGCCGTAGGTAGATTGGTATGGCTACAACTGATTGCGAGCTGATGTGGTACGACATAAGTCGGAAATTACCATCAGGCGGTATGAACGAGAGTATACGTTCAGATTCCCAGCGTTTGAAACGAACGCACGGGTGAAATGATACATCGTCAAATAATCGAGGATTCATGAAGGATAGCGTCAAATCAGGCATGCCAGAAAGCTTGATGCAACAATCAATCTAATAATGGAACAATTTAAAAAGCTCTGCAGCAATATAAATAAAGGCACACTTAAAGAAACCTTATGCAAACGTAGAGTAGCGTACAAGCAACAGAACAGAAGTTCATCCCTAGTCGTGTTGAAATTTAACTAAGCTTGGCGCTACTGCACATTACAATACTGTGTCTTCAATTGATCCTTAAGTATTACTTACATATCCCTGTATCTCGCTAAACACAGTTGAGCCTGATTTGTCGATAATGGCATCCACTTCCTCAATCACATCGAAATAGGCTTCATTGTTGGTGTAGCGTACACCACTTCGTCTCCACGGTATGGCTGATAATTGTCCAGATGGCAAAATCGTGCTCACACTAGTGTAGAGTAAAGATCAAGCACAATCAGTACACAATTTATCTATTACTCACTTGCTCTTCCCCGTGACGCTGTTAGCGATGGTGCGTAGTATATTGGGAGGTTTGATCAACTCTTTCAGAATATTACTTTCGGTTGCCAGTGGGAAACCATTGTCTAGCATCTCATCCAGTAGCTCATACACCACCACACAGTTCTCCTTGATGATCGACTCAGAGCAGTCGCCAAAGTAATCCTCGAATGTGTCAATCACACGGTGCAGAAATTCAATCACGAAAAGCGGAGGAACCTCTTGCTTACAAGCGGCCATCAACGACACACCATGACGCTGCACAACGATGAGATAATAATGGGGCGTAGCTATCACAGGCGCCACATCCTAAAAAAGATAACAGTATCTAATATGATGTACAATCAAAATAAGCATGAATTTCTTACTCCATATGGCGAATTAAGCTGAGCATCAAGAAAATAGTCGCACACGGAATGGGAAACAACCGAACGCCAGTGCTTCTCCAGGAAGACGTCGCTTAAGAGGATAGAAAGATATAAACATTAACTTATTTTAGGAACACTTGCTGCATTAACTCACCCGCTATTATTTACTATAAAGAGACTGTGTATCATTATTTACAACCTCTTCAATTTCACTTAATCTGCAGTGATTTCTCCAGCCAGCAAGCAAAACAAACTGTCAAACCTGCCGATTAGCAGTACCACTACGAGCCGTCAGAGGCGCTGCAAGCATCCACCAAGCAGAGTAGCGAGCACAGGGCAGTACGCATTTTGGCAGCTTATGACAGGGAGCACCTCTTAGAGGCTTATTGCGTTATATTCGCCATCAGCTGTTCTCCATCGGCATTTTGTTTATCAGTGAGAGAAGTGAAAATTATTCGGTCGCCCGAAACTGCAGTAATCGCGTTAATTAATAAAGAAAATTCAGGTTTTCAAATTTCACACGACGTAGTACTGTCGGCACAATGGGGAACAAGCAGATTAAGCAGCACCTGGAAACCGCACAAAAAACTGGCGTCCTCAAAATTTCGCTACAAAGGCTGCAGGAATTTCCGCCGCAACTGAAAAGTTATCCCAACGTTCTGAAGACCCTGGACTTGTCCGAGAACCGCTTCGAGCGCATACCCGACGAGTTGGGACGCTTTACGCTGCTCAAACACATCAACTTGAGCGGCAACAAACTCACCGATTTGCCCGATGTGATCGGCGAGCTGGCGCGGCTGGAGGTGCTGTTGGTGATGGACAACTACCTGGCCCGAATACCGAAGACTCTGGCCAATTGCAACAATTTGAAAACGGTTAATTTAAGTCACAACCAGCTGAAGGAATTCCCCATCATGCTGTGCGGGCTGAAACATTTGGATGTGCTGGATTTGTCTCGCAACCAAATTACTGCAGTACCTGATGATGTGGGCACTCTGTATGTGACGGAGCTGAATTTGAATCAAAATCAGATTTCGTCGCTGTCGGAAGAAGTAGCTGCTTGCCCTAAATTGAAAACTCTACGTTTGGAGGAGAACTGTTTGCAAGTTGTGGCGTTCACGCCACGCATTTTAAAGGAATCGAAAATTTGCAATCTCAACGTGGATGGGAACTTGTTTAACTCGAAACAGTTCTCAGATCTCAGCGGCCACGATGTATATATGGAGCGCTACACAGCAGTCAGGAAGAAAATGTTTTAAAACCAAGCTGAGGGACCAAATTATTTAGAGACAGCTTGCTGCAGTGTTATTAGTTTAAGCAGCAATCGCCCAGTCAAATCTATTTCAATAGTGTAATTCGATTCCTTTCACAAGATTGCTTCCCAAATTCTGGGTAATCGAATGAAAACTCTGAAGCAAGCTTTAATTTAAGCCAATGTTTAATAAATGCTTTTTGGAAGCGGGAAGGTAAGCGTAGAAGATTGGAGAGTCCTTCACCTTCTCACTTCCTGTATTATCTATTTGTCTTCTGGGCGAAACTCACGCGACCATCAGTTAAGTAAATTCCAATTGCTGTTTCTTAGTTATCTAAATACGATTAAATTGACGGAAATATATTTGGAGATTTTATATTTAATACATCCGTTTTTATATATGTCTTTGAATCTTAACATATATTATATTCTACAGTTGTATTCAATGTGTACCTATTAAAGTTTTATCATTATCAATAAATTGAAGAATTGTGAAGAAGTCGTGGAGTTGTGGATTTAAATTTAAACGAATAATCGATACAGTTTCACACCCCAGCAATGTTTACAGCATGTGTAAGCGTTCTAATTTCCTCAGAAATGGTATTTTTATTTAATAATTTCCATAAACTGTGCCACGCATATAATTGTCTATTGTTTATTCCTTGGGGAGGGGTCAATTAGAACCCCTAACACAATTTCGTAATGAAATTTACAGTGTGCCCTTTCCATTCAGTGCTCGTTTGGGCAGTGGTTCCCAATTTAGAGTTGTGGCGTATTTTGTCGTATATCCACAAAGCAAATTCTTTTGTTTCCAGGTTTTCTAAAATTTTACAAAAATATATAAGATGGGTTTCTATGAAAGATATATCCAAATATTGTTAACTAGTGTTATTATATATTAATATGCTATATTATACTAGATTTATTCAAACTCCTGGTTAATTGTATCTCTTTAGCATGTGATGAAGTTAAAATTCCCCTGAATAATTTATTGGAAATAGAGCTGAGTGTGACATTATTATTATTATCTATCTTGGTACATTTTCAATAAAATTTCGCATAATTACAAAACTGAATATATCTATTTGAAAATTTAGGCGGGTTGATATGCTGTTCAAGCAAATACTCTCTATGAAGATAGTATTTGGTTCAAGTTTGTTACCAATAAAATGCTTCACGGCGATTAATGTTTATAAACAGTCTGATTACTAGGATTATGGATATTATCTATCTTACTTTATTGACTGCTCACGTGTTGGATTCGATGGAAGACGATTCGCTTATAAACAGTCCTCAAAAAAATTCACCCATCTCTCATTGAATACTGAAAAAATTAATATATGCAAATACATTATTTCTCATTCGGTTTTTATAAATCTATTAAATAAGACTTTTTTCAAATAATTTTTCCATATTTTTTATATTTTTTTAAATGTTTTTCTTACACTTCCATTCAGGAGACAATTAATTAATTTAACTTTTTGCCCTCAAGTGGTGCATGCCAATGGCTCTTAAACTGTTAAGTTAAACTTATCAAATGGATGTGGAAATATTTCTTGTTCAAGAAAGTTGTGTTTTACTTTATTGGCCTGCTTGCAGATATGCTATTATAATTGTGAGGAGATGGTTTCAAATGCCAATCAGTCATTCTTGTTTTTAATACTTTCATTCTCGGCGAAATTTCCTTTGTTATTTAGCTACAAAAACCTTTGCAGATTTGTAAATAATAAATTTTGAGTAATGCATTAATGATTAAATTTATTGGTAGTTGTTTCTTGGAGTGGTTTTGGGCAGGATCCAGAGTAGCAACAATATTCTTCACTTTCAATTGTATCCTTTTTGGCTCTTAATTAATTCCTACGGTGGAGCGTAATTGCTTTCAAACTGGTCCCAATAGCATTCAAACTGTTAAAAATTGAGATGCATACTTTTACTTTTGTAGAAGGAAAACAAAAATATATTAATAGGAATTAATTTTTAAGTGTCTACTTATTTGGTTATACACCTTCATTGTAATAATTTATATGTTAACATTTATATACGTATATTTATAATATTTATTTATTATATATATAATAAATATCTTTTTCTAATTTTTCAAAATACCCCAAACACTTTTTTTAATCCTTGTTTAGTAAAAATAATATAATTCCCTTAAGAAAAATATAAAATTTAAAAAAATGTATGAAAACGAAAAAAAATTGATAGCACAAATATTAAAATTAGTTTCAAAAAAATAAAAAATTTATTAAGTGGAAAAGAAATTGAAATCCAAAAATGAATATGAAAATTTTTAGGAAAGATGAAAAAATAAATAATTAAAATATAAAAAATCTATTTCACTCTTACTTTCCTCATAAAGGAGCTGTCTGAAACAGGACACACACACATACGCTCACATCCGCATGCACTCAGATTCACCACGCGCCTAATTCTGAAAATAAATGCTCAAGTGCTGGGTTTGGCGGGCTTTGCATATGCGCGCATATTGAATTCTAAGCGTTCAGGTGTTTCTTTTCAAATGCCGTCCGCCGTCTTTCAAATGGCGTGGTGCCCACTTGAGACGCTGGTGCCATGCCTACAGAATATGAGTGCACATCTGATGGCATTCATTGGGCATACGAAGGTCCTGTTCGTCCTGTTGGCAGCGAGACATTGACATGACTGTTGTGAGCGCATTTCGAGGGCGCAGACGCGTCTGCGCATACTCAGCAGGACACCGAAAGGAATATGCAAAACAGGGCGACGCGGAAACAATGCAAAATCCATTTAAATGTGAATGAAAACCACAACAAAAGCAACGGAAAAGAGAGAAAAGAAATCACAGCTCAACAGAAGGAAAAAAATCACCCACTTCCGGTTTGATGTTTGATGATAGGTTTAAACAACAAAAATAAAATAAAATAAATAAAATAAAATGATTCCTGCTGCAAGTGTGTTCGGTATAAAAACAATATTTTCTCTGGCCAATGTTGGCTTTTTATACGAGGACGAGGACGAGGACGAGTACGAGTATGAGTATTCCAGTTTTGCAGCTCATTCCTGCCCTCAGCGCATGCCCTTTTGTCGGTGCTTTGTTTGGCACATGTGTTTTTTTTCTGTTTGCCAGGAGTTTATTTTGAATGCTGAATGATGATTGCTGCGCTTGAATTCGAATCCGCCAACAAAAGTAAAACGCGAAGACACTTGCTCTGCTTTGAACGTGCACATCCTGCCCGTTGCGAGCGCTATTCAAATGCCAAAGGTAGACGACGCCGGAAGGATATTGCTCTCAATTTCGTTTCGATTTGGGGGCTCATTGTTTTCACTTTCCATGCGCACTGCTTGAAGTGTCTTTGCTGTTTCTTTGTTGTTGTTGTTGTTGTTGTTGCTATAATAGTAGAGTCTGTGTATGACAATCTATTTGTAATGTACGAAATGGCTAAGGTCTAAGGATGTGCTTCAGTTGCGCGTGCTCGGCAGGAAGTTGTCTCTTTTAAATGCTCCATTTGACATTCGGGTTTATTTAAATTGACAGTTTCTCATGTTTTACATGCGTCACTTTAGCGCAGCACATTAGCGAAGCACTTACGTAAGACCTCCACTAGAATATGAATACGATTCCGCGTTTCAATGTTTAAAATATTCAGTTTCTGCTCCTGTACGGATCAGTCTACCTGTTTGTTAGACACTTTTGTGAGTTGAAGAGGGAAATATCTATTTATGGTACTGAGGTTAGGTTAGGATTTCGTGGCAGACAGTCTACAGACCAACTCCCTCAGACCCTATGGGTCTATTGCGATACCACCGCGTAACACTGCACCTCTAGTATTAAACGTGAAACCATTTCGAAGCCCTAATAAAGCTCACGATATGTTTGACCCTCGCTTCGGACACTTCTGTAAGAGAACTAAAAGCGTATTTGCCTAAAGAGCCCGCTCTGCGTCTAGCTAGAGCCGGGCATTTACAGAAGATATGGTCCAAGTCTCCTCCTCCTCTTCATCCCCACAGCTTCTGCAGTATTCATGAAAGAATACTCCCAGCCTGAGAGCATATCTGCCGAACAGTCAATGACCGGTTATACAAGCCACGAGCTTAGAGATATCTTCTCTCTACAGGCCAAGCAAGTCTCTAGATTATTTCCTATCAAGCTCCGGCCGCATTAGACTAATCGTTAAGCAAGTTCATTCGTCTGCCCCAGACCTATTGCTCTCACGCACGACACTATCCTTCAACATTTGTTTACAGGTGGCAATTGGTATTCCAACCTCGGATCTGTCCGTACATAGAGAAAGGTTGGGACCCCGTCTGGCTAGTTCATCAGCCTAACAGTTCCCTTCAATATCAATTATTGTACCATATTAGAAATGCTCGAAAGATGGGCAAAAGCAATGAGTACTAACAATATTGAATTTCATGCTGCATCCTTGGTATGTCCTTGAAGAACCAGCGGCCATATTGTAATGAAGTTTGTTAATAGACTGATGCAAATACATTTTACCTCTGGTTCATTTTATTTTTGAAGTTCTTTGAGGGCGTCGAGGCATCGTAGACCGCATAGAGTATACCCATACCAATCCAGAACAGAAAAAGTTTCTGTTCTAATATTACAAATAAAATCTACGAGTAGTACCCCAAATTATTATGGCAGGTGATCTACTGATTGCTCGAATTTTCCAGCGTTGGAGCTGTAGAACCGTTCCATATCCTCACTTTATACTGCGACTTGTCACAAGTCCGTTGATAATTGTTCAAAATGGAGGAAGAATAGAAAAAGTATTCAAGTGGAAATATATTTCATCATTATTTTCAGAGACGATCCTTTTATGAGGAGTTTACATCGGTCATTTTCTACTGCTGGGAGTGAAAGTGTTTATACTGGCAATAAAATCTGATTCAGTTTCAGAAAATTCCATAAAAAGAAGCAGAGTTATGGACTCGCAGTCTTCAAGTAACAGGAGTTTAAGTCAATTTCTATTGAGAGCAAATCTCGACTCAGCCATACTTTTATTTTCTAATACTGAATGAGAGATATTACCTTAGTTCTCGTTTTGCTGCCTTACCTGCTCCTGTCTATACCTATGTATAGGAAACGGAATAGTATTATATCTCTTTAGAAAGTTTGTGGATATTTAAGGCCTTAAGATGAAGTAAGAAATTTGCACAAGAAAACAGATCATTCCACGACCTAGCATTGAAAGCCACCACTAAAACATCGAGGTCATTGACTCTAATACATTTTATACTATAATATGATCCAAGCTTCCACAGACTTATTTTGTAAGATCTCTAAATTGATATAAGATATAAGGATGTTAATACTGCATATAAGATTATTTATATACTGTAGGGGCGAAAGTTGAACAACAAAACAAACCATTCCACGACCTTGTTCTAAATGCCTCCATTAAAACATCGAGGCCATTGACTCCATTACATTATATACTATATATATATATAATATGACATCATTTTACACTATAATATGACGTCATTTTACACTATAATATGACGTCATTTTACACTAGAACACTTCCACTGAAGTGTTTTGTAAGATCTCCAAATTAATATAAGAAAAATATTTATATACTCTAAGGACGAAAGTTGATACTGTTAGAATCTCCTCTGGATTGCGTAGGTAGCACATTGTTTTTGTCACGTTTTCCACCAATGAAATATAGTTTTGAATTAATAAATGACCTCTGACAACCGTCCTATGTAATATAGCTCGGTTGCGCCTTGGCTTAGCATTTCCTTTGCTAATTGCCAGCGTTATTTCTAAGCCTCTAAGCGCTAAGCCAATGTGACGCTCGCGCACGCACTTACCATAAGTCCACAGTTCACGAATTTCCTACTTAATGTAAATTCGCCGTACATACGTAAAAAGAACAGTGCCCGAATTAATATTCGTGTAAATGATTTAATTAACTTTGTGCCGAATCGCAAGAACACCTCATTGGCGTTCCAATATAACTGTACAGGCGCGCACCATAGACGGCAGTTCTAATCGCACCGCGGTTAGAGTAGCAAGGAATCCACTCACTTCGAAAGTTTGTTATATCGAAATATTAAATTTCATATAATAAAAGCACAATTTTGGATTACCCCAGGAGGCTAGTTGAAACAACATGACCGTGGAAGTGGTGCAGGAAACGCTGGCCCAAGCGGGTGGCTCGGCAGGATTCAATCCATTCTTGACGGGCTTAATTGGCATCATTACCGTGGCCGCCTTGTACGAGTACTGGCATCGCAACACTCGCGAGTTCAAAATTACCAAGAATATACCAAGTCCACCGCAGTTGCCCATTTTGGGTAACGCTCACTTGGTGGCCGGCTTAACCAATGCTGGTAAGTGGGCGTATTTGCTGAGCTCTTTGCTCGATGGTGGCGTAATGGTTTGTTTTTCTTAGAAATCTTGGCTCGTGGTATGGGCTACATTAGCAAATATGGCGAGACTATGCGTGCCTGGATGGGTCATGTGCTGCTCGTCTTCCTGACGAATCCCGCCGATATTGAGATCATCCTCAGCAGCAACAATCATCTGACGAAGGCCGAGGAGTATCGTTACTTCAAGCCCTGGTTCGGAGATGGTCTGCTCATCAGCAAAGGTGACCACTGGCGCCACCATCGTAAAATGATTGCTCCCACCTTCCATCAGAGCATCCTGAAGAGTTTCGTGCCCACGTTTGTCGAGCACTCGAAGGCTGTGGTCGATCGCATGCGCAAGGAAATTGGCAAGGAATTCGATGTCCACGATTACATGTCACAGACGACCGTTGAAATTTTGTTGGCCACTGCTATGGGTGTGAAGAAGGTGCCCGATGGCAACAAGAGCTTCGAGTATGCCCAGGCCGTAGTCGACATGTGCGACATCATACACAAACGCCAAGTCAAGTTGGTGTACCGTCTGGACTCGATCTACAATTTGACCAAGTTGCGCGAGAAGGGCGACAAGATGATGAACATTATTCTGGGCATGACCAAGAAGGTCGTTACAGACAGGAAACAGAACTTCGCCAGTGAATCGCGCGCCATTGTTGAGGAGATTGATGAGTCCGTGAAGCAGAAGTCGCAAGGCAAAAAGGAGGGTCTGCGCGACGATTTGGATGAGATTGATGAGAATGATGTTGGTGAGTGTAGTTGGAAGAGCGCCGCTACGTGCGAATGCGTGTGTAACATTTACTCTACTTGTGTGCTCAGGTGCCAAACGTCGCCTTGCTTTGCTGGATGCCATGGTTGAGATGGCGAAGAACCCCGAAATCGAATGGAATGAGAAGGACATCATGGACGAAGTCAACACCATTATGTTCGAAGTAAGTAAACTAAATTGCATAATTGTTTTGGTTTCTACCACAGTTTGGAATATTCAACGCTTTAGGGACACGACACCACCTCCGCTGGCTCCAGTTTTACCCTCTGCATGCTCGGTATCCACAAGGACATTCAAGAGAAAGTGTACGCCGAACAGAAGTCCATCTTCGGCAACAACATGCAACGTGATTGCACCTTTGCCGATACCATGGAAATGAAATATTTGGAACGCGTCATTATGGAGACTCTCCGTTTGTACCCACCAGTACCTCTGATTGCTCGTCGTCTGGACAGTGACGTCAAATTGGCATCCGGCCCATATGTCGTACCCAAGGGCACTACCGTGGTGGTGCTGCAATACAGCGTCCATCGTCGCGGTGACATCTATCCCAACCCCGAGAAATTCGACCCCGACAACTTCCTGCCCGAACGCATGGCCAAGCGTCACTACTACAGCTTCATCCCGTTCAGCGCTGGCCCCAGGAGTTGCGTCGGCCGCAAGTACGCCATGCTCAAGCTGAAGGTGCTGCTCTCCACCATCATACGCAACTACAATGTGCACTCCAACAATGCTGAGGCCGACTTCAAGTTGCAGGGCGACATCATTCTGAAGATGGAGAACGGCTTCAATGTTGTCCTCGAGCCACGCGCCCAGGCCGTAGCGTAGAGCTGGCTGTGCGAACAGGGAATCCACTTAACTTAAGTCACCTATATACTTACTAACACTTTATCCAGATTAGGAGCACTATCTCAACTACAAAGTGTGATAACTAAATAATTAAAAATCGTGTGTAGGATCTGCATTGAAACAATTGAAGCGTAAGACAAAATGTGACCGGAATGACACCAACGCGTCGCTGCATAAATTAGAGGAAGATTTTGTTTGTGGGGTCTTAATTTTTTGTTTCTTCTCTTTTTTAATACAATACTTTTCTGTAATCTCTACTAACACTAGTTTAATAAGTTCAGTCGTGTGGAAATCACTTGTATAGCAAAAACCAAAAATATATCTTCAAACAATAAAGAGCATACACAGTTTATAGGAACTGCCAAAGTAATTTCCAAACTCTTTCATAGGGTGGCGAAGGTATTCTTGATGGATGGATGGAATATAAGGAGAAATTTGTTCTGTCACAAGTCAGGGACCATCATTGTTCATGAGCAAATCAGATGGTTGAACTAGTGATGGTTGTGATGAAGTGGCGATCAAAAGGGATAAAGAACATTCATGTCGAAAGTTCTCATTTTTTCAATGAAAATGAACGGGTTTGCTAAAGAACTAGAGTAAACTGAGTGGGTTCTGATAATTATCAGGAAAAAGGCGAAATATGTCACAATAATAAACAAAGTCGAAGGATGTTGTTGATAATTTTATATTATAAAAAACAAAGTATAATTCAATGAAATAATATTGTATAAAAATACATATAATATATAAAAATACATATAATAATATATAAAAATATATAAAAATATCATATAAAAATATACAACAATATTATAGAACAATATACAATAATGTTATATAATAATACATAATAATAATATATAATAATATATAATAATATGTAATAATATATAAAAATATATAAAAATATATTATAAAAATATATAAAAATATTATATATGTAATAATACTCAATATTGTTATATAATAAAACATAATAAAAATATAAAATAATATGTAATAATATGTAATAACATATAAAAATATTATATAATAATATATAAAAATATTATATAAAAATATAAAAAAATATCATATAAAAATATACAACAATATTATATAATAATACATAATAGTTCTATATAATATATAATAATATTATATAACTATAATACAAATTATTATATAATAATATACAATAATAAACAAAATAATATTATATAGAAATATATAATTAAAATAGCTTATAATCTTATATAATAAATAATATCCATCAATTGAAAGTGATTAGTTTCCAGTAAAGTATACAATAATGATGCTTGAAATACGATAGGGTAGAATGGGTAATTGATTCCTGGCTAGAAGGCAAGTACCCAGGTCTCTCAATAGGTTCATACTACGACCAAAGACATCTCTTTTGCCATACCTCTCCTCACATTGAGTGCCCGTGGAATCTTAAAATTTCTTGATTCTTATAAAGGATCCAATATATAATTGCACAGAAAAGGCAATGATTCCAAATCTCTCATTTTCAGCTATATAAATACATCTTGATACTAATATAATTGAAAAACATCAAATTTCGATTCGATTCTCGCTTTTCCAATGCGTACACACTTTGTATAAACCAATAAAAATTATAGCTAACCCCTTGGACTCAGGGAGCATTCTGTCACATCGCCACGTCCAATTATTCAAATTTCTGTCTGTTTATTCATCAGTCCATCCATCAGACTAACCCAGTAACTAGTTTGGAATTTTTATGCGCGACTTCTCGTATTGGATTTATTCTACACTTTACATACTCGTACAGTACACATTCGCTACTATATTGAATTCACTGTCGAAGCACTGTGCAGAACTACTTGAAATGGTGTTAAATATGTGTGGCCTGTACGCGATCTCATGAAAATTCATTATTCACCTACAAAATTTGCATTCAATTAAGTAATTGTAATAATTCATCGCGGGTCGTTTTAAACAGCAGTCGAGTGAACAACAATTTTGTATGAGTCGACTTGCATAATACCCTACAACATTGTAAGTATGCATGCAGTTAGCAGGGTAGAGAACATGCACATGCAAAAGACCTGAGAATAGAGAACTGAACCAAGACCAGCGTTGATAGCCAAAGGGAATAAACATGATCAAAACCTTAGGCCACTTAACGAAATTCTTTCGAACAGTTTCGCTCAAGAGCTTTTTGCTCTCTCTTCTGGTTTATACTTTTTGCTGTAGTTTCGCTACTATAGTAGACTAAAAGTTCCTCACAGATGTAAGGCTATTGAAGGATAACTACAGCTCTCTAAGTGCAGCAGCTTCCCCATTATATATATTTTTCAATACCATTTATCATTCTTTGTCTACTGGTGGTTGACATATTTTAGGGTGAAGGTATATATTACATATTATACGAGTATAAGTATAGTTGATCATTCAAGTCGACTTATACTCAACTTCGATCAAACTTCTAATTTAAGTGTTGATGTACTTAGAACTTAGACAGTGTTCATTTGCAGTCCAAGGCGATCGACACTTTCTAAACTCGTATATGAAAGTTTGAAGAAATACGCACACAAAAGTATATACGAGTATTCCATCAGCAGTGGAGCAGCCTACTTGGCAGAGCTATGGTCCCACCGCATATTGCTGCACTTTAATCTTGTCCAAAGGCGATTTGTAATATATACGAGTATACACAAATTGCTGATCTTCAAACGGTAGAAGGATCTTCGGATTATTTGTGTGAAATTGGTAATGTACCCAGTGGTGAATACTCCTATCATAAAGGTCGAGGTGAGTGTGTTGTAGGAGCACCTTTCCATGACGGTGGTAGCAAGTTTTAAGTTCGGCAATTTTTTGTTAGGATGATGATAAGTTCCGGGCTTTTCATCTGCTAGCTGAGCACATTTATACAAACACATTCCAGACAAAGTGTGTGCAGACCTGAAGAACATTTTCGGCAACGTGATACGCTGAACTGCTTGAAACGTGTCATCAAGGATACTTTGCAACTATACCCAACAATGTCGTGTACTCATATAGTAGATATAGACTTGTGTGCTTAAACGTAGATCGCTTGTCTACGTTCGTAAACTAAGAGGAGAGGTGAAGAGAAATATTATGTGGAAAATTGCTGACACTCGTCCTAATTTATGGGAAGAAGTCTTCGAAATTACACTCATGCATGCACCATAGAAAGCAATGGAGGCTATTTGGAGAATGTGATAAATCCACAAATTATGTAAAGAATTAAGGGAAATCTTCACCGTTTCATTTTATTTTAAGGATATATCGAGTTAAAGAAAAACCATGTATTTATAAGTATTATTAAAGAAAAGTATATTAAGTAAAAGTATAAATTATAATAAAAATTTGTGAGAAGAGGAATTTTATGCTTAGAAGCAGTATCCTCCAATTTTTCTTATGGTTCAGAAAACTGCCTGTTCCGTGGCATAAGAGAACATTTGTTTAGAATCTCAACGAAGTTTTGAGAAGGGAAGTTATCAGAGAGTTGTAAAATATTATTTATAATTTTTGCCCTCCCTTTTATAAACACTTTGTAAGAGCCTTTTAGTAAATATACCACTCTCAAAAAGTTCCATTAGTGTTTACTTTTCGGGAGAGTATTCCTTAATGTGTTTTTACGTTTTCGAGAGAGTATTCCCTGATGTGTATATTTAAATACACGTTCTGAAGTGAAGACCTTGGAATGTCCCTCATTAAGATTTCATGCTAGTATAGTGGCACTCACTCCACTCCTTACTCGAATTATAGATTTGAAATGATAAACATATTGACATTATATATACCTATTTACTAAATGAAAGATAAGTCTCTCACATCGGTATCATATCAGTGAAAACATCTATTGTTGATTTATCAGAATTTGTCAATAAGAAAATACTGGTTCCAGAAGTAAGCCCGACTGATAGTCCTACTACAAATGATAACTGATGACTGATATTCCTACTATAAATATTTTAGATAGAAAATCTTGGTTCTGTTACTGGGAGAGTAACATAATTATTCTGCCACATTTTTATAAAGAGTCCGTCTTTGGTACCACTTATACCACTTATATATACTCGTAAGTTCAAGGGATTGACTCCAACCTCATTGTTGGATACTCAAATCCTCGTTGAATAAAGTAGCATGTGGTGTTGGATTAGTATTTTCAATATTCTTGACTAAATATGAGTAAATTTTAAATGCTATAAGTATTTGGTGACAAGTCATTAGTGAAGGACAAATAGAGAATATCCTTCAATGAAAAGTAATTACTGGCGATCTGTTTCTTTTAAACTATGGTGCCAAAATGATGTATGCTAAATATTGCTCTCTGTTTTGCTATACAAGACTTAGTGAGTTGGAATGATCTCTGAATCAGTCGAAATAAGTAAAAGTTGTTGGTGTAGTTTAGTTGAAACTTGAAGCTGAATCTATAAGAGTGATATAGAAGTTATAGTGAAACTTGTTAAAAATGTCGTAAAATACATTTTGTTAATTGTAGTTTACTTTAATTAACATTAAATCATCACACAATCCAGTGGTTAAACTATTTGCAGAACTAATTTTCTTAGCAGTATGTATTTGTTTCACGATGTTGAGATGTTATTTTCTGTATTGTTCTGTTACTTGTAGGGTATACAGTCTGAAGATCTTACACAGTCCAGTTATGGAACTATTTTCAAAATTAATTTCCTTAGCAGTATGTATAATATTTATTTCATGATGTTAAGTTGTTACTTTCTGTGTTGTTCTATAACTTGTACGGTGTATAATCTCAAGATATCATACAATCCAGTGATGGAACTATTTGCAGAACTCATTTTCTTAGCATTATGTATAATATTTGTTTCATGATGTTGAGTTGTTACTTTCTGTATTCTTGTATGACTTGAAGGGTATACAGTCTCAAGAGATCACACAATCCAGTGATGGAACTATTTGCAGAACTCAGTTTCTTATTAGTAATTATGTACGAGTATAATATTATGTTTCGTGATGTTGAGATGTTACTCCGTATAGACCTTTGGCTTGATGAGTATACAGTCTCTATACCTCACACAATCCAATGAAGGACCTATTTACAGAACTAATTTGTTTAGCAGTTTGTTTAATATTTGTTTCATGATGTTGAGTTGTAACTTTCTGTGTTGTTCGATGACTTAAGGAGTATACAGTCTCCAGACTTCACACAATCCAGTGATGGAACTATTTACAGAACTGATTTCCGTAGAAGTATGTATAATATTTGTTTTTTAGCTTATCAAAATAAGAATTAGAATATAACATAATAAAGGAAAATAAAGAAATGAAATAAGGAAATAATTTCAGAGCTCAAATTTCAGTTGGAGAGTGAAATCACCAGATAAGTTTACCGAATCCACTATGAAAGTAACCACAAAAATATGCGTACCAACCACTGAAACAAGAAAATTAGAAGTTAACTTCATTTAAGGCAATATTTTGTAATGATTGCAGCGTAATTAAATCCGCACGTGTGTGCGCGCACTGTGACAAACGCATCGTCGTAATCTCAATTTGTGCATATTCAATATGAATAATTATTTAATTGGTTTACTTACTTAACTACTTAAAGCGGATAATTGTTTAGCTATTTAGCAACCGGTTTTGTCATGTGTCTGTGACGTGATGAAATAAAGATCGTAGATGAAATAGGAAACATACGTTTTGGAACTTAGTGCCAATCAATTGGTTGCATTTTCATTACCATTTCCATTCTCAAAAATTATCTAGATTATGAGCCCATAAATCCATGCTTACCAGTTAGAGACTAAAACCGGTTTAAGTCAATAAGCGAAAGCACCCTATTCTATTTGGCTCTACAACGAAACGGGTTACTCTTCGTTCAAAGCAGTACACTCCACACCAGCAGTTGCGACTTGCAGTACACTCCAGTTGCGAGTCTCGTGTGCAACAGTTCTAATAATTAACTTTGCTGATGTGAGTTCAGTGCAGTCAGAAGTCTACCAGACTTGATTGACTTTTCCTTAATCAAACTCGTGCACACTTTACCTCCTTTTGGTGGTCAAGACAGGTTTCCGTCAGACTTATATAGGAAGTGATTGAAAATGTTAATTGCTGTTCGGTGTGTTTAGACGTTTCAATGGTTCGAATGGTTGGAATATGGAGCCCACGAAACTTGTACTCAGTTGCCTCAAATGTTAAACTAAACTGGTTTCAGTTGTCCAGACTGAGTGTTCAGGACCATTAACTTTTCAATTCATTTGACAGTCTGAAACAAAACTTGATTTAATTAATATGAGTACGATGTGTTTAAGCAGGGATTGAATGGATTGATTGTGATATGAAGTAAAATATGTTCATTGTAATGAAAGAGTGAGATAGATATAGAGATAGAGAGGGGTTGAGGGTGGGAGAGAGGGAGGTTGAGAGAGAGAGAGAGAGAGAGAGAGAAGAAGGTGACGAAGCGAGAGAGAGAGAGAGAGGTTGAGGGAGAGAGAGAGGGAGAGAGGTTGAGGGAGAGAGAGAGGGAGAGAAGGTGACGAAGCCAGTGACAGAGGGAGTTTCGGAGAGAAACAAGTACAATTTTGTCTATAAGGTAGGAAATCTGTAATATGAGGGTATGTGATTCCCAACAGGACATATCTTTGCTCTGTGATTAGTCTACTGTGCAAAGTCACGCTAAGCAATACGCACATACTTTTACTAAAACCGGTTTTAATCGAACTAAGTGATTAGACTCATTAAGTTTTCAATTGATTTGACAGTCTTCTCAGTACTAGAAACGACCCTTGATTTAGTTAATATGAGTGCGATGTGTTTAAGCAGGGATTGATATGATATGTAGTAAGCAGTTTTCATTGTAGTGAGAGAAAGAGAGAAAGAAAGGGAGAGAAAGGCAGAGAAATAGGGAAAGAGTGAGACGGAGCCAGATATAATAGGTATAATTGTGTCTGTTATATAGAATATCTGTAATAAGCGGGTACGTGATTTCCGGCAGAACACGTCTTTGCTCAGAGATTAGAACACTGTGCAATTATTTTATGCAACTCCCACAGAGTTCGTATTATGAAAACCAGCTTAAGGTGGACTAATCGTCATAATTTGTGTGGGTCCAGTAACCTTTCATTCCACAGTTTCAAAGAACGACTTTCAGACACCGTTTATTGTTTTAATAATTCTAATAATAGTTCTACATTATTACATATTAGCATAATAAACATTTACTCTGAGCAAGTACTACTCCAGTGAGTAGACCATTTAACCAATGATTATATGTTGGTTAAATGGTTAAATCAAATGGTTTACTAACTTGAGTAGTACTTGACTAGACGGTTAGTCATACTTTTTCTCATATTATAAACATGATTTTACATAATTGGTAGTACGAATGGGTTTCTCCATACCTTAGCTCGACTATCTATTGTAAATTTAGTAAACCTGAAATAGTTTGCAACAAAATAGTGGAAAATAAGCACATATTTATACGCCAAATCAGCGGTCATGGTCGAAAAGATTTTTTGCCTTGCGTTACGAACTATTACAAAAAAAGCAAAAAATTCGCTTATAAATACTGAAACACTCGATGGCATTTTAAATAGATGCATACGATTAAATGAAATGCGATTTGGAATACTCTACAACCAGTAGCCTAGAGACAAGGCAGCAGCACATTACGAGTTGTTCTATTAGTTTTGTACTTCGATTGATGCAAACGACCCTCATTTCTATATACGAGTACATGTGTAGATAATAATAATTACTCGTAGATTTATGGAGCAGCACGGCGACGTGTTAATTACTCAACTCTACGCAGTAGGACAGTCGTCGGATACAGGCGAGGAATGTCACAATTAGATCATCATAAAATAAGTCAATACACTTTTCAAATATGGCTATTAACAATAATGCTGATAATTATAAATGATGATAGGCAAGGTGCAAGCAACTATTATGGGGGAGTCTATAAAGTTTGCTGGGAATTGCTAGGGAAATTTAAAGATTTTGGTTTTGGAAGTTTCAAAATATTGCAAATTTATTCTCTATGGTACTTATCATCATTTACTTGTGGCTCATGCGGTATCACAGAGGGCCAATCCGGGTCTAAGTGACTGCATAATCTACCTATCTACTATCATATGTGCATGTCATGGTTCCGAAACACTATTTCCGCTTGGTTTATGAGGTTTACCAATGCAATTCCGATATGGCACTAGTGTGTTATAGTATCACCCTTATGATTGTGTCGCCTACGTCATCGCAATGGAGATATTGGGTTTGGAAGTATTTCACAGTTGATTTTATGTTGAGAGAATTAAATGAATGAGTTTGATGAAAACTTTCACAACATTTCTCAGATAAACTTCCTTTCTGCAGATCTGTTGAAGGGAAAGTTAGAAATAAATGAATCAGTTTGATGGAACACTTTCACAACATTTCTCAGATTAACATCCTTCATGTAGATCTGTTGAAGGGAAAGTTTGGAGTTTTCTAGACATCTTTCCACAGTTTGTTAATTCCATCTTTCCTTATATGTTTACCCCCATTAATTACTGAATTTTTTACAACATTTTTTATTTATTCACTTCGAACTCACCAAATTTTCTTTCTTAGTTAATCAATTGCTTTAATCTTTGTCAATTCCAATACCTCGGTACATGTCGCTAGTGGATTTTCATCAACTCTTTTCAAAGCTGCATTCTCATTTAAACGCCATCTGCCCACTATATTTAAATTTCCTCTCTCCTAAATTTTGTCTCTAAAAAAGTATTTGGAATAGTTTTCAGTACACTGAAGATATGAAATCGCATGAACCCCTCACTTATTTTTAGAGTTTCCCATATGTAGTTATCCCACCATAGAAAATGTGCACCTAGATCAGCAGCATTCGAGCCGGTAAGCCGGGAGGTGCTGTGTGCACATGTATCTAAAGGCTCACCCCTCCTTACCCAGCTTCCGCTAATACCGTTTCAAGAATGTAGAACCCGATAAGGTCTGCATTTACATTAATTTAAATTACTAATTGACGCATTAATTGAATTGTTCGTATCGCATTTTACAAAAAACTAGAATTACAAGTTTATAAGGAGCGCCGCGTATGCTTTCGGCAACATATTCCATTTTAATAAGTAAGTGCGAGGGAATAATTTCCTCACAGTTCGCGTTTAGACCGCAAAGAACAAGAACCTCCGAGGGATCCACACTCAAAGTATGGACGTATTGAATGATACTGACACCGCAAGTGTCGCCGCAGTGCACCGTCAGATATTGCCGGATCCGATCTTCACAGGGTTGTGTGGTGCGGTGATTGCGATTTTTTTGTACGAGTTCTGGTTTCGCAGCAAAGATGGGTACCAGAAACTGAAGAATATGCCGGGGCCGCCGCGGCTGCCGGTAATTGGGAACGCGCATTTGGTGGCCGGCTTGAGCAATGCACGTGAGTCAACTGCACCATAATGAGTGTCCATGAATTTTAAGGAATTTTTGTTTGTGTTGTGCATATTGCAGAGACAATGACGAAGGCGTTGGGCTACTTGCAACAATATGGTGAGACGATATTCGCCAGCTTGGGCAGTAAAATGCTTGTGTTCCTGACGAATCCGTCCGACATTGAAATCATTCTCAACAGTCAGTCGCATTTGGAGAAGGCGGAGGAGTATCGCTTTTTTGCGCCCTGGTTCGGTGACGGGCTGTTGATCAGCAAAGGTGACCACTGGCGGCATCATCGCAAAATGATTGCACCCACGTTCCATCAAAGTATATTGAAGAGTTTCGTGCCGATTTTTGTGAAGCATTCGAACAAGGTAGCGGGGAACTTGGCGAAACTGACCGGCAAAGATTTCGATGTGCACCATCACATGAGCCAGACAACTGTGGAGATATTACTGAGTACGGCAATGGGCGTGAAGAAGCTGCCGGAAGGCGAGAAGTGCTTTGAGTACGCCCAGGCGGTGGTGGACATGTGCGACATCATACACAAGCGTCAGGTCAAGTTGCAGTATCGCTTGGACCCCATATACAATCTGACGAAATTGCGCCAGAAGGGCGACAAGATGATGAACACCATACTCTCGCTGACGAGGCGAGTCATAACTGAGCGACGCACGGACTTCAACGTGGAAACAGATGGCGTACTGGACGAACACGATGATCTGGTCAAGATTAAGGAAGAAGGCATTGCGAAGGAGGGTTTGCGTGACGATTTGGATGACATTGATGAGAGAGATGTGGGTAAGAGTGCGGTTGAGTCTGGTGAAAGGCAACTTAAAAATATTATACAAAATTCCTATTTAATAGGGGCCAAACGCCGTCTGGCTTTGTTGGATGCCATGGTGGAGATGACAAAGAACCCCACCATACAGTGGAGCGAAAAGGATGTGGTGGATGAGGTGAATACCATCATGTTCGAGGTGAGTGTGTTGACGGATTTTCCGACTTAATTTATTATTTGAACACCGAAAGAATGTCGTTGTTAGGGCCATGACACCACCTCGGCTGGCTCCAGTTTTGTGCTGTGCCTGCTGGGCATCTACAAGGACATCCAAGACAAAGTGTATGATGAGCAGAAGAAAATTTTCGGCGACAACATGCAGCGTGACTGTACTTTTGCCGACACATTGCAGATGAACTACTTGGAGCGCGTGATCAAGGAGACTCTGCGGCTGTACCCACCAGTACCTATCATAGCGCGAAAAGTGAATGAGGATGTGAAACTGGTGTCAGGTCCCTACACTATTCCCAAAGGCACCACGGTGGTACTTGGGCAATATGCGGTGCACCGTCGTGCAGATATTTATGAGAATCCGGATAAATTTGATCCTGACAACTTTTTACCAGAGAAGGTGTCGAAGCGTCATTATTACAGTTACATACCCTTCAGTGCGGGTCCCCGAAGTTGCGTGGGTAAGTTTTGAAGCATATTCCATCGTTGCTTAGATCCAATACATACTCTGTTTTTAGGGCGCAAATACGCGATGCTGATGCTGAAAGTGCTGCTCTCAACGCTGCTGCGTAAGTTTAGCGTACATTCCAATCGGAAAGAGTCTGATTTTAAGTTACAAGCGGACATCATTTTGAAAATGGAGAATGGTTTTGAAATTGTGTTGGAACCGCGGGTTTAGTTCTAAGTACATTTAAGTTAATTATTATATTAAAATTATCAGGATATTTGTAAAATAAAAATTGAGTTGGCAACAACTTGACTGGTGATATGCCTAATAATGGGCTTCCGATACAGTTTCCCCAGTGTTATTATTGATATTTGATTTTAGCATTAGCGATGTCCATTTTGCGATTCCTTCAGCTATGCGAGTTCTTTCTATCATAAACGCGCGATACAATAAATTCACGTCCACATCCTTGCTACTGAGGACAACGGTTCTCTCCATAATTCAGCATTTTCCGTAAAAAAAATCTATCAAAGGGATGAGACAATACACACGACAGGATAATAAGGCAGGTACACATGAGTTTCTCCCCCAAACCGCATCTTCTGGCAGTGCACCCTTGCTCATTTGACAGTCTGGGAACCTCACAAAACTGTTTACACATTTACTGAATCCCACTGCAACGAATTGGCAACAAACGCTAATGATGTGTTGGCGTATCCTTTCGCTACTTTCAATCTTTTGTGCTTGCCGACGATAAACCTGTGCGTTGCTCTTTTCGAAAGGAGTATGTAGCTTGTGCATGCGTGGTGTACAATTTCGCAAGCCTTCTCTGCGATAATCTTGTTAAGCGAAAATTTACTGAAACGGAAGGAAGTTCATTTTATCATCAGCTGTGAGCAAAAATGAAAGGATTTCCGTAATGCAATCCTTTTAGTAGTTGAAAGGATTACACATTTTTTATGTGTGTGCATTTTGTCCTCTTCTTTTCACATGTATTAGTAGCGGGCCTAAGGTATTCGAGAACCTTCAAATGAAAGTAAAATTTTTTATGCAATCATAGTTTTCTAGGATATGTGCACAGAACTGCACATTGATGTCCTTTCAAATGCGAAGTCCGTTATGTGACAGGCAAGCAGGGAAAGAGAATATTGCGTTTTATTGGGGAAACACTCATATGGATGTAGAGGTGAAGAGTTCCTTTCGCGTTTGCAGGGGAGGATTTAATAGAGAAGTTCAGTTGATGTATGAATAGAACATAACTTATGGAGAAATATGGTTGCTGCAAGTAATGTCAGAAACTATTTATCAGATTTACATAGAAATGTCACTAATGTGTAGTGAAAACCCTCCTTACCTCTTTATATAACCAGAAACTCTACTGTTGCTGTTCGTGGCTTAAATCTTTGAGATAATTTTCTTCTAAATTGTGTGCGAGTAAACCGAAAAGACCCAAGCAACGAACTTTAATTTATAGTAAAAGTATACTCGTATATAAAGAGGGCATGGTTTATATGTACTCGTATATATAAGTATATATATCATTAACATTGACTGAGTGTTTACAGCGATATTATTTCTGATTGAGTGAAGGTCTAGACAGAAATACAATAACCAAGGTGCTAAACTGAGAGGGTCTCTTGTTTTGGAATTAGTAAAGTCAGCAAGATATATCATTGGATTGAAGATATATCATTGTTTTTCTGATATATCATTGGATTCTTATATAATTCATATTAAAAACACAGCGCAGTGTTAAAGAATCTGATGCAGGGTTACATATATTTAGAATTAGGAGATACCAAAAATGTCACTACTCGTATTGTGGATTGTTTCAAAAGTTGAATGAAGCTCTGGCTTCGTTTTGATGGAAGGTTTGTATACAGTTTTGGCCTAAACATCTTTCAGGAGGAATTTTATGCAAAATGTACTAGAATTTTGATATTAAGGGAGTTGGCATTCTATTCTATAATATGAGTAAGGAATCATTTGAATATTCTATAATACGAGTTGAGAATT
Source organism: Clusia tigrina (assembly GCA_920105625.2). Classification (NCBI taxonomy): domain Eukaryota; kingdom Metazoa; phylum Arthropoda; class Insecta; order Diptera; family Clusiidae; genus Clusia; species Clusia tigrina. The sequence continues at coordinate 181,017,087 of OV050033.1, forward strand.
AATTGAATATATTCTACAAAATTCATAGTTAGGTTACGTTTGTATACAGTTTTGGCCTAAACATCTTTCAAGACGAATTTTGTGCAAAATATACTAGAATTTTGGTATTAAAGGAGTTCGCATTATATTCTATAGTACGAGTAGGGAATCATTTGAATAAATTCTACAAGATTCATACTTAGGTTAATGTTGCTGTCATACTCTTGAGAAATACTCTTCTATTATCAGCAAATAAACGTCAACTGATTCTGCCCTGTACCCTTATCTATTATTATTTTAGTATTATTATTATTATTATTCCGATCTGTACCCTTATTTGCTATTAATATATTCGTATGTTGTTTGCTCAGCTCTCACAGCGCAATGCAACAGCCTAAGGCCAAATTATTGTCTGGGCTCAGTTACTACATTTCAAATTCGTATTCAAAATCGTGTTCGCGGCAGTCAGGGTACGTCCACTTCATTTGCATACTCGGCATTAGATCAAAAGCTGCTTCCCTTCACTCATGTCACTACTATGTGCCCATATTATTGAGTCATCTTATCGGCAAAATGATGAGACTGAGCTCGAGCATCCCAGAGTATGTGATGAGATCACAGACACACATCAAGGTATCGAGTTGCTGAAAAATGGTAATTTGTGTAAACTGTTCAGATGAAAGATGAATAAATGATAAATGACGTATGGAACTGCTGTAAATGCGAGTAATTATCAATGAAAACATGCTGCCACCGATTTACACGCCGAAATTCCCCCCTTCATTGTTTAGTTTCCACAACTTTTCTACGTGGCGAATTGCATTAGTCAAAGTGTCACTGACAATGCTTGTCATTTTACAGAACTTTGATAAATTCACAATTTACGTGAAGATTGGAGAGAGTGTCATGTCACACTTGAGAATTTTTGCAAAATTATTCAAGCGTAATGGCAAAACTTGCCGAAAGGGATATGCGAGCAAAGAAAATGCTTTCAATTTCCATTGTGCTTCAACACGTTGCGTTGAAAAGCATCATTAGGCAACTTAATGATGTGAAAGGGAAATTTGTGCACACTGCAAAAATGATGCAAGGTATGCTGACAAACAAACACAAGCACAGAAACGCGCACACACACACATGCACATATCGCGCCAAGGGGTTAAATCGGCAGTGCCAAAGTGGCCTTTACAACTTATGAAGGCATTTATGCGTGTATATCCGCACGTAAATTGTAATGCTTAAACAAACTGCCACAATTTTCACACAATGGCATTAGCATTTATCACAGCGAGCAGTTGGCAGCGGTGCGCAAGCGTACGAGCACTTTAATGCCCCACTTGGCCAGTGGATATTTAAAAATGAGGTGTCAACTTAAGTTAGTGAAAGGTGCACCACATGCCACCTTTAATGCGATCAAATTAATTTACCCGTATTGAGCTTCGATTGTGTCGAGCAGTGCCATTTTTCAGGGCTTTAATAAGAGGGACCAGCCATGGCTGTGGTAAATATTTTGACATTAACGCTGTACTCACACTTTAAGATCGTGCGAGTTTGATAAGTTTTTGGTTTAAATAAATACTCCACAATGATTCAGTACGAGGTGGTAACAACGACGCGAAAATGGGGACTTTGTTGGTAAGAAAATATCACAAACAAAACACATACGCTCCTCCCTTTACTCTAAACTTTTGACACTGTAGTTGAAATAATGTGATCCCCGAAGTAGCTCCCACTTTGATGGATATAGGATATGATTGTGCCATTAAAGAGAGGACTTTGTTGTGGCAAAAACATCACAACCACATAATAGACGCTCCTCTATTTACTATTCACTGTTGACACTGTAGTTGACATAATAGCGAAATGAGCTCCGCAGGCACTCCCACACTGTAGGGGGTCCTGGGAACGATTGTGTCGCGAAAAAACATCACAACTCTTTCATAGACACTCTTATTTACTCTTCATTGTGGGCACTGTATGTGAAATAACATGATCGCCGAAGCAGCTCCCACTTTGGTGGATTCTGGGAATGATTGTGTCATGAAAGAGAGGATTTTGCAGTTGCCAAAACATCACAACCACATCAAAGTCGCTTTTATTTACTCTTCATTGTGGACACTGTATTTGAAATAATAGCGAAATGAGCTCCGCAGGCACACCCACACTGTAGGGGGTCCTGGGAACGATTGAGTCTCGAAAAAACATCACAACTATTTCATAGACACTCTTATATACTCTTCATTGTGGACTCTGTAGTTGAAATAATATGATCGCCGAAGCAGCTCCACTTTGGTGGGTCCTGGGAACGATTGAGTCGCGAAAGAGAGGACTTTGCAGTTGCAAAAACCTCACAACCACATCGTAGACGCTTTTATTTACTCTTCATTGTGGACACTGTATTTGAAATAACATAATCCCCGAAGTAGGTCCCCCACAGTAGTGGTTCCTGGCATCGATTGTAAAAGAAACATGGGGCTTTAAATAAATTTATAGAACATATTTCTCCTACTTCAATTTGTTTTCACTTTTTATACTTTTCACCCTTCAATTTAGTTGCTCAAAGTAACTCAGTTTAGGACGTGATCTGACTACATTTGTATTCAAAGCATGTGTGTGAATGTTTGAGTACAGCACAACTTCTCAAGTGGCTTACAATTTGTCTACTCCGATTTCATGTTAAGCCTTTGACAGCCTATCAACACGTGCTTTCAACCGAGAGATCAGTCAATCAATCAATCTCTCAGAGCGATAACCAGAGAGATGGGCCTTTCCATGAGCCACAAATAGTAATGTGAGAAAAATACTTTCACTATCTCAGCTTGAGTTCAGCTCGTTGAAGTGTCTGTTTCAATGAGTAAGAAATTGTTTGGTTCTACAATATTTCGTAAAAGATACTCGCCTGGAAGGCAAAATCAATGCGTCATTATTAACAGAAACTCTGACAGAAAACTGAAATTGAAAGCAATTCATTTGAATGCTCACAACAAGGAAACAAAAATTACAAAATAAGCAAAGAAAAAGGAAGACAAAAACAAAATACAGCAGAGAGGAAACTCTTTGAAAAATATAACATCATTATTTGCAAAAACTCATGAATGCACAAAGCAGACAAAGTCAATGGCCAAAAATCCGAAGTGTCGGCAAAGAATCGCTCTGCATGAGCCTCGGACTACCCAGAACGAAGTGATTTACTTCTTTTGCGAATTGCGTATTATGACAATTGAAGCGGTGCGACGGTGAATCGTTTAAATGGCACCAGTAATAAAGACCTTAAAGAAAAGTTTGATGAAGTTGTCAAAACTACTCTACTGGGTGTTCCTTCCACACAGCCATGAATGCCGGGTCACAATTTAATAGCGTGCCAGGACATTGCATGACTTCGCAATTTCACAATCCAAAGCATACAATTTCAACATACTCGCAGTAATGTTTCTAATCTATGGTAGCAGAAATGTTGGCAATATTACAGAGCACACATGCCAGCAGGAGATTATGTGAGCATGCGCAAAGACGCCTTTGTCCATACCTGCAAGTGTGAAAGACGTTGGGTTGGTGTGACATTCTCACAGTTTCCAGTGGCGATTATCCCGAACTTAGCTTTTGTTCTAGCCGTAATCTAGATTTGGTCTCTTGCAAGTAATCTGCTGATGTGTCAGAATCTGCTCTTTTACTAAACTCGTCTGCTCTGATTTTCTGATTTGCTTTTGGAGATTAAGTGTTGGCGAGAACCCGATCAAGTGTGAAATCAACGAAAATTTTAAATATTGCGTTGGCAGCAGGTGTGGGCGGAACTCGTTGAAGCAGAAAGGAGAGAAATATATGTAGTGAATCAAAGAGAGAGAGAGAGAGACAGATAGGGGAGAGCGAGAGTGAAACAGTGAGATAGAAAGTAACAGACAGAGATGGAGATAAAGAGAAAAAGATAAAGGGAAAAAAGAAAAAGAAAAAAGGAGAGACGAGAAATATTGAGAATAATAAAGAGGGATATAAGAAGAAAGAAACAGAAAGAATGAGGGGGAAGATGGATACAAGGTAGAGAAAGAAAGAGAGAGAATGAGGGAGAAAGAGATAGAGAGAGAACGAGACTAACAAAGAAAGAAAGAGACTAACAAAGAAAGAAAGAGACAGGTATTCAGAAAGTGAAAGAAAAATGCAGATAAATAGAGAGATGTGAAAAGAGAGTGAGGGAAATATAAACAAATCGGGAGAAAGAAAGAGAAAAATACAGAATTAGACAGAAATAGACAGGAAAAGAGAGAAAAAAGGAAGAGAAAGAGAAATAAAAGAAGGAAAGAGCTAGAAATCAACAGAGATAAAGTAAAGGACAGGTATACAGAAAGAGAAAGAAAAGTAGAGATAAATAGAAAGAGGAAAAAAGAGAAATACAGACAAATCTAGATAGGAAAAGAGAGAAAGAAAGAAAATAGAGAAAAAGCAAGACAAAGAAGGATAAAAGAGGGGTAGAGCCAGAAATAAAGAGAGCGACAGTAAGGGATAGGCACTTAGAAAGAGAAAGAAAATTGCATATAAATAGAGAGAAGCAAAAAGACGAAGATAGAGAAATGTAGAGAAATAGAGAGCAAAAAAACAGAAAGAGGGAGAAAAAGAGATAGAGATAGAGAGAGAAATAGAGTGCGACAGATACAAAGAGAGAGAGAAATATAGAGAAAAATATAGATAAAAAAGAGTAGAGAAAGGTATAAAAAAGCAAAAAGAGAGAGAGAGGTAAAAAGAGAGATGGAAAAAGTTAGAAACAGAAAGAGATAGATAAGTAAATATATATGGAAAAATATATCGAGCTAAGGAAAGAAAAAAAAAATAAAAGTGAACAGAAAAATATATTACGAGGGAGAGAAAAATGGAGCGAAATAGGTAGAAAGAGAGAGAAATATAGAAAAATTTAGAAAGAATGGGATAAAGAAGGATAAAAAAGCAAAGAGATAACAATATATAAAAATAGATATAGAGAAAGCTAGAGACAGAAAGAAATAGATAGGAAGATGTATGAGGAAAGAGACAGAGAGGTAAAGAAAGAGAAATAACCAGAAAGAAACAAATAGAAAGAAATACAGAGAAAAAAGAATGGAAGCTAGAGAATTTAATATAGATGAAAAGACACAAACAGACAGAAAGGTAAAGAGATCAGAGAGAGACAAATAAAGCAGAATCAAATACAGAGAAGGGGACGCAGACAAGGAAGACAGAGAAAATAACAAAGAGGCAGAAAGAAAGAAAACGGACATAAATTCATAGGAGAAGTACAGAAAAGAAAGAAAGAAAACACACAAAAAATTCAGACAAAGAAGTACAGAGAATGAAAGACAAAGAAGGAAACAGACAGAGAGATAAAGAAAGACAGAGAAAATACACAAAGAGGCAGGAAGAAAGAAAACAGAAATAAATTCAGAGGAGAAGTACAGAAAAGAAAGAAAGAAAACACAAAGAAATTCAGACACAGAACTACAGAGAATGAAAGACAAAGAAGGAAACAGACAGAGAGATAAAGAAGACAGATAAAATACATACAGAGGCAGAGAGAAACTGAAATATACAGAAAAGTACAGAGATAGCGAATGTCAGACAACGAGAAAGAGAGAGGGAGACAAGCATTACATACATAGTATTACTAAGAGTCATTGATTATTATTTTATTATTTTATTAGTATTATTATTAATTGGTGTTCCCCTGAATTATAAATTATATCTTGTGGTCTTCCATTGGGTATACCATTGAATCTCCATTTGTTCCAATATTAGTTTACAAAATGGGTATTAAAATTTTACTTCTTTGGAATTGAGTTCCATATATTGTCCTCTCAACGATATTCCTTTTTAATGGGTGGTTTTTATAAACTCTCGCTTCCGATAAAAAAAAACACTGTCAAATGTGAGTCATTATTCAGCTTCAGGATGCCATTTGTTTTCCGTATATTCTAAGTAATCATCGTGGGAGAATTTAAATGGCCTTCGAATTGTGATATGAAAAATCAGAGAATTTCTGGAATCAATGGGAAATTTTTAGTTATTCCTGAACTAATTAAAATAAATACAATAATCGAACTAGGTTTCCAATATATGTTAATCCTTACAAATAAGGTAATATTCCAACGTCCTTGAGCGCATCTTTTACTAGATCCTCAAAGTCTCTGTCACTACTAAGAAAGATTGTGGTCTATATTTCAATATGCTTTGTCTCTCATACTCATATAAGACTCTGAATCATAGCACCGGTGTAGTAACTCAGAATCTATCCTTCTATCTACAGAGTCGACATTGGAGCCTGAGTCTGGAATATACTATTTTGAGAATTTATATTATTTGAGACTTTCCAATACACATTCAACCATTTTTAAGCATTAAGCAACAAAAAATTTCTGAGGAGATGGTTTCTTGTTGTTTCTCATACAGAAAGTGCTTTAAAATGTTACCCAAGAGCAGAAACACACCATCATCATTGTTAAAAAAACTGAATAATAATTTGTTCAACACTTTGAAAGTTCCAATGTCATTCTCCACACAAAAATTCAATTAACTTAACCCTGCGTTTAGAGGGATAACTCTAACATTCTTCCTTCACTTACGAGTACATACACAAACTTACCATATGTTCGCACAAAGAGCCTAATCAAGAAAACATAATAAGTAGAGCATTTTGGTGACATCTGAAGAATGTCCTTCCCCCATGCACGCCATAGAAAACCCATTGGAATGTCACATGGCAACGCAAACGCCATATGGGCCGTAAAAGTATGTGAGAGCTGCACGAGACAGGACAGATTGCTATGCACGTGAGTGAGTTCAGCACAATGCGCACATATCCGTACTCATTGGAGCTGCATAATCCATAGCAGCGGCGTAGATCTCGGGCCAGATCGGATCTGTTTTGAATTTTCACTACAAAACAACACGAAAATGTTTTGCATATCAAACTGGATCGATATTAGTTAACAGCAGCATATAGAATGCCTACAAGGAAGACGCAAGGCTCAACACACGCTCTCAAGCATGAAATGAGTACGCACACACACACACACACTCAGACTTCTACAGCAGTCTTCGCAACTATTTAGAGCACATATCGCCAGGATAATCAAGTTGCTGCACGCGCTACACACAACACACATGTCGGCCTTAAGGAACAATTCGTATGCTTGAGCGGTACACAAGTGAACTAAATATGCACGGCTGTGTACGAGTTCGAAGAAAGAAAAAAATGTGAAATTGGAAGAATTTCAATAAGGAGAAAGACAAAGCGAACTCCCAGGAGCACTGGCAGGGAAGCCTGGAACAGAAAAATGGAGTAATACCTTTCAAGTTGAATGATTTGAATGTTTATGTATGCAAAATAAACAATGTTGCAGAAATGTTTTGGAAATATGCCAAACTTCGCAGTATAAGTTCAATTATTTTAGGCAGTCAAGCAGAACACTGCGCCGGACGGAAAAAATAGGTGAACGACCATTACGGAAATAGTCTCCGAGTTTTTTTCGAGTTTTTTCCTCTGCGGAAGAATACGAGTATGGTCCAATTTCAAAGAGTAACATTTTAAAATCGCAGGTACTGACACAATCGGCTTAGCAGTCCAATTTCTGAAAGCCTTTTCGGGTAATCTGTTAATCCTTTATGAAGTGTTCAAGTGTCCGCTGCTAAAGATAATCTGCACTTCAGATTTGCACCGAGTTTTTGCTTGCGCTATGTGCGGCTTCTTTAAGCAGTTTAGAGTTTAATACGATCACGGTCAATTTAAGCAAGCAGAAAATGACATATTCCTCCTGGCTGATCTAAGGAAACACTTAAATTAAGCCTGCGGTTTAACGCATTAAAGGATTCCAGTTAACACAAAGCAAAGGCAGGTACTCAAGTGGCTTTATGGAAATTTTCATTCATATATCGGAGAAGAAGCCTTTCTCTAGAACAAGAAAATGTTGTATGGAAGTTGAATATAGTTCAATTTCTGCCGTTTATGTGACAAGAATACACAACTATATACACAACTATATACACAACTATATACACAACTATATACACAACTATATATACAACTATATACACAACTATATACACAACTAATACACAACTATATATCACTCATTCCTCCAACCTCTTGCATACGTAATTAATCATAGTGGACAATAATAATATACAACTATAAACAACTTCTCTCTGAAGCAGTGATAAATTAGAGTTATTTTCTTTAAATTATTCATTTGTTAATTTATTTATTATATGTACAATAATTATAAATATTTAAAGCTAAAAATAGTTAAATGAAAAAAGGAGCCACCAGCTGTCAAGTGCTTCAGCTCATAAATTATATTTATCGTTTGCATTGATTTGAAAGTAAAATGCGTTTAAACCACACTCGGGAATAAGTTTGTACTAAAATCAGAACTGATTTGCAACCTTGTGGAGAACCTTCGTTAAAAAAGTGAAAAAAATAACTTCTACTATCAAAAAACTATCTGCAATATTGAAAATAATATATGAGTACCTCTCCTCTACAAAGAAATTGTTAATTTCTCTGTGTAAAAATTGCGTCCCAGGATCAAATCCGAAATCCATTGATTTAGAGATATGGCTCTTTTATCTATGTAAACAATAATTAAAGCTTTAATCTAGATCATTGCTTGGAACATCTTTCAAGGATAGGCAGTATATAACAGGCAATAACAAAGTCCTGTTTGGGTGAGATCGTTCAGGATGAGTCATTGTGTCAAACTGAGCTGTCATTTTGGTTAAAGGAGGACTGTAACCTTTCGTTGTCCTCAACTCTAAACTAGATCTACCATTAATATTTGAAGACTTACCTACTACAGAAGCCAACCAGGGAGAATTTTGCTTACTCTTTGGTCAAAAATGCGTTTAGCAGGTTAAGTGGGCTCGGAGAGAAATTCAACAACCTGACTGAGACCCACGGGCTTACTCCAAATCTACACTTACTATGGAAACATTTGTGTTTAAACTTAAACCGTTCAAAATAAACCATTAATATTAAAAAGAAATCCCTCTTAAAATATAGAGTGATTGGACACTTTATCCCACTCCAAGTGTACACTTACTATGGAAACATTTTTGGTGAAACTTAAACCCAGACATAAAGTGATTGATTGGGGAATTTAGCCCCACTCCTAGTCTACACTTACTATGGAAACATTTTTGGTCAAACTTAAACCCAGACATAGAGTGATTGATTGGGGAATTTAACGCCACTCCTAGTCGACACTTATGATTGAAACATTTTCTCGGAAACTCAAGTCCAGACTTGGAAAACAACTTATTGATTGGTGATTTTAGCCCCACCCCTAGTTTATACTTAGTATAAAAAAATGATTCTGTAAAAGTACCGGCACAAAGCAGAAACGGCAACAGAAACAGAATTCAGTACATTGGCAGCAGAAACCACAAAATTTAACTACAGAAATAGATACAGACAACTCACCGTGCGTTCTTACTGTTCTGCACCAAGCGCTAAGTTTCTGTCGTTAAATTTGGTGGTGTCTGTTGCAAATGTACTGGATTCTGTTTCTGTTGCCGTTTCTGTTCTATGTGAATCTGCAGCTTAACTCAGAATACCAGATTGAAAGAATAGTGATCTAATCAGACGCCCAGACACACTCATACCCAGTCTTACGCCACATTTTTCTGATTGAACGTGATCATGAGCGATAACTCAATGTTTTATGCAAATGTCCACTTGCGCATAAATTTCAAACCTGCATCTCAGTCGCTATAATTGTACATTATCTAATGCAATAAAACAAAATCGTTGCTTAATTTATGCTAAAAACCTTTCAAAGAAATGAAGTGGGCAGCAGCTGGGACAGTGCCGATGCATCGGTGTCTCATTGACACTCAATCCAGTTAATTGCCTGGCAACTTAATAGAAACGCCAAACGGCTTGTAAATTATCATTTGTAAAGAGCAATCGAGTATTGTAGAACTGGGTGCAGAAACCTTCAACAGAAAACGTGCCCGCACGGTGCACGTGTACAGCAGCAGCCATGAGGAGAACACAGATTTCACCTGGTGTGCCCACAATTGGCTCTTTCAGTCCTAATCGACGAAATGGCGGCATGGAATATGATATGCTAAGGAGCACCCACACCACGCGAGCATATTACTTATTCATTGATTCAAATTATTAATATTCATTGCTGGCACAAAGGAAGTGATCATTACAAATAACGGAGCTGTAGCTGAGATCAATTAAATGTGAAAAAGGGAGAACAAACAGCACGAACAGGAAGAGCAGCTAAAAAGCACAAAGGTAAAAATCACCCTACTGTCAAGTAAAAGTATTTGATAATGCGGCCTGTGATTGAAATTTCGTGCAGCAAAGGACTGTAACTAAATCCCTTGCCAGAAGGACATTGTAAGCCTTTCGGCAAATACTCGTAATATAGTAGAACGGCCAGATCTAGAGCAGAAACGGTAAATCCTTTTTTCCAAAACCAACACACAAACACACATACACACATATATACATAGGCATGGCACACAAAACACTTAAGCCAAATAAATTGGCATTGACAATCGATCGGTGATGAAATTTAAAACTCCTGAGCAGAAATCGCATTGATCGCAAATGGGAGATTTTTCCCATTTTCACAATTTCGGCATTTCAGGATTTCTGAGCGTGCGAGTCTTCTAATACAGTTAGGGGCGTGTTGAATTACAATTTTTCATAAATAATAAGCATAACGGAATTTGAAAGAAGGAAAATTTCACTATTTTTCTGCAACGGCAGACGAAGGATAAGTGTTAGTTGAGAACGCTCTACGGTAAAAAGAAGCAGAACAGGAGCAGGATAATAAATAACAGTAAACCGTGACATAAATTCCAATTTATAAGCAAGATGAGATGTTGAAGGAAAGTCGGTAGGAAACAATTAATAACACACTCTCACACATACACACACACATACATGGCTAGAAAGGCCCTTTGCAGAAGTCGTGAAAATCGAGGGGGAAATACAGAATGTAGCGCCCACAATGTTGGGAAATATTAGCAGTGCAGCGAAGTTGAAGCGAACTGATTTCTCACATTGTTCAGGGGGATGGACAATAGCTCGCATAATGAAAGGCAGCATGAAGCGATCGTCTCACACATACACGCACACACACGGACTCACACTAGCTCGCATTAAGGTAAAAGTGCTCGCAGGACGAACGCTGTGCGCTTCTCATAATCAGCTGACATTTGCATTGTTGGGTCGTTTGCTTCTTTTGGGTGAAAAATTGCCATTTATTTGTGTTTAGCGCATCCGGCACACGGAGTTTTCCCCTCTCGAAACTAGATTCCTTCGAATTATTTTGCATCTATTTTCTCCGTTTGTTTACGTTATCAATGCGATATGATTTTCTGTTGTTTTGTTGTTGTTGCTGTTGTTGCAGTAGGAAAAATTGTCTTGTGCTATGAGCGCAGTGGAAACGTGTCCCAACGGCAGATGCGTTTTTGCCGCTGATGCAATCTTATGTAGAAGAAGTGCTACCGTAGCCATTGTCTCCCTCGTAGGGTCGTCATTATTTTTGCTTTATTTTTGCTTTATTTTTGGATTTTTCCCAATTTTTTCGCATTTTGGCGCACTGTTGTGCGACTGAGGAACCACGTGGTGCGGGGCATTGCAGCAACTGTGATAAATGCATTTCTGTTACTGATGGCAGCAATGATATTTTGAAGATAGTTCAGCGGGACCAGTCGAGTAAGTAAAGTCATTTCCATTCTGTCACTGTATACCACTATGTTTGGCATAGATTTGGATGTTAATCAGCTGGAGATATGCTGCTTCTGTTTTATTGAGTGGGTTTTGTTGCTGGATCATTCAGAGAACTTCAGAAATGTGATTAGAGTAGGTATCGAATGATTCCCTGGCAGCACTGTCATCTGTGATTGAGAGCCTCCCCAAGTAATGTCGAGTGTTGTTTTATGTTAATCAGCTGGAGATATGCTGCTTCTGTTTGTTGAAGAGGCGAAGGAAAAAGTAGATGATCACACGTCACTAGAAGAAACATAACGCCACGGCTTAGAGTGAAGAGCAAAGGCATCCGTTAAAGAGGTTAACGAATGCGAGTATGTGGAAAATATAAATTATAATGAATGTATTGAAGACTATTGAATAAACTTATAATATATTGAAGATTTAGGACAAACAAATTTACCACATGGTCATGGAATGATATCAGAATTCTTAGTGAAGAACAAAAGTCAATTCACTTTAATGGGACCCGTTGTTTCATGGGGAGTTAAAGGAATGCATGATGATGATTTTTAATGGAATATTTGGTACCTTCTCGTTTTTTCTGGGATCGTTTTATATTATGGGGAGTTAAAGGAATGCATGATGATGATTTTTAATAGAATATTTGGTCCCTTTCTCGCATTTTCTGGGATCATTTTATATCATTTTTTATTGAATAACTCCTCAAGTGAAATGAATATTTGTCCTATGCTAGTCAGCGGGAGACTTTCTCCGCTTTTTGCTTGCTTGGTTTTACTATTGAATGCACTCCAGAAATAGTATTATTCTGTGCAAGTATTCGAATGATCCATTGATATCACTGTATTCGAGATCGAGAAAGTCTTCCAGTATCATTGACGGTTCTTCTATATTAATCACCAGACGACTTTCTGCTTTTGCTCTATTGAATGGTTTGGGTTATTTCACCATTTAGTGAATTCCAGAAATCGAGAAGAGCTGCAAGTATCATTGACAACTGTTGTAAATTAATCATCTGAAGACTTTCTGCTTGCATTGAGTTGGTTCTATTGCTTTACAATCAAGTGAATTGGAGTTAAGGATGTTATACACTGCGACCTGAAATATCTATTCTGATTGAATTGGATTTACTCGAACTCAATCTGGGAGTGTGATTTTTATATGCCATTGTCTCGCCTTGGTGGCCGTATCCTACGTCATGTAATAACTTATCGTGTAAGCAACCAAATGCATAATTAAAATATAATTTAGTATGTCCCGAGACATTCTATCATGAATGTCACGATTCGATCCAGGCTCTATTAACAAAGCATCACCCTTCATTACTTGCACATCTATCTGTCATATGTGTGCTTGGATTTTCTTCAACGTTTTTATGGTAATGCTTTAAGTAATGCATACTGTTACCGTATAATATATTGCTTTATTTTCACTTTACACTATTCCATGAAATTAGCATTTCTTAATTTTCTGCCACAACACCGTTGCATGTGCGACATCAGCGATCGTGATGTAGAGCATTTGCCGTACCAATTACATTTAAGGCGTGAAGAAGTCGGCTTCGCTTCTTACTTTGCACACTTCTTTGTGAAAGGGTAAGTCGCGCCCGTTCTGGGGTTCTCACACAGTTGTGCGCCAGTTATGCTCTTTAATCCAGAAAGTGTCATTTAAGTTTGTTATAAATTAGCATAAATTTACTGCACTAATAATTAAAATTAATGTGGCTAAGGAAATATGCATTACAAATAGAAGTTATGCACGACAGACCCCATTAATAATTATGCAAATTGCCCTTGAGCTGAGCAATTTATAATGGAAATGTTAGAATATGGAAATGCCGGATTGAGGGTATGGAAAACTCACGTGTTTCGAATACGTTTTCAAGTTCATCGCTGCGACACTGCGACAGAACCTGATGAAGCTGAAGTTTTTCACTCTTTAACTTGGCATTTTATTCAGATTCTCATTGAAGAATGCAGAGAAGAAGATTGCGTAAGTGAACTTTGTTCGAAGTCTCAAAGCGTTGTCAATAGAATTCGATCTTGTTTGTTGAATGTTCTATAATATTAGTACATAAATGATTCAATTGTTTAGTCCGAGACTGTGTTTGTAAAGCTCTTGGAGCAAATAATGTACTCCAGTGAACTGAATTTCTATATGTTCCCAACGTGTAGATCCCAACATATGCCGTAGTACGGAAATACTTAGTCGAAGACTGTACTCGAGGAGTAAATAATGTACTCCAGTGTACTAAATTTCCTTCTGTTCCCAACGTGTAGATCCCAACATATGCCGTAGTACGGCAGGACTACTTACAAATACTACTTAGAAAGACTACTTGGAAAACTATTTTGCAAGACTACTTAGAAATACTACTTAGAAAGACTACTTAGAAGTGGTACTTAGAAGGGGTACTTAGAAAAACTACTTAGAAAGACTACTTAGAAATACTACTTAGAAAGATTGCTTGGAAAGACTACTTAGAAGGACTGCTTAGAAATACTACTTAGAAATACTACTTAGAAATACTACTTAGAAGGACTGCTTAAAAAGACTACTTAGAAAGACTACTTAGAAGGACTACTTAGAAAGATTACTTAGAAGAACTACTTAGAAAGATTACTTAGAAAGACTACTTAGAAGGACTACTTAGAAAGATTACTTAGAAGAACTACTTAGAAAGATTACTTAGAAATACTACTTAATAAGACTGCTTGGAAAGATTACTTAGAAGGACTACTTAGAAAGATTACTTGAAATTCTACTTAGAAAGACTTTTTGGAAAGACTACTTAGAAGGACTGCTTAGAAAGACTCCTTACAAATACTATTAGAAATACTGCTTAGAAGGACTGCTTAGCCAGACTACTTAGAAAGTCTTCTTCTAAAGTAAGAAATAAAGCAAAGTTACTTTAGAGTTGTAGCAATCCTCTCACCCTGAGGGAAGTTATTCTGTTCCCTCAACTTATATCACTCTTCGTAAAAGACGTGACACCACAAGCTGACTGCCTAAAAGCTGCAACTGCCCCAAGCAACTGCTACGGTCGATGTGATAATTCGCTGGCTTCACAGTAGGACCTTTGTTGGAGGTCATAAATTATGACAGAATGTAACGTATTTACTTGCATGTCAACACTAGCTGCAATTATTAGCAATGTAGCCATCTTTTTCATACTGGGAGAACTTTTTCGGGTTTGCTGTACAATTAAACTTAAACCTCACTTAAGACGGGCAAAGAGGATCAACAACCCATAAGCTCACAAATATCAACAAAGCACCACACTGAAGAATGAACAGAAAAAATAAACGGTAAAGGACATGCACGTATATAACCACACACAAGCGGTTATTTCCCACGTTTATGTATTTGAGCAAGCATTAAGGACGGCGAGGACATTGTGCGCCATAGACTAATGCTCTGATCATACCCATCAAGCCGATCATCAAAATAAAATTAACAAAAAAAAAAAAAAAAAATTAAAAAGGTGAAAAATATAAAGGAAAACAAGAACGACGTGATACAACATTTCAGAGAGACTCCGTGTGCGAGCGGTGTTTATAGAACTTACGTGAGGTTTTCAAGCGTAAATATTTCAGAATCATCATTTTGCAGGACATTTTCAATGATGGAAAGTTGAGATATGTGATATGTTGGGTGAATTTGAATTTGTGTTCGTTGGGCAGACCCTTCGTCTACAATTACTATGCATACTCTGCCACACAAACACACACCGGCACATCATAGTGTACCTTATGAATTCCATTGCTCGCAGTGCATTCAATTCCCAGCGGCTCATTTGAATATCCTTGCTGTGCATTACTTGAATTTAGTGTGCATCATTGGCATTTATGTTGGGTGTCTTGTCATAGTCATGGCATGCTTGGACGCATACGTGGATTATAATGATTTTCAAAACAAAATTGTATATTGATATAGTACCCTGATGTGGGACAAAATGTTTCGTCTTCGTGCATTGTGATAGTAACTATCATACTCGTCTGGCATAATGTCCTTCAGTGCTGGGCTCCTCTGTTGTTGTTTTGAATTCTAATATTGTGAGTTGTGTTTGCGCGCTGAACTTGCAAACGGGAAACACCATTTTCCTGTGGCACCCATTCCCTTACTGACACAGCCTGCCAAGGATCATTAATTTTTCCTTGATATCGTGTTGTGTTGTATGCGCATGCGAGCGTGTGTGCGCGTAGTCGCAGGTCGTTTCCGGTGTGTTGTTGTTGGTTTTTCTATGCATGTATATTTATAGGTGCGGTTGCGGTAGTGCTTTGTTTTGTTTTGTTTATATCTTATAACGGTTTTTAATTAGAGAACAGTTACTTTAATGGCAAAATAAATAAAAGTGAATTCCACTGAATAGGGAACGAATTATATCGTATCATTCGTGATTGTCATCGTCTCTCTTACGTGAACAGCTATCAAACAGATAATTTTCCTATGCAAGTTGTACTGAAGACAGAGGAGAGAACAGAAGAATATGTAAATTATATGAGTCCTTCCCATTGTAGTTTTAGTGTATACCCACTAATCCCAAGTAATGGAAATGATGGGATGATCCCATGATATTGATTCATTCTATTCATATATTTCAGTTATATAGAATCGCACCGACGAAACATTCTGGCCTTCGAATTATCATGTGTGCCCTTTGAATCCTTAACAGAAACAATAGGATAGTATAAATGATACTATGTTGCTTGCTTTTTTCGGTGAGAAGACCGAATCCAGTTCCCCACTTATTTTGTGTGATCCGCACATAACTTCATTATAAATATCAGTTTTCTATCTTCGATACAGGATTTATTTATCTGGTCTCAAAATTATGATCAAATTGAAAATTTGTATTACCAGAAATTATGGAACCGTCACTTGACGACCATTGCGAATAGCTCTGAAGATAAGGTCCTATTATGATATAATTATTACAGAATCTCCACTTCCTCCAGGATATGGAAGAATACGAATAGATTTCAAGTGTTTCTACCACTGTTTTTCAGTGATTTTATGTCCACCTCTCTCATAATGCTCTTAGTTGGAGAGTGGGTTGAGACAAAAGATTTTCGGAATATTAAAAAAGCATAAGTTTAAGAAATATAAAAATTTTTTAGTTATGCAGGATCCTTACTTTCCATATTCTACAATCGTGCAGAACCATTCTAATGGCACTGATTTCTGACATTACAGATATGGTATTTCTCCCATAGTTGATTGTTACGTCAGATGATTTGTCATTTTTTGCATCGATATTTTAGAGGAACCTAATTTAGGGTGGAAACTAATTGCTTTGGTACATAAAGAGCAGTAATTCTACCGAATGCAGACTAAGGTTATTCGCCAGTTAAAGTATTTCGGTGTCATCGCAGTGTAAGGATACAGTACTCTCGGAAGTTCTCCATGTTCTAAACTAGCTTTGCAAGTATAATAAAGTCTTTGAGGAACTACCAACCGAGATTTTGGTATTCGTTGTTTATCTCTCTTCTTGCTTAGGTAATATAAAGTTATTTGAAACGCCCGAAGGGATTCGTTGTGTACTCTTAAGGTTGTTGTTATTATTTTGAATTTTCTTATAGTTACTTTCTATGGGACGAAGATTTGTTTCTATGGATACCTTTCTTTAGATTTTTGCGATTAATTCGTTTCACCCTTTAAACAGATATTCCCTACTTCATGAATCGCTTTGAAATCAAAATATTCTGTGTAATATTTGAAGCTGCTTGCATAGGCGCTGTCTACAGAAGAAGATGGAATGATGATCAGTGTGAAATCCATAGTCAAATTAACTACATGATATCTCCAAAATTGAACATGGTTAGTGCTATCAGTGGGGACCAATGATGCTCTTTTTCGAAAGTTTTTGTTATGCAACCCAGAAAGGTTTGAAAGTTTATATTTTCCAACTCAGAAGGCTAACGATGATGTAAAGAGACACCGGTACTAAGGAAGCGATCTCCAACCGAACAGGATCTCCACTAACTAGGAATGAGTAATTGAATCTGGTTAGTCGTATATAAACCTAGCTGGGTTTACTGGTCTAAGGTATTCTCCATAGATAAAGTTAGTCTTTTAGTTGAGTTTATTATGAAGTCATCAAAGTGCTGGTCTCAGATTTAGATTATATTACGTTGAGATTTCATGAGTTGAAATATGGAAAGATTACGTTTATTCGGCCAAAAATTTACGTTTATTGTTAGAAATATCTGCTCTGGACAGATTTTTTGTTTTGATGATACGAAGATACGAAAAAAGTAACACCAAGAAAACAGTTTGATACCAACAGTTTCGCATCAAAGTTACTTTAAAAGAAACCATCGTTCTACAGGTATCGCATATTTTTCTTTTCGATATATCTTCTCTAAAAGAGTGGACATTTGAAGGACACATTATCCTAGAGTTAATGCAGTTAAATTAAGATCATTCACACAGTTTCATAAATTTTCAAAATTTTATTTTCTTTAAAGTCTTCTTACAAATAGAACTAGATTCAGTAATTTGCAACTAACACGATCCAAAAATAGAAACTCTCTTATCACTAATTGTCTTTTTTTTCTCGATTGAAATAATAAAAATGCATCCAGGTCTTCCAGAACCCTTACGATAAATACTCGTGCAGTTTGTTATGCTTTAAATATAAACTTAATAAATATATATGCATTAAAGATTTATTAACTACTTCGGATATCTACAAAATATAAATGTTTGTATCTCTCTTATGTGTCTAAGCAATTTTCCAAAAATGTAAGCGTCATCAACAGTTTTTTCTTATTTTCTAGCTCCAGCCAAAGCCACCAGTTACCCTACAACATCACCGATCCTCCGTCTGACTTGGGGGTATGAGCCTCCCACCAGTCGATGGCCTCGATCATGCTCTCGTCGGACAGGGCGGCGGTGGCCGCAGACGTGTCCAGCAACACTTCGTTGAGCTCCTTCTTGAAGGTGACCACACCCTCGTAGAAGGAATCGTTGTGGTCGTGCTCGTAGAAGAGACCCACTGCGGCCGCCGCTGCGGGTAACGCCGTGCTGCCGCAACGATCCACGGGCGGTGACATCGACAGTGTCGCGTGGCCAAGCAGTAATTGCTGCTGCTGTTGCTGCTGCTGCTGGTCGTGTGCTGCCATTTGATAAATGAGGCTCGGAGTTGACGTTGGGGAGGGTGCCGTGGATGCATAGTCCGCCTCGGCATATTCCTGCTTGATCAAGCGTGGCTGCAAGTGCTGCTGTTGCTGGTGGTGTTGTTGCAGTGGCGGGGTCGGTGCCACAAATTGACGATCGTCGCTTAAACGGTCGGCGGCACACGTCTGCAATAAGAGTTTATTAGCGGCAGGTGATAGCGTTGCTGCTAGTGCGCGCTGCTGATGATGTAATGACGAACCTGCCGTTGGATTTGGGGATGTTGCTTGTGGCACGGGCGATCGTGATAACGATGGCGCTGCACCGTTTACACAAGCACCGTTTGCCTGCATTGCAGTGGTCGTTACAGTTGCACTGGTGCCCGCTGTTCCTCGTGATGAGGTAGCGGTGCTCGGTGTGGCAGGTGCAGCTGTATTTGCTGTCGCGATAATTGATGGTGGCGAAGAATGCAGATCAGCTGTAGTGGCCGGCGAGGCCGCAGGACTCAGACAATTAGTGTCAATTAAGGCAGTGAATGGTTCATCATCGATGCTTGAGTTCGGTGGCGAATTCGAGTTGCCAGCAAATATGTCGGGGGTGAGCAGCTGATAAGTGTTCGTGCCGGGTATTCTTATGTACTGCAGACCATTCAGAGTGGTAATATTCGGCAATAAGTCCAATTGCTGGGACTGCTGCTCCAGGAGATTGCACTCCGGCACCATGTTGTTGTTCATTGGTGTGGCAAAGTACTCGTCCACGTCATAGTTGCTTAAGGAATCATCGAACTGATCATCGATGCCGGGCGACAGAGCATCGAATTCGTCTTTTATGATGGTGAAACTGTCTTCGCCACTTGAGGAACTTAGTCCGGAGGCGCCGAGGAGGCCGCAGTCCCCGCCTATTGGGAAATTAAAGCCGAGCAAGCGTTCGAGACTGCGTATGTATTCCACAGCCATGCGCAGTGTTTCCACTTTGCTCAGCTTCTTGGCCGTACCACGCCCGTTGCCCTGGGCCTCAAACGCATCGGCCACCTCCTCGGGAATTCGATCGCGTAGCGCTGCAAACCCATTATTGACCTGTTTCACGCGATTGCGTTCCCGAGCGTTGCGCCGAGCGACTGCCTGTGGCAGCGGCAGTCCCTTGCGCCCCGGCGTGCCTCCCATTTTCTTCGTTGGAGTACCGATGACATTGACGAGTATCTTCGGAAGTTGCGCAGTATCAAGCGACTTATTCAACGCTTTTGGTGTTGCAATATCCTTATTTAGTTTCGGCTTCTTGGTCTTTGGCGTGGTGGGTGGTTTTGCACCCGGCAGGACTTTCGTCTCCTCCAGTGGTCGTTTCCGCGTGGTCAGTGCTATAGGTGCGGCGCTGCTAGCGACGGCGGTACTGCCAGTGGCACTGTTTACCGTGCCGAACATGCCGAAGTCCTTGATCTTTCGGACTATGGTGTTGACATTGTTGTTGTTGTTGATGTTGATGGAGTTGCCAATATTCTCACTCAACACGTTTTGCACGGTGATCTTGTTGAATGTTTTGCTGAGATTGTTTGTCCCGCTGCTGCCGCCGCTATTATTGCTCGCAGCAGTGGGCGAATTGCTGTTGCTCGCTTTCATTGTTAATCCTGGTGGCAGGTTGTAGCTCAAGACGCTCAGTGTTGCCATCGAATGTGGCTGCGGGAACTTTTTAGAAGCTCACTATGAGGTGGCCAGAAATTTTCTACACTTTCCCGCCACAACCTTCTCGTTTGCCAGCCCGTTTCAGACTACAGTGTGGCGGCTCAGTTCTTGCTACGTTTTCCAGCTACGATGTGTGGCAGTAGGCAAGTTTGTCCTACTCGTAGGACAGCTGCTTTGGCTCTGTGTCGCGTGCCTGATGTCTTGCAGTGAAATGAATGTCATGGGGCGTCGCTCGCAACAAACGTCCTACCATCGGAAATGACTTCGGTGACTGATGGCGTACACAATGGCAATAACGCATACTTCGGTGCTCTTATAAAAAAAGAAATAAAAACAAAAAATACGAAAAACGGAATTTAGCGTACGTGTAAAGGTGCTCTGCTTGCTCGGCAGCTAGAAGCAGACCAACTGCAGTAGCTCAGAAAGACACGCACACAAGCACAGCAGTCAGTACCCCGTACGTATGTGCATGACTTTTCATCCCCTAGGCTGGGTGTTGCGTCTCTTGTTCCACTATTGTTCGCTTCCACACACTCACTCACTCGCTTATCCTATTTTCTGTGTTGAAGTTGGCTGCGGTCGTTGTTCCCTCCTGCCGCAGTGCGCGCCGCTGCCAACGGCTCTGCTTGGTATGAGTATTGTGCTATATTTGGGAAAACTAACATCTGATCTTGCCGTGTAGTTGGTGCGCCTGCGCTAAGGGTGGTTCGCGGCTCGTGTGCCTGTAGTGGTGCGCCGTGAAAATACGTGTTATAATATTGCGCCTCTTAAGTGCAGCGAAGTTTTAACGACTTTCTGGCCGAAAGCACTTTTCAATTTCAATATACAGCGGCAGTGTTCAGGTTTTGCTCTCGCGCACGCAGAGAATGAGAGCTTCGAGTTTGGGCGTAGCTATGTGCAAGTATATACGTGTATATAAGCAAGGATATATAAGTATATGTATACAAAAGAATTATTTCCTTTTCGACGTTTCTAAAAACACGGATATTTTAGGTCCATGTCACAAGTAGAAAGCGCAAGAAATTTGGAAGAGATTTTGCTGTAGAGGAGTGTATTTACGCTTTCAGGTATGATGGTGTAGGTGCTAAAGAAGCCTTCAGAGATGAATACTAGAATCAGGACTATCGATCAATATTTTAGTACTTTAAAATAGGTCCTCTGTCAATCTTTCTACATGCACGAGAGCATTTGTGGCTAATAAGAATTAAAGTAGAATGATGGTATTGAAGATGTTCATACTAAATAAGCAACCGTGGTCAGATATCTGACACTTTCATAGCTATATAGTTGGAGAATATCCTCTCAGTTAACCTTTCTCGTGGGTACCAAACGGGTGAGCACTAACATGCGAGAAATATGAGTCTCACAAGCTATTAAGAGTGTGGGATATGCGGGGAACCAGGCTAAAAGTCAATCAAGTTAAGAATATCTCCTATGTTTATGTACATCGATCGTTAGAGCACGCTTAAAATACTTGGGGCCTCCCTGGTTTGGGGGACTAGAGAAAGTTTCACCCTTGGAATGGGCTCCACTTACAAGGTTAACTAAAAACGCCTGCCAATTCAAAGATCTCTGCTTCCGCCAGTCCTAAATGGACACTCATCTGGTATCACTAAGGACCTGACAGGTCTATTCTATTGTATTATATCTTACACCATCTATTATTTCTATTATATCTTGCATGTGCTGCCCCCTCGGTTGGCACCCACGAGGAAGGTTAACTGACAGGACATTCGCCAACTATATATCTATGAAAGTATATAATAAAGTGTTAGATATCTGGCTACAGTTGCCTAATTAGTATGAACATCTTCAATACCAAATTTAACAGATCTATGCATGGCCTCTTTACTCAGCCAGCCTAACCAAACGTACCCTTCATAGATATTTATATAAAATAGAGTACCAATACAACACCGTAGACCAAATATATCTCTAAAGAAAATAAACAAATTTCCAGAACAGTTATGGAATTAACTCAGTGGACGACTCTATAGAATCTCCTCGATATTGTTCGCCAAATCCATATGTGGAGAGTTTGATTAACTGCACATCTATTAGCCCGAAAGTTTGTCTCATCACTGAACAACATTTTACGGTAAAAAGTAATTATTTGGTTACACCTTAATTCCAGAATATTTCACTAATGGTACTCAGTTTTCAGATCATAATAACCCTTTCAATCCTAGTGGACGACAATTTCTTTGAAGAGATATTTCACATCTTCCACAATGTCCATTTATACTCTGTTAGTGTTTGAAGCTTTTCTGCTCTGCACTCATTTGTTCCTATCAGTGTGACTTCCTTGTTCACAGATCGACTCTGTATCAAACTCTAGGATGAAATACGAACAGGTGTAATAAGTCTGCCAGCAGCTGTTTGATAGTTTTTGAAGAGTTGAAACATTTCGTATTCTGTTTGCTACTACAACACTTCTTCATGCTAATAGCCCCGCAAAGGTCCTCGAAGCTTTATATTGCCTTAACATAACTACAATAGTGTATATCACTGTATTATACTCTCGTCTCTTCGAGAATTGTGGTTTTTGTTGCCACCACTCGGGTACTCCTAACTCTCCTGAAGAGTTGTTATGTTGTTATGGTAGCAGAATAGTCGAACTGTTTTCATTGCTCTTACGTTTTATGTTTAATTTATACAATTCCCTTCTATCACTAAATTTATGCCAACTAATTTATTTTATTGTATGAAATTCATGAACATGTAAACTGAAATCCCCTTTTGCCGCGAGCATGTGGCACGTTATTTTAAACAGGTTTCCTCGTACTAAGGCAGCCCATTCGAGGATCTGTACGAGTAGAGTGGAAATGCTGCGCGTACTTTCCCACATTTCGAGGTTCATGTGAAATTTCAAAATGTGTCCTACAGCCAGTCGGGCATAATTCACCTATAATTGCGCTTGGTGTGTTGTCATTATTTCATTTCGTTCATATCCTTGTTGCATATCCTGTCACCCTAAATTACAGCCCAACTGTCATTGTGTGCTTTGCTATTAGAAAAGGAGCAGGCTCAAATATTAACGAAGCGTGTAACTTGCCAAATGCATCGAGCAATTGTTCAATGTTTCTGTTGGATGTCGGTTTTTTGTGCAATTTTTGTTTGGTCCTTTCGCTATTTACGAGAAGTGTGCACTGAAGTTTAACGAAAGACGGGCCCAGTTCCTTGGGCCATATTTTATAATTATAGCGAAAATTCGTTGTTCAATTTCGCCATCATTTTAATTAATTGCCAATTGTGTTCTCCGTGTTGTTTGTTGCTAATATTTCTATGAGTGTGTATTTGTTTGTGTGTGTGCCTGGATGGAGTCTTAAGACATTCAGTTTGGGAAATTTGCCGAGATGAGGGTTTGCTTAAGATTTATGGGAGTGTCCTGGTATGCGCACCGCAGTGGGGTAGAGCGGGAAGTGGTGATAAATCCTAATTAAAATTGACACTGCTTTGATTTGCTTAGGCAATTAGGGTAGGTAGAGACGGGTACATACATACCTAGGGCCCATTTGTCGGAATCGATTAAACTGAAATTTCCAGGGCATATACGAGTATGAGTGTGCATCGTGAGCATACCTATAAACCGCAGACATGTTGCCCGAGAGTAAATTTGCATACACTTTAATTTGTTTTCTTTTCTGTGTGTATATTTTATTAAAAACGAGTTCCACATCACTCACATAGATCGACTGAGTAAATTCACGCTACAGTAATTTCGAGCTATGCTAATTGCAGTTTTTCAGGTATTGCACCACTTTGCCACGCCACTGTGTCGGGGTATTTGCATAATTTCGTAACGTTCGCATTTCCAAAACAACTTGCTTCACATAAATCATATGTTCCTTGGCGGTACGAGTATATAAGGCGCTCTCGTCTAAGACTGGTTATACTCGCAGCACGCACACCAAAGTTCACCTTAAGTTTCGAGAGACCTTACCGGCTTTTGCAGGAAGTGCCATGTGCGCTCTACTCGTACACGAACGAACCCTTCTGGCTGGAGTTTTCTCACCAAGTGCTTTTTGACGCATTGACTCGGTAACGTCCTCTACTGACATGAAGTGCCGCGTCGCAGGGTGTATTCTGCGTAGACCGCTCCTGAGTGTGCGTGTGTACGCGCAGCTTCAAGGAGGGTTTCTTTCAAGTGAGACGCTGTGAAAAGCCTGGTAAGCCGAGCAGACGTTGACAAAAGTTGCGAGCGAGCATTGTGAGCGAAACAGGTACGCGTAAGTTGGTTAGCAAAGAACTTGTCGCTTGTTGTTGGTAGCAGACCGCGAGTGCCATTGTAGGTTCTTTTTGTCTTCGAGTGTTTCTCATAAAGCACATGAGCAGGGGTTCTCCAGGGTCGTTAGTTTTGTGAAAGCTAAAACTGGGAATGAGTACAGCACTTTAAATTATGTGTATCGATCAGGTATAAAATGAGGAGAATCTCTGAGTGTGTGTGCAATGTGGAAGTGTGGGTAAGTTCTTAAAGCAACCAAGTTGTTGAAGATCTCATAATGAGGTGTTCAACATCTCGAAGTTACTTTATGAATCTTTTGTAAAGTTTTCTTCTTATAGTTTCTTGTTTCACTCCTGATCATTTTTTAATAAAATCCGTTTTTTAAACATGCTCGTAGCATGTTCTGTTGTTGAATATCATTGTCTTCCAAGTGAACAATAAGACTAGGAATGTTTTGTACGCTTTACTCTCAAAGAGAAAAAAAACAATGTATATTTTGTATGGATATGCTCTGTTATGTCGTAGTCTTTCTTCTTCAGTCTGCTCTCATTCTTGTTATGGCCCTACAATTTCTTTTAAGGAAGTTTTTAGGATACTTAGTCAAACACAATTGTCATTTTTGTATATATTTATTTCAGTTCTGATGAACTCGGAACGCTTGCACCCATTGATAATGGGGTCAGTTCACTTCAGTTAGTTATCCTACTTACTTTTGCAATGCTTCTCCAAATTATGATACTTTGTTTTCACACAATCATCTGGAACTCCTAATAATTTGGGGAGGAAATTCTGCTAATTTTCTTCTAATTCTTCTGTTACTCGATGTCGTTAACGTTGATATTAGAAAGTTTATAATCTCTTAACAGGACACCAACTGGTTTGTTGCTTAAATATTCAGAAGTCCTTCCATGGCTTGCAGTTTCATATAAAAATATCCGGTTCTTTAGTCTACTAACTTGTAGAATAATCAACCTACCTAGTCTACTAATGCAGAATAATCAAAAATGTCCTTTTTAGAACATGATTCCCTTTGTCGTCTTTCTTCCTTTATCGTTATCTTTTGACAGGCACAGTAGTGTGGCTTTTAGATCTATTATTTATTAGAAGTTTCTTTAAAGCAACAATGCTTGCGTCCCTCGAAGTCATTTCTGTTATATTTACAACAAACATTACAAATCCACAAACACACTGGATTCAAAAGTCATTCCCTTTAATTATGAAAACGAATAACGATGATTAGGACCTGTGTGGATAGCAGGGCACAAGGTAAGATTTGGAATATATCCTATCCGTATGCTGCGCAATCTCAAAACCGCGTCTGATTCATCTGGCAGTCCCTGGACTGGACGAGGTCTCAGCACTAAGCATGGTTTCGCTCTTAAACTTCACTAAGGAAGTCTCTCTTTTCACAACTCCATATTACAACTTTTAAATAGATATTCACCTGGCACCACGCAGAACCTTGCAGGTGTATGTGTGGCCTTCAGGGCCAGTCAGTGTAACCTAACCCAACCTTCCCTTGCTTGGTGAGTGTTTTCTCCACTAAGAAAGAAGCTCTCATCAAATATTCTTCTCACATTGTTTGGTCATTTGTTGTAGCTGCCCTTTGAACTAGTTTATGTGTGCGTGTGTGTCAACCCCTCCCCCAAGAAATGTCCTGACACTTAAATTTTCCAACAGAAAACTGTCAAATCATTATTTATACTTGCATTGCTGGTTGATTGATATCCGAAAAAGGTTGAGAGTTGTCTAATTTTTTCTAATAGAACTCGCCGGAGTTCTTGTGGTGGACACCATCGTCCTTTAACCATACTTGTATGTCGCTAATTACTCGTACATTGTTCTACCAGTTATTCGATGCGTTGCAGAGCCTGCCTCTCAAAAGGTTCTTTACCGATTTTCCCAAAATAGTGTAAATGAACATCCGAGGTAAAGAAAAAAATGGTTAAGAACGCTAAATGCGACAGTGATAGGCAATTAGTTCGTGCCATTTGAAGTACTCAAAATACGCCATTAGTCCCAGGTACGCCCTGAAGGTGTACTTTGATGAATTGGAAATCGTGTGCACTGCTTTCAACGCAACTTGGCGCACTGGAATGGTGCTCTACTTTGTATTTCAATCGGTGTGCTCTGATGATGCCCTGATAGTGTTGCCAAAAAAAGGGTTTCGAAATGAAACAACAACCCATTTTTTTGGCATATTTATGAAATATAATATATATAAACGATCGCTCTACCTGATTTTTTATATTTATTTAATTTTATTTTCCCTCCCTACCATTAATTTATGTAGAAATTCACTTTTTTGCTTTATTAAATATTATTGCGCATATCTGAATAAATAATTCGAGCCTCTGCGGTGTTTTTTTAAAGCAATTTTTGCCATTGTGCTGCCTGCAGCAACCCTGGGCGACATGCTCTCGCACAATAAAAGTTTCGACGCAGTCATCCGACAGTGTCGAGTCCTTTCAATTTTCTCTGCCTGCCCGACGTGCACGCATGTGCTGTGAAATGGTGCAATTGTCGAGCAGTGAAAAGGGGTTGTGTAGGGATGTATTTGCATGGTGCATTAAAGTAATAACAATGGAACCATGTGCAAAAAATACACCTTGATAAAGCAAGTTGTTGTTGGAGTTCGAAAACATGTTTTCAATTCGTGCAATTGTAGGGTTGCGGCCGCTGCCTATGCCCGGCTGTGCTGAGGCTTTTGAAAGTCACCAGTCATATGCAAGGATCATATGATTAACTATTGTTCGTTGTGATGTCAGTGCACAGCCAACACGGTACGTCACTGCAGGGCATATACCGTAAGAGTGCAGTACATTTACCTCACTGGATTTTTAGTTTTAATTGAATATATGGTTGAATTTTGGTTTTTTCGAAGCTGATGTGAATTTGAAAGGATTTCTCCTGCACATGTGCAACAGACACGAAACACTATAATAAAAATTTCTCCAAATTACTTTTTTTATGATCTGCTTGCATGTTTGTCGAATGCATTTCAGTTCAAGTTTGAAATTCAAAGCCAAATTGACTTGTTCCATCTCCGATTGCACGCTCACGCACACATGAAAGTGATTTATTAACAAACACCACTCTCGCTGGCATCCTTAATGCATCTTCTTAGAGAGCATCCTGTGTGAATATTTGGCTGACACCTCCCAGAAGTGCCTGGCGATGAAAAACTTATGGATGGGAAAGAACAACAAACGAAATAAACAAGAAATGTAATCGAAATGGAAAGTTATTTTGAATATCGTGTGGAGAGAGAACCGTTCTGTGCGTTGGCATCATGAACATTGATAAATGTTTTTCAATACGAGTCTAAAGGCAGAGGAGCCGGGTTTGAAATTATTCAAATGGGTGCGAGCGAATTCGTTAGTAAGAGTGACTACTGTTGAACCCAATTTCTCGATGTCGAGTCGATGAAAATAATTCAATAATAATCGACCACTGTGTGGGGAAGTGATCAAAGAAAGTTCATTTCACTGAAGAGGGAGGGGAATGATCCTACAAATTACGCGTAGATTGGTGCCGAGTTATACGAGTCTTTAATATTATAAACTAACTATAAGACTACCTATATTATAAACTACCTATAAGACTACCAGGTATATATAAAACTGTAAGAAAGAAATCGAAACTATACAGAGAAATCCGAGGATGTTATGAGTCAAGAAGAGACTGGAACATTGTGTCTATGAAAGAACCTCAGTTTAGCACATCATGTTCTGCCGCTGCTCCTGTGCACCCAGAAGTGAAGCATACTATTCCATTTTAATGATAGTCTGATCCATTGGGATTCAGATTTAGTTTTTGAGTCGTAGTTAGTAGATTTTCCAGGCAGGACTCGGGGACATTTTTGAGGAATCTTGCTTCCCTGAAACTGAATATAATTTCAATTTCCCATTCTCTCATCAATCGAGTTATTAGCAATCGAGTCATAAAATTGAGAAATATTTTATTATAATTTATTTTATTCATATTCCTCATCGATTGCTCTGGGAGGCAAACAGAGGACTACAAATGGGTTCAAATTTTATTTCAAGTCTCTTTCAATACGGAAGAAAGAATGGAAAGAAGCATTTTATCCTGTAACATATGCGCAAATACACTCGTGCGCATTAAATCAATCAACCAAAACGATCACTAAAGTGTTTCGCCAGCATGCTGGTAGCTCTGCAAGGATCACACTTGCAGGATAAAATTAGCTTTGTAATATGAGCAGAGTGCGCATGAGTGCACGGAATCACAACGATTTTTGAAATGCCTGAAAATTGAGTGGAATTGAATGGAAGTGCATATTTGTCGTCGACTCAAGTGGATGCCACTTCGATGACCTAGGAATGGGCACAGTTGTGAGCTCATAAATTTCTTAAAAAGTGAATTGCTGATGTAGTGCTCAGCAGTGAGCACTTCCGTTGATGCAAGTGGACGCATGCGTTTCAGAAGAAATGCGCAGACAGGGAGATTGACAGAGAGTGCGAGAGAGTCAAAGAATGAAAACAGGATGAATGTCAATTTGATTTTTTCAGTTCATTGCAATTGATCGAGGAGCGAACTTGTAAAATCCTCTCACAGGGCATAATTGAAGTGAAATGAAATTTAAAATGCGCTTAGAAAGTTTTATCCTATAATAAACTACTTTCAGAATTGTTTGGATTTTAGGATTTAATAGTTCTTCATATGAATTTCAATGAAGTTTTGTTATCCTTGTAATCCTAAAGACACAGTTCTGCGACTATAAACAATGTTTTGTGGCTCCACTCAAAGCTATTTGAACAGCTGCTGAACGTTTCTTTGGTTCTCCCCCTGTTTGCTGTTCATAATGAGTCCTAGTTTATTTGTCAACAAAGAATTCAAATAGTTCACGGCTGACTTGCAGTTTAATAGTTTTATTATTTAATAAACATTTCCAGAAATGATTCGATTATTTTCCACCCCCATTTCAATCACGATTTTGAACTGTCGCTTCGCACCCTTCGACGCATTTAATTTTGTATTAGTTCGAACGATCGATCAGGAGACAGTAATGCATTATGTCAGCACTTAAGCCGCCACTAACAGCGTTGGAGGATTACATTGAAATCCTGATTTATTGTACAATGATTTCGATCGAAACTTCTCTTAAACCATTACTACACCATTAATAGTTGAACGGCATTAAACGAGTTCTTGTATGCCCCTTTTTTCTATAAGTCCTTTGGTTGACGTTCTCTAGAGTGCTATCGCTGAAGCTCGTTTTGAAAATACACCCTTCGTATATCGTTTGTAGAATATGGGGAGAGGGGAAGTCGAGTCAGAGCCTACGCTGGAAAATATTCAGACTCAATTAGAGATCTGATGCAAAGCTCTCTCAATAAAGTTAACTTCTGGACCATCAGTTGTGATATAGATCCGTACAGGAATTACCATTTTCCTTCAATAGTTATTAGCTTTAATATTCTCTCAAACGGAGTAGTTCAGACCTAGCTCTCAAAAAGAAGATCAATTAGTGGGTCTAGTAAACCACAAACTACTTAGTCAATTTAATAATCTCGACAGAGTCCTTAAAGCCTCCATTCTCCTGTATGACTTGGAAAAAGTTGGTAGCTAAAAACTGGTGTCAAACAGAATAGTTGGAAATAGAGAGCGATAGGTAAAGATCAAAAGAAATAAAGAGACATAGAGATGAAGAGAGAGAGAGAAAGAGAGATGAAGAGAGAATATACCATACCAATATCAGAGAACACAGAGAAAAAAACTTAAACGTTAAACGGCAAAGCAGCGAAATAAAGCAGACGGACGTTGTACCCGAATCTACTGAAAATTGTGGTGAATCCACTCAAAATCGTGGTGTGTCAGCTACGGACGCTGGCAGCGAAAAAGACCTTCCTTTCTCTGTGTTCTCTTCGAATATAACCAATTCTCCGGATATTACTATACATTCCAAGTTATTTTATCTCACCAGAATTTCATCTAACATAAATTACAATAAGAGACTGCCGCAGATATGGCCTGGCTGACGACCTGGTTGACGACCTGGCTGACGACCTAGCTGACGACCTGGTTGACGACCTGGCTGAGTAGTACCAACTGCCCCTGATATAAGAACTCAATCATACCGATATTCCATGCATTTTCAGAAGCGGATGAATTGAAGAGACAATGTGCTATCAGGGATCTCGGGTTGGATACTCTACTAAACCCCCTGCCAGTTATAGATAAAGCAGGAGGTTATGGCGAACGCGAATAATGGTTGAGATACCCACCGATGGGATAAGATAGTGCAACATATTTGGTCTGGGCTGGAATGGAAAAGCTCTGGAAATCAAATAGAGGTATGTTAGGGAAGGTGCTCGGGGTTCTCTTCGGTTAATTGCGTTGTGGATACCTACAATAATATTATTAATTGATGACACTTAGCAAGGAGGAATAGGAATAGGAGAAAACGGAGGAATATATCAAATTCACTTGCTGGGAACTGTTCATGTTAAACACAAACGAAAGAAACAGCTTTCCTGAGACCTTGTATAGTGGGAGTTTTATAACAAATTGGTCCTAATGAAAGGTATCCTTGAGAATTCAGATTTTGTGAGGTTTTAATGTATCTGTGCTGACCTAGGAGTATTTCCTAAGGGAAGTAACTACTTGCGTCTGGATACTTACCTATAATTTTTAAATTTTTTGTGACCACTTTTATATATAAACTGAAGGAAACTCACAATTCTTGTACTGTAGAACAGTATAGTAGAGTAGAGTATAGTAGAGTAGAGTATAGTATAGTAGAGTAGAGTAGAGTAGAGTATAGTAGAGTAGAGTATAGTAGAGTAGAGTATAGTATAGTAGAGTAGAGTAGAGTAGAGTATAGTAGAGTATAGTATAGTGCATCGTATATGATCGAATAGTATAGTATAGTATAGTGCATCGTATATGATGGAATAGTATAGTATAGTATGGGCATCAGTGCCAGAATGCTTGGAGATCTCCTTCTTCGACTATCCTCCGGACTGCCCCTATCTATCTATAGTATAGTGTGCTTGGAGATCTCCTTCTTCGACTATCCTCCGGCCTACCGCACTTCTAACAATCTATAGTATAGTGTAGTATCGAATATGGGGAATACTCTTATCACTGGATAAGAGAGTAACATAAATTATCAGATTGCGCATGTTCCATTAGCAATATCCAAGTTTTCACTTAGCAATTGTCATAATTGCTCTTTGCTATCTGCCTTCAGCACACTTTTGTATATTTTTCTACCATGTTCAGACTGCTTCTAACTTGCTTTATCTCAAAAGTGGACTCTCCGAACACGTGCAATAAATCAGTCATATGACTTTCCCCATACACATATAATCCTTTAGCGTGTTTTAGCACAACATGTGGCATAATTGTCCTGCAGAATTGCATTCATTATCTTCATAAAATT
Source organism: Clusia tigrina (assembly GCA_920105625.2). Classification (NCBI taxonomy): domain Eukaryota; kingdom Metazoa; phylum Arthropoda; class Insecta; order Diptera; family Clusiidae; genus Clusia; species Clusia tigrina. The sequence continues at coordinate 181,049,213 of OV050033.1, forward strand.
AATAAATAGAAATTTGAGTAGTTTCAGCTCGCTGGGTTAGGTTGGAATATTACTCTTTCGTCCTAGAGGAAAAAAGAACTAAAATTTTGATTTTATTATTTAATAAAAAATTCGAAATGGGCACGTGCCTAAAGTGTGTTCTGCTGGGAAAATGGCAGAACAATAGTTTTTCGCGCAGACGCACATTTCCATTAATTTCGAACAAAAGAACTGCAATTCACAATGAAAACGTTTGCCATCTCCTTCTAACGCCAGAGCTAGAAAATCCCAATGCATCTACAAAAATCAAAACAATACTCGTAGCTGAGCAAAAACCACCCTCCAAGGGCGCTCGGGCTTGTGACCAGCGCTGCATGTTTGCAGTGATGCAGAGATATTTTGGTGCAACCGGAAAAAGGGCCTACCAAACAGGAAAATTTGCCTAAAGCAAAGTCCTGTAAGCGAATAACATGATATGCGAAAAGCAGTCCAGCAACAAATTTGTCCACGTACCATTAACAACAGCAAAGACAGCAACAATACACAAATCAATTTAATTCCTTGCAGTAAAATTGAAAAAAAATGTTTAAATAAAATGAAAAAATTCATTTTCCAACACAAAAGAACCATCAAACCAAATAAAACAACAACAAAGCACAACGTTAAAGTATCCCGTGCTGGGGTCGACTCGAGAAACATCTGCTCCTGCTGCAATCGCTCAGCTCACAGCCGAAGGCGCAGGCGCAAGCGTAACGCAATCAAGCAGCCAGGCAGTAGCAACCCCCGACTCAGTTATTCAGTCAAAAGTGTCCTTTCGGCTCTGGCTCTGTCTGCCGCTTGACATTAATTCCAACGGGATTCTATAATAGGCACTCCCCGACGCACCAAATTCTGATTGAATGCCTTTCAAACTTGGTTGTTGCTGTTGTTGTTGTTGTGTTTGGGAAGTTTTTTATGCCGTGTGTGCCGTTATTTAATATTACTTTTTTTAATTTCATGTTTGTGTAGTTTGCCCGCGCACCCTCTGAATACAAAGTACACGCAAGTACGCATGCGCGAGTGTGCCCTGTTTGCATTTGTGATTTAATCAAAGCTTATCCGTAAAATAATTCCAAATTTCAACTTCAGAACTTACAGTGAAAGGGGGTGCTTTTGTTAGAAAATAAACTAGGCACAGTGGGAGGAAAAGAGTGTGCTTGTTGGTAAAATAATTATTGTTAAATTATTTTATGTTTATTCTAATATTACTACAAATTTTGTGACATTTTCCTTAAGGGTAATGGAAAAGGTGTGAGTAACTAATGAAGGGACGAATTAACCACACTAGAGTGGATGCTTGAACTACGTGCTACGGTTTTGGTATTCCATGGTCTGTTTTAACTTAAAGACAGAGCAGGAAAGAAGTCATCAATGCCACAAACATGTTAAACAGAAAAAAAGTTACACATATATCTGGTCTAATTTGGAACCTAGTCAAGATGGGAGCCGCTCTAAAAGATTGCACTATTTGAATAGAATGAATAAAGGATTTGTGGTCCTGGGAATCACCGGCCATTATGTAATATGGTGCAATATAGCGGGAGGTACCAAGCCGAAAAGGAGAAGGAATGGAAGCTTCAGTGCTGATCATTTTCCCCAGAATTTTGTCGAAAATGCAATTCAAACTGGTGAAGTTGTAAGAACGAGGGAGGGGGGTGAAACCATCCTTCATTTCTTATAAACGTGAAGTCCCGATAGGATAATCCGGTCGGACATCGGAGTGAAGATAGTGGGATACGGCTCCTTACTACATGAGCTTTTGACTGTTTTACACCTCGAAGAAAAGCTAACTACTTACCTTCCTACTTACCTTCCTACTTACTTTTCTACTTACCTACTTACCTACTAACCTAACATAGAAGTTTCAGTACAACAACAATTAAATTTGTTTATTAAAAAATGCACAAAAATGGATTGGAATATCCCAATTCCACCACAACAAATCATTTTGAACCTACTCTGACCTTCATTCATACTAAACAGGGATTAACATACTGGCGTGACTGGCTGAAATCCAATTATAATGCTGATCTAGGATTACAGCATTACAGGCTTAGCACAATATGTCCATGAACAAAGTTAAATTTTTCAGATTCAGAACCCTTCTGAATGTTTTCAGACTTTGTCCTTCTTTTAAGTGAAGGCTTGCTATTAATATCTCTATATACATAAAACTTATCAATTAGAAATTTCATACATCGTGTGTGAATGACAACTTAAGATTCTTGGGGAAGCTCAGTCTGAAAGAGGCAAAGTTCCCTCAGCACTTAAAGTTGTGCCACAAAAATGTTGTACGGGCGTCCCAGATGCCTAATAACGCCAAGTTAGGTCGAAGGAAATAATTTATCCACTGAAGGACCACTAAGACTATATCATTAGATCTCCAGGAGAGCATGAATTATAATTTGAAAAAAACGTCATTGAAAGTCAATTTGGAGATATTTTGTATTATTCGTTTTCCACTCGATTTCACCCATTTATCCCACTGTTCCACACATAATCTTCAGACTCATTATTACAATAACAATAAAAAGCGGAATCAGGATGAAAAAAAAAATGTTTATCGCTCTTTTTAAGGGTGCATTTTTTGCAACCGCTTCAAAAGAAAAAAATCAACCTAATCACCCCGCAACATGCTAAAAAATGCACGGAATAAATTAACACAAAACAAAAATAACAATAATGAGTGTGCGCACGCGCAAAATGTCCTTGATTAAGGATTTAATGGTGCACGCATTGACACACGCACACGCGGACCACAGAATGGATTTATGCAAATTCCGCTAGTTGCACAAATCGAAAAAGCTGCACCATTATTCATGCCTGTGGCTGGTGCTGCAGTTGTTGTTCTTGTTGTTCCTGCTGTAGCTGTCGTTGATGCTGATGTTGCTGCTGTTATTTAAGTTGTTAAAGTTGTGATAACATCGCGGCGCAGACATCGTTGATGTGCAAAAGTAAAAAGCAGTGAGCCCCCGTTGCACGAGCAGAAGAGTCAATATAAAAATGATGTGAATGGCTGCGTAGAGCGTCTGGGACTGAGAGCGTACACGAAGGCGAACGCGTGTGCGTGTAATTTACATTTTTCATCATTTTCGTGCGCACTCATTTAAAATGTAATTGAAAATATGAAACGATACAGAATGACCTTGCGCGGTTGGATTTTGTCAAAGGATCAGATCAGACCAGACACAAGAACCGCTACAAATGCAGCCTCCCAGCAGAAAACTCCGGCGGGCCAGAAGCAATGAGGTCAACATTGGTCGATTAGCTCCTCACTAACAAAGGACTATATTCTATTGTACGCATGCTCAGTTATCTACACAGATCCTTTCACTTTCCTTGGAAATTTGTTTGAGACTTGCAAAGAGCTTCTAGCATCGAGTCGGTGGTGATATTCTTTGCATTATCGTAACTCAAATTTTCTCTCGCCGGCATGTCCCATAATGGACGCATTAAATTAATGAAGTGTGCTGCACGTGGATGCAGACACGCTCGCACATGAGCAGCCATCCACGGTAGTCTGTCTGGCCACCGCTGCAGCGGCCACGAGTAGCAACGGCGTGCATGCAGGTGTTGGCAGGACTGGTTTCGCTACGCCTTTGCGCTGCAGCATTTGTCGCTGTCAAAGTGCATTAATTGCTTTTGTCGCTGTTTTCTAGGGTGGCTAAGGACAAACAGGATTCGGATTCCCCTTGCACATTGTTTGCATCTAGTTGACTGAGATGTCATAAATTGTAAAATTGTTTTAATTTTCTTAATTAGCGTTGGAATCCTTTTCAAGTGTTGCGCACATGCCCGGCGCGACGCTCGTGCATTCCTTAGCCAAGCATGTGACATTCGCAATTGGTGCAATCGCGCCTGCTGATGGACCATCAGAGAAGTGTGCTGTTAATTAAGTGTGGGGTCAGCAAGGACGAAAACTAGTTCAGCACGGTTGTGGCTGATGTAGAAGCTGCGCCTGGGACTGCAACTGCGATAGCGACTGGGACTGCAACTGCGATTGCGGCTGGGGCTGAGGCTGAAATTGTTTTTTATGAAGCGTTTGCCATTTGAATCGCCTTCTTTGCGTGATTATGCATAAAAAAGGTGGTTTATTAATGGGCTTTGAAATGGCGCGTGCTCTTTGAAAGGTGCTTTTGTGTTTCGCATTTTCTTAAATTTATGATTTCAATTTGAATATTTTAAAATTCAATTTCTGCAAAGGTTTGCTTTCAGTTTAGAAGAGTTTAAATGCTGTATATGAGAATATGTGGACAAAAGAATAGTAAAACAATTAAACATTTAAAAATTATAAAAAAAAACAAAAATTTTTCCTTTAAAAATTCACTTTTTTAATAACAAAAAATTTGTTAAAAATATTTTGTTCGAAAAAGGAAGCAAAAAAAGTATTTAATTTATTTACTTATTTAATAATTAACTAAAAAATAACAATTGTATTCTCATTATTTTCATTTTCTATTCACTTCTGAATTTTAAAACCTTTTTCAACATAAAGATGTCGCAAGGATCAAGTTTGGGTTTGTGTCCTTGCTGCTTCTAATGTCCGCCGTTCCAGCAGTGGTGGCAGCACTTTACCATAGCAATGCTGTAGTGGCTTTTTCTTTTATTATGTTAAGGGTGAGAGTGTTAGGCCAACAACAATAAGACTACAGCGGAAAGGAAGGAAGTTTTGAGATACTCTAAGGATACACTCCGATCTTTGACGGAATTGGCAGCATAATTAAAAAAGTTACATTGCATGGATTGTTTGGCAAGAGAGAAACAAATATAATATTTAAGTATATTTAGATTTATATGCGGAGTTGAAGAGGACTTTATGGAGTCGTTAAATATACTCGTATTATAAAACAGTATTCTGGCACAACTGTCTAATTGTGTTCCAAGCACCGATTGAAATTATTACATTCACACAGTTTCCGTGATCTGGTGCTAAACAAGCTGGTCTTAGAAATCTGATGGCTAGATTCTGGTCCTGTAACAGTATCGTGAAACTAAGAATAACATATCCCTCTTCAATGTGGTGACGTAAGGTCGAAGAGAACTTTGCAGCAACCAAATTAAACAAACTGTAACGTATGGCAAGCGTAGGTATAAGCGTGGCAATGAAAACATGGCACTACCGGTGCCATTAGGAATACCTCCACTAAGCTTAGCCATCAAAAGGAGGGGTTTTTTGTCAGGTTCTGAGACTAAATTACGCCTTTGAACTCAATAGTTCGGTCCTATCGGGTCACATGAGCATGCTTACAGTGTTCGAAAATGATCCAATCCTCAAAATGTCCGAATGGTGGTATTCTCCAAGAAATACAAAATATGTATCTCAGACGGAGAATCTTGGAGAACACAGAAATTCATCGATGAGCCAGGCTCACAAGTATGGTACACGGATGGATCAAAACTGCAAGACGGTAGTGTAGGAGCTGGCATTTATGGTCCTAGTTTCAAAAAAGGCATCCAGATGGGGAACCCTGTGCCATAGAGCTATGCTAAATTGGATTGATTACGCAGGAAAATCTCATAACAGAGCACATGTTTATATACTATCTGACGATCAGGCGGCCTTAAAGGCATTGCAAGCCTTTATGGTCACATCAAGACTGGTCAAACATAGCCGTAACCTTTTAAATGAACTGGTGGTATTACAATACATTAGTACTGGTGGTATTACAATTGCATTGGATCTCAGGGCACTAAGGACACTCATGCGACGAACACGCCGACAAACTACCCAATCATGGAACAATAAGACCCCTAATTGGCCCTGAACTATTTTGTGGACTATCAAAAGGGCACATCGAAAAATTTTTCAGGAAATGGGTAGATCGGAAATTGGCCGGACAATGGACTAAAAATGTTGGACAACGTCAGGCTAAAAGATTTCTTGCCCCACACAGAGGAACATCTAAAAAACTCTTTATGCTAAATAGAGAAGATCTCCGAATCTTCACCGGGTATCTGACGAATCGTCACGGGGTATCTGACGAGTCACTGCACACTCAGATATCATTTAAAAAATTTGGGAATTTCTTCCACTGATATATGCAGATAATACAACCAGGCACCGGGAACCTCTATGCAATGCTCTGCAGTATGCAGAAGGGATTTTCTCCCAATGGGAGCTCTTACAATAGCACCAAAACTATTCGGAACAGGGAACCCCATAAAGTGTTCAAATTCATAAAGAGCCGTAAAATGGACGGTTAAACTATGGCTACGCACAAAGGATCAAATTGTTCGAAGTGCACTACAGCCAATAATAATAATAATAATAATAATAATAATAATAATAATAATAAAATATTGTATATTAATATATTTTTGATTTATTTGTTGAATATTTTTATTATATTATAAAATTTTTTCTTGATCATATTTTTTAATGATTTCTTTCTTCTTATGATGTCGGTTTGGTCTCTTCTTAACTCGTGCCCGAGCCAGCCCCATTTCCTTTTCAGGTTTTCCAGACGAATTGGTGTCTGGTTACAGCGATTCCACAGGTCAGTGTTTGAGATCGTATTGGTTTATACTATATATTTATATATTTTTTTGATCGGTCCAACGTTCAGTTTTTCAACGATCCTAGCTGACTTTTTCTTTGATAACTTTTAAGGATTTCCATCAGAGGTATAGGTGGAACTATCTATCCTATCTATAGCACTACTCTTGATCAGTGAAAAAACTTGTTCGTGCTTCGAAGTAGAATTGGTAGTGGCTCATCACATGAAACTTCTGCAGACATAATTCATACTGCTATGCAGGTAATACTGGTATATTGAATACAGGTATAATGTAATATCTAATAAAAATATATTCACTAAAACTTAACAAGACTAGTGTTTCATTTATCCTCATACAACATGTTAGTACCATAAGCTGGAGAAAGGCTTCAACCTTGTTTTCGGACGTGTGAACTGCCCTTTTCTCTACGGGGTGATATTATTTACTTTACTTTACATCTCTGTCATTACTGATGCGTTTAATATGCTTCCTGTGAAGCTTCCTAGTCACGAAAGTCATCATTCTTCAAAACACCCGATGTTTACTTAGACAGACTGGGTATTTCGAGACACTATTAGAGGGAATGTTTTCACACAGGCACCAAAATTTAGTTTTTACACTTTTATATTTCTCATTTACAATTTCTCACTTTGGAAGCCACTGTGTTCAGGCTGTACAAAAGCGATATTTGCCAAAAGTGACAAATCATTATTAATTGCCTTGAATCGCTTGCAAGTGAGTGAACTGGCGAGCACACTATTTACACAACATGCAACATGCCACAAGACGCATTTGCCTGTGTTTACATTTGCAGACAAAAAGCGATTTCACGGAATTTTCAGTTTTCAATGCTCACGGTTCGCACACAAAGCACGCTTTGTTCCAAGTGTGGACAAGGCGTAACTATCAAATTTATATGAGCAAGAAGACAAAACTTTGTATATTGATAGCATTCAGTAGGGGCGCACCATAAAAGGGCGTTCTTCGTGTTATTCATGTAATGCTATACGTCTGTCTGTTTGTCCAGTTCTCATTCACTTTCATTGACAAAACGTTTTATCTTTCCTAGCATGTGATGCTGTTCTGTCCTGCGAACAATGAGTTGCATTTGATTTGTTCAATTTTCCTGGCCTTTTAAATTTTGATTACCAATTTCTCACTCCTCTGACAAACAACGATGCTACACGCTCCTCTGGTCAGGCAGCATACTTGAGAAGTGCTGCAGTGTTTACACAAGGTCCTTTTGTTTGTGCTGCTGCTGCTTCTTGCAATTTTTGGCACTTGTTTACATTCCCTTGGGTGAAAATCAATTAAAAATTCTTACAGACTGTTCGTTGAGGAATTGCAGTACGAGTATGTTGAGCTGCTAACATTCCAGTATGCGCCCGCATGCTGTGCAATTCCTTTGTGCCTCAAAACAACATTGGCACAATGCTGCTGGAACCTTTAAGCAAGATGATTTTTTTTTTTTAAAGGAATCAATTTTTGTTTTATTGTCAGAGTTTGATTTTTTAACAATATTTACTTTAAGTCTTAGGAGGCTGAAATACAGGGTGAAGTGCATGCAGCATGAATGTGGTGAGCATTGGATTCGTTTCAAAAATGAAGGAAATGAATATTTACTGGATAGACAAGAATTAGTCCTCCAAATGGCTTCGTTTCCTGCCATATTATTCTTTAATAATATGTTTCGTTTTTCTCTTTTCAATGTCATCGTTGTGGCGGTTGCTTCACTGTTCCTCCGAAGTGGCTATGGAAATATTACAAAGAAGCCAGAAAAGCCCTTAGTTCCTTCCCTAAGGATGGAATCGTTTGTAGGTTCTTTGCATTGCTTCCATTTAGACTATTGCCTGGTTTGGGGTTAATCCCCGATGTATAATCAATTATGAGTCGACTCATGAATACAGTTGGATTACTACCAAACATCGCCAAAAATTCCTTGGAAGCTGTCAAAGAGGAATGTTAATTGTAGCAAGAGTGGAATTTATGATGAAGAAAAATGTTATCGAATCGCTTGAGATGTAAGCATCCTTAGGATCCTCTGACAATTTCATTCTAGAATCCCCAAGCAAGTATATTAAGGATTTATATAATCCTTTTTGGTGTAATAAACTGATTTGGAAGACTTGGACGATCCTTAATTAAATAGGAAGAAGGAAGATCCTTGTCAAAGAGGAATGTGAATTGTAGCCAGAGTGGAAGCGTGTAAATGCTCAAGTAAAATGTTATGTATCCAATCGCTTGGTATGTGAGCAGCCTAAGGACCCTCTCACAAATTCATACCAGAATGAAGAAAGATGCCTGCGCAAGTACATTAAGGAATATATTCAATAATTTTTGATGTGATAAACTGATTTGGATGACTTGGACGATCCTTAAATCATTCTAACAAACTTCAAGTGTCCTTTTTAAATAAGGGAATAAAATGGTTTTCTTGGACGATCCTTAAGCAATTCTAACAAACTTCAATTGTCCTTTCTAAATAAGAGAATAAAAGAGCTATATTTATATATTTCTTGTGGAATATCATGAACAGCTGTTTTAAAACAGTGCTGCCAAGTTTTGCAAACTAACTTGTTCTCATTTCTTTGAATTAGCTCTAGTTCCGTTTCAGTAGTAGCACTGCTCCTTCCTTTGAACCAAGTTCCTTACCGTTTTTTATAGTTCTACTTGTATCTCAACTGAACTCCCTTGCGCACCCTGTATCGCATCTTATTAGAGTAATTGTTACACATTTGTTACATTCGCTAAGAATGAGCGTTGGAATAAAAATATCGCCTTAAGCGTTTAGAAAAATATTTCCTGAATCGAGGCAACCGTTTGGAAATGCAATTTATTGCCACTGCTGGCTCAGGACGTACGCACTTGTGCAAATAAACTGCAAACTGCAAAATGCAATGGGAAAATGCCAGCTCTCAGTTTGCACAATTCGTGAAAAGAAGTCAGTGCCTGTCCCTCATCAAGAATTGCATAAACATTGGCTTTGTTTACATATTATCAGAAGGAGGAAAACAGCGGGGCAAACACAAACAATATTTACACAAACCGCAAGGACATGCAATATTTTCATCAACAACAAAAAATAACACTAAATTTTTTATGAAATTCACAAACAATTTATGGCACACATCCACACAATGCCCGAGGATGCACGTTTGAAATAGATTTCCTAGTATTCCAGCGCAAAAAGATCTCCTGTGCAATAATTCTTCAAATGCTGCTGATCGCTTCTGTTCGTGCTGCTGAGAGAATTTCGCTTGGGTCTTGCGTCCTGTAGATTGTGCTGCTTGGGAAAAAGGACCTTGTTAGCTTTTGTATTAGTGTCACTGCAGTGCTGGGTATAAGTTTAAGTAGATTAATGTGGATTTAAGGGAATGTTCCTAGAGAGATGAATGTTAGGTACGTGTTTGGAATTTATTGCAAAATTTTGAAAGGTGTTCTCGGAAAGGATTAAAATGCACTAATGACATAACAGTGCAAGAAGAGAAAGGCTTGAGTTTGATTTGTATCAGCAAAGAGCATTTTTAATCCTTTACGAAATCGAAGGACAGCTATTTTTTAATTTATATTTTCCAATGATATTTCAAAAATGTTTTCCTATTATCGATACAGCCTCAGCTGCTGCCAATGCGAGCGTTATCTTTGGTGCTACAGAAGTGCTTGTAAATTAGGTGTATGAACACAGTTGTCCTCAATAAATTGCTCTATTTTCGTAAACACTTTCGGTACGAGTCTCTTTGTTTATCTTATCGAAAGCGCAATAATTCGTAAAACCGACTTTGTTAAAATGTCCAAGAATCTCCAGCGATTTCCATAGAAATGCTCCTGAAGTGCTCTTATCGCAGACGCAGGCTTGTTCACGACACATGCCACAGTAGCAGCAGTCTAATTAAAGAGGATAATTGCAGCAGTGCGGAGCTGCCATAACAGCAGGACACTTGTCGCAAGATAAGCAGGCGCAAGCATCTGCAGTGCAAAATCGTACTCCGCCAAGGACAACGATCAAGGGAACAGTGAATGACGACAAGTGCGATCGATAAATGTCAGCATGCCTCTGGGATGTCAACAGTTGCAGTATGCTATCGACCGCAAGTATTGCTTAATGAGCAGTGGCGGCAGGTTTGATGCTCGGCATTTGGGAAGGATCTCTCGACAACTGAAGTGGCAGCACGAACTCAGGCCTCAGAATCTCCTGCAGGAGCTCTATGCAGCGGTTTCCTTTGAGAGTTGTTAAGTATGATTTGCAGATGCTAAAAAATTGCAAGACTCAAATTATATAAGGAATCCTTTGGTAGGGTCGTCTAAAGAGCTTATTAACAACTTCGTTTTTTATTCAATTCATTCTAATCCTTTCCTCTCTGAAGCACTCAACTTAACCTATTTTGCGGCTCTTCATGAAATCAATTCACTTTTGGCGCATTTTCACAGACAAAGTGGCAATTGTCAGCAAAGAGCAGCGTAAACTGCCGAACCATTCAATACCGTTTTGAATTCAACTCGATCATAATCCATCAAAAAATCAAGACAAACCGCACTTCAGACTGAATGGTGAATTAATCAAGCGTAAATCACGACAAAGAATGCCATTAAAGCAAATTTCGGTGAATTTTCACAAAAAGAAATCCTTTCCCACACATTTATGGCATAAAAGGAAGGCATGCACACCAATGAATGCAAGTGATTGGATGCACACGTAATCTATCACTCCAGCGGAAATTTCGAACCGAACAAGAAAGGAAAAATTTGCAATTACGGCAGCATTTGAAGCGTGCAGCAGAGATGTGGACGCTTAATGATTTCTTGCGGTATTTCTGCAAAATAAACACGCAGAATAAAATCAGTCTCAGCCTTCTCCTAAGATCCTTTACACAGGCTGAGCATCCCAGCAACCCCTTTCCACAAGAAAGCAGCTCTTTTGATAACGGATTAAGATTCCGCACACTGATGAAATGGAACTCTAATGCCTTCAGAGTTGTTGGCACATGAATTTGATTCGGTTGGAAGATAGCCAAGAACACCACAGCACGGAAGGTCTACAGGATTCGAGTAAATCTCGCATGTGCTTAGATCTGCAACAGTATATATACGAGCAATCTGATGCAAACAGCACCAGAGCTCCTGATGTAGTTTCAGGAGTGATTGAAGTGAAGGATTAGGTTAAAATACGAGAGGCGGACGAAGTCCGAGAGTTGTAGATGGTTGAAGTCCGGCAGATAAATGAAGACTTGGAGGTGGTTGAAGTCCAAGAACTGGTTGAAAACTTCCCTCAATTATAGTCACTCCTTAACGCCTTCGAGTGACGATGACATCCACAACTTTCCGGCAGATAAATGAAGGCTTGGAGGTTGTAAAAGTCCAAGAACTGGCTGAAAACTTCCCTCAAGTTTAGTCACTCCTCAACGCTTTCGAGTCACGATGGCATCTACAACCTTTTCTAAGAAAAGTGATGGAGTATCATCCATTATTGATAAAGGAAGGCGGCTGCGAATCTGTGTCTCACGAATACCTTCAAATAAATTTGTAACTTAAATATAGAAAAAAAAGAAAAAATAATAAATTAGCAAAAACACTTCCTGTGGCAGAGACTTCCTCCTTTTTTCATTTGCGGTTTGTCCGTTTTCTTCAGTTTCAATTAAAGGATTGATGAATGGTTCCTTCCTTTAACGCACTCTTGCACCAGCAGCGGCAGCGGCAGTGGCACGGTCTACTGCAGCTTCCCTATGCGATCATATAACATCGCTCCTCCACACCAGCTTTAGACAGCGCAACACCACGCAGTCCGCTGTTACCTGGCAGGAAAGTATTGAATATCGGCTGAAGCAGGCACACCGTTAAGTAAATATAGGAATAGTTCCGCTGCTGCTGCTGAGGCTGCCGTTATTTGCCCATGCCTTGGCCAAAACAGCAGAGGGAACAGAGCTCAGAGTCAGTTGTGTAGCAGCCAGTTGCTTGGTGTATGTAAGTCTGCAATTGGTTCTTCCACTTGCTGCGAGACTCCCTGCTAGTTTGTGAGTGTCCTTCGCATGTTTTATACTCGTATCAATTGGCGGTTTCCCTTTGTACTGCACTTGACTCGCATGCGACTAGACAAGTGCAATTTGCCGTTTGCATGAGTGGCTGCGAGCTCTGTTTCAGCGGTGAAGATGTGCCTTTTTAGATAAGCACTCGCTTTAGGACGAGTGTTTTGTTTTTGTTTTCCCATTAGTCGCCTATTTGTCAATATTTGAAAGTGTCCTTTTGTTTTTGCAATGATTTTATGGCAAACGGCAGCGTTTGATGTAGTCCGCCGCAGTGAGTCTCAATTGCTTTCAAAACAAACATGTTCAATGTTGGAGACATTCTTATAAAAACAAATAAATATACATTAGTTCTGGCATTAGAAATTCACAGGAAATGTCCTTATGAGAAAATGTATGGTCCTGAGATAAACTATTTTTGTGCTTACTCTGATTATGCGGAAATGAGTTGCATCTATTTCGAAACATAAGAAGGAAGTTTAGTGAACTTTCAAGCTAATATAAACGTTATTCAGGAAAGTTCAGGTATCGATTCAAAATTCTCCAACAAAAGCAAGAAAGAAGTCGCATTCGGCTAAGAGAGTGTATTCTTCGACACACCGTGGTTGAACTTGCAGAAGAGGACGACTTAATCTCCGTTCGAAAGACCAAGTGCTGGGTAACCTGTCTGCGCTTGGCCTTGAATTTACTTCTGCTTGGATTGTAGTCTCGGCATAGGTCTTTGTTTACAATTTTCTTTCTGTCCTTTTATGGATACTTCTTCCACCTTCAGCTTGATAAGCCTATACAAAAAACCTTCCATTGACATACATTTTGCTTTAGAAGTGAGTTTCCTTTTTATTCTCACACTTTCATAACTGGAATGCCATTAAAATTCCTCTCAAATGTTGTACGTGTAAACTAGCTCAGCTCTTAGAAACAGTAGCTATGCATGTGGCCCTCGAAACGATATTCTCAGCTCTTATAACCGAAAATGGAACAATTTAGCTTTTATAATCTGTGCAACTTAATGGAGAACAACTGCAAATAGCAACGATTTGCCTGCAGGCAAGCAGACAGACAGACACACACACACCGAGAGACACAGCCAAACACACACTGATTGGAGTCCGTTGGAGGGGCAGGCATGCAAATGAAGTCAGCGAAATGCTGTGTGCGCATTTTGAAATAAAATATCATAGTTTATAAGTGTATTAATTTAAACGCGTTCACTACTTGCAGGACGCTAGTAGGCGAAGCGAGTAGCGGGAGCAGCCGCCGCACTCGCAGCGCCATAATTTTGAGTGAAATATTGTGTCAGCCCGCGTGTCCTGCAGCTTCGTGGCCATTGCCAGTGCCGGTACCACTGCCGGTGCTCTTGGTCAGCGCTAAAAGCACTTTTGCCTAATCAAAATATAATTATCATCATCATTACGAATGTAAAGGTCCCGCTTGTGAGAATTTTGCACTTGTCGAGTGGCGCATGCGCGCAGTCGCCGGTTGCAACTGAAAGCGTTTACGCTGCTCGCCGTGGAATCAGAGTGTTGACAGCAACAACAAAAATTGCAACACAAAAAAGCTGAAAACGCAAAACATAATTAAGTCATTTGCCAGCTAAAGTTCACCACTGCCGACGCAGTGGGAGCGGGACTTGCGTTGCCATAAAGTGTGATTATTGAAAGCGGCGGTGCGTCTGGCCGCGTCCGATCGCATGATAATCATTGAAATTTATTATTCTCATGTCGGTTTATTGACATATTTTGAAATTTGTTTTTGACATTATTCCGCTTGATGTACGTTAATGGGGCTCATTTTTGGCATTATAGCGGAATTTAAATTTTATGTGAGCACAACCGAACTAAATGGTAATGAAGAAATTCAGCGATTATCCTGCATACTCGCATTTTGCGGGTAACGTAAGAAAATCCACATTTATGCCGAATAAGTTTGGCTCTGGATACGCTTAACGCCATAAAACCTCGTCCCGTGTACTTGGCACACAGATTTCCCTCTCCAATTTGACATCCGGCCAGCACAACGTAAATTAACAAATAATGCTTATCATGCGACCTATGTCCACACAGAAGCTGTGTCCGCTCTTTGTGCAGACATCATTTCACCCATGGAGGTGGCCTACGTTGTGGCTTCCGTTTCGGTTGTTCGTTTCAGTTTCGGCTGCGACTCTGACCACTGTTCTTCTTCTGGGTGCACTTTCCCGAAATGCAATCGGACCAAGTGCGATAAAATTGGCCAGTTAATGTGCCTTAAGTCCAGCCAACCAGCCGAGGTGCGTGATTGGAGTGGACCACACAGCTCAGCGGTGAGTTCTGGTCGCTCTGTTGCCGCACTTGTGCCGCACATTTGGCGGCGAAATTAATTTGTTTGTTTGATTAGCCTTTCCAGTCCTCGGCGGCGGCTTAACGCATGTTTTATTTGTGTTCTCTGGGTGCTGTGGTGGTGCTGCTGCACTGCGCCCTTGTGTGTTTGTCTGCTGTCTTGTTAGGCTAATTGACTCACTGACTTTGGCATTTGTTTGCCGATTGTGAGAAAATCTTCTTGTATGAGTGCTCCTCTGGCGGGGACCACCGCCGCAGTCGGCCGTGCTCGAAACCGCAACTATAAAAGGATGCCAGGCTGAATTGGTTTGTGTCTTAATTAATCAGCATTAAAGTGGTCGGAGGGAGAGTGTGCTCGTTGTCCAGAGAATGACTCAAGACAAGTGCATTTGTGGTGCAGCAGGTTCAAATGTGATGTGTTGGATGAGGAAGGAAATGATGCCATCAAATTTTGAGGAACTCAATGAAATTTTAATTATTTATTACAGCATTAATAACATAATTCAAATTATTTCTCGGGAGAAGAGCTGAAAGAGGATGTGTTGGTAGATGGACCGGTGTAAATGGTGGCAAGTAAGAAGCAGAAGGAGTCACCTATTTTATCTTCACGAAGATTTGGCAAGTAGAAAGCCATAATATGGCCTTCAATATAAAAACTAGGTAGCTGAATATATCATTAATTGATATAGTATGAACAATGATCATATAGTACAATGGGTATCAATGCCTGAGTACTTGAATAACTCCTCCTTCAGCGGTTCTCCGGCCTACTGAACTTCGAACCGATATTCATCAGCTACCACTTTAAGGCCAAACAGTTCCATGAGCTTGAAATGGTTTGACGAGTAAAAGTACAGGTGCAGTGTCATGCGGTGGTATCGGAATGAACCCAAAGAGGTCTGAATGAGTTGGTCTGTAACTCACTGCCACGAAAACCTATCCTAAAAAAGTTCTACGAGCAATTTAATAATCCTCACTCTAATAGTACGGAACCTGGTAACTAATCAGTAGTAGCTTCGAAAGTTGACAACTAACTCAACTTAATGAACATAATCGATACACGATGCTTACGTATATAGCAACACAGTCCCTCTAATCCCATATAAACACATACTCGCATACATGTAGAAGCATATTGTATATAGCAGTAAATTTCTTTTGGATTAAACGGTGATGTGAATGTGTTTGTGCACATATGTACTCTTATATATCTGCATTTATATGTGCCCCTGTGTATTCACAAAGAAAGGTTTATCAACAAATCCATCTCGGCACTCAGCCGGGAGTTGGCATTAGCAGCAGATGCGCAGCTGCAACAAATGCACCCAAAACACGCAGGCGAAGGCGCGTGCAGCACAACACAACACAACCTGAGGTCATATTATTTTATATATCCAGCTACATTCGGCTGGGTATCCTTTTTATTTAAGGAAATATTAAGGAATAACGATGTTCGCGGCGTTTTGTTGGCAGGACTACTGCGCCTGCGTAAGTGTGTGTCTGTCTCGTAACCACAAAACGGTAACGGGGGCGAGGAGGCCCGGTGCAAGTAAGTTATCCGCACAACAACAAAACACCGGCACTCTACGGTGAGCGTTGCACTACTACGCGTAAAGTGGACGACTGTGGCTATTAAAGTGCGCTAGTTTATCTTCTGGTGGCATGCCACTTTGACTTTGTTGCACTGTAGTACGCGTACCTAGTAAGACGGTTGATTTCCATTCACCGGAACGGTGTTTCTTGCTCAAGAGGGGGCTAGCTGCAAGTGTGCGCGTGGCACAAAGCGTGGTTAGGGTGAATTAAGGGTTAAGAGCGGTCTTGAAGTTGGTCAGCAGGCACGTGCGTGGTTGTGGAGTTGAAGTGATAAGTGCAGGTCTTGCGATGAACTTGCCAGGGTACAAAGGCCGCAAGTAAATGTTTTTGCGAGGGGATTTCTCCAACTGGAATGTAGCGTAAAGTACTCTTAACTTCAGTGTTCGCTTGTAATAATTGTGAACGTAAGCTTTTCAGCTCAGTAGTCTTCCAAATGCGTTTTCTGAATCCATCCAATTGCAATCCGCAAGTCAGTCCCCCAGTTTACTCAATATAAATATATATTTATATAAATTGCATTAATCTCTGAACACATCTTCAGCAACTGATTGATGACACAAATCAAAACGATTTCCTCGAAATTTTCCGACTACAGTACAATAATTCCTGAGTACGACTACAATGCTGCTGACATTATAAAATATTAGATTACAAGATGTCTGGCGATTGTGTTCAATAAAACGCCCCTGCAACTCTATTTCTCTTTGCCTGCCATGCAGATTTTTATCAAAACAAATGTTTGTAAATCAAGACCAAAGAACCAACAGGGGCGATGGTGGCACGCCTGGTTGCAGCTTCCAAATGAACTCATAAACTGTGCACTAAAACTGTCAACAATGCGAAGTACGGCAGATATTGATGGAGCTGTAAAGTTGTTGTTCCAATAAGCAGAGAGCATTCAAATGATTACCTGTTTTTTATGCGCTATAAAACAGTTGTAAACTCGTACACAATTGGCTTCGCAGGAAAACTAATGTCACAGCAGCAATCATAAAGGCAAACGACAACACTTCTCTAACAATGCCGGAGCTCTTTGAATGGTGCTCGCATACTCGAATGTAATAAAAGGATTTGTATGATTGCTATCAATGACGCCGTGGTAAACTCCTTCAGAAACTCCTCTCTAAGGCAGTATTGCTGAGAGAAATTCATAAGGATGTCGCATGCACTTGTATGCTGCATGATTTACTGTATACACAGACAGCAGCATTATTACCGAAGAGGGTCCTTCGAGCAGGATATTTGGTGTACTTTTATGTTGTGTAACAAATTAGTAGTTTCAGCTTATTTTGGTCAGAGCCGTTGGGTTAATTAAGAACATGACTCAAACATTAATTTATGTATTTTAGTAAAAAGGCTCAGCAGGAGTACGCGAGACGCTGTACAATTAAGTAGGATATTCCGTTGTGTAGTAACATGAAAGCAGATACGACAGTGGAGATATCAAAATAAAATAATTTCACAAAGCAGTCCTTTCAAATGAAAGTGGAAGGCACTGAAGCGAGTCTCTTTTGCCGTACGTCGAATTAGATAAGAATAAAGCGGCCACTTCTTTGAATGAAGGAGAAGCTAGGTTGGAATACTCGTAAATTAAAGTAGAGAATTGTAATCTACACAAAAAATAAACATGAATAATAAAGTAATATTTGAAAAATAATTGGAAAAATATTTGGAAATATAAAAGTAATTTTTGAAATGGGTCCACCATGAATGTGCTGATGTTCACTTCTTTCTCACTTACGAATGGTTTTCATTACTTGGGTGAAGACTTGCCAGGTTCCTGGGACAGACGAGTCCTTTTGCCTAGTTTTACAGAATAGTAATTTTCAAAGCAAGCAGTTGTAGCGTTCTCTTGTAGATCACTTGTGGCCTTCCTTGGAGCAAATATTGTAGTTTCAATATTGAGGTGAAAGGGAGCTTCATCACTGAAGTTGGTTTCTATCGAGTTCTGATACTAATATTCCCATAGAACCTGGGAAGTTTGCTACAACTTTTATAGTTCTCAGCTTATGCAATAGATCATGATAAAAGTGCTACCCCACCCACTTTTTTAAATAGGGCAAAACAGATTTAACAAACAATTTTCGGTGACAAAGTTTTCATAGGACTCTAGTTAGCCCACGCGATGAATTGTGGGCATGTCAATGGAGTTACTTTAGCCATTTTGTGAATCACTAATAACATTTATCATTATACGAGTATTGGCAATATAAGCTTCTTTGGAGTAATTTAAAGGTCTCGACAGTTGTATACGAGAGGTGCAAGAGGTGACTGTGGCTTTGTGTAATCCCACTGAGTTCTAGCAGATCACTCAAAAATTCATCCACAAAACTTAAATACGTCTTCAGTGTCCACATTCATAGATCCAAATTCTTAGCCCCACATTTATAAACTCGCATTCATAAACCCAAATTCATAGCATCATATTCATAGGCCCAGATTCATAGACCAACATTCATAAACTCACATTCATAGACCCACATGCATAGACTTACATTCATAGATCCGCATTCATAGTCCCAGATTCATAGTCGCACATTCCCCAAATTCATAGACCCAAATTCATAGACCCACATTGATAGACCCACATTCATAGACTTACATTCATAGATCCGCATTCATAGTCCCAGATTCATAGTCGCACATTTATAGATCCACATTCATAGACCCACATTCATAGACTTACATTCATAGATCCGCATTCATAGTCCCAGATTCATAGACCCAAATTCATAGACTTACACTCATAGATTCACATTTATAGACCCAAATTCATAGACCCACATTGATAGACCCACATTCATAGACTTACATTCATAGATCCGCATTCATAGTCCCAGATTCATAGCCGCACATTCATAGATCCACATTCATAGACCCAAATTCATAGACCCAAATTCATAGACCCACATTGATAGACCCACATTCATAGACTTACATTCATAGATCCGCATTCATAGATCCACATTCATAGACCCAAATTCATAGACCCACATTCATAGACTTCCATTCATAGATCCGCATGCATAGTCCCAGATTCATAGACCCAAATTCATAGACTTACACTCATAGATCCACATTTATAGACCCACATTCATAGACCCACATTCATAGGCTTACATTCATACACCCAAATTCTTAGCCCCACATTTATAAACTCGCATTTATAGATCCAAATTTATAGCCCCATATTTATAAACTCACCTTCATAGACCTAAGCCCCACATTCATAGTCCCACATTCATAGACCCAAATTGATAGACCCACATCTGCTTCACTATCTATTGTATCAAAATTATTAATTATTTGAAATGAGATTTGGACAGGTTACTTATGGGAGGGTGTATGAGATGTTTTAGAGTAATGAGAGCTACTTTGTAACTCCACCTAACTAACTCCATCATGAGGCCATCTAACTCTAGGCAAAGATCAGTCGAGTATTATGGAAACGTCACATGACTAATGTACTTCTATATTGATCGCATAGCCAGATATCTCTGTTGACTTACTTCTGTAGATAAAGAAAGAGCCTACAATAGAGTAAGTGCTGAACATAATTTTCGTATTTTATAGTGCGCTTGTTACCTTAACTTCCATCAATTGCGTCGTTGGCCGCTTCCAATCCGCTTTCCTTCTACAGTGAACTTTCTCCTGCACACCAAGCACACAATTGCGCAACTTCCTTCGACAGAAAATGCAATAAATTTCCGTGGATATTGATAAACAATAAAATGCATTTTTAAAGAGAAAATTATGTATATGCGTAATTTCCCACTCCCCTCCGCCGCCAATACCGGTAAATGCATATTTCTTCAGTACGTCAAATAATCAAGCGGAAATCACTAAATAAACTCTTCTTCCGGTGCAAAATGAATTTGATTGCTGCAAGTGACGCGGCGATCGACATTGAATCAAGATTAAATTCGCAATAAAATTTACACTTGTGCATACACGGCCACAAAACAGCACTTGCAGATATGCATTGTACAACAACCAAAGCAACAACACCAACAACAGCAACGCACAACAATAACAACAACTGCAACTACTACTTGCTGCTAGGGTGTATGTTAAGTATGCTGACAGAGCGACAGACAGACAGACAGAGAGAAATACGCGAACAATAAAGACAGCACTGCAGACTGACACACGGACGGACATGCAGCAATAACAACAACAACAAGCAAAAAAATAACAATAATTCAAAGGAAACTCTCAATATTGATGTCCAAGCGAAATGCATTCGCTTCCCGTTAACATCAATCTTCAGGATTTAAACAACGCTTAGTCGCAGTGGATGCAGGCGGGACGGCGAAGGCAATGGCGGCGACGCCACAGACAATGCCCCAACAAGCGGGAGTACGCGAGGCACTTGCAGCCAAACACAGCACAAAAACAACTGCGACGGCGACAGAGGCTTCAGCGAAACTGCCCCAGCGCTCATGCTAGCAACTTGGAGAGTGTTCGTATGGAGCAGGAAAAAAGTATGTATGATAAACTGCAAGCCAAACAACATGACCCCAGGACAATTATGATATTTCATTGGTAAAACGCATCCGACACTTGAGCGTGGCAGCGGAGCACTCACACAGCCACCAGCGCTGCAGCGTGTTATTAGCAAAACACAGCAGAGCAGCAGGACAGACACTTTGCGTTGTTGTTGTTGTTGCTGTGTTGTTAGTTTCGAGGTGGAAATTATGAAATGAAGGTGCCAGCTTTTCGTCCCGTACGCATTTGGGCCTATGAGTTATGGCTTTTAATTGCAAATTTGTTGCACTTTGGCTGCCGGTAGTGGCTGAGGCGGTACGCAGTGCTCTCCTCAGTGGTATCGAGTTGCGCGCACCATGCCTCGTTTGAAATGGAAAGTTTAACTTCACAATTTTTAAATTCTTTTTAAGTAATTTTTGCAACCTACTCTGGGCAAAGGTGGCCGCCAAGTACGTCCTGGGCTGGGTAAAACGGTAGCATTTGCCGTCATGCACCCAAAGCAGTGGAGTCGATTTGCAATTGTAATATGCCGATTCCACTGGAGCTGGACTATTGACTTAAGCCGGGAATACAAAGCCAATGCAGGTTGAGGCCTGCGGCTGCATGACGTTAATCATGTCGCAAATGATGCGCACGCGCACTCAACACCAAAAGCGTTTTAAGGCCCAACGCGGCTGCCAGCTGAATGGGAATGAGAATGTGCATGTGCAGCCAGCGGGTAGTGCTGCATGGCCGTGCAGGGCGGTAATTAACGACAGGAAATCGCCTTTTTAATTGTGGCCAGCCAAAGTTTAGAGGCGCCACTTTAACTTCAGTTACTCGAGTTAGCTGTGGTGTGTGTTTAAATACGGCCTCAAATCAATTCAGCAGGGCTTTGACAGCAAAACTGCCTCATACTCTGAGTGCCTTTTATACGAAAAAAACTTGTGGCTGAGAATTTAGGGAGAAGAGTTTGGTAATTGCTCCACTTCTTCAAAATGGAACCACACTTTCGAGGTTTGAATGTTTTGTAATATTCCTAAAAGCGGCTCTAATGCTAGGATAGAGCTGAGATTTATTCATTCCAAAAATCGTAATGAAAAATTTTCTTTACATTTACATAAGTTTTTCCTATTAAACCCCTGCACTCTCCATTATACTGCCTACGAGTATCTTCGGTAGTAAACTGCAGCTCCAGAGCAACAATGTTTTGAAATTGCATTCTTAGAATTATGCCTTCATATGCTGGTCGAGGAGTAAAGTGAGTTTGGCGGCCGCGCATTTATTGTTGCCGTTATGATTGCTGCGCGTCGCTGTGTACGCGTAAGTACTGGTCCATTAAAAGGTAGCTACCCCCCAAAACGCAGAAATTTGCCGCCACAGCCAACGCTGCTGAGTCCTCGCTCGTAAATGATACGCATTTACAAATGTGGGCACATTTAATGAAAGCTGCTCACGAGCCGCGCTGACTTTGTACCAGCATCTCAGGCACCACAGTCGAGATCAAACAGATCAACTGACTCGCTGACTCGCCGACTGACTGACTGACTCAGTGAATGATTACGGCAGGCAACTGGTGGCATAGCAGGCAGGTACGAAAATGATACGACGTGGGTTGCACGATTTAATTTCACTCATTTTTCTTCTTTTAATTCCAACTTAATGAAAAGCAAATACGAGTACCACGCGCAAAATCACAAAATCACACAGGATCAATTACGGCAAATGATATGAAAATGACTTGAGTTGGCTGGCGGTGGTTTGGTTGGTAGGTTGAATGGTTCCTTGAATGGTTTGCCGCCGCACAATGTGAGACAAAAGAATGCGGGTATACACCGAGCAGACATTTGCGTACAGGCATGGAAGCGCATCCGAGCAGGAGCAGGCGCAGACGTACTCGTACGTTACGACACAGCCATGAGTGGTGGCGTGAGGCTTGCTGAACGCGTGCTTATTAAGCTGTGCTGTAGCCGAGAGGAACCTGTCTTCCACGCCTGCTGCCGGCTGGCTGCCTTGTCGCACCGAAAAGCAGAGATATGATTATGTGGAGGGAGTGAGGCTTGTGACGCGACACAAGCGCTTCAACATGTGTGCAAATTTTTTGCCCGCAAACAATGGAAAAAGGCTTGAATTACCTAATTGAAGTTGTTCTAAGTTGCAATTACCACCGAGAACGCCACAGAAGCAACAAATTAAAAGCAAACCGAGCGATATAATCAGAAACAAGCCCAGTTAAGCGAGTCAGCGCAAACTACCTACGCCCTGTCTCTGTCTGCGACTCTGGGATGTGTCGCTGTGTGGAGGATTTGATGATGAGCCAGAGTCAAGTGAACTCTTGTCGCGTACTCGCGGAACAGGCTTTTGCTGGCAGTCAAGTGATGCTGCCGGCACTCGCATGTAGGAGAGAGCAGCGTTATTTGAACTAATTTTTACGTGAGTTAGTCGTGCGCGCATGCGCAATGTTTGATCTTGATTCCAAATTGTTGCTGGCTGGCCGTCTCGTTAATTAGTTTTGTGCTGCAACCACGGCCACAGGGAGATGCACTTGCTGCGTGTACGTCGCTCGTTGCTGACTTCATGTGCAAGCAAATTATTTCTGCTTTTTGTCATCCGTGCTGGCCAGACCAGCAGTTTTGGAATTCCCTCGGGAGCAATTCAAGTTCAGCACTTGCACTGTCGTTCACAACGAGCTCCAAACTGCTGGCGATCTGGCCGCATTGCCAGCATGTTATGCCATCAAGTTTTGTGTAGTTAAGTAATCAACGTTTTTGCTTGTCATAAGCTCCAGCGAAATTGCTTATTTGGTACTTGACCGTACGCGAACGTAGTTAATGTCCGCGTGCATTGAAATGTTATTTACTGCTATTTAAAGCATTCCTTCCAGAGCTGCTTTGTCGGTTCGTTTGCTGCAAAAATCCTCCATTTCTTACGCAAGTATGCGCTCTTCTGCTGTGTCAAAACCGAGCAATTAGAAAAACTCCTACAATGCACTTCTGCACTTCAAAGTGCAGCATTTTGGCTGTCTACACACGAGTACGAGTACGCAGCTCTACCTTCAAATGCGCTACTCTGCTCGTGCAGGCGTGCACAATTTTGCGCAATAATATTAAATTCCACAGCACTTGAGTGCCTCCGCCGCAGCGTAGCTGAAGTTGTTGAGGTTGTTATTTTGTGGCGTTGCATTTATCCCACACTCCAGACGAGTGTTGCATGTTGCTACTTGTTGCAGCCACTGTATGCGTTGTTAATAAAAACACAATTTTCAAGGTCCTACTTGAGTTTGTCAAGTATTGGCAGTGCAGCGCTGCGGCACTCAGACAGGAAATTTCGTACGCCACAGCGCTGGCAGTGAAGTGAAGCTTATGACATCCGCGGCTTGCTACTCAATAAACTTCTGCAATATGTCAATTTCCATTCAAGTAGAAATTTTATGCTGCCTCCTTTGAAATGCTGAAGTGTTGCATAAAAGCCTCTTGAGCCGAAATTAAATTCTCATTTCACAAAAATTCATAATTTCATTGCTATACAAAAGGGCAAATGTTTGTAGCATACAAATGAGGGCATGGTTCGTATATAACTATTTGATCAGTGTCGGTATTTGATAATCTTTTTCCCATTTTTCTGGCAATGCTCATTTTTCGGTTTTGTAAGGCGTATGTCCTCACTTTTGTTATGATTTCATAGCTGAAGAACCAGAAGGAAATTTTAGTTGGATTCTCTGAGGAGTTGTGTGTGTAAAAATTGAGTTTGAATGTCCTAAAACTATATTAGGACTCACCATGAGTTTGGATGGACATTTTAGACACTAAGTCACTTTTTATGTATTCACTCATTCATTGCCAACCTCTCAATGCCAGTGCTTTGAGGTGTTTTCTTTTTTTCAATTTTATACGAGCAGTCAAAACCCCTTGTAGTGTGGGGCCTTAACCCAATAAAATCACCCCGATGTCCGGACGGATTATCCTCTCGGGACCTCACCTTTAGGTAATACGTCGAGAGGCCGTTACGAGCGTTACCGCTCAATCGTCAGTCTTAGATCTGTCCATTTTCAGTCCAACTTCTTGATCCACCCCTATTAACGTTTTCCTCAGCACTGTGCTGGCTTAGGCGTGCTGCTGTTCGGGCGCGTTCAGTGTTCCGCAGAGTTATCATCATAATGGATACTGTAGAACACACTGCCTCCCATTTAGTCTCGGTTTCACACATATGCGCTACCAGATTAGCCACTGCTGGTTGTTCTCCTAAGATAGCGCACAAGTTGTTTCTACTCTCGTTAAATCGCGGGCAATGAAAAAGCATATGCTGCGCGTCTTCCTGCTCTCCCGGGCAACTTGGACAAAACGGGTCATCATCGTATAGTGCTTTGAGGTGTTAGCGTATACGAAAGGAAGTAAGCGCAAGACTTAAATAGTAATGGTACAAACACTTAAAATCTAATTGGATCTTAAGCGTTGCCATGTCCTTCATCTTAAGTAGGTAGGTAGGTAGGTAGGTAGGAGTGGCCGCCCAGTTAGCCAAAAGCAAACTTGAGCACACATAATGGCCCATTGTGATACCACGGTGTGGCGCCGTTCAAGTACTGACTAAAAAGTTCCTTTCTTGGGATGGTGATAGTCAGCGCCAGAAAAGGCACGATCTTCAGTATGATGTGAACTTGATTTAGAAGTGGTTATCTCGTTAAAGCATTGTGATGCTTTTCTAGCTTAGCTAAGTAGCTGTTAGTATATTTGGAGATCTCTTCAGTTACACTTGGGAACTGTAAATCTCTATGGATGCTTGAGTTTTGTATGTACCAAGAGGCGATGGTAATCATCCGCAGGATTTCTGACTGTGATCTTAGAAGTTTCTCCACATTTGATGGTGATGCAGTACCCCAGATTTGGATACTATATGTCCATATGGGCTTAATTATTGCTTTATAGAGTAGTTCCTTAAACTCCAGTTTGAGCTTGGACTGCCAATGTAGGAGCCATCCCAGTTTATTTACTTTGAGTCTGAATTGAGTCATTTTGGCGCTTATGTGCTTCGTCCAGGTAAGTCTGCGATCGAGGTACATTCCAAGGTCCTTTGTTTCACAAGCCTTGTCCCCTTGATGTTCACAGGGGGACAAATACTCCTGCATAGACTGAATGTGATGTGTACACATTTGGTCTTATTAAATATTATTCTCCAGGAGTCAAAAAATTCTTTTAGGGTATTTACATGTTCTTGGAGGAGCTTTGTTGCCATTTTCTGGGCGAAGTGGGAACATAGAGTGGCTGTATCTTCGGCTAAAGTTAAGATGACAGTACTGTCGTTAGTTGGCATGTTAGCAGTGTACAGTGTGTAGAGCATAGAGCACAGTACACTACCTTGGGGTACACCTGCCTAGATTAGGTACTCAGTGGAAATGAAACCGTCTTGCTTCACCACAAATTGTCGATCTGAGAGATAGCTATCCAGGCTAGTTTAACAATGAAAACTTGAATGGATCATGTTAAATTATCACCGAGAACACATTTAGAGAGTTTGTTAGAGAAATTTGATGCATCCATGTATGATCTTTACTAGGCTATGAACCCTAACCACTATCGCCCGATCTGCCCTGTCAAACTTGAAAGCTTTAAATTGTATACGAGTACTTTTTGCTAATAGACAAATAGCCTCCAGTCGACTCAGGAAGTGACTTTGTTCAAAAATACTCGTCTATATGTATTTTGGTGTCTGCCAAACCTACTTTTGGGGCGTTACACACGTGCCCAGTAAATGCATTTCATTGAAAATATTTCCAAGCTACGCAACATGTACTCCTCATCCTCAAATAACTTCTGCAGGAGTTGCATAGACGAGGAGGAGCAAGAGTTCATTCGAATACATACTTGATATGTACTTGCCCAGAGCTGTTTACAAGGAGATACGCTTTCCTGGGTGACTACTTTCTGGGCTCCAAACAAAAAAACAAGCTCCATCAACTGCTTCATAAAATGCTCCAAATAGCTTGGAATATAAAAGGGAATGAGACTTGTGTCTCATGCGGTATCACAAAGAGTCAATCATGGCCTAATTGTAGCTTTGTGGCGACTACTAAACATACACATCTACTCCCATATATCTCTCTTTATCCGTAGTCGCTCCCAGAAGTTCAATACCTTCGCGACTTTGGGCTATTCTCGGTTTTATTTTATTATCATGCCCTAAATGCTGATTTCAACACGAACTCTCCAATGTCTTAAGTGCCTGACACTACACGTACATTGGGTAATTGGATCCCGTCGAATTTCATAATCCTAATTGAAAGTGCCTAAGCTCTGCTTGGCATTCACGTCATGCTGAGCACCAACCATTTCTTATCTTGTATTGTATTTTTTGTCTTGGTTTTCGCACAATAATTCCTCAACTCCTTCCGAGTCTTGTCAGTTATGGGCTGCTTACTATAAACAGAACAAATGTGCCCCTGCTTCCGTACTCAGTCACAACTCCAGAGCAGTGGAGGCCAGAGTGTAATTATCACACACTGCACTGCAAAACAAACAAAAGATTACATCAGTTCTTATGATAGAGTTACTGAAATTAAAACGGTACATTGCGCCACATTTCCAGCCCGACCGCCTGCAATAAAACCGCAATTTACGCAATTTTTACAAACTAAGTGTAAAGTAAGACGCGTGGTTCAATCAACTCCTCAGAGGGAAAAGCACGGCAAGATTTTTCAAATGATATCAAGCAAAACACACAAAACACACTCATAAAGCATCACTTTGGCGCACACTTTTATCGGGTGTCTTTTTTGGCATCTCCTGAGTGATCACTTGTAAGCGCAGCATAAGTCAGGCCATTAAGAAGGACTGTGTTGATTGTTGGCGTGTATGCGCTGATAATAATATGGGTGCGTTAAATTTAATCTTCTTAAGCAAAGGCATCACCTCGCATCAACATCAACAGCAACAGCAACAGCATCGGCAGCCCCAACAGCAAAGGGCATCATAATCGGAAGTTGCACTGACTTGAGAACGCCGCACGCTTGCCGCACTGAAAATTTCATATTTTTTGATACAACGCGAACGCAGCGGGAGCAGCTAATAAAATAACGAACGGCTTCTCCAGAAGTTCGCCCTGTCAGCGAGCACCCGCCGCACTTAATCTCCGCTCGAGCACTCGCTCACTCCCTGGCTGGCTGGCTGGCTGTTTGGTTGGATCACTCGCCATGATGATAGCTTAGCTTATGTGCAGGCGTGTGTGTACGTTCGTGCTCGGTCGTGGTTTCCTTTTTAATTATACTCCAAATTGCTGCACAACAGGAGTCCGTCTGAGCGTCCTCATCATGCGTCTGCAGGCTCATCAGCACAGCCGGTAGTGGCAGCAGCGGCTCACTGCTCACAGCCCACCGCTCACTCTCACTGAGCCAGCCGTCTGCCCGCTGGTGGCTCACTGGCTGGTGGGATTATTTGGTGGCATTACCAACGCCGCTCATACTCGCATCGCTGGCAACAGTGTTGATAGCTAACTATTAAAACTGTACAGCAAAAACAGCAAACAAACAAACGAAATAAAGTCAATACGAGTATAAAAAGAAAACAAGAACAATTTTGCTTCGACATGTAAGTAGTGGGAATGGTCGAATACCAGATGAACAATCATTCACGAACATGAATACCGAATACCAAATTCACCACAGAAATTGTTGCCACAGTCATTCCGCTTGGACTTCGATAATCGGTGCAAGTTGTAGTCGTGGGATTAGTTTGCCTATTCTTCCTTGCTTCCATGGTGCATGTTTGAATGTTCTCCAAGTATTGAGAGAGAGGTGGAATGGGTAGACACATCTTCAAATTATTTAAGAGGTCTATTTAAGACACATTTGTAAGAGTATTTTTGAGACTTTAGCGAACCCCTTTCCAGTTGAACCTAATTTGATCGTTAGTCCATTGAATACCTTTTCTTTGGTAGTGACTACTATCATTATTGGGTATTTCTTGATGAATACTGGAAGAATTTTCCTCATGACGCTTGATTCTAAGTGTGGTATTGTCACAAGTGTCGATTGGAAGTGGTTTTCTTCGTCTGATTACATGTGATGTCCTTCACCCTGCCTACCATAATTCGAAAGCTGTGATTGCATTCAACATTTTCTGCCTTTTGTCTTTTCAGGACCATCTGAATAACGAGTACACCTCTTCCAGCATCTCTAGTCAGCAGGTTCTTATTGCTGCTTCCTCCTTTTTGCGCTGCTCTGCAATCACTCGTCCACTCGATGATTTTGACTTAATGTCAGTTTGTCTTAATGCGACGTCTGATGAGTCGCATGTACGCGCATTTCATATTTCTTTGACTTTGTGTTCGGTGCTGGCTGCGACGGTGTTGAATGCAGCACCGCGTGCGTACGACATTTACGCCAAGTTTGAGCTGTGGCGGCTCGATCGACGGCCACAGTTAGAGTGGCTGCTTGCACTCTAAAATATCGGGCAGCGCAGGGCTTTGGCAATTTATATGGCATTACAAAGTCAATCGTTGATAAGCCTCTGCAGTGGCTTTGTTCCTGATTTCCTTCCATACATATGCCTCGCTTTGATTACTGATATTTGTATGAGTGTTGACGTTTGCGTGCTAAGCGCTGATTTAATTCGATTTAATTATTGAAATGGCTTTAGCAGGGATGAGTCGCTTGTACGTAGACTGCAGTGCAGTTCGGATCGACTCACGCAGTCAGGGTGACTACGCGAGGAGCACAAAAAGATAGACAAAGTTGGAGCAGGGACGAGTACCTCTTAAATAGTACGTATGTAAGTAGTCGTGCTCCAAGAGCATATTCAGTAATTGGGCGAATGTTTGAATTATACTCCCAAAGGCGTGTGAGTGGTGCCAGGACTTTTTCTTAACACTGGGTTGGGTACCTTAAATTGAAAGCTTAGTAAGAGGGTAAAGCAAATTTGCTGTTTATTACTATTTTTATACATTACACCATATTTAATTAATTTTGCAGGAGTTTTGCTTATTGGGACCTAAGGTTTTCGACTCGAAGAGGAATATATTTAGAAATATGCATTGCAACACCATGTCCTGGGGACCATGATAGTACGCAAGCTTATGACTGTGAGATTGGCATAATTACTATTGGGCCTTGGGAGCAAACTTTATTTCAGGGGAATTGCTATAATTCGTTACTGGAATTGAAAATACTCATCTTCATTTCTTTTATTTTATATAATTTTATTTAAATGGCGAGCGGGAGATGGAATTTAAAGGTCCTGCAATTGTGGGTACTCAGAATACCACTGGTCTGTATCGCTCTCTCTGTCTCTCTCTCTCTCTCTCTTTCTCTTGCTCTCCTTCCTTATTGTATTGTTTTGTATCAACCATTCTTATATTAGACTCTTATATATGTATATAGTGTTCTGTTTGTGTGTCCACTGTTGGTGGTGTTGGTCTCCACGAGAATCGGTAAGGACCATAGACTCGTAGGTCTGTCCTGTAAGTGTTCTAGTTCCAGAGCGAGTCGGTAAGGACCTTAAATGCCTGGCTCTGTCGTGTGAGTGTCTAGTCCCAGGGGGAGTCGGAAAGGACCTTAAATGCCTGGCTCTGTCGTGTGACTGTTTTAGTTCCAGAGCGAGTCGGTAAGGACCTTAAACGCCTGGCTCTGTCGTGTGACTGTTTCAGTTCCAGAGCGAGTCGGTAAGGACCTTAAACGCCTGGCTCTGTCGTGTGAGTGTTCTAGTCACAGGGCCAGTCGATAAGGACCATAAACGCCTGACTCTGTCTAGTTTGTGTGTAATTCTGTCCCAACAATGGTCAATGGGTATTACCATTTAGCGTTGTTGCTGCTGCTGAAGAAGCCTTAGTGAAACGTTGAGGCCGTGGTGATCGCTCTGCTCGTCAGATCGGAAAAGAGCTCTGTCCGATGCGTCTGCGTTGGGTGATGCTGGATCAAACATGCCTTACTGCCTGGGCCACTCTGCTTATAGAGCGAAAGCTGCCACCGGGATCTGTACCACCTAAAATTTAGGTCGTGACTAGTTTTTTAAAGTCCTTGTTATCCTGACTGAACCCGAACCGTAACAGCAGAGACCTCCTTTTAGTCATTCGCCTCTGATAGTTTTACACCATCTTCTGAGCTATGCGGTTCTGCTATTATCCAACTATTTATTCTCGAATGAATGTCATCAGATCCACTGTAAATTGTTATTAGATGAAAGTATGCTCCGCTCATGTCCTACTTCCCTTAGCACTGCATTTAAGTCCACACTGTCCATGGAAGTAGTCCACTAAATCATTAAATTTACTCACTCTCACAAGCATAAGTTTGGCATTTATGTTTGCCTGTTGATGTGTCCTGAGGAATGTGTGTTCGTTCAGCTTCCTCGTGGCTGCCAGACGCCTAGCATAAAACACACAAATTAGGCGGTTATTACGTGGATTTCAGCGAATTGTGTTGCTGCCACGGCTGACGTAGGAAACGGCGTTGCCACTCATCAGTCATAATAACGGATAATTATGAACCAACGAAATTGGTTGATGCGCGCAGATACGAGCATTTGTAAAGGCCCACACAGCAACAAAAATCCATTGGATAAGCCCCAAATGGCTACTGATGAACGGGCAGGAATACTGAAGTTGGCCGCAGAATTATCGAGTGGAATTTATTGTGGCGCAATTTATCAATCGCTCTCTGTGCATTCGCCATAGAACGCCTGCTTCGCAGTTCCTGTTGCACACCGTCATCACTTCATTAACGCGTCTGTCAAAGCCACCAACTGGCAAATTCTTTTATTGTGCTCACCATGTTTTGTTTTGTTTGTTTTTTTCGAGAATTTTTATTTTTTAATTGTGCCTGTTTGCAAGAATTTTAATTTGAGTTTCAGCTTCTGAATGTCCATGGGCGCATGCGCATGTGTAAAACGTTAACGCAACTCATTGTCAGCAAACAAATGCGAATTCAATTGATGAATGCACTGTAGCCACGCAATCTAAGCTAACCGTGATGCAGTTAGTCGCAGACGGCAGGCACTGAATGCTTCTCTGACTGAGCCCGCTCCAAACGCACACAAAGAGGCGCAAATTAATTTATGTGCCCGGACGAATACGTGCGCTAACGCATGATACGCCGCTGCCACGTGAGTGAGTGCAAACATCTTCACACCACAGTGGTCAATAAGTTAACCAGGCCAGCGAAGCCAAACGAAGCCAAACTAAGCCAACAAAGTAAGCGCAGAAACGTAGCCAGTCAGCCGGGCTGCCCAGTGTTTTCAATTCCAGCCTCCAAAATGCCTTTGCGGTATAAACTCATTTGCGGCGCAATTGGCAGGCCATACCGCTGGGTGTCTCCTCGTTGTTTTTAGTGTGTGTTTTGATTTCGTTCCATTTCCTTTATTTGAGTCGGTGTTTGTGCATGTTTGCTTGCGTCTGTGCAACACTTTGTGGCACAATTTAAAATGTTCGTGTTTAAGTACAATTAAGTTGCATCGCTGCCCCAGCGCTGTGCTGCGTCTGAGCGAACGTTGCGTCTGATTCGGCTGCGAATCAGGCTGCCGCCGCCACTGGTCCTGCAATGCAAGCTCATTGAAGTTTTACGCAACAATCGCAGTCGCACTCGCGCATGCGCGTGCGCATTTTGCGTATGGCTCGCCAATTCGTGCTCAAAGTGATTAAAGAAATTCTTATTTGCCTTTTCCATTGAAATAATTAGTTCAAAGTTAAATATTGCGGCGTCTTATCGCAGTTGGTGCGGGATTAATCGATTTGTTTGGGTGCGAAAACATTGGTGCGCCTTTAATTGTCGCACGCCTACATGGAGCATTGTTTATGTGGAAAGAATGAAATCCAAGCCACTCAGCCAGTCAGGCACTCAGCCAGTCAAGCACTCAGCCTGTCAGGGCGTCAGTGAGTCCGGCAGGGCTGCAATTAAAATGTGAGCAATTAATTCGATTAATAATATTTTTTTTCTATATTCTGTTAATTTTCAATTTAAATATTGTTTACTCTTTCCAATGAACCGCTCACATGTTCGCGAACACTAATAAAGAGTGTACGTGCCGCCCAGATGGTTTGCGCATCAGGGAGGGTGTTGATGAGCAACTGAACAGAGCATCGTCGAAAATGAGATCTGTCAAGCAAAAATTCCCTGTACCCCTTTTGATTGCCCTTAAACCCCAAATGAAGGTTTGGGAAACAGTTGTGGTTAATCCTAATGAGGGTTGAGGTGAAACCAATGTGGCATGCAGCCATATAGCTATTAGATAAAGATATATAATAATAATTGGTATAGGATTCTTTAGTAGCAAATCGCGTAAGGAACCCATTGATAACATTGGAACCCAATTGTGATAACATCAAAGTGCTAAATCAACTTAGCACTCGAATCTGGGAACACTTTTACATATTAATGGGACAACATACCATAAATTAGTTCACTGGACGGTTACAGGCAGACGTTAATGTCAGATATCCAGTTAAGTCACCAACGCAATTGTAGAGAAATTGGTTGGACATCATCAGTACTGACTTTATTTCTATTTAAGAAGAAGTACTCCTTGCAGCCCTTAAGCTGGGGACCACCTTGAATCTAAGAACAAACGAAGCAGTTTTTGCAAACTCTAAAATTGGCACTATCGGAGTCATTATTAGAAGAAATTTGTCAGCATTTTCACTTTGTGCCAGTTGACTATACACAAGAGTGTAGGAGTAGTATAGCAACCAGCTAGGAGTGTGGTCTGCTCTGATATTCTCTGGTCTGGTCTCTGCTGGTCAACCAGGCCACAACTTTTACAATAGTACTTTTGAACTCTTGGACAATTATGGCCACATCCACAATGCAGCATAAAGTGACATAAGACTTGAATGCCAACAACTCAATTATACTCGTAAGGATAAGTAGGAAATTGTACTGTACGCTGGGCACTTCCGGCCCAATGCGCACGATGTCTTAAGACAATTTCAATTGTTCTGAACGCACGGTGGGAATGTCTTTTTTTCGGCAGTCTGATAAAGGAAGCGGAATTGCGAAAGCAGCAGAGATCAGAGCAGCACAGCACAGGTAAATGAACCCACAATTGCATGCGCCGAGCTGAGTTGAGCTGCTGCTCAAGCCGGCACAAAAGGACGCAGGAACAGGAATTATTGTGCTTGAAATTAATTATGGCTCAAGCCAGCGACGGATGTCCGGCATTTATAATGAACAAAAATTATACGAGTACATTTTAAGCAGGATTCTAATAAAAATACTTATTAAAAATGTGAGTGTGTGTGTGTGTGTGTGACTGCGCTGCACGTTGCTTGATGCTCGTGTAAGTGCATTGAGACCCGCTTTGTCGTCCTTAATTGTGAGCTGGGAACAAAGCGATCTTTGTTCGGCTATTAGCAAGAAAAATAAAATTGCACAATGATTGTTTTTGCTCTTGGCACAAAAGTGCAGCATTATATCACTTTCTATTATTAGTGTTGTTGTTGTTGTTGTTGGTGTTGTTGTAATTATTGTTGCACTATAATTTGCTTCAGCGTGTAATAAAATGCTTGACGTTTCTGTCTTTTGTAATTGTAGCACTTTGGCAATTTATGGCTCGACGTCTTCGAGTCTGCGGGTCCAACACTTGACGACACGTGTTTTAATTTATGGCACCTCCTTGCAAGTTACTTGGGCAGCAGTTCCACAGAATTTCCCTCTATAACGCTGGCAATGTGTCCTTTTCTATACATTTGCAATACGTTCCCGTTTTGGCGAAATGTTTATGGTGCAGAGCAAATTGTTTTATCATGCTTTTGTATAGAGCCCATAATGTCCTGCCTTTGTTCGCTATTGTTGCCTGTGTCACCGGCATTGTGTCCATTGTCACCTTTGTATTGCCATTAGAGAATTGTTAGAGACTTCTTTGTGAAAGTGACGCTAATTATTTTTAAATTTTATTGAATCTCTTTACAAATTTCTCGACATTTTCACAGATTTCCGACATTTCACAGATGTGCATTGCAAATTTTCTTGTCCTGCATTTTATGGCAGATAAATTGGCCGCCATGTCCAGCACAGCAACGCGAATTGCAGTTGATTGCATGTTTTGTGGGCGTGCTGCAAATCGATTCGCTAACGGCAGCATTTGTCAAAGCAACAAAACCTGCCTCCTTTGATGTTGCAGCACAACTGCGCTATTTTTTGTTATGGCTGCTATTGTCCTCCGTGCGGAGGCAGCTAATCTCTAGTTATGATTTATCTGGCTCATATGTGACATCGCTCGTACCCATAATTGCCATTAGCAGTTTAAATCCGCTCAAATTTGACAAAGTGCTCCAATTAATTTTTGATTAATGGCCGCCAGGATCGAGCCTAAGCTCCTCAAAAGAATACTCATAGTTTTCAACATTGTTGCTATTTTTTAATCAATTTTTAATCAATCAGTTTCCATCAATCAATGTACTCACTCACGCTCGGGTCTGGGCAACTTGTTGCGCAAAAACATCCAAACTCGTTTCGGTGCACAGTGGCCAAGGCGGTCTGTCAGCCTGTCTGACTCTTGACCACGGCTCCCGGTCCATTATGCATATTGTACATTTTTTGTGCATACTTTTGCTGCCATAAACCGCCTGCATCCGGGAGCGCTTGAGTGAAGGTTGCTGATGCGCCAGGCAGCATTGTTGGCGTTTTTGCGTGTTTGCCGCATAAAAATTAATAACGCTTTTTACTAAATTGGCTGAAGAATGCTCGGGCCGTGCATGTGGCATGCTGCTTGCAGTTAATGGACAACTCGTCCGTTGAGGTTTACTTGCAATAAAAATTTGTCAATTTAATTGAAATCTCTTGCGGCCGCTGGACGCACTCTCAAGTATTTCAGCGTTTATTTTGATGCGGATTTGTAAAATGCTTTGGCTGCGCTCAGTGCATTCTTCTCATTTCTTGGTCAGTTTTGTGAATAAAATTATTATTACTGACTTTAATAAGGGAAATTATATGCGCAAGTTTGGTTTCTTCCCATAACGCAGTGACAGGATGTTAAAAGTACAACAAAGTAGTCATTATATTTTAGTAAGCAGACTTGTTATTAGAACCTCCAATACCTTCTTAACAATATTCGTCTCTAGGAGTCTTCAAAAAGCCAAATTTCATATTCGTTTAGTAGCCGTCGTTGACCGCACCGGTAGTTTCATTGTAGGGTATGTAGGTAGGAGTGGCCGCCCAGTTTGCCAAAAGCACCCTTGACCACACATAATGGCCCATTGTGATACCACGGTGTGGCGCCGTTCAAGCAGTGACTAAAAAGTTCCCTTACTTGAGATGGTAGTTTCATTGTATCTTGAGAAGAACCACGGCCCTACGACACCTTCGGAAAAAATCTCGCAATGTACTGATCGCCTCTGAACCACTTGTGGGGTTTATCTGGCTCCAAATACAATATATGTATTTGTATATTAGCTTAGGTACCCATTGAAGTGAAAATATGGCAAAACATAACGTTGGTTTCCTGTAATGACAATATCCAAATGGCCAATATATGACATTGACTGGGATCTGCAATCTTTAGTTCCCACTTAAGCTGGATCCTAATTGTGTTTATGTAAAAATTTTTATTGAAAATATGCCCTGTAGAGACATTTGAGAGATCAGGTTGTATTGGGAGTACTCCTGATACTTTCACGTACAGCAGCAGTGCTTTGGACTCAATCTCCTAGACGAATATGAAGAGTTGTCAGACGTACCAAAACAATGCCACCAGTCGCATCCTTCAAATCAATTTGTGATTACAACTTTGGGAGATGATTTCTACCGAACCGTAACTCTCTTTTTCAAAATATGACTGCTGTTGATAATTTTAAATTACTGATAAATTCCTGCCAAGAGTTGGTCAAACCTCTGCCTTCCTGAAGGTATCCTTCATTGTCGAACTTATAGAAAAAAAATCATTTCTCAGTCAAGGATCACTCAATAGTTTCGGAGTTAACTTTTGAGATACGGAAACCATTTCCAGAGAACGATTTTTGTAGGGTAATTTTAATAGAAAATTTTTAGGACTAGAAGTATTCTTGAAGGGAAAAGGATTCAAATTCAAAAAGTGTTCCCATAGTATAATTTTGGATGGAGCTATTAGGAAACTACGATATAATATGTAGTTAAAAATCAGATCAATTCTAGAGAAGTTTCCGAAGCTCCGAAGAATTTCGCAATTTCATATAAGTATAAGGAATCCTATATAGAGTCGTATATAGAGTCATATATAGAGTCTAATTAGAGCAGTGAGATTTTAACTACATCTAGCTAAAACTAATTTCTAACATCGCCAGTGAGCAGATATCTTCCCCCAACTGCTGGGTATGTACAGCGATCTCCCTTTGGAATGATTTCCATACCACCACAGGACTATTTAAACCTCAATTTTTCAATAAAAATCGTATTTCTGTATTATGAGAGAAGTTATCAACTGGGAAAGAAATCTAAAGAGTGTTTACACAAAAATAACTTAACTAAATACCTTAAATCAAGTCTTTTTCGTCATTTCCTCATACCAAAAGTGAGCCCTCTTTGCCGCACACCACTGTCATGTCACACAAAAATTCCAGGGATTTGTCCTGATATATTTGCTATGAGAATCACACAATTTTAATGACTCATATTTTCCAACTTATCTGAGCTAAAAGCAAGTAAAACAAATTTTAATGACTGCTGCTTACAACTCTTCTCCACGTATCCTTGCTGTTACCAATTAGTAGCCGTTAGATTAGATCTCTCTCGGTTCAGTGGTGACCACTGTCAATGCAGCAGCAGCGGACGCCAGTAATAATGAGACCTACCACAGCGTGCTGCTCTTCTGCTTTAGTCAGTGATAGGCTATTTTTTATGTGTGTGATACTGACAGAAATCCTTTTCCTTCGTTACTATTACTCGTTGCAAACACTTTCTTTACCTTTTCACTAGTAGTTTCCTGCTGATGAGGCCATAAAAATACATTTTCGGTTGGCATAAAAATTATGAAAGGATTTGAAGGCTAGTGACGGTGGCCAAAGGATTACTGAGAGCCCTCAGTTAGAAGCCATTGAGAGGTTTTGTTAAACTTAATGAAAAATTATTGCCCAGCGCACACGCCAGTCCCAAGTGACCCACTTACGTGAGCCACGTTGGAGCGCCATCCTGCCTGCTCCGTGCTGATGGACTGTTTGCTTTACCCGATGTGGGTTAATGTGTTACGCGCGCACCACCAACCATGCAGGGCACTCGGTAAATTTGGTAATTTCGACATTGATGAGTACTAATTGATTGTTATTAATATGAAGCGCCTTTGGACGCTTTGCAGGAGCGACCCAGTCAGTCAATGCAGGCGGCTATTAAACGTAACTGTTTCGTTTTTGCTTGCACGTCCCAAATTTGCTTAAACATTGCGAGCGACCAGGTTGCAATTTATCTTTGCAGATTGATTTTTGCTGGTGGCTCTGGCCCTGAGCCCAACGGTAGCAGCGCTCAGTGCAGTGCTGATCTTAAGCCTAATCATTGGTTCTGGTCGAGCTTAAGAGGGACTGGTTGTGTGTGAGGCCGCGCGTAATCCTTGCCAGTTACTGTTCTAGATCGACTGCAATCTGGTTTCTTAGCTGGTATTTTGAGTTGCATGTTTTGGGCTTGCAACATTATTTCACTTGGGAAGTTGTAGTTTTTGTAGTAGTGGTAGTTGTTGTTGTTGTTGTTGTGCTGATCGATAGACATCACAGTCAGGTAATGTAGCTGCTGTTGTTGTTATTGTTGTTGTTGTTGTTATTATGCATAAATTAGTTTTTAAATGTTTTCGAATTGCTCGCAAGGACCACCCAAGTGGCGAACTTGCCGGCAAAGTTGTTTAAAGCGCGCGTAACGCCTTTTTAAGTCAAAGCTGGTGTAATTTTTATTCGCTCGGGTATCTTGAATTGTTGAACAATTAACTTTATGATATCATTATTAACCAATTACGTTAAATATGTAGAATTAATTGCGGAACGAACTGAAATTATTTCATACAATGCCTCAATCGGCTGCAGTTGCTCGCAGAGCAACTTTCGAGTGAAACTTTGAACTGAAATTCTGGTTTGGACTTCCTGAAAGCGTTCAATGTGTTTAGTTTAAACCTCGTTTGACATTTAAAACAGTAGAAATGAGGTATTTATAGGCATATGTATATAGGAGATCCGCATACTGGGAAAATATACCTCGACCAATTTGATCTATTGTACTCCTCCCAATTAAGGGTATTCTATTAGTCTGACAGTTCTAAGGAAACTCAGCACTAAGTTGGGGTTTATTGCTCTAATATATCTGTCCTCGGGCCAGAAATGTCCCAGATATTACTTCTTACAGATTATGCAGTTCATTAGGAGGTGCTCTGGTGTGGCTTGTGCCCCCGTGTAGAATCTACACGTGCTTACTGGAGAGAGCCCCGGCTTCATTTCTTAAATGACAGTGGCTTGTGAAGTGGCCTGTCAAAGTTCTTAAATTACTTTTCCTCAACTGTAGACATTCAACCGCACGTTTTTGGTTATAGTCCCCAATCATGAGCTTGGATGGTCTAAGTTTTCGGAGAGAGGCTCAGTGGCCTGATCTTCTGGACTATACCTCCTGGTTTAAATTATCTTGTATACTGTATGCTCCTATGCCAACGAATGGTTCAGGTCCAATAAATGGTGTGGCGCCCCATTCCTGGCAAGACCATCCGCTTCTCCGTTTCCAGGGATCCCAGTGTGCCCAGGGATTCATATTATGTTCTATGCATTCCCATACTAGTTTAGATTGAATCTCGTAGGAAATTGAGTGATTTTATAGCTGCCTGGCTGTCAGACAGGATAGCAATGTCTTGACCCTCAAGCTTGCGTCGATGGTTAAAGATAATACCGAAACGATTTGCTGGTATATTTGCCTGGAATATGCTGGGTGGTTTCCCCATTGGTTCGGAGTGGTTAACCCTCGGTCCAAGTATCCCAGCTCCTATCCCTTTTTGAACCATCTGTGAAGCATCTGATGGTATGAGCTTTTAGAATATCTTGGACTGGATCAAGTTTCCCCTCTTTCTTATTCCCAACCACAATTGGGAAGCGTTTCTCAAAGTTGCACATTTTGTTCATGTGGTCTCTAGGTAGGTCCACGAGGGGTATAGTGGCGACGATGCTGCCTCGTAGTTAATTACTACAAGTTCTCTGGGCCAGCACCTTCCTTGACGTTTCCTAAGAGGGTTATTTTTGGAGCCATTTCTGCTGTAAAATGTAGCGGTATAAGATCTAAATGTGGTTCCATTGCTACAAACATATTTTGTTGCTGTACATCGTCCCTTGATTACAAAATTTCACACGAACTCCAAGTAGCAGTGCGTGAATCCTTCAATAGGTGCGTTTTCCAGCAGGATATCATCCTGTTTTGCTTTTGTTGAGCGCTGTACATGTAAATATTAAAAACTAACATTGCAACATGAGCGATGAACACGGAGTTGTTAAAAGATGCAACGTGTTGAATTCCAGTTGTAAAAATTAATTTAAATTAATGTGCATAGTTTTGGAAATTTATGTTCTCCAAAATTAAAACACCACACCAATAAATCGATACATATGTCCCGGAATACGTACCACTTGTCCGTCCGCATGTCTACAACATATTCGCGTTTGGTCTCCTTTTTAATTTCCATTTAAAAATAGCACGTATAAATAATAAAAGTCTCGCATGTAAACGTGTCGAAAACAACAATTCACAGCAGCCCACATTGCACCGAGCGACATCGAGGCAAATGGTCCCAGCGAGAGGCATGTTCGCAGGCCGCACTCACGGCCAAAGTGTAGCTGCAAAATGATTATTCATTTGGTGCGCAATGTTCGCACTAACTTTTTACGAGCCCATATAAAAGGCATTTAAGGATTATAATACAGAGTAATAAAAGCGAGAGATCAGAGATCAATTCAATAACGCCTCAATGTGGCGAAGAATGAAGTTAGTACTGCCAGTATTCCACAGTTAGTGCATGTGTTACCTGGGAGCGCGAGTTATTAAACATAAGAAATTAATCTTGGAGAAGGCGATACATACGTTTAAGCCATTAAAAGACAAGTAAATGAGGCGATTATAATAGAGTCAGTCTATTTCAGATTTGAACCAGTGTTCTTCGACGAAATGAAGAGGTGGTTTTAATGCAAGAGTAACAGGAAGGAAAAACTTCAGTAGAGTAACAGGTGAAGCAGTCCAACTAATCAAAAGAAAATTTATAACTGAGTTGTAAATTTAGCTAATTAAGTAATAAATAATAAAATAATGAATGAAATAAAAATACAAGTAAATATATAAAATACAGTGATTAATTATTAATTCATAATTAATTATTATTTATTATTATTATTTAAAATTAATTATTATATTAATTATTAAATAGTTATTTTATTATTATTGTTATTATTACTATTGTATAGGGGATGTAAATGCACCGCGAACTTACGTTCTATTGTGCCCCCATCCGAGCTTCAAAGTACAGCTTTGATCCCTACCTTATGGATAAACGTGGTGACAAGTTTTGGCTTCAGAAGTTTTATATCACTAGCAGAGCCTTGGAAGCATCCCAAGTAGTTTCTGCGGATGTGCATGAAATCCGTGTATTGTGTCAGCACATGCAAGGACGTCTCGGCTTCCTCCATAAAGAATCTGCAATAGCCGTCCGAGGTGACTCCATACTCAGCATATGTGTGTTCAATTTACAGTGTCCTGTGAGTATTCCTGTCATCATCCTTAGTTTGTTATTAGAGAGACTGATGAGTGATGCGAAACGTTTTTGGTGGTATTTCCCTAACATACTCTTTGATACTCTTAGGCCTGGTATGTCAATCCAGTACTTGTGCCTAAGGTGTATCTCATCAATCCTAAGCTTGTTGTTCAACAAGATTAGGATTGACGAGGTACACCTTAGGCACAAGTACTGGGTTGATATACCTGGTCTGCTAAGTACATACCACCTAAAATGTTTCGAAGCTTGCCCTTTCCTACACCACAGAAGGGTTGTGGGCCAATAAAACGTGATGCAGCCCCCTTCCTTGCAAGTTTGTCGCCAATGTCGTTTCCTTCTATGCCAGTATGTCGTGGAACTCTTAGAATTGTAACCTAGTTGCGTGAGCCAAGAGTATTCAGTATTTTGATGCACTCCCATACCAGTTCTGAGTTTACCTGATAAGAGGCAAGTGCTCTAAT
Organism: Clusia tigrina; assembly: GCA_920105625.2. Taxonomy (NCBI): domain Eukaryota; kingdom Metazoa; phylum Arthropoda; class Insecta; order Diptera; family Clusiidae; genus Clusia; species Clusia tigrina. The sequence goes on from OV050033.1 coordinate 181,091,248, forward strand.
GACCGCTTGGCTATCGGTTAGGATGTCAATTTTCTTGCTCTCATATCCTTTCTGAATGTTGAAGTGGGCACATCTCTCAATAGCGTGGATTTCCGCCTGGAAGATAACAGTGTACTCGCCTAGTTATTCATAGTATTTGTGTCTTGGACCAAACATCCCCGCGCCAGAACCCTCTTCTGTGAGAGACCCGTCGGTATACCAGGTGATCGTGGATTGATCTAACCTGTAGGAATCGCTGAGACCCCTCCATGCGTTTTTGTGGCTCCACTCTGTTTTAAGCAACTTAGTGAAGCTGTAGCGCGTGTTTGTGAAGTCTTTCGTAATAAAGATGTCTGGAATAGACTTTTATAATGATTCGACCATCTGACGCCCGTTGAGACTTCCAGGACCATTGACGGTCCTCGTCATTCTATACGGAGCCCCCTTCTCTTGTGTTTCCACAAGTATGTGCAGGGGTGCAAGTTCCAATATGGCGTCCAGAGCGGCTCTAGGACAAGTTCTCATAGCCCCAGTTATACAGATGTCAGCAAGCCTTTGTACCTTACCTTGGCTTTGCGAAAATTGTCCTGCTTTAGGTCTTTGTGGTCTAGTGGTAAGGATGCTACTGAAAAATGCTTCCTTCTAAATCTGTTTCTCTTCGAGTCGAAGTCCTTAGTTGCTAGTACTCATTATCCAAGCTCTTGTAGACGTAATTAATTATGCTAAAGGAATAATAATAATATATCAAATAAAAGATAAAGGATACTTTGTTCGAAATTCCACTGAGTGAAAGAAAGTCAGGTCTTCCTTGGTTTGAGCTTAGCATGCTAGACTCGCAGTCGTAGGGTAGCGGGTGTGAATCCTGCTCAGTTTAAGCCCTTACAACCTTTTCCACATACATTTCTACTTTCATTTATCCTTAGTTCCTGGTACCCATTCCCCCAATCCTTGCAGACATAATTAATTATGGAGTAAGACATAAAAATAATAATAAACCGAAGAACCCACAAACGATTCCCGTGACCATTGAACCTGTACGTAAACACGAAATTATCTTATTAAAAATTGAACATACTAATTCGCGCGTGCACCATGCACGAGTGCGCTCACATTCATCCGCGACCGCTTAACGCATACGCTAAATAGATTATGCCAATTGATCGAAATCACCTCGTAAATTTACGCAAACGCAAGTGCTGCAGGGCGCTTGTGCAGCATGGTTCCTGCGTTGACTGCGCATAAGCCCCACCAATGTTTTGACTGAGCGTGTAGGCGGCAGAAATGAAGCGGCAACCGACGACGAAGAAGTCTCTTTGGTGGCTATTGTTACCACTGCTGCGGTTGCTGTTTAGTTTTTGTGGTTGTTGGTGCTGCTCAAAAGCCTGCCAAGGATCCCGAAATGGAATTGCGGCAGTAACGGCTCAGCAATTATCATACGTTTAATGCTGCTGCTCTGCCCCCAGCGGCACAATTGGGCTGGGAAGCTCACCGCTCAGACGCATTGATAAGCCAGCACAGCAGAGAGGAAATGCGAATTTGTTGGTTGCGGCTCGTTTGCAAATAAATGAAAATATTTCTGTGGGTATTTAAGTCGATTTTCGCTGATTTGCTTCAGAATAAATACGAAATGCGAGAATTGAATTGAAAGACGCGTTAAGATTCTCCCCCGGAACGGCGTGTTGCAGAACCCACCGCCTCCGCCAACGCCTACAAGTGAAGTCGTAATAAATTTTATGTTAAGTACACGCGCGTATCTCGTTTGCATGTGCCCCGTTCAGGTGGAGTTGCGTGCAAAAATCGATCAGCAGAAATGAAATTGAAGCGAAAATCGCGCTTTTGGCGTGATCGCTAAAATCCGATTTGGCCCGTTCTTTCTTAGCCCAGTTGCCGTGCTAAACGAGCCGATTCGTTTCGGTACGGTACGTTAATATTCCGTTCAGGTCTATAATGCGTGTGCGTGTGTACATGAGTGTGTGCAGTAGCAGTAGCCCAGTGGGAAAAGTGAACATGACTGCACTTGTGGACACGATTCGGATATCGTTGTATTCAACTGTGTCCAAATGGGTAAAATTTTGAGCATCCGCAGGCATGAGAGAGTGGAAAATTGTGCTGATAGCCAAAGTATTTATGTATTTGCATTGAGTCTCTATGAATATATTTGCTATATGATACTTGATCTACATGAAATGAATAATCACCTGGAGTGAGCTGACATTTGAAAATTAATCCGAAAAGCATTCGATAGAACTGTAAATAAAGTCTATGATAGCCCTTCACTTTCTGACTTCTCTGTCATATTGAAATTATACGATACAAATACTTCCATTGAAGACTAGTCACTTTGTCTCACTTATTTCCTATTACTTAAGAATTCAGTTGAGTTATGAAGGCGTACCAATGTTTCCATTAAGTTGTCGCCTTTCTTGGTTGAATGGGAGGAATGCAAGTCTCGCAAGGGGTCACCTGGTCTGAATTATGTCAAGGGCATGATCTTAAAATGTTTCTCTTGTATTCTAGTCGAAGGCCTTAGTTGTTAAGAGTCCTTCCCCAAACCTTTGCAGACATAATTAATTAGTTTGTTTGAAGGAATAAAAGACACATATATCTATTTTAAAAATATATATGATAATATTATAAAACAAAAGATAAATAATAATATATTATAAATGATAATCCTTTCAGTCTCAGTTCATTTCTTCATTGTTTCTTGGACATATAAAGAACATGTTATATAAGGAACACCCCAGTTAAAGAAATTTGGTTCTGGTAATTAAGAACTGGATTCATCATCGTAGATTGCAAATTACATACTCCTATATTCAAAACTAATAAGGTTATAGGAACTAGTATATTGGTCAATGAATATAAGAAAGTGTACTGAAACTTGAAGCCCATTGGGCCTTCTGACATCGTGAGAGTAAGTAATGAAGAGTGTTGCTTCAGTGAACTTCTCAAGTAATCACGTTGAAAGACAAACAAACATGAGTCAATAAACTTAGAAATTGGATCTGATCTATGGTATATCTATATAAATATCCACATCTAACATGGCTCCTCTTCTCTTTTGTACTCTCGTGACATTGAACAATACTTCATTCGTACGTTCAATTTTCCTATTGGGTGCTTGTTCTACACTCAAGTTATGGCGGCAAGCGTGCGAAATTCTTTTGAAATGCAATATCCATAGCGAGATGCTGATACCGCTGTGCTCTGTTCTGCTCTGCTCTGCTGGGCTGTGCTCGCTGCCTGCTTGAGCTGGCGATAATTCATTCGCTTGATGCGATTAATTTATGATATTCAAATGAATTTAAAAACGTATTCGCCTACTTAACGCGGCACCGCAAGTGCCTAATGGCAATGGCAAAAGCAAAAGCAACCAAAGGATAAGAGGCAAAAATGCAATAATTTCCAATTTGAATATTAAGTCTTCTCAAACATGCAATTGGGCGACTTTGTATGGAAGTGGGGCTATTACAGCAAGTCTGAACTGTAAAGGAAGAAGGTTTGCTCCATTCAAGGCAACAAGAAGGACATGAGGAACAATTGTCAAGAAGACATTTTGGGTATGACATGTTCTTGGCACGGCACGTCATTTTTCAAAGCAATTTTTTATACAGCGTACATTGAGGGAGAGTTGGTATTTCAGCGCTGCCACGTCCGTCTTCAAAAGCCTGCCTCCCTGTCCAAGCAACTTGTGATGTTGTTGGTATTATTTCGTGAGTGCGCCAACATTGCCAACAAAATTGACATTTACAGAACAACAAAACAAGGATTCTGACATAACAATGCATTTGTGTTGCAGCAACGAACACTGCAACTGAAACAACAACAAAAGCAACAAAAACAAGAACAAAAAGAGCAGTGCCAGAGACAGAGGCAGAGGTAGCCAGGAGCACAGTGCAATCAATTTCAATATGCTTCACTGATTTTGACACCTCGCTGACGCTGGTGACTCTGCCCTTTGTTGCCGCAACTTTATGACACTTCGGCTGTCGAAGTGTTTGTGTATGTGTGCGAGTTTGTGTGAGCATGTCCTTACTAGCCGCTCCTTGCTGTCTTTGCTTTGTGGGTATAAAATTGATTTGTTTTGGCTGAACGTAAAGTTTGGTTTTTAGTGATTTTTTTCCGTATTTCTCCTGCGACTCATTTTCGGCAGCCTAAGCTGCTTTGTCGCCATGAGTCATTTGCCGTGAGCTGCGAGTTGTGCTGCAGTAAGTCGGTGAAAGTTGAAAAGAAAAACAACACCCGATATCCAGAGAGGTGTAGATAAATCCTTAATTTTTGTCTTGTGGACCATGCAAAAATCTCCGGTCTTATGATATTAGGAAAACCTAATTTTCGTATCCTTGTCTTGGGACCTACAGCAGAGCTCATTTCTTCGACGATTGTGGAGGAACATTTTTTCCGAACATATTTTCTTGGTTTTAGTATGAGCGCGGCGGCGTAAGATACGCTTAATCAAAGCGTTACTGTGGTGACATTGTTTTGTATACATTTCAAAGGCCACTTGGAAAAGGAGGTTTCTGTGTGCGACTGCCTCAGACTAGTGTCATTATCCTTTTTTATGAGTTCATTCATAAGTTAAACTGTGTTTTTGGCTTCTTTTTCGACAGTGGTAGTTAAAGCGTGTTAATGTAAAAATTTCTAGTGTTCCACTTAATAAGTTGGCATTGTGTCGCACACTAATTTATGCACAACTCTGTGCTGACCGAAGATGATCACCGGCTCTTTGTGGGAGTCTGGAGATGGCCATAAATTAGGCAACCGCTTTTGTCATGCTGTATGTGACAACTTCATTAGGACATAAATTTCACATGTTATGCAGTTCTTTATAGAGTGGAGTACGGTGATTGCACAATGGGTTAGTTCGCTTTTTGGCTGACCTCCTTGAAGAATTGTTGTAAGTAGATTGGAAGCAGTAGTGTCTCTAGATTGGTAGTATTAGTATCCAAAGAAATATCAGCCTCAATTAAGAGCTCTCCTATAGCTTCTAATTTGCGGGATTATACGACCAAGAAACTCGTTCGAAATGAATATAAGACATTGTCTATACATGCAATCATAGTTATTTCCTCAGAGAGGTTTTCAAGCATACCCGATCTTTGACAATAGTTTCTCCTATCTCAATTTATAGCGAATTAATGGCATACTCTGGATTTAGAGTACCAGTAATTCAACTAAAATTGTGTCCTACTTGTAACCACCAACCAGGAAGCAAATGATTTCTTCGATGCCCACTTATCCTATACTACCATAATATCAAAAGCTAAGAAGGGGCTTAGAGACAAGCCGACATATTTCGGCATCTATGCTGGTTCCTGCTGAGAATGTGGTAATAAAAGAAATTGCTGAATAGTAAAAGGTGAACTTACTAGATAAGGATCTAACCAATATCTAATAATTATGGTATGGATTACATTGCTATTTTTCTTGTAAATGGTGAGGTCAGCAAAAGATGAAGGTTGACTCTGCTTTGTAACTTAACCATAATTATTTGGTGAAGCTTCTGTTCATTCTTGTGAAAGCTAGAAGGAATTAGAAGTGTTCAATGTAAAATGTTACTAGATTCTTATTAGAAGCAGATTAGACTCATCTCTTGTTATTGAATAGACCCACTCAAGGATGATATATTTAATAGCTACATTTTCGTGCCTTAACATACTTTTTGTGACTTTATTCAAGAAGTTTCGAATACACTGAACACTAAAGTGTGCGACCTTCGTCTTCAATATCCTAGGAACGAATTATTCAAGAAGTTTTACTATATTCTATCATTCTGCAAAATGTGTCCTCTTATTTTATCACTTTTTGAAAATATGACCATGATGCTTGAGGAGAGAGTGAGTCAAGTGTGGCTTTGTGTGTCGCCTTTCCCCGTTCTGCACCATTATGATTGGGGATGTTAGGTAGGCTGTGATTCCGAATCGTATCTGTTTGAACTTTTGTTTGTAGATTTTTGTGTTCATATCATTTCAAAGATCTTTATTCCCATATATATTATTACAGAACTCATCTATTAGCTGATATGGTTTTACCCTAGGTACCAGAATCTTGTTTTAACATGGACACCACATACGAGAAGTGGGCGTGGAATTTATAATATTTGGTCTACTTTGCAACGAATTGATTCGAGTCCAGAGCATGGTCTCCTAATACTTCATGCCAACTTTTTCTACTGTTCGAGCACAAGTCTTTAGTTTCTAGTATTCGTTCTCAAATCCTATACATAGGTGTATACCGATCATATGCAGACAGATATGGGCCTATGCCATATACATAAAAAACTTAACTGATGTGATTTCCGCTTCACTGCCCGAGTTTCCCTATACAGAGGAAAGCAACGCTGTAACGTTGATTGAGTGATTTAGTTGCAAACGCTGAAGCAATCTACCAATGCGATCGAACGATCGCTTGCATGTTCCTTTCCTCTGCTCTACTCCTGCACTTAACCTCGACGTGAACTCACGCATGGACGCATGCACGCAGCACTTCATAAAGTGAATTGTTTTCCAGTGCATTTCGGAGTTGGTGACTTAAAAAGAAACAAAAAAAAAAAAACTAACGACAACTACAGCAGCGACGACGCTATAATCACACAACTAATCACGGCCCCATGCCTGGCGATTGCGTTTTTGGCCAACAGCGAAAGGTCATTGCCAAATTTGTTTATTTGCAGAATGCACGCTTTAATTGGACGAGTTGAGCCGTGCCGCTCAGTGAGTTTTTGTCTGCTGCGCTACGCGAGTACTTTTTGCCCGCAACGAACCAATTCAATTCCATCCCAACGGTGGCCTTGCCAATGTGTGCGGTCCAAATGACTGTGGTCAGGTTGTATTGTTGTGGCTCGCATTGTGGCTTAATTTCTGCCGCTTGGAGTGGATCTTTTTTATTGCAATTTATTTGTTTCGCTGCAATTTATGTGCGTGATTTATTGGAAAAGGAGCATTTTTTCAGCGCACTTGAGGATTTATTGTGTTTTTGCAGTTGCAGGATTAGGATTTATGTTATGCCTCGTTACTTGCAGTGCTGCTGATGCGTCTGCGGCTGCTGCAATCAGCTAATAAGAGCCCGAGGCTAATGAGTGCAATTGATTTTCTTTGATTACCTTCTTTTTGCACATCTCCTCCATCTATCTCTCAATTTAATTGTGATCGATTGCGCTTGTGATGATTGCAATCAATCATAAGAATCAATTGTACTGCAAGTAGATGTGGCTGCGGATAAGGCCCGAGGGCCCACCATGATTGGTGAGCAATTCCCAAGCACTCACTGAGCCATTATTACATAAGTCGATGTGCGTTTGAAGTGGGTACAATTAAGGGAGCGGTACTCTTCCGCTGCAGTGTTAAGTTGGCATAACTCATGCCGCCAATTTTTACTGGGAATTGGCAGAACTGTGCTCAGATAAATCACATTAAAATGCCTCACATGCCAGCAGGACGATTATATTTGGCATTAAACAAGTGCGACAAATCTTAAATCGCCATCAGTTAACAACTTAACTAATGGCATTAAACGATTTAACATGCGACACAAGCCCGCTTCGGAGCCACTTTTCCTTCATCTGCATCTCGATCCACACATCTGCATCTGCATCTGCAGCTCGGTGCAGCTCGGGCTGGTTCTAATCTTGCGCAAATCTCGCGCTTACGGACATCATTTGCTATACTCGTGTGTGTACGCCCGCCTCTCTATCTACATCAAATGCATACAATTAACAAATCTTCCGATTTTGCTTTATAATCAGCATAAGTGGCCAAAACAGCGAAATGAGACTCTGTCAAGTCCTCCTCCCTCGGCCAGTTGCTGCGGCGCGTTGCTTAAAAATATGCAAATTTAATGTAAATAAGCTTTCAACTATGCTCCAATGCTGCATTGGCGTTTCAGTGTGTTGGGAGATTTCTGTCAGCAGACGCTCTGATCACTTGCTGGCGATAAGCGTTCCTCGCTTTTGTGGCATTTTGCAGAAGATTTCAACGAGGCTTCTTGTGAAATTTAACAGTTTGGCTGCGATATCTCCACAGTCCTCTGATGTGCGTTGGCAGTGTGATAAACGAAGATTTAAAGGGACAATCTTCGGCGTCCACCACTGGAAGAATTGCAATGGTGAGCGCAACTCTTCACTGGCATGGCTGTGATTGTATTAGGCACTGAATCAGTGAAAGGGGACGATAAATTGCAAATAATTTTATAAAATATTTCAGAAATAAAAATAATGAATGCTTTACAGGATAACAAAAAAACAACAAAAATAGATGGAACTAATTGAATACCGCTCCCACGCCAAAGGAGTATTAACCAAAAATTGTAATTCACAGTTCTCTGGATAGAGAAGATTCTCAACTCTACTTTAACACAGTAAAATGCTGATCTTTGTATATCGAATCAGTTCCAACACAGTTCCAGTTCGGGCGAAAAAAAATATTAAGAAACATTTGCCGGAAATTGGTATTCAAAACATACCGTGACGTCACACTCACTAATGACAGGATATGAATAAATGTTATAGATTAGGTTATGATAAGCGGCTGTCCTTAGACTCACTTAGGCCTGCTTAAAGCCAATTGTGGCAGTAAATGTTATCATCATCATCATCATTAACATTACAGCCAGGTGTGGGCTTTAGCGATCTTCTTCCATAAAACACTATCTAGAGCCACTGTCTTCCAGTTTTTCACTCCAAGGTTTTTCAGGTCTTCGGTGACGCCATCCAAACAGCTTACTTTCGGCCTCCTGTGATGCCTTACGCTTGGTAATCTATAAAAATGTGTCCTTAATAAAAGGCCACAACCGTTTGTCGGAATATGAGTACGCATCGTAACTGGGCACTGCCTTACTGGAACACATCCGTACAGACTTGGACTCCCATATATCGACTTCTGTAGTGCTGCTAAATTGAGGAGGAAGAAGAAAATGTGGACCACCTTTTATGCAAATATCCAGCGCTGGTAAAGGACATGCTCACTATATGGTAAAACACTTCTTCAGCCATCTTTCGAAGCCTTTCCTAGAAGTCATCAATGAGAAGTCTACTTATATTTAGCAGAGCCAGTAGATGGTTCGCTCAGGCGGGAAGTTGAGTAGGACAGAACTTCTCCTGGTAATACAATGGGCCTAAGGCCGAAGTGAGATCTCTATGGATAGCCACATTAACATAAGCTGACCTAAAAGATCTTAAACAGACAACGGTCATAAACAACCAGTCATAAATGATGGTAAATCTTCAATGTTAGTTATGAAGTGTGTAGGTTAGGTTAGGTTAACGTGGCAGTCGGTCCAAGGACCAGGTCACTCAGACCACCATGGGTCCATTGTGATACCACCGCGCAACAACGCACCTCCGATTCACTCGTCAAACCATTTCGAAGCCCTAATAAAGTGCAGGATTTGTTTGACCTTCGCGCTAGGCACCTCTGTAAGAGAGCTAAAAGCGTATTTGCCTAAAGAGCCCGCTCTGCTTCTAGCCAGAGCGGGGCAACTACAGAAGAGATGTCCCACAGTCTCCTCCTCTTCGTAATATTTCATCAGTTTTGACTTAGAAGGTGAAACGATGTCTAAATGATATTTGAGAAAGGGAAACATATCTCATCACAGAAGATTTCTCATTGGAGGTGGTTCCTGACTACTGATTGTTGTTTCAAGTAAATCTTTGTATGTATTTTGGAGTAACTTCCTACCAGCATAAGATTTTATTCAAATTCCAGCAACTCCTACGAAAAGCCTCCCGTCACATCATCGACTGAAGTGCACTCGATGGAATGTACTCGCAGCATTCTTAGCAGCAAATCAAAAATAATTAATATTAAATAGCTCAGCATAGAAAGAGTTGTTCAGGTTTCAACCGGTTCCCGAGCTCTGAGTGCCGAATTCCATAACTATTAAACTCTAAATTATAAGTTTAAATTAATTTCATCCGCTGGATTTAAAAAAATGTACCCGCATTTAGCGGTGGCGAAATTAATTGTAGAAACTTTGCACGGGCAAATTGAAAGCAGCCGATAATGCAGCAGCGTCTGCTGCACCGATGCAGGGACAGAGAGATTACACGCGGTTAAGTGCGTAAGTCTCGTATATTTACGTGTGTATTTTCATTAAACTATCGCCTCGCCACGATAACAAGTTACCAGCGATACACACACACACACACACGGAGAGTCAGGGCTGCAGTCCAGATTACAGCCATCACATAATCTGCTGCAGTTTATGAGTTATTATAAATTTTAAAAGCTGCTTCCTCTTCTACGGCTTCATTTGGTGTGCCAGCCAGCAAATCCTCACATGATGTGCCCGAGATATGTGGCTGTGGTTATGGGATCCGACGCGTCGTTCATAATTGCACAAAAGTGGAGCATTACAGCGCTCCGCACATACGTTGCGTATCGTAAGCTGCTTAAGCCACTGCCGCACTTACTCCCATGGACGCGTGTGCGTGCGCCTGAATTCGGGTCAAACTAAGCGCGCGTACGACTGGCGTGGTTATTTTGAAGGAAAGTTTTACGAGAGACACATTATTTGTAATGGAAATTGTAATTTATAAAAGTGAATTCTTGGTAGCTACTTCGGGTGTTGTCTTGCGATATTAATAGTAATAAAAGCAAAAATCGTTTGCAATTACTTAATCGCACCCAGCGAGGCCTTCACGTGGCAGTACAAGTGCATTTAATCGGCAGACCTTCGCTTTGCATTTCTGAAGCACACCGTTTCTTGATGGAGATAATCTTCTGCTGCTCTGCTGAAGGAACTCACAGAATAAGGCTTTAATTCTTCTGAGTAGGATTTGGCTAAGTGCTCTGCAAAATGGTTGGGAGGTGCAAGTAGTGAAGGATATAACATGCTTTACAAAGCTAAGGAAGGCAGAAGGGTTTGGGAGTCGTTATAAGATAATGGGGTCTATCAATGTATGACTGGAAGTGGCTTATATCGCTAGTGCTGGGAAAAATCGTCATTAAATTATGATAGGAACATTGAATATATTCTCTTTTTACATTATTTGCTTTTTATATACCAGCCTCTAACTCTCTTACAGTGGTTTATATTGAGAGTTATATGGGAATGTGACTATTTATAGGACCTCTTTATCCGTTTTTCATATACAGATATTTAGAACTGTGCTACACAGTCGGATTTTTATGATTTGTTTATGAAGAGAGTAATTTATCATATAAGGAAGTATCAGTTTTTACAAAATATATGCTGCCAGTGCTGCCAAATTCTTATATACAGTTTCAGACGTTGATCAAGCGACTAACTAGAGTAGGATTTAGAAAGGAATGTGAGGCGTATTCGACTCGTAACTTGTATCGAGCTCGTATCGTTGAGCGTCGAAAACAGCAAACGAGTGAGTGGTATACTTGGCAGCACTGTTTAAAAAAAAGCACTGAAATATGAAAAATCCCAGGGAAATTTTCATGGGTCATTTTTAATCTCGTTGGTTTTCAAGCAATTTTCAATTTGGAAGCACTTTAAATCGAGGATAGAAAAACTCGCTCGCTTCATTCGAGTACAATTTGCTCGATAACTTTTTCCAGACAAAAATCTGTCCTATCGAATCGAATACGCCTATTGTTGACTATCAAAAGGGACATTTCTCTCCAACGACTTCGTTGTAAATTTCAAGTGAAAGAAGCTCACGATTCGATCTATTTCAAAATATTACTGGGAGATGGTGGTGGAACAATCTAATCTCATAAAGCTGATGGAAAGATTCAACGTGTTATCGAATCGACGCAGGAGGAGAAGACCACCACTGAGTTGGAAAGACCACATTCAGGAGGGCCTGTCTGGAAGTGGCATTTCCAACTGTCGTCAGCGTGTGCTTAGCAGAAACACCGGCGAAGGCTCATTATACAGCATTGACCCACAAGGGTTGTTCGCCAGCTAAGAACAAGACGAAGAGAATGTGTATTATCAGACCAAATATCAATACATTATTCCAGAATATATCCATATCAATAACTGCCTTTGAAACAGTCTGACTACGAATATGATTGACATGGTCTGCTTACAAATAGCACGTCGTAGTCTCAAGGAATTTAGAGAATGGTAGTATCAGGATGGTAGTACATATCAAAAACACATATCAAATAAAAATTATAGAGTGTGGATCAACCTATGCAAGGAGCACGTATTGTAAGTTTCAGACTAAACAATGTGAATATGAAATGATTTAACAAAATTTGTTTACATGTTTTTAAGTGGATTGTTGATATACTTAAGCTACATACATCACAAATCCGGGCGTTTCTGGCGGATAGCTTCTCGCAAATTGCGCATTACTTGAAGATAATATTCCTTATTGACCGCTCTACCCTGCGGCAAGAATGCATAATTCACCACTCCCCTGCAATCAAAGAAAACTGTCAGCAAAACTTTCACATTCGACCGAACTTGGCGTGTTTTTTTCGGTCTTGGCTCATGCGGCAGCTTCCATTGGGATGATTGAGCTTTGGTTTCTACGTCATAACCATAGACCCATGATTCGTCACAAGTTATGACTCTCTGCAGCAAATTTGGCTCGTAGTAAGCGTACATTGAATTATATTTGTACTTGCACTTGCACTGTACTAACACCCCTATTTAATTCTTCTTAAAAATATCCTATTAAAATAATCTTTATTCACATAAACTATCACTTATTTGCACTTCCAAATGAGTCAAATTGTGGATACAAGCGTCTGCGTATTGAGGGAAGGCTCTAGCTTTGGAGTTTCTCCAGAAGGGGAGTTTCTCCAGAAGAGGAGTTTCTCCAGAAGAGGAGTTTCTTCAGAAGAGGAGTTTCTTCAGAAGAGGCTTCTTTGTTCCTTGACGTAAAATCACAACCTCCTTCTTCCACGTATAGTTTCGCTACCTTTAAAATTTTACATGAATATGGTTACCTGCCAACAGACTAATTTCCGATAAGAGTAGTTACCGTGTTTGCGAATAAGTGTGGGTGACAGACAAATGTATTGAGCATTTTTATCCACAGATTCCGCACTGCAATTAATTAGGAGGTATTCCTTGAATTTCTTGAAGTCTATGTGTGAGATCGATGGAAATTCATAGAAAGTCCTTAGACAAAGTAGTCTTTATTGAAGACAATAGTCGTACTATTGTTGGCCTTGTTCTAATATGTATTATAACATAAGACATGATTGACTACCCAATCTCCAGGTATTGATGTGCATCCCCCACATTCCACAGTGAATCGTCATACCCACTCCTTGTGGCTGTTCAGGTTTAGTTTATGTTTGAACAACGACATCCTCTTTGGTTCCCATTTCCAGTTTCTAGCTATTAACATAAATGCTCACAGCTTTGCTAACCGTAGTTGCGATCTTTCTTACCTTATCCATCCCCCCAATTAAAATTAGCCCAGAGAGCCTCGCATTCGGCAGCTGCCGCTTTAATCCGAAGCCTCATATCCTCCACTTGAATTATTATCAAGTGCTTGGAAAATATTTACTAAAGTATTTCTCCGTGCCTTTTTATCCACCTTGTTTGGCCTGGCCGCAAATTTTTGCCTGCCTTGCTGCCTCGTCTTGAACTTCATTAGCATTCAATCAGCCTCGTATAAAGTCATCAATCATGGAAAGCGAAACTTTCCAAATATTAAAATTTGCGGTAATGAGATGAGCGGCTTAATATATCAATACGAAATTGGCGGTTCAGCACGTAAATTTTGTGTAATTGGGAAACGTACTCGCAAGAGAATTCGGCCGAATAAGCGGAGTCCTGCCCGCTCCCTGGCCTGGCACATTACGCGCTGCTAATTGAAATATGCTTAATCAGATTTTGTTCGCGGCATTGTCGACCGCATTTAATCCGCAATTACCGTTGATATACGCACTTGGGCTATGGTTTAATTTTCGCCGGCCAACTCGGCGTAGCTGGTTTCCTCTGGCTTTGATGCTGCTGCTGATGTTGGAGTTGTTGTCGGTATTATTGTCCGTATGTGGTAGAACGGCGTTGTTGGCGTAGTAAGTGGCAGAGGCAGTCTGAGCGCTGTAAACGTTGTGATACTCGTATCTTGTTAAATACGATTTTTGTGTTTTTTGCTTCCTGTCTGTTTGAAAAATGCTTATCCCCAAGTCAAGCAGAGCTGAGCCAAGTTGAGCCAAGTCGAACCGAGCCAGACCAAGTTAGTTGGCAGAAATGGCGGCACTGGCACGCACGCTTACTGTGCGCTTTTTAACGCTTAACAAGGTAGGCGCGTCGCGGTTAAGGAGATTTTCGTTGCAATTGCAGCTTTGAGAAAGTAGCCAAGTAGAACGGGCGGCATCGCCCACTTTTTCACTGAATGGTAGTTGATCATACTCCTGCTGCCGGTTCAGATGTTGGTTGGTGGTGGTGATTCCGCGGCTGCTGATGTGGCTGTGGCTGCCGTATTGCCTCAACTAAAAAGTCTTTCCCTTGGCGAGATTAAAGAGGCGCACGCGCACGTTCCGAAGAGTATTAAATGAAGGTTTCACTTGTTAGTCCAGTCGTTTGAAATGATGGCGAGCGTATCCTCTTTTAATCATGTGCACTTAACTGAGATCATTTATAAGCGTATATCTTTAAATGGGAATTAATGCCGCCAAAACAAGCACTCTTAAAGAGCTTTTAATGAAAATGTTTTACTTTGGCCGGTTTGGGTAACGAGTAACGATAAAGAGCCGCTGATCGAGTGCCTTAACAAGGATAATCAAAAAACTTTGTAATTGTAATATTAGGGCACAAGGAAGAAAGATCATATTTGCGGCCAGGAAATGGCAGTTGGTCAAGACTGAAAAAGAATACCCAAAAAAACCGAAACAAAAAACATTGGAAAAAACCCAAAAGGGAAGTTCATAATAAAAGCTGCTTCAGTCAAGGGAGTCATAAATTGACCGCACCAGATAACGGCACAATATTCAAATCCGTCATCAAAAACATGGCGGGCTTAAGTGGAAAGCAATCAAAAATCAATTCATAAAATTTGCAAAACAATCAAATTTGCTATAAAACTGTCAACGAGCATAACACGCGCGATCATGATCACTGCTCCAAAGTCCTCAAAATACGACTGCATATGCACGGGGAGACGGGGTAAGGCTGGAAAGGACTCCAGGGTAAAAAAAAATGGGTATCATATGCAAAGCACCAGCAGTGCTGCACTTTGCATATGAGGCACTGGAGCAGCGAGCGGCGCATATCTGCAGTACATCTCTGGTAAGGCAGTAAAACAATGACGTCAAACAGACAGGCAGACAGGCAGAGGGGCAGACAGGCTCACAGACAGAGAGACAGACACAATTCAATCATTTCGTTGAACCAGCAGCAACGACAGAGCGAAAAACTGCTAAAGACATACGCGATCTTGGCAGCTAGATTAAACGATCAGCGATCGATCAGAGCAGGACGGTCGCAATGAGACGCTGCAAGACGCTGCAAGACGCACTTTTTGTGACCAGTTCAGCAGTGCGGCAGTGCGGCAGTGCAGCAGAAATGTCAACGTTTGCTGCCGTTTCAATTGATTTGATTGTTGTTTCTTTTTCTCCAACTTGAGTCGCAAGGAAAATTATTTCCCAGCCTCGCCATTCGGGTGGTCTTATCTGGCAACTTGATTTCTGTTTCCTTTACCGTTGGCAGACACACATACACACAAACACAAACACACACAGTTACAGTGGTACATTTGCCACTGCATGTAAGAGACTAAACTGCCTCCTCGGATGATGTATATGTTTTTAATATATGCCACGCTCGATTTGTATAAATTTGATTATTGTACCTACCAAAACTGATACGAGGCTCGTATCACACACAGTCTCTGAGTAGACGCACATTGAGAGGAGCCCGTGTAGAAAGGATACAGGTGAAATTATGATGGCTCGGTACGGTTGCGGTGACTTGACTCGCCTGCTCGTATTTAGATTTTGTATAATACTCGCTCAGGCAGCGGCAAAGCAGAAGCGAACAAAATATTATAATAAACTATGTGACATTGTTTCAGGGTCGGTTGCAAGCATTGCCATTGTTTTCAATGCACAATTTCGGGCGATTTACTTTAATCAAGCGATCTTTTTCGTTTGTCCACCGACGTGTACGTGTATGAAGCGATCAATCAAAAATGCTAACGATCGAGCAAAATAGTTTACGATCGTCGCGCTGACCTCCTCTTTCCGCGTGCGCATTCGTGCTTGTGCTGAGATGTGATAAAGTAGCGAGCTAACAAAATGATGTACAGTTTGTTAGAATTTGAATTTTAGCATACGCATCGTAAATTTGAAGAAGTGATGGAATTATGAGGACATCAGTGAGGAGCCAAATGGTTCGTCTGAGGGCAGCAACAGCAAATCGTAAAAGCAGAGCTTTGTTGCCAGGACTCCTTTTAAAGTTGTGTTTAAAATAATGATAGGGGAAATATATGTACACAAAATGACCAACATTAAAGGGCTTCGGAGATGAGTTAAGCAGATACATTTTGTTACAAAAAATAGAGCAGTGACTTTGTCCATCTTTTCTTTGAACTTTGGGGAAAACTAAGAAAATTTAAGAAAAAAATTTGGGGTTGGATGTGGTTTTAAGAGACTTAAGAAAATATTCCACAGCAATCAAAAAACAAAAATCTGATTAGGGTCATTTATGTACCACGATTTAAGTCAGATTTTAGGTATGCATCGTCCTCGAAAACCTTGCTGAAGTTATTCCCTCTCAGCTGTTTGAAGACATTTATGAACTTTTGCGATTATAGTGAAGGATGAATATAAAATGGGAGATCAAAATAAGTATTTGAAGACAAAAGTAAAGTATCAATGTTAGGGCAAACTTCTGATTTCAACACTCGTACTTTTCGTTAGGCTTAGTAGAGCATTCAGAATGTGCTCAGACTTGAACAAAATACCCATAGCATGCCCTTATATGAACCAGCTTTCATATCTATTCTGGCTTTATTATAGTTGAATGCTGTGTCGCTCTTTAGATGTTCCAACTCTATGATTATGAAACACGGTTGTTCTTAATCCCACTCAGCTGTTTGATGACATTTATGAGCTTCGGAGATTTTAACGGAAAGAGGCAAAATGGGGAAAAGACAAAAGAAAAATATGATTGGTTGGCCAAGTTTCTGATTCGAAACTCATTCTTTTCGTTAGGCTTACGATGGGATTGAGAATGTTCCCAGACTTGAACAAATTACTCGTAGTATGCTTTAAGCGGAGTAGTTGTCATGTCTATTCTGGCTCAACTCTAGTTCAATGCTGTGTCCCTCTGCAGATATTCGATCTTTATGATTATGGAACACGGTTGTACTTGTTCCCACTCAACTGTTTGATAACATTTATGAGCTTCGGCGACTTAAGCGTAAAGATGAATGAAAAATTTGACACCCAAAAATCCTTTTAAGACAAATGAAAAGGATGAAAGTTACGCCAAGCTTCTGATTCGAAACTCATACTTTCCGTTAGGCTGAGTAGGGCAATCAGAATTTACCTAGAATTGGCCGAAGTAATCGTAACGTGCTTTAATTATATCAGTTTGTCGGTTCTAGTTCAATGTTGGGGTCCTCTGCATACGTTCCAACTTTATGTTACACTTCTCCTTTAGATTGTTCACCTCTCTATTAGGATAGCTTAACCAGGTAGCTTACGAGTTACGCAAGTTACTCGATGGCCCAATGGCACATTGTGATACCTGTTTTCAATGGGAAACCACTCCCCCTACCCTATTCTTCAAAAAACCCTCAGCTCCCCGTGATCCTGAACTAGCCAGAAGCTTTTGCGAAGTTGAGAATATCAGTTAGTTTCAGCTCGGCAATTCTTGTGGGTCTTCAAAGTAGGCCGAGACCATATAACTGGCTCGCCTCCTCTGAAGACCCGGGCAATCACAGAGCAGTAGTTTTTCCGATTACTCCTCCACCTCTGTATTACTCATATCTAAAATTTGTGTTCTACCCTGCTTCTTATTCCAGCTTTCCCACATCCGACCTGCCTTCAACTGCCACGTCTTCCATTCATTCATTAAAGTGTGTGACCTCTTCTTCAATCGCATAATTGTGCACTGGATCGTTAGGTAGCAGTTTTTTTACACTAAGTTTATATTTTTCATTTGGAACGCAATTTCACAAATCATAAATTTTGCATTTGCTCGTAAAATCGACACTTGCACAATTCGAACTTATGTACAGATTATTGAGTTACTGACTCGCCCGAAACCGCAAATCGTCTATGCTCGGTCTGAGCCGCTCACAGAACTGCCTGGCACTTAATATTGTTTACTCAACTGAAAATTTTTTGTGGTCATGAAATGGAGCACTAATTTCTGGTGCAAAGTCAAGGGACGTACGAAAACCAAGCAGCACAATGCATTTGACCGCAGCAATTCAATAAAACTGCCAGCAGAGCGAGAAAGTCATGAAGCGTGGAAACATTATTTCGAGTTTGTTGTCGAGTCTTCTCTTAGATTTTCCGAATTGACATGAATGCGGACAGTACAGATCGGTTGTGCATTGCTCTGCTTTGTTGCTGTTGTTGTGATTCTGGAAGCAGCATCAGAGTGATCGTTTATTATTTTGCACACTTGACACTTTCTTTGTGGCCTTTCAGGCGAGCGGTTTTATTGTAATAATTCACTTGAGAATTGCCATTGTCTGGAATCTGTATAGAAATGGTTCTGGCTTTGTGCGAGCGTAGTCAAAAGTGGCCTGCCAAATTTTCGCAGGTGTGTGAGAACATTCGAAAATTTCATATGAACGATATTTTTGGGTGCGACTTCAGACCATTCAGTTTTACTGTATCCCTGAATTCATAACTGCCGGCTATGATAATAATTTTATCACCGGAAATAGTCGTAGCCTATGCCCCAGTAACCCAGCAAAGCCACCGGTTGTGTGTGGGTGTGTGTGTTTTTCCTATTTTGTTGCTCCACCAGAGAGAACCTCGCTTGATTTGCATTTGAAAAGCAAATATTTGCAATCGAACGACAATTATGCCTAGATACGGGACCGTGCCCGCCGAAGGCACGGAATTTGAGTGACTGCTCTATTAAATTTATTATTAGATAAGCGCCTATGATCCAATTTAGAATTCACTTGAATCTAAGCAGATAAAATCGTGTTTGTTTATCAAAGGATTTGGACGCGTGCTGGCGTGAGTGCCCGAGCACACATTTAGCGCGCGTCTAAAGTTTTATTATTGACTGATAACAACAAAAAAGTGGAAAATTTAAATTCACGTTTCCCCTTTTTGTGAACCTTATTTTTGCTGATAACACTTCTGAGTTATGATATGTAAACTTATTGATTTCTCTGAGCTGTTGTCAGTATGGCTGCCTCGCGGTTTGTTTGTTAAAGTGCCAGAAAAGTCAGAGAGTTAAAGCGCCGCTGGACGAAACTCGAACACCGTACAAGTAATTGGGGGTTCACAGAGTTGAACGATGCAAAAGTCAAAGATATATTAAAAGAGGTCTGACTACCATCCAAAGATGGTGTGAAACAAATGAACTGCTGATCAGATGTATAACAATATCGTATTCGATTAATATTCGATACATTGAGTACCGCTTAATAGGCCATAATAACTTTTCTGGGTAAATTGCTTAGGCTCGGCTTCTCAGTGTCGATCTATGATGGCTTGAAGTATGGAGTATCAACCTGGGAGTATTGTGAGAGATTATTGGTTGGTGTGGTTGGTGGCTGCATAGCAGCCGCCTAAGTCGTGATATTTCTTGCCCTATTGAATATATTTTGGATACCCTTTTCTCTCTAATAACATCCTTTTCTCTCTAATAGCATCCTTTCCATTTAAAATCATTAACAAAATTTTTAAAAGAAATTAAGAAAATAATTTTTGTATTTACTGAAGCTTGAACTTACTTGGACTCATCTGATTTTTCATTTAATATCATACCAGCATCATATATTATAGCAGCAGAGGTAAATAAGAAGGCTGATAGCTTAGAAAGGAAATCTATGGCCTTTCAGTTCAACGGCTCAGAACCCTTCTGGGGACTATCATCCAACACCATTGGAGGTCTGTTGAGGAATTGCACAGCTGGGAAAAGAAGTCAAACCTGGCAAAATCTTCCCGCCTTAAGACAGTGCAAAGCTCTTCTGGAGGACTTTAATCCTAAAATTGCTAAACAGTTAATTAACATGCCTCGGAGTGAATTGAGAATCATCACAACGGACATTGTAGACTCAACAGCCACATGAATAAGTTGAGGTCTATCTTCAGATGCCATCTGCAGATTCTGTGGAGAAAGTGATGAAACCTCAATGCATCTTCAGATGCCATCTGCAGATTCTGTGGAGAAAGTGATGTAACCTCAATGCATCTTCAGATGCTATCTGCAGATTCTGTGGAGAAAGTGATGAAACCTTATTGCACCTGATCACATACTGGGGTCCCTTGGTACTCAAAAGATTCAGGTGTTTTGGAGTATATATCTTAGATATGTGCAATATCCCTCAATTCCGAAATACATGTATTCCTGTCGGAGATAAACCTGACAGAAGAATTATAGATGATACTATCCTCATCTTTTAAATGAACAGGGGCATCACAATAGATCTTTCAGGTCTTGGTGTAAAATACCCTAAGTAAATATAATCTATTGATAGCAGCACATCATTGCTGGGAAGATCTTTCAATGTTTCAGTCCAGACTTGGGTTAATGCTAAATTCTACTAGCATTCATTAGCATGATATTGAACCTACGCTGTACCCTTCTTTATTGAACTAAAAGTATTATCAACCGAGTTTTTATTCCAGAGCTTTATGCAACACTGTTAAAGAAATGCATTTCAAGTGTCCTGTCTTCTTTGTACTGTTTTTAGTCTAATTACGTACCATGCATGAAGTAAGACGAATTGTTTATAGGAAATTGTTAAAGTATCTGATATTGTTTCTAATTATTTGAACAGCACTCCGCTTCGAACTGCGATTTTTGTACCTAACAAAATATATATAAAAATCCACCAAAAGTAAGCAAACTTTGTTGCTGCTGACTACAAATGTTGCTTTGGGGCTTAAAGTGTAGGGTATGCAGTAGTGCCTGCCACGTCGGTAGGTCTCGGTGAGCTTGCGTGGGTGGATTTGTTTGCTATTTTTGAATTTATGTCAGGCAAGTTATTCATAAATAATAAAAAAATTTAAAAATAATATTCCAATAGTGTCAACATTGACGATTACGATTGGGGTTATTTGCCGCATGTGCCTGAAGTGCGATTGGACGCACGCGGCTTCAATACCCGTAAAATGCAAACAATTCGTTGGAGTCAAACATTTGAAGAGTGGAGATAAAGAACACACACACACAGACACACAGAACATAACTGAGTAAGAGCCTCGTTTTTGAAAATAAGATTTGCAACTTTTTGTTGGTGAATTTTATCTAACAAAAAAAAATTGGAAAAAATTAAATGTCAGACATAAAGTTTTAAAACTTCAAAAATACCTAAAGTAAAAAAATTTAACCACCTAAATTTGTCCACAAAACTGTTCTTGCAACATATTTAAAAAAAAATATCTTAAAATAACAAGAACAGATTCTTTTGTGGCTTCATTTCTAGCAAAACGATTTTTCGTGAACATCCCACAAAATTATTTGCACCACACTCACCCATCTGCATATGTCAGCGAGTTGTGATAAATTGCTAAAAATTGTTAAATTGCTCCGCGCCGAATACTGACAAAGCATTAACTCTGTACAAACAACCGCAGGAGATACTGGCTCAATTTGAAACCATAGTCCACCAAGCAGAATGCAACACACTCGCGCACACTCACCCCCGCAGACACACACTTAGCCCAATCCGCATACTCTTCTGCACTGTACTAACAAACTAATTTCCAAGAAGGTGTTTAGAAGAAAACGCTTCCAGTATTCCTGCTGCCGCCACAATACAGGCAGACGGCAAACAAGAAGCTCCGCCTGGCAACCTTAAAACGCCGATAATAATGCATTTTACAAGAGGATAATGCACGCTAATCTAATGGATCACAGATAATGACGCACTAAAAACAAATAAACGATCTTCATCAACTCCATCTACTCATCATCCCATAATCCCAGCTTGCGCCGGTTGTGCTGCATGGCACCATGCATCAAGCCGTGCAACGCCAAACGTGCAGCGACTTATATAAAGCGATCTTTCGGTAAAGTGCGTCGCCTGTAGCGATATGTGTCGGACAATTTATAAGCGGACGCTCAGACATTTGCGCCATTATAACTCCATCACAGTTGGACACTGCGCCACGGTGCTCAAAATCACTTCCAACGGCAACTGCAGCAACGGCCGCGTTCGTTTGTGTGCGGATTTCGATCATGTGGCATGATCATTGTGTTCCCTATGATCGCTGTGATCGTTGGGAACGTTGCACATCAAAGCCAGTCTGTCAGTGTGTGGAAGACTACACGTCCATATGAAGCCAGAGCCCGTGGCCAGTGCTTTGGAGGCACAGTGCTACGTTTGGTTTCATAAAAGAGAAGAGAAATTGTTCTAAGGAATATATTTCATTAAACAAATAAGCAGAACTGACTTAGATACAATTGAAGTTCATGGCGGAGGTAGAATTTGAACTAATTGGAACGGAAAGACTGAAAGTTTTTTGAGAAGGCAACAGCAACTGGAGATTGTTGAACAAGCTTGATATAAAATTCAGTGCTCCTTATAGCTGTAGTATAGATCAGGTTTAGGTTATATATATGCCATATGATTTCAGGTATAACTGGTGTAATATCGAAAGTAAAGGAACTCTCGACTCCAAAATCGTATAGTTCAAATACCATTTGTTACTCTTTCCTTAAAACAATTGAGAAATATAGGCAGAGACTTAAAGGGAAAACTTACTTAAAGGAGTTGGTATAGACTTCAATGGAGTTGGTATAGACTTCAATGGTTGGTTCATAGTTCAATGGAGGGGGAAGGGGTTATTCTTCTTCTGTCCTACAAGAAAATCCACAATGACTGACATCTACAACCTACGTAAAGTTGCTGAAAGGCTGACTTTATAGTATATGTCCGTGATGTCTAACGAAAATAGTGTCTTGTGCCTTCATAGATATTTCGGATGATTTTGACCAAATATCGCAAAGTTCATCCAATCTACAAGTACGTTACTCAGGTAATATATGCAGTCTGAGATATTAAACTAGATTTTAGTCACATTGGAAACTATTCACTAGTTTAGAGCTGGGAGGTTCAATGATATCAATTAGTCTTTAACACTACTAACAATGATAACAATTAGTCTTAACACAAGTTAGTCTTTAACACTGAAATTGTATGCACGGCTAGTCGCAAGAGTAAATTCTGCAGGGAGCTGCATATGCGGTTCTCCAGAGGAGGATATCGCAGAGCGCGTTACGGCCGAGTCATGTGGCGAAGAGGTATTAACACCCACATCGAATATGGATCCCAGCGACACTCTGGCAAAAATGGGAAGAAGATAGAGGAGCTGACCATCATGATGGACAGCCAAAGGAATATCAATAAGGCAATGAGGGCCCTCCTGGGTGATATAAGTACTCTGCAGAGGGCGGCGGTAGAAGAGAGAGGCAGGAGCAATTTGGGGGTCATTTCTATACTGAGTGGGCATAATCAAGGGCAAGGAACCCTCAAAGCAGTGCTAATACACACACTCTGCGGTGTGGTCTAGGGTCTCCTCGAAGTAAAATAAACACTTGCACAATCGTAGTAAATTGGTCGCCCTTGATTGTATGACATCACAGAGGCCATGAAGATATCTCATTTATTCCCTTTAATAGTTTGTAATGTTTAATATACATTCCTCCCATTACGTACTTACTTATTTAGTTGAAGAACAACTCTAGTGGGTCAATGCCGCATAATTAGCCTTTGCTAGTCGTCCCTGCTAAGCGCACGCTGACGACAGTTGAAAATGCCGCGTTCAGACAGGTCCTCCTAAACTTGGTCTTTCCATCTCAGTGGTGGTCTTCCTCCCATTACAATCCTGAAAAGAGAGACTCTATTCAATACCTTAAGAATAAAATGTGTAGTTAACATTGAAGCGGGGGTATGAAAGATCACTTAAATATACTTAGAAATTGTCTTCACTGGTACTATATTATAAATATCTGATCCCAGGTGATCTACGCTAGCTCCCATGTTATGTTAGGTACCGTAAAAGCTCGGAGAAGAGGCCTTTCCATTAAAGAGGGTCAAAATAGTTTGAATATACTCGTAATTAGTATGGAACCAATTGTTAAAATATTGCTTTATATTTCCCATACACATTTCCCCCAACATGGTAAAAATGGTCTTTAAATGCATCTCAATTTTATAGTTAAAATATAAAGAAATATTTAATTTCTGGCGACCACAAATCGATGGATATGTGAAAGAAACCTTCACAATTCGGCCGAGGAACAGATCACTGTGTCTGAGTCGGTTCACCTTTTGACAGTGCTCGTACGAGTATTGCGCGGTGCACCTCAATAAAACTGTTCGACATTTGCTGGCACGCTCGTAATGTTGTTTGCTGTACGCTACCACAGGCTGATTGTTTTTGCTGCTACTCAGTTGAGTTCCAGATACTCCCGATAATAGAACCTGCAACTGTTGGTGGTGTTGTTGTGTGCGATTACTACATTTTGATAGACTGAAATAGATGACGCTCTGGTATTGATTGATTTAAATTGATTGAGCAAGTAATATTGCGCAGAGTGAGGTACTGAAAAACATTGATCATAATTTACAGCTTCGGGTGGAAATAATATTTAATTTTTAAATAATCGTAGCGATAAATATTTTTCATATTTTCCTCTGTTTATAGGTTTATAGAAGATATAATAAAGGCTGCAAAACAAAGATATAAAAAAGATATGATTTTTCTTCGGATGGTATGAAGCGTAGTTGTATGACAGAATGAGAATATGGTAGCAGTGAAAATTAAAGAAGTCCTTGGGGAACATATTCATGTACTCGAAGGAGACCGGAGAGAAAATCTCCGATGTGGCAATTAAAGCAACAAAAAATTATTCATTGAATAATTATAAATTTTTTCTTCGATTCGAAGGTGATCATTTGTCACCATTGATAGCGAGAATACTGAATTAAAGAGAAGCTTGTGCATCATATTCATGAGATCGTATGACATCACAGAGGCCATGAATATATCTCATTTATTCCATTTAATAGTTTGGAATGTTTAATAGGCATTCCTTTCATTACGTACTTACTTACTTAGTTGGAGAACAACTCTAGTGGGTCAATGCCGCATAATTAGCCTTCGCCAGTCGTCTCTGCTAAGCGCACGCTGACGGCAGTTGTTAATGTTTTTGTACACTATTCTGCAGTCCAGGTAAGGACATGGCAGATTGGTGCTATATATTTTAATGTTCTCAGATTCAGAGTGCTGGACATTGTAGAGTGTTCCTACATATTTAAATGTGTTCTGATTCAGAGAACTGGACATTTAGAGTGTTGCTGCATATTGTAATGCATTCTGATTCAGAGAACTGAAGATTGAAGAGTATTGTTACATATTGTAATGTATTCTTATTGAGGGAGCTGGACATTGTAGAGTGTTGTTACATATTAGCATGTCTTCTGATTGAGAGAACTGGCCATTATAGAGTGTTTCTTCATATTGTAATGCATTCTGATTCAGAGAACTGCATATTGTAGAGCATTGCTACGTTTCGTAATGTATTGTGATTGAGAGAACTGATACTTTGAATCATCAACCAATTGGGGCATTACTCATATCCGGGCTGCTGGGTTACTATGCAGCTAAAATCGATTCACTTAGGCCAAGATCCTTATATTGTACTTTATTTTAATAGTTCTCGTATATAAAATAAAAAATGTTTATAAAGTTTTTGATCCTACCTTCAAACTACTTTCCCAACAAGGTGAGAAAGAGAGCTCTCTTGAAGTACTCCCATTATACAGCATATTGAATATATTTGTTTAAAAAACTTGAAATTTCCTGAAGTACTTCATAACAAAAATCCGTTCTGCTGTAATTTTTGCAACTGAAACAGCAGACAAGCCGTATCGAAAGCATTAGCCTTGCCTATTGTGCCTGTGCCGCATGCCTCGGAGCATCCCGAATGCCTCTCGAATATGAATAATATTTGCTTTTAATAAAGACTTCACAAATTTGTTGCGGTCTTGCAAATTTTCAAATGGGAATTCATTCATGCAAACGTAACGATGCCACTTATAAAACCGCAAAAGCAGTGCACAAAGGACGCAAATGGAGGCTTAAGAATATGATGAATGATGGCATCCTTAGGGAGTTTGTCCCGAAAACTCCGAATACAAAAATTTGCATTTGCAGCTATAATGCCACGCAATTAGTTCCGTAGACTGTGCGGGGCCGTCTCTGTGAGAGAGTGTGTCAGAGTGCAGTTCAGAACGCAGCGGGTGTACACGGTTGCATAATGCGCTTGGGTTTAGGATACACTGACAATACACTCACATACACACGCACCCATGTACACAAAGAACAATTCCTTTTTAAACTCATTCAGGCGCACATTATGGCAACAATTGTTGCCATTAGGAGCCGCATTCATACACGAAATGGAAAATGCGTGTTGCGAATGTTTTTCCATGAAAATTGCCATCTTTCGTTTTGGTCTCTGCTGCATTGCACGTGACACAAAGGGACATCATGACGTTTTAATGAAGTGCTCAGCTCTGTAATGGCAATTGAAAAGCGTTAATTGACAATTGCAGTTGGACTGTGGTTGTGTGTGTGTGTGTGCGTATTTGTGTGCGTGTGTGTTTGAAGTGGCTGTGTCGCTGGCGTTGACTACTTACTTTAAAGTGTTTATTTTCATTAGCCGAGATTAGCAACACTTTCCGCCTGCTTAACTAAGCTGATCGGCCACCTTGGAGTGGGTTGTTTATTCTGTGGTTGGCTGTCAGCACTTTCAGCTACGATTGTGCTGTTATTGCAATTCATAGTTGCATTTTGCAGCAGATGTGTTCATTAACGCCTTTATTCGAGTGGTTTTACTGATGATGCTCGCTTCTTTGTGGTCATTGTTTGGATTGTGTTTAAATGCGGACTGTGATATGCTGAAACGATTCTTAATCAGCCCTTTATCACTGTGATATCTGATATCCCATGCAGATAAGACTTGATCTAACAACAACTCAATTCATTGGGCAACCTTACATGGACATGCATGCGCATATCTGCTTTGCAATTAAGGATAATCTCTCATCAAATCGATTTTTCATGTAAGCGCACACATCAACGATAAAAGTTTTGCCAATCGTTGCCGATCGCCGATTGGATGGGATTTTGCTTGGTGCGCTGTAAAGGCACCTCAATCTGCGTGTTTGGCGCTCTGACAATCATTAAAGCAATTCGAGTAACATTTCCTTTTAGCGAGACTCATATCGGTGGCGTTAGTGAGTGCAGCAGCAGAGCACAGTTGTGTGGTTTTACTAAATAGGAGGCAAATATTTTTCCGCCTCGATTGAGATAAAACCATGGCTCACCTTGTTGTGCTGGTGTGGTGGTCGTACAAGTATTTTAGGTCTGGGAATGCTGTCAAAATAAAATGATATTTTAATGGTGAACTTGGAATTATTTGCATATATTTTAATGTGTGGAATAACATAAATCCCAGGATCATTTATTTTAATGATTTATTTTTGCCATGATTTATTGTGGTGTATTAAATAAAGAAAGGTTTATTTTCTTTTTAACCGCACAAAGCCCATAGAAGTGGGGTAGGCTGAAGAATCGCCGAAGAAGGAGCTCTCCGAGCCGTCATGTATTAAATATAAAATATCTAAGATGATCATACACTTCTGTGAATAGCCGTAGATAGAAGTGGGATAGGCCGCAGAATCGTCGAGGAAGGAGCTCTCCGAGCACTCAGATATTGATGCCCATTGTACCACAGATATATAGAAGAAAGGGTAGGGCGGTAAGCACAAAGCCCATAAAATTTGTTTTTATTTACGTTTAAATGCAATTTTGCAAACAGCTGTTTTGGACAGTGCTGCCAAATTGTCAAAATATAATTATGTTTAGTCTATTAACTCAGTTGTAGTTTTATCACTACGGATGAAAAGCTTTCATTACAAAGATTAGTGTGAATTTTTTCGATTTAACCTTCTCGTATCCTTGAATGTTCCGAGCCCTCTTCTTTTGGTTTGTCTATATGATACAATTATCCCTTTTCTAGTAACTCAGTTGTAGTTTTATCACCACGGAAGAACAGCTTCGATTACAATTGTTATTATGAGAATCCATATCCTTGAATGTTCCGAGCTTCCTTCTTTTGGTTTCTTCATATGAATGGTCATTCAAGAAGGTTTAATTCGTACTACAGCATTCCTGAAAATATTGATTGGCTTTACTACGGGTTGTTTACTGTTCCAAAAAGAGTTGCAACACATTCTAGTGATATCCTTATTATCTTTTCTAGTCATATCCTTGGAGAGGATCACTCAGTAGGTACACTATTGTATAACTACAAAAATGCTCAAATAGACAACAAAACGTAAGGCACTAAAATAAATTCCTTCGCTTACTATGATAGATAGAAGTAGGGTAGCACGGAGAGCCGCCGAAGAAGGAGGTCTCCAAGAACTAACGCATTGATGCCCATTGTATAGGATACTGCAGTATTTGATAGTAATAAGTCAGAGAGTTCCGCACAGTCCTGACTTACCTAATGTGGTGACTGACATCATCAGAGACATCTGCGATTTCATTCTCTAAGCCCTGACGTGTGTCTTATAAATATCTAAGATGATCATACACTGCTGTGAATACCCTTATATAGAAGTGGCCGGAGAGCCGCCGCAGAAGGAGGTCGCCAAGCACTCTGGCACTGTAAAATACCCTTAGTGCTCTTATTATTAACAGAAGCATTTTCAATGTAAATACGAGCACACCGTACCTCATTTTGCCCCACTGTACCTTTAAGACTTTGGCGCTTAAATGACGTTTTGAAAATTATAAACACGATTTTAATTAATTCGCCAATCGGGACAATAAAAAAAGTGTTGCACTTTACTGCCAGTATGCATTACATAACATGAGTGCTTGAATGAGTGCACAGCGCATACGCGACAAGAATGCGTGCATTGTCAGTGGGCAATTAAAACGTTATCGCCATTGCCCCACTACACACCCCAACGGAGAGGCATGCCTACGCATGGATATGGGAGCAGATTCTACCATGCACATGTCAGAGGGGGCATGTTGACGGCAGACAGACACTATTTGGGTGTCAGAAGAAGAAGCGTCGAAAGCAATGTACCATAAGATTTCCGCAAGATTTTTCCCCCCAGGACAAAGGCGCGCACAGAGACTGAAATATTAAAGCCGCAGACAGGAGGACGAGGCGCGCTTAATAGCAAATCGACAAAAACATAATTTAATTTAATTAATTCCAGTGCAACACATTAATTTAATGCACGACAAATGCGTGTGCAACAGAACGGCACGGAACGGAACGGCAGTGGCTGAATGGGGCAGGGCAGAGTAGGGCTGGGCAGAGGAGGGCTGGGCAGGCAAGCGGCCAACACTGCAGGCGCAAATTTAATTAATTGCGTTTTAAAAAGCATTTTAATGTTATATTTTACGACGCCAGTTGCGGTTATGAACTGCAATTAATTAGGCACAAAAGTCGCAAATGTGCTCTGGCAAGTCGTGGCAGTATTCATCGCAGGCGTTGCTGTTGTTTTTGTTGTTGCAGTGCAGTTGTGCGGGATGTCCTGCAGATATTTGTTTTGCCATAATACTCGTTCCAACTAATGGGCATCAATATACCATACAATTTGTTGATAATGGCTCTTGTTTATTGATGTTTTTAAACGATTTTCCGTTTACTGGTGAACGCTCAAAGTAAAATGTTGGTACACATATTTAAACATAACTAAATGTAATTGAAGAATTGAATGAATAGGAACTTGGTAGTTGGGGAGATGGTGGAACAAAAAGATTATTTCGTACGTCACAATATGAAAGGATGATAGCAGGATGCCAATCAGCGAGATTTCACGCAATTTCCAAGCGCCCTTTATATTAAATAGAGGTAGTCTGGGGTTCTATAAAAGCTACAATTTCACATGCAATTTTTATAGTCCATTTTAGACCCTTTTCTTGCAGTTTTATTGCTTTCTCCTGGCATTCGTAGCTTCGATAGTGTTCTAGTGTTCACTTGTATTACCAACATTTTCATTTGAGTGCACTTGCGATCTCTCAACTGGAGAAGACACTGACTGTAAACATGGAGTAAACTTTCAACCTCTAATTAAACTCTTCGACAGCTACTTAAAATAACTGCACAATATTTGCCGCCTAAGAGGATCCGTGAATTTGATGGTGCGCCCATGAAATATGCTCCGGTCAGGCATCATGAAAATGCTTTGATTCGAAATGCTTGAATAGAAATCTCACGTTTATGTTACGCCTATCAATATTAACAGGAACACAAAGGATTCTTGTTACCGTTCCTTTGAGCCCATGGGAAAATCCTCATTCAAGCAATGCAGTAATTTAAATTAAAGTAAACATTAACTTTTACGCTCAATTGATTTAAACGATGCCTCGGACTACTTTTGAAGACTGCACATCGTAGCCGTAACTGAGGCACGTGTAATCCTTTCTGTAGTGAGCACCCACCAGCGCAGAGCTGCAGGGCCAGCGCCAGCGAGAATAGTTCTTTGTGTGAAAATTAATCCCATTCGTTGAGGCAATAAAATGTTTGTATAATAATTGCATTAAATTTTAAGAAGAGCTTCACACACACACAAAACTAGGTGAATCCTTAAAAAAAATCACGCAAATGCTTGAAAAAACAAAAGAAAGACCGAGCCCTCCACTCCGCGATACGTGTGTGGGCTGCGCATGCGCTGGATTAGTTGCATGCTTGCATAATGAAAACAAGGAAAGAAAAATAGCTGCCGCATAGTCTGATCCTGAGCTGAAGCGGACATGCTTGGGCTCAAATTTTGTTATTTTAGTTGCTCAACGACGTAGGCAAAAGGACACTGTACGCTAGTGGCACTTTCTGGCGTTCATTCCAGGCACAAGGATTATTAATGGGCATTCATAGAGAAGTGGACCACCTCTAACTAAGGTTGACCCACATGAAAAAGGAGAGTGTAGCTATACTCGTATACTGGGTCATTTTAATTAGAGCACGGTGTAGCGTAGGTCGGTGAGCGAGCGGTCCTGGCTCCTGGGACTGTGTGAATTTGTGCTTATATACAAGTAATTTACATTTCGTTAATTGCGAGGCCGGTCGGAGTTCAAAGCATAGCGACCCGTTAGTAGCGCTTTGATTGTCAAGCAAAAGGCCGACACAAGTTTGTCAAATGAGTTTCCTTTGTGCGGCCTATTTTCGGTTTGATTGTGTTACTCGTAATTTTAAGGAATGTCTTTTCTAATTAAGTGTTGAATACCGATAAAAATACCACGGGCATACGCAGACTTCGCAGACTGCTGCATGTGCTGCTTTAAATGAAACAGTTTCAGTGCGTCTCAAATGGTTTTGCAGCCGTGAATCCGTACACTGAGGATAAAGATAATTTATATTTGCATTTGAATCGATTGTGGGAGCATCAGCCAATTTGATAAGATGAAGGAAGTTGATCAAATCTGGATGCTGATAGAAAGTAAACGGGATACTTGCAGTGAAAAGAACTGAAACTGGCTTTCTTCCTTATAAAAATTCCAACAAATAGAGGAGTGTAATGTATGATGACGTAGGATGAAATCTTATTGTACGAGTATACCAAATTTGTTTTTGCCTATATGGAAAGCAGATATATATATAAAAATGATATATAAATAATTGTTTCTTTGTGGGCTCATAGATTGCAAATAGCGATGGCGTCTTGAGTAGTGATATTTAGTTCAATTCTGTGAAGTTGTAGGATCACTTCATGTCTTTCCTAGCTTACCACTGCCTCAGGTGGAGTGGCTTCATCGTTCTTAGTCGCGTCCATGTAGAAAAGCTGCCCGCGTTTAAATTGATATTCAGTTGATTATTTTTTCTATATATCTTACACCATAATTAATTATGACTGCTAGGGGTTGGGGAAAGTGTACTATCTACTGAGGCTTTCGACTCGAAGAGAAAAACATTTTTCTGAAAGAAGCATTATTGAGACCAAGCCCGGATCAAGATGTGAACCTGCGATCCTCTGAGTGTAAGTCTAGCATGCTTACCACTAGACCCCAGAGGGCGACGAATTCAGTTTGTATACAAGGAGAAGTTTTAGAACCCCTTAGCTTAGGTGCTTAGGTCTAGATATGCTTTAAATATTTCCTAGCAATTTTTTGTAATGTTTGGAAGGACAAGTTTTGCTCTGAGTACAAATAATGAGTACGAGCTCTGATGTTATTAGATATTTCTATTTCCGTAGAAGTACCTATGAGGTTGATCCTTGTAATTGTAGCCTTTGATTGGGTAGTATGTTCTCTATAGAGAGGAGTCTTGGGTTTGCGAGAGTGTTTTTTATAGGGGTATTGTGTAAATTTATTGGTTAGAAATGATGGCTGAAAATTATAGTTAAAAAGTCTTGTCTAAATTTTTCGTGGCACAGTGATTGTCTTATAGTGCTTAAAGTGGTCTTAATACGAGTAATGTCAATATATTTCGAAGCCGTAGTCAATTTTGCTTAAGAGTAGAGAGAGTAGAGTCTATGAGATTCGGTTATATTATTACAGTACAATGGGCATCAATGGCTGAGTGCTTGGGGACCTTCTTCTTTGGTGGCTTTCCGGCCTAACCCACTTCTATCTATGTGATTCGGTGATCCTGATTTTGAATTCTAAACGACTCTGAGCGATGAAATATTATCTAAAAAGAAATATGTTTTATCTAATCTCCCCAGATTTCCTGAGCTCTGGGCTACGAGTGCACCAATTGAGACAGAACTTCAATAAAAATTCATGGTGAGCAAGATAGTGCCATGGGTGTACCCTAACAAGACTTCCGAGATATATTGGTCTACTGTCGGACTGCCTCCCTACTTTCTTCTTGTGTGTCTTGTTTTTTGGTGCATTGTTCGTTGAACACCCAAAAGTAGTTTCAGCCACAAAACAACTCTCAGTGCACTCGCATAAATCCTCAATAAATAAGCGTTACTTCAATAAATTGAAACAGCATGAGCAAAATAATCAGCATAAGATAAATAATCGCACAGTTGGTGACTATCAAGTTGCCAAATGGCTGCTAACAAATCCGGCGACAGATTGCCAACGGCGGCCATAAAGCATACGCAAATTAGCAAAAGAATTGTGGCGGAATGGTTGCAATTCTGCTGTGATCATTTGCTGATGGTGCACAGCCGACGCACTCGCAACCGACCGTGCTGCAAATCAGTTAACAGACCCAGCTTCAGACGGCATCGGCGCTGAGCTCAACCAATTCGTTTAATTTGCGCACCCAGACGTCGGAAAACGTTGACAATTTCGCAAATAATCAGATGCACCAATTTGTGAAATTGTTTATGAGTAGACAGGGGAGTGTTGTGTGAGTGTTGCGTGAGTGTTGTGCCAGCCGCAGCGTGTGACTTATACCGCCGCATTTAGCAACAGTTGCGCAATTTATGAACGGAAGCTTGTTAAGTTTGCAGCAGCATGTGAGTTGCATTTGGAGACTTTAAACTTGGGGGGAAAAACAATGTTAGACCTCTCTGATCTCTGAGAGAAGCACGTGAAGGAGCATAAACAATGATTTTAAAGCCGGTCAAATGTTAGCAGTGTACAACAGAGAAGCATTTCTTTGAAATCCAAACAAAAACAAATTTGTGAGGATTACTCTTGCTGCACTGGTATCAAAACACATACGCGCAAGATTCTCCAGAATGACAACGAGCCAACGAGACACTCGCATAGAATATTTGTCCGTTTTGCTTAAGGATTATTTACATGAGGGCGTTTTGTCAACACGCGTGCTGAAACTCAACTCTTTCGAATTTGAGACACTTCACGTCGATCAGCCTACAAAAACACTCGCGTAAGGAACGCAGTCGTCAGGCAAATGGGTAGGAAGGAGATAGGAGCGAAAGGATGAATGTCAAAAAAAATAATTTATTAGAAATGCACGCGCCAAGTTGGCAACTAAGCCAAGGAAAGTACACACACGTCAAGGATTCATGCGAAAGACAATAAATACGCGCACCAAAACACGACAATGGAATGGGCATACACTATCAAAATATCGTGTGACCATAAGAAAAATATTCTCATTTGTTGGGCTTCCTCTGCGAAGTTACTTGAATTGCCGTTTTGTGGTCGCTCTGCTTATTTATGAGTTGTCCTTATTATTCTTTGCTGGCAAACCGAAAATTCCTCTTAATTCTGTGAGAGCAGGCAAAACGGAAGTGACCCCTTTTGCGGAAGGATTAACTGTGTGTTCGGTTGGCATGTGCGAGTATGCCAAGATGAAAATTTCTGTGCTGATCATATCGATCAATGTCGATGATATTTGTGTATTTAGCAGTGACATTAGTAGCAGCATGACATGCCAGTGACCAATGGCCATTTGGCTGCTGCACGTTTTTAATATCCAAATAGCAGCAAATCTTTTCGTTGTTTTGACAGCTCATGTTCTGTAAACGGAACAAAGTTGTAGTTTGATGAAAAATGCATGAAAAACAGTTTTAAACTGTTTCTAATTAGGGAAAAATGATTGACACTAAGCTCCAGGATTACACGTGGCTTTAAAAATATTAAGGATCACAACTATTTGCAATTTTTCTTACCTGCAAAAGGATCCTAATTGAAATGTTTCAAATTATTTTCAATATTCATAATTCTAGGTCGGCATGGGCATGGATTATTTGCATATACAACAATTTGTTAAGGCACTCGTTCACGTGTGCAAATTCTTCAGGATCTGAGCCAAGTAAATCGGGTATTTTTTGTCTATATTGGTGTACTAAACATCTGGCGTGTGCGGTGCGTGTCGAGTCTCCTCATTTTCACATCCCCCACAATGTTATTTTCTATTATTTTATAAAGTTTTTATTCACAGTTTTTATTCAAACCCGAAGCATGTGGAAAAATGTAGACATACCCTCACAGAGCACACTCCAAGGATATGCACCCCGCAAGTATGACCGCAGCGAGCAGTCTCCCTTTGTTGAATGCCAATAAAAAGTAATACGAAGCATGCAGTGCTGCAGCCAAGGAACCCATGCCAATTCATACAAAACTCATTAGTTTGCTATTCAAAGGACATTTTTTGCAGGAACAATGACAATTACACTTTATTTACAGTGCAATTAAGAAGGAAACTGCAACTGGTGAATAGGCCCACGTGGACAATTTCACAGATTTCAATAGGCACCCTTTGGTTCGCATACAAACACACCGGAATCCAAATATGGCACAAAGTTGACCAAAGGATATTTTAGCCAGAACCCAAACAAAAGCAGATCGCGTCGTGTGGCCAAAATGTGATCAGTGCTGAGCAAGCACTAGCATCAGGACCAAGGGCTCTACATCTGTTGGGCTGCGGTTGAGTATATGGCATAGGGAAATTGCACTTGGGCACACCTGGCAGAGTGTTTGTCAAACATCATTTATTTTTCTAATGATGGCTTCAATTTCCTTCGGGGACTTGGTTGTCAACCCCGATTGGGTGCATGAGTATTTAGTTTGCTTGCGGTTTGCTGGGCATTATCAACAAGAACGAAACACAGACTTTTCAATTTATTGCAAAAACATTTCCACCGCAGCGCAAACACACATGAAATCGTGGCTCAACTGCCGGACGAGCTGCCTGCCGCCGCTTGACGCATGCCATACGCACGCTTGTGCCACTTCATGTCGTCTGTCCGCATTGGTTTCGAAATTGAAATTGAATTTGTCGACTGCAACGAATTTCCAGCGAACTGTTGGCGCACGTAGTGCTCGCCAGGATGATGATGGTCTGTTCACAGCTGCTCTAAAAATAAATAATAATTACGTTTTTCCTACAAAGCTGTGAGGTTGAGGCTGCAGCAGACCCGCATGCTGCCCGCTTCACTTGCATCTCAAGACTCCAATTTCACTTTTCAATCTTAACCGTTTTTGTTGTTGTTCTGCAATGCATCTCATTTTTTTGCTTTTGTTTCTTTCATAAAGTCATCAAAAATTTTTATTAACCAATTTGCTTTTACGCATATCTTTATGCGTCTTAATGCGAACTACCGGTAACAGTGGCCGGGCGCGTCTGCTTCTGTTGGCTTGGCTACTTTGCTGCTGTGGCAACGGGACTTTGCTTGAAATTGAATTCAACGCCGAATCGGGCACGTTTTGCGCGAAATTTCACGCGATTCGGCCGCAACAATCCCAGATATGTCAGCCACAATTTGCAACTTGCAGGCAGGCGGCAGTACATTTTGGCCCGGCTTAAACGAGTACGCAGCGTAAATCTTGTGAATCTCCCGTGTCTGAGCTTGAAATTCTTCAAATATTTTGCCGGCCAGTGTTTTTTTTTCCCCGAATACCTTTAATTTAATTTCAGTTAACGTGCGGCTCATTACCGTATTTTTGGTAGTGGTACTGGGAGACGCGAAAATTCAAGCAACGCGTTAAGGATGGTTGAAAAATGTCGTCAGTGCGGGGATATCACTGCTGTGAGAGATTCATATTGTGGAATAAGCAGTAAGCAAAATTTCAAAGGACATTTGGTGGAAAAGAAGGAATTTATCAATAACAGTTCATCATTAACAACTCTCTACTGTGACGAAGGAAAAATTAGTCAATTCAGGAAGCATATTCTTGTATCTAGACAAGCCTAAGCCATTCTGGGAGACTTTAACCCTAAAAGAGCCAACGAGCTGATAAGCATGTCTCGGAGCAAATTGAGAGTCATTGCTGGCATTTTGAGTGGTCATTGTAGACTCAACTACCATTTGCATAAGTTGCGGTCTAGCACCAGATGCCATCCGTAGACTCTGTGGCGAAAGTGATGAAACCTTACAACACTTGATCACTGACTACGATCTCTAGTACACAAAAGACAGAGGGGTTTTTATGAAAACATTTTGGATATGAGTAAAATTCTTCAAACTGATCATTCCAAAATAAGTTTCTGTCTGAATTAAACCTGCCAGAGGAGTGTGTTATAAAAGTAACTATCCTCATCGTTTTAGTAATTAGGTACACACCTTTGAGGTCTCAGTATATAACACTTTTTATATAATATCTATATATAAGATCTAATCTAACAATTCACTGTTGAAACTAATATTCTAACAAGAAGCTTGTACAATGGTACTCTCATTGCTATGATGGTCTAATGATTTTAAAATATGTTGGAGATGCGTTCCGTTCATTGAGCTCTTTCCGTTATGTTCACAACTAACATATCATGAAAATCAAATTGGATATACATTAGTTTACTGAATTAAAAAAAGTCTTTCTGCAAAACTGTTATACGAGTATATCAGCTCCTTATGAAAAATGATGATGGCAATAATCAGGAACCGATGTCTTCGGAGAACCACTCTTCGAATTTCGAAAGAAGAGTTGTCATTAGAACAGTTATAGAGGACGTGTGGGGTACATATACCTTATAGGGTATTATTATGTACCATATTGGAACTCATAACACAGAAGAAGAGATACAGGCACGATTATGTAGAATATTGGAACTAAAAAAAAATTGCATATAAACGACTATGAAGAATATTTTATCACAGGATATAGGAACAAGTAATATAGGCACGACTATCCAAATTATTGGAACTAAGAAGAAGATACCTCTTATATGGTTATGATACGACTAGCAGAATATTGGAATACAGATAAAGTGGCATATATGTAGGCGACTATGAAGAATATTGTTCCACCGGATATAGAAACAACTGATACAGATACGTATGTGGAGGATATTAGAACTTAGAAGAAGATGTACACACGACTATGTAGAATATTGTATCACAGGAAAAAATTTCCCGACACAATTAAATATAATATAGGAATCAGAAGAAGAGATACACACACATTTCTGTAGACTATTGGAACACAGTAGATGAGATTCATCCAAGTATGTAGAATATTGAAACACATAAGTAGACTATGTAGAATAGGAGTATTGTCACATTTGTATTGAGTTTACTCTTGCTCAATTTTGGTATAAAACCCTTTGTGCTTAGCTCATGGAATGCAGACTCAAAAGGAGAAAATCCTGCTTAATAGACCTGTAACAAATCATTTTGCTGTCGGAACCAAAGGACAGATAAGTGAACGACAGAAAATAGAAACCCCTAATGATGCTCTACTGCTGTGCGCATGCGTGCCTTCCACCAAAACAAAAACAAGCAGAATTTCATAATAAAATTGTCACAAAATGCAAACTGCGCAAGAACAATCATCAGATTTTATACAGCCCGTACACAGAGCCAGTGCCAGTCAGTGAATGCTCATTTCAAGGTATTTAGCTGGTTACCTGTGAGGTCCTCGTGCCTGCATTGTGCACTCAGACATTGTTTTGACCACACTTGTAACCAAAATATACGACCTACGAGACAAAAGAGCCACGCGGAATGTAAACAAACATGAAAAAAAAACAATAAGTTTTGCAAGAGAAAACGCACAACTGCGAAATAGCACCCAAAGATGCTGTGACATATTTTTGGATGCTGGCTGCTGGCATGTCCTTTATGCCCTGATGCCTCACTCCCTCATGTTTAGCTCAATTCTGTGTTTTGTGTTTTGTATTTTGTGCTTTGGTGGTCCTCGCATTTTATGATGGCCACATTGGCAGAAACAATTGCTCGTTATGCTGAGGGTCATTTGTAATTGTGTACGGTCTCACTCGGTGATGTCTTATTCTAGGAATGTTGACAATATTGTGCAAGAGCTCAGCAAACATATTTCAAATTGAGGCATCAATATCGTGACGCATTGCATCGGCTTGCGTTGGATTTTTTTGCAATTGCTTCAACGTAATTTGTGGGCGTTTGTGTGAATTTTATATGGCTCTGCGCAAAGGACGCCATTGTTTCGTGTGGTTTGATACTGATTTCGTCAGCGAGATAAGCATTCATGCAACACACTCGTCACTCTGGCACATCTGGTCAGTTTCGTTGTGGCTGCAACTAGAATTGAGCGCAGAAAGAGAGGTGTCAAGGGTCAGCATTGATGGCGAAACACGAGTGGCTTTTGTTGTCCAGAGTGTTGTAGACAACTCGATGGCGCCAGCTCTATTCAGATGCGCTAAGTATATTTACTCTTAGAAGGTTGAGGTGGATGAGGGTACTAGCTCTGTGTGAAAGCAAATTTTTCACTGTTAAGCTCAATTTAACAGTGCTTCCTTTTAATTTTTATTCCTTTCCTAGCGGAAATGGAAAGAAACTCACTTTAAACGCGATAAGAAACCCGGCAGCTCATTTGCTCTCCCATGATCGATTCTAATCTGATAAGATACACACGAAGTAAGCGCGGCTGGAGTGAGAGCCTCACTCTCTAACAGCACGTGACTTAAGAAAGGCTCTCCAACTGCCCTCTGGCCTGCAATCAACCGTCGTGAGTGGGTGTCAGAGCGGCAACTGCAACTTCTTAAATTGATTAGGAAAGCAATTTTCTGGCTGCACTCCAATGCAGCGAGGCATGTCCTGGGCTGCGGTCGGAAAATTAAGCGGATTAGGGCGGCGGCAGCAACTTGCAAACCTAGCTGCGCGTTTTGGGCAATTTGAGAAATTTCACACTCACAATTCCCGCCTACAGTGTTGGTGGGCTCTCTACAAACGTCTCTATTCAGTGTAATCCCCTGCGCTGCTACGGGGAATTGTTGTGCAAGGGCCGCGGTGAATTTTGTGTTTTATATTTCATATTTTTTGGCATTGCTGGAAATTTTTCTGTGTCATTTCGTGCGTTTGTAGCGAAAGGTGCCTGGCATTTCGTTGACTGCTCCCTCGTCTGCCACGTCGTCGGCATTCAATTTCCCAAATTTCCAACTACATTCGTATTCGCGTGAAAAATAATTATATGCTTGAAATTAGTTCCTGAGAAGCGAGTAAAATTTCTGACATTTTCCTACCTATTTTCCTGCGTCATTTTCAGCCGGAGTAGGATGCATGGTGATTTGCGCTTTTGTGCGTTTTCTGCTTAATCACATCTTTTACGGCTGCGCGTTGCAATTTAAGCCTCCACAGGAAATATCTCAATTTGATATCCTGTTCGACTGCGATTAGATTCTTCAATTTTGCTGTTTATGGAAGCCATCATCTTCAGGTACAAGGATGAGAAAACGTGCCCATAAGTTGAAATAAAAACTGAACATTTATAGAATCGTCGCTCGGCAACCTGCAACAACAACTTCAACCACACTTCTTCATGTCTTATTTACGGCTATGCTAATTCGTAATGAATCGGTTTTATGTTCTGTACATATTGACATGTCTTGCCATTAGACGGGAGATAAGCACGTGTACGCTGTCAATTAAACGCCAGTTTTATGCGTCGAAACTCTTCCGTCCACCACTTTCAACTGTTTGAAGTGTACACACGTCTTGGACGCATGCCACAGATTAGGGAAACCTCAATTAACGGCTTTGATTTGAGTATCATTCAATTATAAAGTGAGTGCGATAAGGAATTTTACGAGTGCGGAGGGAAGTGTTGAGAGAGAGAGAAATGGTATTGGGGTGTAAAGAGTTGCATGCGTCAAGAGCTGTCGTTGACGCACCTTTAAACAATTAACTGTGCTGGTCATGGTGTGGTCTAGAACAAGAGTGGTATGCGTTTGTGGAGCAGAGTCAGAGGCTTGTTTCAATACGGTAACGCAATGCAAATGAGAAGACCCGGAAATGGATACAGGAAATAGCAGAAGTAGTAAATTTGCTACAATAGGGGGAAACCACACTTTCAGAGCGGAGGAGATTATGCAAATAAGTGAAGGGCAAGTTGAGTAGGCAAACAAAAAGAGTTGTTGGGTTTGTTGAATATGCATTTCAATGGTTCAGTGAGATTTTCTTATACGTCAAATTAGACGCAGAATATAAAGAGTTTTATTTAAAACTGTGGACACAAATTTAATTTGAAATTGTTTGTTGAACAAAACATAACTGGAGTCTTAATTCCGGAAGATTTTTCAGATTTGTCTTAAGTTTATATCTAAGCAGTTCCTCAGCAGACCAGCAAAGGTGCTGGATGATAGTCTACAGAGGGGTTCAGGTCCGTTGAACTGAGAGGGCGCAGCTTTCCTTGCTAAGCTCACCTTCTCATCTCCCTCTATGTGGCCTGATACCCACAGCAGAGATAGTTTGTTTATAGATTGTTTGGGAGTTCAGTGTGTGTGTGTGTGTGTGTGTGTTTCACAACACAGTCGAGTACAACTTTAGACGTCAGCAAGGGTGAGCGCTAACTTTTGAGTGCCACTTGGCTATCGGATAGTATCACAATGTTTTTTCCCCGATACTTCCTGTCTATGTTAAACTGGTCACATCTATCAATAGCGTGAATCTCCGCTTGAAAAATGCTTGGGAAAGAACCCATTGGTGCCCAATAGTTGGTTCTAGGTCCAAATACTCCTGCCCATAGTCTTGGAACTGTCTGAGGGAGTTTTCTCTGATTTTTTAAGTTTCAGTCAGACCTTTCCAATCTTTTTTGCAACTTAACTTTGCACTGTATTTGTGTACAAAGTTTAATTTTCTTGGCACAATATCCTTTTGAGATTTTAGTATACCGTATTCCTGAGATGAATTGTCTCCCCATATGTTTTGGGTGTGATTTGATTCCATCGAACTGATTTCTTGTATTCTGCTGGGAGATTTCCTAGCAGAGTCTTGTATTACTAGATGTAATGGTGTTAGATCTAGTTTAACTTCCACTACAGCCGTTGGACAGGTGCTCATAGCTCTAGTGATGACAAGACATACTCGTATATAATAAGTATAAATGTAATAATAATAAATTTTAATTTCTTCAGGAAAATTACATCATGAAGTGGCAGTGATAAATTATAATAAAATATATATATGAGAGTATGCCAGTGACATCCATTTTTTGGCCATTTTTAGTCTTCGTCTGCAAAATATTTATGGAATTTTTCGGCTTTCTGAGTAATCAGGACATTAAGGAATAAACTTGAAAGCGTTTCTTCTCGTGGAGTCTGAATCTCGATGTAGCATATTTTGGAATGATTTTTTTGCTTTAGTCAACAGTTTTATCGATATTTACACTCAGCCAACTATTAAGTGAGTTTAGAAGCGATCATTCCTATTTTTATAATCGCAAAGCTCTTTAGTGTTCTTCAAGAGCAATCGAATAGAGGATAGTTCAATCAACAGTTTCTGCATTACTATGTCACTAAGCATCTGCCCGTTTGGCAGTGTTGGTTTCTAAATGAAAAATATGTCGTTATACGATCATTGATCATCTTCGAAAATATGAATTTTCAGTGACGGAAAAAAGAATTACGCAATCCACGCTTTATAAACCTAGAGTCTTCCTTTAAGTCCTTACAGCATATACTCCATTTCAGTTTCCAAAGTGTTGTCAATTCAAATTGAAACTGTGTCCATAAATGAAATATTTTCGGTT
The DNA here is from genome assembly GCA_920105625.2 of Clusia tigrina. Classification (NCBI taxonomy): domain Eukaryota; kingdom Metazoa; phylum Arthropoda; class Insecta; order Diptera; family Clusiidae; genus Clusia; species Clusia tigrina. Next base: position 181,133,664 of record OV050033.1, read on the forward strand.
GCACCACAAAAGCACCGACACAGCAGCAGCCTGTGAAAGTAGGCTGTCCTCGCCGCATCCTTCCTGGTGTTTAAGGCTACGTGCATCTAGCCACATTAGCTGAATTTGTTCAATGAAATTTCAAAGGACCTATTGTAGCACCTTCCATCCACGACGAACATGGTGTGCTGCACTTGTGCGCCCAATTTGGAAATTCGTGGAATAGTTTTTGGCTCAAGTTAAGTGGCCGCCTGAATGCCGGGCTGCACGAAATTTTGTGCACTCATTGTTCTATTTTAAGGAGATAATTTTGGCCAATTAAGTGGCGTCTCACTGAGTCTGCGGCTGCTGCTGCTCTCTTTATAATATTCTTGGTTTTTTTCCGAGTGTGTGTTTTTTTGTGAATTTATTGTTTTAAATATTTATTCCGCCTTTGCATTAAATTTATTAGTTGCGGTCACTTTGATGATGAGGCCACTGCGAGCAGCGCTGCGGAAGTGCCCGCTTTCGAGGTGTTTACGCTGCGTTTTAAGTTGACCCACAATAATTGTTCACGCCTCGAAGTGGTACTGTTTTGTTCTGGCTGCTTTGATCCTTGCCTGGCTGGCTGTAAATGTTAATGGCATATTTAAAACAATAAATATTGCATAATTATTGGTTGGCTTCTCGATATAAAATTTATGGAAATTTTATGAATATGAGGATGCAGAAAGGAATATATATAAAGAAATGTTTATTGTACAAATTAATTGAAGGAGGAAGTAGAACAATCTGAAGATAATTAAGCCTGCTGCAAGTATCACAATGACTTTACTCTGCCTGCCGGTATACTGCATCTCCAATGACTTTACTCTGCTTGCCGGAATACTGCATCACAAAGTACTTTACTCTGCTTGCCGGAATAGTGCATCTCAAATGACTTTACTCTGCCTGCCGGAATACTGCATCACAAAGGACTTCCTCTGCCTGCCGGAATGCTACGGTTTTCAACTCAATTTTCCTCACAAAATTTAGTGGAGACTGGATGCGATGGGGACAAAACACCGGGTAAGAGAAAGATAGTGTTGTGGTTTGAATCTGAATATGGTGATTGTAATTGCAGTTAGAACAGAAAGAGCTCAAACTGCGCTTAACTGGGCTCTGTTGTTATAAGAGTGTTTATTTCAATATTTTGTAAAAATCTATTTGAAAATCAAGTAAGCTTTGATCAAGGACTAAGATATAACCCACATACATATTTCCTCCACACAGAACTCATGGCAAAATTTGATTCCTTACAAGCGAATGCCAATCATGGTGTGTGACCTGGAATGAAGCCATTCAAAAATTTTGTTCAGTACACATTCAAATTACCTGTTCCACAGCACCGCTGGGAAGAAGAGGATCTTTAGCGCAGATTACTGACAAGCATCTCTCAAATCTGCTTACTGCTGATTTAATTTGAAACCGAGTTAGAGCGCAGACAAATCCCAACGCTTATCTCAGCGATGCTTAAGGCGCTGTTTGACCCTCAAATTACGGGAAAAACCACAGGACCTCTAATTTTACAAATTTAATAAGGCAAATACACTCAACTCGTAGTGTTCTGGCATGAAGACGTTACAGACGCAAATATACAGAGGGATTGAACTTGCTGTGCCAAGTAATTACACGTAAAATTCAGAATTTGAAACGTATTTAAAGCATTACACAAAATCTGACACTTGTGCTTATCTGTAGTCCCTTGGCCAGGACTTCATGCTGGTACTTGGATGTGAATGTGTGTTGTTGGTGTTTTGTCATCAGCGTGTTCATTCAATCTTTGTGGCTCTGAACCGGGTGAGTAGGGGTAGTAGTAAAGATCTTCAAGATTAAAATGGGAAAGATTTGCCGAATAAATTCATTTATTTTGTAAAGATTTATGAGAATTTATTGGAAAATTCATTTGGCAAATTTTCGATAGGTTTTATGGGCCTCATTCGTTGTACTGAGCTGACTGTGTTGCGATATGTGACTGCTCCGCATGTGTGAGCAGTCAAATTAAAGACCTAAATGATTTTGAGATAAATTCGAAATACGTTACACAAAGCTACGTTAGGGATACCATGTTCCCATTTGAAGAACGAAGTACTGAAAACCTTATCAAATTGTTCTGTGGAAACTATTCATAATTCACAGACGCCTGCTATTTTGGTGCAAATCTGGGTGTGATAAACTGACACAAGAATCGCAATTGTAATTATTTACACAAAAATTTTTGGCCTTCCAAATGTGCAGCAGAGGGAGAGTCCCATCATTCGTAAAATCTATTAAACTCCCCCATACCGAATTAACGCCCACCAAGTGACACCTATCGAAATGGCACACAACAGCAGCAGCCAGCAATAAAGAAGAAAATGTAATATTCGGTACAGGATTCAGAGTAATTGTTGTCGGAAAAGTGGGTGGGACCATGGTGAACCGCTTTATAAGAATTTCAAAAATTTCACAAATTATTTGCTCTGCCAAAATTGCTCCTGCACTCTCACACAAACAGAGCACGGCAAAGATCAGAAGCTGCTGGTCATGTAGGAGTAGACCCAGCACTGCCAGAAATGCACCGAAAAGCAATAAAGCAGCCATGGGTGCATTAAAATGGCAGCCGTTGTATAAAGGATTCTCTCAGGCGTGCTGCAAATTGCATCTCTTGCGCAACAATGCCGGACTTGGAGATTTGGTATGGAAAATCTTTTGATTTTGTCAACACTAATCAATGAAATCGTCTGCCGAACCAGCCGCAGCTCGTGCATTGTGTGCTCAGCCACAGGACATTTATGCACGTCAACTTCCCACTGTGCGTGGCCGCTTTTAGTCTTCGCTTCTCTTTAGCATACTTCCAGAATTGCTCTTTTGGCGATACGATTTTCGGCATTGTATGCTGTTCTTCCTTTGAGCTAATCACTGGCAAAAAAGAGACGCATGCAGGAGAACAGGCTCAGAACAAAAGGATATGCGACGCAGCACAATGGTGACAATTTCACGTCTTAATGCACACGAATGAGCGTTAAAAATTGCCGCCCCCTTTGTTGTCCGTCGTTTTTTTGTTGTTGATTTTTTGTTGGTTTTTGTGCTGTTGTTGTTGTTGGCATTTGCTGCTTTGCGGCTTTGTGAACTTGTTTTGTGCACTGAGCATGACGCAAATAAATAATTGCAAAACACCGAAAAGAGAATTTTTGATAAATCGATTATCGACTTTGTGAAAATGCATCGAAACACGAAATGCTGCACAAAAACAACAACAAAAAGTACATAAAGGTAAAAGATGAGAATCAGTTTTATTCTTTGTGTTTTTGTGGTTGTTGATTATAGAGTCCTGCATGGCATTGACCTGACACTGGAGTTCACAGAGCCACCGCTGCCAGCACTCGACGCAGTGTTCCGCTGCACTGCAGTTGTGTCGCTTTGTCACTTGGTTACGGTCGGTGCGTTCGCTTTGAACCGCTCGGCTTCTGCATACAGCGGGCGTATCTGTCCTGCCTGCGCCGCCCGATCTTGCCGTGCCGCTGGTTGCGGACTAAGACGGCGCATATCGCACGGTTTCCCATATCGCTCCATGCACAGCATAAGCCGTTTAGAGTTCTTTCGTGTATCAGACCATTAATCTCATTGTAGTTTGTTGTTCTTGTAATGTTTTTGATATGCTTTCTTTCGGTTGATACGGTTACGCAAGCGCGCTGCTCATATTCAACGAAGCGTGCTCATGTGATCGATTTTTGGCGGCTTTTTGATTTATATTCTTTAATTGTATTTCTTACCGCATATTCTCAGTAAAGTTGCCAGACATCAACCCGGGCCACGTTAGCTCTGTGAGGAAATCTTTGGCAGTATTTCTCCTCCTACGACGAATAGTGCAATGGGCATACATGTCTGAGTACTTGGAAACCACCTTCTTCGGCGGTTCTCCGGGCTACGCCACTTCTATTCCATGATGAAGCAACTGACATGAATGAATTTTAATGGCACGTAAATTATGAAAATTTTTCGATTTCCTGAAAGTCTCCTTTAATTGGATTTGCAGATAGGATTGCTCAGGTTTTCCAAAGTATTTTTTAAATAGCTTCGCTGAAAGTGATGACATATTCAATGGATTGGGACCTTTACAGTGCATATGAGAACCTAAGAAAAATGTTTTACATTTCTATCTCATTGCATTTCGATCATAACTGGAAGATGAGAAAATGTAGAAAGAAGACGATGCTATAAACAAGGTCCCAAATAGAAGTCTCTTCTCTTATCAGTGGAAAACTTACCTCAACATTGGGTTCAATAGTGGCGAGGCACAATCTGCGGATACATCTAGCAGAGAAATACGATTAGTCTGGAGTTGTGCTCTACACATTGCCTCAGAGCCCTGCAAAATGGAAGCAGATTTCGCATAATATTCAATAACGCCATTGGAGACATTCTCAGAAAAACAATTGTAAACAACTCAAGTTGTCAGCGGCCTTAGATTCTGTAAAGTGTGCCTGAACAGGCTGAGGCACAAAGTTAGGCCTTACCTTTCTGAACGTGAAAATTATCTGACAATGCTCCTTGCATTACTATTTTCTTACATTGTGAATCTGGGTACAATGAAGGCCTCCCACCAAACCTGAAATTGAGCAGAGAAGAGTTGTTTCAAAAACTCCGTCACACAGACCATCTTTCGCACAACTCTGACACTATTTCAGCTAAAAGGACTCTTTCGACACGAATGCATATGGAAACCTGGTTCTGAGTGGATGTCGTCTAGCTTCCATAGCTAAATGACCACTAAGAAAACAAAGTCTTAGCGAAACTCTTGAAAAAATCATCTTCCAATGTTTGCAAGGGGACTCAGACCATCCTGCTTACTACCACGAAACTCAATTAAACAAAACAAAGGAACTTAGTCTACGCGAAAGGAGCTCTTCAAAATCTTCTTACATGTTGTAATAATGGCACTTCCTTTCTTCTACACTGTAAGCTTTGACAAGTAATCCGCAAAATGCCCTGATTTACCAGTGTAAATACGAACATAGTCGCAATCACTTCTGAGTCTGACAGAACTAAACATAATTTGGGAATTTAAATTTGCTACGCGTAGCTACGATACGCAACACAAAAGTAATGCGTACTTGTCAGGGGAATTCCCAGGGCTTAACAGGTACATTTTCCTCACTTCGCCGGGCGTATTAGGTAAATCTGGTAACCAACCACAGAGGCTTTCGCATTCCCTAATAACATTATGTTTTCGCAACGAACAATGCCCTCCTATGGATTAGAATGCTTGATGAGTGTTCTTGCTCACTTACTTCGGATTTACTTGCACCGTTGTCCGAGAGTCGCTGCGTAAAATCCTTTTTGCGTTTACTTGGGTTTGCACTACGCACTTGTAGCGGAGCGGTGTCCTTTTGAAAAGAGATGCTGTAGCTGCTGCTGTGCGCTTAACACGTTCCGCATGCGCAGTGCAAACTGCGTAAATACCCATTCTAGTTACTCACGAGCACTGCAAGGTAACAGGTTTATGACCTCTTTCACAGTGAGCAGGCAGGCATGGTACGAGCAATTGTTGGTCTTGGTGCGTAATAAATATCAGGATCAATGTACTCCCCTACTATTGTGAGTAGGCGAGCAATGAAGGGCTTTTGTATTGTTACTCCTTTTGCGCAACTCTTTCAATGATAGGAAAAAATGTTGCAATGTTATATAGATCGATCGCTCCTGTAAGGGGAGATTAAAGTGGGATTGGCTGTGCTAGTTGCAAATTTTCTTCATTTCTTGAAGACAGCATTCAGATATGCTCATATCCTTTTCCACATACACATCGCTATTTCATAAAAGTAAACTAGCTGGGACAGTGGTTCGTTTGGCAACGCATTCACCGAAAATCTAGTCCTCTCCTCATAAAGTATTTGCTGGTACGAGCAATTTGTGTGAATCGAGGACGCTGCGCGGCACACATGTGTGCGCTATAAAAGTGCGAACAATGCGCGAAGGTAGCTGACAACGGGATTGCAAACAATGAAGGTAAAAGTGAATTGGGTACGGAAAAAGTCGTTCTTTATATTTGACTATGGCACAATGGAAGCGTACCTACCAGTACATACAGCACATACGGGCGTTGACGACAAAAAGGCTCCTACGCTCTGCGGCGATTGATTCGAAGGAAGCCGAAATTGACAAAGCGACTTTAAAGTTTATGACTGTCAGGGTCACAATTCGAACAAAAGTTCACGTTCGAGACAGGAATGGCGCAGTAAAATAAATCGTCGTCTATGCGTAGGTAATAGACGCGAAGGACATTGTGCGAGGTACAAAAGACCAAAGATCAACTTGTATGAAAATGATTTCGACAAAAACCCGTACTTGTAAATAAACAAACAAAGGCTGGGAATGGCATGATTGGGGAAAAAGTCCTTTTCTTCTTGGCTTCTTGTGAATATGTTTAATTGAAAAGATGTCAGCGTTGATATCGCTGAAACGATTTTATGGCATAAAGCAATTCCATTCACATCCTTTCATTCTAACTCTGTAGCAGTCCATTAAATACTTTACGTGATACGCTGTCGCTGGTCACGAGTGATGTGTGCCCGTCGACTGGCATTCAATTTGCGGTTAGTGCAACTGTCAACAGCAAATCAGTCTTTGTGTAAGTGATGCCACAAAAAATGTGGCATGGCATGTGTTCATGACGTGGAACTGGTGCTGACTTTAGTGGTGTAAGCAGCTTGCTTGATTTTTATCGTGTGGCAAATGCTTTCAACTTATCAGTGATTACAGTGGGAATAATGCTTGTAACCAGCTTTGCTGATGCGTGCGCCGATATGCGCTTATGTTAGTATGCAGGTTGTAGGAGCAACATTTAATTCTGTCGATTATTGGTGAGAAACACTTTGGAGTGTCGATTGTTTTAAATTGTAATTCGCGTCAGTCGCCCACAGTAATCTAATGGAGAGCGTGATAGTCCTCTTGACCAAGGATCTGAGTTTCAAATCCCTCTCGGACAGGGTCTTCTTCACTTTTCTATTCCACTGCAAGAATCTGGTAGTCAGCTACTTACTTAGTATGGAATTTTTGAACGCTTTGTGACCCTATTCATTTGGGTGCCAGCACAGTTTAGTTCCAAAGATGATTCAAAGAATTCAGTTTCATTAGGGAAACCGACGATTTCATCAAAGAGTGAGAGCAAGTCTATGTGTGAATAGTTTCCAGATTGTTAGTTTAAGGAATAAACACGCCTGCCTGCATGGTTTACTCACAAATCCAATATATATTTTTCTACTTTTTCTGTGGAAATAATAAACAGTGGAAGAGTGAAATAGAAATGATATAGTTATAAAATATATAAACGATTTCTTCGGAATTGCAGACATACCATATTCTACACATTATTTTTGTACCTCTGAATATGGGATGCTTTCGATCAGGGTTCAAGTAGTCACTTCTTCCACGAAACAAGATCATTAGCAAGCCCATTGCTGTAGATCATTAGTATTTATTGAGCGGAGAAGACTGTCAATTATCCACAACCAGAGCTTGGCTGACCGCACACCACGAAGAGAACAGTCTGAGGTATTTAAAGTTTCATTGTAGTCAAGAGAGTTGATTATTTTTCGCTTCAGTATCAACTTCATCCAATTGCTGGTGGTAGACCAGTCTATATATCAAGAACTCTTCTAACTGAGTGTAATTCTCTATAGTTAAAAATTCGTTCTGAAGAATGAAGTTAGTTATGAAGAACTGGGACGACACTTTCCTCCTTGTTCCACTATTTCCAAGTCGTCAATAGTGGATTCATTTATTGCTCTTATTGATAGTCAGACTGTGTGCCAAAAACAGTGGATTATTTGAAATGAAATGATACTGTCTCGAATAGTTTCCCACACTTTTGAGTATGAAGGACACTAGACTAAGAGGTCGAAAATACTCTGGCTCACACTCCTGACCTACCTCGGTATACCTTTCATAGAAACGTTTCACAGAAGCATTAAGGATGTGAGGAACTATTAAAATGTTGTTTGGTTGGTTTAAGTGGTGATGTACCCACAACCTATTAGCGCAATAGAATGTAGATACAAAGTTTTGCTAGGTAAAGAGTAACTACAGAAGATCCTTGTAGTAAGAGCCTGAAATATTTTGCTTTTACCAGGAGCCGTGGGAGACTTAAATAAATAATTATACAAGAATCGAAAAATATATGAAGAAGTATACAAATAGAAGACTTGTGGAGTATGATTATTAAATGGATAATTAAAAATTATCGTAAATAATTAATAGAAATAATTTTAAGTGGTGAATATTCGTATTGGGCAACCTTCGGCTTAGGTTTGAGTGTGAAAGCATGTTTTCGTCCTTTTTACACATGACTTTGTATTTGTAGCTGTACTTTCTTGGTTTGCCTGTGAAGATATAGTCCCATAATTTGCATTATGTTACTCCTAACATTCCAGCATTGTCAACTCTGCTATTTTCGGTTTTTATATCCTTGGTCCATATTCCATGCAGCTGAATATTAACCCATTTATTGGACCAAAGCCCATGCAGCTGAACATTACCCCCTTTATTGGTCGAAAGTCCATGCAGCTGCACATTACCCCCTTTATTGGTCGAAAGTCCATGCAGCTGAATATTACCCCATTTGTTGTCCATGCAGCTCAATATTACCCCATTTATTAATCCAGTGTCCTTGCAGCTGAATATTACCCCATTTATTAGGCCAATGTCCATGTCTACATTAATGGCGTAATAATATATTTATGTGTTATTCTTAGAGCAGTCGTTTTAACAGCTCATTATAAAGCAACGATCTATTTCGGCGGAAAAGCACTTCAACTTAATGGCACGCTTCTATAACTCCGCACACTTCGGGGAACTGGCACATGACTCTGGCGAACCCTTGACCAAGGGTACAAGAATGAGTTCAGCGAAGGAGTGCGCGGGTCCGCAGCATGCCATTTAGTGTCAAAATTCACAATATGACAATTGCAACAACAAAACAGAGTCATATTTTGACAAATGCACCAATGTCATTGGCAGGAGTAAACATCATAAATCTTTCGCTTCGACTTTCGGCGTCTACAAGACGTCAATGCAGTTGAGGCAACCAGATTTATGAGACGCCGAGCAGCAAATTCCTCGGCATTTCCATTTTAATGAGTACTTTGTAAACTAAAACTCGCACAAGCACTGAACTCTACTCCCGAATATGCTAAACTACCTACATGTGTAGTACAAGTGTTGGCGGTAGCTGTGTTTTCTTTACTATCCTTAAGCGATTTTTTCTTTGAACTGTTCTGGGGGAGAAAAGAAAACGAAAAACGGAGGAAAAGAAATAAAAACAAAATTTATATCAAATTTCATATAAAAAAGCAAACATAAAAATTTGTGTTACAAGCACTTAAATGCAGTGCGCTGTGACGAAAGGACAATGCAAAATAAATACGTACTTCCTGAAAGGACGGGGCAGTGTCCTTAAATGTGAAATAAGATGCAAACAAGTAGTTTCCTGGCACGCTACATTTCACCACGCCAGCAGCGTTCATTGCGTCCATCATCAGCGCCGGCCCGAGCTACTTTCGAGAGTTTAGTGCCAGGATTAAGAGCGATATTCTTAGCTAAAATTGCATAGAATCCTAGCAAATATTGCGTCATTGGCTTAGCTGGCATTTTGACACCTAAATGCGTCTGTCATATTGCCCGGGACTACTGTCGGGAAGATCCTGCCTACACTCCCTTTTGTGTAGAGTGAGTGTGTGTATTTCTACGTTCATTCCGTTTGCTGCGTACTTAAGCTTCTTTGATATCCGGTAACAATGCTTCAGAAATCTTTATGTCCGTCTCTAAGCTGACATATTTAATTTCAGGGCAGAAAAAATGTAAAAGCGGCAGCAAAATTTCTGACAATTATCGCAATTTCAGCATCAAATGCAGTGCAGAGATATTTTTAATCCCTACTGTATTGGTGCTTCCTGTACTTCCTCTGCTCTCCCGCCCTTTTGTAGTGACTGAGCGCTATTTTATGCGGCTCGGAGGAGGGTTGTTACCCTCGAGCAACGTTTGCAAGTTACGAATACGAATGAATGGACTTCATGTGCCCTTTGTGCTGAATATCATTTTCTTTATTTAGCATAAGATGCGGAAGATTGCTGGGAGATCGCTGAACAAATCGCCGACGATGGACTCAAGTTGAATTAATTCGCAGCACTTTCCATTCCTGCTCGGCGATAACGTATGAAGTTCGCTTCGAATAGGGATCTGGCAGGAAAGGCACCAGGATATAGTACACAAAAATAAGGAATTAGAATATAAATTAATTATTTCCCACCACAACATTGCATGAGAACAAGGAAGATGAGGATGAAAAGGATCGACAAGCAATTTAAGCTGCAAGTTCAGAAGAAGAAGAAATAATCCTTTCTCTACTAATTTCTTTCTTAATTGAAAGTTCAGAACAAAGCGAAATTATCGTTTCTCTGCTAATTTCTTAGAGGTGTTTGAGGTTGATTGATGTGCCACTAAATGAATATGAAAAATAAGCTGTTTCCTGGAACAGCATTTAATTTCATCCCTGGAGACTTGGAAACTTACCTTAAGTTATAGGCCGATGACTGGAACACTACCTTGTAAAATGTTCTTATTGTAGTTAATGGATGTGGGCGGACGGGAAGAAGATGAAATATTACCATCTTGTCTTATCATCTTAATATACTCCATAAAGAGAATCAGTCGTCAAGAAAATATAAATGCATTCTTCACAACATTTCTATTTTCTTGATGACTGAGAGATTCAAAGGGATCCCAAAGCAACAATTCTTTTTATGGACTCTATGAAGATGATAAGACAAGATGATAATATTTCACTTTCTTTCCGTCTGTCCACATCCATTAACTACAATGATAACATTTTGCAAGGTAGTGTTGCAGTCATCGGCCTATAACTTAAGGTCATCGTCCAATAACTAAGGGCAGTGTTTCATCCTTTTTCAAACCCTCCACTTTACCTGGCTACTGCACTGACGACGTTGACGGATTCGCTCGATTGAGGTCATTACATCGTAGAGCATTCCTTATATGGTGTGTGTCCTTTTTTAATGTTTCATCGCATCCTCAAAACTTCACTGTTACTGGCCTGGAAAATACCTTCTGAGAAAGACAGTTTTTGCAACTCTTGCAAAACTGTACTTTACTTTAGCTGCAAAACAGCTAAATCAGGCAATGCGCATGTCTTGCCTGCTGCAGAGGTACTGTCATAAAAGTGATATTGAAAACTGACACTTCCACGTATATTTGCATAATTGAAACGACGATCGTTTCATTTACACACATCCCATTAAAAGGAATCAGCACAAAGCAAAGTACACTCCCTGACCAGGAATATAAGTAAGCCAAGCAGCAAAGAATTCCTTTTTCTCGTTACCGTATTCGCAGTGTGTGGATCGTGCAATACATCACCAACCATCGGCAGGAGCTGGCCAGATATGTGCACGGAAGCGAAGGACATTTTAGGGTGTTGATTTCACTTTTATGATTTAAAATTGCATTTATGTTCGCCAGTTTTCTGCATAATTCCAACATTCCTGCATATGTAATGAGCGCGTGTAGCCTTGTGTCCTTTTTTGTGCACGTATGTCATATCCTAGTTTTATATTGTTTTTTTGTATTCTCTCCTTTCGATTGCTGTGGCATTTTCTTTGGGGTGTGTTTGTGTCCTGCATGGCACACGTTACCGATTCTTTGCTGCTGCTACTGTTGCTTGACTGGCGACAAGGTAGGGTAGCTCGCATTTGCCGGAAGTGCATTACGTAGCAAATTACCAACGCCTTGGCCAGCTTTTGTTGGAAAGCGTTTGGTGGCGGCTCACGTGCTCCTTAAATCTATGAGGCGTGACTGGTTGTTTCCGTTGTTGTAGCAGCTCACGAAATAAACTTTACGTAATTTAAATTTTACATAAAATTTTCTCATTTCCGGTGCTTGCACGCTTTATGCGCGTGCGCTCGAATTTGCATTTAATTGCTAAACAATATTATGCAATATCATTAGCCTTCTCTTTGGTGTTCTTTCTACTCAGCACAAGCGGAGGTTTCATAGGGCAGGGTCGGGTCTGAAAATTGCTAACGCCAAAGCACCTTTTCAGGAGCATAGCTGACTTTCATCTACTGGTATGCCCAAATCACTATTTGTGAGAACCCTGGACTGTCCAGTCATTCCACCTCCTTAGGAGCACAGCTCATTTTAGTCTATGTAGTAATATACGATAAGAAGACCCATGAACAGCCCACCTTGTTGCATCAGTGCTCGGCTGGGGAGGGATTTGTTCAGCATTCAGATGGCAAGAAGTTTCTGAGGTGTATAGAAATGCTCGGTACACATTAGTGCGGTTGGAGTGAATGTTCGATAAGGAGAGTCATTTAGTCTTAGTATCTCAGGTTCATTGCAATGCTGGTAGTGTTTTATTTATAACTCCTACTCAAGTAATCAGTCAAGTTTTCAGTGATTCACTCTATTGTGTGCTATGAATTGTAATGTAAGTGTAGGCTCCATGCTAGAGACATTGTATAATTTTCCACATGTCCTTCTCTGACATTTTCTCATTTGTGGAAATTACTAATCTGATACAGTGAAGTAAGAACTGATATATCTATTTACAGCCCACTTTCAATATTTCCAAACTCTTTGAGAGTATTATAACAGAAAAAGTAATTCCTTGTAATCAAGTTTCATATAACTTCCTTATATTTTAGTTTACCTTCTGGTACGAGTAAGGTGAGTAAATTATCTTGATTTGTGGAATACTGCATCTGACCTTGGGTTACCGTGTGGATATGCTTTTCATAGACCCTTTGAAGGGTTTTGATATCATATACCATAGGCATTTCTTGCTTGTCCACCATTTTGGGTGGGATTTGACATTACTTAAGGAAGACTAAGCATTCTGTTTATTTACTCGTATATACAAAATCTTTTAATTTTGTGGGGACTTACTCGTATGATATGACGGAAGGTGCTATCTTGAAGGTATCTGCTTTCTATTTAAAAAATATAATGTTAGTAAATGGTTCCTAAACCAACTGGTGGTCTAAGTGGCATCACTGGTTTATTGGTGATGCGGCTGCCCTACCTACCTGAATGGTTCCTTTACTAAATATCTTTCGCATTCCCAGTGCTTCCTTTCCACTGAAGGTGCTATCTTGGTATTACCTGCTATTTATATTATAAAAAAATGTTAGTAAATGGTTGATTCCTTTGGTAAATGTCTCTCAAATTCCCATTGCTGAATACCTGGCATATCATTTCCTTGACTACGTCTCTATTAACACTTTAATCTTAGTGTCACATTCAAATACTTTCATATGAGGTTGGTTTGGTGGGGGCCCAAAATGTCTGCTGTGTGTGTTTTATTTTGATGTTCCTTACCTTCACTTTTGCTGTGTACTTGTTTGGAGTTCTCCTAAACTTACAGTTAAGCAAGTGTCAGAACACTGCTCACAGGTCAGAACTCACCATCATTTATAATTCTTATAGATAGTGGGGAAATAGTGTTCCTCTCGGTGGGCTCTTTCGTTTAATCTTTTAATGTGAGTCACTTTCTTCACTTAGCAACTGCTTCGCTGTTATGGCGTCATATTTCTAGCCCAAGCACCCATGACTGTTCCCATGTTTAAGTATAAAAAACTTGAAATTTTTGATTTTAAATATGTTTTAATATTATTTTTTAAGTAAATTTTACTTTTTTATACAGGAGTATATATAAATATAGAGTATATATAAAAATAGTTTAACAAAAGGCGGGTTTATATGTTAAAAACTAGTTTAGTGTCTTCCTTAGGCTAGAGTCTTAATACTAGAGCTTGAATCATTGTCTTCCATAGTCAAAAATAAAGTCTTAGCTTAAAATAAGGCACTGCTACGTTTCTAATATATACAAAAATTGTACAGAAAGCTATGTTACAATACTGAACCACTTGACTAGGTTCAACGAGGTGGCGTTGAAGCAGGAACAAGTTGTGTTGCGCTTGACTAAGCGGCGGAGTCAAGCAGCGCACTAGGTTGGTGCCACTGGGCTGATGGGTGTCGCGTTGACTGGGCGGGTGCTGGGTGCAGGCAGCGTCAGAAACGCCACATTACTCCTGTTGCCACAAGGAGATGTACTCGAGCAGTTCCTCATGGCCGGGCTGCTCCTCTCTGGCTATGTCGGTGTAGTTGTCGAGGGGTTCGAACTTGAACTGCAACTGCTGGTTTTGTGGGTGTGCCGGTTGCTCGATCAGAGTCAGAGGTTGCATGTAGTTGATGCCGCCCATGGACATGTCCGAATCGGAGTAGGATGGTGTGGGTGAAGCGGACGCATCAGAGTCGTACGGAAGCGGCTCTTCAGCCGAGTAACCGTAATTGCTGCCATCATTGCTGGACTCATCCAAGTTGATGACGCCAGTTGACGGAGAGTCATCCAGCAGGTCTTGCATGCCGCGTATATACTCCACGGCGATCCGCAGCGTGTCCACCTTGGACAGCTTCTTGCTGGCTCCGCGTCCACCACTGGACAAGGCGTTGATCACCGACTGAGGCAGATGTTGGCGCAGGTTGGCGTAGCCGTTGTTGACCTGCTTGACGCGATTGCGTTCACGTGCGTTGCGGCGTGCCACGGAGGGCATCTGCTCGCCGTACGGAACAGTGGCGTAGGTGTATTTCTTCTTCGGCAACATGGTCACCAGCCGCTGGTGCGGCGGTATGTTCTGCAGGTTGCTCGTGCCCAACACTTTCGGTGCTGCCGGGGCAAAACGTTGCTGCTGCTTGTGGGCAAACTGCGACTGCTGCTGTTGTTGTTGTTGTTGTTGTTGCTGCTGCTGCTGTAACAACATCATGTTGCTGTTGAGCAGTTGAAAGTGGTGCTGCTGCTGCTGGAAATTCGTTTGGGTCACGCACACGCTGGCCATGGTGTGTGCTTGCTACTAATCCCCGTTCCGTGCGTAAGTGGAATTCACAAGTTGCTTATCTGCGTTGGTTGATGGTGTGGCGTATGCTCGCTCGCTGATCGTTCGTACACAACTGATTTCGTGTGGCACACAACTGGAATTCTTCTATGAGTTTTCTGCGTAGAGAGCGTGTCGCGTTGTTGACTGTGTAGAATCAAATGCCGCAATGGTACCCTTCATCCTCTGTGCGGCCCTTAAGTACTGTTCTGAACCAGGAGCCGCTTTGGTGGTGGTTGGTTCTGCTGCTGCTAGTGCCGGCATACCTGCGGCATGGCTTTGCAGAGGGTTAAGCAGAACTGCTCGCAAGTGATCGAGCTCGCTTGTGCGTATATGGCTGTGGCAACAGAGCATGAAGGAATTGTGTGCAGTGAGTAGCTTTGTAAAATACGGGAGAGTTTGTGAGAGAGGTAAGGAAAAAGAGCACACAGTGGTGTTGGCAAACAAACAGGTTCGTATTTAACAGCGCAGAAGGAAGGTGCTTCTCTGTAAAGACACTCTGCTGAGCGCCACTGGCGAATTCTCGCAGGTAGTATGGGAAGAATGAAGTGTACTAGGACGATATTAGGTGGAAAGGGGATGTTAACAGTGCTCTGAAATATGAAGGATCCATTGGGAAGGTTCATAAATGCTTGCTTAGAACATATTTCGACTGTATATTAATATTTTATATAAAAAATTTGTTTCAATAAAATAAAAAAATGTTAAAAAAATTAAGAAAAAAATTTTAAATATTTCTGTTCAATTGACAAAAATTTAAATGAAATTAATTTTAATGAAAGGGAGCAGGAAATTCAAATTGCGCACATAACTAAAATAATTTCTTCAGCTTCACAAGCTGTGTAAATTGGCATTTAAAACAAGGGTCTTACGATCATCAAATATGCTTCAATGCCCAAGATATTCTGATATTTATGCTTATTTTTTCAAACAAATTCCAAACATAAATTCTTAGTAACCATTTCTCCGCGGAAAGTCATAAAATTGTTTTAAATTTTTAAGTCTCACGGTGCAATCACTTTGCATACTCACCGTCAATGTCCTGACTACCTATGCAGACGCGTGCCACTGTATTTGCTTGCCTGGGAATACCTGATCCTGTCTGCATTTCTTGTGTTGCAGTATCGGAATATGTTAAACTTGCAGAGCTCTGTAATGGAGATCATCCAGAATGTAAACGTTCCGTTCTCTCTTTACTATTCCTGCGACGTTTCTCGTACAACTTGTCTTGGCTTTCTCCCGTATTACCTGCCTGGCAGTCTATTTTATTTTTCTACATTCTACTTTATTATTATTTTTTGTATAGTTCTATTCTTGAATCTTAAGGAAAACTGTTCCATTGTCAGTGTTTGCTTTTCATAAATGTTGTTGTTGCTTCTCATGCGTTTTGTAGCTTCAGGCCCACATATGTACCCTTGAAAGGAGATCCTTTCATGTGTGTGTGTGCGAGCCTGTTTGCCTGTGTAGTGGTGGTTCTGCACAATAGCGTAGGAGAGATAAAGGACATTTGATCTTTGTCTAAGACGTTCTTTCTTTCTTTGGCTGCAATATCCTTGACAATATTCGTTTCTTTTGTGCTTTCTTGTTGTTGCTGTAAATGTTATAGAAAGGAAAATTGAATTTCTCCTTTCTGCTTGCGTGAAGAACTATGACTGTGGTGGTTGCAAGTGCAAGTGTTCGAAGGACATCAGTGAGAAAAATACTTTCAACGATGCAACAGCTCCATGCAATAAAAAAAATGCAAAAAAATATGTTTTGGAAAGTGTGCTTCAGTACGAGAAATTATCAAAAATTATGACACAAATTTGAGACAAAAGTTCAGTTGAAGTTTTTATGGGGTTTGGTTAATTAGCATCATTAGAATTTGTTCAGAACATGTTTGTATAAATTTTGTACTTGTTAAGCTACCAAGGATCAATAGGAATGTGACAAGGATCAATTAGGAGGAACAAATTTGTGTAAATCCTAGAGTCACTTTTGATAAGTTATAAATTAGTAAAGAAACTGTCTCATTCTTTAGTAATTTAAAAATTGTTCAACCATAAGTTTTCAAGTGATGACTTATTCGAAGGAATTTTTTCGTCAAAGCCACCGCAGTGATACAAAATGTTTTGCAAACCAGATCTTGGGATAGAGCCGTCTAAAATTTTGGAAAAAGCAAAAAAAAATCCTTGTTCTCTACACAAAAATGTTTCCTTTCCCATTAAATCAATGGATTGGTTTTTGGTGTGCTTTACTTTTACTATAGTTGAAAGAATGACGATTATTCCCCTTAGAAAAATTTGGCCGAAAACTATAGACTGGTTTTGCCAAATCTGCTTTGGATTGAATACCACACACTTTGACTGCATACAGCTTGAATTAAGATAGTTTAGAGGACTTAAAGTACACATTTCACATAGATTTTAATAACATGATTTTCTTCAAGGCAAGTGGGATTCATTGGAAACATCACTGGTCTTCACACTAGCAGATTAGTTTTATCAATAATATTTTTCATCCTTATTGTGACACGAACTAAATTGAAACCATAAATCTTGGGGTACACACGAATGAAACATAACTAATGATAATTAAGAGTGTTTCCAAAATATTGTAAATTTAATGCTTTAAATTTAATTCCTTTCCAAGGTTATGCTACATCACTATCTGTCCTTATTATATATTATATTCAGAACTGCGTCTTATGGAAACGTTTGCAGGACTTTATTTAAAAATTAGTGTGATTCTAAGTATGAGTGTTCTTTCTCTGCTGCTTTATTATGTTGAGAACCCAATACATGCAGCAATTGAAGCACTTAAACTACAACAGACCTAAACTTAAACTACACAAGACTAAGTTTACACATACTTGTACTGAGGCAATATAAGAAATTAAGTTAATAAGCAATGTATAAGGGGGTGTGTGAAGTACTGCGACCAAAAATATATATATTACTACCCTTTGCGAATAGAATATCCTTATAAAATCACATCCAACCCTGAGGCCCTCAAAAATTTGAGAATGACGGTAGGTTCAAATCAAGCTATTGAGCTGCCTAGTAGCTGAAAAGAACCCTGGTGCTTTCTACTTTTGAGCATCAAGGCCCGATAAACCTTAATTATATCTTCTGGGTGATTCAGTATCCTCCTCACAGAAGCTGCACATGGGACTTGCTACAATTCCTAGCTTGTTCAGATGTTCTTTGAGCCTACAGTGTCTAGTCAGATGCCCGGTGAACATTTTTAGTCGATACTTGGATAGTCCAATACAAGACTGAAATAATTTGCTATTGTAGTTGCCAAACAGGAGTTTAGATTGCCTTAAGCGTACGTGGCTTGAAAAAAGTTTATTTCTCATATTCTCTGAGTATTTCCACACATTCCTCTTCCTATCTCACGAAAAGGTTCTGGTCCAATTATTTTTATGGAAGCTCCTTCCCTGACAAGATCGTCTGCCTGCTCGTTGCATTGGATCCCAAGTTAATACGAAAAGGCTTAATTTTAAGGTATCCTTATAAAGTCGATGTATGCCAATAATTGGGAACAAAATTGGTATCACTTTCATACCTAATAGAGTGTTATGAACTTACTTTATAGATGACCTAAAATAATTACGACCTAAGGTAAAACATCTTTCCTGAATCGATACTCTATCCTTAAGACAGATATTTTAAACATTACTTTATATGTTATGAGATGTCTTCTAATAGAATATATTCGATTACAAGATATGTTGGAATCATTAGGAGGAAGTCTTAGAAGACAAGACTTTGAAGAAGTCTTAGAAGACTAGGCAAGGTCAGTTGTCAACTGAGTTCATTGTGTTTAAGGGTTATAATAAAAGTTTGAGGGATGCTGATACTATAAATACCTGTTTGTGCTACGTAGACTAACCGTTTCTTTGGGTGTAAGGCATAAATAAACAGAACCTTCTTCGAATAAATAAATATAACGTTTTTTTTTCCAACTGTGCATACATTTCATACAAATATATATACTACATCCCTACATACTCTTCTTTAATCTCTATCAGGCTATTTTAGCGCAGCATAGGCAGGTAGTATCAATAAAAATCTCAAAATCTGAGGGGGATGAGCCCCTCCGTGCCTTTCAGAGATATCCTCCGTACTACAATTTAAGTTTGGTTGTAATTCAATAAACGGTATAGCCTCCAGTCAGCTGGTCACACGGAATGCCGGCCTCATAAAAAACAGCCTGAAGGATTAAAACGAAGGAATTAAAAACGTACTCAAACGGTATCAGGAATCTACCCTTAATTGCCAAGAAAAAGTCCAATTATTAATGATTAATCTCAATTAGGTAATTTAGCTAAGGACATTGCTTGAATTTATTAATTCCCCTAACACTGAACTAACTCAAAGCAATCATGTCCGCGTATTCACACGAGTTGAATGCGACCGTCTGTGTCCATTCTAAATTGATTGCGCCGCATTGTCCAGAACATGAACAGCGACTTACTCCATACACGAGCGTAACCTTGTCCTTGACTGCAAATAAAATAAACTGTTGCATTAACTGTCCGCATTTGACACGTGCTTCCGACAAAAAACAACGGATTCAGAATTTGCATATCCCTCCCCAACCGCCCCAAGCACATACTCCACCATACACCAGGCAGACGTCAAGTAATCAGTAAAACTTCGCGCCGACACGCCAGTGACAAGTGACGACGCCGCCAACGACGATGACGACAAGCGGCGTACGGCACATGGCGCAGACGGAGCCGTTCATGTGTGCTTCCAGCAAAATTAACATTACAAAGTGCCACATAGGCTCGTAAGTACGATTATGCGTTGGCTACCAAAGGCGCTTTGCGCAAGGAGCCACCAGACTGCAGTGCTAGGCACGAGCGGATGGCGAATGGAGACGATGCTGGCGACTGCCAAAGATGACGACTTTGACTTGCGACTTGCGCTAGCGGCAGCACGCACGGCCCATTGTCAACGCCGGCGTGCGTCTTCATACGACGAGTGGCGTGGAGAACAACAACAGCAGCAGCAAGTGCCACAAAATATAGGGGACAGCTGCAAATGCGCAAACGGGCAAACGGGCTGGCAAACAGGCGTACGGAAAGCGAACCACCAGCACTGCCGCTGCCACATCCCTCATCTATGTACAGCCGTTTTTTTTCTGTATATTTGTTTGTTTGCTGCTTCTTGGATTACTGACTTTCATATTCAGAATTCAAGTCTTAATCCTGATTCTGATGCAGATTCGGTTGCTGATTGTGATTCCGTTGCTGTGGTGGCTTCGCAATCTGCATATTGTTGCGCATGGTCAGTGTCACGGTGTCAGTGAAGCCACGTCCAGCTAACTAAGCAACCAACCAATCAGCCGACTGACCGACCAGCCGACCAGCCTACCGGGCCGGCAGGCAGCCCTCAACATTCAGTTGAATTGGTTAAATGTGCATTTATGACGCGTCATTATGCGTCATGATCATAACGAAGCATTTGTTGCAGTTTGTGCCCAGACGAGTGCGACTCTCCACGTTAAATGGGTTTATTAATTGCCTGCAACAGTGTTGCACGATTGCTTAGTATGAGCAACAGTAAATTGTTGACTGTGTTGCAAAGTTTTAGGCGCAAAATTGCGAACAAATTTTAAATTACGAGTCTGATCAAAATGAAGCAATTTACCGAAGCGTTTTATACCGAGTTAATTGCATTCGACGGCGTTGCAGCTTGCAACGCGTTCAGAGCGAATTCGTTACGACGCCGGCCACTTAAGGAAATTCATTTTTAAAAATATTTTAATGCATTTCTAATAGCAGCCCCGCGTTAACTCGAACGTGGTGCACCCTTTTAATATTGCTACCAATTCGTACATCAACACTGCCGCACCTACCAACTCACGTTCTAGCAACCCTTTTCAAGCGTATTCGGCTTGCTGCAGCCTTTCAATCAAAAATCAAATTATTATCAAAGGTGTTGTCCGCAGCAAATTGACTTCTTCGCGTTGCTCTAACGATGACCCAACTGCCGATTCCACCCTTTCCAGTCAAAATTGATTTTGAAGGGATTTTCTCGCTGCCTTAATTGAAACTACCGTTTTGTAATACAAACTACTGTCTGAGCACAGTTTGATTAATCACGAGGATACCACTGCCTAATACATTTTTACACACAGCAGGTAGCGACTGAATTTAAACAAAAATTCCCTCTATTACAATGCAGTATGTGAGAAGGATACAGAAAGTACCTACAAAGGATATTTGAAATCGAACCCAATATCACGTAGTAGAGGGAAATGCGAGGTAACTAGAAATGGCGTGAAGCATTTACGATTGCCTACAGCGACATCTGTGGGAGAGGAGCGGAAATATGGTGCTTAGAAAAATACCATATCCTTCCAATTAGAATATATCCTTATGATGCTGTGGGACAGAAGGATCAAGAGATTTTTATAGCATCAGTGATTTCAATTTGTCAATGCATTGCGGGAGGGAGGGTCTATAAAACTTAGATGAGAAGCCACACTGTCATATACTGTAAATAATCGTAGTAGGACGCAATGAATCAATGGAAGAAGAATAATAATGGGTGGTAATTCTGATACCATCTCTCCACATGGATTTGAGATAAATTCGTGCTCTTATTAATTAAATCATACCATACTTTTATAAATTTATTTAATGGTACATTTCAGTGTCATAATCCCTGGAAAAAACTGGGATTTAAAGGTATTGAGAGGAATAATGAATGACCTTGAATACATCAAATTAGGTGAAAGCTTCTTGAACTTTATATTAAAGATTTCCTTGATGAATTTTCTGCTTAGTCCTTAAACTCCACTTGAATTAAGAACTATTACAATATAATATTTGACTTTACTATCCGATACTCTTGGATATGCCATGTTCAGCAGATCGAAAATTTGCATTTTTAGACCAGACTCTCTGGATCTTGTCTACCGTAGGTGTTTTTAATGCTTAAAGACATCAAGAATTGAACAATGCTGGGAAAGGCCACAACACGCAGATCGAAAATTTGCATCTTTAGACTAAGTACTCAGGGCCTTTACTACCGAAGGTGTTTAATATGGGGATATGCCATGTGCAGCACATCTGAAATTTACACTTTTTAGGCCAGACTCTCAGGGTCTTTACTACCGAAGATGTTTTAATTATTAAAGATATGAACATTAGAACAATTCTGGGATATGCCATCTCCAGCATATCGGAAGTCTGCACTTTTTAACCCAGACTGTCAGGTTGTTTTTTTTAATCTTAAAGAAGACTCGTTTACATTAGAAGAAGTATTCAGCACACAAGTCTTTCAGATTCGGGGCTCGAACACTGCTCAAGGTCTCTTATAATATATCCCTTAAATTTCTTTCTGTGGTGTACCATACAATGGCACTGATTATTTGGCATACAGTACAAAGTACACAGGAATGACAATATCTTAGTTCTATAAAGCACCGAATAAAGAAGTTTCGAACAATCGTACCATGGAGTAGAGTTCCAAAAACGGAAAGCTTATTTATTTATATACGCTGCTATTATATTGTTCTATGTTTCTCGACGATTCGGTATAATTATTGATTCACCTGCTCGAGGTAATGATCATTTATATACATATAAATTGAAATATGTTAGCTATAAACCCAAATTCATTCTATGTGTTGACTATATATACCATTATCTATCGTTTTACACACCTGCAATCAACATTAAATATATATGAGTTCAATTCGTCAATGTCATGGAGTGTATTTATAAATGGTTACGAGATTATAGCATTAGGTTAGGTTAGGTAGGAGTGGCCGCCCAGTTTGCCAAAGGCACACTTGAGCACACATAATGGCCCATTGTGATACCACGGTGTGGCGCCGTTCGAGCACTGACTAAAAAGTTCCCATACTTGGGATGGTGATAGTCAGCGCGATTATAGCATTAAAACTTGGCGAAGTCGCTTGGGATTCATTATTTTATACAACAAGCGAATTGGAACTCTGCTGCCAATTCAGATTTATTATGGTTTGTACCCAAGATCAGTTTTTTCTTATAAGAACATTAATATAGACAAAATATTAGTTGGCAGTGTTGCCACCTTTTGGGAAGGTTAAAATAAACCAACTTTGTTGTATTTTTGGTAATGTTGAGTTACACTTACATAAAGCGACTAGAAGATAAAGCCACCAACTTCCCTTACTAGTATTCCAGTCACTGAAATATTCCAATAAACCGCACTGATGTTGCTTACAGTAAGCCAGATTCGCAACGAGGGATTCTTGGCAGTCCTGTCACCACCAACTTTTACACTGAAAGTGCATTACTTTGTTTATGATATACCATTCTTTGTTAGTCAAATAAACCTGTGAGTCTCATCAACTCAAATGTCAGGTAAGATACTCTTGCTTCTCGTTAGTGGCGTGCCGAAGATGCTGAACTTTAATCAGGTAGTATCTCAGTGTGTCCTTTAACTACTAATTTTTCCACGTAATCACTATTTATAGGCATCAAAAAATGCCATTATTTTGCATTTCTAGTATATTATCCTGTATAATTACCCATGGAAAAGTCCAAGAAACTGCCAGAGTACCTGACAAATAGAGGCTCGCAAATGAAGCCAGCAAGCCAACTATCCTGCGACACATAACTTTCCCTTTCCCACTCTTTGGGAAAATTTATTTTTCCACTTTCCTTGTGAGACTAAAAATGTTTGGCTGTAAATACTCATAATTTAAAAGCTGTTGGGACCTTTCCTTTTCCGAATTGCTCGCATTGAAAACTCTTTTTCTTTATTAAATTGCAATGACAGGAATCAATTAATTGCACACTTTACGATGCCAGCATTGCGGCTACTGTGCCGACGCGAATGTGACTCGGTTAGAGCAGTTGGACATTGGTATGCAGGCAGGCGCCGCTCCCAAGCAACACTCGTACCAGTGCAACGTGCTCCGATAATTGCGGCCCCAGGCGCACGCACTGTACAACAGGAGCGGCTTCCGTATGACTGCTCTGCTCTACACTCGCACGTAATTCCCAAAATCGAAGCTATCTACAATTGCTGTTTACACGGCAGGCAAGCGTGATTTAGTAGACCAGCTACTGGCAGTGAATGAGAATTACTAGCACGCATATTGAGTCCTTTGGCATTGCGACAAATTCGCTATCATAAAAGTGAAATCTTCTATGAAAGAGGAACATGCTGAAAGGACATGCGAGCGTGTACGTGCAAGCGTAGGAAACTTGATATTAGTGGCTGATAGCACAATGACAGTTCATTTGTTAACGATTTTATGGGTGTTCCGGAGATCATGTTTGCATCCAAGTACCTGAGAGAATGCAATTGGGGACATTCGAGAATTTGAAATGCAAAAAAAGTATCGAAAAAATTTGCAACACTCAAATTGAAATATTTTCCTACAGTGAAATTTTTAATGAACATGCGAGTACTCCGCGAAGTTGTCTCCTCGCAGTAAATTGACATAATTACGCATATCTCCGCCGGTGTGACCATTCATAATTCCTGATATTTTCACTTTTTTAAAGACATGTCATACGAGAAAAATTGTCACTATTCCACTTTCTTCAAGTGGCCAAGAATGAATTGGAGTCAAGATCAACCACAAAAACCGCCGAAACGCAACTTCACGGCACGGCATGGAACGGAACGGCACAGAGCAGCAGGGCAGGACACGGTGTGCGGAAAAACGAAATTTCCGCTGCTCAAATGGCAAAGTTCGCACGTTCGCACGTAATAACGGTAATTTGCACGCGCTGCTTTAATTGCATCGCAATGGTGTGAAGAAACGCTTCATCATAATTCCGCGCATCGCCGCCGACTGACAACTTCAAATGGCGTGCGTGTGCGCAATGTGGTCAGCGCCAAAGTGTTGACAGGATGCGCAGCACAGACAGGACCCGGCCCAACTGAAGCAGCACCGGCTGCGCCTGCCGACAGCCACGCCGCCAAAATTGCTGATGAATCCGCGCAGATATGAGTGGCTTGAACGCATTGTGAGGTGCGAAGAAATCAAAGAGTGTGCAACCTTAAGACAAAAGCAAAAGGGGCAAAAAGAGCAAAAATCGTGCGTACGCCACCAAATTAGAAGCTACGAAGTGCGAAAAAATGTTGTCGAGGTGCGAAAAGTAACTGCAAAACATTTAAACGTGCCCCGCGGCGCTGAGCAGCAGAGGTGCACTGATGCGTGCCCCCGCTGCCGACAGGGGGAATACCGCTGCCTGCTGCCTACTGCCCGCTGCCCGCTGTCACTGCCGCTGCTGCTGCTGGTGTTGTTGATGATCACTGAGCGTGCCGCTCCAAAGGTGTTGAAAGGTTTCTAAGAAGAGCATTGATGTGTTTTGGCGTTCAGATACGCTCCTTTGCGGCTGGTTGCGTTTCCGTTTCTTCCTCTTTGGCTTCTGTTGTTGTTGTTCTTGGTTGTTGAAGCTGCCTTGCAAGGGGGGACAGAGAGGCGGCCACTGATGATATTTGTCGATGGTGTCGAGGTGTTAAAATTACCCCTGAGGTACATAATAATTACCTTAAATTGCAAAAAATCAGCGAAATAAATTTAAAAGACACGAAACACACTCAAATTGCATGCCGCCAAAATATACGACTTGCGGCTTCTACTTTGGCGCTGTGGAGCCGTATTGAATGTCCAATCTGCGGATGAGAAATTCAATGTAGTCTTTTGGATGCCTGCTCAGAATGCAGCACTGTGGAACAAATGCAACAAATTGTGGATATGCTGGTTGACAATGGGAAGAGTGAAATTTTGTATGCGAGTCAATGAGTATCAAACTGGACAGAGTAGTTGGGCACACCGTCACAAATAGCAAACTACAAATAGAAACAAATCTTTCATCCTTTTTTAGGGTGTTTTTCGCCATGTTAGTTTTTTAGATCCATAGTTAATAACATTTCAAGAAGCTATCTAGCTAGATAATTAAAAATATATTTAGCCGCCCTCTGTAGTCTATTGATAAGCATGTTAGACCCACACCCGAGGGTCGCAGGCTCAAATCCTGCCCCGGGCTTGGTCTCCAAAATGCTTCTTTCTGAAAAATTCCTTTCTCTTCGAGTCGAAGGCGTCAGTAGCTAGTACTCATTCCCCCAACACCCTGATGTAAGATATAATAATAATAGATATATTTAGTTGACGTTTAAAAGGAAGAAAGCCTGACTGGACCCGGATGTCGGACGGAGGGTCTTATGTGAGAAAAATACTTTTCAATTGATGGAAGTAGAAACCATATATTCAAGTTATACTCATGATAATGAAATTGGGCGGAAATGTGGAAGTGGGCAGAATAAATTGAACGATGACATCGAATTCAGTAGCAAAAGCACTCCTTAAGCTCCTTAAAATGAGAACTGAATATGAAATATGTACTGGAAAATTTGGGGGGATAGACCACTTGAGTGAAAGAGGTTTATCCTGAATTATTATTAGTTTTGTTCTCATTAATATATCGAAATATCGTTGTATATAGTGAAGAAAAAGCATATAAATCCAATATCAAACACTGCCGACTCTTCTTGAAACTGAAACCAATCTAAAGAGTTGACAGATATCCAGTCTTGTCGTATAAAGAAGTAAAGGGTATAAGAAAAACATGATTTCCAAAATGGGTCAAAAGCCTTTACTCGTAGATGTGATTGATCATAATGGATAAATTAAAAAAATTTATAATACGAGTAAGTTTAAAAATAGAGGTCAAGGTGAGGATGGCTCAATTACGAAACTCAGCATAAGAGGGAAAATTTTGATAAAGTAAAAATAAATAAAGTACTTTTATGTGAATTATTGTTATAATTTGTACAAAAATCAATTTGTGTACAATTTGGCAGAGGAACTTTATGTGAATTAGTTTCGTTATTAGTTCTATCACTGGAGAATTTAGTATCTATTTAATTTTCTTAATGAGTTTTAAATCATTAGCATTTTTGGCCAATTTTCAGATCATTCCAGATATTCCAGATTGTCTTTTATAATATAATTTTTATAATTGATTGTACTATGGTTAATGGTAGAAATAGTGCCATTGTTTTAAATATTTTACTAATTCCGAATCCAGACTTTGAATTTATTTTCCGTCCTCTGTAATTAATTTGCCACCTCCTGAAGGTTAGTGGTAAGGAAGCAAAACTTACAATCAGTGGGTCCCAGGTTCAAATCCTGCCACAGGCTTGGCTTCTTTTTTGCTCTCCTTTGTTTTGATTTATTATTAGTTACTAATTATACATGCATAATGAATGTCAGAAAAAAAAATTTTTTTTTTATACATAACATTATTAATTTTTTTTGAGTTTTATATGAAAAAAGCCTAAAAAACTATTGTTGTGTAGATTGTCCCTCGTCCAACATATTTTCTGTGCAGGTGTAGCATCGATGCATAAGTGTTGAATGCTCTGCACAAACTGGAGTTTTACTGTTGATTAGTCGCTGCTGTCGCGTATTTCCATTGTGGAATCTAAGGCATTGTTTTATGCACTTCATACGATCTAATGATAATGCAGCTTTATATATTGGACAGCGCGTTGGGCCACATAGCTCTTCAAGAGGTTCACTTTTCGATTTAGTGAGTCCAGCATACAAAATAATAGCCAAAAAAGTATCGAACTCTTTCAAAGTGATTGGTTTCCATTCCTTTGTTTTAGTTGGATTTGCCAAATTCCATGCAGTGTTCACTTCCCTGCCTTTCCGATTTGATTCGCGTATTATGATGTACGCCATGTCTTCGGTGATGAGCGAGCGGAATATGGTAAAGGGATCATATGTGGTTCCTACTGGTCCCGGATTCCTCCTTGTGTAGTCGACCACGTTATGAGTACGAGTACGGGAAGTCGGTGGTGCATTTTTAGTCCATTTGGTGCCATCTTTGGAAATTAAGTAATTGTCACTTGTTTGCTGAGCATCAGTTTCTTCCTCTTCATCATCGTCGTCATCACTAATATCTTCATTGATGTCTATATGTGGTTCAGTTTCCGCATCCGAATCATCAACATGAAAATTTGCTTGATATGTGAAATCGTCAAGGAAAGGCACAATAAAATAATCCAAAAAGTAACTAAAATTCAAGGAACACGTTTGTTATGTGTTCAAACAATAAAACAAGCCAAAAGACAGTGCATTTATTAACGATTTCTTGAAATTTCAGTACAATTTTCCCAGCGGATCTTTCACACGTTCCCGTACTAAACACATTCAAATCTCAATAGAAACTAAACTATTGGTCGGATCGCTTTGAAATTCTAGATAAAATTTCCTTGGGGGTCGGATATACTTCCCATGGACCATCAAGGAGTAATTTCAGTTTGAAAGTGAAAAAGGGACCCCAGGGACCTTCTCACCCGCCGGAGAGTTAATTATGGTGTAAGATATAATAATAATAATAATAATAATAATAATAATAATAATAATAATAATAATAATAACTTTCCCGTCTAATTGTTATACGAGTACATTTAAACATAAAAAAGATTTGAAACACTGAGTTTGTATTTATATAGTATATAAAATTGTATTATAAACTCTACTATTACCACTTCCTAGGTATGATTCCAGCTCGCAACCCCACGACTGAAATGAAAATTTGTTTGTGCTTTTTTTGTTGGATTGTTCCACTGTGTCTCTGTGGCAAATGTGCTTACTTCCTCCATAGTTTGTTTATAAGTTATCATACTTAAAGGGACTATAAATACACTGCTGAACACAATGACCCTACTTGTTGACTTCGGGACATGGTTTATTTGGTAATGTCGTTAACTATAGCACTGGTGGAGAGGTCTTTAGTGGCATTAACCATATGTGTAACACTATAATAGACAGACATTGCACGACTTTTATGGGAAAGCCTGGCATCGACATTGACGAGACTTGCTACTCACAGTAAGCCCACTCTTTGGATCTCGCTTAACATTTCATAATCAAATTTCTCTTGTTCTATAATAAAATTTTCAGTGTATTTAAAAAGAACGCCGCTTGTATCCCGCTCTGTCATTGCACTTATAAAGCCTAATAACAGAGTCGGAGCAAAATGGTATAAATTACCCGTACAGTTGCAATTATAGACAAGTCAAGTGGAAAGTGTCTGTGGGACCGCTCCAAGCCATAACCTACCGTACGCATCAAAGCGCAGCCAATGGCATGCCAACATGCCAATTGGAAGCAACCCGAAATACATCCAACACCGACACCACCACCGCCACTTGCAGCTTGTTCGCAGCCTCTCTTAATGACACTAAACGGAGCATTTACAGCAGTGTGACCAACCCTCCTGAGTTATTATGCAAATGCAGTGCTCAGAAGTGAGAAGCCTTTGGGAGGTGTATAACTAATGTTGCCATAATAAGGCGGCGGCATGTTCGTCCACTTCCCAGAGCAGTTGTAGCTGCGCTGAGCTCCAGAATGAATGGTGTTGAAAAGCCTAAATTGCTGCTCTCTATTTAATTAATTGCTAACAAGCTTAGCGGAGCGCAAATTGCGTAAATGTGAGTTTTTTAGCTGCTGCTGCTGCTGCTGCTGCTGCTGACGCTGGACCTGTGGACTTGCATCGCCCGGCCCCAGCCCCGGCTCTGCCTGGCCCGCAGTCGGCTGTGGCAGTTGAGAAATGCGCTACTAATTGCAAAGCTTGTTGCTGGTGCTGGTGCCGATGTTGCTGTCGGCGATAAAAATTGTGTTCAACATTTTTCGAGTTTCAACTGCAATGCGACACGGCTTTGGTGAGAGATTTTATTGAATCTTTTTTTGTTGTTTTCCATCAATGAAAAATGAGTTGTGACAGCAATTATCATGAAAGCGACAAGCAATAATTTTCGCTGAAAGTTGTTTTCAAGGTGAAAAATAAATGTACGCGTATTTTACAAACATTTTTAAAGTTATCCAACTTTTATTTTGTCATATCCTGCTGCAGAGGCTCTCAGGGAGTTCGAGTAATTGTATGCAAATTGGAGCAAAATGGTCCCGGGCATTCGTTTGCGAGTGTACTAATGAGAGGTGCCTTAAGGGAGACTACTGTGAATTCTACGGATACATTTATAAAGGTGCTGTGAAGTCAAATAAGAAGTATCCTAGTCCAGTGGACGTGGAGTCGTGAGTTCTTGGGGTTCTTAGGGTTACAATTGTGTCCATGGAAATGCTTCTTTCCTATTCAAAAATTATTTCTCATCGAATTGAATGCCTGTGTTATTAGTAAATATTTCTCTTATCCCGGTATTGTATGGTATTCTATGGTCTCTTAGGTATTGAATGGTATTCTAAGGTATAATACATAAATATTATATAAATAGATATAAATAAATAAATAAATATTGTGATGCATTTATTATATAATAAAAAATAAGAAGCAGCTGCTTTCGATTGAGTGCTTTTTACCTATTCTTAGTGTATTCATTCCCCGTTATTTGACTACTAGCAATCCTTGCCAAACGGTATCTGCCAAAAGAAATCTCTGCCTTGCAACGACTTTCCTCACGCCTGAGCAAACGAAGGCTTCTTACTGCATACCCATAATTATAATACGCGTATCCTATTGCATTGGTGGCATGCGTTTGTACAGCTACGTTCAAATTACGGTGCTTTTTTATGAACAGCAACGGGATTATTTTGACGCATGCTCCTTGACACGCGCACAACATTCCGCTACTTGGTTTGTCTGAAGTTTCAATTGCTGTACGCCTCTCAACACGGAACGCGTTTTGTCTGTCTCTCCCAAAAAATCGGTGACATACGCTGGAACACCCAAATTATTCATAGCACCTGCCCAGCTATGCGGTACACAGAAGAGTTGCTACTATACCCAGTGCTGGAATCAAGCAGCTACTACTCGCATTATCATTATGATTATTATTGCTACGCGCATTCGAAAAGGGGTTGTGAATTCCTTCAGATACGCGGCACTAATCGTCATGGGCAGCACTGGAATTTGAAATTAGAGATTTCGGTCGACTGTGTGCTGGTTGTGTTATCAAAGCAGGGAAAGGGTGACAAATGCAACCAAAGGGCATCTGTTTCTTTAATTTTCTATTGTTAGGCAAAGGGCACAGAGGAAGTAACCAAGCGCAGCTGTTTTTCCCTCGAATAAGGTGTCCTTTATAAAATGTAAAATTGTGTATGTAATTTTAGGGAATTTGTGATACATTTCTAGGAGATTCCTGCATTCTTTTCGTTGTAAAATTTGCAACCGAAGGGGTATGGAAACAATTGAAGAGAAATACAGAAAAAAACAAAAATTTGCGAACTTTGATGATACCTAAAAAGATATATACACATATCAATATAGTACCCAATTCACAACTGCACCGAATTCTTTTTCTAGATTGGACAAAGTGCAAATAATTTATAATTAAAATTTTGGCGACCAATCTAGCTCAATCAAGTACGGTAGTACAATGAATAGAGATCAAGAATTACTTCCTTGCGAAAACTTTCTTCACTGACACTGCATCTGAATGAAAATGTCAGGTGCTTCTCGGCTATGGGAAGTATGGCAATCCAATCTAAAGTGTTTGTTATATATATGGAGGTAGCGGATAGTTGATAATTGAGAGGAAATGTCGCGTTAAACAGATGAGAGTCTGTAGTGACCGTCAGGCTGCACTGGAGACCCTAGAAAACGCATTAACCACTTCGAAAATTATCTAAGAATTTAAGTCAAGACTTAACTCCGTCGCCAACGTGGAACTTACTTGAACTTATTTGGGTTCCGGGATACTCTGGTATATGGGGGAACAATTAGCTGATAACCTACAAATTGTAGATTTGCGGATACTCCCAAGAGACCAGAGCCATTTATCGATTACAATAAAGTACTATTGTCAATTTGAGATATCGGTATAATAATGCTACCCTTGAGTAAAAAATGAAACACTGATGAAACTTCAATGATTGAATCAAGGGACACGTGAATAATACTCAGTTGCCTGCAAAACAACCAAGTGCTTCCTAGAGAGCCCGTACAAAAGAGTTGCAGATTTCCTTCTAACATCGGAGGAAAGATCTTCGGTCATAGGTTGGGGTAATTACGGCGCATAATTCAAGGGGCTATCATTTGGCAACCACAGGCATCATCGACAGTCCGAACCGCGTCTCCTGTTTGGAGGAAAAACAGGATGGCACAGAGCATTTTGTCTGCGCTTGTGCTGCCTGTGCCATAACGAGGAGGCCCATATTAGGATCAGGTGAGTTGGGAATGGAAAACGGACATTCCTTATCCCTTAACATACTTCTAATTTTAATAAAAGAGTCAAAGATGTTTGAAAAGGTGTAGCTTCCCTTTCACAATCCTTTATCTCTCCCTGCTTCCACATATTTCCAGGCTTATAGTACAATGGGCATCAATGCCTGAGTGCTTGGATACCTCTTTCTTCGGCAGTTCTGCGGCCTACCCCACTTCTATTCTATTGTATTCTATGATAAAAACAAGTACTCGAAGCACTCTATCTCTATCTTCTAAATATTTCCAGGCTTATTGTGCAATGGGCATCACTGCCTGAGTGCTTGGATGCTTCTATCTTCGGCGGTTCTCCGGCGTACCCCACCTATTCTATTGTATTCTATGATAAAAACAAGTACTCGAAGCACCATTGCTGGCAATAATAGCAATGCCATATGAGAGAAACAGACAACATGATCAATAACTTAAAGTCTCAGCGAGGACCACAATCGGAGGATCCATCGAATGTTCTCATTTAAATGTGGTCGTGTTTCTGTTTAGTCAGAAAGATTAAAGTGGCTTCATCGTTACTATTTTAAACATTTTGTAATAACTTTTCTATTCTATTTGTAGAATGGCACGAGAGATATTTGTATTTAAAATGATTAATTAATTGTTGCTCATGTAGATGAGTGGCATGATAAAATTGTAACATCAATATTAACAGACCACAGCAACACCCAACTGTGCGGCAAGTGCCTATGTGGACCTTCAGTTCTCTACAGTTATGCCGCAAACTGCTTCCTTAATTGTAATTAATTACAGAGCAAATCCCTTAGCGCCAGCTTAAAGAAAATTTCATTAAAGGAGCCCAGATAAAGGCTGCCAAGAGAGGGTCACAAGTGCAGCTTGTCTGTGAGGCTGCGTAGTTGCGTTATCCTGCGGCGAAATTATGCAAAGCAAATATCCCTCAACTGTGTTCTTATGAACTGTTTGATTGATTATCAAATATTTTGATCTTATTCTCAACAACAAAAGATACTGATAAATAAAAACAAAATCAACACGATCGAACCTGACTAATGAATCGGCGGTCTTACAAATGAGACCCGAACAGCATGGGCTCTTTATGAGGTTTTTTGACAGGAGCGCGAATATTTCAGTTTTGGTTTATCAACAAAAAAAGAAACAATTTTAATTATTTAGTAAATAAATAAAAAGAAATATATTAAGTTTCTCAACGGGCTGCCCTCTCTCTCTCTCTCTCTCTCTCTCTCTCTATCTCTCTCTGTCGCTGTCCAGTGTCTTCTGCTGCAAGTACGCGTTCCTGCCCCGGCAATTAATCTAAATCCAATTACAATTACAATTACAATTACAAGAAATCAATACTGCGCCAAGGCGCGTAGGCCCCTGGTGCAGCTCGCATTTCTCAAGCGCACTAACAAGATGAACGAAGTGTCTAAATTGGTGTTGAACAATATTACCACAACCGCCAGTGGGCAAGGAAAGGCAGCAATTGTACATGCGCAGTGGTCGATGGTCAATGGCAAAACGCTAAATCGCTAAAATGGTAGGTAAATGCACGAATTGCTTTTGATTCTGTTGCTGGCTTCGGTTTTCGGTTGTTGCTGCGCGGCTCGGTGCAGCTTGGAGAGTGGATAAAAGTAAAAATAAAAGCAATTATTCTGCTTCAGGACAAAACGCAAATAAATTTTGTTGAACGTTTCGCTTTTGTTTCTCTCGTCTTTTTACCGCAAACTCATGTGGTGCACTGCGGCTGCGCTTGCGCCCGGCGTAGCACATTAAGAGTTAATATAATTTGTGTGTGTTTGCCTGCCAGCGACAGTGCTGCAAAATCACATTGGAAAAAGGTCGTATACTGAAAAATCCAATCGGATCTGTACCGGTTGATTCTTGTGTCTAAACCACGCGTTTTTGCCCCACTCTCACAATCGCAGCGATCAGACCACACTCATGATAAGCCGATCAGAATCGAACGCCCTTATTATTTACGTTGAAGCAATTAATTCGTCTTAATTCCTTTACAAGTGTCACTTGGAAACACAACGCCACAGGCGCAAGTGTCCTTATAGCGGTTAAATTTGAAATTTTTGATAGCCAACACAAAGAATAGTAACACAACAAGAAAGGATTTAAGTCCATGGACACGAAAAAACACACGCACATAAACCCATACAGGGAGAAAATCGAAGATATTGATTTCTATTAAGGATAAAGTCAGTTAAATTTATGGCTTTGCTTAACGTCTCTATAGGACACACAGTGAGATGGCATTTTCGGTGCGCTCACGTATCCTTTCGTTGTTAATAAAGTGGTACTCGTTTTTAATAATTTCATATTTGTTTGGTCATGGCAGTTTTTGGAAATCCTCCTGAGGTTTTTCAGAGATTCCCTTCTATTCTTTTTGTTCAAATTTTTTTTTATTATTTTTTGCTGGTTACAAGTCAGCGTGTCATTTGCGGCTAATATCATATTTATGCCGGCATTTATGTCAGAATAATTGATTTGATTTTGTTATTTTGATAGTGAAGATAAGCACTGAGCTGAAGTAGGATTTATGGGGTTACACGCTGATTTCGGTCAGACATTCCTCCTTGTGGTAGAAGAGAAGGAACATTTGGAGCTGAATGTGACCAACTTGCTGGAATTACTCTTGTAAGTAAGAGGAGAGAATTATAAGTAAAAGATTAGTAAGTTTTGCACTTCATATTTATAATTAAAGCAGTTCAGATTTGTGCTGAGCTTTGTACATTTTTATACAGGACTAACAAAATATCGTGGCCGCACTTTTGAATTGTCACATGTATAGAACAACAATCCACCATTGATACTAAATATTAGAGTGGGCGGTCTAGTATCGATCCTCTTTCCAAAAATGACAAAAACATCGTCACATTAAGCTAGTCCCGGAAATTATAACTTTTATTCTCTTTGTCGAATCTTCCAAGTGTTCGTCCCCATTCCAACCCACTTCCAAATTGAAAGAACAATGTTTAAGATAACTTGCCAAATAACTATTGGCACTGTGAGACTTATGGTATTTCTGGTGGCCACCTAACATTGCTTTGATGTGGATTTTCTTACTGTTTATACAATAACTTTCTCTTATAACTCTCAAGAAGGGGCTTCCGTCATTGATTACGTTGAGCCTTGATTACCGGTAAAAATAGCTACAAATCTGATATGCTCATGAGTACATTTTTTTTACTAATAAAATAGTTTCCATCTCTTTATATCACAAAAAATTCTGCAGAAATCAAGGGCTGTGAAATTAACATCAATTGTTTTATGTACTTACTCTACCTTTCTTACACATTGTCTACGCATATAAGTCAAATATAGGAAATTTACAATTTTACTCCATATTCGCACCAGTTAAGAATGAATATTGTCCATTCCCTATTTTTCGACATACTGGGGATTAATAATATTCAGATCCAAATAAAAGGAGGTGTAAAATAGTTGCCATCTCTTTATATCTCAAAAGATTCTTCAGAAATCATGGACTGTGAAATTAACATCAATTGTGTTATCTACTTACTCTACTTTTCTTACACGTTGTCTACGCACATATGTCAAATATTCGGAAATCCACTATTTTATTGCATTCTCGCCACAGTTATGAATGAATATATTTCTTTCACTGCTTTTCGACATACTGGGGATTGATAACTTTCCGATCCAGATAAGAGGTGGTGTAGAGTAGTTTCCACCACTTTATATCTCAAAAGATTATTCGGAAATCATGTGCTGTGATTTTCACATGAATTATGTTATCTACTTACTCTACCTTTCCTACACGTTGTCTACACAAATATGTCAAATATAGGAAATTTACAATTTTACTCCATATTCGCACCAGTTATGAATGAATATCATCCTTTCACTGTTTTTCGACTTATTGGGGAATATTAATTCTCCAAATTTTTAAGTAATTCGTATAAGAAATTACAGCGTCTAACTTTCTGCCGAAGACACCATAAATCATTGGGGCAATTAAAATCAACACTTTTCCAAAGATGCAGCCCAAGGAGAACACGCCTTAAACTCTTTTTAATGCTTCTTCAAACAAACTAACAAATCAACAAACAAACGGAGAACTCGTTCACTCGTTCACAGCGCGATCGGAGCGGATGTTACAATTTTATTTCCACTTTGAAATCATTAAAATTACACGGCAGCGCTTAAAATGCAATTTATGCTGTTATCGAAAACCGTACCACAGCATTTCCACTGCTCCAGAGCCACTGTGACGGGAGTTAAATACGAAAAAAAGGAGTAAAAATCAGAAGAACAGAATTTAAATAGCGGCACGCAATTCGTATCCTTTTGGCAGCTGCGGCCCGCAGAGTGTAATTATGGCTACATGCCTGCGCTGATGTACACCAAATAAAATCATTAAAATTGTATCAGTGGCTATCAACACTTGTCCGCCGCTGTTGCATTTGTAGCATTTGTTGTTATTGTTGTATTTGTGGCTGTTGTAACATCGGCGGTAGCACGAAATTAAAAACAAATTTTATACATAAGTGTGTAAAAATGTAAATGATACTTCGATACCTCTGCAGCTCCTGTGCTGAAATCCTTTACACTTCCTGAACACTCCCAAAGAAATCGCATTCCGTGTTAGTATTTAAAGTGTTGTACGACACAGCAGCAAATTGAGTTGCGTGTGCTCTGTGCCAAAATGCGAACAACTCTTAAACACTGTCAGCCAAGTTCGTGCAACCGGTGCGCCGGGTATTCGCTCAATCGTTACTTTCAATCGGCGGCCTGAGAAGACCTGAGAACTGAAAATGACTCCTACACGTACTAAAGATGCACGCGAGCGCGCTAAAGAGAAGTGCAGCCAACGCCTGATAATTGCTTGCAGCGCATTTGGGTGGGCTTCCTTCCTTCCCGGCCATTGCCACATGCAGTAAGCAACTTGATACCGATTGTGCAGTTCGCATTTGCAAAATAACCGGCGCGCAACTCCATACTGGCCCGAGCAGTCCGAGCCAATTATGAAAATAAATAGCAATCAATTTATTAGAGATCGATTGCGCAAGCGCACACACACCACAGACAAGCGCACTAAAAACAACAACAAAAATATATGAAAGCGCGCAAAATTTGGCTCGCGGGCGCAATATGAAATTTGATATTTATTAGCCGCAAAAGGAAATTGTGCATTCGCTGCGTTCTGCTGGTGCTCCTACAGAGTTCCGGCGGTGCAACGACATGGTCGCCAGACGGGAGAGCAAATATCATTTTCCGTAAATGCTGCTCAGTGTCTTCTTTGCTAATTCCTTTAATAGTTGGCATTGATTTCGCTGGTATTGTTTGGGATATGCGAATATCTGCTCAAAAAATCCGGCTCTGAATCACCTCAGTGCGAAACAGTAGCTAATTTGTTATGCGCCATTACTGGCTCTGGCTGCAGTTGCGACTTGCTGCTAGGACCAGAGTCTAGTAAATGCTCACACACCTGGGAAAATCCTCGAACTGTATGCAACATTTTGCACGGGATTTTCCTCCGCTGCCTTAGCCAAAGGACTTCCAGGATAGTACATAAAATGTGACATTAATTTAGCCACGGTCAGTGCAGCGCATCAGTTTCGCAGTTCCCGAACGGTTGTTGAACTTTTGCACTACCGTGTCCTGACTTAGACTTAGTGTCGGCGACTGTGTAGGGAATTTTGCTTCGCTGTTGAGTACACAGCATGAGGTTACACTGACATACAAAACTCATACGACTGCAGTTATGGTGTGACCGTCATTCTTTGTTCAAGGGGCATGGCAAGTTCATTTACTTGTTTTCCAAACAATATGCTCTACATCTGTGCTCGTAGCTGCTGGGGTACCTGTAATGATCCTTACTTCTTTATCACACAATTAATCACGCTTACCTCGTCTGCATCGTCGGTTGTTTTCTTCGTTTTATTCTTACTCGCCACTTTATCTGGAGGCGACATTTTGATTGTGTTAACGGTTCCGTTCTGCGACCGTCTCGCTTCCTGTTTGGGCACTGCAATTTCCGCTGGATCTGGGTACTTGTGCAAAAATATTTACTAAATGGGCCGCTGATGAAAGAGGATTTGTTGGATGCGAATAAAATCTAAAAGAATGATATGAATTTTATTTTTTGAAGACATTCTTAACAACTCTGGAACGGAGATTAGTTTGCGCGTTCAGCTCAGAAGATCAAATTGGTCGAAGTTCATAATAAGAATAATAATAATAATAATAATAATAATTATAATAATAATAATTATGAATGTTCAGGGAGATAAGAGCAACTCTGCATTATGACTCATTCGAGATTGGCAAAGTTTTCAGTGATCTTTCATATTCTTATGTGAATCGAATCCATTCAATATCCTTTGACTCACTCCATAAGTAAGGTCCGTCCCTAGGCTATTTGCTTGTATGTTTGTATGTTACCATCTACTCTTAAGTCCCTTCAAAGTACTTCTATGCATCTAATGCAATCAATAGACTCTCGCTAAGAGGCATCACAAGGAAGGTGAATATGAAAGGACTAAAAAGCACAGAAATATTTGGTATTAATGGTGGTCGTGAAAAGAAAATATACAAGAGTAATGAAAAAAAACTCACTCAGAAGAAATAACACACTGCTCAAAGGACCAAAGGTCAATTTTGCTATTAAACATCAAAATTCCTAAAAAATTTCAGTTTTGTCAAGTCTATTCAGTTTTGGCTAAAAATAGTATTCTCATATGGCACGAGAGCGAGCTCCATTGGCCGTAACATGGTGATCCTTTCCATCCACGAAAAAATACGACCCCATCACACATCTGGGATGAAATCCACAGCACAAGGACAACGCCTATTTTGAGTATTTCCAACCTCATTAAGCTGAAAATGAGCTTCATTGCTGAAGATTGATGATCGATGAAATTCAGGATGTTCTGCAAAGTTTTGCAGAGCCCAAGTTTCGGTGCTTCTAACAACTTCCATAAAGGGAAATAAGGATGAAGTTGATATTAAACTCCAGGTGGGAGTGAGTTTCCGTCTGTATTTAGTTCAGTAGGATTGATTTATCTAGTAACACTTTATCTAGAAACACTTTATAGAGCCAATGGCCTAGGAAATTCTGAAATGGATGGAGGAGCAGAGTAATGAATATTGGAGGAATTCCAGTTGTATTTCAAAACCATGTTATTCCAAATTTGAATTCAATAATCAAATTATGAAAACATTCACAACTTCAAATTCAGTAATATGGATTATTGGAAGAGTATTAGCCATCAATCGTTGTCTCCGCAAAATATTGAGAATTTTCTGGCCCGATACGATCCCAAACACTGACCTGTGAAATCGCTGTAACCAGATATCAATGCGCCTGGAAATCCTGAAAAGGAAATGGGGCTGGCTCAGGTACATGTTAAGAAGAGCCCAAACCGACATCACCCGCAGAGCAATCGACTAGAACCTTCAAGGCAGCCGTCGCAGAGGCAGCCCATCACTGACCTGGAGGAGGAGTCTGGAAGCTGACGTATTCAAAACCAACAAAACCTGGAGGGAAATGAAAAGATTGGCGCATGACAGAGGGAAACGGAAGAACCTTGTTGCGGCCCTTTGCTCCACCGCGGAGCCATAGGACCATACATATATATATACGAGTATATATATATATATATATATATATATATATATATATATATATATATATATATATATATATATATATATATATATATATATATATATATATATATATATATATATATATATATATATATATATATATATATATATATATATATATATATATATATATATATATATATATATATATATATATATATATATATATATATATATATATATATATATATATATATATATATATATATATATATATATATATATATATATATATATATATATATATATATATATATATATATATATATATATATATATATATATATATATATATATATATATATTAGCCCGATAACTAAGGTAATAATTGTAATATTATTGTATTATAATCAATATTCGAATGGAATACACTATGGAATGGGTACTAAAGTTCTCGTATTACGGCTCTAATTGTTAGAGTCTCTCTTCTATATACTACTAAATATGGTTTAATGAACTAAGCATTTATTTGATGTGAGGAGTAAAATGGAAACATTTCCAGTACTAGGGAGCTCACGCTTACTCTTATAACACTGCGACGGTTGGGTTGGTTCTAAGAGTATTATCGAATGAGTACTAAAGTACTTGATTTAAGTTTCTTATTGTTATAGTATCTCTTCTATATATTACTTAATATGGTTTAGTGAACCAAGCTACGAGATGAACTAAGCATATATTTTATATAAGAAGTAAAAGTAGAGAAGTTTGCAGTACTAAGCCACTCAGGCTTGCAAGGACAATCCAGTATTCTAATACACTGGCATATTTGGGTTGGTTCTACGAATGTTATAGATGCGAGTACGAGTATATTGAAAATGATTTCATATGCCTGAACATCTTAAAAGATATTATTATCTCTTATAAAGCTACTCTTAAGCCTCGATATAACTAGAGACTAATTTGCATTAGTTTCTATTGCGTTTATTCCCTCACACTGCCACCGCTAATTGCCGCAATTTATGCGTCTAGTTTGTGAGACTATGGCTAGGGCGCTCATTGTTCGAATAATCTCGTACATTTTGCCATTTACTTTTTCTATAAACCTGCCCAGTACAAAGTCTTTAGCAGTGATCCCCATTCAAACCCCAACAGAGTCTGCGTTCAGTTTATGAATGAAATTGCGCACGCAACTTGAAACTTGAATTTCTCACAACTTCGCGTGCACTTTACTCGTAAAATAAGAAAAAATATTTACTGAAAAAATCGCAGCCAAGTGAACTGCGAAGTGAACTGCTCAAGTAGGATGTCGGGCGGTGCACGTCACGGCAGTCGCAGTGAGGAAATGGGAGATGTGTTTATTTGACAGTTTGTCGTTGCATTTATCGCTGTGCGATACAAGCTGAGCTCTTTTTATGCTTGCACCATCAAACAGCCACGAGGAAAGGAGGAATACTCGCAATATAAAGTGAAATAAAAAAAAGTAGCCACGTTTTTTGGTCGCTTTCATGGTTGGAGCTTAAATGCTGGGAAAAAATCTCATAAATGGTTTACATGTAAGTGAAAAATCTGAAAAACTCTGAACTCTGTATACACATATTCCTCCGTATACTGAGTGGCATCAATAAAAAGTCTACAGAACAGAGTCTTTTGAAGGATTACACGCACAAAGATCGATTTTGGTTTTGAATATTTTTCCGGGAAATTAAATCCTTTCAAATTTCCACTACGATTCGCTGCCATCAAATGTTGGATGCCTGTCTCTGTCAACAAAGCATTTGTGTGCATAACGCACAACAACAGCGCCAAACGTATAGCAGTTCGAGAGTCCTTCAATGTTGCAGCATTATTAGGCAAATAAAGGTAACAAAGCGCGGTTCGAAGCACTCATACCGCATGCCAAATAGAATAACAAACAATGTGATGGAACGAGTAGTTTTCTGAGTGGCTGCAGTTACTTGCCAACCCGCACAATGAAATTGTTTGGTCATCCTGTAAAACGCTTAAGAGGATCCTTTTTCACGCTTGGCCATGCGACGTTTGTGCCATAATTGTAATCCTTTTAATGCAGAGTCCAAGGCTCAACAACGAGAAGCGGGTGCCTTATTTGCTTACATGCACGCAAAGGCACGCATGCAGATTGCTGCTGCAGGATTACGTGCACGTAGTTGCCTTTGCGTGCGCCGCATTTACCACTTTTGGCATGAAATCAATCTCACTCATGCTTAGCTGGTTAGGTGCTCGCTCGTTTGATGCGTCCATCGGATACTTTAGTGGTGTGACGTGACGTGCCGTGCTGTGGCAGTGGCTG
Organism: Clusia tigrina; assembly: GCA_920105625.2. Lineage (NCBI taxonomy): Eukaryota > Metazoa > Arthropoda > Insecta > Diptera > Clusiidae > Clusia > Clusia tigrina. Next base: position 181,175,626 of record OV050033.1, read on the forward strand.
AGGTTGTGGTTGTCTGCCGACAAAGCAAATCAAATTCGATTATTCAAATTGCTGGCAAGTACGAGTACTAGTATCCTTAAACAAAATTATTATTCCTCTTTGGCTGTTGGCCTCGCGCTGCTCCACGTTTTGTTGATTTTGTTCGGCTCTGCGAAAGCAATTTGCTGCACTTGCGCTACTGCAACACTTTGTAAAATTTAATTCTCGTCTTTTTACAGTTCCTGCCACGAGAACCGCAAAAGCACGCAGTCAGCTCTCCGGCGGTGCCGTATGGTCTTCATTGGCAGGATTTGCTTCGTGTATTTAAAGCGTTTCGCTATGGTGTCGGAGCGATTGCGCTTGCGCGGGCGATTTAAGCGTGCGCACTCAATGCAAATATGTAATTTTTGCATAAATTGGTGCTGAGTGCGTCCGCACAGTGCACTGCGGAGCTAAGTTTGTGTTCTTACTCGTCATAAATCATCTGAAGTAGCACTTTAAGGTTTATTGAGATAAGCGCCAAAAGTGCGAGGCGGACAGTGGAGCGAAATTACCTCAAATAAACTCGGAATAATTTTTAAAAATTTTTTACAGGAAATTGTCAACAGAAACTAATATTTTATGTAAATAAATTTTCTATGGAATTTATGTTTAAATTTGTGTTTTTTTTTATAGAAATAAATAATTTTTTCTGTCAGAAGAATCCTTATTTAACAAATATTTTCATGTTTCAAATACATTTATTTATAATAATAAAAATCTATTATCAATTATTAAATAGTTGATATCTCCTTCGAGGTCAAAGTCCTTGATGATGTCAACCATGGGATTTTTCTCAAGAATATTAGGATGGCTTTTCAATCCAATTTTATATTTTGTTGAGAATTTGGCGACTTTATCTTTAACGAGGGCGATTTCCAGCTCTGTGTGTAACTTGCTGTTTTTGCAATACCATGGTGCTCTAGTTATAGTGGGAAGAGTTCGTGAATGAGATCCTTGAAGTAGTTCAATACTAATAGTTCTCGCCGATCCCCATAATTGTGTCCCTTAGGTCCAAATCGGCTTTCTGATTGCCTTGTATATAATGCTTTTATTTCCTAGGCTGCGTGTTGATGCTTTATGAAGGAGCCACTGCAGTTTAACTGTCATTTGTTTAAATTGAAGTTTCTTGGCTTCGATATGATGTCTCCTAATCAAACTCTTATGCAAGTAGAGTCCTAAATATTTGACATGGAAATTTTTTTTGAGGAAATTTTATATTCTTTAAAGGGGGCATGACTCTTGTAAGATCTTGTAAGAGTAAAAGTGGCATGGCAGCTTCTTGTCTCACTTATTGGTAATCGCCAATTAGTTCTATTCTAGGTCCATGCTTAATTTTTGGATTGCTTCTTTAGGACTAGAGTTAGAGCTGAATATTGCTCTGTCGTCGACAAAAGTTGAACTTGTTTGGATTATGCCAATTGGCAAATAGGGTGTATAGAGCACATACAATAGAGGGCCCAGCGTGCTTCCCTGTGGTACTGCTCTAATGTGGTATGCAGCTTATTTCTTGATTTCTGCTCCAATGCTGAAGTTACTTTATATGCAGCTTATTTCTTGATTTCTGCTCTAAAGTTGAAGTCGCTAGTTATGAAACTTATTTCTTCATATCTGACCAAAATTATATATATTTCTGTTTATTTATTGCCACAATTACTTTTGGATCAGATGAACCTGTATTTAATTAATACTTATCTTTCCCGTACCAAACCAAATACGGTCTTTGGTTTTTTTAAATAATACTCATTTGAACTCATTCAAAGAATAGTTCAATTTCATTCAATGAATAGTTTAATTGATAATGAATTGTCTGCATTCAAGTATTCAGAGTAGTTTTTGTTGTCTTCCCCACGGTGCTTCCTGCATCTAGAACAATTTTGAACGGCCGCCTCTATCGCCAATCTACACCCCCTTATAAGAAGGCACACAGACTTACGCTGGCTCATCAGCTGCACGCGTTCTCATGCATATTTCGCGAGCTCCCAGCCAGCCAGTCAGCCAGCCAGCAAGTGAGTATGGCCTGTTATGCGCCAACGGGTAATTACAGTTCATGATTTATGACCGCAGCCGCATAAAGTTCTTGGCCTGCACTTGCCCTCAGATACACACTTACACGCACTCCGCAACCAGAACAAGAGAGCCGGCCACAAATTTATATGCCTCAGTAACAATCGATCAGTTTGGCTACGCCGCCCATTTGGCCGTTGGATGTACTCGTAGCTGCCTGCTACAACAACAACCTGCAGTGCCTACGCAGGCCGCGGCTCCCGCTCCTGCTGGAGGTGCTCCGCACTAGACCAGACGGAAACGCGCGTATTTAATGCATCATTTTGCACATTTATGCAAATAATTTTGACAAAAAACACGTGTTTTTAAGTATTTTCAAGTGCCTGCGCCGATTGCACATGCGCGCCTATATAGTGACATAAAATTTGTTTTATGCGCAAAATCCACATAATCCATCAAAGAAGATCTCAGACGTTGCGTACGTGTCTGCGAATTTCAATTGCGGATGAGCATTTCTGTTTCTCGCCTCAGCATGTGTTGAGGTGTCTTTGAAGTGTTTGCAGATTGTTGATGAACGTGTGCCAAATCGATGGCTTTGTCTCCTTCGTTCTCGGTGGCTACTTCGGAGTTGGGCTTCTCTTTTATTGATTAACACATTTTCATGGTGTGGAGTACGCACCTGGCACCTACAGAGCTACGAGACACAGATAGTAGTCTGGTTCAATATGCAGTTTATCACTTATCTACAAAAAGAGAAGCATGGCAGAGAAGAGTCTAAGAAAGTAGACGTGGAGACAAACATTTGACTTTGAGGAAGATATCAAACATAAATTTGTCTAAATATACATAAGGATACTTTCAAGATATTCATTTCTTCAGTAGAGAATAATAAGTTCTATAATTTGATATATGATATTGAAGATCTAACAGAAATAAAAAAATCCATTTAAAAAATTCGGCCCAAAATGAACTTTTCTTTGTATATCAATTGATTGATAAACAAGACGAAACCTTCAACTTCTTTTTCGTCATCTCGGAAAAACTCTCTTCATCCATAGTACATACTCACTCTTGACCTACTGTATAACAGTGTTATAAGGGGGTTGTAGCTCACCTGTTTATCAAAAATTCTTGAAGTGGCCACTGGCTTACATTTTGTTATAGTCGTGTCTACCTTGACAACGCGTCACCAACAAAATCAAGCAAGGTGAGCACTCCCTGCTCAGCAAATATATATTACGCTGGTACCTTAGCAACAGTGTTTGCTTCTGAAATTGTTGTGCCTCCTTTCAGAATTTCATCCAATATTAATAATAGGTTTGTATAATGACTACTCTATTTCAACCGACAAAATCAGTTAAAAGTGTTCATGGAAGCAGAAAGTTTTCTTAGCTTTAAACTGCTCGGAGCTATGTTCAATGAATTTGTAGAGTGGTTTGTATCAAAAACAATATATGTAGTCTATTGTCTTTGGTTTGTATGCCTTCATGGAGTGTTTGTTGATGTGCTTGTCCAATAATTAACGATGTAAATTAATTGTCTTTGGAGAGCCTGCGCTTCCTAAATTGTACCTTAGTCCCTGTACATATCGAAGCTGCTTTTTCCTCGACCAAGTTAAAGAAATTGTAATTATTTGATTATTTAAAGTTTTTTAATATTATTTTCTTTAAAGCATTTCCTCGTTTTACTTTTGTCAATTGCATATTTTTGGTTTGGAATAAACAGGAATAGAATAATTTAAGATCCATTCTCACAGAATTTATTTCGCTACAATGTAGACCTTTCAGTTACTGTGTCTTTGTCGTCATTGAGGTCCTCTACTATTTAATCGTAGATGAAGTCCTCGTCGCTTAAAGCCCGACTCGTCGGCTAGTACCCGACTCGAGCTCATATAAAATGGTATAACGTCCCCTTGTTTTTAAGTTTCCAAAAATAAATTTACCATTGTCATTGTTTCAGCGGCACATTACATAAACTACTCATCTCCTGAATCAAAGCAATGTACAAAATTACTTCTCAAGGATTGAAAATCCTTTTATTGTAACAGAGTAATCAGCTGATCTGTTCGATGAGTTTTTTGCTCAAAATTCCTTTATTCTGTTCCATAAAATTTTCAGAACTTGCTCTGCGCTACTCTACGCTGTTCCGTTCTGGACTTTTAGAACCCCTGCATCAAGACGTAACATCATGAAAGTCAAATGGGAGATTCAAACTACATATTTTTAATACCAGTTTCCAGAATATAGTTTCCTCATATTGGGTTTTTTATTATGATCTCTGCTTGAAACAATTGTTTTCTCATTAGATTTCTTATTTTGTTGCTGTGGATATTTATTTTCTTAATTTGCTATAAACACACCTGATATACAAGAATGATAGAGATCTTATCTGATATATACTCTAATACTTAATATACCGGAGTTACTAATGTATAATTCTACACAGTTCGTTTGAAGAAACAACAGACCATTTAAAATCTTCACCGTCTTCGGGGTTTGCTTTTGGGTCTGGAGCAGATTTTGTAAAGAAAACATGTCATTCATTTACAGAATAGTTGCGTCTAATATTGGAATTAAAAACAGTAGCAAAAGAAACATGGAAAAACAATATAACTGGAAATCTGCTTTATTTAATTGGGGTCTGGCGCTAGCCTAAATAAATACAAGCAAATCACCGTTTCCGCCCATGCAATGCAGCAATTTGCGAAACTATTTGTTTACCTTACACACTTTGGCTGCGTTCACTTAGTTAGGAACTGCCTTAATGAAGCGGCACTAAAACAAACCACAACTCTAGAACTTGGGCGAGGTGCTCGCTGCTGGCCCGAAGTGGCACACGCAGGCATCCTTCAAGTGTGCTGAAGTGAAGCCACTTCACAAAGATTTACCTTCATTTTCGGATTTTCAATTTCATTTGAACTCAAATTAAGTCCGAGCTGAAAAAACGTTAACTGACACAAGCACGCAAACACACACGCTCTCACACAAAAATACACACACACACACACAAACTCACATTTATACAAATGCACAGAAACACATCCAAAGATATACTGACATAAGCCAACAACATGCACATGAACCGCCGAATGAAAGTTATCACTTTGGGTACGCAACTTCATTTATCACACATTTTTATATGACAACTCCAAATACTCGTAACTCTGCCCCAGACGGAGGCCAGCGTAGCTCTCGGAAGCGCGTAAGCGCCAGCGAGCAAACTTTTAATCTGTCATATTTCCTTCGCTAATTGGAACATATTTTCTGCAACAGGACATAAAAGTACTTTGTTTGTGGCGGTGCAGTTCCTCGCCGCTTGCGAACTAAAGTTCATCGACTGCAATTTATGCATCCCGTGCCTTGATTAAGTTGTCATTTGGGCATGTCTTAATGCCTGTTTACGTATGAACTTGTGACATTTGGACATAATCGGAGAGGTCACTGAAATATTAACCACAGACGAGCCGGAGTGGCGCAGAATGCGGTAAAGTTGAAAAGTTTTTGCACTGACGTGCACTAAAATGACACTGCTTCGAGTATCTGGAAGAGTTTACTCTATAATGCGGTATAATTGTGGATGATACGAGTACATTGCATTAGAGAAATATGGGCTGAGGTTAGTGGAATTTTGGCTACTGTCGAACTGAAAACGTTTTGAGGGGCAGGGATTGCGGATTGAGAGATAGAGGTTAAGAAAATAGCACCGAAGGGAACAAGACTTGAAGAGAACAAAAACCCACAATCCTGGAAAAGGATTCGAGCCACTATGCTACTAAGTTGTTATATCCTTCTAATAGTATCTGAGTTCTATTTGCCTGTTAAAATGTGTAACAAACATATTTAAATAAACACCCACCAGAGAACGTGCTACTTTTCAGTTGAAACGTATCAGAAGACCCTGAAGGAAGTGATAAAATAATTTACAGTTAATAAGTTAGGTCTGCAAGCAACTAAAATTTAGAAGCAGAAAGGTAAGATCGGTCGAGCGGAGCACTACAAATACACTACATTCCTATGTGTTACACATATGCATTTATTTCTGAAACACCGTAGAACAGAATTATATTTGGTATGCTTCTTGGAGGATGATTTCATATAAAATTTCAGCGAATTGGGTCTTAAGTGTTCTAAGGACATATTTTCAACAATAAAAGCATATGATTAGTGGCCGTGCTAAGGGTCCGAACTACCGCATAAGCTGTACAGCTTAACTCTAAGTGGAACCTCCTCTGCAAATAAAAATTCAGTTCAATATCTGTGTTTGTTCTTTTCTGGGCTCTTTACAAGAAATATTTACAGACAGAGGACTGACCTGCATGGTTGAAATGATTTAGGCATAGTCCATACCTGCCCAGGGCAATATACAGGCTGCATATTCTATAAAAGTCACAAGCTAAAGTCACAAAGTTAAGAAAAAATAATTGAGAGCCATAAAACCCAGTGCAATGTTGACCTGGCAGTTGCAGTATGTATGCTCCTGGACAATCCACGTCACCAGAATAAGGCGTACGTAGGATTTCCTAAGGATTTATGGCACCGCTCTAAGCTCACAGATCTGCATTCAGCAAACTGAAGCGTTTTATTGCTGAGACTATTCTCCTAGCATCTCAAGGATACAATTTTCCGCGTATAAAACTTCGGTTAATTTCTTGGCAGAGCCTGCGCATGTTATACAAAAATATTTCCAGTGAAACTTCAGGTAAAAAAATTTAAAATTATTTTACAGCTTAGCAACAATTCGCCTGAAAGGAGTCTATGCGCTCACATAATTAACTTCTAAGCGTTGCTTATTGTTGTCAGTAGTATGCAAAGGGTTCTTTCCTTTGAAATTAACTTCTGCAGATTTCTCCCATATTTTCCGTACACATCCTGGCTTAGCAAACACTTCAATTTAAATGTTCCTAGACTGAGGTGTGTAATAAATATACCGCTACTTTCATATAGTATACCATTCCATATGCTGCCTAAGCGATTGCGAGGATGTTTATTTTGCTAAAATGTTGACAGCTCTGAGTGGCTGCAATTTGCGTTTCAGTTAACTGCGTTCAGAATTCACAGTTAGATCGCGCAGACAGACACTAAGTTGTGCTAGAAGTCCTCGCATGTGCGCCTTCCCTTTGATGCGACAAGTCAAGCGGAAAATTCTACGCTGCTAAATGCTTTAAGCAGTTTATAGCACCCGTGTGTGTAGCTTATTTATACAAGGATATCATATGGCATGCAATATCCTGTGAACATTTACTAAACAGGAAGTGAACTATGAAATAAAAAATAAAACATTTTAGTTGTCACCACGTTTCTCATCTCCACTGACGTGGTGTGCACAACGCAGAGCATCGGCTATAAAATTGTAAGTTTGAGCCCTTCAAAGAATCGAGTTCCGTATTTGGTGGGTATAGCGGATCACTGCAGGGAGCTTAAATGATTAACACTAAAAATAGGAATCATAATAAGGTGACTCCAAAGGAGTATAAGCAATCATTCAGAAGCAAACGTTTTTGAATAAATATTAAAGTAGAGAAGCAACAATGACTAACAACACTCTAAGACTAAGACTCTGGAGAAGGTTGAATATTAGGCGCCAGATTAATTTATTCAATACTTAAAGGATCTCTTCAGAAAGTAGAATGAATGAACACAAGCAACTGGTAGTTTAGTATGCGTTAAGATGCTTCTCTTTATATAATTAGAGATATGTTATATTTATAAACTCCAGTAAGGCATGTGACAAGATCAATCATTGGAATATGAACCCTATTTAATTAGATTCAGGGATCCGTTAATTCCTGAACCACCTAAAATTGAAAAAGTAGAAAACAAAAGGAGCTGCTACCAATTAATATCATCATAGATGGTCGTTGATAGTTCCTCAATGTAGTTGCTTCTTCGCTGCCTTTACAAACTCTTAACCACAAGGAAAATAGATAAGCTTGGTCCTGCACTCGTAAACTATTTAATTATATCAAATATTGACCTGGAATTCATGAATAAACACACACAATATTAATTTAACCATCAACGAGTACCTTAAAGTAGGCTCCTTCTGAAGCAATACGTTTAAGCACACAATTGACCCAGTCATCCATACTCTTCTTAAAGACCGATGCCGGGATGCCCTTTAGTTGCTTATTAAAATTTTCTTTTATGGCTTCGATCGGTCCAAAACGTGTTCCAGGAAGTAGCAATTTCAGCTTTGGCAACAGGAAGAAGTCACACGGAGCTAAATCTGGAGATTACCGAGGTTGTTCGATGATATTCGTTGAGTTTTAGTCAAAAATTCATTCATAATGATAACCATGTGTGACGGTGCATTGCCGTGATGTAAAAATCAAATGTTGTCCTTCCATAAAACTGGCCTCCTAAGACAAATACCCCCGCGCAAACGCTTCATAGTTGCGAAATAATGGTCCTTATTGACTACTTCACTTTGTGGAAGGAAATCTGAATGTGTCATACCACGATAATCAAAGAAAATAGCCAATATGACGTTGATTTTTGACCGACTTCGACGTGGACTTTTCGGTTTCGGCTCATGAAGTAATTTCCACCTAAACTCTCCCCGAGCATATTCTACATTCCCACTTACCTCGCCCGAGTACCTTCAGAGCTATTTGTATAATAAAATGTCTTGAGGAATCGCCTACAAAGAGATGCGAGAATGAAAAGTGAGTTTTTCATTGGCGTTACAAAAATTAAAAAACAATTATTCAGAGAAAAAAAAGTAATAAGAAAAAAATATAATATGAAAAGAAAATAAACACTTTCCATATTTCGTATGTCCCTGACCGTGAATTTCAGGATAATAAATCACGCTGCATTACAATACTTACTCCACATCTTGACACGCCAACTACAAAGCAAAATAATCAAAGCCAAGCAAAGCAAAGCAAAGTGAAGCAAGGAAAAGAAAAGACAGGAGCCTGCATGGCAATCCGTGCGCTGAGCTGGCTCCATTGTGTGGCACATTCACTGGCATTGTAATGCTAAAATGACAGTTTACAGCTCAATTCACAAAGAATGCCAACTGTCAAGGTACTAATGCTGGCTCCATACACACAAAGAGTACGAACAAATAAAGTGCGAGTGCAGCGAAGGATGCATGTGAAAATAGTAGGCAAGGATTAAGGCGCTATACAGCCAAAAGCATTACAAAGAGACTGCGGAATATAATAATACTCGTTGGTCTGGAAAAGAACTTTCACCTTCGTTCTCACTGCGGCAGGATTGACACACACCCTGGAGCGAGGGGAGGGGAGCTGACAATTTTTTGTTTATTGTTATAATTTCTTTTATATGCTGACGATGATATTCTCATTTGGTGTATTCCTTTTTTATGAAGTTGACAGCTTAATAGAATTTTCCATATACGCTGGAACTGCACTCGGTTGCCACTGACAATGTCCTGGAAACTGTGTGTTTATTTGTTTTGACAGGTTCAGAGCGCGGCAAACAAGCAGCAGCAAAGCATGTACGCGTCTATTGGAGTTACAGAGAAAGAGAACAGAATGTCAAATGAGTTTTGTTGTTGTTGCTGTGTTTTTGTTATCCTGGCCATATTGCTATGTAAGGACGTCTAAAGACATGCATCTACCGACATGGCTTAAAATAAGATTTCACTAATCTTATCGAATGCTAAACTCTGCCCTCATAAATCAATTTAAATTTGTTCAAATTATAGGCTTTTAGCGTGGTTTAAACAGTGTTAAATATGCGCAGATTGATGTGCTCCGCACGCTGATTAGCACGCAAATGCCGTGCTGCATCATTGCCAAAAATTTGCTTAACACCTTAGGCGGGCTGGGTTTGCTTTATGTTTCTGGCCGCTCGCACTGTCTCGAGATCATCCTCTGAATACGTTTAAGTGTTAATATTTATTTGAATTTCAATAAGGCACACATGTGGCACATGCTATGGTGGTGATGGTGGTGGTGTTGGACTCCTTCAATGCGTCGCATCCAAATCGTGTTGTCCATTAAAGTGCTAAAGGATTCGGTTTATGAGCAGCGGCTCTGGCCTTTCATCTTTTGTTTGGCCACATTAGAGGGAGCAGTAAACTCAATATTAGTGTTGGAATACACAAAGTGGGCGTTTTTAATTAAGCTTATGAATTATTGATATGTCCGACTTAATTATATGATAAACGTAAGAAAAACACGTAAACAAAATCAAACTATTATCCATAGGTGGGTATATTTTATGTGCTGCAAATGTCAATGCCTGCTTAAAGGCTTGATAGCTGATTAGTAAGCGGCGAGGAGGGAGGAATTCAATTCACTATATGTATATGAAGCCTCTATCAGTTGGTGTGATTGAATCTTTTTTGTCTTATCTTGGGTTCTTTGACCTGACTAAAAGATCTTTTATATATCAATTTGTTCTGATCTTGATTGAAAATGGCTCACTCCGCTGTAGTTGACGATGTAATGAGTTTCTACTCTTGTAACAAGGATGCTTAGAATTATTTTGAACTCGAGAATCTTACTTTTGTGGAGAAAATTTTATAATAGGTCATAAGGATTCCTGGTAGGGTTCATAGTTGGTCTGCTATAGCTTTCTGAGACATAAATCTACTTGGGGAAAAATTGGCTTTCTTTGAAGGGTCTCTGATGTGGATAAGTGGGGTATCCGAAATAGCTGTAAGATCTGTCAAAAAGTTGTCAATAATTCTCCTTGTGTCTCCATGCCATAACAGCATTTGCACCTACAGTGTGCACTTGTCAGTCAAGAAATTAGTATAGAAATACCCTCATAATAATTTTATAAATGTGTACAAAACAGCTTTTCTTCCTTCTGATCTTCTTTCTTCCTTTTGATCTTATTCCCACTTAGTTGATGACTTGTTACGGATCCTTATCTTTTCTTCACATTATTAATACTTATTTTTCAAAGACAAATATTTTATTTTACATTATTTTTTATACACATTATTCACATTTCCCCATAAGTAGTCCCTTCGTTTTACTGATTAGTTTTTGCTCCACACTACATCCAACAAAATCCGTCTGTGAATGCCGCCTCTTGCAGAGCTTATTATAAGCTGCACACCCTTCCCATTATCAGGTATGACAGTTTTAATAGTCAGTGTGAAACATTTGTCTTGGTCCTTGCTGCGTCCACAGATCAATTATAAATTACAAAGTGGTTCACACTTAGCCCTGCGCAGCATTAAAAAGACATTAAAGTGTTCTCACAATTGAAACTGTTGAGACCCGGCGCAATTACAAAATGCGCTCCTATATCGAGATATTTATCAACGCGTATCGCGTTGTACTGCCATCCGAGGTTATTTATGAGTTGCGCCCATTAATTTCATCACCAATTACGTAAGTATACGCGGGCAGCCAATGCGGTCGCAGTGCCAGCGACTCCTGGCAACTATGTGCATTTGTAACTCTAGCCACATCTCCGATAGCCACTCATTTGCTGCACACATTTCGCTGATGGCATTCCTTATTACAAAATATGCCATTTATCAGAATTTCGCTTCATAGTCAATTGATCTTAATTATGCAATGCGATCAAGTGCGCGAGTGGACTGAGTGTGCATGAGTGTGTGTGTTCGCCGAGCACTGCAAGCGCTGCAACAGAATCAAATGTCCGTATGCGGTACGCTGTCAATAAATTAATAATTACAGCGCTGCAAAACTACTACAACAACAACAACAACAACAGCGACAACAACAATATAACAACAATAACTGCAACAACAAGTGAAACACAAAATTCAAACGAAAGCAAAAAGGATTTTAAACAAATTTTCCCTCAACGAATGCAGCAAATGCAGCAAGCTCCAAACTGGATTCGGCTCCCATACCAAGTCGCGTGGTACTCGTACTCGTACTCACACGGCGCGGTTTGCATATATTCGTACGCCACACTCCATGCCCGGGCAGGGCACTTGCGCCGCATTGTGGCAACTCAGGCACACACAGACGCAGGCAGCGCGCGTCTCATCATCATTATCGTCATCAAGAGCCTCAGCCAGCGATCGCGACCGCAAACGCCACAGACACAGCTCCACAAGATGCTGAAATTCCTGCTACCAGCAGAGTAAAAATTTTCGTGATTGCACTGATTTTTAATGGTGCAGCTCAAAGCCATCATCACAGCCATCGTCAGCGCAACAGCGTCCCCCTGGTCCTGCCCCTCATCCCTCCACCCATTTAACATCGTGGTCTCTGACAACTTCTTTCGACTTGCAGTGCCTTTCCTTTGGGCTCTTAGTGGTCTTTCCTTGTCCGCGTTCGGTCGCGTTTGGCACTAGTTTTAAATCACGCTGATGTGACGTAGAAGCGTAGAAACTAGTTCAAGTCCTGTTTTGTCAATTCTTCTGTTGTCTGCCAATTTTCTATGCCCCGCTTGTCGAACAACTTCTGCCCGCGTGCTGGGACTTCGCTGGCATTAGAGGAGTGTGTTCATACTGGCGGCCTGCGAGTATTAATACGCTGTACATGCAAATTAGGACGCGGCTATTTTGGTCTGTGTTAGAATTCAAAGGCAGGCGATTTCTTCTCCCTTTTTTGTAATGCCTCTTCAATTTGTTCCTAAGGGCATATTAAGTTTGCATCAAGCAGCGTATGTGGCAGGCTAAGAACTCCCTATTTTGTGATGCTCGCCGGGTCCAGTAGAAAACAATTGTGGCAGACAGTTAAACATATTTTCAATAAAACTGGTTGCAAGTGTGGGGAACAACTTAAAAGTGTAGAAAAAACGCAAAATGTTGTTCCAACTTCAGAGTGTGTGAAAAGCGGAAAGTCATTCCAAAGGAACGCTAAGTTTATATAATAATATTTCAATCGTCCAGTGGCTCTCAGCTCCTCACTGTTTCAGTCTACTAGTCTGACACAGCCTCTCATGGCCTCTGCAAGTCTACTTATATGCATCTGCATCCCTGATTTTAGGGCAGAGTTGCAAACAATATTTCATCAGTTGAGGTATTTCTTGAACTGCCTGCTTATCAAATGAATCCAGCTTCCTTTTTGTTAAGGATAATAAATGTGGACTGAGCAAAATGCACTCGAAATTCATTTCTGGAGGCAGTCATTGGGTTCTTGATAATGATTCTGCAATTTGCAGTCACCTCTTTGCTTACAAAACTATAATCTTTGGGAAAAGAGATGTTCGTCTCTCTTAGTTTATAAAGTATGTGAAGGGGCCAAATTGAATTTAGACGTCCCTAAAGCCTGACCGCAATTCTACCGAAGTCTTTAAGAGATTGAATGTGTTTGTCTAGACAGCTGATTTTATAGATTTCTTAAAGGTATTTTAAACAATATTGGGGGGAATCATATTGAAGTTATAGGATTTGCCATAAATGTTGATTACAGATTCTTCCTTCTATAACAATAGTCTGCATTGAAATGTACACCAAGTTTTTCCAGTCTAAGCAATGCGTAAAATAATCCAAAACCAACTCCATTCATTCAACGCTTTTCCTCTGACACTCACTTGCTATAGATATATTTGCAAGTGACGCTATGAGGTAGACCCAAGGAAACAAGAGATCGGCCAGAAATATACTCTGTGTCATATTCTGTAAAGAAAAGCCGCTTCTTTGAGCCGAAGAAGGCTATAACACCATTTATATAGTAAGATGTGATATCAATGGACTATACAATTACCAGATTTCTATCCTCGACTGAGCCAGGACTTGACAATCATAAACAGTGTGTGCTACCATTCAATTATCCTCCACTTAAAGGTATCAAGGCCGCTTGAACAGACTGACACTAGTTGCCTATGCACGATTAATACCCGGAGCATACAATGATCATATAGACAGTCAACAAACCAATTTTATGGCTATATTGCTAAATACCTTGAAGTAGTTCTAAGGTACAAGTGCAAGAAGTTTCTTCAGTTGCTCCAGGGATAACTCTCAAATATGATGGACATTTATCCCTCTTCCTTTCCTGAATGAACGGCTTCGACGAGGACTATCCTGACCGGTAATAAGACTCACAGTCAAGTGCATCTCTCTAACAACATAGTGGCTAGTTTTTCTATTCCAATGACCCCAAATCCTGCGATGCTTTCGTATAGTGTCTTGTTACTTAATAAAACATGTCTTTATTGAGCATTCTGGCGCAAGTTTCTTGGAAAGCTTCACCCCTAAAGTGCCTTAAAAATGTCTAGAGATGATTCCATTCTTTAATCAATTTTGAATATTATCCTGAGAACTTATTTATTGCTTCTACAACTTTGTTTATACATATGTAAAATTACATATAAATACATATATAGAGAATTCCATTTGTACCAAAGGGAATGTTCGTTTAGTCATCGTTGGGTAGAGAAGGACATAATTATTTTTGTTGCTATATCAATTAAGTATTAATTAATTAAGTATTAGTAAGTATTAAGTTTCATTGCCCACTCAGTGACATTGACCGAAGGGTGTATTCAGACTCAGTACCACTGTAAGAAAACAAATTTAATGTATTTCGGGTCATTGTGTTTCCAGAGTCAGTGCAAACTTGTATATCGTTCCTCCTTGAATGCAGCGAGTTTCTCCATATCTATGAAAGTATGTTTCTGGTTCCATTTCGGCAGAGATCTTAACCATCACAGACTCTACAGTTGTACGTATTTGTATGTTTATGATGCAAAACTGGAGCCTTATGCTTACTTACCCGTAAGTCATCACCACCTGAAGAACTCCACCATAACTCCAATTGAATAAATTTCAAACAATTATCAGCATTGTTAGTTAATTTTTTCAACTACGGATGCAATATTCAAAATTTGCATCCATGTCTCCAGAAACCGCATCGCAGAGAACACACAAATTAGAATTAAACATTTCTCCCTCAATTACGCCAACCTTGGCTAACAAATAATTCCAAGTAGAACGAACGAGTCTGGTTAGAGTGGCGTATATTTTGAGAGCTAAACTTAAACACTAATTAACATGGCTTATAACTACTTATTGGAGACAAAAGTTATGCTGAAATATAAAAGGGTCAGAGTCTTTCGTTTACACTCTACACGGTAAGAAGTAAAATTGCTTAGAGTAAATTACAAAAAATCGCTTCAAATATTTGCAAATAAAGCACAAAGTAATGGAATCATGTACAAGTAATTTAACTAATTTGACTAGAAATCGAATGTATTTACAACTGAATTGTGCACTGCAAAGGCACTGGCGAAAATCCCTGATTTGCTTTGATACGCCGCGCTGCGTGATGGCACCAGGACCAGCTCCCACCGGCCACACTCACTGCTCCTGCCACAGCGATATGTAGTCGAGTATGTCCTCCTCGTCGGGCGGGCAGCAGTCCTCCTCATGCAGTTCGAAATTGTCGAATTTCAGCTGCAAGTGCGCCTCCACATGGGAGTGGTTGTTGCTGGCGGCGTGTTGCGGCGACAATTGCTGCTGCTGCTGCTGCGGCGGCTCGAAGGTGCCCGAATCGAAGGACATGTTGGAGTTGAAGGACGAGGTCGGCGAATAGCAGCTAGTGTCCAGTTGGGTCTGGCGGGGTGAGTACGAGTTCAGCGTCAGCGGCCCGAACAGAGTGGTAGGCAAGTGCTGCGGCTGCTGCTGCAATTGCTGCTGCTGTTGCTGCTGTTGCAGAGCACTGGTCGCATGCGCAAAGTACAACTGGGATGGTGGCGGTGAGCCGGCCGTGGAGCCGCTGCCGTACGAGCTGTTGCTGAGGGTGTCGCTGCTGCCGCAATTGCTGTTCAGATCGTCGATCAGGTCCTGCAGACGGCGTATGTACTCGACGGCAATGCGCAGCGTGTCCACTTTGCTGATTTTCTTCTGTGGGCCGCGGCCGCCGCCCTTGGTCAGGTCGGCTATGATGGTTTGCGGTATGTGCTGGCGCAGTCGGGCGTAGCTGTTGTTCACCTGCTTGACGCGATTGCGCTCCCGAGCGTTGCGCCGCTGCACGGAGTGGGTCTGATCGACGCCGTAGGGAACGTTGGTGGCGCGCGGCGTGTACTTGCGCGGTTTTCCGTCGCTGGTCGGCGCCGGTGCTATGTTTTGATACTTCAGCATTTTGGCGGCCGAGCAAATGGTGAGCGGCAGCAGATGAGCGCTCACGTTGCCGTTGGCATTGTAAACAGCACTTGACATGGTTTTTGTGATTTTCATCAGTTTTTTTCAATTCAACTTAGTTTTCAATTGTTTTCTTTTTCCGTTTGTCGTTTGTAATTTTGTCGCTGCACAGAAATGTTCACTTTGAGTTTGTTTTCAAGCTGAACTTGTTTCTACGACACCTTGCACGAGAATGAGTCCCTTCGTCCTAAACCTTTGCATTTTGTACTTTGGCGTGCGGTTGCTAAGGTTGCGATAGTCGCGCCGAGCGAGGAACGCACGCTAAATGAGCGAGTCTGCACGGAATATGAGTGCGCCGCCAATACCTGTGATCTTCCCAATACGCAGGTAAAAACTGAAACCATGGAGAATGACGCTACGTTGCAACCGCACGAGTGCCGCTCAAGGGTATTTTCAACCAAATGGAGAGAGCTAGCCGCCGCAAGAATGAGAGAGAGAGCAAAGGAAGAGGGGAGATCTTACTCTCACCAACTCTCTCGATCGGTGCTTATCAGTTGTCTGTCGCCAGTTGTGCGAGTACACATGCAGCAAATAAATCCTGCACTATCACTGCTCTGAGGAATTGCCCGGCTCTGACTGTTCCCGTTGCTCTGTGCTCTGTGCTCTGTTCCCTATGCAGTGTGGCCTGTTCTCAATCGCTCCCTGGCTGTTCTCAGTTTCCCCTGCCAACATAATCGCTCACAAATGCCAAGGTGCTTCATGTTCCTGCCAATGCAGTCCAGTGTTTGCTCGGCTCTGTGCGCCGCCGTACCTGGTCTTAGCTGGTCTGGCTTGGTGAGTCTCCAAGAAATCTCGTTTGTCTGTCGTTGTTGTTTTTGTTTTCAGATTTTATTTCACTCGTTAATTCACGAAGTTTTACGAACTTTTGTGTCTGGTCTGTCTGCATCAGCCTGTGCTACGCATGCGCGTGCCGCAGTGCTTTGTTAGGTTTTCAGGCTGAACTGTTTGTGGCACGTACGTGGAAGTGGGATTGCTTAGAAGTTTCTTGCCAAGGGTCTTTTTTTGTTCCAACTTATTATTACGGTACTTACATTAGAGCTTTGATTTACTAATACAGGCTCAAGTTCTTCCCAGTGCAAGCGCATGAGTCTCAACCGTTCATTTGTTTATTTTTTGTAAGTTTTTGATATGTTTTTTAAGTTGCTTTTTGGATATTTTTCCAGTACAAATTTTGTCAACTTTTTGAGCGGAAGCTAATGGGAATTAATCAAATTTGTGACCAGATTTTATGGACTCCTCCAGAGAGATGGAGGAGGATGAGTGATGAGTTGCAATACTATGGAAATGTCTAGTGACTGTGTTAGGTTCTGGAGTTCTGAGTTAGTATTTTTTGGTATTTTGAAGCATTTTGAATTTGGTTTATCATTACTTTTATTATTATTATAGCTGGACTGGGGAATAGCTACTGAGGCTTTCGACTCGGTGGTTTATCATGTACGATTATAGACCTGGCAAATGGTTGTGTACAACAATTTTAATTGAAACTGTCTTGATTATAGTTTACCAGAGGCCTCAGTTCAATGTGTTTTGTGTGCTAATAATAATGTCCTTTCTTTTCAAATTGTTTATCACAATTTTTTTTCTTCTAGTTTATTTTGCGGTATAGGAATTTATTTATTTATTTTAGGTAAACCTTTTCTGGTACTTACATCTTCTCATCACTTATGAAGGTAGCACATTATCTTCATCAGACATCTTTTTGACATACATACGAGTAATAGCTTAAGATCAATCTGCCTAGGAATTGAAACCCAAACTCTGTGTCAACACAGGAAGTTTTGAGTTTAAGGAAGACCAAGTTTATTGCTTTCAAGGCAGTTTATTTCAATACTATCTTTTCATGGCGTTTTGTGGAACTTGTGACATGAATTTAATGAATGGTAGACAGATTAATGAATGGTATAGATCGTTCATTTTCCAATAAATATATTCATTGTACTTTACTCATTGAAAATACTAACCAAAAAGCATGCTAAGCAAACCTCTCCTTTTTTCATTTCTTTTATTAAATAATATTGAATATTATCGCTCAAATCTTCAATGATGCCATCAACTTTTTTGTATTACTTTGAAATATTCTCCATCTATCTCTCTCCCTCCCTCTCTCCCTCTCTCTCCCTCCCTCTCTCTCTCTCTCTCTCTCTCTCTCTCTATTACCACATTAGCCAGTCCCCCGTGAATGCAATCAATAGTTGCCAAGCACGGTTTTTATGACTTCATTCATTCCCGGCACTTAACTGGGCCTGCGACTAAGCCCGAGACGGCGCAAATGACACCACGACTCACATGGGAGCTACTTTAAGCGTCCATAAATGATTTTTTACGATTTCAAAATTGTGTTTTTTAATTTCACAAAAACTTTTATTGTCAATTTTTACAAAGTAGTGCGAAATGCGTATGCGCCACTCTGAAAGTAGCCAGAAAGCGTGAGATACGAGTACGAGTCTCGAAAAAAATGAAACTGAAAGCCGCGAGCAAAACTTTTGAATATGCAAACGATTCGAAACGCTTTTAAAAACAATCAATTGCAGTTTAATGCAGTGGCCCGACGAAGGTGTTGCCACCTAGGTGGTGGTTTTATGCCTTCCCTGGCGCTGGCCATAGATGAGTGCGAGTGGAAGCGCTGTTATCAGCTGCCAGGCTAATAAACTGCAACATTGTGAGGATTCGGTTGGTCGGCGATTTGTTAATTAGCTTTTAATTAAAACTATCGCAGTGTGGCAACCTACTCATATTTTTCGTTATTTTGCTTTTTGTTGTTGTTGTAATTTTACGCTTATGGCATTTATAATTTCATTAAGATAACTCACAGGTTTGCGTGTAGTTATGCGCCATGCAACGGAATGGCATCATTGTCGGGTCGGATCTGCCCTGCCGCGGCCACTGGGCCGCAAAATATGCCGCACTGTGTTAATTAATTTAAAGCCTCTTCGAAATTGCTCTCGAGTAATTCAGCGCACGATCGCCCCTATTCATTAGCGCCAGCGCAACTTGCGCTGACATTCCATGTCAAGTCGTCCAGTCAAATGTCAGTGGTGCGCACGTCGGCATGTCCTGCAGCGACTGCGTCTGGCCTGAGCCGCTACGTCTGCACTTCGTGTAGGTGCTCGAGCAGCTACTTGGCTATTCCGCACCAGCGCCCAGAAGGTGTTCGAACAATTTCACTTATGCTTCTAATTAAATCTGGACCAGCATCATTGCAACTTCTTGCAGCAGTATTCCCTGAGGCTGCACCAAGCGAGCCTCCACTCAGGCATCACTATTTTGGGAATTGAGTTGCTTAATTGCGGTGGCATGCAGCGCTGTGTCCTCTGAAGGAGCATAAAAAACACAACCACGCAAAATTGGAATTTTGATGAGCTGTTTGCATGATAATGTTCGCAGTGCAGTGGTGGTTTGTTTGATCGACTGTGATTTGATGTCCTTTTGTGTGAGTTGTCTTTTCGCCAACTGCACTTCCGGCTGGATTGGCGCGCATTTCTGCATATTCATTTCGCTGCTCGCTGCACTGCAAAATGCCCATATTCGGTTCTACAAAATTCCAGGTGTCAGTTTTTCCTTTGATTGTTGGAAATTTAATCGATTTTTGTGCTCATAACCCGTGTCAATCTTCCCTTTCGTTTATAGTCTTCCTGCTCCTGACATTATGCACACATTTGTGAATCCTTTCGAGGTACTTTTACCTATTTTTCATACTGACAAAGCAAGCCGTCGTATACTTTTGCTGTTGTTGCTGTTGCTATTGGTATTGCTGCTGCCATCATTAACACTTTCTTTGTTGAGGTCCTTTTGGGTCTTTCAAGCATTTTTGCCTATTCAAATATTTAAATGTTCCGCCGCCACTGCGGTTTGACATTTGAAAGGCGAAACTCGCTTTCAACAAGCGCCCTTGCCACAACACCGAACAATGCCCGCTTTAGAAAGGACAATGACGCTGCTGTGCCGGCGACCTCTTGACTAAGCAAATATTCGCATGAACTATTTTCGAGTATTTTTTGCGCACATGGAAATAATTTTCAAAATGGGAGAATGGCGAACTTTGCATAAATTTACAGAATTAATGAAGCAGTTTTACAGAAGTTTTGCTGAAATTCCTTGCGCGTTCCTTTCATTACGGGCTCTTCCCGCCCGCCCCAACGCCTTTTGCAATTAAATAACAGTCATTACATTTCTTCTTACATGAAGCATAGTTCCGGACGCGTGCTAGCTACGCCGCTCAGTCGCTCCGTCGCTTGGTTGCCCCCTCATGTCACGCTTGTCCATTCCTTTGACAATTACAAGAACAAAAACAACCACTGCTCGAACTACTGCAGCATAAAACGACAGCAACTTGTTGTAGACCCTATAAAGCAAGTTGCAGCAGCAGCAACTCAAAACCGAAAGTAGTCAAATTTTAAATTAATGTTTATTGAAACAAGTTCAGGACCTGTGCTCAAGGAGCATATTATTTTAGGATACAAACAACAAAACAACACAAAAACCGTGTGCCGCTCGCTACTCTTGTTCTTGTAGCACTAGCAATGGTTGATTTTGTTATTGTAGTTGTTTTTAGTTCAACGCCACAGCGTTTCCTTTTGCTCTTAGTTAATATTTTAATTAAATGCAGACCAAGCTCAAAAGCGTAACTCACAAGTCGGCGGCGGCGTGCAGGGCCTGAACGTGCGACGATTGGCCGCTAGCGCAGAGCGGCAGCAACGGCGCGTGGCAGGTGTATTTACGGGATACGTGCGCGCGTACATATAAACAACAACAGGAGACAAACAAACGAATTAAAAACAGACACAAAAACCGAGATAAAAATGCAAGCGCAACGTTGCTAGGGGATGCATTTTAATAGGCCCCTTGTCAGTCACCGCTGGACAGGGGAAAATCCCAAAAACTTACGAGTACCCCCATAGTAGAATTGTGTGTAGCGGACCACGAGTACTGGAGTGCTGAGGGCGAGTGTAGTGAGCGCTGCACAAATTCTTGTAAATACTCGTACCAAGTTTAATTGTGCCAGAGGAGCACATTTGCAGCGTTCATTAACAGTCAAAGTCAAGGCTGCTGCTTCGCTTGCAATGTTGTTGGCGTTTTTTCCCCCGTTTCACTTTGATACAAAGTAACAAAAACCAACGCACTGATAACTGTCATTACCCCCAAGCCAAGCGAGAGCTCTGCAGGCTTCTAAATATCACTTTCTTTGTCTGATTGTTCGGTGCGTGAGTGTGTGTGTGTGTGTGTGTTTTGTGTTGTTTTTGTTTTCAATTTGAAATAAGAAACCCCTCCATTCAGTGGCACAGACCATTAGATGCGGTCAAGTTGGAAACATCTGCCCCTTTGTTTGATCGGCTTTGAAAGATTTTTCGTTTATGCGATACAGGCGAGGAGGCAGAGATAGAGACGGACACAGACAGAGTCAGAGTCAGAGTCAGAGTGTGCGTATGAGCAGATCGAAGCAGCCCTTACAAAAAACCTCTACTTTTCCATTGACCCCTGGACGCGCGTCTGTGGCGGACTGGGTTCCTGATTGATATTGTGGTCTGCTAAAGTTTGGCTTATATATTTTTTGCGAGTACACCAATACGGGTATGTGAAGTTTCGCGGGCCAGGTATAAGTCAAGCCAGAACCTTTGACGTAGTAAACTAGCAGACATTTGCACATTAATTTGTGAGGAAGTCGTCACAAAACTCAGCTAATTTGGACATTTGAACCCTATACAATCTATCATCCACTACAATTGGTTAGTTTTATGACTACTTATGAGTAGTTCTAGAAGTAGGCAACTGGAGTCCACAAAGATCAATCAGCCCAATTAGTGCCCTTTCGGCTCACTTTCTCAGAATTTTTCAGTTAGATTGGCTTTCAAACCACCCTGAAAGACATTTCCTAGTGTATTTGCCAATGAGATTTTAGAGTAATCCTCGATTCAATTTTTCACTATTATTCTCACTATTATTCCCAATGTATTGATCTGACCCATGCCGGAGTATATGAACTTCATTATTTTACTCTTTCTAAACATTGCAAATTCGACACTGGAACAGTGGCAGTAGGTAGGCGGGTTTGCTCAATTAGCAATAGTGCCCTCTTGTTGCTATGTCCTCTTGAGCCTAAAAAATGGCACTATACTTTTGTAATATTTACAACCAGCCGGAGTTGTTAACAAATTTGGATTGGTTTGAAAGTTCTAAACCCCAGACTCTCTAGAAAAGGACTTTTGAAATAGTTGAGTCTCAAGCGACCGAGGGCTGGGCACTCACAAAGAAACTGTATGAATGTTTCTTTCTGCTGTGGGTATTTACAGCTCCTGCAATGAGCGTTGAACGGAATGCCCATCTTTTCAGTGAGTGTGCCGATAGTCCAATGACCCCTGCAGACAGCTATAAAGTTGCTAATTGTGTCTGGAACAGTGGACAGTGGCCATCTTGTCAGTCTCAATCTCTCTGCCAAGATTCTGTGAGCGTAACTCAACCAGTGCTATGTTACGAATGCAGCTACATCCTGCAAACAGCATTCTGCATTGAAGAACAATATTCTGATTTGTTCTGAATTCAAGTTGGAATGGAATTGGAATGGAAAAACCAAGTTATTTATAGTAATATTTATGAAAATTTTATAACAAATATAATCGCTAAAGCCAGACTGTTAAGCGGCTTCATATTTTAAGAGATAGAGTACCTTATATAAAAGTGAAACTGTTGTAGTAATGAGAACACTGTCCGTAGTCCCTGTGCTACTTATTACTAAAAGGCTCGTGCAGCTTACTTGTAGTTTCGTTCGCATTTGAAACACCTTTTGTTCTGCTTAATCAGCAATTTATTTATTCGCTTTACTAATTTCCCCGTGAGCCCTTCGCAACTTTGCACTTGAACTTATTTACAGGAATTCTCAGCGTAACCCTGGCAGCACCCCCTCACACAAGCAATTAAAAGTAATCATAGTGACTCATGCCAGCAACACAATCTAAGTGGGTAGCGAAAGGCAGTGGACTGTGTCCTGCAGCGTAAAAACGGGAATCCTGAGACGACCATTTTCATTTACAATTTCAAACGTACAACACTGAAATGAAATGAAAGAACACCACCGGCAAAGCAAAGCCCATGAAAGGGTTCTCCTCTTTCGGTCGTAATTGAAACTTCCAATCCGCAAATGTCAATGACTTCTGGCATACTGGGAGCAAAAGGATTGATCAAGAAATACCGTAGCACATTTTATCGATCATTCCGTGGGGCAGACGGGAGTGTTATGCAATGTAACAACACGCCCAGCAACGTGCAAATACAAATGCCGGCGTCGAATGGGACCTTTTAACGAAAGCGAAATTATTTATTTGATTGCTCAATTTTGCACAGCCAGCCCCGTGACTTTATTTTGTGCTGCGGATCTCGCAGATCGTTTCATTTAAAAACGAATAAAATTTGTTACATTGTTTCGCAGACGATGACTCTCCACTGGGCGCTGGGCACTGTGATCAGCGCGCTGTTTGGAGGACTGCACTGAGTGGGTCTGCGGTTGATTGAATTTGTGCAGTACGAGTGGAACGAGCTCATCAACGCATTGTGCGGCCGCATTTATTGACTAACTTTTAATGAAATCGCCACATGCGGAATAATCCGTTTGATGTCCTGCTGCAGCGGCTGCAGAATGCGCTTACAATGTCTGCAGTGAGGCTCGAGAACTGGTGCAAAGCAAAACGGCGAGAGGGAAATTATAGGTATGAAAATTCTGCCAATTGGACATGCAATTTGGCTTAATGGCACTCACATACAAATTAAATTAAAATTATTTACTCATTCACTTGTTCTCCAAAACTGCAACTAGAGATGCTCCCAGCCGCTGTGGCAGAAGTTTAAAATTTCAATTCATAAGAACCGCACTACGGTACAGTGGGCATGGAGGCTGTTTCCGTTGGCTTCTTGGAATTCGTTATCCTTGACGAACTCAATGAATTCTAAATATTTACACAGGCCATCAATCAAGACCGAATAGTGACGTAGGTGTTAATTTGACCAAATTTGCTAATACAATTTCTGATTGATGTCTGGCAACTCTCCGCCCTCTCGCCTCCCGCTCTCTCTCACACTCTCACTCATATGTCTGCTTGAGCTGCGCTTTATGGCTACTAATTAACCCAAGAAGGTGTCTTATTACCTTCACACCTTCAAAAAGATAAAAAAAGAAGTGCGTTTCGGCGAGTAACCAAGACACGCTGCAAGTTATATTCACAACATGCCAATCTAATCCTATTAGTGCCAATTTTAAGCAGATTTACGCAGCAGCATGTTCCAATTAAGCGTCTAAAATGCCGAACGAGCCTCTTAAAAAACCATTAATCACTCGCTTAACTATGTTTTAAAGGTGCCAAAAAGTCAGCAAAACCCTTAACTGGAAGTTGTGTACAACACCAACAGCAACAGCAACAACGGGAACGACACCAACATCAGGCAGCAAATAAAACAAAGGCGTCAAAAGGATACTCTGGGAGTATCGGCGCGGCTGGGATGCCTTCACTGCCGGACTAGCATGCTGCCAAATTGTGGCAAAATCAGCACAAAAAGGTGCGAATTACTTCACACTTTTTGCTGATCTTGCTGCGGTTGTTCTTGTTGTTGTGTTTCTATGAAATTCACACCTTTCTGAACAGACACTCACACAGAAACTCACATGAGTTCTGTCGACGTTCGCACCAAAAAAAAGAAGGTGTACAAACTGCCAAAATATAATTTATTTTCTGCACTAAAATTCGCACGCCATGTCCACATGCGATGGCGCCTCAATGAGCCTGCCCCTGCGCTCACACCCAACACAATCTTTTGAATAGTTTTGCTGGCCGGGCAAATGTGGCATGCGCTTCGCAGTTTAAAGTGGCGCCGCAATTTGTGGTGAGGAGTGTTCGGTACACGAGTAGAAAGTTACGAAGCACTTTCGAAATTTTACAAATTTTTCTTTTATGATCGCAAATTACTCACATTTAAAAAGGCGATCTTCAGGTCAGAGTGAGGGAATGGTGTCAGTGGCTGCTTCTTTCCAGAGAAAGTGGCAAAACTCCAGAAATACTCGGGGAAACAATTAAGTCTGCGAATTGAGAGATGTCAGCTATTTGTGAGGATGTGAGTCATATCTATTTCTTAGTACACCCCTTGAACTGAACATATAAGCAAAGTGTCTGGTGACTAAGCAACAAGGTGCGCTTACTATAGACAATGAAGATGGAACAGGCGCTTTGTACTAAAAATCTGATGGAATTTAAACTGAAAACCGAGCATTTTCATAAGTTCTAAGCAGAGCTTGGCGGCTTTCGTTTGCCGTGACATTAAACCTGTATCCTGGCTTAGTAGCCACACTAATTTTGTATCGTTGAGAAAGTCTCAAGGATTATATTCTGCTTGAGCATGATTTGAAATCAAATTGTCCTGAAAAATCGATGCCAATTTGATCGAATCTGAACAACAGTGGTTAGGAATTTACAAGGATTTATTATTTCCAACATGATCCCTCCTGAAATTCAGTAACAAATTGACTTAATATTTTGAAGTGTCCTGTCTTGGAACCTGACAATTTTCTTTAATATCTCGTTTATTATATAAATAGATTTTCAACTGATATATATCTTTTATATATACACATATAATATACGTATTTCTGTCTTGGATGAAATATCATATTCACACAAAATTTCTCGACTGCAATCTTCCAAACTCGCCTCCACATATTTTGCATTTCAGCACAATTTCTGGAAATTCACACGCACTGCTGACCTGTTTCTCGTGTTTACACGGCACAGCAATCAAAAAGTTTAACTTTAACACGAATCGTAGAGCAAAAACATCAAACGCGGCACGCGGCTCATGCATACGCGACTCATGTTACACACACTGCCGGCTGAGGAAATGGTGCAGGGCCAGGACAATAGTGCAACCGGAGTGTTTACACATAAACACGGCATATCCTTGCAGTCTAGGTCTTTGTTTCTCGGTAAAGATCAAGTTCAATGCAAATAAGGAAAACGCAATGCAGCGAACCACAAATTCAGGAAGTTTGATTGTACCGCTGGGCGACTCTACGTCGCCAAATTCGTATCAGCGTGCCAATGCAGCAAGGATAAATCGCTGCTCGTTGCAAATAGGATAAATCACGCCTTGCACACGCCACACAAAGCGAGCGCATTAGCACAAATTGGCATTGGGCGGTGGCAAAGAAGCTCCAGAGGATTTTCCAGCATTTACATAAGCCGCAACACAACCCAAAGCAAGGGAAAAAGAAAGATCTTGGTGATAAGGATAATTTTGCGGTTGCTGCTTTGAATGGTCGCATTTGAGGCTATCAGTGTAGATAATCTGCAGGATAACATTTCTTTGTAAACAACGCACTGACCGGCGTTGTCTTGCGAGAATTTGCATAATTTGTTTACTTTTGTGGCATTACCGCCGTAGAGGCGTGCATCCTGAAATTGGATTTGCATTATCTACGAGCAAGGAAATGTTTGTATTTATATGAAAGTGATTATTTATTTATTCTATTTTACACCACAATGAATAACTTATATGTCTGCAAGGGCTTGGGAGTAGGAGTACTAGCAATTAAGGCTTAAGACTCGTAGAGAAAAGATTTGGAAAGCACGTCCTTTGCTCGATTCGTACCTACCACCCTGGATGACGTACTATAAAATTAAATAGTTAGTAATGCATTCAGTTGACTTTGATGCTGCAGACTTCTGAGTTCCACAAAAGGTTGAAAGAAATTTGAAAATCTGTGACTTTACCCTCCATAGCTCTACTATCTGCCCCTTTCATAGGTATATCCTATCGTCTAGAGTGGAGATCACTTGTCTGAAATCTTTCAGATCTCTTTCAACAGTTCTATTTTATTATACCACATATTCGTGAGTACGATTCCTGTCTAAATCCTCCTCTTCAAGTCGAAGGTCTTAGTTCCCTAGTACTCATTCCCCCAACACCTTGCAGAGGTAATTCATTATGGTTCAAGGTATTATAATAATAATATTACATTCTTCCCCACTTCTATTTTATTATAATCTATTATATTCTGGTCTAAGCGGGATCTAGAAGGACAATATTATAATAGTAAGATTATATTCTTCCCCACTTCTGTTATATTAGAGTATATTATATTCTCTTTTAAGAGGGATCTAGAAGCACAAGCAATCACCTTGGGAAACTGTTAAAAAAGCTCCGAATACTTTGTAACAACAGCGCTTTGAAATGTTCCTTGATTGTAGGCGTGGTTTTAGCAGTTTGCAGTAAAACTCCTGGGAACCTAAATTGAAGCAAAGAAGACTCTATTCATGCAGTTTTATGAAGGCCATATTATTAAAAAGGAGCAATCAGTTTAGTTAGAACTGCATCCAGGGCAGTATAACGCAGCCTATAAGCTCGTAAAGGCAATTGGGTCATCCACTGAAAATCACTTGTAAATATGTTTGCCTACTCGTATGTGGAATAAACCTGGTTCTGTGCAGAATTCACGGCCACTTCGTCACTTTAGCCAGCCTGATGGTGTTGCTGCACCATGGAAGCGCCGATTTCGGTAGTCATCTTCATAGCGAAATCAATTTCCCATTTAATTTCGTTTAATATCTTTCCCAATTAAACGTTTTCTGCCCGCTCCGATCGCTGCGCTCTGTGGTGGGATTGTTGGCCGACCACTCATAAACATTTGGAGTGTCTTCACATACGCGCACGCAGCTATGAGGGGCTTTTACGACGCGCCGAATGACTTAATTTTCAGGCTTGTGAACGTTTTTATACATTTACCGTTGGCAACTTTGTAAGCCCGCTGACGGCTTTAATGAGATAACGAGCGCCGTTTACGACCGCGCGATATGTGATTTTAATATGCGCTAAGAAATTTGCATTTAAGCAATAATGCAATTTTTTTTGTGAATGCATTTTTGAGCAGACGTAGCGAACGGTTTAACATCGCCCAGGAGAGAAAAAGGTAGCTGATTGGTACTAAACTACGGGTATTTAACAATGCTGTGGCGTGGCAGCGCAGCCAGGGCAGAGATCACAGGTGTAAAAATAAACTAGGCGTACATGTCACACTTGGGCTGCGCTCAGATGGATGCCATTCAAATGCGCCTCTTTGATATTCCCTCGTTTTGTTCGCCATGTGCCGGAGGAAAAAGGGTTCGCATGTTGCATTCTCGTGCTGCAGTTTCTCGAACTGAGACGTCATAATGCACGCGCGAACGCATCAAATTCCTGCAAAAGGTGCACTGCGATTTGCACATGTCGCTTGCATCCGCCTGCAGCAAATGCTCCGAGCTCAGCCTCGGAACGTGCACTTTTCAAATGGGTCGTGCTAATATTTGCCCAATACGAGACACACACACACACACACACTGACACATGTCTACGAAAGTAGATGTATTTGTGCCTGTTCATATGCGGAGGAGTGTTCTTCGGGAGCAGATGTGTTTCCATTCTGTATTTTTTTAATCTATTATTTTCTCCATTTGATATTTGATTCAAAATATAAAATTTCGATTTACGATTGGATTTTATTAAGGCACACAAATCGTAGATATTCGTATATATTCTTTTTTGGTTTATTTGTAATTTTTTTTTATTCGATACGAGTATTCACGCCGTAGGAAGTTGTTGGGGTATTTCCTAAGGACATGTGTAAATGCATGTTGTCTTATCACGGCGAAGACGACACAGAAGTTGGGTTGCGGTTGCATGTTTCTGGCCCGCAGTATTTGCCTGTTTGTGTTGAGCACGTACCTACACGCAGAACGGGCGCATTCTGTTTGTTCAGCTTTGTTTTTTGACTTTCCTCAAGTGGTGTTTTCTTTTATAGTTTATTTGCCTGGTTGACGCGTGCGGTGGTGAGCAGTATAGACTTGTTTGAAGGATGTGGCTCTATGCTGCAACTAGCTGTCCAGGAGGTTTTCATACCTGAGCAGAAAGCATTTGATCCAAGGGTATCAGCGGAGAGTCACACCCTTTTCATTACATTCAAACAAAATAACGCTGATAAATATTCCAATTTTATTCAAAAATTATAGGAACAATATTGGAGAAGGAAATTATAGGATTAAAGGACAGCTTGGATACTGCATTATATACGATATTACTAAATACGTTTTGGCAAATACAATAGAATTCATGAATAAACACACAAAATATTCATTTAACCATCAACATGTATTTTATCGGCTTCAGTAAAGGCTCCTTCTGAAGTAATGCACGTAGGACAATGATTAAACCAGTCATTATAGGCCGATGCTGGGATGACCTTTAGTTTCTTCTTGGAATTTCCTTTTACGGCTTCGATCGACTCAAAACGTGTTCCATGAAGTGGCAATCTCAGCTGTGGAAACAGGAAGAAGTCACACGGAGCCAAATCTGGGGAATACGGAGGCTTTTCGGTGATATTCATTGAGTTTTTAGTCAAAATAAATTAAGGGTCATTATTTAAAAGAAAGTAGATCGATACATGGGCCAGAAGACATCGTAATGCACATAAAAGCCTTTATATTTAATTGTCACACATGCCTGTAATAATAATAATCTTCACATAAGCCAAAATCACAGATAACTCCACTTTTGATTACAAGGTTTTATCGGTCAAGTATAGGTGCCAACCTGCACAATAGATCTCTTAAGTGGCGGTGTTCTTAAGTGGCCTGTTAATAATAGGTGTCATCACACTGGACTCCCGACTTCTTCACCTCCCCTCATCAGAGATCCTTCTATCAATTGAACCTACTTTATGTTAATAAATTATTCGTAACTAATTCTTATATAAATTTGTCCGAGAATTCAACCATGAATACTCCTTTACCGC
Source organism: Clusia tigrina (assembly GCA_920105625.2). Lineage (NCBI taxonomy): Eukaryota > Metazoa > Arthropoda > Insecta > Diptera > Clusiidae > Clusia > Clusia tigrina. The sequence continues at coordinate 181,205,507 of OV050033.1, forward strand.
AGCTAATGTTCTATCAGCTGAGCTGCTATCGCTTTAATATCAGCGCTAGTATTACTTGTATTTCCATTTCAATGCATCTATTTGTGATCTTTTTGATTATGAGGATTTGCTTCCATTGACATTACTTTATAGCTCACTGTCTCTATTCAATATTTGGAATTGCCTCTCCCTAGCTCAGTCATGTTGACTATACAAATCAGCTCTAGCATATACTGTCACACATCAGGATCGCCTTTATACATATATCTCAATTTATGTAGTGCTCTTGATGATACCTTGGACACCAGTGTCAATAAACATATATCAGCCCAGTAGATAAGGGGTTGGAAGTGGCTGCTTCCTCTGCGAAGATAGGGTAAATAATTTGGTAAGAATTTTACAATCAAAGCAAAGGAGCAGTCTTGGAGTCCCTAATCTCGGCATCGCTAACATTGTAGAGAGCAGGTCTGCAAATATATTTGTAGTCCCCAATTTTCCAGGTACCTCATATAACCGTCTTTAAACTAGTCTTTTCGCAACTCTGAAGGAAGTGCAGTTCGATTTACACACTGTTCTAATTTATCGTTTGTGTTTGTCACCTCGTTGTATCTTCGATGAAATTTGTTTCCTTGTCAGTGTTGTCACATTATGCTCCCTTCGTGCCATCTTTATGGTAACTACCTTCAATCTGGTATTTTCAACAAGTGATTTAAGGCAATAATATTTGTCTGGAAACAGCTTCCATTTACCTTCTTTACATTTCAACTTAAGTAGTGCGCCACTCTCGAGGAATTGAAGAGTTTAGAAGCATGGGTATCGATCGAACTAACGAAGAAAATTGTATTGTACGGATTCCAGTTTGTCATAATGATCAGGTCTCTGCCTCTCTCTCTCTCTTCACTTTCTCAAGAATTCCTTCAGGTCCTTTGGCTTAGCCTGTCATATTTCTTAGTATCACCTTTATTATTATTAATATTATTATAATTGTAGCATCACTTTATTTAGCCCCGTCCTAAACAGTTTTCAACATGGGATTGAATCACGCGACAGTTTTGAGATGGACAATCGACAACTCGCTCTGAGCAATTTTCAAAGATTTTCATCATGATGAACATTTTGATCAGTGGTCGCTCGGCTTGTTCGCTCTTCCATTATGCTATTTTCCACCCATATTGAGTCGTGCTTTCAAGACGTTGGTAAGGCATTTAAAGAACTGATTTCCTATTCATCGGAACGATAACTGTATTCAGCACCAACACTTTTTCGTCACAAATACCTGGAGAATAAAATGTTTAACTAACATGCAGATAAAATAAGAGTATCCAATAATTTGACAAGTATATTCACCGATTCTAGAGGTAACATGCCTTCACTTACTAGCAACAATTCTCCGCTTAGTACAACATTTCTTCTCTTACTAGAAAATAAGAAAATCTTCAAAATTACATTACGCTTCCTCATAATATATTTATGTAGAAAATGTATCTCTTCTGAAGTAAGGATCCCTTTCCTTCAAAGTAGTCCTCTGTCCCACGCCATTGTGTGCATTCGACACAATCTTTACTTATTCTTACGTGTACTTATTCTTACTTACACAATCTTTACTTATTCCTACGTGTTCCACTAAATGCTGCGATATAGAAAATCCGCATTCTCCTATTCTCCTATTCTCAACATTTATTACTTCACTCTACATCAGATGACAGGCCTTCATTATTGGATTAAATATATGGTGCAGAAGAGAATGTCCTTCCCTAAACATCCACACTGATGGAAACAGAGCTCTTGAATGGCGCTAAAACCATTGCAAATGTGTGCCAGGCACGTACGCCGTAATTTGTGCAAATAGTGCCGTAATTACAGCTCTGCATGGTCCAGTTGAAATTTGAAAGCAATTCATTAAAGCGGAACTACTGCCTACCACACCACGCTCACATTGCTGCACAGTTCTTTGGGAAGCAATTCCAGGAAAGGTCTCAACATGATTGCAGTAACATTAGAAGCAGCACAAGACACGGCAAATCTGCGTTAGAATTTGAAGAGAGAAAAACAATACAGAAGACAATGTCATTAACTCGCCAAACGTAAACACCTACAAATCGAGGCAGCAGACAAGCTCCGCAAAACCACGCCAAACTGCGAGGGCCACTTTGCTACTGGCACTGCCACTGCCTCAGCCGCAGCCACTATCGCCATTACCGCCACTGCAAGCGTGTCTATCTGTAGCAGATCATTTATTTAAAATTATTGCAACATCGATCACTGGTGTGCCGCATGCCAGCGCACTCATTTTATTATAGGGTTTACGAACCTGGCTGCGCGCACCACCACAGGACCATTTGCTGTACCGCTTGCGACCGGATGCTGTGCGTAGGCTAGCTCGGCTCAGCGTTTATTTATGGATCCTCAGTTCGGAGCAGTCAGTGCGGGCAACGTTCACCACGAGATCAATCGAAACGTTTGCATTTGATGTATTGTTTTTCGATCGTGAAGATTTCGATAATGCAAAAATTATGCCAAAGTGGTAAGTGTCATTAGACGATAAAGCGGAGATGTGCTTTTGCCAGGCTCTGGGCGCTGGGCTCTGGAATAAGGCACGTTCAAATATTAAGTTCAGCCCATGTGAGTCGGAGTAATTGTGTGCAATTTGTTGTAATTGAAAAGCCAGAAAGTGTCACCCCGTGGCTACCATTTCCGTGCTCCGGCATGGATCAAATTCTCGTCCATTGATGATATGCTCAACTGATACTGATCTGTGGTTGCCGTTGCCGTTGCTGTTACTGTGTCTGCTTCTGCTTCTACCCCTGCAATGATATGCAAATTCTTCGCTGGGTGGCGGCTGTGTTAATGCTTCTGTTTTAATATTAGGACTTAGCGGGAAAGTATGTCCTACAAGCGCTCTCTGCGCTTATCTTTCAGTCGATCAGTGCTGCTGATCGCGCTTCTTTGTTGCAACGCTGCCATTACATCACACAGCGAGCACGGTCATTTGCATATCAAATGCACTTGTGATAAGGTTAATGTGCGCTTCTTGTCGTCAGTGGCTGCGGTGTAATCGATCATTCGTGTTGGATGATTGTGATCTTTACTTGATAATCGATATGTGCGGTAGGCTGCGAGAGGCTTCCTGTGCCCAGCGGGCTGCTCATAATAATTTTGTATACATTTTTCAGAGACATCGGCACCATTCTGGGAAGCTTGCAATGGGAATTTTAAATTCGCATTGTTGTGTTTGTGCTTTTTTGCACAAAAATGAATATTCACATCCACAACTGAAAGGGAATTAAGTTGTACGGCATTAATTGACATTATCCTGCGAAGCACCGACATTAACATGACATAAGCTAATTTACGAAACACAGCATTTTCGGTTGGTTGCCCACGTCAGAGCGTAAACAATTCTGCTTTAGCAGCTGATAATCGATTAACATACCTGCTCATTGCTATCAATAGTGACGGAGTGAGTGGTAGAGAGTGAGGGGGAGAGAGAAGCGGAAAGGCTGGGAGACAGAGGAAAAAACATCTACAGCCAGTGCCACTGCCACTGCCACTGCCAATTGACTCTCCTTCAAAGACCCCCTCGAAAACTCTGTCGCTCTGTTATAAAGATCGTGATATATTACACTCGAACATTAGCAAATTATACGCTCAACAGCTTCCAATCAGTGGCTCAATATTGCTGCAGCACAACGAAAGGCGGCCACATTACTTGGCGTAAGCTGCCTCCACTTTGGTGGTAGAGCCGAGCCGCCAATCAAAAGGAACTCCCAGAATTTGGGGTTTGTCAAGAGGCCAACGAACAATTGCAAGCAACTTAATTTGCCGCACAATAAGTGAAACAATAGGGACTGCGGTGGGGACCGCCAAAAATCAAACAACAACAATAATACGGAGCAATAACAACAACAATAACCACAAAAAGGAGCTACGATCAAGTCCTACAGATTTGGTCAATTATTGTGTAGCGTTGTTGCAATAAATTCGTTTATCGCCCGAAAAATCGTTTTAAAAGATCGTTTTTTAAAGATTAAACGATTGCTCGGGTTCACGGCACACAAGTACGGGCCGAGTAGACCACTGTGTGTGTGTGTGTGTGTGTGTGTAGTCTGGATTTAAAGGACAAAATTAAATGCCGCAGCTTACAAATTGATTGAGTTATGTAATTGGCCGAGCTGTAACCAGAGCGCCGGTTGCGCCGTCTGAGATACTCGCAGTATGCGAGCACATTGCAGACTTAAATTGATTCTGTGCAGAAATATGGAGTGTTGTGCACTTGTTCGAGGCAGTTTCATGGCAGATTAAGTTATTATAACGATTTAATGAGAAAATGTTGAACAAAATTAAATAAGGCTTCCTTCTAAGAGCCTTGCCAATGGCAACTAATTTCAGAGAGAATCTTCACAATCAGGAAAAAAGAACTTCAATTCCGAAGACGCTTGTCTATGCAACACGACAGCCAGCAACAACAACGAATGGACAACAATAACACTCACACTTCAAAGAGTGTTCGTGCAACACATCAAGCGACCGAAGAAAGACTGACAGACAGACAGACAGACACCTTTCGAAATCACTTGGCATGATTGACTTATCAAAAGGATTTTTATTGCGCCTTAACCCCAAAAAAGAACACAACAAAAAATGAGAAAAGTGAAAAATAAATATAAAAACTAAGAAATGGAGGTGCTGAATGCGTTGCTTGCAACTGAATTATGCGCGCGCATTGTATGCACTTCGAATGACGTGACGCCAGTGCAGCTCGACGCACACACCGCACTTGCAGCATAATCGCCGTGTTTTATAAATTTACAACAAGCGACAAGTGCAAAATGCCAAAGCGAAACGCTGTGGCAGGCATGAAGCATGTGGCAGGGCGTGCACGGGGCACCGGGCTGCTGTGGCTTGGGAAGACGCAAGAGCGCTCTGGTGATTTATGATGTGGTCCGTGGGGATGTAGATCGTTGACTTTTAACAGCGTTGGCATTGATGCTCGGGAGTTGTTTTATGTCATTGGCAAAAGTCACTCTACTCCGTTGACATGAAATTCTGTGGAATTTCATAAGAGACCAAAAAAAAGTGCTTTGATTTTCAATTGAAGTATGGGGCGAGATAGAAGTGCGATAAGAGATCGAAATTTTCACAAACTTACTCTCTAAACGAGCAATGCCCAAGGCAAGAATGCCGTAAAACGCAGAAATTAGAGAAGAAGGACAAGATTTACAACAAAAGCCACACAAACGCGGAGTCCGGTTTGTTCTGAATAAAGAAAAAGGTGCGAAATTCTCAGAGAGCCACTGAAAGGGGCTCTACTAGTCTTCTTCTGTCTTTAACAGCTCTATGTCTTCTATGTATTAGGCTGTATTGACCCTTGTTTGATATTTAAAACATGAAACCGTGTTTATGAAACATGAAAATAATGTTTGCAATGGATTTGATACTCTTTTGACAAGATCAACTTTGTGCAAGATTGATTTTTACATAAGATTTCAGAGTGATAACTTCTCACGGGTTTAACACTGACTTCAAGAATGTTAAAATTCGATGACTATATAGGCAAAATTCTATATCTGTTGACAACAAAATCTACTATAACTGTAATCACAACTTCCGCCATTTACGAGTAGTAATTTATTGGCACCCTGGGAATCTTTCTTGTTTTCAGAAATCAAGGATATCTTGGTTGGATGCAATTTACATTTAGAGAAAAGGTCATAAAGGCACACGTGATGAGAATACTATGAAGAGAGGTCTTCTCTAGACTATTAGAAGTGGTTACTCCATAGTTTCGAAGAATGGTCATATATATTTTAGAATGACTAGGAGAATATTTAAAAAAACCAGATAACTATGTATCTTGCTCCTTCCTTTTGTTCTGATCTAGAGTTGAGCAATTATAGGTTTGTATGTCAAGAATTTTAAGGCTTAGAGCGGGTAGAGATCAGGTAGTTGGACACCATCCCACACATTTTTCGATAATCTTTATAGAAAATCGATATGTAGATCTGAATTTCGACATTCCTAAGTTCATCAAGTATGCGTTTAATTAGTTTCTTCGACACCACTGACTAACATTGATACAACATTGCCGAGCACAACTTCAGGGAGGCTCTCAAAAATCGATCAGTAACAGTGTCTAGTTGTGGAGTTACGGATTTCACTCAAATATATTTTCGGTGGAGGCTTTTGGGGTTTTATTAGTGACTTCCATCATTTAATCAACAATGTTCCCAACAATTTTGATGACAAATGCTACAGTGATATTGGTCGCAAATCTTAGTAAAATGTTTGAATCAGAAGGCCTCAAGAATTTTCCAGTAGCTGATCAAGAAAGAACTGTCCATTCTGATAAAAGCTTCCGTATCGTACGATACGATATTTGTAGTAATTCCTCCGATGATAATCTATGATGAAGTCATGAATGAATGAAATAAAGAGGGAAAATGTACCCCGACCAGTTTGATATATTGTACTCCTCCTGCACATACTTATTAAAGGTCTTCTATTAGTGCAACAGTTCTAAGGAAACTTAGCACTGAGTTGGGGTTCATTGCTCTAATGTCTCTGCCCTCGGGCCAGTAATGCCCCACATATTTCTTCCTACTGCGAGCTAAGGCTTTGCAGTTAATTAGAAGATGCTCTTGGTGTCCCCGTGCAGAATCTACACGTGTTTACTGGTGAGAGTCCCAGTTTCATGAGGTGGTTTCTTAAACGACAGTGGCCTGTGATGTGGTCTGTTGGAGTTCTTAAATTGTTTTTGCTTAACTGTAGACATAGAGCTGCACGTTTTGAGTCATATTCCCCAATCATGAGCTTGAATTGTCTAAGTTTTGGTAGTGAGGCTCAATAGCGTGATCTTTTGGATTTTTCCATCTCTTGGATTTTTGATTAAGTCATAATCAGACGCTTTTCTCTTCTCTCCTTTACTTCGTTCTGTATTTCTTACGATGTACTCGATGGATGTCTAATATTTCTGTGTGGTCCACATCAAGCTGAAACAATAGTGTATAGCGTTTGGTTTGATTTCCAAGTGATGTTAGAACAACTTCCATTTCTTACCTTTATTTCTGCCCCATGTGTGGTCTTTGTTTCAGATATGCAACGCACTTCCGTGCATTGCTACGTCATGATACAATTTAACTAACTGTTTCTTTACTAATAAACCCCCCCTAGAACAACTGCTGTTTAGCAGTTCCTTACATCGCTTAAGTCATCACCAGGTAGAGTGTCAAAATGTATACTCTGATGATGTTAGCTCTGTTAATCCTCCTACAATCGCGTTTTCCTCTACTTGATAAAAATGTAATTAAATGACACTTCGACAGTGTTGAAGATACCAGCAATCCCTGCTGTTGACCATTCTCATTTTTTGTTCAGTCCGAAATGAGAGTTCACTTTCTACCTTCCTTCATACACTACAACCATCGCAGAGGTTAACTGATGCTTCCTTCTTGCCAAACTCACAGGAATTCGTACCTCCTCAGCCAAAGACATTAGAACCACACACAAACAGATTTGGAGCTTGAAATCGATTTGGCGCACGCCCGTTGTGAGTGTGTCCGATTCTCTTGTTTGCCATTCTTATAGCTTTATTCGCAAGTTGATAGCCCTGAAAATAAAAAAGGACAAATATCAATCAAATGGCCTTCAGAGCATGGAAAAGGACATAACAAAGCAAGCATAAAAAGTATTGTGAGCACCTCGAGCTGACCAGGTGGCATTCAAAGAGCGCACAGTGACCTCAGGTTCGCTGTTTCTCAGACTTGCTGCCTGTCTGCATATCTGTCACGGGCAAAGCCCAGTGCTCCTAATAGTTTTTGTATACAGCACGCTCTTCCTACCGACAGAATAGTGGCAAAAAGGATGCCGTGACTAAATGCTGCTAAAACTGGCAGTAGCCGTGGTAGTGGCTGCGGTAGAGGCAGTAGCAGGATATTGCCAGTGCTAGTGGTGGTGGCCATTACGCTTGTTAGCCTCGGTTATGAATTTGTATAGTTTCGCATTTTTTGGGTGTGCTGAACGCGTGCGGTCGTTATTGTTTTAATTTTAGCCACTGGCGGAAAGGATCTAAGTGAATGTAGGCATGACCCTTTGCACATAATAAACTAATAAAATTTGAAAAAATGAGATCGTCTCCGACAGAGTTTTTGAACTATGCCGCCCAAATGCAAACCAAAAAATTTTATAATTATCTGGCACATAATATTTTTATAAACTTCCTTAATATGGTTAAATCTGCTGAAGCGGATCAGTGAGGCATTTGGGCAATTGCAACTGGGTCAAAATTAATCTGACCGCTTCATTTTATCAGCCGCCAAGGCGTGTGCCAGAGCCGCAACAAACCTTTGCGGAAGACTGCAGCAACTTAGTTGATGAAAAGAAAATAATTGCGCCCGCGCGCCAGCAATGTTGCCAGACTTTTATAGTATTTATACTGAAATATTAAGTTGGGATTATTGGCAGATGAGTGACTCATTGCTAGCTGAAGTCAGCTCCACTATGCTGGCATGTATTTAATCCAAGGAGGGAAGGATTCTTGTCTCGGTCACTTAATTCTAGATGTTTACTGAAGTTTCCCAAATATTTTCCCTTCCTCCATCTGGCAACTTTATTCACCAAGAGACGCGTTCAAAAAAAACTGAACACAATATTTAAACATGCAACCGCAACAGAAACCGCAGCGCAAAAGAAAGCTGTGGCCGGAGCGTTAAAAGGCATGCAACAAAAAGTGGAAGCTCAAGTGTGACTGCACCGCTTGGGGGCAGACAAACGGCGACAGTTCTGGCCAGGAGGCAGTGTGAGTGCTGCACTTGCGATGGAAGGCCAGTGACAGCTCCGTCTGCTCCGTCTTCTTGTGAGAGCTTTTGCGTGATACTCGTGTGGTGTCAGAAAGACAACGAAAAATTCACATGCAGACACCTTCCGCAGCAGCGAAGTCGAAGCGGCACGAACTGAAAACCTTCCAAAAACTTACTATGGAAAAAAGTGGATTTAATGCGTCACGCAAGCGCGTTACGTACGCACTCCGGCAGCGTCAATTGCACAGAGCAGCAAGTGCAGCAGCCACGTTCATTTTCTTTTTGTTGGGTAATAAAAGAAATAAGTAACACGTTTTGCGAGTGCTGAAAGCGTTTCAAGCTCCCGCGCAATTTGGGTTTCAGTTTCGCTTTTAGCGCTACAAGTGTGCATTTACGATAATGCTGGTGATGCTGGTGATACTGGTGATGCTGGTGATGATGATTATGCTGGATCTCGCTAACCATGAGCTGAGTGTATAAATAATAACTGCAGTGCAAGGTTCATGAATTCTGGACTGGTCTCTTTGCTGAGTGTTGACTTGCAATTGAACTTTACAATTAACTTTGCCGCGGTGATAATTAAGAGGATTTGATCATCATCATCGTTATCAAATATTCTGTATTTGGACTTGTGTGCTGAATATTTTTTAAATGTTCCTCCATTTGGAATTGATATTTTGTGCATTCTACAGAAAAACACTGCTCCAGATATGCATTAAAATCCAATTAACTCATCTGTGTTGCCCCGAAAACACGATCAGTTAAACTCTCATTACAGTTAACTACTCGGCCGATACGATCATGGCCTCAAATGTGGCCTAAAGCGCCGCCTTCGGCTAATCCAGGCTGAGCCGCTTAAGCGCAGTTCAAATAGTTCAACAGTGGCACAAGCAGCAGTCACAGAGGCAACCAGCGCTGACTCGCCGCTGCATTATCGTCGGGTTACGTGCAAGCGGCAAATAATGCCGTTGAACATTTTAATTAAAATGAAATTTCACTGCATTACGATTTGCATCGCGATCCGCAATCGACATATGAGGCGCAACACTTGCAACACCCAGTTCGGTTGCCGGCTACGCCAGTTTGCGGTTTAATGGAATACGCTGGCGCACTCGCCGCATTGCGAAATTGCATTAAGATGTGCCCAAGTGCAAGTGCAACTGCAACTGCAATGATCAATGATCGCTCGCACAAAGTGGCATACTGCAAGTGATCTTGATTGCGGCAACAACTTCTCACTTGTGTAGTACTCCGTGTCCGATGTGTTGCGGTGCCGAGTGCTGCGGTGTTGAACACGCGTTTAAGCGGTCTTTTAATATTTTTTTCTTCTCTTTTTTGGAGCCGCACAAATTACGTATGTAATAAGTTGTTACTTTAGATGTTGTAGGTAAGCAACCTCGCAGCCATGCATTATCTTTAACTGTCATCGATTGACATTGTCAAGCAGGTATTATTAATTGGCAGCGTAGTGGAATATGAAGTAAGCAGCGATGGAGCGATGGAGCGATTTTCTAGATGTACTCGTATACAGCAAATTTAATTTCTCCAAATGTCACTGAAATGTTGTGTCCAGGATACATGGTACCTTTACTATCTACGCAATGATAAGACTCTAGCTTAGTTAAGGAAGTATCGGAATATGCCATGAAAGTCTACGTGGTGTGGCTACTATCTACGCAATGTTAAGAGTCTGGATTAGTTAAGGAAGTATCGAAACAAGGCATGGAAAGTCTATGTGGTATCCCCGCTATCTGCTCAATGACAAGAGTTTAGCTTAGTAAAGGATGTATAGGAATCAGCCATGAAAAGTTTACGTGCTTCAAAAGTTATGCTTATCGAGAAGAGTTTGGCTTATTTAAGGATTTTTTTTGGAATCAGCTACGAGGTGTCTACAATCTACGCAATGTTAACAGTCTGGGTTAGTTAAGAAAGTATCGGAATAAGGCGTGGGAAGTCTACGTGGTATCCTCGCTATATGCTCAATGATAAGGGTCTAGGTTAGTTGAGGAAGTATTGGAATAAGCCATGAGAAGTCTACGTTGTACCCCTACTATCTGCGTAATTTTAACAGTCTGGCTTAGTTAAGGAAGTATGGAAATAAGGCATGAAAAGTGTACATGGTATCTCTACAATCGGCACAATGATAAATATGAGATTAGTTTTTGGAACAATCAATAGTAAAAAATATCTCTTAAGGGCAAAAGGTCATATCAGTAAGCTAAATCGCTTTTGCTGGATTCACGACGATATAATTCCGTTATCAAAGTACTCTTCGTATATGTTTTGCTCAGAAAATTTGTCAGATTTGAATGATTCAATCTCTGAAGGGCGATAAAAGCGTCCGACTCAGACTATAAAATATATCTATTAAAGTAAGTGCCGAAATAAATCGGAAAATTTGTCTTACAAAGAAAACTGGAATAAGTTCCAAAATAGTTGACTTTTCTAAAGTAAAATCTAAAGTAAGGACCCATTAGATGCAGATCACTAAGAGTTGCATTTAGACCAGAAGTGCTCATGAATCTGCGAGACCCTGCCATCCGATCCGAGCTATTTCTCCAAGTCCTAGAACGTATCAGCAACCTACAGAGCATACATCTATCTACTATTACTCAGAGGGTTCAGATACTCTCAGTACGCGTATGTGAACGGTGGAATAATAAAGACTACTTTAGACTGGGAGGTGGTGGGATGCATCCTTTTTCGATTCCATAATAACCAATTTGTTAGATATTGAAATACCATTATTTCTGAATCCTTTAATTGGCTACTACGGTGAACTGCGGGACAAACATTGAATTGCTGGTTGGAAGTAAGCAAACATATAATCAATTTTATAAATAGGAATTTTTTGATCTAATTGCTATTCTCTGGTATCAACCATCAGTGCAAAAATGCAGTTAAAGATCTTGCTTCAGTAATAGAATAGAATATAATAGAAGTGGGCTTGGCCAGAGGACCGCCGAAAAAGGAGGTCTCCAAGAACTCAGGCATTGATGCTCTGTAAGTTTAAAAAATATTTGGTGGAAGGGGAAGATAGAGGATTTGGAAAGGAAGTTACACCTTTTGAAACTTGTTTGACTCTTTTATGGATCTCAGAAGACTGTCCAGGAATAAGGAATGTACGTTGCCCAATCCCAAAACATCTGGCTGTAATATACGCCTCCTCGTTCTGGCAAAGTCAAGACCATCGCATAGAAAGTGGCCTGTGCCTTTCTGTTCTTCCTGCAGACAGGAGACGCAGTTCGGAATCTCAATGATTGCTTCAGTGATAAGAACACCCTAATTCGAGCTTCTGGTTAATTTGAGATTACTAAAGTAGCCCTATTATGTTATATAATTGAATAATAATGGTAACAATATTCGCATCCCACCGTCTCCATCGATTCTACATACAATCCCAAATATGAGAGTCCCATTACTCTTGACCCTGACATTACAGCCTTATACCCAATTAACCTGCTTCTAAACTGTAAATATTTCAGACTTCTCGGCTCGGCAACTGTTCGCTCTGCATTGAACTTGAACTTCACTTGCAGCATGTGTGGTACGCGTACTGGCATTATATTTTAAAAATTTCTTAATCGCCCAATGCAATCGATTCGTGATTGTCGGCAAGAGGCGAGCAATTTGCCTAAAAGCTTACTACGGGGCCAATTTGTTGAGCACGAACAGCGTTCAAATTTCCCATGCAGCAATTTGTACCGCTCGTAATTAAATTGGCGATTGGCATTTTTTGCGCAAATTCACAGCGCTGACATTGACACGAGGGCATTATCCCAGCACACGCCGTGCTGCATATGCCCCGACTGCGCAGGCACGACCCGTGAGCGTCGCCGTGTGTGCGTGTCATAGGCCCATTACGCATTTGGCCGCTTGCAGTGCACGCATTCACCGCTGTTGCAGTGTAAAGCGCCAATGGCATTGAGCCACTGAGTACTGGCGTATGGGCGACTTTTGGCGGCATCGAAAAATAGCCGCAGGCATGTTTTCGGCCGCAGCATTTTATGGCAGTCTCCGCTGCGGTTGTGAACAATTCCCATCAATGAAAACGAAAAGTGTCACTTATGGCATCTCGGCTCGGCAACTATGGCACCTACATAGTTGAGTGTAATTACAATCAATTAACCCCACTTGACAACGTTGTCGCGAGCGCTCTGTGGCTGGCTGCATGCGGCTTGCGGCTCCTACAAAGCCTTCCGCACGGAATTTTTTACTCTGCGAGTAATGACAACAAATTAGTAGACTGCGTAGTTAAGTGCTCAATGTTTCTAGTTTAAAACGAAATCCATTATTACGAGTAACAAGGACACTATTGCGCATTAAACGAAGCAACGGTAATCGCTTGGGTAATTTACTTAAAGTGTACAACAGATTGAACCATGATTACAGTGGTGGAAATGCGGTGATGATCTTCAATGCGTTTATTAATTTTTAAGGACTTTGTGTAGAATGCCATTTAATCATACTCTGAGACTCCAAATTGCAGTCAGTCTGGTTTCAAATATGCTGGAACAGAGAAGCAGTAAGTTTAAAATAACATCAAAAGAAGGATATCAAAGGTCTCTGAAAATTCTAACATCTTCTTAGTAGTTGTTTAAATAGACTGTAGAGCTAGAAAAGCCATTGAAACCATATGAGTACGCGCTTTCATCCTGGAATATAATTTCCAAATCTGTCGAAGGGTGGTGATAATAAACCATTCCTATGTTTCTCAATACTCGTGATGCATACATGGTGGAAGTAAAGAGGAAAGACAGCGTCATTTAGGTTAAGGCGTCATGCATATTAAACTCTCTGGAAATGAGTTTAACAATAGTGTCTTTCAGTGGAACTGATATAAATTAATAAAAATTTGTTAAGCTTTTTTTAATAGCTCCATCGTTAAAAATTCCAAAGTGAAAAAAAATAATTATTATCAGCTGAGTAATCGTCCAATAGTGCCAACCAAACGATTACCACTAACGCTAAACACATCACAGCTTGTTGACCTTCAGCACGAAGCTGACAATCGGACACAACAAAATGGAATAATACCGTAAGTTGACCTAAAGTGTTCACACTCATTTTGACTGTTCAATCCTTGACTCCTATTCACAACTTCGAGTTTATGTTTTAATTTGACATAACATTTCTGAGATTTTATGCGTCACAATATGACCTGAAAGATCTATTGTGATGCCTCTATTTTTTTAAAGGATGAGGATAGTCTCATCTATAGATCTACTGTCAGGGTAAGTTCCGACAAGAATTTCTGTATTTTGAAGAAATCAACTTAAGGAATCCTGCTCATATCTAAGACATATTCTCCAAAGCCCCTGGGCCTTTTGTATGTCAAAGGTCTGCAGTTTGTGATCAGATGCACTGAGGTTTCGTCACTTTCTCCTCACAATCTACAGATGGCTTCATATGATAGTTGAGTCTACTTGAAACGCCTGTGATGATTCTATGATTGAGGATAATGAAAATTTTTATCAGGAGTTCCAATTAGCAATGATATAAATAACAATCGCTTTTGTGGTAGCACGGACAGACATTATTTGTACAATGGAACAATCCTTTAATTCGAATTATGAGTTTCTATTTCGAATGCCTCAGTCTTTGTGCGTGAGAGGTGGATGTGTATAAGTACGATAATACCACTTCCTTTGGGTAAAAACGGACTCTCCCTGGGCTGCTCTGAAGGCACCATAGAGTTTGTTGCAAAATTATCGTTCTTACGCTTAAGTCAAAATCGAAAAGCAAGTCAATAGAGAGAAAACTATAAATAATATAGTGGAGATTTCTTTATGTTGTCGATAAAGTTCTGAACATAAATGGAACTTCAGTGATCCGTGATAAATAACAGTTCTAAGTACAATCAGCAAATATGCTTTCCTCTGCTTCCTCTGCTTCCTCTGAACGTCGCTTTTCCTGAAGGTCAAACAATCCAAACATTTAACCAAGTATTTTCTCTACCTTGCGTCCACAGGTGCTGCAAGTGACGCTGATGATGATGATATTCATCACACTGTATTTTTGGCACTTTCCTTCCCACCAAGAGAGCGACTCTGAAAAATTTAAAATTTTTTGTGATAATTTAGAAACAATTTGGTAATAATTGTTTTCATTCGAATGTCGTTACGTTTTTCTTCACAGCTCGATTAACCTCTGATAATGATCTCAAATTTCAATTGACGCCACCTTCATCGATTTTTAATGATTTGTTGACTGATGGATTTTCAGTTTCAATTGGCAATTTCATCAAACACGCTGAAGAATCCATGAAATTGACATACGAGCGCAATGATGAGATTGCGAGTATCAATTGTAATATTGTCAATTTGGATCTTATTCGCGTATCGATTGAAATGTGAGAAACAGGTTCGTATCTGTTCCATATCATAATTGCTCTTATTGTGTAACTTTGTAGTTTTGCACACTTCGCTTAATCAACTCTGCTCAATATCGCTTTCCAATTTAGGAGGATTACGTTATCAAAATATACAAATTGACTTATGATGTCGGAGATAATGGATTCCTTGCACCTAATTACTCCTGTGCCTTGAAGGCAGTGAACAGACACACCGGCACTATAAACATTCAAGCTTGGACAATGAAAGACTTAAAGAATATAACGGTGAGTCAAAAGGGGTCATCGAATTTTATTTTCCTAGTGAGTTTGTTTCGTTTTATTCTTCGTCCTAACAGATCCATATACAGCTGTTCAAGTTCTATTCACAATTTCGTCCCTACTTGCTGAATGTTACATTTAATTATTGCGACACCATGTCACACAAATTTTTTCCAAATTTTTATACGAACTTCCTTATGAGGGCGCTCCAGAACAAAACTAATGTTCTTCATGAGTGCCCTGTGCGCGTAAGTAGATATCCTCAAATAGTCTCAAGAAATTTATCAGTGGACTATTATACTACATCATTATAATATCATACTTATGTGTTGAACTTTATTTCACATTTTTAGGGCTACATCTATTTCAAAGATGTGGCGTTGGATGCTTCGAAGTTAAGGTTACCCATCGTCCTGGGAAAATATAAGCTTATTGTGGGACTTTATGAAGGAGAACCGATGAAGTTAATAGTTGAATTGGCTTACTTCGCTGATGCATACATTAAACCACCGCCCAGATACAGAGGCAAACCTAACGAGAAACCTGAATTAATTTAAATAATAAAATCTGTATAATAATCTCTATATATCAACAATAGTTCGAAGGGTATTCAAGTTCTAAGTACTGGAATGGTTTTTTGGAAATAAAAAACGGGGTAGAAAAATGCACGTGTTTTAATTTTTTCAAACTCACATTCCAAGAAATTTTGAATTGTTCATGCCTATAAAAATGTGGGATAATAGATTCTATATACAGTTACATTGTTACATTTGCCGGCTATAGTCGTCTAGTGGAAAGCATGCTAGACTCCAACTTGGAGGGCCTGGGTTCGAATCCTGGCCCTGGCATGTTGCTTTCTAAATCTGTTTCTTTTCGAGTCGCAAGCTTTACTTGCTAGCACTCATTCCCCCAACCCCTTGGAGACGCATTTAGTCATGGCGCAAGGTATAATAACAATAATAAAAATATATTGTTTAAAAATTCCTTGCTCACAAAACTAATCTTTCCAAGAAGTTGTTTCTTTAAAGAGTTTAAGTAAGCTCAAAATTGTGACTTATATTGTTAACTTACTTAACTGACCTCTATTTGCCAATTACTGAAACTGCAAATGGCGATGACGATTAATACGAGGGGTGTTACAAGTTCATAGCCGCCAGCACCCTCTTTTTGCTTCACAATCTTAACGAAAAATGCGAAATACCCTGTAAATCGAGGAACACTCTTCTGTTGGAACTATTATAATAGCAATGATTATGATTGGATACATATTCGGCATTACTTTGCTTTAATGACAGTTGCAATATTTGTCACAGATCAGTGGACCTGCGATATTTGCAAAATTTTTTTTTTTGCAAAAATAAAGCTGTGCTGATTTGTTCTATCATGACGAACTGTAACAGACCATTGGATATCAGAGCAGGAGGCGGTGCACAATTGTTGTCAGTGAAGAGCAACAGGCTACTTGGAAAATTGAAAAAGGATATTTCTCTCTCTTATTTCAACATATCGTAGCAGTTCAAAATGCACAGAGCATCGATTTTGGTGATATTCGTTTGTGTTTCAATTATACATCGAGCAAAATGTCAATTGCCGGTTAGTAAACTTTCCCTGTTGGAAATTACTGTTATTCCGACTATTCGGGACTGTGCTTAATCATTTCTACCCAATGTCATCTTCCAGGAGGGCTACGTAATAAAAATATACAAATTTTTTTGTGAAGTGCCAGACAACGAATATTTCGCAAATAATTACACGTGCAGATTGAAGGCAGTGGACAGGCATAAGGGCGTAGCCAACATACAAGGCTGGATAGTGAAGGATATCAGAAACTTGACGGTAATCACTAGAAGAGATTTGTGGGTGTAAAATGATTATCTGTAATTTTCATTCCCATTCAGATGCATCTTCAGTTGTTCAAGTACTATTCCCAATTTCGACCATTTTTGATGAATTTCACAGTGAACTTTTGTGACCTCATGTCTGGCAGTTACATACCCAGCTTTTATGGTAATTTATTCATACGAATGATGGAGAATAAGACGAACCTTTTTCGGAAGTGTCCACTTCGGGTAAGTGGCAATTTTAATGTCATTTATTCTGAAACAAATATAATAATTGACACCAGACAATTTTAGTCTAAGTGAAGGTTGGTGATTTCCTATCCCACAATTACATTATACAATTGAAAGTTTAAAATTCCATGGGGATAATGTTGAATGTTATGAAAAGAATTAGAATTAAATAATTAAGAAATATAAAAATATCCTTCATTTCTTTTGAAAAATATATGAGGTTTACAATTATAAACACAATTATATAAATTGCAATTTTGTTATTTACAATTACTTCTAAATTGTTCACTTGTTGAATTGTGTTGCACTAACGAACATTTGTCTTATGTGGCTCTTCTGTATTTTAATCTTTCATGTTTAGGACGACATTTATGTGCGTGGTATGTGGATGGATGCCAGGAGGATGAAGTTGCCAGTTCCTCTGGGGAGATACAAACTCACTATGCGCTACTTCGAAAACTATCCTAAGAAGTACTTGGGTGAAATATCCTTCTTCGCAGACAATTATATAAAATCTGAATCATGAAAGAATGCCACCAGAACTGAATTGGATTTTAAGTGATTAAGCGATTGAAGAGTTTATTTTAGAAGTTATTTTAATTATAGCGAAACAACAGTCAAGAATAAAAATTTGAAGAAGAATATATTTACAATTTTTTCATATCACACAAAGTCAACAAACCATGTTTCTAAAAGTTGTGGCAGAGTAAAGAACTGATGGAACTGATGTTTTTACATATAAAAACTGTTTCTTGCATTAGTTCCATAAAAATATTGCAGCATGATCAACTTACTCACATAAAACAGAGCGATTGTTTTAAAATTGGAATATTTAGTAGGCCTTATGTGAGTGTTCGGGGGGAGTGGGTCGCACTGAGGTATAATTCAGACAACATTTGGCAATTGGACTGTCTGGTCAGGAAAAAACCATTATTCACAGCTCAATTAATCTTCGATAATGATCTCAAATTTCAACTGACGCCAAATTCATGGATTTTTACTGATTTGTTGGCTAATGGAGTTCTAGTTTCAATTTGGCAATTCTATAAAGCATACGCTCGAAATCCATTAAATCCACGAATGAGTGCAATGCTGCGAGTAGAAGTATCACTTGCAATGATGTCAATTTGGATTTTATTTGTGTATCGATTAAAATGTGAGAAACGGGTTCGTATCTATTCCAGATCTTAATTGTTTGTATTGAGTAATTTACAGATTTTGCACACTTTTTCTTAATTCACTCTGCTCATTAACACTCCTAATCTAGGAGGAATACGTTATCAAAATATACAAATTGGCTTATGAATTCGGAGTTGATTGCACCAAATTACTCCTGTGCTTGGAAGGCAGTGAACAGACACAAGAGCATTGTAGCCATAAAAGCCTGGGCAGCCAGCGACTTAAAGAATATCGCGGTGAGTCTATCGCTTCGTCAATTGTATTTTTAGGATATATCTATTTCAAAGATGTGGGATTGGATGCTTCTAAGTTGAGATCCCTCATCATCCTTGGAAAATATAAGCTTACATTGGGATTTTACGAAGGACATCTTATGAAATGAAAAACTAAATTAGCTTACTTCGCTGAATCATATATTAAACCCCCACCCGCAACCAGAGACAATGAAACGAGAAACCTCAATGAAATTAAAGGACATTTTCTTCGTGTATAATAATAATAGATCGAATGACATTCTCTTTGTAGGTACGGGTATTAACTTTTGGAAATTACAAAATTTAAAGAAATCTCTGTTCGTGTCATTTTACCAAGAAAGAAATTTCGATCTGCGTTGCTATTTAATATCAAATTCGGATACATCTTTGAGAATAATAATAAGATAATCTTTAATATTAAATTGTTTTATTGTAAAATCTTTCAGCAGGTTTCACAGAAGTCTTCTTCCCACGAAATTATTTCTTCACTGCTTTTAAGTGAAGTCAGAATTATGACTTCTATTATGAGTCTGTTTGCCGACTACAGAACTGCAAGTGGCGATGAATACGATTGGGCTTATGAGTCCATACCCGCCAGCACCTTCATACTCGCTTGAAAATCCTAAAAAAGTGAATATACCCTGTACAGGTAGGACCACTTTTCTATTCCCACTATTATAATAAAAATGATTGTGATTGTATTACTTTGGTTTAATTATAGTTGAACATTTAACTAAATCGTCACAGTTCAATAAACATACGATAATTTAAGCGTTTTATTTGGAATAATAAAACGTTGCTGATGACATTCTCTCATTTGCGGCAGTGGATACTGAACTGATGGAGTTCGAATACGTCGTTCAATTTTAAGCCAGCAGGATTTTCAACCAGAGAATCGTAACAATTTATAATGCACAAAGAATCGTTCTTGGTGATATTCGTTTGTATTTTAATTGTCTACCGATCGAGTTGCCAATTGCCGGTTAGTCCCTATTGGAAACACAAATCTCTCGCGTTCGGTGTGTTCGGGGCTGTGCTTAATTATTTCTACTCAATGTCATATTTCAGGACGGCTACGTTCTTAAGATATACAAATTGTTTTGTGGACTGTCAGACAATGAATATTTCGCAAATAATTTCACGTGTCGATTGAAGGCAGTGGACCGGCATAAGGGCGTAGCCAACATAGAGGGCTGGATAGTGAAGGATGTAAAAAATATGACGGTAAACTATGGAAGCCATTTCCGAATATGATTTTATTATTATTATATTTTTTACACTACTTCCCTTGAAGGTGCATCTTCAGTTGTTCAAGTACTATTCGCAGTTTCGGCCATATCTGATGAATTTTACACTCAACTTTTGTGACCTGATGTCTCACAGTTATATACCCAACTTTTATGCCCATTTGCTGATGCGCATGATGGAAAATAAAACGAACATCTTTAAGCAGTGTCCACTTACGGTAAGCAAATTGAATAATTGATCCTTGCTATGCCATTTATTCTGGTACAAATAATCACGACCAGTTTGGCTGGCATTGTAACCAGGCAACTCTAAGATCCTATCCCCGCAGGGGTTGAAATAGTTATGCAAATTCTCTAGAGTCATACGGAGTAACTGAGAAGTTATCCTAGATTGTTCGAATTATCATTACATTATCATAACATTTTCCTTATTCAATTCGTCTCTGTTTTTATTGCTAATTTTTAGGGTTTTCTGTATGTCCGTGGTGTCTGGATGGATGCCAACAGAATGAAGTTGCCTCTTCCTCTGGGTAGATACAAGCTCACTCTACGCTACTTCGAAAACTATCCTCAAAAGTACATAGGCGAAATATCTTTCTTCGCTGAGACTTACCTCAAGAATCAATGGCGTAAGAATGCTACGAAAACTGATTTGGATTTTAAGTGAAAGTGAGAAATATATTTAAAACTTTTATTTGATTTATTTTAGAACAAATTTAGTTTATAACAAAGCAAAATTCATAAAAATAAATTTCAAACGAATTTTATCGAAAATTTCTCTCATACTACAGAAGTTATTAGACCATGTTGTCAGAAGGTATGGAGTAGTATTGTTTTGATAAAACCAATGTTAGGAGTATAGAAATTTTATAATTTTTTGTATTATGGAAAATTCCGTGAACGAAAGCAACCATTTAATTTGTCACACCCCAATGAACTCCCAGCAAATTACAACAATTAATCGACATTGTTGCAGTTATGCTGTTTAATCGTAATCATTTCGAGGAGTTTTTGCCAGAGAACACAGAGAAAAGAAACCCTTTTTCGCTGCCAGCGACCGTAGCGGACACACCACGATTTTGAGTGGATTCACCACGATTCTGAATGGATTCAACACGATTTTCACTGGATTCATGTACAACGTGCGTCTGCTTTATTTCGCTGCTTTGCCGTTTGAAGTTTAAGTTTCTTTACTCTGTATGCTCTGCTTTTTACTGAAGTACTGGATTTCACCAGAGTAGTACCTTATTAGACCTGCAGATGTACAGACATATCCTTAAAGAGCAGTTAATTAAAAGGATGAAGGATGAAGGATGAAGGAGGCCCAGGCAATTGTAACAACTCAAAACTCTCAAAGTGTTGGTTGCGGAACTTCTTTTTAGTGTTTTTGTTGGTCTCCAGAAACAATTTTCAATTCGAAGTTGGTATCTCGAATGTACAATGTAAAGAAATGTTCTCGATTAATCCAAATTCCTATGCATGTAATAACCAGTCAGGAAGCCTACGTTACACGATTGATCACTTTAATGGAGGTGCACTGTGTAGCAGAGGATACGTGATCATGTGATTCATAGGTCACGATTAGGTGGCGTGTAATGTTGCCTATGTTGTGAAAGTTGTTAACCATCATAGCGACTTTATGGGATTTGGATGGCGAAGGTACTAAGTATAAATTACTATGAGATCAACAACTACACTGAGAGACACTGTAGTCACTTTTTGTCTATTCAGATGTATACTCGTATACTTATTGTTGTTAAAGTACTATTCATAATATGGACTCATTTCATGTACAAAACTAGTAATACAATGTCTATTAGTATTCCAATTGTTTTTAGTTAGTCATCATTCATTCAGTTCATGATGAAAAATAAGATATCCTCACGAGTAATAATAACGAGGCTGATAATAAAAGTGTTTCTTTGTAGATATAATCGTATATATTCCTAATACTCGAATATATACTACTCGTATATTTACTACTTACCCAAAAGACAGTGTGTTTGTCGAAATTGAAGGTACTCGGATGAGTTCCCTCGCTGGTGTACATGATGAGGTGGACTGCGATTGCCAAATGGTTGATGATCCCGGCTCACACGAGTATTTGACGGTTCCCTCTAGTGTTGTTGATCGAGTTTGTTGAATTTGAGGAATGGACCGACGGTCAATGGCAGCTCTTTGATGACTTTTGCCCGATCACATCACTGCCCAGCTTTAAAAACCGAACAAAGTGTGTTCATATTTTCAATGTTGAAGCCTTCCATGCTTGAATGCAGACTTTATTATTGTGGATTCCGCAATTCTGTCTATCTATAGAAAAATACATTCATTATATGATCCAAAATATTCAATCATTATACGATAGATATACTTCAATATAGTTACATGAGACTCTAATTTCGAAAGCATAAACATGGTTCTGCTCCATTAATAATGTTTTGTTTAAATGTTCCCCTAATGTGCCTCGATTACATAATCGAATAACTGCTGTATGAGGAACATATTTCCGGAAAAACAATGTCAATATTATAATATAATAGTTTTCGCAAGAGTTTTGTGTGTGTTTGGGGGGAGTGGGGTCGCGCTGAGATATAAGACGACCTTTGGTAATTCAGTTTTAATTGATGAGCCGGGTAGTAAAAAAGTCATTATTCACAGCTCACTAAACCTTCGATAATGACCACGAATCTCAACTGGCGCCAAATTCATGAATTCTTAACGATATGTGACTGTAGTATTTTCAGATTCGATTTGACAATTCCGTAAAACATAAGCTTGAAAATCTATTACATCGATATACGCGCAAAATGCTGAAAATATCATTTGTAGTGATATCAATTTGGATTTTATCCGTGTATCGATTGAAATGTGAAAAACAGGTTGATATCTGTTCCAGATCGTAATTGCTTGTATTGTGTAATATCCAGCGTTTTTCAATACTTTCTTAAATTAACTCTGCTGAATATCCTACCCATATTTAGGAGGAATACATTATCAAATTATACAAAGTGTCGTGTTCAGTCGAAGATAATGGATACTTTGCGCCTAATTACTCTTGTGCAGTGAAGGCTGTCGACCGACATACGGGCGTTGCAAACATACACGTGTGGATAGTGAAGGTTTTAAAGAATATCACTGTAAGTCACTCAGTTCATTTAATCTCAATTACGGTAACAGTATGGTTTGTTTTGCTGCTCATCCGTACAGGTACATCTGCAGCTGTTTAAGCTCTATTCACAATTTCGTCCCTATTTGATTAACTTGACGTATAGTTACTGCGACATCATGGCCCACACATTTATACCAAATTTTTACATCCACATATTTATGAGAATGCTTGAAAATAAGACAAATGCCCTTCGAGAGTGTCCCTTTTCGGTAAGTTCAGATCTTTAGCCCCTCAGTAAATTGCTTAGTAGTATATTATTGGACTGACGCAATTTTTAGGGTTACGTCTATTTCAAAGGGTTGACGATGGAAGCTGCAAAATTGAAGTTGCCCATCTTCATGGGGAGATATAAGCTTACTTTGCTACTTTATGAAGGACACCCTATGAAGTTTATAGCTGAAATATCATACTTCGCTGAAGCGTACAAGAAACCCACACCCCGGAATAGAGGAAATAAAACGAAAAACCTTTAATATAATTTAAATGGGCTTATTTATGTTAAAGATTATTAATTTTTAGAAAAATACAGGGTTTTTCGTTGCTAGTTTAAAAGTTTATACAGAGTTATAGTCCATTAAATATAACTTCGGTTAACTATGTTGTTAATATGTCTCGTCTATATTTTAACGGCTCCATTTTGTAAAAGTGCTGACTTATATAAAAACAATTTCATCGAATCATTGGTAACTGAATAATAGCGTGTTTATACTATCCCGTTAATGGATATTTTTTTGTCTATTTTACAAGCCTATTATTGCTACTTCTTCATACATTTCTGAAGGAAACTCAGTTCACTTGGTATAAGCCCTCAGATAATGAATCTAATGCCTATAAATGCCGGAAAAAAACACTACGTAAACGAGGAATTCATTCTATTCTAGGGAAACTAAGGAATTCAAGATGTATCCTTTGATCCTGAACCAACTGGGTGAAGCTTCGAGTATTGGTTCTCCATTACCATTTGTTTCACTTTGTCAATGTTTACATTAAAGGTTGACTGGAACGATTCAAGTAATCTATTCTATTTCTAGGTATGTTTCACTGGTTTCTACCATACGTTCCGCTCCTGTTATCGAAACTCTCATTGTAGGCTTCCTGCAGTATTTGGCACCTTTCTGTGTAAGAAATATCGTTGGAAACTGTGAAAATTATTTGAGCTCCTTCCTCATTTGAACCCCTTCCTCATTTGAACTCCTTCCTCATTTGAACTCCTTCCTCATTCCATTTTAGGTTTAAGTGAAAAATCGTAGGGTGCAGCTGAAGTCAACTAATCTAATCATCAATTGTAAAAGTTCTGGCTGACATATCTCATTAACCCGATATCTGAGAATTGAAGAATTGGTGCAGTGTTTCCTACTTCCAGCAATACCTTTTTGGTACATTTTTCGCTGGTGTTTTAAGTGTACCACTCACAGTACTGGAATCTATTGCCCAGTCAGTATTGTTTAACTAAACCCCCAATCACTGACTTAGAAACGCGATCAAGTTTTATTATTAATTTTGTTTGGAACACAATCTGCTTCATCGCTATTTTGTGAATTTCTCAGCTCAACACCTTTTAATCCATTAAAATGCGCTTCCGAGAATTAAGCTGCTCTCTTCAGGCGTTTGCATACTATGTGCCATATCTCAGCCAACAACTCCTCCGCACAGTGCCAGCGCACAGTTCCAGTGCAACTTAATCCAATTTAACCGCATGATATACTCAAGTGTGCTCAATAAATATTCCGCTTTGCCTACACAAACGTAATCACAACAAATATAAATATTTGTTTGTCAGCCATGAGGCGCCCGGGGGTCTGCCTGGGCCAGCCGCAGCCGCAGCCATAAACCGCTGATTGGCATCAGACAGCACGAGCAGCACACACCTCCACCCAACCGGCTGAGGTGTTAATTATGAAAGACCCAAAGGTGTGAGATCCGCAAACGGAGAAAAGTGTTTCTTTTCGTGCATTGTGCTCGAGACGTGGCCGTAAAGTTTTCAGCAAACATTTCAAATGTGAATTATAGCGAAATTTATTTGTCCTGATGATACGCGCAGATCGGCCAGCAGTGGCTGGGGTGTTGCTGCGTAGGCATGCGCTCAAATCCTGAGCCTTGTTTGTTCGCTGCCAAAGCCCCGAGGACATGCCATAACCGCTGAGATATGTTGTTATTTGTATTTGTGCGAAATGTGGCTTTATTAAATTAGCTTTTCAGCGGGCGAACACGTGCGTGCGAGTGCCTACGCAATTTCGCCTGCAATTTGTAGCGCGCATGTTGTAAACGGGGCCATCACTTTAAGTCAATACCAATCATGGGGATGTGCAATAGATTTCCTCAGCAGCCGCCAGCCAATTAAGTGGCAATTTAGTATAAACATCGTTGTGTTTGCAGCACATGCGACATCTCAATTCTTGGAGCTGTCCGCGTCCGTGTCCGCCACAATGATTGATTGCCACGTTTTTTCCCGACCAGTCTGCTGGGGTTTTTGCTGCTGCGTTACCGAAATGTCAAACATTTCAACAAATGGAGCAGAAAGAACATTTTAATTGCTGTTTCGCTTGTTAGCTACAAAGCCACCGCCTCCAGTGGGGCTCTTTGCTTTTTGCTTGTACTGTTCGGCCATAAAAATCACTTTTGGCCTGTGCTGAGGCTGAGGCCGAGGCTGAAATTGACATTTTTGTTAGAAATTTATTATGTGTGGTCGTTGAATAATTTTCGGCCCATAAATCAAAGTGTCTCGTCTGTCTCTCAAGACAAATAAACGCATTTATTAGCGAAATTGCATTTCTTGGCCAAACAGTTGCTTTGTGATCCTGCGAACTTGTTATTGAATTTTTGTGATGTTCAAAGCATTTCAATCTCAAATCCCTGACGCTGTGCCCATCATAATCAGCATCAGCGGTAATTTCTCGGCCTCTGAATACACGTGTTCATAAACGCATCAAATTTGACTTTTTGTATTGTGAGTTATTTGTGCTCCTTTGCATACCACAAACTAAGCAGATAAGGAAACAATTCTGCTTTTGTGCCACTGCTTTCTTGTTCAGTGCCAGTTGCTTACAAATTATAATTCTCTGTTGCTGCCACCGCACAATTCTCGCTTTATATGTTCCTGCTTTCAGCGGACATAATGCAAATCCGGCAAATCCTTAAATTACAAGCTGTGTGGCGGCGATTAACAAACAACCAACAGCAGAGCATATTTGTTTACACAATTTTAAGGATGTTCCTTGAGCGTAGTGTAGAGCAATTTTAATCACAAAAAGTATTCTTTTCGGGCACTAATTTTAAATACGCGCATTCTTCGAGCCTGCGTTCGGACTCACAAGCAAAGCTGCGTTGTCCGCTTACATGTGAGGCTCTTAAAAGTGAAGTCTGTGGCGTGTGCTGAGGCGTTGGACGTAAGCTGCTTAAGACTGAGGACATTTCTTTAATTATTTTGATATATTTTTTGTTGTTTTTTGTCGTCATATTTTTTGTGTCTCCTGTCTTTGTGTCCTGACAAAACCGAAAACTCAATTACATATTTTGAAGAATGAAGTGATTACGGAATGGGCTTACTTGGTGACGATACTGAACGGAAGCTGACATAAGAGGTTTTTTAATGCAGAATTTTCCTTTTTTTTATTTACAATATTTTTATTTAAATAATTCTCATGTTCGAAATGAAATATAAAAAAATTTTGTTTGTTCCAAATAGTCTTATTTTATTTAAAATGTTTATAAAATTTATAAAGAGTAAAAATAATGTTTCTCATACAAACTCCTTTCACGGCTTCTTCCTTCGAAAAGTTGATATGAATTTGTCATTATTATGGATATTTAAGGAGGTCTTCAGACAATATCCTTCTTGCTTCTGCTTCTACACAGTGATTCCATATTCAATTAGTTTCAAGGCAGTATAATAAATCACTGAGAAATGAAGCAAGGAGTTTCTTCAATTAATTTCTCCGCCTATCAGCTTTTAGATATATCGATTCCCAATATCATTCTCCCATCTCCCAAATAATGCAATATACCCAATCCTTTGAAACTCAGAGTTGTTTCATCGAGAGCCAAACCTCTTTCCACTGATTCCCTTCTACATGTTGGAAAACAGGGAAATCATTTCAGAACCAAATCGTATGTACTCAAAATAACTATATAGCAAAGTGTATTTATTTGACAGATATAATTTTTTACAAGAAATATTACGTGTTCTATGACGTGCTGTAAGCCCAGAGGCATTGATAGTTGCTGCTGAGGTAAGTACATTGCACCGCGACTATAGTACTGGGAAATGTATGGTAAAGACTGCGAGTGTCAAACTGATGAGCTCGACTTATGCACATATAAGGTCCAGGTATGGTGGGCGGGAATACTCCCATTCATTCTTGATCCTTCAAAACACACCAGCATAGATAGGAAGCTATAGATAGGGAGGAATAGAGTCGACGGCATCCATAGAAAGGCATACGAGTAGGTAGCGAGGCATAGTTTAGAAAGCATCCATAGGAAGGCATAGATAGGCAGGCATAGCTAGCGAGGCATTCATAGAGATTCATAGATAGGGAGGCATAGATAGAAAAGCATATTTAGGCAGGCATAGATAGGGAGGCATTGATTTGAAGGCATCCATAGCAAGGCATATATAGGGAGGCATTGATTGGAAGACATCATACGCTGCTGATTTATGTACATAGTACTCAAACACGTTTAGTACTCTCAATATGGCGCGGCTGCAGCGTTGCGTCATTTGCGCCACTTTCCTTAACATTATTTGTTTATTTTTGTTCGCAGTCACTGTTCCTCCTGTTGCCTTGGCGCTAATATTCATGAATTCCACAATTGTAGGCTTTGTGGAATACTCATCTACCAGCAATAAACTGTTGGTCGTAGTTGCAAGAATCCAGCTTCGAACAGTGTTGTGGGCACGAATCTACTCACTTGAATATACTCGCTGCATCTAGAAAGAAAGTAGACTCTAGATTGAGGGTTTATAACCCTGTTTAGCAAAATTTCTACCACAGAAATTGCTGGAGTAATTAATGCATTCACCCCGTATATTATTACGAAGCAAACGTTTCCTCAAAACCAAAGAAATTGGATTGTTTTTTTTCTGATTTGCCTCTTAACTTTTCGCTCAACATTTGCTGACCACTTTTTTCCACATTCGAAAGTGTTAAGTTCTTGGCAGTAATTAACATTGATCCCATCACATTTCTGCAGGAACCGTTGAGCGCCCAAATATAATGCTGCACGGAACTGCGGCCATGAACGAGTTGGAAATTTGAAATTAAAATTTAAACATTTCAGTCGGACGCAAATGAAATGCAGCAGCAGCAACTTGAAATAATTAACGATGCTGTTAGCCAAGCAGTAGCTCAGCAAGCGAGCAGCAGCCGCATGCAAAGCACATACAGAGACTCAGCAAACGAGTTCCAGAGTCCTTCTCAAAGGATTTATTTAATGCAAGCGGCATTTTTGCGGTTTATCCGCGCGTCATAATAAAACCTCAACCGACATTCATTGCGACGCCCGGAGCGAGAAATTCTTGCATGGCTTGTCGTCAGCTTGAGTAGTTGAGTGCTGCAAGTGCTTGTCGGCAGCAGCAGGCAGCAGGCAGTCGGGCTGCGAGCCACTGATGCAGACAGGCATAAGCCGCTGGCTGCGCCTGAGCCTGCGATCTGGGATCTGCGGCTGAGCTTTAACGGTGCAGGCTCGCTGGCAGTGGGCACATAAAATATGCGTTATTTGCAATTAAGTCGTTTGCGTAACAATTAAATAATTCAGGCATGTATAAAAACCGAAACTGAATCAACTGAAATGTGGCGCGTGAAAATGAAAAATTGGGCCCGGGCGACCGAAGCTGCGCATGCGCAATCGTAACTTTGAATGTAGTAGCTGAAAGATATTTATTTTCTCTTAGGAGAAATTCAGCTCATTTCATCACATGCACTGAAGCGCGAGTTTCCGTGAGTTGCTGTGTGAATGCGTGTGTGAAGGATCCTGAGTCTGTGGGGTGGACAGATTGTAATTTGTTTAATTACATTTCGGCCTTGAGCGACATTTTAACATACGACAGCGGCGCAGCGAATTGATGGCGGCGAGTGCAACAAGTGCAGCACAGCGAATGCCGCCAGCTCCGCGAACGCAGTGGCACAAAATTTATAGCCATCGTTAAGTGGGCTTAAATGTGTTGAGCGGATTAGCTGCGGTTGGTTAAGTTCACAAAAAAAAACACGGTAACCAAAACAAAAATAAAATAAAATACGGAAAGCAACCGAAACGACTGTGCAACAAGTGCGGCAATTTTGGGCAAAAGTGCATTAAAGCCCAACTAAATGTGTGGCGAGCCTAATCGTGGGAAAGTGGAAGTGCGAGTAAGCTTATGAAAAAAATGGACGAGTACTTAAAAACAGCCTTCTAAGAGCGCGCAGCCTTAAATGTCTGCCTGAGGCTTGTAATTCAAGCAAAGGCTTGTAATTCAAGATACACTTACATACAAGTAACACAGAAAGTTGACCACCCTTACGGCAGGCGAATATAGTGTAGTTCCACAGTACTTGAGTCCCATAGACAAACATTACGAAAGTAACCTAAGAAGATTATGGAATAATATTTAGTTTCCAACAATTGGGGCCCCTCGTAGTCGAAAAGTTTAGGAATGTGTGGGACAATCTCCCAACTAACAAAAATTAAGTAGGCAAGGTTCATTCCTAAAGTAAACAGGACTTTTTAAAAATAAGAACAACAAAATAGTTCCCTTCCGACTCAACACGGCGATTTTTTCTGTCTAAAAACATGCCAATAGGGTGCTTTAGAGAGTAGGCCAACATGTCCTTCAGAACGTTAGTACAATGAATGGCTTCTACGCCCACAAAACGCGTTCCTTTCATCGTCAAATGCATTGTTCTGAAAAGATAAAAGTCGCACGGTTCCAAATCAGGCGAATACCTCGAGTGGTTGACAGATAAATTACCAGTAAATGACCTCACTAGAAATACTAAATTTAAAAAGTCCTGTGAACTTCTATAAAGATTGGAACGGGGATTGGTAAAGCTTATTTGAGATTCTTCAATCAGTGTTGTTGTCAGTAGGCGATGCTGTGAGAAAAGGATAGTAAGAGCTTACTTCAGATTATTTATATATGACTAAACTTGGTTCTCCCGGTCGAGAGATAATGTTAACCTGCTTATTTATAAATTTCAAACGATTTCAAAGCTCTCTCTTCATCTACACATATTCACTCATTGTATAAGATCGAAACACTGTGTGCTGATGGCATATTCTGCAACTGTGCCTCCTTTTGATGGCCCTAGTTCGATTTTCCTTGAAATATGCTACTAATGGAAAAAGACAGCATGCTAAAAGTCAGTGGCTTGCTTCAATGCTACTCTTACTTTGTTGCTGCGCTATGGCAGTGTGGCTCAACAATTGGCGCAGGGCGTTCTAAAGTCCTGCCTGATACCGTATAAGTGAGTTTTTAATTACTTGAACATTTTTTGCCGCACTACAAAGGACATCTTAGCGCAATTGTTGTGTCTTTTGTGTGACACTTCAGTGTGTTCAGTGTGTTGCAAGTGACGAACAAAGCATATGTGCGGCTCTAGTAAAGGCGTGAATCCTGACTCAAGTACAAATGCCTGGGCCGACAGTGACCAGTAACTCCGTCCACTTTTGATACTTACCTGTGTTTTGTTTGCCGAAATGGGCCATGCACAGAGTCGGCTCTATTGGCAACTGGCCCATGTTTGCCGTTATTGTCCTTTTGTCAGTTTCGTGGGCGTAGGCGGTTAAGATTGTCCTGAGTTGTGCTACTTCCAATTGTTTCTTTCTCAATTGCTTCGTAGGTTGTTTTCAAAATCGCTTAACGTCATTAAGATTAAATGCCGAGGTGTGAGTTTTTCAAAATGTCATCATCATTTATATGAAATTTCGAAGCATTTAAAAGTATCTTACTTCAGATAGCAGCGCGTATCCACTGCCTTTTCGTTATATGCCAGCCACATAAGGGCTCCGGCTCGTCCTTTTATTGGTCGTTGCGGACAAGGTGTTTCGTATGCGGACCGCGTGCACACATCCACTGCGCTCAAAGCAGCCAAACCAGCATAAGGATAAGCGTTTTGGCGCATGCGGCTCAACATTTTGTATTGAGCCATTTTTATTACACAGTGCAGGACATTACATGCTCACATTAAGGACTTTAAAGTAAATACTCTGATGCATTCATATTCATATTTGTGAATATGAAAGGATTGCGTGGATTGTGTGTGAGTGTGTGTGTGTGGTGAATGAGCCAAATATATTCCATCATATTAAATGTTATTTGCCACAAACAACGCTGCACCCCGCAGCCGAGAGAGGCACAGCTCAAAAATAAAACGGAAAAAAAGAGATCCTGCGTGTGCCAAAAACATCTGCCCGCACTTTATATACGAGCCTGCCATGTACAACAGGAACCACACATTTAGTTCCTTATTTCCTGCATTTGTATGCGTGGCCAAACGCGGACCAGTGCAGCGTGGTGTGGCCTGGCGTGGTCGTGGCTGGCAGTGTAATTTCTTCCTTGATGATCTTGCAACACGGGGGAAATGCGCTCAAAATGCATCTGTTTTTCGTCAGCCACTCAATAAAGGTGCGCCTGCGCCGGAGCCACTGCCTGCGTCACTTATTGTTTTTATTGTTGCTGTTTAGGATGGATTACTTCGCTCGGAACTCATGTCTATGCGGCCTGGAATATCGTTCATTAATTAAAATGTTCACCTGAAATCCTTACCTTTTTAATTTTATGCCTATGCAGGACTTCGCGTGCTTGTCTGGGCTTGGCTTTAGTGCTTCCTAGAAATTTGTTTATATTTAATTTCCATATTTATGGTAGACTAGGGAGAAGATTTTTATTTTAATTACGAGTAATTGAGGGTTTTCACTTATCTTCGCAAATATAATAATAATTAAAGTTAATATTCAATTTAGCAGACTTCAGGTCTACAAAACCCGTTTCTCGTCCTTTGCTTTTGGGAATAGTTGTTTTGGTGGTCATTTTGCTCCGGTCGTATATGAAAAACACAGTATTCGCGTTGTAAAATTGTATTCAGGGTCTTCCGTGGCAATATGTAAAAGAGTCTCAGGCCTAATTTTTCTTGCTTGGCGTTTAGAACAGTTCTATATTAAAGGAGTTGGTGGGTTGTCAATGATATAATAACAATAATGGACACTTTATTAGAAGAATCTAAAGTGTTGTACTCTGCTAAAAAGGTTTTGTGATAGAAATTGGACTTGAATCATCGTTTTGTACAGTGACTTTATGAGGCCATCGTCAGGCATGTGGCATAGCAGTATCAGTATATCAATCTATTGTCGAAGGACTAAATATAAACGAGTCCCCCACTGCTCTTTCCAGTGACTGGAGAATTTTGGTAATGAAATGGCCGGGTAGAATACTTCATTTTGTACTTCTTGACATTATTAGTAAAGGAAGTGCAAAATATATTGTCATTAGGTTCAAAGCTATATTTTAAAGACTTTGGAGTATTATTCATGAATTCGAGTTCTTACCAGATAGAGTACGGTATATTCCTCTAAAACCCTAATTTGAAAATAAATATATCACAATGATAATGGACTGCAGTCAAAGGAAAGTAGGGAAATATTCAGTTTCGTAACTACAGGCAAAAGTGGCAGTGGGAGATTATGGTGCACTTCATTTAGATGAAGCATTCATTGCAGTGTACTCGTATATCAGCGATATGTGCTGGCAATCAAGGAAGCAATCAATAGTCTGGCGTGAAGACTTTGATGGATGAGGGAATGATTTCTAGCTACGGAGGCTCCTTTTCCTAGCAGTGAACTAATTTGCAAGAGACCTCATATATTTTCAGCAAATTATGTCCTACAGTTAACATCACTGAAGTCCATGGAACTGAAGTGTGTCCACATTTTGTAGATATTTTGAGCATATCCACAGGCTTTCATTTTCAATGCCCATTCACACTGAAGTTCCCTCTTAACTTTCCTTCGTAATGCGCAAACTTTTGCTTTCATTGACCCCCAATTAAAGCAATTAATTGTTCGCATATCGCTTAAGTTGCCAAAAGCAGCCACAAAAGAAATCCTCATCAAAGCTTCAGCATCCACAACATGCGTCCCGCAACACTCTGCCCGCAGCTAACCGCGACGAAGATGGTATTGATCGCTAGTGCACTGCTGAGAGGAGAGTATGGCCAGGAGATATTTGCCGCCAGATAAGCGATTTGCAAATACATGCGATTGAGATTAATTGACACCAGATAACTGCAAACTACACGCACTCAGGGCCTTGCGAAAGGGTAAGAGTGGAGTAATTAAAATCCGCTGATAGCAAATGCCCATGTGGATGGGTTCGCGCACATGTACGCATGCAGATTTCGCGTTATAAATGCACTGCCATGTTTTAGATAAATTGCCGTAGAATTGCTTACAAATTGTTATTAACTTAATGCAGATTGGATTCAAGATATGCAAAATGGTACACGTTGCAGCCGAGATAGAAATCGTTGGTAAACCTTTCAGCTCAGTGATGTATGAGTTAATGCCTGAAAGAGAATAAATTAATCCGAACACTTTTAAAATATAATGGAACGAAATTGACACGAAATCGATTGTGGAGCCTTATGAAGGTTTTGCGGTGAGAGTTTTGTGGCATGTCAATGAGTGATGGAATTGTGACTGAATCTAAAATAATGACCCGAAAATTTTCTGTGGATTCCATCAGAGTTGCTGAGGGAGCTGATTGTGTAACATATAATCCTCCTTATACGATTATATTTTACACAATTATCTGTGCCCTCAAAGAAATCTTGTGATCATCAATTGAGAAATTGGCGGTTATTAAATATTTCGGAAGTCTTTCAGAGTGGAATTTTCTTAGCAGGAACTTGTTCCATGTTCAAGCAGACGTCAGGACTCTACTGGCCCTTAAGACAAAAGCTTTCCTACGTGCTTAACACAATGACAACTTTGGACTACCAGAAGACCCCTCTTTCCTTTTGAAACATTGCTACAATATACGTACTTGTATATATGCCTATATAATTCTAAAAATCTCTGTAACTTCACTATTATTCAGCGCAGAGTTTCAAAGCAATCAGGGCATTATCCTGGAATCCCAGCTTTATAAAATTTTCCTAACAACAATGTTGATTCATCATTGAAATAATCCGTAGGTACACTTTTCAATATGACTGGCTTTCCATAGCCTCAAAAGTGAAAGAGTTTCCGCAAAATACTCGTACTCGCATCAAATTGTTTTCCGTGCTCGTAGGTGCCTGCATCCTTGCCAAGTGCACCAGAACACTGCTCTGCGACAGTTTCCATTGCAGTTCTCATACAATGGCACCACTTACAATAAGCGGCAGATAAATGAGTGATGACAATTTGCGAAAATATTATTTCTGCGATCGACTGTCAACACTTTTGCATGAGACTGCAGTAAAGTGGTGGACGCAAACACCTGGTCTGCCGGAATACTCCTGAAAGGAAAACAAAAACACCATTTACCGTGAAAAAATATGGCTTTGCTGCCGATATTCGAAATCATTAATGCGCGGTGCTATACTCGCACGCCTGGGACCGGCCGCAAAGAGTAGTTAAGTGCCACTACCAGTGGCAGTGTCATGTGTCATTCTCGGCCGCGCCGATGTGCAAGTTGGCGCTGCTGTGACTGCCACGCCGGTTGACAGTTTAACGGCTGTGGACAGGTACTATAGTAATAAGCGGATTAATATGTTTGTCAGTTTTGATGTAAGCCGACAGAGTGAAATTGTTTTTTTCATGCGGCAATTAAATAAATGCTCAGGAAGCGAGTTTCCGACTGGCATTGAAATTGGCAACGTCATTTTGACGTAGTCGCAAACATGTCAACCTGAGATGCTGTCCAGCCTTAACTGGTTGCGGCTTACAGAAGCAGCTACCTCTGCTGGGAATTTCAAACAATGCCTTCAGATTTTAGTTACAACAAGTTCCGAAGGATGCAACATACTTTCGTCCTCCCGTAGTGGCGCCATGAACTCTCTCAATAAAGTTCGTAAACAAAGGATTTTCTATAGAAAATTAAAACATGCTAATTCAGGATGATTTTCGGCATATTTAAACGCTTGCAGCACAAGGACCGTCAAAGAAAGCAGCCGGAAAAGTGTGAATTGCTCAAATTAAACGAGTGTGAAGGAACTCGAAATTACTCCTATGGTGAAGTAGCAATCAAACGGAGATCACTCCAGATAGGTGCGAAAACCAGCATCGTTTAACAACTCCATTGATGGCAAGAGTTAGAAAGCAGTATGTGGAAATTGTTTGGTACAACTTTGCGGTTGCTAACAAGGATACCAGCAGAGCAAGCACAAAAAGAGACGAGCGCAGACGTCTCCAGTAGCACATGCGGTTGGCATCAAAGTGCTTCAGAGCAGCCGCCGCTGCACTTGTTTTTTGTGAAACAAGCGAACTCAAATCAATCATTCTCTCAGCAAAAACGGCTCCTAATCCTGACTCCTACGAGCCTAATAGGAGTAAGCGAAGGGTTCCAAAAATATAGCACGCTCATGTCGTTTTTATTTGTTATGCGAAAACTCCAAGAATTCGAAATGCAGCATAATTACCCTGGTCATAATCCTTACATCGAAAACGCTGCAATCAGCTTGCAGCAAAAAGTGCGTTCTCTGGAGAAACGTGCTGCGCTAGTCGAGGCGGCTTGTTAGCACAATTTATGCGCGCTATTTAACGCTTTCCGAGAAGTGTGTCTCAAACGCTGCTGTGCTCAGGATTGGTAGGCGGCTGTGTCGACCGCAGCAAAGGAGCGGTACACTTGTTGCTCCAATACATCCCGCTGAGTGAGGCATTCATGCCGCACCAGTACCAAACAAATTTCACTTGTTCGCTTAAATGGTGTCGCCACTCTCCAGTGGCCTCTGGTGAATTCCTTCTCATCTCATTTAGATGCGTATCTGCCGCCAGGCTCCGCTCTAAGCGGAGTAGGAGTGAAATAATTTTATTGGATTTTGATTTTCACCAACGCGAAAGGATTCAGAACTGATAAAGCAATAAATTCACTCAAAAATTTCCACAAAATTTTTCCTCTGGTCCAGTTTGTGGGCGTTGGCAGTGTTAGCAACCAATATGACCGCCTTTCGGTTAAATAAAAAAATTTTCTTTTTTAGTAAATTTGTGGAAATTCTCAGCGGTGGATTATTTATTGCTTAATTATTGTTTTGGTTGAGGCGTGCCAACGGCATGTCCTGAAAGGATTGTGGAAAAAAGACAGGAAAATTAATTGTAGATTTGTGGAGTGTTTGTTGGGCAGCCATCACAGCAGGTCCTTGAAGGACTTTAGAAAATATAAAGAATAATAAATTTAGGTTAAGAGATGTCCCTGTGAGTCCTTAAAAGACTTTAACAAATTTATGAAGAAGAGAATGTGTTTAAGCATGCCTCTAATTAATGCTATTAACTGTTATTGGTACCAAAGTAGCAAAATGAGTCCTTTTGAGAGTGAATAGAATAATAATTATTCTCAAAGGGATGTTAGTAAAGAAGGAGAAAGTACAATTAATAGTTGCGAACTACTTTCCTTTTCCAATTACGTCCAAAATGTCAATTGAAAGTACATCAGTAAAATAATGGCTTTCAGCTGCTTTCAATGATTGCCTTCTCAGTTGTTTAATAAAAACTTTCCCTCGCCGATTGGCCTCGAAGTAAGGATATTCTTTTAGTTAATCACCATAAATAGAATTCGCGAATCAATTATTTGTAAGAACTGTTCACCAAAGCAAATCAAATGGATCTGATCACACTACACACCTACTTTTTAATTGCCAGGACATTCCTTGCCATGCTTTAATTGCAGTTATGATACCATTGATTTGCATTTCCACACATACTTTTGAAGCAAACATTCAAGTTTACTGCTTCAGTGTCTTTTTCCTCATAAGGAATTCTTCTGATTGACGACATTAACGTCAATTTACTAATCAAATTCAATTATGCCGCATTAATAACTGTTAAAATCTGTTTATGCGTTTGCTTTTGCATTCATCAATTGCATGCGCTTTCAGGCAAAATGCTAATGTCGCCACAATTAAATCGGCTACTGTAAATCAATTTCGCTAACAACTCTTCAAACATCTCATTTTATTGATATTTGCCTGTCTATCCTCGGTAGTCCGTGCATGGCATTAGCATAACAGCAATCATAAGCGAAAAATGTCAATTAAGCGGGCCAAACGTAATGGCTCCTCAGGTCTGCTGCTGCCTGTCTGACTTCGTCTGGTCTGCTCGTGGTCTGGCCTGCTCTGGTCTGTTGTCGTCTGGTCTGCCGCTTCCTTGATTGTATCTTGTATGTTAATGATGTTGTTCAGTAGTCAAATGACAGCGAACCACACGAACTGAC
This sequence comes from Clusia tigrina, assembly GCA_920105625.2. Lineage (NCBI taxonomy): Eukaryota > Metazoa > Arthropoda > Insecta > Diptera > Clusiidae > Clusia > Clusia tigrina. Next base: position 181,243,198 of record OV050033.1, read on the forward strand.
ATTTATTATGATCTGCTAAGGGGGATTTGTGACGTTTTTCATGAGACCGTTTGCGCTGATTGCACTCGCCAACGCTCCCAGTAGGCTTGCGTTCCTGTCGACCGTTACAGATTTACTCACATTTGCAGTCCATTTTGAAAATTTCGATGCTATAGCGGATATCGAGCCGTCACCGCTAAGTTATGGTAAGTGATATATGACTCTGTATATTGAATTGTCACATGTATTTGAGAGACTATGCGGGGATGAAACAATTCAGTTATAAGTCTTTCAGAGCAAATGATAGGTTAGAACTTGAGACAATTCCAGGTTTTAATATATTCCAGGATATGTACGGGAGAGTGTGAAGTTAAATAGATCAAAAGTCAAAGTTGGCTGTGGTAGCCAAGTACTTCCTATGGATTCAGGTTCCACGCAAAGAGTATTGATGGACTTCAATATAGTTTCATCAGAGCATATAAGATGTTTGAAGACATCTTTTGTAAGATGTTTGAAGACATCTTTTGTAAGATGTTTGAAGACATCTTTTGTAAGATGTTTGAAGACATCTTTTGTTAGATGCAGTCTTTGAGGATATGACCATAATGAAACTAACAAACCGGGTTGTTTTCAGTAAAACGGAATGCCTTGTTAAGCAGACTATAACAATGAAAATAATAATCTGTGTTATTAGCAGTAGAACGGGATGCCAGATTAAGGAGACTAAATGACCTCGCGCTGATGATAATACATGCTGATTATATTCAAAGAAAATGTGTGCCAGTAATTATACACTACTAGGCAATATTCAGCTTCTGCTGACTTCCCATTCACACTTCGTAGCCTTCGAGATCAGCTGAGTAGTACACTCGTATTTTTTCTTCGTACCTTTGTACCTCATGCTCTCAGAAATAAGGGAACCAGGAGTTGGAGTTATATCAATACAATTCCAAATATATTTCATTATCGAAAGCCTTCAAAGCATTTTCTGTCTACTAATCGGAGTGTCTTAGCTACAAACGTGTTTATTCAGACCCTCTCCCCACTGTGATCTGACTGATCGATACCAAAGCTTTTATATTCTAAACTTCTCTGATTGTCTCCTGCAGCACTCTGGAGACTTTTTAACAGACTATGATAAACTCGGCAGATGATGTACTATAATTTCAGGGACTATAGTTAAGAATTTTTAAAAATACCTTACTAGAGACGTCTCGATTTATAGACTGTCAGACAATTTGTATAAATACTCCAACCACTAGAAAAATTCGAACTCTAGAAGCTTGACAATGTACGAGTAGCTCGGTGCTTTCATATTCCACCACACTTTTTGGTCCCATCTCCCAAATCCTCAAAATTTCTAGTGACATCACTACTCCCTTGATAGCTCTTGCAATTTCCTCGGTGTACTCGCATAACGTTCTGCCAGAAAAACGTAAAATGTCTTTATCAAAAGATTTGTTAAGCATATTTTTTCCACTGTCGCCCCTTTGCTGCCCACTACAGAGCATTTTTTGCTGGCTTCCTTGCATATTGTTTATTTATGAATGTCATTCAATTTATTATTTTCGACTTAAGAGGGAAATGGTCGCATTTAGCTGCAAACAACATCCCAGCATCGGAGCATCTCAGCAGCAGCATGGTCATTCCATACGATTTTGCTCTGGGTTATCTTTGGTTGCTTTGGTTGCTTCAGCGCAGAGTGCGTCTTCTTGCATGTCCCTCCTGCCCACAACAATGTGGCGCTTTGCTTATACAAATCAGCCAAAGGCAAAGGACCACAATTTAATAGTGTTTTCTTCTTTTATTGTTGATATGGTTGGTTGTGTTTGTCGTCGTCGGTTTTGTTGTTCCTGTTCCTGTTGTTGTTGTCGTTGTTGTTGTTGTTGTATTTGCATTGTGACAAGCAAAAAGCGCGCGTTAAACTTGCTGCATTTGCGTGTGTTTTGTTGTTGGTCTCATTTTTATGTTTATTTGTGTACGCCTTGTTATTGTTGTGCTTGTTGTTGTATATCATCTCCTTAACAAGTTTTAACCTACGCACAGCTTATGAGTTATTCTGCAGCAATGTTGTGGCCTTTCGACGTTAATATAGAAGCAGCAGAAATGTCAAATCGGTTGCATAAGCGTTTAGACAGTTTTTCCTTTAGGATAATTGGAGTTTTGCTTCAATTTATGCATCCGTTTTTTTCTGTCATCCTCGACTGCAGTTGCAGAAATACACTGAGAGATGAAAGGTGGATTGCAGACGAATCTTTATTATGTTGGAGAAATGGTGCAAATGGAGAAACTGTGAAAAGATGTTCGCTTGAAATGGTACTCCTCTCATTCTTGCTCGTAACTTTTCAAAGTGTGACGATGTATTTTTCTTAGTGTATTTAAAGCCCGATTGTATTATTTCACATTGTTGGAATGCCCGCATTATTTTCTGTGCACAGTAGCCACTTTCATCTCTCTGCGAGGGCACGACTTCTCATGCTCCAAAATATTAATAATGATGTACGAAATTGTGCAACCAGACGCGGCTGAGTTGCTCTCGAGCCAAATTAAGTCGTTTCCATTACAATTTAGCATTTCTGTGCGCTCATTTCTGGCTGACTGCGACATGCTCCCCACTGTGTGGCAGCATCAGCGTTCAAAGAATTCGCATATGGTAGGGTGCATTAAATTTAATATGACATATTATTTTTATTAAGCTGCAATTAATGAATATCGATGCTGATGATGATGATGATGGGGAGCACTTGAAAAACTGTTTCTGTAATGAAAGTAAAGAAACCATCAACAAAGGGGCGTACACGAATGGAAAGTTTTTGTGCATATCAAACCGAAGGCAGTTTTATTGCTTTAATTAAAGTTTGATTTATTGTAGCAGATTGTTGAAGGTCACACAAAGAGAGGAAGCCTGTAACAGTTTAAAATACCATTCTGAGATAAACCTTGGCTTACATATAAAAATCCCATGAAACTTCACAAAAATTGTCATATCGAAATATCCTTAAATCTCTGAAGAATTTTTGTGGTCCTCGCTTCAACGATATGGTGGGTGTGGTTCCATTATGCCTTACTCGTAAACTCCTCACAATGCCCTTCAAAATTATATCATAAATTGTGGTCTTTATAAGCATTTAAATTGCTTACAAAGGCCTCAAACCGCTTAACTAGGACACAGATTTAACACAAAGGCACTAAAATAGACTCATTCTATGCTATTCGAAAGTGCTTTTATGCTATTCGAAATCTCATTAATACGCCCCATTTAACACCTTTTATGAAAATAGTGCCGACTGCGACTGCACAGGACATCAGGTGCAGCCGCCCGGCCAGTGATGGCGGTTTCGCTTTCAACTGGACAACTGCACAACCTGACAAGTGAATATGGTATTAGTGGCACAAAGAAGCCGCTGTCGCCGATTAAATGTCCTTAATATGCCGAACGCGAGCGGCACTTTCATAGGTATATTTTCATCCTGTTTTATAGGATCACTTAATAATAATCTAAGGAAGACGCAACCTTCTTTCACTGCACTTGTCCGCATGTCTTGGCATTGTGCTCGCCGCTTGTTATTGTTTCGCTTCTCACGCACACGCTGTTGTTGTGTGTTTGCCAGGACACGCTATTATCAGAATGCTATTAATTTCAACGTAATTGTGATTTTCACGGATTTCATCTTTTCGCGCCATTCAAAAGAACTCCTGCCATTGTTGGCCTTTGTCTGATCACATTTTAATGCGGTGCCTTAATGAAGTAATGTTGTGTTGCCAAGAGCGGCAAGTGTGCTGAATTGAGTCTATTGTGAAGAAATTAATTTAGGGTAGAACCATTCAAATGAAGAGTGGATATCATAAATGATGGTTATAGCTTCCAGCCAAAAGAAGAAGGAAATAGAACTAAAAAATCCTTGAACTAAAACAACAAATTTAATTTTGATCAATCACTGGTCAATTATTTTAGATTAGAAAGAGATTTTTATGCAATTTTGAAGACAATTTCACTGATTTGCCCAAGGAGGTTCGTAGTGAAGCTCGTTTTCGAAGACAAGTTTTCGACCACTATTTGCTATATTGCTTCTTATGTCACGAATAACTGAAGGCATGTTAGCTTCCTAAGCAATAATTTAGCCTGGTTTGTCAACATTGACTTCAGTTCTATGACTTCACTTGTCTCCTTGGGAAGTAATCAAGACTAGTCAAATATGTCGAACTTGGAGATGAATGTCTATTCATCTCCAAGTTCGACATATCTACGTCTTGAAATTCCCTTATTGGCAACCTTAGATTTCAGTAAGTGAATGCTTGTGATCACCCCTGGATCCTCCTGATGAAACCATTTCTATTTTAATTCCATGTTTTCAGTATTCGAAGAAGAATGTGGTCAGGATAGGACCACCATTGGCAGTGATATGAGCCTGGTCCACATTTTGGGAGGAAGTGTCTTCTCGTGTTATATTTTGGAGCACATTGTAGAAACTCTTCAATCACTTTTTCCAAACCAAAATCTATCTTTTATAATAATTAAGGAGTCAAAAGTCCTCGGTAATTTTTATATAAACGATTAATTCCTTGACTAAACAGTGTGTGAAGTAAGTCAATTGAATTGTTTCTAGAAACTGTAGAATTCAATGAAACCTCCTTAAACATAATCTTCATCACTCCCAGATGACACCTCCTTTTCAGTGAATTCCTCAGTGAATTCCTTCATTCTCTTACATGGTATTTTTATATTCCTTTTCAGTTTTGTCCATTGAAAAAAAATTGTGTGGATTTCAATTGTTGGTTTATGCTCAAACACATCAACTCACCAGCAAGTCTTTCGATACTTATAATTCCAATATTTGCATAATCCTTTGCGGAAACGGAAATAGAATCAATTGAACGTTCAGTACAATAAATATGTTAATCCACTATCTCCGCTCTAGCGTGGAGTTGCAGGGGTTCAGCTAAATGCGCAAACACTTTAACACTTTGGGCCAACACGAATTGAAGATTCCCACAAAATGTCAAAAACTGAAAGGCCAACAAAGCGCGGCTCACAATAGTTCACACCTACAAAAACACAACGAAAACATGAACAACATCGGCAGCAACTTGGAATAATAATAGGAGCAATCGAAACAACTTCAACCCCTTTGACAATAAATCAAGAGCAGAACAGAGAAAAGAGCAGAGCACCGAATTGATTTTCGCTTTTCAATCATCAACGCCTACAGCTGTCCTTATTGATGGATTTCGTAGAAACGCGTGAAGGAATGGATTTGCTTAATTGAATTCCGATAGAGCAGAGCCGTAGTTGTTGAGTGTTAGACAGAATACTATGCACAGAGCTGTGTTAAAAAAATATGAATCCAGTGTGCTCGCATATTTGTGATGAATTTTTCCAATCAACTGGCAACGGAAATGGGAGCCTCCTTTCTAAATGCTCGTTCACACTGTATACGTTCACATTTTATGCATTGAGCTCTGTCCAACATTCATTAATCTAAGTCTGCGCCAACACTCTCCTCAGCTACTTGGAATTGTTCACTGCATCACTGGTAGCACGCTTATCGCCTTTGCTAGAAGGTCCTTGCAAATGTTGGCACTTTGCGCATTCCAGCCCAGAAGGCGCAAGGTACGATCGTCTTACAAAGCGGTATGCTGATTGTAAGTTAACAAACCGCCGCTCACAACACATTGTGCAGGGCCGCATGTGTCCTGGCATTGTTGCAATTTCCTTCACAAATGGGCACATAATGACTTGTTACACTTTCTACAAATTTACCGTACATACGAGCATTTAAAAGCACAAAGGAAGCGGCGTGGCTTGTGTGCCTTGCGACAAGGTTGCCGCTTGCCTGCATACGATAGCAATTTCATAACAATTCACGCCTTGACACTAGTTCTCTTCCCTGCTTTTGTTGTCGCTGCATTGTAGTCCTTGCTAAGGTAGCATAAAACCGAGCAGACAATCGCAATCCCGTTTCTTTGCACACTTTTGTGGCGCACGCTGCGTGTTGCAATATTTACAAATCTTATTTGCTGACAATTGTTAGAAATATTATGCATATCCCACAAACAATGCCCAAGGATATTGGCACAGGAGTTCGGGAAACGGCAGTCCAGCACACAGCTGTATGCATTCGGTAGTCTTTGGCTCGTTAGTCGGCGCAGTGGTCAATTTTACGGCGAAACGCTGCGGTTGCCGGAGATCAAAGCGCTGCGGAGCGCCAAAAGTGATGCAACCACAGGCAACCAGTGGTCAACATTCAAGTTCACCTAAGCAAGTTTCCGTTCAATGCACACAGTTCCTTTGGAATTAATGCCAATGCACCTCAATTAAACCTGACCTTGTCAACCGGGAGCCCTCAGCTACGCTTGCCTCCACCGCAGTCAGTCATACAATCATATTTAATTTCTTTTATTGCGTATGCAAATATCCTACGGCGGGGCAGTTTCAATACATGAAACCCGCCAAGACGCTGTAACTTGCCCACACAATTGCCAAAAATTTCCAACGTCACTGCATGCTTCCGTACTCTGCAAAGCGCGGCATGAATTGAAATTGTGGCGGCCTTTTTTGCCTCCCCAGCGCAATGCACGTAAACTACTCGCATCAAAAAGTGCGCGTATTCCGCCTTTCATTGCGCCTTGGTGCGTCTGTGTAATTAAAATGTCAAAAGCGTCAGTTTTCTTTTTTGCCATAAATATTAAAATCACCATTCAACTGCATGCTCGCGCAGCGCCACGCATGCGCAGTGACACGGCGTGCGCTCGCGTTGCCTTCGCTTTCGTAAGGCAGCGTTTTTAGCGATTTCCAAATTAAATCAAGGATTTTGGCTGCAAGGAATTTAGTGTAAGGCGTATAATACGCGTGTGCAGGAGCAATTTTGTCGTTGATGATGAGTGCTGAATGAAATCAAAAGTGAATTAGCACGACTTGTGAGCACTGCTGAACCTCAAACTGAGGCTGAGGCTGAGGTTGTTGTTGGCGCTGGTATTGGTGCCGGTGCTGGAGCTGGTGCTGGACCTGGTGTCGGCTACGCAGAGTTTACCTTTTGGTGTGTGATGCGTGGCTTTTTTGCACACTAACCGGTGTTGAAATTTTATGCATACTAATTGGGTCGGTCACGCAGTAATATTGATGTAACTGTAATGGCAAAAATACACTTAAAAAACTTGTTGAGACCGAAAACTTTCCGCCACACTAAGCAAATACCTTGCAATTGTTGAGAATACCATCAACCAATTGAGAAGTTAATTAAGGTGTCCTCGGGTGAGGAGGATTACGGTGAGTTGCTTAAAGTGTATCCCTAGTAACTCAAATACAAATACTTAAAGCGAATCCTTTAAAGTACATTTTCCTGCCTTTTGGAGCCCTTGAAAGAACTTACGAAGTAATATAGAAGCAGACATACTATTTTTATATGGCACTTTGCTAGACATAAATATTACACATTAAACGTGGGACCTCTTCCAAGGATAATTTCGATATTTATAATATGGAAGTCATAGAAAAGTGTTCTCAAAAACCCTTCTAAATCCAAACACCTTGAAATTAGTAGCAATAAATACTTACAAGTAAGTCAATCATTCTCTTAGTGCACTTCCAAAACAACAAAAAGGAGACAACTGCGCCAAAAAAGTTAAAAAAAATACTCGTAACTATCAAAAGGAGAGACTCGGGAGCCACCACAGCAGCCTTAGTGACCGCCTCGCAATGCCACCGCGCCTTTAATCACCCACCGTGGGGCAAATTCCATTTTTGCATTTTTTACGCTGCACCAGCCACAGCCACACCAGCCGCAGCCGCAGCAGCCTCAGCATCGCCATCAGTCCGTCGAGCGGCGTCCCGACGTAATGCAATTAAATAAATTTTCGTAATGAAATGAATTGAATGCACCGCTTGATGAATGCTTTATTTGCAAATGCGCTGCTCCACATTGTTATTGTTGTAATGCTTATTGTTATTGTTGTTATCTTCTTGTTGCTTTGTTGTAGTCGCTGCCAACACATGCCGCAGGATTTATAGGCCAACATACGTCACTGCACTTGAGCGCCGCAGACCTTGGCTCATCATTTAGCCCGGGTAAAGCCTTTAAAGGCTTCGACTACCGAAAGTTTGACGTGAGAAAGTTTAAGTACACAATTAAAACTGCTCTGCGCAATTAAGTGTGGTCAGGCAATAATTAAAATTCGGCTTGATTAATGCGCAATCCTGTAATTAATTGAAATTGCGCAGCGTAGTTGAATTTAAAAAATCGCCCAAGCTGGGCCAGAAAGGAGTCGAGGCAACGCAGTGGCAAGAATTAAGTTATTTATCAACATGCATGTAAATTTGTTTGCGCTACTCTCTAAGCGCAACTTCAGACTTCATGTAGCTGCGATGGCCATTAACTTCAAACACAGCTTGCGGCTCCATTAGCAAGTCCTTAAATCGATAATGTCGCTTATAAAATGACTCCACGAAATCAGCATTTCCCAGAATTACGCTCAACAGAACGTGAGCGCAGCTCAATCGCAGGGAATTTCCTTTAAAAATCATCGACACCAATGCTCAATGTACTTGTGCTCCTTTTCCACTTCTCAGATCGTCCTGTCTGACGCTACTTGATATCGATACGTATTCCACTCCACCAAATTCTTATAATCAGCTTAAAATGATGTACGACATGACATGCTGTATTTAAGGCATTGTCCTTGCACGTCCTTTTTATAGCGTTGAGCTGCTCCCTCACCGCTATCAAAGCAGCAGAGTTGCTGCTGTCTGTGGTGGGCGGAGTAATCTCGCTGTTTTTCCATAAAGTGAGAGAACAAAGGATTTCTTGCGTCTGGTGTTGTCCGCTCCGGATGAGCTGCTGAGGGCAACAAGTGCATTTCTAGCCTGTAATTTATTTCGGTATTTAAGTATGAGAGTGTGGTAGTTTTTTATAGTTAAATTGTTACTGAACTAGAGAAGTGATTATTATATTTCTTTTATGTGAAATTATATTGCAGGATTTTATAACTCAGTTGCCTGAAGGAGACTGGAATTTAAAATTATGATATCAGGAGAGAAAGTGGCATTCATGAAATTGAATTATAGGTACAGATCAAAGAGGATTAACTTCTTGTGAAAGCTTATGATCATTAGTTAGAAAGACAATAGAAGTAGCATGAACTCCGATTCCAAATTGCTTGGAGTGTCACTTACTAAAGGTATGGAATAGAATGAAGTGTCCGATAGAAAGTTTGCCTGTATATCCAGAAATTTATTTTTTATCTCCGAAGTTGGTGTGGGTGTCAGTTACTTTGATCACAACAGCATTGAATGGAAGTGTTGCTAATTTGTACGCAGTTTGTCAACACAATCTGTATTAACTCCTTCCAGCAATCCTTCAACACAATCTGTATTAAATCCTTCCAGCAATCCTTCAACACAATCTGTATTAAATCCCTCCAGCAATCCTTCAACACAATCTGTATTAAATCCTTCCAGCAATCCTTCAACACAATCTGTATTAAATCCCTCCACAATCTGTATTAAATCCAATCCAGCAAGGACGTATCAAATTTTAAATTTAGGTGCTTAAATGAAAACTTTCCATTAAATGTGACTTAATTGGAAAAAGTCCTTATTGATAAAAGTTTTGAAAGAAAGAACATAGTTTCGTGAATCTATCTGATTGAATGCCTCTTCAATACTTCACATTCCTCTCATTTTTCGCTTAGCAATTTACTAACTTCTAGTATAGCTCTCAACATTCCTCAGATTTAATAAGAATAGCAATCTTTTATATCTGAATTTCTCAAATTTTTGCCTCTCCTGTTCCCTTCACTCACCCTACTGGTCCACCAACTTAGCAATTTCCCAGAAATCTCCATCAGCTAACGAAGGCATTCATGAACATCGACCCCAGGCGGTTAGCGAAGATCAAAGTGTTTAATGACAACTCGCATACGACAAAAGCCACGCGAATAAAGGACAGTGGACACCCTATAAAACAGATCAACAACAAAAAAAATGGAAAAGAAAAGCAACAAAATCATGTTTAAAGAGAAATTTCTACAACGAAATGGCAAAAGGCGTTGATATACCAACTGCAACTGCAGCACTGAAGGATAAGCAACTTAGCTGGCAGTAACATAAAACAACATAACGACGAGCAGCAATAATAGTAATCACGCGAAAAAGAATCCCCAAAGAACACACAAATACACCTGCTGTGCGTGCGGCCACAACTCCAAGCAACAACATCACAACTAATGCAGAATTAAACACTGAAAATTACGCCAAACCAAGCGAAGACGGCGGAGGCAATCCACAGAAATCCTGCAATCGTAAGCCGAAAGTGCAACGTACGAATTACACCTGCGAAAAGGACACAAACGGCGCACTGAGCAAAAACAAAAACACAAGTTAAAAGAACCTGCCACATCAACGCGAAATGTGCGCTTACACGCCGTACTGTTATAAGTCAAAAGTCAACGGAGTCTAAAGGAATATGTAAGGACGAAGCAGGCAAAGGCAGTGAGCAGTCACAGGCAGTGAGCAGACAAAGGCAGGAAAACAAACAAACGTTGAAAGAATCAACGAGGATAATGAAAAAATACGATCGTGTTTTGAGAATTGAATAAATACACTTGTTGGCCAGAACAGGTCCTTCTGCTAATTGCACTGGCCTGCACGATGGGCACGTTGTGGGCGTAGCCCGCAGCAATCTCTCTTTGCCAGCTCGTATACGCCCTGCACATAATTGACGTTGACAACCGCAATTCGGTCGTCAACAGGCGCTGACCGAGGATTTGTGTGATTTGACCTTTTTTTGCGTGATTTTTCCTTATCGCAGATTTCACACGACACTTTTCGTTAATTGTATTTCTTTGATTGGTTTCAAGCGAAAATCATCATCATCATCATCAACATCATTGTCAGCGGCATGTTCGGGAAAGCCAAAGGAAAATGGCACCGTATCAGTGAGAAAATCTGAGATTGCGGCTGCAGTTATTGATCTGCAAGTACTCTTCGAAATCCTTTTCGCCCCTTTCCGTGTAAAAATTGTCACACGAAATTTCACTTTTTAATATGCGTATTCGGGGCAATTTCTCATTGTCACATTTGGCAGGGCCACAATGCCTCGAACTGCACGCTAAACAAATCATCTGCGAATCTTGCCACCACCACTGCTGCTGCTGCTGGTGCTGCATCGTCATTTTGGCTGCTTTTGCTGTGAGTATTTGTTTTACAAATTTTAATATATGCTCGCATCTTGGCCAGATCTTGTACTCGTAATCAGAGCATCCTTAATAAATCATAAATTTATTCCTCGAGCAGTTTTTATTACGTATGCGCTCTCTCGCCTAAATACAATCCATCGATCGTTTGTCTCTGCGCGCCTCGCTGCCGCGACGTCTCCGCAAATACGCGCGTTCGTCCATATTTCTGCATACATTTTCCGCTGTTACTGGAGCACCCTTAATGTAGGCATGACAAACGTATTATTAACTTCACACAAAAAGCGTTCGATTTTGCACCGTTTGCTGTCGCTGGATGTCGCCTTCATGCCAGCGCCAGCACCATCACCAGCACCATCACCATCGCCAGCACCAACAGAAGACAGCGTTTGGGACGGAGCAGTCGCAGGGCAGGCATTGTGCGGCTGACTCTGACTCCGGCTCTGGGTCTGTGCAGCCATCCTGCTGCCAAGTGTTCCCGGCGCAAGTGCACTCGCTTGCATTGTAGCTGTCATGTTTTATGTTTTTGTTTCACTTTTTTCCATTTTTTATTATTTGTTGTGGTGTTTTTTTTGAATAACAATAAAAAATCCTTTTAAGCGAATATCATTGACTAAATGCATGGGTTATAAGGCGTAGTTACCTTAAGTCGCATGTGAAACGTCGTCTTGTTGCATTTTACAAAAGCCGGAAATCATAATTCGATCAATATTGTAAGCAGCGATCAAAGAAATCACTTGTGGAAACATTGCAGCAATGGAAGATTGCAACGAGGAACGGTAAAATTGAGGCAGAAAGCATAACTTTTTACAATATTACGAGTAGATCCAGAAAACCATTCACAAGGAATCGACAACCCAGTTCAGAGTAAGTGGCGACTGTGATCAAGGAAAATCACGCAAAATTGAACTATAGTTGTGATCATGAGAATGAACTGAATACATAATTAGAGTCTATGCAAGAGGGAAAATGTCTTTGTAGTTCCTTCCTGTCAAGACAGTTGTAAAAATTATTGTATATAATTGTTAACTTCAGTACTGGAAATCTACTCCCGCCTCAATTCCAATGTCATCCCGAATGAAACACAGAAAAATATGCCATAAATGTGTGCTGAAAGGAGTTCCTTATTCAGAACTAAGTTAGGGATTCAACAGAGGCATTGTTTAACTCTTTCCCTGGATATTCATGGGCCTAATTTGAATTTCAAAGGTTCTTATAGTATAGGGTCTTGCCAGAAAGAGGAGGCGAATATTAGGGTCAGATGTTTTGGGGCATACAACATACATTCCTTAACCCTGGACAAACTTCTGATATTCATAAAAGAGTCAAAGAAGTTTGAAAAACTGTAACTTCCTTTCCAAAATCCTCTAACTCAGAGGTCGCCAAAGCGGGGGTCGCTCTGAGCCAGGGGATTTTGCGATTTTCGTAAAAAAATACAAAGTTTGCTTTAATTAACAGAAAATTACTTTTATGAGGGTCGATGAAGATTTCAAAAAATTATATAGGGGTCGATGATCAAACAAGTTTGGCGGCCCATGCTCTTACTTCCCTCAAATATTTCCAGGCTTTAAGTTTAATGGGCCTGAGGGCTTGGATACCTCCTTCTTCGGCGGTTCTACAGCCTACCCCACTTCTATCTATCTATCTATCTATAGGGTCTCCCAGTCGTAATCCAACCTCAGGTTTCTTTACTAGTTTTTATTATATTTTCACCACTGGAGGCAATATACGTAATGATTGCAGATAATGGGCAATACGTAAGTGAGTCACTTTCTTCGGAGTTTTATTCCACATTCCTGATTAATATAATTTAGTAGTGTGAGTCACTTTATTCGGAGTTTAGTTCTGTATTCCTGATTGGTATTAATTATACACATTAATAACAAAAATAATGAAACGTCAAATATAGTGTAAAGGATGTCTTATGGTATGACTGCTGTATATGAAATTGTTCCGATACAACCAAAAATGGATACATATGATAATTGCACCTTTAAAAGTTAAGGACTACAATCGGTTATGAAATTATAACAATTTCACGGCTAAATGAGAGGTTGCTTATGGATCTCATTGCTAATGCACTTCTAAGGCATGTTCACTCTACTTTAATATATAACGCAAAATATTTTCTATATGTATAAAAATATATTCCAGTGCCTTGTAATTAAACACAGCAGCATGATTGACTTGAGTTGTCTTTAGTGATAGTCTCTAAATTGATTAAAGTTCAACTCTTTGTAAACTAAAACAATTCAGACTTCGGTATGATGGACTATTAGCAAGAACCTTCATACTTTTCTGTTTTATATCGGTTTCCAATATGCAATGTTTCCTATGAACTTCTCAATCTTGTTACAGGACGAGCATCTTTAAATTAATCTCGGTGACTTTGGGAAATTCTGCAAATCATCTGATATAAGACGAGAAGGAGAGGCGGACATTTAGAGAGAAATACTCAAACCCAATAAACACCCGACTGGTACATTCTATGGCTTTATAGTTGGTTACCCTACCTCACAACGGACCCAACTGGTGATCTAAGTGACATCACAGGTTTATTGGTGATGCGGCTGCCCAACCTACCTACCCTATAGAAATCCGTGCTGTCACAACGGGTCATTAGGTATGCTCAAGTGTGCTTTTGGTGAACTGGGCTACTACTCCGACCTGCCTACCCTATAGAACAACCCGAAAAGTTTCTAAGAACGATTTCACAGTGTCGGGAAGAAATTACCACATTCTCTCAAGAACGTGAAAGCACATATGTGATGATTTGATGGTGTGAGTCAAGTTAAGAGTCTATTTATGAATTGTGCTGGAGCGTGTTTGGTGGAATTCACTTATTAACCAAGATCCATCCATTTCCTTTTTTTGTGGGTCCATTTTCTCCCGCGCAGAACCATAGGAATCAATTATTATTATACTCTTCCTCGCGCATTCTTATAAGTTTCTCTATGCCGCCTTCTCGCTAAGTATGATCTCAGCTGAGCCAAATAATTACTCGTAACAACGCCAGCTTCAATATTTCGTACCATTCGATTTATGTAATTTGTGTGGGAGAAGAAGAAGTTGGCAAACTACTTTAACGGAGCAAAATTAATGATGGAGATAGGCTTTTACTGTGTTGGAGAAAATTGCGATTGAAGGATCCATTAACGACACCGTACCGTAGGGGAGCTGCGGATAATGCGGATATGCATGGATGAAATTACTACAAAAGAAGCACGAGCGGAGGTTCCATTAAGGAAAGCGTAACACAGAGTAGCGCTGAAGTTGACAGGAAACATTTGCATTGCTTGTGGACAACTGCCTTCTGCTCGTACAGCAAAATTCTAACTGGCAGAGTCTGAGCTACGAATGCTTTCGCTCACTGAGCCTCAACAATTTGTCAAATTTTTCGAAATGCAGGTCACTTGCATATGCAATTTCCTTTTGAAGGCTTTATTAAATATGTTCGCAAGTTGTTTGAATCAGTATATTTTTATTATTATTATTATTATTATTTTATCTTACACCATAATTAATTATGAGTGCAAGGTGTTGAGTACTAGCTACAGAGGCCTTTGACTCGAAGAGAAAATGATTTTATAGAAAAAATCATTTTGAATCAGTATAAATTTATTTTAAGTGTACAAACGCAATAATGGGAAACTTTCCCCTTCCCATGGAGCACTTGAAATATGAATTTTGGGAGTAATATTCTGGCGGAACATGACAGCCGCACAATGTACGCTACAAGGTTATTGACTGTGATGCACTTTACGGGCAAATAAATAAAAATCGTAACAAGGGTAACCAAGGTAACAGAGCTCGGCTCCAAATCGCAGTCCCAATTCCACTTAGCTGCATTGTGCTCGCTTAGGTGGGGGTGTAAATTTGTCAAATTTATAACAATTTTTGATATTTGCCAAAGGCGACCTGTTGTTTGCAGAGTGCATTAAGCAGGAGAAGTCTGAATGGTCTTTTGTTGAGCAGCATTTTATCTACCCTCGCTGCCACAAAATCTGTGCCTCGAAATGCACCTTTCCGTTACCTGCATCATTTGCATATCTGCATGTATATGCAGCGGGAGCGGCCCGCATCACACTCGCTACAGGAAGCCAAACATCAGCGGCTGTTGAAGTTAATAAGCCCGCGCAAAGGTATTTACGCCAAACGGATGCGCATGTTCCAATCGCGGACATATCGGCAGATCGGCAGCATTATCAACAGAGAAATCCGTTCGATGCGGCGGCTCTGAGCGATTTTACAACAGTTTTTCGTATTGTCGACGCTATTATTGTGGTGGTGGTTGTTGTTGTTGATGTTGTTGCTGTTCTTTGTTGGCACAGATTGCCAGTAGTCCAGTGCAAAGATGACAAAATGCGGGACAATTGGCGACTCGACATTTTTTTCCAAAGCAGCTCAGCTCTTTGCTTATCCAATGATTTACATGGACTGCGACCAGAAAACGCGATCATCTGCGTATCGATTTCAAAGCTTCCGTCCAGTTGCCAATTGCTGGGACTGTGACGTTGTGGCCAGTATTTTGCATATACATAAATACTGGTACAGGCGTAGGGCTTTAAATTGGCTCACATACTCGTACTCGTATGAAAGCGGGCGACATTAGCCTGCGAATCACTTACGCGACAGAGATAATTTGTTTCCCTGGCTGCTTTTCGGTATGGTTGCATCTCGAATGGGCCAATTGGCCCACGTTTGAGGTATTCGATTGATTAAGTGCGTGAACACTTGTCCAGCAGAAAATTCACTTGTAAATTTTTTGAATAATTGCTTATTTTTGCTGGAATTTCTTCAAATTATTTCAATTATTCGGCTGAGATGCATTGAGGTGAGTGCAAGTACGAAAACGAGTCCTTGCGGCTTAAGAAATAATAAGAAATACGTAATGAAGTGTTTACGAGTAGATAAGTGTAAATAATTTCTCACGCCTTGCTCGCAGAAGGATCAAAGATAATTTCTTGAATGTTTGTGGAAAGTCTCGATTCAAATATTAAAATTCATGTCAGCAATGTGTGGAAATACTCTGTAGTATAAACTCCAAACTGAAGTGGTAACCATGGCGAGGTTAGGTTACAGGGGCAATTACTAGTTGAAGCACAGGGCATATTTCCTGAAGCCACAGGGCATATTTGGAGATAATTATTAAATAAGAGGAAAATAAGCTCTTACTAGCGAGTTGATCTTGAAGATAGCTTAATCTGAATATTTTTGCTTAAGTCTTCTTTTAGGCGCAATTATTAGAAATTCTAGGCTCTACGACAATTTTGAAGAGCTCCTTCTCCTCTATAGTTAGGTTAGGTAGGTAGGTAAGACTATACCCTGGTGTGGATTCAGACTGTAAGTACAAGATTAGCTACTCGTATTTTAGCACTACATCATAGAGGTAGGTAGGTAGGTAGGAGTGGCCGCCCAGTTTGCCAAAAGCACACTTGAGCACACATAATGGGCCCATTGTGATACCACGGTGTGGCGCCGTTCAAGCACTGACTAAAAAGTTCCCTTACTTGGGATGATGATAGTCAGCGCAGGGACAGCGCCAAGCCTCTTAATAAATAACTGCATATTTGAAGTTAATTATTAAATAAAAAGAGATTATCAAAGTGTAATACCTCAAAGTTTGATTAATCTAGTAATATTTATTGAATTCTTCAATTAGTATTATGAATACTTAAATATGTACTAGTAGATTAGTTTTACTTTGAGGACACTTTGGAAGGATACCCAAGAAGATAAGAATGAATATCTAATTGTTTGCAGTAGGCATTGATTAATTCACTTTGCAAATGATAAACAGAATCAATAAATTCCAAAAATACATAAACATGCATCTATTATGCATCTATTATTAGGGCATAGAAGACTTGCTCGTAAAAATTTGTCTATCCTGGATATCGACTAAGAAAGCGAATATAATTCTCAAACATCTAATCTAGCCTAATGTATAATCTGAGTAATAATCTAAGGTCAGTTCTTATTGTCCAGGCTCTCAACTGCTATTAGAATCTCCCATTGAGGATGCATTCTAAAGTAAACTCCTTTCCCCAGTAGGATTGGTGTTCATATTGATCATAGCGATGTAAATTAACGAGGCAAAGCAACTTTCAACTTTTTTCAATTGGGTTTTGAATTTTGATATAATACTAAAAATTTTAAGCCACCCTCTGTGGTCTAGTAGTAAGCATGCTAGACTCACACTCAGAGGGTCGCAGGGTCAAATCCTGCCCAGTAGGTAGTATTCATTCCCCAACCCCTAGCAGTCATAATTAATTATGGTGTGAGATGATAATAATAAGAATAACAATAATTAAGCAAATTTTAATTGCCTCAAAATAATTGAGTCGGCACTACCAATGACCAGATTCCAGCCACATAAGTTTATGGGGGATAACTGGTTGAATTCCCTAGCAGACTGATATAAAATTTGTATACCTTCAAAAAGTTATTTGATCAAAAATAAGTTGGCTTTCCAATTGTAAGCAATTCTTCAAATGAAGAAGGTATTGTGGCTCTTCAAAGGGCCATAGAGAAGCGTCACGGTGTTGTTGTTCTGTACAAATAGCTAGGAAAAACGCATCACATTGAAAAAAATTCAATATAAAATAGCTGTAGTATGGAATATTCCCATTCCCAGGACTTGGTGGTGTATTGCAGCGGCCAAAGAATCTTCACATCGATATCAGGCAAACTAATAACAAAATGTATACCAAAGTTTATTGGAGGATCTGAGTAAAGGGAAAAGTTCTCCAAGAAACTGTAGGAGTATCCAAAAATCATGTAAGAAATAGATCAGCCAATTTCATATATTATATGGCACTTTCCGATATAGTTATCTCGGTAGCCACAAGCCACGTTAATACCGTTGATAGAAAAGGATATTCTTAACTAATCCTCCCACGCTTCCACTTGAACGGCAAATTTCAGCGTCATAAAATCACATTTACAAGGTTCTCAAAACCTACGCGTGCCAAAGACAGGAGCTTCAATGGAAATGCTGAAGGATTTTTCCTCGCATATGGTATAAAAATGACGAGGCAGATTGGACTCCCACATACCTCTGCCAAGTATTGCTGCTGAAATAATGATAAGAACAAAAAATCCTGAAATAAAATAACACCTGGAATTGAAATGCCGTATAAAAAAGCAACAAAACGAATTCAGAAAATTTTGTTCAATGAGTTTAAATAAATAATTTATTTTCTTTTTATGTCTTCCACTTAAAATTCAATCTTACTAAATAAAAAAATAATAATACATACTAGAAACTTATCAATCATTGTCTTCCACTAAAATTTATGCTAATTCTTAGACTAAAGATAGGCACAAGAGTTCAATAATTTGTACATTAAAGATAGGATGCTGGAAACTTAAAACTTAGTGATGGTAAAATGAGGTAATACTTTTCCACTCAATGGTCCCGATGGCGCTGACTAGATTCTGAATCTTTAATCTTGCTAAAAAACACTGCCGTGCATTTACAACTCCTCCTGCCACAGTGAAATGTACTCGAGAATATCTTCGTCTTCGATGATGGTGTTGCTGTACTCATCGTAGGATTGCTCCACTTTCAGCTTCACGGGCAAACTGGCATTTGCGCTTGTGGACGTAGGCGTGTGCTGATAGTAAGTGTACGAGTCGGAGCTGTAGGTGGAGGAGCTGGTGGAGCCGGCTGGTGAGATCAGCATAGATTGTTGCTGATGTGGCTGCTGGAAACTGCCCGCATAGCTGAGGGTATCATAGAGCTGAGTTTGGCGTTTTGATGCCATTGGCTGCGGCGGTGGTGAGCCACTTGAGGAAGCTCCACAACTGCCGTATGAACTAACGCTCGACACATCGCTCCCATCCACCTCTTCGATGACGTTCTGCAGCCGCCGTATGTACTCCACTGCCATGCGCAGCGTGTCCACCTTGCTCAGCTTCTTGTGGGCACCGGGGCCAATACCGCGTCTGCCGTTGCTCAAATCCGCCACAATCGCTTGCGGTAAGTGCTGACGTAAGTGGACAAAGCCGTTATTCACTTGCTTGACGCGATTACGTTCGCGTGCATTGCGCCGCACCACGGCTGGGTTGTTCGAGTCGAGCGTGGTGCCAGCCGCATACGCAGAAGTCGGTTTGGTGTAGGGAGCCGCGTATGGGCGCGTGTTAGGCGCAGGTGCAATAAGGCGCTGGCGCTGCTGATAGATGCTACGAGTTGCCAGCATTTGCTGCTGTTGCCGTTGATAAAGTTGCTGCTGAGCTTGATTCTGAGTGCCAAGAGCCATCGCAGTGTTGAACTTCCTTTGATTGCTACGAAATTTATGAAATTTTACTGAATTCGACGAGGTTTTCTTGTTCGTACTTCTGTACGCTGCCAGTGCGTAAGCCCTAATGATGCCCTTCCCTGCGCAGCGAGCCTATTTGTACGTTTTCCCCGACGCACCGGTATGTGCAAGCATTTTGTTTACCTGTGTGCCGACGCAGGTAACAATACAAAAGAACACTGCCGGCTCTCGTATCTCACTGAATAAAGGATCTTATTGTGCACACTCCTAAGCGTCTCTACTCGTTTGCTTGCCTGCAATTTTTCTCTCCTATCTCTCTCTTTTCTGCTGCGGTCTGAGCTTCACAAGTATAAATTTGCCAGCGATTCAGAGATTTGTGTGCAAACTGCTCTTGCGTGACTGCAGCCTCAGTGAAGCGTGAGTGCAAACCCGACTTTTTATATTTATTCCCCTTCGCCTGCATTTATAAACGTTGGGAACAGATTTGAGAACAGATTCAAATCCACTCCCTCCAAGACTTGTGTGCTCATTTGGTGTACTTCAGCTGCAAGGCTCGCTCCTTCAAGACAGAGTCAGTCGCGTGCCAGCAAGGAATCAGGTTTCGCTACGTTTTTCTCTCACTGACGGCGGCTGTTTTGAAAATCTTCCACGCTTTCACAGGAAAAATCGCATGCTAGAAAAGTGAGTATGTGACAATGTGTCGCATGCTACAGAATACATTGTAAGTAGGTAGGACAGCGGTTACATGGAGTGATTATGAATGCGGTAACCGCTGCTGATCAAGGAAATCTAAAAAGCTCGGTGGAGTAATTTTCATACCATGATCTCGAGCAAAACTAATATTAATATTGTTGAAAGAATGTCTGCATGGTAGTGAATTGGGTGTCTGGATGGTAGTGATTCCGATCAATTTCATGCAGTTCAAGAAACTTAGCGATTTATCAGTTTGTCTGTGGTTCAACTCCTACAAACCGGAAAGTTGTGTATCGCCTTAAGCTTTCGAGTAGAATTTTTATTGTAGTATTAGTACTACAGACCCCTAACTCTGACATGCTCCCTGTTATGAATAGTGGCTCTGAGACCTGCCTGATTCTTCCTAATAGTTGCGAAATGCTCGATATATACACCAACAGTTCTAAACTTGGAGGTAGAGTCGGCAGCGGTATCTTTTCCCAAAAACTGGATATCAAAATCTCGCTTCGCCTCCCGGACCAAGGTCAGGATGAGGTCATGGTTATTTAAAACGCAGCTAAATGCATTCTGAGTAGCGATATCCTTGAGTAAAAGAAGAAATCGCACCTTTGGTGCCCCATTTCTTACAAGTTTGACAGAGCTCTCATCTTTTAATATTAGGGACTTAGCAAGGTTCATCAAACAATCAGGATGGTTTCCTGCGACATAATAGGGGAGTCGTGCCTTTTACGGCGCTGTCCTGGCGCTGCACCATCTTTAAGTAAGAGAATTTTTAGTCCATGCTTGAACAGCGCCACACTGTGATATCACAATAGGCCATTACGTGTGCTCAAGTGAGCTTTTGGAAAACTAGGTTGCCACTCCTACGTAGCTACCTATCCTAATAGTTTCTTTTCGCCTTCTTAATATGGCACAATTTTTCAGGTCATTCATTTTAAGGCCCATACTTAAGTTCTTTCGTGGATTCATCACGTTTAGTTATTCCATTTAAAGTATTTAGTGACCTAATGGTAGTGGGGCTGTCACTGATTACAGCTGCTTTATAAGAATGATCCACCATTCATTCAGAAGTCTCGAAAACATTGAGCGAAATTCTACGTAAAGTCCACTGCCACCTTTTGGAGGTTGACCACTTGGAATTTGGAAATAAGTTTGACGTTTAATATCTTCAATTTATCCGCAGGATTGCTTCTGATATCCTTTCATCTGCTTGTAAATAAGTGTTGTGCATTATTTATGCTCATTCAAGTTCTTTCTACTTGTTTTCAGTTCTAGTTCATCAACTCAAGGAGCATTTGGAAAGTATAAAAATTGATCTGATCTAGTTGGAAAATTATATTTAAACATCTGTAAATGTACCAGGGAGATCTATGTATAATTTGAAACTTTCAAACCTCAACTATTATCAGAATTTACCCATAGAATAGTGTGAAAAATATTCCTTTTGCTACTCTTACTGCAGCTTAAACTACTAATCGCCTTCTGCCTCAGTTCGATTTAATATAAAAATTATCTGCACGATAACAGAGCGATAGTTCTATCAGCGAGTGTATATTTCTTGGAAACGGAGAGATAAGATTGTGTTTAAAGCAATCCCCGTAAGACTCAAATTACAATCGCTCATATGGGCCTTTAAGAAGATTGGTGCCCTGCCCCATTGGCCACCGTGAAGGTAAACTATACTCTCCCGCAGAGGCCACTCCAATTGGAGTCAATTGATTTAGCTGCGCTTCGAATGCGAATGGTGTGTGGATGGGATACACGCCCCATTCTCTTCAAACTAGTAACGAGCGCGTTGAAATCTATTAAACAGCCCCACTGCAATTACTTCAGGTGATAATTACAGGCACCTCACCCAAGCAGCGGTAATGCTGCTGTAAACGCCAACAGGAATAATGTCCGCTCATCTATCTAAAAACCCACATGCTTCCTGCACCGCTCATGCTCGTAAATCCTTACAAATTACAGAGTGTGTGCGAGTATAATGCAGTATTACCAAGTTCAGCAGAAGGGTTATAAAATCAAGGCTCACCGCACCACTCACAATTAAGGCAGGATTTATGCCCGACAGCTGTAGCAGCGCACACAAGCCCATTTATTATTCAAAAAATTATTACTAATATCATGGATTCTAACACGTTGCCTAATTACGCCGCGCTCCACACATATTTGCCAATAGCCGCGGCCACAACTGCGGCACATACTGTCAGCGCATTTATGTCGGCGCGGGCAGCAGGATTGCACTTGTCCTTGTTGTTGCACTCACTGCACTTGCGGGTGTTGCTGCTACCCGCATAATGGTCCCGCAACTGCAATTTGCAACCCGGTATGTTGCTGTAGATGCAGCCTTTGTACTGGTATTCGCCCATTGCTGGAATAGTTTAGCAAATTCCTTACATTATTTCCTCTCATTTTTTAATTAGTTTTTTCTTACACAATTTTAAGTAATCCTGGAAGCACCGGTATGAAGTACTCGTGTCATTTGGATTTACGCCTTTGTAGAACACATCCAAGTAGCTTCTCGTGTTGTTGGCCAAAAATGGAGAACATAACGATTTGCTTGGTTTTTTACAATCCGCCTTATCCCGGCATATGTAGCAAGTGATGCAGTGACCTTTGAAAAGTGGAATAGAAAAATCACTAAAAATTATTCATATTCATTTTCTTTATATTTATATTTATGCAAATCAATTAAGTAAAGAAGCAATTTATAGTAGAAGAACTTTTTCAATCAGAAAAAACATCAACATGCATCACAGAACAATGTGTCAGGCTACCAGAGGGATAGCTACACCGCAATCAAAGCGGGAGAGAGTATTCCTAGTTGGCGAAATTGTGGAAGCTGAAGTCATCTTAGAGAGCCAATACGCTGAAGTAAATAACTCCTGTATTCACGGAATTTAACATACATTTTTGCAAAAGCAAAATAACTGCTACCGGATGTGACTTCTACACCCATGGTGGAAGTAAATGCAGTGGCCATGAAGAGGTAATTACCTATTTCATTTGACAGTTTGAAGGTGCAGAGTGACATAATACAGAAACGGCAACAGAAACAAACGCCAAATGCTCATTTTCTGTCATTAAATTTTGTAATTTCTGTTGCAAATGTACTGGATTCTGTTTCTGTTGCCGTTTCTGCTTTATGGCACTCTACGCCTGCAGCGTAAACCGACTTCATCACGTAAGAAAGTGACATTATCACAAACAACCAACTATTACAAGCTACCATCGCCTCTACTTCCACCATAACTTCACCTTCTATAGTCCCACCAAGCCTTAGCTACACAAACCGAAACCTGTTCGGATACCCCCAGACCAGGCGTGTCAATGCGGGTACTCCTGTGCAATACCCATGCCAGAAAGTCGCTTTAAATGTGATTCCATTTGTCATCATTATTTCCAAATAAATCAAATATGCTTTATTTTTACTTCGTGAATATTGCAGTGTGATTTTTTTTTTGTTTTATAAAATTATACTTTCAATAATATTTTTTGTTTTGTTTAAATAATATTTGTAATCAATTTAACAGGTTACTTAATAACGACACTTCGTAGTAAATGCCGCTAAACCAGTTCAATATACTCGCATTACAACGTACTGAATGTGATGCAACAGAAGGCGATTAAAGCCAAGCCGAGTAAAATCCTCCCACTGTTCATTGCGTATCTTTATTGTTAGTTTATTTGAACCTTTTCACTATAGCTGCCTAGAAGTGACTACCTATGGAAATGCACTCAACAGAGTAATACCTCGAAATTTGCTAGCTTTGAAGATAAACAATTTCGGTTTTTTAATCGATAGAACGATATACAGGGGGACTGGAAATATCATAAGGTGTGACAATAGAAAAAGAATAAAATGTAGACTCTGACTGGTGACGACTCTGACTGTTGTGGACTCTCATTGGTGCTGGTCGACACCAGTGTGTACCCTTTACCTACCTACCATGTGTAGAACCAGAACCTACTAGGTATAGAAACAGAATGACCTCAGCAAAAAGCCTTGGAACTCACATGACAAACTCAAATGATGAATGTTGTAATTGACTCACAACAACAGAGCCCCAGGTATGGTGCTGATGTGGTTGTTTGTTGTCATTACAATGGAAGGAACTCAAAGTGTTTCTTCTAGATCTATACCGCTCTATAACGTAGTTCTGTGTAACTGTTGTCTTCTTAAAGGGTTCTTTTACATTATCAGTAGAAAATAATTTCCAGAATCATTAAATTCCTCTTAGGTTTTTGTTGTTCTGTTATAAATTTTCGGAGCCATCACTCTCCAATAATTTAGTAGCCTTATCTAACATAATATTATTCAATTTACCGTGTGTTACGGTTGTGGTTATTTCACCGGAGCGATAAGGTGCTTATCCACAGATAAAAGTTGTAAAGGCCCGAAAAACATTTTTGAACTGATAAGCCATGGTGAAATATCAGTATACGGAAACATTGATACTACAAAGTAATCTCTAAGAAATTCATAGGAACTCATGTGGGCCGCGATCAAAATTTATTGGATTGGCATAATTCAATATCGTGCAGCAGACAAACTGCATTTGTTGTATTGGGGAAATAATTGCAATGCCCACAAGCAGAGATGGCAGATCAAAGATCAGTATGTATCAATTAAAGAGAGAATATTGTAAGAACCAGGAGCCCGCCTCTGTACAAGTGGTCAAGAGAGAACAACGGTGAATGTATTCAGTGGGAAATAAGTGAGTCCAGCAATGCGAATACTGTTTATGGTCTCATTTTCCCTTAGAGAGACTATATCTGAAGTCAAAAATAAGAATGTAATGTAATGTGTGGTTTGGAGCTATAAGAGGTACTGCGACCAGAAAAAATTATTGTACCGCCCTCTATATTGTATCTCTATAAATTCTCGTCCAGGCTGAAAAATAATATTATTCCTTCCTTTTTATGGTGGTTGCTGGATGGATACCTATAATACCTATAATAGTATTGGCGTATATCGTTCAATACACTCAATCCCATATCTACTCCCTAATAATGATTTACACCATATAGTTGAAAAGGAAAACACCACCAGACGATTGTTAAAGAGACTCAGGGCTTATAAACCAGAAAAATATATGTATCTACTCCCATTTTTAAAGCCAAGTACAGTGTGGTAGGGTTCTTCCCCAAATCGAGCAAAGAAGGCTGAAGTCATGTGAGTCAGTTGAACTACCAGATACTTGCTAGCTAAGGAGAATATGTCAGATATCAAGCTAAAAAGAAGGTTGTGTGAGTTAAACGACTAGGATAGTAATTACTGATTAGTACTTCCTATACATCACTAAGAATAGAACAGTTTTAAACCTTATCAATTTAAAAGTACAGCACCTTCTACCAGAACCCACTGTTTTCTATTTTCTGTTTTCTACAAACATCACTTTCCATCGGCTTCTGCGAGAGCTATTTCTAAAGAGTTTTCTTCACCATTATTCAAGTCACATAATAATATACTTAGAAGATGTTTTTGGTATTAGAGCATTTTTATCATAATTTTACCACTTTTAAACAAATATAATTATTTATTCTTCCTCCCAAAGTTTTTGGTCATTGGACATCTCTCAACGAAATAACCTACATAACTGTATAAAGTATTTAAAAGATGTTTTTGGTATAACAAATTGTTGATTGTAATTTGACTACTTTTAAAAACAATTGTTTATTCTACCAGACAGAAAATTTGGTCCTTGGACAAGCCTCATCGATGGCAGACATATAACTATATAAATTATTTAGAAGATGTTGTTCACATAACAAGTTTCAAATAAATATATTTTCTTATTCTTCCACCCAAAGATTTTGGTCCTTAGACATCCCTCATCAAAACACTACACATAACCATATCAAGTATTTAGAATATGTTTTTCATATAACTACTTCATCCTTGCACCTTAATTTCTTAGAATTTTGCTCAGAATTTGTTAACACTTCCGCGCTTTCCAAACTTTCTGTGTCCTGAGGCTGCTGGTGTTCCACATACATTTAAATTGCCAATAAAAATTTCATTAATAAATGCTACGTTGAGCCCAATACTAAACAATTAAACCCAATTCAAGCATGGATGGAGTACCAACCAGCAGAGAAGAGTATTTATCACTGATTTTTAATAATACACCGCGCGCAGAAGTGTTTAATTTTACACCAGATCCGCGAGGAAGGATGTGTGCATGCTGTGTAAACTAAATTTGCATAACTCAAATGAAATTGCCACAAGTATGCGGCGTGGAAGTGTAATCAAGTGTAATTGAATTTTATTTGCATTTTAAGTGGCCGCCGGCGATTACACGCACTTTCTTAAGTCGAGCCACTTCGAGCCACGCAAAGCGTTATAATCAAAATAAGATTGATGGGGTCCGTTAGGTATGAAATATGCGCCGAAGTCAAACAGTTAATTAAGTACCAATTAAAAGTGGAAAGTAATGAAGTTTTTCACATTTAAGCGTAAATACTAAGAATTTTTTATTTTGACATAATTTTTGTATAAGGAAAGTCATTATTTAACCGCAAAACCAACATAAATAATATTCAAATGAATACTGAACTGCGTACAAGAACAGCCAATAAGTGTGCCACATGGAACAATTCAATACTCAAATTTTAGTTGTTTAGAATGAATCATTCATAAACATATTGCATGTATTAGTAATATTATTATTATTATATCTCACACCATAATTCATTATGATTGCAAGAGGAATGAGTACTGAGACTTTCGACTCGAAGTGTCTTCTTTTAGAAAGACGCATATTTGAGACCAAGAAAGAAGCATTTTTTATACCAAGCCTGGGTCAGGATTTGAACCTGCGATCCTCTGAGTCGCATGCTGACAACTAGCACTGAGGGCGGCATTTAAAAAGAACATGTTGAACGGAACTAATCGCGTTGTAATTGCGTTTGTTTCAAAAATAATTTTATATGAAAATATTTCAATGCCAATCTTAGTTGAACTACTCTACCAGGTGAAGCCAATAGGACGACCGACAAATTTGATCTCTGCCGGGTCAATAAATTTCCAGAGCACAGTTTTGTTTCTAATTTCATATATAAAATTAAATCCTGCCCCTGCTACCACTGGATCCCATTATCACTATTTCAGTAAACAAATTGCAAATGATTGACTTCTAAACTGACCGTCGTAGACTCCCAAAGTCGGCAATTCTACTTTCACCAAAATGTAACTGCTAAGTAAACTTCCAATGTCTGTAATTTTTAAAAAGGTGCCTGGTAGAATCCCTCAAAGTTGGCAACAAAAAAGTATACATTCTCAGCTGAAATGTGGCAGTCCTTCTTCCACTGAGTCAAACCAACAGTACACAAGAATCAAGCTATATACAAATCATCGTTTTTTCTTTGGAATTGCATAACAATAAGTTTGTGGCTCCCGTTCAGCATTACGACTGTCCAACTGGCTTCATCATGGTGATGTACTCGTGCTATATACGAGTACAAATTTATCCAAATTGAGGGCATTCTTTGCAACACTCCTTCTACTCCATTACAATCGTACGAGAAAACCATTCTGCCTTCTCTGCTCTGTGAAATTCCTCTGGTCAATTGCGCCAAACTCGTTTGTGCACAAATCTGCCAATGACCTCACTGTCAACTACTGAAACTGTAGCAATTGTCAAAGGCGTATTTCTCAAGGATATTCCAAATATTATCGAATGGTTAACACAATGCAGGCAGCTCACAGGCCCGTCACAAGTGGTCTTTGTAGCAGCTCTAAACTGGCATGCAACCAAACAATTCACGCCTAAATACAAATATTGCTCACGCTGAACATTTTGCATTCAACTCATTCCAAAATCAGTCGGAGTTTTATTTAAAAATCATTGGAAAATATTTAACAAATAGATGGGTGACCTTTCAAGCAGCGCTAAGCATGTGGCGCAAGTACTGCGTGCCACGCCAGGACACGTCCCAAAGGCGCATGCTGTTTTATTGCACGGTGCTGCAGGTACGTAGGAGTATCCCTCGTTTGACATTTGACAGTGGTCAAGAGGTTTCTGGCTCTTTTGCTATGGTTGGTCCTGTGCGTGTGCGTATGTGCTGCGGAATAGTTTGGCAATAGTTTCGCTCTTTCGCCCGCTGTGCCTCATTTAACGCTTCTTTGTGCTAATGCATTTAGTGTTAATTTGAATCTGTTGTTCCGATTGTGTCATACGCCAGGAGAGTCTGGAAGAACGTTCTTTGATGAGCCCGTGTTTTATGTGTTATGTACATGTATTTAGCACATCTGGTAACCAAGCTGGAGTGTCTCGGTTGCCTGCATTTAGTAGCGAGCCTCAATAAAACACCATCAAAGCCGCTTCCGCATTATAAATTTCGAGACAGGAAATAGTTTAAGAGATTGAAGAAGACAAACGAAACGAGAGCAGCTGCAGTTGCCATGCAAATTGGAGGAAAGTTTCTCTCAGTGTCATCACTAAATTGAGTAGAAAAATTACACCAACAATAAATGTGAAGATATTGAATGAAATGCATACTAAAAATTATGGTCGTTGACTCAATAGATGGGCCTCTGAAGGCAATTAGGATACCAGCGGCCTAAATAATTGTCTGAATTCAAAATTTTGTTCTGCATAAAAACACTCCAGTTGTGTGTTCCCCACTTCATTGGCCAAGTATGGCCTGTAAACCATATTGAAGCCACCGCATTTTCGCTTTACTTTCGCTGTTATGTACTTGTACGTTGGCACCTTTCTCCGCCAAAGCCGACACAGGCCTTTACAACGTATCAATTTTTATTTGTGTGCCATTTAAAATTGTACCCCAGTTGTTTTAAACGATTTTTAATCGTTCATTACCAACATTTCTCCGCCATGTTAATTAACTCATTTTCCAGCAGTGCTCTGCTCCCTCGGCTCAAATTAAACTCTTCCTTGGGAGATGATCATTTCACCAAATTTAAATTCTTCCACTACCGCACAAGTTTAAACCAGTTTCTCCTCATTCTCGTCGGCGGCGGTTCCAAGCTCACCTGTAAATAGGTTTTCCATTCGAAATTACAAATAAAGCCGGCAAGTGTCGCAACAGAAGTTGAATTGTGGCCAAGTTACAATGCGATCAATCCACTTATTGACAATCGAGATGAGGCCGAACAATTTCATAATTAAAATTGATGTGTGTGAAAGCGTTTTTGCGGTGTTTCCTTTTGACTCTTTGAATGATTACTCGTATTTTGTCCACAGTTTGATTAAGTAAATTTACTGCTGAGTTCGAAAGTGAAGAGCACATATGGTAAAGAGGCAAATGATGAAGAGGCATTTGTGGGTATATTTCGAGAATCCCTTTCTATTGCCTGCCTCTGGGTCCATTTCTGCTAATTTTGACCACAATTACCAATATATTCACAAACTAACTCCATGTCTCTATGACAAAGATGTTTATAAGACTCCAAATGTAGTTGTTTTAATCTCTGTTATGGTATTTGATGAGATTAGTAGCTGTTCCTTTGGTTCTTTTAGAGTATGTACTCTTAAATACGGTTTTGTTTGATATTTTCAGCTATCGAAGAGAATATTGTCTTCCTTATCTCATTAATTGCGTGCCTTCGTACAAATCTGCATAGATCAGAACAAGGTTATTTTTATATTTGTGTAGTAAATTGGGAAAGACCACCTTCATCGGAGCATACACAAACATTTTCATATATAGTCGTTTAAAGCTAAAGTGAAGAATAAGAAGTGACCAACTGTTCATCGTTTGATTTGGAAAGTAAAGCAAGGACTTCCTTCTGTATAGACGATTTTTTGATAAAACTAAAGAGCTGGTACTATGCGATGGCGATATAAAAGGCATTCGATTCATTAGATTAGATTTATTTAAGGGTGTTATACATCGCAATCTGAAAGATATTTACTGATGCCTCTATTTATTTAAAAGCTAAGAATAGTCTCATCTATAGATCATCTGTCAAGTTAATTTCCGAAAGAGAACTCTTGTAGATTGGGGAATCAAGTTGAAGGATCTTGCTCATATCTAAGATATATTCTTCAAAACACCTGTTCATTTTATGTGCCATAGGTCCGCAGTCTGTGATCAGGCGCAGGTTAGGTTTCTTCACTTTCTCCACAGAATCTACAGATGGCATCTGAAAATATACCCAAGTTATTCATATGATAGTTAAGTCTACAGTGTTCGCTTAAAAGTCTTGTGATGTTTCTCAATTGTGTGAAAGGCATACAAAACAGAAAATCAGGAAGAAATCTTACATGAAATTTTGAGGTCCAATTAACATTGAATCAATACAATCAATGAGTCTCCTAGAATTGGCAGTTGATAATAATAATAAAACGAGTAACATAGAGAATGGTGTAAGATAGGATTTACCGTACTGAATTACTGGCGGTGAAACTCTCATAGTGTCATAATGAAGCTAATCGCGACTCCAGAACTAACCTAAGGAAGGGTAATTGAATCTTGCAAAAGATTTCAATAGAATGTAGATACTACAAATTATACCATACTCGTCATTTATTCCAATTGAATTAAGATTATTCTTTATCAGTATCGAATAAAACCTCAGTTTCTAGTAATCTAGACAAGAGACCATGAACCCAGCCGTCTATAACTAAGCTAAGTGGGAGATTTTGAATGTTGTATGTCAGAGATATCAATACAATGAAGCTAAGAGAAATTA
The DNA here is from genome assembly GCA_920105625.2 of Clusia tigrina. Taxonomy (NCBI): domain Eukaryota; kingdom Metazoa; phylum Arthropoda; class Insecta; order Diptera; family Clusiidae; genus Clusia; species Clusia tigrina. Next base: position 181,273,984 of record OV050033.1, read on the forward strand.
TACTATTCATTCATTTAAATTTAATTAAGATTATCCTTCATCAGCCTCGAATAAAGCCTCAGTTAGTAGTTATCTACACATATGAAGCCACAGCAAACTTCTGCATTATTTAGACCTTTGATAGGATAAAAATAGTCCTTCATTCATTTAAAGCTAATTAAGATTATACTTCATTAGTCTCGAATAAAATATCAGTTTGTAGTTGGCCAGACAAGAGGCCAAGAAGCCACAGCAAACTTGTGTATTATTTATATCTGCGATAGGATAAAAATAGTCCTTCAATAAAAAATTCCTGGAAGAAATCATGGAAAAAATTTCAAAACAATTAAAGACCCCAATTAGAGATGCTGCTGGATTTCTGATTCCTACAATTTCTGATTGATAAAATTGACTTGAGCAGGATACTTAAAAGATTGTTGCATTGTTCAGTTGCTCTTCTGGCACTCAAATACCTCCCACATACATCCACCACTGCATTGGTAATAAACCCAATTAAACTTTATGAACTTTTATGAACTGCGAACTATGTGAATGACTCGCTTGTGCTCGTAACTCAATGCGGTGCTTCGTGCGACAGATTAAGCCAAAGTCGCCCCACAGCATTCCGTGGCACAAAACGCTTTTCATTCATACTAATTGGCATGTAAACTAGCCACGCGCGGCAATGGCAGCGGCAAGAGGCGGCAGCAGCGCCGCTGATGAACTGATGAGGCCGGCGATCGACTGGGGTGAAAGGTGTTCGAGCGTGCGTGTTCGATCGGTTTTTAATAATTTCATTTTATTTAATGTGGCAGCGGTAGCTGCTGTAGTGGCAGGGGCACTGGCTGTGGCTGTGGCTGTGGCAGTGGCACTGACTGCCTTATTGCATTATTGCAAATTGTAAATTATTTAACTTTATGCATTTTAATTTTAAATTGAAAAAGTTGGCAAGTGGCGGCATGCTTTAAACGCTTTATACGCGTCCCTTCAGCTTAATTCCATCAACAGAAGCGATTAAATTTTTGCAAAGCATCTCATTTTGGTGCCACAAATTTTACAATGCGAGCGACTGTAAGCCGCGGGCAGGGCGCACTCAGTGTCCCAGGCACTGGCCGGACAAGGAGTTGGCGCGGACGAGAGCGACGGCTATGACGATGGCTATGACGTTGGCTATGGCGGTGATGCTGGCAGGAGCGGGCGTTATCATATCGGACACAAAAATTTAATATTAATTATGTTGACATGTTGGGTTAAACATATTTCTTAAGATAGTCAGTAGTGGCATTTTCTTACTTGTAGTTGTAGTTGTAGTTGTAGTTGAGCTGTGCTTTGTCTGTTCTGTTTTTGGTGTTGTTATTGTTGTTTTTGCAATTGCAAGGTAAACCCGAGGCCCTGTAATTAATTGCTTATGCATTTTATGGTGCACGTATTCGTGGTATGTAAACCAGTATGAAAAAGTGAGTCTGCCGAAAAGCGTCCATACTCGTATAAGTGAAAGCATATTTTTATGATTTTTAATTATGCGGCCGCATTGCAAATAAAGTCGTTAATATGAACGCCACGTCGGGACTGTCAATAAATTTGTTAAAGACCATTATTTTTATGCGAGCATGTGAACACACACCATTTGTGGCAATGCAGTGCACTGCACTTGATTGCCATTATGTAAAACAGCAGATAAACAATTGTAGTTTTTAGCCATACTCCGCGCTGGCATCATTTATTTTATGGAGCCAAATGCTTAATGCAAAAGTCGGCAGTACTCGTACGGGTTCACCTTTGGTGAGCGAAAACAAATTTATATCTTGTTCTTATTTATGTAGTACATCATTTTAGGTGGTGAACATTGAAGTACAACAGCGCTGAAGGTGGTCTGCATTGCGCAATTTATTGTATGTATCTATAGTGAAAATGGAATTGAGTTATCGGAGGAGAGTATCAGTCGTGAAATAGCCTCCAAGTAACACTCTCTAAGCAGTAGAACGAGTCGACTAAAATGTGAAATATTAAAATCATAGAAGCATCTGATTTGGAGCTTAATAACGTATTTACATTAGACCTTTTGGGAGATTAAAGACCAAAGAAGAAGATGTTTGAATCAGTGAGAAAGAAGAGAAGAATAATTGCTAGAAAACAGGATTTGGAGATAATAATAAGTTTACCTATTGTGAAAATGGAGTTCAGTTACCGGAGGAGAGTATCAGTCGTGGAGTGGCCAAGTAGCACTCCCTCCTTAGAGCAGTAGGAGTTGAGTACAATATGAGACAGGAAAATCATAGAAGCATTGAACAGATCTTTACATTTATTACCCATAATTATGTATAACTGCAAGGGGTTGGAAAATGAGGCCTTCGACTCGAAAAAAGATTTTATAGAAAGTAGAATTAGTGATACCAAGCCCGGAGCAGGATTTGAACCGCGACCCTCTGCGTGTCAGTCTAGCATGCTTACCACCAGGCCACAGTGGGCAGCTAAATTTATTTATTCATCTAACTGGCAGCTTAATTACATATTGGCATTGGGCCTGTGAGCATGTAAACCTCAATTTAACCGCAAGTGATTACAACTGGCTACGCTGAATTCAAGTTCCCATGAGCACGGAAGAGCGCTGCCACGAATCAATCACTTTCTTCGCACAATAATGTTAAGCTTCCTCCTCGTCCTCACTCAATATTTCTGTGTACACATTCGCCCGCATTTATTTGGGCAACCTTAAACTTGAAACAAGAAACCGAGCAGCATTCTTGTAAAAACTTCACACAACCTTCGCACAAATCTCGAACCCAAAGTGCGACATTACAATTAATCAAGCCAAGTAATTGTTATTTCACTTTTTTGTCAATCAACGAAGCCACAACTCAAAGTAATACCTTCGGGCATATCAAAAACACACCTTAAAGCGTTGTTGCTCCTGCGTACGGCGTCGATGCGGTCACCTCGGGACCTGTGTTCAAATTATTGGAAACATTTCAAAGACAACTCTGCCATAAATCATAACAGAAAGCAACGCTCTCACATCTCAGTTACGGGTAAAACGCTTGGAAATTTGACAGTACCGGAGATGGCTTCAAACGCTTGTCGCCTGTGCTAAAACAGTGTCCCTGTTGCATGGTCGCTGCCCTGTGTTCTTTTTTTTGGTGTTTGTTACTTTTTTTGTGAGATTGCGCAATTTATTTCATATCACTGCCATATTTTATCACATTAAATTTCATAAATATTGCATGAGTGTCAATGTCACAGGCGCAACACTCCAAGCAGACGGCGGGAAAAAGTGAGCAAATTTGGCCAACGAGTTAATTTATTGTCAGGCCAGGATTGAGCGGTTTCTGGTATCACTGAGCCGCCTTCACAGAACAGAAAAGCAATTGTACGGCAATAGTGTGTAGAAGTAGGATGTGCTGAACTCTCCAGCTCCTCAGGATGAACAATGGAGTCTGGTGTACTCGTATGATGAAACCGCGGGATGTAACCATGTTCGTATTAACTATTTAATTGATAGGAGGTTTAGGATGTGCCTGGATTCACTGTAGTAACCAAAACAATTGGTGAGCTCTGATTTTAATTCATGAAATTGTTTCTCCAGTTCTACGCTTGACAATCCAGTTTCTTAGTTATTAACACCCACGTCAATATTAAAATAAAGAACAGTTTAAAAAATCTGAAAGCGAAGACTGCCATGTTGAACGGTGCGATTCAGTGTCAGCGATGTGTCTGCTTGTGTGGGGTGTTTACGCATTTTATAATATTAAAAATCTTAAACATAATCATAATTAAAATGTGATTTAAAAATTAATGAGGTGTGGCATATTTATTTATATGAGTATATAATCAGATTTGTGCACACAGTCAGAACCGTTTGTCAGGCCATTTGAAAGCGTTTAATCCAAGGGTTTACGATTCATGTAGATTTAAATGTGGAGCGTGTTACGCAAGGTGGCGGCGAGTGCTACAGGCCTTCTAAAAGAAGTCTTCGGCGGCTTAGTGAACATGTTCTTAATAGTATTATTCTTAATACTCTTACATTACAAATCGTTCTTAGACTTAATCTCTCTTCAGCTGTTTATATATTCCACCTATTATCAACTCTACACCGAACAAATTCTTCAATGAGTTTACCAAGGAGCTCCTTATTTGGTAAACGTTGCTTACCCAAGGACCCCTTATTTGAAAAACCTTCCTGGCCCAGGGGCCCCTTATTTGAAAAACGTTGCTTACCTAGGGCCCCCTTATTTACAAAACGTTGCTTACCCAGGGGCCCTTTATTTATTAAACGTTGCTTAACAAGGTGCCCCCGGTTTGGTAAACGTTGCTTACTGAGGAGTCCCTCATTTGGTAAGCCTTCTATTTGGAGTGTTCTTTGGAATTACGTACCATCACCGTCCCACATTCCAAGGCCAAGCAGCTGATAATGTTTCTTTCCCAATGTTATGGCTATACTGCACTTGCTCGTAATAATTTAATCCTTCTGATAATCGTCCTTTGAATTCGTATATTAAAATTATCTGCAGAGTGATAAACAATCTTCTCGTAGATGCGACAACATTATCGTAATTAGTACGAACAGTAATGTGGTACACTGATAGGTCAAATACCAATAGTGGCACTGTGGTGGGAATATTTGCACCTAGAACTGAATATTCAGAACCCTTGCGAAAATATCTAAGTAGTTTCCCAGCAGAACTTCTCGCCATCTAAAGATGTTTAATCTAAACAGAGGTTACAGAATACGCAAATAGTCATACTATCGGGCAGTCAAGCTGCCATTCCAGCATTAAGCTCGTATGAAGTAGATTCCAAGCTAGTATGGGAATGTCTGAAGGCACTGAATCAGGTGGGCAAGAATAACAAAGTCAGCCTTTGCTGGGTGGCGGCACACTTGGGTGTCCACGGCAATGAACAGTCTTAGGAGCTCGCCGGGTTGGGAGCTTCCACACGAATGATAGGGCCAGAACCTTACTGCGGTATAGGTAGAGAAGTATGGCAAGACGGGTTTTAGAAAACAGGAAAGAGACCCAAGGTAGGAACTTTTTATGTTCTATCTAGGTCATAAATTACTATTGAGCTACTATAACCACAAAAGATTTGAGTTTTGCAGTAATTTGCCCAAAAACAGTTAAAGAAAAATAACCGGGCTTTTGACTGGTCCTTATAGTCTCAAAGGACACACGAGGAGTATAGGGATTGTAGCAAGCCCATTGTGCAGATTCTACGATGAATAAAATGAGACGCCAGAGCACATATTAAGGAATTGTGGAGCACTAATGCACGTTAAAAGAAGATGCCTAAAGTTCGCAGCTAATACCAGGTAAAGAAATAGCAACGCTAGATCTAGCCGAATCTAGCCGAATCTAGCCATTCTCGAATTTCTCAGGGCAACGTGGCTGGATGAGATTTTATAGGGATACCCTTGTAGCAGAGGGCGGTACAATAGATATTTTTGGTTAAAGTTCCTCTTACACCTCTAAACTACATTTCATTGCATTACATTACATCGTAAACAGAGTTTGACAAGAAAAAAGGGACCTCCAAGAACAAAGAGTTCAGTTGCTTATTCAAAGCCAGAAAGGTTATTAAAAGCCAAAGTGCTACTTGACGAAACCCGCTTATTTTACTACACTTAATCTTCTAATACAATCTCCTGATATAAAATTTGTGGCCAACAAATTTTTTTCAAACAACCTTCTGACAATAATAATTCCAGAAACTGAAAGAATTAATTCTTTTGTTTCACTTTAAATATAAATAAATAAATAATATTTTTATTCCTAACCATTCCACAAGTCCAACAACAAAATTTGGCATTCCATAAGGCACAATGCTCTCTGTCTGAACTTCATCTCGAACACACGCAAACTTTGCGAACAGTGGAGCCAGTGAGGATACCTCATAAAAAGCAATGACCAAAATCTGCCGCGGCCGCCACTGCCACACAAAATCGATCAATGCAATTTGGCACTGGCAATCCATTGTTTTTCTGGTTGTTGATGTTTCCTCTTTTTTCCTTTTGATTGTGGTTAATTCGGTCGCTGTAAAACCGCATCAATGTCAACCGTTTCGTTTTCATTATTAATGGGCAAAACTTTCACATCGAAGGTTGGAGTAATGCACCAAAGCAGATCTCACAGAGAGTCACAGACACAAAGTGATCACCAACGATGAAGATTTGCGTAGGGGCTACCGACTATCTACAGCCAGTCTCATCTGCAAACGCAGCCGATTACATCTCGCGCCGCTGAGCGTTTGTTATCGTACCAGAAAAATCAAAATCCCAAAACGATGCTCAAAACGCAGTAATTACGAGCGAGTGTATGAAAAATAGCAATTTCAGCGCATTGCGAGTGAGGTAACAGGAATTGGGCAGTACTACTCGTACCATGAAAATGTGCGCCCCAATGCAAATATTCGCGCTCTGAGTACATTGTAAGAAATGTAGTGGAGGAATTGTCTCGCTCTACGAGAAGTAGTCAACTTGGGGTACATTTCAGTGTATTTTATGTAGATCCCTAGATCCTAGCATACAACGGCTTTCAGGCATTAAAGTAAGTACGAAAGTAGTCTTCAATAACCTGAAGCCATTGGTCGAAATTTAAGATCTGAATGAAGTGAATTCCTATATGCTGCTCCATCTATTATACAACAACAAAGTTCAAATATGGTGCTCCTATATACATAAAGCTCAAGCCCCAATTGAACTGTGGTGAACCATCCTAAACTAGCGTAATTATCAATCAAATTCTTAGTGGAGGAAATTTTCACTATTTCAAAACACTAAAGGATCCATAAGGATCCCTCATTTATGTGGCTATAAATGCTTCAAAGCAGGGGTATGGAAATCAGAAAAGATTCAATTATTCCACTCTATGATGACATTATGTGTGCTCAAGTGTGCTTTTGGCTAACTGGGCGGCCACTCCTACCTACCTACCTACCTCTATGATGTAGTGCTAAAATACGAGTAGCTAATCTTGTACTTACAGTCTGAATCCACACCAGGGTATAGTCTCGAAATGCTCCTGCTTCTGCTTCTTTTATATGTTCTCCTTCTTTTCTATGTTGCTTTATCTCTTGTACTCTCGACGTGAATCCAGTATATGCTTCTACTTCTCTTTTATGTTCACGTTTGCTTCCAGTTAAAATTCTCTTTTCTGCCGGAACAATCCTTGCCATTATAATTAATTATTATGTTAGATGGTATTTAAAATATTACTAATAAAATTGTTTCTACTCGTAGAACATCGTTAGGGGCATACGAATATCTGCTGCGAGGATTTTTCCAGTGTAGACTTGTGTTGTCAAAATTGACGGGAAACCGAGAAACGGGGGAAAAATGATGATACAATATAATTGCACACGCCAATTTACATGTCGTGTGTCACACACGGCCAACGCACAGCGAGCCAAATCAACGTGATTGCAACTCAAAGCAATCATCGCTGCTGTCAGACCTGGGGCTGCCTTATCAGTAGCACAAAAAAGCTTCTGGCACTCACGCGTTGCGAGCACTGCGAGCGCATACCATAAGTGAGCTGCCGCCGCGTTGTTGTCCTGTCACAATTACAATTACAACCGGGCACTGGCGAAACCTGATATGCAACCGCGACGAGACGACAAACGGACGCAACCGACGCACGACTCCAAAGCGCAGCAGCAGCAGCAGCAGCAGCATCAGCGGTCATGCTGCAATTACACACAAAGCAAGATGAATCTCTTTTTGTGTGATCGTGTGTGTGGAGCGAAGTGCAGCCACATTTTGCATTCGCCCGGGCGCACGCGTTCCGCACTTGTCGTGCGACAATTTCACCTGTTGACACAGTAACTTATATATTTGCATGCTCGCGCTGCTGCACTCGATCTGGTTTGTTGTCATCTTTTTCCCTTTCAGTGTCCGGACTCCGGAGTGCTTTGGCGAGTCTTTGCGGTTATTAATATCAAAATTGGCACCCTGCGGCAAGGCGAAATGCACAAGGCACAGCGCGACCACCGAAGTCAACAAAATCAACTCAATCACATACAGAGTTGTGGTGTGTACGCAAAGCAAATGCTTTTGTGTATGTGCATAAACAGAGGACGAAAATATACAGTAATATAAAGAAATTGTTAGGAAATTGGTCAGATGGGATTTCAGAATGAAAATACGGTGAAGAATGATTAACGGCCAGTATTGAATTATCTGCTAAAACAAATGAAACCTAAAAATTATCCATGGATTTTTTCAGGATCCCCACCTTCAAGAAGGGCAACATCGTAACAATAATTGTATTTCCAACTTAAACCTTAAATTTTAAAGGGTCTATTGAATCACAATTCCAATAGTTTCTATTACGACACGCCTCTTACCCATCGCTATTTGAATTGAAATCTCTATTGTGTGACCTGCCATAAGCTCAGCATGGCTGTAGGCTTTTAAGAACTCTGTTATGTCTCATATTCCACATTTTGTATCACTAAGAAGGCTACCAATAGATATACCTGAGGGTGCTGATCACACATTATTCACATGTAATTAGTTCTGGAGTTTTAGTATGTATTCCACTCTGTCACCACTAGGCTGGATTATGTTGCACACTTTTAATGGAGGGACATTGGAGTGGTTTATATTTAAGGGAAACTTTGAATTCTCTGTACATAAAGGTTTATTTTTCCTCCTTTTTCATCGTCTGGCTGATAATTCGTTCGTAATAAGAAAGAACCCCAACCTTTTTGACCGCTATTCCTGGTTCATATTTCATGCACCCTCAAGATTGCTTCTAATTGGGAGCTAATTTACGGCACTGAAATGTTACGAGTCCGCACGCTGAACCAGTCCTACATGCAATTATAATGTAGAGTCATTGAATGTGCTTGGCTGACTTGGAAAAGTGTCTGACTGCCTTGCTCTCATTAAGTACCACAGAATAAATCATCTTCAGCTCGTTTATCAAACTTCGTGTCGCGCTCATTTCAACGCCACACCACACTTTTGCGTGTCCAACTGGCCGACAAGGCTCGCATTTGGCCCCCCGCTGCTTCAGTCATGGGTAGGCGGCTTAGTGCCGACTGCAAATGTGGTTCGCGCACACAAGTTGAGCAATTTCGGTTGTTTTTCTTTCTTTCAACGTCAATTCAGGTCAGTTTGAGTGCCGCCAAAAAATGCTATTAATATAAATTTTGCAACATGATGAATGAAATTTTACTACCAAACAAAAAAGGTGGATATGTGCCGATAAGAGCACCTGATTCAATGCAAGTATGGGAAGCGAAGCAATATTCGCATGACCGGAAGTGCTGTATCTGTTTGTCATAAACTTAGTGGTGAAGAGGTTGTTAATAGAAATGCTTCTTGCTGATAGTGGGAGTGTCTACCCAGTGAATACAATATGCCAAAACCAATGCAAAAACAGGTACCGTCATTAAGACCGTTAGAGTGTATCCTTGCTGAAAACTCTTAAAACATTTCAAATGTCTAATACTGCATGTACTTCTTTTGAATCATATTATATTAGAGTCCAATTTCCTTTTGGTATTGCCACATAATACCATTCTCTTGAGAGATTCTTCTTCAGGTTTGAACTTCTCTGTTATACTGCTTGAAATCTTTTGTAAATAGTTGTTGTTGGATTGTTTGCTCTATACTAGTATCACCATGTAGTTTATATAAGAGTGCGAGTACGTGAAACCATCAGAAAACGGCAGCTGAACCCATTGATTGTTGGCATATTTCAGTCTGCTGCTCAAAGATCCGTATCACACTCACTCAAACACTGTGAGTCTTCAGCAATTTTTGTACTTTTTGACGCTTCTCCATTAAAGTTTTTCATTTATGACTTACTAAGTGCTCATTGTCGACGTCTCAAGGTCAAAATTAGCATTTTAATTGAACTCCTGCGAGGCACGTATCGATTGCATGCTGTCGCATACCAACTGGCAGGGACTTGTGAGCTTTTTTGATTTAAACCTGTTGACTCTGTCGGTGCTTTAACAAAAATTGACACCTTTAATAGCATGTGCCGCCTAGCTTGGTGGTACATAGAAGAGGATTCAAAAAAAAATTAGTCATTTTATACTGCAATAAAAATGTTGAGTATTTTGCAAGAACAGAGATATTTAATTATTATGAACGCCAGTATACTAGAATAGTTAAAGCAATTGTTCACAAATATGGACGAAATTTGATATTTCTAGAATAGAAAATGGATGAACAAGTTCCATATAGATCATTGCTGAAGGGTCAAGTCGTTCAGCAGAGAGAAATGTGAAGAAATTACTCTGAGACCTGAAACCTGTAAAAAGGACAATGGTGGAGCAAAAACATAGAAAATAGTTCTCAGAAAATCGCACTTGAGTAGGCTAGGACTAAGCTACTGCTAAATTTTCTTGGATAATACCAATATAAAATGAAAGCATGCAGCACAATTATAGTGGAAGAGGGCATGGCATATGCCTCTTGCAATTTTTATCTCTTTTAAGACTTCAAAATTAAGAATGCTTGGAGTTGTAATGAACTGATAATTAAATGGGGTATACTGTGGCCCCTTAAGGTATGCTACGATTTTTTACATTTATCACCCCGAAGAGCATTTCTTCAAAAACCAAAAAAGCCCCATTTTCATTGTTTACTTTAAAAACAACTTTTATTACTCATAAATAGACAATAATATAAAAATATTAACAAGCTTTTTTCATATCCTGTTAAAAAAGGACAACATTGCCCCTCAACGTTTACTATTATTATACCTTGCAGCACAATTAATTATGTCTATACGGGGTTGGGAGAATGACTACCACCTTCGACTCGAGAAGAAAACAATTTAGAAGGCAGCATCAGACCATAGCCGGAGCAGGATTCGAACCCACAACCCCCGAGTGTTAATCTAGCATGCTTACCTCTTAGACCACGGAGGCCGGCGCTCAACTTTTAATGCATGGCGAATATGAAACACTTATAAACAAGATTTATCAATCTAATTTAATTTTTGTTATCAACGATCCAGAACTCACACGTGCTTCAAAGTCTTTTTATGTTGTTTTTGTCCCACTTTTGTGATCGCCCCATCACAGTGCACTGACGGGCTTGACCCGCTTACCACCAGTTGCCTGGGTCTACACGTGTGGAGCTATGCTTGCGTAAAAGCACTTTTTGCGTAATAATACGATTCTCTATTGTGTTTATGCCACATGCAGCAGAGCACTATTGATTAATTACCTCACATTACCACGAGTCGCTCCATAAAAGTGCACACTTTGCACATTGGAGTGCACGCTTTGGCAGGCAGGCAGCAGAGCCAGCAGAGGCAGCGCATCACACTGAAGATTGATGTGCGACACCCAACTCACCGGGCAAATGCAAAGTTGGCGTGTTTGACGATTATGCCGCACGCGGTTGCGTGAAGCAGTGACTGCATGCAAGCGCTACTCCAGTTTTGCTGCTGCTGCTGCTGCCGGTTCAGTTGCTTTCGCTGGATTTTCTTTCGCTTTTTGTGCCTGCACTGACTGGGGTGGTGAACCGCTGATTTGTGTACTCAAACGAGCCTGTGGACCACCAACGTCGCTGCCGCTGATGACGGCTTTCGAGAAGAAAATTAATTTTTAAACGCTTTACATGGGGAACGCGCTCGGCCACAACTCACCAGTGGCAGCTCGGAAATTGTAGCATTTGCAGGCAGCGTGCGCCAAAGTGGAACTTCGGGATTCCAGATAAGATCAATTGAGGGAAGTATTGAAAGAAAGCAAAAAAGTTTTAATTGCTTATAAAATGCTTAAAAATATGTAAATTGTTTATTTAAGCGGCGACGGTGCATGCACCTCACCAGCAATTGTGCACGTAGGTGGCCCCAAACTGCAGCAAGTACGAAGTGAGCGTTTTGCAAATGCGATAATTAGCAAATTGCTCTGAGCAACGGAAAGAAATCTACACCACTCTGGGCACACTCCACCAGGGCACGCATGTCTGGGGTTGCCAACTAACCATTTTTAAAACGGGAATAGAATGGAGAGTAAATGAAATTCAGGCCAGGCTTAATAAGACAACTGAACCGATTAAATGTGGGAATGGAATTAAGACAACAAAACTTACCGAAGTCGCTATTTATAACAACTTGGGATAAACATCACGTCCAAGTCTCTCCAAAATAAAAGTATTTTCCCTGTCTAACGTGGTATTGCTCACTCGTAATTAACCGGAACTCTTTCTAGTGACACAAAGAGATTTGGAGGAGAAACAATTTGTCGAAGAACAATACTTGGATTTACTTTACTCCATCGCCAATCCATGCCCATGCAATTTAGGCCAAAAACCAACGAATCTCATCAATCAGGGACAAAATGCCTACGAACTTCTTCAGATATGGCCTCATACGACAACTTCCTATTTCCCAAACCAAAGGAACCACTTCATGGATAAGGTTTTCACTCCACTGCAGCCATAAATATCAATGCTTGACCATATGGGAAACTGACAAAAAAATAGTGTTCCCATACGTGCTATGTTCGTTGGCATAAGTGTGCCGCACTCAACGAACGGCTGGCAACCCTGCCCACAGTTGACACGCAATCACCCCTTCGAGCCTGTTAGACAGCAAATGCCAAGTAGCGCTCAGCCACCAATGCTCAGCTCAGGTAATGAGTTAACTAGAAACTGCTGCCACAAAATTATAAAGCTTTATGCCCGCCTCTTCCCTCATTAGACGCACTTGGAAGCGTACATTTTGACGCTGCTGCTTAACCCGGCCGCAACGCATTCTCCTGATTAGCTGCCATAATGGCCACAAATTGGGGCAATAAATTCGGCAAATTTTTATGGCACTCGCCGATGTGGCGTGTGATTAGCAACAAATGCCGAAATGCGCTTCCGCATTTGCATGGCGGCGTTTATACCCCGTTTTATGGCCACATCAGGCGAACGCAAGTGGAGACTTTGTACGAAGCTGCACGCAAGCGCTCAACAAAGTTGCGCTTATTAAGTAAGCAGCACATTTGCAGGTAAGGTACGAAAATTCCGCCAGCCACAAGGGTTGCCACACTTTTCAACCGGAGAAGTGCAATTAATTAATTGTTTTTTAATTTGCTCCCAGCCAGCAAACAGCCAAGAGCGAGGCATGGCTTAAACTATGTACAGTTGCCATAAAAGTTAATGATTTTTCTCCTAAAATAGTGCTCAACTTCACAGCCCCTTTAGTAGCCGTCCGAAGCGAAGTAGTTGTCGGGGGGAGGGGGCATGTACGTGTCTACTGCATGTTTAGCCTGTGCCCATGCATCGTAAAGCCGGCAACACGAGCTTTTAATTACCGACTACTTTTAATTGTTGTCGTTTAGTTGCTTGCTTTGCAACGTACTCCGCTCAATATTGTTGATGTGGTTGTTGTTGTCGTTGCTTCTGTTGTTCTTTTTGTTGTTGATGTTTTTGCACGAAATATGCATAAAGAGGTTCCTCCAGCAATTATTCATTATTGTATTAATTCTTACAACAGTTTTCGCCTCTTCCTCGTGCATCAATCAGTCTGCGGCTCTGAAAGCTGTCAGCACTTGCCCGGTGGTCCCTGGCAATTCTTCACTGATACACCATTTTGGAGGCAGGCTCGCTGGTAATTTATTACTAAGGTTAAAAGTGTTTTACATAATAAGCGACCTTTAAGGCAATAAATGAAAATGCATAACAAAGGCGAAGACTGTCAGAAATTAGAGCTTGAAAAGGAGGCTTAGGAAATAAACTTGTGCCCGCCCATTCACTGTGGCACGTTTCAAATGCTCCGTCTCCCCACAACTTTACATAAGTAAATAACTACTTGAAGGCGTTAATGTTTGCGGAGATGCTCTAAGAAAATCCATTAAAAGTCAATGTAGAAGGAAAACAAATTTCTTTGCCACAACTGGAGCTCAAATGCGAACATATTTTTCGTGCCCTATTCGCAATAGCAAAAACACACATGAATTCATTTGGTATAATTCAACCAGCACACGGAATAGTTGGACTACTTTAATGTATAAACTATGAGGATGAATGTGAAGTAGTGTGTGAGAATATGTGTAACTGCAAGCCAAGGTGGAGAGGGTCAAATATTCTATCCTCAACGGTTTTTATATAAGTTTTGCATACTTCCTTTTAACCAGTTCAGAATAATTTTGATTTCAACTTCTTTCAGTAATCAAAGGAAAAGTTCAGAAGCTACACAATCTTAAAACAAACATCTAATATAAAATCATGCATGAAATACATTTCCAAATATTCTAAATGAGGATGTTTTAAGGTAGAATAATTCTTAAACAAATACTAAAATAAAATTAAACTTCAAGGGAATAATTCTCTAAGAGGAAAATCATACAACTTTCAATTGTCAGCCTTCGTGCTGTACTCTAATGTGGTCGCAAATTCATAAGCTTCCAATACTACTCCCTGATAGTTTTTTCTCTTCCAGTATAAGGTCTTAGTACCCAGGTTCTAAAGCTCCCCAATTCTTGTTCCTGTGTATTTTTTATTTTCAATTACAAGGCCTTAGTTCCCAGTACTCAGTGGTCAAACAGTTTGTGGCAAGAACATCTCTCAATCTAGCATAGCAGAAGATTACAGTTCAGCTTTAGAGACTATTCATGCCGGTATTCACTTCCTGGAATCTTACTTGTGTAGTCCCTTTGGGAAAAACCGGAACTGATGGCTGCCTACAGGTGATACGGACAGCATATAGTTATTAAAGAGAAACTTGCCTTCGAAACCTCTTTGCGGATCCATCAGTATAGCTGACATATAATTTTACATTAACCGATAGAGAAATTACAAAAGTAGATGAAGACCTTAAGAACAAGTTTCATGTACTCGTACGAGTAACTTCATATAGGCCGGGCAGGCACATAGGAAGTGTGCCACGGTTTCCCTTTTTAAATAGTTTCTGCAGCTCCGACAGCTGGTATTGAACATTATTCCCATTGTTGCCGCTTGTTCCCCAATGGGCCAGTGACCTGTAATGACTGTGGTAAGCCTATCTGCTTCACGACGACCTCTGTTAATTAACTCTGTGGATTTGTTTTTGTTGTAGTCCTGCCAGAATATTCTGCAGATCTTGCAGGTTTCCAATCTTCTCCATCGACTGTTTGCATTCACCAAGAATTCTTTGCCAATCTTGCTCTTGATTGAACCAATTGGGACACGAACCAGAGTCGCCTCATGTTCATCGACAGCGGATCCCCTTGGGGCCAGCTCATCTGCCCTCTCGTTGCCATCAATATCCCTGTGCTGCGGCACCCATATTAATGTTACGATGAACCAACGAGCTAGTTCGTTTAAGACCTCCCTGCATTCCCATGCTAGTTTGGAGGATATTATCGCCGAGTCCTGTACTTTGATAGCAACCAGACAATCTGATATTATTGCTATTTTTTCTTTATAGCTTGTGTCTTCTCCTGATGTTAGAAAATCATCTGCTACTTTTTATGTGAGTATCCATATAAGGAAGAACAAGTGGAACATGAACATGGAACACTAGTTAGCCAATCCTTAGGCAGAGTTGAGCCAATGTTTTCATGTATGTAGTCTGACAGAATACTCAAAGCTTCGTCAGTGGTTTCTCAGCTTGTTTACGGTCAATATTAGCAAACTGTCCTAATCTATTTCTACTTCTAGAAATATATTAGACCAGGTATTTTCTTACTTGCTTAGAGAATTGAAAGTTAGTATAGCCAACAAAATTAAACCAGTTCTAGCTAAACCTGGAGAGCGTTATGCCAGTGTCTGTCTTCATTGGGTCTGTGGCATTATCTGCTCAGAATTATAATGATCTTTTTAGAATTATAATAATGCCCCTTTAAACTATGTGCAGTAGTAATGTAAGTTAGTAAAAGGAACTCCTTCCTTCAGGAGAAGTGTGTTAATCTAATATCGATTTTCAGATCTTCGACGCGAAGATTTTACACATGTTTCTCGCATCCAACGGTCTTCATCCGATTGCAGTTTCGCCGAAAAGGAGCTTATCGCACTTTGCTGGTTAATTCTCAAATTGAAGGATGTTCGCGTGGTTAGACCAACAGTTGCCCAGTTGGAACATTTGCACAAACGTTCCCTTCACTCCCACAGCAGCCTAGTACACTACAGTATTAGATAGATAGAAGTTTATCCCAATAAAATTACTCCCTAAGCTTTCTCTTCAGATGCTGAAGCGATATAAAATAGTTGAGTAGCTTCAGTATCTTCAGCTAACAGCAAACTCGGCTTATATGCAATTGCTCCACTACAACAAATGTAATTGTGCTATTCAAAGTGGTCACTCAAACCACTTCATTCCTGCTGCTCCTTCGTTTTTAACTGGACACACCTTCAATTACCAAACACAAAAGTTACGAGAGGTCTGAAACTGAGTATGCAATCCATAAAATTTCAAAATTCAAGTTTTCAATTTCCATTTCCAATTCCAATTCGCCGAAGTGGTTTTAATTTCACTTTGGAGCACGCAGACGACGTCAGCCTACCGCAGAAGTGTGCTCCAGTTTTAGCAAAGCGGTTTTATTGTCCGCAGCAATTTGCCTGCAGTCCTAGGGGACGCAGTATCAGCGCAGCAGGCCAGGCTGCAGGCCAAGTTGCAGGCGAGTGCAACTGCGTTGAGTGGTGGTGGTGTTCGTATACTTTGTGAGCGCTCTGGGTAATTAAGTTAACAAATGATATGTTTACTTGGTAGTTAACAGTAAAACAAGAATTTCAAGAACTCTTTATACCCTGCCCAGCTCAACTTTGTATTCGACACACACACACACACAGAGGCAGTTGCACACTCATGCACACTCAACATATTGACACAGATTGCACAGTTGCAGTTTCAGAGTTGCAGACTGGCTGCGGATGCCACCAAAAGAAGAATATTTGTCACTTCACACCTGTTGCTCTTTTGCATTCCACGAGCAATAAACCCAGTTGAGGTCCTTGCTGTGGTTTTTGCTCATATGAAACAGGATTTTCAAACTTTCAATTTCATTTTAACGCCTTTGGTGTTGTTGGCTGGAATTACTCGTTTCGCTCGCTGGCAAGCAGTGAAAAAATTTAAGGACAAATTTTCAAGGACAACCAGACCAAAAGCAAATTAATAGCCCTGCCATGCAAATTAAGTTGAGCATGAGTTTGTGGCCAAAGTATCTTTTACATAATGCATTACTTTTCTCTCTCTTCACAGGCAGTATTTGTGTGTAAGCATTCATAACAGAGGCAAGCGATGCACCCCAAAGCAAATCAAAACTACACTAGCTCTTTAAGATTACTGCTTTAGCGGACGAGTCCAATTCAGGCCACAACACACGCTACACAAACCGTCTTCGTATCTATGTACACGGATATCCTTTTAATTAAGCCATAACTTTGCAACGTAGCGATAACGCACGCAGGACTGGCGTCAGCGTTCGAGCAGTTTGCACGAAGCAGGATATCACTGGTGCACTATCATTTGTGGTATTTGACGATAGCCCTTTTTTGGTCCTGCTGCAATCGCGACACTCTTCCAGATTAGTAAGGACAATTTTAATGCATTAGGCCGGCCGGCGATGGCGCGTAGTTGACCGCCAGTCTACCTGTTGCAATGACTGCTTCCTGGCCAATCTAATTGCGTTAAGCGTGCAGTCGTTGAGTTGCAAGTGTTATCGTTGGTGGCAACAACTTCATTCACTGCACTGAGAAGAGAGATGTGGAATGTTGCTCGTAGTGGAGTACAACATGGCATGCTGCATGAAATTCAGAGAAGTCGATAAGTTTCAGTTGGTAAGCCAAGGAATAAGATAAAAGAGTAAAGGACCACCAGGACATTAGTAACAGCCATCAGTGTTAAATGATGTGATGGTAGTTTGAAATTTTATGGGAATTTCATAATTTATTTGTTTCTTATAATTTTTATTTACAAATCAAAAGTGATGGAAACTTAGTGTTCAGCTATTTCTTGGGCATAAATGGTAATTTATTGATAATGTATAAGGTAAGTTTGGGTAACACTGCAGCAATGTAGAACATTATTGGTGTGTTCTTGAATGAAGCTCATCTTTCGTTATAAGGCAAATCAGAATCCCTATTGTACTGCTGTAAGTGCCACACAGCACGTCCAGCAATCGATGTCTTGTGAGAAAGAAGTTCTATTTTGAAGAGCTTAGACTGCTGCTTGTGAAGCTATAATAAATCCTTAGCTTAAGCTAGAAAACCAACTATAATTGGAGAGCTCAAAGAGAATATCATACGAGGATTTATATAAAGTCAAGCTTAGCCGTAGCCTTTGTGGACTTCTGCGTCTCTCTAAATGAATGTTTGTCGACATATGCGAACGAAGTAGTCTTCCTCACAAAACTTCATAAAAGTCTTTTTAGCAATAAATGAAGAATCAAAGTAATTCTCATACTAAACTCACTTCATACAATTTTAATGAAAAATCCTACACTAATTTTAAACAGAGTCGCATACGAAGATATCCGATCCAACAATAGTTTCATGTACACAACGAATACACATAACACAATATACCGCTAATCAAGTCAGCAAGGTTCAATGAGGACTTTATGACATAACCATTCAAAGTATATGTTCTGTCGTAAGTGCCCTAACAGGACTCTGGACCCTGGGTAGTCATGGAAGTAGGCTGGCGATTGCCTCAAATTACTTTTGGTTGCATGGACAAAAAGGAGCAAGAGTCCCTTGAACACCTATTAGGTACGTGTCCAGCGCTATCCAAAAGGAGTCGCACTTTCCTGTGTGAGTGCTTTCTGCACTATTGGGGAGGTATTCCTAATAAGAAAAAAAGCTCAACTGCGCAACTGCTCCATAAAAATCCCCAAATGGCTGGACCTTTGAAAGTGATTGGGACTTGTCATCATGCGGTATTACAAAGGCCAAATCTTGGGCAAGTGTGTCTTTCTACCGACCGGTAAGCCTATCTACCTACCTTAGCACATAACCAGGGCACTAAACACTTAGAATTATCCTTTTTATATTCAGAGTTGCAGGAAGGAAAGCCTCACCAGCATGCAGATGATGGGAGATATCAACTGCCTTAGTTTTAAATCTATTCTATTCCAGCCCAAAACATAACAATTGAAGTCTTTATACAGACCTATAAAGCAACTTTTCCAGTAAGTCCAGTACGTCTCGAATTTCATTCAGGAACACATTTGTTTATGCCAGAGTTTAAAAGTATATTTTAAGTATTAAGTATAAATATTAAGTATATAAGCATAGATAGAAGTGGGGTAGGCCGAAGAGCCGTCGAAGAATGAGAAGGACTCAGGCATTGATGTCCATATATGAGTATATATGCATACTTTCAGTTTTACTTTATTATCTATATATATATATATATATAATCCTATGGAATATATTCATTTCCTATTATAAATAAATGAACAAGAAGTAAGTAAGTTAATGTAACTTTTTATCTCTAAAATTTTTATTATTTTGAACTTTACTAATTGGCAGAAATTCCTCAACGCTTTTGCATAAGAATGCGAAATATTTTCACCGCAACGCATGCACTTTAATTTCATTAAAAGGACATAAAATGTCAATCAAGATAATGTCGGCCGATCAACGTGATATTTAAATTATAAATTTAACCTGACATTGTCAACGCGCGCCGTCCCAAGGTGTGTGCGATGAGGTGCGGTGGTGCGGAGCAGCGTCAGCACGCACTTAATTAAATACGAGTGTAAGTGGCTGCCTGTTCTACCGCAGGTTGACAGCTTAAGCGAAATCGTTTTGTAGAGGAATTTCAAGAAATTGTGCATATTTGTTGGAAAGTGATTCCTGCTGCGGGGCCTCCTCCACTATCACTGCAAGTCTGTTGCTGCCGCCACACCAATTTTGTGCTCTTCGCGCACATCGGCGTCGTAGACACATAAAACTCGAATTAAACAGCACTTCGACGTGAGTTGCTCATGTTCACACCGCCTAGCGTAGCAGCGACGGGCACACAAATCAAAAGTCGGGCGCAAATTAATCAAATCCTTAATTGATTTCAACACAAAATGCGTGATTTCAATTTACTGCGACTGCAGCGGGCATTTATTTGCAAACTGAAATGTGCTCAACTGCAGAGCGGAGTGCAAATGCAGCAACGCATTTCGCCACTACGAGTAGAAAAGTTGGCCAGGCTCAGACAAACACACACACAGAGCTACATCAACTTAGCACGCACAGCCATCCTTCATTTTAGCCGGCGAGTCTCTGGTAGCGTGCTTCTCCTTGTAAGCTGGAAGCAAGTGCTGGCCCGGCAGCATTTCATTAAAACCGCCACTAAAATTGTTGCTTCCTTCGGTGCACCACGCTAAAATGACTAATGAGACGCTCGTCCTTGCTGCCGATAAAAAAATGCGTTCCCACTCGGCTCCGGCACTAAAACGATATCTGGAAAAAAAATCCAAAAATTAAATAAATAAATAAAAGAAATAAAAACAAACCACAACAAAAAAAAAAAACGCGCCCGTTTTATTTGCATTTCGGGGGACCAGCATCGGCAGAATTAAAAACAGCTAAATCGCTCCTTGTCGCTCGCTGGCCATGTCACATGTTGTGCGCATAAATCGTGTGACAGAACATAAAACTTTAACTCGCCGCGGCTCAAGATGCGATAAAATGCCGCGCAGCACTTCGACTGCCGGGCTGCGGCCCTAAAGTGGGCATCTACGCGAGTATACGTCTTAATTACGCAATGATCAGGTATTGTTTCAGCTCAATAGCCACAAACCGTAGCTTATGGCGTAGCAGAGTCGCGCGTCGCGGCTCCGGCGTTGGTGATAACCACGATGAGCAACATCTTAATAAGGTCATTAGGTAATTTCAGCTTGTTAAACAGCGGGTTAGATGGTGGCCAAAGAGCGGCCGATTGCCAATTGCCGCCTTGATCCTCACAGAGCGCAGTGGGATATTTGTTAGTTAACTATTTTTTAATGAGCCTCAATGCATAGCGTTGAAAAGTTTCAAGGCCGCAGCTAAAGGGAAGTGCACTAAAAGGATGCTAAAGCAGCAATTTTTTCATTTACTTTTTGGCATTAAAATTTATTTATTATAGTTAAAATTAAGTAAAAGGTGCTGAGAAGGAGAACAATATGAATAAAATTGTGCTCTTATGAATATGGCCGTAAATTGTATTATGCACTATATTCAGCAAGGATGTCAGATTCCAGAAACTTAGACAAACTTCCAAAAATCCCAAGCGCTCCAACCCAATGGTTTCGTTGACTTCACTAATACAACGGGACGAAAGCATTGAACAATATTTGTAATAATATGAATAATATGAATAAATTAATATACGAGTAAGTCGGAAAGCATTGACAGAAGTTTAATTGGAAGATCATAGCAATTCAATTGAAAAAGCATTGAAAAGGTATTGAAAAGGTGTCGAAAATATACAGAAAAGGCCTTAGAAAAGAATTGAAAATATAGGAAAAGAACCGTGAAAAACTTTTGAAAAGCATTTAAAAAACATTTCAAATACATTGTGAGGATATTGAAGTTATGTAGGAAGGTAGGTTAGGTTAAGGATATTGAAGGTAGGTAGGAAGGTAGGTTAGGTTATCGTGGTAGCCGGTCTACAGACCAACTGACTCAGACGTCCATTGTGATACCACCGCGTAACAACGCACCTTTGATTCCCTCGTCAAACCATTTCGAAGCCCTAATAAACCGCAGGATTTGTTTGACCTTTGCGCCGGACTCTTCTGTAAAGGTGGGAAGGTAGGTTGACCAGCTGCTGACAAGCCCACTGTGACCTGGATTGGTTCTTTGTGCCACATCATGAGATACAAGGCAAGTTTTATTCCCTCTCAAATATACAGGCATTTGGAGCTTTTGAAACGCCATTGATGAAACCCATTTTTGTATTCGAAATGTCTCCCAGGAAGTCCAGGAAGTAGTCGCTGAGCAAAGTAATGCTCCCTTTGGACAGCGCTGGACAAGTGCAGATCACATGTTTAATAGACTCCTTCCCCTCTTCTTCCATGCAACCCCTGCAAAAGTATTTTAAGGGGATGAGTAATATCCTGCAATAGTATACAGAATCCTGTATCCACTACAGATACGTCTGTACTTATATTTTATCTACTTAAGGACTCTTGAGCACTTGACATTGATTTCAGCCACATTTTTCTAGCTATTTTGCATGCTACTCCTGCAGACTAGCACCTGTTCGCTATGTTAAAGGATGCTACGTTTATTGCAAGCTTTCATGAGACTAGGGGAATACCTAAGTTTGACTTTGATAGTAGAGCAGGTATCGTGGTGTCCTCTCGGGCTGGTTTATCTGCTAAAAAAACATTGAACAAATATAGAAAAAGCACTTTTCAATTCTTAAAAAATATTGAAACGGTAAAGAAAGGGAACATTTTGGGTACTTCCATGAACTGCTGAAATGAAGCTGAACAATGCTATGTTGTCAGTAACTCTAATTTCAAAAGGATCATTAATTATATTCAAATTTTGGTGATATCGATCTAGAAGGCTTACCACCACTTGTCACTTACGGAATAATGGTGTTATAGTAAATTTCGCACCATGATTATGTGAAAAAATGGACCCAAGAATTGTGTTTCAAGATCAATCATGTAACCGGAAGCTTCTGATATAATCTTTTTAGATGCTTCAACTGATTGGTTTATGCTTCAAATCCCTAGTTACTATGTGCTTGGGAGTGAATTCAGGTACATTCGTTTCTCACTTGGACTTTGTCAAGTCTCTTCATGTCCATATAAATTAAACAGTATATATATCAAGAGTTTGAAATTGCCTCGTCACGATATTGACTTGTTATTTTTGTCGCGGCGACTGGGACGAAATATTTTATCATATCCAGTACTCTATTATACCACCAAGGATATCAAGCAAGTTAAGTATTTAATTATAATATAAGTTTCCGTCTCATGCATGTCAATATTATCCTTAGTTCAAACAATTTCCCGTGTGTTGCTCTTTTCAATTATTTCAATGAAATCAACCGCCGGGAAGCCATATTAAAATTAAACTCCAAGTCACTCCTTACCATATGTATCTTTGGAATATGTACATATATAAACAATTCCACCTAGCTTCCAAAATTGGGCTCCCATCAGATAATTGCATATTTTTCCCACAAATTTCTTAACGATTTACTGAACAAACTTTACGGTTTAGATTCAGTGTGATTCCAAATCACAATCCACATGAATCAAACTCTCTAGTCTTTTAGCATACTCTCAATTCATTGTTCAATTGCTCATTAACCGCATTCATCACACAAATAACAGAGTAATTGCTCAGAAATAATTTGAAGAATCAACTAAATTGACCAATTGCTCCTATTTATACTTAAGACCAACTTTTCTTAAATATGGAAATTAATCATGTCATGTAGCACTGTGGCACCTGCACACATCCTCGTATTAATAAACAAAAGCACGGCTCACAAGTTTCGCAAATATTTGCTCAGACGCTGTGGCTAATTTAATGGCCGCTCCAATATGCCCACAAGCCTCTCACAAACACACTCGCCTACAGTCAATCCCCGGCATGATGCTGCCTGACAGCCCGGCTGCTGTGCACACGCAACGCAAACATTCTCTCCAGCCTCCCCAGCCATGCCCTTTTGCCATTATGGCGAACACCCGCTGGTGTGTTAATATATTCTCTGCCAGCGCTCGGTGGTGGCGACTGTGTGCGCAGTTAATTGTTTGGACTACTGCAGTGGGAGTTGGCAGCAGTGGGGAGTCGCTCGTTTAATAAGTTTTAATCACACGTGCTGACAGGCAAAACTGATGTTGCTGAGATATATCATCGTGATCCTCTTTTTGGTGCTGCTCTTGTGGCGCAGTTAAGGAGAGGAGAAAATATGATAAATTACCTTGTCAGAGTTCAATGAGGTTAAGTGCAGACGGCGGTAATGAAAGTGCCCGGTTAAAGTGAGGCCCACTGGATGTGGCTGACCAAGTTGGAGCTTTATTGAATGTGGAGTTAAGCACAGCGAAGAGCGTGTTCTGCTATTGAGGGCAAAAGGATGCATGAACGAGTGGATGTTTTAATGCTGAAAGAGCCAAAATAAATCAAAGACTGGCATACTAGTAAGACCAGTATGGTCTGTCTAAGATGCTAAGCTGTTCAGTGGAATTTTATATTCAGTGCCTCTTTGTAACAATTCCACTAGTAACCAGTTATTGCTCAAATTTCAGCAGGATCTGGTTTGTATTATGAAAATAGATAGGTAGGTAGGTAGGTAGGAGTGGCCGCCCAGTTTGCCAAAAGCACACTTGAGCCCATTGTGATACCACGGTGTGGCGCAGTTCAAGCACTGACTAAAAAAGTTCCCTTACTTGGGATGGTGATAGTCAGCGCAAGGACAGCGCCAGGAAAGGCACGACAGATAGATAGGAACAAGTTTTGAATATACATGAAATTGCGCATCTTCCTTCCTATTTTAAGCGGTTCGAGGTACGATCTATGGTTGATCTCCTCAAAGCTTTTGTGCCCCAATTTGGTAGTCCAATTTATATTGAGGTCACTTAAAGGCATTAGTTAATGTGCTGTTTATTATTATTTGTTATATTAATTACCATAAATATCCAAACAGTACAATTCCACACGACTTCAGCCGCTCCTGTAGTGAGAAATCTCATTCGAGGTGAATTAATCAATCCTCCTCCGGGGGTGAGGATGCATCACTCTAAGCTCTTCAAACTGTTCGTCGAAATGGAGACATTCCTTGCAAAATTATCATGATCCATTCACTCTGGCATATGCAGGCAAAGCACGGAATCCGCATGCACTTTACTATATTAATAGCTGCGCATATATCGCACATCTCCCTCCCCATAGCATAGGACGGTCATGATGAGGACGTCCTAGGAATTTGTCGAGAATTTATTCACAATAACAGATGAAAATAAAATTCCATTGCCTGCTCTATTTGGATTACGTTTTGTTTAGGCCACCAGATCTCTAAGTTGTGCTCTAGTTTCGATTTGCTGAAGACCACAAATTAAGGCCAAATTGAATACTGAAAAAAGCAGCTACCAAGTGAGCATGACCCTTTGCAACAAATTGAGACTTTCGAATAACTTCGCATGTTTCGAGAGACAAGTTAATTAACCGCATTAATGCATGCGAGCAGATTTAATCCATCACCATCGACTCGCATGTTGTTTGGCTGTCATCGCTGAAAACCCAAATTAAAATAAGCAAACAAAGCTCACTTGGTGTGGAGACTTCGGTAAATTACTCGTAGCGACTTGGCCACTTTTTGGCCAGAGCAAACAAACCGAGACGATTAACACCGAGATAACAAAGTTTCTAGATTGAAACGGATGCATGCGCTAATTTGGCAACAGCTAATTTAGGCAGACCACAAAAAAGGATTTATTGCATTCAAATGCAGCCACGGACACCAGCGAGAGACCAGGTTCCAGTACTCAGTCTCCAGGCAAAAGTTCAAGCAACTACGAGACAAACCGAGAGGTGAATTCGCTATAAACACTAAAAACCACTAATGACAGGCTTAGTTTCAAAACAAATTAGAACGTGCTACTTTTTCGCCACAAACGCATCCATTCATAAGATTTTATCCGGCTTCCTTTTGGCTGCCAACCGAGCAACACTGCCGAGCTGCCGAAAATTTCTATAATTTAGAGCCGCAGACTTTATGGCTCGGATGCCGCATGCAAATCATATACGTGACCACAGCCGCTACGCCACTGCCGAGTCTCAAATTGGCCACACGTCCGCCCTGGCAGTGGCAGCGGACGTGTCGTTCATTGCACCTCGTTACCAAAATGTTTATTTACTTTAGCCTGGCTTGGCTGCGACTGTGAATACGCCAGCGCCTGAGCTGCAGGGCCAGGCCATTGATTTCCCATAACCGAAAAGAGTGTCGAAATAAATTTCACTGCCGGCCAGACCCGCTCGCTGCAGCTTGTGGTGTTAATAGTGGCAAGTGTTGTTTTGGCCACTTTCGGCGTTAAGTTTTACATTCCGCTTGATTATAGCCGTTAACAAGCAACCATGAAGCGGTGGGCTGAGCTCCTCCTGTTTGTTCTTGTCCGTCTCCTGGACAATTCATTAAAGTTGGCTGTGCAAACAAGCAAAAAGTTAACTTTCGCCTTTATTTGTTTTTCGAAAGTAGCTGCCACGCCCCCAATATGTTTCGCCTAAATATGGCCTTTGATATAAATCATAAACGAGCGCCGTGGCTTTATCGCTTGGCTCCCGGTGGTGTGGAAACACACACACGCACAGACAGCGGTGAGGATGTTGCCTGTGGGCTGATTGTTTGCTCACCGATCGGTGCGACTCCTTGATTACATCGCTGTGTGAGTGCGAAGATGCTGCAGTGATAATGTTCCGTTTACATATAATTAGGTGTGAATTTTGGCAGCAGTTTTCGGAACTGGCGCTCTTGCCTCTGCGAATTACTAGGTTTCTCTTACAACGAATGAGGTCATGGATGTGGATGATTAAAATATGCATATACAAGCAGTGTTTAATTGTTGTTTTGGCTACTTAACACGTTGCCACAAAGAAAATGTTTAATACCAGACCAGTATTCAGCATTAAACCAATGAATTTATCGGCTTTATTCAAATACTTCAGAGAGTTATAATTTCAGGACTCAATCAATAAATCAATCGCTTTTTCGGCATATGTAATATCCCACAGTTATTTAGAAAGCAGTCACAATCTTTCAGTACTGTCTCTTTCCGCCTATTGCAACTGGAGGAGGATGCTACTTACCTCGTTGGTTGGAACACCTTGGGGACCGCCCTTCTGTTTCTCCATTAAAGTTTTCTCCCTCAACTACAATGAATGCAGAACCAGAAACATAAATTATCATTTAAGTTTCTGTTCTAACGCTTAATACTTAACATTTGCTAACTAAGCTCTGTTAATAACATTCTAGCTATGTTAAATGAAACCCGGCCATATGCAATTATAATAATCCACATTCACATTATTTAATATGGCGTCTAAAAGTATGCTTCATTTTTAATAAGAAATTCTATTTGCTTTTTTATATGAAATTTAGTGCATTTATGCGAAAATCAAATCGTCAGACGAAAATTGTGCCCCCTAAAAGTAGACTTCTCTTTTGAGAATTTTCGAAGGTAATTCGAAAGGAGAATATAAAAACTGTCATTGTAGATTCCGAAAAATAATGAATACTTAACTTTTCCTGTTTTCCCTTTTGTTTTCTTGACTAAAGCATCCTAATTTATTAAATCCATTTTTTATCTTTAAATAAAACCACATTTAAATTTTTTTTTACAAAAACTTTGTTGTTGATATCATTTTATTAAACAATTTGCACTCACCATGGTTGCTTTTCACACAAACTTTAATTGAGTGGAGCCTTTACTGTGATACCGAGACCACATTAGGACTTAAACTTAAACTACAGAAATAACAAAGGATTCTAATGTATTTAACAAAAACAAAACAGGAAACTGAATTTACATTCATATATAAATGAGCGGTTAGTTTATGTTTCAGGGTTGCATAAAAAGCCAACTACAGTGGAAACCGGGCAATTTTGCGAAAGCTCCGGCCCCAGACTAGTAGCCTTTAAGTTCGATATTGCACATGAAATTTGTTATTGCACCCATTCTACCCACTTCGAAGATTCACAATTACAATTTAAGTTTATTTACAGAACAATTCAATTTAAAATCAAGTGTCAAAAGACGACCAGCAGCATTCCTCCAAGTCGTAGCATTGCAGTGAAATTTCAAAGATCGAAAATAAAATTATGTCACTATAATCGCCCAACTACTTCATAGACGTACTTTGAAATGCAATTACAAGTGGAATAAGGAAACAATCATTGTCAAGAGATAGAGGAGGAGAGCAGTTAGTGATGCTGGTGCCACCAGCCGGAAGTGCGTGTAGTAACGTAGTTCTTCAGCCCCTGCGGTTGCGGCGGAAAGAGGTGCGGGCCACTGGTTTCGTAAGCCAGACCGTTGTGCTGATTAAAGACGAACGCCTTTGGCACGTCAGTGCGCTGTGTGGTGTATAGAGAGGCTCCATTGTTGGGCACCTGATAGGAGCGATTGGGCTGTGGCACACGTGGCAGGAGGGACTGCATGACCGGCTTCTGATTCAGTGGCGGCAGATATTGCTTTACGAAATGCGGCTGCAGTTGTTGTTGCTGCGGATTTGGCTGATGCGTTTGATGGTGCGTATGCGTGTGCTTCGGTATGGTGACTGCATTCGACGGCCCAAACACATTGTGCCGCAAATCGCACACAGTGTTTTCGATGAGTCTGGTCAACGGGGCGGTGTAGATGCGGAAATTCACATCATTGTAGTCCAGTGAGGAGAGTAGGAATACCGGCATGCGATCGGATAAAACCCAAACATTTTTGAGCTCATCGATAATCACGTCCGCGGGGAATACCAGACCCATGTCGTCGCGGTCGACTACATCGTGAAACTGTGGCGAAAACGGCATGGACGAGTGCCAGCATCCGACTGCGTTCTGATCGATCAAGTTGAAAAGTTCCACACCATCATCGCTCATGACACGCGCCGTCGTATGCGAGTTCGCACCGCGCTCATCCAGCGCCATGAAATCGTGGAAGCTGTCCTCAATGCGGCTTTCGTCGCGCAGTATACGCGTGGACACCGCAAACTCACGATGACTGGCGAGCGGACTGAAGTACATGGTGCGAAAACCATCCGAGCGTATGGGCGACAAGGCCATGCCAAAGATGCCCTCCTCGCCCCATTGGAAGTTTAGCCCAGCTATGTTGAAGTCCCCGCGCAGGGGATCCGGAAAGAAGTACGAGTGCGACGAGAAGCGCCACGACTTGTTCTGCTCCCACGAGTACACAATCAGACCATAGCCGAGCTCATCCGAAAAGTAGGCGAACGCATCATCGCACGACTTGCCAATATCCACGGCAATGTTTGCAATGAACGTGTTGGAGTTCGTGTCTGCGGGATTCAACTCGTAGCGCCGTATGCGAGTGTTCGTCTGCAAGTCGAAGACATTGACAGCATATGGGCAGGGATTTGTCGTGGTGTTGCCTATGCCCAGAGTGCCGGTGTCCAGCACCCACAGACGACCGCACTCGTCTGCTGCGACCCGGTAGGCTGTGGTGACGCTGTTCGCGCAGTCGCCTGCCGTATTGCTGCGCCAGTCTGGGTAGGGCAGCAGTTCGGGGGAACCTGTCAGACTGTGGTCCATGTTTATGTACGTCAACGTCGCTGGTATGCCTGCAATGAATTACGATAAATGTGCATTAGCGTCGACAAATATTTTGGCAAAAACGCGAAGCAAAGATCCCGTAAATAATCTAAATCTGGTTATCGTCACTAATTGAGTGCTGGCTAAGCGCTATTAATAAACCTGTAACTGAGCAAAGTGCTTGGCAGCAGTTCGGCAGCTTAAAATGTTTCCCGCTAATTAGCAGTATTTTTTTTAATTGAAATCACGTATTTGCGCTTGCGTGCCCATTTAAGAGACGCAGACAAACTGAGTCTTGTTCGCAGTGGTCTCGTTAAAGAGGCCCGGCCAAATGAAGGTAATTATTTCACACCGCTATTTCCTCAGTCAGTAAGTGAGCTGGGACTTTTAATGGAAAATCGCTGGTTGGTGTGGCTTCAGAGCAATTACGAGCAGTACAGAATGCTCAGAATGAATCTCTTAATGGGAGGCGCTCACGAAGATGACATAAAAAGCAGGTTTCAATTAAAAACATTTAAAAATATTATAAACAAACATTGAAAACAAACATACTAAGAAAGAATTATGAACAATTGCAAGGGTGGAAAATATTTTGATTGATAGGAGAAGTCGAGTGGGATCTCACCTGTCAAAGTATTTCATATAAATAGTTATAAAAATAACATAAAAAACTTGCACCAGTCTATAGAAGAACAGAAATTAACTCAGTTTTTAATCAAGATTGTAAAATCACTCTTTATGTGAGATTTGGTGAAGTTGTTGGCTACTGTATTTTGCTTGGATATGAATCATTTGCTGATTCCTAAAGAAAACCCCCTTCTAAATCTTGCTTGATGATATATTCCTTCAGCTCCCGTACACCGTCCACAAAACACTCCGTTTGCAGGTACAATAAATTATCCTGATGCACTTAAATTGATATTTCTGCATTAATTTTCCACTACAGGCAAAATGAAACTAAGAGTTAAACCCATTAGTAGGTCATTGAGGCCAACTCCACTGCAATTTAACACTAATGCTCAACAGTTTCTAGTCCAAACATATTGCAGGATGACAGTCGCCCAGTCAAATTTACATCGTGGGTCGAGTGACATGTAACAACCAATAAAGCAAGTAAAAGCAAAGTGACCACCACAATCACCGCATTAAGCCACACTCTGTGAAAAGTGCATCTATAAAAACAGTCAATAAATTTTACTGGGTCCAGCACGACGAATTTTGTTTATGCTAATTGGTAAAATGTAGACAAATTTTTATGAACGCGTTTATCTCGCAGCTCGACATGATTTACGATAAACATACAAGTGTACCAAAGACCCGCAACTGTCGCGAGTGCGATGCAAATGCAAGTGACAACGTAGTGGCAGCGGAGTTGGCGATATCAATCAAAACAAGTCTCAGATAAATAAAATTTAAATTCAGTGCGATTTATAAAGTGCGAGAAAAATGTGGAATTCACAGCTTTTCTGATGTATGGCCAGCAAGTGCACTGGGAGAAAATATTAGTACCTGATTATAGTTCACATCTGCGGTGCCCAGTTTTTAGTACAGGATTTGCATGTTCGAAATCCAAGCAGTACTCTCGTCACATTCATCCTACGAAAGGACACTTTCCCTAAAATTGTATTAAACGGCGTACATATTCCTCAAGCTAACGAAGTAACCTGCTTAGGGTACATCTTGACCGTAGACTGACTTGGCGCAAGCACACTGAAGCAAATCGTAGACAGATAAAACTGAAGGCATCCATGTCATCATTCTAGTTCTTTCCACTGAATGCAGTTGCACAGAATGTGCTCTGATGTTATATCTTCTTCTATACAGAGTCGGCACTCCATGTCAATAATGTGGATTTTAGTAAGCTGATATTTCAGGTAGTAAGGACCTGAGAGAAAACCTACTATTTTCTTATGTCTGCTTACCAGTCTTTTGGCTTGGCGAAGCCCTTCTATCCCTTCCCAGCGGGACATTCTGAGACTATGTTCCCAGTTGTCTACCCTGGATTTAGCCTCCGCCCTGTTGATACCACAGCATGGCTCTGGATCTATGATGCAAATATAAATACACACTCCGAGATCATCCCAACTGCTTGACCAGATGATGATGACTTATTATCACTCTATTATCACTTTATATATGATACAGAGCCGTTGCACGTTTAAATTCCTTAGTTTATTTAGAAAGGTAATAAAATTCGCACTATAAAGTGTTTTGCTACTTTGTATGGCCACCTTTAGCATCAATCACGGTTTATAGTCTTCTCCTCATGGAATAAATCAACTCCTTCCATTCCTCTAGTATTGCATTTGTGAGCTCTGCTCGACCTTCTATTTCCCCCTTGGTCATTTTTTTTTGAAGTGCCAACAAATTTTCAATGCGGTTTGAGTCTGGAGTTTCTAGGCAGGCGTTTCTAACACTTTGTTGCAATTGTAAAGAAGTCATATCCTTACCACATGCGCCTTATGTTTTAAGTCATTATCTTGGAATAATTTGAATTACGGATTGTTAACAACATTAAATTCAGATTGATCTACTCTGTTTATCAAATATCATTTCAAAATAAATTGTGCCCCCGTTTGTGTACTTATATACTTCTTTCGTATCCCATTTGAAGAATTCAATACGAACATTCTAAACAAACTCTGATTTTCACAGATCCTATGCTTATATTCATAGCTGGTCACTCAGATTTGATTATATTATATACAGCAATTTAGACCGGGTGTGAATCGAACCTTAATTTAAGAGTCTATTTGGCCCAGCAGTATAGTAAAGTATGATTTTGATCTCATCGCAAAATATAATGTCATCCCAATAGACATTCGGTTCGCACATACATCCTAGCGAATGACAATTGCTTGTCAATGTGTTGTGTTGAAAGCAGTGGTTTTTGTCGAGCAACTATTCACACACTCTGGTTCTTTCTCAGGAGCTACCTTATTGCTTAGTAGGCAACCGCAACATTGCACGCAGATTTCTTACGATACCTTTGTAAGTGAGCTCAAAGCACTTACAAGGGTCTCGTAGGAAATCTGCGGATGTCCGTATATTTTCTATAGCAAAATCGGTTCGTTCTGGTCTCTTTGTTATTTTATGAGGACGGTCGTTCGAAAGTCTTGGTTCCAGTTTATCTCCCTTAACTAAAAATTTAGAGTTTTTCTAGGAAGCCACTTTCTTGATTAGTGATTGGTTCACGACTAAGGTTAACCGCGCATTGAGCTCAGTGCTGGACAGCGTAGAACTCAGCCTAGCAGAGAATTTAGTAACCAACCACCACTAACGAAAGGGCGTATCTGCCCAACACTGCTCCGACGGCCTCAAATTCAATTCAATAAAATTTTGCAAAATATGAATTAACACTTCACTCAGAGTAATTTTCTTGCAAAAAAGTGTCAAATTAATTGGGGGTTTCAGCAAAAACGCGAGCGCACAGAATTTGTTGAATTTCCAACTGCATTGCAGGCACCCAAACGCAATTATTTCAATAGCGTGGTTTTTCGTTGTGGAGTTCTGTAATTATATTTATTAACACATAATTCAGCTTAATGAGGATCGTTTACAATACTGTTCAGAAATCATAACAAACAATTTATAAATAGTTGAGCTTCTACAATGCCTGGTTGCCTCTGTGCCTGGGTGCCTCTGTGCCTGGGTGCCTCTATGTGTGGCTCTTTGCCGGCCTGGCCACAGTCGTTTACTTAACAACGCCATGTGCCGTTGCAGCGCGATCTAGCCATGGTGGTGTGCTATATCCGACAGCCCCCAGTATGGTGCCGCAAAGTACGAGTACATACTTGGCTACAATTTGTGTTCAATTGAGTGGCGCTGTGGCAGTTGTGCGGTGCAAATTTGGAGTTGCACTTGAAGTGTCTTGAAGTGAATTCGTTTTACAACACAATTGCCTTGTCTAATCGTCCACTGAGCAATCAAAGTTATGATCTGAGTGTTATAATTGCGGGGTTTTAACTGCATCCACCATCGGCCGATGCGAATCGATGGCAATTTGTGTAATTGCCGCTTTCAACTTTGAATTAATTTGAGATTAAATGTCGTGATAAGTGCACGCAAACGATTTTTAATGTGTGTGATGTGCGAATACACTCGATTAATGTTGAATCGGGCTTAAAATGTTCCGATAAAATTGTGCACAATCAGACAGTTCAATCCACACACTCAATTTACTTCAAATCAATATTTCTCAATCCAAAGAAAAAAGTAAAAAATGATTAATATACCGATTTATACTTAGGAAAATGCGTTAAAAAAGGAATCAAATATTCTTCAGTTCTTGCATTTCCACTAATTCTAGATAGAGATCACTTGTATGCAACAAAATGCATATATATATTTTTTTAATTTCCTGAGTTCTTTAGGAAATTAACTTTGAACAAACATCAAATCAAATTACTCACTCTTCAGAGCCATTTATCAAGGCTAATGTTAAGGTCACAAAACAATCAAAGAAGTTTGAAAAGATGAAACTACCGTTTCACAATTCCGAACGAAAATTAGTTGAATTGGGAAAAGTTTACTGAGCAATAAAATCATACGAAAACGAGGTTCTACAGATGTGCTTAGATTATCAGAATAGTTTGACAGCATAACACCAAAGCCTGAACAAGTGTTTGGAATATCAAGGAGGGTCCTTTGAGAACTTGTAATAGAGTTTCTCAATGGCAATTATTTGAAGACATAAGTCCGAAGCATGAACAAGTGTGATGAGCTTCATGAAAGGTGCTTCGAGAAACTGAAAATACCTTCTTTTGCCATTGACTTCTGGAAATAGTTCCAAGGGATGAACAAGTTCTTCCAACATCACACACAGTACTTCGAGATACAGTAAACCACTTTAATCATTTCCACTGGTTTGGATACATAGTGCACACGGCTTGAAACGCTTTCTTTTGCCATTGCGTTGGCTTTAAGAGCAGTGCTTCCAACGTCACGGAGAGCACTTCGATAAACAGTAAACGACTTTCATCATATTCACTGGTTTGGAGGCATAGTTCCACAGCTTGGCCAAGTGTTTGAACAACTCGAAAAGTACTTCGAGGAACTGTAAACGCTTCCTTTTACCATTGCTGTGGCTTTGAGAGCAGTGCTTCCAACGTCACGGAGAGCACTTCGATAGACAGTAAACGACTTTCATCATATCCACTGGTTTGGAGACATAGTTCCAGAGCTTGGCCAAATGTTTCGTACATCAAACAACGTACTTCGAGATAATGTACACGATTTCTACTATTTTTAAATTGTAATTTCATTATCCGATCCAATAATGTGTTTGAAAATTGTAGCAGCAATTCAACCACGCGACTGACAGACTGACTGATAAGCAGCAGACCGTGGAGGTCGACTTGCAGTTTCTTATTAGAATGCACGCCAGGCAAAAATTCTGCTGTTTACATATTCTGCATGTAGAGACTATATTTTCGTAGTACATTCATAGTATGAATCTGATCAGATATTAAGATAAGCATTGATTGAAAATATGTAAACTAAGAGTATACAATGTGGATACATTTATGGAATCCTCAGTTAATGATATTGATAAAAAAAAACCTCATACTAGTAAAAAAATATTACTTCCCAAGACTGTAAAATCTTTCAACATTGTATTCATTTGTTGACAGTATTTCGGGTGGAGTATGCAAAGCAAGTGAGAGACTGAACGCGGCAACCGCAGTGACACCGCATTCCCGCTAACTCAGCGCAGCCAGTAACTGTGCAACTCTGTACTGAATAGACCAAATAATTGCAATATTAAGCCTGCAATGTTGCGCCAGCACACACTTCGGATCTTGGTAGCCGCTTATTAAAGCCATTTCCAATTCTAATACATAATCAGTTTTACAATAAAATTCCAATAAAGTGGTCTCTGAAGTATCAGCAGCGTTTACCGCAGACACGCAATCGCAGACACACACTCTTGTTTAAAGGTGGTTGCGGATTTTCCAAAAGAAGGAATTGCGCCTTGCCAGGCAACACCTGAGCGCGGGCAACGAACAACAAAGCTGATATCTTACTTAAGCTCGCGAAAAAGCAACAACAGCAAAATTGCATATAAAAATATTTTGCAAACAAAGCTGCAGAAAGTGCGGCAAAATAATGCGTAATTATATTGCGTTAATTCCACTGCCTCTGCGGAAACTGGAGTCTTCGCTGAGAAGTCATTACCTCACCGCAGTGACAGAAACAGCCCATTGGCGTGTGGACGGTTTTTCTCGAACCAGTCGTCCCGAAAGGCACTCTCTGGCAGCCAATTAAAGAAACGCACTCACCGGTCCGCCACCAAACCAGACCACATGCCAATTGAGCGATGCGGCATTGCAGTGATTGTCAGCGGTCGTTTAAGGAGTGCATTTGAAAGTCAAGTGCAAGCGGCCTCAGGCCACATTGGCGTGGAATGTCTATCAAGGAAAAAGCTGTCAACTATTTTAATTTCTTTCAAATTTATACAATTACTGCTCGACAATTGGCGCTGCAGCAGATTGAATAATCTGATTTAAATGTCCGAAACCAGTGGCAGCAAACTAAGTTGATTACTAAACCTGCTGTCACGACATGTAAATAACGATAACGCAGAGGCAATTAGCGTCATATCTCTAACAACTTTGTCGTTTTGAGATGAAAACTTGAAAGATCCATCAACAAATGCCACACAGAAGTTAAGCCAACAACTCTTGGTGGGCCAGGTTAGGGGAAAGGATCAACCACAAGGAAGCCTTACTTATAGCACAACAGTGGGGATGTCAGAGTTTCCGTGGAATCACAGATTCGTGGTATTCAGTGGAATACACTTTAAGCCTCGGAAGGGGAAAAGTAGACCTCTAAGAGGTCCATATCGCCTTTCCTCTTTCTAGTGAGAACGGAATAAATAGAGAGGCAGTGAGAAAGTGCCTCCTTATTCTCGATATCCCTACACCCAAGAATGATAGAAATAAAGATTACGACGTCCCGCGTTGAAAATTCGATTGTTCTGTGCATGTAGCACAAATAAAGTCACGCTAACTGTGTTCCTATTGGCTAATAATTTCGAGCTATCAAACTTAAAATATTTCTATCATTCTCGCCTACATCTTCTTGGACGATCTGTTACGAAAACTTCAACGTCGACTTTGCTCTCCTAAGTTCTTATAGTACAGTGTTTATAAGTAATTCCTTATCAGTATATTCTTCAATTGGGTATTGTTCTGTAATATGAGATTGATTTACCTCGAAGCCTGGCACTCATCACCACTATATTTGATTAGTTCCATCGATTATTTATGGAATGATTTTGAAGATCAAAAGAAGTATTTCTGATTCTAAATATCCCTGCTGAATTTGTACAGCGGAGTGAATACAAATTTTGGTTAAATTACTGATTGATTGGTTCCTTTATTACTAATAAACTGCTTAATATATGTAAAGTTACCAAAATTATAGAAAGGAGATATAAGATTGACCTCTTCAGCAGTGTCTACTTTGACAAGTACCTTCGCTCTATAATTCAATGCATTATCTTTCCGACCCAGAAAGTAGCCAAAGCTCAAGTTTATATAATCAACCGTATCTTAAAAGGATGTGGTTCTGTTATCCGCAAGTTTTGTTAAGTTGGCGACAAGAATTCGATTCAGCGAATTCACTGTCCCAGAAATAGCATATGTCGTCTGATAACATTTGATTCCACTTGAGACATCCGCGGGTCGCTTTGATATCTGTTTGAAAAACGCCACAGTAGTCTGGTAAGCGACACAGGAAACAAATTTTATGCTTCCACTAAAATCACCCCTCTCCCCTCCTACTACGTCTAACATTGTAAAAACAACTAATAAGGCATGCAGCGCTTATATGATGAACACCACGCTCATGGACTTAAGGGACCTCACTCCCTCACAAGTATTCCTTACTCAATTCAATCTTCTTTTGCTTAATGTTTCATTTAAAATTTACGAAAAGAAGAAACAACCACGCACGATTATTGGAAATATGATTGGAAGCCATTAATTGGAGGTGTAGAAAATTTGCTCATAGTAATGCGCTCCTCTGAAAGCTGCTGCAGAGGTACAAAATAATTATTCCAAATGCTCCAAAATTATTTATATGTGAGAGTATTTGTAATTAGCCCGAGAATTTGTAATGCAGTTGCTGCTGTTGCGATTGTTGTTAATATTGTTTGCGGCAGTTATAGCGAGCGTTATTGTTAATAAGAAATAGTTTAAAACTGCATTTGCACAACTCGATTATCAGCACCTGTGTAGAATTGCGAAGCGGATTATACAGCATTACAACAACACTTTAATACATCGGCAGCGGTCCTATACTCACATTCCTAATGGGAACATACGAGTCCACTGTGAATGTGTTGTTGGAAATGGAACATGTTTCAATATAAATAGGGAACAAATTGAACTTGGTACAGCGTTATAATCCAGGAAATGTCAAAATTTTTAATTCCATTTTGCTAAAAGTGAAAGTATATTTATACACTACAGAGTTGTGGAGCAGTGAGGAACTTAGCAGGAAGTTTCTAGGAACTGGTGATTTGGTCATCTGTCATTTAACAACCAAAGTCACAGTCAAAGTTGTTTGGTCACCTCAAATTCGTTGATTTATAGTTAAACCAATTCTTTATTCCCAGGACCATTTTAGCTTCTCTCCATTTGTACAATACTATTGCATTGATTTAGTGAAAGTCTTCTACAATACTGAATCTTCCTCAACTCTCATTCAGGAGATATAATAAAATTCCTTTATAACTGGAGTATGCAATCCCAGCATTGTTCACAATTGCTTTGTATATGGAAACATTTTGAATTCCATAAATTATAAACAAAAACCACGGAGCTCTATCTTCAATCTCCAAATGGAAGTCTTCTTTTAGCAACTTGGAACATTTTCAGCTTGGACTGGTTCATGTTTTGTATTAAATATCTCGTTCTGACTTAATCATGTACGATGAAGACATGGCACAGCAAAGCGTACGTGCCACTGCAGCCTTTTTTGCCATTTTTCCACATTTCCCAAACAGCCGGTGCGGTGATGCGTGTTGCCTTGGGAAATGTGTGTATCAACCCAGCGCCATCGTATGTAGACAGCGGACTTTCCTGCCTATTCCGAATCTTGTGCGTCTGTATTTATTGCGGTTGATTTGAAACTTAATGAAGGAATTGAATTCATAATTTATGTGCAACTGGCAGCGACCATTAATTGCTAAATTTTTGTGAACATTGGTGTTGCGCATGCGTAATGCCAACAATTCGCTAAGCGCTTCATATATGGCCAAAGTCGCTGGCAACTCCTATCATTTTAATACGGTTATGGAGGGTTGTCACTCACTTACACTGATTTAAGAGACGATTTAAACGAGTATTCAAAAATGGGAATTGTGTTAATGATTGATTAGTCTCAGAGGGGTTAATATTGGTCAACAACACTCGTTCTGGTTGCCAGGCCAATTTACACTTTCCGATTGCACTCATTTGGGCCTAAAAAATTACGACAGCATTCTGCTTAATTAGCACGGTAATTATCGAAGGACTGTCTACAAGCGACAAGAGAGCAGAAAGGCCGCCAGTAGCGTGCTTATAACCCCTGAAATCGCGCTGTTCTTGCACTTTACGCCTGGACTCGCTCGATTGAGTACTCGTGAAACTGACTTTTAGTGTTTGTTTTGGATGAATCCGAATGAATTGTCCGTTTGTTTGGAAAGTCCATGCATGGTTCCGGTACACTTGAATTGAAAATGTTGTTAATTCACAGTTACAGAGCAACGGCATTATTCAATTCGCAATAACAATAACACTTGCAGTACAATGTAAGAAAATGAATGGTTTTATGCCAACGTAATTAATTGCAAATCGCGTTTAACCGCACAATGAAACATGTTCAGCGAACAATTGCAGTTTAGCATTACACAGTGTTGCTGATTTAAATGCACGTGTGGGTGGAGGAGGGGGTGTTTTCAGCGAGGAAATTAGGCCAGTTGTATTGTAATTGCAGTTTAAGTTTTATGAACTGTCGAAAGTGGCAAAAGCAGAGAACGATAAAATGATCGGACAAAAGAAGTATTTCAAATAGCTTCCTAAATATTGATTATATAATTATATGAAAGTATGGAAATGTATGACATCACAACACTAACTATGACGCCATTATAATGAGAGTATACCCCCCATAATTATTGGTGTATATACCTTCCAAAAATCACCAAAGACAACTGCAGGAATTACAGGGAGTTAGGAACGAAGGGGCCTTCTAAACATCTGTTATGCATGCGTTATCAAGAACACACATAAATTCTTGTCGGCCCACAATTTGGTTCGCTGGAAAACGTCTCCGGACATCCTACAAAATGCCTTCCACAAATCTAAATAGAGGACTAGCTCCATCTGGTACCGCTAAGGACCGATATATCTAGGTGTGGCTTTTGACCATCCAAATCAACGTACCCTAACCTACCTCCAAGACGGAATAGAGCATTTCGCCAAATGAACGTACGCCCATGGAAAAGTCATCCTCTGAACTTTTCTGACTTCATAATGACTTAATTCCAGGACTTGCATTCAAATAATGTCTTTGAGACGATGCACAGAGATTTACATATTAAAGCAGGGACATGTGAAATATTGTATTAAAAATATAATTGAGGGAAGTTGGATTTAGGCTTCTGCTCATACATATTTATTGCTCCTGTAGTCAAAAGTTCTCTGAGCTTTGAATTGGAATATTTCACTAAATATATAGAAAATATAGAACTCCAACTTTTAAAACACAACTTTTCCACTCCCTCCAACGTATCCTTATTCTATTACATAAATTGCGGAGTCTTCTTTAAATGTAAAATTTTCCAAATTCATAAAAGTACTATAACCATTTGAGATTAAGGATGGCGCTTGGATCCTGCAACCAAACTGAATATGCTACTGCAAACTGTGGGCAGTACTGATGAGCGATATTTCCGTATTGGTTACTGAAAAATGACTGAGAAGAACAGTGACCCAATATTTTCAGTAACCGTTCGGCGGTTCTCCGGCCTACCCCACTTCCATCTAATCGTTCTTTCAATACACATTCGTTTATTTCACTCCTTTCAATATACGTTATTTCAGTTTCCTGCCTTCTACTTTCATAATGATTCTAAATATTTCTCCCCTTTTTTGCAGTTGCCAGCATTTTGTTAATGTCGCTTCGCTTGGTAAGTTTGATTTTTTGAAACTCACTCATCTCTACTGGGCAGGAAAACGTAACTAAAAATGTTAAGGCCGGTATAAGTCTTTTTCGATATACCCTACGCTGTATGATAATATTTTATATGTATAT
This sequence comes from Clusia tigrina, assembly GCA_920105625.2. Taxonomy (NCBI): domain Eukaryota; kingdom Metazoa; phylum Arthropoda; class Insecta; order Diptera; family Clusiidae; genus Clusia; species Clusia tigrina. Next base: position 181,314,393 of record OV050033.1, read on the forward strand.
ACATATAATGTAAGAATGCAAGTTAGATGACCACGCCTTCGTTTTTGGCAATATTTTTGGTACCAATTATTTATTGAAATGCTTTCAACTTTTTCATAACTTCCTAAAATATTGTTTAAATGCGTAAATTGGAAAAAAAACATCCCATTCACTGTGAAACTCAATCGACAAATATTAAAATTGTTTAATTTAAAAAAAAAAAAACAATATTAAAAATTCCAGTTATAAACAATCGCCATCCTGAGGGCCACTTATATACAAAATTCGTTCAATGTGCAAGGTAGAGAAACATACTTACAAATATAAACATTGCAATCCAACCCTTTCTGGTGTTATAAATAAAAATTATTATATAATAAATGTCAATAAAAACGTTCTTCACAAGCACATTAAAAATGAAAATTCTGATTCTGACACCTGCCACTGCTGATATGCAAGTTTCGATGAGCTTTTCTTAATGGGGATATAGCTCAGCGGTAGAGCGTTCGACTGCAGATCGAATGGTCCCCGGTTCAAGTCCGGGTGTCCCCTAGCATGGATCATTTCTTTTTTCTTTTCAAAAACAGTTGGGATATTTTTTAATTTATATAGAAAAATTTCACCCAAATAATCGGTTTTCCTAAATAAATCATATAACAAAAACTCTCCTATACGAATTTGATGTATTGCTTCTTATTCCTTTAACGTAGTATACAGATGGATGTCTATATCTAATATCTGTCTGATATCTAATAAATATATAAAGTGATGTCCACATCTGATCAGAACTGTGAACGAGTACATATATTTATAAAGATATTTCTTTAATCACAGTGGGTGCAGTGGTTTAAGGATTTCTGGTTAAAGAAGAGTCTCTTCTTGTTGGCCTCACCGCGGCTCAATCCCTACCAATTTATTTAATTTCTTTAAAGTAAATTCAGTGGATTAAGAATTTCAAGGATATTTTCTGGTTATACAAAGATACCAATGAAGTTTGTCTACATCAAAAGAGGGCGCACGAGTCAGTATACTATCAACTTGGTGCAGCCCGCTACGAACTGAATAAAAGTCTCATTGTTTTTATGGCTGCATCTGCAGACCGAGCCTCCAGAGAAGAAGATACATAATGGGTTATCACATATCTTGTCACAAGTCTAAAGTTACTTCAATATGGACTCAACAGGAATGCTCATTTATTAAGCGTGAATTTGCCAAGAAGTTGATTCCTTCTGTTGAGGGACGGATAAACACAAAGTAGACTGTCTTCTCAGCCATCTAATGGGACAGGCCCAATTTTTTATGGGTAAACCTTATATTGCAGAGGGTGCATAAATGATAATGATTCTGACTCGAGACACCAGTGTGGAAAGTGTGAGTAGGAGAATGTGTGGAATGATGAGCTGTATGAGCCGTACACCGAAACTGACATATAAGCAAGCGCATGAGAATTCAGCGGTTCCGCTGGCTTGGTCATGTGGAGCAAATCGATGAGAACGCTCCAGCTAAGAGAGTGACTTCTTCTACACACGGTGGTGTAACGCACAGAAGAGAACGGCCTAATCTCCGTTGGAAACACTAAGTGCTGGGGCACCTGTCTACGCTTGGTCTTGGCAACTGGCGTCAGCGCAAGCATAGCTGAGGTGACTGGCGAAGAACCAGCCAAGACCGATCATCGGTTGCAGCGCCTTCAAAGCAAATGAAGAATGTGTGAGACAAAAAATTTGATAATACCAGCAATAGTATCGTCCTGGCCAGAGCAGTCAAAACTTCACTTGACATGTCAAACTAAGTTTGGGAAGTCACTTAACCATGCTTGGGCCATTGTCAGGTATTTCGTTTACGTGGCCAATGATGATCATGGATGATGGATATTTTAAAAATAGTTATATTCATCAGCTTCTAATCATCTTTTGGAGTCCACTTCTCTAAACTGTTCCAACTTCTTTCCACAGGACACATCATATGTCAATATCTCTTTATCGTAAATATTTAAATATATTTCAGTTTTATTTGATTAATGTATACAATATTTCCGAACACGACTAAATCCGAAGTTACTCGTATTTCTCCGAAAGGAGGGGAGCACTATTTGTCTTCAAGTATGCTTTTCGGCGCCATTAAATCGCAGTTGGGGATATAGCTCAGCGGTAGAGCGTTCGACTGCAGATCGAATGGTCCCCGGTTCAAGTCCGGGTGTCCCCTTACAAAGTAGCATCTTTTTAGAAGAACTTATTTATTTTTTTTCGATCTATTCATACAAATGAAAGCATTTGGCAATGCCGTATTATCGCAAAAAAAAAATTATTTTTATGGTATTATTATTTTGTAGTCCTGCACTGTGTAGATAGTGGCATGACAGTCTTAGATAAGAATACGAACAAGAATTGTTTCTTTCTGATCATTTCTGTAATTTCGCATCAAAGTCCTTAACTGCTAAATCTCAAATAGTAACTTGTTTATATAGAGAGAGATACCATAACAATTTCAGTGTGGCATCAGGAGATTGCTTCTTGAATCTGAAAGAGTAACTCCTCCGATTTCCCTAGATTTGCTGGGTTAAGGAAGTTAGACACTCTCAAAGTATGAAAGCTTGATTGATTCAGACTAGTTGTATAATAATTGAACCGATTTCCAACCATCCGTACATTTGCTATAATAATAATTCACTAATATCTGTCAGTGGTGATTTGTTTTCCTTCTTTTGGAAAGCTAATGGAGTAAACAATTTCAAATTTTCATAGACAATTTTGGGCTACATGGATTAATTGTCGCATATATTAGAATATGTTCATGAAATGTAGGTCCGATGTTCAGGAACTGCATAATGTTAGTGAACTGTAAGCATAATGTTAATAAACTGGAAGCATAATGTTAAGAGCTGTAAGCATAATGTTATTAACACCAAATTTTAATATGGATACCTTAAGGATTTTTGCCATATTAAATAACATATATCGGATTATGCTGTTATTGAGGGGCATGACAACAGACCTATTTCAGAGGATGAAATGTTGAAGCATAGTTTTGTTCAAAAATATCACTAACTAATGTTATGAATGGGTAACTAATTTCTTAAGAGTTTAGAAACAATAATTGCTGGCAAGTTTACGATTATTATAGATTTTGAAAAATTTTGTATCAAAGCTCTTTCAGTATACTTTATTTCAGCATATAATATTTGAAACATAGATAAAAAATATTCACATGCTGCCACAATGATCCTTCCTACATTCCCTTTAGACTAACACCTTAACACACCCTAAATGTTGTCAGTCCCTACTAGACCCACCGGATATAACATTGAAAAATGATGGAACGCTTCACTTATCACTTCAGAGGAAGAATCTGAGTACGCATGTATATATACATATATAACAATTCATATTTTTACAGCCACATATGCAATTTCCCCCTCTCCAACATTTGGATCATCATCACCTACCGTCTCGCCATCTGGGAATAGTGATGAATAAACGATTGCCCCAGTGCTCAACACCAACTGGCAGGGCATTCTGTGGTACGTAATCGCCGCTAGCTAAAGCTTGCTCCTTTAGCTGCTGATTAGGAAAGGCAAAGTCCAACTGCGTCCAGCTGTAGCGCTCTTGCAACTTGTACGTGGCATGCGTGCAGGATGCTAACACGAAAACACTCAAAATACACGAGGACCACAAATTCATTGTTCCTTTTTTTTTAATAACACTGCAACACAAATCCTTGCACCCGTTGGTGGTTTCGTGTAAACACCAGAAATTAAAGCAAATTGTTTTTATTTTGTGACTAAACTGAAAGGATATCGGTGTGAAAGCCTTCAGAATGCACGCGCACACAGTCCCACAGCGTTTTGAGTGTTTGATAACGAGTCTAAAGCGCGACTATGGCCCGCACGACGTTCGCTGCGATTTTTATAAAGTCTGCTTTGATTGTGATTTCAATTTTTTAATTATTTTTTACTTTTGTTTCACTTACGGCGCAGTAGCAACAGTGTTGAAATGGCCGCTTGTTGCCAGCTCTTAGCAGCTTTCCGCTGCAATGTCTTTTGCCACTGCGTATGGCAATGGTGAGTGTGTGTGTGTGTGTGTGTGTGTGAGAGTGGGTGTGTGTGTGTGTTGGTGAGTACACGTTTCGTGTTTGCTTGACTCTGCAGAATATTTCTGAATACCTTTAACGCGTTCATTGCATTATCGCATTCTTACACGTTCACAGTGAAAGAAGCGTACATGCATGGAGCTCGGCGCAACCGGGTCTACGTGCACCAGGAAGTAGCGTCTAAGGAAAGCCACAAACCGCACATAAAAGGAGTTAGGAAAACTTACTCAAATGCCAATCTACTCGAAAATATAGACCAACATTATTGAAGGCACAAAAAAAAAGAAGAAAAACATAACAAATTGCTATATAAAAGTTCAACTATTTATTTATCTATTTATTAATATATATAATAATATAATAATAATAATAATAATAATTTATTTATAAAAATATATAATAAAAATAAATAAATAATATTTATATTTCCTATTATTTATATTTTTTAATGGTCCCATTTTCAATTTGAATTTAATGAAACTCCAATAAATTGGTCCAAAACTCATCATAAACCAAATATATTTGATCCGCGCTTCTTTTCAAACCTTGGCGTGGAAACGAACTGTTGCAATGGAACTCGAGATATCGATGAATTTATTCTATCTGGGTATGAAATATCCCGAAGCACCTAATTTTGCATATCTGTCTTTCAATTGGTTCGTCTATTTACTCTTATTGAGGTGGAGTAAAGGAACCCGATCCGTTTTGTGTATTTTGTGTTAAGCAAATTGTAATTTAAAAGAGATAAAAGAAGATCAGAGAATTTCTTAGAGGAATTGTATTTAACTTCCACTCACACATCAACTAAAATATTATTTCCGGATTCCTGAATCTGCTCCAGATTCTAAGCGATTTTCTTTAAGATTATTTGATCATTTTTCATAACCATTTCCCGCACTTTGTGGGACTTATCGTCAGGTCGTCACGATGGAGTCTCCTTTCCATGTTTTATGCCATTCACATTCTTGTGTCTTATCGCATCGTAGTACTCTGCTGTGGACTATCATCCAACATCATTGGAGGTCTACTGAAGAAGTGCACTGATGCAAAAAGAAACCAAACCTGGAACAATATTCCGGCAGTCTCTTCTGGAAGACTATAAAAGAGCTAAAGAGTTAATTAACATGTCTCGGAATAAATTAAGATCCATCACAGGAATTTCCAGCGGACACTTTAAACTCAACTATCACATGAATAAGTTGGGTCTATCACCAGATGCCAAAATCTACAGATTCTGTTGAGAAAGGCGCGAAACCTTACTACACCTGATCATACACTGCGAACTTTTGGAACACAAAAGGCGCAGGTACTTTGGAGAACATATCTTAGATATGAGCAAGATCCCTCAGCTTTATTCCTGCAAAATACATGAGTTCCTGCTGGAAACTAAACTGACACAAGATCTATAGATGAGAGTATTATCATCTTTTTAAATATATAGGGGAATCAGAATAGATCTGTCACAGGTTGCCCTTAAAGAAATCTAATCTAATCTAAATCCAATCTCATCAAAGGCAATTCTTCAGCTTTTTTTCAGGATTTCAAATAACGATATGTGGTGTTGTGCTACCAAATTAAGTCTTCCAACTCAATTGAGTTGTCCTCTGCATATTTGAGTAAGTAGTTAAATCCAACTTACAACTGCAATAACCACAGAAATTGATGCTTTATGTTCCCATATGTTCTACACAATATGATTCGCAACCTTCAGGATCTTATGAATATTTCAGCATTGACAAATATGGCACACACTCCTAGAAAAATGTGCCATCAAACGTCACCTGCTTCCAAATAGATACCTACTCTCATGCATTAAGGATGCTTTGAATACGTCTGCTTGGAAAACTGACCCATACACTCCTATGGAATAATTCAATGTGGCATATCCTGCTATTACGAAAATGCTCGCATAAAATATGTCCTATTCCATAAAAATGTGTCCTTAGAGCACAGTTCCAGGTCGTTTTTTAGTTTTCCAAGCTAACCCCTCTCACTCACTCGTTGATAATAGCGACTTCGTTAATTTGAAAATTGAAAACAAGCGACATTGCGAGAGTTGAGAGTGGCGAATCAAATGCGCCTATGATCGAATTGCGTAATATGATTTATTTGCAAGGAAATTGCGCTAATCTATGTAGCGCTCCTGTCAGCCACGGTTGTCTGTGTTGCTTCAACTGCATCGCTTAATGAATTCAGAAATATCACTGGTTTTTAATTCAATTTGTGTATTGGACATAATCCATGGTAATTAGGCTTTAGCGGCGCCTTATTTATTTGACTGCCAGCTGTATGTCCATCAGTGAGTTTGGCGATCCGTGCTCACACTAAATCATAACGTGAGGGAGAAAGAGTGGCGTTAATGATGTGCTTCCTTTTAATCACGTGCTTGTTTGTATTGAAGCGCACTCGTCAAGTTCAATGGCAATCAGGCTGCATCCAAGCCATACAGGCTCATGCAAGTCAGCTCCCAAAGCAACTGAACCAGCATATCTTTCTCTAAAAAGTGGTGCATAATCGGTTTCCCGTTTGTGCGACTTTTCCTTTCGGCTGCGTTTGCGGCTGCCTTTGCGCCATTTTCGAGTATTGTTACTCTTGGCAAACAAACAAATGCGAACGGAATGAATTAGTGCATTTCTACAGTTTTCATTGTTGCACTGCGCTTGGCGGCATTTGGCGAGTGGCGCATGGATCGATTTGGCATGTTGCAGTAATTAAACTGATTACTCTGATTACGGTTTTTGGCTTAGGTGTAATTATACACCACCAAAGCGCTGAGCGATTAGTGAAGTACGCATTTGGGGGATTGTATCTGAATCCGAAACATTTGTTATGGGTGCAAATACATGGAAATAATACTTTTATAAACAAAATTGCCCGCTGAAATTGCCCGACAATTTTGCCATATTCCTCAATGGAAGTGGTGTTCAAATACAGTTAATACTCATAGTGGCAATTAATCGTGTTGCAAGCGCACCATTTGACCATCTTTTTGCAAACAACACAATTATGCCATTTCAGCATATTTTCTAACCCCATTCGTTTCAAGCCGGTCAAATGTTACCAGTGACGTAGTAATTTGAAACATACTTTTGTAAATAAATTAACAAGTGGAAGAATTATTGGAAGAAAAATAACTAACAAAATTGGAAAACTGACGCATAATTCTCTGAATGGTCTCTTGAGAACAGATTGAAAATAAATCCAACTTGAACTGACTGGGTTCTCTTTGCTAAGTTTCCTACTCCTTTATTAAATGACAATCCTTTTTTTTTTGTCTGAACATCTGGTCATATATAGCACTCAGTCTACAAGACATCTATAGTACTATATATGACGTTCGATTCTTATTTTTCTTTGAATCTACCCGATTTGTGAGGAAACCTCAGTAGATCCTGTGTCCCTCAGTAGTAAAGGTTTGCGCTACTTATGATGTCAGCGAAAGTGGGTCATAAGCACAAAAAGTGGTCTGTCTCATCTTCCTCTACAAACCTGGCAATGTGCACAGTCTGCAATCCCTATCATTTGCTTATGATCAGCCCAGGCAAAATGACCCGTCCTCAGTCTTAGCAGAAGTCTGCAGTCTATCCTACCAAGTGACAGAAGAAACCTCGACGTTCTATTGGAAATAACAGAGAGCATACATAGCCTTTGCCCATCTGCTGCCCCCTACAGCAGCTTAAGGCAATTCTTTCGTTCCTATTTTTATAGAAGCCTATATTGGAGTGTTATTATAGGAAGTAAATTATGTATATATAAAAATGTGTTGATATATTTTAGCCTAATTCATGGAGCTCTGCACGCTTTCAATTATACGGCAAGAAGGAAATTAATATTGCACCCTAGTGCAGTTTTATGTGTGTACATCTTCACTTGTGGGATGCTGTGGTACAGTGAACACTCATACATAGAGCAATACCCTGTGACCTTCAAAGACCTGTGACCTTCATGATCAATGTAAGTGAGTTCTATACCATTAGCAACACTTCATGTATTTATACTCCTAATATCCTTGGAAAGAATTCCTAAGTAGGTGGATTGAACGGCCGCCAAAAGGGCAGACTTTGGCCCGGATCGGCTCTTTATTATACCGCAGGAGACACACGCCCCATTCCCTTTCAAAAGTCCAGCTATTTGAAGCTTTTTATGAAGCCATTGATGGAAATTATTTTTTTCTTTGATATGTCTTCGAAGGAGATCAGAAGTAGTCACCCAGGAAAGTGTTTCTCCGTTTAGACAACGCTAGACACGTTGTAACGACTCTTTTTCGCCGGGGTGAGCTCGCCAGATTGCCAGGAGTCGTTTACAGAAAAATAAGTAGTCAACTTTCTGTTTGGGTGTCTTATTCAAAGTTTACGTGCAACGCAAATGTTCGATGGACTCTTGCTCCTCCTCATCCATCCAACTCCTGCAAAATAAATTTGAGGCAATTCGCAACCTCCTACCTTGAGGACTCCGGGTACAGTCTCTCTATAGGACACTTATGTCGGTACCTAGTCTTATATTTTGTTCACTTGGCGATAGTAGGTTTTTTGAGTGTTTGACTTTTATTTCAGGCCAAGTTAGTCTAGCAATTTTGCTTCCGACTCCTTCTACAGGCCAGCACCTGCTCACTGCGCCTAAGGAGTAGCTCTGTTTCACATAATCAGTGGAAGCTTGAGTTGTATAGCATGAGCAGCATTGCGAGCGTTTTTACTTATATATTTTAAGGATACTGTTGAAGCCATTGAAGCACAAAAATAACACATAAAACCTCCACTTTGGAATACTTATATGAATTCTCAGCCATCTCATAAATCCTTTCTTCTACTATTTTAGAAGAATTTCCAAGTACCATTTCATACAAACATTCCTTTGGAAGCGGATATGGTATATTTTGTAAAACTTTGCACATTCATCCGGAAGTCTTCAAGAAGCAAGAATCATAGAAAAAGGTGCATTAAGTTAGAACCCTGTTGTAGGAACACCTTTCGTTTGTTTATTGTTCAGGCAGTCCAAAACTTTAATCAAACAGTTTTCAGAGCATTTCTTAGAAGAATTGCATTTAATTTCCAATCTACCATGAACTAAAATGTTTTTTCCGGATTCCTGAATCTGTTCCAGATTCTTAGTAGCTTGAATGATGATTTTTCATAATCATTTCCCGCACTTTGTGGATCTTATCATCAGGTCATCGAACACGGGTCAAGTTATCAACCTTATTTGACTCCTTTTTATAATTCATATGATTGTTTCTTTCATTAAGGCAATTTTTCAATATTTTCCACGATTCCAAGTAATGGTAGAACTATGGTTCTGGGCTACCAAACGAATTCTTCTAACTCAGTTGAGTCGTCGTTTGCATTTTTTGTGAACCTATCTTGCTGAACTCATTACTCTTAAAGCCATTTTTGTTAAAGGATATTAGTATTTTCACAATCGCAGCAGCATTATATTTTAAGGGCTCCCTATATATTTAAGTGGAAGTGATAGCTAAGTGAAATCACCCTACCTTTGAAGCAATATCTTCAAGGCGACTAGGAGAAAACATCCGCAGCGGGCAAAAAGCAAAGAGTAGAGACGTCATAATAACGGGATTCAGCATGATCTAAAGAAAATTAAAGCATTCTTTATATAGGAGGCAGGTGTACTCGGAAAATTTCATCATTACCTACGAGTAATGTATAGTAAAAATCTACTGGGAGGTCAGTTAGGTAATATACAGATAGGTAGGAGTGGCAGTCCTCTACGCAAAAGCACACTTAAGCACATACAATGGCTCATTGTGGTATAATAATATAATATACAGATAAATATATACTGGAATATACTGATAGGTAAGTGACTTGAGTGTAGGAAAGGAACATTACCTGAGCACTTGCTTTACCAGTTGTCAGCTTCAACACGTTTTATAAGCAATTATACCGATCTTTATAGGAGGCTGGTTTACTTTCGTCACAAAATACATACGATTACAATAGAACAAAATATCCAACTGAAGTTGACTGGGTGATCACCTGGAATGTACTGCTAGATAAGTGATTGAAGGATCATGGTAATGCTCAAGAGAAGGAAATGTACCTCCAGACTTTCGTTACCATAAGAGACCACCACACCACTTGCCATCATCCCACATCCCAGTCATTTATATTCTCCGTCTACTATTTAGTCAAAAGCAAATACTTAATTATCCACGAGCAACTTGAATAACCACTCTGCGAGTGTTGATCTCTTAAGCGAAACCCGAGCCCTAAATATAGAAAAAACCATAACCGCCTTTATGCAAAACGGTTGTGAAATCACTTTAAACTGGCACTGCTGCGAGTTTGTTTGATTTTTGCGCGCATTGAGAGATAACTTTGCATATTTGATTAATTCTTGTTACGCGTTCCACTCTATTAAGCCTAAACAGTAAAATGCAAGTGCTGAAAAGTACCAGAGCCACTGACCTTGCCAGAGCCACACTCCAAACAACAACAAAAAGCAACCAAAAGGCAAAGAATATTTAGAAATCATGGAACTGTGGTGTAAGTTTTTTCCACGCCTATATCAGCAAATTAAATCAAAGCCAACAAAACATAAATTTCAGCATGCATAAATTAAAAAAAGAAGGAATTTCGATTTCTCAATACTCGTAAGTAGAGCAATTACCCACACTGAGCTTTGATGTTTGGCAGGGGTCGCCAGACGACCACACTGTAAACAAATTCACCAAGTAGCATACCACACACCAACACCAGTTCAACCTAAACGCGCCTTGCATAAAACAGGCTTAGTTGTGCCGCCAACGGTTGCATGTATCCTCACACACTCAAGTGCTTAGCTGCAAGTAAGCTGCTGTGTATGTAATAGAGCGCATGCGCAGCTGTGCAGGCAAGCGCACTGTGCTTATGCTAAATACTTCCCGAGGAGTGTTATCAATGGAAGACGAAATACATAGAAAAAATTGCTGAAATTCAATATTGTTGCTTCATGGAAGCTGTGAAGAAACTGCCAATGACTCGAAGAGCCTGTTTTATAAAAGATGTTTAGCTGCAGTTCAGCTCCTGGGCTGAGTGCTAGAAATTAAGAGTCTTAGAAATTGAAGTAATTCTACTGCAAAAATTATTTAATAATTTCTTAAAATTATTTTATACTTGAATAAGACATAAACATGGGGAAACCAGAGAAATGAGCAATTTGGCAGTCCACCATGTCCTCCAGAATGGCTCACAAAGTATGCAGAAGCGGCTGAATGGGTTAATGTGGGAACAACTCAGCTTCACAAACATCTTCAATATAATATAGAAAAATATATAAAATTGCAAATAAATATATGTGAATACACCCAAAAGTGAAGCCGGGAAAACTGATGAAATTTATTTAAAATTGTCAACTATTTCTTAAGTATAATAAGTTATTGTTAAATTAAACTACTTTCATACAAATGAAAAGCGCTCTGCTTCCCTTAGCTTATAATTTGTATTTCTCGTAAATAAATAATGAATAAATAAATGTACATATGTTGTAAATAAATAAATAAATCAAGATTATTTCTCTCGAATTTATTGACAAACAAGGTGCACGTGGTATATGCAAATGTGTGGTTATGCCACAGAACTAATTGTCAGAAGGAGAATTAGTGAAACATTTTTGGCGGATCTTGTAGCTGCGAGTATGTCAGACCCGCCACTTGCCCTCATCAAAGATTTTTCAATGATATTTTTCTTTAATAAATAAATAATACTTTCAATTATAAATCTAAGTTTTGTGTATAAAAAAAACACTATCATCACCACCTACGCCCTATCAAAGCGAAGTTTTGTATATTACTTGGCACAATCCAGTGATGAAACTAATAGGAAGTAACTAATTTTCATAATAACACTTTCCGATATAAAACTCATATTCTCCCATCTTCAGAAAATGATTACTACCAATTTATGATGAATTTACATAAGGTCAGGTGCATCTCCCAGAGCCTCCCATTTCCTGCTTATACATATAAACAATAAATGAAGAATCTCAGTTGTTTTCTGCTGCTTACTTTGTTGTTGCCTGATGTAACTACGCCCTATTAGTAAAATTCCATCTTGTCCTAATCGAGTTTGTCCGCAACCAAGTATGCCCAGAGCCAAATGGTTTTGTTGTGGCTTTGTGGGCTCAACTCTGCGGAGCACAAATAAACAAATACATAAATAAGCAAATGTAAATGCCTTTACTTAGACCCAAGATCCAGTTTCGTGGCGATTTTTGAATGGAAAAGTGGGCCCGGGACACACAATTAGTTTAAATTATCGTAATTTGTTTTATTTTTTATACTCTGTGCAATAATTCAGAAGAATGTGCGTGTGTGTGTGTTTGTAGTACGAGTGCTGGGTAGAATGTAGGACTTGTACAAAAAAGATGTGAGGGGAATGTTTCGGACGCGTGGGGCTCAAAAACACGCAGATTTTTACTTGGTCTGTTTAGTACTCCAACGCTGCTCACTTTGGCATGTGCAGCATTTTTCTTATATAGCACGGAGGGCTCCATTTGCATGGTCCTAATAATGAATTTATTAATTAGAGTTCCTGGTACATTAGTGGAAGAATATTCGGGCTTCAAGCAAAACAATTTCGCTGGAATATACGAGGGACTTACAACCCCAGTTGAGTTGGTTTCGATTAAAGGAATTTAATTTGTATGCCCTCAAATATTTTTCACTGTTCAGTTGGTTCTTTTTTCATTTTTCTTTATAAATTTAACGACTTAACCGATTGAATAAGTTTTAAACATGGAAAACCCGTAAATTTCCCTATTAAGCTTTCGCAATCATTTTATAAGCATACCCCAGAAACTATTCAAATTTGACTGGTTTGTCTCTGTTTATGCAGTTGGAACTTAATTGCCCAGCATTACTACCGGCGGCACTCATAAAACGTTCAATAACCTCAGCTATAAAATTTGTGCTGCAAATAAAGTAATTCAACTTAAGTAAGGAAGAGTTCTGGTTTCCAGTGGATTAAAACGGAGCTATTCCGAGAAGTCAAATCAAATGCAATCTAAAAAAGGAGACTCTGTGAACCAGGTTCCAATCTCATCATTTAATTGCTGCCTAAAGTTACACCAATTAAATCTACAACCTTGGAACTGCATAAACGTTTGAGTAATTATTATATTTTATATTTTAATTGTTCGCTAATCTGACGCTTGTCATATGGCGAGTGTTCCACAGAATGAGTTCGTTGAACTTATCTCATATTAAACAAAGTTAGCGTCTCTCGAGCATGCAATGAACTGCGACGAGTCTCGTAAAGTGTTCAACCTTAAACTTTATCCACAGACACTGCGTTCAGCACACCAGCCTGCTACCCTTTGTCGTCTGTCTTGGTGGCATTTTCTTACTTATTTAGTGATTGATTTGAGCAATCAACTCCATATATATTTGCACATATCTTCCATATTTATAGAAACAGAAATCTGCGTCAAGCGAATTTATAATGAATGTAATTAAAACTGAGAACTGGATTTCATCAATTCTACAGACAACTTTGAGAAGCTTTCTTAATAGGTTCTAATAGAAGTCCGGTTTAAACCAAATTGCATCGTACAGTATCACTTACCACAAGTAAGGACCCCCTTACTCCTTTTTGTACCGACATCAGAAACAAATGCATTGACGAGCTTAGCATGACAGGAGGGGAATCGAATTGTGTGTTTTACAGGGATTTTCTAATATTCGTATCTAATTCACGCAGACTTCTCCAAGACGTTTCACATTTGACGATTAGTACGAAGGCCAACAACAACAACACTTTTGAGACTATTGTAAATTTGTATGACATACACGATGTGAGGCCCCTACCTGGTGGCTTGCGTTGTTCACCCAATTTGATTTTGTGGCAAATTCTGAAGTTCTCGCACTCTATACCCACCCACCTTAATTTTCTTTTGGGTTTTCTTTGTTTCAAAATGCAGTTTCGCATATTTCACAATTTTATGAAATTAAACTGTTTTATTTCTATTGACAAAATAGAACAACGAAAGCACAAAGAACGCAAAAAGTAGCGTATAGCATAGTTGACTGCCGCCACCACCACGTCTTCCCAACTGCCTCACTGTGGACATTGCGTTATCAAAAAAACCGCTAGAACGATCCACGGAGTCGTCAAGCCCACGCAGCAGTTCGTCCTGATAGCGTAGCTCAGTGCCTATGTCAATGGTCACAGATTTCAACGCGCCAACTCTCAGCTTCAGCTCCTCCGCCGCGCGTTCGCTCTCCTCCACTAATCCTGTGGTCTGAACTCCTTTGACCATAGTTTCCACCAAGGCAGCCTTTATCGAAACGTATTATGAGAATTCTGCCAGTGAAGCGTAAAGAAGGCAGCAATTCAAAATAATGTCAATTCTGTTCTGGAGTAGGAAAAGCCAAATTATTTTTAAAGTGAAACTACAGATGGCGCCTCATTCCTCAGATACCAAAGCTCGTACGCAAACCTTGCAGTATTAAGAGCGTAAGAAACTAATTTACGATATTTGATTGGATGAAGTGCTAAACAAAGACCGTAAAACTGCAAGAAATGCTAAAAAATATAAATACAAATTATTTCAACTTGGTTTTTGAATTATTGTAATTAAATATTTAATTATTATCCTTGATGTTGCAACAGCTCATTTGTCCGTATAACTCTTTCGCGCATGAAAGGACTTTCTCGCAAGAAAGCACGTACGTGTTCTGATTCCAAGCGAAATTAAATGCGTCCTCAATCACATGAGTATCTTGTAAACTAAAAATGTTTAGTATGCTCAGACTCTTTCTGGTAGGCTCAGTCACACTTTCGCACACAAAATGGTAGTGTTCTAGAGTGTATTTTATGACTATGGACATAAGATTGTGGAATAAGAATTTGGTAATGGAAGTAATTGGCATGTATCGAAGTTTACTTTGTTTAAGGAACTTTAAGTCGATGCTCTACAAAAACAGAAATTTAGTTGAAGCATTATATCCGAAACTCAGGAAACTCTGCCAGTAGCGCGGATGACAGGACCCCAGCAAATATTTCATTATAAATAAAATAATTCAAAGTATGCGAGGTTTATACCATAAAGAACTGAAAAAATTAAAGAATAGACAGCGCAGTGGAAGTGTGTCTGAGGAGGTTAACACTCTCACATTGTGGTACTACAACAAACTGCTATTTACTGAAAGGCAAGAAGCACACTACGAAGGAGACACAGGGAAAGGAAACCAAAATATAACTTCACACATGAGAAAGAGAATATTTTGGACTTTCATTTCCAAGTATGCAAATTTTGTTCTCTCTTTGAAGATCCTGGAAATACTAACTGCGTGGAAAAATCTTCCTTTATCGCCAACTATTTTCGTAAACAAAAATAGGACGAGCAAGAGACATTTTTGGACTTTCCTTTCCAAGATTAATCACTGATCTCTTGTCAGCACTACTCTCCTTTCGTGCTGTTTACTCCAGTCTAGGGGTCTCCACTAGAAAGTTCTGAATCAATGATCTGATCTGCACTAATTTACAGACTAGTTCCTCCACATTAGTTTCACTTGATCCCTTTATGTCCTTGCAAACATAACAATCACTCTGTTACGGGCTGTGAGAGCTCTAAGAGAGCAACTATGAGCCAACGATAATTGACTTTTCTCTATTTGCTTGATCTACGTATGAATCTTATTAGTTAGACTGTAATGATACGGTTATGCTATCTAAGAAAATGACTCATATCTCTAGAGAACACCATTTCGATTGAAAACTTTTGGGGTTTATGCATAGGGGAACTGCTATTTTGTCGTTCAGATCACAGAATCTGTTAAGATTCTTTTTCAACCATAATTTTCTCTGGGAATATGATTTCTCCCCGTAGATATCAGACTCCTACGTGACGAACAGCACATGAACAATTAATCACCCTGCTCAAGAACCGTATCTCTAGTCACTCGAGAGTATAATGTGAGTAGTTGAATATCTAGATGAGGTAATTAAGTTAAAGTACAAAAATCAGTGAACTGAAAGAGAAGTGACACCAAACTAGTTGCGACGCGGATACAGTTCAGGATAATTACTGAAACCAGTGCAACTACGGGTAATTCATGTGACTTGAGTAAATTTTAAATTACTGGTCCTCAGAGATATATACGAGAAACATGGAGGAGCAGTAATTTAAAATTTGCTAAAGTTTCTCGGACATTTCTCATCCATTTGCACCTCGGGTTTGCATTTGAAGTATCGTTTAGACTCAAAAGTTGTTGGATGGGATTAAGCCCAGAAAAATCAGTAATGTGATGTCAATAATCTCAAAACCCAAAATAATCAGTGATGTGTTCCCATAGCTTCAGTTTGGATTATATTCGATTTTGGTTTTAGGAGTAACAACAGGTTATTTCATTCGAGTTTTGTTATTGCTCTTATTCCATATCTATAGAGACACTTAAGACCCGAAACAATCTGAGACATGAAACCCCATATAGTGCTAAAGTTAATGAAGAGCCTCAATATGGATGGCCTTCACACAAATTATGAAATTGGTCGGAGTGCACACTATATAGACAATAATAATAATAATCCATGGTGAAAAATGACCTCCCATTAAAGCATATTTTAAGAAGACAGTGGCGTGTACGAAATAGTTGCCAGTAATTTTCGCCAGTAATATTGTTGCTTACCAATTTCTCACTTCTGTATATTCTGCACTTTATCACTAATATTCACTCTAAGAACGTTAAATTAAGCTTACATCAGCCCCTCCCGACAATTCCCATCGGTCCCAGCGTAATAAAAAGTCGCGGTTTTTATTAATTATTTTAATTTATTCGAATTAAAATTACTCTGAATTTATATCATTTATGTGTGTGTGTGTTTCATGAATGACTTCTTAAGGACATGCCCAATAATTTCCTTCACTTCCATACTTCGCCATCGTCCACCATCATACAATCATATCGTCAAAACTCAAATTGATCGATCGATCTATTATTATAATTCTTTGTGTATGTATTTCATAAATATTCGCACTAACATGAGTATTCATTATGTAAACATTTTTATATCTTTATTCCTTTCTGGGTTTCTTTTGTTTCTCATTTAATGACATAATTTGTTTAATTAAGAGTGTGTATATATGCACGTATGTATATTTATTTTATAATACTTATTTGTAGTTCATTTCAATGTTTGTTTTTGTTTTTGTTTTTGGTTTCTTTGTAAATATGATAAACGCTACTGTAATGAGTTTGAATGCTTTCATAAATATTTTGCTTCTTCTCCGTAGATAAATAGTTTTTAGTTAAAAGTTCAAGTGAAATTAATTTCTCGGTATTAATATTTTCTGTTCAGTTTTCAGTTTGTGATTATAACATTTCGGTATTGTTATTTTTATGTTCATTCTTTGCTTGTTTTCTGTTTTTCCTATTACTATTGTATGGGCAGTTGACTCCACAGGCGTAAAAGTTCTACAACTTTTATCAGAATTCAACAAATAAATACATACAATTAAAACAAAGACTTACGCTGCGATCTACTAAAATTGTTTATGTAGTATTGGTTTTAAATTGTTTTTTTTTTTTTTTGTTTAAGATTTTGTTCAAATTTAATTGTTTCCATATGCATTTCACTACGTATAATTTTATGCTACTTGTTGACACATTTTGTAAACATATTTATAATTGAGTTTATTTATTTTAAGATTTTACTTTACAACACACGTGTGGAGTTCTTTTACTCCGTCTTTTCTGATCCACCTATTTTTTCCATGGCTTGTTACTCATTTGTTTGAACTATTCCGAGCATTTTCTCTAATTATCCTCTCCCAGAAACTCAAAAAGAGACTGCCGTGAACGGTGTGAAAGGATCAAATAGCGTACCTCATGCTTTAAATTATGACATTATTTTACGATTATTTGTCCCTTACTTCTGGGTTTCTTTACTTAAATTGCCAGTTATTAAACATCCTCTCCCAGAAACTCAAAAGTAGCCGGCAAACCACGAATGGTATAAAAGGATCAAATAATGAATTTTCTTGCTTTTGAAGAGAACATTATTTTGCTATTATTTTCCCCTTATTTCTGGTTTTCTTTACTTTAATTGCCAAATAACAAGATAAACAATATCGCCAGGTTTCAAAGGAACAAATAACGCACTTTCCTGCTTCACAATAGGACATTATTTTACCATTATTTGTCCCTTACTTAAATTTCCAGTTATTAAATATCATCTCCCAGAATCTCAAAAGCAGCGGGCGATCCATGAATGGTATTCTCGTAAAAGAATTAAACAACGCACTTTCCTGTTTCAAAATAGGATATTATTGGCTATTATTTTCCCCCTATTTCTGGTTTTCTTTACTTTAATAGCCAGATATCAATATAATCCATATCGCCAGACTTTCAAAGGATCAAACAACGCACTTTTCTGCTTCAAAATAGGAGATTATTTTGTCATTATTATTATTTTCCCTTAATTTTAGTTTTCTGTACTTAAGTTCTTAGTGGGAGATTCAATATAAAAGATATGGCCAGATTTTCATTACTCACTGCCTTTTACTCAATATCGTTAATTTTTTCCTATTCTCAATCCTCCCCGATTTTCTGCTCTTTCACGACTCACGCATCTTCAAATAGTTTTGAGCTTATAAATAGTCTCTTTGATTATATTTCAAAAATGCAAAGTTTCAGTTGCACCGTGAGAGGGTCATTACAGTTCCCCAGATATTAGTATGAGGAATATTCATAAAATCTTTATAAAAGGACAAATAATTTATGGATATAAGAAGGTACTCCATGAAAGAATTTGCGCTCTTATCATATTCGACTCAAATTGTTTCTCTGGGTATACATTTTACAAGTAAATATTGCACCACACAGAAAAAGGAATCTGGTCATAGCACAGACCTCTTTTTATAGTATATCTTCTTATATATAAATTGTGATTTCTTCACTACTACCAAAGATGTTCAGCATGGATTGTATACAACTTCAAGTCTCAGTTTCAAAAATTAAGTGGAGTAGAGTTGGCTTGGTCCTAATTAAAGTACTTATTTATTATCTGATTCTCTCCCACTCTTTACTCTGCGGGCGTACATATTCTTTGATATGAGCATTCATATTTCGCGCAATTACGAGTAAGACTACCCATGAATTTCTCTACGGAATAATTCAAGTAAGATGTGAGTTTTTTAGAACAGGCTTTCATAGTAATCCCCCTAAAAGCGATCAACAACAGTGGCACATGGTAATCGCCCGGGGAACCATGCTACCTCCATCATGTTGTTTAACTCAAGGGCAGTCCAGCGGTTCATTTAGTAAGAGTTTCCAAAACACCGCCTTTTCCATTCGGTACTCTCAACATAAATTCCAATATCTTGAAGATACTGCAACCAGAGAACCTGTAGAGTGTTCTTCCCTAATACAGTGATAACCAAGAAAGCTTTGCGCTCTCTCGCTCATAATCCAATTCATAAGGTCAGCTATTAAGGATGTCAATCGCAATCGGAGGCGTGTCATCGCTGCTCTTATGTGTCCAATTTTTGATAATTCAGAAATGTTCATTATTATTATCCCATCAGTAGCCCCAACCTGGCGTGATGTTGTCATTCCATGTTTTGATCAAGTCTGGGCCAATATATAGCTAAGCCCAGTGTAAATTGAGTATGAAAGAAACTTGGACCAACTCTGAACTCTTCCATGCTTTGATCAAGTCTGGGCCAATATAAAGCTAAGCCCAGTGTAAATTGAGCATGAAAGAAACTTGGACCAAGTCTGAACTCTCCCATGTTTTGATCAAGTCTGGGCTAATGTGGAGCTAAGCCCAGTGTAAGTTGAGTATGAAAGAAATTTGGACCAACTCTGAACTCTTCCA
Organism: Clusia tigrina; assembly: GCA_920105625.2. Classification (NCBI taxonomy): domain Eukaryota; kingdom Metazoa; phylum Arthropoda; class Insecta; order Diptera; family Clusiidae; genus Clusia; species Clusia tigrina. The sequence continues at coordinate 181,334,273 of OV050033.1, forward strand.
TGCTTTGATCAAGTCTGGGCTAATGTGGAGCTAAGCCCAGTGTAAATTGAGTATGAAAGAAACTTGGACCAACTCTGAACTCTCCCATGTTTTGATCAAGTCTGGGCTAATGTGGAGCTAAGCCCAGTGTAAATTGAGTATGAAAGAAACTTGGACCAACTCTGAACTCTTCCATGCTTTGATCAAGTCTGGGCCAATATAAAGCTAAGCCCAGTGTAAATTGAGCATGAAAGAAACTTGGACCAAGTCTGAACTCTCCCATGTTTTGATCAAGTCTGGGCTAATGTGGAGCTAAGCCCAGTGTAAATTGAGTATGAAAGAAACTTGGACCAACTCTGAACTCTTCCATGTTTTGATCAAGTCTGGGCTAATGTGGAGCTAAGCCCAGTGTAAATTGAGTATGAATTCTGAACTCTTCCATGTTTTGATCAAGTCTGGGCCACTAAAGCTAAGCCCAGTGTAAATTGAGTATGAAAGAAACTTGGACCAATTCTGAACTCTTCCATGTTTTGATCAAGTCTGGGCCAATAAAGCTAAGCCCAGTGTAAATTGAGTATGAAAGAAACTCTGAACTCTTCCATGTTTTGATCAAGTCTGGGCTAATGTGGAGCTAAGCCCAGTGTAAATTGAGTATGAAAGAAACTTGGACATACTCTGAACACATTGTTCTTGCTTACATGGATGGGCATGTTCAAGATCATCAAATTTCCTGTGATGATTTTTAAAACATATTTTCCATATTTTCTTAGTGTTTTATTATGTAAATTGTTTTTATTGTAAATTTTTGTGTTTTGTTGTAGTGTAAACTTTGTCTTTTCGTCGTCACGGGTTGTATTTTGGTCATCGTTGAATTGAGTGATTTTGGCCACGCATTCCACTCAGTATTATGGAGGGAAGCGTGTCCTCTTTGTGTGGCATGGAGCAAATCTGAGTAGCTCACGGAATTTTGTTCGCTCCTCCACTTCTTGGGCGAGCGTTGCGAGAGCTGCGCTTTTGTGTAAATGTCTGACGGGGATTCACTTAAAAGTGCTCTGGAGTGTGTGTGTGTGTGTGTGTGTGTGGATATATTAATACGTAATACTTTCAATTTGGTGGGTTTTGGTAAGTATACTTTTCAAAAGTTCCATTAATAAATGCTTTAATTTCAATGCCTTTTGTTTTCGTTTTTGGAAAATTTTTTAGACTTATTTTTGGTAGTTTTTAAATTGTTTTTTTTTTTTAATTTAATGCTTGAGTTCGTTTTTATTTGGTGTTAATTTATATATAATTTAATTTTTAACACACCTTCACACGTAAGTTATAAATTTGCTTGTATGTATTTCATCACTACTAATATGCAAAATGGACATTTAAAATTTTTGTTTTGTTTTTCATTTCAATGATAATTTTGTAATAGTTTTTAATATACCAATAATAATTTATATTTCCCTTTGGTTTTGGTTTCTTAATTTTCTTCCTTTATTTTTAAAGAATGTCTTTTTTATTGTTAACAAAGCAAAAACAGAGAAAAACAAATGTCAATTCATCACAGTTTCTGTTGTTGTTGCTTTTTCTTAAAAATCTGATGTGATGCCAAACGCATTTCTAATTGTCAGCAGGAGCAGCTCTTTCCAATTGTGGGGTATGTGAGGAGCGGGCTTCGGGGCTATTTTTTCTTTTGTGTTTTAAAACAATTTACAAAAATTTGTATGAGTGATTTTTTAAGATTGCAATAAAATGTTGGTTTTTGGTTTATTAATAATTTGGTTGATTTTTGGTTTATTAATAATTAATTTTTTTTAGCCACTTTACACCTGGCGGCAAATGTTGTCAAGAACCGACTACAGCGTGTGCGGTCCTTGTAACTGTATTTGCTAGTTGTATATATTTATAGAAAAACTAACATCTATACAAAGAGAATTATGGGAACAAGAGACAATCATTCAAAACTTTATGTACTTTCAATTGTTTGTATATATAATATATAATGTATATATAATATATATGTATATATATATAGATAATCCTTCGTCCTCTATTTGAATTTAATTGGTTTTTCTGTGATTAATTTTACAAATCTAAAAGTTTACAACATTCTTCATGACACTTTGGATTACAATATTTGTCTTGTTATATTTTTAATTAAATTTGTTAATAAATAACATGCTTACACATACATTTATGTATATGGAATCTAAAAAAAAGTACTCATGTGTCTGCTTTTGAGTATGCGTATCGAAAAATGCTTATTTAGCTACGGAATACAAAATAAACAAACAACAATTTTATATTTAGTTATTTGATTTTTCATTTTAGCGTTTATTTATGCACTAAGTGTAAATTTCTGTGTAAATGTAAAAGTTAAAATTACTAAAAAAGTATATGGTTATAAAAGTTAAAAAAAAATATAGATTGGAACCCAATTCGAATGAGCTTGTATCTTTATTTACTAGAATATACGAGTACACATCAGTGGAAGAAGCCGCCTTACACAAACAACGTCAATGCCAATTAGAAAAGCAGGCCGCTTCACCTCGCCTGTATTGAATCTTTAAGTACACTAAACAACTGATTCTGATGCCTGATTCTTTCATGTCGAGCTCGATGAATGATTTAAATTTTAGGCACACATTATAAAACAGAGAAGAAGTCAGGAAGATAGCCACGCCTTTCGTTAAATGACTTTAATTCTATCCTCACATTATATATCAATCAGAGAGAAAGACAATAATATAGCCCCGCCTTTCGTTAAATGACTTTAATTCTATGCTCACTTTATATATCAAACAGAGACGAAGACGACAAGATAGCCATGCCTTTCGTTAAATGACTTTATTATTAAATTTATCAAACAGAGAGGAGGACATGAGCCACTTTCCGTAGTGTCTACAAAAACTTCACGGATAGTTAATAACCAGATCGTAACCTACAATAAAGCACACCAGATATCTGCAGTTAATACACACATGAAAGCGTTTGTGATTTATTGAGCTGCCTAAAAGTATGCCACACTCTACATACAAAAATATACCAAGAACTATATAACATTTTATATATTATAACAACGTTATGTCCAATTGCTACGTGAAACGGAGTCTCATACTTTCATAAACAAACGGAGAAAGCTCTTGAATACATTTATACGGATCACTGATGCACACCACAGATCTCAACTGAGGATCCCAATGAGTTATTTTAACTATTTCCTGAGACTCCTGTAAATATGCTTCACTCTGTATGCCAATCACATACCAAGAATTAATTTCTTTCAAGTGTTTATATAAAGTGTGTAGCATACTTTTAGGTACCTCAAGTATAAGAAATACTCCTCCTAACGCTGATAGCTATGCGAGACACTGCGTGCCACGTGCATAATGCAACTCTGACAATTCTCCATACTGCACACTAACCAGACATCAGCGTGGATTCGTGCCCTCGTATAACGTACAACGAAACGATTATTCCTACTGTCTCAGCCAAAGCAGAAGAACCTGAATGTAATTTTCTTGTCTATGGGATGAGATATGAAAACATTAAAATTTCTCAACTACATCGAACACAAGAAATGACTGACACTACTTTCGTCTCGCTGGTGGCACTTGTGTTCGGTTCGTTATATGGAATTATATTCTTGCAAAAGCATATAATTTACAATATCTCTTTAATATTCTTTGAGACACCTAAAAATATGTTGCATTATTTATATACCAATTACACATAAATTTGGCAGTAATTGTTATACAATAACTTGCAGCATAGTTTAAAGAGTCTCAAAATACTTCTTCAATTTCTCACCACTGATCTCCGATGATGAGTGCACCTTCATATATTGAAAACTGCGCAAACTTCCCTAAAGGTTTCACGTATTGATGGATTGAAAGCTCTGGTCAGATCTGTACAGATAATATACATATAAGTATAGACTTCACCATCATCATCAAACATCAACATCAAAATGTATGAAGGCACGAAAAGAATTGTATCCACTGCGATGAAGTACGTTAAACGCTCTAAACGCTTTTTCCAAAAATGTGTGACAAAAAATGATGGTTCGATATATCCAAGATCTGATTTTTTATGTCAAAACTGAAACATATACCTATGTTTCTGGTCAGAATTCGTTATAAATTCTCTGGAAAACCAATTCCCCTTCATTTGATTTTTATCCGACCCTAAAAGTATGCTAACAGATTATATTTAAATTGTCGAGAAATAATTAATTGGCAAATTTCATTATATTGAAGCATAGTTTTAAGCATAGTCTTAAAGATTATGGAAATTATGATTCTTCTTAAGATAGTTAATAAAATCAGTACCGAAAATTCCTAAAATTCTTTGTAAAATAATGGGCTGAAATTTGGACAAAAGATTTCCTGCCAGTACTCATATATTGGCAAAACTAAGACAACTCTCAAAATACTCATTTGTAGTGAATTTGTATGAGTATTGTATTTGGCTATTTGGATGATACAATGAACCCCTTCAAATGAGGTGATCTGAGTTGCACTGAGGATGATACAATGATCCACTTCAAACGATGTTGCACTGAGATATCAGTTGCTCTGAGAATACATTCAATAAAGCGTGCGTGTGGCTTGATAACATGAGTCCACCGTCTCACTCACACTGAAGTGTAGCAAAGCAATGATGTGGGACAAACACTTCTATCGAAGTTTTGAATGAGGCATAGCTACAAAGGACTCACTCACTATTTTAAGTGAGTGATGACAGTCACTTCTGCCGCAGTTTGGAACGGTTGAAAGCTACCAAGTACACACTCACTATTTTAAGTGGTGTAGATTTTTATTTTGAGGTGTTGCCTACCTCATTCGTAGAGCATGGTACAATTGTAGTGCATCTCAGGTGAGTGAAGCAGCACTAGCTCACATAAATGAGCGCAGATTTTTGATTACGAATGTGAGCGGCGGTCCAAGATGAACCAATCAAAAATGAACTAAAAATCTAAATTCACAACTACACTCTCATATCCGCTTCTTTCCAGGGATGCATGTGTTTGCGTGTATGAAATCACCGCATATGTAGAAAATGTAATATCTGTGTGGAGTATTTTAAGTACTAATTAAAATGTGTTTCATTTATTAAAGAAAATCGCTAAAATTAATGACTTAGTAATAAATTATTACATTTTACTTATAGTTGACGATAATTGATTTTTTATTATATGTTTTGCAGAATTTCAATTTGAAATAAATTAACAAAAATTAACAACAAAAATTAAAAAACGAAAAAGACAAAGAATAGTAAGAAGGGAGTATAATAAACGAATGAAAATAAATACAAGTATTGCTGACTTATAAAACTACATTCATACGTAATTCTACAGAGTTGCCTGACTTAACTACATCATTAATGAAAACTTAAAGTTAGCTCTAAATACATAATTTATAAATGTTTCTTATTACTTCACTTTACTCCGTTTAATAATTTATTTCATATGATTTGAATTGGGATTCAGCTTAAAAATTTCTTCATTTAACCATGGTCCTTAAGGATGCTTATGGGCTTGCAGCGTACTGTTTCTATTTTTCTGTTTTACTTTTACTTATGTATGTGTTTTGGTTGTTGGTTTTGTTTTTCTTTTTCTTTTAACCTAAATTAAATGTTCTTTTCTCTTGCGTAAAATAGTATTTTGGTGCTTTTATGGCCTGTTCTGTGTATGAGATTACTCGCCACATAATCCTTGCCTGATGCTGCCGAACTGAACCTACTCCAAGCGTGGCTTGTACGTTGTCTTCCAGATTTCGGCTAGTGTAACAGCGCTGTGGAAGCGATGGAAAATGCAAAGCGGCAGTGTGACGCGCTGAATTATTGACCATGGCACAAAACCGTAGAAGTCGAGTTGCACCTGTGACGATGGGAACGTATGCGAAAGAACAAAAATAAAACATAATTAGATCAGTGAATAAGGTGAACGGTATGTGAAGGTAGATGAACTCTAATGAACGGAAGTACGAGTAATAGAACATAATTCTTGGCAAGCATTACATGAAGATATGATAAACTAAAATTGAATAACTGAATTGAAGAACTTTACTCGTACATAATTCAGGCATTTCACATAGAGAACACTTCTAAAGAAATAAAAAGAGTTAATAAACTACGAGTAAGGACTAAGAAAAAGAAAATTAAGAAACTATAAAAATACTCTCGAATGATTGTGAGCATGTTTGCAAACATGAATTCAAAAAATGATAGAAAAATAGGCATCCAAAAGAAATCATAAATTTACTAATGTGTTCGTCTCATAGGAAAGGTTGCAGTTGCAGTTAACATCAGGTTCGATAAGAGAAGACCGAGGGAAATTAGTGTAATTCTTTACGCCTGGTTATTAAGAACTCAGGCACAGATAATGACTCAATGCAGCCGTGTGAACAAACTGAGTAACTAGACTCGACCGAAAGCCAGTACTTCAAATATAGTTCGGAGGACATTTGGTTGTATACTTGGAAAAGTATCGCAAGAGACTTAAGGACTTTTATATATAATTGAGAAGATATGCACCACAATGAGGTATTCTTTCTATTATGTTGGTTAGAGTGGTTTCTTGGTGAGTTCGAAGTCCATGGATATGTGAATAGAATATCGTATACTCACAACTTTTTAAGGGCATGGATTATATTAAAGCATCAGTTTTGAATTTTTCATTTTTAATGTCATTCTTAGTCAGAATTTGAATCTCAGCATCAGGATCCGATTTCGCCAATATCGTTCACTACAAAATTGTATCCTTTTTCTTTTGATAAGTCTGGTTTCACAACAACTTTGACCAAATATTTTTTTAAATGATGGTTTGTTAAGTAGATAAATTCTAAGTACAAACTGGGAAGTAAAATATATCACGCGTCCACCCAGTAAGATCCCAAGGTCCCAGCTGCATTCGCTTTGAATTTTTATATTAGTAAGTGCGTACGTCCTTGCGCTGACCATCACCAACCCAGTAAGGGAACTTTTTAGTCAGTGCTTGAACCGCGCCACACCGTGGTATCACAATGGGCCATTATGTGTGCTCAAGTGTGCCTTTGGCAAACTGGGCTGCCACTCCTACCTAACCTAAGGGCGTACGTCAACGCAACCTTCTCAATACTCCAACTGACAAGATTTGATAAATAAATCTTAAAAGTAGTTCCACATTAGGTAACAAGTGATGATGAATTAAGTTCCTGATATTCACCAGATGGACACCAACGCCCTATTTAAACATTCCATTTCAATTTGAAATGTTGGTCCTCTCTTTACTACTCGGGAGGTCGTAGGTTCGCATCCTCTCTCTACACTAGGGGAGTCGTAGGTTCGAATCCCGTCCCGGGTATGGTGGTCTGAAAAATGCTTCTTTCTAAATCCTTTTCTCTTTGAGTTTAGTTGGTAGTATTCACTCCCCCAACCCCTTGCAGACATAGTTAATTAAGGTGCAGGATATAATAATAATTACAATAGAAAATAGCACGAGCCGAACATCTTTGGTATATCAACTCGAAGAGTAGGTGACTTCCAGCCCTGGCCGCTGAGAATGTCTAACTCGATAATAACACTAAGAGTGGCTTCCTTAAACTTTTCAGTAATCATGATTTGAGAAGTTATTTGAAACTCTTTCCCCAAACTGCTGATGTGCTAAATGAGGACCTTTGTATTAACCAAAGCGGCCCTTTCCCATGAGACTCTCACTTGTATGGCATAAAGGATTCATGCTAGAATATTGAAAACTTGACTAAATTTTCATACTTATGGTCTGTGTTTTTGTGTCTATTTTAAACTTGCATTTGTAAAAATTTTGAATTGGTAAAACATATCTTCATATATATCGCTCACGTACATATCTACTTACAGGATTGGCGTATACTTTTTGAGCTTCGAATGTGTAAATGGCAAACATGGCAACATTACAAATGAGTAGGAATGTCACGATCTGGCGGCCGGGTTTGCTGCGATCATGCTCGGGCAAATGGACGCGACGGCGCGATACATCAGCGATGAAGAGCAGCTGCAAGATGACTTGGAATACGGCAACGGCGCCCGTGGTCATGACTAGAAGGTTCGGTTCGCTCTCCAGCGCCTTCAGGCTGCCAGCAATCACACTGAAAACGGAGTAAGTAAAGAGGCCGAAAGCGGAGATGCGCAACAGGATGTCGTTCAGATTGGATTGTTCCTCGCAGCGGAATTTCAAATTTTTAACTCTAAAAAGGAAAGGAATTAAATTGGTTGGATAGTTGTTAATTAGTTGTTAATGAGGCCCTCTTCTGAAATTATTATTCCAGAAGACCAGGAAATATATTGTGTGATATTTCATAATATTCTTAGTCATCCTCTCACCCACTGACTCACCTTATAAAGCCAATGATGATGGCCAATATAGCGAACGCCATTAGGATACAATGACTAGCATCAGCCAGATAAATGGCCAACAGCGAGAACTGCTGATGACGCACCAAGACGAAGAAGAGTATCAAACAGATCAGAGCACCGACCAACAACAGCAGACCAAAGAATAGACCCTTCGACGAGCCCACACAATCCACCCGACCCGAGCGTGCCTGCTGGGCCATGGCGACAGCGCGCCGCGACAGCATTACCTCCAAACGATGTTCCAGATCCTCGTCGTTCATGCGGCCCGGATAGCGACCGATGTGCTTCCACATAACGTACAAAACGACCGCACCAATTAACGAGTACTCAATGATGAACGGATACAAGTACGGAGCAGAGTCGTAAACGATGGTGCCCATGATATCCACGCGTCCGCAAGCGGTCGAATTCAAAGTGCCAATATTCGCAGACAAGGCGGCTGGGTAAATGTTGTCCAAGTTCTCCAGGTTCTCAAAGGTCACAAGGCCAGTAGATTCGGGATGTGAAATTCCGGAGTATGTTTGGAAGTTGTTCTCCATGCCCGGTCCGAAGAGGTTGTTCATGAAGTTCACGGCATTCTCAGTGGTGGTGGATGGAGTTGACGTGGAGACCGTGGTTCTAGGTGTTGACGAAATTGCATTGTTCCAGAAGGAAGCTATGCCGGAAGAGATGCTCGACGGCGACAAATTGCTGGTGGGGGCGGCTGCAGTTGGCGGGTTCGTAGGTAAGCCGCTGTGAGCAGAAGATCCGAAACGGTCGCCGTGGAGTGCGGAGGTGGCGGTGGATAGCGAGCGCTGGAAGCTATTGAAGAAGGGTGATTCAGTGGTCGTGCTTGTTGTTGTGGTGCTGGAGGAGGTCGTCGGCGAGGTACCCACAGTGGTGGTAGTAGCAGCGGTGGTGCTGGTGATAAACTTCTTCAACTTGCGTGCCATAGTAGTGCTATGCCATTGATATCCGGGCGTGGTGTAGGGAGCGCGTGTCGACGTGGTGCTTGTGGTGGCCAGCATAGTGGTCAGTTCTTCATCAGAGCCCATGCCGAATGACTTGGAAATGCCGTCAACTGTTTTGCGCACCAATTTCGAGAGCACATTATCCGTCTTGTAGGCGTTCTCCGGCAAAAGATCCTCGCCATCGAGCACCTCGAATTCCTCATTGGGGCCGACATGCGTTCGCATGACCGTGCCAGCATGGCGCAGGGCGTGCTGCCGTATCGACTTAGAGATGGCCGAGTCCTCCGGGTCGGGTTCGCGACGCTGATGATAGATGGTGATCTCGAGCAGTGACTCCTTAACTAGAGTGCGTATCCAGACGCAAATATTGGTGGCTACAACGTGCATCAGGCCAAAACGGGCGATGACTTTAAATCGGTGGATATTTAGCTGCAACGAAATGGCACGCATATAAAATCAGTGTGGGCCCCGAATCGGCAGTAGAGATGTCAAAAAAGTAACGTTTCGTTACTTCAGTACTGGTCACGCTCGGAAGAGCACAGTAACGAGTACTGCTATGGGGAGGCACGAGTATTCGTTACTGCTGCAAACGAGTGCACATGCTCCCGTCTCGCCAGCGACGCGTGTGGTTGCGCGCACAAAGTGGCGAGTACGGCAAATGAGAGTAACGAATAGCAACAAGTAGCGAAAAGTGACGACATTTGACACCACTAGCGGGCAACTACTGGTGATTAATATTCTTTTAGAAAGCCATTAGGATGAAATGATAAACAATTTGCTTACAGCTAAGATGAAATGAGTACAAAATGGCAATACCGTACCTGATATGGTGGCCTAGTCTGCATAAAGAAGGGATTATGTACACAAAATTTTAATTAAAAGCTACTTGAAATTTGCATTTTTGATTTGGTTTTTATGATAAATGAGGAGATGAGCATGTGTTGTGTGTATGTATGTGTGAGAGTGTGAGAGATAATATGATAAAGAGAACGAAATAAATGAGTTGAACGTGAATACACGAACTGCGCGTATTCAAGTAAAGAACGAGAAAGGAAACACAAAAGTATGAGCAACATGACGATGGCGAATTGGAGTTGGCCAATTAGAGTGTCAATGGAGTTTTCGTAATACCGAATTAGCACCCAAATGGCTTTGTTTTCTCTGCGTATACACAACTTAAGCTTAAAAACTAAGCTAAAAGTGAGTTCAAAAAAAAATGCAAAAAAAAGATCGTGTATTTGGCTATTTGCGCTTTTGTACTCACTCTTGCGTTCATAAAAATGAAATACATCTGCATGAAGGTGAACACCATTTGCAACAATGGATTGACGCCGATCAGGATGTGATGGCACGGCGAATCGAAGGGTATCTCAAAGAAGGAACCAAACTCAAGGCCAATGTAGATCATGGCGCCCAAGCCGAAAGCTGCGAACGAACAGGAACAAAAGAGAGCAAAACTTATCAAAATGTCCTCGACGGATACTGCGAGCAGCAACTAAGTGAAATATTACCAATGGCGCCGACGCGCAAGAAGAAGCTGCCATGTGTGGGATCACTGTGGGTCGTTTTACGTTTGCGTACGTTTTTCGGTGTGACAGCAACTTCGGCCTCCACCTGCGAGTCCTGCGAGCAACGAAAGAAATTTATTGAAATTATTGCTGATTATTCAAATTTAAAAATAAAATCAAAATGAACAAATAAGTCAAAATATTAATAAAATTTATTATAAGTGCAATTGCGGTGAATGTGTAAATAAATTGAAATTGTTGTTGTAAATGTTGTTAATGCAAGCATTGGTAGCAATTACTTGTTATAATGGCAGTAGTGAGGTTTCGGAAGCAATCAACAAGGAGTCACAGTTAAAGAGTGTTAAGTTAAAAATGCTGCAAATCACTCTTTACTCGTTAGTTTGTTGGTGGTGAGTAGATGGAAACATTCTCACCCCTCTAACACGCTGGTAGTGTGTTACAGTGGTGAAGCTTTGGGTAAGTACTCGATTTAAGATACGAAATAAATAGATATATAAATCGATTTTAATGTAGAATTGTTTCTTTCAGAATTGTCTGTTTTTATTAAGTTCCGATATAAAGTAACGAGAAGCTTTGTGAGGTTCTTAAGTAAAAGAAACACTCAGTTGTATTAAGTTAATTTATGAAGTAACGAGTAGAGTTGTGGTTCTTAAGAAGACCCAGTTATATTAAGTTCATTTCTAAAGTGACGAGTAGAGTTCTATGGTTCTTATGAAAACTTCATACAAGTGCCTTACTAAAGTAACATGAAGAGTTCTATGGTTCTTATGAAAACTTCATACAAGTGCCTTACTAAACTAACGGGAAGAGTTGTGGGGTTCTTAAATAAATTCTATTGTATTTAGTTCCATCCTAAAGTAGCGAGTTGTGGTTCTTAAGAAATCTCAATTGCATCAGGTTCGTTTTCTAAAGCAACGAGGGGAACTGTGTGGTTCTAAAGAGACCTTAATACAAGTTCTTTACTGAAGTAACTAGTAGAGTTGCGTTGTTCTCAAGGAAATTTTATATAAGTTCCTTTTCTAAAGTAACGAGTAGAATAGTGTGATTCTTACGAAAACTGCATACAAGTTCCTTTTTCACAGTAACGAGTAGAGTTGTGTTGTTCCTAGAGAAGCTTAATTGGATCAAGTTGCTTTCTAAAGTAACGAGTAGAGTAATGTGATTTTTAAGAAAACTCAATTGAATTAAATGAATTTATGAAGTAACGAGTAGAGTTGCGGTTCTTAAGAAAACTGAGTTTTATTAAGTTCATTTCTAAAGTAACTAGTAGATTTATATGGGTCTTAAGAAAACTTCATACAAGTTGCTTACTAAAGTAGCGAATAAATTTCTATGGATCTTAAGAAAACTTGATACAAGTTCTTTACTGAAGTAACCTGTAGTGTTCTATGGTTCTTAAACAAAGTTCATACAAGTTCCTTCCTTAAGTAACGAGTAGAGATCTATGGTTCTTAATCATACAAGTTCCATATTAATGTAACGAGTAGAGTTCTGCGGTTCTTAAGAAAACTCAGTTATATTAAGTTCCTTTCTAAACAAACGATTGCAGTTCTATTGTTCTTGAGAAAACTCAATTTTACCAAAATTCCTTCATGAAGTAACGAGTAGAGTTGTGTATTTCTCAAGGGAAGTTCGTGCAGATTCCTTACCGAAGTAACGAGTAATTTTATGTATTTGTTGTATTAACTAAAACTATTCTCATGCAACTAACACTGAATGATGTATTCCAAAAGGTGACTGCAACGTCAACAACACTACTCCCAACCGAATCCCGAATGTATTATTTTAGGTTAGCATTAAGTTACAAAAAAAAAAGTTACTATACGAGATACACTTAAAATAATGATGTTAGTAGTGTCATTACTCTACACACATTGGTTTGATTACGCCCCTTCCGCGCAATGCAATGCTTCCATCGAATCTAATACAATACACCTCATAATGACCCTCAACTGCCTGCTCAGCTCAGCTCAGCTCAGGTCTGTTCTGTGCTGTTCTGTTCTGGCCTGGGCCATGATGAGCTCTAATGTGCTGCCACCAGAGTGTCATTTCGCATTAGCTGCCACAGCAGATCTCACAATTAAGGCAATTTGATGCTGGTTGGTAATTAATACTAAAAGCAGCTTGGCCCATAAATGGCACAACTGAGATGGAGAGACACACAACCGGCGCGCACTTGCGCAAAATTGCGGCCGCCTGCCGGAGTTGGAGTGGCAAATGACGGCGTCACAATGCAATCTCACGTAACAGAAGCTGCTGCAATCCGATTTCAAAATATTGCTCGTAACTGCAAGTGTGTCGAACGGTGGCAAGTTTTGTGACACTTTGACAAAACACTTTGGCTGCTGACAAATGCGTTGGTTTCGGTGGAATTTTAAGTAATTTCATTAGGGGGTTCGCTCAGGCACGCACATTACAAGTACTGATCAGATACCAGTTACGAGTACTGTTCAGACTCTTAAGTACCGTTTGCAGTATTCAGGCCAAAATGGGTTTTATATATAGAATTGGGAAATATTGGGAAGTTGATTTTGATTACCTCATAATTGGACTTGGTAGGGAATTTAGAGTATAGACTGAATGAGAGAAAGGACCACATTAATCAGAAAACAATCTATCACATCCATACGAATGCTTTAGTGTTTCAAGATTAAAGGTATTTAACTAGGATTATTTTATGTCTAAAATTGTATAAATCATATCTTAAATTCTATATAGCTATAGATTCTGTGGTAGGTATGAAGAAGATAATTAGTTGATAAAACATCATCCAAACCTATTCTCATAACGGCTGCGTATGCACCCAATTTTTATTATTATATGTTGGTTGATATAAACTGGCGTGGGTTCAGCAATGACTTGAATGGCGTTGGTGGGCTGATGGAAAATAAGAGTAGGACTGTAGTTTCAACTACCTCCACAAAAGAAAGATGGATAGAATATCATCTCGTCGGATAGTGCACCACTCTTATTCTCGTCTTGGAAACTTATCCCTAAATTACACGCATTTCATGACTTCAGCTTGTTGTAGTCTAAGAAAGAAATAATCATAGCAATTGCACTGGGAAACGCTGAGCTAGTCGTGAGTTAGAGCGGTGCATCTTTATTCTTGGATGTTCCGTTTTAAATCATTTGTGTCAATTAAGCTCTATTTGAAGTCCTTGTAAGAAACAGCTTACAATCGTTTATTGCTTAAATGTGAATATTGTTAGCAATAAGCTGACATATGGGAAGTGTGTACGTAAAGGGAATCATTTGATAGCCTCAATATATTTCTTTGTATAACCAAAAGGCTGAAAATTTCGACATTATCTTCGAAACTACTTTTGTAGCATCATTGAACACACGATTTCGTCTTCAACTATTTAAGATTTCCTCTGTTTGCTTCACAAAGTTTGTTCTGAGTTCAGATGATTCAAAGTAATAACGTCATACTGACGTCACAAGAAACTGAACAGATCAGTGTTAATTAGCGAACTTGTCCACAATTTTGCAGTCGCATAAACTTTCATTTGAACATCGGAGTTATCAAAAAAGTATTTATATAAGCATCCTTATTTAAGTTGTATGCCGATCTCTGGACTACATAATCGATATCCTGCAAATTGCATATAAACTTTATAACTGAACTGTTTGCATTTTATAATTATGCCGACTTCAAAGCTACTTATTGGGTAGTTTTCGTTAGGCATGCAACATCAAAATTTATTACAAGGCACAAGTAACACAAAATCGTGAGAATGGGGAAAAATCAAACAAACATACATGGAACACACATGGTCATATTTGTAGATATCAATCAAAGAGGGTGCGGAAAGTCAAGAAACAAGCATTTAAACTCTGCGGGTCGTTTGCAGGGGGACATTATTGCATAGTTTGCGAGTTTCAGCACAGCGGTGGTTAAATCAAGGGCAGGCAAGCAGACACAAACATGCAGGATACTATACAAACTGGCGGTACAAACGAATTGGTTGATTTAATGAGTGACTTGCCAAGTTGGTGTCAATGTGCCACCATCAGAGTCGCTGTTAATATGAACAAAAGAACCAAATATCATAATAAATGTAACTATATTACTCCATAGGAGAATTGTTAATAGCAATGCACAGAGACGTGCTGGAGCATGATATCCACAGTAACATGAATTATGATAGGTGGCTCCATAATGATCGGAGGACACTTATTAGCAAAATAACATATATATATGGGAGAAGAGTAAGATCCTTGGTTAGTGGCGTAGCTGCTCCCCAAGCGTGTTAGGACTGCAGCAGACATAAACAGTTGGTAGAAATAGACAGAGAGAGAGAGAGAGAGAGATTGCGAGTGTGAGAGAGAGACAGAGCACAGTTAAAGTGGAAACATTTATTTATGGAAAACCACAAAATCGCTGCCTAGCATCAAGATAAACAAGCGATTCTATTCATCTCTATAAATGAGTGTTTCCGTACAAAGGATGCAACCTTATCCTTATATACAGTGAAGATTGAAACACATTTCCCACAGTGGTGTAGTGTAGTAAGTAAGCATAAAATTAGAGTTACTAAATACTTGGACAGTTTTTGATTCATGTTTTGAAGCATTCATAAATTCATTCATACCTGCGGTGTCAAAGACTGGCGCACCAGGTCACGTTTCTTAACCGGATATCGTTCCTGTTTTATGCACTTGGGTGAGTGGGCGTGTGCATATGTGTTTGTGTGTGTTGGGCGGCCACACAAATAGCCCACACATTTGTATTTTATTTGTTTATTTTTATTCATTTCGTTTGAGCGCGTAATTTTTATTTTGTTTTTAATGTTTTATTCGCATTCGGCATTTTTAGTTACGTTACAACATTTAAGTGTGTATGTGTGTGTGTGTGGAGTAGTTACAGAACGACGTTTTGTTGGAATATGTTGGTGATTTAATAGTAGTGGTTGTACATGATAATGTTGGTGATAATAGAAATTGTTTAATAGAAATTTGTTTAATAATACAAAACTAGATTACGAAAATAAAGTAAAATTATATTGAAAGTAATACACAACATTTTTAAAAAATTATAAACAAATTAAATGAAAATTATTGCAAGATTATTTTTTCTTATTTTATGTTTTTTTTTTTTTTTTGTTTGCAATCTGATACTTGAAATTAAAAGGAGCCCCCGGTACAAGAAACAATAAGGAACAAGAACAAAACTAGTACACAATTATGCCAATTAACGTCCAGTGACGAACTCAAGCACCCACTTTAGCACAGCCAACAGAAATAAAGACAAAGCTTGGTGGTGGTAGAAGGAGAAAACATTTACAATTAATTAAAAATGCCGGCAAAGCTGTGAGGTCAGAACAACCGACAACAGCGCTTGCATTGGAAATGCAGCCCCAGTTGCCAACTCACCTGATAGGGACTGGGTTTGCCGCCCTTGCCAGAATCCTTTGAACCTTTCGCATCCTTCGAATCGGCTGGATCCGGTAGCTTCTTTTTGGACTTTTTCTCTTTCGGTGGTGATTTCGGTTTGTTGGTGCCGCCATTGCAACAGGAACTCTCTGTGGAATGAGGGAATAGAATCTTAACAATGAGAAAGAAAGTGAGAGAAAGGGAAAGGAGCAAATGCCAGACAAATTACGAGTTCAAAGGAGAACAGTATAAAAACAATGAGAATCCTTTTCAATTAACAAAAATTTCGTGTGTGAAAGAAAAGTTGAATATATAGAGACAAAAAATTAATAAATGCCTACTAAAAAAAATATATATAAAAATGAAAAATATTTAAATGGGAGTCATTTTAATCTCTTCCATTTAAATATTTATATCTTTAAATTTCACTTTACATTAAATAAAAACATTGTAAATGGTTAAAAATATAATTGTTTTACAATTGTTTTCTTTTGAATTTTCATAATTAGCAAATTTGAAAGTAAAAAAAAATATTAAAAAAAATATTTAAATATAAAAAAATGTAATTTCATTATCTTCAAGTTTATATTTTTATTTCTATTATTTTAATATTTATTTTTATCTATTTTTTTAGTATATATTTAATGTACAAAAAAAAATTCTTTGAATAAATGGTAACAAATAAACATAAAAATATTTTAAAAACATTTATTTTTAATTTTGTTCGAAAATATTTTTAAAACTTTTTATATTGAATGAATTGTCCAAAAATACAAAAAATTTGAACGTGAAAAGCAGTTAAATTTTTTCGAAATAATTTTTTTTTTTATACTTGTTTCTTTTTTCATTTTTAAACAACTTTTTTTCTTGTTTTTAAATTTCTTTAAAATTCCTTTTTTTTAAATTGAAAAATATGAAGGAAAAAAGCATTTAAATTTCCTTAAAATTTTTATTTTTGAACGTGAATATTTTTCATTTTTTTTTTTAATATTTTGTTTGGTGTCTAAATTCAAAAAAAACTTTTTTATCTTTCTTGATTATTTATGTTTAAACGATTTTCGACCTCCGGTTTAAATTTAATAAATTGGTTTTTGAAACGAGTTCAAGGTCCAAAAATAAAAATTATTTTTATTATTATTTAATTAGGATGTTTTCCGGAGGAAACCGAAATATTGGGAACTTTTTAATTAAATAATAATAAAAATAAATTTTATTTTTGGACCTAGAACTCGTTACAAAAACCAGTTTATTTCTTGATTATTTTGAAAATTTTTTTTTTCATTCTGTAAAAGAGAGTTTATTTTTACAATGTTTCTTTTCTGTAAAAAAGAATTTATTTAAAAAAATTTTTGGACTTTTTATCATTAATATAAAAATTTCTTTCTAACTTTTTTTATTAATTTTCTGAATTTTTTTAAACGTCTTTTTATTTAAGGAATTGAGAAGTACAAAAAAGGAAGAAAAAAATTATTTAATTGTTTTAATGTTTACTTTATTTATTGTTTGTATTTTTTAAATTTAAAAAAAATTTTTTTTGTTTCTTCATTTTTTTTAATTTTTAAAAATATTATTTTTTTGTCATTTTTGGCAATTTTTGATTTAAAAAAATTGAGAAGTACCAAAAATATGAAGGAAAAATGTACTGATATTTTTTAAAATTTTTGTTTTTTTATTGTTTATATTTTTTATATTTAAAAAAAAAATGATTTGATTATATTTATTTTATTTTATTTTATTGGTTTTTTTCAAATTTTTGATTTTTAAAGAATTGAGTAGAAAAACAGAACGAGAGGTGAAAAAACGATTTAAATCTTTTTTATTTTTTCTGTATTTTTGTTCATATTTTTTGAAAATATTGCTTACACAAATTTAAAAAAAAACTTTTTTTTTTAAATATCTAAAAATTATTATAATATTATTATTATAAATTATTAAAAAATTATTATAATATATTATATTAATATTTATTATATTTTTCATATTTTTTCCAAATTTTTTTAGGTTTTTAATTTTTAAAAACTATTATTATATATTTTTTTAATTTTCTAATAATTTTTTAATTAAAAAAAGGATTAAAAAAATTATGAAATGAAAAAGACATTTCAATTTTTTTTCAATTGTTGTTTTTGTTTTGTTTCAAATTAAAAATTTTTTCAGATTTTTAAAAATTATTTGCTTACATAAATATAAAAAAAATTATTATTATTTTTTATTAAAAATATAAAAAAATAATAATGTAAATTATGTAAAAAAAATATATACGAGTATTTTGAAAAAGTGTTAATGGGAGAATAACGAAATTTTTTTTCCTGTTTAATTTTAATGTTGAACATATTTTAATTACTTTTCAAAACTTAGACAAAAAGATATTGAAACAACATAAAATTTTTGATGAAAAATAATCATTTTTTTTTAGTTTTTTTATTGATGAATTATTCCACGCTTCTTTTTAAAAAATCCACTAATTTAGTTTTGTCCATTCAAGACTCACCTTGCAACAGGAAACAGAAGACATACAGCAGGAAGAGGATGCTGACGCCATACAAGTACGTGAAGAAGGTCTCATAGTAGAGCACGGGCAGGCGATGTGTTGTCACATCACTGATGACGTACGCTATGCAGACAACTATCAAAATGATGGCGTACACCAAACTGGTGACGATGAACAGCGATGTCCTATAAGAGATCAAATCATAGTTTCTTTAATAAAGTGCTTCCCACTGCGAGGTTCGCTATTAGCGGCATTTAAGTACGAGTATTAATGTGAAGAAATTGCTACAGATGCAAAGCTGCATAGAAATATTCAACTAATTTATTTTCTTGTTATTTTATTAATTATGATAAATCACTCCTCTGTTGAGCTTAAAAATTCAGTTTGTGAATGCCTCCTGAAATGTGAAATAACGAAATGAAAAATGTGAGTGTAGAGTGTGCGTATTTTATAGGGCGTGTTTCAATGAAAACTGTGCGGTGGAGTGGTGCAATTTTGAAGTGTATGTGTGTGTGTGTGTGTTGTAATATTAAAAAGTGATTTTAAATGTGGCTAAATTTTTATTAAAATGTATAATATTAATATAGAAAGATATTTAAAGTCTAAAAGACACTTTTTACAGCACCAGCAGCAGTGAAAGCAGTCATTTCTAGAGCTGAACACACTTCGCTCCCAGCTACAATGCAAACTTGTGAGTGAACTCTGAAGCATGTTTATCTTGTTTCGTGGAGTGAATTTATACACCCCTATAAATGTATTTGGTGCGGTGAATGGTGAGGTTGTTTGGGGTTTAGACAGCTTGAAGAATTTCTACAGTATTGCAAATTCAAAATATAAAATTCCATTATAACGAAGTAGACCATTAATCTGGTGTTTTACGGGACACTCGGATTATTCTCCAAAGTCGTTTACAAAAATGTCTCAAATATGAAAAGTCTGGGTGGATTTTATTATATGAGTGTTCACAGTTTGATGAACTCAACTGCCTCCTGAAGGATCATCTACACAAATATGATTTATGTGCTTCTAAGTAATTATTTATACTAGACATAATCTGCTATACCCAAGTTTACTGACATCATTCCGTAAACTAGGGTACAGAAAAGGTGTTCCACTGCTTCTTGGCCCATCTAGGAAAAATCCCTTTGACTTTGTTTTATCCTTCAATTCACAAAAGTTGTCTGTCAATCTATCTTGACCCATCTGGAAAAAAGCCCTTTGACTTCCTTTTATCCTTCAATTCACAAAAGTTGTCTGTCAATCCATCTTGACCCATCTGGAAAAAAGCCCTTTGACTTTGTTTTATCCCTCAATTCATTTTGTTTCGTTTAGAGTTCTAGCAAAACTTTGGTTTATTCCCCTCTATCTTTTTTCACCATCTATCGTATTTTTTGGAGGATTGTACACAACAAAGTTCCTGCAATTGTTTCGTCCTATAGCAACACTCTCTCATTGATATTTTGATATAGGCGCATTCTGTTGAAGTGAAGGACTTTTTTCCATTTTCAAACGTCAATTCTTAAGCGTTTAAAAATCGTGAAAAGTAAATATTTGGTGATAAATCTTGATGATTCCCAAGCACTTCCACCGCCTCTGGAGCTGTTCTTCATACTCGTACTTCCGCTAATTCTAAGTTCACTACAGAAATCAGTGCGTTGTACTGGCATACATGTCCTTCATTTTTACGACTAAGCGCACAATTTTTGTGTACTCGCACATTGATTGGACATGTACGCACTGGCATCGTTCTTCACACATGCATATCGTAAAAATTTCATGGATTTGTTTATGCCCAGATTTACATAATTCAACCATCTCACACGCACATCGTTAAAAATGATGCCGCTTACAGCCAATTACATAAATTCCTTGAATTACGAGTATTCACACACAGAATCTGTCGATTCCGACCAGACACAACACCCGCGCACAGAACGTGTTCCGTTCGACTGAACGAGACGTGTGCGTTTCATAAACTTGCAAAATATTTTCAAACATTTTTAGAACAAATTAGCGCCACTCTTCCAACATCTCGAGCAGATCTCAAATGCTTAGCATCAAGGCAACAGAAGTGTTGAGAATGTTGCTAGATTTCATTTTTTGTTTGTTTTCGGAGGCGCCGAACAAAATCTTTGCTTTTTATTTGAATTACGCGTAGATGAGTTATTTCATATGGCTGCGGCATATTTTATGTTTGCCCCTGATTCTAGTTGTAAGAATGTTTTACATTGTAAAGAACACATGTTGGAGTGGTGCACCATTCGGATGGTCTCATGGAACCCGCACAGACCTCTAAATAAATACTATAAAATTATTAACGGCTTTTCAGGGGAAACCAGAGCACACAAAAGCAGCGTTAATGACTGCTATAGGATTATCACTGATAGAATTTGCTTGCTTTTGCTTGCAAATAGAGAATGCTTCGGATCTGCTGGTTCAAGTCTAGCTAAGACCTTGAAAATGGTAGGAAAACAGGGCCAGAAGTCTACGCTTTAGTCGGACATCGTAACCGTGACCTGTCCACTACAAATTCCAGATTAAAATTGCGATGATTTGTTGAGTTTCCCCTCAGACTCAGTCAAGATAGCAAATATTGAACCATAAGTAGAAATCAACAACTTTCTAGAATTGGGAGGAAAAAGAATCAGAAGTCTACTCCTTAGGCGAACTTCCTGATAGTGATCTGTGCACTACAATTTCAAGACTACAATTACGATGATTTGTTGAGTTTGTCTTCAGACCCAGACTTGCGCGTTACATTTCTATACAAGCTCACTTATCCTTAGAAGCCTGAAATCCCGTCAAGATAAAAAATATTGAACCTTAAGTAGAATTAAACAACTTCCTGGAATTGTGAGGAAATAGAGCCTGAAGTCTATGCTTGGGCGAACTTCTAATTGTGACCTGTCCATTACAATTTCAACACTACAATGATGATGAGTTGTTGAGTTCGCCTTCAGACTCAGACTAGCGCGTTGTGGTTGTACCCAAGACTCTCCCTAGGAGCCTGAAACCCAGATACAATGAAGATAAATAGATTTATAAAAATCCCTAGAATTGGAAGAAAAACAAGGTAGAAATCTCCGCTTTAGGCGAACTTCCTAACTGTGACCTTTTCAGTATAGTTTCAAAACTACAATTACGATGGTTTGTTCAGTTTGTCTTCAGACTCAGACTAATGGGTGGCGGTTGTACCCAATCTCTCTTATCATTAGAACCCTGAAACCCCGTCAAGATGCAAAATATTGAACCATAAGTAGAATTAAACAACTTCCTGGAATTGGGAGAAAAAAGACACAGAAGTTTACCCTGTCATCGGTAATCGTAGCCGTGACCCGTTCATTATAATTTCAAGATCCCAATTGCGATGATTTGTTGAGTTTGCTTTCATGCCTAGACTAATGCGTTCTAGTTGTACCCCAGCTTTCTTATCCTTAAAACCCTGAATCCCAAGAGATACCATATGTAGAATTATCATATCTAAAATTAAACAGCACTCTTCCTTTTTTCACAATTATTTTCTTCATTCTAATATTACGAATATTCCTACCGTAAGTCTCTAAATAACCCGTGTACAACTCCCAATACATCTGCCTTGTACAGAGCAACCTCCTTATTTCTATTCTCCCCTTTGTTTGTTAAATTCTAATCAACTTTTTGCATATTATTTTTTTCTATTCTCTTTTCAACTTCACATTAAATTTTCTCGTTTATAAACAGTTCAACGATTTCCTTTTGTCAACAATGCCAAAGGATTGCACAGGATAATCTGAAACTGAGTCCATTGAGTATGAGTAGTCAATGTTTCTTTGTACTTACTCCTATTTTGCGAATTTGTTGCTTAATCCTTTTGTAATACTGCTCGTATTTATCTTGTGTGTAAAACTCTTATGTCAAATGGGAACACAGACAAAATAAACAAAAAACAAAATTAAATAAAATACAAATTTTATTTTTTGTTTTCGTTGCATTACCAACAATTCCTCTAAGCTTCTTAAATATATACTTTTGGCTCAATTGCGTAAACAAATTCTCTGCTACTGGCTCAGTTTGTGAATATAATATTATACAAGTATTCGTATACAGGTGTAAGAGCTATACCACTGTTAAACACCTCCACTATTTCCCGGAAGAAGACACGTCATTTCTTTAACAAACGTCAAATCGAGTATTCTAAACATAAAGAGAAGTATTGGTTGGAATTTCAGATCTCTTTCATAAGACAACTCTGTGCATAAAGTGATTTAAATCACGATCATTTCAGAGATGAATTTACTACTCTTCCCTCACATTGAATACAGTTTCACTGAGGACTCTTGAAAGACATTTCCGAGTCATTTTTACTTCATATATTCTGTGATCTTTCCCTGTCACTTCTCAAGCCTAAGGAAGCGTTTACGATGACAGGTTTTTCAAATTATAGTAGGTCCTTTTGAGTCATTCGAGGAATCGGAATCAGCAATGGACATATTTCAGCTCTTTGAGCTATTTCCTTTATATTTGCAACAAACAGCCAAAGGAAGTAACACCCAAAACAACTGAAAAGTTCCTTGCAAGCGAATTTTGTAATTGTTGGGGCGATTAAGGATTATGTGATTGGTATGAATGGATTCCCCAATAATAATAATCAGCATACTCAATCTTCATCGTTTCTGGAGAACTATTAACAAACACAATATTGAAATCTTCTATATTTATTATATTATTTCTTCCTGATCTTCTTCACATTGTAATATAATGTATAAGGAGGAGTGTGAAGTACTACGACCAAAACAAATGAAAGGTTCCATGTATGCGATTGTTGTTGTTCTGTTGTACCAACCTCTGCTAATGGGATAGAGATATCCCTATAAAATCTTATCCAACCCCCTAAGGCCCTCAAACATTTGAGAATGTCCGCTGGTTCAAGTCGTGCTATTGATCTACCCAGTACTTGAAAAGATCCCCGGTGCTTTTTGCTTCTATTGTACCATCCTCTGCTAATGGGATAAAGATAACCCTATAAAATCCCCTGAGGCCCTCAAAAATTTGAGAATGTCCGCTGGTTCAAGTCGTGCTATTGATCTACCCAGTATTTGAAAAGATTCCCGGTGCTTTTTGCTTCGGCTCCTCAACCCCCTTAATTACTTTATGCAAAGGGTAGATTTCTATGTTCTATTATTTTCATACGATTTATTAATGAGGCTTCTTAACAAAATAAGCAAATATTTTGAAGATAATTATGCCATCATATTCTTGCTCCTAAAATTATGCAACTAATTTTGTTATTCACATAATAATTTCCTTCATTTGTTGAAACTTTTCTATTTGCTTCTTCCTCATTCTGACTGTAAACATTTTATTTCACAAAATTTGTTTAAAGAATTATGATATTTATATTATAATAGAGTCTTAATATTAAAATTTACCATAACTCAATGGGTCCGGTTATAATATTTGTCTGATATGTTCCATGTACCGTTATTTTAGCTGGTAGAAAATTGCGCGTATTTCGAATTGGATTTGGTTTTAGAGAATAACAAACCCTAAAACAAATTTGAAGTTAAGAACACATTGTTATAAGACCTTAAATTTAGAGAATATTTACAGAGCACAGTGTACGGGGAACAGAAACGAGTATTATTTATTTCTTGGGTATACGAGTATATAGGAGAACACGAGCAGTTAACACTGGGAAGCTTTAAAGTATAGTTTTAGCTAACAAAAAAACGAGTAACTAGACACCGAACTACTTTTCTCTGTTGAAATAAAGCGTAGGAGGAAGAGGAGTGATTAGCGGGACTGGATTTTGCGCCAGAGCTATAATGAATCCTTGATTTTTGTGTTTCTAAGTGCAGAATTTGTAGACTACTTTCGCGTATGTACGCAAATCAAGGCCCATTGTAGGTCATAATCAGTGCTTAGACCACAAAATCCGTTCCCATGGTGAATAAAATTGTTGGAGTATGAAAAGAAAGGGTCACAGAAAGAAGCATTACACTATGTTTCTATAGCAGCAACTAAAGACTGATACATACGAGTAAATATATATGTAAATAGTTGTTGTGTGCATATGTAGTATATGAGGATGAAAACTGTTTAAAACTAAAAAAAATTATGTATACAAATTTAGAAAAACATTGCAAAAAGTTGTTTTAGTTAACGCCCTGAGGCGAGTTGAAGATAAACTCACTGAGGTGAGTTTAAGGCTAACGCATTGAGTGGAGTTTTTGTAGCAAAAGTCATGAACCCAGCTGCAAATGCGACTTAGCGCACTCTTCCTCTATGTACGCAGCACTGAGGGTGTTTTAGCTGGGATTACAGCCAGAGATATATATATATACAACGTAGCCCAATATTACTGTAGTCCTTTTCAGTGCGTCAAGTTGCGTTGGAAGCTTTCTACATGAGTTTGCATTGATCGAGATTGGTTTCCACAGACTTTATTGTGAGTATATCCTGGTGCTCTCTTTCTGAGCGTTTATTTATTTCTACACGACTCTTAGGATTTATATTTGTTTATATTGATGTGTGTCTTCGTGACTTTTGGCTAACAAAGAATCACAATCAGTGTGCTTTTAAGTTGATTCCAGAATATCTGCAATTTGTACCTCATCAGAGAGTAAATGTCTCAAACTTTTTCTTGTGGGTTGTTATATAGTTTAATGAATCGTAGAATAAATCCCCAGATACACCACAGATATCGACATATTTTATATTCCTTTTGTAACACTAAGCAAGTTACTGTAAACCAAGCTTACAAAATGATGGTTTGTTTGTCCTTTTGAACTTCTAACAGGGCACTAATGAAAGATGTCCTTCTCAACTGTTAACACACCATATAACTTCTCTATATTAAAAGTAGATATAGCCAATAATACTCTAGGAATCCACTGAATGAAAGTTGTGTCCACCAAAATTCGAACCCACCGCTTTAAATAAAATTCAAAGCTCAGCAGAAGTGCGGCAAGTCGGGTGTGATTCTGTCAGTCTCACTTTTAAGTCACAAAATGTGACAACTTCTCTGTGCGTATGAAGAACTTTTGCAATAAATGAAACTGAAAATTTTGCAAAATGGTAAATATGCAAATTATGCCGTGGCTAATTTGAGTTTCACTTGACACATAATAAAAAATAAAAAAGTTCTGTCCCAAATAAG
The DNA here is from genome assembly GCA_920105625.2 of Clusia tigrina. Taxonomy (NCBI): domain Eukaryota; kingdom Metazoa; phylum Arthropoda; class Insecta; order Diptera; family Clusiidae; genus Clusia; species Clusia tigrina. The sequence goes on from OV050033.1 coordinate 181,360,100, forward strand.
ATAAATTGAACAAGCAGGCTTACTACCACTGCCTACCAATGGTCCTATATACACATTACTCATGGCGTCTTGCAGCACTGTACCAGTTTGATCCAAAACCAGCTTTAACAGCAGAAGAGCGAAATAGGAATGGTGTGTAGTTGGCAGCAATGTGTATACTAGTCTCCCTTTTAGCTGCTTATGCTGCACCACCTGCTCCATCGTCCCTTTCCATTCGCGCCTTCCTTTTGTGCTGCCGCGTAAACTGAACTCATATTTTTAAGCAGATTGCAACGAAACGGAAAAAACTCTACGCGAAATTGAAATGCTAAAAGCAACAAATAACGCTTGCATTTATGTCGCTCCACCACCAGTGCACGCCAGCGATACCAGCGATACCAGCGGGCTTGAATGGAGGAGTACATGAGGTAAAAATATGCACAAGAGGAATGACCCAATTCAGCAGCCATTATGCAAAAAGCATATTCAAATAGAGTTGCAGTTGCTGAAATGTGAACGGGCACTGGAAATGAGCTTCAATTTGAACCTACCGCAATACAATGGAACAACGGTCATAACCGCGTCCCTCTGAACCAACAGCAGCGTAGTGATGGAGTCAGAAACTCTTTTTGCAAAATAAATTCCTTGAATTCCATCTATATTTAACACAATTCTGATTTCCTGCATTGGGGCTGTCATATTCTCTGCCACATTGTGACAACTCTCTGCCAGTGCAATCTATCAATCTGCACACAGTCGGCTCTGCCACCCACCACAGCAGGGCCAGGTCCTTGCCAGCTTTAATCCTAGCTGCATGGACTGTTTGACTAGCTCCCTGTGTGTGTGTTTGCGTGTGTGTGTGTGATTTGTGCTGCTGCGCTTGTATGCATAACTTCTGCCTGAAGCTCACCCCCTCACGCATCACTCGGCACGTTACAAAAAGTCGTCGTCTCCAGTCTTGTTTGCATTCTTAATTTACAGCAGGGAAATGAACCCGCTGCTCGTTCGCGTACCTCGCAAATGCATACACAAAACATTTATTTATCTCCTCCGTCAATCTGTTCGCGTGGGGGGCGGGCAGGTGGCATAGCGTAAAGCAGCGCCATTTTGATTTGCATTTCTCGCAATGCTTCTGCTAAATTTATTTGAATTTAAAACGAAAAATCTGTCCAAGAAAACGTTGTGTGAATTTTGTATTCATTCAAAATTACAAATTCCCCAAATATGGTGGACACACACACACACACACGGAACACTCAGCCATACACTGAGCTACACTCAGCTACCCTGACCTAAGCCAACTTAAATTTCGGTGTAACCGCCCGACGGACAATTCCCGATAGGACGAGTATGGCACTAAAATTCCTGATGCTGCAGCGTTACATCTTTGTCGAAATGTACGCACTGCAGCATAAAATAAATGGAATCTGCTGCCACTGCTGAATAGTCGCATGATTATCGGAGGCACGAACTCTGCTGGGTGAATGCGCAGTCATTAAGTGCAGTTGCATTGCAGATTCGAGGACACTGAGGTTCCTTTGTACGGGTTTCAGCGTAGTTTTAACTTCACTTGCTGTCATAATAGTCTTTAATTAGACTTCATTCTGGGATAGGTTGATTTGTGCTGCGCTGCAAAATTGTGAGGAATATTCAGGATATTCTTCAAGCTTCATTTGAAAGAGATTCATGTTTGAGCAGAAAATGCAGTTGATAATAAAAAGAATATTTCGAATCTGAGACAGAAAAATTTTGAATTTAGAGTAAAATAGTTCAGTTCTGTCAACAACTCTGCGTGAAAAACTGTGAGAAGATTGTATACTCATAGAGAGGTCGCCGATTTTGTGAGTTTGAACTCTTCCTATGCTCAGAGAATCGTGCAAGTAATATCCTACACCGTAATTAATTATGACTGGAAGGGTTTAGGGTAGAGTACTAGCTACTGAGGCTCTATGAGTACTAGGCGACTCGAAGATGAAGGACAAAGCCCAGTGGTGTTTTTAGTACTCGAACCTGTACTTTTTGAAATAGAGTATAAAATCCAGGGGCGTAGTCAGAACTTGGTCGAAAGATGGATGTCCTAGTTTCTTATATTAGTTCATTTTAACTGATTTATTATCATTTAAATTCCTTTGAAGAGTTTTTCGCCTTCGCAAATGTTATTTTGTATATTTATTCTTTGGGGAAGTTTCAGTAGAGTTTTGTAGGTCTATGCAAGGCCATTCTTATTGTCATTGGATGTAATGCGCTTCGAACAATTTGATCTGTTCTGCGAAGTCTTTGTTTCACCATCCATATTGAACCTCTTTATGAATGTAAGGCCATATAATACAGCTAGAATCGTCTGCAAGATCACTTTGCCAGCAATGTGAAAAACTGAGAGTACAAAAGAGAACTTCTGTGCTTTTATATTGATTTATACACTCAGAAAGAGAATGAATGTTTTAATAATGCTACTGTCTCAATGCGTCCTGAAAAGATTTGGTTACCTCTCATATAAACCTTGACCAAATCATCAATCAATTCAATAATTCCTATCACACATGTTGAATACAATTGTAATGTCCTGAGGCATGCCTTCTTCAAGTACTTTTGAAAAAAGACATTTGTCAAGAGCTATGATTTCAAATGGAATTTATGATATATTAAATCTTTACTCTATATTTGCAAACTAGACGATAGTTCTCTCCAAAAGTGACAAACATGAAGAGATTCACGAATAGTGGAAATAGCCCAGCCAAGAAACATAATTTAGTCAGCACGAGAGACGAATGGAGCTCTAGTTTTTGTGGAGTATAAACAAATACAGACCGGGCTGAACTTGAATAGTATGCTATTGATCTTTACAGACCGAGCTGAACTTCAAAAGTAGGCCGTGGATCTTTACAGACCGGGCTGAACTTGAATAGTATGCCGTTGACCCTTCCATATTCAGATTTTCAGAAAGTTGGGAGTATTAGCAACAAATTCAATCTCAATATTGACATGTTTGTATGAAAAAAGTCTGTTTCGAGGCACAAATCATAAAAAAGGCTTGGAACCACACTTTCTAAGTCCATTGAAACTTCAAATCGAACTTCAAATCGTTAAAAATAGCGACTTCGTTAAGTTTTTCTATTGCAATACTTGACATATTTCAACATAAGCGATATTTAGCGAGTTGAGTCCATCGAATTGCAGGCGAATAAAGACTGAATGTAGGGCTGTCCTAAGTATGCCCGAAGGAAAAAAAGTTGGAACGAAAGAGAATGCAAGGAAAAATAGTTCACTATACAAACAAAATTAGAGTATACGAGAAATCGAAATATTACCTTATATATATATATATTATATTAATTATATGAGAATTCCAAATATATGAGTAGACAAAATAATTATCTAACGTTTATAATAGGTTTGCAGATATATGAGTAGACAAAATAATTTCGACCTTCTAATGTTTAAAAGAGGGGCATGTAGGCAAGTTTCTCCACTGATATTGTGTAGAACCCTGCAAAAATCCATTAAATATTTGTTCCAATTACATGCCAGCAATAATACTACGACTAGTAAAAGAGCTGATCTGATAAACAAATTGCCGAACAGGACTTTGAATTTACAGTCCTTTAAACTCGTCTGCTCATTTGTTGCTTTGTTCTGTGTTTTCTTGATAGTCGCCAATTTCCCTGACAAACACACCCACTTCCCTTTCCTTCCCAGCAGTTCAGTTGAAAACGTATTTGGCACTGATTCAAATAGTGTCCTTATACACGAGTATAAAAGGTCCTTTCACAAGCATTTGAACTTGCTGCATGCAAGTCAAACAATTTGTGACCAGCATCCTGCGTCTCACAATAAATGTCTGAAGCTGCAGACAGGAATTTTTTTATGTTTATTGTTATGTTTTATTGCTAATATTAACCTTTGCAATGGCTGCGGCATCACATTCTTCAGCTCCATTTCCTTATTGGCGGCGTTATTCTTCTCGGCGCTGTCGTTGCTTCCGGTTGTGTGCGAACGGGACACTGGCAGCGTGGCCATATTGTCACCGCTCTCCACGTCGACGGTAGCGACTTTCACTTCACCGCCACCCATTTTGCCGAACAGAGGGTATCACTTCAAGCGATGGTGGGCGTTCTTCGGTTGTTTAGTTTTAAGTATATTAATTAAATTAATAGCAAATTTTTGGCTTCGTTTGTTAAAATTTTTGATACTTTTCTGAGCACTTCAATATGACACTTTAATCTACATTTTCACACTTGTAAGTTTAAAGATAAAAATTTATTTATTTATTTAATTATTAAAATTGTATTCAATATTGTTGCCACACAAATGGACGCAAACAAATTTCGTTGTCACTGTGTCACTGTAAGCTGAAAATTGTGGATACACTCCGTGGCAAAATTGTGTGAGCAAAACCTCAACGCTGCTTTGCTGCTGAAGCCCATCTAATGTGGATTGTATTGCGGGTATTCGCAGAGGAAGAAGTGTGTACGAGTATATGGAACAGGGATACACAAACACCACTCGAATGGTGCTGCTGCTGCTGCCATTTCTCCAAGCCCTCAAGGACATGCAAGTCGTTTGACTGTGCCCGCCACTTCTCCTGCCATGCATAAATGAGCTTTTCCCCTGCTTAGCTTTTCCTTTTTCTATGCTACTCGTATACCAGCGCAACATTTTTGCCAAAGCATCAACAACAAAGACAACAACAACAACAATAGAGACAACATACAAGCAGACTGTATGCGTTGTACTGCTACTCTACTGTTCTGGCACGAAATTCTCCCAACGGAGAATCACAACAACAGCCTCTTTCATGAAAGGCATCTTTTGTGCGGTCGCTCGGTTATTCCGACTGTGTATGTACATGCGAGGCTGTGAGGCTTGTGCTGCGTGGAATTATGCCAAGCCGAGGTATTTGCATGTTTTGTGTCTTTGGGTACCACATGATAACTGCCTACGTTTCATCCTTTCACTCTAATTGAATGCGGGCAGAGTACCCATGCAAAGTGTTCTAATGAAATTTGCATTTAAATTGCCCAAACCGTTTCATATGCATAACTAATCTGAGCTAGCATGGCTTATTAAAGGTAGAGCCAAGTAAAGGTAAGAAGATAGGTGAGTTAAAGTGGGTGCACCAAAAGAACATAAGAGCTGAGGCTTCCGACACGAGTTTTGGTACTGCTGAGATTGCAAGGACTTGTGTGGACCCACTGAAAGTATGATTTAGTAACTGAATTAAGTACTTTAACGTAGTTAAGTACATCAAAATTATTTATGGAGCAGAATCTTAATCGTACGAACATCAATGCTCAGTCATAAAAGCAAAATGAAGGAAGTAAAAAGTTACTAAGGACTTGTGGGAAGGATGTGAGCAACAATTGCAAAAAGATTTTATAGCAAAAAGAACAACATAAACAGTTTGTGAGATCGTCAAAACAACAACATCAACAAGAATATAATCATGGCACATCAAAAACATGCTTAGAGGGGTTAGTATAGCAACCAGTAAGAAGTGAAAGATATTTCTCAGACTAGAAGCCTGGAAACTTTGCGTGTTTGTTGTAGCAGATCAGCACGAGCTTCCGCATCCCTGCTCTACATAATCCTGAAGATTTATTGCTACCTAAGTCGATATACCTTCCTTTTGTTTTGAAGACTGCTTTAAGCAAGAGATAGAAAAAATTTATGAAGTCAGAGTTGAAACCAGGAATGGGCAGCTGGAAACTCCTTCCGACGACAACATTTATAAAAATCATATCTTTAAAAATGTTTCTATTTTCTGAAAGGGGGATGGGCAGCTCGACACTTCTTCCGCCAACAATATTTATAAAAATCATATTTGTAATATTGTTTCTATCTTCTGTAGTATTCGTAACACTCTCTCTGAGAAAATCATTTCCCATTTGACTGACTACGAAATATAAAATCCCACCATAATTATTAGTTTCTTGTACAAGATTATACTGTTGTTGTTCCGTAGATGGACTCAGTTTTGTGTTTACCCTTTTAGGGAATATAGTTCTATGATTTCTCAATGGTTTTTATTGAATACAAATGTTGATGTTCTTGTTGTGGTTGTTCTACTGTGCAAATCCTTTTGGTGCCCATAACTTCTTTATACATATTTTTTCGTCTGTCTACAAATCTCATAGGAAACTCCAATTCTCATGGAAAACTCCAACTGAAAGGTCAAACCCTGAAAAGCTGAACTATCACTAATTTGAATCACAGGTAAATTGTGCTTCTTTATTACATTTTATTCTGTTTCTACAGCTAGTGCAGTCCTAAGAATTATTCATATGAGAATGAAATTGATAGAAGAAACTGTTCGACTAATGGTTAAGAATATTGCTGATCTGTATCTAAATATACTGAAACACCAATGAAAACAACGTCGGTACCCAAGAAAATATTTGACATTTGTTTATATATTATTATTATTATTATTACTTGAAAGACAATAACTTAATTATTATTTTACATTGTAAGTGGAGCACTAGCTGCCAGGGCCTTCAGCTCTTGTTTATATATGTATATTTAGTTGTTTATATATATTTACTTGTATATATAAATAAGTTCATCAATCTCTTTTGGAATACTTTTCTATTAATATCTCATATAGCTACTACATAGAATGATCAATAATATTCCTCAATAATAATCCTTTTCTTTTTAATCCTTTTCTTTTTATGCTCTTTTCTATTTAACTGATATCTTGGTAGAATATTTCTCACTTTTCTTAATTCTGCTTCAATATTGATTTCTTAAGAAATTGAACATGATCCCCACAGATCATTAACGGTGGAAATATGTCGTTTTACTCTACCATTACGACCTTTTCATGAGAACAGTATTGTACTCATATTGGAATCAGTGTTCTAGGTATGATTCATTGCTCAATGTAACAACCATTCTAGTTAGTGACTCCTGTAGAAACTGCTGAAATATTTCTACTCTACGCTAATGATGGGCACAAATGAATAATTGAAATAATCGGTTAAATATCGAGAATAAAGGCAAATGGAGTGATTTCAAGAATTAAGTTAATAAATTATTATGTTCAGTCAGTGATTTTGCGAACTAATTGAACATTTTTACCTATTTCGGTAGAAGGTCGTAAGGCATAAATGGAAGATTGAGAACAGTTGAATAAATTGATTGACTTCCTTCCTGCGTTTTTGCCCCTCAGGAATCAACACAAAGCATATAGGGAACAATTGAAAAATTCTGAAGAATGAAAACTTCAGTGGAGTGATATTGAAGGATAAGTGGATTTCGATACTTTTTATTCAATGGTGGATCACTCCATCCCTACTATAAGCATACTGCCAGTAATATAGTGTAGTTCTTCTCCCTCTATCTATATCTAATGTATGTACAGAATTGTGTTCAAGGATTCAGAGGTATGCTAATATACTATATATACTATAAGATAAATAATAGAAACCTCTCAACAGTTGAGCTAGATTTCCATAAGTTCCTTGTAATAGCAGACCAGCTATATTGGTATACTAGCACTGAACATTGTATTGACTAAAATATTTCCATCTCCAATCTACTCATACAGTCAGAGGAACATTGTATTCACGAAAATGTTTCCATCTCTAATCTACTGATACAGTCAGAGGAAGTGCGTAACATTTTTGGGATGTACAACTACAGCTCGTAAGATCTTCTTTAATTAATATAAATATATGTAGAATTGACAAAAACACCCCAAATCTTCTGTAGTTGAATACAAATTAATATAACAGTTCCATAAATCATCACCAAACTGGGAGTGTTCATTCACATTCATATTTGATAAATCACCCTTTCTCCGATTTTACTAAAATTCCAATTTAAATCGACAAATTTCATATTTACTTAAAGCAAATCTAATTGTGGCAGTTTTTCCCACAAAACACTCCATAGCAGAACATTATTGTAAACTGCAATTAGGGCGTGGTCATTATTTTTATACACAAACACAATACTTGGCAGTTCCCTCTCTTCAGCAGAGAAGTATACGCACTCGTTTCGGTATACAATACAAAAGGAAAACCAAACTCGCACACCAACGCACTCAAAACAAAAAGAAGTATGAATAAACTATATAGAAGTGTCCCTCCCCCTCCCTTCACACTTCAACTTTAAAGTAATGCACGCACCAAACATGTCGGTATTCAAGAATTGTAAAGTAGCAAAACAAGAACAACGGTAAAAGGCCACAAAGACCATGCAAATAATGCTAGCTTTCAATTAGAATTGTTTCGAGGCGGCCAAAGAGGATGAATGCATTGTAGTAAGTAGTGTAGTAAACATGTAAACACCCAACCACCCCCACCCCTGCATAGTGGCACTCGCATAGCAAAACCAGCAGCCAAACAACCAGTGCAAAGTTACAACAACAACGACCACAACGCAACACAACCAGAACAACAATATGCCAACATGTCGAAGCACACGATCTGAGCAGCTCTGTTGTAAGCCGAAAAAAATATCCCGGGCCGACCTAGTGACCTCTCAGCAAAATCAAATAACAACGTGAGAAATTCTGCTCAGATGCTCGGTTGGCGTGCGCTGGCAACCCTAACAGCACAGCACGGCTGCTGGAGTTGAAAAAAGCAGCCACTACTTGTGTGCCTGCGTGTGGGTATGAGAGTGTTTGTTGGCGGCGGGGGTGGGTGTTGGCGTGTGAAGCTGCGAGGGTGTTGGAAATGTGTTGGAAATGCTGCTTTGGACTGCTACCAAAGTTGCCAGGCTCTCATTATTTTCTGTTCTATAATGAAATTTGCTCGACATGTAGGAAAATTACAGGCATTCCCAGTGAGAGGCATTCACAGAGGAGAGCAGCTCAGGCAGCAAGTACAAAAAATAAAGATGCTCAAAGTGAATGTGTGGGGGAAGTGGAAGGGGAAGCGCTGAATAGTCAAGTATAAAAAGTAAAAAGTAAGGAGTTTGTTGGTCGACTGTTCGCTTGCCTTTGATTGTCTGTGTGTTTGTGTGTACGCGGAGGAAATTGTTAAATGGGCGGATTATCAGTTTCGGTGTAGTTTTGATTGAGTTTCCTCTGAGCAGGAAATGACAGCGGCAAGCAAGCGAGCGAGCGGTGCAGGGCTTGTGAAGCGTTTGCAATAATTGTAAAACTCGCACAATTGAAAATTTTTCTTCGTGAAAATCTTCTTATACACAATTCCTGGCTGGAAGGGCTTCCACTGCAACGCAATTGCCTGAATTTTATACACAAAATTTGCGCTGTTCTTTATTTAAAAATTAACAAATTTTCCATTCTCATATTTTCAATTTGTTTTTTTTTCATGTATCCACAGAAAATTTGCAGTTTTTCGATACATCATTGACTTGTATCTACACTTGGCTGTATATATAAATATATACTTAATTTTTTTTGTATTTTTCATTTACAGTTTTGGTGTTGAGCAAAATTTTTCCACACAGAAAAAGAATTTCCATACTTTTACCATCCGTAAAACACAATCACAATCGTCTGCGACGATATCCTATCCAACTACAACTGAATGCGAGAGCAGCAACTTTTCCCTGCCTATGCTTAGAGGATAGCTCAGCAAACACACACATACATACATGTGCACACTCATTCACACATCTGCACTTCACACACACGCCGCAACACAAGGCTACCAGCAAGCACCACAATCTGTTGTGTATGTGCACTGGTCCTGCTCCAGGATGCTGGACAATTGCGATTCGGCGCATTTCATAATGTGGAACGTAACTGTGTAAAAATTGTGCCGAGCGAGACAACCACATTTCTCGTCTACTTTTGTGCCGATGCGCTGCTCCTGTTCTCGTACTTTTGCAGGGGAATTTCTCCGTCTTCCTTGGTAGGTAAGTAGGACAATAATTCTTTTTTGCGTTTTGCCTTCACGCTTTGTTTGTGTGCAAGGTGCAGACTAGGTGCATTTTTCAATGCGCTTTACTTGTACCTGCCCAGCGTTGTATTCTACAGGGAATATCCAACACAACAAAAATGTGTATTGCACAGGTTTCCATGTGGTCTTGATCCTTCAAAGAAAGTTACTCGAAAAGTCAGATACTCACAGGTGAAAAAGGAGATTTTGTTTCTTTAAAGAAGGAGACCATGATTTGCCTAAACTATGATGAGGTATTGTTAAGGGAAATCCGAAAATCAAAAGAGGAATCTCAGGTAGAAAGTACTGGTGTGGTGGCAGGGTTAATTTCACTGGGAAGCCTCCACAAAATAACAGAGTTCTTTAAAAGGTTTTTGCGGATAGGATGATAAGAGTTTCGTGGTGCTTGCTAATGGGAAGGACATGGTGGTCTTATATGTAGAAAGAAGGCGGCCTCTGTGGTGTAGTGGAAAGCATGCTAGACTCACACTTGGGGGTGGTAGGTTCGCATCCTGCCGAGGGCATGGTGTCAAAAATACCTCTTTCTAATTCTTCTTTCAAAAATGCTTCGTAATTTGTCTCTTCAAGTCGAAGGCCTTAGGTTAGGTTAGGTTAACGTGGCAGCCGGTCAAAGGACCAGCTCACTCAGACCACCATGGGTCCATTGTGATACCACCGCGTAACAACGCACCTCCGATTCACTCGTCGAAGGCCTTAGTTGCTAGTATTCATTCCTCCAATCCTTTTTTGCAGGCATCATTAATTATTATCCAAGCTAATAATAATAATAATTATATTGTGAATACTTGGTAGAGAAGAAGAATCAAGAAACAACAGTTTCGACACGTGAAGATGAATGGTGAGATCTGTTCTTGAAAGACTTGGATTTCATTCTTCCAGGAAACTACAATTAGACAATATCGAAAAAGGAGGCATGAAGAATGGAGCAAACACAAACAGTTTTAAGATTTGGTGGAGTAATTGAAGATAATACTAAATTAAATGAATCCCCGGAAGCATTTAGTTCAAAGTTCAGGGTACAATTGAAGAAAATATCTGAAACACGACACTAACTGAAACGCCAGAAGCATTTAGTTCAACATATAGGTCAGGGAATAAATCATGATACCAGAGACCGAATACCTCAAAGCTGGGGCTGCTGTAAATTTCTCATACCAAGAAGAGGTGTTATTGTGGCGAATAATTCAATATTTGAGTACCAGGATAATAGAAAAACCTTGGAATTATACCGAAGAACACATACTGCTGACCAGAGAACACAGAAAAAGGAAACTTAAACTTCAAACGGCAAAGCAGCGAAATAAAGCAGTGGACGTTGTACATGAATCCACTAAAAATCTACTCAAAATCGTGGTGTGTCCGCTACGGACGCTGGGAGCGAAAAAGACTATCCTTTCTCTGTTTTCTCTGCTGCTGACAGTGATAGTACCCTTAATATTACATAGTATGTATAGATACAAATCATGAAAGAATTGGAAGAATCTACACAAAAGAGTGGAACAATATTTGAAATGAAGATGAGGTAAGAAACTGTATTTGAACTGAAGATGAAAATGTGCAGAGAAAAGAGATCAGCATAAGAAAGTCGCTGCCCTGAGCTATTACTCGGTGTTCTTATGAAAGTTCCTATATTGGGGAGATATTCCAAATAAGAAAATAAGCTCCATCAACTGCTTCATAAAAGGCTCCAGATGAAAATAAGTTCCATCCATGCCTCATAAAAAGCTCCAAATGGGTAGACCTTTGATAGGGAATGGGACTTGTGTCTAGAGCGGTATCACAAAGGGTCAATCATGGTTTAAGTGTGCTTTTCTGGAGACCGCGAAACCCACCCAAGGTGAACATAAATTCTCTTTGTTCGCTTTAAAACAAAGGGTTGTGGTTCAGTAATAATAAAGATTAACTTGAAGATGAGTGTTCCAACTGAAAACAATGCTATCTTCTCAATAAATGATTGACCCTTTGTGTTCAATGACTTCAAATTATATATAATTATATTACTGATCCTCCCTACAATACATTATAACACTACATAATGTTATTGTAATTGATCACCTCAACTTGATTGCTCTGGGAAACCCCAACTGAAGAATCAGGGAAGACTTTAAGTGAAATTCTTGGATGCTAGTTTAATCATGCCATACAAATATATCCACTTTAATACTTCCATAAATTCCCTAAATGACTTAGGAAGAGCCAAGTCAGCACCTCGCAAATCAGATACCGCATCATCACACAAAAACAGCTGCTTTCGCTACTCAATTAATTGCAATAATGTCTGTTTAGTTTACATATTTAAGTATAATTGCTGCGTTCCGTATGCAAATGCCTCACTTCCATATGCAGAACTTCACCCACAGATTGAGTTCTCAGCAAGTACACCCGCAGGAGCACTCATAATAAGTGACCTGTGCCTCTTTAGAGTCCTTAGCAGTGCATAAATTAATGCATTAACGAAGAAATTAAAATGAATTGCATACTACAAGAGCAGCAATCTTAGAACTATTAAATTCTCTTCCATCATCTCTCTCTCTCGCTAACTCTCTCTCTTTTCGCATCACAGCGAATTCGCTCAGCAGCCTAGCAACGATGTGTGGTGAATAAATGCCGCAGAGACCACGCAAATTCTGCTGCAATGTTTTTAATTTCCACTTCTCAGCATGAGCTGCGAATCCTGGCAAATATTTACGTCCTGCCGTACTCGAGTGTTTACATTCTTGGTTTGTTTTTGCGGCTTCTGTGTATTTTTCGCCTTGTTTTGATATGGTTTTTCGCTATCACGTAAATTCGTTGCAGGAAAGTCGAACGCAGACAGGCACAGATAGAGCAAAAATAGATATGGGATAGAGTCGCGTTGGCTAGTGATGTGCTGTGTGGAAACAACAACGTAATCCTGTGTGCGACGCAAATAAATTGACTTAAGTATCCATTATCCTGCTGCTGCGACCGTTGTTGCGACGTAGTATTTTCCTGCGTAGCCTAAGCTGCGATTTTTTAAGGGTGGTTTTGTGTTGTGCCAACGAATTAGAAGTTTATTACTTGGAGTCGGAATAGAAACCAACTTAAAAGCGGACCAAAAAAAAATTATACAAAAGGTGGCAACAACACACTCACCCTCATATTGTCTGAGGCTGAGTTCCGAAGGAATGGGAGAAGTGGAGGGGGCACTGCGTCGCCTTTAAATTTATTAATAGACGCAGTTTTAGGCAGATTAATGGAGAACAAATTAGATGAAGGGATGTTAGTAGAAGAACGGTTTCTTTGTTTATTCGTTCTTTATTTTTAGCAGAGTTTTATCAGCTGAGGTGAGAGGAGATTTATAATGCAAATTAACTTAAATCATATTGGCTCTGCTGAGGGTAGAAACATAATGAGCGGGTCACTGATTACAGCAATGCAAACACAGATCGCGTAGTTCAAAAATAGAAAGGGGCGCATGTGCCCCCACCTTTGAAATTTGTGTGTCTGCTGTTTGAACATCAACCTGTTAACTGGCCTAAATCCGCTTCAGGGTTTGCATTTTCTTTGAGCATAGCATCTCACTAACATCTTCTCCATAGTCTGAATTCCATTTCACCATTTCAGCACATCTCACTGTCACATTTTGATGAATGTCCTGACATGTTGAAAGCCACCGCGTTACATTAGCTCAAATTTGTTGCCCGTCACGCTTGGACCGAGTGTTTGCAGCACGCATATTCTGCGTACGAAATCCACCCCGAGGGTCCTTAAGTTACTGCGCAAATAAATAAAATGCATGCGTGCAGTTGGTGACACTTCTAAATGCCTCGAGCGTGGCACAACAATGCTGAGAGTCCCTTTGGTCCTTTTGTTTGAGTTAAAAACTGCAAAACAAACGCAGCATTTGCTGCTGCATATTAGCGGGAAGGTGAGCGTGGGTGGGGTGGATTGGTGGACCTTTGTTTGTCGTCCGACAGTGCAGCCAAGTGAAATTGAGTGTTTAAGAGTCAATTGATGATTCTGCTAATGAGAGTAGGCTTATTTGTTTGCTGAAAATTAGTCAAATTTGCTGAAAAAGGGGTTTGGCAACGAGACGTGCACACGTTTAAAATCACCACTCAGGACCCTTTAAGGAAATACAACATTTTAAACAATTTAATATATTTTTGTGGAATTACACACGCAGTCAATAGCCTGGCATACATTACTCTTCTTATTAATACACATGCAGACACCGATTGTTTCTACATCCTTGCCAGACAACTTGGCACAAAGCCACATGTGTGAAAAGCATGCTTTTGTAATGCACTATAAACGTAAAGCAACAACAATAACGAAGAGAATAACAACAAAATTTAGTTGCAGCCCCTTTCGCAATATGAACAACTTCTGCAACGATTGCAAATCAAAGATTGTGCAGTGACTTTTGCGCCGCTTTCCTAGAGTTGAGAACTATTTTTTGTGTGTTTGTGTCTTCACACAACGACGACACAATTTACATAAGTTACCACACCCCACTGCAAGCGAAAACCACCCTAGGCCACACCCCAAACTGTAGCAACTGAGACCGCTTCACTTGCTGCTGCTGCCGCTGCTGCTGTGCATTCATGCTGCAACACAAACGAAAGGTGGCAAACTGGGCTGAAGACGGTGTTTCAAACATCAAAATGCACAGTGCATAAGAGCAGCAACAACAACAACAATAATGGCAGCAACAAATAATAATAGCAGCAACAACAACACTAGATACGACAGCAATACTAGCAACAACAACAACACTAGCAACAACAGCAACACTAACAACAACACACAATCATGTTCACACACTGCCTTACGGGAAAAAATCCTTTAGCAAACTTCTGCCCACCGCCCCTCCACATCGCCCTGAGGCATCCTTGGCATCTCAACTTGCTCCAGAGGCCTCCTTGCATTGGCATTTCGCTCAGTCCGTATACGGAGGAAGGGCACCTCCGGCAGCAGTGCCGCTTGAAGGAGGCCATAGTAAAATGAGAATGTGGGGAATTTTTGTACGGCATTCAAAAGTTTTAACGTTCATTGACACACTAATCCCATGAATTTTAGTGCACTTGTTGTTCTTGTTATTGCCATTCCTTTTGCTTTTTGTTCTTGTTGGTATCCTGGCAACTATGCAGGATTTTCATTCCAAGTGCTTCATCACTCTGGAGAAGTGCATGCTTTGGCGCGGAAGCACTTCATTTCATTTCCGATCAATTTTTAAACGATAGCGGAAAACGGGGGTGAAGTAATACTCGACTCAACGATAATGGGATTAATAAACTAAGAACTGCAGAATAATTAGTTGATTGAACTTCTGGTTGCAGTGATGGGAAATGGAGAAAAGTGAAGTGATACTGGGTTTTGCAATAATTGAGGCACATAAAGCGTGTCATGCTGAAGCAGGATTCCATCAGTCAATCATCTATCAATCATTGGGTCAGTCAATTTTGACTTATCTTAAGTGAGTCTCACATAATAAAACCCCCTCCCATGGACTTCGTGTGTTCGCCTAAGGGTGTCACATTAGCAGCCAACTGCCTAGACTAAGAAACAACACGTACGGAAACGTACCACCAACTTTCTGCTTTCTTGTTCTTTCCCACTTCTTTTCCGTAGTTTATTATTATTCTAAGCGCATTCTGTGAGAGCAGCGCGGGGGTGTTTTATTGTCTTTCGATACTACGCAGGAAAGTTTGGAAATCGATGCTCTATCAAACAAGACCAAAAGCACGAACAATATCAATAAATCATTGGGGAGTATGTGTTAAATTTGCGGCAAATTGTTTTAGTGGTCATATAAACATAAAGATAATCTAGACATTAATTGGAATATGTGACTGTGAATAGGAATATAATGGAGGCATGCCGGAGAAATCGTAATAGGATATTCAAGCAACTCAGCAGAAGCCTGCACAATCAAGCGGAGAAGGAGACAGTAAGAAAAAACAATTCAATCAAATGATTTGTAGTGGATCCTGATCGATTGATAGGATAAAATCATTAAAATTCAAATTTGGTGAGCAAAACTGTCGCTCGTCCTACTTAATCATAGTTAATATACAATATCTTAGAAAGGTCAACTAAGAACACTGTCGAGATCAGTTGCAAATTCAAAGATCCTTTTGAGATAATTATGTTGGAATACATTTTGTAATCGTTTGATTCAATTAAATATTTAGTCCTAGAAATGTAACCGGAAATATCATCAAAAAGTAGAATAAGAATCGATGCGCAGTAATACTGAAATACAAAGAAATTTATCCCATGTCCTGCATACATATTTTTGAGATTTCTAGACGTCGTTAATTGAAATGTCACGAGAAACCTTGATGCACTAATTCAGGGTATGCACCAACGCGGAGAGACGCCTATTGAATGAATTAAATAAAGAGGAAAAAAATACCTCAAGCAATTTGATCTATTGTACTCCTCCTGCATGTGTATATTAAGGGTCTTCTATTAGTCCAATTGAGTTGGAGTCCATTGCTCTAATATTCCTGCTCTCGATCCAGTAATGCCACCAAATATTTTTTCCTACTGCGAGCTGGTGTTCCCTCTGCCCCAGTGCAGAATCTGCACATACCTATTGGTGAGAGTCCCAGCTTTATGAGGTGGCTTCTTAAATGACATCAAGACACCTAAACACCAGTATGGACTACAATGGTAAACGCATTAGAAACGCTGCACTGAATTACATATTCTGACGAAACAGCCATTTCAGCAGTCTTGAGTAAATAAAAAGAAAGGACTGTAAAGGCTCTTTCTTTAGAGCTGGGGTAGAACTCAGCGGATCCAGGGGTCGTATACAGAAAATAATATATTAATTCTAAAAGTATTCCAGTTCCGTTTTCCGTGTTGGTGTATGTATAGTTACGTTGGGTAAGTTCGTAGGCTATGTTGTGGGTCGAAATTTATGCGCCAAATTTTGGTCCTCACATGACATACAGGTATTCAAATCATAAACCATACGAGTACATTGAAATTATGTCTAGAAAATGCGATATGCAATGCTGCGACTATTTCGTTATCCATAATGGTAAAATTAGTTACTATTGCTGTCTGTTTCTGGCATAGTAGCAGGGATAAAACATATTGCTATCTCGTTTGCACGAATAAAAAACCTTCTCATATATTCAAGGATATTCTGAAAAGCAGAGTTCCAGTATGAAAAGGACTCAGGTATAATATTTGAAGCTATCTCACTTGCACTACTAAAAAACCTTCTCGTATATTCAAGGACATTTTGAAAAGAAGAGTTCCAGTATGGGAGGCAAAGGAATCAGGGGAAAATTTGATGCTATCTCATTTACACTAATAAAAAACTTTATCGTATATTCAAGCACATTCTGAAAAGCAGAGTTCCACTATGAAAAGGACTCAGGTTTAACATTTGAAGCTATCTCACTTGCACTACTAAAAAACCTTCTCGTATATTCAAGGACATTTTGAAAAGAAGAGTTCCAGTATGGGAGGCAAAGGAATCAGGGGAAAATATGATATTATCTCGTTTGCACGAATAAAAAACCTTCTCATATATTCAAGGATATTCTGAAAAGCAGAGTTCCAGTATGAAAAGGACTCAGGTATAATATTTGAAGCTATCTCACTTGCAGTACTAAAAAACCTTCTCGTATATTCAAGGATATTCTTTAAAGCAGAGTTCAACTATGAATAGGCTGCTTAGACAACAAAGAGTTGAATTGTGAATTTGGAAGTAGCAGTGGTTAAAAGTAACTTCAAGCGAAAGGGAAAGTTGATCATCTGTTTTCGTCGATCGTGGGAGGAATATGGAAACTCTTATAACTTATTACGGCAAACATATTTCCTCGTGTCTATAACTAAGGTATAAAAGTTACCTACTTACAAAAAAAATAAAAAAAACCGCAGCTACATAAAAATAGGAGTGGTCTTATTCATATTATGTAATCATCGCATAATAATTGATGCAGTAGAAGATACTCCTCCAGTCCGTGGATGGAGTTAATCAGAGTGAACTCATTCAATCGATCATGACAATCCACATCATCTGAGGTTGGCCACGCTACGCCAAATTTTTTGTTATGCCGCCCTCGCCCGCACTACTTTATTCATAAAACATGAATGCTTACAATGAGAATTCTATGAAAAGTACTTGAATAAATATGAATAAATAAACATAAACAATTAAAATATTTACACATAAATTTAAAAACAAAGTCACTTAAAATGCTGGTGCAGTGGTGCAAAGTCTTCTGTGCCACTTACGAGTCTGGCAGATAGGGTGCAGTTGTGCTTACCTAGAAAATGCATGCTCAAAGAAGCCAATAAAGGTGCCAAAGCAAACAAGCCTCCTACCAAAATCAAAATCAAAACTACCCATAAAGCAAAATCATGATTCAAGTAACGAAATTTGGAATTTTGGGTTTACGGTAATTAAAAATTTTTATAGTACAAAAAACGCTAACGTAAAATTACTTAAGAACAAAAAGAAAACACCAAATGAAAACTATTTTTAAAGTAAATTGAACATAGTCGAAAAAGCAAAAATGTAGGACCAAATCGAACCTTTTATGTGGCAGTGTGGAAACTGCTCCCAGAGCGTTGCTGGAATGGTTTCGTTGATGTGTGTTCGAATGTTTCATTTTCACAAATAAAAAATTTACGCAGAAATGAAAAAAGAAAAGAAATGCATAAGTTTGAGTAAAAGTCATTAAAATGTATGTAAATATGTATTAATATTAGGGATGGTAAGGTGAGTAGTAATCGGGGGGGGGTGGTGGAGACGCACACGCACATTATGACATTTATGCCGGAAAATAGGAGGAAATTTATAACTTAATTTATAGCCAATTAATGCGGGAATGAAAGAAATGTTTATGAAATATTGACACAAAATTTAGCAGCACCGAAATTATTAACAAACAAATAAAAGAATAAACAAACAAACAAACGAACAAACGCACAGGATTGAATGTAGTACAGTGAGAACGCATAAATCAATGGGAAATGGAAACAAGCGCATAAAAAGTGTGACAGGGGCACATTAAAGAGGTAACGCTTCCTTGGCGCGTGGGGATCACACAACAACAACAACAACGCATAAAACTTACTTGGCATTTTTAGGCCGTTTCGCATCGATTGGAAAATCATCGTCGAAATCCAGATTGAAGTCCTCGCCCAGATCGCGCGGCACCAGCGGAGTTCTCTGGTGCGCCGGACTGGTGTGGTACCCGTCGGCGTGGAGCTATTTTTGTTATGTTTATTTATAAATTGCATTAAAATAAATCAATTTTTTAGATTAGGTGAGTGAGAGTGTGAGTGTGAGGGGAAAGAAGAAAGAAGCATAAGAAAAGTATTTTATTAGTTCAAGTTTCGAAAAATGCAAATTATTTAATTTTGTTTTAGTTTCATGGGGAATTCATCTGTCAACATTCATTAAAACAATATCAATAAATTGGAATTGAAAGCGTGCTCGGAATACAACATTCTGGATAAACATGTGCAAACAATGGAATCTTCAAATATTGCACGGAATCTTAAAGTATTGAACAAAAAAAAGGTGCGTCAACAAATTCTGCTGCGGCTCGTGTGTGCTCACTCTGAATAGCAGCGGTGTTTGAGGGGTGGTTGCAAATGCAGTCTTTAATGTAATATAGAAGGAGGAGTGTGAAGTACTGCCACCAAAATATGTATTGTACTACTCTCTACTAACAGGATAACTCTATAAAATTGTATCCAACCCTGGAGGGCCTCAAACATTTTAGGATGTCGGCTGGTTCCAGTCGTGTAATACTGCAGTCCTTAAGGAAGGAAGTTTAGTTTGAATCTATTACAATGCGTTTCAGCCTTGATATGCAATTTTTTCAAAACATTGCTTACAAATAAAACAATATACAAATAATTAGCTATATAAAGCAAAGATAGTATAATTCAATTTGGAACAAATCCCCATGTCCTCATTTGCATCATGAAAATTTGTCTAAATTTTGAAAATTTGTTTCTTTCAAAGGGAGCAAGGAAGAAAACGCAATAGAGGCGAAAAATATTCTCCAAATACAAAATTTAGTGAAGGGTTTTAGACTCAGTAAGCAAGGATATAAATCACCCTTATTCTTAGTGGCAGAGTATGGAAACCTTTAACTTGAAAAAATATAAAAAAAAGGATTTCATAAAAAAAATACCCTTGGGGTGATACAATATTATATATAGCTGTTGCTTTCTGCGACATAATGTATATTTGATTATTGAACGATGAGGATATGAGGACAATGAGAACGAAATAGCTAAAAGATCTGCAAAAAATGTTTTCAATAATTCTCCTTCTGGCTATTATTTCGGCGGCATGACCACATTTGCAACTATAATGAGCACTTTTCGACAACAGATTCGTTGAGAAGTACGCTCATATAATATTGGAATATTTAGAAAATACTTTCGAAGCAAAGAATGCATCTAGTTCGTCCTTTTTAATGCTTATAATTTGATTGTACACAATTATTTTGAATAGGGATATACAAAATAATCCAATTCGAGGAAATCAATACGATAATATTTATTTATGTTTAGCTCAGTTTGCATCAAAAATTATTTTATTAACGTTTTATAAAAATATGTTCTTTTAGTTCCAGTTTTTTTAAAGAAATATTTTCGAATTGGTATTTTTAGTATATAACCTTCAAACCAAATTAACTTAAAGGACTCAAGGAGTTAATGTACTGTTGCCAATCTCTCCTTCAGACCCCTTGGATACATTTATCATGAAAACTGAACCACTCACGAGCAGCAGCTTTATTGACAAACCCATGGAAAATTCGTAAATGTTTAAATTAAAAATAAATTATTTGGTTAAATATTTAATAAAATTATTTAAATATTATATATAAATTATTAAATATATCAAGGAAAGTTTCATGGAATTTATATAAATAATTATGTATATTATATATAATTATGTATATACACACAAAACAAATTTAGTTTGTATATTCTTATTATAAATATTATAATTATAATAATAAATTATAATTACAATAGTAAAATTATATTATAATAATTACAATAATTAATTATAATCAATAATTACATATAATTAATTATCATTAATTAAGGTCAATAATTACATGTAATCAATTATAATTAACAACTGACTAAAAAATTCGAATTAATAATTAATTAATTACAATAATGAAACTTTTTTTATTAATTACAAATAATTAATTAAAATTAATTATATTCAATATACTCGTATACATATAATTAATTATAATTAACAATTGAATATATAATTCGAATAAATAATAAAAATAATAAATTATAATCAATAATTACTATTAATTAATTATAAACAATTATAATCAATAAGTATATATAATTATTTATAATTTCCAACTAGGATAAATAATTCTAATTAATATGTACAATACGTAATAATTATAATATACAGAGATATACTCGTATTATAGCTATAATAAAAATTATAAAAATAATTGATAATTACAAACAATTAATTATAGCAATTCTAATAATAATGATTTTTTTATGATTATAATTAATTATTATAACAATAATTATAAAAATTGTAATTAATTATTATTTAAGTAATTATAATAATTATAGTTAATTAATTACTTTAATTCGACAACACGGTTTTCGACCAGGAAAGTCCACAATTGGCGCCGTAGAAGACGTCATAGAAAGTGTGCTAGCGGCACAGCAAGGAAATCACTACTCCAGGCGAGTGGTACTCCTTGTTATATTAGACGTCAGAAACGCTTTCAACAGCGCTAGGTGGGTGGATATGATCGAGGCACTTGAAAATCGTTTTCAGATACCAGCTTATCTGAAGAAGAAAATCCGGAGCTACCTTAAAGATAGAATGTTGATATACGAGACCAACAATGGCACCCGAAGCAAAACCATCACGTCAGGGGCAGCGCAAGAGTCCATCCTCGGACCGGACCTTTGGAATATAAGCTACGACGGCATTTTGCGCATAGAGATGCCAGATGACACTCATCTAGTCGGATACGCAGACGACATTGCTGCTGTCATCACCGCACGCGACTCGGAAGGCGCCCAAAGAAAGCTGAACCAGGTCATGATCAGAACCCAGAAGTGGCTCGATTCACATGGCTTGAATCTGGTCACGGAAAAGCCGGATCTGCTATTCCTCACGAGAAAGCACATTCCAATAGAAATCGATTTGAGAGTTTGCTCCGAGACCATCAGGACACAAAAGGTGATAAAGTACCTGGGAATTCAGCTTGACTCCAAGCTCACCTACTGGGCGCAAATGCAAAATGGGGCGACGAAGGCAGCACGGGTAACGGTTTCTCTCAGCAGACTAATGGCAAACATTGGAGGACCGACATCCATCAAGAGGAAGCTTCTGATGATGACAACGCACTCCATTCTGCTGTATGGTAGCGAATTGTGGGCTGACAAGCTAAAGGTGCACGCCGGAAGAAAAGTTTTATCGTCCGTACAACGAACCGCAGCTCTGCGAGTAGCTTCAGCGTACCGTACTGTATCGGAGCCGGCAATTCTGGTAATTAGCTGCTTAATCCCTATCGATCTCTTGGCCCTCGAACGAAAACACCTACGAGAAGCCAAGTAGGGTAAGAATACCAGAGGAACCGCGCAGCATGTAAAGCAACAAACCGTGCACCATTGGCAGGAACGATGGGCCGCCGAGAGTCGCGGCAGATGGACAGCGAGACTCATACCCGACATAGCGAGCTGGATAGGAGGAACAGCCGGAACCGTCAATTTCTACCTCACGCAGTTACTGTCTGGTCACGGATACTTCTGCAAGTATCTACACCGAATGGAGAAAAATTGGAGGGCCTGAGTGCATATACGGCGACAGCAATGTGGATGATGCAGAGCACACCTTTTTCAAATGCACAAGGTGGCAAACAGAGCGCACCACGCTTGAAATGGAAATCGGGGAAACCTTAGCCACCGAGAACATTGTGGAGGTTATGCTAAGCAGCAAAGAAAACTGGGACCACGTAGATAAATATGTGGAAAATGTGCTCCGGCGGAAAAAGCGGGACCTGGACGCAGGAATAATGTTGAGAGTCCAATAGGGACGAAGTGAGAATCTCCACCTTCAAGGCAGTATAAAATGGGTTCCAGGGTGGGGAGATGTTCTCAGCGAGGGAGGGGGATGTTTTAGTGGGTGCAATTCTCACATACCAAATCTGTGACGACAGTTTTGATGATGCGACAGGCATTTTTAGCCTCTCTACCCCAAAAAAATAAAATAAATAAAAAATTAAAAAATTAAAAAATTATTGCAGTAATTATAATTAATTATTATAACAATAATGTAATTATATAATTAATTTTTATTACAGTAATTATTATAATTATAATTTTTACAGTAAATATAATAATTATAATTAAATATTATTGCACAAATCATAATAATTATAAATACAGTAAATATAACATTTATATTTAAATATTATTGGATTAGTTATAATAATATTAATTAATAATTGTTACAGTAATTATAATAAATATGATTTATTATTATTACAGTAAATTAAATAACTATAATTAATCATACTTACAGTAATTATAATAATTATAATTAGCTTTATTTACGGTAATTATAATAATTATAATTAAATATATTTACAGTAAGTATAATAATTGTAATTAATTGTATTTACGGTAAATATAATAGTTATAATTAATTGTATTTACAGTAATTATAATAAATATAAGTAATTATTATTACAATTACAATGCAAATAATAATTAATTATTATTCCAGTAATTATAGTTAATTCTATTTACAGTAATTATAATAATAATTAATGAACAGTAATTATAAGAAATTATTAAAAAATGATCGGTACATTCCAGGGATAAATTATGTTTAAAGTTTTGACAGACACCCTTCCATGGGGAATAAAATCAAGTGGTAAATTTAAATTGTGTGCATGCAATTTAAAGGACTC
Organism: Clusia tigrina; assembly: GCA_920105625.2. Classification (NCBI taxonomy): domain Eukaryota; kingdom Metazoa; phylum Arthropoda; class Insecta; order Diptera; family Clusiidae; genus Clusia; species Clusia tigrina. Next base: position 181,383,885 of record OV050033.1, read on the forward strand.
GTACTCGAAAAGAAGCCTCGCTCTGTTGTATTTGGAGTGTTTGTATTCTGTGCTTTTGTGTACTGAAGTAAAGTATAATAAAATATGTCACAAAAGCTTGCCAACAAAATATAATCGTATATTCAATTCCAATTCATTGTCTGTGTGTGTGTGTGTACATGACTGTATTCAGTGCATGTGTGTGTGTGTGTGAGTGTGTGTACTGGAAACCGGGTACATCGATTAGTAAAGAAAACAGAATCGTATTCAAAATGAACCGTTTGTACAATGAAATGTGTTGAGATGAATTTGCAAAAATGTTTCATAAATTATTTACGCAAAGTAAAGGGCAATCAATACTCGTGCAAGGATATTTTTTTGTTTGGTTTTTCTTTGTCTTCGCCATTCGAACAAAACTATATTAAGAATAGGCTAAAAGTAAAAAGTATGTTTTCAATATTAATTTAAGAGTAGATAAAAAATGTACAAAAATTATGTATATGGATATATACACATATGTATTGATATATATATATATGTATGTATGTGTGTAGCACGGAAAGTCATTTTAGATTATCCTTTGAACGAGTACGGAGGCAGCCCCTACCTTAACCACTGTGCCGACCTGATTGGACTCAGCCGATTGTCGGTTGTCGAGCAGATTGGCGCGCTCCATTTGTTCTAGCGGTACAGATTCACGCGGCTGATCGTTGAGCAGACGTTCTCGCATTTCATGTATGTAGGGACAACGCTGCATTCCTCGTGCGCGCTCTAAGCGGGGAGCAGGGGACTAATGAAGGTGTGATGTACTTGCAAATTGCTGTGATAGTTAAATTGTTTCGGTAAAATTGGTAAATTTTCGAAAGCCTTTGGCTTCGGCGTGTATATTTCTTTTATAAAGTGTTGACTAACTAATATCGTATAGAGAAAATCAGTCCAAACGTTGCAGCAGTTTAAGGAGAGTAGTTTTGTTGTTGAGTTGCGGTTGCAATTGTTCAATTTGGTCGTTCTGCAATTAGAAGAATAAAGAGAACACATAAATAACACTTAAGGAAAGAATATTTCTTAAACTATAGAAAAATAGTTGTTGATTTATTTAATAAAAAGACGGTATTTTTTTCAATTTGCACAGAATGCTTATTGCAGTGCGATTGTGTTGACAGTATGACCGCAAAAACGTTGCACTCACCGAAGCGTTACTGCACACTTACTGTAAGTGTACGGGACAACCAGCTGAAAAATGTTAGGACACTGTCAACTATTTGACTTTTTGGAACCAGAGATCATGTTTCTATTCTAATTCAGAAGAAGGAGGCGAATAATTTTGAGGAGCAAATTCAGAGGAGCCTTTTTTCTGACTTTCTGCTCAGCTTCCCAGCCCATAATTTTATTTTATTGTTGTAAATCTTATATTTATATATATATATATATATATATATATATATATATATATATATATATATATATATATTTAAATTTAGCTTAAACTCTTTTTTCATGAAATGTTTATATAAAATGCTTATATAAAATGTTTAGTTTACTAACTTTTTCGCTGGGCTGTATTATGTGAAAGATCAACGCACTCGTTTCCATTGCAACCCAATACAATTTTCATTAATAAGTAGATTTATAATTGTGGAAAAAGATAAAATTAGAATATGTGTCGGTAGAGGAAATTCAATATGCTTCAGCGAAGCATTCGGTCGGTTAAGCAGACTTCATGCAGTACGCTACACACACATATTTGAGAATGTATGATATTACATGGGTATACAAATAAATTACCATAAGTGTGACCTTTTTACAACTATTTCCGGTGTTTCCTCTTTTCTTTCTCAAGTAAATGATGGAATTGTGCGATAACCTCAGAAAAGGACACGACTAATTTTAAATAATTCTCAATCATTGTACTCGTATTGCTCAACACAGGTGGTTCTAATTGGTGGTTATTGGGACGAAATGAGAATTTCAGTATTTATGAGTAAACATGAAGAAAGCTTCAATTCAAATTTGTCTATATAACATTAAAAATGTATCTGGTAGTTTCCTTATATGCTGATGTTGCTATATCCTTCTCTCCAACGCTATAAGTCGTGGGTGATGTTGTCTCTTTCTATCATAATGCTATAACTCAACTTAAAATTAGTCTTCTTTTGAGTTAATGGACAAGCTTCTTTTACTGTCGAGAACATTCTGTCAAGTAGAGTACACCTATAAAAAGGCCACGTAGAGCAAGTCAGTTGCGTATTGGCAGCAGCAGTGATAAGAATTGTTAAACTAGTTAAACTATTAAACTGTGTCAAATATTTCTTAAGTGATTAACTTAAACTATTTTAAATAAAATAATCAATAAAATAATACTTTAGAAAATCCAGTGATTGAGTAAAGAAATTAATTTTCGTAACAATATTAAACGAGTAAATATGAGAGCGACAGTGGAAAAATGAGTACAACAAACACTCCAAATATTGTTCGAATGGACTAAAATTATTACACTTGTGATTATAATTCAGCGACATCATTTTTACCCTTGGAACTTTGCTCTGGGAGGGTCTAAAGCTGTGGTGTTGGAACAAAAACTTGCTCGGGATTGAAATGCTTGCTTATGAGAATAATCTGTATAATCAGTATATTAATCATAATCAGTTGAGTAGTTTCATATCTTATAGATGACAAACTTAAAGACAGCCGAAGAGAGTTTCTGTTGATATTGTGACGTCAGAAGTATCCAGGTAAACGGGCAATATTATTACGTAGTATATTTCAGCCAAAGATTTGTGCTTAACAGTGCTTCTACTCCCCTACAAAATGGTTTACCACTCGATTCACGTGGCTTACCACACGATACTCCCCTACAAAATGTTTCATGGTACACTCACGTGTCTTACATAGTTCCCACTTGAATTTCCCGATATAAACCCCACCACAAATATAATGTGTGTTTGTCAGCAGTGCTTGAAATTGAAACGCATTCATGTACATATCGAGTACTCGTATACTCGTCTACATACTTGCACCCAGGCCTCGAAGTAGAGCAAACCCAGTCAGTAGAACAAGAGCAAATTTACTGCTGCCACTGCTGGAATTCCCAGACAATTGGCAACGTTTGAAACTGCACCGAGTAGAACAGAATGTGTTTCTACTCGAGACCTTTTTATGAAGTGTTCACCAAACTGGAACGGAAACGGAGCGTCACTTAAGAGCGAAAACAAAATGAACAAACGAAATAAACTAAAATTCAAAGAGTTAACTGGCATTTAAGCAAATTTGCATTCTTCGCTGTTTTTATTGTTTTTTTTTTTGTTTTGGTTTTATTGTTATTTCTTTTAAATTTTTGCAAAGGAATTTCATTTCGAATCGAACACAATTTAACTAGTTTTAACGTGCGTTCTTTTGTTTTAGACGCAATCACTAAACTCGCCTTCAATGACAAACATTTTGCATTGATTTCAGATGAGGTCAGCAAGCGATTTCCTCTATTTGAGGGGTTTCAAAAATTGAGCCAATCATTTTTTCAATTTTGGAAAATATTCCAAAAAATTAGTTTGTGTTGCGTGACCCATTCAGTGTTTGTATCCACTCTGGTTCACTCCCTTGACACCTATAGTGAGACCCAACCACACTGTTAGACCCAAGCGAATTATCTACAATGTGTTGCCACCTCAACCCACAGGCCCAACCTTCGTTGTCATTAGCAGCCTGAAAGTGTGCACAGTTCGTAAAATTGCATTAACACTGCCGCACAGTTTAGCCCCCAACCTGTCTCTCTGCCTAAGTCTCTGCCTGCCTGACTGCGTCCCTGCCCGCCTGGCTGCCTCCCTGCTCGCCCTACTGCCTCCCTGCCCGCCCGGCTCCCTCCTTCACTGCCTGTCTGTCTATTTATTTGCCAGTCACATGTGCCTCAGCGCTGCAGCCACACTTCATAATGGAATTATGCAAGTTAAACGGGCGTTTAACCCGTTGGCAGCCATTATGTTCAAAGACTTTGTTTGCAGCTGAAATCAATTTCAAGGATGCATTACATGGCAGGCTCTGTAATTGGCGTTGCTGTGAAAATGCCGCTAATTATACACGGGCTGGGCTGCATGTGATAAAACGGAAAATTAGTTGCAAGTTCACGTTTCTAGTGAAGGGGAGCAGAGTGAGCACTCAGGCCCGCGTTGCTTTGTTGTAGATAGCAAAAAGTTTGCATGTTCAGTGCACAAACGCGACGGCAAAAAAAACCCATCCAACAATATGGAACAGTTCAACTTTGCAGCGCCAAGTGCACAATTGGAGCATCCTTGAATTGCAAGAACGAACTGTTCTTCGTGTAACGAGGCAAAGCTTTAGAAATGCAGAGCATTGTATTAAAAATGCAACAAGCAGCACGCGGACAGAAGTTTTCTAACGCACTGCAGATGAAACATGTCTGCCAGCACGGAAGAAAAATGATGGGGATACTGTGAAAGTTACACTGAAAGAAACCAAAAGTAGGAACAGAAATATATTTAAATTTGAGATAGAAACAATCTACAGCGTAGGACATGTGCCCAGGCTAAAAGAAATCAGAAGGAATTCGGAATATATTATTGGACAAAGGATGACGGATAAACTGAACATAACAATGAACCTGAATATAACAAAAAGCTTTGTCTAATTTGCAAACAGTTGTTGGGTCCATATTTCCCTTTATCCTGTACTCAACGTTCGTATGATTCCTCCAAACATGCGTACATGCAACTCAGGAGTGTGGGGTGTAATATAGGGGATTTGATAGTGTCTACTCATGTATACTGTTTGTTCATTTTGGCCGTGCCTTTGACATTTCTCCAGCTGCTAATCAGTTTTTCTTATTATGATGTTATGCGACTAAAAATAAGATGAGACCAAAATTCTACGCATACGAGTATTTGTGAGATTATCGATTTTTATCGATTTTTAGATGGAGCCACTCTTTCCACCCCTTCGCAACCACTCCAACACAGTTTAAGACGAGTTTGTATGCCGCGAAGGGGAGTGTGAATACTAAATTAACATTTCTATATAATAAGTATGCAAGGACTTGTGGAAAGAAAACTCAATGTGGGCAAGTTTGTAATATGGTAGCAAATGTCCCAAAATTGAAGAAATCAAGTTTTGTCTGTTAATGCATCAAGGCCATTAAAACCCTACAGAACTGCTCTTAAGGAGGATATGGAACTGTTTTTGTTACTATCTTTCAGCTATACTTAGCTATTATTATAAAGGGACGATCTTGCACTCAGACATTAGAGATCTATTGTGCCCCGTTAATTAGTTTATACAAACGTCCTTGCTACTTAAATACATTAGTATCAGGAACAATTGAAAACTTTGATGATTTAATGGATTGTGCTGAATTATGCTCTCTCCATGCATATAGTAAATACTTTTACGTAAGATAGTTATAGTTAATGTTCGATAACTGGATTGTGCCGAATAATTCAAAGCATTTGTTGATCCATGTGATCACAACTGTTCGATCCACTATACCCATTGGTTTGGTACCCATATTTTTCAGTAATACCATAGCATTTCCTTCGTTTGGTGATGTCAAAGCATCCCAGTTTAAGTGATCAGGTCATTTTCGACCTAGATGTTCCTTTTGTACCTAGAAGTGCCTTGGCTAAAGAAAGGAAGTAGCCGAAACTCATGCTCTTCCATCATCTTTTCCGCTTTGTGAATGAAATTGAGAATGTCCATTTATTACTTATTTTCTTCCGGATCCAGCTGGTAGTTTAATTAGTTACACTTTATAACTTTGACACTGTAATCGTTGCTGCTTCCAAGTCACAACTGCTCTCTTTAAGTATACGACTCTTGTTCTAATGATTCCAATGATTTCACAATTGCATACACTTTTGTCATGCAACTTCTTTCTATTCATTGGACCTGTTTTCGAGGTCATTCTCATACTTTCCAGAAGGAAGTCCATTAGTGCTATAGGTAAAGCATCACTTGTGACTTGTTGTATATAACTTGATCTTTATAATTTGTTGCTTATGTCCTGCTTTATATGACGTGTTGTTTATGACTCGCTGTTTTTAACTTTTTCTTTATGGCTTTTCACTCATAACTTTTCTTTAAGCATTTACCAATAATGAGACCTTATTTATGAGATGTCATATTTATACCTTAACACTAATGACCTCCCATTCTTTGAATCCAATTCTTTCTTATTCATGTTTAGTTATCAGTGACAAAACTTCTATTTCCTCAAAACAATTTCATTCTAATTTATCACTTAATTCAAACTCAAATACTCCTACTGTCGAAGAGTGTCGTCTGACAGCAAACATTTTAATTGAACACTTGAATAGACAAAATAAGCAGAGAATAAAGAATGTTTTTTATGGTCTCAGGCAACTACTCGTACACTGCCAACTGGAGTCTCTCTACCATGATTTCATTGCCTCACTTTCAGTTTGTTGACATTTTTTCTGCATGCCGAGCTAGCCATGACACTCCTAGACAAATGTTGTCAACACTGCAGAATACCACATTCTATTTATAGACAACAGAGCAGCTTCACCTTTTGTACGATAGTCAGTTGCGTAACTGAACTGTCAGAGCCAACAACAGAACGTGCTTTAATTGGTGTTTCGCATTGTTTAATTGGCCGTGCATGTCACACCAACAAAACTGCTCGGCCAGTAAACAAAGGCACGGATCACGGGTTCTGCTGACAATTTAGCCCGAACAACGGAGATGAAACAGGTAAACACGAATGGCGTTAGCAATCGTTGCTATTGACTGGAGCTGTGGGCCAAGTTTGAGGCAAAACTTAAAAATAATCGAACAAAAATGTGATTGGAAGAGTTCCAAATAAAATTTAATAAAATTTCGACTTTGGCGCGTGTGTTCAGCTCAAATTTCTCACTGAGAATCCAGCATATACTCGTACGTAGAGTCATGGATCTGGATCTCAATGAAGTGTTGATGTATGAATGAACCAGATGACTCATCGAACGGCCAATGCATCCATTCACGGATTTGGTAACGCAACGATTTCCATATGCGAGGCCGTAACACTTTTCAATTTGTGTTTGAGTATAAATAAAACGTAAGGAAAATTGAGTTCCCAATAAATCCGAATAATTCCATTCGCTGCTAATTGGCAAAAGTTCAAAAGAGTTGTTTTCCTTTGCTTATTTATGTTTTTATTTATTTATTCATTTTTTGTGGAATGATTTATAAACATGATTTGCCAGTTGAAATTTGGCATGTGTCAAGCAGCAAAAAACAAACTTAATTGAGTCTCGAGAAGCGAGTGTTAAAGAGTGTTATTCAATGTGAAGAATTGCACCACACTGGCGCACTAGAAGGAAAATATTAGTAATAATATTGATTGAGAGAAACAGGGAATGCTACAAAGAAATAGAGAATGGAGAAAACAAGAACTGTTTGGCTGAGATTGGTGGTAACTATTGGATTATTCCAAGTCGTCGAAGTGGAGCAACACCAGCAAAACCCCTGGGGTAATCTCCCTTCAGACACCAGTAATTTGGAGCTATACATGGTATGGTTGTCTTTGATTGTTGCTTCCATTTTGCTTTGAGGTATTGTTGATCAAGGGAAAACTTCAATGGGTTGAGGCATTTCAGACACTATAACTTGAGCAGATTCAACAACATAATCAACAGAGGGCCTGAAACTTTAATGAGTTTAGGTAGTTCAGACACTATAACTTCAACTAATTCAAACAACATAATCTACAGAGGGCCCAAAACTTCCATGGATTTAGATAGTTCAGACAAAATATCTTGAACATGTTCAACACCATAGGCAGAAATTGGCCTATAAGTACTTTTTGAGCATCTTTGTTAGGTTTTTGTATCATGACAACCTCATCAACAATCAACCGGCTGGGCCCTTATCTCAATTTCTTAGAGTTGACCATTCTTAGGCTAAGCTTCACATAAGTCAGAGACACTAGGGCAACTGTGTTGCTACCTCCGCTGGTGTCAATTCCCGTGATTTCGTTCTACAAAAGTAGACCTATAACTTCTTGATGAGCATCTTTGTCAGGTTTTTATATCATGACAAACTCATCAACAAAATCTACTTTTATAGAGGGGTTCATTATTTGTTTAAGCTTCCAATATGTCAAAGATACTGTGACTACCTCTGCTAGTATCGATTTTCAAACAGCCGTTCTAATCACACATTTTAAGTCTGTGATTTCCTTTTGCAAAGTTGACCTATAACTTCTTAGTGAGCATCTTTGATTGGTTGTTTGTATCATGAGAAACTCATCAACAGTCAACTGGCTGGGCCTACAGCCCACTTTCAAGGAAGGGTTTATTATTTGTTTAAGCTTTTATTAAGCCAGAGATACTGTGTTACTACCTCCACTGTGATCGATTCTCAAACAGCTGTTCTAATCACAAATTTTAAGCCGGTGATATCCTTCTGCATTATTTTCTGCATATAAAGAAATGGAACTCAGTGCTTTCTAACAGTTCGGAGTAGAGGAAGGAATATTGTGTTTCTTCTGGATTGACTTGATGATAATAGTTTCCTGCCTGTCATTTCATGTTGATGGTATACTACTATATTTAAGTGGACTCTATATAGATGGACTATATATAGATGAACTATATTTAAAAGGACTATGTTTAAATGGACTATATTTAAATGGATTATACTCGTATTTAAATGGACTATATTTAAATGGACTTTCCTAATATTTTATAAATTTTCACCCTAATTTACTTTAATTAATTATAAAATGAATTTCTCCGAAGAACGACCTTGAAAGAATAAATTTCGAGATTTTATTTTCTGCCTGCCAGCATTCTATTTCTATTCCAGATTTTATGACCCTGCCAGTTTTTTATATATGCGCGTCCATAAAGCGAGAACCAAATCAAATTCCTAATATCGAAAATGTTTTTTATAAAGCATCCTCTGCTCCGCTGGCCAGTTGCCAGTATTTCATCTGGAGACTTTGACATAACAAGCGTGCCCCGCCAACATAATCCATTCAATTGCCTTGTTCACTCAGAAAGAGCTGCGAGCCCACACAAAATTGATTCGATAAATTGCATAATTGTTGCGAATCATTTCTCGCCAAAATGCTCGCTTGACCCATTTGCAGCAATTCCTCCCGAAATGAGTGCGTGAGTTTCTGAGTTTTGGAAATACACGCGCAAATATTCCGTGATGTAAACAAAGCCGTTTGTTTATTGTTTGATTTCCCCCAATTTGCCGTCGGCAGTCGTTGTTTGTTTATTGACTGAGGCAGAAATTTTGAGATATGCGAACGAAGAAAAAAGTAGGGAAACATTTAGAACTGTTGCTTGGTCTAAAGTGATGGAATTTCGGCGGTATACTTGCAGGGAAATGTTAGTAGTGAAATGAAATAAAATTTTTATAGCCACTGATGTTGCGGTTTTCACAGACCCATGTGGCGTCTCCTTCCTCCATGTGTGTGTCTTTTCCTAGAACTATAACTTTAGACTCCACAACACTGTTGATGAGTTGGCAGTGTACCATGGACATAAAATTCCTCCGCTGTAAGTTGTGTTCTTCCCATTAAAACCAAAGTACAACATGCCTAGAAAGACATTTCTGCAGTGGGGGAAATCTTTTTTATTGAACTTTTGTCTACTTTATTTTGGACGGCTGTATACGACTCTTCTGTTTACTATACTTTGCTTCTATTTGCTGTGAGCTGCAGATATGCCACAATGTGTGTGCTCCCAAATAAATTCAATTCACATTTGTTTGCCTCATGCAAACCTTGACATCTTTACACAGCGATGCTCCTCAACTCTTCTATACTATGCTGCTTCTCTTCAATTGCCTGTCAATCTAATACTATAGAATTGGTCCATTCATTCTTAGCTTATGCGAGTGCACGGGCGTCTTCCAAAATTATAAAACAGTCAAAGAAATAAAAATTAATGATCTTTTTAAATCAAAAGGCGCGCCAATTATGCTACTACACAGCCGTCAATCTAGGCGAGGAGATGCCACCTTTTTGGAAAGATGGAAATCAAATATTTGTGCTGTCAAAACTGGAATCTGGCACATTGTTTAACACACAACACACATTTTCTCTAGGTAGGTAGGGTAGGTTAGGCAGCCACTTCACCAAGAACACAGTGATGCCACTTAGACCACCAGTTGGGTCCATTTTCAGCCGCGGATGCGAGACGTGACTACGCTTCCCCCTCCAGACTGAACCAACCTGAGCCTTTCATAAAGTGAAGAAGGTTGCTAACACCTGACTGGTATAGATTATCTATAATTATTAAGAAGTGGGATCCTAGATTAAATTGTCTCTAAGATTCGTTCTTATTCCCTTATGTAGCCTAATCATAGAATCTGTGAATATAACCCGTTATCTGGTTACGGTCTAAGACTCGATTACCATATAAAAATGCTCTTCTACAGACACCTGTGTTATAGTATAGCATTATTCCAAGGCTGAGGTGACATAGTCAGTCATTCCAGAGATGGTATTGTTTTCTGTGTTGTTGTGTTGTCCAACATATAATTTAAATCCTCTTAAGAGGATACATTGATAGGAGAGACTGGAGAAAGCTGACTTTATCAATAAAAGAGTGTCATTCCGGACAAGTGTAGATATATTCTGACTAAATTATAACTTTAGAATACTCTTAAGAGGGCATAGAAGCAAGCTTGTCTTATGAATAAAGGAGTCTCATTCCGGTCCTGTATAATTTATATATATAATTTAATTAAGCTCTTAAGAGTGCATAGAAGAGACATGAAGAAAGCATGTGTTATGAATAAAGGAGTGTTATTCCGAGTCTGTGCAGTTCCAAGGGTTTTTGTCAGTATTACCACGAGTAAGCAACCAGAGGTCTCAAAACACACAACTTGCTGCCAATTGACCGGCATGACTATGGATATACCATTTTTATAGAAATAGTCCTGAAATGACATGATTATTTGAACCCCTGGACGGCACTTAGTATCATCAACCAATCTATTGAAACGCAATGTAGTCCTCGAAATTTTCGAAACAAAAATTTGCTATTCTGTAACGATCTCATTTTTTGTCCCGCCAAATCACGTTGTTGTCAGCTTTTTTTGAATTTTTCCAGATATAATGATAAGTCTTGAATAGCTTGAAGATTGTCCTCATTACAGCGCTGTCCAAAGGAGATAAACTTTCCTGGGTGACTACTTTCTGGACTCTCTGGGTAACATTCCAAATAAGAAACTAAGGTCCATCAACTACTTCATAAAAAGCTCCAAATGGCTGGACTTCTGAGAGGGAATGGGACCTGTACCTCATGCGATATCACAAGGGGTCAATCATGCACTATGTGTGGCTCTCTGCCGACCGATCAACCTCCCTTTCTCACTACAAATACGGGAGTTATGAAACATGGAGAGACTTTACCTTAAGTGGGAAATTAGTTTAATCATTAAACAAAGCAAAGGCTCTAGAAACATGACTAAAGGAACACTGAGTTTAGACATGAAATTCTACAATTTGTGAAGGATGTTCCGGCATCCTTGTGTGGTGATTTGCCAAACTTTACTAAATATAAATGTCACTGGGAATTGGCAAAAATACTGCCAGTGAAAATTGTATTCCTATTAATAAGGAATATAAAAAAAAAAACTCTCTTGAATGTGAAGGTAAATAGTCTCTTTGAAAGAATGCACTAGATTCCCTTGTAGTTGGGCATGGTGTAATGGGATTGTAGGTTCGAATCAACCCAGCACAGAGTCTCCAGTTCATGTTTCATTGATGATGGTATGAGGTAGAATAATAATAGTAACAATAAAAGTACCAGTAATAAGTGTCTTTCTATGCATTATTTTCCTCCAGATGACAAGTCCAGAATGATATAAAAAGCAATATATAAAAGTATTCAGTTCAGCAAAGTTCACGAATCCAAAATATGAAACCATAGTATAGACCTTCTAGCATAACTTTCAGTCAATAAGACAAAATCAGGCTCAGCTGATGTGGACGGTGTAATTTTACATTGAACACATTGTACTCAATAATAGACCATAGTATAGTTATAATAATATACTATTATATTACTAGACTATAATATTTTGTGACTATAATATATTTAGACTATAATCAAGTAGACTAGTCAAGTACATTATAATCCATGCCCATCTGCTCTACTAACTCTACTACATTCTCCCTAATCATCGTGTTCCAATACTCTGCAGAAGCTCTAATTTTATCCACAATATTCACCAGATAGTCTTATGTATCCCAACAGCTACAAGAAGTACCGGTCACTAAGCTATAAAATATTACCATAACTTGATTGACAGTTGTGTTCAGAATATCACAAAGAACGCCACATATCATCTCACTGACATAGAACACAAAGTCCGGTTACTCCGTTCCCAAGCCTCGCATAATTGTGTATATAATTACCAGAAATGTATGCCAACGTGATGATAAACAATCATCCATCAAGCTGCATGGCTGCACCGAGACCGCCCACTTCCCAAAGAAAGGGAAAAAGCGGAAAATATAAATTACAGTATCACAAATTTCCAGAGCGCATTTCCTGCATTTAACGCATTGCATTCACATTTCGCCCATTCAAAATTCATAAATATTTATGATATGCTCGCGCTTCCCCCTGAGCAGCACAGCACAACTTTGGCACTTGGCTGGAAAAATCTTTGCGCCCTCTCTGAAACCCGAAAAGACTGCGTCGGAGATAGAAGATTTTAGTTGAATTGACACACACAGAAAAGTATGTAAATGTAGGCAAATTTCCACTTTTGACATTATGACGGAGTTACATGGAGAAACTGGAACAATTCGATTCACGGATATTATAGAAATATATCTCTTTTCATGTCCATCCAGTCTCTGGAGTTAGCAATGACGAAGAAGCAGAGGGAAGAAATTCCCCGAAGACCCGAATTGTTGGTGCCAGGTGTGACATCAGCTTAAGCAGCTCTGCTGTCAGTGCGGCTTCCGAGGCGGTTGTAAGTGTCCAGAGAGATGTGCATGTAGCTGCCAGCTCTGCTGCACTTGAGGCATGCCATCATAATGATTCCTTACTTCAGCTGCAGTTTCAGTTGCAGCCACGTCGCTTTTTTGTCTGCTGTCACTGTGCAGTGCAGCGTTTTTGTTGGCAGTATGTTGTGCTGCATGCTACTCGTGCATGCTTCATGCCACTCGTATCTGCTTCATGCTGGTTACCCTAGCGCTCATTTTTCCAATGAATGCATTTTCCGTGCGCTCCAGTGCCGCAGCAATTCAGTCCATGTTCTGCGAGTATGAAAACCGTAATTTAGTGGCACGTATTGTTATTGTTATTATTTTTATTATTTCTGTGGCTGTTGTTGTGATTGTTGCTGGATGTTTGTTCTTAGTTGGGTTGTTGTTCCCGATTTCGTTGATGTTTGTTGTTGTTGTTTGTGGCGGTGGTGGTGTTGGTGTTGCTGCTGTGAATACACCAGACACTGCCGCTGCGCTATAACAATTAACACAGTGCAACCGTGTATGAAACATTTTATTGCCAGACATTTTTCTACAACGGATGTGCGGAAATTTGGTGTGCCCCCCCACCGACCACCTGTAGATTAATTGTGTTTCTTTGTAGTTATTTTTGGCCGTGTTTTTGTTTTCGTTCTCCATTTAAATTTAATTTGATTAAATAGGAAAGCAAACATTCTGAAGTGTGCGGGTACCAATAAAGCATTGGGACTCTTTGGAAATTTAGGCACGGAGCACAGCACTGAAAAGGCGAATGCCAAAAAAACGGAAACTTAAACAGAATTAGAATAAGTTTCAGAGAGAGAGAGAGAGACGTTGAACCTGATCACACTGCACTGGTCAGACGGAACGAAGGTAATTTTCGTAGAGACAATGCGGGAGTTACACTAAAAATGAGGGAGTTACAAAAAAATGAGGGAGTTACACCAAAAATGAGGGAGTTGCACTAAAAATATTTCATTCGCCGAAAAATCTGTGAGTGAGAGTAAGTAAAAAGAAGGTTAGTATGGACTGTGAATGAAACTAAACAGGCTAGGCAAAGATAACAACGTCACCCTTGGCTGGGTCCCGAACACGTAGGGATCCAAGGTAACGAGCAGGAACACGAAAATTTGCCAAGAAGGAGCTTCCACAAAAATAATAGGACCAGCACCTTTTTGTGGGATAGGAAGAGGAGTATGAGGAAACGTACTTGGAGAATATGAGAACTGTGTAAGAGAGAAACTCTATTCAAGCAACGTAGGCTTAAGGCAATCTAATTATCTCTTGTTAGGCAAAACATTTGGGTTTTGCATTGAACTCTCCAAGAATAGACTTAGAATTTTAACCGGGCTTCTGAGTGGACAGTGTTGGCTCAAAGAACATTTGAACAAGTTAGCAACTCCCATGTGCCGAGGGCACTAAACATGGGACTTATCCACTTTGAGGAGGATACTGAATCACCAGAGCACATAATTGGGATTTGTGGGATCCCATGTGCAGCGGGCACTCAGCATGGGACTTACCCACTTTGAGGAGGTTACTGAATCACCAGAGCACATAATTGGGATTTGTGGGCCGTTGATACACAAAATTAGAAAGCCAGACTTCTTAAATTGAATGGGACCTGTGTCTCATGTGGTATCACAAAGGGTCAATAATTAACTAAGTGTACTAGTTTGGCGACGGCGCAACCTACCACTCTCGCAAGCACATAGGTTCTTTCCAAGTACTAGTTACCTCAATAGCACGACTTGAATCAGCCGACATCCACAAATGGTTAATTGCCTCGGGGCTTTAGATGAATATCCTATTAGCAGAGGGTAGGTAGATAGATAGGAGTGGCAGCTTAGTTTACCAAAATCACACTTGAGCACACCTAATGGCCAGTTCTGATACCACGGTGTGGCCCCGTTAAAGCACTGACTAAAATTTTCATACTTAAAGATGGTGATAGTCAGCGCAAGGACAGCTCCTAAGCAGAGGGTAGTTCCAAATACTCTCCATAATAGAGTATTTGGGTAGTACAATACATATTTTTAGTTGCAGTACCTCCACACCTCCTTATACGTTACATTACGCAAGTAAAGAGAAAAGAGTGACTTATTTGGTTCGAGAATATTTTAGAGAAAGCACAATTGACTCATTGGAACAACAGAAGAGCCTGTCCTGATGTCACTTTAACAAAAACGCAAAACACTGGTGCCATATTCCTCAGAATAAAATGATTGAGAACCTCAACCAGAGATGGGTGACCAGAGAATGAACCTAACTCACTTCTCAGCAACCACGACTGAATGAATAATACACTAAAATCGGTTTCACTGCAGCTGAACGAGTATTTTCTCCTTTCCTTTGGTAGATTGAATCTTATGTTTTCCTACTCAGTATGAAATTTAATAGCAATAAAGCTACAATTGCGCCACTGTGCCTTTATTTAGATGAAGTTTCTTTACAAGTTTCAAAATGTTTAATTAGCAAACTGGACACAAAGGTTGACGTCAGCCCACAACAGAGCGTTTACAATACTGGCGCTTTGTTCAGCTCCACAAATTGACACCTTTGAACTTTTTGGCAGATGACTGACTGGTTTGTCTAGTGGCTATTTTTAATGTTTCCCTTTTTAGTTGTACTCTTAAAACACTGAATTAGAATCATTTATTTTGCACACAACAAATTTTTCATTGTCGAGCATTTTATACAAAACTTATAAAAGAGGGTGTGGTGCAGAATTTTGTGAAGGCACTAAACCCAAATTAAAGTCAATTCCGGTGTTGTGTTTAGATTGTTGGGTAACAGAGAGACTTTGGTTAGTTTCATACATGAAATGGTCTTGAACTGAAGTATTTCTCAACCGCTTTTAAACTACTCTAAACTAATTTGAGATTTTCATAAAGAATCACATTCAATTTTGTTCAATCGACACTCTCATCAACCGATTAAAGTCTTCTTTACTGAGCATAATTCTTATTATTGGAATGAAATGTAAGCCAAGCCTCAGGAACATGGTGCTGTGGGGCCACTCTGAGATCTCGGCATTGGTGTGTTTGAAGAAGTAAATGAGATTGTCAGTGACACGCCATATGAGTTCTTGGAGAAGTGAATGGGCGACCCTCTGAGTGTGAGTCTAGCAGGCTTCCCGTTAGACTACAGAGGGTGGATACCTGGCAGATATAGTTCATTGTGATATAATGTGATATAATATATAATAAACAAATTAATAAATAAATAAATAATAATAAACATATTTATTAAATGTAATTATGAGAGGTATCTTCTATCTATTGGATACATGAGGTCTCAGGTATCTAAACTACTTAATGGTCTCCCCTTCCTTTTTTATTCTTTCTCTTAGTGCTGGCGATCTTCTTCGCTTATAGTCATCCCCAAACACTTCATCAATTATTGTACAAACTATGTTCAATTTAAACTAAATTTATTTATGTCATCCGCGGGATTCCCGCTACCCATGTGACTAAAAACGCTCGCACAGCTCTGCTGTCAGAAGCATTGATCACATTTTTTGATTGCGGTGTGAATTTTTGGCCTAATCAAAAACCAGTTAAACTGCTGCCGTTGTTGCTGCTTCGGCAGCTGCTGCCACTGTCGCCTGTTATAACCAAATTAGATGCAGTGTTTAATTTTAGCTGCCCCCAGTTTGTTGATGTTGTTAATGTTAATATTATTATTAATATTGAATACAATTTGCATAAATTTGCCAACATTGTTCAGAATTTGTTGCTAATCACCTGTTTGTAGTGAGCCAGCAAATATGACCCCCAGTACCCACCCAGTCACAACTCAACCAGCTGGTTTATGTATTCCCATACGTGGACCCCCTCTTATGTGTGTCCACAGGTCTGTGGGTATATCTGTTAATTAATTTGGTAAATATTGTTATCATCGTTCGACAGATGCTCAGCTAGTGTCGCATGCTGTGCTGGTACTCGATGGAATTTCAGAAATTTGCCTGCACTGAGCACACACTCAAAACAATATCTCAGTTTTAATTATTCTCACCCTGCTACGCCCATGGCCGCCGCAGAGCATAATTTTAGTCTTCCTTTTATAAACCATCCATACTTGTACTTGGTGTGCCAGTGAAATACAAACAGATTTATTAACCAAGGTCCAATTAGCAAGGCAACATTAAAGCTGAGAATGATGATGATGTCGTTTGAACCCGTCACCTCGGTGGTGATTATGGAGCTGATACATGGCAAATCTCTGCTAACAAATTGGGCAACTGTGGAAGGAGATTTAGTGATGCAAAACTTTGGCAACATTTACGAGTATAAGAATGTGTGGGGTTATGTAGGGAAATCTCTAATAAAAAGCAACATAGTAGATGCTTGGAGGATACACTGGGGCCTCGTTGTCAACATATTTTATAATTATTTTCCTCTTTCCTTTTCTTCCACATTTATCATAAAAATGTTCCTCTTTCTTCTCTACAATTTGAGTATGAAAGCAAAGTTTATTAATCGGCCTGGTCGGGTTTAAACACGAATATGTTTCAATGACGGTTTAGGGACTTGTTCAGGGAGTTAATTCTGCCACTGCTATTTGTGTTAACTTTAGATCCAGGGGGTAATTAGCCCACTGCTCCATTTGTTATGTTTCAGTGGTGTTTCCAAGGGGTAATTAGCCCACTGTTTCTTGGTTGTACTAATTTAGACACATATTTGTATACTCAAATATAATCACAGCAGTTCCATTTCTCATTTGCATTATAGGAAAATATTTTAAAACTTAACTCATCGTTTAATTATATCCCCGTAGTTCATATGCAAGTAGGTGCTCGATTCTCGTACTCGCAGACATGCATTCACCGCTCATCGAGCATTTATTTGCCTACACTTCTGTAGCCTCCATCCCAATCGCTAATTTAATTACCATCACGTTCTTCACTAGCAAAACAAAACACACTCCTACACACACACACACACAAAGCACACACACATACTCATGGAAAACCAACGCAAATCGCTTGTGAATTTCATTACTCGGATGCTAATCTATTTGTGAATGACCTAATTGCTTGTGCCGCCGCTAATTGTGGATCTGTGTGGACTGGCAATGGGCCGCAATTCCTTTAATTGAACGCTCATTGTTAACTTTGAGGGCTTGTCCAAGTTTAATGCTTAATTAATGTGCTCGCTCAGTGATAGTATTTTCGCATTGGCAGGTATTGCATTAAAGCAGATCTTAAAATAGAGATGCTTACTCAGAAGTACTTACCCGGAATCAGCAATTCATAAAGAATGTGTTCTGCAGATTTCCATTAAAGAAGTCGCAATGAACAAATGATTACTTTCTACACAACTTATAGCGGTGGGTTCGAAGCATGCCCCGGGGATGGTCTCAAAAATGCTTCTTTCGAAATATTTTTCTCTTCGAGGGCCTTAGTTGCTAGTACTGATTCTCCGAACCCCTTGCAGATATAATTAATGATGATGGAAGTTATAATAATGATAACTTTTAGCGAATTGTGTTGGTAAGTGATATATTATATGATGTGATATGATTTATGAATAAGAAACAAAGGTACAAGCAAGGATGCAAACAAGTATTGAACTAGATGTATACGAAAGGAAGAAATTCATCTACCAAGTCCACACTATACCAAAGTTGATGTTTATCTCAAGAACGAGATAATATGATGAATGGAATTTAAAATGTTACCGAGTTTTTATTATTATTATTATTATATCTTACACCATAATTAATTATGAGTGCCAAGTGGGAATGAGTACTAGCTACAGAGGCCAGGATTTGAACCTGCGACCCTCGGTGTGTGAGTCTAGCATGCTTACCAATAGTCCACAGAGGGCGGCTAAGCGAGTTTTTAAACTCGTATGATCAGCATAGGTTTTCATATAAATATGAAGACTTTCCAACCTCTATTTGGTTGTATCTTCAACACCTTCAGAACCAAAAACGACAACTCGAAGAACTGAACAGTTTTTGGCACCGATGTTTTTCAGCGAATATGGTCCTAAGTAATAGTAATAACATTTGATAGCAATGTACATTTGCTCCATACTAGATTCTGTGAAAATTGTGGGCGGTATATAACAGCTACCATGCCCACTATATATACATTTTCATAACTTGAGACTTATACTAAATGTGTGGAAGTAAACCGATATGAAGAAACATAATATCACTTAAAAACTATAAGCAAAAATTCTGTAGAATAGAACAGAGACCACGCCTACTACCCATATTAGCTAGTCAAGAGTTCGAGAGCTAATTTAACATTACCCCATCAGGGCTCCTATTAAGGAAATAAAAATAAAACTAAATAGTAATGTACTCGATACTTAATGGCAGCACGCTTCTACTGCCACTCCGACAATTCAAAACTTTCTTAGCTGAGACCCTACAAAAACTATATAAGCGAAAATTGTATATGATATATGAATATATATATATGCCTTTATAAAACGCTGATTGAAAACTGGGGAGCGGTTGCATGGATTAGTTCGTCATCTGGGATGTCCTTCAGCGTGTCGGTACAAGCCTTTTAAATGGGTTCTACGTCCACAAGACGCTTTCCTTTCATCGGCAAATGCAATTCTACGAAAAGGCAAAAGTCGCACGAAGCCAAATCAGAGTAATACGGGGAGTGATTGAGAGTTAGTCAAAAATCCGTCATAAGTATATATTACAATTATCACGCTCACCTTCTTTTAAAAGTCAGCAATATGAAACATGTTCATTTAAAGAGCAATATTTATTTCTATGGACCCAATAGCGCTATGGTTTAAGTGACACTCCCACTTCAGTTCTAAGGACATACTAAGATAAATTGTTTTATAGTAAAAGGTGCTTCATAGTCAGTGTAACCCAACTGCAGCAGCCAATTCACAACTGAACTGGGTTGATTAATGACTCATAGTCAATTATTGCTTGAAGCATGAAGGAAAAAAAGACATCAACACCACGGCCTATCGTATCCTTTATTCATTATAACACAATCATTTAATACACAAGGAAACGGCCGACAATTTAATCAAATGTTGACATATTCATGGGTGACTATGTAAATAGTATGAATCAGAAGCTTCTGCCATGCCAGGACTAGTTAATCAGTGAACTGTGAGTCTAGAAGGCGCAGCAATGCAAACAACCAATGAATGAAATATTAAAAGCCGATTGTAGTGATTTTATAGATTAAACGCAACTAAAGTTGACGGTCCCAGCTGTACTTCTGTGTACTATATTATGCCTCCTTCATTAACCCGCATTGTACTGGAACCCAAAACAAATAACAATTGTATCCTTGGAGAAATTCGAACAACACCGAAATTCATGAAAGCATTTCAATTGCAAATCGTAATTAGTTTACTTCGGGCAGCACAAAACCTCCGCACTAATAACTAATTACACGATGGTAATTAAAGCGCGCTCTACCGCCAGCGACAAAAAAGCCCCAAACGGAGGGTTTAACTCCCAACAAGCACGCAGTGCATATACTCGTAAATCAGCAGCAGGGCCCACAGGAAGCAAACCGAAAGCTTGATTTATTAATTATAAATAAAAACGCTGCCACTACAAATAATGCAAGCCACCCTTAATTGAAGCGAACGCGCCTCCCTCACATGACGGAGTAGCTAACACGAACTGACAGGATGTGGCCCCACAACGTTTACGCACACACGCATACACACGCGCACCGCAAGCCAAGTTGCCAGCCACACCACAGAACAACTCGAACGCTTGAACTTGACTGCCACGTTGTCACTCGGCTGGGACATGCACTTCAGCAAGGGCTGTGCCAAGCCAGTTGACACAAAGGCAGTGAAACAAAGCAAGGATACGAGCAAGCGGCCCGGCCTAAAAGTATGCAAAAGTGCAGGAAAGTAGCACTAGGAAAGCAGCATAAAGAAAGACAAAACAAACTAGCTACAAACAAGCACACAGGCGTCAATTATTGCCACAGGTGGTTACCACTAGCAACACTTGCGGGGGAGGGGGGGAGTGGGGTTCGGCCGGCCTCAGTTAGGCTTGAGACCGAGTCGGCTGTCTGTATTGTCGGTTGCACGCGGGAATTGTCATTTGGCGATAGTTTCTTTTGTTTACCTTTTGCCTTTCCTATCAATTTAAAATGCACCCTTCTTGATCCTGTTTGGTGGTGGTGGCTGAACTGACGGCCCATTCAAGAGTGCAGCACAAAATTATGAATGGCAACGAGCCCTATAGCCCCCCACCGACCCACCCAGGTATGCCAGCCATTTTTTGTTGTGGCTTGCAACGGACAAAACGTTGTTGTCCCGGCTGTGCGTTAACTCCTGCAGCGAGGACAGTGTGGGTGACTATGTGGCTTGTTCATTTTTTGCTCCTTGGTTTCTTTTCGTAGCTAATCGTGAAACTCATTTGTGCTTTATGCATTTGTTGCGTGCGGTGCGGTAAAAAACTTAATATGCTTTACTGCCCGCACATATGGAAAGTGCTCAGACCGGAGGTGGGTGCAGGACATTGCACTTAGGGGCGGCGAATTGAGCTATAATTATATGTGCCTTAAATTTTAGTTAATTGGGTAATTGCATAGAGCACTCTTCCAAATGGGGGAAGTACAAAATGTTGCCATTTTTGAACTGAATGAAGTTGGCTATTGACAGAGAAATGACGTTGCCTCCTGCTAATTACAGGAATTATGTTTTGATAACTTTTCAAGTTAACGTCAATTGCTGCTACAACTAAACGCCGCACTGTCAACGTTGCCAAAGTAGCAGATAAATTCCATTAAAATAAATGATATTAACAATTAAAAAGTTGCGAACTGAAGTGCAGAGGCAGAGGCAAAGGTAGCACACAACTGCAGCGGAGAACTTTTCGCAGAGTAAAGTTTTCTAAACACAATTTCTTGTCGCTGGCACCAGTGACTCGGCAAACTTTTGCAAGTTGCACTCATATCTTTATTGTCGTGTAGAGTCAAACACTGTTACCGCTGCGGTGGAGATGCAGCAACACCATCATGAACACCAACGCCACCATGAACACCAACACCACAGCCACCAGCAACAACACCACTAACACCTCCAGCACCAACACCGCCGCTACCACAGTCACCTTTCTTTTCCCTACCAGGCAAACACTTTTGCTGTAATTTAATATAAGGTCATGACTACTTGGAGACGCTTTGTCGTTCAACACTGCAGTTTGCGTCGACGAGTACGGCTTCTCTGCTGAACTGACTTTTAAAGGTATTAAAATTAATTGCCGTGGAATATATTCTACACTAATATATTAATCTACACGCTGAACTTAAAGTAAGTGCGAACAACGTACGAGTCACTTGAATCTATACGAGCCTTGAATTTAGAGATGCTGTCTTTATGAACTGTACGACTTTTCGAGCGATTACTGCTGGTATATTTATGTAGCAATGTCTTCGCTCTTCCTTCGGTGTATCTACTGTAGTATACAAGTACGTCTTACTACCGTATATAATGCCATAACAAAACCAACTGAAAATCTAGGAAGTGCACTCAACTTTTTCTTGAGAACTCCCAAGCGAGTGTAGAAGGAACTCTCTTTCCTCAAAGGACCACAAGGAATGTAGTACCACACTTTAGAGGACTGTGAATTTTAATTTTAAAGTGATCTCCAAATAAGAACTGATAAAAAAATATGAAACTTTTCAGTACATGATTATAAGTGAGTAAGCCCATGTATCCCTATACATAATGCTTTTCCTTCTTTCACCGTTTCTAAGTATCTCTGACTGTGTGGGAATCATATTGGTCAGTCTCTAACAATTTATTCTCACTAAAGTAGAGAGTCACCTCCCTCGTCACCGTTTAACATAAATTCATAAAATCAGAGTATTTCATAGTCATAGTCGACATCTTTCACTGTGACTGGAAACACTCAGGAAGACAGTATTCATTATCATGGTAACTAACCGACATATTTCACGGTAACTTTAAACACTCAGAAAGCAACAAAGTGGTTTGGATTTTGCAGACAATCCCTTCAATTTGAACCACCAAGTCTTAAACAAAAATATTCTCTAATGTTCATGAAGGATTTTCCATCTTTTGACAACACAGATAATAGAACATTTTCCCAGTAAATATGACAAAAGTTCTCATATAAAAATGTTTGTGATTTGTACTGAGATGTGTCTAAAGGAGGTATTTATTATTTGTACTTAGCGAGTATGTTTGCAACAAAACAGTTTCTATCGTCAATCTCAATGATGATGATCTCCTCTGCCTCTTCAAGTGTTCTTTAAAAATAAATACTCTTATGCCAGCGTCTCAAGAGATGCACTGCAACTGCTCATTAAGCCAAGCCAAGCAGGGTGCCTAATGCTCCAATGTACAAGTACAGTGCAGGAAAAGTGTGTTGTTCAGACATTCAATACCGTGATGTGATACAATCTTACAGCGGGGGCCTTTTTTAGCGTATATACGAGTACGTGTACAATGTATCAATAATAGGCATGTGATAGGAACTGAAGTGCTGTGCCCCAAGGGGCAATTTTATGTGCCATGCGAAATGTCAAAGGCGAACTTCATGAGGCGAGCAACAGTTGGTATGCCTAAGCTTAGTCTGCTTATATCGATTTGATTAGTTAGAGACGAGGGATGCCGAATTTCTTTCGAGCTTATAAATATACTTGTAAGACAACTAAGGGTCTAAGGAGGAGGTTCGTGGCCATTTCAAAATGTCGTCTGCTTGTTAGAAGCCTCAGGAGCTTATAAATGTACTTGTAAGACAACTAAGGGTCTAAGGAGGAGGTTCGTGGCCATTTCAAAATGTCGTCTGCTTGTTAGAAGCCTCAGGAGCTTATAAATATATTTGTAAGGCAACTAAGGGTCTAAGGAAGAGGTTCGTGGCCAAGCCAAAATTTCTTCTGTTTGTGAGAAACCTCAGGAGCTGATTTCGAAATTCCAAATTTTCTGACGCCTTATTGGCACCTTCATAAAGAATTTTTGTTGACTTTCCTTAGTTGAGCCTCCCTTAAGAATTACTCATAGGCTTCCCATATACGAGGTGTGATAAGAAAATAACCGTTATTGTGTGATCAAAAAATAAAGTATTTTTTATTTTTTATTTATCTTGTCCCCTTCAAAGTAATTCCCCTCAGATATAATACACTTATGCCAGCGTTTTTTCCAATCCTCGAAACACTTCTGAAACGCTTTTTTTGGTATCGCCAACAGCTCCTGTTTCGATTTTTCTTTTATCTCCTCAATCGTAGCAAAACGCTTTCCTTTCATCGGTGTCTTCAGTTTTGGAAAGAGGAAAAAGTCAGCGGGGGCCAAGTCCGGTGAATACGGTGGTAGAGGCATGATAACGGTTTTGTTTTTGGCCAAAAAATTACGCACAAGCATCGATGTGTGAGCTGGTGCGTTATCATGGTGCAAAATCCATGATTGGTTTTTCCACAATTCTGGGCGTTTCTGAAGAATTGCTTCTCGCAAACGGCGCATAACTTCAAGGTAGTATTCCTTGTTGACCGTACGACCTTGTGGCAAGAATTCAAGATGCACCACGCCATTGCAATCAAAGAAAACTGTCAGCAAAACCTTTACGTTCGACCGAACTTGACGTGCTTTTTTCGGTCTTGGCTCATCTGGACGTTTCCATTGGGATGATTGGGCTTTGGTTTCAATGTCATAGTCATACACCCACGATTCGTCACCAGTTATGATCTTTTTGGGGAAATCTGGATCGTCGTTGACGATGTTCAACAGCTCCTGAGCGATGTCCATGCGACGTTGTTTTTCCTCAAAATTTAGAAATTTTGGAACAATCTTCGCTGCCGCACGTTTCATGCCTAAAACATCCGTAAAAATTGCTTGGCATGAGCCGAACGATATGCCAACATCATCAGCAACCTCTCTGATAGTGATTCGACGATTATCCAAAATCATTTTCTTCACTGCGTCAATGTTTTCATCGGTTGTTGACGTGCTCGGGCGACCAGGACGAGCATCGTCATTGACATCTTCTCGGCCTTCCTTAAACCGGTTATACCACAATTGAACTTGTGTTCTGCTCATAGTAGACTCGCCAAAGGCCACAGTCAACATTTCAAATGTCCTTGCGCATTTAATTTCATTTTTTACACAAAACTGAATACAGTTTCTTTGATCCATTTTTTCGAATAGTACAAAATCGAAGAGCACACCAAAACACGACTAACCTTTTTATCTATCAAAAACAAACTAACAATCCAAAATGGTTGGTATTGCCAACATATATAACAGACATGTGTACCAACATAACAGAAAAAAAAATGCGAACATCGAACTTACGTAACTCACGAAAAGATGAAAATAACGGTTATTTTTTGATCACACCTCGTATAAGTGATTTCCTCATGAACCCACGGATTGAAAGCAATGAGTATGGCATTGATTCTTAGAGGCCCTCAATTGCTGCCAATAAGTGATATGAGTATAGAAGGTGATAGGTCATAATATCAACGAATAAAAGGACCCCCAAAGTCTGTGATGATGTTTGTTTAGGTTCACTCAATTACAAGTAGTTCCGAATTTGTTGTGACGCTTCCTGGGGATCACCAACATGGGTATTTCTAGTTAGGCAGATGTAAGGTAAGTTTAAGTGGCTGTCAAAGACACGAACACTCGCCCAGAAGTCACACTTAGCCCATACATAGGCCCATTATTATAATGCAGAGGGAAGGAAAATCATACGAATTTTATAGGGCTTCGTCAGTGCCGCATTCTCCACTTTTCTTCAAATTCACCGTGCTCGTATCTAATGAAGGTCTCTCCATAAATTTCCACCCGGGATACTATTGCCAGTAATTCAATAAATTTTCAAATATGAGCATCGGCATAAGTGCTGCAATTGAATTGTATGCACATATTCAATTGGAGCTCCCCGTGGGCGACTGGGCAATAATATGAAACATTGTCAGTCATTGAAGCAGTCAACTCAAGTGCAAATGTTCAGTTTTACCACGCGATGCTAAATTCAATTGAATTTTAAATAAATTGCAATAAAAAGCAAATAAATTTGCCTTATGACACTTGTTGCCGGCGAGGAGTTTAATTGATTTCAAATGACTGGCGTAAATTAGCAGAGTCCAGCGGAAACTTCAGGTCAGATTGAATTGCATGGCATTCTACTAACATTTTTAGTTTGGTGTAATGCAAAGCGACCGTTCAAGAGTGGGCAGAGAATAGCATTGCCAATCACGTGACGACCACTTTCGATAGTTAGACGAGTACTTGAACAATAGTGACTAACATTGAACAATTCAATGCCACTCCCATTGCAACAACAACAAATTAGATATGAAAAAAATCGTGGATCTAGACAAAAAAATCTACTTTGATGCAGTTAATATTTTCATTGAATTTTTTCTTTTTTGCGTTATTCTCAATTTCTTGGCTTAACTTTTGGATTTGTTCACTGTACGAAAAGCGTCATTGCCATTTCTCGTTGGCCATTTCGAAAGTGTGTCAACAAAACCATAGAAGTGCTGAGAGGCAGGCACTGAGGTGCGAAATTTCCGCCACATGTGGCAAGGTTTAGTTTTTCATTCTGTCGTTTGTGGTCGGTACGAACAGCAACTGAAAAAATCGATTGACTACTGAAACAGAAAATATTTTGAAATTCATTAGAGCCGCACTTTTTTCTTCTTAGATTTTCCTTTGAATTTTTATCGTTATTCCACCTACTTTATGCGATTAAGCATGCCGTACTGCTGCCTATTCGTGGCATTTGCGGCATATTATGTCACTGACTGCTTTGCGCAATATTCACAGTACTCAATTTACATACCCACAGACACAATCCGTGCACACTCGCTCGCACAGCTGAGATATATGGCGTTCAAATATGGCTCAGAAGACATAAGTGAGACGTCACGTAGGGCAGAGAACATGTTGATAGAACTGACATTTTACGCACGTTATTGGCAGGAAATTTTATGTTATCTGCGACGGACGTGACTGCTCAAATGCTGCTCACAGAAATCCAATAAATTATTTGTTGAAGCACAAATTCGTATGCATTGGTAATAACCACCGAAGCCCATTTCAGTAAGTCCAAAATTGGCCTAAATTAAATTCTACAACGGATCGTTAAAGTTGCGAGAATGGACTCTCAGAAATTACAACCACGCAAGTACGCAGCGTGGTTTAACAAAGTTGGCGGATTAACAATTCATTCTTCGATTTGTTTGAAGGAATCACAGAATTTGGTAAGACACACTCAGTTATTTAAAGTCTTCTATTTCTGGCCAGAAAGATTACTGAGTTCTGCAAATGAAAATAAAACGAAGGTTAGGTTAGGTTAATGTGGCTGCCAGTTCAAGGACCAGTTCACTCAGACCACCATGGGTCCATTGTGATACCACCGCGCCACAACGCACCTCCGATTCACTCGTCGAACCATTTTGAAGCCCTAATAAAGCGCAGGATTTGTTTGATCTTCGCGCTAGACACCTCTGCAAGAGAGCTAAAAGCGTATTTGCCTAAAGAGCAAAATAAAACGAAACTGATGAAGTCTCTCGCGGATACCCTGGACTATGCAGATCAGTGTGTAATCGACCACGGACTCAGCGATATGGAAATCAGAGCAGAATATCTCGCGGCTCTAGTACGATTGATAGAGTTGGAATTCAACATGAATACGTTGAAAAGCAGGATAATGCTACATACAACTACGAGTAAGGACCTGACACATATTTTAGCAGAAGAATATGTGGAACTCTTGGAAGAACTTTCTTGCCTAGGAAACAATTACATGAATGAACTGTGAATCGGCAGAAGCAATCTTTTGGAAGCAAAGGCGACTTTTCAAGATGGTACCCGGTAAGAAGAGGTACACTTATCCCCACAAGGAGGAAGATAAGTCTTCTCAAGAAAGTGAGAATCGACTCTTCTCTTTAGAAAGGAAATATAGTGAGCAAGGCTGATACTTCAGATCTTCAGCCAAACCCAGAATTATATTCTGTCCAATTGTCACTGCCACAGAAGATTTCAAGAGATTGACATACCAAGAAACCTTGTTTGAAGAAATAGGACGAATGATGTGAAAAAGGATTAATCACACTCTCAGAAAGTCAGTTATCATAATTATTCTGAAGAAAATCTCTTGAATAAAACTCTGAAGTAACTCAACGTCGGATGAACCCAAATATACATAATCAGAGATACCATAAACCAGGACACCGTAGAAAAAGAAATTATAACGTACAAACTACGAATTACTTAGGTTGCAGTTGTAGACCAAAGGATGAAAGTAAGTAGAGGGCCTTCGATGAATCGAAAGAAAACGAACGGAATAAGATGCTATAGGATTCGAGTGAGTCAGGTGTGGGAAAAGCACTAAACCAAAGCTCTAAGTAGGATATCATTGAATTCAATTAAGTCAGATAAAAACTAAGGAACCTGCGGGGTAAGGAGCTGATTCTAACTGATTACATGGTACCACAAATTTCCATGTAATCAGTTATAATAGACAGCAGTGCAGTTGTAGAGGACAGCAGTGACTCAGGCTGCAACTTAATATGAAATTAAGAAAAAAAGAAAGCATGGTGGACCTATGAAGATTGGTGTGATGACAGTCAAGACCGCAGAAGGAAAGAATGAAACTTCAAATTAAAAGAACATTGGTTATTTTTGAGACTTTATACATTGCAAGGACAGCAGTGCAATTGTGGAGGATAGCAGTGAATCAGGCTGCGACTTAATATGAGTTTAGGTGGTGGGAATCGCAAAAGGAAAAAGAAACAAAGTGGATCTCAAGGGACAATATGAAGATTGGTGTGATGGCAGTGAAGACCGCAGAAAGAAAGATTGAAACATTAAATAACAAGACCGTTGTTTATGTTTGTTCCTTTATATATTGCAGGAACGGCAGTGCAATTGTGGAGGACAGCAATGGCTCAGAATTAATATGAGTATAAGTGGTGGGATCCATATAAGCAAAAGAAAAAATAGTTGGCCTTATGGGGACAATAGGAAAATGGGTGTGATGATATTGAAGAACGAAGAAATAAAGTACCGAATATGAAATTATAAGAATTTTGGTTATTTTTGGTGCTTTATACAGTGCAAGGACAGCAGTGCAATTGTAGGGGAGAGCAATGGCTCAGGCTGCGACTTAATCTGAGTCTAAGTGGTGGGTTGCCCATAAGAAAATGTAAAGGGAATGTATCCCCTGGGACAATATGAAAATTGGTTTGATGACAGGGACGAACGCATAAATAAAGAACAAAACATTAAATTACAAGTACTTTAGTTATTGTTTGTGCTTTATATAGTATCTATATATCTATTATATAATGTATCTATCTATCTATTATAATATATGTATATATCTATTATATAATATTAATCAAGTATTTATTGGATAGTCAGGAAGATAGAACAAGAAGTCATAACAGATTAATTAAAATTCATACAGAAATCTATAATAAAACTTGGAAAATATCAGAAACAAAACAAGGACATAGATCAAACCAAACACTGTTCAAATAAGGATATCTAAGTAGAAGACCAAATATGTCATATTAATGAGAACCCGTAAGTCGGTTATAGAGCCTGGAGCAGCATGTGATAAAAATTTAAACTCATTTCATTCTTTTCGAACTAGGAAAAGTTTGAAAAAGAAATAAAATAGTTGTTATGTACATAAACGTGGCTGATTCCAATTGCCAGCAAGTTTCTTAACCGCACATCAGCTCAGCTAAGCCATCTGAGAGCGCATTACTATACAATCAAATAGTTTTCCGTTTTTATGATTATACTACTTAAAATTCTGTCGGAAAATCGGTAAAGGACTTCGAAGTTTCACACAGCAGCTCAAGCTGACAGGCTCACAAAATGCCTGCACGGACAGTTCAGTGACATTCTAAAAATACGAGCACACAACACGGACACAGAGCCAGAGCTGTCATAAACCCTTTACGAACCGAACCTCACGAACAGAGCGGATGAACCGTATTGAAAGGCATGCCAGGCGTGTGTGCGAGTATGTGCGGCATTTTGGAAGCAGATCAAATCAGCTAATGCCAAAAGTGTAATAAAATGGTGTCGAGAGCTGAGGCCGCAGTCTGGCAGTGATAAAAGTTGAAGGGAATAAAAGCGAATAAGCCCACATAAAAAGTTACAGACCAACAGAAATTTTGTTATGCGGGTTTCTGCCTCACCATTGACGGAGGTGTTAGGCAAATTGTATGCAGAAGGAAAATAAATTACTGCCTTCTCTTAAATTTCTGGCATTTAAGGAAATGAGAGTTGCGCAACAAAGAATCCAACTAAAAGTGGAGCAAATCCTGTATGAAAGTAAAATCCTGTATGAATAAGGAAGATGCTCCATTGTCTTACTACCGCTGTGCGCAGCTTGAACTCACATTTATGCCACAATGCCGAAGAAGAAAATAAAAAGCTTGAGTGCAGAAATGAAGAAATGTGAAATTAGTGCAATGCTTGCTTCCTTCCATAGCATCCATCCAGCGAACAAGTGCAATCACTTGCGGGCGACGCACATAAAGCACTCACTGTGGGCGCATTGTAATTAAATCTGTCAGGCACAACCGGCACAAGCCACTGCAATCCTCCGGGATGGTGCTAGGCAGCAGCAGAATGTTCCTGTTGAAATGCTGTACAAGGATGTACGAGTAATTTTTTAAATGCATTTCATTTATATTACTCCTCCCTCCCTCCTAGGACGGTGAATGACATTCTCTCTTCTGAAATGGCAGCCTATGGGGATGGCAGCCAGCTATTAATCTAAAATGAGCAGCATGTCTCAAATATGTGTGCTAAATGGAATTGCCTGGGAGTTTCGGAGGAGCAGCCGTTGACCGAGTTAGTTTGTCGGCAGCAGATTCGCACAGACTGACTCAGTTGCGGTACTTAAAGAGTCGTCATCGACGGCTTTAAAATTATTTTAGAGTAGCAGTTGGGGCTCGCGGTATAGGAACTAATTTTATGCTGGTAGAATACCAGAATCCAGGAGGGTGGTGTTTTAAAAAAAACTGATTTCAGGGGAGATTTTCCTGTAATTATGGTGTGTAATGAAGAGCTGTAATGAGGACATATAATGAGGATATCTCTGAGAATGATGAAGTCATTGAACCGCATACAACTAGAAAAACATCGCATCTTGGTGACACTTTAGAGCAATAGAACTGGATAACTTTTGACCCTACAATGTGGAGAAGAGAAAGGTTCGGTTAATATATGTACAACCTTAGAAGAAGACGTTCCTTAAAAGCCTCAAATACCACTCTCAAATCAGACTCAGTATAATCAATGGGTGTGGCACTTCTCATATAAGAAAAATAGTTCATACTTCGTTCAATGAGAATCACATAAGAAAAGGGAGGAAATTGGTTCCTAAGGTGTCAGTTGGCCATATCAAGGATCACTAGAAAATGAAATATAATTGTTCTACTTCTCCCCCTCTATAACTATATCATACTCTATATCATATTGATATGCCTCCCCCCTCCATAACTATATCATACTCTATACTATATTGATATGCCTCTCGCCTTCAACTTTCAGGCTTATAGTACGATGGGCATCACTTGCTTGAGTGATTGGAGAACTTCTTCTACGACGATTCTTCAGCCTTTCTATCTTCTATCTACCTATCTATTCTACTATGAGGAGGCAATTTGGAACTATAGGAAAACACTTCGGGGTATCACAATACAGAAATTTTCAAAGATGTTACCATCTTTAGAGCTATGTAAATAGGACCAAGCATAAGTTGTGGTTAGCGGACAAAATTTGCCTGCACTAAGACCCAAGTTAAATAATTTCAAGTTTGATGAACCAGGCCTGATACCTTTATTAGGACATAAATACTTAATACACAATATCCTGCGAACTATTATAAGTGAAGAGAAGAGATTTGCACAT
Source organism: Clusia tigrina (assembly GCA_920105625.2). Classification (NCBI taxonomy): domain Eukaryota; kingdom Metazoa; phylum Arthropoda; class Insecta; order Diptera; family Clusiidae; genus Clusia; species Clusia tigrina. Next base: position 181,415,685 of record OV050033.1, read on the forward strand.
ACCAGGAAATATAATGATATTAGTGGAGATCTATTCTAAGTTCACTAATATCATTAGTGGACTTAGTATGCATAACTCCCATATTTCAAAATAATATTTTCTCACAGGCTGCATATAGTTTTTGTTAGACCTTTGTGTGGCATCCCAAACATATATTAAAATTACTTAGGATATTATGTATGCCTTCGTGGGTTAAAGATTGTTTTTTTCGTTACCCTAACAAGACATCCTGAGTTCGTAACACACCCAAGGCACGATCCAATAAAGGCGTTTTTTCCATCGGCTCTTTCAAATCAAAGGCTTTGGTCAGTAGGACTCATCTTACCTAGGACCAATTTTTCTCACTATGGTATGGGATGAGTTCTCAGGACATTGTTCCTTGGCTCTCCTCACTCATTGACAACCATTGGAATGTGATATGTGATGAGTTCTCAGGACATTGTTCCTTGACTCTCCTCACTCGTTAACATATTGTTGTTATTTTCACCATCATAATAATTAATTAAAATAACTAAATACTTATGATGCACACAGTGGTACTTACATTCATAGAGTGTAGAGAAGTGTACGAGAGGAGTACGAGTACACAAAGCAGTTTCTCTGCCACAAAAGCGTTGAAGGACTCGGTTGTTAGAACAATATTTTTGCTGTTACTTTGATCCCTTATTGTGGCCTTCTTTGTATACACAGCGCAATCAAAAGACAAGCGGCTTCTGGTTAGTGCAAATGGTATCCTTTGTGGCAGTTTGCGACTGTTGCTTTTTTGTGTTTTTGTTTGTTATGCAGAGCACTTTTTCCCCCCACTAATCCACATACAAATAAATACGCGTTAGTGCAAATGGCAAAATTGACATATAGCAACTGTGTAGACATATATATGTGTATGTGTGTGTGTATAGGTGGTTTGCTTTACACACGAAAGGACACACAGTGAAATTGAAGCTGCAGGTTGTGAGCGGCTTTCATTTGATGTGTCTAAATGTGTGTGTGCGAGGAATTTTTCGGGTCTTTTTTTTTTGTTTGGAATTTTTTCTTTAATCAAAGCCTGTGAGGGTGCAAATGTTATGGCAGACTTTCAGGCGCTGTAACACATAAATTCACTATACTGATAGGATTCTTCACAACTCAAATTAATGCCGAAATAATCGCACATTTACTGTTTATTCAATGGAAACTTTGTTCGGAAATGTTCAATCCAATACACTTTAATTAATTGGCTCTTGGACACCGTCTGGCAGAGCCAATCACTGGGGAAAACTTTTTAACTGCTTCGCAGGCAAATAACTATTGAGATATACATTTGGAATATGCCCACAATATGCCGTCTCTCGTAGCCAGATCCTAACACACTGTCTCGAACGCTGAGCACATTTTTATTCCACCGTTCACAACAAACTACAACAGACTGAAAACAACTGCCAACAACCAGAAGCCGCACGGCCATTCTCTACTTCTGCTTTTGTCTACGCAGCACAGCGTAAACACTACGATATACGATATGTGGCACATATACGATATTGGGGGGTAACTCGCTCTGTTTGGCAATGCGGAGCGAGTCAGTCCGTAAGAGAGCGGGCCTCAGATACGAGTACTCGCACTCGTAGCTGGTAGCAGAACAAGATGAATATCTACGAGCACAGTTGCAAGCGGTGTATCTAAAAGATTTCAATTTGTGGGTGTGTGTGTGTGTGTGTGTGTGTGTGTGTGAGTATGTGTAATATAAACAAATTTGGTTGACAAAATTGTCACACTCTCGCACACACAGGAATAGTGAATTTTTGCTTCAGTCTGTCTGTCTACTCCTGTGACCTGATGATTGATAACCAGTTGTTCTGAGCATACGAGTACTTTAAGGATATCCAAGTGGTTAGAATGACACTTTTGCATGCTCGTAACTGCTGTTCATCCCTTGTCTTAACCGTAACAGTCTCAATAGTTGGCACAGCGGCTATGGAAATATCCCCAAAAGAGACATCAAACAAAAATTAAAAAAGTATCCCTCATTATTTTTGGTTTTTCAATAAAGGACAATTTTCCCAAAACAAAAATTTTGATACACATCTCCTTGTATAATGACAAAGACATGCTACTAGAAACAGAATACCTAAAGAAGGTAAATGCTACGAGTACCGCCCACCAACACTGCAAGGCAAATCTGGCCTAAAATAGCCTCAACCCAAATGGAACTGATACTACCAAACAAACCGTTTATCGCTTGTATAGTATGCGCATCGTAACCGGACACTTCCTTATTGGAAGACATGCATACAGACTTAGATTCCCTCAAAAAAATTTATGTTATCCTCCAAAAATGAGGAGAAAGAAGAAAGTGTTGACCATCTTTGATGCACATGCTCATGGCTGGCAAAGAGGCACTTCCACTACATGGTAAAGTACTCCTACAGCAACCTTTCAGAGCTGGAGGAGACTTCAATACGAAGTATACTTCAATATACGAAAGTAAAGGTTACGCTGATGCGGTTAGCTGAAAAAGGACAGAACTCCTCGTGGTAGCACAATGGGCCTAAGCAAAAGTGATGTATTTATGGGCAGCCACATTAAGTAACTAACTAAATAGATCTAACAAATTAATGAAGACAATTTGTTTTGCTTCGCACTGACTTCTTGTGAGTACAGAATTAAAGTACCAAACTTATATTTTTAAAATATTTTGATATATGAATCTACCTCATACTTCCTACTAAAGTTGTCATTAAAAACCAAGGTTGAAGATCCATTAAAAATTGTCCATTAAAAACCAGTGGCACCACGCTGTCTAATTTGTTGTACAGACAAATGTATTTATGTCTTTCAACTCGCATTTCCATGTTCTCAGTTTGTTCTATCTTATCCTTGTAAGCTCAGTCATGTACGATTATATGTCAACGTGCCTAACCCAAATACTCGTAAATAAAGTCAATACACGCCAAACAAAGCAAATCCTTTTTGCTGAACATTCCGCTGAGTTGTTAACAAATTCCCTTCATATCACAATTTGTTGGTGTATGAATTTCTCTCCTTTTTTCCGCTGTATCCCACTCAACATTTTTCTATGCTTACGATTTGTAAACAACTTAAAAACTATTCTTCTTCCTGTGTGTGTGTGTGTACAAAACACTCCTCCCTCACAGCCCCCCTACAAACAAACAAATAAACTCCTATTGCAAGTACTCGAACACATACGGATACAATACGGAGTCAGCTCGGAACAAAATCAATGCGCATAAACATGCTCCATACAATCGCCCCAGCGCCATATTTGCTGCTCCCCGTAAACAAGCGAACTTCAGGCTCTGACATAAGTAGTACAATTCCTACTTATTTACTACATGCATCCGTTTCAACTCGTACATATTTTTTAATTTTTACTATTATTTATTTTACCAGGAAGTTAATTTTCTCTTAAATTTGTGGCCGAAAGTTACGCGCCCAAAATTTTGAATTCACCACACGGGGCGAAAGTATATTGTCCTGCATATTTGCCAACTAAACTTCTGCGTGTCCTCCGCAGGCATGCGCACGAACTGCTCACAGGACATTAACCTTTCGCTGGAGTTACCTTTGCAGCATAATTTTTCAGCGAAGAAAACAGTGAATTGAAATATGAAAGCCATAAAAATTATAAAATTGTTATTAAGGAAATAAACTCCTGGCATAAATTTCCAAAAAAACATCCTTGCATATAAATAAATTATATATTAATTTTTCAATAATTTATTTCATGTAAAAATTTAAAAAAAAAATATCCTCAGCATATAAACAGATATTTTCATTAATATTTCCATTGATTTATACCATACAAAATTTTAACAAATATTCTAGCATACAAACAGATTTTTATTAATTTAAAAAAAAATTGTTTAATAAAAAAAAATTAAAAAAAATATCCTCAGCATATAAACAGATATTTTCATTAATGTTTCCATGATTTATTTCAACAAAAAATTAAAAAAAAAAATATTCTTAGCAAATAAACAGATTTTTAATAATTTTTTAAAAATTTGTTTAATAAAAAAAAAATTTTTTTAAAATATCCTTAACATATAAACAGATTTTTAGAAATTTTTCAATAATTTACTTCATGAAAAAAATCAAAAAGAAAATCCTTAACATATAAACAGATTTTTCTCAGTTTTTCCATAATTTCTTTCATGAAAAAAATTGTAGAAAAATATCCTCAGCATAAAAAGGGATTTTCTAGAAAATTTTCAAAAAATTTCCTCAATCTTTTAACAAATTTTCATTAATATTTCAAATATGTGTTTCATTAAAAATATTTAAAAGAAAAATTCGAAATAAAATCCAAACTAAGCAAACAAAAAAATGCATTTTGAATGATAACTCTTGATAAAAGTTGAGCACCCCCACTGACTTCGCTCAGCAATGCATGCAAAATGGGTGTGAGCCGAGCCACAGGAAAAAGTGCGTAGCTGGAAAAATCAATACACTCCTTGGCATGTTGTTGCTGTAGCAGACGAAAGGACTTAAGACCTGGAGCGTACATTTGAGGAGTAAAACAACCGCTATATACGCCAAGCGAGCGTATGCAACAGTCTTGCCGAGCTTTCACAGGCCAAACGGGGAGCTTTCGGCACAGCGCAGGAGAACCAGCCACCGAAATCGGCAGCCAATTAGCTGCACCAGCAGAAAAGGACAACATTATACCCAATTCTTACTTACCCCTCATTAAGGGGAAGCATTTTTTTGGGCTTTTCTTCTAAGCAGCAGTATATGGTGGTCTCTTTCGGAAAGCACCTACATCCACAACTGCAGCGCTTGGAATCTCCTCAGCCGGAGCTGTGCGTATCCATACAAATTTGGCGCTTAAACTGATAAGAGGCTGTTGAGAGCGAAGGCAGCACGGCAGCCAACAGATACTTACACAGTTTTCCATCGACTCACACACTCTGAAGTCCACATCCACCAAATTCCTTGGGTTCGGGCGTTCGTGCTCTAGCTCGGCTGCTGCTCGTTCGGTCCTGGCCTCAGCAGAAAGTGGTAGGCAACAGTAGGAGCTGTGGGAGGCAATGGCAGCTCGCAGGTTGTTTAATTTTTGGGTTGGTCTCATTCTGGGCTCTTATCATTAATGTGTATCCTTATATCCTTGCGCGTAGTAAATCATCCCCATCCTTCTTCGTAGCCACACATACACGCAAACACACACACACACACATGCACACATACGAGTACAACAAACGAATTTAAGCGATTGCTTGGCAAGACGGATCTCAAGTGGCTGCGGGTGTTTCACGCCCATTTAACCCATTTTTCACATAGTTCGTATGTATATCCTTTTGTGAATTCCTTCTAACATTTGACTATATTCTCAGTACGTTTATTGTGTACTGCAAACCACAACTGCAGCATTGTTACTGCTCGTTTCTAACCACAAACGCTAATGCGATTTCACCAGCACAAAAACAGCCTCTCCAGCCAAAGCAAATAATTCACTTCCACATTTAAAAGAAAATCTTTAAAGTAAAGTATTTTATTAGTAGAGTATTTGCCCTCTAAACTGCACTTTGGCCAAGCAACCCATGTTTCCCTTTCAATTGAGAGCTGACTGCATTCCATTGCACTTTAAGCTACGAACTTTTAGAATGATGTGACACTGAAATTTTGCTGCCCAGAAACATAAACTCCAAAACATTTGTTCTTTCTATTCTACCAAGAGCATAAACTATGCTGGAACACAGATTGTAATCGCATATTCCTGATGCGTCTCTCACAATCCTATATTCAGCTTTAATACACTTTGTAATATTGTGAAGAAATGTCACAGAAAAACGGGAAAAACTTAAAAAACTTTACAGTCAATTTATAAAGGCGGCATTCAGATTATTTGCTTTGCCTTCAAATTATGTCCAAAATATGGAAATTGTATAACTATACGAGTACGTCGTCAGGTAGGTAGGTAGGTAGGAGTGGCCGCCCAGTTTGCCAAAAACACACTTGAGCACACATAATGGCCCATTGTGATACCACGGTGTGGCGCCGTTCAAGCACTGACTAAAAAGGTTCCCATACGTCGTCAGCCGAGTTACATTTTCCTGTCAAAGGTCTTCAACGATTCTACCAAGGGAAACATGAAAGTGTTCATTCTTTTGCTGGATAGTTTTCTCACAATCCTAAAGTCTCTTCTATGAAGCGGTCTATTGCCCTCCATCATGGAAAACCGTGGCCAGGAAAAGTTTGCAAGGCAGTACATAATTCATCGGCCTTAAGTAATTTAATTGCCCTACTTCAGCCATAAAATAATTTCCTCTGAGGCAATTCAGATTCCATTTCATAAACTCGTAACTAACCTTAACATACTCGTACGTAAGTACGTCCAACTCTGTCAAGGGAGAAAGTGACCTCTCCGAACCATTCAATGCCTTACTAGGTTTCAGTCAGTCGTGCGACCTCTTCAATTTCGTCCTGGAAGGGGTACTGCGAAAGGCCGGTGTACATCGGAATGGCAGAATTTTCTACAAAGGTGTCCAGCTCCGCGCATATGCAGATGACTTCGGCACCATTGGAGAGCGAGATGTTTGTGTTGCAATTTCCACCACTGAAATCAGCGAAAGTGGGTATGTCGGTGAACGAGGGCAAGACAAAGTGTGTGCTGTCCACCAGCAGGGATATTTGGCGTTTAGACTCCCATGTTACAGCGGACAACTGTACTTTTGTCAAGGAATTTGTATACCTTAGCTCAGCCATTAACACCGAAAACAACGTTAGTCAGGAGATTAAACAAAGTATCACTTTTGCTAATTTGTGTTACTATGGGCTCAGTAAGCAAATGTGTAGTAGAGCCTTCTCTCGGCCGACAAAACTGGCACTATACAAGACGCTCATCCTACCCGTGCTGCTCTATAGCGTAGAAACATGGGTCGTATCGCAGACTGATGTAGCCGCGCTTGTGGGGTTCGATCCAGTTGATATCGGCGACGACTGCCGCATTCGGATGAACCACGAACTGTACGAGCTCTACGCTGTTATTGACATAATCAGACGCATCACTATACAACGTCAGCGTTGGCTTGAACATGTCGTGAGTATCAGCAAAAAAGCTCCAGCAAAAAAGATGTTCGAGCCGAAACTACTGGATGACGACGTAGAGGACGGCCATGCCTCCGATGGAAATACCAAAACGAAACCCTAACCAGAGGACGTCCATGCCTCCGATAGAAATACCAAATCGAAACAACTATGCTAGGCAAAACGGATTGGAGAAGAGGCGTGCAAAGCAGAGGCGCCTGGAGACCGCTGTTATGTTCAGCTGTAACTCGGTAGCGGGTTGTCTTCACAGATTCTGTGATTAGGCCACATAAGTAAGTAACTATCCTTAACAAATACCAAAGCAGTCTGCGTTAAAAGAAATTTTTATGAAACTATTTCAGATATTGCAGCTCTAACTCTCCGACCCACAGAATATGTCAGCGCTATCCTTAAAAAGGAGTGAAATCATTGTGAATATTATTCAAAGTTCCTGAGAAGACCCAATTCGCAGTTTCCCACGCACCTTCGCAACAAACTATCTGGTCTTACTTCCTTCCCTCAACGAGTGCATGGAAGATATGTCTTTGGAGTCATCATTAAAACTACTTTCAATATGACCTCAGTTCATAAGAAGAGGGTGAGTGGGTGATAAACAACAGGAGAATGCTACTCGCCCCTTAAAAGATAAGCATTCTTGTATTATAGTATTCCCCCAACGAGCGCATGGAGGGAATATCTTTGGAGTCGGCATTAAAAGTCCTTCGAATATTATCCAAGTTCCTGATATAAGAGTGGGTGTGTGATAAAAAGCAGGATAACGCTACTCGTCCCTTAAAGCAGAAACTTTCTCTTATTATTTCTTTCCCTCAAAGAGTCCCTGAAGGGAATATCTTGGAAATCGTCATAGAAAATAGTTCCAATATGATTCACACTCTTGAGAAGAGGTTGGGTGGGTGATAAAGAAGCGGATAACGCCAATCGCCCCTTAAAACAGAAACTTTCTAGTATTATTTATTTCCTTCAACGAGTCCATGGAGGAAATTTCTTTGGAGTCGGCATTAAAACTACTTTCAAAATGATCCAAGTTGGGAGAAGAGGGTGGCTGGGTGGCAAAGTACAGGGAAATGCTGTTCGCACCTTAAAAAACCAACTTTCCCTAATAACTTCCATCCCCCAACGAGCCGTTGGAGGGAATGTATTTGAAGACATCAAAATTGATTCCCCTTTGAACTGCTCCCGGCGAATAAATGTGTACAAAATGTCTGTTAATATTTATTAATAATATTTATTGTTTTTATATATGCACGTTTATAATTTTTAACTCTCCTTCATATCAGAATTCTTCTTAGTTACGTCACGCTACATCGATTAATGTTCAATTTCATACAATTTTTATTTAAGTGTATTTGCTTTAATTATGTTTAATACGTAAATTTAAAGTAGAAAGAGAGTGAAATAAGACAAAAGAATAAAAATAAATTAAATTTGCTTAGAATTATGTTCAGTTTTCTGGGAAATAATGTACACAGTTTTGATTAATTATTAATAATTAATTATAATTAGTTTATTGCTTGTTGAAATTTCAATAAATCATATTCCTTTTTATTAATTATGTTGTCTCTTCAATGAAATCATAAATTTCTGTGTTCAATTTCTATTTCTCTGATTTCAATAATAATTAATCAATAAATAATTAATGAAATTTTACTTCTTAGATTTTAATGAATATTTTGTGGATTTCGCTCTGCACGGAAGCGCGACTGAGCATTAATAATAGCTTTGTATTTTTATTGAATACGTATATTTAAATTTAAATAACTACTTTAAAAACATTTACAGAATTGCTAAAAATTTACGATTACATTCATTAAAAATTTCTTAACTAAACGTTAAAAACTGCGCGTAGCTCCAATAAACTATAAAAATTGGATAAACTTTCTTAATGGAAAATAGGCGAGAGTTATGAACAAAATACTTGAGGTTTTTATGCTTAATTATAAGTTAAAATATGCTTTGGCGTCGAATGAAACAGATGGCGAAAATGCATTAAGTTTAATTATAATTATGTTTGGCATATATTTTTGATTAACTCTTTATTATAACAGCTGCTATTAGGGGGAGGGGCATATTGCTGGGTTGTCCTTTTAATATGATTTCCTTTCTCTTTCAATTTATTGCGAGGTTGACTGAACAAAAGGTCAACAATGATGTGGATAAAGGAATTTACGGAGAGGGATTTTGACTACTTGAAGATTGGGGTGAAGACAATTGGGGTGTGGTTCAAAAGTGTAGAACTGTGTCGCTTATGATTCGATCTCATCTACTGCACTAATCAGTGAAATGATCAAACCAAGTGGAACTCTAAGAAATGCCTTCTTAATTCAGGTCAGAAATGAGTGGAACATGCATTGGCGATACTTCGTTCTAATAGAACCGTATCAAACGCAATCGTTCTGTTACTCTCCCTATTTTTTGTCTGTTCTACTGAGCTGAAAATATAGTATTAAAGCAGAACTCATTTTACTGATTTGAATTAATCTTCTAAATTAATCCTTTGGAATTGGTACTGACCGGATCGGTGTATTATACTGAAAAGAAGCGGTTTGCTCCCATCAAGCTGACTAAATTGTTTTGATTCATGCACGAGTTATCAAGATCATAATGCTTGTATAATAGAAGAGGAGGAGAACTTTATTTGCATAGTTAGTCCATGAAAGAATTGTTAACTGGGTGATAAAAAACAGTGGTAAAAGCTGATTCACTTTCACTCTCTCTCTCTCTCTTCTTAAGACCAAGTCACTTCGCCATAGAGAAGTCGAACAGATTCCTCTAAGAGTTGGTTGCCTGTTCAAAGGAGCATGTGACTATTATGAGCCAGTTCAAATGATATCTCCTCACATAAACCAGAACTTCTAGAAGTAGTCTACAGGCCTATACTAATCAATTTTACTACCTTCTTCTTTCCTTAAATTCAGCTGAGTTTTCTACAAGGAGGACAAAGCTTATCGACTCTTCGGAACTGGTGGACTTTGGAATATTAAACAGAACAAAGAAACTCTTTACTAGTCAACATCTCTCTCTGCTTATTCAATTTAGTTCCAGTCACTCCACCCTTCAGAGTTGGATGACTTTCAAGATTCGATTTGAATCGAGCTTAATCTTCAATTTAGCTCCAGTCACTTTCTCCATCTTTCAAAGTTAGATGACTTTCAACATTCGATTAGAATCGACTTTAATCTTCAATTAAGCTCCAGTCACTTTCTCCACCCTTCAGAGTTGGATGACTTTCAAGATTCGATTAGAATCGAGCTTTATCTTCAATTAAGCTCCAGTCACTTTCTCCACCCTTCAGAGTTGGATGACTTTCAAGATTCGATTAGAATCGAGCTTTATCTTCAATTAAGCTCCAGTCACTTTCTCCACCCTTCAGAGTTGGATGACTTTCAAGATTCGATTAGAATCGACTTTAATCTTCAATTAAGCTCCAGTCACTTTCTCCACCCTTCAGAGTTGGATGACTTTCAAGATTCGATTAGAATCCAACAGACCTGGACAGATCTGCTACTACCATTTTTCTCTTAGACTTATCCACTCTTCAGAATTGGCAGACTTTGTAATATCAATCAGAAGAAACAAAGCTCTATACTACACAATATCGCTGGTTTTCGATTAGAGCCCAACAGACATACACTAATCAATGTTTCTGCCTTCTATAATTAAGTTCATTTTCTGTACTCCTTAGATCTGGTTCACTTACGAATTTCGTATAGGATCCTACGGACCACACTGATCAATGTTTCTACCTTCTTCAATCAAGTTCCAGTCACTTTCTCCACTCTTCAGATCTAGTTCAATTTCGAAATTCGTTTAGAACCCTACAGACCTGGACTGATCTATGTTGCTGCCTTCTTCAATTAAGTTCCAGTAACTTTCTCCACTCTTCAGATCTAGTTCAATTTCGAAATTCGTTTAGAACCCTACAGACCTGGACTGATCTATGTTGCTGCCTTCTTCAATTAAGTTCCAGTAACTTTCTCCACTTCATTGTCTTTCGAATTTCGTTTAGCATCCTACTGACCTGGACTGATCTATGATGCTGCCGCCTTGTTCAATTAAGTTCCAGTCACTTTATCCAGCTCTTCAGAATTAGATGACTTTCGATTAGAATTCTACAAGCCTAGACTATCAATGTTTCTACATTTCTCCTTTACTTAAATACAGCTGGGTTCTTCAGATGAAGCGTCCACTCTTCAGAGTTAGCAGACTTTGGAATGTTTATTATAACACTAGATCTCTAGACTAGTTAATCCTGCTTCTCAATTTCTTCCATTAAGTTCAAGTCACATTCACTGATACTGATCCACACATAACTTCAGTACTCCATATGAAGCCGTCCTTCTCTACCCTTCGGAGTCCATTGGCTGTGGTTGTTTTATTAGAACCCTGCCCTGACCTAAACCGATCAACCTCGCATTGATTTCTTCACTTAAATTTTAAAGTTTTATTTAATGAAATTTTATATTTTTGTTTTCTATGTTTTTATGAGTTTTCTTTTTGTTTTTTGCTTATATTCACATTTAAATTTATTTAAATATTAATTTTAAATATTCACTTATCAATTAATTAATAATAATAGAAGTTTAAAACATTTGCGGCTCAGCGTGTGCGGCCAAATTATCACAAAATGAAGAAAAGAAACATTTACATGGTTAGGTATGCGGGTCGGTATGAGTATGAGTGTTGTGTATGAGTGTTGTGCATGAGTGTGTGTGTGTGTGTGTGTGTGAGTGTGTGTATATGCAACAATTAAAATGCAACAAAACAATTTTGCAAATTTGCGTTCTGCAGTAACGAATGACAACAAAAACTGGCTTGGCATAAAAATCATTTTTAAAAATCCTTCCTTCTTTATACGTTTTCCTCTTCTATTTCTAACATTCTCCTCCTGTTTAGTGCAATGCGTTCGGTTTGGTTCGTTCGATCTTTCGTTTCTGTTTCTTTTTTGTGGTTTTTCTTTTATGAAAATTCTAAATATTTATATTTTTAGTAAAGTTCAAGTTTTCATGATCAATTTTGTAAATTTTGTGCACGTTTCTCAACTGTTTCCAAAGTTTTATTTAAATATTCTTTGGTTTCATTAATTTTAACTTTGTTTTTTCATTGATTGTGCTTATGTTTTGCTTTTGTTTTCTTTTCGTTTTGAGTGGTTTTAGTTAAATTTTATTTTGTATTTTCCATGAACACAGTATCAGTCTATATAAATATTGTTTAATAGTTTTAATTTTGTTTTTTTCTTCAAAATCCTTACAACTCTGTTCGGTGAACCTCCTACATATTTTCCACCTTTCGAGTTTACTTAGTTTACTACTCTGCTGTGACTTCTTTGTGTGTTTCTTTGACAATCGTGTCTTCTTTTCTTATGTTTTCTTAAGTTTTCGTAAGTGTAAATTTCTCTTTTTGAACTACTTATTTATTATTTTATTCCATATTTTATTCAGTATTTCAGTATTTCTTTTAATATCTTCTTTTTTTTTTGTTAAAAACAATATTCCATTTGATCAAAAAATATGAGCCGTGTATGTTTGATAAAATTTTATAGGTTGTTGAAAATTTGATGGTGGGTTTGTGTTCGCATGAATATTTTTGTATTTGGAGAATATGAGTTCAAATCAGTTCAGAATAATACGCAAGTGTTTTATAGAAAACTGAGTACATTTCAAAATGTTCACTACATTCACTTCTATTTAGTTTTAAGTGTTCACTTTTGTTTTTGTTTTTATATTTACGTTTCTCTACAGGCACAAAATACAACATTTCTCTTGCTAACATATACGAGTATTTTTGATTTCTTTAAGTTAAGTGAGCATTGCTGTTCAACACGTATTTATTCCAAGTTATAAACATATTTTTCTTCAACACATTTCTGGGATTATAACAATTTTGTCGGGATATATCAATGAGGGTTTCACACTTACTTAGATTACGAGTACTTTGGGCACAGGAGACAACAAAGCGGAAATTGTGGTTACTAAGTATGTGAGTGTGTTCGAAGGACAATGGGGCATCAATGCCTGAGTGCTTGGAGACAATTTTGTTCGGCGGTTCTCCGGTCTGCCCCACTTCTATCTCTTCTATGTCCGAGGAATTCATATTTTTCTATAGAAAGTATACTTAATTCTATGCCAACTATAGTTCTCTAAGTTGTTACTGCCAAAACATCTCATATACATTGTTCTGTTCAACTTTAAAGGTGATAATATATAGAAAGGAAGGTGAATATGATAATCTAGAGTCCCACTGCATATATATTGTTCCCATATACAGAGTTATGTTCCACTGCCAACATGAAAATATATGGAATGAAAGCTGGAAATAGCAGTCTGGATGTTATATTCTCATATGTATACAGTGTTCTGTTCAACTACAGAGGTGATAATATATAGAAAGAAAGCTGGCGGTACTAGTCTGAAATCCAATTGATAATGTATTCTCATATACAGAATTCTGTTGAGCTACAATTGTGAAAATATATATAAAAAGAAACATGGCTGGAGTTCAACTCCTCATATAGTGATCTCATATACAAAGTTCTGTTCAGCTGCAAAGAGGAAATTATATAGAAATAAATCTGGCGATAATATTATGGACACTAACTGATATTATAGTCTCATATACAATAATCTGTTCAACCGAAAAACTAAAAATATAAAGAAAGGAAGCAGTGGAGTTCAACTAGTATTATACTCATCAGGAAATTTAGTATAAACAATTTGTCCCGGCTATGCTAACTATTTGGACACTATATTTAAATCTTCCGAAGCTATCTGCTAAATTCTTGTTGACCTTAACACTACGAAATGACCTTATGGGAAAGCCTTTAACCCAGAACCATAATGTACAATTCTACCAGGAGATGTGCGAAGACAATTATCTGGAGTTATTGCAAATATTCCAAGCTCAGAGCAATGTTCCAAGCATTTATCTGTATTCTATATTAAATTCCTTTATTCTGGAGCTCCCTGAACAAACAGGCTCTATTGGTCAATAGTTGATGACTTAGTTGACGAACCTAGCGAGAAAATTTGCTTACTGGATGCACAATTCTACCTACTACACCAAAGTTATGCTTTACAATTACTTTTAACTACTATTATTAAGTAATATAGTTTGGAAATGCTGGGAAGAGTCAGGCGAAATTACTGAAAACTATTTTAGGTATCTATTAAATCTCCAACCCTCGTTAAAGTTTTCACATCTACTTCCAAATTCCATAACATCCTCAAATAAGTGGAAGTTTTCATTGAAGTTCTTATTGAGTTGTAGAATTAGGACTATAAAGATTGCAATATTGTTCCCATTAGAAGTGGGTTTTGCAGCAATACTCTTTTGGAGAATTTTAGAAAACTTGAAGCTAGAAAACTTATTTGTTACAGTCCCCCAAACGTGGTGCTGAAATTGCTGTATCTCTGCAATTCATTTACATAACTTTCGGTTCCCAAAACGAACGCGATTCTATTTTTTCTCTATCTCGCAATTGAATCTCTATATGGATATTGAAGTGGTTTTTAAATTCCCTCATTTCTTTCCCTAGAACCCATTTACAGTTTCATTCTATTATCTTCCTAAGTTTTAGTTCCCAAAACGTGATTTCAGTTCCCGAAATGGGATTCTATTTTTTTCCCTATCTCTACAATTGAGTTAGTTTTGAATTTGGTTATGATATTTGCTCTTTTCTTTCCCCATGATTTACAAAAAATTTCATTCCATTATCTTCCATCGTTTTGGTTCCCAAAAAGTGATTCTTATATTTCTATAACTCGTCTACAACTCATTTAGTATGGAATGTGGTTAGGAAATGTCCTCTTTTTTCTCTATGATACATTTACAATTTCTTTCCATTATCTTCCAAAGTTTCGGTTCCCAAAACGTGATTTCAGTTCTCGAAAAGGGATTATATTTTTTCTCTATCTCTACAATTGATCTATCTCGATATTGAAGTGGTTCTGAAATGTCCTCATTTCTTTCCCTATTATCCATTTACAGTTTCATTCCATTATCTTCCAAAGTTTCGGTTCCCAAAACGAACGCGATTCTATTTTTTTCTCTGTCTCTACAATTGAATCTCTATCTCGATATTGAAGTGGTTCTGAAATGTCCTCATTTCTTTCCCTATTATCCATTTACAGTTTCATTCCATTATCTTCCAAAGTTTCGCTTCCCAAAACGTGATTTCAGTTCCCAAAAAGCGATTCTATCTTTTCTCTATCTCTACAATTGAATCTCTATCTCGATATTAAAGTAGTTCTGAAATGTCCTTATTTATTTCCCTATTATCCATTTACAGTTTCATTCCATTATCTTCTAAAGTTGTTATGGTAAAATTCTAATTCACTTCTATAGATATATACTAATTTCCAGAAACTATATATATATATCAACTCTTCTAGTTTATTATATATTTAATTTTGATGCTGGGGTTTTCATACAGATTATCCAAACTTATATAGGCTACTTTCTACTCTTCGACCGTCGAATTGTTGTAGAAGTTTGTTTCTTTAAATTTTCTTTCAAATACTTTTCCACAATTTCCATTTCGCGTCCCACTGCAGCTCCAATTGTTTTGACTATACAAGTAAACGTGTTTCTACTGCTACGATGGGGTTCCATTATTTACTTTTTCTATGCCAATTATGTAATTGGTTTAAAATATTATTATTATTATTTATTCATTAATTCATTTAATTATTTCTTTTTTTTTCTTCTTAACACCTTTAAGAATAGTTTTCGTTAACTTGTCGCTATATTTGAACATTTCATCAAGTAAACTCGCAGGATATGTTTTCAAATACTTATGTTATGTGTACCAGAGGTGTCACAGTTCGTCACAACTCGTTATTTGTAGCTACTCGCTAGTTTTATTCACAGCAATACCTGTGAACGAAGCTACCTTGAAGCAATACCAACAGTAACCAATTTGCTTGCACAACTGTACTAGTTACTTGTACAGTTCTGCGAGTAACGAGTACGAAAGTAGCGAATTGTCATTGCGTGCACACCTCCAGTGCGGATGCAGCTCTTTAATGTACGACAACGAGTACGCGTTCGGGTATATAACTATGCTTGTATATGGAATTTAAGTTTGAGTACTGTAAAATTGGTCAATTTTAGGAGTTTGTTTCAAAAAAGAACAGAAATTATTTTAATTTTATTAAAAAAGTTCCTCTGGTGGGGTGCCCACTGTGCTGCAACGCTTGTTCGTGCATTCAACAGACTGACAAGTAGTGAGAAAATCTCAAACGTAGGAGAGTTCACGTTCGCTGCACGCATCGATGAACTCAAAGTCGGCGTAAACTCATTCACCGTTTATTACGAAGACCGGCCTGAAAGCGGACTGCTGCCGTCCGCTGCCGCCGGCGCATTTTGTGGTGCGCTGTTGCTGCTCAACTACAGTTTCTGCATCGGTGGTGTCTAACTCCTCCTCCTCGGTGGCTGCTCTGCCAGTGCCCTCCAATATGGCCGCTGTTGTATCCGTTCCGCCACCGTTGCCAGCCTCTGCGTCTTCGCCGCTGCTGCCGCTCTCCACCTCTTCCACTGTCTCGAGATCGCCGCCGGCCAGCGTAGTGGAGCAGTAGCAGTACGATAGGTTAGTTTTCAGATCCTCGCAAAATTGTTGTTGTTGCGCAATGCTAGCAATGCGCCCACGGGCGAATTCTCACATGTACGCCGGTTTGAGTTTGTAGGCCCGCTTCCAGATCTCGCACAGGCAGACAGTCGAGTGGAAGCGGTAGAATATGGCCAGTGGCATGGACACGTGCGTGATGATGGTCCACGCCCACAACCCATAGAAGTTGAGCTGAATGGGGTGTGATTCGGCGCGCGACTTTTCCAGCGTGCTGATGGCCCACATGGCCAGATTCACCACCAGCATAAAGGTGACTATCTCGCGACCGGGTTTCTTGCGTATGTGCTCGGGGCTGACTGCCTGGCGGCGACTGGCATCGAGTATGAACATCGTCTGGCAAGCAGTCTGCACAATGGAGGCGAGTGCATTCAAGGGCACCAGCATATCGTCGCTGCGCAGCGTGAAGTGTCCGGCGATGACGGTGAAAATGTTGTACAGAAAAGAGCCAGTCTGGGCGCCCACCAGCAAAATGTCATCCAGCGAGAAGCTGCGATAGGCATCGTACTCCAAATGCCGTATTTGTATCATGCCCAGAAGCGTGGCAATGGTGGCGGTGCCGTAGATCAGCAGCTCGCATATGGTCACCTCGGTGACGGCCAAGGCGACAAAGTCCGGACGCGAGATGAGCACAAAGAACAGAATCAGCGAGATGATTGTCAACACCAGTATCAAGATGCCCACAAAGAGACCCTTATGGGCACGAGCACAGTCCACCGAGTAGTGGTGGGGCGAACGCTTCATCGGCGAACTGATGGTGTCCGGGCGCGCTGGTGTGGGGCTCTGCGGACGAGAAATGCTGCGCCACATCACGTACAGAATGGCGGCACAAATCAGAGAATACTCGATGGTGCAGGGGAATAGGAACGGCGAAGCATCCTGCACGAGTGTGCCCAGTATGTTGGTGCGGCGACACTCGAATATCTGGTAGGGCCCTTTCAGACCGCGTGGCACACGCAGATGGGCGACGGGATCGACTGCTACGACGGCATGGCCACGCGAGTGTCCCGGTATGCGATGAGAAATGCGCAGCGTACGATTTTCCGGATTGTAGAAAGTCAGAATCTCATGCTTGGTTTCCTGAATCAGCACATTCAGCCAAACGGCCAAATTGGTGCCAATCATGTGCATGAGGCCGAAGCGGGCGATGATCTTGTAGCGGTACACTTTGATTTGCTGCAAAGAGAAAGGAACAAAGAAGAAGTAAACGGAGAGAAGGTTAAAAAGAAGAAATCCCAAAAGCTGACTCAAAGTAATGGCGCTGAAAATATGTTCTGGTAATCAGAGTGTAATTATCACTCAACCATGAAACCCCCCCTCATGTTCCCACCCACACCCACCTCATTGTTCAAGAAGATGAAGTACATTTGTATAAAGATGAACGCCATGCGAGTGGCCGGTGTCAAAGCCAACAGGACATTGTGGCACTTCGTGTCCGGATTCAACTCGAAATATTGTCCAAACTCCAAGCCAGAATAGATCATGCTGCCAATGCCAAACGCTGCAAAGAATAACAAGAATTAATTACCTAATTACACAAATGAATTACTTAATTAGAGAGATATATAAATAGAATTTATATCTCTGTGAGATATCACTGCTTTGTCCCCAAATGAATGACTAGCAATTAATTATGAGGAAAAACACCACAACCAGGCAGCTGCGTTGTCCTGCGCTATTATCCCAAATTTTCATTTTCGCAAACATATTTACTGGAACCAGTATCCTTATCCACTTTAATGTAATCTCAAGTTTCATAAGGATTCAAACCGGATGCAGCTCCAGCAAATGAAATTTGTCTCGAAAACCGGATGCCGCAAAGACAAAATTAACTCAATTGAATTGAATCCTGTCCGCGTAGCAAACCAAAATAAACCGAAAATATTTTCACAAAGAAAATCATCTCCAAAGGTAGAGGAAAAGTGGCCGCTTAAGGAAAGGACTCACAGTAAGGCAAAACTTTTTGGATAAACAGACGCTTGAGCGTTATAAGCTGATTTCGCACTTAAGCAACACAATAAATAAATCGGGCAGCATCGAATCGTGAGTTTTATTGCCATGCCAGTTGTCAGGGCGGGCAACAAAGTTGATTTATTTGGCGGACGAAAAGGGATAACTGACACGCCATCACATGAAAGCAACAGCAGCAGCAGTTGATGCCCGGAACCAAACTCCAACTGGCACGAAATGGAGACTTCAACCACGGTGGTGTTGGTAATCGTTACCCGCGTTTAAAGTAATCGTTTACAGACATTTGCATGGAAATATGTCGAGAAACATTCGGAAACAATTCGTTTGTAGAGAGTTGGAAGGTAGGTAAGTAAAGCGGACGCCCAAAGGGTGCTCTTCGGCCATAATTGACCCGTTGTGAAATATAGTTGGAAACACATCAACTGATTCTCACGTAGGTTTGAGGAACAATGTGTCAATCAGTTTGTTGGGTTACTCAACTTCCGGTATGCTTTTGGATATTTCATAAGCATGAAAATATCCTGAAGTTGTATGTTATCTGAGGACGTTTCAAAGTCTCGCCAGAAAAGGTGAAAAGAAAAATTCCGTAAAGTTCGACATCTCCATATATTTTATATGAGAAGGCAAATCAATCAAGCTCTCTGTTCCCCAGATATTATATTAAGCAATTTTTCATGTTCACTAAACTCCCTTTAACCATAAGCATGGGACATTTGGGATCCTTAGAAACCAAGAAAAAAACTCTTCAAAGTAGCTGAAGTTCATACTGAGAACAGCTTACAAAGGAAGTGCTTCGATATTGAGTTGGATTGACATAAATGTATCGGGAAATGGGGACATGTTTTGTAGGCCGTAGAATAAATTTAGTAAATCGAACAAAAACTTTGCGACTTCTTGAACAATTCCACTTTAGAAGGTAAAATTCCACGAATGAAGCGGAAACTTCAATCAAGGTTAAACAACTCCTTTAAGCCGCATTTCTGTATGATAAATGGGACAATTGATAAATATTCAATCAGTTTATTCTATGAGAGCCTCTGTCTCAATCTCTCACTATATCTTTTCCATCATTTTTTATGTCAATTGTAGTCACAATCATGTAAACCTGTCATTTAAAATCTGGATATATTCCTTTCGGAGTAAGTGAAACCAGCCTAAGCAGTCATATAATAAGGATATTTGTGACTCTATATATCAGTACCGACCACTGTTGATAACAAACGAGGCTTTGACGGCCGAGTAAAGGCGGTATAACCTTGCCATCGGCAACCGAGGAAATGCTGTTGCAAAGTAAGCCAAAGGTTGGCAGCAACTCTGGTGGCTAAAGTCGACACATCGACACCAAAATCGGAAAGATAGGCTGATAACCTGCTAATCTTAAATATCATCTTATCAACGAAACCGGCGGCCTTTGCTCCCCCGCGGAGCAATAGGACCATATATATATATATATATATATATATATATATATATATATATATATATATATATATATATATATATATATATATATATATATATATATATATATATATATATATATATATCACTACGATAACCTCAACTGTCAAAATCACCTGATATCATATGAGACAGTAACGAATATGAGTTGCTTCCGAACTAACTCGTTGTTCGCAAATTACCACATTACTCGTTACTTTCACCACATCTCTGTTGCGTATTCCGAATGGAAACACTCGTACAAATAATGTCTTTTAATGGCTACTCTGGGAAATCTAAAACTGTGTAAAAGTATGGAAAAGTTGCTCCGAAAAATAACAAATGAGCATGAATTGCAATACTAGCAGCATGAAGTTCCCTTTCGCCAATGATGCCAGCAATTCTACATTTGTACCCCCGCAAAAATGGAACTGAAGGATTTATAGCATCTTGCAGAGCATTGGACTTTAAGCAGATAATCATTTTTGTTCGCGTATAGAACGAAAAACGAATTAACTTCCACTTTTTAGCGAAGCACTCCAGCCACAAAACCTTCGTCAGCTAAGACTGCTGATGCAGCTGCTGCTGCTGGTGCTGGTGCTGCCGGAGCTGGTGCGGGTGATGTTGCCTTCAGCACAATTCACCTCCCGCATATATTTTGTATGGCATAAAAGTACAGTACCCGCAGTTCCATCGCGGCTGGCGTAAATTCTCATTAAAAATATGCTTTTGCTGGCACACATAAATCTTCATAAATTTCGAGCTCGCGCGCGCACAAATTCACTTACCCACTGCACCCATACGCAAATAGAAGCTGCCATAATGATGTTGCCGCCCGAGCGGCGACAGCAACGAGGGCCTCCGGGCCGACGGTATGACGGGTGGGATGTGTTTGTTCCGTGTTGAGTTACTGCTGTCAGTATCCGATTCGTCCATGCTATCCGAGGCGCTGGTGCTGCGGGTTTTTCCCGATGATTTTGTGGGTGATGCTGGGTTGTCGTTGTCATTGTCACCAATGTTCATGTTGTTGTTGTTGGTGATGGTGATGGCGACGGTGATGGTAGGGGCGGTGTTGGTAGGAGTGGTGTTGTTCGTTGTAATGATAATGTGAAAAATAATTTAAATAAAATTATAAGCAGATAAATATTTATTTATTAATATTTCTTTTTTAACTATTAATTTGCCACTTGGGTGCCATTTTTCATACATATCAATTTTGCAAACAGAAAAACGTGATAATAAAATGTAAAATTTAATTAAATCTGCGGAGTTATACTCACTTATATTGACTGGTATCTTTGGTCGGCCCCAGAGCAAAGTTGCGTACATGAAGAGCAAGAAAATCATGCTGCCAATGTACAAGTACAAATAGTACACCTGAAATGAAGGACACAATTAGAATTTGAACCCTCCATACGCGCACAACAGAGCAGAGCTGTCTGCTGCAGATGACGACGACGACTCTGCAAAATTCCCTTAAAGATAACTTTGTAACAAAGGCACTGTCAACAGTGGTCTTTGTTGCAAAGTAGCCCCAAAGCTCTTGATTCTGTTCACTGCTACGTTATAACTTCCAATTAAATCCCAACAGAGACATTTATCCGAGCCACAATGCCCGGGTTAGGATAGCAAGTAAGAGTGGTGGGGGATGGGGCTGTGTTCCTTTTAATCAAAGCCTGCCTACGCAGCAGCCTACCACGCAAATCAATAAACTACACACAGGGAGAGAAAGTCACACAGCGAACATGCACGCCTATCCCTACAGGTGGTTAAGACGCCTTTGTCTCACACACAGCGACACCCAAGCTTCCGCCACACATGCCCCCTGAAAGTATGCTAAAAGTATTTGCCAGTGGGGCGCCTACATTATGAAGCGCACCAGCAGTGAACAGTGAAAATGACGAGTGTGATAAGGAGGGTCCCAGTTAATGTTGTGTGTCTAACTGAACATGACATGTTGTTGCCTGCCTGCCTGTTTGCCTGCTGCCGCAAGCATGTCACACTTTGCAAGGATAACGTTTACGCCCGAGGCAGCCTCAAATATTGTCTGAGATTAAAATTGATTTTTCAATGATTAATTTCCGGTTTAATTTTTATTTTCTTTCTGCTCCGGTTTGCAGTCAACGCCTAAGTGCACATTTGTGTACAAAGTCAGACAAAAAGGGGAATCAAAAAAGTGCTCATACTTATATAGTATATTTAGGGAACTGGTGTCAGAGTTTTGATTGCAAGCTTTCAGGCGTTTGGGCAGATGATTGAAATAAAATTCATTGACTTTTCAATGGAAGTACATTGCTTTTGAGTATAAATGTAAATTGCGGAATACGCTTCAGCTTCAGCTCACAGTAAAATTTTCTTAAATAAAATCTTATTTAAAGGATCCCATTTAAATCTTCCTTCTTCGCTCAAATATTTTGTATAGAAATTCGCAATGAAATGCACAAAGCGAGGTGGCAAAAGTAGCAAGTCGCTTCTTTGATTATAACAGAGCTGCCAACTGTGATTTATTTGTGGTTTGGGCACATCTAATGAATTTTGTTTCGCGATGAATGTTGTCAAAATTCGTTCAGTAACACAGACTCGTGGTGACTTTCTCAAGCTGTGTTTAAAAGTTGGCTCTTATTTTATCACTGTGTCCACTTAGCTGAACTATATACATTGCTTTAGCTTCATTTCTAACACGGGTTTTTTCATCGGCTAGTAACAAGGACGCTGAATCGCACAAGTTTCCTAAGTCGTAACTAAATCATTCCGAGTAGTATGAATGAACTTAACTGCTGCTTCTAACTGGGAGAAGGAATTACATAAAGCACTATTCCAACTATAAGAATCACCGCGGTGAATCCTACCTCCAGTGGCCCTTATAAAACACCATTATCTAGATTTATCTTTCATCTCTTTTGTACTCGTCTCCAGAGTCCTTCGTTCATATCTGCTACTGCAGCACAATCTTCTTGGCCAATTCTATGAGTAGAGGATTCTGAATGGCGCCCCACACATTCGCTTTGCTTAGTGCATATGTATAGAGGCACTTCGCTTTCTATTATTTACCGAGACCTGCAATGCCGCTCATAATAACCGAACTTACTCGTATCTGCTTCATAGGCAGGCGGCTAATCGTAAAAGGCTCTTCCCAACTATTGCAGTTAAATTGAGCCAACACTTTTCAAATGTCTATTCAAATATTCATAGACTCCATAATGTTTCATAATAAAGTTGCCCATAATCATAACGCTTCGCATTTATGTATCTCAAATTTTATGCCCCAACAACTTTCCTTATCACAGAATTCATTTAATATGCACACTAACAGAAATAATACACACATATGTGAGAGAGAGTGTGTGTGTTTCTGTGTATTGTGTGTGAAAGTGTGTGTATTGTATTAGTATGTGTGCCTGCATGTGAGAACTGAAGTGTATTTACATGCCTGCTTAGGCAGCTTAGGCGTTTATTTAGTGGATTGATGTTTTGTAAGTGACGTCACTGCCAGTCGTGGTCCTTTTGTATTAGTTCTATTTCAAATTTGGGCTGTGGGTTATTTGTGTGGAAAATTTATTTCATGGTTTGATGCGCTGTTTTTACTGCTTGTGTGACAGCCTAAAAGTGCGTCATTAAAAATTTAACACCGTTTGGTATTAAAATTTTAGGGCTACACAAATGTTTATGCACGAGATTCGCTCTATACGCGTGGAGGTGGTTCTCCGTGTAGCGGAAGTAATCTATTGAATAATTTGTTTTAAAATAAGCTGAAAGTGTTGTAAGTTAACGATCAAAATAGCGACGAACATAGGCATCAACTTTTTAGAGAATATTGTACACACAAATTGTGTAAATAGTATCATTCAGAAACACCAGAAACAGTTCAAGCCACTTCGGCAGCTGTTTTAAAGTTCTTCAGAACAAAAAGAATAACTTAAATTATACAAAATTTGCTGCCTAAGTAAAACTGGGAGCTTTGGAGTACACTTAAAAAATAAACACATGTCAGCTCCTGATTCAGACAGCTTCATACTCAGAAAAATGTTGTGCATACCCACAAAAATGTTGTGAATCATGCACTGATTCTGCATATCAAGAGGGATTCTATTTACAAAAGTCATGAACATTTCGGAGAAGAATGGAAAAGAGGTTTCCATGGTTCGAAATGAATGAATGAACGAAACGAATGTTGAAGACGAAAGTAGTGGACCCTAAAAGTAGGCTATAATTTCGTGCCAATATTTAATTGTTGTCCCCATGGAGATTAAGCGACTAATTGCTCTTGCCGGCGGATGTTACATCGAGCTAAGTAGGCAATTGAAAACTAGAAGGGTCTCTCGACGAACAAAAACCACGCTCTATAAATCCCTCAGAATTCCCGTCCTGCTGTACGGTACGGAAACCTGGACAATGACCGATAGCGGTGAGTAGGCATTATGAGCGTTCGAGAGAAAAATTCTTCGATGCATCTATGGGCCTATATGGGTTTGCGGAAAGTATCGAATCAAATGAAACGACGTAGTAGAACCGTTAGACTCGATCAAGTTGTTCTCCATCTTTGTGTACCACTTTACATATTATTAAGGATTATTATTTTCCATAAGGATACACACACCGCAGAGGAACCACACACCTGTCTTTCATAGTATCCAAATTTTTGGTTATGGCTTTCTTAAAAATACTCCGAAACGAAGTTTTCTTATAAGCCGGAGCAGCATTTCGAGCCACCCTTCTATACTACGACTTGAGTGATGTTTTAAATTTATATTTATTTACGGTCTTTTTCACAATTTGCTTTGAACTTACCTCGTAAAACGATGGGGGTATGTACGTGGATATGACTTCGGCCATTGGAAAGGCAACGCCCATTACCACCAACAATTTGCCATACAGTGCCGAGAATAGAGTGGCCAAAGCATCCCCACTGCAACAAGTGGAAAGCATATTAAATAAAATTTCATCGGATGTCTTCAGGCGATTACTCGCCCTTTCATAAACAATTATTAATATTTTATGGCAAACACAATAAAAACATAAAAGAATTCATCCACACTGCGCTCAATAGAGACGAGTAAGAAGCCAACTTTATGCATGCGCGCAACTGCCGGACGTGCTTCGCTGTACACCGTGTTGTTGGTGTTATTGTTGTTATTGGTATAAAGTTTCCGCATCCGCTGCAGACTCCCTCAATTAATTGACATACAGATTGAAAGACCGTAGACACACTCAGAGCGATGGTAAAATGGAATTTGCGCTGCTGGCACCACGACGGGGAGGGTGGCGTGACACGAGGAGCAGTGTGGGAAGTGCTTGTGGCATTGTTGTTGGTGCTAATGTGGATGCTGTTGTTTCACTAATATGCATTAACGCAGGATCTACTTAAGCCACTTTGCGGTAGCTCGAGACGGAAGCACACTGCCAAGGGAGAGGCACACACTACATCGCAAATCTTGTGCTTCTTATGGATATAAGATATACGAGTATATATATTTATATATATATATATATATATATATATATATATATATATATTTGTGCGTCCATGTATATTTTTGGGTGGGTTCGCAGCAGCTGCGAGTTTATGTGTGTCAGCATAAAATTTAACTGGCATATACTGACTCGGTGGTTGGTAGTAATTAGAAATCAATAGAATTGCCAATGTGTCAAGCGAAGGCACCAAGAATTAATTTACTGAATAGACAAGAACTCATTAAGAAATGTTTATGTGTGGATGCGATAAGAGGACGAAGGATATATCTATGAGTATAGCATAAATTTCATATGCAAAACACGCAGAGTCCTCTCACAAAGCCACACCCATTTTAGAGCAAATTCACTAAACCAGTTTCGAGTTTAGAACCAAACTCTGCTCTAAGGACACAACTACACTACCGCATATTTCAATTTATCCTGAACGGCGCAAATAGTTGCCGCAATCAGTTCACAGCAGTTATGCACCGTGCACTCTTGCCTACAGGTAATAAACCACAACGCTTTTAGCAATCGGCAGCACCGTCGCCAGCTGGCAAGACAAATGAGCGTGTAATTTATAACTGACGTGGAGGGCGAGCTGCCAAGGAGCCGCAGGAAACTGGCTCAATGCGGAGCGACTGCCATGTGCGCTGTGGCTGGCTGGCTGGCTAAGTGAGTGCCGGCACCGGAAATGAAAGTAGTTTCTGCCACAAGTGGCGGTGGCCTGGCAGGGGAGAGCCTTTGAAATTTTGATAAATAGTTTCTGAGTGGTTGCCATGACTGCGCTGACATGCTGCATTTTCCATATCATAATCTTTTCCAGTGAATCTGTTCTGAAAGTGTTGGTTGCGTTCCGTTTGTAGCTTTCACTATACTCGTACTCTCCAGCCAAGCGTGTCTGGTTCATGGGTGTCTCGTTTGCGCCGATTGCATGTGGGGATTTCTCCTTTGCGCTATTAAAGTTAAACTGTTTGTGGGCTTGTGCGAGCGTCTGTGTATGAGACAATTGCATTGCAAACAATATCCTCGGGTTATGACTTGTCATCTTGGTGGGTTTTAAGCAACTTGGAGGAAGCAGCGAAGCGTCTAATTCGCATTTAATTGCATTTTTATCGCGATCGTGTGGATGTGAAGTGAATAATGATGTCCACAAAATGTGAGGAAAGAGAGTATGGTGTGCCCAAAAGGATATTTATATATAAAATTTTTTAAGAAAAAGGAAACTTTAGCATTATTTCTGTTGAAAAAAATATCATATTCTATAATATATAAAATCCATGAAAAATTTTGAAAAATTTTTAAAATATGAATGAAATTCTGATAAAAATTAATCAACAAAAATAATATAAAATTTTATATGATTACGATAGAGATCAAACTATAATTTTCTTTTATGTTTTTGTTAATAATAAAATTTAATAAAAACATGTTCACTTACGCTTTAACGCGCGGCATTGGTGGATACACAAACGAAGGACGATGGGTGCGCTTGATGGCCGGCAAAACCGGATAATTAGTCAACTGATGCGAGTGATACATGAGCGCCAAGTGGCCGGTCTGGCGATCGTCGCCCATGTTCGCCAATTGGCGGTGCGAGGAGCTGCCAGGTGAGGGCGGCTCCGAGCCATCGCCGCCGCCAGAACCACCGCCATTGCTGGTGTCCAACGAGGAATGGTGCAAAGTCGACTCGTCAATGGTGACACGATGCTGCGATATGGAATCGCGCAAACGCCCCGTAGACTTGGCGGGCGACACCGACACAGAGGTGTGCGAAACCGTTTCCGACGTCATCAGTAAATTCGGCGAAGGACCTATGAGCGTAGGGCCGCTGCTGCCTCCGTTTCCGTCGTCATCAGGAGGACCGCCGATGCTGGCGGCTCGAATGTGGCGCACTTCGTGCAGCATGTGGGTGGCCGCATACGAAGCGGGCACAGTGGGCGTGGGCACTGGCATGCTGCCGTGCGAATGAGTGTGATGATTCTGATGGTGTGGATGCTGGAACTGATGCGGCAAATGATAGTGATGGTGGCTGCTCAAGTGTGCTCGTGTCACATGCTCATCCTGGTAGCTGACTGTGGTGGCAGCGGCGGTGGCGGCTGCTGCTGCGGTTAATACTGGAGCGGCTGTAGTATGTGTCTCGCTGGGCGCCGCTGTGGACGCAGTCGAAGGTAATGAATCCGTGCCAGTGCTGCAAGTGGAATTCGAGCGGGACATTTCATTAGTGGAACTGTATTATATATTCGAATAATCAATTCAATATAAATTAAATTTGCAACAACAACACCAAGACTTCTACGAGCTTCCGTTCTTAGACGACAGACTGCGAGCAAATCCGCTCAGCACGACGCGTTGCCAACGAGTGGACTGGCACGCATGCCAGAGCGCTGCTATCTTAAACAGCATCTCATGGAAGCAACTACGTAATAACAACGTCATTATGTACGATTATTTCTGTGGTTCTGCCGTTGTTGTTGCTGTTGTTGTTGCGGTAGTTAATTTAATTGAATAATATAAATTTGAGCGAGTTGTTGACCGTTGCGTGGGTGTCGCAAGCGTGGTTTTGTGCAAAATCGTCTGTGATGTGCTTTTTTGCTACATTTATGTGTGAAAGTGTTCATGGAAGGGGTTTTTTTTATATACGCTTCGACGGAGTTAGCTTAGCAGAGGGAAAACACCGGTTGGAATAGTTAAAATAATAGAATAAGTGGCATGAGAGTCCCTGTAGTTATCTGAGGAATTTGTGATAATAGACTCATTCTTTCATCGTTAGTAAGTGAGTTGCAAAGTAATAAATGTACCTGTAAGTAGGAGAATCTGGTTACACTTTAAGACACAGTGTTGCGAGCTAAACTTTTCTGCTAGTATGACTCTCATATCCAGGAATGTATGAAATATGAGAACTTTTATGTAATAGAAAACTTACATTTCGAAATGAACTTTTATGAATGAAATTTTATGACATGTTCACACCGAACTGCGAAATGTTCGTTGAACATATTTTACGTGCGTATAAGGTGACAAACTAATAGGTTTATTCCTCTGTATCCCTCGCCACCCAACTATTCCCAAGCTTATAGTGTAATGGGCATCAATATCTGAGTGCTTGGAGACCTCCTTCTTCGGCGGTTCTCCGGCCCACCCCACTTTTATTCAATTCTTCTATAATATTACTACATGAACCGAACAGGATACCGAAAATTTAACTGAAAATTGCAGAAAAAAGCAAGTATACAAAGCAAAAGTGGAGCCTGAAGCCAACACAAGTACTCAAACTAAATGATCAGAAATTGAAGAAAAGGACAATGAAAACTAACAATGAAATATAACAAAGTAAATATAACAAAATAAGACATAAAGTTTCAGGTACTATAACAGAAATTGAAGAAAAAACTATGGACAAATTTACTTTGGGAAACCCCAATAACAGTGAAACCTACGCGGCAAAACAAAGAACAAACAAGTTCCGGAACCAAAATTTTCAATTACCGGAATAACTGGAGATGTAAAAAAATCAAATAATCGATTAAATACGAATAGTCTTCAGCAAACATAGTCTTCAGTAAATACGCGAACCCAACATGAAGATTTTATATGAAATATTCACAGAAAAAAGCATATGCATGAACCACAAAACCCAGTCCCAGTATCAAAATGTTTCCAAATTAAAATTAGTTGGTACAACAACTCCTCGGAAATCAACATCAAGACAATAGGCGTCTTCGATTCGCTCCCCTATCGAGGATAGGACAGACTTTTGTATGGAAAATATTATCGAGTAAATTATCCTCGGATGAAACGAGCGAGTTTGTCTTTCTTCGATAGAAAGTGCTTCAAATTCGCACATTGCTATTGCCAAAATATTATCGAGTAAATAATACTCGGATGAAACGAGCGAGTTGTTCTATCCTCGATAGAAAGTGCTTCAAATTCGCACATTGCAATTGCTATTTTATTCGCACAACTTGATACGAGCTCGACACCAGATACGAATCGGAGACGTCTAGTGAAACCAAAGAACGAAAACGTGGTTTGAGAAAATCAAACAGAAATAGGGGCAAAGAACAGCAAGCAGAGCCCTCCAAAATTTGCCTCCGAGTATTTACAAACTAATACCCAAGAATCACATACAGAATACTCTGGCAAATCAGAATATTCTGGCAAATCTGAAGAAGTCAACTGAGAGCCTTGTGCTGATAAGAGAGATAAAGCATGAAAAGAAAAACGAGGCCATAATAATGAATTCCTAGAACTGCTCTGAATGAAAGTCTGCTGCATACAAAGCTAGAAGCATCTTCAGTCACAGCATGCGTTCTACGGTTCAGTCTGAACAATTGTTTATAGGTCAACGGTCTTTCTACACAGCCTTCAGACTTCTCGATACAAGCACTCAATTTGTGGGATAAATTTCATTTAATTTCTTTGCTTTGCTTTGCTTGGAATTCCGTTGAAAGTTTTTAGCTTTGTTCATTTGCAGCGTCCCAACAAAACCCACTCAGCCACTTCCTTAGTTACTAATAAAATCTCCGCTCTCTTCAGTACTGTTTGCTTGCTAACAATAAATGAAACTTTTGTGTTTTTATTAAACATTTGCGCCCTGACTGGGTCCTGCCTTTAAATTAACCTCCAAAGCAGTTTGCAAATGAAAAACTTTGTTTACCCAACGTTTTGGAGCTTTTTTTGCTGAGGCAATAATAACGTTTTTTTAATGTCATATTTCTAAGAGTGTGTGTGAGAGTGGATATGACTGTGTGTGTGTGTGTGTTTGTGTAAATTTGTTCTTTTTGTCAACTGCAAATTGAATTTATTATTTTTTGTGTTCTTTGTTACACTTCGTTCGTGCTCCCTTTACAAATAAAACTAAATATTAACACAATAAATGTAAGAAAAACCTCACCCAGCCACAATTGCTCAGCGGTGCAATTTGTATGGCAAACGCAGCACAGCAGCGAGCAAAAAGACTAATTTCCACGAGAGCAACTGAACTGAGGCAGCGGCAGTGATTTCTGTACTGGTGTCAAGTGGTCACTGCAGGTTCATTTTCAGTACAGCCACGTAGTACACTGAAGAAAAAAGCGTGCGAGATCTATTATGCGAATGTAAAGTAGAAGCAACACGAGTAGGTACGGAAGGCCACTACAGGAAGTGAATTTATTCAAATGAACTCCTGCTGTGGCTTTGCTAAAACCCACTTACGGCAGGCAAAGTAAGCCCTTCAACAGCGCTGACAATTGACTTGTGTCGCTAATTTTTTTCTATGTACACAACCGCAATTTTGTGGGAATTTAGTCAATGTGGCACATAAATTTCCAAACTGACACTTTAATTAAATTGTGGCATGTTTATGAGACTCTCACGGCTAATTTAGTATGATGATAGGAAAGGATTTTTCATCATGATGCTGGCTGCTTGATGTTGGCTGCTTGATGTGGGCTGCTTGAAGCTGGCTGCTTGAAGCTGGCTGCCTTGCTTCTTTATTAAAAGCTTTGTTTGCCAACCACTTTTGCAATGTTGATGAAAGTGCTTCAAACACGCCACAAATATGGAATTCAATTACTGGCAAGAGGCGGCAGGTAATTGACGTAAATGTGTGCTATTGCCATAGGGAAACTCCTGCTGTGATTGTTTCAGCAGCTTCTTTTATATATTTCTCGTATACCGCTTCACTGCCATCAGTTCAAAGAAGCAATTAGTTTAGTCGACCTAACTGTGACCTCTGTGAAAGCAGAAAGAAGCAATTCATATGCCTACTTCTTGCCTCTACTCTATTCTGTTGCCTGCTGCACAAATATCCTTTGTACCCATTTAGTCAATAATTTCGCAAGCAATTTAGCACTTAATTTTTAATTTTTAGCAATTATGCTTTCGATGCTCTTCAACGATGTGACAATTAATTTGACATTTTTCGCAGTCGTTGGCACAGCTTCATTTACTGTATTACTGTAACAATTTGAAAATTATAAATGAAAGCACGCCCCCACTACAGCAAGCACCCCTGTGCTAAGAGCTCGTTTCACATAACAACAACGAAGCAGGTCATCAGTTAAAGTTCAAGTGTGCTTTTATCCTTTCACTCCTTTGCTCTAGATTGTGAGCTACAACAACAACAACAACTGCGAGAGCAACAACAACATCAGCTAGTGTAGTGAAATTGTTATGTCATTTTGTTGTGGTTGTTGGTGTTGTGCCTGGTTTTGTTTTTATTTCGCGTACTTTTATGAGATGCTTATGTAAACACTGGGGCGTATACGTAACATTTTAATGCCCGTTTAGCAGCTAATGGCGCTGTTACACATACGCTGCTTGCCTTTGAAGCGCTCGCGCGTCGCATTGTGAGTCGCCGACGTGCGCCAGCATTACGCTAACGACCTATTTTGCTGATACGACGAGTACGTCGTCTGCTCTGATGATATCGCTCGCACCGTGATGAGCAGGTTAAGAGCAGTTTACTGGGATTATGTGCTTGTAGCGTATTTGGTGGGGATTAGTTTTTCAAATTTGTTATGAAGTAGGCACTTGATAGCGTTCTTAAATTGTTTGCTTAAATCAGCGCACAACAGAGCAGAAAGTTTAAAGTCTTGCGAGGGGACGTAAAATTGTATGCAATTTGGGGCATGCTTTCAGCAGAATAATTCATTATCAGGTGCTTTTTGTGTAACAAGGAAACTTTTGTGAATTTCTGATAAGTCAAAGAAAAGTTATGCTTAATTTGGCACAGGTTCAACGAAGAAACTGTTTCGTAGTTAAGAGGGAGGTTGAATAGAACTGAGCCAATGGTGAAAGCGAGCGATTTAGCAGGAGACCATTGAAGGATTGAACAGAGAATTGAGAATAATAATGAAGAAATCTATGTCGAGGTTATTGCAATAGTAAACAAACGAAAAGTGGGGTGGAGAAGCTAAATTCAAATACAAAAGAAGCTATTGAAAAGGAGTAATGAAAGTCAAAATAAATGTGTGTAAGGAAATGAACAGAACTAAATTAAAATTAAATTGATTCAGAAGCAACAAAATTTAAGAACAGCGAAGGATATTTTGAATGCTTTACGTATTAGTTCTACCTATTGTAGGATAGGATACAAACAGGCAGTAGAGGCTACTCTGCATTAACAATGAAACAAAAATGATAATACTTATAAGCAAACGATATGATAATGAGGACTATGGACCCTTACAGAGCACAATACTAGAGTATTATAACGATGGAAGATTGATTCTAGGTTTTGTCATCGATTGAAGTACTCTTAATCAAGAATACAAAATCCGCTCTTCGATTTGTAAAGTTGAACACTGAATTTCTGATTAATGTTGAATAAATTAGTAATTTGAGTTATGAAATTTGGAGATTCAATCGATTATTTCAAGTAATTGAAATCTTATATTCAGCGACATAAATTGCTGAAGTTGAAAGTCTGATTTCTAAGATTAGTAAATATATTACTTAAGAAAACAATTTCTGAATATTAGTAATATAATTTCTGACATATGTCAATTACTTACTCTAAGTAATGACAATATTATATTCAGTGAGATGAATTTCTAAAATCAAAAAAATCCATTTCTAAAAAGTTTATTGTACTCAATTAAAAATGTTCGCAACACCTTCCCGCAAGATTACTGAAACCCTGAAAGCAATTAATTGCAGCCTGTAAAACATTTCCTCTGCGTACATAATGCATGGTGCTATGTAATGTACTTTTATAATATACGTTGTATACTTGCATGCCTGATAATGTTTTGAAATTTGCATATATTTCAAAATAAAATTGTTAAATAACTCAATTTAGTGCTATGAGAAGCACTTCATCTTCATAAAAACCACTTTACACCGAGCTGCACCGCAATAAAGCACACACACACACACCCATACCCACACCCACACAGGCGCGCACTCACACTCAAGTAGAAAATTACATGAACTCAAGCAGCAGCATCAACATAAAATTATCACTCATTTTTGCATATACGCTCGTACGCAAATTTGCAACTATAAATTATAAAATTGAGAGAAACAAAAAAAAACGAGAAAGCAGCACTGCAACAGAGTTGGTGGCTTGTCACAGGCACTCACTGCGGCAGCGGCAGCGGCAGCGGGAGCCAACAGGCATGCACACAGAGTGCAGTTATTGTAATCAGAATTAATATTGTTAGAGTACATAAAATGAGTGAGTGAATGTGTGTGCGAGGGAATGTGTGTGAGTGAACCTGTGTGAGCATCTGCTAGGCCACGCAGTTGTAATTGCCCATTAGTGCAAG
Source organism: Clusia tigrina (assembly GCA_920105625.2). Classification (NCBI taxonomy): domain Eukaryota; kingdom Metazoa; phylum Arthropoda; class Insecta; order Diptera; family Clusiidae; genus Clusia; species Clusia tigrina. The sequence continues at coordinate 181,449,465 of OV050033.1, forward strand.
CGAAAGGTAACTGTAGCAAGCTCAGTAAACCCACGCATGTTCGCACACTCACTCGCACACACATGCGGATGCACACATACGCGCATGATTGCGTTGCCAACTTTACTAATTAAGCTGCTGCCATGAACTCGGTTTTTCGACATCATGTCGCATAGTTGCTAATGATGAAGATAATCAAATTTGTTACATGCAAAGAGGGCGGTTGCTGCCATGTACGAACGAGTCTGCATGGGGATGAGTGCTGAAGTCTGCCGGAGCCTGACTCCGTTGGTTGTGCTTAGGCGTCATTGTCTCAAAGCTAACTGTGTACACAACACAGTAGCCACCAGGTGGTCCACCCAACGCTGTTTGGCCTTCATTACTCATGGTCTACCTTGCAATTTAATTTAATTTCTTGTTATTTGAGCCATATTTGCATTTACTTTCACAAACTGCATATTATATCAAATTTAAATTAATTTCCTTTGCGAATTTCATGTATTACGCACCTGAGGCAGAAATATGCCATTCCTGGGCATATCCAAAATTTACCCAATTTAATTGGAATATTTCCTTTCCTGTGCTATGCAACAAATTTAAGTGTGTTAGTATAAATTATGAACGCTTATCTGAATGTGGCCGACCGTAACCAACGAAACCACTTAAAATTGTGGCAACAGAAATCTCCTCGTTGCACATACAAAAATCCTTACTGTGTTATTTTAGTTCAACAAACTTTTTGCCTACTCGCCCACATATTTTGCAGCAGCATTCAAACGTTTTTGTGTAGCAAAAAGTTACGGACGCGGCACAAAAAACGCAAAATCCTTGGCACGGGGCTAGATGGGCAAAAATTGCGATAATCATGAAAAGTTTCACAATCGCAAAAGGCACAAAACAACCGTGGCCATCCGCCCACGTGGCAGAGCGATAAGAATGCTTCACAACGAATGCAAATGCAGCGAAGGATGAAGTTTAGTTGCAGCCAAGCACGGACTGTGAGCCGTCAGCCATGAGCCTTGAGCCGTGCCAGCGAAGTGTACAGTTGGTTGACTGTGGCGCAGCAGAGGCGTGGCACGTTCAGATGTTCACCGCACACATGCAGAGCAGAAATTATGTTCCAGCAATTTGGCGAGGATTTTTCGACTCCATGTAGCAACTAAAATGTTATCTGCCGCTGCATTAATTGCTCTGACAAAATTTATTGAATATAGAGAAGAGTGAGATAAAGGATAAAAGGATTTTGAGTTTGAAGGTACACTAGCAGATTTTATTAATCAGATTTGAGTGTTTATAAAGTGAGACCCTTTTTAATAGGCTTTTTCATGGTGAATAAAGTAAAGACTGAGCTATTGAAATTAGAATAAGGTGAATTTTTTACAAGTAGTACGAAAAATGAATAGTTAAGTTCTTTAAAATATTGTCTGTTGACTAAATAAACACAGTATATGAAACCTTGACACCACTAACATAGCTCTACCTCTCTGATCAAACAAAAAAAAACGAGTTGGCATCACTGTTCTAAGTTCACGACTCCATTAAGCGAGTCAATAGCAAATTTCAATTTAGGATCTCCTTCAACCAATAAAAGTTAACTTGGCAGCTCTTTTATAACCCCGCAAATGCATTAAGCGAGTCAAGAGCAACTCTTCAAACTTCAGAAGCTTCTTGAAACGAAAAAAATTCCACTTGGCAGCACTGCTGTAAGTCCCTAAATCAATTAAGAGAGTCAATCAAAACACGTTAAGTTAATCAGCTTTTTAAAACTAAAAAATTCGACCTGGCAGCACTGTTCTAAGCCCCTAAATCAAATAAACGACTCAAGCTCAACTTTTTAATTTAAAAGCGTATTTAACCATAAAAAATTCGACTTGGCAGCACTGTTCTAAGTCCCTAAATCAATTAAGAGAGTCAATCACAACTCGTCCCATTAATCAGCTTTTCTAATCATAAAAATTCGACTTGGCAGCACTTCTGTAAGTCCCTAAACAAATAAGCGACTCCAGCCCAAACCTTTAATTTAGAAGCTTCTTTAACCATAAAAAATTCCACTTGCCAGCACTGTTCGAAGCCCCTAAATCCATTAAGACAACTTGTTAAGTTAATCAGCTTTTTAAACCATACAAAACTGACTTGGCATCACTGTTCTATGTCCCTAGATCAAATAAGCGACTCCAGCCCAACCCTTTAGAAGCTTATTTAACCATAAAAAATTCGACAGCACTGTCCTAACCCCCTAAATCAATTAAGGGAGTCAACAACAATCAGGTCCACAAATGTACTTCTCATTATGCCAAATCCGAGTCATTTTCCCAGGATTTACTATTCATTTAAGGTGGCAAGGATAGAGACAACCGAACAAAAATTCTGCTTACATTCTAACAAGGATACGCGGCAAAAGCTTAATTCCCAGTTAATGAAATTAAAAAACATTTTGTTTGCGTTCTTAACAGCGCCCAAAATCAACGCTCCACGCTTTCATTTTTAATTCCAGGATACTGCAAAATTCCCATTTAAATTCAAATAAATTCCAAATAAACCCCACAAATTCAACATTTATGCTCATCAGCGGCCGCAAGCCTCTGGCCGCGTTTTGTTTGTTCATTCATTAAAATGTGTTTCGTTTAAGTTGTTCACATTTTCTGCAGGACTTTTTTCCTAAATTCCATTCACAGATTGCTCCATTTAAATCTCAAGAGGCGCAAAAGTGTACGTGGCAGTAACACGAAATGAATGCGCGCTGAAAAAGGAGGCGCCGCGCAAAGTTCACTGACTTCAGCGGGAACTTTTCATCCAGCACAATAAAGCGTTGTGGCGAAATAAGACGAGCAAGAAGCAAATACGCTGCCGGATTAAACAGAAATTACAAGGAAAACACGACGGCAACGCCGAGCACGACTGCACTCAGCTTTAAGGATAAACGGCAATAGCCACAGTTGAAGCTATTCTGTCAGTGTGTGTGTGTGTGTGTGTGTGTGCGGGAAACTTTTTCCCACTGGCAACGTCAAATAAGAGCATATCTATCAATGCTAAGGCCAAAAACCTCAAAAGCTGGAGCAGCACCGACCAAATCGTAGAACAAAATTGTGCCAGCAACTTAAACAAAGCGTCTTCAATGACAAAAGCAAAGGAAATTTGTGAAAACTGTCGCTATAAAAGCGCACAAGCAAAGTAACAGCATCAGGATATAGATAAGGACGCGAGGATGAAGTGAGGAGACACAACAGAAACAGACACATTGACAGCGTGGCGTACGGCAAAAACAAGAACATTAAACTGAAATTTACGATAGCGGCCAATGAAGTAGAAATAAAGGCACTAAAAAATAAAAAAGGAAGGCAGAACAGCAAACAAATTGAAACTTCGTGCGGATACCAGTCAACTGACAACACCAGGCGAAGGATTTTACTTAGGGGGAGGTGGCTTTGTGTTTGCTTGTGTGTCTGCCTCATTTATCTGCGGCCAAATGAAGCCTAAATTCGCTGCAATGGTGTTTAAGTTTAAGTATCCTTTTAATTTTAATTTACGCCATTCAATTGGAGAAGACTTCAAAATGTATGCCAACTCCAGGCGTTGCTGGAAACTTTGTGAAAGTGCAGGTGCAGGTGGGAGAACTAGCAAAACAGCCGCTTCCATATTCCATACGAATTGAATTTCATTATAATTCACAAAAGATCCCGTGTGCGCCACTTGTGAGGCACATCCTTGCATCGACAACAAACACACAATGCACACATTTTTATTGGCATGACCCAGTTTACGACTTGTACGAGTATTCATAACTTCAGGGGGAGGTGCACTGCGAGCACCCCCATACCAATCCACATACCCGCACATGTCCACACAAATGCGGGCGCCATGCACCGTCACAAGGCAACCAGCCGCCAGCAACCAGAAATCAGGACCCAGCAATGCAGCCGGGCGCGTACAAAAATGCAATTTGCGGCAGAGGGATAAAAACGTCCGCCCACAGCCTATGAAATCTCACATTTTATGCGCCATCTGGCAACGCTGCTGCGGACGAAGGAAGGCGCATGTAATCACAGCATAAAATAAATGAAACCGTTTGTCATGCCGCTCGTACGTGGGAGGGGGTTCGAGGGGCGACTGTGGGCAACTCTGTGTTTGTTTGAAAAATTATTACAATAGGCAGCAAGTTTGTAATTGGATACATGCATACAGCGGGAATATTGGGTCACGGAAAGGATCGAGGCATGAATGTGCAATAAGTAAACTTATGCTATGGGCGGTGTATGTGTGTGGGGGAAGAGGGGGTGCTAAGGTAGAAAGCAAACTCATATTTGTCAAATAGGAACAATATTCTGCAATTTGTAATAATAAATTTTCAATTCGCTTTGTTAAACGGATGATAGGCATTTGCAGCAGCAGCCAAGGTAATAACAAGTCCTTTAAGCGGTGATATTTGTGGAGAAAAAGGAAGGGACTGTTACAGTTTTGGAGTTGCAGAGGAAAGTCTAAATGAATTAAGTAATACTATTCCCGTGATATGTCACATGAGTTCCTTTCAATTTGCTCATAGTGGAATGCTGAGAGTAACTTCCAGCTGATAATCACTAAATGGGCATTTGCATCACCAGCCAAGGTAATAAAAAATCCTTTAAGCGGTGATGTTTGTGGAGAAAAAGGAAGGGACTGTAACAGTTTTAGAGTTGCAGAGGAAAGTCTAAATCAAATAATTATGTTGATGATCATCAAGTAATTATGTTCCTATGATATATCACATGAGCTCCTTTCAATTTGTTCATAGTGGATGAAGAATTTGCTTTCTACCTTGGAGCTGGGACTAACTTAACGGCGATACTTATACTAATACAGTAGTCATGAGTAAACCTGAATAACTGTTATTTATACACAAATTACACCTGAAGCTCTCTTATTCAATTAGAGATAATGTCTATTAAAGAAAGAATAGTCTGACTTATCAATTACACCTAAAACTTTCCATTTGACCTGAGTATGCCCGATCCTTATGGCTTGAGATATGTAACATTGCAATGCCTTCTTCTCAACAACACTGTTACTTGTGATAAGTCATCAATGATATGTGGAACTATCATACTTGAGGCAATGATAGTGAGCGAATTAGAACTCAATTTCGACACATGCTGGCTCGTTCTAGAACTATCGCGAAAACAGATCTTTCAGTTAAAGAGGAAACGTAAATTGACAGATTAGTTCAGTTGTGACTTAGAAAGAGTATCGAGAAATATAAAGTAAAAGAGAAATTTGCTTCAATGAATTATTGTTGTTAATTTAAAGTATTTTTATTAACATATTATATATATTATATAATGAAATAAAGGATTTAGTAGTGCTTGAAGTAATCCAGTGATCGAACTATGAACTAGAAACTAATACACGTAACTATATATTACCTGATGTAGGTAAAGATTTAAACTTCTAGTTTTTAGTCATAGTAAATCTCTCTCAGTTGAAGAACATTTTTTAACTATTTGTAATGTATATTCACAGAAACAGGGTGATTAGTCGAAACAAATCGATAGAACTCTGTTAATGAGATAATTTTGCCTGGATTAATTTAAGGCTGCTTAGAAAATTATACAAAAAGTGTCCTTGATCCATGAATGAGAAATTTTTGTGTGAACAACGAGGGTATATAAGCCTCCTAATACAAATTATATATGTGACTAGTATCGTAGTCCCTCGCTCATCCGAAAAACTAAAAGATTTTGTATATGAATATGTTAAAACCTTACAAAGCTTGAAACCAGATGAATACCAGATCTCGAAGAAAGAGAAGGGAACTCTTCCATCAGAAAAATGCCAGAGTACTCACAGCTTTAAATTGGAATGAAGGTAGTCAAGATATCAGTTCATCCCAAGAAAATTTTAATAACAATGACTGCTGAGTCCCCTGCAATGAGAACGTAGTCTGTGAATGAATTTGTAGGTCTTTATAAATGCTGGTTTCTGGTTGAATATTGAATGGAACACACTTCGAAACACAACATTAGCACAGCCAAATTTAGAAAGAAACACTCTGAGAACATTGGGTATAAGTAAAATCCACCATGAGCGGGGATGAATTATCCTCATACAATGATGCAAATGGGCTCGGTGTTGAACAACGTCTCTGACCTAATTTCGATGTTATGCTGCTGATTTAATTCACACTAAATTTCAATCATTACTCCTAAAATACTGAATTTTACTCTGTAGACAACTAATTGCATGAGAGCTTCAAAAATTATCCTGCAGTTGCAAGGACAAAGGGGACCGAAATATTAGCAAATAAAATAAACATGAACAATTTTAATATTTTGAACGCGTTGAAGAACAATTAACAAATTTTCTTTCAAATTTTTTCATATACGAGTATATGGTAATTCTTTAAATTTTCAACTCGATGAAGAACAAATAATTGATTTTTTTCATAATTTTCTTTTAATACATTTTGTTTATTTTTTAAAGTTTTTGAGGTTTTTTTATATTTATATTATTTTCCCTTATTTGGTTGTTTTTTTTATATATTGATTTTTTATATAATTCCTTTAAATACATATTTTTTTTGTTTTAAATTTTATTTATTTTATTATGTATTCAGATATATTTATATTGATTCTTTTTATAATTGTATTAAATGCATTCTTTATGTTTTAAATATAATTTGTTTGTTTTTATATTTATATTATTTTTAATTATTTCGTTTATATTGAAATTCACTTTTTTCATTATTTTTCAATACAATTTCTTTATGATTTATGCTTATTGGGTTTATATTATATTCCTTTATATTGTTTTTTTTTTTATATATATTTTATTTCATAATTTTATTTTAAAAGATTTTTCTAATTTTTTTTTATTTTTAGATTTTTTTTTATGTGTATAAAAGAATTATTTATTATTTTCAATTATTTTATTTATTTTTTCTATCTATTTTTTTCATAATTCTTTTATACATTTTTTTTTTGTTTTAAATTTTATTTTTTTATTTTATATTCAAATTTCTTTGTTCATTATTTTGTTTATTTTTTATATTTATTTCTGTCTGTGATGATCAATTTTTCTCATAATACTTTCATATATTTTTTTTAAATATTGTTAATCGATTCTCGACCTCCGATTGAAATTTAATTAATTTCTTTTATATTTAAAATTTTAAATTCATTTCTTTTATATTTATGATTTTTTCCCATTATTTTTTTTCATTTTTACATTGAAAATTTTACTTATTTTCTTTTATATTTATATATTTTTTCATTTTTTATTTTATTTCTTTTTATATTATTTTTTCAAAATTCTTTTAAATGCATTTCTTTATAGTTTTAATATTATTATTATTATAATATTATATTATTATTATTATATTCTTTTATTATTATTATTATATTATTTTATTTTTATTATTATTATATTATTTTATTATTATTATTATATTATTTTATTTTAATTATTATTATATTATTTTATTATTATTATATTATTTTATTTTTATTATTATTATATTATTTTATTATTATTATTATATTATTTTATTTTTATTATTATTATATTAATTTTTTATTATTATATTACTTTATTATTTTTTATTTATATTTTTCCAATTTATTTTTCCTATTATATTATTTAATTTTATTATTATTGTTTTCCTACTTTTTAAATAAATTTTCTTTATTTGTTTTTTATTTATAATTTTATTTTTCCTTTTATTTTATTTCTATTTTATATTTTATATTTTATTCTTAGCTTTTAAATACATTTTCTTATATTCAATTGATTTTTTCATATTTTCTTAACAAATTTTGTGGTTTTTTTTTTAAATATTTGTTATTTCTTTTATATTTTTATTATTGTCCATTATTTTGTTTCATTTCAATATTTTTTCATAAAATACACTTTTTTATAATTAAAATTTTATTTATTTTATATTATTTTGTTTCTTTTTATATTTATTTTTTGTGTGTAAATCCATTTTTCATAATTCTTTTAAATACTCATAATTCTTTTACTCTTTTTTCTTTTTTCAAGTTTTATTTATTTTCTCTTTTTATTTTCGATTATTTTGTATCTTTTTTTTACTAATATTTTATAAAACTTTTATTTTTTAAAATTTTTTTTTCCTTATTATTGGGCTATTGCGGACACTTCATTTGTTCTTTTTTGTGAGTACCTTTCCCGGAAAATGCGTAAAATTTCGCAGTACATTTGCATGCTGCCTGCCCATCTAAATTGAATTTGTTCAGATTGAAATCGCAGCCTAACTGCCCCGAAATGAGGCGCGGCGCGTGTTGCACAGAGCCACGTTTTCAGCGCGCTTCGCTATCTCTCACGCTTAATTTCATTTCGGAAAATTGTGAATTTAATTTTTATTTTATATATTTCTTTTTGGTATCATTTCACGCCCACTTTCCAATCGCACTGAACGGGCTCAAACAGATTTTTCTTTATCCCCGCTTTCACTTCTCTTATTTGCTTGCTATACGAACAATCGCACAAACTGAACACGGTTCCGTTTTCCAAGTCGCTGCATGGCATTCGCGCTGACAGAAGGCGAGTGAGGAAACAGGTTCTGAAAGCACACAAATATGAGAGACGCTGATGGGATTTTACTTGTAGGAGCAAATTTTCAAATACGAATGCTTGCAAAGCCGCGCGTAAGTGGCTTTTTATTAGATTCTTATTTGTACTCCCTGGGCGCAGCTCATGCAGCGCATTTATGTAATTTGTATCAAGTGCTTACGTACGTATGTGTGGGTAGTTCCTGCACACGACTGTGTGTGCATGTGTGTATGTGTGTGTAGTCAATTGTATGAAAAGTTAAGTTCAATGTTGAAAAAATAAATAAAATTTGTGCACAGTATAAAAGTGAATAAAAAATTGTGTAATAAAATGTCACTTAAATGTGACTAAATTGTTGGAGCAGTTCCCTCAGTGAACAGTTTTTTTATTGTTCAAAGAATTAGGTTGAACTTTTCACTAAAAACACACACGGAAACATGTGCTGGGAAGATGATCCAAAATGCAAAGACAAGTGTATGATATACAGGGAATAATAATGACAGAGAAGTGGATGAAACTCAGTGAAACAGCGTGGGGCAGTTATAAGAAATTGGAGAACCAGCGTGGAGTCCAACAATGAACTAAAGATTTAACAAAAAATTCCTCAATTTAGATAGTAAACCGTTCTGACTTTTCAACATTTGAAAGAGGGTAAATATATCTTCTGTGGTGCTGTACTCCTGCCAAGTATCTGGGAGACAGAAATTGGCTATAAATGCTCACATAGTCAAATGGCATTCTGCATATGAGAGCAGCCCTATAAGCAGGTGCCAAGTGATGTTCTGGTGGACAACATTAGGAAAGCTCGTGTACTCAAATCGACTGTAGTTCAAGGATCTGCTTCACTGTTTATTACTGGCGCCAATTGGATCAAGTACTCAACTTACTAGCGTAAGTTCAAGGATCCGATTCACTGTCTATTACTGACGCTAATCCGTGGATCAAACACTCAACTTACTAGTGTAGGTTCAAGGATCCGATTCACTGTATATTACTGGTGCTAATCCCGGGATCATTACTAGCATAGATTCAAGGATCTACCTCAATGTCTACTACTGGCGCTAATGCTTGGATCAAATACTCAACTTATCATCTTTCGACACGACTGGTACTGCCACTTTCTGCAATATTCTTCATAACTTTCTACCCTATAATAGTAAACGACTTTCACAGTCCTCTTTAGCAACTAATTAAATTATTATTCGGTAGATGAGAATGTGAGCTGAGAGAATATCTTGCAATGACTCTACTGACTTATACATCAATGGCTTTAAACTAAACAGATGAGAGGAAGGATGAAAAACTCTTCAAATCAGAATTTCGTTCACATTTTCCAACCTCTGACTCACTGGCTCTCACTACCGCTAATCACTGCATTGCAATATCAGTTAAAAGGAACTCTGAGTCCAACAAAAACGGAAGATGTAGGCTTACTAGTCATATGTAGGTCTTCTTTGCCATAGCCTTCTATCAAAATATAAACAAATATAAATCACAATATTGTCCCGACTGAAGTTCTCATCAAAATATATAAAGAAATCATTAGTTCATAATATTCCACTATAAGTGATCGATCCAAATGCTCTCCGCTCGCTTACAAAATCAAAGCAATGATTTGGAAGCCGAAACTCTCCTTGCCAGGATACCCTCAAAGGCACAATTTTCTATAATTATAATTTAATGATGTGCCTGGTGAAATTTTAGTCATCAAATTACAATGGAAATAGTGCTAAACTGTCTGCTCAATGGTGGGCATACGAACACACTCCCGCTGAGCCGGGTTTATTTGCACTTCTCCGACAATACCACAGCATCTTCATCTTCCTTGAATGCCGTTCTGCAGGCATTGTTATTGTTACTCTTGCTGAAGGCCAGAAACAATAAAGCAGGAGTTTGTCGGTGGGGCAGAGCATCACTTCATCACATTTCCTTTGATGCCTAATGAAACAATAAACACAATAAAGACGTGACAGCAACTCAAAGAGGAGCATTAAGTGCTCGTAAATCAGTTGGAACACAATAAGTGAAACATGAACTTCTTGTAATGTGTCAGAATATTTCTCTATACAAAATTTATGGAAATATTATTTAAATAGGCGTAGCTTCATGACAACTTTTCATGAGCATTCTTACTAGACATGGAACATTTCTAATTGGTGATATTTACATGACTCAATTGTAGGAACTTATAAAGATGTTTCAAAGAGATTGATGCGCAGTTTGGCTTCTGAAAATGTTCCTAACTTAGTCCAAAAAAAAGTAACTATAGCTCAGATCCGACTCCACCTGTGGTAAGTTGCCTGCTCCCTTAACCCTTTGTTTAACTATTGTTGCTAGAAATTTTCTCTACAAGGAAATAGGAGATGGTTCCAGCTTCCTTACTGCTGAAGAAGAGTAGTTGTCACCCTAATAAGTTTATCATTTGTGGACATGTTGGTGAACCGATTTTTACCCAACTTTAAACAGATTGTAATGGAGTTCAAGGTCGACTATATACATAGTCGACCTTGAATACTATAACTCTTTTGGTTCTGAAGATATGCTCTCTTCCAGCAAGAAGCCCTATGGATGGCCGACAAGCTAACACGAAGGGGTTCATCGGAAAAGAGGACCGACAGGAAAAGAGGACCGACATACTTAAATGGTTCAATCGACTCATAAAGTTACACTGATCAATGGAATATAATATTTATATATATATAAAAAATACTTCTAGAATTCATATCCAAAATTAGCTTGGCTTTCGATGCTATTCAAGTTTTCCTTTCGGCTTTTAAGGGTTTCAAATATGAAGATTACTTCAAACCCGTCAAACTATTAATGCAGGGTTCTGGAATTTCTCACCCCACCCAAATTAAATATGTTATCTTATATGATACCTGAACTTCTGTGAAGAGTTGAAGAGCCTCTCCACTAGAATTGAAATTATTTGCGCATATTCATGCAGGTTCCAGAAGTTTCCACCCCACCTCCAAATAGAAGGTATACTCTTATAAGATTCCTGAACTTTTCTGAAGAGTTAAAGAATTGGAATTATTTGCGCATATTCATGCAAGTTCTAGAATTTTAAATCCCACCCCAAATAAAAGGTATACTTTTATAAGATTCCTGAACTTCTGTAAAGAGTGGAAGAGCCTCTCCGCTAGAATTGAAATGTGTTGCATCTTTATGCGCACGTGTGTCCGCCCTGAAGCGAACAATTAAAATTCTTCTACGGCAACTCGCAATAAAGCAGAAAGTTTTAATAATCCATAAAATTGAGCCCACATCGTGACAATCAGCAGCGGTGTAGGAACATGTGTTCCAACCAGATAATCAGCTGATCTATGCTGTGATCTCCTCTGCTCTGTTCTGCTCTGCTCTGTTCTGCTCTGCACTCTGTTACTAACGAATAAAATATTTAAATTGTGCTTAATAAAGTATATTAAAACTAGTCTAGGGGATGATGGGGATGATTGTTTCTACACACTCGGATGGCGTTGATATGCAATTTAAAGCAATCACCGCGCGACAACGCTGGACAACCATGTATCAAAAATTAAGTGAAGTGAAGGTATTTATAGCAATTGTTTGAATAAAGATGATGGACACATTGGCCTTGACATTTTATATACGCAAATTGCATGAAATATTCACAAAAAGAAAAGAAAACACAGAAAAACAACAAAATTGGTCTGAGTCTAGTTTAGTTAATTGCCAAATTAATTTGCGGCTCACATTAAACTGCTGCTGTGAGTGACTCTGAGTCTTGGTACGATTTCGCGTATAAAGTATTTTTGCATTTGTTCTTTTGAACTGGCAGCATTTGGATATGTTTTGGGTTTGTGTATTTTGCCAGTTGCCAACTCATCCAGTTGCCAAGTTGCCAACTTGCCAGCAGCGCGCTCGACACATCCTTTGTTCCACTTAGAAGGATACACAATAAAAACCTTTCTAATGCAAACAAAACTTTTGTTTAACACCAGCGTCGTTGTATGGTACGCGTCGTCGAACGTGAGTGCGCCCTCGAGACAACATGAGTTGTGTTTCAGTAGCGGCCCACATCCCCCTGCCCCTCCCACCACATCCAGCCACATTTCACCTGAGGTAAGTTCATTTACTCGGGCGCACAAGAAACACAAAATGAAACTACAGCGAGCCACTTTCTGCTGTTTTAACTGCACGAGAGTTCAATAGAGAGAAGTTCCATTTCCAGAGCCATCTGAGTGCAGAAGCATTTTATTGCATTAACTCCCGAAAGTCCCGAAAGTCCCAGCGGAAATCCACAGACACAGTGGCAGTTTCAGAACGAGAACGAGACCGAGAACTGCGACTCGTGGCGGAAAAATGGCAAAGAGGAAAAATCTGTTGCTTTTTCAGTACGTGGCAGCAAGGTTAACGCCCGCGTTTCTTTGGTGAGCATTTAAAATGCAAACTGCAACGTTTTGACTGTATTTACACAAGCGTGCGGGCTCACGTGCTCGTGAGTGGATGCATGCGTATGCATGTGTGTGTGGACTGGGAGTCCTTACGCCGCAGGCAACTTGTGAGTTGTTTATGTTGGTACGCGTTTATATTAATTTTTTTTTATTACCTTTTTTGTATTTATGTTTTTTCTCATGAGCAAGAATTTCACACAGAGATGGGCGTGTTCGGTAGTGCTTTGTTCGTGCGTGTGTGGCGTGAACCGAAAAGTGTATTGCACCCACCTGGCTGCATGTATTTCTTTGGCGTATATTCTGTCCATGTTCTGGAAATTAGAGCAATTCTAAGAGTGAAACGCATTAATTGTGGCAAGTAATTTTCCAGCACGTTCTACGAGTTCATTGTGACAGAATATGGGATTAGGAAAGCAGCGGGATTAAAGAATCACAGATTTGTGTTGAGCAAAGTTGCTGGAAACGAATGCACAAAGCAGCAGGTCATGTGCATTCGGAAGGATGTCTTCCTTGGCCAACAGTCACAGAAATCACACACATGAGTGTGAAGTTTAGAACTCTGCGAGGAAAGAACGAGAATAGTACCTGTAATTGAGAGTTATATAGAACAATTCTGAGGATCCTTGGAAGCAATTCAATTATTTGAATGCTTTAATTAAGAAAATGTCAGCATAAATTTAATAGATTTTTTTATATGAAAACACCAAATATTTATTACTATTTTTATATTATTTTATGTTCAAATTGCACAAATTTGTCAACAAATATTTTCTGTCTTCTTCAAAAGGTGGCTTCGCATCCTATTTAAAATGATGAAATTTGACCTCCCAGTCAGCCAGTTTAACAAGTTTAAGATTCCCGAAGACGAATAAAATCATTAATGATCATTAATCTTTAAGAAAATCATTAATTTTACCTCCCAGTCTCCCAGTTTAACGAGTGAAGATTCACCAAGAGCGGGGTGTGATATCAAGATCTCACAGTATGCCGCCCCCAATTCCTCCGTGTGCACATTTATGACTTTTGCTGCACGAACCTGAAACAAACTTTGCCTTCGGGGTGACGTGGGTTGGAACTCTGCCCCGCACATAGTCTCAAAGTGCTTCTTTCTACATCTTTTTTACTTCGAATCGAAGGGCTTAATTGCTAGTACTCACTTCCCCAACCCCTTGCAGACATAATTAATTATTTTGTACGGTACAATAATAATAATAATAATAACATAACGTTCGTATCCAGTTCGCATATATTTGGTGTGTAAAGTGTAGCATATTTTCAGGTGCTCCCCAAAATAATACTATCTATGTATCTGCTGTCTCCATGCTTAGATTTCATATATAAAGCTGCACAATATGATTCGCTGATATCAAAATGCATCAGAAATTTAATATAAACTATGAGTGTGTGGCTTAAAAGTCGGTTTATAGTACATATATTGATTTTTGTGACCAACCCCAAAAGTATACTATGAAAAAATGTTCATTAAAATAATAAAAGTTTGAAAAATTCGTTATTTTTTAAACATATTTTTAAGCATATTGAGATGAAACTATCTTTTAATGACTAAACATGAATTAACGTCAAATGCTATAAGTCGTTTGTGAAAGGTTGTTAGTGTAAAGATTCTAGTGAAAAGTTATTAGTGAAAAATCATGAATGAAAAGTTATCACTGAAAAATCATGAATGGAAAGCCATTAGTGAAAAGTTACTAGTGAAAAGTTATTACTGATAAGTTATTAGTAAAAGGTACTAAGTGATAGGTCAATAGTGATGTTGTGACATTCTTTCGTAGTATGAGGCATGAAGGACAAATCATCAGCCATGAAGAACGAGTCATCACCCAGGCTCTCTTTAAGCTCGATTCTTTTGCACTAATGGATTTAATTCTGGAATGAGTTTCATTGACTCCGAAATCAGCTTCAATAAGAAAAACCATTTATATGTTGGAAATCATATCGAAAGGAGGGTTATTTATATAAGCTAAACTTGTTAAAAATGTTGTTAAACTGACAAGAAATTTTATATGTAAAATAAAACTCATTAAAAATATTTTTAAACTGAGTATTAGGAAAGAGATTTGGTTGCTTTGTCAATCACTGTGATACAAAATGTCTGTCCTAAAACTCAATTTAACAATATTTTTCAGGGCAACAGTGTTCTGAATAAAATATAAAATCGCTCCATTTAATTGTAGATTATTCGGCTTCAGAATGGGACTATTTTGCATATATAGTTTAAGAAATATTTTCGTATATAGATATAAAAATCAGTAGTAGAACAGCTTCAAAAGAGTCCTATTTTTAATAGATTTTGGTCCCAAAAAAATTACTCTTAATAAACCGTAGCTTCATAGCATGTATCCTGGTGCAGTTAATATGCAATATGCTGGTGCAGACAGAATAATTTTTTATAATTCCACTGCTACAGCAAAAAAGTGATGGATTTGTTTCAAACTACCACAGAAGGGGTTGGGTCTACAACAGCGCTGAGTTATAGTGCACCATCAAATTTCTCATTTGAAAATACCACAAAAACTAAAAGCAAATATGCAAAGTTATAAATTTGAACTGCATTGTTGCTGAAATTCATCAGGTGTGCAGGCAAATTATGCTTTTTCCTAAAAATGTTCCCACCGCATAACTAAAAGTTTGCGTATTTGCATAACCACCCCCCCAAACTGTGTTCGAGAGCCGTCAGAATATTTCAGTAGTTTGCTGGCATATTGGATGAATGTGTGTGGCTGTGTGGGCGTGTGTTGGTGTGTTGGTGTGCGTATGAAGCTCTGTCGATGTTCCCTAACGCTCAACCCACATTTTGTTGGCCTGGCATCAAGTCAAACCTGCAATTTGCAGTTGCTTTTTTGAGTGTATGAGCAAAACGGAGACAACAACAACGACAAAAGCAACAACAACAACGACAACAACAACGACAACGACACCAACAACGACACCAACAACGAAAATGCTGCATACATAGGTATGCGTTGATCAATTCCCTCCCTGTCAGGCAGCCTCTGTATGTGAGAATACTCGTAGCAGCACCCGTGGCAGCATTTCAAATTCTGATGTATTTGTGTTTTTAATTCTTTTTTTTGTACTTTTTTATTGTATTTTATTTTGTATTTTATTTTAATGTATTTTTTATTTTTTTGTTAATTTTTTTTTTTATTCTTTTCAATGTTTGGTAGCAACGTGAGATTTAAACACCATTTTACTTATGGAAATGTATGGATGAGTATGCATAAATGTATGTATATGTGTGTGTGTGTGTGTGTGTGTGTGTCCATGTGTATGTGTTCATGTATTAGTGTTCATATGTGTCCATGTGTATTTTGTTGTGCGTGCCTTATACTCGAAAATCCATTTGAATGATTCTGCTTGTTATGACAACACTAAAATATGACGGAATTTTATTGTCCCCGTGTGCGGAGGCAACTTTGTACCCTACACCGCCATAATCATCATCTTTATTGCTGTGAGGTGTTTTTTTTTTTTTTGTGTTACGCGCTTCTGTTTGCATACATTTTTATTGAAATTTGTGCTGATGCTCGGATGAGTCTATAAATTGGGAGTCCGGTGCAAGCGCACCCACGAAATGGGTACAATACCAGAGAGAATGTTCGCCGACACGAATTGCCACTTGATTGTGTACAAAAATTTATAACGAGTATTTCTGTGGAAACTATTAAAGTCAGCCACCTTTGAACTGCAGAAATTTCATGCAGAATTATGTCATACAGGATTCAAGGCTTTGCGTAATTTATTCGAAGCAAAATAGCATCAGCACAGAATATTTCCTTCGGTTAACTTGTGTTCTTTGATATATTTTTAGAATTTTCTGTATCGGAAATACCGATGATTCTCTTGGCATATATGCATGCTTCTGAGACTATACTATTCTCTGATACTCGGAAATATGTAAATCACAACGCCCCTAGAGAGACCATCACAATCTATCATAATCTTATATTATTTTCAGATATCCCCTGAAAATAAGCCAATCACCAGCTCATCAGGTTTATAGAGCCCGTTGGCATATAGAAAAAATGATGCAAAATACAATTTTTCCATCCTGGAGCTTCCTCAAATGTCCCTGAATAGTCTCAATTATTGTCTCACCATCTCTTATAGTCTGCTTGCCGAGTATATTTTCCTATACTCCCTTTACTCGTTAAAGTCTCTAACTTCCTCCTCTCTAGATTGCAACCAAGCTTCACAATATACCATTAATAATATATTATCTTCAAAATTTTCAGATATCCCCTAAAAATAAACCAATCACCAGCTCATCAGGTTTATAGAATCCTTTGACATATGTAAAACATGATTGTTATTGTCTCACCATCTCTTATAGTCTGTGTTATAAAGAGCTCATTTCTGTACACCATATAATGACCGAATATATTTCCCTATACTATCTTTACTCGCTAAACTCACTAAAATGTTCCTTTCAACGTTACTTCTGAGCCTCAGAATCTATCATGGTATTCCAAACGCCATATTTATAGCAAACAACCAACAAATTGCTGACATGTTAAACCTAATAAGGACCTTAAAGTCTGTGACTTTCCTTCCTAAACATTTTCGAGAACAGTGTTCTAAATAAGCAACCATGGAGGACATTTTCGAAGTACAAGTTTATGAGTTGAATCTTAACAATGTACTAAACAAGGCACCAAGCAGGATATTTTCGAGTTCACGAGTTCAATCTCGACAGTGTTCTTACCAAGGCACCAAGCAGGAAGTATGATATTGCTAGAGATTATAATGTTGTTGAAAATGTATTCATATATTCGTAGTAAAGATAATGAAATCGTAGAATGATTCTCATCTAAATAGTAAAGATAATGAAATCATAGAATGATTCTCATCTAAATAGTAAAGATAATGAAATCGTAGAATGATTCTCATCTAAATAGTAAAGTTAATGAAATCGTAGAATGATTCTCATCTAAATCAATGGAACATCTTCAATAAAGTAAAGCAAGGCACTTTAATTTAAACAGAACCGCACCGCAAGTCCTGCAGAACCATGTTGATGGCAGTCTGCGGTGAGGAGCCGTAGCAGTACTCACTTTCATGCTTACCTTCCTCTTTGTTCCTATAAATAATCGCTCAAAGTGGCTGCCAAACCAGGCAAATGCGACTGTGAACATATTTCCCAGGAACCCCATTAAATTGAAAATTGCGTTTAAAGAAATATACGCAACTTCAAATGTTTATTAATCAACCTAACAAGTAGCTCCCCTTCAAGCCTGTTGAATTTTCCTCCTCTGAAACTAAGCAATCTAACGGAGAACAGAAAACCAAACTCAAATATTGATTGCGCATTTTATCAGCAGGAAAAATGCTTTCCCATTTCTATACGCAGGAGACTATTTTATTTGAACAGCTTCACATCACTTTCGAAATTGCCACCAGTCAGGTCCTTGGCTGGTGATAGCGATCCATCAATAAGCGACTGACTGCCAACTCCAAGCGAAGAAGTTGACAGGACACCAGCAGCCCGAAAAGAACGACAAAAAATATGATTGCCAAAATTGAGCAACTTCAGCAGCAGCGCTCTTTGGGGACGCACTCCTGTCAATGTCAGTCAGCCAAATGGGATGTTTAAGCAACACAACTCCTACATATACACACACTCTATACACACAAACATACTATACACACACTTGCACACACTACACACATTCACACACTCAGCCAAGTGTACACACACAAAGTCACGCATGTACAGCAGAGCTCAGCAGCATGCAAGGCCAATAACAGAAGGGAATTTATTTTCATTTTATGAGACCTCGTGCGACATTGTGGCCTCCCGTATTAGACGCAGGCAGCTCACACAACAACTGAAAAGGGTTAACTGTGGAAAGCGTCGGAAGACAGTTGCTTCACACACACACACACACACACACGCACCTCCCCCGCCTTTGTAATGCTCGCACAGAATAATTTGTGCCCTGTCAACTGAAATGTAAAAGTCGCCTCGGCGGTCATGTCAAAAGTCAGGATAAGGCACGTTTAGGACACGGCATGTTGCACAAATATGGATTTTAATTGGAGTTTCTAATTAAAAATTAAAACCTTAAGGATATTGGTTTGGTTTCCAGACACCGCCCCAACGTAACGGTGGCAGCAATGCAGCAGGACCCCTGCAATATTGGCATTGATTGCATCAACTTGAAATAGACAAGAATGCAGGATGCTTGAAATGTATGAGCATCAATTTTTCACAAAACATTTGTTAAAGCAAAGTTCAACACGTATGCGACAACGTTAACAACAAAAAACACAACAGCAGAAACAACACCAGAAACAACAACAACACCAGCAACAACAGCAACACCAGCAACAACACCAGCAACAACACCAGCAACAACAGCAGCATACAACTTTCAACATCATGTCACAAGGGTGACGGCCTCTGAATGTTGTTCAACTAATACGAGTGTGTAGAACTGCAGAAATCCACGCCCACTTGGCCTGTCAGCAATGCAATTTATTAGACAGTTGTCTCCCCCCTACATGCGGTAGTTTATGGCATGCATCCAACGCTGTAGTGAAGATTCACTCGACTTTGTGTGGGGGGCGCGAGGATATAATAAGAGTCAATTGGGTAGTTGAGTCCTTTGCAACTTTGTTAAATAGGTTACTGAGAGTAACCTATTTAACAGATTAGCTCACTTTTTCACATCCCTAACTAAGTGTTTTAGATCGAAGCTATTATATTACCCATACCTGGCGTTCATGAGGTACTTGATGTAACTGGGAGGCTTACGAAAGAGCAGAGATATTAGAGGAATGGACCCCAACTCAGTGCTAAGTTTCCTTAGAACTGTTGGACTAATAGAAGACCATTAATAAGTACAGGCAGAAGGAGTATAATAGTCTTATCACTGTTGGACTAATAGAATACTCTTAAGAAGTACAGGCAGAAGGGGTATCAAATTGGTCGAGGTACATTTTCCCTCTTTATTTCAGTCATTCATTAAAGTGGAAGGCTCAATTATCAACATCATTAGATGAGCCAGATTCACGCGTGATTGTTGGCCTTATATTAGGTGTGTGAATGCTACCAAAATTGAAAGATATACTCGCTACTCCCACTGGGCAAGACTTTCATTGGTTACACAGTAAAGTTTCTTATAAACTATTTGATAATAATAAATATAAAGTTCTTCCCAAATGCTGCCCAGTTGTCCAATTGTGGTTCGTTTGCAGTTAATCTCTTGGTTAGTTTTAATGGCAAATGAAGGAAAGCAGCCAAGTGCCCCCATCACCACCATCTTTCCACCTGCATTAATAATATAATTTGGCAGCTCTTACCCATAAACGCCTGATTTTAAGGTATTTGTACACCTTTCAGAGAAAGGCGCAAATAAAAGGCTTAATGTGATAATTTTTTCCAGCTAAAATAGAGCAGAAAAGATAGAAACCAGGCTCAGAAATTGTCCTCAAACATATTTTCACTGGCAGGTTAACAACAGGTCTTTTAAACCAAGTTTCCAACGCAACTATAATTAGATCGCAACTGGGTGTTTAGTACAGTCATAAGGATTCCTTTCGTAATACTCGTAGGTTGACACGATGATGAGTAAAGATTTCACTTGATGGTGGGCAACAATTTGGAAAAAAGGGTCCATATTTTGTTCTAATCCCAATATGTTAATGTAATATTCATCTTCTAGAACTGAGACTATAATAACGCAGAGTTCAGTTCCATCAAAATTGCCATTGACCCTCTTAAAATTTGCTAAAAGTCTGATAGCATTGTCGATCGTTATTGGCATTGCCATGGGAGACAACACCCTGCCTCTAGAAATAGAGCAAACTACTCATTGAATGAGTATCCCGCATGTAGTCAAAGAATCATCAAACAGGAATATTGCTGTGCAGGATGTAAAATTGTTGTAAATGTTCAGCAACTCCTGCCATAGAGTAACTGCATTGAGCACCGGATGTGGTGGTTGGCTTATTTGCCTGGTTGTTGCATTGTCAGCCATGAGCAAATGGAAAACCAATTGGCATTTGTCATGGACCAATGACAAATTGCACGCTTGCCTGGCCGGAAATAAACTGGCAAATGTAAATTTAAAATCCAAATGAATCCGAGTGGTTGAAAGGTTTGTAAGTTTGCAAATAAATAAACTCAACAGTTCTCTGTGATTTATTTCATTTTAAATAAATAAATAATAACCACACAGTTCAGAAAAACAGCAATTGCTGGAAGCTTCTATACCAGTAACAAGTCCCCCCCTTCCAAGAACAAAAGGAATAGGCAAAAGCCTACAACAACATCGATAAAAAGCGAAACACTTAAAGTCGAAATGACTCAAATTGTCAACTTTACTGCCGCTAAAATTGGCTGCATTCGAAAACTCCATTTGACCATGCCCGTAACGGCCGTTACTGCTGGCAATAACCATGCCAGAGCATAAAGAACTATCTTGCAGGCTTTGTGCGAGATTTTTACGCTTCACATAAAAAGTCTTCCCAACCATCCATGAAGAGGTTATTGCGCCAGCAGCCCGGCCAAGCGTCCACCCGCAGCCACTGTGCTCGGTCGTTTCAATTTTCCATGCTTTAATGTCGCAAGCGTAAAAAGAAAATTCGCCAAAGCTACAAAAACTGCTGCCTAAATGGTAAATGTGTGCTTCCAGGATACGAGCATGTACCCGGAGTCTAAATCACACACACAAACTAGCAGTAGAGGCTCAGTAGAAGGCGAGTGGGGGAACTGGTAAGAAAAAAAGAACAGTTTTGCTGTAACACAGAAAAATTGCAAGCATTACAAAAGCTTAAAAAATGTCACAAAAATGTTACTAAACTTGCCAGGATATGGGAGCACACATAAAAATGGCCAACAACAACAAAAAGAAGCACGAAGAAAGAACATGCAGTTGTTGAGAAACCTATGCTAAGCCTTTTCCTTAATTCTCACTTGAAGTAGTCCACATTCAGCAGCAGTGCTGCAGTGCTTCGAGCGGATTTTAAAGGTGGCTACTGAGCATATATTCCTGTTAAAGGTGGTATGAAAATTTCCCAAGGATATGACTTGCGGGTATATGAGTGAAAAATAAAATAAAAGGATACAAATTATTGTGTATGGTTGTGGATAACATTTCCCAGAGATACGGTGATTTGACGTTCAAGGACTAACGGACAAAAATTAACAATAATCTTAGGAGGAAAATTAACAATAATCTTAGGAAGAATATTAAAAATAATCTTTGAAAGAAAATTAAAAATAATCTTAGGAAGAGTGCTACAAAAAGAAAATCAACCAAAATTCTTAATAAATCGTCCGTAATAGATAAATGCTCATTGATGCCTTTGAAGAGCTTTTCAGAAAGTCCCTGAACTGCTGAGCCTCACAATTTAAATTAGTTGGGGACACATTGGAAGTCTCACAAGAATTGTCGGCCTATTTTCATATACGACACTGGATTAGTGCTCTTTGTGTCTATGAAGCTATGGAAGCCACCTAGCTATCAGCTAACAAATGGAGTCAATTGGCTATCATTGGCCTTGAACCTTTCTGTGATCAATCACTGTGAGTGGGGTCAATCACTTATCCAATAGTTCACACTTGATGATCTCTGATAATCTCAAAGCAAACAGGCCGGGTATTTGTACCATTCAAGTCGTATACTCTTAGTTTCCTTCAAGGCTCTACTATGAAGTCCTTTTTGTCTGATATACCAGGGAATCTGTCAATTGTAATATCATTAAATGCTGACTATCCCAGTGACATGTTACATGCTGGTGTCTTTAATTACTGCACAGCAAATGAACTGTCATTTGTGGCCTCCAAATGATAACTGATCCAGATGTCATGTCATTTGTGGCGTCCAAATAATGACTTAGCTTACAGATGAGCTGACATTTGTTGTGGTAGTGATTGCTGACATTCCCAAGGACATTTTGAGAGGACTTTTGAAATTTTTCGGTGTTTTTTGTGTGATTTTTAGTTTGCAATGAAGGATTTTTTGTCCTTATCTTTTTTCATCGTGGATATTTCATAATCCAAGTACATAGACCAATCGAGGGATGGTCATAACTATAGCAATAGACCACTATTCCAAGTGAATCGAAGCCAAGACAATTTCCTCCAAAGACCAGTCCACGGTAAAAGCATTTCGGAGAACTAATCATCCAAAGGCATAATACACCGGAAAAACCTACTCAGACAATGGTCTGGAATTCCACAAGGAGCAATTGCAAATGGTTCAACGAGTGAATCAGAGGTGCATTGTTGCGCGGTGGTATCACAATGGACCCATGGTGGTCTGAGTGAGCTGGTCCTTAGACCGGCTGCCCCGTTAACCTAACCTAACCTAATTGCAAATTTTGCCGCCAAGCATCCATCATATGACGTTTCCCATTGCCACAACTTCCTGGCCACACCCAATGAGAACACTGACTGAACACCCACTCGCCTACTTCACTGATTGCCCGCAAAGTATTTGCTTATCCCTAAACCTACTAAAAACTCTCGTTGTCAAACGTTGTCACATTGTATCCATTTCAAAAATTGTGTATGCTCGTCAACGATATCTGCCGCTCAATATCCTCCGCCTAACCACCACAAATCATACCACACACATATTCGAGCTATTTCGGCTTACACATGCACTCGTAGATCCGCATATCCTGTTACGGGAGGCTTCGCTTTCAGCAATTCAAGGCAAAACTTAAAGCAAACACTCCCACACACTCTCAGATAAGCTGCTATATTTAATAGGATATTCATTTCAATATTGTGTACTTTTGTGTTTGTTTCAATGGCTTTGAGGTTGCCTGCTTCTAATAGGCGAAGGAGGTCGATAACCTGCGTTTAGGTCTTGTTGGCAATTTCTCAAGCATGTATCTCGCTGTATTATGCAAATTGTGGCACGTTCTGGTGGGCATATGGCCAGGATATGATGTGCAACAGATACATATGCCTGAGCAGAGAAATAAATGAAATGAAAACTGGAGAACAAAAAATGCGAAAGACAGAAGTACTCTCGAGTATACAAATAGGATTTTCTATGTGTCAGAAGAGTGTGAGCCTGTGTATGTGTGTGTGCGTGTTTGGATGGATGCGAAAAAATTTCGGTTGAATGGAGTTTAAATGAAAGAAAATTCCTTGAATTTCAGAGGAGAGTGTTCGGAGGAGTTCACAAGATGTCCACATGAGCCGGATCAGTGAGTTTGTGCACAGCATTCGCTCCACTGGACGGAGCTGGGTTAGCAAATAGGAGCAAACACCAATTCTGCGCATGCAATTTAATTTAACTTTCATGTGTGCTACTTGAATGGCAACTGGACAACATACTAAGTAGTTAGAAATAAAGTAGGCCCGATACTTTCAAGTCAATGTGCTTGTACACCAACTTCCTTCTGAGTATCATCAGTGTATTCACCTCCTGGGAAATAGCACTAATTCCCTGCCTGAGGCAAAAAAACTACCAAGGCTTTTTTGTAGTTACCTTTAAGTACTCCAATGATCTTCAGCTGTCATTGCACGCCCACTCATTTGTAATTTTGCAATGAAGCTTCAATTTGCAGCATTCCTGCTCCTCGCTAAAATCCACTTAAACGCATAATACCGCCATTTGAAAACAACTCGCATCCTTCAATTTTAATACTCACACAGCCCGAGCAATGGCAATGGCAACGAGCACCGCGTGTGAGTCTGCCAACGGTCCTGTACCAAGGCAAACAACATTCCGTTCTTTCTAACCGAGGAGCAAGGCTACTCACACTCTCACATTAATCCACTTTACCGCTTCATTCTAAAGTGCAGAGCTCTGCGCTCCACTTCACTCGTACACTCGCTACTCCCGCACAGGTTGACAATTTACTCAGACACAACTCACGGCGTTGAATTTTTCTAAACCCTCCGCACCACCAAATCTACCCTCACCCTTGATACTCACAAAAAAAAAAAAAAAAAAACAAGTACAGTGTCACTTCTCTGTGTGTACGCGTAAAACATATGGGAACACATCAGTCAGGCAGACCAAGAGGCAGACAGAAAGACACCCAACCAGCCGACCCACCCAGCCAGGCCATTAAACTATTCAGAGATTCAGAGATGCAATCTCCGCTCGCACAGCATAATTACGGTCTTCCTTTGACAGTGCGCGCCTGAATAGTTTAACTATAGTCTCAATGACATAACATTGCAGCGTTGCTGTTGCATTATTTTGTTGTAGTGTTCTTCTAACAACATACCAACAACACCAGCAGCAACAACATAAACAACAACATCAGTAGCAGTATCACCAAAAGCAACAAAAACAAAAGACAAAATTGTTTAAGAGGCAGACTCTGGCGTATACGTAACGTACTTCCTACACAAAAACTGAATGAATCAACAGCACCGAACTCCTGAGGGTGTTGCACTGGAACGTGATGTTTAATTAATGGCAGAAGATGCTGCACGAGAACGAATATGTACGCAGCGAGCGTGAGGCGTTATTAGATCATCCTGTTCGTGTGTGGACTGGTGTGGCGCACATCTGTCCGGGCTCAGACGAAATGAGCTCTTTTTCGTTTGTTATCATTTTAGCGTTAGAAATTGTGAAGGGAACATTATTATATTTCCATTTTTTATTGGATAGACAGAAGGAAAAACGCAAATAACACGAGTCTAGAGTTTCAGAAGTTGCCGAAGGAGTTGCAACTCACTTCTGAACACCCTGCAGTGAAGAGGAAGAACAGATGAAAAGAAGTTCTAGTTATGTAGCAACGTACTGATGCCTCTACAAATGATTAATAACCATGTTGAAGTTTGAATGATGAGTAAAGCGAAAGCAAGGTCAAGTATATCCACCTGTAAAAACACAAGGCTCAAGTGCAAATCGTAGTCAGCAAACCAAATCTATACTGGCACTCCCCACAAAGGATTGCTTACTGGCGGGTTACTATCTAACGGCTTTACACGCTAAACGGTTGGAACTTACGAACAGTAAGCAGGGCACAAAAGAAACTTTGGAGCATCTCCTGGGCCCTCAAAATCACGCGTGGCACAACTGTGAGCCACCTGGTTTGTGATACTGGACGAAGGTCTCAGCAATAGAATGGTCTTGATCTTAAAGTTCGCTAAGGGCATCTCTCTTTTCACGACTCCATATTACGACTCCTAAATGGATATCCATCTGGCATCGCAACGAACCTTCCAGGTCTATGTGTGGCCTTCACGGCCAGCGAGTGTAGCCTAGCCTAACCTAGCAGGGGTATAGCAAAATAGATCACGGCACGTGATTGATTGTGAATGAAGCATAGAAAATGAAGAACACAATGTCAGAATAATTCTGTTTTCTCATCTTCGAGGTACGTTGGTACAGACAAGGAAACTAAAAGGTTCAATTGTACTTCTCCACACTCTGTGGGAAGAATAGTTAAACCAAATCTACAAGTCCAAAGGATAAGTATCTGAAAAGGAGATTTCGAATGCTTTCAATATGGAAAATCAATAACTCCCCAAAAATATAGTCTAGTATAGACTTATAGTATAGAATTGTGAATTAAACCATAAGTCCCAAACTTTCACTCCAAAGAGATTTGATACCTCTTTATGTGTTTTATTTGTAACTCCCCTTTACATGTTTTATTTTTTGTTTCACGTCATTGTGTCTGTAGCAATAGTTCACACACTCTTTCTCATTTGTTCGCCCATGCTTGAAGTTGAGTAGAGTTGTATTGCAACGTGTAGGACCTTTCTCTCAAAGAATCTCTCAAATAAGCTGTCAAACAAGCTGTCAAATAATCTTTTGAACAAGCTGTCAAACACGCTGTCAAACAAGTTCCGTTCAACAAAGTTCATTAGGGCAATAAGCAATGTTGCAGACAGGAAAGGTATATAATCAGAACATGATTTCCACAAATCGATTTCCCTGCATTCTTTCTTGACTCAGAGACAATGCAATAATAGCAAAATTGAATTCGAATCATTTCATTGCACGAGTTCTTATGCCACAAATTTGGAAATTTCAAAATTCATCGCAGGCCTCTTCCTCTTTATGGCAGATATACTCGTACGAACAGACTCTCAAAGGATATCAACACTATTCTCTGTAGATTGTGTGAATTCTTTTAGTGTGACTTCCGCAGTAGCTAATACGCCACTATTTCGGTCGATTTCACTGCTGGGGATTACAAACTATTCCTTTTCGCCACATTTCCTTTTACTGTGTTGGCTTTAGTCATCATCTGCCGCATTACAAGCAAATTACATCAAATCAAATTGACCGCAGATTGCTAACTTCGAATAAGACGTGGGTATAATTAAATGCGAGACACTTTCGTATTAATCACGTCAAACAGCGTGACATTTAGCACTAAAGCAAACAGACAGCAAAGTCTCTCTCACACACACACAGCTACAGTGTCCCATACACACACACACAAATACACACAAAATAGCGCTGACAACTTAACTAAACTGGAAAGCGATTAACTGCGTTTAGAGCGCCCGCCACCACGGTTTAAGTTAATTTTGTAAACAGAGCAAATTATGATGAAGCTGGCAACTGTTTGCCCGTTAATTACTTTCGGTAAATTACCAGTTAGCTACCTACCAGGGCAGTACCAGTTACCCAGAACAACTCCGTCGGCCATGACTGCGAGAGACAGAAATGGCGCACGCTTCAACGGTTTGAATCTAGTTTTGAATTCTGACGCGCCAGCCACAATTAAACCATAAAAAGGGGGTGCATTTTTAAACAGAAACTGTCAGAGGACAGACGGCATAGGACAGAGGGACAGAGGACAGGGGTGAAGACAAGGAACCACAACACGACTAACGCAACAAATGTTTGACAAAATTATTGCATGTTGACTTCTGCTCATGCTACAGTGAACCCCATCTCAACCAAGAACGCCAACTCATTCCTTTGCGGGTCTCACTCCGCTGTGGAACCAACCCTTATTACGGAATTCCTGCATGGCAGTTGCCTTCACGGTTAAGTGGAGGTAAATAATACCAGAAGCTGTTAAAACGCAACAAAATGCCTTTGAGCTTAAGGGGCACGTCTCTATATTCGTATGCAAATATCCGTTCGACTGTGTGTGTGTGTGTGTGTGCTTGTATAAGTGTTTGTGTGTGTTTGTGTGCGAGTGCATGTGTGTGCGATCTCATGTTTGTGCGTAGAAATTAACTTCAATCATTTGACAAGCAAAGATTTTTGCAGGGCATTGTGCAGGCACCAGGGTTGCCATCACGCAAAGAATTCTCACCAAGGAATCTCATTGGAATAACCAAGACCTCAATTGTGCTTCATCACTAATGCTTCACCTTCCCCATTCTCATTTATATAATCAAAGATATATAATTCGATACGATTGGATTGATCAAGGCTTCAATTTCGACAGTTGATGTCTGAAATGAGATCAGAGTTTTCTCCCACTGTAACGCTAGTCTGCTCATATTTGTTTATAGTTAGATATCAGGCCACTCAGTTGGTAGATGAACAAGTTGAGTAGAGTTCGTCGACCACATACACTGAATCGTGGTCCTATTGTGAATCTGAATGATTCTCTTCTAAATACCAAATAGGTCATCGATGAGTGAACTATAAAGTTAAATAAGAAGCTTCTTCCTAGGCTGAGGTCAGCTAAAATATGTGACACTTCCTCACACTCAATTCTTCCCAACCACACTTTTACCAAACGAGGCCTAAGAATACTTCTGAGCCTTCTATTCGGATAGACCCTGATCCGGTGGTAAGGTGGTAAGATCTGTCTAATGTGTCGGAAATCCATTTCCTTCCATTCCATTTAAGAACACATTCTTGTCCTCTTTTTGCACAGCTTTCAATAGGAATATTCAATCAGGGGTTTTTATCCCCTTTAATCAGGCCGAATTCGGCAAAGGATTTACTATAGATCGTTAGCTCAGGGGATAGTCAGCTCAGGAGATTATCAGCTCAGGGGATCGTCAGCTCAGGAGATCGGCAGCTCAGGGGATAGTCAGCTCAGGAGATTATCAGCTCAGGGGATCGTCAGCTCATAGAATCGTTAGCTCAGGGAATCGTCAGATCAAGGAATTGTCAGCTCGTAGAATAGTCAGCTCAAGAGACCGGCAGCTCAGGCGATAGTCAGCTCAGAAGATTATCAGCTCAGGGAATCGCCAGCTCAGGAGATCAGCAGCTCAGGGGATAGTCAGCTCAGGAGATTAACAGTTCAGAGAATCGCCAACTCAGGAGACCGGCAGCTCAGGCGATAGTCAGCTCAGAAGATTATCAGCTCAGGGAATCGCCAGCTCAGGGGATCGTCAGCTCACAGAATCGTCAGCTCAGAAGATTATCAGCTCAGGGAATCGCCAACTCAGGAGATCGGCAGCTCAGGTGATAGTCAGCTCAGGAGATTATCAGCTCAGGGGATCGTCAGCTCATAGAATCGTCAGCTCAGGGAATCGTCAGATCAAGGAATTGTCAGCTCGTAGAATAGTCAGCTCAGGATATCGGCAGCTCAGGGGATAGTCAGCTCAGGAGATTAACAGTTCAGAGGATCGTCAGCTCAGCAGATAGTCAGCTGATGCGATCGTCGGCTCAGAGGTTCATCAGTGGCCTCTAAAAAAAGTTCCGCACAAACGACTCCTCCTCTTAGCTAATTTACGGGAAGATCTTTGCCAATTTGTACAATTTGTAAGTTCAAATTTGTGGAATGCAACAAAGCGAGTTGGCAGCCCTGGCAGGCACATAAAAATAAAGCATTTGAAGAACGCGAAACGCAACAGTCCTGTAATTTTTTGTAATTTTTGTTGTTATTGCAGTGTAAACAGCAATAAAAGGGGAATTGCTATTTTTTCCCTAAGTTGGCTTCGTGTGGAAGGATTTCACAGTTTTTCCCTTTCGATTTTGATTTTAGTTTATGGCGCAGCAGGCTCAGTTGTTACGCACTTAATGGGGTAGAATGGAATTCGGCATATGTTGCAGCGTTTTAATGGCATTTAAATGCTACCCAGCAGCGAGCCCCCGTAGCCGCAAGTCCTTATGGAAGGTAAGCGTACATTTTTGGGGCAGGAAGAATTCAAGTGAAACCGAATTAAAATTTAAATAAAAAAAGCATAAAGAAATAAAAACGAAATGTACTAAAAAGGTGCAAAAGCCTCCAAGGCAACAGCAATAAAATAGAAATACATAAAAATATGAAAATGTGTTGCCACATCCCCACACACAAATTGTTGGCGCTCATTTCCTTGGGCTTGCGTGTATGTCCTTGTGTGTGCGTAGTTACTGCCTTGCATTATCTTATCCTTAATTCATACTTTCCCTTTTCGCACACGCACTCACAAATTTCCATACTTCGCTTTCGTTATTTCTTCATTTTCCCAACAAGGCAGCAGCTCGCAATATCCTTGCCGCGCCGAGGAAAGCATTAAAACGGAAGCAATTGTGTTTTGAGGTAAAAGGGAAAAACAAATTTCCAAAGAATAGCAGCAAAGTGTGCAAATAAATCAAACTCTTCTGTGAGCGTGTGTGTGTAAACTTTACGTGGTGCTTCTAATTTTACCCATTTTTATGTTCTACCAAAAAAAAAAAACCCCTAAAAAAAACTCCCTATCATATCCTTCCCAGGAGCAGCTTTGCTGCTTTGCTTCAATGGAAGGTGCTCCAGAATTGTGCAACTATGAAGCACACACATAAAAATCGTCTGGCTAAGCAGATTATGGTTTCGTTATGTGTGGGCACGCTATTCATTCCGAACATAACACTCCCAACCCCCGCATAACACCTCCTCCCGACCCTCCCTCAACTTATTACTACTCCGTACGTGCTCGCAAACGTGCGGTTTTGATATTTTGACCTAAGAATCTTGTGTTGACGTTTTGTGCTGCTTTAATGCGATTATCGCTTCAAACGGTTAGTTTCTAAATACTTCGTTATTGTTTTTGCTGGCATGACACCGCATGGCTTCCAACAAGCACACATGCGTCATGAGCGAAGGTCCTTTCAACCAAGAACCCAGTCAGCACAGCTTAAGTTTTCATAAGATAGGTTGTGCTCACGTCGTTGAAAGTAGTCACACTGTAACGTGTAAGGATGTTAATTAAAAGACACGTATTCAAGGATATTATCACATATACACACTGGACGAGAATGAGGCAGAAGAGAGACACAATCTATTGAAGCGATCTGTCTATTTTATGTCGACAATCTTATTAAATACCTAATTTAAAATGCATCAATTTCAAATCTATCACTACACCAGACTGACCGTTGTCCATCATAACAAGACGCCTGAGTGGCAAATAAATTAGTATAATTATGCATTCGAGTTGGTTTATTTTACTTATGAGACTTGAGTGTCCATCCTGGTGAAGTCAGATATAAATGTACATACAAATAGAATAGTGTTGGATATTAATAAAAAGTTGTCTTTTCTTTCATCTATGAGGATTCATAGAACAGATTTCATCTATTATATAAGGTGGTTTTAAAAGTATGCAAATTAAGGACAGACATATGACGAATTGATAAAAAAGTGGGCTAAGTCTGAAAAGTGATCCCAAAAGTATACAATTAAATGACCAAAATGTGATAAAATGGATTAGAGGCAGGATAAGTCTGAAAATTGATCCCAAAAGTATGCAAATGAATTACAAAAATATGACGCATTGATAAAGAAGTGGGCTAAGTCTGAAAAGTTATCCCAAAAGTAAGCAAATGAAGGACAAAAATAAGACGAATTGATAAAGATGTAAGATAAGTGTAAAAAGTGTTCTAAAAGTATGCAAATTAATTACCAAAATGTGATGAATTGGCCTAGAAGTAGGCTAAGTCTGAAAAATGAGCCTGTAAGTATGCAAATTAAGGACTCAAATATGACGCATTGATAAGTAAGTATGAAAAGTGATCCCAAAAGTATGCAAATTAAGGACAAAAATATAATGAATTGGATTAGAATTAGGGTAACTCTGAAAAATGAGCCTGAAAGTATGCAAATTAAGGACTCAAATATGACGCGTTGATAAAGAAGTAGGCTAACTCTGAACATTGATCCTAGGAAACAAAGATCCCTGCAAAAAAAATTTCAAAAATATGACAAGTTGACCAAGAAATGGGCGAACCCTGAAAAATAGTCCTGAAAGTATGCCAAAATGTTTCAAAAGGCAGCTGGCAAAATCTGAAAAGTGGTCTTAAACGTAGGAAAACAAGTTGGGAAAATATGACAAATTATCAAAGGAAGCTGATGCGGTTTAGTAGTGAAGTGATTGTGTAAGCACTCTACAAAATGTGGCCGAATTTGTCAACTGCAACACCTGGAACTCCCGCTCGTACACAACTCCACACCAGAAAACAACAAGTAATATAATTATGATCCATTCTAATTACCTATTTATTCTATACTCTTATTATGACAGAGCCGAAAATAGAACTGCTACGCCCACTTTTTAGACATATACATGATTCAAGAGGACGGATGACCAGAAGGCCCTGGTAATTAAGTGCTCCAACTGTCACCATACGCGTATTTGTTTAGAAGGAGTTACACAACCTTCTCGACATGCTCGTATATGACCGCAGCTGAGGCGCTTAATTAGCTGTACCATCTGGTGATGCGTTCATATTGCGAACCATTCGCAACTTCATAGAGCCAACTGCTATCCTACAATATCCTTCACTTCAATCCCCTTCCTTGACTTCAATCTCCTTTCCCTGTTGTCCTAAGATAAGGAAGAGGATAACTCTTTGTTTATAACAAACCATTCGTCTGCCCAGGCTGCCTCAGTTTTACTGCCCTGCCATAACTCCTAAAACTCCTACGAGTTTTTTCCCCGCTGGCCGCTGCAACATTTGCATTGTCCAACAATCGTATTTCATGCGGCACCCTGGCAAGCCGCTAACCCAATGCCCTATCTTTAAGTTTGTTTACACCGAGTTGCAAAAAGTGCACTCCCATTCATTGGCAGACTATTAACCGAGTGTAATCCTTGCAGCAGGCACCGCATTAATAAATAATGGCGTTCGAGCTGAAAATAAGCGGTGAAAAGAGCACCGTCCATGCAAGCAGTACAATGACTCCGAGCGTCATGTCATTCCGGTGACGCTATTGATTGAAGTTGACGGCGTAATTGGAATGAAGCATGTTCGCATTGCCGTGTGCTCTGCCTATTGCATGTGAGTGTGTGTGTGTGTGCGGAAAGCAATTTTATAAAATGCAGGCAGTTCAACAAACCCACGCCCAACACCCAACACCAACAGTCGACATTAAAAATCACACACTCACCTCTTTTCCGGTACTCCCTTCTGTTCCATTTCGATTGTTTCAGCTTTGCGCGTTGGTGGACTGCTGATCAGCGGCGGGCTGTAGACCCGTGGTGGGCTTGTCACCTTCGGGGGACTATGCATCAAGGGGGGACTCTTGCCCACCGGAGGACTGCGCATCATGGGCGGCGATGGCATTGCCGGTGGTCCGTCGCCCTCGGGAGGACTCTGCATGCGACCAACCGGAGGGGAACTCTTAGTTGTCGGTGGTGGACTCTGCTTCGACAGCGGAGACTTGACAGATGCCTGGCTTCTGATGGATTTGATGGAAGCTTGTGGCGATGGTACGGCAATCGGCGGAGAGCCTGATGCAACGGAGGCAGCAGCCGAGGCGACTGATGCTGCCGCAATGCTACCAGCGCGAGAGGCGATGCTACTGCGCACGCTGCCACTGCGACTGGCCGTGTGACTGCCACTGCGGCTGCCACTGCGACTGACGCTGCGGCTTGGCGCACGACTTCCGCCAGCACAGATGCTACCGCTGCGCTTTGGAGAACCCGAGCCCGAAGCGATTGATACTGCCTGAGGTGTGGAAGTGCCCGGCTGCTCGCCCTCTTCTTCAGCTGAAGTTTCTTCTGTGGCCTGCTCCTCGGTGGCTGGGCCATCTAGCTGACGCTCTGACAACGGGGTTCTTTCACCAGATGCTTGTTCTGGCTCTTCTTCCCCATTCACCTCTACTTCTTCCTCTTCGGGTTCGTCCTCCATTCCTGCTGGAGGCGGTATGTCCGCCAGATTAAGCTCGCCGTCTTCTTCCATCTCGGCGTCCATGTGCTCGGGAGGCGGAGCAATGATTGAAGACACCGAATACCCATTGCTGGGAGGGGTGGTCGACTCGTCTTCAGTAAAGGACCTATTTGCCTCGAGTGGCTGGTAGGCGACACCTTGTTCCTCTCCATTGATGGGATCCGGGGCAGCTTCATCGACCCCAGCGGCCAACACAGCCGCTATCATGTCGCTATTTTCGGCAAATTCTGGTGGGGGAGAAGAAGGATATACTTCCTCCATGATCTCGGCATGTCTGGGCGAAGTTGGCTCCGGTGGCGAATTGGGTTGCGACGGATCGCTTTCCGATGGTGGAGTAAGTGGCGAAAGTGGTGCCGGTGGAGGAGACACCATCCTAGAGATGGACAACCTAGGCAAAGGTGGGGGTGTGGTCGGTGGCGACGGTGAAGTCGAAGGTGACTTTGTTAGAGATGGCGATATGGGCCCCGTTGACAAACCGGAACCATGCATGCCGCTTCCATGAACGTACGAGAAATTTGAGGGTAGTGGAGGAAGTGGCGGCGGTGGCGTTGACTTATCATCATCATCGTCGTCATCATCATCGTCGTCGGGTCCATCTTGTTCATCTACATCGCCGTCGTCACCTTCATCTTCCGTCTCGATGGGTGGTGAGGGTGCAGAGCGCCTCGGTGGGGACATGGGTGGTGGGGGTATCATTTCCAAAACAGACGTAGTCGGGGAGGCTGGTGGGGAGGGCAGTTCGGAGCTGGGCAGGTGGGGCGGCGGAGTCGGCGGCAAGTCGTCATGTTCGCTTAGGGTCGGCAACGGTGGCTGCATTGAAGATGGCATTGGGGGTGGCATAGAAGCCATAACACCCATAAGTGGCTCAGTGGGCGGAGCGGTCGGCGTGGGAGGTTGTTGAGGATCGCGCGTATTGGCACTATTATCCACCTCCTCAATGTCCGAATCGATGCCTTGGGCGAAATCCATGTAAAACGTGTCGCGAGAGTCGCTCGAACCGCGGCGCAACTTTAAGGATAGATCAGGCGAACTATCCATGTCGATGGGAAGGAACTGCTATAAGAAACGTTGATTTTTAACCACAAGCACTGACAATTTGATGTATATTTATTAACTGCTTTGCGGGCGTTTGAGTCACATAGAATTTTGTTCACTTTCTGATTTTTATTTGGCAATATTTTGTTAAATATTATCGTATTTTTGTTTCCACTTCGCTGGCTTTGGGGCAAGCAAACCTTCTCAATTACGCCTCGAATGTAATTCGATTTTCCACTTGGGGCATAATCTTCAAGTTCAGAGACCTGCAAAAATTGCCCACTTTACACACAGTTACACATTTTTCTGCTTCCTGGAAGGAAATGTTAAGATTTTCTGTATCCCAAAAAATACTACGTCACACTTTCAAGCGCACATCGAACGCCCCCCTCCCCCCTTTAATGAAAGGAGTCATAAAGCAATAAAGCAAGGCGCAGGCAAATTGTATTGATGCGCTTTTTGGCATAATAAAAACGCAACAACGCATTTACGACTATTTGCGCGATAATAATGCGTCAAGCGCCAGCAAAGGCAACCGAAACCCCAGCAAGGACTCAACTAGAATATCCACCCTCGGCGCGCACAGCATACGCAATCAGTGGCCGCAAAATAGTGCAGAGACACCCTTTGCCGAATTGCCGTAAAGTGGGTAATACACTCAAGCGAAGAGGACACTTCAGTGCACAAACAACAGCTTCGAACACGAATGCGAATGCGAATGCGAATGGGAATGCGACCACGACAGCAACGACTGCGAACGGCAGAGAGATGAGGAGATGAGGTGGTGAGGAATTGAGGAATTGAGGAGGTGTCGCTGGTAGTTGTGGGAGCCAACGAAAGGGATAGTGTCAGCCAGTCCTTGCTCGGAGTGGGGATTTTCGGCCCCCAGTGCAGCCCAGTGCACTGCAGTGTAGGAGACGCCTGCACCCGTCGCTGCTGCTTCTACTGCCCGATGAGCCCGCTCGCTGCTGGGTCAGAGGGAGGGATAGCTCGGTTTGTTTTCAGGCCAACTGAACAGAACACACACCCGTTTTTCCGGCCCGAAAGTGTGTGTACACTAGAAACTACCAAAATCCGCCATATACGAGTATATATGAAAATTTTGGCAATCCCAATTCTTTTATTTACATTTTGCAAAGTCCTTTTTGACGCTGATTCAAAATCGCACTCTTGAAGTTAACTGAGATATTTAATTGAATTTATTTATTAATCGGTTTGTCCGTTATCCTTTCACATTCAAAACTGAAACTTGGAATACATTTCCGAGCTGCGACGAAGAGCACACAGACACGATTCTGCTCCGGCAACACTCAACAGTGGAATAAATGTAGCTCACTGCTCGTGCACAATTCTCGCCGCTGGCAGAGATTTTTGCCACAATTCCAGTTCCAGTTCCAGTGTGTGAAAAGCGCGCGCACCAAAAACAATTGGAGCTGGAAGCGGAAGAAGGCGCTGTTGTCGTGCTGCTGCTGGTACCAATGCTGCTAATGCTGCTACTACTGCTGCTGCTGCTGCTGCTGGTGGTGATGTCGTGTTTATGTCGTTGCTGACACCATTGGAATTTCTGAGTTGTGCAGAGCGCTTTGTTTGGTTTGGCTTTGTTTTGATTCGGCCCGCGCTGGCTATGAATGAATGCTCCCCAGTGTGAGCGGGCGCCCTCTGCCCGAGCTGTGACTGAGCTTTTGTGCGTAAAAGTGCTGTGCCGTGCCGCCAATTAATTTAAGCTCTCCGATTTGGTGTGAAATTGAAATACTACGTTACAACAGACTGAGTGGCGTCTACTTCCGGTTCTCCGATTGGGAGTGTGGCGGATTCTCGCTTAAGCATTTAATGCTTAATGATGGTGCTCTTTTTATGCCACGCAATCGTTTAAGATAAGCAATTACTTTGCTTTAGCCTAATCACTGATAATAAACAGCCAACAAATTCATGAGATGAGTCTAATAAAAAGAGGTTTGAAGGTTCAGTATATCAGGAAAGCTGCTTTTTGTGTTGAACATATTAAAATTTGTATAAACCCATATTTTGTAAAATGTGTTTATTTTGTGTTTTATATAACTATATAATTTTTTTTTACAATAAAAATATTAAATATTTATCTAAACAAAATGTATTTTAATTTTTATGCTTTTTATATACCAATAAATTTTAAAAAAATAAATAAATACACTTTTACTTACACTAGTCTCATATTTATCTCACACTTCGCCTTCTCCGCATACATCTCTCATCTTTCAAAACTGGAACACTAGCCTTGGAATCTGAGGGTGAGTTGAACGAGAGAGTGAGCAGAAATGTGGTATTACAGAGAAGCGCTGTAATATCAATAGAAAATCTGATTGGAAGCTGCGCAGCTTTACTACGTAGCTTTGAAAGCTAGGCAAAGCTCTGCTTACTTAAGCGGGCCTTAGGTGGTGAATCTTTTGATGTCAAATTCCTTGTACATGCATTTGACGCTAAGTCAAATTTTAATTTGCTTCACGCTGTTGCGGTGAAGACACTTATCATGAATAATACGGATGATTGTGTTGCATATATTTCCTTGGCATTAGCGGTCGAACAAAATAAAAAATAAGGATAAACCCATTTGCGTGAAATATTGCCTTAAAAGAAGAGACAAATTATCGAATATCAATGTTTTTTATCATTTGTGCGATCCCAAGAAAGCACTTGAAATGATATTTATTCGTCTCAGCTAGCATGTATATTAAATGGCACTCGATTTCGAATGAGCAATAACGAGAATACTCTGCTTCTGTCAAGCCAAGCAGCGCGACGTGTCAAACGAATCAGAAAGTTTTGATTTGCCATCATTCGGTGCCCATGTGATGCATACAGAAATATTTCACTCCATGATTGACCGCCTAAGGCCCGCTTTAAAGCAACGCCACATGACCGTATTTTCTGAGCACGTATAAAAAATTGTTTGACGTGAGTTTGAGGGCTCTGGCCTCGAAATCGTATCGTAGCATAGAAAATGTTCAGGTTCAGTTAATCATAAAAGTCTGTTAACAAAAGCTTTCAGTGATTTAAGATATGAGTAGAGCATTTTTTTAAAAACTATTTTATTCTTTATCTAGTTTAACGTACCTTCTGTTGTTCCCAGGTTTATAGCTGGGATGTGCTCAGCGGCTTGCAGGTGTTCGTATAATAAGTTTATATTCCAGGAAAATAAGGAGAATGCGATTCTTTCAGAATTCCATTTCATTTAGTTCGATTCTACACATTCAAATATATTAATGGACACATAAGCATGCTGGACAGAAAATCAGGATTCGAAACCTTTCCAGGGCATTGTCTGAAAAATGCTTCTTTCTAAATATTTTTCTTAGGGGTAAAAAACCTCTGTTGCTCTCACACATAATTAATTATAGTGGAAGGTTTAATGATACTAATAATATCCTTTTTTACAACTGAAATTATTCTTTGCTATTCAGGATTGGAATAATGTGGCATCCTCAGTGTAAATGGTTCCGTTAAAAGAAGTTGCAATAGGGTTGCTACCTGAACGCGCTACGGAGAAAACGAAGTGGAAGTAGCCTTTTTCCTGAGCACACTCCGTGAATATAAGAATTTGTGTTTCTTGTCCTTCAATATTGCATTTTAATTTTTCGCAAACGGAAAACTGAAACTCTGATTATAGCCTCCATTAATTAAAAAATTATGCCAATAGTTTGAAAAGCATTGCATTTATTATAAATAGTACCAATTTCATATTTAGGTATGGCAACAGTGTTGGTTGCGTTTACTACCAGTTGCCGGCAAAAAAAGCGCGTATTCCACATTATTTACTTGATTATTTAATTGCCAAATTGTTTAAAATGCCGGAGGAAGCTATGGAAACTACAGAAGTTATTATAACTAACGATAAGACTTCGCGCATGCCTTGGTAAGTGATTTCTTCACCAGCGTTTGAATATTATATATAGCAACAACGTCTCTGCAGGGTGGAGAAATATCGTCCGTCCAAATTAGATGATCTGATATCGCATGAAGAAATTATATCTACCAGTAAGTAGAAACTATCACAGTTTGGATGGGCATCAGTTAACAGTTTTTTTCTTTTTTTAATTTGCAGTAAATCGTTTCATTTCGCAGAAACAACTGCCACACTTGCTGTTCTATGGCCCGCCGGGTACGGGCAAGACAAGCACCATTCTCGCCTGCGCCAAGCAGCTCTACACTCCAGCGCAATTTAAGTCCATGGTGCTTGAGCTGAATGCTTCGGACGATCGTGGCATTGGTATTGTGCGTGGACAAATTCTAAATTTCGCCTCAACGCGTACCATTTTCAGTGGAGCCTTCAAATTAATCATACTCGACGAGGCGGACGCCATGACGAATGATGCACAAAATGCCTTACGGCGGATTATTGAGAAGTACACGGAGAATGTGCGTTTCTGCGTCATTTGCAATTACCTGAGCAAAATCATACCAGCCATGCAGTCGCGTTGTACGCGCTTCCGTTTTGCGCCATTAACTGCAGAGCAGATACTGCCGCGCTTAGAGAAAATCATCGAGATGGAACAGTCAGTTTGTTTTATTAAGGCAAAATAACTTTTAAATTTTTATAAATGCATGTTTCTTGTTTCTTAAGCGTAAATGTCACCGATGACGGCAAGCAAGCTCTGATGACCCTCTCCAAAGGTGATATGCGCAAGGTATTGAATGTGTTGCAGAGCACGTCGATGGCGTTCGATGTAGTCAATGAGGATAATGTGTACACTTGCGTGGGTCATCCTTTACGTAAGGATATTGAGAATATACTGCAGACACTGTTATCCACAGAAAGCTTTGAGGAGGCTTACGATGGTAGTAGCCGCATTCCTCCTTACTATAAACTACCGAGTCACTTTGTATTCTCTTTGCAGAAATTCAATGTATAAAAGGCGTCAAAGGTTTGGCTCTGAGCGACATCATCACAGAGCTGCACCTGTTTGTTATGCGTAGTAAGTGGGGAATATATAATCAAACCTGCTCATCTTGGTAATACAATTCCTATCTCTATGTAGTTGAACTCCCCATGAGCGTCATGAATAAGCTGGTTGTCAAATTGGCGGATATCGAAGAGCGTCTGGCGAAAGGATGCACCGAAGGACCCCAGACAACAGCACTGATATCGGCATTTTTCATATGCCGCGATATGGTCACCTTGGAGAGTTGAAATTTACGTGTTGTTTAGTTCATAAATGTAGCACTTAATGTCGAATAAAATTGCAAATTCCAAAATTTATTATAACACATAAAGTTGTATTTGCATAAATGAGGATGTTACAACTTCGCCTTAGTTTCCCGCTCATGTTTGTACACCGTTTGATGAGCCACGTCGAAATGTGGTCGTAATGCCACGCGCACCGCTTCAATCCAATTGGCTGTTTTTGGAAACTTCTCCCGCACATTGTAACCGGTCACGCCTGTATACGGAAAGAGTACATTTAATAATTAATTGTCAATAGTTTCTGTGTGACTTACGAATTTGTTCCACTTCGCAGGCACCAAACACATCGGCAGCGGTTAAAGTGTTCCCAGTCAGATATTTGGTGTCTTTTAACCAAAGCCTCTCCATCACCTCCAGATCACTTTCCATAGCTTTTCTATATTTGAACACTTTCCCAGCGGCTGCCGGTGCACCAAAGAAACGTGCCTCCACCCAAGCAAAACGAAAGTAAAGTGAACAGGAAGATCGTATGCCATTGTGCTGCCACTCTAAAAACTCATCGACACGAGCCCGTTTGCAAATGTCTTCACTGGGATATAAATGCTTAGAAATGTAATGGTTCTGAGCTAAATATCTGTAAGGAACCACTACGGATCAAGTTTAAACTTTGGTATGTCCAGAACACACTGAAGGAAATAAGTTTGTGAAAGACACTCTTCCTCCCTCAATGTAAAATCAAAAATCACAACAAAAACACAGAAGCTTTCTGTGATATTCGTGTTGTTTCTCACTGTTGCCTAAATTTCGCTCGGAGTGTGCCCTGAGCTCTTCTAAATTTATACCCACTCACCGTAAAATCGCCACACTTTCCGCCAATTTGAAGTTGCCATCTATGATTGCCGGTACTTTTTGGAAGTGGTTTGCCTGCTCTTTGTACTCTTCCGTCATATGCTCACCTAAAATATGTGTGTGTGTGTTTATAATGATGTTTACAATTAGTATATGGGAAAGCTCAACTACTGAGAAATGCAATTATTCACCTGTCATCAAATCGACCAAATGCTCTTCAAACGTCGTGCCGCTTACTTTCAGCAGAATGTAAAGCGCACGCGATGGTTGCGATAAAAAATCAAAATACAAACGTAATTTGCCATCTGGTTTAGTCATTTTTCTTATAAAATTTGAATGAACTAATTTATAAAAATCGCAAACTGGTGATAGTCAGAAAACACGCCTCTCAACCTGTTCCGCCAACAGCTGTTTTGGCAATATACTTTGCCGCTTGATACGCAAGCACAGAGCACTCTAGAAATTCTTATCGTTTTGCTCTTAAAACACAATCACAATTGCTGCGCGTTCTCTCAGCTTTAGGAGTAATCGCATATTTCACAGTGTGGAAAATGTTTTCACTTTTCCATATGCGTATAAGTGAGTGTGTAGCTAAATGAGAGTTTACTGATTAGATTAATTTTACGCTCTTTTTAAAAATTTGCATTTACTCATTCATGGCACACTTACTGTGCTCCCTGCACTTAAGTTTTATTGTTGTAATCATAAAAAGTATTGTGAACTTTCATGCAATTTCATTTTTCTAGCCGTATCAGTTGCTGCTGGTGATCTATGATAAGAGCATTTAAAAAGAATTCGTTTTGAACTGAAAGGTTATTAGCACTGACAGTGAGTATGTAATGTAATACGAGCACTTTTCGTTCCCAGTGTGTTTATTTTAACGAATCGCGATCTTATTGATATCGGCTTCAAATATTTTTAACGTATTTTTAATTGAAAAATATTTTTTGAGCCTATAAGAAACAGTTACGGAAGAAAATGGGCAAATATGTTCAAAAGCGTATTAGTGTTCTTTTGCGACTTAATTAAAACTGATGTTGATAGATACCAATTTTCAATTAGACTGTTGAAAAAAACGACGCTTATTTATAGTGTGTAAACAAAGATATAATGATAATTTAAAAAAATTAATATTCTTAACACAATTTTCTTTATTATAATATAAATATCCCTCTATGAAAATTTTAATTTAACTAAGGAAAGTAATTAACTAAAAAATTAAATTTTGTATAAGAATATCGAGACTCATCATATGCAAAGTTGTGTCCTATAAAAATAAATTACAAATCATTTGACGAAAGATAACCCTACCAGGTGCATTGATTCATTTTAGTTGGATATATTCATTCAATCACGATGACTAGTAAAAGTTCGCATATATATCACAAAAAGAATTCAGTAGTCATTAAAGACTCTTCAAATAAACAGCAGTAGTAAATTAAAAAAAAAGTGTTGAACGACCTTTGCTCAAAGAGCGCATTGCCGGGCGTCGCTCTCAAATATAAACCTAGCTATTAAATTAAAGTGAGATGCAAACCAAAAACACCCTACAGTCCACAAGATAGCTCTGAGACTCTTAAAATATAAATTGACTATATAATTCTAATTAATTATTATATAAATATGCAGGCGAGACTCTTTAAAATGTAATATATTGACTATATCATTATAATTAATTATATAAATGAAAAAATAATATATCATAACTTATTACTGATTTTTATATATTAATAATTATGTGAGAGTTATTCAGTAGTCGTCAATTCAGTTAAAAATTCAGATTGTTTCTCAGCGAATTTATTACAAGTTGCACAGGATAGATGCAAATGTTTATGTGTGTGTGTCACCCTAAAATCTGGATGGGCAGATTACAATAGCTGAAGGCCCAGGGGCGATTCCTGGGAGGGTTCAGAGTTGTACTGTTGTTGATTTCTGCGACATAATAAATTGCTTATTAAATATAAAAAATGCTGCTTATTTTATTATTATTTATAGTTCAACTGAATATTAAATAAAATAACAAAACCAAATATTAAATAAAATAAGAAAATCAGATGTTAGAACCAGAGAAAATTATAAATTATTCTTGGGTTGGGTCTGCTTATACAGAATATAATCGAGTTGCTGCCATTTTTTCCCACCAATCATATAAAAACCTATTTTTAATTCCCCACCAATCATAACCAAACTGTTGAGTTTTAGGAAAATCAATATTTGGGATTGTCGTCCATTAAAAGAACCAGGAATTTCACTTCCTTGTAATCGAAATTATTTAGATTTTGCACTGTGTCCTAGTCCGTGTTATGATTTCAACTTAGTTTCGGAGTTGATTTGTTTGAATGAATCCAAACATGTTGAAATCGAAAATAACCCTTTTTTCCAACCGTGAATAGTTCCCTTTGGATATCTGTTTATTACCCTTCCTACATCGCTATCAGGCCATTGTTGGCTTAGCGTAACTGTTATGTTAGGGAGGTGGTTTTAATGAGTAAAAATCCCACACTCTTGTGTGGTACATACCCCCTCGTTCCTTTTTGAAGATTTCTACTCCCTTCGGAAAAAAAGTTAGAACTTTCATCTTCCCTACCACTAAACAATTATTATAATCGACAATTTATTGTGTGTTGTTCTCTTAGCTAATATTTAATATGTTTATATGATTGTGTAAATAAATTATTTATATATATTGTGTAAATATATAAGAGAGAAAATAACTTTCATTATACATCTTCCTTGTTCGCCTATTTGAAAATTCAAATCTTTCTTTGATTATATCAAAAGAATAATGCAACCATATTCGTGCACAATTGATTGATATTTAACTAATATTTCACCTGATAAACTAATGCTCTATCAAACAATTGTGGCCTAATCAGCGTTAACATTATATACCTAGAATAACAACTCTCTGGCCTGTAGGGCCTAAAAATGGTCTACAGAGTGGGCTCTTATTACTTAGAATGGTAAAGCGAAGTGCACCGA
This sequence comes from Clusia tigrina, assembly GCA_920105625.2. Classification (NCBI taxonomy): domain Eukaryota; kingdom Metazoa; phylum Arthropoda; class Insecta; order Diptera; family Clusiidae; genus Clusia; species Clusia tigrina. Next base: position 181,493,432 of record OV050033.1, read on the forward strand.
ATACTAGAAGAGAGTATTTTAATATTTAAATTGGTTTGCGCCTTGTGAGTATGCTCAGTCGTGTGGTTGCTGTGGAGTAGTCGAGTGTTATTAGGTGTGAATGCGGGTATTTAGATTTTTGATTTTTGTTTAATTTAATTATGCAGGTTCTAGTAAATATGCGAAAATATATTTGTTTGGCACTTTGCAGCTGTTCCCGATTGACTATTTGTTTACTTTTCACATTTCAGTGTCATTTCTAAGGTGGCCAAAAGTCAAGCAGAAAATGTCGCTGAAATTCTATTATGATCTCATGTCGCAGCCTTCGCGGGCTTTGTACATCATTTTCAAGCTGAGTCGTTTGGAGTTTGAGGATTGTCAAGTTAAGCTGAGGAATGGTACGTACTCAATTCTTTTCCAATATCTTATCTGCCTTCAATTGTTAATCAGTTTGCGGTGTTTGATTGTTATGCGATTAAATTGCTTGGAACTAAAAATATGTACTATGCAAATAAATCTTTTACTTCACCCTCTCTCTCTCTCTCTCTCTCTTACCTTACAGCGGAGCACTTGTCTGAGGAATTTAAAGAGCAAATAAATCGTTTCCAAAGAGTACCGTGCATAATTGACGATAACTTCAAACTGGCCGAGAGCGTGGCAATTTTAAGGTGAGTGAGAGAGTGGCGGCTGATGAATTTTCCGCTCGCTTCACGATCCCATATTTACTTTGCCAGATATCTGAGCGCCAAAGGCAAAATTCCCGAGCACTTGTACCCCAAGTACTTTGTGGATCAGGCGCGCGTCGATGAGTTCCTGGAATGGCAGCACATCACCATACGCACCACTTGTGCCCTGTATTTCCGCACCGTTTGGCTGGATCCTCTGCTGAGTGGCAAGAAACCGTCGCCGGAAAAAATTGACAATCTGAGAGGGCACATGGAACGCAATCTGGATATTGTGGAGTATATTTGGTTGCAGAAAACAGATTTTCTAATTGGAAATTCGCTGACGGTGGCGGACATTTTCGCCGCCTGCGAAATAGAGCAGATAAGTAAGTGGCAGGGTACAATTTGATGATGTTTCATGGAACTATCAATAAACAATTTTCTTTTATTTTGCGTGTGCCCTAACAGGAATGGCTGACTATGACGTCCGCATCAAGTATCCCAAAATCCGTGCTTGGCTGAAACGTGTGCGTGCCGGCTGCAGTCCTCACTACGATTCTGCGCATCAATTTGTTTACAAAATTTCAGGCACTGCTCCGACAAATTCTCAGCTATAAACAAAAAAAATTTCAATTCCATCGAAATACGTTAAAATTTTTGATAAGTTTGGACTTTGACCCACTTAATTTAGGTATATTTAAAGCTTCTAAAAGAAGCATATGAGTGGTAAATAAATATTTGATATTTTTTATTTCATCTTTATTATGATTATTATTAAAAGAAGTTAATTGATTACTGCTTGGAGACCTCCTTCTTCGTCGGTTCATTGGCCTACCCCATTTCTATTCTAATTGATTAGTATGCAAAACGGTTGTGGCGATTCCAATTGAGGGAGCGTAGTCAGCGACGGAAATTTGTTTTAAATTGATTTACTCAGGCCACACAAAGAGAGGTAACAGGCTGCTTCTGGGAGCCACAACTGTGTGAAAGAACTTCTAACATTTTTGGTGTGTATTTTCGTTTAGAACGAGAGGATCTTCTGCGAGGTTGTAATTTTCTCTGCTTGTTCTAATCACCACAATTTCTATTTAGTCTTGTTAAATAAGTGTTAAAAACAGCGCTTTGGGGAAGGAATATGAACGGCAAAAAAGGTCGATGCTCCCGCAGCTAAGACAATTAAGAAGTCGCAAGGACCAATGACGCAGTTTCCTGCAAAACAACCAAGAGCTTCCCTGGACAGACACATCTGAGATTCATAAAAGAGTCAAAGAAGTTTGAAAAGGTTTAACTTCTATACCAAAATCCTCTATCTCCCCCTTCCTCCAAATATTTTCCAGACTTCCAGAAGTTTGAAAAGGTGTAACTTCCCTTTCACAATCCTCTATCTCCCCCCCTTCCCCTAAATATTTCCAGGCTTATAGTACAATGGGCATCAATGCCTAGGTGCGTGGGGACTATCTTATTATTTCTACCTTGTCAGCGTGCTCTTTTTTGCACTCATCTTTTGCATTCCAATATAACGATACACGTAAAATCACGATATTTTTCCACATTATGGGGAAGCAGTACCAGAAAGGATGCGTTAATGATAAACAGTGACAATGCAAATCCTGGAAAGCAGCCCGTGTGTAGTTATGCCCCCTTTACCACACCGCCTGAACGAACGAACATTCTTTTACGAATAGTGCCGAAAATTACTTCTGAACATAAATCAAAAGTCATCTTGTTTGGTGTAGGTGAGAATTTATGCTTCCAAGCCAAAGCAGTGTTGATATTTTCCTGGTCTGCTGTTTTAGTAGTGCACTTTTACTCCTTTTTCTGGATTCCTCCTTTTTACCTCATTTTCACAATTCACCACAACAGCAACACTGGATTAGCTCACAGAAACGAACCCAGTCCGAGCCAGAGATCGGCCGAGCAGCCCGAACAAAGATTTGCTCGTTCGTTCGTTCGGCGTGGGAAAAGTTTACACCAGCCGAGCACTGCTCACGAGACTTTAATACGAACCAACGCTCAAAGGCTGCACCATTCATACAAGTTGAATTGAAGGATTTGATTCCCGAGTAATCAAAGGAAATTATCAAACAAAAATATATTGGGCGACTATTATTATTAATATTATACCTGGCGACTATTATTGGTGCTTATTGAGTGAAACTGAACTTAATTGTTTACCCTTTTCTTACGAACAAGTGGAAATGAAACTACATTGTGACTCGTTCGAGGTGTTTAAAAGAGAAATGCGTAGCGGAACGGAACGAACAAGCGACGATATGCTGCTTGCTTTGCATAATCACGTCTCTATTGTAAAACACGGCATTTTTAAAATAATTTGTTTTTTCATTCATTATAAATAAAATGACCCTTTGTTTCAATTTCTAAATTTCAGTGTATTTTATTGTAATATTTATGCGTGTAGTTTAAAGTTTGCATTTCGTTTTCTTTATGATTGTATATTTCCTGTTTTTCTTTTTAAATATGTTCTTTAACAATATAACACAAAATAATTACATACATTTATATAAGTATACATATATAGATCGATTGGTAAATATATATATTTCATACATTTATTCATACCTTTAAATATTTGTGTTATTTATTTTTAATACAATTTCAATACAGTTTTAATGTTATTTATTTATTTTTTTGTTTAACTGAATTTTTAAAGTGCAATCACTTTGCAGCGCGCCCACATTTGGGGTCGTCTGCCAAACCTCATACTAAAAAAATATAATAACGCATACATACAAAATAGCAGTGGTAAAATGTACAATTTAAAATATGTCATAAAAACATATAAATATATATATATATAATAAAAATAATTATATAATAATAAAATAGTTAAATAGCACTTAAAACAATTAAAAATAATTTAGCAAAAAATCTTTAACTTGCAGCAAAACAAATTCATTTGGGTTTTCAAACCAATTAAAATAATAATTAAAATAGTGTTTCATTTAAAAACAGCATTAAAATTGAGCAGATAGGAAGGATGGGGGAGGCTGGTGCGGGGATGCAGTAAATGCTAAAAAAAGGCTATGCAAAAACAACAAAATATCGAAAAAGAAGAATAAAATATATTTTGCGCCTTCGTTTCATTTTTAAATATAATTTGTGTAGAATTTTTAATTATTTTTTGTTTGTTTCACAAATATGTTTACTCTCTTTTTTGTTTTGCCATCGATCAAAAACATTTAATAGTAAAATATTTGATTTAAATTTTGTGTGTTCATCGCCATTTCCTATGCGAATATAGCGTAATTTTTATATAGATTGAGTGTAAGCTACATACAGTAACATGAGAAATAAGTGGATTGGCGTGGCCAATATTTTCTTTCTTTTTGGTTTCGAAATTGAATTTTTCTTGCATATTTTCTTTGTTTTGTTGTTGTTGTTGTTGTCTTCAAATAAATTTCACTAGTAAAGAAAAATTTCAAGTGCGTTTGTTTGCATTTACATTTTTGTGTAGAGAATGTGCTGATATAGAAGAATCTTTCTCACTAATACTAATACTACTGCTCTCCATGCGCTCTCAGGGCACATGAATATGCTTCGCTTTGTTGCTATGTTACCTAGGGCAACTCTTAATTTAATTGGTGTTTTCGGGGAGGTTTTTTGCCTTTCCTGCAGTTTTTGTGCTTTAGTGGGGGTCTTTAATGAATTGGTGGGTGGGTTGGTAGAGTGAGTGTATGAGTGTGTGTGTGTGCAACAGGAGTGTACGCACCATTTCGTGTAGACTGTTGGTAATAACAGTGCCATTAACAGTTTCTGTAATTCTTTACACAGAAGTTCGTGTTGTTGGAGAGGGAATGCTGCAAACATTAGAACAGAAAATTACTGTGAACATTGCAGCGAATAATTTTATGTTAATCTAACATTCTGCTATGCAGGTTCTAGAGGGATGGGCAGAGGCAAGTCACCCTCTCCTCATGTGGGAGACATTTATTGAAGTACCTTGAAATGCACCTACTACTTTATTTTATTATTGTGCAATTTAAAATTGTCTTATCGAGTGTTAGGGTTGGAGGTGAAATATTATTAGCACATAAAATATTCAATTTTTTGTTGGTTTTCAACTCCACGTAATTCCTTCGCCTTTTGCTCCTACTCCTACTTATACTCAGGATCATTTCCAACTTAATCACTCACGCATTGATTTCATTTTTTGTTGTTGTTCTTGTTTAACTTTTCAGTAACGACTGCGATTAATATTCTTAATGCGTATGCCTACCTCGAGCACATGATCGCCGCCCCCTGCCACGGCCACTGTTGCACTGCTGCCGCCATTGCCGTTGCTGTTGTCGTTCTGCTGTAAATTGCCGTTGTTGTTATTATTGTTGTTGTTATTGTTAGAGATGTTGCTATGAGCGCTCGGTATCGGAATGCGTCGCAGCACTGTTGTCGTGGTCGTAGTGCCATTGCCCCTGCACTGATGATTGCAATTGTTGGCGGTCACGGTACCCGTGGTTGCATAGTCGTGCGGCCCACCGACGGTGTGGCGCCTCTTGATGGAGCGATTCTGCTTGTTGATTATTTGTCGCTTCTTCGTCAAATTCATATCAGTCTTTTCGTCTTTCGTCAGTGCGGATGGCGTGTACACTCCTCCGTTGCTGGCGTGACGCGTGGAATAGTTGCGGCAGTTGAAAGAGGCCGATCGAAAGAGCCGATGATCCCGTCGCTTCTTATTGTGCCGATCTAGAAAAAACGACGGCGAAGCTATGATAAGTGATTCCTTGGGATCACTGGTGGTGGAGCCCTCAGAGTCATCTTCGGAGCAGCACTGCTCGTACACAGACGACGAGAAGCGCAAATTTCTGCCCCCGGCATATGAGTTGCGTGTCGAACCACTTACTCCAGGGCCGCTAATAGTAGTTGTTTTCACCGTTACCACTGCTGTTGGTGTGGGTGCCGTCGTTGGGGGAGACATTAAGCCTCCACCGCCTGCCGAAGCAGAGTTAATTGGCACTGTTGCCGAATGTAGCAATTTGTGGTTCCTGTAGGACAAAGCCGAGGGTGGAATTGGCCGCTGTTGTTCCCTATCTCGTTCGTGCTCGATGGAGGTCTTTGTGCACAGCGTGTTGGTGGCCGTACAAGATCTGCTCAACATGACGGCATTTGATGCCTCTAAGGGGGAGGTGTGAAAGTAGCGTTCGGGGGACTCGTCAGCGTAGGGAATGTGTTCTGAATGTATATGCAGAGCTGGTCCTAAGGTGTGGCGGCGATTCTTGGGAAATTCAGGTGATCCATTCTCATCATTCGATTCGGAGCCACTGCGCAGATTGCGTAACTTCGAATCGAGAGTGTCCGTGATGGTGGTCAGCGACATAGAACCTGAGGAAACAAATACGAAGAATATATAAAATGCAGGAGCTTTTATTATTGTCGCTGAGTTTACCTGTGTCACTGATGCGACTTGTCCCCGATTCGTCATCCGTAAGCAGCACGGAGATGTCCACACTGCTGCGTTGCTGCTCCTTGCCCAAACTGCCTCCGCTGCCTGAATCTTTATCTCCCAAACTAGTCTTGCGATGATGAGTGCGGCTGCCGTGCGAAAGGAAGGTGCGTTCCTTCTTCTTGGTGGTGGTCGTGGTCGTGTTGGTGGAACTGCTGCTGGAGGATGAGGCAGTCGTGACATTGGTGGAGCTGCTGCTGGCCGTGTTTGTGGTCTTCGTGTAATCCAGGGACTGAAAATGTACACGCAATGTTAGCCCAAAATCATAAATTGTGGGCACCGCTCTGCGACGTTGACGATAGGCGGCAGTGATCGCTTTTTTAGGGTTGGTGATCGTGTTGGATATGTTAGGTGTGGAGGTGCAAAGGGACATGTGTGTAGTGGCGGTGGTGGATGTGTGTAATGACTTGGATAGATCTCTTACCAAAGCACTCTCGCCGGAATACGTGTCCGAGCTGACGGCACCGCGCTTGCCGCGTCGGGTAAAGTTATGAATGAACCCCGTCTTACTGGACTCCGTCAAGCGCTCGATTTTGGACACATTGTCCAGCAGCATGTTGGTTTGATGGGCTTCCGATTGGGCTCCCGCTGATGTTGCGTCGGATGCCAACGCATCTGGCATATTTCCGCTGACATCTGCTATGTCTGGCGTAGTACCCTTTTCAAAAAAATACGCGTACTGAAAGATTTTGGAGGAGTTAGTTTTATGGGAGTCAGATAAGAGAAGGGGAAAACACGGCATTTACCTGTGTGACCAGCAGCTCCACAATGCGACACTGATACCTCATGTCCTTGACTGCTATCTCGAGCGTATCGTTGGGTTTGCGTATTATCGATGGTCCGAATATGATGGCCAAATTCTTGGGCTCCATCAGATTCACTTCGCAATTAGCACTAATGCGATGCAAATGTCGTATCAAGTGCTTCATGGTCTCGTATGAGTGTGGAGGCAGCGACTCCATCAAATCCTTCATTTCTCTTAGCCGCACCAGTCCGGTCTTCTTATCTGCCTCGATGAAAGGATCATAAAAGGAACCGGGCAACAAACCGTCCGGCAGGCTGCGTATGACCTGTTTCAAAAGACTGGACACGACGTTCACGTCTTGCCACCTCACATCGGTCTCGCAGCTGTCCCAGGAGAAATCACTCTTATTCACCTCTATAGCCAGGTCGGATATTGCGGACTTATTGCCGGGTATGCGATAAATGCCGACTACGCTTAGACCTTTAGTCTCGACAATGTTTGTGCAGACGTCGACTATGCGCGGCACGTATTCATTGTCCGTCGACTGTGAATAGGATAAAGGAAAAATTAGTTCAAAGTGGATGGGAGTCCGACAGAGCTGTCATATATTGGTACGACTCCTGAGGCGGTCAACCCGAACACTCAATCACAAGTGAATTGACTGCAATCTCGCAGTTTGCAGTCATTGATTCCGAGACCGAGAGAAAGTATTCAGTCATTTCAAAGGAAGTGTTTGAAGTAATGCAGTCATTTAAAGTTCTGTATCCAATTGAAGTCTTGAATTCGTTTGAAATCATGAAGTCATGCAGTTATTTGAAGTCACACAATCATTTGAAATCGTGGAATCATTTGAAGTCATGCAGACATTTGCATGTCATTTGAGTTCATGCAGTCACTTGAAATCATGAATCTTTTGAAGTCATGCAATGATGTCAAGTCATTCTGTCATTTCAAGTCATTCAGACATTTGATATCCTTCAGTCATTTGAAGTCATTCAGTCATTTGGAATGAAACAGTCATTTTAAGATAAGCATTCATTTGTAATCATGCAGTTTATGAAACCATGGAGTCATTGGAACTCATGCAATCGTAGATGCAAATCATGCAGTCAATGGGAGTCACGAAGTTTTCTCATTTGAAATGAGACATTTCCCGCCACAAATCTGATTCGAAGATGATTGCACTTAAAACACAGTCGTAGTCAGTTTGTGTGACTGCAAATGACTCTAAGTGCAATCTTTTGCAGCTCAAGCATCGCATTACTTACCTTGGGACAATTTTTCAATTGCACTCCAATGGAGCCAGTGGTCCTGGAGGTCGACGCCAAATTCGACGGCGATATATCCGCATTGTGACTGCCGCCTCCACGACGGAACAGTAAATCCTTCCAGTTTTTGGACTTCGGGGAACCCAAATCTTTGTCGGGTATATTTTTGTGTGAGGACGATTTGCGCGCTTTCATCACAGGCGAAATCGAGTCGGACACCTCCACTTCGCCGCGCGACGTAGAGCTGCTTGGGGAGTAATCTAGTTGTAGAAGCTGTGTGTGTTGTTGTGGTTGTTGTTGTACGTTATCATCACAGTAAGTTGCTGTTGGCATGCTGGCTGTGGCCGCTGTTTTTTGTGGCTCAGCTAATTGCTTGCCATGAAGATCCTAAATTGGATGGTAAGAAAAACAACATTTAATAAAGGATCTAACTATGGATTTGTTGTTGTTGTTGTTGGTGTTGTAAACTTACACTATCATCATAAATGAAGCTATTTTTCCATTGTAGCAAACCGAAAATGCGTTTCATTTCCGTAATACTCTTCGTTTTAAATAGAATCTCGGTGTGTTGGTGCTGGTCAGCATGCAGCGCTGACGCAGATGAACTGCTGCCGGAGGAGGTTAGGCGGTCTGGCCCATCATCCAAGTGCAATTCGACGTTGACCATGTGCAACGGCTTGGATTGCATGCGAAAGACGTATTTCTTCTTGTCCACAGACTCGTCAAAGATTTGGAAATTTCTAATATCGAGTTCTATCACCTGCATTTAAAAATCACAAATATTCAGTTGAATTGAAAAGGGTTTCTTAGTGTGGGGATAATTACATTAGTATCCGATTTCGAACTGCGAGTGGAATATATTCTTAATATATCGCCTTTGATCTCAATTTTGGCCTGGCGCCATGAACGATATTCAGATATACGCTAAAAATACATAATAGAAAGATTTACAAGATAATTAATTTAATATCAATAAAAAAAGAAACCAGGAATGCTTCTCCCGCCTTAGTATATGGAAAAGGAAACAGAATACTCTGGAATTCTTATTCGGAAAAGAGAAAATGACCCCGACCCACAGAATAAGTTAGCTGCATCATCCCAAGGGAGAGCGTGTAAAAGGTTTGCGATGATATGATATATGATGATGGTATAAACACCGCCTTAGACAATGGAAGGCTTCCTTGGAAAACGAAATGAGGAAATGATGAAATATGACAATTTCTTGGGATGCCCCTTTAAACACATTAAACTACTCTTTTAGGTCGCTCGTTATTAGAACCGTCCTGAAATACTCGTTGACTTTCGTATCATTGTGTTTCTGGAACTAACGTATTCTAGGGGCTGGGGTCATAATTAAGTTTCTCCTTCAACTTGTTTACACTCACTTTCCCATTGATGCACGATGACTTGATTTCCATTTCAGTTTCAAAAACTTCCATTTCGCTGGCCAAATCTTTTATCTCCAGTTTTCCATTGAAATCGGCGCTTAGATTTTCAAAGTTTACACTGCAAAAAATGAATGAAAATTACTATCAAATAAAATACCTCAAATTAATTGAATTTAAATTGAATTAATAAATGAAAATTTCTTTTAAGAAATTAACCAAAATTAAATGAATTCAAATTGAATTCATAAACTAAAATTCTTTTAAACAAAATTAATTCAAATTAAATGAACTTAAATCGAATTAATATATATTTGCTTAACCTATTCACGCTTCAAGATTTTATTTATCAATTTTTTTATTTGAATTTATCAATTGTTTATTTTTCGAATTTTTAAATCATTTTTTTCGATTCAGAAATTTATCTCAAACCTTTTTGTTAATTTTCTATTAATTTTTTATTAATTTTCTACTAATTTTTTATTAATTTTTGACTAATTTTCTATTAATTTTTTTAATTAAGTTTCTATTAACTTTCGATTAATTTTTTTATTAATTTTCTATTAGTTTTTTATTAATTTTCTATTAAGTTTCTATTAATTTTCTATTAATTTTTTATTAATTTTCTATTAATTTTTTATTAAGTTTCTACTAATTTTTTATTAATTTTCCATTAATTTTTTATTAATTTTTGAATAGTTTTCTATTAATTTTTTAATGAAGTTTCTATTAACTTTCGATTAATTTTTTATTAATTTTCTATTCATTTTTTGTTAAGTTTCTATTAATTTTCTATTAATTTTTTATAAATGTTCTATTAATTTTTTATTAATTTTCCATTAATATTTTATTAATTTTTATTGAGTTTCTATTATTTTTTATAAATTTTCATTAATTTTTTATTAATTTTCTATTGATTTTTTATTAAGTTTCTACTAATTTTTTTATTAATTTTCCATTAATTTTTTATTAATTTTTGAATAATGTTCTATTAATTTTTTAATTAAGTTTCTATTAACTTTCGATTAATTTTTTATAAATTTTCGATTAGTTTTTTATTAAGTTTCTATTAATTTTGTATTAAATTTTTAAAATTTCTATTAATTTTCTATTAACTTTTTATTAATTTTCTATTAATTTTTTATTAAGTTTCTACTAATTTTCTATTAATTTTTTAATGAAGTTTCTATTAACTTTCGATTAATTTTTTATTAATTTTCTATTAATTTTTTATTAATTTTCCATTAATATTTTATTAATTTTTATTGAGTTTCTATTATTTTTTATAAATTTTCATTAATTTTTTATTAATTTTCTAATAATTTTTTGTTAAGTTTCTATTAATTTTCTATTAATTTTTTATAAATTTTCTATTAATTTTTTATTAATTTTCCATTAATATTTTATTAATTTTTATTGAGTTTCTATTATTTTTTATAAATTTTCATTAATTTTTTATTAATTTTCTAATAAATTTATTATGTTTTTATTAATTTTCTATTAATTTATTTTTAAGTTTCTATTCCTATTTATTAAGTTATTTTTATTAATTTTTTATAAGTTTCCAATAATTTTTTACTAATTTTGTAAGCAAAATTTTGTTTAATTCTTTAATAAAAAATTCTTTATTTCAAAATTTCGTATTTACCTTTCCCGGGCTTCACTATTTACAGATGCTCGTCTGCTGGCACTATTCACAGTCACAGTCACCACAGCAGCCGCTCCTCGCGGGTCCTCGCTGCCGCTAGGCGATTCATCAATCACACAATCGCCAGCCACCACGTCGTAAGTAGGATCTGCATCACTGTCGATCTGCTCCTTGGTTGGCGTTTGCGGCGCCTCAACACCGGCAGCCGCTGCTGCAGACTTCGATGGCGATGCGTCCGGTTGGTAGACGTCCTCATTGTTGGTGGCACGCAAATAAGAAATGCGACGCATGGGCTTGTTGTCGTCCAAGGAGCTCGTAGGCTTGTAGCGACGCACAATGTGGCAGTCGGAAGCAGCTGGAGCGGCACAAAAACAAAACGAAAGCGATGGTAAAGCAGGCGGGTAAGGAACAATTTGATTAGTTAAACAAACGAACCTTTGGTGCTAGGCACATCACTGCTCTCTGCGATATTGGCGAGTGTTGGTTTCTCCTCGACTTCCGCCAATTTACTGGTGTACCCTGCAAGCGCCAAGAAGGGAGAAGGGAGTTCGTTTGTTAATGCTCGAAACAAGTTTTCTAACGCTTAATCACAACTTACGGCTGCTGCTTGGCAGATGATCGATCGTGGTGGCCAAACTGGCTTTGTGTATCTCCATGCGACTGCTCTGCTGACCGTCGACCACGTTGGTGCTGCTGTGGTGCACCTTTGGCTGCTGCGATTGCTGAAGCTGTTGCACCTGCAGCTGGTGCAAAGGATGATGCTGCAATGAATCATAGAGTACGCCCGGTTTCTTTACAGCCACCACATTATTGCCGGCAGCGGCCGCCGCCGAAATGGCATTTGAGGTGTTGATTGACAGCGGCTTGAAAGGATCGAAGCCTCTCGCCAGGTTCGAGACCAGTTTACGTTCAAAACTGAAAGGCAAAAAGAGGCGTAAAAAAAATTGGATAACCAACTTTTAGAGAGCTACTCACACTTGGTTGGTGACTCCGGTCTCCTGCAGCGGATCCAGATCTTCCAAGTCCTGGGTGAGTTCATCGCGCGATTCGCCACTGCCGCTGGCAACAGCAGCAGAAACAGTACCGTCACCAGCGGCCACAGCAACAGCACCACCGCTGCTACTGGCACTGTTGCTGCCTGGTCGTTGACTGCGTGCCACTGCGGTGTATGTGACCACTTTGGCACTGTCGTCTTGCAAGTGCACACCCACATCACTGGCATTGGCACTGGCCCTGGCACTGGTACTGGTGAAGCCACCGCCACGTTGCACCACGTGCTCCATCGGCACAAAGTTTCCTGACATATTTCTAGCATAGAAATGATGCATATCACAGCTGGCTGGTAGCAGTTCCCTTGTGCTGGATGTCGACGAGGAGGCCGACACCGGCTGCTTCACCAATGGACGCACCTGGCCTCGTGCCCCAGACGACCCAGCCGAGGCCGTCGAGGTGGACACCGTGGACAGCTGAGGGCTGCTCGAGGGCGTTGTGTGCGGAAAGAAATGTTGGTGCTGCTGCTGTTGCTGGTGGGTGCCGTGTGGGAGCGGTGATTTGAGGAACTCCTCCTTTTGCTTTATCGACTCTCGTAGGCGTATCATAATTATCTCGCTAGTTTCGGCGGCGGTGGGTGCGTATAAGGTAGAATTGTGCTGTTGCTGCTGCTGATGCAGTTGTTGCTGCTGTTGTTGCTGGTGATGATGGCGAGATAATACTGTCAGATTGGCAGGTTGGGAACTGAAACGCCAAAAATTATGTTTATGATTCAAATTACGCATTTTTTTAAAAAAGTTTAATAAATTTTCTACACTAAATTTCTAAATCGAACGTGGCCAAAAGTGATTTTGACTCATTTAATGGAGCCCACCTGCGACATGGGAAGTGACACATTTGGCAGAAGCAACTCAAAACCGCGTCGATGGGGCCCATCATTTCGTTGGAATTTTATATCGTCACTAATCACAAAAAGCGCTCAGCGCGCCACCAAAATCGTTTAATTGAGTCTTAAACTTGGCTTTTGTAATTGGGCGCGGCATGCCAGTCAATCCGCCGTCGCTGCCTCGCGGGCCTGCTCAGTGAATGCAATCGAAAGTGTAATTGAGGGGGAAGGGGCAAACACACATAAAAACAATCAAATAAAAACAAAATTAACCAAAAACTAAATTAATTAAGAGAAAGAAGCAAAGTAAAAAGCAATTCGCATGAAATAATTGCAATAAAATTCACAGCCGTTTGGCCCCAGGCGCATCGTCGCTCGAGACAACAACAACCACGACAACAACGACGCTGCTACTGCGACGGACACTACGGCGACGTTCGTCCGCCCGATTGACTACTGCCATGCGACAACAAACCAAAACCTTGTCAACGCGTCAGCCTAATCCGCGAGATACTGGCTGCCAAGCGAAACGCAAACTAGATAGCAGCCCGCCAGCCAGAAGGCAGTGCGCCGCGCACACCGTGTGTGACAGCGGCCGTCCAGTGTACTCGCATCGAACACCCTGACTCGAGCCACGGGGCACGGTTGCCCACAATTGACGTGTGCCTCTGCTGCGGCCGCTGCTGCCAGAGCTGATGTGCGCTGTCCATAATGGGGAGTTAGTTGCGGTGCGCTTCAATTTATGCTGTGTGGCTGGAATTATGGAGTAGCCAGCCACATAGCTAGGTAGCTCCCGTATACAGAGTCATCGCCATCGCCATCGCCACCGCCATTGCCAGCGACTCAAAAGCTTATTATTATAATTAAAAAAATTATAATTCCAATTTGCATTCACAAAATCGCCAGAATTAAAAATGAAAAATGATTTGAATGTTGCGAGCGGGTTTTGTTTGAGCTCATTTGCGCAGTGCGCCTAAAAAGGAACACATTCCTCGGAGATACGCGCAACAATGTTGTAAATACGTGCGAGAGAGCTCTGCCGCTGGCCGCCCGACGCGTCCCGATCCGCCCCGTCCAAGCGAATGCGCCGGCCTCGAAGTGCTTCACAGTATTTGGGAATATGTCGCATTTACATAAAGAGGTCCATTTAAGGGCGTTTGTGGCTACTCGAATAGAAAACAAACCGTTGACCTTGAGTGGTCTCGAAAACTCAAAATTAAAAAGACAATCAGACCTTTTTTCGGTTCAGATGCGATTACAAGGGAACAACCAAGCGCCAAACACTTGGGGAGAATGGTGCTCAGAAGGAAGGACAACATGAACCACACCTCACACAAATTTGGCGGGAAAACCAAAATGAAAATCCCGAGGTAGAACTAGGAATCAGAGAGTGCGATCATCGGAAGTGTACTCGAACAAAAAGGATACAGTAATGAAGCTTCTCTCTGAGAGGATTAAGATCACGAGATCTTAAAGCGAGAGAGTTTGAAAGGGAGAAAGAGAGGTTGTGAGGGAGAAACATATATTAAAACAACAACAACATGCGAGGATCTACAAAGAAGAAAGAAAATGAGAATTAAACCAGGAACAACCAAATAATAGAGCTTGCGTTTGTTAATCTGGACCAGGTATTGACATAAAAGATTTGTAAACAGCGGAACAGCTCTCACGGATAAAGATGAGGAAATTATATTAAAAACAAAACACGAGAGAACCAAGAAGAGAGAAAATGAGAGATTAAGAACCGGGACTAATAGAGAGAATCAACCAGAAGAGAGAAAATGAGAGCAAGTTAAATATTAAGAACAGGGACGACCACAGAAGAGAACTTCGGACTGGTTATCGGTTTTCTGGTCCATTGATGAACATAAAATATTTGGGAAGAGCGGAACAACTCTTGCGGATTAAGAGAATCAAGAACAGGAAATCATATTAAAAACAATAACCCGATAGAATCAACCAAGAAGGGAGAAAATTAGAGCAAGTTGACCAGAGGCGACGAAAGAAGAGAACTTGGGAGGCTTGGAACTGGAGCAGCAATTGACATACAAAATTTCAAAACACTGAAACAAATCTTCCATTTCTCCTTCCTATGATCCGGAAAAAGTTGAAGAAACATCCAAAAAAATTCCTGTGATAAAAAATCCCATAATGTGAGGAAACGATTTGTAGTGAGCGAGGTAGTTATCACATTTTGAAATATGAAGAGGAACATATATGAAGAGAATCCAAATGCAAAGGCTCAGGAAGGCTATATAGGTATTGCCTCTAATAAATATATCGCTCTACAAATATGAAAAAATCAAAACTTTTCATAGAAATCACAATGAAGCTTTGAGAAAACGGATCCCCAAGCGCCTAAGAAACAGTCACTGACTCAGTCCTGATCTTTGTGGAATACCAACAGACTTTAAGTGAGATGACAGATCAATCCAGAGTAGATCACACTTATAGAACCTTAAAAAAAACATTTGAAAATATCTACGGGCACATGTGAAAGTGCATTCCAACAAAATAGTCTTCTCATCATTCATAACTAATCATGTATAAAGGTAAAAACGAAAGGTTATTCATGAAAGGTTTATGTGAAAATTCAATAGTAAAAATCGGTTAAGCGAACCAATCAATCCCAACTAGTTTCAAATAACGACTGTACATATTTTGTACTGATGGACAAGTATATTGAGTCATAAATGATTAAGTAATCTAAAGGACTAATCTCTGGTGTACTAATTGACTAATGCAATCTGGAATGAAATAGACTAATGAAATATGGGATGAAATGGACTAATGGAATGTGGAATCAACTAAGGGAATATGGAATGAACTAAGGGAATGTGGAATGAAATGGACAAATATGATATGGAATGAAATGGACAAATATAATATGGAATGAAATGGACAAATATAATATGGAATGAAATGGACTAATGGAATGTGTTGGAATGCTTTGGATATGGAAATATATGAAACAAATCGTGACTCGTGAGTGCAGTTTTGACTTAGAAGCAGAATCGGAGAAGAATCTTATGAAATTTTAATTATATATATATATATATATATATATATATATATATATATATATATATATATATATATATATATATATATAATTAATGAATAAATTAAACATATATAAAATTCATAAATATCCTTATATATTCATAAACATCTCTATTATATATTAAGAAATATCATTGTAGACTAAAAACTAAAAAATTTACATCCTGATATATTCATAAATATACAGAAATTCCATAAACATCCTTATATATCTATAAATATCCTTATAGACTATAGTTATATGTTTATTATGAAGACATTGAAATAAAAACCATCCAGAAGTTGTGGGGATTCAGAAGGCAAGTAATAATGACAAGGTCATTCCTCCAACTGAGGGTCCTTAAGTTCGAAGGCAAGCGCAACGTGTTATATAACAGATAATAGGATATTGGGAAATATCTTAGAAGCGAATCGATTGAGCACATTACATTATTTAATCCTTACTAGGTTTATAGGAGACTGAGAATATGTACACCAAGTAAAAGAAGCTCCAGTTTAAAGCGAACCAGAGTTTCAGTAGATCTGAATACACCACAAATGCCAACATAGAATAATCTTTGGAAATGAAGTATTTCAGGTGACTATTGAAGATGAATTTTGAAGCAAAGACATCGCCCACTCGTGCCTAGGATTGATTTCATTCCCAAAATGGAGTGCGAACTTCCGTAATGGAGTGAAACCGATACCGATACCTTCATTGGGGCCAGTACGTACGCGCACCTTGGTGGCCTATTGCACAAGCGGTAATGAGCTCACACAGCACTCGACCGCCAGTCGACATTTGCGTCGTCGCTGCGCACCTGAATGTAATTTAATGAGTTTGATTTATTTGGCGTGCGCATCAACCTAAATCAAATTTCTTACAAAATGCATTAAATTAATACTCGCAACAATAAATAACAAACGCTTCGAGTGAACCTAATAAATAAATGCAAATGGCTCAAAATAGCGACAAATTTATTTGCAATTAACAAATAAAATTAAAAACGAAACTTATTTATGCCCACTCTCATGGGCGGGGCGGGGGAAGGTAGGAGCGCACAGAGGAGAAGCGGAACGACGCGATCGAAGCGTGCTGCTGCTGTGGCGGCAGTGAGTAAAAATGTAATTGCGGGGAAAATTTGTGGCCGCCAGGCCAGCCCACAGAAACAAAACATCATAAAAACTAATAATAATAAAACAAAAAATAAATATAAAAATAAAAATAAAACGAAAAATAATAAAAGCAACACACAAAAAAACAAAAATTAAAATAAATAAACTCGTAGTTAAAACCACTAAAAAGCGTAGTGAAAATATTGACGGCGCGTGACGCCCTTTTAAGCGTGCGAGTGCGTAGAGCTGGACAAGCGGACTGGACTGGACGGAGGGACGTACGAACTGATGGACACAGCACCTCTGTTTATGTGCGGCATGGCGCGCACGTCGTAAAGCAAAAAGTGTTACATAAATTAGCATAATACAAAAATGGGCTTTACAACGGTGGTGGTGGTGGTGGGGTAATGGTGTAGAGCTGGGCAGAGGAACAGGAGGAGCACATTACCAGCTCACTGTAAATGGGCAACAAGAGCCAGGGCGGGGCGGAAAGAGCAGCTTTTAGGCTTAGCAATCGATCGAAATTATTGAACAGATAAAACAACACTTGTCGATTTAATGCGAACAACAACAGAAACAACAATAACAACAAAGTAACTTTTGTGAACACAAATTTGGGTTACTTGGGAGAAAAAATTGTAATAAAGCACCAACAAAAACAGCAACGAAAAAACGTGAAAAGGCATTTAGTACAAATTGCCCATCATTAGTAGCCCGAGGAGCAGAGCAAGAGACACAGAGAGAAAAGCGCGCATTAAACAAAAAGACAAATGGCAAAAAAGCGCAACATAAAAATAAACACTCAAAAAAAGCATAGAAAAAAAATCACAGATAAAATAAAAGCTAACATAAAAATAAATACTAAAAAAAAACACTGAAAAAAGTACAAAAAAAGGTACAAAAAAAGGAGAAAAATTCACAAATAATATAAAATAAAAAGGTAAAAGGGAGCCCGCTCCGCTGCTAACAACACACCGAAACAGCATTCCACCCAGGCGCAGCAGACACAGCCGCACACCACACAGTAAAACTAAAACTAACCTATCCAACAGTGCAATTGCAGCTTATCCAACGAATGAGTAATTAACTTGTTGCTTTTGTTGTAGTTGTTATTGTTGTTGCTGCTGCTGGCGTTGCAGGCACACTACTCTGCACAGTGGCACAAAAAGTCCAACGAACAATGCACAATGACGCAGAGCAGTGGCGCGCGTGTACATCTCGCACTTAATTAAGAAAAGACCCCATCCATCCAGCAACAAAGCACTCACACACACACACACACACACAAACACATTCATTTCAATGTGGAATTACTTACAATTACAGTACAAATGCAAATATTGTGAATTAATGTTGTGTAAGTTGGGCGCAACAACAACAACAACAACAACAACAATGACAACAATAGCAGCAATAAAATTAACAAACGTAAATTACAATAACAAAAAGGCAACCGAAAAAAAAGAAACGAGAAACGAATGTATCAATGCACGCCCGTTGTAAAAGGCAGAGCGGGTGGGTGGTGGGAGGTGGAATGCGAACGATTTGCTATTTGGTGCCAACGCAGCGCTTGGGTTGACAATTACAGTCATACTCGCCGTACTCGTCGTCGGCCGTACTCGTACTCGCAGTCGGCCGTAGTTGTACTCGTCGTAGTCATTGTTGTTGTTGTTGTCGTCGTCGTACTAGTTGTTGTTGTCATTGTCGTCATCATCACCGTTCGTCATTTGTTGGCTAATTTGAAAGTAGAAAGTAACGTGCAGGCGGTCACAGCAATTCGCACCCAGTCGCAAATTTACGAGGCAGGAATGCAGTAAGAAAAATCTCGTATATCCCCACATATGGAAGTAATAAAGAAGCGAATACTACGGAGAGGTCAGAACAGGAATTGAAAGCTGGTATCAAATACGATATACTTCGTATTTGGCTGAAATATGATAATAATTAAGTTGCCGATGCACGGTAAAAGTGATGGTCTCAAGAACAAAAGAATCTTTGTGTGAGATTATTCTCATAACCGTTCTCGTACTTTTCACAAAGCATATTTTCTGGCACAAAATCAAAAAGAAAATGTTCGATTATTTTTATTTACAATTTACGTAACAACTCTCATCAAATTAATTTATCCTCAAGAACAAATATTATCAAGAGAGTAAAGCATTTCAAGAGAATACAAATAAAATACAAAGAGAATATAAATCTTGAGCTTAAACAGTGAGAATTTGGTAACATGGGGACACATGAGTATGACAAAATATTCTTAAGAATGCATTGTCATAAGTAATTATTCTATCCACAAGAACAGAGCTCGGTTTTTTATATCAAAATCAAAGTTAGATATGATCGTCCACAGAACAGAATATCAATGGGTACGTGTGGACAAAAACACTGAAGAGAAACCACTTCAATATATGAAGTTAATCAAACATATAATCAAGGTAGACCTAGAAACGTAAGGATAACGAATTACGGAAATATAAATTTAAAAAGTAAAACCTGCCCACGTTGTTGAATGTAATTGACAGCTGAATGATCATCGGATAACGTAACAATTTACTCGTACCAAGAAAACTGAGTTGAAAACTTAAAATTTCGTTGGTATTGCTTGACAGGTGTTCCAGTTATTGAGCAGCCTGTCGGCTATGATTCCATGCCAGCGATTCGGTCCAGCGATACTACGGAATTATAAGAGCACATTTCAATATGAAATTACCAAAGGATAAACAAATCAAGTTTCCAGCGATTAAGTGCACAAATGGTCGATTGCACATTACCCACATGAGCAAATAGCGTTGAAATGCAAAAATAAGAAAAAATCGTTTTAAAAACTCAAATTTTTTTAATTGCAATCTCGTATCAAGTATGCTAACATTCGGAAAGTAAATAGATCAAAATGGTTAAACGAATTACGTGCAAAGTAATTAAAAGTAGAACAAACGGAAATGCAATTAAGAACTTTTTCATGCACAATATAGAACGACCGAGACTAATGCACACACTGGGGTGCACAAAGCACACATACGCAAATGGATAAATTTACACAAACACATGCACACGCACACAGGGACACACATCCATGCATAGTAGTTGCCCATATTCAACGCACTTTGGAGTGCATTTGGTGGGAAGGCCAGGCCAGGCCAGACCAGGCCAGTTGGAGCGCGCGAGTAGTAAGCCTCATAACAAAATAATTAAATAGACAAGTGCAGTGCACACAGCAGACTCGTAGACTCGTAGTCTCGTAGTCTGGCAGACCACCAAGGAAAATGTCAATTATATTCACAATTACATTCACAATTATGTGTGAGAAAAGTCCAGATGCGCAGCTAAATAATTCAATCCATTTGCAATTTCATTTGCGCTCGTTTCTTTTTCTTTCCTTTGAATCGAGGAGGAATATAAAAAAATTGAAAAAATTATTAGAATAAAAGTCTTAAAGGCGACTTTAATTGAAGTGAGAATTTAAAGAAATTCTGTTGAATAAAATTTAGTACGGGGATGACACTATTTTCAGACTCGAATGGTGTCGAAGTCAGTTGTGTAAGGACCTACTTGAAATGGATATAAACGAAGAGGAGTTAAGCAGGAGCTGTTGAATCAATTCCTTGCTGAAATGAATCATTTTGTGTAATATAATATACAAATATGAGACTAAAAAAATATATAAATTATATATAAAGGACTAAAAAAATATATATAAAATATATATATTATATATGTATATATGAGTTTTTCGATTGTAAGTGTCGTGACTTGAACTCAAGGAATACAAGCATACCAAGTACAGAATAACCATTTCGGAATTTGATTGGATGCTTATACGCTAATTGTCTAATTGTTTCATTGTTTTCGTGGGGTTTAAGTTCAGTCCCACTGAAGTGCCCGATTCTTCAGTAATGATATGTCCTCTCTGTATTATATCGCGAGAGAGTGTTTTCAAATTGACCTCTTGGTATTTTCAGAATGTCGTCGGCATATCCCTAACGGGTAATGCCGAGTGTGCTGTAGCAAATCAAGTAGTTCATCTACCACTAAGCTCCAAATGAGTGGATAGAGCACTCCTCCCTGCGGGCACTCTTTTGCGCAGTGCACATCTGATGGGGTGTCACCCGCATCTCGCTCTCGTTTGGAGCATAGAAATCATCCAGCGGGTTATGGCTGTTTCTGTATTTTTCCTGCTCTTCCAAACGCCTGATGCGAGCTATTATCGAAAGCTCCTTCAATGTCAAGAAAAGCAGAAAAGACTATTTATTAATTCTCTAATGCTCCTCTAATCATAATCAGTTAGCTGATACACAGAGGTATCCGTGGACCTTCCTGCTCTGTATGTATGTTGATATCGATTTAGAGGTGATATGACTACCGTATGTGTTCTTAAATAGTTGTCTATAATTTTCTCCATTACTTTGAGCAAACAGGAGGTTAGACTTATGTTAGTTAACATTACAAACAGTATAGCCAATTATTACTTATGTTAGTTAACACTAGATTAACATTACAGACAGTATAACGAATTATTACTTAGGTTAGTTAACATTACATTAACATTGCAGACGGACGAAATTACTAACACCAAAAGTATGCAACAATTTTTTTCACATAATCAATAAAGCAGAAATATTCTGTTAAGAGAAATAAAGGACCAGTATATAAGTAAATAATTTCAACACAAATTTTTTCTGTCATAATCATAAAAATAAATCAACATTTTTTTCAATTTGGTGTAGATAAAATTTTATGCAGTATATTTTCAACTATGGTCACAATGTGCTGAATTTCTTTTGTTTTAACTTATTCAGCTATGGCAAAAAGGTGCTATTGAAATGCACCATGGTTCAAAAAAGAGATTCACATAAAAAATTATTACAATTTTGAACCCAACTCTTCACAATTCACGCATATGTGTATGAAAATTCATCATATTCAATAACTCCTCCCTAAATTTATGTAAGATCCAATCACTAAAAACCTCGGATTAACTCATACTCGAGGAACAAAATCAAAAACCACAAAACCTTGCAAAACTTGTACCTGCAACCCTGATGGCCCTATAAACAAAACCGAATTTTAATAAATAAATAAATTTAATAATATGTTCGGCCATTTACAGCACAAACATTGTTTAATTAAGCATAATTGTTAAATTGCCTGCTCGCCAGCGACAAGACAAGATCTGTTTTGCGTTTAACACTTTAAGATCGCGACTCATACTTAGTTGTAGCTTTTTCTGCTATCTGACTGAATGAATACGATGAAGCGTATGCAAAGCGGGCGCTCACAATGGAACCGTTGTGCACATTTTCACTGGTTGAGCCTAATGGAAGGTAACAGTAAAAATGCGACGGAAGGGGAACGGTCGCGACATCCACTGAGCAGATTGGTAGGTAGTTCATGGAGATATGTACCTGCTGATACCTGCAAGTGCATAAGTGATAAGGCGTTGTTTAGGACAGACAAGTTGTTTATTTCCGACTATTTGCACAGATACGAAATTTCAGCAATAAAATTGCGCCCCTTATCAATCTTGTCAACATTTATATTTATGACTTGTTAATTGGAAAAAAAGAAACCAAGAGAAAGACGACAATTGCAAGTGCAAAACTCCCCACACACTGCGACCACAAACAACAACAACAACACAACACAACGCAAACTTGCATCACGAATCACTTAAATAACGATGAAGCAAATTAATTTGTTTTCTATCGGGGACCGGAGACCAGACCAAACCGCGGCACATAAAATCAATAAAAAATATATTTAAAAAATAAACAAATACTTGTGTAAGCCATCAAAGTAATAATTATGAACACAAACAATAAAAACAAGAAATACAAAAACAAAATTAAAATAACAAAATAAAATTGTTATCACGTGCCCCGCGATGTTGCTGGTGTTGGCTTTGAAGTTGAAACAAACTCGCACTTAAATTTGAAGACACTGAAAATACGGGCAAGAGAGCAACTTACGCTGAATTATTTGACATTTGTATCGCGCGATCAGCGATGAGAGGCCGAGACAAAGCTCGGCGGAGCACAGCACGGTACGGCAGGGTACAACTAGCGCAGCAACGATAGGAAGCCCGCTGCCACTTGACAGGCGAAGCAAGGCAAAGGCAGGGCAAGGCAATTAAGATCGTTAAATTTGATCGAATCGGACATGGAAGAACAGCAGCAAATCCCGACACAAATTTTAAGGTAGCCGCCGGCGGCAGCACACAAACCCGATTTAAATTATTGCCGTCATTAACACAATGGAAGCATTTCAATTTTATGGCACGACATTTTATTCACCTGCTGCTGCCACTGCTGCTGCTACTGCACGGTTTTTCGCAGCCACACGCACTCGCACACACATTCAAGCACTTGAATTGCAATAAAAGCGTACAAATTAAGAATTTTAATTTACGAAAATAATTTTCACATGAACGTCACCGAGAGCGATATTCGATACCGTCACCAATGACAACCCCAACGCGTATTGGTGAAAATCCGTATACGTGCACCTTGCATGCGCCACTTACGCGTACCTGCAAATGCGATTCGATTCAGTGCGATGCGTTATGTTGCGTCAGGTTGCGATAGGTTGCATGAAGACGGCGCGACCAAGTGAGCGAGCGAAATCTCAGTTACCAGTTAGTTACATTGAGTAAACAACCAGCCAAGTCCAGTCAAGTCAGGCCAACGTGATACCTCGCCACTAACTAAACTAAACTAAACGAATTTATTATTAAAAGCAAAATTGTCGCACAGCAGCACCGGAGTCGGCGCTGTGGCAGTGACAGTAACAGTAACAACAACAGCCACAGTAACAGAGCCACCGCCAGCGACAGTGACAGCGACGTCGACTGCTACTGCTGCTGCTGCTGCTGCCCTAATATCCAATTGTGCGCATAGCAAATGTATTTACATCTACGATGTGCAAGGCAAGTACGAGTATGAAAAACAGCAACGAAAATCACAATAAAAATAAAAATCAGTATCAGCGCGTATACAATATTAGCCGTAGACGTAATTGTCAACGTAGGTTAAGTAAGTTCAGTTGGACGCACTGTGGAATGGTTAGGCACGTGTGATAAGCCAAAGAGATCCATCAGAGGAAACAATTAAATTCAAAATAATACAAAAAAAAAGTATATATTAAAAATATTTTAAAAAATATATATATTCATAGAAAAAAAATTGCACAAAAAATATTTATATAAAACAATTTAAACAAAAAATGAATAAAAAATTTATATATATATATATATATATATATATATATATATATATATATATATATATATATATATATATATATACATATATATATATATATATATATATATATATATATATATATATATATATATATATATATATATATATATATATATATATATATATATTTATATATATATATATATATATATATATAAATATATATATATATATATATATATATATATATATATATATAAATATATATATATATATATATATATATATATATATATATATATATATATATATATATATATATATATATATAAAATGAATACAACAAAATTCAAACTAAAAAAATTTTTAAAAAATAATTAAATAAGAAAGATAAATTTGAAAAAAATATTTAAAAAAAATTTATTTGAAAAATATATAAAATAAATATAAAATTACAAAAAAAGTTAAAATTAATTAATAAAAAAAATATAAATAAATATAAATAAAAATAATAAAAAATACATTAAAAAAATAAAAAACATTAAAAATATATAAACAAATAAAACAATTTAATAAATATAATAAAAAATATAACAAAAATAATAAAAAATATAACAAAAATAATAAAAAATATAACAAAAATAATAAAAAAATATAACAAAAATAATAAAAATATAACAAAAATAATTTAAAAAAATATAACAAAAAACAGAATATAAAAAAATTAATTTGAAAAATATAAAAAATAGATTTTAAAAAAACATTTAATAAAATTAAAAAATAAATAAAATAAAAATATAAAAAAAATAGAACACTTTTTTTAAATATATATAAATAAAAGAATATAAATGAAAAAAATAACAAAATTATACACATAAATAAGAATTATAAAAAAGATAACAAAAATTATTAATAATTCAAGAACCTCAATCTCAAGAAGGGAAAAGCAATGGGAACTTTGGTGTTTCACTTTCACTTAAATCCCTTAAATTTGTTTAAGAAACTCATTCTCGCCGAACAGCATCAAACTACTTCGTAGTGTCTCATATACTAAATGCAAGGAAGTACCTCCGAATCCTCAACGGATATCTAGACGGGCCCCTGCACATTCAGGTATCATCTCAAAAAGCTGGGAATTTCCTCTCGGATTATGCAGCCAGGAACCAGAAACCTCTGTGCAGGTTTTCTGTGAAAGCCCTGAAGTCCGCAGAAAGCGATTCCTTCAGAGGGGAGAGGAATGCTAATATGGCACCCGAAATTCTCAGGCACATGGAACACCAATAAAGTGCTGAAATTTATAAAGAGTCCCAATAAGGATGGTTGAATTAAGGAGTCGGACGATATCAAATTGGTCTAGACAAGATGGCAATGTCGGGGACTCTGCAAGGACGGAAGGGTATTATTGTGATATATGAAGGCACCGTTGGATTGAGCTAAAAGTATATTTCGTCCACGAGAGTGGGTTAATAAGTGCCTGAAAATTCCAAGAGATGGCGTTGCCATTTTAAATCAAAAATTTTCATGGTCCAGAAGCATCTTTCAAAAGAACGCACCCCAATTTTCTCGTATGATCCGGCCAAATTATTGCAGTGGAAGGGTTTTAGGCGAAGACTCTCAGTCAGATAGCCCCAAATATATTTTCAAAATAAATTGAGTCGATAATTTAGACTTTCGCCCCACAGTGCGATTGTGTCAAGTGTGTAAAAAACCGCACCACAATGCGAATGCGTACTTTACAAGTTTTCGCATGTATCACCAACAAACAAAAAACATAAAATTAATAAATATGATGAAAATTATGTATGCAACCATTCAAAAAATGCGACAAAAAAATAATTACAAAATATAAGGAAAAATAAATACAAATGCGCGTGGAAAGATATTCGAACATTGCCGCCGGACGACGGACGACGGACGACGTTCAACGGACCTCGGGCAACGGCACAAGTGGTTTTTGGTCAAAGAAGGTTGCTTGCTTACTTGGCTGCTTATTAATGTGGCATAAATAGTAAGTAGAGGCAGAGGCAAGGCAGGCAGTCACATGGATAAAGAGACGGAAAGTCTGAGTGGATTACAATGTGGTGCGGTGACAAGACACAAAAAAACGAGCAAAATAAACCAACTGATGGACGGACGCAGGGAGACGCAGGGACACACACAAACAAGTGATGAAAGCAAAAATATCAGAAGACGAGAATTTGCCACCAAATTGAGCGAATTCCATTTAAATGAAAAGAAGAGCTTTATGTAATATAGTCAAGAATAAAAAGATATGCATATAAAATATATCAGTAATTGCGAGCGGTACACAAGAGACCTCGGCCACCAGCAAATCGGACGAGCACAGCAGAAGAGGAACAGACGCGGAACAGAGGGATGCAGTCATAGAGAGGGAGGGAGAGGTGGGGTTTGCAGTAGACACTTACTTGGGAGGTTGTATGCATGGATGGATGGTTGGTTGGTTGGTTGGTTTGTTGGATACATGGACACAAACCACCCGCGCAATTATTTGCGATTATCTGCGGAATGCACACAGCAACGAGACTAACTGACTGACGGAATGGTTGCCTGCCTGCCTGACTCAGCTGGCAACAATTCGCGTATGGCCGACAACAACAACAACCGCAACGCTGCCACTGCCACTGCCTCTGCCGCTGATGATACTGCTGCTGATGCTGAGGTTGAGGCTGGCTCTGGCGCTGATGAACGCGAACAGGAATGGCTGGCTTGACTTGTGCTTATGGCAGCATGACTCTTGAACGATTTAAAAGTG
This sequence comes from Clusia tigrina, assembly GCA_920105625.2. Classification (NCBI taxonomy): domain Eukaryota; kingdom Metazoa; phylum Arthropoda; class Insecta; order Diptera; family Clusiidae; genus Clusia; species Clusia tigrina. The sequence continues at coordinate 181,520,589 of OV050033.1, forward strand.
TAATTGGAATAGAAAGCAGTGCGGGATTATTTATAATAAATTTTAGTGCTGCTGTGTTACAATATTATTTCATCACACAGTTTATTATAAGGCATTAATTACATGCGCACTAAGTTCAGGCGAAGGAATTTTATAAATGAGAGCAATATTCAAGAGTTCGTACACACTCACACATGAGCACACTCTCTTATACTCAGACACTTGTGTAGCCCAAATAATTACACGACAAGTCTTATCTACATCTTGAGCAGGAGTTGCCTCTTTATTAGCAGCACAATGCTGCCAATGTTGTTGATGAAGATGATGAATACACTAATGACGGTGAAGATATTGATGATGATGAAGATGTTGATGAAGAAGATGTTGATGCTGATGATGATAATGTGAGCGAGCAAGCTTGTTGATTGATTTTTTATGCTTAATCAAATGAAAGTGACAAGCATATCATCTACGCGCCATTGCTTCCACAATGGATGCCCCTATCAAAACAGATATTCATGATTCCAACAACAACTACAACAACAACAGTAATGCCAACAACAACAAAATCACCACCAACATCATCGACAACAATAATAATCATAATAATAACAACAGAAGCGGAATTGTGTAAAAAGTTTGCAGCATGTCATAAATTTCAAAACTTTTCTTGTGCGAATCGTTACGCCCGCCCATTGAATATCAGACAGGGGTGGCTGTTGGGGTTGAACAGAAAGCCCTCCGCCCCCTTCGCTACGCACCGTAACTCTCATAATGCTCTTTAATAAAATCAATGATTCATTTTTGCTGTAAAAACAAATCGAGTATGAGCGATATTGACAGATTTTCTAGAACTAAACTGGGATTACTGAAAAAATACTTCTCAACATGTATTCTCAACAAGATTTACACCCAAAAATGCTCTGAAGTCAAGCGCTTATGACAATAGGTAGGTTGAGCGGTCGCCTAAAAAGGCACACTTAGACCATGATTGACCCTTTGTGATACCACATGAGATACAAGAGTTCCATTCCCTTTCATTATTCCAGCCATTTGGAGGTTTTTTTTATGACCCAGTTGGTGGAGCTTATTTTTTACTTTTGAATGTCTCCCAGAGAATCCCAGGAAAGGGTATACTTTCCTGTTGTTGGACTATTGCTCAGTCCTCATCCATGCAACTCCTGCAAATATTATTTGAGGCGATTCCCAGGCTTCTTCCATGAGTAACGCGGGTCAAGTGTCCCGTTAGGACGCTTATGACGCTATTATTTGTCTATTTCTAGATATTAGTTCTTTTGAGCGCTTGACGTTTAATTCAGGCCAGGCTAGTCTAGCTATTTTGCAATCGACTCAGGGTGGTTTGGCAAATTATAAATAAAACCAGAAATAAGATAACTCGCTTTGCTGAGGATCAAACCTACTCTGCCGTATGTAAAGGAACATGACGGCTCTGAAGACAATTCACTCTCTGAAATATGACGTATTGAGAGAGTATATTATAAAGATCGACAACTTGCCGAGGATTTCTGCTGGACTTTTATATAAGTAATTTATAAAAATAAATAAAATTTAGTCCAAATAAATAAGAGCAAAATAAAGTTTATATAAATATTATATAAAAAATAATTAAATTTTCCGGTACAAATCACAGCAAAATAAATTTTATATAAATAATTAATAAAAAATAATTACATTTTTCAGAATAAATAATATTTACATATATAAAATTATTATAAAATATATGAAATTTTCCGGAATAAATAAGAGCAAAATAATATTTATATAAATTATTAATAAAAAATATTAAATTTTCCCAAGCAAATAACATTAAAATAATATTTATATAAATAATTTATGAAAAAAATGAAATTTTCCGGAATAAATCGCAGCAAAATAATATTTATATAAATTATTAATAAAACAAAATTAAATTTTGGCAAATAAATAATATCAAAATAATATTTATATAAATAATTTATAAAAAAAATTTAAATTTTCCGGAATAAATCGCAGCAAAATAATATTTATATAAATTATTAATAAAAAATAATTAAATTTTGGCAAATAAATAATATCAAAATAATATTTATATAAATTATTAATAAAAAAATAATTAAATTTCCCCAAACAAATAACATTAAAATAATATTTATATAAATAATTTATAAAAAAAATTGAAATTTTCCGGAATAAATCTCAGCAAAATAATATTTATACAAATAATTTATAAAAAAAAGGATATTTTCCGGAATAAATAATATCAAAATAATATTTATATAAATTATTAATAAAAAATAATGAAATTTTTCCAAATAAATAGCAGCAAAATAAGATTTATATCAATAAATTATAAAAGATAATTAAATTTTGCTAATTAAATAACAATAGCAAAAAGCATGAAGTAATTAATAGAAATTAATCAAAGCGGGCTTACGTCAAAAACAGTCAAATCGTGATTCTTCTTTTGAATTCCCCAAATGATGATGATCAATTTTGGTGTTTTTTTATGGACCCAGCGAGTATTAAAAATTAAAATAATAATAAATTGTACCCTATACCCCACCCGCTGCTTGGCGGTAATACAATTATAATAAAATATTATTGTTAATACAAAGGAATGACTAATGTGACTAGCGCAGAGCCGTAGCCATGGATGAAATCATCTCGTCATTATAGATACAATTATGGAATATGTGAGGCGTGAATTGAAGCGCAGTGGCTGCATTTGTTTCGCATTGAAATTTTAACCACTCACAGCAAATTGCATGATTTGATAAATATAATTTAGCCGAAGCCATGAGACTGCACTTGGATGAATGTGCGCGGCAATGGCCAATAAAATGATATTTATGTATAATCGCACTCAAGTACAAAGCGCTTGTGATAAGTTCTCGCGAATTTGAATATTTATTTGACACGCAATAGAGCACAATGCAGTTGTCCACACAGCCCGATAAGATAATGCATGAAGCATCTGATAGTGGTGATAGCCGTGTAAATCAGTAAATGTGCCAGAGTGCTGACGTCAGTCGCTGAAGTTGCTCTCAGGATAAGAATTATGATTGCACTTTGCTGTTTATTGGCATTCAAAATACACAATCATGGGAGCGAGTGAGTGATGTGTTTCACCTTTGATAGGACACCACAAAGTGTACAACAACAACGCACTTGAGACATTGATGAATTTGTAAAAGCTCACCGCATAAATCCACCATCGCCACGCATTAGCAGCGCACCATGTTGCTGCAGACTGTGCGCCATATCACCGTAGTCCATGCTGTTGCTGCCCGACCCTCCAGAGGCGACTGGGTGGAAACTACTGCTCGTCGTACTCGTGACGCTACCGGAACGACTTCCTTGCAACCCGAGCGGATATGAGATCAACTGTTGTGGAAATGTTTGGGCAGCAGCGATTGGAATTAATGCACCAGCCAGGTTGCCATTGCCCACGGTCACTGGTGAAGGTATGTGCCTGGGAACACCAGCGATGCGATTCGATTCTGGCGTATGGGCGATTGTGTAGTGCTGAAAGTAAACAAAGTAGAAATAAATCAATCGAATCAATTTAAGAGAAGAGCCACTTCATGCCCCACCAACTTATCACAAGCGACCTATGAGAATTGTGCCAACACCTGCGACTATATTTAAGTTGCAGGTGGGTGGGCATCTGTCGCTTATGAAAACTTGGGCGGCCATGACAATGACTCGTTCATATCCACTTTCTCCATGGACACATACCATCTGCAGTACATCGCACTCCTTGGGCACCACATGCAACGTCAGAAACTTGGGCGTCTGCTTGATGATCGCCACGATGCTGTTGTAGGTGCACTCGGTGATCGGTTGGTTATTCACCATTAGAATTCGATCGCCCGTCTGCAGGTTGGCGTAGTGAGCGGGTCCATTCGGTTGAACTTCTTTTATGAAAATGGTTTCCATTCGAAGACTTCTCGTTTGGCTCGAATCGGACGCTTCCTACACGAATCGCAGGCGAAAGAGTAACAAGCGTTAAATTGTGTGAGCGAAAAGTTCAAAATAAAATTGGTGCAAAAAGCAAACAAATAAAAAATGTACAAAAAAATTGAAAAAAAACCATTTTAATTAAAATAAAAATTTGTAGAAATCAACGAAGCATGCCAAAAAAAAAAATCAAAACAAAATTAAAAAACAAAACAAAAAAATACGAAAAACAAAAAAATGTGAAATGAAATGAAAAACGCCAACTCTGAAAGCGTGCACGTAAAACCGACCAGGTAAGTAAGTGGCGTTCGGGCCCATGTTCCTACCTGTTGCCAAGAGGTACCATCTCCAGGTGGATAAGCAATGAAGTGACGCAGCGTAAAGCCGAAGCCATTAGAGGAACGCGGTATTACAACGACTCTGGCCGGTACGATTTTGGCGCTGTTGCGCGACATTTTGGCAGCTGGACGACGACGGTGTCTCTGTGCGGCAGCCAAGTGCCCGGTCTGGCGGTCAATCGGTCGTTGCAGCTGGAGCGAGGGGAGTAATTTGGTTGTTCGCTACAGCGACTACATTTGGGTCGTCTGCAACTGTCGTATACTGAAGAGTAGTTGAAAACCGCCAGTGTCCAATGAACGGAGCAGTAGTAGCACCACTTCTGAGTAGTTCCTCCACTGAGTCTGGGATTTGTGCTGATTTGTGCTTTTAGCCTAGTTTTGTGCGCATACGTCGTCGTCGTATGCATTCGGCAAGTTCAGTGCCAAGGGGTCTTCTTTTACTTGCATTGCGTCAAGTTATCACATTTTTGTGCCTTTAGGTGGAGTATTATGCAGAGCAGGAGGAGTAGGCGAGTCTTTTCTCAATGCAGTTTAACGTCAATCTGTTAAATGGAAAGCGGAAAATGGAAATGGTTATTTGGATGATTATAGCAACAGTCTTCGAATTAAATAAGAAATTACAATAGAGCAGGAAAAGTTGAGTACAAACTGAAATAACTCATTTCCTCTGCCAGACCATGCTCTGCGCGCTGTGAACACACCGTATTCAAGTGGAATGAATGGTGTTATTTCATTATTTCCGGATTACAAAACTCACGAGCAAACAACACAAATTTTAATTTCAAAAAGTTCAAAAACAAAGCAAAAACAATGCATAATTTACGTTTTAAATAAGCTTCGGGTAAATTCAGCGTTAATAAGTAATTTAAAAAAACAGCTAAGTAACTTCAAAATCATTAATAACAACAACAACAACAACATCAACCACGTTCATTTAAAAATACATAAAAGTGATGAATATGGCAAATATACACAAATAGCGGCAATGGCGATCTTTGCTTACCCTCTACGCTTATGCCCAGAAATACTCTCTAAGCCAATGAAATTGCTAACAAAATATATAAACACAATTTTCCCTTCATAACTATCAATACTTAAAAGCCTCCTTCACTCCTATATCCGCATAATGCCACTTCTCAGCATGCTTCCTTTACTTTACAAAACATTCAACATTATTAACTCTCTGCCTATCATTGTACAATATCGTTGTATCGGTTTACAACTGCACCAATATCTGTCCAAAATCTGGAACATGCAATCCAACAATTATTTCAACATCTTCAGAAGTCTGTCTAATATACTTGTATATGTTTATAACTGTTACAATATCTAGAACAGGCAATTCAAGAATTAGTTCTATATCTACACCATTCTGTCTATTGTCGTCCAATATCCTATAACTGTACCTATATCTGTCCAGGGTCTGGAACTGGCAATTCAACAATTATTTCGAACAACCTCAACATTCTGTTTATTATCATAGAGAATGCTTGTATAGACTTGAAGTTGTTCCAATATCTGGAAGATGCAATTCAACAACTGCACCAGTATCTCTATTATCATTCAATATCCTTCCATAGATTTATAACTAATTCTATATCTCACCAATAGCTGGAACATGGAGAATTCAACATTTATTTAAAAATCAGTCAACATATTCCAGATAAAATTTTTATTTTTGTCGATCAAACTGTATCCATCTGTTAACTATTGTTGTATCTCTCCTATACTATATCAAGTATTTTCAACATCGTTACCAGTTTTCTTTTTATGATCATATACATACTCTGATCATCTGTTTCAATCTATCATCATATCTAAAATCATCTGTTTATATCTATTCCATTAACTAACCATTCATTAAGCAGTTTCTTTCGATCATATCTGTGATCATCTGTTTCAATCTATTCCAATAACTGCCCATTCCACTACTTGAATTGTGTTTAAAGGTAGTTAATCATCATTAACATTACCTGATGTCTTCCTTTCTAGTGCTGTAATCGACATCCATCCAAGTGTTTCATCATTATCTCCCCAAATATCTATAAGAAAAACTTTTTCACAGCTCTTCATCATTAACAGCTTACTTTCTTTGATAGTAAACATCTGCCTTCAACTATTTCTATCAATTACTGAATCTCTGTAGTTTTATGAACGATTTATTAAAAGCATATTTCCTTTTCATTGATCCTACCGTTTCAAACTATTTTTGAATATTTCTTTTTCCATATTATTATTCTATTATTTACCTTCATCATTAGCAACTTTCCCAACACAATCCCGATGGTGATTCCTTATAGAACAATTATACAGACCATGATAACGTTTCATATCTGAATCTAACAAGGTGTTTGTTGGTTGAAGACTGTTATAGCTGCTATAGAGGATAGGTGATTAGTTTAATGGTCGGCATTTAATCAATCCTCATTTAGGTGGTACGTACTTTGAAACCAAATACGATATTTCTACACTATGCAACAAAGTCATGATAACCAATTATTTTCTAAACAGGATCAACTCAATTGCTAAGCAGGATTAAGTCAATCAATATTTAAAATCTCATTCTAACTTATCACCAAGATTACGTGATGGTGGATCGCACTACTTGATTCAATCTAGATTGAGTGATTGGGATATAGGGATATGATAGGAATAAATATATGATAGGAATAAATAATGCTAAGGATTAAATACTCGTATTCAAGCATCCTGACAGTTGCTGGAAATCAGTCATCAGATTCTCACACCTGCTACTCCATGTTACAAAGTAACAAGACTGCCTCAAGTCAGGGTAGGGGCTTATAAAAAGATAGACGCACACATTTGATTATGAAAAATAGTTTCTTCATACGCTTCTACTACGTGTATTCGCAACTAATTTTACAAAAACCAAACGCTTTGAAGAAAAAGTTTACATACAAATAATAATGCTAACAACAACAATCACAACAACAACCAGCAAAATGCTTACAAGAAAACAACACGATATCGCACAGTTGGGAAGTAAAACGAAAAATTTAGTAAAATTCAATTAAAAGCGTGATGTGAAAATGGTCAACGACCGAGACAGGCCAGACCGACCGTAGGCACCCCAACAAAGCGGTTACATAGTTACTCAGTCGGACAAGACTGACGGGGAAATAGCCACCAGCTAAAACGCAAAGAAGCAAAAAAAAACAAAAGACTTAAATTAAAAAAAGAAAAATTAAATTTAAGGAAAAAAAACGTTAAATTAAGGGGTCGATTTCACTATGCGAAATAATTAAAATACACACAAAATATACACACACACACGCAGGCAAACACACACGCACACGAACGAAGCCATCAACCCGCATTTTGAACACATTCTTACGAATGCATAAAAAATGGTGAGTGCCGAGATTAATGGTTTCTGGCTAAATAAAAAAGCCAAAAACAGGTAAAACACAACCTCATTTGAAAGCAGTTAAGTAACTGTTTTTTGGGTTGTTAAAAATCAGTTAACTCAACTCCAAACGCGCCATTTGCACTTGGAATCGCCGAGCAAAAAGCGAAACAAAAATGCCGCCGCCAAAAACACAGAATTTGGGAGAGTCCCTTCCGCGATATACCTGCATTATTACTTCACGTACCAGCAGATGACTACATCCGACCTAGTTAAGCAAAGTAGTAAGACAACTTACGAATGTGTGTATAAATATACACAAAAGTCCTTACTTAGTCTTAAAGTTTTATATGAATATGAAGAACTTTTCTATCTCCAGAGATCTTCAGTTCTTAGGTTCAAAACTTGTTTGGTTACCACGCTATTCATTAACAAGAACAACAAAGAAAAGTTCTTCCATCAAACGGAATGAAGATCAAAGCTCTAAACTCTGTAACCACATTATACATTTGGGATTCAACTCAGCCAAGAGAGTTACTCTCCCCTCTTTCTTCTCTTTTAAGAGGTACATTCGTTTCGGAGGTTACAAGGTACTTCTTTCGAAAGAATGGACCTTCTGTATATGAACGTTCCTTTCCGCTCTTTGATCTCTTCAAGACAAAATAAATTCGTTACGAAAGTTACAAAGTCCTTCTTTCGATAGAATGGATCCCCGTATATGCTCTGAACTGAATTGAGATTAAATTTGCATGGAACACGTTATAGTTTTAGATTTCCTGGGATTCTAAACACAATTGCCTCCATAGTCGCGTAATTAAATTGAAATGTATCTTTAAAATATTATTGAACATATCAGAGCGAAGATTTTCATCGATCTGGTGTTATAAACTATTTCCGCAGTATTGTTTACTCTTGTTTATTACATAGGAGTATATTAAAATGTGGTGTGACGAGTCCTGATTTTTCTACCAGAGTAAGTTTCTATCAGGAGTGAAATTCTGCTTCAATTAAAATTCCAATTCGGACATTCTACCATTATTTTCAACTTTACCCGAACAGTTTCATCATCTAAAGTACCATATCATGATTTTCGTATGTCCTTGTTAAGAGAAACCTGTGATTTTTCCGAAGTTGATTCCTATGAAAAGTGGACCTTTGACTTCTATGAAAAACACCTTTGTACTGTAAATTCTTGTTTATAAATACCCTGATTTATATAGGTTTTCTTAGAATATTTTGTGAGACTTTCATTTATAGACTTAAACGTCACTTCGTCTCTATAGACAAGTCATTCTTATTTCAAGGTCATATGGATCCATATTCTTGGGAACAGTGACACAAATATATGTTTTCTTATTTGATCTTTTTCTTTTTTGATATTTTTTTATTATGCTGAATATATATAATAGATTTCCATACAAAATTTGGCAGGCTCTTTGAAACAGTGGCACAAATACAAAACACTTGACACACTTTTTTAGTATACCGTTTGAGCCTGGGAAAGGTCTGATCCAGGTAGATCCCGGCAGGCTCTTATGAACAATACTAAAAATACAATTACAAATCACTTCCGTAATATTATCTCCTCTTCAATTATAGTAAATTATCAATTAACGCGCGTCCTTGTGTGTCGATACGAGTCTTGATAGCGATGCCCGCGTTTATGGGTACAAAAGATCAAGATCGACGCTGATAAGCAGCGCACAAAGGGAGGAGGGTTCACCGCAGTCTCGTCATGTCTCGTCCAGTTCGCAGAGTGCCTGCGGCTATTTAATGCCCGTACATAATTATTTACTTTAATGACACATCATTTTGAGGCGCGTTTCATTTATATTAGCATATCATTTTTGAATTTAAATTAAATTGTACTGAATTTATTTCAGTTCGCTTCTTTTCAGCGTGCACTTTATACAGAGTCCTCAGCGTCATCGTCATCATCATCATTATGATCATCATCATGATTGTCGGCGGCGTCATTAACTCAAATGACTAAACTAAGTATGTGTCATTTTGCCGACAACGACATCGATGACAACGAAAACTATGAGTGCGACGGTTAAGGTTCGCGTTTGTGTGTTTTAATTAAGTAAATAAACTTTTTTCAAATTTCAACAAATTGAGAAACGTGTTTTTTTCGCAACGTAATCGTAATTGTGTAAATTAATGTTAATTTTTTATTATTTATTATTTTTTCTTGTGTGGATGTAGAAAAATATTTTCGTACTTACATTTTGCTTGTTTGCGAGCACTTTCGAGGAACTCAACTCGACATTTCGTCAATTCAACTCAAGTGGCTGCCAGAAGTTTATCAGTTGCAGCCACCGATTGAGGGCATGGTTAGCAGGAAGCGACTTTTATAGCATATTCTATGGAATGTGTATAATAATGCGTACGCACATCGTGTAGAAATGTGAGATTCTTATGGAATTCAATGAGTGTGGAGGGAGTTGGCGCACCATTATTTTGTGTGTCAGAGCGATTTATATTTTTTTTTGGCACTTGATTTTTATTCTTCCTGCTAAAGTATGTCAGTGTCATTCCTAAGCGGTGTGTGTAGAAATCGAAGAACTTTCCCAAGAGTTGTGGAAGATTAAAAAACGAAATCACCAGCAGGTTAGGGTGGCAGCTAAATAAAGCTTTACTTAACCTAGATTAGCCCACAGAGACATGGGTTGAAACACCCCCGAGACTGAAAGGGGATGATTTGCTGATGAAGCGGGCGATCTTGTTTAAACTAATAGAGGAAAATAATCATAACTTGTGTGACGCATTGATTTCACCCCCCGAAACACTTTTTTCGCATGTAACAGTTTCTATAGTTACTTCCCACAATTGACTACCACAAATTCTATTACCAACAACTTCATTTCTTTACATCAAACACCACGTACACATATCCACACACACATAAATTTATATGCAAAATAATGGTAGAGCACAATAAATTTTATTTTACAAAAGTTTATCACAACAAAAGAAGCTGCGGTCGGGGTCTACTGAGCTTCAGTCTAACCAGACACACAATAAATCATTTCTGGTATAAAAATAGCTGCATTCAATGTCCAAATTAACCTCTTTGCACAGTGTACGCTTCTTTTAAGGCTTCTTTTAAGGTTCAGAATGCTTTCAATCAGCGAATACCATGATAACAATTGAACTGATTGTCGTTCAGTTCAACTCTGAAAACACAATAAAAACCGAAGAAAAATGTGCCGAGTATATTGTAAATTGTATTTATTGAAAAAAATAACAATTTTTCTTTTTTCAATTTGTACATTTCCCGAACACAATTCACAGCGAGCGGGTAATGAGAGAGGAGGGAAAAGGTGAAACTACGCACAAGCAATGTTATCAATAAAACAGCAACAACAAACATGGCTAAAGAACTAAAAAACAAAAAAACAAACAAATAAAATTGTTTAAATAAAAATAAAATCGAAGAAAAATCAAAGCAAATCCAACTTGCGCCTGCCTTAAAAGCCAAAAGGAAGGAAACGAAATGGTGCGAGTTGACTCGATACTCGCACAACAACACAAATAAATACAGGGAAGAGCGATAGATATAGGGAATTGCAACAACAACATGAGCGATAAATATAGGGCATTACAACAACAACAACAATAATAATAATAATAATAATATCAATGCATATAGGGAGCAACAACAACAACAACAAGGGGAGCAATAAACATATAACAACATTGAAGAGGTAACTTTAGCCAACAAAAATTGAGTCAAAAAACAACAACAACAAAAATAACAATAAATCGTTAATATTAATTTGATATCGTATAAAAAAAGGCCCACAAAAAGAAGGAAATAAATTACTGCCATAAGTAGTCGAGTACGTACTCATCAATGTTGGCTGGATTGCTGGTTGTCTTGCTGGCTGCGTATGATTACCAGCTTTTTCCTATACAAGTGGGTGTTTATACAATTCGATGTTCTTGTTGTTGTTGGCGTTGTTTTTTGGTGTTGTGGTTGTTGCTGTTGTTGTTGTTGTTACTGATGTGTCAGTTCTTGTTGTTGCTTTCTGCTGGTGTCTATTCTAAAGGTATGAAGCAAAAAAAATTAAATATAAAATGCACGAGCCACCAGTTGGGAGGAGTTGGTGGAAAGCGGGGTAGCATATGCATAGCAACTGATACAGCCGGGAGGCCTCGTCAGCGTTCGAAGCCCAAAAACTAACCACACGAAATATTTTTTTATTGTTTAATATTTTTTCCATTTAAACTTGGTTCGACGACGAATGTAAAGTTTTGTATTCTTGACAATGCATTAATTAGTAATATTTACTTACCATTTTACTTTACGAGCATCGGTCGGAAAGTAAGTGTACTTGAGAGGTTCATGTTATGTTCGAGCTAATCACTGGATAAGGGGAAAAATATAGAATAGGGAGAGAAAAACACAGATCCCCACAGAACTGTCCCTGCAGTTACTATAATTGTAAAGAAGATTAATCAAGTAACCACCCCCCAATTGTTAAAGAGATGTACAAGGAACGATATAACGTACGACAGTTTAAAGAAGAACAATATAGTAACCATCAGGAACAATGTAGTAGGAACAGTGTAGTAAACATCAGGAACGGTGTAGTAAACATCAGGAACAATGTAGTAAACAACGGGAGCAATGAAGTAAACATCAGGAACAATGTAGTAAGTATCAGGAACAATGAAGTAAACATCAGGAGCATTAAATTAAACATCAGGAACATAGATAGTTAATCGAAAAGTGTAGCGGAGAATTACTTATAGGAATGAGATAATTTTCTCAGCCCCCCCAACAAAACTGCTGCTGTCTGTATTTGGCAGTTTCAGACGCAAATAACCATACAAGTCACAATTCACAGCATTCAAGGTCGACACAAGTGATTCAACGCAGCAACAATTTGAAACAGCAAAACTCAATTTGGCGACTTTCTAAACACATTTTAAGAGATGTCTTATTCAGTGTGCATCATTAAATGGCTAAAAACCAAATTCAACTGAAAAGGTTAATCATAATCAATAAAAAGTTAACCATATTTGCGTCAACAAAAGTTTTGAATAGTCGTAGGTATATTGAATGTGTAATCGGTCTTAGTATATGAATTTTATATATATTCCCTAGAAAAATGTTTATTAGAATTCATTCTAATTTTTCTCACATGTTTCTCACACACGAGAGGAAATGGCAATAAAAAATCAAATTAACTAATAAACCGTCATTAAATTGTTTATTACGTTGTGAAGAGAGGCATTTACATTGGAAAAATGTATAAATAAATTCCGTTTAAAAATAATTGCTGAAACAAAATACTCGCAATTATTACCAGAAATTTCAATTGGTTTGTATTGATTGAAAGCAATTAACTTTGGCGGCTGCTTGGCAAGATGAAACTGTAATTATAATGGTTTATTGTGACTCAATCACTCAATCAAAGGGGCGGGTCTGATAATTTATTAAAATTTTTAGACAATTTTAAGACAATTTTTACACAAGTTTTTTCTAAATTTTTTAATCGCCTTTTATTATATCTTAACACTTTTATTTTATTTTTATTTAATTTGTTTATTATTCCATTGTTTTAAATTTATTTTTATTATTTAATCTTTAATTTTTGTTAATTTTTTTTTACTGGTTTATTGCGACTCAATAATTTATTAAATTTTCAGACAGTTTTCTATTGAATTTTTTTTCCTTAAAATTATTATTTTATTTTTATTTGTATTGTTTATTGTAAGTAGGTCAGTTGGTTGTTTATTAAATAAAAAAATGATTTTTTCATTGTTTTAAATTCATTTTTATTACCTAACTTTTTATTTTTGTTTAATTTTCTCATGCCTCAGTGACATTTATTATAATGGTTTATTGTGATTATATCAAGAGAGGGTGGGTTTAAGTACTATATAGAATAATTTATTTTTAATTGCATTTTTTTTATTAATTTTTTTTAATTCAAATTTTTAAATTATATTTTTTTATGCTTTTTATTATTTTTTTTATTATTTCCTTTTATTAATTTTTTTATTATTTCCTTTTATAATTATTTATTTCTATTTTTTTGTTGTTTTTTATTTCTTCTTTTATTTTTTTACATATTTTTTCATCAAAATTTTTAATATTTTTAGTTTTTTTTTATTTTTTTTAAATTTATTTTTTAATTTCTTTTTATTTATTTTTATTTCTTTTTTATTTTTTAATATTTTTAGTTTTTTTTTATTTTTTTAAATTTATTTTTTTATTTTTTTTTATTTCTTTTCTATTTTTTATTTTTTTAAATTTATTTTTTTATTTTTTTTTATTTCTTTTCTATTTTTTATTAATTTGTTATTTATTTTCTTTTATAGTTATTTTTATATTTATTTTCTTTAAATTTTTTTTTATTCTTTTCCTTTCATATTTATTTATTTTTTATTTCTGTTTATTTATTTTTTTGTTATAATTTATTGTTTTTCTTTGTATTTCTGTTTAATTATGCCAATTAGTTTTTATTTTTAATATAATTTATTTTTATTATTATTTATTTTTATTATCATTTATTTTTATTATTATTCATTTTTATTATTATTATTTTTATTATCATTTATTTTTTTTACTTTTTTATATACTTGTTAATTTTTGCTTCATTTTTTCACTATCATGCGTCAGTGACAATGAGGATTGAAGGCTATTGACATTTAGCAGATAAATTTAAATTTATAGTACCAACTTTACATCGAATGACCACAATATTGAATTTATTTGTAAATAAGTAAAGAAACAAACAATTTACAAAGTGCACATATCTGTAGAACTGCCAAAGCCAATTACCTTGACCCTGTTCCCTGACCTCTTCTTCCGCACTCACGCAAACAGGCAAAAGAGAGCTAAAGAGAGAGAGAGAGAGAGAGAGAGAGAGAGAGAGAATTCAGAACAGCATTATGTCATCACTGCCCTGAATACGGCCACGGCGAGTACGACGACTACGACGACGACAACGAATCTTAAGGAGCGCGAAGTAAACAGAAAAATAAATTGCCATTTCAACTTTAACCTTGTAAGTGTATATATACATATATACACTTATATATTGTACATATAAATATATATATAGATGTACATAGCAATTACTTAAAACAAAATTAAATTCACTTTGCTCCTTACAGCGCGCGGTGCGGTGCGTTCGTATCACTCCATGCAGCATGTTTGCTCATAAAGAAAATAATATAAACAGTTTCTTTTTGATTTCGCAAACAAACACAAGAAAGCACACGCATACATAAACACAGGAAAACATACACACAGACTCACATATAGCTACACTCTCACTGATGATCTTGGGTGAAATAATACATGCTGGGCATACAAGTACCAGTAATCGCCTTGGTATCGGAGTAAAACACAATTAAATCTAAAATGTCTTTAATGACGTTATACGAACTCATATAAACACGCACACACTCATATACACACACAAATACGAAATACACAGACACACTAGCGAGTACCATCCTGCAAGTTACTGACTGAAGGCGGCTATAAAACCGTGCTCATTCGGCAATTGTTTAGAAATAAGTTAAAAGCCAGAAACAGAGACACATGCGACTCGTTCCATATACCAAGGTACACCGTGGCCAATATCAGATCGCCGAATAAATATGTACTTACAAAGAGTCTCGGACTCAGTACAATTTTTATACCATAGAGCAGCATGTGTAAAAAAAATGAATTGTTTTACAAAACAAACACAAGATACAAACAACATTCTGTGCTCCGGTACAACATAACAAAGTCGAAAGTTTTCGAGTAGTCTGTTGGAACACAATAAAAAAAACACACACACTCCGAACACAAGCACACAAAACTATAAAGAAATAAAGAAATAAACAATACCGAATTAGTGATGGAACAGCAGGAATTCCAATCAAGAACGCGGTGTTCAAATTGTTTCAATTGTGAACAGAAAAGGAAAAACTACCCAAAGATTCTACTGTACAAGGGGGTGTGACGTAGAGAGCTGGTTGTGGAATCATGAAGAGAAGGTTCAAGAATTTTATAGAGGATTCACTCAAAAGTTATAACATTTAAACTCAAATATATAAATTTAAGGTTGGGCCCTATTGACAGGGAGTAAAATTTCTTTCAAAACGGGACTGGAAACTGGAGAAAATTAACTCTTAGCAAATAAATTAGAAAACTTAATTAAACTTGAAAATCTAAATGGACATTTTTTAACTAAACACGAAGGGAGTAAAATAATAAATTACTTTATATTGGAAGACTTTATTGGATAGATCATGAAGATACCAGAAACGCACAAAGCTTCTAGACTCTAGAACTCAACTTTATTCTGGTTTACTCTAGAATCTAGAGTAAACCAGAATAAAGTTAATTGAAGGAAGTGCATTGGGGCATAAGTGGAAACATCCTACAAAAGACGTGATACGACTCGGAATCCTGAAGAAACCTGAAGCATAATGCTTCTATAGTAAACCAGAATAAAGTGAATTTAAGAAAGTGTTTAGGGGCATAAGTGGAAGCATCCTACAGAAGACAAAAGGTAAGAGGAAGTAATATCATAATAACTATTATCATAGCCGTTTTTTACTGCCTTTCATATAATTGTCATCATCACCGTTTTGCTGTCTTGGCCAGACTTTTTTCTTGAGTCCTTTGTGGTATCATTCCAGTTGATTAACCTTCACATTTTTTCAATTATCGAAGCATATTATATTGGCACGACCCTTTCTGACTGTTCCAATTGGTTTCCCCTTAAAAATCCTGATTACTGCTTTGACCTTTTATCACCGAATCATTCTTTGTTTATGTACTTGTATAAGAGTCATTGATAGATTTTATATTACACGTTCCATCATTCAAATTTGTCTGGTTCCCATATGATATTTCCGCAAGTCTTTCTACTCGAATGTCTTCAATTCTACAGTTCAACACACTCTTCCTTAAGTTAGAAGAAGTCTTAGGAAAAATGTAAACATAATTAAAAAAGGTGATGTGAACACAATACGAGCCTTAGTTGCTACCATGATTCTGTCCTGGATAGTGAAGGTGTATCTTCGTTCATTCTTAATATAAAGCCTGGGTATTAAATCGAACAATGTTTTAAAAGATCTCATCACCATTTCAATATCACCCATACTCTGGTATCCTGCAGATCTTGTTCTTCCGGGCACATCTTTTGTTTGTCAGCGCGAAAAGTTGCCATGGTAGTTAAACACATATTCACAGTGTCAGATGTAACAGATCGTGTCTATATAAATAGATATACTTCTTGCTGAAGCACGACAAGGCTGACTGAAATTTAGTTTCTAAATTGAGTTCAATCTTCTGTACAAAATATGTTGTTCGTCGTATTTATCGTTGACTGATCTAAACAAGTGGACTCGTTTCTATGAGTACTCCGTCCATCCAAAACTATCGGCAGACACGCATCTAGTTTTTTAGGCGCAAATATCTCGAATTGTTCGTTCAGTGGCGCAAATATTTTCAATTGGCAGCTTGTGAATGAAATGTTGCGAACGACAATGCTGGGGACGAAACAAAATAAAGTGAACCGTCTAATAGATTGGTCAAAGGCCTGAATAATTACGATGTATTAAATTGAGTTGAGGTTGAGAGAAAACGTTGACTCGTCGCTGTTGTGAATAATACAGCAGAGGAAAAACTCATGCAAAAATAGAAAACTCAACGAAGTCAAATAGAATTGTGTATAAAAAGCGACTTGCTGCTGGCACAGCAGTCGAGAGGAAGCAAAATCGACCACAACAAAAACAACAAACACAGCACACACAAAGACACACCACTAATACTATAGGAGATGATTAAGCAAAGCAATGGCTCTTAAACCTTAGCTTTCGAACAATGAATTGAAGTGAAGTGAAGGCATGAGACATGAAACATCATCTTCATCAACATCAGCAGCAGCATAGGCAGGCAGCAGCACTAGCAGCACCATACGAAAATCCAAAGTAGGGACATATAAACAAGCACAGCAAACCGAAGCATTCCATCAACATCAACAACATCAACCAACCCAACCATCCAGCCAGCCAACCAGCCATCCAGTCAGCCAGTCAGCCAGTCAGCCAACCCAGCCTAATCCTCAATGGCCTCATCAGCAAAGCAGTTATAATAGCAGCCTCAGCCTCAAAGCACGATTAAGAGCTTAAAACAAAAATAAAATGAAAAATTAAAACACTTTTAGGGTTCGCTTCAGCGGATGGTGTTCGAGCAGCAATAACACGAAAGAGCGGCTGGTGCGGATGGAGCAGAGACGTGGTGGTGTGTACGACGAGTACGACTAAATATGATACGATGAGGAAAACGACACCATCCTCGTTGGCGGAGCTATCGGAGCAACGGAGGAGCACAGGAGCAGGAGGTGGAGCAGAGGGCCACAGCGTCAAAAAGAAAAATCAAAACGTTGCCAGCAAAGCCTGATAACATAAACTTAACAAAATTATGAATAGCAAGCAAGAAAAAGGAAGAGAAGACTGCAACGTCGACGACAGCAGTGAAAGCACGTAAAGCAGAGAATACCAAGGAAAATCAAGCTCTCAAAGGCACAAAGGACACACAAAAGGAAAAAGCAAATGCGAGTTGGTATGCAACTCACTTGCGAGTGGGTGTACGCATGAGGGTTGTGGTTGTTGTTGTTGCTGTGTCACGAAAATGTCCACATTGCTGAACTGTGGGGGATGGTGGAGTGGATTTTGTCATAGTTACATACGAAGTACATTTCTATATATATATACATCCATATACTTATATCTATGTAGCCATATTTATGGATGGGTGTGTGTGGCAAAGGTAAAGCAATCAAGTATTTTTAATGGTGTTGGAGAGAAACACAATTAAAAAACAAATAATGAACCTGAGGAAATTAAAAACAAAAATCAGCAAAGAACGACAGAAATAAAGTAACGCTTGTAAGGAAATAAGGAATGAAAGAACTACTAAGACCGATTATCAGCTACTGCAGAAGTCTTCCTGAGACTCAAGTTGAAAACCGATGAATATAGGCTGGAGTGAAGTCAAAGCATTGAAGAACCAATTTGGATCCGATTCCTTGTGGCACTTTCTGTAGCAATAAAACTCGAGCTTTTTATGTTTGTTTGAACTAACAACATTGTCTAGAGTCTAGACTACCACCACAACAATCACCCACTCCTTCCCCAACTCATTCCAAGCACACACTTTAAAACTCATTCATAAGCAAAAAAAAAAAAAAAATTAACCAAATCGGAAGGGTGGGCGTAAAAATGCAAAGTAAGTAAATTCACATCCAACACTGGGGGTTGTTTCATGCACAAAACAAGTGTTGCTACTGCTGCCACTGGTCCGACTCGTGTTGGTGCTGTGCTGTACTTTGCGTTGGCTTGTGCAGCGCTCCAAATAGCACAGCGGCGAAAGCAGCGCCTGGCGTATATGCAAAAGTTCATCAATAATGAATAATAAATGCAAGGCACAAACGGGGGAAGCTTAGGGAGGTTTCCATAACGCATTTATGGATACGTAGAGCAAACTTCGGGCACAGGGCGAGCCGCTTGGAAAGCGAAATCATGGCTGTTTTGTTATGCTAATACAGCGCAAAGCTTTAGACAGCGACCAAAATAGCGGCAAAAGCAAACTTCCTGCCCATACATAATGAAGCAGGCAAGCGTGTGCAGCAGGATTATAGTGTGAGGAACGGCTACTACTGGTGGTGGAACTGCTACTGCTGATTATGGCGATGGCTACGGCGATGGCGATGGTGGTGCTGATGGTGGCACAGCCGTCGATGCGGCTGTCGATGCTGCTGCTGCTGCTAGCTCTGCTGGTGATGGCAGTACAGTCAGTCGTTGCCATCGGGAAGTAATAAATTATTTCGCATGCATGCAAAGTAATTGCAAATGCGAATGAATGAAAGCATCCAGCAGCAGCAGCAGTAACAGCACCAACAACTGCAGCAGCATTGGTGAATCAGTTCAGTTCAATTGCATACAGAGCCAAGTAAATCTGTAAGTACGTGAAGCGAAAGGAGTGCAGCAGCCTCTCTGAGGCTTATGCCGCTGTTAAAATGAATACTCCTTTTTTTGTTTTAACTTTTTGTTTTATACGCCAGTTTCTGGTTTTGTTTCTCCATTATGACAGTTCAAGGACCAGCCAGACAACGACGTAACGATGTAACAGCTACAACGACAATAACAACAACAACAAGCCCAGCAACAACACAGAAGCTGCAAAGTAAGCAGCTCTTGTACGTTGTTGATGGTTAACTGGTTACAAAGCGTCGTTGCAAACTTAAACGATTTCAATACAGTTGGCTTAAAAGGTACTCTGCTCCTCGAATAACATGAGCCAGCCAGGAGAATTTAGTACAGTGGTCAAAAGACAAACAATTGTATTAAAAAAGGAAATGTATAAACACAAAACAAAGAGATAAAAATATTCAATAAAAACAAATAAAATAGTAACTATAAATATAATTAAAAAATTAGGATATTATTAGGAAATTTATGAATCAAAATAATATATAAATATAAATAAATAAAATAATATATAAAAAAAAATAAAAATCCAAAATTATTTAAATAAAAAAATAATAAGTTAAGTCCATTAAAAATAAATATTCAATAACAAATAAAAAATAAATAAATTGAAAATTATAAATATAATTAAAAGTAGATAAATCAAAAATATACATATAAAAAAATAAAATATAAAATATAAATAAATAAATAAAAATTTAATAAAATTTATATACATAAAAGATAAAATCGAAATTCTATACAAAAACAATAAAATAAAATAGATTGAAAACTATAAATATATCAAAAATAGAATAAGCAAAAATTTAAAAGAATAAAAAAATAAAATCTAAATTAAATTTAAAAAGAAAATTATATCAAAAATAAATTTAAAAAAATAAATACTAAATTAAACTTTAAAAAAAATAAAATCAACATTTTATAAATTAAAAAAATTAAAAAATTGAGTATTCAAAATAAATCCAAAAAATAAAATAATAAAATTAAAATTATATACATAAAAAAAAATGTAATCAAAATTATATCAATTAAAAATTTAAGTTTATTCAAAACAAATCCAAATAAAAAAATAATAGAATCAAAATTATAAAATTTAAAAAAATAAAATCAAAATTATATAAATAAAAAATTAAGTATTAAAAATAGTTTCCTAACTGAAAGAAATGAAAATGATACATAAATGTTAAATTGATTGTTGAAAAAAAACAAACAAAGTTCATGAAAGATGCCCCAAAAGTTTGACGCATTGTCTCCGAGTCCAAGGTTTATGGATGTGTATCCCGTACATACATATGTCGCCTCTTGTGCGTATACCAAATCGAATACAAACTTACGCCACTGTTGGCGCGTTTGTGCTTCTCTACTCTGCAAGCCACAACCCGCCATCCTTCCAACCTTCCTGCCTGCTTGTATGTCACTTCAGCTGTCGATCGATATTTTACTGCCTACAGTCAGCAGCAGCAGCAGCAGCGGCAGTTACTGTTGTCCTCCAACGCATATTTTTGTAGCTAAACCCCCCCCTCCATAAGGTACAACAACGTATTCGCTTTTCGCTTTGGCACTGGCCTGCCAACCTAACCTCCACCCAACTATAGTCAACAACAGCAACGCAGTAAACTTTAGCTGAAAGTCCTGCTGCTCTGTATGTGCTCCACACACACGCTTCCTACCCCTGCCACCACCGCCTCCATAAACAACTGAACTCCAGCCTCACACTGTGGCACGTATACCCTGTAAAGTTTTGTATTTGCCCAAAGTTGACCCAACGTTGCCCACTTCAGTGTGTACAGAGTATTAACAGCAATAACAATAACAGAGAAAACAACAACAACAGCAGCAGCAGCAGAAACAACAAGAACAACAGTAACAAACACAACCACAGCAACAACAAACACAGCCATGATGACTACCGCTCGTCGCTGGTTGGTGCCATTCAAGGAAGCGCAAAGGCAGAGAATCAATGACGAACTTTACAATTTTTTTTGCAAGAGGTTTTTCTCTTTTGTTGTTGCTGTTTTTGTAGTTGTTCTTTGACACAAAATGTTAATTGTCACTTGTAAAATAAGGTACAGAAAGTAAGTTGATTGTTTTCGTATTATTTTCTTATATATTATTTTTGTTGCTTTTTTATTTACGAGTATATTGTTTTGCGAAAAACTGCTTTTTATCTGCTTTGATAAGCAGTTTCCTTATCATTTTCTTTTTTGTGCTGTTTTATTTTTTATCATTTGATATATCGACCATAAATCTGTTGCCACATAACGTTTGTTGCAAACGAATGAACTAAGAAATTTGGACCTTTATGTGAAGAAAAAAGCAACCACAGCCTGGGAGTGCAAATTTTTTGAAGGGGGTTGTTTTAGAATTGGAAAGGAAGGTAAGGAATATGTAAGAACCAAGTGTGTGCATGGACAAATTGCACTGATGCAAAAATATGGCTACAATTTGCTTACAAAAGCAAAATTAACAGGTTTTATTTAATATATAGATATATTTATTCAAGAATATAAAGAATAGAAGAGGAATAAAAAGGATATATTCCTGTCAACTCAGACACAATCGCTATTATAATGTATGGAAGATGTTGTGAACCACCAATTATTTATTCTGATTTCGAATGCAGATTAAGCATCAAAATTATGTTAGAAAGGGATAAAACAAATGGATCATATAGCCCTCAATGTGTATGATTGATGCTTTACCAGGAAAAGCTCTTTTCTGATATAGCTGAGGGGAGCATATTACCTCTGTTAGAGGCAATGGGACGTAACACTAGGGACATATATCAAACCTGAATCAATATTACACTGTATACTCTACATTCAGTAGGTGTACTACAGAGACTGTATAAATTATTCATTTTTAATTTAATTATGATGCTACTGTGATATGAAATCTTTAAAAATATGTTTCAAATGTCAATTGAAAAAGTTACTTAAGCTAGAAAAGATACTAAGATAGATCATAGAAAAAATAATAGCTCTGTTAGAGGGAACCATATGGCTTGAGACATATCCTCAACCTTTATCAAATATCCAATTTTGTACTGTACATTCAGTAAGTGCATTCCATGGACTATATATAAATTTTCCATTTAAATATGACGTTACAGCGATATGAAATCTTTAAAAATATGTTCCAAAGGTCAATTGGAAAAGCTCATAAATACATAAGTAAATTTCATGCCTAAAGTCACGTTCGCCCATTTAGGCTTCTAAATTGGACTTAATATATATATGTACATATAAATAAAATGAATAGCTTAATAATAATTAATATGGATACTATATATAATTATACCATAGCCATATAGAATAGTACTAAAAACTCTAAAAATATTAGGAAAAAATGTATTTTCTTGAATTTTGTTTCTTAAATTATAAACGAAACCCTATAAAATCATAAAAATAAAAGAAAAATTTTTTGTTTTTTAAGTAAAAAAAAGTAAAATCATATTTCCACCTACAATATTGTTATTTGTTATACAAATATCATGAATTATACTAGATTAATGTTAGTCTTTAAGGTAGCACTCCCCTATTTCATTGGGAAATGTAGTCACGAACTGCATTTTGAGATAGTTTAACATTTAAAATGCTAATAATAACAACTGCAGGCAGAAATTATAAACAATTGCTATGGTGGTGGAACTATTGGCCTAAGACTCATGTACTAAGGCAGAAAAGACTCACGGTACTATGGCTGAAAAGACTCGCTATCCAATCAATAATTCAGAATAATTGCCAAAGAATTATTTCAATTAGCAATTACAGACTTCGTTGGACTACGGGCAAAGCAATCGCCACAAGAGAGATCATAAACTTAACTTAATTTGTAAGCAAATTATGATTGCAACAGTTGTTTATTTCATTGAACGAAAAAAATATTGTTTTATTACATGAAACCTTGGATTCGTTTTATACAAGCGCAGAATGTAACAGTAAAGAGGGGAGGCGGGACAGGGGAAGACAGCGCCAGTTTACATAAGTAAAACTGATTACTTTTGTATTTTTGTTGCTTAAACTCAAAACAAAAAAAAACTGTGCATGAAGTAAAGCAAAACAAAAATTGATGCTTGGGATTGCGTCTAATTTTGTTAACGCTCTATGAACGTAGAATACAACAATTGCAGTAAAGAAATATATAAATGCATGCTGCAAAGCAGCAACAAAAACTCCTAATAACAGCAACAGCGTCAGAGGCTGAAATTGGTTTGGAGGGAAAAGAGGCAAAGTTTGCAGAGAACTATAAACAGGAAGCCAACTTTCGCTCATTCAGGAAGTGGCTTGTATAATAAATCATTTAAAGAAACCAAATTTATGTTTTATAATAATTAAAACTAGAATTAAATAGCTTCGCTCACCTTTCAAGAATAAGTAATCACACACCCCAGCAGGAGCGTCAGGAACGGCACAAACTTTCCAAATTCGGCGTAGCACTGAAAGTACTGCAATAAGTTATGTTGTAGGGGCCCGTGAAAAGCGTTCCAAACGTAGAGAATTCTTTTACATTTGCCCACTGCTGGCACAATCGCAATTAACGCAAAGGATTGGGTTACAGCATGTTCTCGCGGCCGTACGATTTCCTCTTAAACTTTGCTCACTTTTCAACTTCTTCGTTACGTTTCTTATACACTTTTTCCAATATTTCACAAATTTTTATTGCGATTGAGAAAATTTTTTGCAACTTTAGCAATTCTTTCACTACGCTTCTTTTCCACTTTTCCTTCACACTTGCTTTGACACTGGAAGTGATAAAAAACAGACCAATAAAAAACTGGGAACGCACACACAAATCGACGGAAACTGCAGATTTTTCAATGCAAGAATTTTTCATATATTTTACTCAGTCTACTCAGTAATTCAATTTATTCCCAGTTATGTGCACCACTACAACATTACTTAAATTCATAATTAATCATTAATTCACAAATATTTGTTTTAATTATAACGGGGGAAAATTTGAAAGTTCCTTCCGCAAAAGACGCTCTCGACACGAAGGAAAAAAAACTAATGACTTCTTTCTTTTCCACATTTTTCTTTCCATTTGCAGTTGCTTTGACACTGGAAATGATAAAAACGGCAGACTTCCAACACTTTTCCTCAAATTCGATTTATTCTGTTCAGTTTCCAAAATATAAAATTGCTTTAAATTAAACACTATAAGACAGTGTTGCATCTGATTGTACCTAAATCCAAAATTATGTAACTGAATTTATAATTTGATTATAAATAAGGTTAGAAACCAAAATGTATACTAGTGTCTGTAATTTATTATCCATTATCCATTTCGTAAAAATCTCATTATAAAAACTTATAAGAACGTATATACTTCAAATGTGATTTGAGAAACTAAAGAATATTTATTATAATTATTAAAAAAAAAAAAAAACAAATAAAAAATTTCTACGCAACTTCAAAAATAGAAATATTATTTTAATAAATAAGAAATTATCAACATGAAATAACTATTCTACAATGGACTACGAATATAGAGAGACTAACATAAGAAACCAAAGAGAAACATTACTTTGATAAATACTAATTTACAAAGACGAAAAATCTAGATGTTATTAGTATTGAAACAATTTTCAGATAATACACTTTCTATATTACTAATATATTCTCTCTATTCATGATATATTATAATTATAATAAACAGTAGAACAGTATCTGTAACTCAGAAATCATTCAGCTGTTTCTAAATGACACTATAGGGCTGCTTCTCAAAAATGATTAAGAGTATTTTAAATAATTTGGTTTCAGTTTAGAAAAGTTTCAATATCATATCTGATTTCAAAGTAAGAACAATAAATATTATACTAACCGGGAAAACCTTAAATATCTAATAAGGTTTATACATGATTGTGTGTTATAAAACATTAATCTTCATTTAAAATGAACTTGGAAACACGTTGTAGAACAGCAACAGTACTGCTGAAAATATGGTAATACATCCAATTAGAATTATGGTACTCGTTTAAAAAGGTAGAAAAATCTTCAGCTAGACTTTCGCATCACATAAGCAATTACTTTTTTCTTTTGTTACAAATAATTTTACATTTTTTTATAGTTACAAAAAAATCAAGTACGTTAATTACATTACTGATTAAAATATTTTCCAAAAAAAAAATTTTTGATTTATAAACTTAACTGACGCATTAAATTATGATTAATATATATTTCGTATTCAATTGTTAATTTATCAATTGTTATGTGACATAGAACAAACTAACACAATGTTTGAATACGGTTCCATAATTCATATCATATCACATAATTTTTATAGGAATGAGAAAGAAAAAGAAAAATTGTTATCAAAAATAAATATGCTTTATACTTTTTTGACAGAGAAAACTTTTCCCTTTAGGCTTAGATCGCTTTGTTAGATACGTTATGGAACACTCACAATTATATTCCTTGCATACAGCACTTTCTACCAAACACAGGAGCAGAGCGCACTATTAACTACTCCCATTCTTCTAAAAATAAGTATCAAGAGATTTATTTATTTATTTATTTTTTTTATTTTTAAAAAAGTTTATACACAAATAAATTTAATGCTAAACTTATTACCTAGGCAACTAACAACTAAGGTCTTCGGCCTAACTATTAATA
Organism: Clusia tigrina; assembly: GCA_920105625.2. Classification (NCBI taxonomy): domain Eukaryota; kingdom Metazoa; phylum Arthropoda; class Insecta; order Diptera; family Clusiidae; genus Clusia; species Clusia tigrina. Next base: position 181,546,865 of record OV050033.1, read on the forward strand.
AAATTAACTAGTATTAAACTAATAAAAGTATATACATATATATTTTATATTTATATGTCAAAGTAAATCTGACAGAGGTGGAGCAGTGAAGTATCAAGAGATAATTTTTCACATCCGTTAATTTTTTTTAGTACAGTTGACAATTCAATTGTCTATCTAATTTAATGAAATTGTCGTTGTTGTACATTTTACCCGGTTGAAATCAAATGTAGAGTTATGTATTTAAAAATAAAAAATTCGTGTTGAATTTTTCAAATTAATTTGTGTTTAATATTTTTTGTATTTGTGACGTGAGTGTATACAGGACGCACTCGTTAGGTGATTCCTCTCTTCTTCTTGATCGTTGTTTACATATGTCAAATTTTTAGATTTTTTCACCTAACTGGCATTTCAATTAGCAATTTAATTTAATCAAAGCCGCATGCGAGACTCACACTCATAGAGCTGCAGGCTCCTGTCCCGGGCCTGGTCCCAAAAATGCTTGTTTCTAAAAAATCATTTCTCTTCGAAAGCCGCTGTAATGAGTACTCCTTTCCCAACCACTTGCAGTCATAATTAATTATGGTGTAAGATATACTAATAATAATAATAATCAATTGAATGAAATTGGTGCTGTTGTAGACTTGTTACAACCTTGAGGCCACCATATGTTTGCACACTTCAGCGGCGCTTACCTGGTAATAATTACACCATTCTAAAGTCACTTCATATGCTGTGCTATAAAGCATACTTCAATAGTTTATAAATTTTGAAGCCATAAAAACTGACGCATTCTCGTATTGGACAGAAAAAAGACAACGATTAAGCACCTCCGATCGCCCTGATGGAAATCAAATCGCTTAAATAATAGAGAGAATATATAAAAACGCGAAAATATATATAAAAAAACGATAGTGTAAGTGTTAAATAATAAATATTATAAAAGATTACGTCAGAAGAGTGAGTTAGTTAAGTGTTATCCTAGTGATTGTGTAGATGAAAAAAGTGGTGATTTCATCGGTGCCAGCACAAAGAGATAAACCCAACGGGCTTGAAAATTCATTTTCATAAAGGTGAAAATTACCAAATTGAAAAGGTTTTACCTCAATTTGCAGTGTGTGTGCTTATCAAATGTGCCCAGTAATAAACTTAACGCAAATTGAGACTCCGCTGCCAGTCGCAGCCTCCACAGAACGAGTTAAAACGCCCACATCGCAGCGCCAGGCAGCACACTACACAATTTAGCGCTGTTTTTGTTTTTTTTTTGTTTTATTGTTTTGTGTGTATTTTTTAAGATATATATGTACATATATTTATGTATTTTTACTCAAACGTCGAATAGGATTCATTGCTTGTGGCGGCTGCAGATGCAGATGTGCGTGGGCTAAATTTATCCAACACCTTTCCGCTCTCTGCTGTGGTTTTGTTTGTTTTCTTAGCATATTAATGATTATGATCATGTTATTTTTTTTGTAATTTTATGAAATATTGATTTCACATTTAATTGTATAAGTGGAGTGCTTCATTTAATTCATTTGTGTTCAATCATACTCCATAAAAGTTGGGGTTGTTGAGAAATTGCGTATGGAAATCCCCCTTCAGCTATTAGTGAAGACTTTGTATGTTAGAAATTTGTTAATTTTGACGCATTTTGTAGCCTACCCCGGAAAACAGAGACTTAAAATTGACCATAATATATATGAATAATAACAGTTATCATGATTCATGAGTTTAATTCAGATGGTTTAGAACCTTCCTATTGGGTCTGAGTTTAACTTTTATTTTATTCATCAACTTTTTCTTTTATTATCAATTTCAATAATCCATTTTTCATATTTTTCTACACTTTGTAAATTTTCTGCATCCACTTAAGTATTCCAATGTCCAACTTAAGTATTCCAATGTCACCAAACTTCATCTAATCGGCTCTGTCCTGTGTTCTAAGTGCTCGCTGTAGGGTGCCCTCCGTTTACAATCTCTCCTTTTTACTCTGTTAATTGGCTGTAAAGAGAGTTCTCTGATGCATTTAATATGACCCACCTTGCTAACGTAATTATGTACACACGGTCTCGGCTTCCGTCATTTCTTCACGTTTTGTTGTTCTACACACATTTCCACACACACATATTGATATTGTTTCGTGATTTCATTTTCTTGGTCATTTCTCTGTGTGGATGAGTCATTTCTGACTTGATTTTGATGCATACGAAATCTCGCTGAATGTGAGACTCTTGATTTTTACAGCTAAATCGTCTTTTTTTATTCCATGTTTTTATTAATACTTTTTGCTCGTTGCTTGCAAAGACAGCCGCTTCTCCTACCAAATCTGAATGAATATGTAAATATATTCAACTTTCTCGCATGTGTTTAGTCGCTTCGGGGAGTACGCACCGACTGAGAGGGTATATTGGGCGGGCTCTTATTGACAATACTTGGAATTTATTATTAGTTTCCATTTATTTTGTATTCTTAACACTTTTACTTGTTACAGTGTTATCAGCGCAATTGCTTTCGTGTTGGCTCATAGCACAGTGTTCCTTTTTGAGTGGAGGGGACGCTTATCTTCTTGCGTACCCACAAGTTTCAAGGCATATGTATACATAAATTTATATTATTTAAAAAATGTATATACCTAAGGAAATGTAAACACTTCTTGTCAAACTAACCAAGCGTCTGTTATTCCACAATTGCAGCTTAAGTACAAACAACAACAAAAACACAGAAAAATGTCTTCTTGCCACCGACTGCTAGCGTTGGCGGTATTCCTTTGCATCGCCTGCAGCGCTCTTATCAAACCAACTGACGGCCAACTGGCTGGAAAACTGATTCAGAATCCATGTGTCAACAAACGCACTTGCCATGAATGCATACAAACACAGAGCTGCGCCTGGTGCATGCAGCCAGATCATGGGGACAAACCGCGTTGCTTCCAACATAGTTACTCCAACATATGTCCCGAAGAATTTATTTGGAATCCCGACACTGAACAGAAGTTTATAATTAATCGGGAATTAACGCGCGCCGGTTACGCTGCCGGTTCATCTGGGGGCCAATTGTCTTATGGCGGTTCCTATTCTGGCAACTCCTCGTACAGCCACTCCGAATCGGGCAGTTCCTATGGATCCGGTGGTTATGGCGGTGCCGGTTTTGCAGGTGGTGCAAGTTCTTCAAGTGGTTCCGCCAGTGGTTCAAGTTCTTCCTCCGCCAGTGCAGCTGGTGGTGAAATTGTGCAGATTAGTCCTCAACGTGTAGGCTTAAAATTGCGCATTAGTAAGTTTTTCTATTCCAGAGGAGTATTATTCAGTTAAATTTATGCATTGTTTTCTGCCTTCAGATCAAGTTCATAGCCTGCATTTGCGTTATTCTCAGGCTGAAGATTATCCGGTCGACTTATATTATTTGATGGACTTGTCAAAATCCATGGAGGACGACAAAGAAAAGTTATCGGCCTTGGGTGATCTCCTGTCGGCCACTATGCGTAATATTACCTCGAATTTCCGTCTGGGTTTCGGTTCCTTTGTTGATAAAGTTCTGATGCCTTATGTTTCGACTATTCCCAAAAAGTGAGTACAATTTTTCAATCAGTTACGTTTCATTTAGTTGAAATTATAAAGTTAAATATTTTTTAAAACTTTATTATGTATTTTAAAACTAAAATTTTTGTAAAATGTGCAATTTTTCAATATATTTATAAGTTATTCAATTTTTTTTTAATTATACACACATTTTTAATTAAGTGGAAAACTCGATATTGTATTTATTTCATTTCATATTGAATATTAGCATGATTTTTATTCCTAGCTATAAAATTGTATATTTAATTTATATAATGTAAAAATATTTGTATTAGAGAAGATTGTCAAAAATTTACAATTTTTATATGTTCATTCAATTTTTATTCTCAATTCGAATTTAAGTCGTACATATTTATATATAATTTATTTACTTTTTCGTTACTTTTTAGGCTAATTATATTATAGATTTATAATTAAAGTTTTAAATTATTTCACGCAAGTTTGTGAAGGGAGTCAAAAATTTGATCCTATTATCAAAATGAGGGCTTTACTCATTTTCTGGGCATTATAAGAGAACCAACCTCCTGCCTACAATGTCAAATGTCTTTAAGCTAATTAAATAAATAGCTTTTGTTTTTTCCTGAGCTAAAATATAAATCTCATTTAACGATTATTATTGATGAGCGGAGAACTTAAAATGAAATATTGATTATCTTTGATCTTCAAATATTGGTTTATATTAATATATCGATTAGCCTGATTTTCCAAATCAATCAAATCGGATTCTGAACATTTTCGCCAATATACCAAAATTTCGTCCTTCATATTTCACGTTGGAAAGTGGAAACATTCACAGTGGACCAACTTAGTTGAATGTTTCTGTGAACTAAATCAACTCTTAGAAACAATTAAATATATTGTGAACTGCCCTCCAATAAGAATCTAGGCTTCCAACAGGAATGATGAATATGAAAATACTCCAATGAACTGAAAATTATATATTTGAATGACTCCTGAAATAATTAAGATTACATTGTTAATGATAATTAATGTTACTATTATATTGATAATTAAAAAGTAATTTTAAATTAAATTTAAGCCGTACCAGTTTTTAGTTTTAAGTTAATTTTATCTGTTCTGTATATTAAATTTATAATTCTACTTGAATGATTTTTCTATGTATATATATATGTACACATCACATGTCTGTATTTTATTGCAATTTTTTTCATTTTAGAGAGTTTATTCTGAAATATTTTTACTAAATTTTCTTATGCAAATTAATTTTCGTCTTCTATATTTTTTGCTGCAATTAGCAAATTTTTAATGTTCTATTTATAATTAATATTTGTTTGTTTGCAATTTTTATTTTTTTGTTTTGTTTCCTTTTAATTATAAAACACAAATTCAACCAACTAACAAATTATTTGTCAAATCACCAACTACAACAACAATAATTGTTTGTTGAAATTGCCACACTGCAAAAACAACACAACAACAACAACAGACTAGAACATCCCTGCGACGGATGCGAGGCTCCTTACGGTTATCGAAACCATATGCCTTTGAGTACAGATACATCGACGTTCACTGTAAGAATAACTATCTAAACAAAAAAATCTTTAATTATAATTTATAAATTTATACCAAACCATTATTCCACTCCACTGCTCCACCACCACTACATTAGCTCATTTACTGCACACAAAGTGTTTTTATATGTTTTTTCTATGTTTATTACTCGTATGTAATGCATTTTTTATTTATATGTGCATATTTTGTGGTATTTTTGTTGTTTGTGTATTTTTTATTATTTTAAGTGTCTGCGAGTGCCTAAGTGAATGTTTTTAATGGAAAGACTGGAATGACATTATGATATGTGCGTTCACTGCTATATCTCAACCTAGCAAAATGCTATAAACATGCTTGGTTGGTTGGTTAAGATTGCTAAGTTGAGATATAGCAGTTCTCTTCTAAGCTGAGATATAGCAGTCACCTTAGAGGCGTTACATTTAAATTGAAGTCTGCTTTGCCAATAAATTCATTATTTAGGTTAAAAAGAAAATTCACTCACTCGACATTTAAAATTTACTCTTTTTGCATACTTGCCTTTTATATACTTTTGCTTATTTCTTTGTTTATGAATCTAGCTTTAATCTACACGATACACTTTTTTGTATATCAATGGGTCCGTGCCGAACTCAACACTTTTCATTCTAACTCCAGTTGGAACACTCCGGCGCGTACCCATTGATGCGTGTATTTTCTAAGCTTTTATTCTTTCGTTTTTTATGTTTATTCTTCTGGAATTTTGTTAAATATATATGTGTAATAATTTTGTCCTAACTAAGTACGAATATAGAAAAGTAAGAAATTTGGTACGTATTTTGCGCTGTGAGTTTTGTGCTGTGGTTATATGCACTAAACTCGGCACCTACCTTTTTAAAGGGCACTCATCATAACTCTTAATAGTCGTTTAAGTGTGTGTTGTATTTAATTTGTAAGTTATGCTATGTACCGCCAACGCCTCCATTCTGGTTAATTGTATTGTAAATCCTTATTGGTGAAAATCATTTTAAATGTATGTTAAAATTACAAAATTTTTATTACAATCTATTCAAGATTCTTAAAATAGAGATTGTGTATGTCCGTCACTTAAAACTTCTACTTTTTGGTCATTTATGACGTCACAATGACGTATTTTACCCCCACATCAATTTCCACAAATGATGACGTAAATGCGGAGAAAATGAAAATTTTGATTAGCGGACTGCACAATCTTTTATTATGTTATTTTTGGCATTTATACATGGATCTTAGATACTCTAGCTCTCACTCACTCTATATATCTTTCTCTCTCTCTTTTCATTTCGTTTTCTATGCGCTTTACATATAATTATATTTTATACATACCTACTCGTATATTAGCATGATCGAGCCATGTACGGGCTGTGCTGCACCTTATGGCTATCGCAATGTCATGGCTTTAAGCACGGACACGTATCGATTCTCTGTAAGTGGTCGTCAACAATGTTGTAAGCGTATCTGTTCCTAATTGGTTGCGAAATCACCTAAAATTTATCCTACGGGTATGTGCGAGTTTGCCTTGAAGGAAAATAAATGGCGTTCTTAATTTAATACAAAGCGTTTCCAATGTTTCCATTAATGACGTCAACACACTGCATAAATGCAGGCAACCCTGCACAAACCCTTTTAATATGCCTATTAAATTGGTGCTAAATTAGTTTATATATTTATATGATAACATTGCATGTTCTGCTAGTATGTAGTTAGTTTATATGGTACTAATAACGCTTTTAATCGTGTTGGGTTCTACTAATTGGCATGTGGATTTGGGCATTGGGGGCATGCTTCGTAGTCATTTCTTTCCTCACGTCCTGCATTCTAGTGAAATTATTATCTTTAAATTGGTACACTCTTGAAGCCAGTATTTATTTGCTAACACATCGTTTGATCCCGTATCTTATCTTTTTAACCATAAATTTGCAGTTTATTGATTGATAAAATTGTTGAATTGTCGCTAAACTCGACCATAACATTGAAGGTTAATTTCTTATAATAGTGAATAGCACCACATTGTTCCTGATCAAATATTGGTCACACTGAAACAAATTTGCAGGGCTATGCATGCTTATGAATGGAAAGCATAGAATTATTTATTTATCTATAAAAAGAAATATAGTATCGAATTAGAATAGGAATCAAAAAACACCTTAGACTGATTGTCGTGGAATTTTCCACAATTCCAAACTATCCTTAGCGCGTATTCACATTCAGCGGTTACCATCAGATTTTAATAAAATAACACACAGCATATAATTAATAGGGAAAGGGGGGTAGGGGTTTCGATCAAAATTAGTGTGGTAAGAACAAAAACAAAGGAGTTCTTTGGGGCTCGTACGAAGAAGACGTAACAATAAATCCATTGAAGTGCAAATATATTTCATCATTGAAGATAATTTGCTTCAAATAACTATCATCGCAGATGTGCTCTAGCAAGATCCAAAATTATGGCCGAAGCTTGCTCTAGCAAGATCCAAAATTATGACCGAAGCTGTGCTCTAGCAAGCCCCAAACATAGTATAGTTCTCCTAGCTCATACACTTTGGCCTTTGTTTTGGTTATTGAGATTCATTTACCAAAACCACATCGCAATCGTTCCGTGTTAAACTACCCTTAGGTACGAAGCTAGCCGTCGTTTGAACATAGCCATAGAATGTGAAGCTACCCTTTGATGTGAAGCTAGCCTTCGGTGTGAAATTAGTTTGTGGTATGAAGCTACCCTTAGGATCGAGATTAGTCTGGGGTATGAAGCTAGTCATAGTTGTGAAGCCAGTCTTGGGAAGAAATTTGTATGAATTAAAATTAATTTGTAAATAAATGAATACATATAAAAAAGAAAGGGGGTTCATTTGAATGACGCTCCTACAAGTCGAGTCTTTGTACCTAACCCTAGGTGTGAAGCTTGTCTTAGGTGTGAAGCTAGTCTTAGGTTGGAACTTAACCGTAGGTGTGAAGCTAACCTTAGTTGTGAAGCCACTCTCAGGATCAGGAAGAAATTGTAGGAATATAAATTATTTTGTAGCTGAAGGCCCTGGCAGCTAGTGCTCCTCTTACAATGTAAAATAATAATTAAGTTATTGTTTTTCAAGTAATAATAATAATAATTATAATAATAATAAATTATTTTGTAAAAAAAAAGACAAACAAAAGAAAGAGGAGTAAATTTGAATGACCAATTACAAGAAACTACAAATTAATTGACCTTTGGACCCCGGAAAACATGTTTAAATAAAATAATTTTTTTTAACAAAAAAAAAATATATAAAAACTAAATTTTTGAACGAAATTTTAACCCGGCTATTTTACTAAATTAACTTTATTTCAAGAGTGTACCACAACAATCCTTTGTAAATAAATAATTAACACTAAAACCAATAAAAAATTAACTAATTGAATTTAATTTAACTTTTTAAACAAAATAAATACAAACTTTTGGCCACAACATTAGTCGGAAGTGAAAAAAGCGGCTGTCTCAGGTAATTTGGATGCTCCCGAAGGCGGCTTTGATGCCATTATGCAGGCGATTGCCTGTCGTCAGCAAGTCGGTTGGCGTGAGAAGGCGCGTCGTTTGTTGGTCTTCTCCACAGATGCTGGCTTCCATTATGCAGGCGATGGCAAGGTAACTTTTCGCTTTAATAAGCAACTCCTTCATCTTTAAATTCAAAAGTAAATAACTTGAAATTTGTTGTATTATTGCAGCTTGGTGGCGTTATTGCTCCCAACGATGGAGAATGTCACTTGAATCAAGAGGGCCTCTACACGCATTCAGTGATTCAGGACTATCCCAGCATCTCGCAAATCAACTATAAAGTGAAGCACAATGCCATTAATGTTATTTTCGCCGTGACTGCCAATCAGCATTCGGTCTACGAGAAGCTGTCCAAGCATGTGGAGGGTTCGTCCAGCGCTGTGCTCTCCGACGATTCTTCGAATGTGGTCGATCTAGTGCGCGAGGAATATGGCGTAAGTTTGTTGTACCATTGCGATATAGAACATTATTTAAAGAAGTAAATTTGTGTTTTAGAAAATATCTTCTTCGATTGAAATGAAGGACAATGCCACCAGTCACGTCAAGATCACCTACCATTCGGCCTGTCTGAATGGCGGTGCTGAAATTGCCACCTCGAAATGTGACGGTCTCAAAGTGGGCGATGTGGTTAGCTTTACCGCTCAGATCTTGGTAACTTCCTGCCCTACGGATCCGCGCGACTGGAATCAAGTGATTCAAATATACCCAGTAGGCATCAATGAGAGTCTCGTCATCGATTTGGAGATGTTGTGCTCTTGTCCGTGTGAGCGTCCCGGCTCCATTGGCTATCAGATCAATTCGCCGGTGTGCAAGGGTCACGGCACCTACATGTGCGGCATCTGTGAGTGCGACGAGATGCACTTCGGCCACAATTGCGAGTGCTCCACCACCGATGTGCATTCGGACAAGCAAAATGACTTCGGTTGTCGCCCCGACAACAGCACCCTGCTCGACTGCAGCGGCCGCGGAACGTGTCTGTGCGGCGTGTGTGACTGCGAGAAGCGCTCCAATCCAGAGGAGGTGATTTCGGGTAAATTTTGCGAATGCGACAACTTCTCCTGCGAGCGTCATAAGCAGCAGCTCTGCTCTGGACCTGATCACGGTGTGTGTGAGTGTGGCATCTGCGCGTGTAAACCTGGTTGGACGGGATCCGCCTGCGATTGCCAGGCCTCGAATGAAACCTGCATACCACCAAATGGCGGCGAGATTTGCTCGGGACACGGTGAATGCGAGTGCGGCGTGTGCAAGTGAGTTTTACACTTTTCTGTTCTTTATACGAAGGGATATTCTAATTTTCTCAATTATATTAGATGTAAATCCACCGAAGAAGGTCGCTACTCGGGCAAATACTGCGAGAAGTGCCCCACTTGCTCGGGTCGCTGTCACGAATTGAAGGATTGTGTGCAGTGCCAAATGTACAAGACCGGTCCGCTGAAGGATGAAAATGATTGCGCAGCCAATTGTACCACATTCACGCCCATCGGTGTGGAGAAGGTGGTGGTGGATGAAAACAAGGATGACTTCTTGTGCATGTTCTACGATGAAGACGACTGCAAGTTCACCTTCAAGTACAGCGAAGTCGATGACAAAATCGAGGTGCACGCTCAGCAAGAGCGCGAATGCCCGCCGAAGGTGTTCATGTTGGGCATTGTGTTGGGTGTGATTGCCGCCATCGTGTTGGTGGGTTTGGCGATCCTACTCTTGTGGAAACTGCTGACCACCATACACGATCGCAGGGAGTTTGCGCGCTTCGAAAAGGAACGCATGAGCGCCAAGTGGGATACAGTAAGTGGAAATTATGCAGCTGCTACTAGAGTGGTTTTTAATCAATTTTCTGTGTTGCTTCCAGGGCGAGAATCCGATCTACAAACAAGCCACTTCCACCTTCAAGAATCCCATGTATGCGGGAAAGTAAACGAGTTAACAATGAAAAACCGAACGAACGTTTCAACTCCTTTTTTCGAGTTGAGGAGCGTTCCTATACGAATTTTAATTGCCATAAAAACAAATTCTAAAATTTTTGTGTATATTTACAGTTTTGTACTTCCAAGTTTAAAGTGTCCTTCGTAATGAAAGCTGGCAGAAATGGCCTGTGTGAGCGTTGAAGCTTTTGTGGAGTATTAACTCAATGTATTAAAATACTGCCAATTAACTTTAAGCCAAAGCTGCAAACGAAGTGATTTGTGTGCCTTGAAAACTAATTAAACGACGCAGCTGAGACGATCGAAAGTTTCAACGCTCATGCGGCTCCTCACTTTACACTAACAGTAACCACAGTCCTCCACCTTTTACATATATTGTCCTCTACAATCATTTACAAAGCGAACGAGCATGCTACTTACAATTACAAAGTAAAAACTATTCTCTTTAAGCCATTGTAAAACTTTTCTACTCCGTATTTAATGTTTTTTAATAATTAAGTGTAAAGTGTTTTTACTCTCACAACAAAAATGTACTGCAAAGTGTGCCTAAGTTTAACGAAAAGTGTCGTGGCCTTTTTTTATATAAATTAAAACGAGAAAAAGCATATTTTTACTAGCTTTTAAGTGAAACAATTTACGTGCACCCAACGCGGTGTAAGCCTATTAGCCAAATCAAAAGAGTTTTTATGCAAAAGCAGCAACAAAATCAGTTTGAAACGCAACAAATATGCAATAAGTGTCCCAAATATAAAATATATACATACATGTGTTATTTATGTAAGAAAAAACGAACTTTTTTTTTTGTAATATTAAGAAAAAGACCCTTCAACATATTCAAAAAATTTTACATTTTTATGTATTTTTATTTTTCTATATTTGTGTGCGTCAGTTTTGTGTTTATTTGTAGCTTTACCAATTAAGTTATTATTTTGTGTTATTTTATGTTTATTTATATTTTTACCGCATTTGGAGCACCATCTTTTGTTTCGTTGTCGTAATTTCTATTTGTACTGATTTAATATTAATAATCATTAACCAAATTTATGAGCCCTGGAATAATAATTTTGAAATGTATTTTTTTTAGTAAATTTTTGTGTTTCTAAACTTAATTAATGGTTAATAAAATTTTAAGTTAAAAACTAAACATTTATGAGTTTTATTATTATATATGAATACTTAATTTATGGTTAATAAAATTTAATTTAAAAACATTTAAATTTTATTATGCTGTGTGAGTTAGTTTTTCTATTTGTCTCAAAGGAATAACTGTTTAAATTTAGCGCGAAGGAATCAGTGTTTAAATTTGTCTCAAATGAATGACTGATAAATTTAGCTCAAAGGAATGAGTGGAAATTTGATTCAAAGGAATGAGTGTTTAAATTTGTCTCCAATGAAAGATTGTTTATATTTGTCTCAAAGTAATGACTGTTTAAATTTAGCTCAAAGGAATGAGTGGATATTTGATTCAAAGGAACGAGTGTATAAATTTATTTTAAATATTTACTGTATAAATTTGTCTCAAAGGAATGAGTGTTTAAATTTGTCTCAGAAGAATGAATGTAGACATTTTTTTCAAACAATGACTGTTTAATTTTTTTTCAAAGGAATGACTTTATATTTTTCTCAAAAGAACGAGTGTATAAATTTGTCTCAAAGGAATGAGTGCTTAAATTTGCCTCAAAGAAATGAGTGTTTAAGTCTGTGTCGAATGAATGAGTGTATAAATTGGCCTCCAAGAAAGATTATAAATTTGTACGTGAGTTGATTGTGAGCGATGACGTAATTGCGGTTTAATGACACATATTCTTAAACAATGAATTTAATATTCATGCATTTACTTAAAAATTATCTAAATAGAATTAGAAAAGTTCCCCCCCGCTCATTTTAATACGAAAAATTATAAAAAATAGTGCGCAAATTTTAAACTGCACTACCACAATTTTCAAGTTTGTATAAATTTATAGCATACTTTCAGGATGATTTCCAGTGTTAGCCACATGGCAGCTTGACTATTGCATCTGAAGTGATTTTTAATGTCTATTGTTTCAAATAATTTTGGTAGATTTGCTTATGCCTATTCTTAAAACACACACTAAATAAATATATGGAAAATTCTGACGCTGAAAATCAACTTGTACCAATATGAACAATGATGGCGTTTCACTGCCGAACAAATTTTAAAAGGATCCACAATAACTTTTTTTAACCCTTTGGAAGTCCTTCCTTTTAAGGAAGTATGAAATTTAAGGCTCTCACTGTGTGTATGAAACACCTCATTTTCTATATATAGCAAATTTCAGTTAGAAAGTAACACAATTGGTCCTCCTCCGCAGATCCGTTTTCAGGCAAAGGCAAAAGTACTGGATTCGCTGCTGCATTTCCAAGTACAACTTCAAAATTTGGTACAGCACATGGAAATCGTTCTTATTATGGAATCTTTCCTAACGAATTTACTCACATTATAGACTATAGTAATTTTCAAACAAAACATTCATACTTTACCCCCTTTAACAATTTTTATGGTAGTACCCCTTATAAAAACAGATGCTCAAGCTTTGCCAACATTTTGACCATGGAAGTAAACTACAAATTAGAACAACTCCCTCCCAAAGACTTATGGAAACACAAAGTCAATATAATTATCGGTTTGAAGAGGCATTTTAGACATTCTAAGTGGATAGGGGCTGATCTCTCAAATACCCGGCTTTTACCTAACCTTAAAAAACGTCATCACAATTTTTCACAGATTCTAAACATTGCAAACTTGGGGTTGAATGCAATTAGTAGAGAAATAATGTAAAAGCATCATTTATGTAAACACGGAACAATTTATTTTGTTTAATTTTCGTTTTTAATGTAACATTTTTGTACGTGTACGCATCGCAGTCAACTCACAACTTTTTCTTTTTAGCAATTTCCACGAGTTTGCTTCATAATCGCCATAGATGATGGCCGTGTGGGTGTGGAGAGTGTGTGTGTGGTCGTGTATGACGGACTTCTCGCAACTACTTAATCAATTTTCCCCATTCATAAAAAACAACTGCCTACATTAATATTTCAAATATTATTTAAGTCAAGCACGCAAATCCAAATTGACTCTGCTGGCCAGCGTTAAAGGCTGGGGCACGTTTCTAAACAGCTTCGCTTGTCCGATTTTCCTACGCCTGTCAATGAAATATTAAATCCGCATCGGGTGCTCCCTTCTGATGTTTGAATTTTGGTTTGTTTTGCCGCTGGAAGTGACTCTGCGACAAGCTGCGCTGCGTTTGCATCAGCGATTCCTGATAGTCCTCCTCCTCGATGCGCTCGGTAATGTTGAGTGTGAGTCGCTTCACCTTTTCCTTTTCTTCGCGTATCTTCTCCTCTTGCAGCTTCAGATTGATGGCCAAATGCGAGTTGGAGGGAGCACTGAACTGTTTGAACTGCTGTTTGCCACCCTTGCCGCCACGCACCATCAGCACAAACGGCACAGCTCCAGTGTTGGTGTTTTCTTTGAATTCGTTGACATTTGAAGGTTGTCCCGTGATTTGGTCGTACGATTTCTTGTTATTTCTGGCCATCATTGGTACTGGGATATCTTTCGCATTCGGTTTTATGGTTTCCTTCAGACGCTCCTGATAACAATCAGTGGTCATTTTTTCATACATTTGCTCAAACTCCAAATCCTCTTTGGATTTTTCAGGCACATTTGGTTCACATTCATCGGGCGGAAATTCACTCTCCGTCCAATCGGTTGCGTTAGCAGTGTCTGCCGCAATGGCAGCCTCTTCCGTGACCGCATACTCATCGTCAACGCCCTTCTCGCCGCGGGCACGTCCATCCACCTCAGACGACGAATAATCGCTGATTTGCTATATTATTCATACAATTTATTCAAAGACAGATTTATAGCTAAAAAATTGGCTTACTTCATCAAATTCGCTGTCTTCTCGAATGGGTTCTAAGGCACTGTCGGTGGATCCATCCACTGCTGTGGTGGCTCCATCTTTTAATTGTGGATAAAACTCCATTTTAAGTTTCTCAATCGCTTCCTTGGCCTGATCCAAGTTTTTGTACAACTGAAAACAATATTTGAAAATATAATTCGATACATTTAATTGCAAATTTCATTGTGAGAGCAGAGTACCTTTAACTTGGGACGCACATTGGCCAAGCAGTCCCGATACATGTGATCAACTAATATGGGAAAAAGGTCAGAAGTGTTCTCTGCTTTACTAAATATCGGATGAGACTTCTTGTACCAGTAGTAATGTTGGAAGAATATCAGAAAATAGTCCAATCTGCCAGAGGATAAATTTTATTTGAATAATTCTAAAATAATATAAATAAAAATAGACGACTTTACACACTTTTTTCGACTCATCGTACTCGTGAAGTACTGCCCACAGGTGTCGAGCAGCACACAGGCCAGTTTCAGGCGGAACAGACTGTCTGGTGGGTCCAACTCTGACACAACTCCCTCCTCCGTCGATACTCCCAGTGATATGATTGAGTACAAAGTATTTAATATATTCGTGGACTCCACTAATTTATAGTTGTAAAGTTCACCCAAGTATTTGGCCATGGCTATGCGCCGTTGCGCTAATTTCGGCGAATGGATTTCCAATCCGGCGCGTATATCTTCGAAGACACTGTCGATGACCATTGTGACAACACGGTCCTGATACGAGCTGAGACCAGACACCAAATCAGCCAAGCAACGCACAACCGGAAAGCGCAGCAGATACGCTTTGGACATGCATTTTATGGCATAACTACTCACTTCGGGGTCACTCCAATTGATGCGACGCATCATTTTTATGCACCGATCTACGTTCTGCTTGCACAGCTCCTCGAATATCAAGTGCCGTATGTACTCCTGTATGGGTGAGCGAAGTATCATGTCTGGTTTCACTGAATCCGGCGGTTTCACCAAATAGAACACATTTTCTATTTGAGCCGCATGACGCGAATCCAGGGCAGTGGCAGTTTTCAAACGCATCATTTGATCAAGGAAGACATTGGTAAGCAGACGTGAGTCACGGGAGTTGTACAGATAGACCCCGGCCACTTCTATAAAGGCACACGCCATTTCAATCTGATGATGTTGAAAATCACGCAGCAGCATTTTTAGGCAAGCGAGAGCGTCGAACTTTTTGAACAGCCCAAACTTCACCAACTCCCCAATGAAGCGCACAATTTTGATTTTCGACTCGATATTCAGCTGATTCTTCTTTCTTATGTGCCACTTGAACTCCTTGCGCAGCATTTCAGACAGATCGACGGCCACATCCGTGTTGCAGAGATTGACAATAGCCACGAAGCGTGAGAAGAATGGAAGCAAGTCCAAACGTGTTCTATGAGAAAGAGGGATTTTTTCAGTCGAGGACTTGTATGTGGAGGAGCTCAAAGGCAGCCTAAGAAGGTAACAGCCTACGGGAAGAGCTTTGCCAATAGAGAGGAGCAAAGGAGGGAGAGACCATTGGTATCTTTAGTGAGGCTGTTACCTTCGTATGATTTGGTATGAGCCAAAAAAAACTTCATATACCTTTGGACGGCAAAAATCGACTTCGTTAGTTTTTTCCGATTGGGTTTAGTGTTGCAAGATGTCAGGAATTCTATCGCTAAAGAATCGATCATCTCCGTGTTGACGCACTTGTTGATATTGACTAAAAGCTGCTCGAATTGTTGTTTGTTGTACATTACGGGACGCCCACCTTCTATTGGCGTATTCTGTGTGAGTTTGTCAGCCAATGGCAGGGATGCGGGTTCCTCCGGCACCTGTTCTGTGGTGATCTCCATATCTTTATCATTAGGAGGGTCAGATGTAGTAGACGGCGGATCATCCGTATCGATTTCAGCATCTAGGTCCGCATCAAGTGCTTCTTCAGTCATTTCGACTGATTCCTCGACCGTCTCCACATCGAATTTCGGTGCAGAGAAATTTGGCAGGAACAAACGCAAATCAGGCAAATCGGTGTAGAAACTTTTTGTTTCCTCATCCCCCCAAGGATCAAGTTCGCCTCCAGAGGAATCCTCCAGCAAACTCTCAATGACAGTGCCAGGATTACAATTCTCGGTTTCTTTTGCCAATTCAGGCAGTGGCTCATCCAGCAGATCAGACAGTGTTTGAGCGGAAGAAAGCAACTTGTCAAAGCTGGACTGCATAAGTTCACACTTTTCCTTTTTGTCATTGGAAATTTCCCCTGAGCAAAATTTTACCAAAATAAATATAAACTTATTTAAATAAAATACTACCAATTTTACCTTTTGATTCCATTGTGCGTCGTATATTCTTCGTCATATTCATGAGCTCCGCCTGTTCCGATAAGAGATGCCTGCACAAATTCTTGAAATAGTCCTTGAGCAAAGCTCGCAGATTCTGCTGCTTATCAGATGGAAGAAATTCGGATTTTGGGATAGGTGGACCACCGTACTTTTCACTAAATTTCAACATTTTTCTCGGCACCAGGCCAGCGTATTCTTCGCCACAGTGTCGGCAGAACGATAGAATAATTGAAAAATTACTATGATCCTCTTTATCCGACGAAATAATATTCGTCAGCACCGATCCAAGCAGCGAAAGACCCTGCCTGCTGCTTATCACACCCGAGCTGACCAATTCCGCAAAAAAACGTAGATCTACCCGCAACTTGCTGGGATTCGAAATTTTCTCACCCGGCCTCAGAGCGAGCGATTTTTGCCACGCTTCCAAAAATTGCGTGTCAAAATCAACGTACGTGTGATGTAGTTTCGAGCACAGGGTTATCGCCGCGGTAACATCGGTCATTTTCAGCTTTGCGTCCGACAGTGCCGCGCATATTTCCGAAATATATTTACTTAGATTAAGATTGTTCATATCCTTGAGTAACGGCTCCAGCTGCGCTGCCGTGAACTGTTTCAGCTTCTTCACAAACGCAGTGTTCCGCTTGAGACTCGAGTCGAGCTTGGCGAAATGCGTGTCACCTGGCCGTTCACAATTCCGATTTTCGGCACGCAGCTGTGCCTTCGATGCAATTTTTCCCTGCAGTTCACAAATAAATGTGGTCAATTCTTGGCGCTCCACTTCCGAGAAGCCATCAAGTGGCGTATTCACAGCAGCGCTGTCGTCGCCATGAGCAACGGCCAGGTCACCCGTTTGTGGCTCAGGCGGCTTTAAACTCTCCTCAGTAGCGGCCATCTTTGCGTTCAATATTAGAACGTTTATTTTTTTCTCTTGTTATTATCTATTTATACAAATTTGTATAAGTTTTGAAAGAATATTCATAGTTTCTGTTGTTTTCCCTCGACTTTTTGTGAATGAACAAGAATTTCAGTGTTGCGAAGTTGTGCCAAACGTGTTGTGCTGCTACTGCGCCAGGGCTGTCATCTCAATACACATGCAAAAAAAATAGCATTGATCTCGCAATCATCCCTGGAAGCGAAGCATCATTTTTTGCCAAATAAAAATCTGATTACTGAACAATTATGATAGTTATTTAAATATACTTAACATTTTAATAAAAAATCTAGGAATCTGTACTCATCTGATGGTAGCCGCCACGTAATAAAGTACTTTTCATGTAAGCTTCATACTGCTGGGCATATGACGGTAGTAGATTTGAACTCAATACAACAACAATAAAGCAGAAACTACAAAATGTCGCTCCCTGCCCATGTGGCCATAGCTTAAATTATATGGAAGGAACGATACTGCAAGCGTTGCTACGTGAATTAATTTATATATAAAAAGAAAAATGTGGTATTTGTAAGCACAAGTTATGCTCCCGTGGCTCATAGCTCAAATTATATGGAAGGGACAGTACTACAAGCGTTGCCACACGCATAAATTTACATACAAAAATATGGGATTTGTAGGCAGAAGTTATCGTCCCGCGCAAAGTGAATTTACTTAATTGGTGACTGCAAGAACATATTTTTTGAACCTATTTTCCCGACGTAGCTGTCAAAATTGAATTTATAGAAAAATGCGATCAAATCAAATATGCAAACAATTCCAATAAGAATTTTGATTTGAGTGAATAAGAGATTTTTAATTGTTATTTTTGTGAAGTTTGAACATTATGAATAAATGATGAGTCTATTTACCTCTTAAATATATTTTATATAAATTGTGTACTAATTTAAGCAGCTCTTATGCATTTCTCCATTCCTCCCAATTTCGTTTATTTTGACCAGTATCTAATCGCACATTGCTTATGTTTGACAATTCCGGAAGAACGAAATTCACCCTGCAGTCACCTTGTAAGTAAGTTCACCTTGCTCCCGCGCCACACACAGTACGAGTGGGTTCAGGACTTCGGGATATTCATGAATTTGCCTTTAAACACTTGGTTTCCATGTAAATTTTGTTTTATCAATATGCTTTTTGCAACCTAACAACTATTTCCATTCATGAAATTCCTGTACATGCTTCTGCTACTGAAATAGTTTTCATATTTATCACCTTGCGGGAGGACCATAAACAGTCCCTTACTAAGGCCTTTCTAATTACAAAAGCTCTCGAATTTTATACCAACTAAGTAAATGCTCTGTTGGCAAAGTGAGGATAAATATCTGCAACAACGTTATCCACTGCAATATCCCAAAACCGAGACTTTAAAAGATATTTTGCAAAAGTCGACCATCCCCATAGTGAGTGGAAAAGTGGTTCAACAGTTAGAAAAGTGTGCCATTAGGGAATACTGAACATGAAGTGGTATAAGACGTCAGCTTATCCTGAAAATCGCATATTTGATTCGCGTTTAGTCAAGGATAATCTCGTTGATAAATGGCCCACAGAAGGAATTAATGAATATAATGATCGGAAGGATTATAGGAATTTAATGGAGTCTTATGTATCGAATTCATTACTCATTACTAATCATCTATGCACTTCCTCACAACACCTTACATTCGCTGCCTAAGCAAGCACTGTGTTATTGCTTATGTACACATTTTTCTTTGGCTTTGAAAATGATTTTATTTCAGTAATTTTCATTTATATATTCGATTTTTTTTGTACTGGATTCGAACATCCTAAAAATTTTTATGTGTGATATAATTTTTTTTTCGGTTGACTGATAATTTAATTTTTGTTTTTTTTGAAAATGGGTACACAATTTCAAACATCTATTATGTATTCGCAATTGCAGCCATGGAGCACTGCAGGTGCTCCGCCCTGCATGGAACCGGTGTCGGGACCATCGGTGCCACCCAGAGTTGGCACCTCGTACCAGGTGGGTTAATTGTCCTAGTTGTCCTTCGCTGATATTTGATTTGGGTACCAGCTGATGACGTTATTGTTGTTGATTACAGACAAACCGACCACATCCATGGAGACCAACGCTTGACTACGAAATGATTGAGGTGAAGAATATGGCCGAGCAACCCGTAACAAATCAGTTGGTACGACCTTGTTTCGCGCCAGCGAACATGAAAACTGAACCATTGATATTTCCTAACTTGGTGACTGGCTTCGAGCGTAATCCTCAACACGCTGCCAGGGCTGCGTTGTACACCCGGTACACTTCTAGTGAATGGACCAACAATAATCTAACCAGATTTGCGGAGTCAAATGTTAACAGGTAAGTACTAAGGATCTTCTACTTTGAGTTTAGTCCACATTTGATGCTCTACAGGAATCAGTCGGAACGACTGCGCAATGATGCAGTGCGTCTGATGCGTGAAATGGACGAGAAGACATCTCAAGGGCAGCGAGATGCTGGTAGGCGTTTGGGCGAGCGCATTACCGATGTTACATTTTGGCGCAACGAACTGAACTCCGAGCTGGAGAAACTGATTTCGGAATCGGCCGCTTTTACCGAGCTGAAACGCAGATGTGGCAAGGCCATGCTTGACCTGGAGGCGCCCTTGCACATTGCACAGGAGTGTTTGTATCATCGTGAGGGCCGTGCTGGCATAGAAAAAGTGCATGACGCAGTTGAGCGGGCTTTGTTGTTGGAAGTGGATAATTTGCGCAACTCTCGAGAGAAATTGCAACAACTTTTTGAGAAGGTCAGTGAATGAGTCTGTAAAAATTCCATACATTTCTGTATTACCGTTTTTCTGCCAGATAACGAAACAAGCGCTGGATTGTCGTGCTGCTCAACATTTGCTGGAAGATGATGTGGTTCATAAGGAATCAACACTCGGCATTGATACGGTTTGTCATCAGTTGAACAACTACAGTCGCGGTATCACCTATTATGGAGGTATTGAAAAATTTGATCCCTCCATAAGTACACAAGAGTCGTGGGCTGAGGCAAGCAGTCAGCGTGTAAGCAGGTATGTCTTCGAATATTTTCAGGGGTCTCTTCCATTCTTATTTGGTTCAAATATGAACCATATAACTAAACAAATCGATTGGACATTTTAGATCTCAAACCGAGCGTGCAAAGTTATCACAGCTCAGAAGTGACGCCGAGACCATTGTGAATTCCATTTCAACATCAGTCTGGGATCACTGGAGCAATACCAATAATTCTCTGGATCGACGCTCACAGGAGATGGCTGAATCGAAGAACAAACTTCAATTGCATTTGCACAAAGTTCAGCAGGAGTTGTTTGATCTCGAAAAGCATGTATTTTTGCTACAAAAGGCCATTCAGGATAAGTCGGAACCGCTCAAAGTGGCTCAAACACGTCTCGAGGCGCGCACACATCGGGAAGGCGTTGAATTATGCAGGTGATTGAAATGAAAATGGGTTTTCTAAATGTATGTACAAACTTAAAGCATATTTTTTCAGAGATTACGCTCAACTGCGTCTCGTGCAGGAAGTTCAAGATTTACAGGAGACGGTTAAGCAGTTGCATCATAAATTGCAAGAAGCCGAGGCTCAGCACCAAAGTTTGTTGAAGACTCGTTCAACGCTTGAAGCCGATTTGCGCGGCAAGGTCAATGCTTTGTTTATTGACCGTGAGAAGTGTTTGGGAATACGCCGTTCATTCCCTGTTAATATGATGATTAAGTACTAAACTAACTTATGAACCAAACCGTGCCGTAGAAGCGCTGTGATCTGTGGCATCGAAGGCGCAGCAATTGTTAAAAACTCCATTCAAAGAATTTGTTAGTGTTTTGAATTACCGTAGAAATCCAGCAGTAACTAATAATGTATGAATTAAATGAAGATTGTATTCAAAATTGTATAAAATGAAATTTTAAAAATTTTAGAATATATATATATATATATACATTTTATATGTAAGAAAATCAAACAATGAGTTTTACTTTTAACTTAATACTTGATTATTATGTTTAAGGAAGCTATCAAAAAATTCACAAATGTATATTTTATATATACATACATGGCATATGTAAGAAAATCAACATTTTACTTGATCATTAATTTGAAGAAGCCATAAATTCATATCATCTTTATTTGCATAAGATATTGTAACTTTTTATGATATAAACTTTTTAAAAAATTCAGTACATATGTATTTATTTGCCTAAGATATTCCTAATCTTTAATGTATTTTAGGATGAAATGACATTTTTTATGAGAAATTAAATGCAAATGCGCTGTGATAGGCTCATAAAAATATAGTTAGACAATCATTATATATTCATAATTAAGTACAAAAATATTCAGAATTTCACTTCGGGGACAGTGGGCAGAATATACAGAGTAAATAAACTTAAACGTCAAACGGCAAAGCAGTGAAATAAAGCAGACGGACGTTGTACATGAATCCACTGAATCCACTGAGTTGAATCCACTCAGAGTCGTGGTGAATACACTCAAAATCGTATTGTGTCCGCTACGGACGCTGGCAGCGAAAAAGAGTTTCTTTACTCTGTGTTCTCTGACCGTGGGTTCCCATCCTGTCCCTGGCAGCGTCTGAAAAATAATTCTAAATCTTTTTCTCTTCGAGTCGATTGCCTTAGTTGCTTAGTTGCCGGTACTGATTCAGCCAATCCCTTGTAAACATACACTTCCCACTAAATTGGCAACGCTGCTTATGTGCCAATGAGGACTTCTCTACCGACACTTCTCATTTATTGTACGTAGTCATGGTAGTGCAGTCTATTTTGACGTCCCACTTTGACATTCTCTTGTGCTCACATCTGCAATTTCTTTTATCTTCTGTGCAAACCGGCAAATGGACAAACCCTAAATTGTTATAGAATAAGTAGTAAATTGAATAAACTGTTTAGTTTTTAATATAAGGAAGAGTAAATAGAATTATTTTTTTATAAGAATAAACTTCAAGGACGAGGGGACAGACTGCTTAATCATCAGCCACCCAGCTTATTCAGGAGGTAAGGTGGAGCGTGAATCTTGTTCAAATTTATTGAAATTAATGCATTGAAAATATTGATCACACAATTAAAATGCTATAATTTCTACATAAGTTCGCTATTTGTTGAGTTTCTCACCGTTGATGCCTTTTGGGCTGATTATCAGAAGTGATGGAGTCCACTCCACTTAAGATTTCCCTTATCTGACGTGTACAAAGTTGAATTGAGATAAGAACAGAACAAATTCGCTGAAGGAAGTGAAATTTGTTCTAATTGAGATTTCTTCGCTGACAACTTTGGTGGAAGTTTTGAATTTTGCCAATTATTTCATAATTTCCGCTGTTTTTAAAGAGGTGACCTTGCAACAATTTAGGAATCCTGTGCCAATTCGATTATAATGCACCTACACCTGCCAATAATTTATGTAATTTATTTTTCAGTGCTCATCACGAACAAACACAAAATGCGTTTGACAATATTTTTATTAATATTTTGCTTGTTCAAATGTGGATTTGGAGTGGATCCAAATAATTTCAAGACATGCGAGCAGAGCAGTTTTTGCAGGTATGTCGCAGGAAGTGACGCAAATTATGTTAAAATTGTATTCATGCATTATCTAATACCATTGCAGGAGTAGTCGAAAGGTGCAGCCGGGAAATTCCAAATTCGCTTTAGTCCCAGGCACGTTGAACTCCTACTCCGATTCTATAACCGCAGATTTGAAGAATAAGGACACCAATCACTTGTTTGCCTTCAAATTGGAAGCTCTTGAGGTAATACACGTTTGAAAGACAGCTAGGAAAAGTAATATTAATTTATGTAAACTTTAAGGGCAACACATTTCGTGTTTTGATCGATGAGAAAACTCCGCTCAAGCCACGCTATAAGGTGGAACATGCCTTGAAAGCAGCACCTAGACCGGGCATGTATGTTGATATGGTCATGATTAGGGTGCATGCGTGTGAGTTTATGAAAAGGTTTTAAAATTGTCCCACAACTCTGCTTTACCGGGTTAGTGGAGGGATTACATTCTATTCAATTTAGTTAAACTCACACGCTCATCAGCCCCTCCCTTTACGTTTAGCAGCATATAACATTAATTTTATTTTTATGCAGCATCAAAGTTAAAAGTGAAGATAGCTCGGAGCTCTCTATTACCTTTGGTACAAATCGGGCGGTAGTTGTGGCCGACCCGTTCCGCATTGACTTCTATGAGAAGGAAGTGCTCAGTGTTTCTGTGAATGCCAAGGGGCTTATGAATTTCGAACATTTGCGTCATAAGGAGCAAACACCCCAAGAACCCGCTGCAGAGGTTGCCGATGGCGCTGCTGCTGCTCCACCTGCTGATGGTGTCCAAGAAAACCCCCCAATTAAAAAGGCAGAAGAGAAGGATCCCGGTGCTTGGGAGGAAAATTTCAAATCGCATCATGACTCCAAACCTTATGGACCACAAGCAGTTGCCCTCGATTTCTCGTTCCCAGAGGCGGACGTGCTCTTCGGCATACCTGAACATGCGGATAGTTTCATACTGAAGTCCACCTCGGGCACGGATCCGTACCGTTTATACAATTTGGATGTGTTTGAGTATGTAATCGATAGCAAGATGGCTTTATATGGTTCTGTGCCGGTGTTGTATGGTCATGGGTGAGTTGAAAAAGTTTTGCAAATTTTGGGTCAGCGATTTGTGACTTTGTTTTGTGGTTTTTTCAGTCCCAAACGCACCGCCGGCGTCTACTGGCAAAATGCAGCTGAAACCTGGGTAGACATTTATACCGCTGAGAAGAATGTCGTGTCCACCATTGTGAACTTCGTTTCTGGTAAGGAAATTTTGTGAAATTTTCGCATAAAAACAATGTAATAATATTTAGAAATATTACGGTTAGGTTCTCGTAAGGCTGATCCTCTGGCTGCCCACTTCATGTCTGAGTCCGGCATCATCGATGCTTTTATACTCTTGGGACCGACTCCGGTGGAGGCTTTTAAGCAGTACACCGCCCTGACTGGCACTGCCAATTTGCCGCAATTGTTTTCGCTGGCCTATCATCAGTGCCGTTGGAATTACAACGATGAGAGAGATGTGGAGACTGTCTCTGCGAAATTCGATGATTACGACATATCCATGGACACCATGTGGCTGGATATTGAGTACACCGATGGCAAGAAATACTTCACCTGGGATCAATTCAAATTTCCCAACCCTCTGGGCATGATTAAAAATCTCACCGATTTGGGGCGTCATTTGGTGATAATCATCGATCCACATATCAAACGTGATAATGGCTATTTCTTCCACAATGACTGCACCGACCGTGGATACTACACCAAGACCCGGGATGGCAAGGACTATGAAGGTGGATTTTCAAGGAATTTTTTTAGTATTTGAATGGATCATTTTTCTAGTTTTTTGTTTGTTTTTTTTTAGGCTGGTGTTGGCCCGGCGCTGCCAGTTATCCCGACTTTTTTAATCCTGAAGTACGCGCCTACTACGCCGATCAGTATTTACTCTCAAATTTCCAAACCGTCACTTCCGACGTAATGTTCTGGAACGATATGAACGAACCTTCAGTCTTCAACGGACCCGAAGTAACAATGCTGAAGGATTTAGTGCACTATGGCAATTGGGAGCATCGCGACGTGCACAATCTCTACGGGCACATGCACATAATGGGCACTTTCGAGGGTTTACTCAAACGTGATCCAAATCAGCGTCCATTTATACTCACCCGAGCGCACTTTGCCGGTTCACAGCGTTACGCGGTGGTCTGGACGGGCGACAATATGGCTGAGTGGGGCCACTTGGAGCATTCCATTAAGATGTGTCTGTCGGAAGCTGTTGCGGGCTTCTCCTTCTGCGGTGCTGATGTGGGCGGTTTCTTTGGCAACCCCGATCCGGAACTGTTCGAGCGTTGGTACCAGACCGGCGCTTTTCTGCCCTTCTTCCGCAGTCATGCTCACATCGATACTAAGCGTCGCGAACCGTGGTTGTATCCAGAGAAGACTCAACAAGTAATTCGCAATGCCATACGCAAGCGTTACGCCTATCTACCTCTGTGGTATACCATGTTCTACGAGCACGAGATTGAGGGCAGTCCCGTAATTCGTCCCCTACTGGCGCACTATCCCCAGGACAAGGAGGCATTTACCGTTGAGAACGCGTTCTTGGTGCAAGATCGCATAATGGTGCGTCCAGTAATGCAGCAAGGTGTGAACAAAGTAGACGTCTACTTCCCTGCCATCGACGATAAGAAGACTGGTGATGTCTGGTATGACGTGGACACATACGAGAAGTACGACCAATCGGGTCATGTTTCGGTGCCAGTCGATGATTTCAAGGTGAGTGCCAAGTCAACCATTGCAATGTACAATTGACTTCCGAGAACTTATAGATTAATAATCCTTTTCACTTGTACACCACCAGATTCCCGTATACCAACGCGGTGGCTCCATTGTGCCGCAAAAGCAGCGCATACGCCGTGCGTCGACACTCATGAAGAACGACCCCTACACTCTGATTGTGTGCGTCGATCGTAAGGGCAAGGCTCAGGGCACTCTGTACCTCGACGATGAGAAGTCCTACGAGTACCGCCAAGGCAAAAACATATATGTCAACTATGTGTTTGACTCCAATTTGCTGGTTAACATGTTTATCGGCCCGCCTAAATACAAGACTGCTGCCTGGATCGAGCGTGTCGTCATAGCCGGTCTGGCGAGCCTGCCGAAATCGGCCACCATCACCGTGGATGGTGTGACCCAGTCATTGGACGTGCTGGAGTTCCAGAAGGCGGCTGTTATACGCAAACCCGGCATTAATGTCGACCGCGAATTTGCAATTAAACTTAACTATTAATTATTAGTAATCTAATCGTCTTTAATGTATGAATTTGTTTTTTATATACTCCAGTTCGAAAGTTAGAAATGCTAAATTTGTGATTCAGCTCTAAAGTCGGGTCCCTTGCTCATTATTCTACAAATCAACTTTTATGGTATTAAAATGTAACGAAATAGTAGAAAATCCTAATAAAATGGCACTCCATTTAACACGGTCTTTCAATTAAATTCACCACCCTGTATTCCAGTGCAACAGTTTTGCCTCAACGCTGCGCTGTGTGCGCGCTTATCAGAACCGCTTCCAGTACTGTTCGAGGACTGGAATGATAAGAAACCGCAAACGAATAATTAAGCGCCACCCTCACTGGAAGGTGGTCGGCTCTGCGATTTATTATTGGTGTAAAAAAACAACAAAGCCAACGTGCATTATGAAATGATAATAAATTGTTGTAGGGGAACGCGATGCCGGCGTTGTTGTTGTCGCATGCGCATCGGCGTCGGTTGGGACTTTTATCCACAGGGGTAAGGCGAGTTGCGTGGAATCTGTGACGTCGGGTCTGATGAAACTGGCAATGCTCGTTTGCGGATAACAGTTGCGCTTGTGAGGTGGTCAGGAAAGGTTCTTCTGCGGCGAGGACCGCGCATGTTTTGGTCCTGGGGCTGACGTGGAAAATGAGACCACGAAATGTTTTCCATTGAAATGATGACCGACTTAAATTATTAATATTAAAATTAAATATGCTGCAATAGTCAACAATTTTTTATTAGTATTATTTAATTAGAATTATATTAATATTATATTCAATAATATTAGAGTAGAAAAAAATGATTTCCAAATATACAGAATTAAATAATTCCGATTAAAATATTAAGGATGAAATAATCCCCCAATTAACTACAATTATAGAGAATTAAACAATTCTAAACTAAAGAAAAATACTCAAATTACAAGGACAAAATAGTCCTTAAGCAACCAAGATGTGGTAACTCAGAGAAGATGAAATGAATTCATTTAAGGAATTCTAAGGATGTAAAACTGACCAAATCTAAGATGACTTAACTCTGCAGCAGCCTCCGTGGTTTCCATGGTCTAGTGGAAAGTATGATAGTCCACAGTTGTGGGTGCGTGGGTTCGAATCGTACCCTTTCTTAAACTTTTTCTACTCGAGTCGAAAGTCCTCGGTTGCCGGTACTCATTTTCTTCAACCCTTCGGTGCCAGTAATAACGGATATTGCTGTGTCAGCCTCTTTCATCTCTATATACCCAAAGTTCTTGTCGGAATGCCAATATCCATAAGAATATAACCGACATATAGTTTTCATTGCCTCCTGTTGAATCATAAGATCCAGTGGTGGCCAGTTCAACAAAGAATTCAGAGCGTCGCTAGGTGTTGACGACGCCCGTAATGCCCCACCATACACTTCCCTGCAATCTGTTTAACCCCAAAAGTGTGGTTTTAACCCCAGTTCTGCCCCACCAGACCGCAGCAGCATACAAGATATTGATCAGTGCTATGTACAGCCAAAATATACCTACTTTACTAACTTCTGGAACCTCTCAGTAGGAATGGGGGAACCGATAATTATAATGTGGGTATTTTATATCTGTTATAAGGTCATCGTCTCATGGTCAACAACGTAGTCTACATTCAGTCAAAAAACTCCGTATAAAGATCGGCGACGCTTATTAGAACTGGCGCCTTCCAGATCAACCCCATCCAAAGGGGTCTATGCCATCCTACATCTTATCCTCGATGAGCTCTTCGGTAAGCAGATGGCTTCCTTCTCAGCTACAAGACACACTTTATTAAGATGAAGGGCTCGCCTTAAAAGGATTTGAAAAAAAAATAAACTATGGCCCTCTTTGGAAAATCCCGAATATCGAGACCCCCTCAGTCAAAGCAGCTTTCATACCAAGTTGGACTCCATAAACTGAAAAATTTTTAATTTTTGACTGCAAAGTTCACTTTAACGAACTTAAGGATCGGTAAACGGGGAGAGCAATAATAAAGGAGGCCCTTAAGAATTATATTTCCATAAAAATAGGTGAGGTCCCTGAATACCAATCTTATCTACTTCGGTATATAAAGCTCCTAAAATGAGTGCTTTTGTTAAGCAGAATGACAGAATTGGTATTGGAGGAGTCTAGAAGTGATCAAGAAAATTACAGGAATGGGATCGACGAATAGGATTGTAGCGATACAGGCAGGAACACCACTCCAGCTGCTATCAGAATTCAAGTGAATCCGGTGGGGGAACACCACTTCAGCTGGTGTGAGATTCAAGTGATCCAGGTGGGGGAATACCACTTCAGCTGCTATGAGCTTCAAGCGATTCAGATGGAAACACCACCCCAACTGCCATGAGACTCAGCTGCCATGAGAATCCACCTTAAATTAGCCTGAAGGCAGTTGCTGGTGGACTCAGCTCGTAACCAGGACGTAGAAAATCTGTGTTTATAAATTATGCACGAGTATTTGCAATTGGGAAAACAGTTGTTAAAATCATGCTCACTCACACATGCACACAATTGCACACACTTACACACAATAACACACACTTGCACACCATAACACACACACACGTGAACTCATTCTGCATGTATCGCCGTCTGTGTTTGGGTTGGTAAATTGCGCTGACAATGATTTGATTAGAGCCACCGCGCATTTGACAATTATATTTTTCGGCTTAAATGCATTGTAAAGTTGTTGGCGTTTTTCAATTAAATTGCCAACTGCACCAGCGACAGCAACAACAATAACAAATACTGATTGGAAGTCGATTATGATGTGTTGGCGTGTTGTTGTTATTGGGTTTTATGTGGCGTGGACGCTCGGGCGGATGCAGGCATTGAAAGCTTTTCGAATTTATTCTAATTAAATTTGCATTTTGTTGTGATTTGATTTTCAGTTGGCAGCATTTGAAACGTCAGCAATATTGCCGGAAATTTCATGAATTTTTAGAAGGCTACCAATGAGCCACGCTTTCCGGATTACACTCGGAAAACTGTAATGTGTAATTAGGACATGGCGGGATCAATATACGAGTACTAGAAAGGACTATAAATATGCTGATGTTCTTTTTGAATCATATTAAAGAGCAATGTTGGTCGGTAGTAGGCCGGTAGGTAGGAGTGGCAGCTGAGTTCACCAAAAGACACTTGAGCACTTGGCCTACACTGCCAAGCTTTGCATCGTAAGGAGTGTGAAACTTCCAAGGAAGTGTTTGTAGCAAATCATTGTATGCTATATTACAGGGCAAGTGATTGAAACCGTACCTCAAAGACATGATCTACTTTTCCTACTTTTTTCACAGATGAAACACGAGGGATTGAGTTACTGCCAAGCTTTGCATTGTAAGGAGTGTGGAACTTCCAAGGAAGGAAGCACATCATTGTCTGCTATATTCAAGGGCGAGTCACTGAAACCATACCTGGAAGACATGATCAACTTCCCAATTCCACTTTTTTCACAGATGAAACACGAGGGATTGAGTTACTGCCAAGCTTTGCATCGTAAGGAGTGTGGCACTTCCAAGGAAGGAAGCACATCATTGTCTGCTATATTCAAGGGCGAGTGACTGACACCATACCTGGAAGACATGATCAACTTCCCAATTCCACTTTTTTCACAGATGAAACACGAACGAGTGACTCACTGCCAATCCTTGCTCCGTTGCGGGTATTAAACTTCCAAGGAAGTGATTGTAGCACTTCATTGTCTGCTACATTATAAGGCAAGTAATGAACTGATGTTATGAAGTTTGGTGAGAATCCTTGGTGATTATATCAGTTGCAGCATTCAGTGAGTGTTAAGAGTAACTTTATCATACCTCATTTCTATCACCTCATTTGGGATGGTTCATTGTCTTAACTTACGTTATTTTGTACCACCTCATATTGAACAAAGGCACTCATTGGAGTGAAACTACCAATTGGAATATGGTTAACCAATTTCTATTCATATCCTAATTACTTCCGGTGCTTCAAGGAACAAAATCACAATACCTTCAGATCATGGTTTTCAATATAATTTCAACTTTTTAATCCTCTCAACATCTTCCTAACAATTTGGCTAATGCCGTGATTCTAGGCTTCTTGCTTCATTGGTTTGGCCTCTTGACATGAGAAAGACCCTTAATTTACTTTTGGTAAACTAATCCTTTGACCTATTTCTAAGTAATCCTATACAGAGTTCCCTCTCCTTTTCGCTACCAAATAATCCTCAGATAGTTGTTTAAAGCACACAAATTGATCCGTTCTTTGTTCTCTGCTTTAAGTCATCACACAATGAAACAAAATTAAATAAACATAACATTTTTAAAACATAAATGCACTCCACCAAAGCTCATCCAAATTGCAATTTAACCGTTGTCTGTGCGTGTGTGTGTGAGTCTAACCTTTGTATTTGAACGATACTCTCTGAGTTCAGACTCGCAAAGCGTGATACATGACAATGCGGACACATATTTGCATGGGATGCCTTACTTCTTTTCCATATGAATTTTCAGTGTTGCCAGAGTGTAGATTATTGTGTCCCTTGAATGACTTTTACCCTATGAGTCTGAGAGTATCTTCGTGAATTGAAAGCTGAACAAAGTGCGGAACAAAATGAAGAAATTACTATACCCGTAATTGTACTGAATTCTTAGATATCCAATTTTAAATAAGACGAGTTGAATTCGGCACTCTTGTTAATCGTTTGCCACACAAACACAACGAAGTCGTTAAGTCAATTTGCTATTCTAAAGTTGGCAACACTGCCACAAATGTCTTTAGGTCATATTGGTCATTCTATAGGAAAAAGGTCTTATTTTATGCTCAAACCAGAAAATATCAGATTCCAAGTCGTTAATTTTAGAAGCGAATCAATTCGAACTCGTTAAAAATAGCGACTGCGATCAGTAAAATAAGAATTTTAATGAGAAGGTTCAAGTCGTTAATTTCCAGAAGTGAACTAATTTGAGCTCGTTAAAAATAACGACTTTGATATTGAAGTTGAGTAAAATAACAATTCAGGTGGGAAGGTTCAAGCCGTTAATTTCCAGAAGCGAACTAATTTGAGCTCGTTAAAATTAACGACTTTGATCTCGATGTTGAGTAAAATATGAGATTTGGTGGGAAGGTTCCATGTAGCTAAAGCACTGGCACAAATGTCTTCTTATTGATATTGATATATTTATATGTAAAAAGTCTTATTCTATGCACAAACAATAAAATATCACATTTGGTTTGGTTTGGAAAGTTCGAAGTCGTTAATTTCTAGAAGCAAATCAATTCGAACTCGTTAAAAATAACGACCTCTATCCGAGGTAGGTGAATGGGAACCCAGCTATATTCCCAATCTACCTGTAAATCCTTGTGAAGGCATTGAAAAATGTCTGGCATCTCTTCATTTGGATGTAGGGGCATGGAAAACCGGAAGGAGGGGAGTGAGAGAATAACACAACAATAACAACAACGACAGCAACCAAAGTAAAAACCAACGACAACAGCAGAAAAAATGTTTTTAATCCCACAACAACATTGCGAACAATTAAACGCCACAACGGCAATTGCTGGCACTGTTGTTGTTGTTGCTGCCCTGGTGGTTGCCGGCACAGTCTAATTGTGTGCGCATATATGTGTGTGTGTGTGCGTGTGTGTGGTGTGTGTGTTGACTGGTTTTTTGCTTTTATCATTTTTCAGCAAAGGCGGAAGTTCAAAATGGCGAACAGAACAGCAACATATTTCTGCTAATTAATTGTGCTTTGCGAGACTTTGTTGTCAGCTTTTGTGTTGCGATTATCACAGTTGTTGCTGCTGCTGGTCTCCTTCCTGTTGTTGCTGTTATTGTAGTCCTTGTTGCTGGCGGCAGTGGCAGGACTTTTTCTCTATGAATTTGTTGCCAATTCATGGCCATGCATGCGCACCGCGCTGAGCAGAGGCTCTTAAAAAAATGAATTCATTCTCATTCCCAATCATTCGTGGACATGTGCATGAGGAGTCTATGCCTGTGGCACATGCACGGGAGTAGATACTCAAAGTACTCATAGTAGTAGGGATGTTTGAATACCCAAAAATTCAGCAGGACGAATATCAAATACGTATTCTTTTTTGATTAGTAAAGTATACCGATTAGAGTACAAAAGTTAGGATAGGTTGATCTTGCTGGCCTTAAGCAACACATAGACCTATTCGTCCTTAGCTGTACCAGATGGAGTTAGTCCTCTACGTAGATTTGTAGCAGGCATCTTGTAGGATGTCAACGCTTTTAGCGAATTTTAAGAGTAATTGAAGTTCCATTCCTGACAAGTATTCCAGTGTCGCAAAGGGTGCTTGATAACACAGGAAATGTAGAGTACAAAAGTAACAAAAACAGTGCCTACTTAGCTAAAATAAGGGAACGTCTATTGATACTAAACCCTTCTGAGGCTTGTTTAATTTCATTGAAAATTAGTTTGTGCTCCTAGTTCATATCACTGGAGAGTGTCTTATAATTAAATAACTGCAATTCACTTAAGAATATGTTGGAAAAGTGGAACAATAGTTTCACAAGTTGTATTTTTATTTCCTGGTCTGTCTTATCATCGCAGTCTTCGAGTCACAACTGAACTGAACAGACGAGTTAGGGAAGTATAATTTTTTGCCATGTCCTTTTAATTAATTTTGGATGCTTTCGATATATTCCACAACATTAAGAACGGTTTCAATCTAAGCCAAGAAGACTTCCATTCATTTCCGCCTTATATTACGACAGGACTATACTATAAGAGGGAACGAGATAACCTGATGACTATGCACTAATGACGCATGAGTGAGAACGAGATATCCACAACAGAGCATGTGGAAAATTCTAGAAGTAATTTGACTCAATCTTTGACTCATGTTTAGTCAAGAATACTGATATGAATACAATGGTAGGAAAATTTATCAAAATAAATTTGATTAAATCGTTGATTCATATTTAGTCATGAAAATTGTTAAGCAATGATTAGGAAAATTATGATAATGTCTAATACCGTGATCGTGCAGAAAACTCCCTCAAATACCTCTGAGCAGTTCGTCCGGTGAAACATTTTTGTTGAAAAGGCGCCTCAAATGTATCCCGCACGAATACCGCAGAATATTCGTGCAGCCCTAGCAGAGGTGCCACCTCCACATGCCCACGTTGCACGGTAGCTGACGTTCTCCTCATAAAATCCTGTTACAGCGTGCCCGATGCGGTTGTGGAGGTTTCGGGATTAGCATAGCTTACAAGTTTAAAAAGCAGCTGAATGCATCTTCCAGGTTTGTTGCCCTTTGTCGAGCTTAGTTAAACAAACACACACATACACACAAACAACCAAATACACACTCATACAGAGATAGAAGGAGAATTTGTGGGCAACGCTGAAATGTGGCAACAAAAGTTTCGCCTTCAATGTGTGCTCTCGTCCAGGAAAATGGGCAAACGAAAGTTTTTAAAGATTTCATCAGATTCAGTTTGCATCAAGTTCTGGGAAGAGACTATTTTCTATTTATTAAAAAACGAAGCGAATTTAATTTCAACAAATTTATGAAATGCACACCAACCGCACACATGAAGAATTTTTCCCACAAGGGTTAAAAGGACCACATTCCTCTCGCTGCTGCTGTTGCTGCCATTGCCCCTGGCCCCCTGTTTGTGCTCACACTCGCTCGCATTAAACGTGCTCATCTTTTGGGTCAAGCGAAATTATTTTCTTTAACAGTTTCTGTTGTTGTTGTTGTTGTTGTTGTGGTCATTCTACTGCAGCGCACATCCACAAATTTTCCAGCATAATAAGCAAGATTATTTTTAATATGGTTACATGGCCCGACCAACATTTGAGTGCAGGCTTCCGTGGGCAAAATTAGAATATTAGCTACGGAATTGCCTCCAGAAAATGTTGCCATGTATCTTTGTGTGTGTCTGAATGAGTGTATGTGTTCATATGAGAAAAAGGCAGGCCTCCTGATTCTGTGTGCGTGGATGTGTGTAGGAGGGGTCTTATTAGCTTTTAGAGGAACCACAAACATTTTAATATGCAGCTAGTGGGGCAGCAATGCGAACAATCAAGAATCTCCAAGGGAACCCATGGGAACTCTTTGTAGAAACATATTTATTATGTTTTAATATTAACAGTAAAGAGGTGGGAGTCGGGATAAAGGTGGTATAGGGGCGGTAAGGAGTCGGTAGGGATTCGCTGTGGAATCGGTAGGGAAACGCTATGAAATCGGGATGGAGGCGGTATGGAATCGGGAAGGAGTCGGCATGTAGTCGGTATGTATTCAAAATGGATTGATGGTACCCTATGGCTGAAGAGCTTGTGTAAAACAAGAGAAATTTATAGCATGGAAGTAGTCGCAAATAGACACGAGGACTTGTCTCAATCGACTTAGAGGCCACTTTGATCTCAAATATATTTGTACATCCATAGTTGGCACATATTTATATATCCATAATAGTCACTCCAAACTCTGCGTCAATGAACTCAGTAAATATATTACTAATATCATTGGCTGTAGAGCACTTCGACCAATCTGATCTTTCTAATGATGGCATGGAGCTATGTCACGTAGACTGAGACCGTTTAACTTTCCTGCTTAGTCGTGCCTGAAGTTGAAATCTTCTCTGTCTTAGTTGAATCCTTCCTCCCACCCAAAGAATATACAAATCCAAAAGCAATCAATTTCTGTTAAATAATAAGCTAATTTCCAGTTCAGTGTTAGAAGCCACTCCCACCAATTCCAGGACATTGAAATTGCTTACTAATCATTCAAAAAATCAGGGTTCGAACTTTCTTCCGCTTTGCTTTATGAGTTAAAACGAAATTAAAGAAAGTTGGGCTAAACTGAAATTTGCCAGGCGCAAAAAATTTGAACTGAGCCGCTCTGCTCTGAACTGAGCTGAGTAGAGCAGCGCTGCTTTCAACATACGCGTAAAGTTTGCTGCGACTGGGGACGAATCAAAAGAAATTGAAAGGCACTTTTGTCAGTGTCAACAAGCCGACAACAACAACAACAACAACAACAAAAGCAACAGCGGCAATAAAAAGAAAGTGTGACTTCTTCGCTGAAATGAAAATGCGAAAAGCGGAAAAGACAACAACAACAACAACAACAACAATGACAACAAAAAGAGAAACAGCAGAGAAAAACCAACGACACTGCAAAAAACTTACTTTGAAAGTGATTTCCCCGTGCAGTTGGCTCACTCGACGGCGCTCCGAAGTTGCCAACAGTCAATCACTGGGCTGAAAGAATTTATTGCGTTGCCAACTTCAATAAAAGTGATGAAAAAGAATTTCACATTTCCGGCGTGTAAACTAACAAAAACATTGAACTTTCATTGCTGATATACGAGCACCAGGAGGCGGGCATCATATAATCCCAAGGCGGGTATAAAGAACACTCGCAAAAACAAGAAAATCGCAACGGAAAAAATTGCAGTGACAACTTGGAAAGTTGCAGATTGTAGGCGCAACTTGGAGTCGCGTGGAAGGGGGGTCTGCAACGAAGATGCTGGGGGCTTATAATGAAAGTGATTGTGCGCAAAAGTCGATGCTGATTGAGCGGAGATATTTTGCGCGACAAAGAAATGTGCCCGCTCATAATGAAATTGGCTGCTATGGCAGGAGGAGAGAAGGGTGCACAAAAACGCTCAAATGGGCATTTTAATTGGATTAATGCGGATTTGGAAAAGAACGCAGAAATATGGGGGAATCAGGGCGCATGAGTGACATTTTTAGAGGTGCGTGGCAGGAAGATCTCTCACTCTCAACCGGTAGGGATAAATGAGCATTTGAGTTTGAATTTGATATTGAGCAGGATACCGAGAGCGCAGGTTTGGGGATGCAAGGTTGAAGGCGCAGGGCTGGAGGTGTAGGGTTGGGGGTTCACGGTTGGAGATGCATGGTTGCGGGTTCAGTGTTGCGGGTTCAGTGTTTTAGGTTCAGTTTCCCGGGTTCAATATTGAGAATTCAGGATTGAGGGTTCAGGATTCAGGGCTTAGGGTTGGTAGTGCAGGGTTCGGGGTTCAATATTGAGGGTTCAGGGATTCATGTTCAACTTTGGGGGTTCAGGGTTGAGGGTTCAGGATTCAGGGTTGAGGGTTCAGGATTGAGGGTTCAGGATTCAGGGCTTAGGGTTGGTAGTGCAGGGTTCGGGGTTCAATATTGAGGGTTCAGGGCTTTAAGTTCAACTTTGGGGGTTCAGGGTTGCAGGGTCAGGATAGTGAAACCGGTTCGAGTCATGAAATACTTACTTATACACATTTATAAAGGAATCTTCCGAGCTTCCTTGTCCTAGTCTTGCAAACTTAAAATCACATCCCGTTCAGTGTAAGGGCAGCTTTCTCTTGGAGTCTCTGAAAGTCGTATGCCTAAATTACACTTCCACATAAATATTTGATAACAACATATTCTATATGCAGTTTCTTGTTTTGCTTATTCTCATCAGTATTCGCCTTCGTGAAATTGTGAAACATTAACTAAGTTTCAAAAAATATGCCATGCAAACAAAATTTCTGTCACTTGAACTCGCTGCATTTCCACTCACAAAGCAACAGACTCCCAACTATCGCGTACAAGCAGTTCGCACTGCTGAGTGTGTGAAGAAGTGCCCCTGTGGGAAAAGTCTGCATATGATGCCTTCTCCCAATATGTAGAGAACAAATTGTTTTTCAGCTACGATTTTATTTTTCCACTTTTTATATTGAAGTTGATAAAAAGAAGGGATTGTTCAGTCATCTTTTGGAAGCACTTACACCAGGCATTTTATTCACTTCCATAGGTGCAAAGTATGTTGATTTTTATATTGAAGTTGGTAAAAAGAAGGGATTGTTCAGTCATCTTTTGGAAGAACTTACACCAGGCATTGTATTCACTTCCATAGGTGCAAAGTATGTTGTTTTTTATATTGAAGATTGTAGAAAGCAGAGAGGGATTATGCTCTCTTCTTTTGGAAGGCCTTCCACCAGGCATTCCACTCACTTCTAAAGGTCTAAATATGTTGTTCTGCTTATACAATACATTTGTGAGTATATGACGAAACATTTCAATATGAAGAAAATCGATGTTTTCCATGGTCAATTTTCATCACAATGGTCTTATTTATAGCGTAAGCGTGTCTTCTGGCCGAGTATCTGTGCCATTGACAGCTACTTAATGGTAATAAGGAATACAAAATTGTTTAACTGCAATTGTTGACTTTGAAACTGGTTCAAAGACTAGTTCAAAGGTGGTCAATGTGTCGGTATTTTCCATGGTAATATGAATTGGAAAATGGTTTAAATAGTCTGTTGATTAGGAAACTGGTTCAAAGACTGGTTCAAAGTTAGCCCAATTGCAGACAATCGATATTTACCATGAAGATATGGAAGGCAAAATAGTTTAAATACTCTGTTGACTGGGAAACTGGTTTAAAAACTAGTTCAAAGGTGATCAATTTGGAGACAATCGGTTTGTCCCATGATGTCATGGAATGCAAATTGATTTAAATACTCGGTTGACTTTGAAACTAGTTCAGAAACTAGATCAAAGGTGGTCAATGTGGGGACGATTGATATGTTCGATGATGATATGATATGAAAAATGGTTTAAATACTCTGTTGAGTAGGAAACTGGTCCAAAGATTGGTTGAAAGGTGGTCAATGGTGGTGATATGAATTGAAAAATTGTTACATACTCGGTTGACTTTGAAACTGGTTCAAAGACTAGTTCAAAGGTGGTCAATGTATGGTATTTTCTATGGTAATATGAATTGAAAAATGGTTTAAATAGTCTTTTGATTAGGAAACTGGTTCAAATACCGGTTCACAGTTAGCCCAACTGGGTACAATCGATATTTACCATGAAGATATGGAAGGCAAAATAGTTTAAATACTCTGTTGACTGGGAAACTGGTTTAAAAACTAGTTCAAAGGTGATCAATTTGGAGACAATCGGTTTGTCCCATGATGTCATGGAATGCAAATTGATTTAAATACTCGGTTGACTTTGAAACTAGTTCAGAAACTAGATCAAAGGTGGTCAATGTGGGGACGATTGATATGTTCGATGATGATATGATATGAAAAATGGTTTAAATACTCTGTTGAGTAGGAAACTGGTCCAAAGATTGGTTGAAAGGTGGTCAATGGTGGTGATATGAATTGAAAAATTGTTACATACTCGGTTGACTTGGAAACTGGTTCAGCGACTAGTTCAAAGGTGGTCAATGTGTCGGTATTTTCCATGGTAATATGAATTGGAAAATGGTTTAAATAGTCTGTTGATTAGGAAACTGGTTCAAAGACTGGTTCAAAGTTAGCCCAACTGCAGACAATCGATATTTACCATGAAGATATGGAAAGCAAAATAGTTTAAATACTCTGTTGACTGGGAAACTGGTTCAGCGACTAGTTCAAAACTGGTTATTGTGCAGAAAATCAGTGTTTTTAATGGTGAGGAGCAATTGAAAAAGGTTGAATTACTTTGTTGTCTTGGAAACTGGTTCACAGACTAGTACAAAGGTATGCAATTGGGAGACGATCGGTATTTTCTTTATTCACACACTTTATGAATAACTACAAAACCAACCAAAGCCAACTAGTCTAGTTTTCCTGCAGAGAAGCCTCTGAACTAGATACGCACAGTTCCGCATGGGCGCAAAAAGCCATTGTAGCTGGTATGCACGGAATGCCAAACTACACAAGCAGGATGTGGCGCTGTTGAATGAGTGCGTTTGTGTGAGTGCGGCGTTCATTGCAGTGATTGTGATTGTGTGGTTGCAAGACCCATCCATGTACACTCATCCGCTCATACAATGCAATTGCATTTGCATTTGGGTATGCCGTTTGTGTGGACACTGACACAGACGTCCACACACACCCACACGGCTCACCCACATACTCAGTACACGGCATTTATCATTCGGAAACGCACAAATCAGTTTAATGGCCGCTGACGTGCTTGATGGGCGAAACAAATAAATTGAAGGGTGTCTATGGCAGCCTGGGCTGACTGAGCAAAGTGGCAAATGGTTGGCCGGTTGGTTGGCTGCTGCGTTGCTGGGTTGCTGGGTTGGTTCGTTGGTCTTCTGCTGCTTTGAGTTAAAGGATTTGCAAATGAAACCGTACGGAATCGCGTTTCGCGCGTTGTTTTTCCGAGCGCAGTTGTTAAACGTCAACTTTTTTTCAGAAATCACAAAACTGAATATCAGACAAAATTAATTAAAATTAAGTGCGTATTCTCAAGGCAAATTAATGGCTTAAATAAATTAATGCGCCGTTGTGGGGTGCTCTCGAACATCGTTAGCATTGTGGCTGAAAAACTTAATTACAGTATCGTTAATCATTGATTCCTTAGGACTACATGGCTTCGACTTGGCCCCTCTGTTTTTCCAGTGTATCTTTCTCAGCCTCTGTTCATTGTTACTTTCTGAAGGATTCATATGTCGAATTCCTTACTGTTTCTTACATAAAGCACACCATAATTCCAAAATAATTTCCAATTTAAATGTTAACTTATTGCTTCCACTTCATCAACGCACAGAAATACTGCGAAATGTGTGCAAATTTAATTTTTGCGCCAATTTACGATGCTGACGCCAACGCCAACTCTGAACTCCTTCGCAAAAGATAAACAAAAGCACTTCCTGGAGCACTCATAAAAGCCATACTCGAGCATATGCATCAAAAAACAATATTTTACATTAAGTCTAGCACCCCGTTCCAGCACCAATTGCTCCGCCCGAGCACAGCCGGCAACTCCATTAACCCCCCCGAACGACGACGCACATTTATGCGCGAGTACTCGTATATGGAAATGAAAAGGATATGGGCGACATGGCATTAACCGCTTCGCTCGCGTGCAAATCTTCAAAATCACAAACATTTCTGAACTCTAATGTCAGCGAGCGTGTCAGGAGGAAAGCCAAGAAAAAACTTTTATTTATTGCCTGCAGGGACGGAGCAGTGCACGGATTTGTGTGTGTGAGCGCTGCATGCCACTGTCAAGGATAACGTTAGCGTAAACATTATTTTCATGATTTTCGTATTTCGGAAAATTTTTATTCCTTGCTCCCGCTGCTGCTGCTGCTGCTGCTGCTGCTGCTGCTGCCAGCGCTGTCGTCATGTTTGTTTATGCATAAAAATATTTTGAGAGCCGAAAGAAGTGAAAAAAGCAAGGAAATTATCATTTTTCTTGCAGCAGTTGAAGAAGTTTATGGTCTCGCTCGCTATGCACACACTTCCGAAGGAGTGCACGAAATAGATTAGAAGGAATATTCTGTTGAAAGAACAATTTTTTCTCGCGTCGCTGGTTAAACTGAGTTTCATACTACGAATGAAGTGGAAATTTCTGGCAAAAGAAAGGAAATTTCTCTCGCCTTGAAGAAAAAAATAAAAAAATCTAACAAAAGTATTCATCAGACACCTATTCCAGCAACAATCGACATCTAGGCCAGTAGTGTAAAGGAAGGCGCAGCTAAAAGTGCGGTTAAATACCGTAAAAAATCCTTAAGGATAATATAAACCGCATTAAATTCGCCACTCAAATTACTCCTTTGCTTAAAAATAATAATGACGTCACTAAATCCATGCCTGTTACAAGGTTGACAGCCCTAACAACAAATCTACTCTCAGTATGAAGTAATTTTATATGAAAAAAGTCATAATTTATACACAAACCATGAAATCGTGGGCCTGGCAACACAGTTCTTAGTCGAGCTCTCCAATCCAACTCGTTGATTCAACAAACTCGTTCAGTTTTGTTGTTGAAATTCCATACCAAGCTTCAAGGGCGAATTTCAGCGAGTGGAGACTGGTGAATCGAATGGCGGCTGTGTTACTCATCGAACGAGAGGGCACTAAGATACTGATTCAGTCAGTCTTCGTCAATCTTCGGTATTCCTATTGTAAGCTACAAGTAAATACAATATCCTTCCTCGATAAATTCAATATCCAGCACCTCCTCGGCTAGTCTGAAGGAGTAGGATGCAAAATAGCTAGACTAGCCTGGACGGAAATAAATGTGAAGCCCTCAAGAAATCGACTATCTCCAAGTAGACAAAATACAGGTACCGTTATAAGCGTTCTAACGGGACCAGTGGACTCATGGTAGGAGACTGGAATCACTGTAAATGACTTTGGCAGGAGTTGCACGGATGAAGAGGAACAAGAGTCCATCGAACACTTGAGCTGCACGTAAACTTTGAATAAAACTTCCAAACAGGAAGTTGACCACTTATTTTCTTATAAGAACGACTCCTGGCAATCTAAAAAAACACTTTCCCAGAGAGTACTTTCTGGACACTTATTTTTCTATAAAACTCCTGGCAATCTGGCGAGCTCATTCAGAGGGAAAAGAGTCGTTACAACGTGTCCCGTGCTGCCCACAAGAAGAAACACTCTCCTCGGAGAGTACTTCTGGACTCCCTGAGGGACACTTCAAACGAAAAAGTAAGCTCCTTCAAAGGCTCCAAATGGCTGGACTTTTGAAAGGGAATTTGATGTGTGATTCAAGCAGTATCACAAAGGGCAATCCAGGCCTGAGTGTGCTTTTGATGGTCGCTTAACCTACCTACCTATGTAATTATTTAATTTTGCTTCGCTTCAACTTTAAATAAATTTAATATACGAATGGCCCACGCCCCCTCTTCAGCTGTATCCACCTGGCTCTGCTCTCAGGTACGCTTTTATGTTTTCATTGGCTCTGTTTATATCAAAGCGAGATAGTTT
This sequence comes from Clusia tigrina, assembly GCA_920105625.2. Lineage (NCBI taxonomy): Eukaryota > Metazoa > Arthropoda > Insecta > Diptera > Clusiidae > Clusia > Clusia tigrina. The sequence goes on from OV050033.1 coordinate 181,589,122, forward strand.
CAATTGCTCCATGCACTTCATACAATGACAATATTTTCATTTCCCACTGCACTTGTGATCGGGCAGCACAAAGTCAATTGCTGACGGTCCTGCGTCCAGTGTGAAGGGTGACCTGTGACCACTGACCAGTGACTCCTGTTGTTTATCTTTTAATCATGTTTGTCCTCAATGGCGAAACAAAGCGAAATAAAGCGCCGTTTTTTACACTCTCGTTGCTATTTGTGCTGGTTTAATGGTTCCTCTTTTACCTGCAACGAAGATCAAAGCAAAAGTGCGAAATGCATTTGCGATATATTCAAACAGAAAAAAGGATAATAAAAGAATAAAAATATAAAAGATAAAAGTGCACTTTCGCCACTCCACTCCACCACACTACACTCGTCCACACTCTACTCCACCACACTACACTCCACTCTATTCCGCCAGTTCCTTTTCAATTGCAATGCCACACTCACATTCTAAGCCACGTCGGCTGACAATGAGGGGCCCAACTTTGTCATGCCCGTGCAATTGTTGCCGTCGTCTCAGCGTTTGATGCCTTTGTGGTATCCTGCCAAATGAAGTTGGTTTTGCAGATATTGTTTTTGCCGCTGCTGCCACACATTAAAGCACTCAAGTGAAGTAATTACTTCCGTCACGGTGTGGCGCGAATTCAATTTATTTATAATTGTGTGGGTGACGTTTTTTCTCTCTGATCTAGCAAAAGGACTTTTCGACAATTTCTGTTGTTGCAGCACTTACCTGGCACATATGCCGTGAAAATGTCGGAGCTAAATGGATAAAAGGATAGGCTAAAATATGTTTAGGTGGAGCGTGTTGCTCAGACCCACCCACCACTTGTCCTCAAGCCTTCTCTTGTACACTGATTCCTTAGAGAAGCCAATGCGGTGAGAGAAATATTAGAGAAGGTCCTTACTGCAAGCTTAAATTGTTGAATATAATATGAATAAGGTGACATATGCATAAGGTGAGTTAGTTGGAGGTAGGTTTCTGAGGAAGTACAGAAACTGGAGGTGGCCTTCTGAAGATTACTCTGTAACTGAATTATATTTGAAACATTTATTTCCAATTCTTATTCTATGAATCCTGTTTTCTACAGAAGTTCTCAGTGGATGAACCGGAGTTTGAGAAGAATAGAGACAATATTCCAGCGTACTGTGCAAACAAGTATGGTTTATACTAGCAAAGACTTTAGACAGGTCCAAACAGATAAAGAAAGCCAATGCTCTTCTTAAAAAGGACGACTTTAAGTAGTTTAAACCAAAATTTATATGAAATATTAGGACATCAATGGAAACATTATTTAGAAGATTTGACAGAAGGAGTAAGTCATCTAAGCCAAAATTTGAACGTGGTTTTAGGACATGAACGGAAAGATAATTTAGAAGATTACACAGCAGGACCTATTCACCCAAACCAAAATTTGACCGAGGCTTTAGGACATGAATGGAGAGATTAATTGGAAGCTTACACAGAAGAAACGAGAGAAACAACTTACATAAATAACCTGAACAAAAAATAGACCAACTTACTCATACACCATTTTCTACTCAATCATGGTACTCCTTTAAAGTAAACTGGAAGCCCTTCATATGCTATTAAAACCCACCATGAACAATACCAACTTCCTCATGCACCACCTTCTACTCAATCATGGTACTGCTGCTAAGCCCCCTCCTTTCATATGCTATTAAAAACCACCTTTTATGAGTATTCAATTTCCGCGACTGCAAGTCCTGACACTGCCAGTGAATGTGATTTCCAAAGTTAGCCAACTGCTTTAAATGTCCTTTAAGCAATTTGCAGCTCACTTAAACTAAATGAGCAACAGTATTTTTGAGATGGATGTCCAACCAAAAGCAACGCCATCATGCAAGTTAACCAAACCAAAGCCATAAATGCTCCAAGGCAGACTTCTTTGGGAGCTCGCAAAAAGCGACCTCCACACTAATTGGCACCTACCCGCAGAAATAATTTTCCATTCAGTTGCAACCCCAACTGGAAAAACACCAAAAGGAACAGGAAAATGTACTCCGACCGATAAAAAGTCAAATGCCCCCACTTACAAATGACTTAATGACTTCATAATTGAATAATGGCATGAACCGCGAGCGCCACGTTGCCACTCGCCCGGCACTCTCCTCCGGCGACCAGCACTCAAGCACAGTGCCGACATTAAATACAACTCTTAACATGACTGCGTACAATTTCGCCGGCGATCGTGCAAATCGCGCCAAAGTAAACATTAAAAAATCGAATTGCAGGCGGCAGGAAGCTCGCAAACAGCAGAACACTGTGTACAACAAGGACTCTGCGCGCAATGCAATGCGATTTATGTACTTCTGCGTATTTTATATTTTGTAAGTCCCCGAGGGCAAATTATTATTGTCGTCGTCGTTGTTGTTGGTGTTGTCGTTGCTGGTGTTGTTGTTGTTGTCGCAATCGTCGCAATGTTGGCAATTGTCGTCGGTGGCTGGCGGCGTTGGGTGTGCAGGATATTCAAGAGGTGAATGAGGGCGCTTATAACGACCCGTTAAAATATTGTGACCAAATCGTAATAAGTTAAAGTTAACAAATAAGGGTGTAAATGCGGTCATAAATCAGAATTGGCTGACACTGGCGAAGGCAACGGCAGAGGAGGCACAGGCACATAAACACACCCACACATACACACACCCACCCACACACACACACACCCAGAGAGGAACAAAGTACAAAGGACAATGGTAGCAGTGAAAGTGCTCTTAAAGGGGCGATTACAGTTTTATTGTGGCATTAAGCGATTATTTTGATTGAAGTGAGCTTTACTACCAATGATTACTCTCTTTTCTTCATAAGAGTTAATTAAGTGAATTTATTGAATGTCCTTAGCTGATATTTTTAGTTATTTTAATTGAACTTCATAAGGCGCGACATTCCCGAGCATAGATTAACTGCAATGAAGGCTCCAAGGCATCAACACATTTCAGTTTCTAATCTCCTTAAAGTAAGCAAAGTTTGCACCCATTGACAAGTATGCAAAACTCCTGCTCCTGCAAGTCCTTTGTAGTGTTGATAGAACAGACAAAACAGTTTTGAGCTCTGTGCAGTTGCAGGGCCATTTAAGTAATTCCAGTATGAGATATTTTTTCTGCCTTATGATCAGGAGAAGATTTCAAACTAAGCCGAGGCTAGTTAAGTAGTTTCATTTCAACTTTTTTCCTTCCTGAAATCGCTGAATACCCTTGAATAGTCTCAAAATATTTTCGTCTTGACATCGCTGAATATCCTTGAATAAGCACTCAACTTTTTTTCTTCCTGACATCGCTGAATATTCTTGAATATTCTCTCAACAGTTTTTCTTCCTAACATCGCTGAATATCCTTGAATAGTTTATCAACATTTTTTCGTCTTGACATCGCTGAATATTCTTGAATATTCTCTCAACAGTTTTTCTTCCTAACATCGCTGAATATCCTTGAATAGTTTATCAACATTTTTTCGTCTTGACATCGCTGAATATCCTTGAATAGTCTTGCTTTTCTCTCACAGTCTCTCAGCATTTCTGCCAACATAATACGATCATAACAGAGCCCATAATTTTCCATAATAAACCATAATCAACAACTCAGGTTTATATGATTTCTGACTTTAAAGTATCCTTAGTAACCCATAAGCAGTTACTCTGCTTTATACGACTCCTGACTCCCCACTATCTCTGCAGGTGCAGTGTTTCAGACAATATGATCCCATGGCAGTTCTCTATGGGTGTTCTATCTTGTACTAAACGTTTGGTGGTCTTTATCTTCTAGAATCCGTAGGATATGCGTTATCTTAAGCAGGCGTGTTCTTTTTCATGCTCTAGATATGTTTCGGCTGAAGCAGTCTACAAACATTACATATTCCCATACTTAAATATCCTTGTATCCCTCGTGGGTACACATTCTCTCTGCTCCACTCCAGTATTGTAACTGTATATGGCTTTATTAAGTAGCTGGGTCCCCCGAAAAGCAGTCTTGAACTTGTCTGCAGTTGAAGGATATGTTGTACAGTGTAATTCTACGTCGGATTTCTATCAAACTGTTGCTTGTGGTTTATATTTTTTATATTCACGCCAAGGTAAGGAAACTACTTTAATGCCTTCAAGTTATAGTCACGAAGAGTGACGATTTGTGCCACAAAATTGAAAAATATTCATCCTTTTATCTACCAGCAGTGATGATTCCGCAAAATTGACAAAAATGCATCCTTTTATCTACCAGTAGTGATGATTTGTTCCACAAAATTGACAAAAATTCATCCTCTTTTCTACCACCAGTGAGGAGTTGTTCCACAAAATTGGTAAATATTCATCCTGGTATAGGACTGTATTGAGTTGGTACTTCATGATTGCAGAAGCTTCTAATTAGGGCTCTTCTTCACTGAATCTTCGGAATTAACTATGATTCCAATAGTGTCTGCATATCACAGCAGTTGGACTGATTTGTAGGAGACCCTACTATCTGCGATCATGACACCCTAAAGCACTCCTGTAATCCAGTGCGACGTTAAAGATATTGCAGGACATTGCATTGAATTGCTCAAACATTTGGTGCAGCTTAAGAACAGTTCGAATGAACTGGTACCACACAGGACGAGTTTTACATCACTACAATGGTGAAATTTTGCATGACCTTTAGCAGGAGTCATGTTCAAGCAAGGACACACCCCAAAGCTGACAAATCTCTTCAAGCACAGCCTACAACAAAGTGTAACCAAAGGAAGTCAAATTGATGAGAGTTTTTGTGCTGATTTTTTACAATGGGCGCCCAAGTGTAAAATCCATTTAATTCCATTCACTTAAGCTAATTTCACGCCATATTCAATTTACCACATCATGTGGCGGTCATTATTTATTCAAAACATGTAAAATCAATGGTTCGGTGGCAAAGGCAACGACAACGACCGGAGAGGCAGCAGCTTCAATAGCCACGTCTAAAAAACACACTACGGCGTATCGCACCGCAGCGCACCGCACTCGCAAAAGGCGATGACGTATGCTTAATTTTGACCCTAGAATTATTTATTAGCTGCTGTGCCGGAACTGTTTGCGGGAAGTGTGGAAGGGGGGTTAAACAAACGTGTCCACAACAACAACAACAACATCGGCGGATGCTGTGTGCGATACGACAGTGAAAAAGGAGCCACAAAAATGGTGCAAACAAATAGAAAAAGGTGAGCAAATATTTGCATGACGTGTAGCGGCAAATGAAACAGGACACTGGACGCAGTTCATAGGCAAGGAATCCGTACACCCACCGAAAAAATATTATGATAAATAATGCGTTAGAGAGAATTCTAAATGGATTTAATACAAAAATATGACAAGGAACTTTAATATTGCTCAGATTCAGTGGCGCTGCACTTTTGCCAGGTCTCGAGTGTCAGCGGCAGGGGCACGTAGTGAGACATAAAAACATGCAGTAAAAAAACTGGCATGAATACACGCATTGCTGGCAAAAAACTAAATGTTTCTTTTACTCGCCAATTTTCTGCAAGCGAACTTATCAACGGAGCAGCAGGAGCGGCAAAGTTTGCCACTCGAAAGTGAAAAAAATGGAAATAAAAATGGCAGTAAAAAAGTTGGGGCTGTCACAAATGTTGAGAGACAATCATTGCGCTGCTTAAATCGGATTCATCGTCATTGCCACCATTTGAAAAAATCATTTTACGTTTATTTTGGCAAATGGGTACGTACTCCAGCTCTCAGCTCTGAGCTGTGAGCTCTGTGCCGTGCCTTCGTCTATGCAAGCGAACATGAGTGTGCAAAATAAGCTACACACTCACACCGGGTCGGTCCCCGATGCCATGTCAAATATCCTGCCAGCAGGGATAGACAATAAAATCATTTAAACGCATTTTTACATAATCCAACTTGAGCCACGTTGATCCTTTCCTCAACTGCTCAACTACTGAACTGCTCGACTGCTCGACTGCTCGACTGCTCGTCGCTCTGTCATTGGATTTGTTGAGAGCATAACGCCGCAGCATGCAAAGAACTTTCAGCATTCATGGAGTCGCTGTGTCACTTGTGTCGTGTCATGACTTCTTCGAACTTGTCTCATCCTCTTCCTGCACCACTCACCACTCCGCTACTCGGGTACTACTGCAAAAATATTAACCTTCAACATTTTTATTTGCAACGTAGTAGCACACAAAATTTAGTCCTGCGTCCTGTTCAACTGACTTTGAATGACAATAAAGCAAAGAAAACAAAAAAATCGCTACAAAAACCAGCATTAAACTCTGCTCGGTGGGCGAATGTGTGGGGCAGGCGGCACTGACACAAGCACTCACTGGGGAATGCAATAAAAATAAACCGTTTTCAAGTCAGCACTGTGTGAGGGCGGGGGGCGAGGAGCTGAAATATTTCCATCACAGGGAAAATGAAATGAAGAGAAACAACGCAGAGAGACTCACTCGAGTCGGGGCGCAAAGCGCAAAAAACTGTGCTGCTCTGTGTGAAACCCCTTTTAATATACTTACTTTTAGACTTGTTGTTCGTGTGCATCGGTGTGAGTGTGTTTGTGTGTGTGTGTGCCTGAGTGTGTGTAGCTGGTGTATTTTACATGCGATATGCCAACGTTCGAGGTTGCTGTAATGCCTGCAAAGTCAAGCTAAATGGTTTTACTAGCATGACAATGTCGCAGTTATTGCTGCATATGTAGCAGCATTCTGAATGGCTTTGTCAGGCTACGAAGTACACCAACAAAGTGGAGCAGAGTACCGCGTGTACATGCATGCGAAATCTTTAAGTTTATTAATTCAAAAATAACAAGTTTTCAAGCTCCTCAACCCTCGCCAGCATTTACATACAAGATGCTGTGTTGGCAAGTGCTGAAGTTTTTATCTGCTGGCTTAGCAGAGCAGAACGCAGTGATCCGGCGCTGTCGTGTGCGGTTTAGCAACAATTGAGTAAGAACCGGAGCTCCAAAGCCAGTGCAGAGTCTGCGGAGAGTGTGTGACAAGTGACCATTTTGCGTACTTCGTTCAGCTGCTGGTGGTGTAGATCCAATTATCAGAGTAATATGAATACATCTGCATATCCTGAAGGAATCTTCGTATCTAGACTTGTACCTTAGTTAATTTTTATGCTTCCAGCTGCTGTGTTAATATAAATAACGTTGCCAACTGAACCAGAACATGTTTCACTCTTCAATAAACTTACTTTACTTGGAGATTGCTTAGTCCTTGTCGCCAATACAAACTTTTTGGAAGCAGTATAAGTGGACTGGCATTATTCGGACACGTGAAATTACGGACCCTCAGCTATTTCCTTCTTCCCTCATCTGTCACACAGTTACACTCTTCAATCAACTTAGTTGACTTCGAAATTTCTTAGTCCTTGGGGTCAATACCCACTTTTTCAAAGCAGTTTAAATGTTCTGAAATTAATTGTTATCCTGAAATTAAGGACATTCTCATAATTCCTTCTTCAACTCATCTGGTACATAGTTACACTCCTCAATCACAATGAGCCATTACATGTGCTTAAGTGTGGTTTTCGTAGAAGGCTGCCACACCTACCTACACTTCTGAATAAACTCACATGACATGGGGATTTTTGAGTCCTTGCTAGCAATATCCACTTTTTGAAGGCAGTTTAACTGTACTGGCGTTATTTGCTTTCGTGAAATTAAGGACACTCAACTAATTCCTTCTTCCCTCATCTGGTACATAGTTTCACTCCTCAATAAACTAACTTGACTTGGAGATTTCTTAGTCCTTGGTGTAAGTATCCACTCTTTGAAAGCAGTATAGATGGACTGGGATTATTTGTTTACTTAAAATTAAGGACACTCAGCAAATTCTTCCTTTTACTCATCTGATACATTGTTGCTCTACAGTGACAATGGCACTCAGGAAGCTTTTAAGCTTACATATGCGTATATTAGGTGCATCACCGTGAAAGCTTTAGGCAGCAGAAAGGCAGCCGTTAAAAGCTCTACATAAGTACGTAACAAATTCATATACACGCAGGATCATATATGATTGCATTTGTATTTGCTGGGATCTGCTCTAAAAGCATTGGAAAATCCGCACATTTTCTTTTGAAAGCTTGTATCAGAATCTTTGATCCTTTTTTTCATAGAGAAGATACTCATTTTATCATATTGTTAATGTCTTTCAACTTCGTTGTTTAAGTCTTATTCAAATCGTACCAAATTGTAGCGATCGAGACGTTGATTGGATGCATGTGTATCCTTGTTACATAGAGGACATCTTCCTAATTGTCTTGGCTTTGCCAAATAAATACTCAAACTGCATTCAGAGTCATTACAAAATTTGTCTAGTTATCCAATTACTAGCAAAGGACGAAAACAACGCAAGAAAAAGAAATCAGATGATTAGCGAAGGATTTTCAAAATAACTATTTACCAATAATCACGCTAATTCACAAAGAGGATACTCTTCTTCCCCTCAGTTCATTCTTTTGTCTGCTGGTGTCGCAACATAATCAAACAGAAGACTGCATAAAAACTGCTGCTGCGCCTTCGACTCACAATTTCCACATTTTGCCAGCCGAGGCGTTTAATTAGCGAGGCTGCAACTTTGCAAAAGGCTAATTGCAAGAATACGAGTCCTGTGAACGTTTTCTTTGGCGTCATGAAAATTTTATAAGCTGCAAACTTGTCTAACGCGAGCTTTGCATAATTTCCAACACTACTGAAATTATTTAGTATGCAAAGCAAGTGTTAATTGCGACGCGTACACCATGCCCAGCCACCCACCAAGCCACTCACCTCCTGGCTGATGGCTCTGATGAACATTTTAAAAATATGAAAATTGAAATGAGCGCGTGGAAAAGTGCACATTCCTTTGCAGAAAGTGGAAAATTGAAAATTTAGACATTAATTTGCAGAACATGCTGGGTTTGCGTCGCGGCGGCCAGGCTGCCATGCGAAAATTGAGTCTCAACACCTGGAGACACCACCCGAAGGCGGGCCACACCACCGAAGAAGGTAGTTGTAGCCGTAGCGCAGGTCGAGGCAGGCCGCAGCCGCGTTGATGTCGAGGGGCTGGGGGTGGCGCCAGCTCCAAATGTATCTCATCTCGTTTTAACGCATAAATTCAACAACGCATGAACATTTATTCTGTTATTAAGTTTAACGGGTTCACACCGCCAGCCGGGCGCAGGGTTGGCTGCTCAATTGCGTTGCGCACCTGCCTGGCGGGGACGCGTGCGAAGTGCGAACTTCCGAGCTGCCACTGGGCGGGAGGGTGTGTGTACGTGCCGCATGCCTTTAACTCCCTTTGGCTCCCTTCGGCGTTATTAAGCAATTTACAAGATACTTAGGCAAGAATTATGTGCAACATTTTGAAAAAAGGTATTAGTGTGAGAAACCGTATGAGTGTGTGTGTGTGTGTGTGTGTGGGTGTGTGTGTGCTGTTGTGTTATTGTTTAATTTTGAAATAAGTGAGCAGCAGGAAATTAAGAGCGAGTTTACTAGGTGCAACATTTTGATTGGTGTCTGGGGAGGGCGGCGCTTCATTGTGGCAAACTAGCAGCGAGATACAAATCGTTTTGCAGGTAATTTTGCATATTAAATAAGTTTTATTAGGGTGGTGTAATTTTCGTCAGAGGGTGGGTTGTCAAAATTATGCATAAATTATATTTAATGTACTGTGGACAATTTTAGCCTTGAACGAGACAACTGGAAAGTCCTTATGCAGGGATAGGATACTTTTGGCAAAAGATTGTTTGGCTGCATAGGACTTAATTGCCAAAACTCTCACCTACAAATTGAGTAAATATGAGAGTTGGAGATGTCAATGGATAGAACAAAGTCTGATTCCGCAAAGAGGTGAGTGGTGCGAGTTGAAGCAAGAGAAGACTGATTTTGGGTGGGAGTGGAAATTATTATTCGGGTACTCAAGAAATGCCTCCTCAATTGGCAGGACTGTAGGGCTTTCACTTAGTCTTACTATGTACCCTTTGATAGCTAAAGATAAGTAACACTCTCTGATGTAGGCTATTTTATCAGGCATCCCGTAGTCCCCTGATTATGCCCTCTGAGACTTTATCCTTCTTCCAAATCTGAATTGAAATGAAAAGCTGAAAAATAAAACTATTCATTGAGTAATTCAAACTAATAAAAAAATATAAAAAAATAATAATAAGAATCAATCAAAATAATGCGCTTTCTTTTTTTTTTGTAAGGACTTATTGACCCAATATCCTATTCATCACTACTGGAAAATTTTATTACCAAAATTCTGATTCAATCAAAATAATGCGCTTTCTTTTTTTTTTGTAAGGACTTATTGACCCAATATCCTATTCATCACTACTGGAAAATTTTATTACCAAAATTCTGATTAATTCTGATTTGAAAGCTATTCAAAATAAATAACATGAATCAATCAAAATAAGGTGTTTTTCTATTGTTTTGTAAGGACTTTTTGGCCAAATATCCTGTTGATTCGGGTTTGATGTGAAAGATCATCTGAAGTCGCGAAGGTTTCTAAACAAGCAAAATATCCTTATGTCCTTCAGGGGTTGGGAGAATGAGTACTAGCAACTAAGGATTTGAACTCAAAGAAAAGAAGATTTAGAAGCCTTTTTGAGATCATGCCTGGAAAAGAATTAGAACTCTCGACCATTCGAAACTATCTATCCTAGCGTAGATAGAATTAGGTAGAATTGGGGTAGGCCAGAGAACCACCATAAAAGGGGGTCTCCAAACTCTCAGGCAAGTGATGTATATTGCACTAAAAGCCTGGAAGTATTAGGGGAGATATTTGTGAAATGGACGGGAAGTTATACCTTTTCAAACTTCTTTGACTCTTTTATGAATCTCAGATGTCTGTCCAGGGATAAGGAATATATAGTATGAATCTCAGAGGTCTGTCAAGGATAAGGAATGTACAATAGTCTAGCATGCTTAGCACTAGACCACAGAGGCCCGCAATAATCCTAGTTCAATTGGTTATAAAAAGAACAAAGAAATTATTCCTCATTTATTTATTGATCGATGTTTGAAATGCGGACTTTGAAGATGTCTTGAATCCTTTGATATATGATTGCAGTCTAGCATTACCACTAGACCACAGAGGCCCGCAATAATCCTAGTTCAATTGGTTATAAAAAGAACAAAGAAATTATTCCTCATTTATTTATTGATCGATGGTTGAAATATGGAAATTAAAGATGCCTTGAATCCTTAGAAATATGTTTTATAACTATCAACTGTCTGAGCACGGGAGCAAATCAAGCCAACTGAACAACAGAGGACGAGCATGATCATGGCCGAGCCATGGTGAGTATGGGAAAGATCTTCGTATTCCCATTTGAAGGGACTATGAGTGAACGAACATATCATGGCTATCCGCATTGCTTCGCTCACATGATCCCAACAGTGCATTTGCGTCGTTCAAAATGTGGGCGCAGCTTTCACTGGTGTCATGTTTGCCAAAGTAAAGATACATTTGATGGCATTTGGAAGTCTGAAGAATATAATAAAAGCTGTAAACCAATTTGAAATTAATTCTAAATTACTCCTAAATTAATTTCAAATGACTGAAAGCAATGCTGTTTTAGGGTTCCGCATACGCCCCGTGCGGCGAGCACGAACACACGAGCACCACATCCTGAATGTTCAGTTGGTGGAAAGGCTTAAATTCCTGATATATGGCAAAATGTTATATCCCATTTGTAGTGGTTGTGCGGCATGTAGTTACATGTACTTGTGGCTGTTGTTGCTGTTGCTGCTGTTGTTGTTGTTGTTGGTGCCTCTTTCATGTTCAGGCGCTCACTCGCACAGCGCACTGCGGAACGCTCAAAGCCTGTGCGTGGAGTACGCTTTTCGGCATTAGTTTATGCATTTCATTTTAATTTGTGCCGAAGAATAAAACTGTCAGCTAGCGACAATACCACTGGAACAACAAACAACAACAACTACAACAACCGGAGTAACAGCAACAACAACAACTGCACTACCCGTGGTAATAGAGAAAAAACACAGAACAACAAATGTCAACACAATGTCTATGGTTTAGGAATTATGTGCGTCACTGTGTTCTCATCAGCTCCACCACACTCACACATGCACTCACAAATACACAGTCAACGCTCGCACTCCCATTTACACTTGCCCGAAAGCATCAGCATGCTCTGTTGTAGACTGGCAGACAGCTGAACGCGCGTATTTATAACGAAATGCTCAATTTAAATTCCCATCAATCTTGGCCGAATACTGTGCTGTACTGCTCCTGATGCGGCGCCACTACTTTTGGTGTTGCATGCGGCAAACAGCACAGCGCTCAGATATGGCGGCAAAACAAGCTGAACGAAAGCTTATTGAGCGTTAAATTGAAAAATTCCTTAAAAAACAAAACGGCAGAAAAATTCTAACGCAAAAATAAAAGCTCTGTAATGAAATTAAAGAAAAAACATTAAAAAGAACAACAACTGAGAACTAACAAACACAAACAAAAACAATGGAAAAAATTTTGAAAAAAAAACAAGTTAAAAAGGATGAATTTTTTATCCTGCGTAAACATTAAAAATGACAAACGATATGCGCCGCTTTGGAAACTGAGCTTATCCGGCAAAGTTTGGTGTTCTGCGAAGAAAGAGATTAGGAGTTACTCTTAATTGTTTTTGTCAGACACGTCACTCAAGTCGTTGTAGAAGTTTGGCAAGATCGGAGGGAAAGGAACTGTTTGTCCTTTAAAATAATGGCTTATAAAATACTGTGACATTTTGAATGAGAACCAAATCACTGCAAAATCTCCCCAAATCATGCCCTATTTTGTGAAAGAGAGTGTGAGTTACTCGTAAATGTTTTTGCCAGATATGACACTCAAGTCATTGAAGAAGGTTGGCAAGATCGCAGAGTAGGGAAACCTGTGCCTCCTTTGCAATAGTGGCTTTTAAAATGTTGTAGCAGTTTGTATGTTAATCAGATCTCTTCAAAATCTCTCCAAATCATGCCCTATTTTGGGAAAGAGAATGGAAGATTCGTCTCTCAAGTCCTTAAAGAAGTTTGGCAAGATCGCAGACCAGGGTACTAATTATTCTTTAAACTAGTGGCTTACAAAATATTGTGATATTGTCAATGTTAACCAAATCTGTTCAAAATCTCTCCAAATCATTACCTATTTTCTAAAAGAGAATGTGAATTACTCGTAATTGGTTTTGTCAGTTTAGCCAATTAGGTTTTTCATGAAATTTGGCAAGATTGAAGAGGAGGGAACGGTTTCTCCATTAAAATACTGGCTTATAAAACATTGTGACATTTTGAATTGTAACTAAATGTATTCAAAATCCCTTCAAACCAAGCCAAATTTTGTGAATGAGAATGTGAGTTACTCCTAATTGTGTCTGTCAAGTCCTTGAAGAAGTTTGGCAACATCGCAAGGGAGGGCAATGTATATTCTTTAAAATGACACTTCATAAAATGTGACCTTTTCAATGGTAACCAAATCTCTTCAAAACCTTTCCTATTTTGTGAAAAAGAATATGGGTGGTACTCGTAATTGTTCCTGTCAAGTCCTTGAATAAGTTTGGCAAGTTCCCAGAGAAGGGAACTGTTCTTTCTTTTAGAGAGTAGTGCACATTTTAATAGCCTCCAACTGAGCTGCAACACCTTCATCTGCTATTTTGTGATACTGTGAATCGCAAAGCAACTTAATCTCTCCTTCGTTGTCCTTTTTGTGTACTGTTTAAGCGATTTAAAATTTTGACTTAACTGGAGTTATTATAAATGGGTTTTGCATTCTATGTTTTCTAATCTATCTTCGAGTCGCTCTCCACTGCGATTTCTATTTCAATTCCGTTCAATTATGCGCCTGACAACTTGCACACATGCCAGTCTGGCAGATCTGACTGGGCCTCCCTCCCCGCCGTTTACTGAAGTTCAATACAACAATTCCACTGCAGTCGCCGCTCCACATGTCGTGTGTGTAATTCGCAATTGCATGGCAATCAGCAGATGCTACTTTATGGAGCAGCACATGCGACAGCTTCGTATTTATTGGAAATCGTAAACAAATGTCAACGACTTGTTACACAGCAATGTTGCATAAATTATTCAGACGAGGAGATGCTAAATTTTTAGTGCGATTCCATAGACAAGTGTGTCAATAAAATATTTATTGGCGAGTGTGTGAGTGTGTTTGTTTGCAGTTCTTCGGTGGCATTTGTGTCTGTTGTGGCAGACGCCCGCAATTAGTATTCTTGGAATTTTCAAAATTGTTTTTTTTTTTGGTTTCCAGTTTTGGAGATTGATTATTTTCCGAAGTGAATTTGAATTTTGCAAGGATTAAATTTGCCAATTGCTGCTCGAAAGAAAACTGGTTGCGATCGTGAGAAGCAATGCGAAGAATCTTTTTAGTATCACAATTGAAGTCCTTGGAAGCGGTTTTTTGGCTTTTCTTACTCTTTTTGGACTTTCGATTTTTTATCTGAGTTCTCAGCCGATACCGACCAAGTTAAGGGTAACATCCTTGGTACTATTTTATATGCCTAGTAAATACTTAATGAACTGGTTCTTGGGGTAATCGGAAAGACTCAATAGTGCGGCACTGCGACTTTCAAGAGCTTTTGAGACTCAGGTCTTTTTTCGGATAATAAAGAAATAAATTTTTTGTGTCGATTCTAAGTGAATGGATTTCTAAGTGAATGGAGTATCCTCTGACATTCAGTTTCACAGAATTTAAGCTCAGAGCATGCTAAAGAGGTGAATCGGCTTTTGTGGTGTACGCATCATGGAACACTTTTAACCAGTGTTCTATTAAGTCAATCTTCTTCTTACTTAATTAGATCGCTAGACCACAGAATCTGTGATCACGACCCGTTACCGAGTTAGGGTCGACTTCAAAAACTCCCGCCGTGCTCTTGTAACTTTGATAATAGCAAAGTTTCTGTGCAGGGTAGAATGTAATTTAGTATCCTTTAAGAAACAATCAGATGGAACGAGCACACAGTTCCTTATTGTAGAGCTTCGAATATCAAACTTTCCTAGAAAATTGCTTTCTTTAGTTTTAACTTAATTAGGTTAGGTTAGGTTGTGAAGGCATGTGCGGATTCGATATCCGCACTTCCACTCGGAGACATCTAGGTCCATTGTGACTGCCATCAAAAATGCCAGGAGGAGGCATACTCGTCCTTACTTCATCAAGTTTGCCATGTATCTGATATCTAGTGTAAGCAAATCATCTGGGATGTGTTCACGTAGTGGCATTGTAAGTGGCATCAGGATTTGGTAGGAAGATCTGAACATCGTCAGCCGACATAACGACATTACAGTGATCAACTACATTAGGTGCGACTAGTTGAGAAAATCATCCTAGTATTTTAGTATTACAAGTCTGTCCAATTTGAGCCAGATCTCGTAAGGTAAGATGGTAGTTGTGAAAGTCCTACATATTGTGACGAAATAGTATTTTCTGTATTCACAACTAAACCTGAATAAACCTAGAATGCTATAAGTCAGTAGTTGATAAGTCGGTAGTGAAAAGTGATAATGAGAGACAAGGCATAAGTAAAAAGTCTTTAGTGAAAGGTTCTTCGTGAGAAGTCATCCTTGAAAGGTCATCGGTGACAGGCCATCAGTGAAGGGCCATCAGTGAAAGGTTATTAGTGAAAAGGCGTCAATGAAAGATCAGTAGTGGAAATTCATCAGTAAAAGGTCATCAGTGAATGGCATCAGTGAAAGAACATCAGTGAAAGTTCATCAGTGACAGGCCAGCAGTAAAAGGCATAAGAGATAGGTCATCAGTGAAAGGACATCAGTGAAAAGTTTTCAGTAAAAGGTCATCCGTGAAATGTCATCAGTGAAACGTTATTAGTGAAAGGCATCAGTGAAAGATCAGTAGTGAAAAGTCATCAGTAAAAGGTCATCAGTGAATGGCATCAGTGAAAGAACATCAGTGAAAGTTCATCAGTGACAGGCCAGCAGTAAAAGGCATAAGAGATGGGTCATCAGTGAAAGGACATCATTGAAAAGTTTTCAGTAAAAGGTCATCAGTGAAAGGTCATCAGTGAAACGTTATTAGTGAAAGGCATCAGTGAAAGATC
Source organism: Clusia tigrina (assembly GCA_920105625.2). NCBI lineage: Eukaryota > Metazoa > Arthropoda > Insecta > Diptera > Clusiidae > Clusia > Clusia tigrina. Next base: position 181,605,164 of record OV050033.1, read on the forward strand.
AGTAGTGTAAAGTCATCAGTAAAAGGTCATCAGTGAATGGCATCAGTGAAAGAACATCAGTGAAAGTTCATCAGTGACAGGCCAGCAGTAAAAGGCATAAGAGATGGGTCATCAGTGAAAGGACATCATTGAAAAGTTTTCAGTAAAAGGTCATCATTGAATGGCATCAGTGAAAAATCATCAGTAAAATGTCATCAGTGAAAGGTCATCAGTGAAACGTTATTAGTGAAAGGCATCAGTAAAAGATCAGTAGTGAAAAGTCATCAGTAAAAGGTCATCAGTGAAAGGTCAACAGTGAATGCGATCAGTGAAAGATCACTACTGTAAAGTTATCAATGAAAGGTCATCAGTGAAAGGCCATTAATGAAATATCATTAGTGAAAGGCAATCAGTGAAGTGCTATCAGGGAAAGGCCATCAGTGAAAGATCATCAGTGAAAGGGGTAACGAGTGAAAGGTCAGTAGTGAAAAGTCATCAGGGAAAGGTTACCAGTGAAAGGACATCAGTGAATGACATCAGTGAAAGATCATCACTGACAGACCATCAGTGAAAGCTTATTAGTGAAAGATCTTCCTCTCATAAGGGATAATTTATGATATTTCTTTTGCATTACTGAACGAATGAAAAATAATGCTATCCCTTTTGTTCTGATGGCCCTGGTTCAAGATTGTTGGACTGGTTTCGGTAAAGACCGAAATGAAGAAGAAGGATATATGTCACAACGAACGAATTTGTGAGTTTGTGACGTCAAAGAAAAGCAATAAGAGCATTGAAGAAGGGAACAAAGTTGGTTGAAATGCTAAAAATGTTATCAAAGTAGCACTTTAGATATTTTTTATACAATCCGGTGATCGAACTGCATAACTAATTATCTCAATTACCAATTGATTCAGCAGTTAATTTAGTTTCCACATTATTGAAAGATGGAAAATCTTTTAACGTCCGCGTTCAGTTGGGCTTCCTTATAAGACTTTGCAGTTTCTTCGCATTAGTGAAGGTACATGGAGAATTTTTGGAACATTCTTCAAGTTACTCTGTGAGGAAGTCAGCAAATAAAGGATTACTTAGAGTATGTATTGGGTTGCTGCTTCTGGAATTTGGGGTTTGCACTTATTTATTATGATACGTTCTTTCAAATTGTGTGTGAAATATTTCAGTATTTTGTAGTGTTCTCCCAATTGATAAGATTAATCGCATAGTTTCAAAATGTGGCCTTCCCTTTTCATGGAAATTAGTTTGCATTCTGTCATGAACTGATTCACTAAATGCGTCTTCCATATTTTGCCGGATTTTTCATACTATTTTCATTATTATTTCACAATTTGATTGATATCTCCAAAGCGCTTCCATTGACAAAGACAGCACGAGTCTGAGATATTTGATATTTTGCACATATCAACAAAGCAGAAGGGCAAAAAAAGCAACCGAGCTGAGGAAAAAAATCACAAAATTACAATCACAGTAAGTGCGGCATCCACATTCACATAATTCACAGAAGAGGATACAAGAAAAAACGAAACCAAAAAAAAAAGGAAAAGAAAGAAAAAGATGGGAAAAAATGGACTAGAATGTAAGAGAAAAATTGAGTTCCTCAACGATTTTTATCATTTTCCATAACACAGCAATTTTAACTCACATTGTTCTGCGGAGGGGCGGAGATGGGTGGTGCTTATGGGTTGGACGATATCCAGATTGTGCAGCAGAGATAAAGTAGAGCATCAAAGTGTGGTTGGGAAAAAACACACCGAAACTACTCGTATACGGTTGGCAGAGCTGGCCGTCGCAGAAGAAGATGTGGATGAAAAACTTTTGATTTTGCCCAAAGGACATAATCGACCAAATGGAATTGTGTTGGGAATAATATATCAAATCACAGGCGCAATCATACCGCTCCGCAGCGCCGCTCTAAGCCAGTACGAGGAGCTGCGGTCGGTCATTGTTGCTCCCTGCAGAAGCGTGCAAAAAAGGATTGGCATGCACTGATTGAGTGATACGTCGGATTTAATATCCTTTGGAGTGTTTTTTCAGTCAGCAGCACGATTCCAATTTCGGTTTCCGCTCGTGATGTTGCTGCTACGCTTTTCTTTTTCGCCATTTTCCGCTTCGATTGCTCCTCAGTGCAGCCACTTTAAATAGTTAATAATCCGCGCGTAACGATTATTTATCCCTTTATGTGTTGTTGGTGTGCGCCATTGATACACTCCGCAGTTTATGAGCGCCGCAAGCATCACTGAATTGTAAGTGGATATATTAAAGAGCTAATGAGCGAAATTTGCATTTGGATGATTGGAAGTGATGAAATTTAATACTCGCAGCTGTGCTGGCAGACATTATCTGGTAAATGTGTGTCACAGTCGTATCGAACGGCTGCATCGAATGTCCGGAGGCTGGTGCCATAAATCTCGCTATCAGTGTGTCTGAGCCGGATTTAAATTATCGTGCCTATGGGATCTGTTCCCAGTAGCTACTAAACTGAAAATATTCAAGTGAATAAGCGAATAAATAAATGTAGTTGAAGGAGTGACTAAACACCTCTAGCTAAAGCGGACTAACGACCTTTTTAAGTCCACCAGAAGTGCCTGAGTTGCACAATGAAAGCAAGAAAGATTAATCAGGTCTGTGAATGAATGTAGTAGAAGGATTTACGAAACACCTCCAGCTTAAGGGAAGTAACGACCTTTTCAAGTCCATCAGAAGTGCCTGAGTTGCACAATGAAAACAAGAAAGATTATGATATTCTCATTTGTTGCCAGTGCTACCAAATTTCTAGCAAGCATGATCTTAGCTACTGGGAACTGTGCTGCCAAGTTCGAGATTTAAATGGTTTGTGCATAGACTAAGCGTTTTTCATATAAACATAACCTTGATAGGAAATATGTTGCCAATGATGCCCATTTTCTAGAAAGCTTGAACTCAACGAGTTTGGTGGTTTTTTGGAACCCCACAGGAACTCGGGTGGCGCAGAGAATGCGTTTAAGCTTACTTTAATACAATATGTAAAAGTCTACTCAGTTTTGTAATGTTGAGGTTGCGGAACATAAGGAAATATATAACTAATTAGTCACGATATTCAAGTATCGTAGTCGTCCTCAGTACATGCTCAACAAATTCAATGATGGCACATCGGAACATTTTTGAGAATTGTATGGAATATATCAGTGGGCAGGTGGAGCACTCATCTCTCATAGCACTCATCTCTCATAGCACTCAGTTCGATGGACCATTGCACTCTCACTATATCGGTATTATGGAATACATCAGTGAGTCCGTGAATCACTCAATTCTGATAACACTCACCTCTCATAGCATGAACCTTTCATGGTACTCACCTCTCATATATCTCACCTCTCAAAACACTCAGTTCGATGGACTATTGTACTCCGAATATACTCCCCTATTATACTTGAATGACTATAATTCTTTATTTATCCTCTTCCATATTAAAACGGAGCCTCTTCCATATTAAAACGGAGATTGTTCTCATTGAACTCAATATTCAATTACATTATTTTTCGGAACACATCACTGGGCAGGTGGATCACTCACCTCTCATAGCACTCACCTCACATAGCACTCAGTTCGTGGCACTATTGAAATCCGAATATATCAGTACTCCTTCTGTATTATATATTAGAGTACTAGATTTCCTTATTCATTTCCTAAGTAGTTGGATAACTTGCTTTGACCCTCTTCCATACCAGTCCCGGGATTGTTCTCATAGAGCTCAATATTCAACTACAATATTTTATGGAACACATCACTGGGCAGGTGGATCACACACTTCTCATAGAACTTCCCTCTCATAGCACTCACCTCACATCGCACTCACCTCTCATAGGACTCCTTTCTCATAGCACACACATCTCATAGTATCCATTTCTCTCATAGCAGTTACTTCTCATAGGTTTCATCTCTCATAGAACTCACCTCTCATAGTACTCAGTTCGATAGATTCTTGTACTCTTACTATACCACCGTTATGAAATACATCAGTGGGCATGAGGATCACCTCTCATAGCACTCACCTTTCATAGCAGTCACCTCTCATAGCACTCACCTCGCAAAGCACTCACCTCGCAAAGCACTCACCTCGCAAAGCACTCACCTCTTATAACACTCACCTATCATATTACTCACCTCTGCTATCACTCACCTCTGGTTGCTCTCACCTCTCATAGCACTCAATTCCCATAGCACTCAGTTCGTGGGACCAACTCTGAACTGAGTGCTATGGGAGTTGAGTGCTATGAATATACAAGTACTCCTTCTCTATCATATGTTGAAGGATAAGGTTTGCTTATTAGACCCCTAAATACTTTGATAACTAGAAAGAGCCTCTTCCACACCAGTCCTGAGATTATTCTCATTGAAATCAATATTCAACTGCAATACTCAATATTCACTAAACAGTCTGTCTCTCCGCTTCAAACGTTTAAATCAAGATAAACTACGATTGCATAAACTGCCAAAAAAAGTGACTGTCAAATTTAGTGTGCACAATTTAAGAGTTGCAACAGCGCAAAAGGACGCTGCAATATAAGCACCAATTAATCGTAGTCCCCACACGACTGCACACAGAAAATTATGATGCTAGGTGATTAGAACACGCTTGTTTAAATTGGAATGCACAACTCTCTCCGTAAACGCACCAAATTAATTCCGATTGAAATGTGCGCAGCACCACAGCAGTAGCAGCAGCAACAGGAGCAACAGTGGGAGGAGCAACAGTAGCAGGAACAGCTAAACGCGAAATCAATTTATAATGAAGTGCAAAAACCTTTTGAAATTTCGCAATTAACCTAATGAATGCACAACATTTAATCAAATGCCATTGAAATTGAAAAGCTCCATTCCAATCAAACAGCCATAAGCCCACACAGACACCCACACATCCAGCACAATAATGCTATGGCACAATACCCCCAACGGTATGAACGATGCATCCATTCATTTGTTTGGGATTTCAAATATATTCAGAACACAAAAATGAATTAAAATCCAAAATATTTCTATAGAAATTGAGTAGCAGAGCATAAGTCGAGGCTTATAAACTGAAAAGCAGACCGGTTCGGTATGGTTCGGTTCGGTTCAGTTCAGTTCAAGCTACCTCAGTCCAGTCCACCCCCCAGTACACCAGCAGTCCACTCCAGTCCAGTTGAGTCCGCTCCGTTACGGTCCATTTCGGTCAGACACAAACAGGGTCAGTTTAGTGTTTATACAATAATCAGGCAAATTGCTTTCAATATCGCAACGAATCGAAGCGCAAATGTTTGATGATGAATGGACTTCGGAGAGCTTACAAACGGCATAAGAACACAACAACACAACAACACAGCAAATCCATACAGATAAATGTACAAGTAGCTTTGTATTCAAGTCTATTCATGTGTGTGTGTGTTGGTGTGTGTGTTTATCGAAAGAGTGTTAAACGCATCCCTACCTACGGGTGTGTTTTTGTGCTCTCGAAGTTATTTGCTAAATGATATTTTATATCATTGTGTGAACTGTGTAAAACGAGTCCCATTAAAGCTAATGAAAGGACTCTTTAACAGTTGATAGCCGTAATGCCCGAGAGAAAGGAGCCAAAGCGCTTTCAGTGCTTTTGTGCTCTGAATGGCAATTGTGCGCTGGTGTGAGCACTGCTGTCAGTCAGTGTACCGGCATCAATAAATTAGGGTTCAAGTATATGCCAAGACACACAAATAGACCAAGCAGATACTCATTGTAATCGCTGAGGTTGCATAGAAGACCAGGCAGAAGGGGTTGCAAGTAGCAAATTGATGGATTAATGTGTAAGAAATTAGAAACTGGGAATATTTGACGATTAGTCAACAGAATTTTTCTATTTAAATTCATATCTCACTGTATGAATGGAGTTCATGGCTTCGAGTGCCGTGAAGGTCTTAAGAAATACTGTGGACTCATCTTGAAATTCACTTAGAGGAACTATGAGCTTGTGTTTCAGGGAATGCCACGAATTCACTTGAACTTTTAAGTATATAAAATACCCGTAAAGTAACCATGTAAGTTCAATAGAGTTCTATACGATTGCTATATTCATATTATCATTGCGTTCAACACGGAACTTTTGGGTAAAAGTGCTGAGTTGGTAGGGTATGGTGAAGAGTACACTTGAATTCGCTGGATTAGCTAACTCATAAAACACCCGTATACTAACCATTTAAGCTCAGTAGAGTTTTAAACGCTATATCATTATCAGCACTGCTATCAATATTTTCATGAGCTGATAGGGAAAGATCAAGTCTCGAGTGTAGTTTCGAATTAGCTAGAATTCCAATATCCAATTATCAACAACTTCAGTTCAATAATGTTTTAGACAATTGCTATACTGACATCATTACTATTCGATCTATGAGTAACTCCGGGTAAAAGGTGCTGAGTTAGTAGGGGCAGATCAACTGTTGATGATGTTGGTGAAGTGAACAAATTCGTTGAAATTCTTTTTCATTTTCCGATAATTCTGCTTATCAAACTAAGGTGATCAGTAGGCCATAATGATATATAAACCTATTTTGAATGACGATCTAATAATCCATTAGTTCACATGTTCACTTAACTAAGCCATTGGAGTTCTGGTCTTCCTTTACAGAGTTCTGGGTTTGGCTTGGAGTAGGGATTCTTTCAGGCACCTTCGGAGCTGCCAAGCACAAATATTAAAACGATTTCGCACAGGATTCATCTTTCAAAGCGATCCACAATGGTTCGTCAGCATTTGTGTCCCTAAAAGACTATTGCTCAGCATGCGGGAAGAGTGATTTCATAGCTCCACAAGAGTGTCTCAAGGATTGTATAGACAAAAATCACCCTACCTTGAGTAAAGGCTCTTCTGATGCTTAAAAGTGCTGATGGTATCTTCACCGTACTTTGGGAAGTCCTCGTTATTTTAGCTATTAACTCCAAATATCTTAGGCTAGAACTATTTTTTAAGTCTTTAAAATTTCCAATATGATATAAACCCATCAATAAGCCTCCCTTTAATCTTTCTCTTGCTTGTTGTCTGGCAAATTCAGTTCTAAACTAGAATACAACCCAATGCAATACCTTGCAACATAATTAGTTCTATCTCCCAGAGGTTGGGGGAAGGAGTACTGAAGTGATTGTACCAATCGTTTAATAAATCGACTATGAACGAAAAATTCCCGTTTCATTTCTGACCGCCCACATTTTTTACTAGTCATTAACTATGGCAATATTTTAATATTTAAATGTCTGTTAATTTGGCGTTTCATACGATTGCCGCACTAATGAAGCCTATTCGCAGCTGCGCACACATATTGATGCCTGATGTTCCTGTTAGGCGAGCGGAGGCTGCAATCAACAATTTAGAGCCGCATGCACGCGGCGGAGCCTCCCCAACGTCAACGTCGCTTTTGATAATAAGATTAAAATTCAATTAGCAAAACGCATTTTTCAATAAACACAACTCAGTGCGCACAATTGAACTTAATTAAAATCGCATTTTGACAGCAATTTGCACTTGCGACCGCACTTTTAGCCTTAAATAAGGTTTAATGCATTTCACAAATTTACGTTCGTGTTTTGCGTGATTGCGGTCAGTTTTGATTTCGCAGTCAAATGGCGCGCTAAATGCGCAAAGCGCAGAATTAAAATTAAAAATTGGCAGAGCACATTTTAAATTGTTGTCAGTTGACTTTTGAGGCAATCATTTTAAAGGGATTATCCCGTTGAATGGAATTTTATAATTATGGAAATGTTGTCCTATAAGAGGGATGGACTACTGATGAACCGATGTTAATGACGTCTTTCTGGATATGGGGGGAGCTTTTAACAACATCAAAGCCTTGTAGGTAGACTCCGCCATTAGCAGATGGATTGTAAATATGCTGAGGTTAGGTTAAGTTTTCGTTGCAGCCAGTCTTCAGACCCACTCACTCAGACCACTATGGGTCCATTGCGATACCACCACGCAACACTCCACCTCTAGCTCACTCGTGAAACCTTTTCGCAGCCCAAATAAAGCGCAGAATTTGTTTGACACTTCCGTAAGAGAGCTGAAAGGGTATTTGCCTAAAGAGCCCGCTCTGGTTCTAGCTAGAGTCGGGCACCTACAGAAGACATATTTTACAGTCTCCTCCTCCTCCTCATCCCCACAGATTCTGCAGTATCCATGAGAGAATACTACCAGCCTGAGAGCATGTCTGCCGAATAGCCAATGACCAGTTATACAAGCCACGACCTTGGAGATATATTCTCTCGACAGGGCAAGCAAGAAATTATGTTTATGGGCAGGATAATCAATGCACGGCTGGGGGCGGCGTCGGCCAAAAAGTCCCTATGCAGAAGTACACCTCAAGGTGGAATTCTTTCACCCCAGCTCTGGAATCTTGTAGTAAATGAGCTACTTGTATAACTGGAGAGGCAGGGGTGCAAGGTGGTTGCGTATGGGGACAAAATTGCTATTAGTATCTCGGGCAAGTACATAGCAATACTGAGAGACTTGATGCAATGCATACTCAACATTCTTTTCAAATGTGGGTGTTGGGTATTGGCATCCATCCAGAGACTAAGCTTGTGCTTTTCACTTGGAAGTATAAAATTCGTCAAATTATTACTCCAACACTAATGGGTGTAGATATCAATCCTGTCGAAGAAGCTAGGCATCTGGGTTCAATCCTGGCTAGGAAGCTGAACTGGAAGCTAATATAAGCGAGCGCATTTGGAAGGCTCAAGTGGCTTTGTACTATTGCAAAAGAGTCATAGGGAAGAAATGGGGGTTACAGCCTTACTGGATATACCTAGCAATGGTACGATCAGACCTTTTCTATGGTGTGCTTGTCTGGTGGACGGCCCTAAGCAAGTCTACATGCAACAGGTTGGTAACAGAGATGAAAAGAACGGAGGAGATATTCATAAGTGGCGCTATTAGAATGACTCCAATGCTAGCTTTAGGCGTAATACTTAATCTGCTGCCTGCTCGGCTTTTTGGCAAAGGAACGGCTGAAAATTCAGATGTTAGGCTAAAATGTATGCACCAACGGAGTGCTAGGTATGCGGGTCATGCGTCTATCTTACGACGTTTTGAAGGCATTCCTGATTCTTTTGACTACATCACAGCATGTTATGCCTTCAATGACATCTGCAGAATCTTCATTCTCTCCAGGGAGGAAGGGAAGGACGGAACCCTCTCACATGTAAAAGCGATTCATATCTACACAGATAGATCCAAGCTGCAGGGAAGGGTGTTGTATACTGATGAGCATAATATTAACGTGTCCTTTAGGCTTCCCGAGCATTGCCGTTTATTTCCGGCTGAGTTCGCGGCTGTAGAGGAAGCACTGTACTGGGTACCGTTCAACCTGCCCACCTACCTACTGAGCAGCTTTTAGTGAGTGGAGTGGTTTATATATTTATTGATTACAGGCGCCAAGTCATGATAACTAATTCGCTTGTAAGATTTGCCCACTTATGATTAGGCTATACATAATAATGGAATGTAAGGAATGATAAACAAATACTAAATAAATATATATACCTACTATAATATTATTATATCTTTGTATGACGATCTGATTAAGCATTCCGAAGTTTACTCTACTTAACTACGCCATCAGAGTTCTGGTCTTAATACTGTTATATTTTGGATGACGATCTAATGGTTATACCAAGAACTTCTAATTCAAGTCAATTACCTTAACGACTGATCCTGGCTTTAACAGACTTCTAAGAGAGATTTTCCCTACTACAGACGCACCTCATTTCACATATGATTTATACCTATAATTTCGCCAGATCTATCCTGCTTGTAAACACTACTGGCTTCTTCTCCTTCCGGCAGGTTTGGGCCTTTCAACACTTAAATATTTAATCTTAAGTATCCCGCTTACAAAGTTACATAAAAGGCTATAAAATTTCAATTTAGCAACCCATTCAACTGATTAATTGACGAACTCCGAATGCCATTAACTCCCACCCTGCCCCAAAAGGCGTCCGTTCCTATGCCCGCGCTGCCGCTCACATGCACCCGCACAGTTTCTGTAAGCAAAGCAGCCGACAATTTGGCATATAAATTTTTCGCAATTTACTGCGCAATCTTACGAAAAAGTTGAACAAAAGATGCGCCACTTATGCCACTTTGCCGCCGCCTGAGCAGCAGACGTTCTTGGTGCGGCTGAGGAATTTGCGCGAGAAATTTCCCCAGCTGCAAAGTCGTTAAAACCATCAAAACTGTTGTAGAAGTAAACGTGTGTGCTTGAGTTTAAGTGTGCGCTAGTGTGTGTGTGTGTGTGTGTTAGTGTGGGAGCTTGGGTGGTGACGCATTCTTGCTGCGAACACTTTTCATTAAAAAATTACACAAAATGTACGGGAGAGGTTGCCAACGAACCGCCAAACCATATGAGCGCCATCTTATCACACACTACCGCTTCCGCATCCGGTTCCGGTTCCGGCTAAAAAAGGGCCAACGAGCGCTGACATTGTCATTTCATTTCGGCAATAAATGTGCGCCCCCACACCGCCAGCCAGCCAGCGCGCTGAAATTGTGTGCACATTGTCTGATAATCGTCTTCCGCCGTCGCTGCTGCTACTGCAGCCTCTGCCGGCGTCGCTAAGCTCTGTGCACATATGTGCGTGTAAATTATGCGGCGGAAGCGCGCTGCCGCTTTGTGATTGCGAGCCGTGAAAGCGTTTTTAAATGGTCTGTTGTGAATGAGGTGAAATACGAGAATGGCGGCGCACATAAATTTGGCGCAGAATTATTACATTCCTCTGCTGTTTTTTGTGGCGCTCGGTTGGTGCGGGGTGTGCAGCGGGGGTGCTGCAGTTAAGAAATTTAGTTTTAATTACAATGAAGAAGAGAAACCGAATTTATTCGATATTTAAATGGGGCCTTCTGCAGACATTATTTTAAAGCAGTTAAGCACAGTGAAAAGGGGACTCTACGGAGTTAGTCAATTAGACAACAGATCACTTACCAGTAATCTCTGAGATCAGCTTCAGGGGATCAGTTTTCTGATAAAATAGTGTGGCAAGTTATGTTGATAGTGATCATCAGACTCATTGGTTGCATTCAAGTGATGAAGTTTTTTGAACTTTTTACTGATTGGAATGCAATACACTAAAAAGGGATACTGAGGGCCACGAAAGGAAGAGGTGGAAAGATTGCTATAGTATTCTTCCCTAAGTGTTAGGGTATATTTTTAATGTTTTCGGCCTAATAGAGTAATAGTTTTACCAAGTTTAAAACAAAACTTAATATTAGCTCTTTGTTCAATACAATCCAGTGGGATTTTTCATAAGAAGTCACGAAAAAATGTCTCCAACTCCTTACTGTCTTCGTACCTTAGGTAGATTTGGATACAGTTGTTCGTGACTTCATATGAATGCCACTGGAAAGAAGAGGAAGTTTTGTGGTCTGAAATATCACAATTAATACTCACATTGGTAACACTTCCTCACCACTCCTTGTAGATTTCCTGAGCTAGGCTCGCTTTCCTGCCAATTGAATCAAATTGGCTGACTTACGCTTCTTCTGTTATTCACAGCGTGTTTCTAATCCTAACGCGTTTTTCCAATTTGTCATCATTCCAGCAGCATTGAGCTGCGCCTACGCAAACGCCCCCGGTCACACTCCCACATAAAAAGTACAAAGCCATTTATGCGGTACTATCAGTGCGGGGTAATCAAAATTGAACTAATACTGGCAACGTAAAACAAGTGCTTTAAAAGTTTACAGCCAAAGGAAATTGTTTGTACAAGTACAAGTGTACGAGTGTGTACTCGTAAGTAATCAATTGGTGCAGAAGAACTTCTCCTTGCTCGGTGAGACGACACTTAACTCACTTCAGGAGCTGGAGTTTTGCTTGTCCTTCGCAAAGGTTGGAATCCATAACACACACACACACACACACACACACACACACAGTTGGAAATGATGGCAATCAAATTGAAGTTCCCTGGCTCACTTATGGCTGGCGAAGAGCACTCAAACAGAGAGTGTAGCGCTGCGTAAGTGATATTAGCATTTGAACTTAGCTGGCAGCGGTAAAGGCAACGCCAACACCAACACCAACACCAACACCAACACCAACACCACTGTGGCGAGCTTCTCCCTTGCATTGAATTAGTGTTAGTGTGTGCGTGTGTGTGTGTGGCTGGGGAAGTGTAATCGACACTTGCACTTGCTCAAGTAGTAAATATTTATGTGTGTATTTATTTATTTACATTGGCAAAGACAATTTTGCCGAAGGGTTAAATTGTTGCCTCTCCAATTGGGTGATTTCAGCACAACGCTGGGCGCTGGCGGTGGTGCCCAGGACGAGCAGACAGGAGCTCAAGAAAGTGTTGTTTGTTTACTTTTAATTTAAAATTTTAGTTGGCCTGCTGTGCAAGTTTTTCGCCGCAAATGCTTCTGGGCTGGTGCTTAATTTTGATATTGTGGTGAAGCAATTCTGTTGATTCTGCGGTTAGCAGGCGTTTTTTGTTGACCAGGCTTTTTGCTGGCATTTTAATTAAGTTTGAGGAGGTGGCACTTATTTATGACACTGCTACCGTTAAGCTGCGAAATGTATTCAGTTGCTTACGGCGCTTACGGGGTCCTTTTAGAATCTTCCGCCGCTCAATAAACTTCTGTATTTATATTCGGTTCATTGATTTGCGACATAAATTCTGACGGGTTCTTTAAGTGGCTCCATCATAAAACAATAAACACTTTTTATGCACTCATAAATACACCCACACACATACACATACACACGCACACGCACCCATAAGCACACATAAAAATCAGCGTGATCTTCTTTATATAAAATTCCACGCATGCATGTGAGGAAATTTTACGATTCACCACAAAATCGCTCAAATCAAACATAAAACATAAAATAGCGCCGCGCCGCGCTACTCTGCGACATTTGACTTATGTAAAAGGAATGAAAGCGGATTCATCCGCTTGACAACATGGTCCCTTGATGGCCCTTGTCGCTCGAAAGCATGGCGAAGCAATTGCTCGGGGGTTGCCAATAAAAATTGGGCTCCGTAATAAAATGTGCGATTTGATTTGACTCTGGGAGTTTAAACTCTAAATGGGTTAACGTGGCTTTTGGGCCCCGATGATGCGAGATTAGATTTTCTTCATTTAAAGCCACTTCGGAGTGTTTGTTTGTGTGCATTTTGTTCCTTTTTTATTTTCAATGCGTGCTTTTAATATTTTTGCAAAACGCACCCTGGAGCACAATAAGCGTTGATGGGAATTTCCTTAAGAATTTTCATTTCCTCTATTATTGGCAGCGTCTGTATGAGGGTTTGTTTTGCGAAACTATTGAAATTGCTCGACATATTGTCGCAGCAAATTCTTTACAGCAATGAGATAGAAAATCAAACTGTCAAATTTGGGCGGATATTGAGTTCTGCTCGATGCCACTGTTTTCGATATAACGACTGCGCCAGTGGCGGTTTCTTATTTTGCTTTGCTTACTCAATAACGAAGGGAAGGCGTAGGAAAGTACGCCGAACAATCCAAGAAGGAGAGATGTGAGTGAAAATTTTCAAAACAAAAATTGAGAAAATTTGATTGGAGCACAATTTGAAATAAAGACAACAACAAACGATTTCATAACAAACAAAACTAAATACAGAATAAAATTAATAAACATATTAAAAAAAAAAATACGCATTATATCGAAACTGTTTGAAAGGTTACTCTTTAACCGTCTGGAAAGGGAAATGAGAAGGCTTTTCAGCTTCAATTTAGCAAGAAAAACTGTGCCTTCTCAGTTCAACGGCCCTGAAACCTTCTGTGGACTTTCAACCAACACAATTGGAAGCTGAAGAAGTGTTCAGAAGATACAATAAGTCAAACCTGGAAAACTCTTGCGGGATTAAGACTCTTTTGGGAGATTTTAATACTAAAAGAGCTAAAGAGTTAACAAACATGCCTCGGAGACAAGTCCTCCTCATACAATGGGCCTTGAACACGCCTAAGCGAGTCTTCGGATAGCCATTCTACCTAGTACTCCTCAAAAAACTTGCATCAAATTCCAGAGTTCATCTTATATGGGTGTCAGGCCACAGTGGATACGTAGGGAACGAAGAGGCATTTGAGCTCGCTAGAAAAGCAGTAGTTTTACTGGGCAGTTGCCTTAGAGTTCAACCAAACTCAACATTAAGCAATGGCTTGTGGGAGAACCGCACCGATATTGGAAGGAATCTGAAGATATTAGGGTGGCCTTTATGGCAGAACGCTCTCGCAAGAGAACCACAGAGATATTTAGTCTCAAACCGAGTAGGCATTCGCATGGTCACAGGATATTTGACTGGTCATTGCAGAGTGCACTTATATAAAATGCGGATCATAAATGATTGCATACTTTTAGGGTATCCTCTATTCATTGTAGTTCACCATACAAGAGGTATTCATGCCAAGACACAATCTATGCGTAAAAGGAATACTCTAGAACCTTCTTGAAACTTCTTTCGAAGACTAGAGAATATTGAGATTGTGTAACGAGAACAAGGAAGCAGCAGAGCTTTGTGACGGTCTAATATAGACCCGACTATGTTACTTAGGTTCTCACTAAATTGCGGACAAATCTCCCAAGAATATCTTTGAATTCTTTATGAAGACTCTTTGCATTCCTCTTAGACTCTCGGAGTATTTGTAACTTATTGAGTGTATCAGAATAGGCCCAATTGAGGTCGCACTGACTACGTGACTAGATCCCGCTCTTCCTTAATCTTAATCTTAAAAATCAAATGAAGAGATTTGTTGTGAAGGTCCCTAGTTTAAACTTATGCGTCTACCGGGATCTTGTTATGTTTCGAACGCCCAAAACCAATAAGCGAATAAGAAGGACCCAGTTGTGAGTTTCGAAAATTAAGTCTATTTGGGTGTATAGGTAATATGAGAGAGCCTCTTGAGAGGGAATCTCCCCAGAAAACGACACTGTAGGCTAAACTATCAAATGAATAAGCTGGTTCCATGTTCAGATGCCATCTGTAGATTCTTGAGAGGGAATCTCCCTAGAAAAGGACACATTTTCGAAATAAATTAATCTTGCCGGTCCCCACATGGCTCCGGAAAGCAAAATGTTTACCAACAATTCAACGTATATCAACGACCAAGCTAGAAGGTTCCTGCTAGTTTCCAGCCTATTGGACCTTTCCCTATTCTCCACACTAAAATTGCCACTTTGTGGAAGACAACTTTCGTAGTGTTGTCCACTTGGTGTGCTCTTGCTGGGAGATCTGAACCGCCACTGCTTTTAATATAACGAAAATATGAAATGAAGCGTTTTTATAAGCGCCGGGGGACACCAGTATCATATGTGATCTAAAGTTTTGCGGAATAAAACGACGAACAACTCAGGAAGACAGCACATAAAAGCACGTTGATGAAGCCATTAAAAAAATAAAGAGGAGGAAGAAAAAAGATGATACTTAACGACTTACCCAGTTATTTTTAAAAGAAAATAAAAATTGGACTGTCAGCAAAAGTTATGGCTGGGAATTACGGGCACGTTTCTCCACTCCATACACCAGTGGCCTCCCAGCAGAGGCGAGCATGTGTTGAAAGGGGGCGGAGTGCGCAAAAAATGAAGAGCGCAATAACTCAGTGCCTGCTTAAAAATTAACTTCCTTAGTAATGAATGACTTTGAGTACTGATTGCAGCTGCCAACAATTTTTAACAATTATAGTCAGGGGAGCACTTCTGTGAGCGGGAAATTAAAAAAGGGGGAAGCCAGCAGAGCGCAAGGAGCAAATGTGAAGACGAGCACACCCACACACACACTCGCAGCAATTCAAACTCATAACTTATTAGTTTTAATTGACTTGCAGCGGAATTCTTACATGGGAGTATTTGACATGCGAGTAGGAGTACAAACGGAATGTTTCCTTCGAGTAAATTGACACTAAGAGCAAGTTAGTCGTACCGGTGGGCGGGAGAGGGTGAGGCGAATGCTGCTGCTTGTCAGTTATTTATCTTTTCAAAATTCCATTAACTGATAAATATTTGTAAGCAACACCCCCCTCCTACTCTAACTCACACACAAGTCAACAAAACAGTCAACAACTGCAAGGAGCCGAAAATGAGTTTTTAAGCTTTCGCTGCCGGTGTCGCTGTCGCTGCCTCTGTCGCTGTCGCTGCCACTACTTCTGCCTCTATTTCTGCTTCTACTTCTGCCTCTACTTCTGCATCTACTGCTGCCTCTACTCCTGCCTCGACTTCTCCCTCTACTGCTGCCTCTACTCATGCCTCTACTGCTGCCTCTACTCCTGCCTCTACCTCTGCCTCTATTTCTGCCTCTACTTCTAGCGCTGCTCCTTCATCACTAAATGTTTAATTTATTTTTATCCTTCTTCTGAAATTGAAACTTTTCGCTGCATGTTTACATGTAATTTTTATGAATGCTGATCCTCGCTGGCTCTGCATCCTTTCGGGTGGCAGTGGCAGTTGCTTATTTGTGCGTGCTCTGACTAAGTCCTGGCTTAGACAGTGTGAGAGTCAACAAGTCGCTCTGCTGCATAGTGGGGAGCTGCATGTGGAAAGTTTGCCCAACTTGTCGTGCATTATTTGGCGCTGCAGCAGCTGCAAATGAAAATTTAAGCACGCGCACATGTCAGCGTCACTGCGAGCTACAATTACGCGTTGCTGTGTGCACGCGTTCCTTTATTTATGAGGCGGAATATGAGCTGGGGCGTGGTGGTGCTGCGTATGAATTTCTTAATTGGAGTTGACAAAAAGCCCAACTCGAGTTGAGAGTTGCTTTGCAATAATTTCACAACTTTTCGAAATATTTTATCAGAAACTCAATACCCAAAAATTGCGCACTTCTCGTTTCGTCCTGGAAATTCGGCTGCGCTTTGAATTGCTGCCGTGGCGTCAGAGGACCGCAAGAATTTTCATAACCAATATCAAATTTAACATAAAATCCCTTGGAGAGCTCAAGGAAAACCCCATGAAAAATACTGTTGCCGGAAAGAAAAGCAACGATAAAAGGAGCAAAGTGGTAATGCAATAAGATACTCTACAACTGGCTGCAACTGGGCAAACAATGCCGAAGACAACCGCGAAATTTAAATAAGCTTGCGCCACTTGATAATGCGAGAACTCCAAACGCTTAACCGAGAGGAAATTGTGTTTATTTTAGAGAAAATACTAAAAATGCATCTTGGCAGCTGCTCCCAACGCGGCCAAATGAAGTTCAGCCCAGCGAGGCAAGGGGCAGGAAGCGCGGGCGATGTGGTCGTGGGTGCACTCGTAGTGGCGTCAGTGTTTATAAAGCCAGCTTGATGTGTGCTGCGCAGCGAAAGATAAAACGCGTTTCAAGCGATTTTAGTTTGCTAAGCGAAAAACTGGCAGCGTCGTGGCGTTAACAAGCGAAAAATTGAGCGTGAGCAGCAGAAATTGAGGGGATTCAATTATGCAGCAAAATGTAAATGCAATTTCTTTTGCCAAGACGAATGACCCGTCTTGTTGTTGTGCCCTACAACTACCCTGTACTTACCCTATACCTATTTACCCTATACTTATTATATATACCAGACCTTATTCCTAACCCTTCTATATTATATCCTATTCTATACATACCCTATACCTTAACTATACTTATTCTATATTTTCTTTATGCCACCCCATATTTGTTCTATACCTGCCTTAGCTACCCGATACCTACCCTATACCTCTTTATACTTATTCTATACGTACCTATAAGTTTGTATACTTTATACCTATTCTATACCTACCTTATCCCAGCCTATTCTATATCTACCATATACTTACCCTATATTTCTCTATACCAGTTCTATACCTATCCTATACTTTTTCTAAACCTACTTTATGCCACCTTGTACTTATTCTATACCTACTTTATACTTATTCTATATCTACCCTATACCTCGCTATCCATTATCTATAGCTACCCTATACCTATCCTATACCTATCTTACTTTATACTTATTCTATAATTATTCTATACCTACCCTATACCTCTCTATACATTTTCTATACCTTCCCTATACCTATCCTATCCTACCCAATATCTACTTTATACTTATTCTATCCCTACCCTATATCTGCTTTATAGCTATTCTATACCTAGTCTATACCTACTCTAGGCTTTTTCTACATTATGCCACCCTATACTTATTCTATACCTACCCTATACCTACCCTGTACTTACTTTATACCATAAAAATCCTGGAACACACTTTCGAAAATTATCTGAACTGAAATAAAAACGTTTGGAATATTATTCAATAGCAAAAGGGTTTCCAACAATATCCTGTTGGGAGCTATAAGGGCACAATTTATTAAGTCTTGTCATACTCTCATTGGATAAGATTGTGTTGTATATTAACTGGGAAATACCCAGAATCAATTGGAGATCTGATCAGACTCAATTTGAGATCTGATAAGACCGAATCGGAGATCTGATCCGACCCACTCGGAGATCTGATCAGACTCAATTTGAGATCTGATAAGACCCAATCGGATATCTCATCAGACCCAATAGGAGATATGATCAGAATCAATTGGAGATCTCATCAGACTCAATTTGAGATCTGATCAGTCTGTTATTCTGCAGACTGCGGACAATGGAACAATACTCACCGTAGTCAGTGAGGCGAAAGATTTATTGATAGTTTTCTGAGCAATGGAAGAAAAGATTGTTAAGAAGTCTTCTCTGTTCAAAACTGGACTCAACCATTCTATTAGATAGCTAGCTTGGAATTCATAGAGAGGTGATGATGGACACTTCACACTTTGGACAATTTCGACAGTCTTACTTTGAGGAGCATCATCATCCCTTCAACTCTAAGATTATTGAGCAGATTAATCAATCTCCAATCTGAAGTTGATTTCGGGGTATATGGAGACTCCGTTGATTTCAACCATTCCATTAGATAACTAGTTTGGTGATCAAAGAGAGATCATATTCGATAATTCACAGTTAAGACAATTTTAATTTGAGTAACATCATCATCATCCCTTAAACCAGAAGCTTATTGTCCAGAATTTCCAAAGTAAAGTTGTCCCCGGATTATATTCAGACTCCATTGACTTAAACCATTCAATTAGATAGCTAGATTGCTGTGGTGATCTTCCAACCGTCTGGGATTCAAGAGAGAGATGATATTGGATATAGTTTGGCCTATCATCCTTTCAATAGGCAGATTATTGTCCAGATCAGTCAATCTCCAAGCTGAAGTTGATTCTGGAGTACTCCGTTGAGTTCTACCATTCTATTAGATAATTAGATTGCTGTGGTGATCTGCCAAGTGCTCCAATTGGTAAATTCAAAGAGAGATTATGTTGGACACTTCACAGTTTAGACAGTTTTGCAATGAGTAACATCGTCATCCTTTCAACAAGAAGGTTATTGTCCAGATTGTGACATACTGAACCAAATGTAGTCTTTGCTGGGCACTTTTCTCTGTTCAAAAACTTTGTACCTTTAATCCTGTGAATAGCCAAGTTTGTTATGTTTACGAAGACCAAATAAAGAAACATAAATTTCAATATTTCCCCGACTCGTTCTGCCCTTCACTCAAGGTCATTGATGCTGAACTTGCCTACTCCCCTTCTAATCCGTGAAATGAAGGCATTTCCGCCTTGACATCCAACATGCGTGAATTTATTAAAGGAAAGTGTTTGAATGGAGATGTTTGACAAAGCAAAGCCGAAAATCAATTAACAAATTGAAAAGCCAATAAAGCAAAAAAGCAAATTTATATGGAAGCATTTCAAGCAACAGGGCACGCCAACAAAAGCAAAAAAAAGAGGAAAAGGATAAAGCTAAACTCCATTGAAAGGCTTTCAAAAGCAAACATTATATAAAAGGATGCTTCAGATTCACTCGATATGCAAAAGCCATGTTATTAGAGTCGTACAATAGCGGCAACAACAACAACAACAACAACAGCAGCAGCGACAAGAATTTTCCAATTGCCCCAGCTCATCCGTGTTCTCTTCTATTCGTACTTTCTACGAACGTGGTGCTCACACATGCTGGGACAGGGAAAGAATTCAGTTTTTCGCCATTCTGCCGTGGGAATGAGAATTTTGAAAAAGTGCGGATGTGGATTAAGCCAATTTGGCTGTGTGGAGAAAGCAGCTTAAGAACATGCCACCGCCACAACTAGCGGCGGCAGAGGCGGCAGCGACAGTCGTGGCACCAGCACCAGCACCAACTGCAGCAGGAGCAGCACCAATCGAAATGAAAATGTACAACATGGTAAACGTGGCAAGGAGCAAAAAACCTGCGCTATTGTCATGTTAATTTCCGTGTCGGTAGCAGACGTAAATCGATTAAAAATCGCTGAGATTCTTTTTGGCTCATGCTTGACTTGTCTCGCTCCTTTTTCCGTAAAGGATAAATGTTGGAGTAATGAAGGATTTATAATTGGAATGGAAATTAAAGATTGAGAGATTGCAATTATTGGAGAATTATGGTGGATTACTGCAAAGCTTTGAATTTACCTTTAAGGAGGCGCTGTGAAGGATGCTTATCAGCAGGAGAAATTGTGGTACAGGAGGGTATTTAGCAAAGAGTTTTGCTAAGCGCAGAAGAAGGATTTAAAATAGCAAAATGGAAGGAATCATAGCTGAGATTCAATGTGGATTTCTCCAGAATACGAGTAGATTAAAATGAGTAGATATAATGGTAAATATTATTATGGGATGGGGGAATGAGTACTGGCCACTCAGGACTCCGACTCGAAGAGAAAAAGGGTTAGAAAGAAGCATTTTTGACACCATGACCGGGTTAGGATTCGAATCTACGACCCCCAAAGTGTGAGTCTAGCATGCTTAGCACTAGACCACGGAGGTCGGCAATGATAAATATATCTGTTGATATTAAATGTTGATATTGAAGTAAAATCTTTGAAAGAAGAATGCCCCAAGCAGACCCCAAGAGTGCTTCATACCCTGGGCTTAATCTCAGAAGAAGCTGGGTACATACTCGTATAGCATAGCGGTGAGAATTCGACTGATAAAGCTGCAACACTCGCAGAAGAACTTAAGATGGTTTGTTTGTTGGAAAATAAATTTGCAAGTTGAAGTAACGTAGGGAAATTGCCCTTCTACCACACTTACGACTCCTTGGAACCCTATCAGTCTTTAAGCAGTTCTGTGTTGCTGAAATTCATAGCAAACTTAGACTCCTTATTATACAAATACTCAAATTACTCTAACCCAAGATCCACGATTGGTAGCAAGTATTCCAGTTACTTATCCTGAATCCTTGATATACTAGGTTCCAAAGAAATCATGTTCTGAAATTTATGAGGAAAACTAGGCCGGGTGCACCTGGAAAATATTTCTTACAAGAAGAGGCTTTAGCTTAGGATTCTTTAAAAGGCTTTTTCCATGAATCTTCCTGGTAAGTGGAGTTGCCTTATATTTATTAGTAGTATCTTATTGTATCTTGGGAGTATAATCAGCGAGAAATAGTAGTAAGAAACTGGAAGCTGCCAGACGGAGATGCCGGATATAAAGTAAGTTACTTGAACTAGCCAAGACTCCCCAAGCTGTGGTACTAACCAATGAGGAAAATGAGAAAGAAACAGTCACCATTGTAGCTACTCTAGACAGAAGGGCTGCTTCCAGTACTGATAAGAATCCATTCTAATCTCATTTTGGAAAAAAATCGACCTTCACGAGCATACAAGTCTATAAAATAGGACCTCCTAACATCAGTTTAGAGAAAACGATTTGCTGGCATTTTACACCATTGAATGGACAAAGGAGCCTTCTCAATTTGCTCCTACAATAATGTTCAACACAATTCTTGTACTCAATTTTGTACTCAATTGCTTTCAATATTACATTCGCTGCAACAACAAGTTCCCCAAACCAAGCGCCTGAAACTATGCTCAATTATTGCTTGTAAATTTCCGTCTGCGTATATTGC
Source organism: Clusia tigrina (assembly GCA_920105625.2). NCBI lineage: Eukaryota > Metazoa > Arthropoda > Insecta > Diptera > Clusiidae > Clusia > Clusia tigrina. The sequence continues at coordinate 181,627,055 of OV050033.1, forward strand.
CCCACTACAAGTACAACTACAACAAAAGCAACAATAACGACACCATTCCCATTCAGTTTATAACTTTATCTGTGTAGTAATTTTCAATTTCATTTCAATTCAAAAACTGTCGCTAACACTTCGTTATCCTTTTTCCTGTCATCATCATCATCATCATCAGTAGGCAGCCAAGCAGCCATCCACCCAATTCAGCCATTCAGCCCCGCCAGCCTAGGCATTATCATTGTCAACGTCAGTGGCATAAGAATACGGCGGAAATGTTGCGTACGTGATTTTGTCCCTCAATGCCATTTTTAGCTGTCACCGTTTGACAATTCGAGGGCGATGCTGGGCGCTGCGCCGCGCCGAGATGAGCTGCCATTAAGCTTATCAAAGGCTTTTAAGTTTAGGCTCGTGTTTGGCATACGTAATCGCTCTGAGGGTGCTGATGGAGGGCGGGGGACGGGATCACGGAAAAAACTTTACATTTCGTTGCGTTAAGCAGATAAGCTCTTTCAAGATAGTTGCTGCTCTTTCGCTTTTCATCAAAACTGTCTTCGAGCGCGCTTAGTTTTGAAGCCAGCGGAAAGATAAGGGATAATTTGTTGGCGCAGGATTTCGTTTCAGTTTCAATTGCTTCGCATAAATTCCGTGGAAAAGTAGTTTTCTATTACACAAGTAAGTACCATGTTTCTATTAGCTTCAGTCGTAAGGATCCGAAAATGTTAATACTTCCCGCCAAACTGAGGATGTGAATAGGTGGCGAACATTTCATGGTAGCCTCAGGAACCAATTGGCCTGGTATCCATTTCAGGCACAACATATTTTCCTACAATTATTATGCAAATACTCAAATTACTCTAACCCAAGATCCACGATTGGTAGCAAGTATTCCAGTTACTTATATTGAATCCTTGATATACTAGGTTCCAAAGAAATCATGTTCTGAAATTTATAAGGAAAACTAGGCCGGGTGCAATTTGAAAATATTTTTTACAAGAAGATGCTTTAGCTTAGGAATCTTCCATGAATCTTCCTCAGAGTCGTCAACTACAATGACAGAAACTATTGCTGGAGGATAAATTTTTGTGTCCTGTCGCTGGAAATCAACTTTTTAGATTCTTTCTTCTAATCCTTTACTGCATATTTCAGTGAAGTGGGTGTTAATTGAAAATATAGGGTACAATTTTCATGGTTCCCAGGATGTCAGGTTGTTCAGCGACTACAGCACTCTTTTAATTGAACTGGATACCAAGAAGCATAAAAAAGTAGACTTCTTTCAGCATTTCCATGGGTTTCTCAGCGTTTCATAGAATAAAATTGCAAAAATTTATAAAAAAAGAGACCAAATTCGTGAACATATGTATATACGAGGGTGGGTCAATAAGCCCCTGAAAATTGTAATAAGGAACACACTATTCGGAAAGAAATTATTATCTTTCAACGTAGTCTCCTTTTAGTTTGACGTTTCTCCGTTTCTCCAATTTTTTGATGCCCTCCAAATAATATGTCTCGAGGTCGCCAAGATTTGTCTCATCGATGAGCTCCTCATTCGACCCAACTATCCTACGGCCTACCCATTTCTTCCTATTTGGAAACAAGAAATAGTCGCAGGGAGTTAAATGTGGAGAATATGCTGAATGAGGGAGAAACTATTAAACTAATTCATGCCATGTTTCCATTGCGACTTGTGCACTGGTGCCTTGTCCTGGTGAAAGAGAACGCCAAATGCGGTCGTTTTTGCTCCAAGTTGTAGTCGAATCGCTCTAACAGCTCTGTATAAAATGCGCCAGTGATCGTTTTGTCCTCTTCAAGGTAATCGATATGAATGAGACAGCCCAAAACAACTGTGGCCATGACCTTGTTGGCCGACAGACCCACCTTGGCCTTTTTCGGCATCGATTCAGCAGGAGAAGTCGAAGTCTCGTTTATGTATATGAGTGCGTCTCTTATGAAAAGGTTTGTAATCATCGCTAGGAAGTTTGAAATCACCATTAAATCTTATCTTACAACCACTTCTTAGGTACCTCTACTGAAAATCATATTACCAGAGTATCCTTGGAGCACTTCTATTGATAATCGTATTACCAGAGTATCCTCGGAGCACTTCTATTGATAATCGTATTACCAGAGTAACCTTGGAGCACTTCTGTTGAAAATCGTATAAACAAAGTATCCTTGGAGCACTTCTGTTGAAAATCGTATTACCAGAGTAACCTTGGAGCACTTCTATTGATAATCGTATAAACAAAGTATCTTTGGAGCACTTCTGTTGAAAATCGTATTACCAGAGTAACCTTGGAGCGCTTCTGTTGAAAATCGTGTTACCAGAGTAACCTTGGAGCACCTCTGTTGAAACTCGTATAACCAGAGAAACCTTGGAGTACTTCTGTTGAAAATCGTATAACCAGAGTATCCTCGGAGCACTTCTATTGAAAATCGTATTACCAGAGTATTCTTAGAGCACTTCTCATGCACCGTGTCCTGAGTTGGATAATTTGTGCTGGGCTGAAATCAACCCACAGTTTGGAATTAGGAATTTATTATATTTGTGTTTTTACCCTTACATTAGATTAGAGAGACGACAAACTCTTACATAGGGATCTGCCTCTATCTGCCAATTGCAGGACATTTTCTTTGAAATCTTCAGTGACGTTTTACTGACACACGGTCTGCTAAATCTGAACTGATGAAGTGCTATTTGAGACCGCCTTGTTCTGTAAACTATCTTGAGACACCACAAAGATCCTCTTTACTTAGATTCAACTGATTTTGAGGCCAGCATTTTGTTAGTCGACATAGAGTGCCTCGCATTCTCAACGCGAATGCCTTGGGAATTCCTTGACAGATTATGCGCAATTTTCCTTTATTGTCCGCGTTCTATTTGCCACTTTTCACACGACTCCCACATTATTGCACATCCGATAAGGTTATTTATCATTTGTGGATTTGCATTTTAGTGCGATGAGTGAGCGAGGAGTGTGACTTCATTTCCATTCACAGAGAGCGCTCGGGACAAATGCCAACTCGTGAGCTGAACTCAAAAGCTCCGAGTAAATCAGAGAAATTCGTTGATTAGTCCAAATTAGAGTATAATCCCAAATCAATGTGATCCGTGCATAAAATTGTAAAAGACAAATCCTTTACAGCCTCAGCCAAAGCAGTGCATATTGGAGAATGCGTGTGGAGGGGGTTGAGAGGTAGAGCCATTCTAATATAAAAATTCCAACATCAATCTGTGGAATTTGTACAGCACATGCTGCAATAATGTTGCCAATCTATGCGAGTAGATGAGCTCGATATGGCGGCGGTGGCGCTGGTGCTGCTGCTGCTCCCCAGCTGCCATTGGCGTTTGTTGTTGCTGTTTGATGTTGTTAGCTTAGCTGAATGTTGGTGATGATGTGTAAACATTTGCATGACGTGCTCCAGTTTATTTTTACATACGTACCATTTTTCTTGTTCCTGTCTGGCTGCCTGCGTTGACTGCCGCGCTCAGTTTTTGTTACACTCTTTTTTGTTCGCATAAAATATTTGCATTAAAATTTTTTGCATGAATTTCAAATTGAAATAGGAGCATTTGGGGTGGTGTACACAAACACACACACACATGCACGGAGGGAAATTCATGTACGAGCGAGCGTGTGCATTAGATTAAAGTGGCACAAGGTTAGATTGTGCAACCCTGTCAAAGGAATTCAAAATGTTTTGATTATTTTAATGTGTTTCGATATCGATTTCTGAGCTGCGGCGGAAGTGCATGCGAGGCGGGGACGCGGACGGGGACGGGGACTCTCCTCATTTTGCTCTGGGAGGCTCCAATTTAATTCAATTTGCATTTTGATTACAATTTGAGTGGAGCAGCAGAGTGAAAATCGATACAAGCGACCGTGGTAGCCGCGTAGCCGCGCGGCACGTACGTGTTCACCATATTAAAGTGGAGTTAATTGCGACACAGCCTCCCAGAGAAAGGGCTTTTGTGTTATTTAACAATCCAATATCAGCGAATCTTTAAGTTCGCCTTTTCTTCGGTGCGAGTGTGTGAAGTTAACCCTCCAGCGGGCTATAAATCTTGGCTTGGTTAAACTAGCGCTATCAACACATTCTCTCGTAAATACACACACACACTCACACACATCCACAGAGGAAACCGCACGGGGCGTATGTGTAAACAAAACGCATTAAATCAGCACGCAGGACAGCGTGGCCAACAAGAAAACGTGCTGGAAATGAGCTGAAACAATGAGACCACCACAAAAGTTACTGTTTCGGATGATGACGGTAATCAGTGCGCGTGTGTATATGTGGATGAGTGCGTATGAGAGTGTGTTTGTGTGTTTGGGATTGCCAGCGAGAGTGTTGTCCTTTTTTTAAGATTTTATTGCTTGTTTATGACAATGTTGCTGCCGTAGTTCTTTATAAGTGTGCGTCTCAGGATGTGTTTGTGTGTGTGTGTGTGTGTGTGAGGGTGTTGTTTGTGCTCTGTTTGGTATTTTTGTTGTTTGTGAAATTGCGTTTGGGCCAAGAGGCGTGGTGTGGACGGAAACTTTTACGAGCATGTAATCGAAAAAGTTTTTGCTTAAGCACACACACTGGCACAGCCACACCAACGCACACTCGCACAGGAGCGTGTGTGTGTGTGTGCTTAAGTTTTTTATTTGTATTGTCAACTTTTGTTTTAACATTGTCAATTATTATCGATGCGACACAATATTGCTGGCTGTGTGTGTGTGTGCGCATGTGAGAGTGTGCTTGATTGTGTACGTTAACACGGCCAATTCTTAAGCCGAAAATTGTTCTGGGGGCGCTGCAGTGACAGATTGCAACAAACAAAAATCGATGGAAAATAATTGATTTATGCTGATGAAAGACGCACGCAGAGTTTGCCAGGCAATTAACCCAGAAAGGAGTTAAATTCGAGTTAAAGGACAAAGGAAGCTCATTGCAGATTAAGGTTAAATCGAGATTTTGATCTCTTAATATCAGCAGAACAAAACCTCAGCGAATGAGTCAAGTAAAAAGTGAGTAAATGTCAAGGAAAGCATATTTTATCAGATCAAAAGGACATTTCGAAGCAAACATGAGAGGAAAAGAGACTGGGAAAATTAAATATAGGTTAGAAAGGAAGAAACCATCAGCCGCTAAAGTAATGCCATAAATAGAGACTGATCGCTAAAAGTAGCGAGTGATCCATCATCTGAATAGAGAGACATTACCTTGAATTGAAATGAAACTGTCGGCCCCGTAAACTCAACTGAAAGAAAAGTCTTCAATACAAAGAATCCATCGGCTCCAACAACTCAATGGAGAGACATTGCCTTGAACTGAAATTAAACTTTCGGTTCCATGAACTCACCTGAAAGAAAAGTCTTCAATACAATGAATCGATCGACTTCCTGAACTCAATGGAGCGAAATTGCCTTGAACTGAAATGAAACTTTCGGTTCCATGAACTCAACCGAAAGAATAGTCTTCAATACAAAGAATCCATCTGCTCCATCAACTCAATGGAGAGAAATTGCCTTGAACTGAAATGAAACTTTCGGTTCCATGAACTCACCTGAAAGAAAAGTCTTCAATACAATGAATCGATCGACTTCCTGAACTCAATGGAGCGAAATTGCCTTGAACTGAAATGAAACTTTCGGTTCCATGAACTCAACCGAAAGAATAGTCTTCAATACAAAGAATCCATCGGCTCCAACAACTCAATGGAGAGACATTGCCTTGAACTGAAATTAAACTTTCGGTTCCATGAACTCACCTGAAAGAAAAGTCTTCAATACAATGAATCCATCGGCTCCAACAACTCAATGGAGAGACATTGCCTTGAACTGAAATTAAACTTTCGGTTCCGTGAACTCACCTGAAAGAAAAGTCTTCAATACAATGAATCGATCGACTTCCTGAACTCAATGGAGCGAAATTGCCTTGAACTGAAATGAAACTTTCGGTTCCATGAACTCAACCGAAAGAATAGTCTTCAATACAATGAATCGATCGACTTTCTGAACTCAATGGAGCGAAATTGCCTTGAACTGAAATGAAACTTTCGGTTCCATGAACTCAACCGAAAGAAAAGTCTTCAATACAATGAATTGATCGACTTCCTGAACTCAACGGAGCGAAATTGCCTTGAACTGAAATGAAACTTTCGGTTCCATGAACTCACCTGAAAGAAAAGTCTTCAATACAATGAATCGATCGACTTCCTGAACTCAATGGAGCGAAATTGCCTTGAACTGAAATGAAACTTTCGGTTCCATGAACTCAACCGAAAGAATAGTCTTCAATACAATGAATCGATCGACTTTCTGAACTCAATGGAGCGAAATTGCCTTGAACTGAAATGAAACTTTCGGTTCCATGAACTCACCTGAAAGAAAAGTCTTCAATACAATGAATCGATCGACTTCCTGAACTCAATGGAGCGAAATTGCCTTGAACTGAAATGAAACTTTCGGTTCCATGAACTCAACCGAAAGAATAGTCTTCAATACATAGAATCCATCTGCTCCATCAACTCAATGGAGAGAAATTGCCTTGAACTGAAATGAAACTTTCGGTTCCATGAACTCACCTGAAAGAAAAGTCTTCAATACAATGAATATATCGACTTCCTGAACTCAATGGAGCGAAATTGCCTTGAACTGAAATGAAACTTTCGGTTCCATGAACTCAACTGAAAGAAAAGTCTTCAATACAATGAATCGATCGACTTTCTGAACTCAATGGAGCGAAATTGCCTTGAACTGAAATGAAACTTTCGGTTCCATGAACTCAACCGAAAGAAAAGTCTTCAATACAATGAATTGATCGACTTCCTGAACTCAACGGAGCGAAATTGCCTTGAACTGAAATGAAACTTTCGGTTCCATGAACTCAACCGAAAGAAAAGTCTTCAATACAATGAATTGATCGACTTCCTGAACTCAACGGAGCGAAATTGCCTTGAACTGAAATGAAACTTTCGGTTCCATGAACTCACCTGAAAGAAAAGTCTTCAATACAATGAATCGATCGACTTCCTGAACTCAATGGAGAGAAATTGCGTTGAACAATAAATCAGACGGCTCCGTGAAACCAATTGAAATTCAATTCTCCAATCCAATGAGTCCATCGACTTCCTCAATTCAATGGAGAGAAAATACCATGAATAATAAATCTGTGAGTTCCGTGAAAAAAACCACAAGAATCTAATCCAATGCATTCATCGACTTCCTCAACTCACTGGAACAAACTATACGACCCCAATATAATAAAATGCAACACAAGGATTCTTTATATCATCTTCAAGGAACTTTTTAATATTTTTAATGCATTTTGGCTGCATCAAGATAAAGGATACTCCAGTTTGATACGAAAAGTGTTTCGGTGTTGTAATTAAGACTGTGAAATATAAAATTGCAATAAGCAGAACAGCAGTTCCTCATTCTTTAGTTGACTTTATAATATCAGTCTACTGATGCATCTATTCGAAGGGCAAACTATCCCAAATGTTGATGTACAATTTTGTGCTCATGTTGTCTTTTAAACCCGACTAGTTCTGTGTAAGAATGTGTAGGATTTTATGCACCGTTTCCTCCAATGCCATCTCATAGTGGTGGGGTGATATAAACATTTCTCATGTTCATTAACTTTCCTGCTCAATAATTGTATCTTCACTGTACTATACTTACGGCACCACTGACGTCACAAAGTTCACTGGCGGTGAATAAGATCATTAAGAAGCTGTTGTCACTTTAAAGGAAGCTCTATATTTGTAGAAGTGGTGGTATCTTCGAAATCTGGACAGCATAATAATGTGAAAATTTATAAAACTCAAGAGGAAATTAGTTACAATAGAAGACAATGAAGCTCGATTATGGAGACCCCAGGTTACTGCCCCGCAAACACAACTTCTATCACAGAACATCAAGTAGGCTCTTATGTTTTTAAGTATCTTTTAAAGTATGCGTTTGTATGGGTTTTTCCGGCTTATTTATGAGGATATTAAAGTTCGAAAGCTTCAAAGTCGATTCTGACAGAAGGATAGGCCAAATCTCAGTTCACTGCTGTGTTGATACGAAGGGGAAACTAGACCAAATATGAATGTGGAAGCTTGTGCTTTATGTTCTACTCTAGTTTTGTAGAACAAATGCAAGGATTTAATGCAACCAATTCCTTCACTAACGCCTCATTGAGTGTCTACTAAGGAAGTCTTGTTTGCAGCTAACAGGATATCATTTAAAGTCATCCACTCACTTGTGAATAGTGTTAAACGTTGCAGCAGGAATAACAGGAAACTTTATTTAATTGAGACTTTCACTTGGGTAGGCGTGTGCTCCTACAAAGACAATGATTTGGTGACGTCAGCATCCCATTGTCTCTTGATTTTGTAGGGAATTCTTTCTTGTTTGATTTTATAAGGAACTAAGCTCTAAGTTGATTGGATTGTTTACTACCCAATAGGACTATATGCTGGATGAAGTTTGGCTCCTTTGATAAGTGAGGAGATTGGGCATTGCTACCTTTGTAATAATAGCAATGATATTTGTCTCTCATAAATCTTATTTGTCGCTCTTCGAGCCTATTTTTTGTTAAACTGAAATTGTCCTTTGAGTACACGAGTAGTTGTACGTAAATTTTACCATAATTTTGTCTCAGATAAATATTCGAATTTGCCCAATTCATATTTTTGGAAGTTACACCTTCCCACTCACAGTGGTCCCCATTCATTTCCATAGCTCAGCACAGACTTTTGCTAATGCACACATAAATGAATTGTGTGCTCCATCAAGGATGTGGTCCACAACTCTGCACTATCAAAGGTGCCCCTTTGTTGTGTGCTGGTCCTACGCCACAAATGCCTGTCTATTAGTTTCAGTCAAATGTCGATTCGATGTCATTATTGCGAGCAAGTGGCGCACAAAGAAAGCTTTTAGCGTGGAACAGAGACCACCGGCATTGATGAGATTGCCTGCGGCAGCAACTACAAAAGTGAACCGCAACAAAATTGCTTTTTGGCTTAAATATTGGCACAACTAATTGTATTTTGCACGTCATTGTGTGTTGAACCAAGAGTCAAACTAATATGAGCGCTCACAGACGCAGTCACAGTCGCACGGGGTCGCACACTCACACACATGCATGCGCGCATATTAATAATTTAATCAAATATGAAGCAACTAAAGAGCTTTTATCCTGTTGAGTGCTTTCGCAAATTACATTTATTAAAACCGCAACCACGGCCAGAATTTGTGCCCAAATATGCTCTCCCAGCACAGCACAATTGACGTCCGTGACGCCCACCACTAACGCCCCAGCTCGCTGTGGCCGCCACTGATCGCCGCTGTCAATATCATTGCCAGCATTTTGCTGCATATCCACACGACCGCATTTTAATAAATTTAATTAAGAAAAATGTTTTAAAATCATAAAAATCTGTTGCCGTAAATTGCACGAAAGTTGACGCAACACCGGTTGAAAGCAATCAATGTCATCGATAGCGGCGACAGCGTCAGTGGCAGGACGAATGCGGGGGCCCAGTTCTCGTAATATGGAAATGCGGTATAAAAACGGCGGTTTTATTATTCATTTTGTTGTTGTTGTTGTTGCTGTTGTTGTTGTTGTTGATTGCGCCACTCGAAGTGCGGCACGGCATTCAATTAGTTTGACAGGGCGCATTTATCTTGCACACTTTTGGCATTTTAAATATAAATTACACAATTTTAGTATTTCATAATTTACTTGCTACTCCTTCTCCGCCGCCCGCCGTCCGCCACCCGCTGGCTCTGTACTGCGCTTACGAGTACTTTTAAAATTCAATTCAAATGTCAGACTTGCTAATGACAAATTGCCGTCCATAATTCACGAACTGCTCGCTGAGCTACAACAATTCAAGGAATAACTCTTTTCTGCTTAATATGCACGCAATGTCTGCGTAAATGTTGCTTGATTAGTGTGTATCCTTACCACTGACGCAGCACTGGCTCAGCCGTACGAACCGCCTAACTCCTTCGCTGCTCACTGACACCGACATCGACATCGACACTGACAGCATATAAATTGACAGTCTTGGCGCGCTCTAGCATTTGCCTCAATTGCGACTGGCAAGTTGGCTGCTCCTGCAGGCTCCTGCCGTGCCCCAACGCGTATTCCGCCGTGTATAATAGCAATAATAACTGTGCCACAATTTGTTGGCATGTCAACGAGCAGCGTACTCGTAATTGTTTCAAGTTTTATTTGACAGTTTAGTAAAAAATTAATTGCTTCTTTAAGTTGTTATCTCGCTGTCAGGTTAAATGAACCCTTATTCGAGTGCCAGTTGAGCCGTGAGCTGAGGCTGTAATCGCAGCTGGACCTGCTTTTCGAAGTTACGCCAATGAAGCTACAAAATGGAAAAGCCAATGAAGTAGTGACAAATTGTCAAATGTTCTGAACAATTCTCACATTCCTTTGTTAATGGAAACTTGGAACAGACTTGGAACACTTAAAAGGGAAAGAAGACGCTATCGAACTTGATCCAAAGAACAGATATTCGTAGAAACCTTATATTAAAGCAGCTCTATTCATCAACCTCAACGCCCCGTATGCCGCTTCACTTCTAGTAGATTATATAAATCGAAGTCGTTAAAAGTGTGTGGTGATAACGAGTTGGCATTTACAGGAGAAGCGAGATTGTGAGCCTGTTCTGCCACTCCCTTCTGCTGTCATCAAAGCCACTGCAAACAAGTGGGTTGTTTCGACCCACAAGCGAGCATGGCTGGCTGAGAGAGGCTTATGCTACCTGTTATCTCTGACAAATGGTCACGGTTCCTTCTATCTTTAGGTAAGAGGGACTGCAGGCTGTTGGTTGGCGTGATGACGGGACAATTTCTATGGGCTGGGATTGGCATATCAGACAGTGCGCTGTGCCCAGCCTGTGAAGAAGAAGGCGAGACGGCGGACCATTTCCCTTGCGTCTTCTCGGCCGTTGCTCGAATCAGGTTTGGGATTTTTGGCACTAATGTGCTGAGGAGTAACCAACTTGGGTCCTTGGCACCACAGGATCTACTTCTATTTCTTCGGAGGTCGGGTAGATTTAAAGCAGAGTGAAAGGGAACCTTAAGTGCAGTACAATGGATATATACTCTGTCTGAGTGCTGCAAGAAAAAAAAGCGAGGTTGTATGATTTGTGGATACAATACGAACTTTTTTAATATAATAATATCAACACTGAAACAATATCAGAAAGGCAGACTGGGACCTCTACAGGTTAACCGTAGCTAGACTACCACCAACGTACCCCCCAAACACAAGCACGTGTGACGAAATTGATAGATCTGTGGAGGTTCTCACGGATGCTCTTAATATAACTCTAACGGCGTCTTGCCCCCTCAGTAGATCCAGGGGGAAGCAAAAACCCACGTAGGGTATCTATAATGCAAGATCGGGAACACAAAATCCGCCGTTTATAGAAATAAACAAAAGCAGTTCGCAGCGTTTTAGAAATCAATAAAATCCGTTCTTGTAATGAAACCAAATGAAGCAACTCGACGACAGCATAGAATAGGAAACTTCAAAACTCAGCTTCAAAGTCTTCTAGATAAAAGAAAATTCAATCCATGGATACCAATGACATTGATATAAAAGCGACTTTTCAAACAATAAAGGACACGTTTATTCCCGGATAAAACTGAATATTCCAGTGGGTATTTAAAAAACTTACTTAAAGAATATACAAACAGTTACAAAAGGAAAGTATAGGAAAACAACACAAGACCCTAAACCAATACTCCTCAATCCGTACGGCATTGGAGCACTAGTGCTATTAAGCGCGGCATTTATCCAATCAAGATAGTACGAGATATTCGTGTATACGGTGGGAGCACTGTTATCACCACAATTGAAGCCCATCGAAACTATGCCGGCCAGTTCGTTTTTGCATATCATCGGTCCACCGGAGTCGCCATTGCAAGAGCTTAAGAAAAAATAAAGCAATTTAAAGTACAAGTTGCGGAGTAAATAAATTCTGCTACGAACCTTGGGCACTGCTACTCCAGATCCAGATGATATTTTATACATTTGTGTACAAAGTTCAGATCCCTATTTCGTACACTTGTTTATAATATGAACAATAAAACAAGTAAAGAATTCCGAGTCGGATTAGACCGATTTCGAAGCATCCTTTACGCTTCCATGAGCATGCGAGTTAAACTGTGGCGACGTACATTTTCTTCAGATGTCATCATTGGGAGCATATCTAAGGTAATTTTAGGCAGGGTACCCCGAGTTGATTATACTAGAGGGGGGCGTGGCCTTTATCCGAACGTCCACATTTCTTTTGAATGGTTTTGCACCGTCCATATTCATATAACATTTGGACCAAGGTTTTGGCACTGGTCCTAAGTTTTAAACATGTGTTAATGTAGGGAGTGGCTCTCAAAATATCCCGCCCATTTCTTGTTGGGTGTTTTATACTACCACTCTGAACCTTCATGTGAAGTTTCGGTGATAAATTGTTCATAGGACATAGGGAATTTTGGTTAATTGTGGGCGTGGCAGGTGTGATCTGGTTATGTTATGCATGCATGTTAATACGGACCTAATATGTATTGATACCAAAGTATAGTCTTATATCATTATTCTTATCATTAGATAGGGTAGTTTCATGTGGGGTCCCCAAAGTTCCTTATTGGGGGCTACTATCGAGTTTTCTTGATTTGTGCATGGAACACAAACTTTATTTTTATAAAAATAATAAACAGATTATTTCAAAAAATTTACATAATTGGTTTGATTTTAATCTAATTAAACTACTTTGAATTCAAATGAAGAAAGAGAGAAAAACAAACGAATAAAAGAAGAAAGACGAATAGAAAACATTATAAGAAAAATTATATTTAATTCTTGAACTATTGAAATGCTGTCGATTTGAAGCGTCGTTGATTGCTTTTCGACTTAACACCACTTGCTGGGGAATTCCAAAGGATGACAGAACTGACAAATAACGTCCTAGAAGACGTGAGGTACTTATGAGGAGGTAAAATTAGATTCACTCTACGTGCAGATCGCGCGAAGTTAGACTACAGTTGAGTATCTTTACAGAACATTGGGATATACTCGTATGAGAAAGTATTTAGCGGAGTTATTTTGTTTCGATGCATTGTCCAAACTGCCATACACGAGCTCACTATAATTTATAAGTGATCCATCGTTTCGTATCCTGAGGAACAATTTCGTATCCGAGTCAAGCTAAGGACATAGTATATCTTTGATACAGTATAATTAGCAAGGTTTGCGCAACTCAAAGTAGGGTCCAATTTGTAGTCAAGACTGGTAGCCGTTAATTGAAATTTAATTGGTGTATTTCCCAGGATCAACTGCGGGAGACAATATCTTACACTTGGACATTCCGCAATTCGTTTAACCTTCACTTTAGAGTTTTTTAATTTTAAACTATTTTGGCATGGCCATAAGAAGATCGCATGAACGTCTTCTGAGACTCTAAAAATTAAATCCTCTGATAAGCCGATTGGACGAGACAGATAAATCATCCACATATAAGTGAAAGGATACACCACTGCAACAATGTGCAATGTCATTTATAAAAATAATAAATAAAAACCGCCCAAGAATAGATCCTTGTGGCGCACCCGATTCAAGTTTTCTAAGGTCAGAACTTATGTTTTTAGACACTACTTTTGCCACTGGTTAGCTAAGTAGTTTTTCAGTAGCAGTTCTGCGCCCTCCGAGAAACCAAAATAAGATTTCCACTTTTACAACAGAATATTGTTTTGAACAGTGTCAAAGTCCTTAGAGAAATTCAACAGAGTGAGAATAATCCCTATCGAACGCTGGCCGAATGTCCTCTAAAACGTTTATCATGGCAGTGGAGCAACTATGGCCAGCTCTAGATCGATAATCTGAGAGTAGTTTATGTTTGTCAAGACGTCTACAATCCGTTTCGTCACCAACTTCTTAAAACCTCTCGATGAACGGGCAGTATACTTATAGCTTCGAATATTTCGATATTTCAGTGACACGGTTTCTGGACATACTCGTACTTTAGAGTTCAAATTTACTATTTCTTTGATTGGGTTTCCAATGAGTGTACAATTTATTCCGCATTTTCGAGCCAAAGAAAATGACAAGCGCATCTCGTACACAAGGCAAAGGAGCTGGGACAACTTCGTAAATTTTGGCAAATGCTAAGGACTGATATTCGTCTTCAGACTCCGGTATTCCATTCATTATTATGTCCGTAGAATCTGCTCCAGCTTCGAATTTATCTAGTGAGGTCCACATTGTTCATACCTCCTTTTAAGAGAGGCAAATTCCGAGCGCATACTCTCAGCGGCTTCACCTCGTTTTTCTAACCGTCGAACAGGTGATTAATGTTGACGGAAAATTTGCTGCCAGTGCTGCCAACTTTGAAGCACGGACTGAACCACGTGGCAAAGTACTGAATTCCGAGGCTCAGCAAAAAGTAGGCTTTTAGATGCTTGACATTAATGTCAAATGTTCTGTCAATGCTTCTGTGGATAATCCATATTTGCCATTTCATTACAGAGGGAGGATATTTCTTTGAAATAGCTATTTCCAGGACAACTGGGAGATCAAATTTTCGAAAATCTGCAAGAAACCGTTTTAAAACGCACCCCGTTGCTGTGATACTATCGACTTGTGCGAGAAGATGGTGAATATGGTTGACTGGGGCCTCTACTGCAAGATCGGGAAGATTTGGCGCAAAACTCTAAATTCGCCGTTTAAACGCCGAAATAAACAAACGGAGTTCGCAGCGTTTTAGAAATCAATTAAATCCATCCTTGTAATGAAAGCAAATGAAGCAACCCGACGGCAGAATAGAATAGGATAGAAAAATTCGATACTGAGCTTCACAATCTTCTACAAAAAGGAAAATGTAATCCACAATACCACTGTCATTGATATAAAAGCGATTTATCAAACAATAAAGGACACGTTTATTCCCGGATAAAATATATACTTTCCAAAATAAACTACGCTCTCCCAATCTTTGGATGGTGCGCTCAAAGCAACTTGAAGCAGCTATACGCACCCTACCACGCAGCTGTTCGAAGAGCCATAAGAGCCTTCCCTACGTCGCCGACAAAAAATGTCTTAGCCGAAGCTGGTTTACCTTCATCAACTTTTCACCTTATACCAAAATTATTTAACGCCAGAAATGCAACGCTTCTCAAAGACGTCCAGTGTGCCTTCAAACACACCAAAAGATATACTATAAAATCCGTAATCCGCCGCTGTATTGAGGTAGCTAAATGTCTTGTGCCTGACACAGCTCCTCGGCTAATCAAGCAGAAAAGAGACCCTCCTTGGCATCTCAAAGACTCATCATTTGTCCCAGATCTCATTTCGTGCTCTAAATCTACCACAAAGCCTGAAGCCTACCGACAACTTTTTGCAGAACATACAAGCAAATACACCAATAAGAACTGGACCCTTTTATTTACTGATGGCTCAAAACAAACCAAATGCACTACCTTCGCGGTAGTATCCTCTGCCGGAATAGTAATATCCACTGGCCTTATTCAACAACATTGTTCAATCTTCACAGCCGAAATTTTGGCAATAAAAATAGCCACGGACTATGCTCGTTTGCACAAAGGCAGATTTCTTATATGCTCTGATAGCAAATCTTCCACAGAGGCGATTCGAAATATAAGCAATGGGGGCATCCTTGCTTCAGATGCAAGAGAAGCATGCATAAAATGCGCTAACAAATTAAAAAGCATGTGGGTACCCAGCCATGTTGGGATTGACGGAAACCGCTGTCACAGCAGTAAGGCATCCCCTATTGTACTTCCCTACACGAGAAAATACAGATATGCGTAAATTAATTGAGAAATGGTTGTATATTCGAAAAATGGAAGAGTGGAACATCTATACACATAATTATAAATCGTATAATCGATAAGGAATCAAACCCACTTATCCAGGATCATGCACCGTAAACCAAATAAAAATTTTTGTTCGACTTCGGTTGGGACATGCCTCATTTTCGCACGAACACTTCCTGCGTCGAGATCCAGCGCCATATTGTGATTATTGCACCGGACACAGAGCTTCAATAAATCATTTATTGAACGAATGCAGAGCTTTCAGTGCAATTAGAAGGAATGTATTTGGTACGGAAGTCCCTAGTAATCTCTTAAAAAATGTGACTCTAGATAGTATAAAATCAATAGAAACCTTTTTAAGTTGTATAAATTTCAAAAATAAAATTTAAAATAATAATAGATTAAGATCGAGTCGAAGGCCCTGGCAGCCAATACTCATCAATTGTATTTATTGTAATAATTAATTTATTAGAATAAAGTGTAATAATAATAATAATAAAATGGAATGTTCCAGTGGGTATTTAAAAAACTTGCTTAAAAAATATACAAAGAGTTAAAAGAGGAAAGTATACGAAAACAGCACGAGACCCTAAACGAATACTCCCCAATCCGTACGGCATTAGAACAATTTGCTTCGATTTGTGGTGGAAGGATGGTGCGGTATTCCTCAACAATTTATTGCTATTAAGCGCGGCATTTATCCAATCAAGATAGTACGAGATATTCGTGTATACGGAGGGAGAATTTTTATAACCACAATTGAAGCCAAACGAATTTATGCCGGCCAGTTCGTTTTTGCATATCATCGGTCCACCTGAGTCGCCATTGCAAGAGCTTTCCGTGAAATCATCAGAAGTTGCGCACATCATGCCAGGTTTCCAAAAGCGACCGCGACCCATATCCCGGCACCTGTTTTCAGCCCAGAGCCGTGGATTAATGTAAAGTGCCTCAGATGAAGTCGGTCCGTTCTGGGGGGTTGGCGAAAATGTTTCACATACAATTCATCAACAACCTGTGTACTTACATGAAAGATTCTGCCCCATCCTACGATGGTGCAAGTAGAATTGGGTTCCGGAGATTTTTGCACCATTGCTATGCGCTGCGTTGTGGTCCCATCCTCAATAATTTCTTCTTCCAATTCCAGAATTGCAATGTCATTTTCGATGCTCCCGGTAGTGTTGTAATGAGGATGCTTTATTCCATGTTTCACTTTAATAACTCTGGTTGTAGAGGTCTTCTCCAGCCGTTGCGGGGTTCCCGTCACAACCCATATTTTAGCAACACTATATTTTTCACATAGAGCCCAATTACTGAGGCCAGTTTAAAAACTGAGGGAACTACTCACCCTGATTTGATACAATGGGCCGCCGTGAGTATGTATTTGGGCGATATTATTGAACCCCCACAGAAGTGATTGTCGCCGAAGTAATTGCGCATTTTTCGTGTCAACGAGACGAGGTGCTTCGCCAGAGTGTGGTGTGATGGCCGGTAGCCTCCCACTATCGTGAATGTGTAGTCATCGACATCGTAGTCAGCGTCCGTTTCATTGTCAATGGGAGTGGCTGTTTGATTGGTGGTGGCGAATGGGTCAATTTCTAATAATAAAATGAAAAAGATGAGAACAGAAAATTTGGGAAAATTTGACATGTTTGCAAACTAAAATTAAATAAAAAATGAGAAGAATTTCACAGGAAGGATATAAAAACATTCCACTATCAGTTGAAAATAATGCCAAGTGATTCATCTGATGGCGGCAGAAGGACGGAATGAGGAACATGGCCTTGATCCCGCACATTTAATCGAAGAGCGCCTAAGTTGGAGTTACGTTTCCAGTATTTAGTCATTAGTTTCTGAGGAACACCACTGTGAGGAAGGAACTTCTATATTCACGTTCTTCATATAAATTTTTTACAGACACAAAACTCAAGTTACCCCCACACTAAAGTGCTCGACATTGGTCGTGTATTGACATGAGGTGTACAAATATATATGTACGTAGAAATATATAACGCATGACCGTCGAACGATTATTATATATCACAGAAACTCAGAAGTTTGGAATCCACACATGCCGGAAACGCGGCGACATCGAGATCGCAGAATATAGTTGAAATCTACAAGGATAGAATATAACTACTAACTATATAATAAGGATAGAATATAACTACAACAACAAGTTCTGCACTCAGCCGATCACACCAGCAGCGTTCAGCTTTCAACGGAGAAAGCAGTGGGTGAGTGAGCGCAATGCAAATCCAGTGCAAATCGACGATTGGCCGAACGGGAGTACAAATTTCGGCAACGAAGAAAGCAACAACAACGAGACTAACCAAGGACATGCATAGGCCGCAGTTCTATAAAACATGAAACAACAACAAACCCTGAGCAAAATTACCAGCTGCGAATAGGCTTTTCTAGTGGAACCCCGCTGCCGAAATACGACCGCTCTCTAGGGAAATTCAAAAATTTGGGGTAAGGTACTTGGTTTAGATCAAAATTTGATCTATTGAGACCTTCCGCCACGTCAAGATATACTTTAGGGATGCGACCGCAATCATTCTTTCTCTGTATTTAAATTACGTATAAGCAATACAATGGAATGCTCTCTCAAAATCAATTTGTGTGGAAATAATTTAACATCTTTTGGTGAAACTACATACAACCGAGCAATGACTTTTCCTCCCCAATGACTTCCTCCCAATGACTTCCCCCTGGCTGCCTCTTTGTCCAAATCGTTTCCTGATCTTTTCATGCAAAATACACTGGTATTTGAGAGTGTAAACATGGATGAGCTGATGGATCAGTTCTATTCAATTCGAAAAATGATTTCAACTTCGTTCTTCTCTGAAGTCTCTGAAGTACACTTTTTGCCATTGAGACAAGCGAGAATCAAGTCGCATTATCGTGTGCGATTGAAAGTGCATCGGAAATTCAAATATACGCCATGCAGTTTCTGCTGAACCAACATAACGACCATTCAAGCAATTTTGAATCTCATTAAACTGCAATTCATTATTCACTTCAGGCTGGGCTACTCACAATTCTACTCTCGTACCATCATATCCTTTATTCACGTACTTGTAAATATAGTTCACACTCTTAACAGTCGTATAGCGTTTAAATTCGACATTTAAATGACATTCAAATTTAGCGAAGAGATGTTTTTTGTGGAACAACAAATCTGTTGTCAATAGTATGTCCACGGACGTCAGCTGTGATTCCATTATCGCTGGGTAGCAATTTACACAATCCCGGGTTTCACTACAGACATCTTTTGGAAATTTTTTAGAACACACACCATCCCTCTTACAGACTGAATTCGGATTAAGAGTTCCACATGGTCCATGAATCATATGACGCCTGACTAATTCATGTAATTTTGGAAACTGGTTTGTCAGTATCTGCATCATCACTGAAACTGATACCATTTGAAAGATATTTTTTCATAGATGTGCACAATATATATGAAAATCCAGATCGGATATAGCTTACTGAACAATCAATGATGAAGTTTTACTACTACACTTGCATTTATTTGAGAGCTTTGTGTGTGAATGTGTGACTCTTCAAATTTTGTGGGAAGGAAAGACATGCCACATGCTTCATGGACCATGTGGATACCTTCATAAAAACTATGTTTGTATGAATGGTGGAAAGTGCTCAAAGAGTTCCCCGAGCCAAATAACAATGGGAGTGGGTTCTACGTTAATAAGCGATGTGTATACTCGTATGTATTGATGTGAGGGGACAATCTGTTGATTTGTAGTCCCAGATAATCCACAAGTTTTTGGCAAATTAATCATGCAGGTCCGTTAAAAGTGTGAAGTACATTTAAAAGTATTTATATAAAGGACATGACTGTCCATTTGTAGAGTTTGGAAGAGAGGGTTTGATATGAATCGAGAATTTCAAATTGATGAAATTAAACATTGGTTCTACTGAGGCTAATCGGCGAATCTGTGAATATCCAATGCATTTTCAATCACATTCAATTGTTCGCCTTGAATGACATCTGCCTCAACGTCAAAATGTGTACTTCAGACAAGGGAACGAACATTTGCTTCTCAATACTTAACCAAATTGATCATTCAGCAAACGATTTGCTGTATACTGAAGTACCATTGCATTATGTGTGGAATGATCAAGGGAAAATGTGGGCAGACAGCGTATCGCCGACAAATTTATTTCAAGGTTGCATGTTATTTCGCCGAAGAAAGTTGAATGGATTAATTCAATCTGAATTAATTCAATCTTCAGAAGTTAAATTCCGTTTTATTAGCGCCAAACAATGAAGAGTGTTCTTTTATCAATACTGCAATTCTGCTTCGTATGCCAGGAGAGGAAACAGCCTAATTGAGTTATTATAAACTAACTTGTGAAGATATACCAGAGGAAAGTAATTACCCTATTGCATTTTCAAACTCTTCCGACAGCTGGTTGACGGCCGCCACATTAATTAGTTCTGAAAGAGAACTGTATTGTTCTACTTAACAATTTCAATAGTCCTTTTGCTTCTCAACGCACTCACTTTCCAGTCATTCTCGCCAAACATTAAAAAAATAGACGTTTCATTACCGCATAAAATCGACTTATCAAACAATAAAGGATACGGTTATTCCAGTAAAAAATGGAATATTCCAGCGGGTATTTAAAAAACTTGCTTAAACAATCTACAAACAGTTAAAAGAGGAAGGTATAGGAAAACAACACGAGACCCTAAACGAATACTCCTCAATCCGTACGGCATTGGAGCACTAGTGCTATTAAGAGCTGCATGATTGGATAACAAGATAGTACGAGATATTCGTGTATACGGTGGGAGCACTGTTATCACCACAATTGAAGCCCATCGAAACTATGCCAGCCAGTTCGTTTTTGCATATCATCGGTCCACCGGAGTCGTACAGGCAAGTGCTTTCCGTGAAATCATCAGAAGTTGCACACATCATGCCAGGTTTCCAAACGCGACCGAGAGAATCCAGTCGGCACGTGTCTTGAGGCCAGATCTGCTGATTAAGGTAAAGGGCGTTAGCTGATAGCGGTCCGTTCTGGGGGTTGGGGAAAATGTTTCACACACAATTCATCACCAACCTGTGTACTCACATTAACGATTCTGCCCCATCCTACGATGGTGCAAGTTGAAGTGGGTTCCGGAGCACCTTGCAGCATTGCTATGCGCTGCGTTGTGGTCCCATCCTCAATAATTTCTTCTTCCAATTCCAGAAGTGCAATGTCATTTTCGATGCTCCCGGTAGTGTTGTAATGAGGATGCTTTATTCCATGTTTCACTTTAATAACTCTGGTTGTAGAGGTCTTCTCCAGCCGTTGCGGGGTTCCCGTCACAACCCATATTTTAGCAACACTATATTTTTCACATAGAGCCCAATTACTGAGGCCAGTTTAAAAACTGAGGGAACTACTCACCCTGATTTGATACAATGGGCCGCCGTGAGTATGTATTTGGGCGATATTATTGAACCCCCACAGAAGTGATTGTCGCCGAAGTAATTGCGCATTTTTCGTGTCAACGAGACGAGGTGCTTCGCCAGAGTGTGGTGTGATGGCCGGTAGCCTCCCACTATCGTGAATGTGTAGTCATCGACATCGAGGTCTGCGTCCGTTTCATTGTCAATGGAAGTGGCTGTTTGATTGGTGGAGGCGAGTGGGTCAACTTCTAATAATAAAATGAAGATTATGAAAACAGAAAATTTGGGGAAATTTGACATGTTTCGAAACTAAAATTAAATAAAGAATGAGAAGAATTTCGCAGGAAGCATATAAAAACATTCCACAACAACGTGAGTCGATTTGAATTTGGCAGTTGAAAATAATGCCAAATGATTCGTCCGACGGAAGAAGATGAACGGAAGGAGGAGCAGGGCTTGAGGCCTCGAATCAGCAGAAGTTAGAGAAATCCACACGCTTGCTTACAGGGACAGAACCAGTGGTTCCACTGTGACTTTAACTCGCGCCGACAGAGCCAGTAGTTTAAGGTTTTTACCGACTCTACTGGGTCATCTCGGCACACTTAGTGACACGGTTTCGGGACAGACTCGTACTTTAGAGTCCAAATTTACTATTTTTTGATTGGGTTTCCAATGAGTGTACAATTTATTGCGCATTTTCGAGCCAAAGAAAATGACAAGCGCATCTCGTACACAATACAAAGGAGCTGGGACAACTTCGTAAATTTTGGCAAATGCTAAGGACTGATATTCGTCTTCAGACTCCGGTATTCCATTCATTATTATGTCCGTAGAATCTGCTCCAGCTTCGAATTTATCTAGTGAGGTCCACATTGTTCATACCTCCATTTTAAGAGAGGCAAATTCCGAGTGCATACTCTCAGCGGCTTCACCTCGTTTTTCTAACCGTCGAACAGGTGATTAATGTTGACGGAAAATTTGCTGTCAGTGCTGCCAACTTTGAAGCACGGACTGAACCACGTGGCAAAGTAGTGAATTCCGAGGCTCAGCAAAAAGTAGGCTTTTAGATGCTTGACATTAATTTCAAATGTCCTGTCAATGCTTCAGTGGATAATCCATATTTGTCAGTTCATTACAAAGGGAGGATATTTCGTTGAAATAGCTTATTTCCAGGACAACTGGGAGATCAAATTTTCGAAAATCTGCAAGAAACCGTTTTAAAACGCACCCCGTTGCTGTGATACTATCGACTTGTGCGAGAAGATGGTGAATATGGTTGACTGGGGCCTCTACTGCAAGAAAATCCGCCGTTTATAGAAATAAACAAAAGGAGTGCGCTGCGTTTTGGAAAGCAATTAAATCCGCTCTTGTAATGTGTGACGAGTAAAAATTGTAAAAAAATTTTGCTCGCACAATATATTAAACAAAATCCCAAATTATCCCGATAACGACTGCGGTAGCATCATTCTAAATTGCTATAGCCAATTAGTTTGCGCGACACCACCATCGTAGATAAAAATAAAAGAAAACCATCGTCCGCGGCGATCGCACCAATTAGAACCACGCCGAAGACTGGAGCGCATGAAAGCTACGCAGTACAAAACTGGTGTCAACAAACTACATGCAGATTACACTAACAAACCTGCAAGCGGAATTACAACAACAGCATTAGCAAAGCCAAGCCAGCCGTCTGCATAGAACAACAACAAGTCTCGGCAGAATTTACCGAGTGCGTTAGCTCGGTAAGTAATCCAATAACAGCACGAGGCAACGAATGCTAAGAACAAAAGAGACGGGGACAGAACGATCGTTGTGCATACAAGCGGCAGGGATATAGCACACACGAGATTCCCAGAGGAAACATTGTCGAATCGTCAGAAACTACCACGAGAACAAACCAACCTAGAGACACGCACACAAGTACTGCATTTGCTACGAATGCTGGGGTTTTCAATCCGCTTTCATAGCAAACCAGAGATTACTTGTCAAGGTTAAAACGGTGGAAGTGGTTTATCAATGCACCACCGTTGAGACTGGAGACCTGAACTGCAGAGCGCCAACAACAGGATTGGCCTTCATGAAGTTATCACTTATTTTTGTTAAACGCTGTAAACTTAGCAAAAGGCTCAAATACTTTGTCCTTTATTTGCGGAATTAATAGAGCTATTAAACTATAACACTCCGAGTAACAATTTCTGTATACGACTCCTGACGAACCGGTGAGTTTTAGCTTACCCCAGCGAAATTTGAGTAGTGACAAATGACACCAAATGAAGCAACTCGAGGACGGAATAGAATAGGATAGGAAACTTCAATACTCAGCTTCAAAATCATCTACACAAAGGAAAATTCAATCCACTGATACCAATGTCATTGATATAAAAGCGACTTCTCAGACAATAAAAGACAAGTTTATTCCCGGATAATACGGAATATTCCAACGGGTATATAAAAAACTTGCTTAAAGAATATACAAACAGTTACAAAAGGAAAGTATAGGAAAACAGCACAAGACCCTAAACCAATACACCACAATCCATACGGCATTCGAGAACTTTGATTTGATTTGTGGTGGAAGAGTGGTGCGGAGTTCCTCAATAATCTAGTGCTAGTAAGCTCTGCACTTATCCAATCACGATAGTGTGAGATATTTGTGTATATGCTAGGAGCAGGAATAAGACCACATTTGAAGCCCGATGAAACTATGCCGGCCAGTTCCTTTTTACATATAAACGGTCCACCGGAGTCGCCCTCGCAAGTGGTTTCCCTGTAATTATTGTTTTCAGAAGCTGCACACATCATGCCAGCTACCCAATGGGGCCCAAGTTCCTGACACTTGTCCTGAGGCCAGATACGTTGATTAAGGTAAAGGGCGTCAACTGATTGCGGTCCGTTCTGGGGGGTTGGGGAAATATTTCACATGCAATTCATCAACTAACTGTGTACTCACATAAACGATTCTGCCCCATCCTACGGTGGTACAAGTAGAATTGGGTTCCGGAGCTTTTTGCACCATTGCTATGCGCTGCGTTGTGGTCCCATCCTCAATAATTTCTTCTTCCAATTCCAGAAGTGCAATGTCATTCTCATTGCGACCAGTAGCGTTGTAATCCGGATGCCTCGCTGCATTTCTGACTTTCATCTCTCTGGTTGTAGAGGTCTTCTCCAGACGATTCGGCGTTCCCGTCACAACACGTATGTAATAAGGACTGCATTTTTCATATAGACCACCATTACTGAGGCGATTTTCAAAATGAAGGAGGTACTCACTCTACATGGACACAATGCCCAGCCGTGATTATGTATTTGGGCGATATTATGGAACCCGCACAGAAGTGATTGTCGCCGAAGAATTCGCTGTAGTTGGGAAATCTCAACGAGACGAGGTGCTTCGTCAAAGTGTCCTGTGATGGCCGGTAGCCTCCCACTATCGTGAATGTGTAGTCATCGACATCGTGGTCTGCGTCCGTTTCAATGTCAATGGGACTGGCTGTTTGATTGGTGGAGGCGAATGGGTCAATTTCTAATAATAAAATGAAAAATATGAGAACAGAAAATTTGGGAAAATTTGACATGTTTGCAAACTAAAATTAAATAAAAAATGAGAAGAATTTCACAAGAAGGATATAAAAACATTCCACTTTCAGTTGAAAATAATGCCAAGTGATTCTCCGACGGCGGCAGAAGGACGGAGTGAGGAACAGGGCCTTGATCCCGCACGTTTAACGGAAGAGAGCCTGAGTTGGAGTTACGTATCCAATATTTAGTCTTTAGTTTCTATGAGTAACATCACGTGAGGATGGAAGTTCTATATTTACGGTCTTCATATATGTTTTTCACCCACAGAAAACTCAAGTCACGCTGGAATACTCTGAAGTCCGGGCAAATGATCAATCAACACACGGGGCACGCAAAGATTCTGGACACCGTCTGGAATTCCCCGTGTCTCAAGGTCAGAAAACTAGATTTCTACAAGCACTTCATAGTGGGGATCAGTGACCGTTCATCCCGGAGAAATTAAATGATGGCAAAGTTGTGAATTCCGAGGCTCAGCAATAAGAAAGCTCTTAGATACTTGACATTAATTTCAAATGTCCTGTCAATGCTTCAGTGGGTAATCCAGGTTTGCCATTTCATTACAGCAGGAGGCTATTTCTTTGAAAGCAACCGAGAGATCAAATTTTCGTTCGAAAATCCATAAGAAACCCTTTTAAAGCGAACCAATTTTGAAACGAAGCAGTTGCAGTGGTAATACAGACTTGTACGAGAAGACTCTGGTTGACTGGGTCTCTACTGCAAGATCGGGAAGATTTGGCGCAAAACTCTAAATCCTTCGTTTATAGAAATAAACAGAGATCGCAGCGTTTTAGAAATCAATTAACACCGTCCTTGTAATGAAAGCAAATGAAGCAACCCGACGACAGAATAGAATACGGTAGGGAAACTCGATACTGAGCTTCAAAATCTTCTACAAAAAGGAAAATTCAATCCTTTGAAACCAATGTCATTGATATAGAAGTAACTCTTCAAACGACAAAGGACACGTTTATTCCCGGATAAAACTGAATATTCCAGTGGGTATTTAAAAAACTTGCTTAAAAAATATACAAAGAGTTAAAAGAAGAAAGTATACGAAAACAGCACAAGACCCTAAACCAATACACCACAATCCGCACGGCATTGGAGCACTAGTGCTATTAAGCGCGGCATTTATCCAATCAAGATAGTACGAGATATTCGTGTATACGGTGGGAGCACTGTTAGCACCACAATTGAAGCCCATCGAAACTATGCCAGCCAGTTCGTTTTTGCATATCATCGGTCCACCGGAGTCGCCCCTGCAAGAGCTTTCCGTGGCATCATCAGAAGCTGCACACATCATGCCAGTTTTCCAAAGGCGACCAATAGCCCGCCGGCACCTGTTTTGAGGCCAGACCAGCATATTAACGTAAAGGGCATCAGCTGATAGCGGTCCGTACTGGGTGGTTGGGGAAAATGTTTCACACACATTTCATCATCATCCCGTGTACTTACATGAAAGATTCTGCCCCATCCTATGATGGTGCAAGTAGAATTGGGTTCCGTAGCTTCTTGCACCATTGTTATGCGCTGCGTTGTGGTCCCATCCTCAATAATTTCTTCTTCCAATTCCAGAAGTGCAATGTCATTTTCGACGCGGCCGGTAACATTGTAATACGGATGCCTTACTACATATCTCACTTTCATAATTCTGGTTGTAGAGGTCTTCTCCAGGCGTTGTGGCGTCCCCGTCATAACCCGTATTTTATCAGCACTATATTTTTCATATGGAGCACCATTACTGAGGCGAATTTAAAAACTGAGGGAACTACTCACGCTAATTTGGCACAATGCCCCGCCGTGAGTATGTGTTTGGACGATATTATTGAACCCCCACAGAAGTGATTGTCGCCGAAGTATCTGCGTATTTTGTAATATCTCAACGAGACGAGGTGCTTCGCCAGCGTGTGCTCTGATTGCCGGTAGCCTCCCACTATCGTGAATGTGTAGTCATCGACGTCGTGGTCTGCGTCCGTTTCATTGTCAATGGGAGTGTCTGTTTGATTGGTGCTGGCGAATGGGTCAATTTCTAATAATAAAATGAAAAATATGAGAACAGAAAATTTTGGAAAATTTGACATGTTTCGAAAATAAAATTAAATAAAAAATGAGAAGAATTTCACAAGAAGGATATAAAAACAGTCCACAACAAAGTGCTTCGATTTGAATTTGGTTGATCTTTCAGTTGTATATAATGCCAACTGATTCATCTGATGGCGGCAGAAGGACGGAAGGAGGAACAGGGCCTTGAACCCGCGTGTTTAATGGAAGAGAGCCTAAGTTGGCCGAGCATACCAGCAGCGTTCAGCTTTCAACGGACAAAGCACGGAAAAGACAGGACAAAGATACAGAAAAGACACTCGATTCCCTTTTGATTTTTTTACCGTTTCCTCGATATTTTTGGTCACATGTACAGTGTGAGTGAATTTAATTGCTGCATTCTAGCAGCCCATCGGATACGCATCAGATTAGAATTCTCCGAATTTTTCCAACTAGCTGACTGAGCCGAAGCCGTTTCTTTCGTCGCTACCGTACTCAACACTTCAGCTGTTTGTAGAACAGATGTTTACCTATAAAATGACACATTTTTTGAACGGCCCATTCACAAACAAAGTGCGGTGTTTCACTCATCCGATAGGCAACCGATAGGCTGCAAGAATGCACCCATTGAGTGTGTTCCACACGTATTCCATATGTGAGATTTCTATTCTTGTGTAAAGTGGTGAATTGCCCTCCTCACAATTTACTCTAACTCTCAACACTCGGATTCGTGTTTAGTAATCAAACAATCGCTGGTTAAAGTAAAATAATTAACTCTATTTATTTATTGCAATTTACACACTTAATATTGAGCTCAAAGTTTACTTTAATACAATTTTGCACTTTCATTATTCGTTTGATCACTTTATTATTTCTTAATAATGTTACTGTTACGATTACAATGCACGATGTACACACTGCTACGATTGCTCTTCAACTGTGTCTCGACTTTAAGTGTGTGGTGGCTTATATACATTTCTTATGGTTGAAGTGGAACATTCTAGAACATTCCCTACAGGTCGCTAGAAGTTCGAGAACATTCTCGAATTTTATCTACACTTCGAAAGAGGGTTCTTAAGTAAGCTTTTTTTCGAAAGATTGTGTCTTGACTTATATACACCTCTCTCGTAGTAACTGAACTTCACAGAGATATCCTAAAAGAATGCAATCATTTATGTTTCAATATTATAGAAGGGCTACGTTTAAATAAAAGTTTTTGGGGGCCACTTCCTTTTTATTCTGAAACGAACCATGAAACTTCTAAAAAAAAGATGATAATTAATCCAACAAAAATATTATATTTAATTCGGAGTTGCAAACTCAAAAGTTAGCAAGTTCATTTAATATTATGTAACTAGTCTTAATCGCAAGTCTGATCCAATTGCTTTCTATTTTCACTTTTGTTCACTGTAAGTGCACCATGGTACTCATAAGTTGTAGAATCATCGAATTTTTCTTTTGAGTGAAAAAAAAAATTAATGAAAACTATTTCAGCACTTTGCAAAGAATTATCCTGGCTGTTAGAAGTGGCAGACGGACGACACAAAACCATCATAGATGGTGGTTAAATAGTGCGGTCTGTTTCTTATATTGGAGAGAATGCAAAATGAAAAACATTTCTTCAGACAATACTGCAACAGATGACGCCAAGCAAAGACTAGCCACAAAGGACTTCGAGTCAAACAAAAACAGGACTTACAAAAGAAGCATTTCGCGTGAGGTCGTGATTGTGATTCTAGTACTAATTTTGTTTAATAACAAATTATATAACAATGCTAAGTTGATCACATAAATTTATATTGGGCTATCTAGGGCACACTTAATCTGCTAGAACTGGACACACTCCTCTACACCTTGTGGTTAAGAGAATGGCAGCCAGCGCGGCCCTAAGGCTACCTAATCTAGCCCATCCTAAAGAAGCCAACCTAGCGGGGCACGCAAAGATTCTGGACACCGTCTGGAATTCCCCGTGTCTCAAGGTCAGAAAACTAGATTTCTACAAGTACTTCATAGTGATCATCAGTAACCGTTCATCCCGGAGAAACAATGAAATAACAATAAAACAGGACTCACAGTTGTGGTATATTGATGGGTCCAAACTGAAGGATGGCAGTGCTCGAACGGAAACTAAGTTCCAAATTTCCAAAAAGCAATTGCAATGGGAAAACAGCTTCCATTTTTCAGGTGGTGGTCCACGCCTTAGAGTTATGTGCTAGAGAATGTCGACGCAGGGGTACCCGCAGCACCAGAATATGCATTCTTTCAGATAGCCAGGCAGCTCTAAAATCATCAATAAATTTCTCATTCCAATCAAAGCTGGTCTGGTAATGCTCTAAACTCCTCAATACCCTAGCAGTGGGAAACCTTGTTACGGTAATGTGGGTACCAGGACATGAAGGCAACGAAATGGTCTAGTTTTTTTCACCAGGGTCACTTGTGTCAAAAACGAGTTTCCCGCATAGTATTGCAATCCATTTTGCATTGATTTTTTTGTTGGATTCCCCAAACTGCCTATCTATGCTGGAGTTGTGTAGCATAATGCGAATTTCCCGATTTTGCTTTGTACGACTTTCGTGGACGAACAGTTTTGCATCGCCGGTTATACCCACACCAGACAGTTTTACGGCTCTTCTACGAGCTTTGCAGAAGCCAGCATCCGCTCTGAATAACTGAATCCTGTAATTTATATAAATTGGAAAGGATTTGCGTATAGTATGAGGTGTCTTGGAGTGTGAGCGAAACGCATCTGGTAAAGAAGGCATGTCAGCGGTGACAACTTCGCAAATTTTGGCAAATGCTAAGAACTGATATTCGTCTCCAGACTCCGATATTCCATTCATTATTATGTCGGTAGAATCTACTTCAGCTTCGAATTTATCTAGTTAGGTCCACATTGTTCATACCTCCTTTTTAAGAGAGGCAAATTCCGAGCGCATACTCTCAGCAGCTTCACCTCGTTTTTCTAACCGTCGAACAGGTGATTAATGTTGACGGAAAATTTGCTGTCAGTGCTGCCAACTTTGAAGCACGGACTGAACCACGTGGCAAAGTACTGAATTCCGAGGCTCAGCAAAAAGTAGGCTTTTAGATGCTTGACATTAATTTCAAATGTTCTGTCAATGCTTCTGTGGATAATCCATATTTCCCATTTCATTACAGAGGGAGGATATTTCTTTGAAATAGCTATTTCCAGGGCAAGGCTATTTCCTGGCGTAAGAAACCCTTTCAAAGAGAAACAATTTTGAACCAATGTCATTGAAATAAAAGCGACTTTTCAAACAATAAAGGACACGTTTATTCCCGGATAAAATGGAATATTCCAGCGGGTATTTAAAAAACTTGCGTAAAAAACATATGTTGGGGTCCTCGTGTCTGCTTGTCGGCGAGAGCGACGTCCTGTCGCAGTTCTTCCGGGCGCGTGGCTGCAAAATCAAGAACCCTAACGTAAAGTACAAACACTTTCACTTTTCAGTTTTTAAAACACAAGAGCCCTTTATTCTTAAAATGCTAGTTCTTATATACTATTTACAAATAAACATTACAGTCTACGTCTTCACTTTTCTGGTGTTCCAGTTACGCAGTTGTTATTTGGTGTCAGTGGCTCAAGCCCACTGACCTACTGCAAGTAAAAGTGTCGTCGGTGCATTCTAAATGCCCCTCGTCAGCTTGACTGCAGAACTGTGACACCCTAAAAGTTTACATCATAATTAATGAATAAATACTGTTCATTTACAATATTTGCACCCTAAAAATATGTGCGTTCTTAATGAATTTAATAGGAGCCGGTGCTGTGAGTCAACTACGCGTAAGTAGCTTGATTCTAACTCACAACATCCCTCCCCTCTTTCTAAAAGAAGTTAGTGCAACTAACTTCCATAAAATCTTTACAATATTTTTCTTGCACTGTAAACAATTATGTGCATCGATTGAACTCTATATTACATACATGTGACTTGTTTTTATTTACATCCTTTTTTTTTTTAAAATCGCCTTATTTGGGTTCTATCACGGTTTTTTTCTTCCTTTTTTATTCTTTTCTTTTCCATATATATATTTTTTTTTTCTAGCTTTTATTTCCTTTTGTAGTTTTCTTTCTTTTATTTTTATTTTTTTTTTTTCTTTACTTCGTTTTTGTTTTTGTTTGTTTGTTTTTTTTTTTATTTTTATCCATCATTATTTTTTTTTTTTTTAAATTCCCCTTTTTATAATTTGGTCTTTCATTGACTCTTTTCTCATTGGCGTATCTACAAATATCTAAACAATGACACAATTCTATTCTATACATAAAACCTTATATTATACTGCGCCCTCTGCTACCTGCTGGTCCAGTTGACGACCGTCGTTGTCAGAGTGAAGTCCCTCGATGAACTCTGCATACCCCTCCCTTCTTTCTGGACCGGTACGTAAAAAGATGATGCAAGCTTGCGCGATTAGATGCGCTTCTGACGAAGTCAAAATAAATATTCGATATTCGCTTAGTGAGTGACAATGGATATTTTCTCATTGGAGAACTCGTTACGAAGTTTAGTCGATAAATCTTGGCTATGTTATGTTCGATCTTTTCGTGGTTAAAAACGATTTTTTGCGCCAGGAGATTATTCTGCGAAGCTAAGTGAACGATGTAGTTGTGGCTGTTATTGTTATTGTAGCCGTTTCTCGGTGGAATTACGGAGTTACCTCGGGTTTTGGCTAAAATTATCTCTTTTTCATTTTCGACAATAATACAATATACATACTGATATATGTAATAATGGTAAACACGTTGGATTCTTTATACGGACAACGTACATGTTAGTGCTTTTCATGCCATTTAGTCAGTTATGCAATAAAACTCAAGTATTATTAGACTTTTACTAGTCAGATAGAGACTCTTCCATTCGGCCGATACCATCTCCATTTTTTTATAAGCTTAAATCGTAGTCATCTCGCAGATGGGAAGTTGAAAGCTCTTCCACTTTTTCATATAAAAATGAATTCTCACTAATTTCGTTTTCATTTTTTTTTTCAACCCAAAAATTATCTCTGGACATTATCGTTGCCAAACTCGTCTTTCTTCCTTTGCGGCTTACTGATCACTTTTCTTCTACGTCTTCTTACTTCTTCTCATTCAGTCAGATTTTTGTTCGCTGCACTTGCATTTCCTCTACTGGTCTCCTGGATGTTGGTTAACATCTTACTCAGTCTTCGACGCTGCAGGAAGTCACTTCCAGGTTCATGCTGCACCATATTGAACCATCCAGATGTTTGTTCACCAACGCCTGAACATCTAAAAACAATACGCTTAGCTTATCGGACTTGCCGAGTTTTAATTATTCTTACTAGATATTACATTCATTCAATTTTTAACGTAAACAGTAAATTGGATTCAAATCTATATATCGCTTATCTACTACGTCTTAACAAACAAACTATAAACAAGTAACAAAAACTATTTCCTTTACAAATACTATTAATTAACTATAATACATTTTCTTACAATTGTTGGCGGCATTAAAACTTTAAATCCTTCTCAAATACATATATACATTTTACAAAAATTTGCTTCATACATAACAATTATTTTCTAATTTAATTATATGCCGCCCAAAAAAAAATTTTTTATATCAATTCTTGGCAAAACTAGTGCCTTTTACATAAGCGAGATTATTTAAGATAAACCCGTTTATGTGAAAACATTGTCCATTGCATGACTATATCTTTCATCGCATACAATTGACTTTTTATTTAAATTTACTTCTAGCCTGATATGTATATATCCATTAACGATTCTATCTTCCATCCTGTAATCAGCCCGTATATGAATACATACATACATTCAAGGCGCTTTAAATTACCTAGAATTAATTACTAACGTTATTTTCCCCAATTAACTACACATTTTTTCGAATTTCCATACGCTAATTTCCTAAACAATAAACAGTTAAAACCTATGTACGAGTATATCTACATATAGCCTGCTGCAGTATCTGCAAATATATACATACGCACATACCCATTCCTCCTAACTAGAATACTTACTTCTTTAAATATACATTCGTACATTCATTCTTTAACTTATACACATATATATATACTCGTATATATACTTACTTCACCAGCAGTTCCATTGCCTGGCGTTAATGCCCACGCATCGAATTTCAGTGCATACACTGCCGTATGTACATATGTATGTACATATTCGAAGTTTTGTTTTATATTACTTACCCACGACTGTCTTATTATTTCATTTTATTTTTTAATTACGTGCAATATTTATCATTATTTAAAAAAAAATATTTTTCCCTACTATGCTTCGCTCGGCCACAGTGCATAATAAGCACTTTTATTACGTCAACTTTAATCGCTCGATTTTAAGTGGCACACTTCTACTGGCCTTGACTTTGAGAATCGGAGCTGTGTGTTATCCGATATACACACGTACATGTTTACGTTGTTATTCTTGTGTTTACACTTGTAAAACACTGTCAACACATGAATCTAGGTGTGCGGTCTAACGTGGAATAATTTTAACAAATTATTATGTAGCTTTTTACTCTTGCCCTTAATCGTTACGACTGTTGTAACTGGGCTTCGGATCTCTGCTACCATATACGGACCTATCCACACAGGTGAGAATTTATTTCTCCTGGCTTGATTCCTCATGAGTACTTGATCACCCACATGAAAAACTACTGGGTTTAGTACCTTGTTATAGGCTTCCCTGGCCACTCGTTTAGCACATTCCTGGTTTTCTCTAACCAATTCGTGCGCTCGCTGCAACTGATATTTTTGTACTTTATTGGGGTCATCAGCATTGTATACAGGCGCACATTTGCGCTTCAAATTCGCTGGCATGTTGAAGTCAAACCCGTAGAGTGTTCTAAACGGAGTTTGCTTCGTTGATACATGCACAGTATTGTTGTGTACATGCATTGCAGTGGTTAACCATTGATCCCAATTCGAGCCGTCTTCTTTGGCAAAACTGCGCAAGTACTCGGCCAGAGGTCGATGACTACGTTCCAATGAGCCATTCGCCTGTGGATGATATGGTGTTATATGCAACTTCTTAATTCCCAGCATTTTACATGTTTCTGAGAATAATTTCGATACGAAATTTGAACCATTGTCGGTTATCAAAACCTTAGGTATGTTGTATCGTGCTACTATTTCATCAAAGAATGCTTTGGCCACCGTGCTTGCTTCCGCATCGGGTATAGCCACGCACGCCATATACTTTGAGAAATCGTCTTGGAACGTCAAAATATATTTATTCCCCGAAACAGTCTCAGGTAAAATACCTACAATATCCATATGAACTTTATCAAATGGCTGTTTAGGTGTGTCAGTTAACACCATTGGCATCTTTGTCAGCCTTGAACTTTTGTTGGCCTGACATTTTGGACAACTCTTTATATATTTCTTAATGTCCTTGAGCATACCCTTCCATCCGTATACTCGCCTAATTCTGTCATGGGTTTTCCAGAATCCCTGGTGGCCACCCAGAGGTGAATCATGGAAACCCTTTAATACAGCCTGGATATCCTTTATATCCTCCAGCCATTCTACATTACTGGCTGCTTGCTCATTGGCATCGAAACCCGCATTGCTAACATCTCTTGTAGCATCAACTTTATCCCTTTGCATTCTCTCGGCCCTCTCCTTATCTGACCGTGCTTTGGACCTTGTTTGTACTACTGATACTTTCTGTGCCTGCGGTACTCTGCTGAGTGCATCCGCATTCAGATTCTTTTTCCCAGGTTTGTAAATTATTTCAAAATCATACTCAGACAATTTATGTCTGAACCTGGCTAGCCTAGACGTTTGGTCTTTCAAATTGGCTATGCCTCTCAACGGCTGGTGATCAGTGTATATCTTGAATGGGCGTCCTAGCAGATATGCTCTAAAATTCTTTGTAGCCCATACTATGGCTAGAAATTCCTTTTCTATTGTGGAGTATCTCTTCTCCGTGTCGCTAAGCGCTCTGCTTGCGAATGCTATTGGTCGGTCATTCCCGACTTCCCCTTGTGACAATACTGCCCCTAATGCTTCATTGCTAGCATCAGTGGTCAACAAAAAAGTTTGTTCAAAGTCGGGGTATGCCAAAATTGGTGGCGAGCTAATTATATCCTTTAGCCTCTCGAATGCTTGCTGACATCTCTCTGTCCATTCGAACTTTGCTTCTTTTCGTAGCAACTTGTTAATTGGCAACGCAATTCCGGCTAGTCCTTCCACGAACTTTCTATAATAGTTCACTAGTCCTAGGAATGCTTGCACTTCCTTTCTGTTTCTCGGAATCGCTAGATTTTTAACGCATTCCACCTTCTGCGGGTCAGGCAGTGCTCCTGCTTCTGAGCACCGATGGCCTAAATAAACCACCTCTCTTCGCAAAAATTGACACTTCTCTGTGTTCAATTTCAAATTGTGTTCTCGTAATTTCTGGAGCACCTTGCACAAGCGTTGCGAATGCTGCTGCAAGTTCTTCCCATAAATTACAATATCATCGAGATACACAAAACAATCTAACCCTTGCAAGCCTGTTAGCACATGGTTCATTAGCCTTTGGAAGGTAGCCGGTGCTCCTGTTAATCCAAACGGCATTCTATTGAACTCGTAATGGCCTAAACCGGTGCTGAACGCGGTTTTCTGCTTATCTTGGGTATCCACCAGAACCTGGTGGTAGCCACTCGCTAAATCAAGTGTAGAAAAATATCTACTGTGTCCCAATTGATCCAGTATCTCTTCTATCCTTGGTATTGGGAACACCTGCTTGATAGTGGCGTCGTTCAATTTCCTAAAATCAACGACCATTCTCCACTTCTTCTGACCCTGACCACCTCCCTTCTTTGGTACCAAAATTATTGGTGAATTCCAAGGCGAGATACTCGGTGAAATTATGTTATCTTTTAACATTCCTTCCACTTGCCTATTTACCTCATCTTTGTGAGCTTGCGGCAATCTGTATTGCTTCTGGTTAATTGGTGGTTGATCCACTCTAGTAGGTATTTCATGCTCTACCTCTGGTGTATATGTCAACTGGTCTCCTTCCAGCAAAAATATGTCATGGAATGACGCACAAATTGCTTCTATTGATGCCTTCTCTTCTGAATTCACGCTTGGGTCTAACTTCAAGGATTCTAGCACCCTCTCCATTCTTTTTCTTATATCTACCTGCTTAATCTGATTCACCGATCTATAATTCGGTTCCTTAAAATTATCATAGCTAGTGAACTTGGGCCTAAAATCCTCCTCCATCAAGTAGTCCTTTTCCGATGCATTGAGTACGCAAGCGTATACCTTACCCTTGTCAACGTGCGTTATGGTTTCCCCCATATATACGCCCTCCGCTAGCTGCTGCTTGTGTAAAACAACAGTCCTAAGTTTCGTATTTACATGCATAGTAACTACTCTGGTTGACCTTGCATTCACTACCTCCATACAATTCTTAACCTTACTCACGGTTCCTTCCTGCCATGACATTAATGGAAAAGTAAGGATTCTATGCTTATTGTTATCATAGAATGATAACTGCTTGTCGAGCGCATCCAGTATGGTGCGTCCCCAAAGATTATCGCGGCCAATTATCCCATCAGCCGGGATACCTTTCCTATCCACTTCCACTGCGTGCACTCTAAAACTCATACCTTTAACTCCACTGTGCCCTATTCTGAGCGACCCCAAAGTCCTAATGCACCCTCCAAACGCTCCGTTAAGCGTTCTTAAGTCCCTTTGATTAATGTCTAGCCCCTTTCGTAAAACACTAGATTTTACGAGGCTAGTGTCCGCTCCTGAATCTACTAATAGCACTAGCTTTCCACTCGCTGCCTCCTCGCAGGGTATCTCGATGAAGGCATCACCTATCCTGCTCATAGCGAAGCAACCTCCTTTTGTTCCCAATATGGACGTGTATCCATTCCCTAACTCTTCGTGATACTGGAGAGCCTCCTGCTCCTCCTTCTCCTGGACTGTAGTTCCTACATTACTAGTCCCACGTATTTCCGGCCTTATTATTACTCTCTTTCTTTTGGCTTTCCAGTCTACTGGCCTCGACTGGGCCGCTGGAAGTTTCCCTGGTTCCTTTGTTGGGATTGTCTATCCCTGCATTCCGCTGCCCGATGTCCCATCTGTCCACATGAGAAGCATCTCAACCCCTGTTGGGTGTTGCGTATTTTTGGTTCACTTTTGGAATTCCAATTTGGTTGCTGCTGACCACTCCCAGTTTTGAAAGGATTTCTTCCTTGGTTAATTCCTTCTGTTGAATTAACTCTGGGACTACTGAAGTTACCCCTGCTGTCCCTCAAGGTTGGAACCGGGCGACTCGTTGCTGGCTGCCTTTTATTCTGATTCCATTTAGTGTCTACTTGGCACTGTCTACTTGCCTCATGACCATATGTTTGGCACTCCATACAATAGGGCGTGTTTTTCCGTGTAACGCATTCATCCCTTGTATGCCCTGGATTATCACAGAATGAGCAAATGGGTTTCCTTGGCTTAAACCTCTCAACCAAGAATTCTTGGTCTCTTTGTTGCGGAAATTGGCCCATCAATCTACCGACTCCACATCTGTTTTGTTGCTGTACTGTTCCTACCTCTGCAGGAGCATCAGTCCAGCGGATTCCACCTGTTGTCGTTCGCTGTTGTATTGCTGCTTCAGCTAAAGAGACCGCCTCCACTAACTCTGCCATACTCCTCGGCGTGAGAGTAAGAGTATAATTAGCTAAATCCCTATTTATCAGGCCTGCCTTGAACACAGAAATCATAGTCCGTTCTACTTGAGCCTTGTATGCTGCAACATTTTCTGGAAACTGCCTGTTGGCTTCCGTCTCAGCAGCGTTCCCGAGAGACTGGAGCCTTCGTCCCCAGGCTCTCAATTCCTCCCCCGGTGTCTGAGTTGATTCCTGAATTTCCCGAACGAGACAGTCGTATGACTTTTGTTTCAAATATGTCTGATCCAAAAGTACATATAATTCTGCCAGGGTGCTTACTGGGCTATGCACCAGTAAATCAAACGCATCACCTGTGGTTCTTTGCCTAATACACTTTATTAAGTGTTCCCCGTCCGCTTCCGGAACACTCTGTTGCGCTAGCTCACAACCTTCTTTGAAGCGCCGGATCTCAGTTCTCAGATCATACAACTCGACTCCTGAGAACATGGGCACCAACTTCTCCACCGCATGAGCAACTTGCAGAATGCTCATTTTATAGCTTTGTGTTTTCTCAATTGCTGGTAAAACCTTAGCTTTATTAATCTCTTTGGTAGTTTCCAAATTCTCTTCTCCCAGATCTGATAGGTAATTGGTCAGTGACGGATTCAAACTAATTTTTCTTCGATCGTTTGTTCGTGCAGGCGAAATACTGCCCACAGTATCGGAACTTTGCTGCACGGGTACTGCTTCCGGCTCCTTTGGCGGATATCCCTGATTTTTATTATTTATCGGGCCTCCCGGAGAAAAAGGCTCGACACCGATTTCAGATGCGCCAAACAAAAATTCCGCTTGCCTTTCTTCATTAAGTACTACTTTTGGCTTTACCATGCGGCCTATCCCTTCTGGTGTTAAATATTCCGGCCAACGTACTTCCGGAGGCAATGTCAATACTGTCTGCGTAAATCCAGCTGATGCTGATTTTGATCTCTCCCTATTCAGTGAGGTCCTATTGGTCGCCCGTCCTCTTTTCAATTCCGCACACTCCTTTTCCAACAGCGTTGCTGCTTCCTCTGTTTCCGTCAACCTCTGAGAAAGTTCCTTTACCTTCTTCTCCAGATACTCTTTTTGTGCTCTCCAATCTTCTGCTTTCTTATGAAAACTGAACAACTTTTCTTCTGTTCTTTTTTGGATTGCCGTCAAGGCTTGATCCGCTACCTCTAACGGTGACACAGCGCCTCCGGCGTTCGCCTGCCTCCACAATTCCTGAGCTTCTTCCCTGCTCGTACTCGCTTCGAACTGGTCAACTATTTTCCCAGTAAACAGTTTCACCTCTGACTGTATTGATTTCAATCTGTTCCTTATTTCCTCGTCTGGCGAAACCAAACTCATAATCTCTTGCCCTAGTCCCTCTAATTCAGAACTAAATGTATCTGCCCATTCGTTGACCAGACTATTTATGTAGTCTGCGTAATTTTCCGCAAAATATTTTCCCTTGCCGTACTCAACTGCGTGAGGCAACAACAGTCCGTGATTATTGTTGAACTCTCTCCCCAGATCTTGCAACTGTGTTATTCGCTTGCGGTAATACACGTTGTCCTTACGTAACCTGCCGTCTTTCTTAAAATTACGGACCAGTTCTTCAATCGCTTCGCCAATTTGCTCCTGCCTCAGCAGTAATCCTTGCGCTTCCTTCGTCATATCCCAAATGCCAGAACAGATGGCGTATCCCAATTACAAATAAAAATCCAATAATTGTTAAAACTTGTTACAATATTTTATTCGATCTTACTTAATGATTCAAAACAGAGTTATTAAAAAAAAACAATCCACCGTAAATTCTATCTTTATATGCATATTCTGCTATACTTGTTTTCCATCACCAAGTTCCGCTGTCTACCGGCGTCCATTAAGTCCTTCCATCAATGCAAATTGGTCCTTGGCTTCCTCACAGATACTCCTTGATTTCCTCTCACCATCTTTAATACATCCATAGAAAAGGCCATATGTTTGATTTACCGGCAAAAGTGTCTTGATTCATTCCCGGAAATTTGAATCCATATTTAAAAATAAACCCGTAACGTATGCGCCACATAATAATAGCATTTAAATGTTTTCTTCAACATTGCTACGCAAATTGTAGTTTCCGAACTACAAAAAACTTTAATGCAACAACACATGTTGTCTGCACCTCTTCACCTAATACCCTAGACTCAAAATGCCAAATATTTAAATCAATCTTTATTTTGATTTCAAAACAATATAAATTGAATCGTATAAATGTCCCTACCGACAAACAAACACAAATCCCCTATCACAACCGTACGAACCCTATACCGTGGCACGTTCTTTCCGAACCAAACCAACCGGTATACACAAGTTCGCAATTCAATAACGCAAAATCCGTGAATAAGCAGACACGTTCCACATCCCCGAGAATGCTGAAATAAACGGTTATTATAAAAAGAATGAACCTGATTTCAGTGAAACAACCCTATGCAACCTGACCGTAAGTAGAAAGTTTTCTTTTCAGATCGACCTATTTTCACCTAACCGCAGCGGCTAATCAGCCCCAATGCTGCTTCTTCCGCATGACCGGCGCAAAAGCGCCCACACGGCCACCGAAGAATCGTCGACAAAATTCACTTAGATACTAGAATGTCCTACCATAGACATACTCACCATTTTCGTTCCCTCCATTGCCCTCCTTTGGGATGGTTATCCTGATGGTTTCCTATTGGTGGATTCCCGCGTAGGAGTGCTCTTTTCCTGGCACTCGACGTTGGATCCTACCGGCTGCGCCAAAATGTTGGGGTCCTCGTGTCTGCTTGTCGGCGAGAGCGACGTCCTGTCGCAGTTCTTCCGGGCGCGTGGCTGCAAAATCAAGAACCCTAACGTAAAGTACAAACACTTTCACTTTTCAGTTTTTAAAACACAAGAGCCCTTTATTCTTAAAATGCTAGTTCTTATATACTATTTACAAATAAACATTACAGTCTACGTCTTCACTTTTCTGGTGTTCCAGTTACGCAGTTGTTATTTGGTGTCAGTGGCTCAAGCCCACTGACCTACTGCAAGTAAAAGTGTCGTCGGTGCATTCTAAATGCCCCTCGTCAGCTTGACTGCAGAACTGTGACACCCTAAAAGTTTACATCATAATTAATGAATAAATACTGTTCATTTACAATATTTGCACCCTAAAAATATGTGCGTTCTTAATGAATTTAATAGGAGCCGGTGCTGTGAGTCAACTACGCGTAAGTAGCTTGATTCTAACTCACAACACATACAAACAGTTAAAAAAGGAAAGTATACGAAAACAGCACAAGACCCTAAACCAATACACCACAATCCGCACGGCATTAGCACAATCCGTTTTGATTTGTGGTGGAAGGATAGTGCGGAATTCCTCAATAATCTGGTGCTATTAAGCTCTGCAGTTATCCAATCAAGATAGTACGATATATTCGAGAATATGATGGGATCAGGTGTATCACCACAGCCGGAACCCATCGAAAGTATGCCAGCCAGTTCGTTTTTGCATATAAGCGGTCCACCGGAGTCGCCCTTGCAAGAGCTTTCCGTGACATCATCAGAAGCTGCACACATTATGCCACGTTTCCAAAGGCGACCAATAGCCCGCCGGCACCTGTTTTGAGGCAAGAGCCGCAGATTAAGGTAAAGGGCGTCAGCTGATAGTGGTCCGCACTGGGTGGTTGGGGAAAATGTTTCACACACATTTCATCATCATCCTGTGTACTTACATTAAAGATGGTGCCCCATCCAACGGTGGTGCAAGTAGAATTGGGTTCCGGAGATTTTTGCACGATTGCTATGCGCTGCGTTGTGGCCCCATCCTCAATAATTTCTTCTTCCATTTCCAGAAGTGCAATGTCATTTTCGACGCGGCCGG
This sequence comes from Clusia tigrina, assembly GCA_920105625.2. Classification (NCBI taxonomy): domain Eukaryota; kingdom Metazoa; phylum Arthropoda; class Insecta; order Diptera; family Clusiidae; genus Clusia; species Clusia tigrina. The sequence goes on from OV050033.1 coordinate 181,668,447, forward strand.
TAATGTTGTAATAAGGATGCCTTACTACATATCTCACTTTCATAATTATGGTTGTAGAGGTCTTCTCCAGGCGTTGTGGCGTCCCCGTCATAACCCGTATTTTATCAGCACTATATTTTTCATATGGAGCATCATTACTGAGGCGAATTTAAAAACTGAGGGAACTACTCACGCTAATCTGACACAATGGGCCGCCGTGAGTATGTGTTTGGACGATATTATTGAACCCCCACAGAAGTGATTGTCGCCGAAGTATCTGCGTATTTTGGTAAATCTCAACGAGACGATGTGCTTCGCCAGCGTGTGCTGTGATTGCCGGTAGCCTCCCACTATCGTGAATGTGTAGTCATCGACGTCGTGGTCTGCGTCCGTTTCATTGTCAATGGGAGTGTCTGTTTGATTGGTGCTGGCGAATGGGTCAATTTCTAATAATAAAATGAAAAATATGAGAACAGAAAATTTTGGAAAATTTGACATGTTTCGAAACTAAAATTTAAAAAAAAATGAGAAGAATTTCACAAGAAGGATATAAAAACATTCCACAACAAAGTGCGTCGATTTGAATTTGGTTGATCTTTCAGTTGAAAATAATGCCAAGTGATTCTCCGACGGCGGCAGAAGGACGGAAGGAGGAACAGGGCCTTGAACCCGCACATTTAATCGAAGAGAGCCTGAGTTGGAGTTACGTAACCAATATTTAGTCATTAGTTTCTATGAGGAACATTACTGTGAGGATGAAAGTTCTATATTCACGGTATTCATATATATTTTTCACCCACTGAAAAGTCAAGTCAGGCCACACTAAAGTCCGGGTAAATGCTCGATCAATACACGGGGTGTGCAAATGGACTATTATTCTATGTTAAGGAAGCTAACAACCTTAGAATCTACACATGCTGATTCCACCAATAGGAAACACAGCGACAGCGAGTTCCTAGAAAATAATTAAAACCTACAAGGATAGAATATAGCACGGTTAACACAAAGCGTAGTGTGACGCTGGCCGGGCGTAGGAAAAAACTCTTCTTCATTTACATATAGCGTCAGAGTTTCAAATTTTTTGACTCTTGGTGTAATTTTTTCATAATGTGAATTGGGAATACGATATCCAAATAAAGTACTCGCATGGGCACCGGATGCAATTGGTGCCTGAACTCATACAAGAAAAATAACATGAATGAAGAGGTGCCTTAACACGTGCCATATGCAAGAGTTTAGTATTCCATTATTTCTGTTTTCCAAACGACTGAAATGGTATAGAAAATAGGAAGACATGACGCAGTGGGACTGTGCGAACAAACACATTCGACATTTAAATAAGTTTCCCAACATTTTCTCTATCTATCTATCCATCTATTGTCTCTATCTATACATCTATCTCCATCCATCATATGTTTTAAACAAACTGCACTAAACGACCACTAATAACAGAAGGGCACCAAACAGCATAAAATCACACAAACTAAAAATTATCCTTTGGTTATATACTTCAAAGTTGATGTCCAAGACGATGGGACTCCTTATATGCTGCCAGCATGTATTTCGTCCTACCCTTTTTCACTTTTAGATCCACTCACTTTGCTTCCCTTTCCAGGCCGGTATATGCAGCACTCATCGCTCGAGCGTTATGGCCAATGATGTCAATATCATCAGCATACGCCAAAAGCATGACACTCTTATTAAAGAGGGGCCCAAAGTGATTCAATTCCGCTGAGCGGATGATTTTTTACAGCATTTGGTTGAAGAAGTCGCACGATAGGGCATCACCCTCGCTTCGTGTCAAAAGGGTCGGAGAGCTCTTTTCCAATTTTCACTGAGCTGCAGATTGCGTTTAGGGTCATCGTGCACAGCCTGATTAGCCTTGCAGGGATGCCAAATTCGAACATAGCGGCCTTGAAATCGATAAAAAGATGGTTGGTGTCAATTTGTTTCTCAAGTGTCTTCTCCAAGATCTGACGTATTGCGATTATTTGGTCGATGGTACCTTTACCAGACCTTAAACCACACTGATAGGGTCCAATCAGCTCGTTAACGATTGGTTTCAGTCTCGCGCAGAGTACGTCAGATATGATTTTGTATGTCTTCAGCAGCTGTGCGCATGGAGTGGGAAATATGCGTCCACTGTGCGCACACACCATCAAGTTGAGAGGTAGTATCCTCCAGTGGACTAGCGATGCGGGTTGCGAAATCATTGGCTGTCCGTTGTGGCTGCAGCTTCTGGAAGACGAGTTTTCTCGGTGCACTTGAACGTACCTTTTTTACCGCACTGATGCGAGTGCGAACCTGTGCTGCTACAAGGATTGCACGCACGTCCAATACACTGGAGGCGTGTCGTCCATCTATCATAGCGTGATCAATCTAGTTTCGCGTTTTCTGATCGGGGGAGAGCCAGGTGGCTTTATGTATATCAAGATGATTGAACTTAGTGCTACTGACTACCATGTGAGGAGGTGGTGAAGATGGTTGACTGGGGCCTCTATAATGCAAGACCGGGAACACAAAATCCGCCGTTTATAGAAATAAATAAAAGGAGTTCGCTGCGTTTTAGAAATCAATAAAATCCGTTCTTGTAATGACACCAAATGAAGCAACCTGACGACAATATAGAATAGGATAGAAAAATTCAACACTCAGGTTCAAAATCTTCTACCCATAGGAAAATTCAATCCATTGATACCAATGTCATTGATATAGAAGTGACTTATCAAACGACAAAGTACACGTTTATTCCCGGATAATACGGAGTATTCCAAGAATTAAATAAACAAATATACAAACAATTAACAACGGAAAGTATACGAAAACAGCACGAGACCCTGAGCCACTCTTTCTGAATCCATACGGCATTACAGCACTTTGATTTGATTTGTGGTGGAAGAGTGGTGCTGATTTCTTCAATAATCTAGTGCGATTAACCTCTGCATTTATCCAATCACGATAGTACGAGATATTCGTGTATATGGTGGGAATAGTTTTATCACCACAACTGAAGCCGCTCGGAACTATGCCAACCAGTTCGTCTTTGCATATAAACGGTCCACCGGAGTCGCCATAGCAAGTGCTTTCCTTGTAATCATCAGAAGCTGCACACATCATGCCAGGCTTCCAAAACTGACCGCGAACAGCCTGCCGGCACGTGTGTTGAGGCCAGATCCGCAGATTAAGGTAAAGGGCGTCAGATGAACTCGGTCCGTTCTGGGTGGTTGGGCAAAATCTTTCACATACATTTTATCAACTTCCTGTGTACTTACATTAAAGATGGTACCCCATCCGAGGATGGTGCAAGTAGTATAGGGTTCCGGAGCTTCTTGCACGATTGCTATGCGCTGCGTTGTGGTCCCATCCTCAACAATTTCTTTTTTCAATTCCAGAAGTGCAATGTCATTCTCATTGCGACCAGTAGCGTTGTAATCCGGATGCGTTAATACATGTTTCACTTTCATAATTCTGGTTGTACAACTCCTCTCCAGGCGTTGCGGGGTTCCCGTCACAACCCGTATTTTTTTAGCACTATATTTTTCACATAGAGCACCATTACTGAGACGAGTTTAAAAACTGAGGTAACTACTCACGCTAGTTTGGCACAATGCCCCGCCGTGAGTATATATTTGGGCGATATTATTGAACCCGCACAGAAGTGATTGTCTCCGAAGTATCTGCGTATTTTGGTAAATCTCAACGATACGAGGTGCTTCGCCAGCGTGTGCTCTGATGGCCGGTAGCCTCCCACTATCGTGAATGTGTAGTCATCGACATCGTAGTCAGCGTCCGTTTCATTGTCAATGGGAGTGGCTGTTTGATTGGTGGTGGCGAATGGGTCAATTTCTAATAATAAAATGAAAAATATGAGAACAGAAAATTTTGGAAAATTTGACATGTTTCGAAAATAAAATTAAATAAAAAATGAGAAGAATTTCACAGGAAGGATATAAAAACATTCCACTATCAGTTGAAAATAATGCCAAGTGATTCATCTGATGGCGGCAGAAGGACGGAATGAGGAACATGGCCTTGAACCCGCACATTTAATCGAAGAGAGCCTGAGTTGGAGTTACGTTTCCAGTATTTAGTCATTAGTTTCTGAGCAACACCACTGTGAGGAAGGAAGTTCTATATTCACGTTCTTCATATAAATTTTTTACAGACACAAAACTCAAGTTACCCCCACACTAAAGTGCTCGACATTGCTCGTGTATTGACATGAGGTGTACAAATATATATGTACGTAGAAATATATAACGCATGACCGTCGAACGATTATTATATATCACAGAAACTCAGAAGTTTGGAATCCACACATGCCGGAAACGCGGCGACATCGAGATCGCAGAATATAGTTGAAATCTACAAGGATAGAATATAACTACTAACTATATAATAAGGATATAATATAACTACAACAACAAGTTCTGCACTCAGCCGATCACACCAGCAGCGTTCAGCTTTCAACGGAGAAAGCAGTGGGTGAGTGAAGCGCAATGCAAATCCAGTGCAATCGACGATTTGCCAGAACGGGAGTACAGACTTCGGCAACGAAGAAAGCAACAACAACGAGACTAACCGAGGCCTGTGGGATTTTACAAGCGAGGACTTGCATAGGGCGTAGTTTTATAAAACATGAAACAACAACAAACCCAGACCAAAAATTACCAGCTGCGAATACTTAAAATTAGTGCAACAAAACCAAAGCGAAGAGACGAATGTGAAGAACAAGAAATATGACATGAAGGTTGTTGGGAGTATTGAACAGTGCGGACCAAGCTCATAGGAGAGCGGCGGAACTTCCCGCGGTAGCTGTTTTAGCACAACAACAGCGACGTCACAGGCAAACACCTTGAGGCAGATTTGGCAACAGCAACAAAGCTACAGTGAGGGCAATCCGCTAGGTGGTAACAACACGTGTGAAGACACGAACATGGCTGAAATCAACATCTTCCCAGCTACCATGAAGATTGCCCAAGGGGAACTGAGTAAACTCACACCATGACAGCAGCAATCAAAGGTGACGGTACAAAAACAACAAGCGATGCCTTAGCAGCAGAAACTGAGGCGCGCAACGGGGTTCCTGCAACAACAAGATGCACTGGGCGCTGTGGCCGCTCTGACCTTTATAAGCGGAAGCAGCCCCGTGTTCGCACAGCAGCAAGGCTTCTTCTTCGTATACACGACCACGAATCAACAGAAGTTAGAGAAATTCTCACGTTTACTTACAGAGACAGAAACAGTGAGGACTTTAAGCCACGCCGACAGAGCCAAGCTCAGCTCCCTATTTCGTACACTTGTTTATAATATGAACAATAAAACAAGTAAAGAATTCCGAGTCGGATTAGACCGACTTCGAAATATCCTTTACGCTTCGATGAGCGTGCGAGTTAAACTGTGGCATCATTAGGAGCATATCTAAGGTAATTTTAGGCGGGTACCCCGAGTTGATTATATTGAGGGGGGCGTGGTCTTTATCCGAACGTCCCAATTTCTTGCGAGCTTGAGCAGTCAAGAAGGACAAAAGTTCCGTATACGGAGACTGTCGGATTCTCTCCTAGCAGCGCAGGTTATACGACCTGACATTAACTTCGCAGTTAATGTGATCAGTCGATTTAGTGTCAATCCAGAGAAGGCACATAGGATTAGGAGTCAAGCGAGTGATTAGGATATTTTAAATGAAAATCTTGTGTATCGCAGGGATCTTCTAACGTTATGGGCTACTGTCATACTGGCGATCTAGATGAGCGACGCTTAACATCTGGCTACGAGTTTAGTTTTCAAGAAGGAGCGATTTCGTGTTGCACAGAGCGGCAAAAGACAGTAGCCCTGTCAGCAACTGAGGCCGAGTTTATGTCCGTAGTCAACGCAATACAGGAGTTGATTTGGCTCAAGGAAATGGCGTCGGAGTAGGTCCCTGGCATCATGACACAAATAGTATGGAAACATTACGAATATGCATGTAAAAAGGAAACGATAAAATAAAAATTCCTTTTCTTTATTGGTCTCAAACTGATCGGTTGTGTTTTATCGTCGCGGCATGTTAAACAACACTATCAAACAATTACGGACAAAGATATTCCCGCATAATACGGAGTATTCCAACTGGTATTTAAAGAATTTGCTTAAAAAACATCCATACAGTTAAAAAAGGAAAGTGTACGTAAAGAGGACGAGACCCTAAACCAATACTCCCCGAGTTCCTCATTAACATTCTAGTGCCAGTAAGTTCTGCACTTATCCAATCACGATAGTGCGAGATATTCGTGAATATGGTAGGAGCAGCAGTAAGTTCACATTTGAAGCCCGTTGAAACTATGCCGGCCAGTTCGTTTTTGCATATAAGCGGTCCACCGGGGTCGCCCTCGCAACTGGTTTCCCTGTAATCGTTGTTTTCAGAAGCTGCACACATCATGCCAGCTACCCAATGGGGCCCAAGTTTCTGGCACTTGTTTTGAGACCAGACACGCTGATTAACGTAAAGGGCGTCATCTGAAAGCGGTCCGTTCTGGGGGGTTGGGGAAAATGTTTCACATACAATTCATCAACTACCTGTGTACTCACATAAACGATTCTGCCCCATCCTACGGTGGTACAAGTAGAATTGGGTTCCGGAGCTTTTTGCACCATTGCTATGCGCTGCGTTGTGGTCCCATCCTCAATAATTTCTTTTCCCAATTCCAGAAGAGCAATGTCATTCTCATTACGACCAGTAGCGTTGTAATCCGGATGCCTCTCTACATTGATGACGGACAGCTCTCTGGTTGTAGAGGTCTTCTCCAGACGTTTCGGTGTTCCCGTCACAACACGTAAGTAATAAGGACTGCGTTTTTCATATAGAGTACCATTACTGAGGCGATTTTCAAAATGAAGGAGGTACTCACTGTATTTGGACACAATGCCAAGCCGTGATTATGTATTTGGGCGATATTATGGTACCCGCACAGAAGTATTCTTTGCCGAAGAATTCCTCGTTGGGACGTCTCAGCGAGACGAGATGCTTCGTCAGAGACCTAGTTTGTTTGGCGGCAGCGAATGGGTCAACTTTTAATAATAAAATGAAAATTATGAGAACAGAAAATTTGGGAAAATTTGACATGTTTGCAAACTAAAATTAAATTAAAAATGAGGAGAATTTCAAAGGAAGGGTATAAAACATTCCACAACACATGCGTCGATTTGAATGTTATCGTTCTTTCAGTTGAAGATAATGCCAAGTGATTCGTCCGACGGCGGCAGAAGGACGGAGTGAGGAACAGGACCTTGAATCCGTAGCTCTATTTCCACAAATTTTGTCGTTGCTGGTCTTCTACAGCACAGTTTACCGATTGAGTTTCAATCGTAGAGAGCCTGAAGATGGAGCTACTTTGGAATCGTTTCCTATAATTAGCCAGTAGTTTCTATAAGTAAAAACTCCTATAGTACAGGATGCATATGATATTTTATACAGTTGTTTATAGTTTGGATCCAGACGATATTTTGTACATTTATTTATAATATGAATAAAGAAACACGACGAAAGTTTATCAAAATTTAACCAGTTTATATTATAAATCAGCTTATTTTATCTATTTAAACCTATGAAACGTGATAGCAATTTTCACTAGCGAGTAAAAGCATAGTTCTGGACTCACTTAATACATCAATTTGAATCCTTCGGCATAACACGAGTTCAAAAAAGGTGCCCATTCATGCCAATCATGGTGCCTCTATAATCATTACTGCTGATATACAAGTACAGACTGTTCAACAAGAGAGAAGCGACGGTAGCACATAGTTAAGGTGCCCATATAACTATCTCGTTCGCACATGGCGATTATTTGTTTACATGCCTACGACGCCAATGTCATATCAGCTCAGTGCTGCGCGGTACTTCATTAAGAGAGGCACGTTTGACGAAATGAGTTTCGTAAATGAGGAATGTGGGGTATGAAAGGAAAATAACATGAAAATTGTATGTAACTAGATCTTAAAAGTCCCAAACTTTTAAATATATATTGAATCGTTGAAGTCTACTGTATCAGATCACTTCAGTTTTAAGCTTTTCTTCCTTTCAGTTTGTGGACAAGTTGCTCTCGTTGGGTGCTAGTTCTTCACAGAAGGAGCACTGCAGCAGCTGTAATAACAGCAGAGGAAACAGAACACAGGACATTGTAACTAAGCAGCTCTCGCTATAACCCTAGGCCAACTAACCGTATTACCCATTTGACAATGACCTACGGACTTTTCCAAAATGGAGGTCAGTCAGTGTGTCAAATTGCTGAATGAAACTGATTGAAGTCTGTGAAGTTCGTTTAGGAAACCAATTGAATTTGTCCTCGGTGGTATATCATGAACCAGAACAAGCGTTCCTTAATTCGGGTCTGATGGTGATCATTCATACTCCTTGGCATGGAATCAATACTTTCCTTTGATTTTGAAAAAAATGCGTCGAAGCTGCTTGAAGTCATTTTGCTTAAGGTGCAGACTCTCATTTCTCATTGCTTTGCTTCGGTTTCGAAAAGTTGCGTATAAAAAATGCGAAACTTTCTGCCGTCTGCAGTTGTGGGAACACAAAACGGAAGTGACAAGTTTCCAAGGAGGAAACACTTAAAAAACATGGCCACCATTTTAGTGGCTGTGTGCCAAAATGTGCACGAAGCTCCTCGTAACAACGTCATAAGCAAAACACTTAAAGTTCATGGCAGCAGTCGAGAGCAGTGAAAGTATGACGAAGTCGGGCAGGGGTGCGGGAGACTACGAAGCGTAACAGCTGTGCCAGAAAATGATGCCAGAAACCCACTGATAGAAATGAAGAAAAATATTTAAAAAATTTAAGGAAAAACTTGAGAAAATAATTAAAAGTGGCACTGACTGCGGAGCTTCATTTTTTTTATGTATGACTAAGAGAACTAATTTAGTCAAAGGATTAGTGATCAGGACAAGTTGAGGATGATAATCAGAACACACAGTTTAAAATGGTAGAAGCAGAGATCAGTCAGTGCCAGAACTGTGAGCTCTGAAGCACCAGAGAATAAATTTGAGGCGAGCTTTTGAGCTTCCCACATGAAGTGAAGTAAAGGAGTGAAAGCTATGTCCTTTCTCTCTTAGCCGTCTTCAAGGAGCGCTAGAACTGTGAGCTCTGAAGCACCAGAGAATAAATTTGAGGCGAGCTTTTGAGCTTCCCACATGAAGTGAAGTAAAGAATTGAAAGCTTTGTGAAAGCTTTGCTCTGTCCTCTCTCTATTAGCCGTCTTCAAGGACGCTTATAGCCTTGTATACTTCTCAAAACTGCCACATTCAGAGTCAAACAATTTGATAGTAGATTTAGATTCAATGTTACAAGGAGTACAAGCACCGCGGCACGTAAGGACCTGTCGTGCTAACCCTTATGATTTACTCTAATCTTAGTCTTTTTATAAATTGGAGCACTTTGGAAAGTTGAAGTTTCCAAATTGTGAGAAGGTGTGTCAAGAACTCCCCCAAAAAATTTCAAACTCTTACTTTTGATAGTTCGACACTCACATAAAAAGTGTTCTGATGTTTCAGAGTTGTGTCCACAGAATCTACAGTCAGAAATGTCTGATAGGCCTAAGGTGGTACCTTAGGCAGCAGTGTTCTGTCAGATACCCCACTAGAGTCCTAAGACATTCGCGGCTCAAAGCTTGTATCCTTTTGGAAATACTTCTGATTTTGGCGTAAGAAATCTCTTTGCCTGTTTTTGGCCTAAGGTGGTACCTTAGGCAGCAGTGTTCTGTCAGATACCCCACTAGAGTCCTAAGACATTCGCGGCTCAAAGCTAGTATCCTTTTGGAAATACTTCTGATTTTGGCGTAAGAAATCTCTTTGCCTGTTTTTGGCCTAAGGTGGTACCTTAGGCAGCAGTGTTCTGTCAGATACCCCACTAGAGTCCTAAGACATTCGCGGCTCAAAGCTAGTATCCTTTTGGAAATACTTCTGATTTTGGCGTAAGAAATCTCTTTGCCTGTTTTTGGCCAGAATCATGCTGCCATTCAGCAGCTATCCGAATTTCTTCCCATTTCCTAAGTAGGTCTCTAGGACACAAAAGATCTTTTAGGTCGCAGTGTCGGCCATGCGGAAAACAACTAAAACTAAGTAGGTCTGCTGAGTGGCCCGTAGCTACGTCAGGGCCAATGAGTGGACGGAGGGCCCCCTTTTCGCGAGGCAGTCCACCCTTTCATTCCCTGCGTGGTCTTCATGCCCACGTACCCAACAAAGTGTGACATTGTTGTCTTTGCCTAGTTCATTTGGGGTTTTCTAACACTCTTCAGCCAATCTGGACGTGTAGTAATACGATATCAGTGCCTTAAGGACAGCCTGGCTATATAATCTTCCCGTTTACTCTTCGTCGAAGATATTCTCGGATACATGCTTCGTTGGCAAAGACTTCCCTTTGAAATACTGTGGGAGCCTTAACGATAGGGAGCGCTTTTTGGAACAATGGCCCCATTATGCCTGCCATCTTCCAATTTGGAGCCATCAGTGTACCATACCTGGGCACCTTGTGGAATATGTGGTAATGTATTCCTCAAACCTATCTCTTGCAGGGATGTGAACCTCATAGAGTATAGTGAATGATACTTTTCCCAGCATATTGTCAGAAAACCTTATAAAGGGGCCATTCAGAAAGGGATCAAGACCTCACTTGCCCCCAAAGGTCTCCATATTTTAAGTTGGATGTGTCCTGAAGGCGTAAGGCTTCACCACAATTCCCTTTCAATAGTTATCGTTTTGGAGGGATGCCCGTGATCACTCAATTGTGACGTAATTGCAAGTATATTTTGAAACCGATAAATACGAGTTCTGACACTCTATAATGCGGGAGCTCTGCCCACTCATCTTGCTGCTCGATATATGCATGCTCGTGAGCTGCGCTGCTCCATGAATCAATGAGACCGCGCGCTCTTTAAGCTCTTAACTTCATAATTGCAGTGGTTTAACCTTCCGATTAACGTTTCCGTTGCGTTTTGTGCGGCGTAATTAAATGATTGAAATTACATGCCAAAGTACACGTAATTAATTTATATGCCCGACTGTCAGGAGAGGGAGGGGGTGGTGCTTGGCAGGCAGGTAGGTCAGTTGATTACGAGTATTGCGCCGCTACTGCCGCGGCTGCTGTGCGGTTTTCAGCGGACTGATTTGCAGTTTTTCGTTATTGTCGTTGTTAAGTTTAAATTTAATTACTTAAATATAATTTTTGCTGTAAACAATGTGAGCGCAAATTAATTTAAATTGCATTTAAAATATTCCAAATGTGAACTGCGGATGAGTGTGAGAGCGAGATAGATATATAAAGGAGCGAATACGAATGCATTGAATGCAAATAATGGCATATGAACATTAATTAAATATTAAACAGTATTTAATATTTAAATATGTTTAAATGATTTTTTAAAAGCTTTTGTAAATAATAAAAATGTGATTAAATTCAAATTCAATATAAAATAAAAAATATTTAATTAAAACAAAATCATTAAAATAGAAGGAAATTGAATAAGGCAACAATTTTGTAATAAATAAGTAATATTTTCAATCGCTGAACTGGATACAGAATCCTTATAACAAATCTAATTGTTTTAAAATGTGGCTTCAATAAAATTGGCTAATTTACTCGTAGAAGCCATGCACTGTGAAGACCTAAATTTTGTAAGAATTTTAGGTCACACAAAATACCGCCCTCACCATTTACCAACACCATGCGAGCACATGTAGCCAAACCACGCCACACGTGGTTATGCTCGAACATGACACAACGCCGAAATACGGGAATTCCGTATGCGCGAACACGACACAGTGCCGAAATACGGGACTTGTCGATGCTCGCATAAAAAAATGTATAAAAGGCCGGTGCGCAGAGGAACCGGTCTCTTGCGATTTCAACAGCGGCGGCGACAACAGCGGACGAACACGAGCTCTTGCGATAACCAACAGCGGCGGCGACAACAGCGGACGAGCAGGCGCTCTCTTGCGATAACCAACAGCGGCGGCGACAACAGCGGACGAGCAGGCGAGTAAGTGGGTATAGCATTCGCGGACAGTGGCGACCACGGCAGACAATTCCTGATTTTGAGACTTCTTACGTGATTGGTGGTGTGAGGTTTTAACCGACACCACTATTACGTAAGAGAGTGCTCCACCCTAGACGAAGTAAGCGCGAGGTTTTAACCGGCGTTTCACTTCAAGCAGCTATTGCTGCAAGTTAGACTTTCGAGACTTCTTACGTGATTGGTGGTGTGAGGTTTTAACCGACATCACTACCACGTAAGAGAGTGCTCCACCCTAGACGAAGTAAGCGCGAGGTTTTAACCGGCGTTTCACTTCAAGCACCTACTGCTGCAAGTTAGACTTTCGAGACTTCTTACGTGATTGGTGGTGTGAGGTTTTAACCGACATCACTACCACGTAAGAGAGTGCTCCACCCTAGACGAAGTAAGCGCGAGGTTTTAACCGGCGTTTCACTTCAAGCACCTACTGCTGCAAGTTAGACTTTCGAGACTTCTTACGTGATTGGTGGTGTGAGGTTTTAACCGACATCACTACCACGTAAGAGAGTGCTCCACCCTAGACGAAGTAAGCGCGAGGTTTTAACCGGCGTTTCACTTCAAGCAGCTATTGCTGCAAGTTAGACTTTCGAGACTTCTTACGTGATTGGTGGTGTGAGGTTTTAACCGACACCACTACCACGTAAGAGAGTGCTCCACCCTAGACGAAGTAAGCGCGAGGTTTTAACCGGCGTTTCACTTCAAGCAGCTATTGCTGCAAGTTAGACTTTTGAGACTTCTTACGTGATTGGTGGTGTGAGGTTTTAACCGACATCACTACCACGTAAGAGAGTGCTCCCCCCTAGACGAAGTAAACGCGAGGTTTTAACCAGCGTTTCACTTCAAATAAGCTATTGCTTCTACGTCTGCCACTACCCCACTTCACTGCCACTAGACGAAGCGGAGAGAATGCAGGATTAGTTCTAATTAGTCTAAGATGAAGTTGTAATTTACTGAAAAATAAAATAAAGTAAACAAACTCCATCAAACGTTGTGTTAAGGTCGAGAAAATAAATATTGTACAGGACTCTGGGAAGACTGAGCGTACCCCAGCTAGAGATTCCTTACATGGCGCCCGAGCAGGGACCTTAACACAACGAATCGATATGAAGCCGAAGTCAGGGTGGATCTATACCCTACGCAAAGACCAGCTAGAACAATACGCGGCAGAATTTAAACTTGACGATACTGGAAGTGTGGACGAACTGCGAAAAAGGTTCGCAGCTTTGATAGTTGATAGCACCACTAACCCGGAATTCCGCAAACGACTGGAGGAATTGGAAATAAAGCACACGCAAGAGACAGCAAGCTCCACATTACCAAAAACATCGAAGTCAACGTTAACACAACCATCTCACGTCCACATAGAGGAAATGGAACGACACCAGGAACAACCATCTGTCGGCGCAGATAACATGAACGCCTTTTTGTCAACTCAATGTGTTACCGTCATTGAACAAGTTCGTAAGTGGCCAGTAAAATACGACGGCGATAAGGATCCGTTGGGATTTATAGAGCGCGTAAAGGAACTGGCAGACATGTATGGTCTCAACCGGGACTTACTCCCTCGCACAATGCCACAGCTTCTCACAGATAAGGCATTAACCTGGCACCGAAACAACAAAAGGCAGTGGGTCACGTTTGAAGCATTCGAACGAGACTTTCTGAAATTTTTCCTCCCCAGCCGATATTTTGAAGATCTAGACGATGAGATCAGAAAACGGGTGCAAAAGCCAAGAGAGGCCTTTAAGGATTATACCATCGCCCTGCAAAATCTGATGGGACGTGCGCAGTATGACGAAGACCGACAGAACGAACGTATCTTCCGCAATAGTTTGCCCGACTACCGCCTATACATACGGCGTGACGATTTCTCCTCTCTGGATGAATTGATCACTCGTGCGCAAGAATACGAAAGTATCAGAGCGGATCAGGAAACACTGCGTGAAGCACCACAACGCAGCCGACAACAACCACCACATGAGCAGCTACGACGATGCCAACCGGAACCTCGACGCGATCGAGCACAAACAATGGGCATCAAAATAAGTCCCAAAACAGCATGTCGACGCTGCGGTCAAGAAGGACACATCCAACGCAATTGTCGGAACCCACAGGTACTGTTCTGCTGGGAGTGCGGCCAGACGAATATCCGAACAATTGAGTGCTGTCAACAGCAAGCGGGAAACGAGCAAGGACCCCCTCAGAACCGGGGACGAGTGGGGCCGTCAAATCGCAACCCGTTCCGCCAACAGTAAAGTTGTTACGTTGCGAGCGTAACCATATCTTCGCCACAGTTACGGTGGACGGAGAACAAATAAATGCGACGATAGACACCGGGGCTACAAAGAGCTTCATCAATGGAAATTTTGCCAAACAACATCGAAGTCCGAACAACGTAGTCGCAGTAAACGTGAGGGCACAACTAGCAAACGGCGGTGAATGCACAAGCAAGGAAGCCCTTATGCTGGACGTGCGAATAGGTGATAAATGTTGCCGAATGCCGTTTCTCATCTTCCCACGTGCATCTGGACAAGTTATTTTAGGGTTAGATTTCTTGTACACCATGGGAGCTACACTTTCTCTAGGAGGGAGCTCCGTTGAATTGAGAGCCGACAGGAGAAACTCACGAAACAACCCCAAACAGTTGACAGTGCGTAACAGGAATCCTAGGAAGCAACAGCAGAGGTCACCACAGAAACAACAAGGACAGCAAACACTAATACAACAACAATTGAAAATAGCAAACGACGATCAACAGATAACCCCGCCTGCAGTGAGACGAGGGCATTCGAAGCGGAGCGCAAACAACAGCAATCTCAGCAACAACAACACTAATATTAACAAAATTGCCGCTAGCCTCTCCGCTAAAGCCGACGCTGCCGAAGAAGCCAAAGCAGCCGCAACTACATCACCGGCTTCATCCACACCTATTACACCCCGAAACTACGGACGGAAGAAGAAGAACCAACAAGTAACGCAAGTCCTGCAACGAACTGCTGACACTCTTGAGGATCAGGAGCCACATCCGATGCCCGCCAAAGTGGCTAATATTGAATTAGCAGAAGGTTCACGTACAAGTGCACTCACAGCGACATCGCCTCTATTATCCGCCCATTATAGCGAAACTCCATCGCTGGATTGGCACGATACCAACTCCAATTCCAACGCGCACGTTCGTCTACTAAGCACTGCGCCTTCATCGCCACCGCGGCGTGATTATAAGATCAAAGACAAGTTCAAACGGACCTTTACGCTGGACAACCAGGCCAACTGCAACGCGGTGGTCCTGTCACCGAGCGCACAAGTATCCGCTGAAGGCACTGGTACTGCTGGCATAGTCGCAGCCGAGGAGGAACAGCAACGCGGTTCGGTAAAACTAGTAATATCCAAAAAGAAGGGTAGGATTTTCAAAAGTGGGGTACTTGTTCAGTCCGACCAACCCGAGCGGTCTGCAGTCAACAAGCGACAGCATCTGTGCAAACATCGGTGGGGTGCTGAAGCCAACGGCGACGCTTCCTGCGACGCAATGCCTCCGAAATTCAATGACAAGCAAGCCATACGAATAGCATCCGACGGCCTTTTTGAAGACTTCAATGAAGAGTCGAGCAAAAGTACACTTTCACGTAACAATAGACCAGTGGTCCCCAATCTATTTGATATGGACACGGACACAGCTACACCGGCCGACACTATTACCAGCTTTAAAGTTGACAGGAAGGGTAAACTGAATGTCGTAGCCGATGCGCTATCTAGGCAACCACTAGAAGCTCTTTACTCATGTACTGAACTGCAAGAAGAAGAGAATTGTCGTTGGATAAAAAGGAGAATGCAAGAGATTAAAGATAATCCATCTAAATTCGCAGACTACATCGTCGAAGACGGTAAGTTATATCGACACATACCTACGCACACGCAAGACGAAGACTGCGCCTCCTGGAAGCTCTGTGTACCCACGTACCTACGGAAACGGGTTTTGGAAGAAAACCACAACAGTCCTAGTGCCGGTCACATGGGGGTAAGGAAAACGATTATACGAATAAGCAATCGTTACTACTGGCCAGGTATGTTCCGGGATATTAGTAAATACGTAAGGCACTGTGATTCCTGCCAAAAGTACAAAAGTAGCCAGGAAAAGACCGCCGGACAAATGTTGACACAAATCCCAGAGGAGCCATGGGCGATACTCTGTGCAGATTTTATCGGGCCATTGCCTCGGTCTACACACGGAAATTCCATGTTGCTTGTACTCTTTGACAAATTTACAAAGTGGATTGAATTGGTACCCCTTCGCAAAGCTACTGGCGAGAACTTACGAAAAGCTGTACGGGAACGAATTATCGCACGCTATGGTGTACCCAAGATTTTCCTATCAGACAACGGCGTACAATTCACTAGTCGGGTGTTCCGCAAATACATCAATGATCTGGGAGTGAAGCAACAATATACGGCACCCTATACGCCACAAGAGAACCCAGCAGAAAGGGTAAATCGCTCCATCAAGAGGATAATCTCCCAGTTGACGGGGAAAGATCAGCGAAAATGGGATGAATACCTTCCGGAAATTACTCTAGCTATTAATACTAGCCGCTCCGATAGCACAGGATATACACCAGCTTTTCTTACCCAAGGGCGAGAACCCCGTTTACCCAAAGCACTCTATGATGAACAGACCATGGGTGATGGAAACCCCCCACAAACGCCTGAGAAGAGAAGTGCCCAAATGAGTGACGTATTCCACCTAGTCCGTCGCAACATGGAACGCGCAGCACAAGATCAAGCTCGACACTACAACCTCCGTCGACGCTCATGGAAACCAGAAATCGGACAGAAGGTGCTACTAAAACAACACTATCTCTCAAATGCAGCAAATAGTTTTAATGCAAAATTGGCACCGAAATATGATGGACCATACCGAGTGGTCAATTTCACATCACCAGTAATCCTACAGCTGACGCGAAACGGAGAAAGGAATATAAGAACCGCCCACGTCAGCGAAGTGAAACAATATATCGGGGAACAAACGCTCCGACAAACTGACTTAACTAACTAAACTATAGTAGGGTGCATTCAAGTACTTTCCTACCATCAAAATAAAACTCCGTTACATCAACTCCGTTACAAAATCGCAACAGCGGAGATTCAACAGAAAATCCTCACTATCACAGTGTTCTTCAACGAGTATAGTACGGAAAACTAAAAATAAAAATTAACGACGAAAATAAAACAAACAACAACAACAATAGCAACAATGATGAATATCAGCAACAATTGTGGAGGCAACGCGGCCAAGAAGCAGTGTCTGGAGGGATCGATGGTGACCCCCTACACTACCCCTACACCGTTGGATAGTGCGAACAACACGTGGGACGATAATGCCACCATACTGGTCTATCCCAAGACCCGAGGGGGAATTACTATCAGAGTCGCCGATTATAAACGGTTGGAGGAGGGCCGTTTTATGAATGATACGCTAATTGACGTTTTCATGAAATGGATGCAAGCTAACATCATTCCAGAAGGCAAACGGGAAAGGGTGCAAATCTTCAGCACGCATTTCTACGACCAGTTAACCCGGAATCCAGACTCAGCTCTAGAACGCCATGGCCGTGTGAAGAGATGGACGAAATCAGTTAATCTGTTCGAGAAACATTATCTGATCATCCCAATCAATATGGAGTTACACTGGTTTCTCGCCGTAGTAGATTTCACCGGAGATGGGGGACTCCGTCCCAAAGAGAACACCACCCCAGTCAAAGGAGCCATAATATTTTTTGATTCACTGCCTACGAGACCACACACCCAGGAAGCTGTGATAATTCGCGAATACCTTGCTGAAGAGTACCGGGCTCGGATGTCCACTGACTTAGTGGAGATGTTTACTTCGACTGAGATGCCGGAGTACTCCCCGAAAGTCCCACTTCAGGAAAACCTTGTGGACTGTGGGTTTTTCCTAGTTCAATATGCGGAAAGCCTTTTCACCAAACCAGTGGAAACTGCACAGTGGCCAACCATAAACCTAGGCGACTGGTTCGACAGAACAGCCCCATCACGCAAACGACACGAGCTGGCCGAACTCATTCAGAAACTTTCGGAGGGCAGATACCCTCTACCCCCACTCCGACTACCGCCACTGGAAAGACAGAAAATAGCCGAAACGGAAAACGCTGACAGCAGTAAGCAGCGGCAAAGCAGCATCGACAGCGATAGTGGTAGCAACAACCACAGCAGCACTGAAGACACGCAGGATGAAGAGAAGGAAGAATACAACAACGGAGGCACGTGGAAGAGAGGCGCTACACCATTGACCGCATTATTAACTAAACGGCCCATTACAACTGTCCTAACTTTCTGCGACCTGAACGAGGTACATGGAGAGGAAGGGCAACACTTACCACAACCGATCAAAGACGCAGTAACAGCGAGGGTGCAGATAGATCATAGGACTGGGAAAATGAAACGAATGCGATTCGAAATACCACCATACCGAATCGTCATTAACCCCACGTCAATAACCGTAAGATTGCGCACCATGAAGTAAGGGGGGGGTGTGAAGACCTAAATTTTGTAAGAATTTTAGGTCACACAAAATACCGCCCTCACCATTTACCGACACCATGCGAGCACATGTAGCCAAACCACGCCACACGTGGTTATGCTCGAACATGACACAACGCCGAAATACGGGAATTCCGTATGCGCGAACACGACACAGTGCCGAAATACGGGACTTGTCGATGCTCGCATAAAAAAATGTATAAAAGGCCGGTGCGCAGAGGAACCGGTCTCTTGCGATTTCAACAGCGGCGGCGACAACAGCGGACGAACACGAGCTCTTGCGATAACCAACAGCGGCGGCGACAACAGCGGACGAGCAGGCGCTCTCTTGCGATAACCAACAGCGGCGGCGACAACAGCGGACGAGCAGGCGAGTAAGTGGGTATAGCATTCGCGGACAGTGGCGACCACGGCAGACAATTCCTGATTTTGAGACTTCTTACGTGATTGGTGGTGTGAGGTTTTAACCGACACCACTATTACGTAAGAGAGTGCTCCACCCTAGACGAAGTAAGCGCGAGGTTTTAACCGGCGTTTCACTTCAAGCAGCTATTGCTGCAAGTTAGACTTTCGAGACTTCTTACGTGATTGGTGGTGTGAGGTTTTAACCGACATCACTACCACGTAAGAGAGTGCTCCACCCTAGACGAAGTAAGCGCGAGGTTTTAACCGGCGTTTCACTTCAAGCACCTACTGCTGCAAGTTAGACTTTCGAGACTTCTTACGTGATTGGTGGTGTGAGGTTTTAACCGACATCACTACCACGTAAGAGAGTGCTCCACCCTAGACGAAGTAAGCGCGAGGTTTTAACCGGCGTTTCACTTCAAGCAGCTATTGCTGCAAGTTAGACTTTCGAGACTTCTTACGTGATTGGTGGTGTGAGGTTTTAACCGACACCACTACCACGTAAGAGAGTGCTCCACCCTAGACGAAGTAAGCGCGAGGTTTTAACCGGCGTTTCACTTCAAGCAGCTATTGCTGCAAGTTAGACTTTTGAGACTTCTTACGTGATTGGTGGTGTGAGGTTTTAACCGACATCACTACCACGTAAGAGAGTGCTCCCCCCTAGACGAAGTAAACGCGAGGTTTTAACCAGCGTTTCACTTCAAATAAGCTATTGCTTCTACGTCTGCCACTACCCCACTTCACTGCCACTAGACGAAGCGGAGAGAATGCAGGATTAGTTCTAATTAGTCTAAGATGAAGTTGTAATTTACTGAAAAATAAAATAAAGTAAACAAACTCCATCAAACGTTGTGTTAAGGTCGAGAAAATAAATATTGTACAGGACTCTGGGAAGACTGAGCGTACCCCAGCTAGAGATTAAGAGTACTTCCTCAATTAAAAATTGAATGTTAGAGAACTGCAGCCTCCAATTCGCAATTCAATATTTCAATGGCAATTTCGAGATATTTCCACTTGTTGGGCAATTAAGTACCTTAGCGCCATTCCTACTGTGGGTACCAAGCCACACAGGAGTAGAGGGAAATGAGAAGGCTGATAGCTTAGCAAGGAAAGCTGCGGCCTCTCAGTTCAACTACCCGGAACCCTACTGTGGCCTATCATCCAGCACCATTAAAGGTGTGCTGAAAAAGTGTACAGATGGAAAAAGAAGTCAAACCTGGAAAACTGTTGCGGGATTAAGGCAAAGCTTTTCTGGGGATTTCAATACTGAAAGATCTAAAGAGGTAATAAACATGCCTCGGAGTAAACTAAGAATCATCACAGGCAATTTAAGCGGACACCGTGGACTAAACTATCACATGAATAAGCTGGGCATATCTTCAGATGCCATCTGTAGATTCTGTATACAAAGTGACGAAACCTCACTGCACCTGATCACAGACTGCGAACCTTGGAACTTAAAAGGCACAGACACAGGAACTTAAAAGAACACTTTGGAACTTGAAACACAAATGATTGCATTTGAGGCTGATTTGGTTGACTTTGGTGCTTATCTGCTTCGTCCAGGTAAGTCTGCGATCGAGGTACTTTGTTTCAGATTTGTGGGATAGGCTTGGAGTTAATTTTCACAGGAGTGCCAGTATTCCTGCATAGAGTGAATGTGTTTTGTACACATTTGGCCTCATTGACTTTTATTCTTCAGGAGTCAAGCAATTATTGTAGGGTATTTACATGTTCTTGGAGGAGCTTTGATGCCATTTTCGGATCTGAGTGCTAACATAGTGTGACTGTATCATTGGGAAAAGTTGAGGTGACAGTATTGTTGTTGCAGTTGTAGTATTGTAGTTGGCATGTCAGTAGGGTGTAGTGTGTGAAGCAAAGGTCCCAGTATACTGCCTTAGGGTACACCAGCCATGATTGGGTATTCAGTGGAAATCAAACCTTTTTGCTTCACAAGAAATTGCCGATCTGAGAGTTGGCTTTCCAGAGGCGTATAAATATTGAGGGCTAGCTTTGGGGTTTCGACAGAATTCCTGCATGCCATACTATGTCAACCGCCTGCGTCATGTCGAGCAGATTCCGCCGAACAGTATTGTTTTTTCTCTTACACATTTTGAATGGGACTTATAACACGGTCAACTTGCTCAACAGTACTGAGCTCTTCACGGAAGCTAATAATGACTTCATAATGATTTTATAGGCTTAAAAACGCCTTTCTATGTAGACAACATCATTTTTTGATTATTTAGGATTAACATTTATCAAGTCGGAGTTGATGGAAATAGTCACAGTATACATAAATCTTGAAGATAGAAATATAGAATAGAATAGATGATGGAATGATAGAAATATAGAAATTGAATCCATAAGAAAGCCAACACGTTAACTAAAAGCTTTAAGAATCGTGGGGAGAACTCAATGATCTGCTCTCTCAGGTGCAGTTTTCCCACATTTGTGTTCCTTGGCGGAGGCAATAATGAATATGATATAAAATCTGAAGCATAATGTTGCTTATTATTCATTGCTTAGAGCATGCGATGTCAGGCATTATCTTCGCCCAAGCTTCTCCTATTCATGCTAACTCAACTTTATATATCAGAAGCTTGCTGATCTTCGTGGTCTAGAGGTAAGCATGCTAGACTTATACTATATAGTCACGGGTTCAAATCTTGCCCCGGGCAGTGTCTGAAAAATGTTTCTCTCTAAACCGTTTTCTCTTCGAGTTGAAAGCCTCAGTGGCTAGTACACATTCCTATATATCCTTGCAGACATAATTCATTAATGTAAGGTACACTATATAATAATAAATGCCGGAGACTTCATATTCGTGGGGGTAGTCACGGAAAATCTATATATAAACTTGGGCATAGCAAACCCCAGAGTGCACTAGGTAGGTAGGGCAGCAGCATCATCAATAAACCAGTGGGTCCGTTGTGAGCCGCGGATACGAGGCATGGCTACACTTCCCCCTCCAGATTGAACCACCCTGAGCCTTTTGCAAAGCTAAGAAGGTTGTTAACACCTGACTGGCATAGACCAGAGTGTAACAACCTGAAAGTTAAACATAAGGCCTTGCACAATATATCTCATTTGGTCGCAGTGCTTCTTGGCCTCTAATATCTTGGATTAAACGAAAGGCCTTGCACAATAGATCCCGTTTAGTCGCTGTGGTTCTTGCCCTCTAATATCTTGGATTAAAAGTAAGGCCTTGCACAAAGGATCTCGCTTGGTCGCAGTGTTTCCTGGCCTCTAATAATAATAATTACGTAAAATACAGGAACAGAATACTAAACTGATCACTTTCATATATTGCCTTTAGTTCCCGAGTTTTCTATGCTAAGATCCCTTTTTAATTTCAGGACTCTGCAGACAATTTAGTTACAGGCTGAAGATTCCAATTGTGGTTTCTTCTTGGGGAATATTCAATGATCAGTGATCAAGTGACCAAGTCAGTCATATGATAACCCATCAAGCCAAACTGAAATGCCCCGCTGCAGACCTGACTCGGTGAGCTGTGCCATATGTCTTGCTTTGTTCGGTTTCATATACCGACTACGATCTGCTCGTCTAGCACGTAGCGTCACATTAACAGTCAGCAGACTGAAATAATTACTCATACCGAGCGTTGTACAAATTTTAATAAATTTCCACAAATTTGTTTACTTTCAGTTTTCCAAACTTATCGTCACTTTGCCTCGCGCCGCTGACTGGCATGTCAACAGAGCTGCTGCTGCTGTTGCTGCTGCTGCTGTTGCTGTTGCTGCTGCTGCTGTTGCTGTTGCTGCTGCTGCTGGCTTATTGCAATTTCTTCTGCAATTTCTGTTGCCTCTCTAACCACCCCCGCAGCCAAGTTTTAAGGTCGCTCAGAGATGTTGATATGAGCGCGTAAAAAAAACTTTGCCATCGTGGCTGCTCCAAGTTTTCAGTTCTGGAAATTTTCACTGTCGTTTTTGCCGTTGACAAAGTGTCAGAAAGTCGAAAACTGCAAAAAGTTCCGATTGATAATTAGCATATAACAAAAAGGACGAAGCAACGCAAAATTAATAAATCTGTGCAGCTATGTTTGCAGAATTTTTGAAGTCATGCCTCAAAATTAACTGCTCCGGCGAAGTTTTCAATTATCCTACCTCAATTGGGTTTTTCTTGGGGCTTACTCGATCGGGCACTTTTAAACAGCGCTTTACCACTTCTTAACTGCGATTTAAGGCATACAGCTAACTTTGAGCGTTGCCGCTGGTGCTGCAGGATTTTAATTACAACTCTCTTCGGTGGCTGCGTTTGCCTTGAGACATTGTACGAGACTCCTTTGCTACACTCGCCGCCTATGAAATCAATAGCAAAATTCGCTTACACTCCAGCACAGCGACACACCGACACACTTGCACACTTGCACACTTACACAGTTTGAATACACAACGACAGGATGGCAGCTTCGGTTCAAGATTTTTGCCTTGCTGCCTTCCTATATTTTTGTTGTTCTTGCTTTGTGTGTGGCATTTGAAGTTTTCGCCGCTGCGAAGGCATTAAAAACTTTATCTTTATAGCATTTTATTTCTTTTGGTAATTTTCGTAAGATAAAAACGCCCGCAACCCCCTCAACCACTTAAACTCTTTTTGGCTGTGCAATTTATAATTAGATTTTTGTGATAGATTTTTGTAGCAGATTTTCCGCTGATTTTCGTTGCGGCTGCGTTGGCGGTGCGCTTATTGAGCAATTGTGGTGGCGCAAATGTTGCGG
This sequence comes from Clusia tigrina, assembly GCA_920105625.2. Classification (NCBI taxonomy): domain Eukaryota; kingdom Metazoa; phylum Arthropoda; class Insecta; order Diptera; family Clusiidae; genus Clusia; species Clusia tigrina. The sequence goes on from OV050033.1 coordinate 181,692,171, forward strand.
ACAGCTGAGTTTGCCGGGGGCGCAATTGTGTGGCCTCGTTTAAAAACTTGTAATAAAACAAAACTTGGAATTTTTAAACGAGAGTGAGGCTCACCTCAATCGAAGGACACTAGAGTGAACTTAAATTTGGCAAAATTTATTTGGCCTTATTGTAAAGCAACTTTAATGTCCCTTCTGGCACAGTGAGGCATATTATTACAAGTAAAATGGAACCGCTGAAGGAAAGCCCTGCAAAGCGGATCTACTTAGAAGCCCTGTTGGTCTGCTCCTCTGAGAAAACAATCAAGGAAGCACTTAAGCGAATGAAAACGCAAGCAAACAAATGAAAGTAAGCGTCTGAAGAAAGCCAAACACGGTCGCAATAAAACTCGCCTCGTCTCGCATAATGCAGTCCGGCCGAAAATGAAGTTGACTTTGCCATTGTCTGAGCAACCGCGGCTGTGTCTTCGTTTGTGTGCACTGCAGTCATACTGCGCCTGCAAGGATATCTGCATGCATTCGCTGTTTTGTGTTCTGCTTCTGGCCCGACTTACAGTTTATTTACATTTGACAAAGCGAGTGCTGCTGCATTGAGCGGCAACAAGCTTTTAACGTTATCATCATTGTTATTTTTATGTGAGCCAACTCTCAGGCTGCTGGTCTTGCCGTGGCTTGGCAGAAGTTTTGCGTAATTTCGCTAAAATATTTGAGGGGAGAACCGTGAAAATACATTTCAGTCAGTTCGCAATTGTTATGCGCAGTTTTAGTGGTTAAATTTGTCCAAAAAAAAAAAAACATATTCACACAAACAGACACTACACATACAGCCACACCATTTTGCATAGTTTCAGCAGTTTCAGCTGCCAGGGTCATAAATTTTGCGTTGGTAATTTTTGCATCAAAAAGACGCTATAAACTTTTGTAAGCAATTTTATTTCAAATTAAATTCCTTCGGCGCAAGATTTATTTCGCGCGTTAACTCATACAGGGGATTGCAAAAGAGTGTGAGTGTGTTTGTGTATGTGTGTGTGATCAGTATGTTTGTGTGTGTGTATGTGTTTATGTATGTGCTTGGCTGCATGCGAATGTGTGGCTGCCTGCGTATGCACTTTCGTGGCTCATGTGTGTGAGTATTTGGCCGCGTTGCAGTGCGGTTAAGCTTGGTTTCGCGGTCAAATCTAATTTCAATTTAAGTGCTGACGGTCTAAATTAAACGCACGAATTCGTAGTTGAATGTCATCGCAAATACTATTGAACTAAGTCGCCAATATTGTGGCAGCAGATTCAATTACTTTACTACTATTTTATCAGTGGCGCAGCTGGGCGTATGAGTGATATTGTTAATTTACGTCAAACACAATTGTTTTGTTTTACTTATGAAAGAACATGATATTTTAGTCGCTAATAGCATTAGGAATGCTATGGTTAAACCACTTAATAACTCCAGGGAGTAATGAGAGTCTCGAGTACCTACAGGGGCTGTTGATTGGATCAAGAGACATGTGAATAATATACAACAGACCGATGGGGCAGTTCAGTTGTCTGCAAAAGCTTCTTAGAGAGCCCAAATAAGATAGTTGCAGATTTCCTTCTAACATTATGAAGGAAAGGTCTTCGATCATTGGTTGGGGTAATCACGGGGCATAGTTCCTTGGGGCCATCATATGGCGACCATAGGCAAATTCGAGTTTCCGTGCATCCTGTCTGGAGGAAGAACAGCACGGCACAGAGCCAGACTGAAGAAGCTCACATTAGAGTCAGATATTTTGGAAATGGACAACGTACATTCCTTATCCCTGGACAGATATCTGAGATGCAGAAAAGAGTCAAAGAAGTTTGAAAAGGTGCAACTTCGCTTCCAGTACCCTCTATCTTCCCTTTTCAATCGGCATCAATGCCTGCGTGCTGTAGACCTCCTTCTTCGGCGGTTATGACTAGTGTGTCATATATGAATACAGCGATCTACAAGCAAGTGCTCTGTGCGAGGTTTATTGCTCCATTATAGCCACAGGATTTTTGCAGAAGGAAATAGGCATGTAGGCTTCCCTTATCCCACCAGTTGCAATTCCAATTGAGTTACGAATGTCAAAGTCGAATATTCTGGCATGAGTTATCTAAAAATTTCCTCATAGAACGGATTAGAGAGTTGACATCTCCTAAAGTTGATATCTTCCAAATAATCTAAATCCAGAAATTAGTTTCTAGTTGAAGTTAGGAACAATTCAGGAGCTATGACTACCATCAACGTCGTACGCCACTGCCTGCACGCTCAAAGGCCTTGTTCCACCTTTAATCGTAGCCACTTAAAATGTTCGACTTATCTACTTTAAGTCTAAAGCAAATTGACAAGCGAAGCACTTGTCAAGTCTTAACAAATTTCCCGCTTGTTTACAAAATTCCTTTGCGGAAATTTATATGCAACAAGGAGGCGCACTTTTTTGTTTCGTTCACACCAGCCCAGCCCACAACGAACAGGAAACAAGCACCAAAACACTCACACGCGGTATTATTTATGACTTAGCTACGAGTATGTTGGAGCCAGCAGCAAGTGCCGCGTATGTGTGTGTGTGTGTGTGTGTGTGTGAGTGTATGGGAGCGTGTGTGCAAAAGCCAAGATGTCAATAATAATGACAGCGTCTGTGCCAGTAATTCTCACTTAACCCACGCCGCCTGCCGTGCTGCGTGGTTCCTGTGTGAATTATAAGCCATGTCAATAAGTGCGCATATATGTCAGTTCAGTCAATCATTTACGTACTCATTTCGCCCACCTCGAACGCCTGTCATTCATCTTCTGGGTTTTGTGTTTTTACCACGCTGGAGGTGTTGGCTTCTTTTCTGGCTGGGTGTGTGCACATTGACGTGTGCCGCTGCTGTTGCGGTTGGTTAAGAGCACAGGACTACTGAGTGTGTGTGTGTGTGTCTGTGTATAAAGAGAGTGTGGAAGGAGTGTGTGTAAGGAGTGCGTCGAAAAATTGTAAAATTTGTGAAACGTTTTTCTTTGAGCTTCTTAAAAATTAACGGGGGGGAATCTTTCAAAAAAAAGGAACTGTATTTTGAAGGATAATCATTAAAATTTTGTTGATGAATGGAGTTGTTTATAAAGAAAATTTTTAAGCAAATAAAATGTTGCGTTTCAGTTCTTTTACTCGAACTATGACGAATGGGCAGTTTTTGTCAAGTAATACAAACATTTCTAAGGAAAGTCCTGGGTTATTACTGTAGAATTTTATGGGACGTACTCCATTTTCAAGCATAGTTTTTGTTGAGAAAACGTTTCACTGCATGCAATTTTTGTCGGGGAATGAAATATTTTATATTTAAAGAAGTAATAAACTGAGCAGAGATCATGATTGATGATAAGAATGGTGATGAAATGAGCGTAGATCATGATCGGAGTTTATTTTTTACACATGAAAACCCGCAAATGTCCCAATAAACGAACCAAAGGTAAAATTTCCTATTTCGCTAAAGCAAGTACAGGATCCAATATTGACATTTCATATAAGAAACAACCGGTTTAGTTTTACCAGCCGGTCAAATATTTGATCCTTATTCACGGTGCTGCTTTAGAAATAGTTCTTAAGTGAAATACCGTTACCTGCCGATCTGGACACATGATTATGGAACCTTCTTCAGTGCCAAAAATCACACTTTCACTGATATTTCTACTCGCAGTTCATATTTGTCAATGCAGCAATTAATTGACAACTCTGAAACTCTTTCAATTGGAATGTCCTTATTTAGGTTTCTGTTTGCAAATTCAACAATTCAACTTTCAACATATCCGCAACATGGCCACTTGCAAAGAAAATAAAAGTCTCATTACGAAGATTTATAAGCTGAGTCCAGTTTTTTATGATTTGACTAGACTAGGCTTTGAGTAAGAGCTGTCGAGGATGCTGGGAATATAAATTCGATCTTCATAAATACGCTTAACTAATCAGAGATGTTTACCTTAGCCAGTTGTTGTAGTGAAGCGAGTTTGTTAGAACTGTGCTACCAAGTGGGATTTCTGATGGTTTGTGCATTAAAGATGAAATATTTCCTTATAACAGTGCTGCTAAATTATAAAAAAATTTGGAAATCTTTCATAATAGAGTCCTTAGAGTGGTAAATCGCACCTGGCTGTAGTAGAGAACACATATTGAAGGTTTTATAACATAACCAATGTGTAGGAGAGACAGTTAGAGATCCATGGGTGGGTATCTAAAATGATCTTCAAAGAGTTCGAAGTATGAAAATAGAATAGAATAGAAGTGGGGTAGGCTGGAGAACCGCCGAAGAAGGAAGTCTCCAAGCACTTAGGCATTGATGCCAATTGTACTATAAGCCTTGAAATATTTGGAGGGAGGGGGGTGATAGAGGATTGTGAAAGGTGTTCGAAGGATTAATTACAGATGCAAGACAGACGATTAAAAGTGTGTCTGTAAAAGGAAAGGTACGATCTTACGAACTAAACTATGCTCATTCAATATTAACTAAGCTAATTTATATCGGCTAAGAATATTGTTGAATCCACCTTTGGATTCATGTGACAACTTTGTGTCAGTAGAGTATTTCAAACAGAAGGCGTTGAAATGATATTTTTATCAGTGTGGTGCTTAAGAGAAATCCCTCTCAAGTGTCCTTTATATATAGGATTTCAAATGGAGATCTTCGTTTAAGATTTTGTTTTGTTTCATAGAAGTATTCTATCCACTATCATCATCACCGTCGTGACAGTCTCTCTCTTGGCGTGTTTATCACACCTGATTTTATCAACATAATCGAAGAAGGGTTTCTTTAGCATAGGACTGTTCTGTAATTTGGTAGGGTTTTACGGGTCTATAAGCGTCCATTTAGGCACGACTCTCAACTCTTGATATGCCTTGTTTCCTATAAGTATTTTATCAAATATTATCATCATCGTCCTGACAGTGTCACAGATTTAGGTGAGTTTACATCTCATCAACAATTCATCTTCTGTTTCCTTCGGGAAGCTGCAGCCCTCCTGTTTGTCACACGTGATTGTTTCAGTGTGATCTAAGAAGGGCTTCTTTCGCATAGCAGTGATATGTCCAGTTGAGGTGTCTGTAATTTGCTAGGATATTACGGGGTAGCGTACGTTTAGCCATCCCTCTCAACTCTTGATATACAATAGGTTTGGTTGAAGTTGACGACGTCTTCTCCAATTATGCAGTATGCCAGGTGTAGTCCTCTGAGGATTATTTGAAGAGAATCTAACTTTGGGTTAATTAGATTTAAACGCCTTTTTCACCCGCTTCTGCTGCAGACTAATCAGTACTGGCACTCTGCAAAGGAGTGTTGTAGCATGACCGCCACAAATTCCGCCACAAAAATGTTCATGTTAAAAGCACTTAAAGTGTCCTCATTAAGCGTGATTGTCAAAATTAACTACAACTGTGTGTGTATAAATTTATATTTAAAAGCTCATAAAGAGCGCCACTTTCGTTTATAGCCACGTCCGACGCGACGTTTTTAGCCGATGTGGGGGAGGGGGTAAAAAAATCTCCCTAATATGCCAGCCAGAGAACAGAGTGACCGCAGTTGATATAAAATATAATAAAAGCACTGTAAGCAATTTATGGAAAAGGACATCAACCACAACGGAATTAAAACAAAAATCATAGCCAAGCAACTGATTTGTCAGCTACGTAAATTTGTCGTATATTGAAAACTCCAAAGGAATGTTGTCTGTCTGAACCCGTAAAAGAGCAAAGCAATCAAAGAAGGGACATTGGAAAGGACAGCTCTGCACAACTGGTGTTTATTCTAATAAACTGAAATGAGACTTAAACGAAATTTGTAAAATTTGTCGGTCAGAGCGGAGCCACAAAGCAACACAGCACAAAAGTGCCCCTGAAAACAATGGAAATACTTTCATCACCTGGACTCATCAACAGTGCCGGAGTAAATTTCAACCTATTCACATACAAATGAAGTGGAAACAGCGGAACAGTTCATCCTAACGTCAACAAATAGAATGGAAAACCCAACAGCTGTGCAACCACACCACAACAAACTCGAGCAACAACAATAAAAATATAATAAAGAATAAAACAAAAAACAGAACGTGAAGAATTTCCTTTGCCAGGACATGCAGTCATATGTCCTTTTGCTGCCACTGCTGTCGCTGCTGGTGTGGGCAGTGGTGCGCTGCGGTCTCCCCTTGGAATCATCAAATTGCACTTCATTATTATGCCCGATTGTGCACAGTGGTCAACAGCAGCAGCGGTGGTGGTGGCCACGTTCGGCATCTGGCTGCCGCCCAGTGCCGTGCCACGCTGCTAGGCAATAAGGCAGCGTGGAAGACGAAATGAATTCCAGCAGCAGTACCAGCAACAGCACCAGCAGAGGATGTGTGAGCGTGCCCCCGCTTTACATGTGTACTTGTCAATTTTTGTGTTGTTCGCTTTGTTGTTGTTTAAGCTCTGCGGTTCTTTAGAAACACAACAAACAGCGTCGAAACCCCAGCATACAAGTTGCCGCTCCACGCCAACCTTTTGTGAGATTGCAGTTTATTATCCTGGAGGAGCGGGCGTGTGCCGGTGGTGTTACGTGGTCTGATCTGCTGTTGTTTGCAGTTGTAAAATTGGTGTGAAACCTGGAATTTATTCAGGCGCTCGGGGAGCACGCTGTGGACGGATGGGGATGGATGGTTTGATTATTGTTTGGAGTGGCGGCAAAAATGTTTACCTGCTAAATTTTAATAAAGTGCAGAATGAGTTGCAAGAAGGATCTTCAGTGTTGGAGATAATTAAATTTTGTGAGGAAAAGGAAGGAGGAATATTTAGTACACAAGTAGTTGGGTTGCTTAGCGGAGCCCGAATAGATTGTAGGAAAGTGAGTTGTATTCAAATTAAATACGATCCAAGGATACACTCAAAATATATCATAAATGTTTTCACGGAGTAGGGAGTAATAGTCGAAAATCGGCATAGGAAAACGACTCACATAAAAATCCAACCATATTTCTTATGAAGAAATTGAGGTCTTTGGATCAAATCCTGTAAAATTTCTTTAGCAATATTTCACAAAGAAACATCTCCCAACTTATAATAACCCACTAAGTTGGGAATATATTTCAATAGTTCAGAAATTTTAGTTCAAGTCCATCAGAACCTTGAATTTCAGCGGTCCAACCAACAATATCGAATTACTTCAATAGTTGCTGCTTCCAGTTCACTCGATATTGAGCTCATGTCCTGTTGTTTTGAATTTATAGTAATGATATGCTATGTATCTCTTCTGTCCTTCCAGCGATCCTGTTAATTTTTTAAGATTTAATATCATCTCAAAAGGATTAGTGTGGCTCATCACTGAACTAATGGGCTACCCAATATATCTCAAAAGGAGCAGTGTGATCCATCATTGAGCAATGAATGAATGAATGAAACAAAGAGGGAAAATGTACCTCGAACAATTTGAGCTCTTGTATTCCTCCTGCATGTGCCTATTAAGGGTCTTCTATTAGTCCCACAGTTCTTAGGAAACTTAGCACTTAGTTGGGGTCCACTGGTGTAATATCTCTACCCTCGGGCTAGTAATGCCCCAGAGATTTCTTCCTACTGCGAATTAAGGCTTCACAGTTCATTAGAAGGAGCTGTGCTGTTTCTTCTGCCCCCGTGCAGAATCTACATGTACTTATTGGCGAGAGTACCATCTTCAAGAGGTGGCTTCTTAAATTATTTTTACTCAACTGTAGACATTGAGCTGCACGTTTTGGGTTAATGTCCCAATCATGAGCTTGTCTAAGTTTTGGGAGTGAGGCCTAGTAGCGTGATCGTCTGGATTTTTCTTCCTGTTTGAAACTATCTTTTATGCTATTTGCCCCTATGTCAATGCTTGATTCAGGTCCAATAAATGGCGTGGCTGTCAAGACTATCCAATTTTCAGGGATCCCAGTGTGTCCTGGGACCCATATTATGGAAAATTTGTTGAGGTTTCCTAGCTTATTTAGAAGTTCTAAGTATTGCCATATGAATTTAGAATGAGTCTCGCAGCAATTGAGTGCTTTTAAAGCTGCTTCGCTGACAGATATGATAGCAATGTCTTGACCCACAAGACGTCGGAGGCTAAAGATAATACAGAGGGGATTTGTGTATTTCTGCCTGGAATATGCTAAATGATTTCCCCATAGGTTCGGAGTGGTTAATCCTCGGTCTAAATATGCCAATTCCTATTCCTTCTTCTATGAACCACCTGTGAACCATCTGTGAACCACCTGATCCTTGAGGAAATATACCACCACAGACTTCCCAAAAGACTAATTATGGTCAAATTAATTTTTTGGGTGTTCTGTGTTGGCATATATCCTCCAAAATGGATCATACTGATCCTTTGGAGTAACTAAATGTCAGTAAACTAACGTAATCGCTGAAAGGACCGAAGATTCGATGCTTGAATTCGCTTCACAATTTCCTTTTCAATTTCATTCTTCCCTATTCAAAGACATGTTTTTATGAGTTCCTCTAGGACTGGCTGGATCAAATTAACTGGTGGTAGTATCCAGATGTGTATAAAATGAATCTTTTCATTCTATAACACAAAATTTCTTGTTATTCGTCTTTGCAACGTTGGGTTATATACTCGAATCCCCACTCTAGGCGGACAAGTGGTCCAGTTTCTCCTACGTAGAAGCCACAGTTCAATACTGAAGCAACCCATTGAAGTTACACCAGTAGTGAAATAAGGCCATATCCTCCGATAGGATGAAGTACAATTTTACCATGGTATTACGCACCTGGCGGAATTTAACAGAGTCACTGCTAAAGGTAATTGTGTCCACATTTCTCGTTTCTTTGCTGACTTACTCTGGTGTGACACTGAAAATTGGCCTTTGCCCATTAAGCACTTAAAAATCGTTATTTAATGTTTTAACGTAATTTTCGTTTAATTTTAAATTGTTTTTTTTTATTTTTTGTTTGTTGTTGTTTTTTTCTGATTTTTGAAAGTTGAACTTTTAATTGTGTGCGTGAGTTTGTGTTCGCAATAATTTTTGTATGTTTTTAAAGTGCCACGCACCACGCACTTTGTCAGTAATTTGTCGACATTTGTTTTCAATAAAACATAATAATTAAATTTGTTGTTGTTGTTGTTGTTGCTGGTGGTGGTGCTGGTGGTCTTGTGGAATACATAGCATTCATATTCCCGTATGTACCTGTATGTGTCTACAACTGAACAGAAGCATGCAGCGAGCCACAGCACACTTGTCTGCCAGGATATAGAGCTACCCAGTAGGAAATGCTGAGGGTTTGTCATTGGGAGGCTTTGGTATATATAAGAAAGGCGAATGGCACTCTAATAGACTATGTAACAGACGATATTGCTTCAGCTCATCTGGAGAATGCCCTCATAATATATATTTTTCGGGGTGTCACGAAGAAGGGGGAGAAGCACAAAAAGAGAGGTGCTACCAAGAAACCAGGCTTGGTTAGTTTGGTAGCACCAGAAAGCAAACGGGTTGGCCCAGCCGGAATGTGTCAATTACTGGAGGGCGTGGCTTCGATTCACAATAGGGTAGAAATGGAGAAAATTGTTAGTAAGCAAAATTTTGTTTTAAATATAGTTGAGTATATTAATGAAGAAAATATTGAATAATACTTTCCAGATATAGAGGATGAGAGAAATATTGAGAGAGATAATGAGAATGAGAATAAGAGAGATAATGATAGAATGAGAAAGGAAGAGAGACGGGGATATAGAAATAGAGATTGAAAAAACACATGGAAAATGGATAAAGAAGTAAAAGATTTATAGAAACAAAAAGTAAATAGAGAAGGAAACGGAGCGAAAGAGAGTGAGAAAAAAAGACAGAAAGCAATTAAAGAGAGAGAGAGAGAAAGAAAGGGAGAGAGAAAGAAAGGGAGAGAGAAACAAGAGTGGAACCGAACAGAAAGTGAGAGAAAAAGAGAGTGAGAAAAGGAGAGAGTAAGAGAGAGATACGGTGAGAAAGAAGGAGTGAGAAAAAATACCAATAGAGAAATAGAGATAATAGGACATGAAGTGAGTGAAATATAGAGAAAAGGATACCAGGAAAGAAGGAGATTCAGAAAAGGAGAGAGAGGAACAGAAATAGAGATAGAAAGGAACCTTTTATGTGAGTAAAATATTGATATATGAGAAAAAAGATTGATGGGAGACAAAAATAGAGTAGAAAAGGGAGAGAAAGAGAGTGAGAAAGGATTAGAAATGAGTAGAGAGTGAAAGAAACGGAGACACAAATAAAGCAAAAAACGAGGTGAAAGTGAGCGTGAAAATAGAGAGAGAAAGAGACGAAGGGAGAGAGAAAAGGAGATAAATATGGCGGTAAGGAGATAAATATGGTGGAGAGAAATAGATTCTAAAATAGAGATAAAGCAGGATACATGAGTGAAAGATAGATATAAAGAGAGAGAATAGAGATAGGAAGGAACCGACAAATAGGGATACAGGCGTAGAGGATTCATATAAAGAGAGATGAAAAGAAAGAAGCAAAGCGAGAGAAAGAGGATGCGAAAGGAAGACAAATAGACAAATAAAGAGAGAGCGAGAAAGGAAAGGAAAGAGAAACAAAGGTAAAAAGAAAGAGAAGTGAGATAAAGAGAGAGTGAGAAAGAGAGAAGGAGAGAAAAAAGAGAGAATGGGAGTGAGTGAGTAAAGGGTAGGGGTAGCGATAGGCGAGAATGACGTGAGAATACCAATAGAGGAGAGAGATAAAGGGAGATGAAGAGAGTGAAAGATAGGGAGAAAGAAATAGTTAAATAAGAAGAAGCAGATAGTGGGAGGCAGAGAAAGAGAGAGAGAGAGAGTGAGGCATAGAGGGAGAGTGAGGCAGAGAAAGAGAGATAGAGAGAGACTTGACTACTTAACTACTTATTCGTTACCTTTCCTACTGGGCATATGCATATATATATATATATATATATATAGAAATGAACATCTGTATTTACGTGTAGGTGCATGTGAGCGTTTGTGTGCAGGCCTTTTTGAATGATTTTGTTAACTGTCACGTTAATTCCTTGTAATACACATGTTCAACATGTCGAAACACTTCGCGTGTTTGTTTGTATGGCGCGCTGTAATGTTGTACAAAATATAGCAGTGTTAGTGCATGTGTGTGCCTGTGCGCCAGCGTGTATGTGGCTTGAGTGTGTGTGAGTGTGTGTATTATATAAATCCCCATTCAACAGCGAATGCAAGTGTAATACACTAATTAGTCTTGGGTAAGATTCATAATGATAACAGTAATTAACATGCATGTACCCAACCGAGCAGCGCCGCCCCACCAAGCACACACACTCCCACTCCCACACTCACACACACACACACATATGTATGAATATGAATATATGCTCACCCTCATTTCCCCCACACCCTCTGCTTAATTTCCACAGTCAATTCGTGCGCCGGCTGCTTACGCTTTTGGCAGCCGAGCGAGCGTTGTCTTCACGCCTGCAGACATTATGAAGTATGCTCATACGACCCAGTGCGAGTGTGAATGGGAGGTGGCAGTTTGAGTGTGTGTATGTGTGTGTGTTGTGTGAACGCGCGTAATTTCATGAGTGTTGCTGTTGCTTTTGCTGCTGCTTGATCCTCGCAGGATGCCATGTCATGTTCTTATTACGCTTATGTGTCTAAACAATTATCTTGGAGGCATAATTACTCTGGCGTTTATTAGCTTTGACACTTTTGGTTTGGCATGAATTTGTTTACACATGAATACACATGCACACACGCTACAAACATACACACACATATACTTAATACATACATACATAATCAGTCACACTTGGATACTGCGACTTACGCTCCTATTTGTTGTTTATTTATTTATTTTTTTAATAGAATTATTTGTGTATTAGTGGCACACCAGGACGCCAAGGATCCCAATGATTTGCATAATTAATTCCAGTTGTTTTCTTTGCCAACTTAAGTAAGCATGTAAAGAAATTTACGCAGCTACGTATCAAGTCACTCGTTTCTACTCCAGCCATTTTCCATTTGTGCATTTGCGGGGTTTTCTTTTTATCAGCGCAATTTCGAGGTAATTAATAAAAGAAGGCGTTGGTATGCCACACCAAAAGAAAAGAAAGCCCACTGCGACTTGCCTGACAGGTCAACAAAAGTCGTTAAGGATGTGGTCTAAGCCGTTGCGGGTAAACACGGACAAAGCGCGAACGTCAACAAATCAGGCTGAGAACTGCAATCAACATTCCAACGCGTTATAAAAATCACACTTTCACGTTTCCGTTTCCGCTGCCATTTACATTTGTGTGCGTGCGTGTGTGCATGGATCAACATGAAAGAAATTAGCCAATTGTCGGCGTGAAGTTTTGATTTGTGGAGCAGAGTGTGTTGACAGCAGTGACTGACGTGCGACTATTGCCACAGCCGCAGATTTCTTTTGGTTGGGTCAGGGTGGACAAGTGTGAACAATTGTGGTGGTGCGGGTATAATTCTTGTGGGAAGAGGGGAATTTATATGAAAAGGAATAACTTGTCACCTCATGATAGGCTCAGAAGACTGCCACGAACTTAAGTCAATTTTGGGTACTTCCACTGCAGTCGAAGGCTCTATTAGAGATGGGGAAGACTGAAGTTAATGTGTGTATAGATGCTTGACTATAAGTGCAGCTAGTGTGGAAAAAATCATAGTTTCAACATCAAAGTATTGCTCCTTGACTGCCATTATAATTAATTCCTATGGTTCCCCGGGGGAGCCAAGAGCCACCATTGTCATTAGTTCTTCCTAACATACTATAAAGTGGTTGGGAAATCTGTAAAGACCAAAGAGAGGTGTATTCATAACAGTCTTCTAAACTCATCCACTTAAAATCGAACAGTTATGGCTTGGAAAACGTATGCCTCTACTTAGGTTAGGTTAGTTTAGGTTACGCCGTGAAGACCGCAAAGATACCTGGAAAGTCAAGCGGTGAAAGATGGTTATCTATTTAAGAGTTTGTGTAATAAGTTTCGTTAAAATTGCCTCTCTTTAGCACAGGGAAACCTTATTTCCAACACCAATGAAAGGTCGCATTTCTAAAAATTTCTATTCCATGTCTTGCACTTGACTTCTTGACAATTTCGAAGGATGCCCTAATGAATCGCCTGGTATGTGAATAGCCTCGTATGTGACTAACATGGTATGTGAATAGGGTGGTATGTGAATAGCCTGGTATGTGACTAACATGGTATGTGAATAGGGTGGTATGTGAATAACCTGGTATGTGACTAGCATGGTATGTGACTAGCATGGTATGTGACTAGCATGGTATGTGACTAACATGGTATGTGAATTGGGTGGTATGTTAATAGCCTGGTATGTGACTAACATGGTATGTGAATGGGCTGGCATGTGACTCGACTTTCTTATTCAATTCTAATGAGGCTTGGTCTTGACAGTTCCAACTGTGATCATGACTTTCAAGAGGCGCTGCGTCCAACTTTAAACACTCTGTTTCGATTAGTACTGCTTGATCAAGATAATCAGTTTTCTGTCACTCTTTTTCTTAACTGCTTCGACCGCTATGGGATTGTCCGAATGCAAAGATTCATCAACCACTGGTTGATATACCCGTCTTCCCCATGTTCCTTTAACAAGATTGCCGCCTTCTTTGGCAAGTTGTGCCCTTGAGCATCTCGATTTCACAGCAATCCTAATGTTGTCCGAGTCATACTCAACAGGATGGGCTCTTCGCTTTCAGGTTTTTGATCACCTGTCATACTTTGATTCCAACTTATCATTAAAGTGTTCTTCATTGGTGTTTCCAATTGTCTGAGAGACACATTCAGATATGGAAGTTCGGATGCAGCCCACCCCATTTCTATCTATCTATCTACAGTACAATGGGTATCAATGCCTGAGTGCTTGGAGACCTTCTGCTTCAGCGACTCTCTGGCGTACCTCACTAACGGTTCGAAAATCCCACATTGCTTTTAAGCTGAATATTTATTCATCCTACCCACACTTTTTATATAGTAAAAGGATCTACTTAGCTTCGAAGTGATGTGCGTTCGAACCAGTCCAGATGTGGGAGCCCGAACTCTGTTTGATGCCTCCCTAATACACTATTTAATTGATATAATTGTAAGTAAAAATGTTGTATAATCTTCTTAACCAGTTCCATGCTCAGCTTCACTTACTTTGTTCTGACCGCAATTAAAATCAAATGCACACCACGCCCCCACGACGTCCGACAATTTGTATTAAAATTTCACTGGAACGGAAATTCTAAAAATAATCCTTTCTCAATATGCACGCTGGGAAATTCCGAGCAGGCCAAATGATTGATGGCTTTCGGGGGCAAACAAATGGAACTGTTGCTTTTTTATGTACTCCCATTCCGGAAAAGGAGAGCGAAAAAAAGGAAGAAAATACAAAATAAAACAAGAGTAAACACAAAAAGGAATATTCGTACGCTTCAAATTTTATACAAAGGAATTTTTCAATTTTACGCCAACATAAGTTCAGTGCTTCGTCAGTAAATATTTTGGGGCGTGCTGAACAGCGGAGGAGATTGATGAAGTTCTCTGATGGGGTATGGAGAACGCGCCAAGCCAGCTCAACGCAGGAGTTTTGTTGTAGCCATTCCGGCACATTTTTTAACAGAACGCGATATTATAGTTGTGGTTGGGGTGGCTGCAAATTAAAGTGTTTCAAAAAATATGCTGGGATAATTAAAGAAACTCGATGTCCAAAGGACGAAGTACGCAAATGTGTATTTGGCTTCACTTTATGGGACATTTTCAGTGCGATTTGGTGAATTAAATTTGCACGTGGTTTTAGCAAACAGCGCGAGCAATTAGCAGGACAACAAAACAACAATAACAACAACGGCAACAGAAGCAACGCACACAATTCGGTTGCTGCGTGGACAATGTTGCACTCATGTGTGGCGGCAAATGCGAATTGAAACTGAAAATTGCAAAAATGCAAATTAATTTACGACAACACAACACGAAAGTGCGAAAGTGCACAGGGCTATAAACCCGGAAAAAGCCACCAGCAACCCAAATGGCAGCAGAGCCGAATGGAAATGCGATTGGAAATGGACGCCAGAGCCGTGTCTGCTCACTCGAAAGAAATTCATTTTCTCACCAAATAACCCCGAGACACGAAGGCACAAAGGAAACGTCGGACTAGACTCGAGCTAAGAAGCCAGTAAGCAGAGGGTATAGCAAAATGGAATTAAGAAATAGTTTTAAAGGCAACTCCAGAAGGCCTGTGAAGAAATTGGACTAATGAAGCTCCTGTCAAAGAACGCTACCAGAGAGGAGAACTTTGTAGGAAGCAAAAGGAAAATCCGAGCAACGTATTTAGCAGAGGTTTAACAACTTTTTCCCACTTTCCTCGTTTTGTTCGTTACATCAACACAACACTGTCCTATCCTTCTTTGTTCAGTCATGTCCTGTCCTAGGCTGTCCCTGCGCTAATGCCTCATTCGGTGCATTGCTGATGCGTCAATTGTTAAGCAATTTCAATGCAATTGCAAACAAGGCTCGCATCCAGCATATGCACAATTGTGCGACAATTGTTGTTGCAGTTTTCCAACGAAAACGAAGTTTACACGCATCCAGCAGGCAAACACAGCCTTCTGCAAGGGGGAGGGGGGGGGGGGGGGTTTGAATGTTCGATTGTGGTGCCCACAGAGAAATAAACGCAACTTTAGCATAGTTTTAACGCATTTGTCGCTGTGTTGTTCCACAACAACCATGGCCGAACAACTATAAAAGCAACGCCGAACTTAATTATGTTCTGTTGGCAGCAATTGTTGCAAATTTAAATTGCAAGCAGCCAGCAGAGAGCAGTGAGCAGTGAGCAGTAGTGAGCACATAAGTGCGTAAGTAAATTTTGTGTCTGTGGCCGCAGTTTTATGTGTTGCCTTAACACACACAGAAACACTCACGCAGCATACGCCCACCCATACCACCCCACTAAACAGTTGTATTCTTAAGTTGTTCGAATATTTAAAAGTTGCCTGAAGACCAGAAATTTACCACAATTCATCACGTGCTTCTTTGCGGCTCACTTTGGCCCGTGAAATAATTTCTATTTGCGTTCGGTATTTGGGGTTCACTTCCAGGCCGAACAATTCTCAAACAAACTGAAAGTATTTGCAAACATTTTCGGTCGAAACTCGGATAAGTTTTCCTTCTCCGTTAATACCTTGAGGGTTTTCAAGGAATCACTGAAATTGGGCAGAGTAAGAACAACTGTTGAACACAATTTTGCGACGACTAGAACACAATTTGGAGTGACTTGGGACAGGGAGCAAGAGATATGACAAATTAAGGAGCTAGAAACGAAGGATTATGCTGGCGTTAAGATGTTTTCGTGTTAAATTAACATAAAAAAGTGCCGCCCACATTGTACACAAACACTCTAAGATTGAAGATGAAATCGGTGAAAGCGACACTAGCCCGAAGTGAGTTCCCAGTCACAGCAAACATGACTCAGTAAAACATCATTTTCTAAGATGAAAGAAGATGGATGGAAGATGCAGAAGAGGAAGTATTTTCTTCTACTTTTTTGAGGAGTTTACAATGGCTAATTGAGGAGCTGATGCTGAAAGAGATTTACTCGAAGGAGAATTTTTCTCAGGAGATTTACTCGGAAAGGATATAAGGTCATGTCGTGAAGACACTCTTAGGTCATGCGGAGGCCCATGCTGATACCACACTTTAGGGGATATATATATACTTCGCGAAAATCTGTGTGGAGCCTTACTGCGGCCTTTTCAAAGTACTATGAATTTCTGCAGGTCTTTCTCATCTCCGTACTTGGCCATCCTCTAAAAAGTAAAACGAAACACTTCTTGGCAAAAAATGACATGCCACAGTGCATTTCAATCACCCTCAAACATCCAAAGTCAGTTTTGAAAGAGCATAATTGAAACTAAATCTATGCCAGTCAACCAACTGGAACCTTTGTTTAGAATTGGCATTAGAAATATTACCTAAAAATCATGCTAGTATTCTATGGCATTTTAAGATTGGTATTTCTCAACATCCTCTCCTAAATTAGCTATTGTGAACTCCTCTAAAAAGTAGAATAGAATACTGATAAAGTTAGGAAAGGGTGTTTTCATGTTGGCCGTGACCGGGAACTCACTTCGATCAAGTGCTTCTTTCACCGATTTCAAAGTAAGTATTCGCTTGCTTCAAATCCTGCCCCCAAATTTAGATATATTGAATCTGTTGGTACACTGAAGACTGGGAAGAACTTCATTGTTAATCCTAAATCGTACATTTAGTCTCATAAAATTGGATTTTTTGGTGGTGTTAGAATATGATGGACTCAGTAAAATTTCGTGTTAATAATTATTATCAAGAATATTAGTTAAATTCTTCCTCATAATTTGTGAAACTTCATGCTCCCAGGCTTGCGATACTCACACTATATAATACTATATCCTTCCGTATACTTAGAAAATTTCACTCCTAATCAACGTTGGAATTTCAGTCAGACTTGTAATACTTAATCTTTATAAAATGATATCCTTCCCGTATGCTCAGAAAATTGTTCTCCTAGTCCAGGTTGGCTTTGAGTGTTGGAAATTTCAGTCAGGCTGGCTATATATAATCTATATAAAGTGATATCCTTCCCATATACTTAGAAAGTTTCACTTCTAATCAACATTGGAGTTGAATGTTAGACTGTCAGGCTTGCTATAGTCAAATGATATTCTTTCCGTACACCGTGAAAATTAGAATTTGAGTGTTGAATATTTCAGTGATAGAGACACGTTGTTTATTCCATACCCCTTCACTTATCCTTACTTTAACCATAATTCCCTTGCTGAGCGAAGTAATAAGAATATTACAACAACATTTCTTTTGGCTGCACCCGTGACGGAATATCTACGAATTTTGTGTTCTGATCAAAATGGTATTCCAACATTCTTCACTTGCTTTCACAACTGCTTAACTGCTCTGTTGGCAGAAGGATATGCCGCTCAAGTATTTAGAGACAACTCGCATTGAGTTGTGCCCTCAACTCAATGAAAATTAAATTGAAAACAACAACTAAATCCAATCCAATCCAATCTTATTGTAACATACTCCTTCAATACACTGGCAGGCATCAGTGCTCGTATGTGTGTGCGTGTGTGTGTGTACATAACTCATCCAAACGTTTTCCGCCTTTCAAAGCTGAAAACATTTTGTTTACCCTTTCACAAAAAAGAATCTTCCTCCGGCTCCTGTTTTGTTGTACTCTGTTGTGTTGTGATGTGGCGCTCTTAAAGGTTGCAAGATCCAGCTTAGGTTTGTTTGCTCTGCTTTGCGCCGGGTCGCAACCCTTCTCCGCGTGCGGCTTGCAAAGGGGCTGCCCGGAGTATGGCGCTCCCACTCCGCCACCGCAGCTGCCGTGGAGTTGTGTGCACTTCGACTTTCCTGCTGGAGCGAAGTTTTTCTTTCATTTAAAAAAGAAAACTTTTTGATCTCTTAAAATACTTTTTTTCCGCCTTTGTTGCCTACGCGCTAAATTGGCCTTTTGATGCCTTTGTGGCAGTGCCAGTGCCAATGCGAGACGACTGCGAGTGCGAGTGCGACTGCGAGTGCGACTGCGATTACGAAAGTGGAAGTATTTGTATCCTGTGCCGCGACGCACTTTCCAGCGCTGTGCCCCTTTTTAACTTTTGCTGTGTTCGGTTGTTTGGGTTTTGTTTTGTGTGTTTTGCGCGCGTTGTACGAGTATTTTTGTGAAACAAGTTAATCGGATTTGGAAATTTTAAATTTAAAATTCTACCAGCATAAATCAATCAGTGGCGTTTCGGCGCGGCGGAAGCTCTCCGGCCGTCGACGCCGCTTGCAGCGTGTTCTTCTACACGCATATGGCAAATGTTTTTGTGCGAAAACTTTGAACTTTCGTGCCAACTTTTTGCCTGGTGCGTGCGTGTGTGCGGAGTGGCCATGTGTGCTGATGGGGGCCAGGCATGTGGGTTGGCGCAGTCAGTGTCAGCCAGCGAGCGGCCGTGTGTCTGACTTTGAAAATTTAATTTCGGCTTAAATTGAATTCCTTTCACTGCCTCGTCAAGTTTTGTGCACTTTTTTAAAGTCGATTCGCACTTCACTGTGTCCAACTTTGCATGCATATCGCTTCCTTTTTCCCTTGCTGTTGTTGTTGTTGGTTGGTTTTTTTCGGTGGCACTATTTGTGTACTTTAGTTGAAATCCTCTGCTGACCTTTTGTTCTCGCCAGTTTGTGATTTTAAATTGGGCTCCGGTTTGTTTTTATTTTGCAATATTTTATTTAATTTTTATGTAAATTTCCGAGCTGAAATTTTGTTGTTCAGCACAGTAAACAAAGGAATATATTCACAAAACATGTGCAAAATATTCATGTTTTTATCGTTAACAAAATAAAAGTAAAACTTTCAAATTGAGCGGCATGCGGAATTGGCTTATATTGGATATAGTTACATCGCTTAATTCCTGCGTTAGTTCGTTTATACAAATATTGTGTGCTTTATCAGCAGACGAGGCATCCTAATACTCGATTTGTAAGGATGCGATTATTTGTACTTTAATGAAAATAAATTGTTTGATGAAACTTTTAATAGACCCAGAACTAGCCACGAGTGGGAACATGGAAGTCAAATGTGCGGATTTTAACTCTTCGACTGATGATGATGATATGAACAGGCATGTGATAAATTGAGGTCAAATAACCAGGAAGAAATATACTCTTGATAGAGTTCAATCTTCCGGAGCTCCAAGCTATATTGTACTTGGTGTTTCTATTCAGCATTTCTCTTGGTAGAATAGTTGGAATCTTCAGGAGTTCCAAGTAATTTTGATAGATTTAAATACTTTGGCATTGCAGTTGGTTTTTCCGTCCAACATGTCTCGTTGTTCTTCAGGAGTTCCAAGAAATTTCGAATGAGTTTTTACCTTGGCATTGTACTTGGTATTTCTATCCAGCATTTCTCTTGGTTGAATAGTTGGAATCTTTAAAGTGTTCCAAGTAATTTTAAAAGACATTTAATTTTAGAACTGTACTTGGTGTTTCCATCCAGTATTTCTCTTTGTAAAATACTTCTAACCTTCTGGAGCTCCAAGCAATATTCAGAGATTTTTTACTTTCACATTTTAGTTGGTGTTTCCAACCATAATTTATCTTCTTAGAATACTTCCAATCTTCAGGAGTTCCAAGCAGTTGTTTAGGAGTTTTCAGTTTAGAACTGCACTTGGTGTTTTGATCCTTCATTTCTCTTGGTACAATACTTCAAATCTTCTGCAATTTTTGCACTGTACTTGGCGTTTCCATCGAACGCCAAAAATAGCTAAAATAATTTGTAAGCCTCAAACATTCTCAAGGATATATTTTTCTAGATATATTGATATATATTTTTCCTTCCCACCTCCGTGTTCTGGTGGTTAGGTCAGGTTAGGTTTTCGTGGCAGTCAGTCTGCAGACCAACTCACTCAGACCACTAAGGGTCTATTGCGATACCACCGAGTAACACAGCTTCCCTACTTCGCTCGTCAAACAATTTTGAAGCCCTAATAAAACGCAAGATTTGTTTGACCTTCGCGCCGTGCACTTCCGTAAGGGACTGAGAGTGTATTTGCCTAAAGAGCCCGCTCTGCTTCCGGCTGACCCCGGGCAGCTACAGAAGAGATTTTCCACAGTCTCCTTCTCCTCTTCATCAATATTGGTTTCTACTTCACACCGTAAAGGAGCTGAAAGCGTATTTGCCTAAAGAGCCACAGAAGATATATTCCACAGTCTCCTTCCCCTCTTCATCCTTACAGCTTCTGCAGTATTCATGAGAGAATACTACCAGCCTGAGAGCATGTATGCCGAACAGCCAATGGCCGGTTAAACAAGCCAAGACCTTAGAGATATCTTCTCTCGACAGGCCCAGCAAGTCAATAGATTTTCTCCTGTCAAGCTTCGGCCACATTAGCTTAGTTGTTAATCAAGTGCCATCGTCTTCCCAAGACCTATTGGCCTCACACAGGACGTGGTCTGGTGGCAAGCATGCTATACTCACACTCGGGCTGTTGGGGTCCTCGTGTCTGCTTGTCGGCGAGAGCGACGTCCTGTCGCAGTTCTTCCGGGCGCGTGGCTGCAAAATCAAGAACCCTAACGTAAAGTACAAACACTTTCACTTTTCAGTTTTTAAAACACCAGCGCTTTATTCTTAAAATGCTAGTTCTTATATACTATTTACAAATAAACATTACAGTCTACGTCTTCACTTTTCTGGTGTTCCAGTTACGCAGTTGTTATTTGGTGTCAGTGGCTCAAGCCCACTGACCTACTACAAGTAAAAGTGTCGTCGGTGCATTCTAAATGCCCCTCGTCAGCTTGACTGCAGAACTGTGACACCCTAAAAGTTTACATCATAATTATTGAATAAATACTGTTCATTTACAATATTTGCGCCCTAAAAATATGTGCGTTCTTAATGAATTTAATAGGAGCCGGTGCTGTGAGTCAACTACGCGTAAGTAGCTTGATTCTAACTCACAACATCCCTCCCCTCTTTCTAAAAGAAGTTAGTGCAACTAACTTCCATAAACTCTTTACAGTATTTTTCTTGCACTGTAAACAATTATGTGCATCGATTGAACTCTATATTACATACATATGACTTGTTTTTATTTACATCTTTTTTTTTTTTTTTTAAAATCGCCTTATTTGGGTTCTATCACGGTTTTTTTTTTTTTTCTTCCTTTTTTTTTATTCTTTTCTTTTCCATGTATATATTCTTTTTTTTTTTTTTTTTTTTTTTGCTTTTATTTTCTTTTGTAGTTTTCTTTCTTTTATTTTTATCCATCATTATTTTTTTTTTAAAATTCCCCTTTTTATGATTTGGTCTTTCATTGACTCTTTTCTCATTGGCGTATCTACAAATATCTAAACAATGACCCAATTCTATTCTATACATAAAACCTTATATTATACTGCGCCCTCTGCTACCTGCTGGTCCAGTTGACGACTGCCGTTGTCGGAGTGAAGTCCCTCGATGAACTCTGCATACCCCTCCCTTCTTTCTGGACCGGTACGTAAAAAGATGATGCAAGCTTGCGCGATTAGATGC
Source organism: Clusia tigrina (assembly GCA_920105625.2). Lineage (NCBI taxonomy): Eukaryota > Metazoa > Arthropoda > Insecta > Diptera > Clusiidae > Clusia > Clusia tigrina. Next base: position 181,714,182 of record OV050033.1, read on the forward strand.
GCTTCTGACGAAGTCAAAATAAATATTCGATATTCGCTTAGTGAGTGACAATGGATATTTTCTCATTGGAGAAATCGTTACGAAGTTTAGCCGATAAATCTTGGCTATGTTATGTTTGATCTTTTCGTGGTTAAAAACGATTTTTTGCGCCAGGAGATTATTCTGCGAAGCTAATTGAACGATGTAGTTGTGGCTGTTATTGTTATTGTAGTCGTTTCTCGGTGGAATTACGGAGTTACCTCGGGTTTTGGCTAAAATTATCTCTTTTTCATTTTCGACAATAATACAATATACATACTGATATATGTAATAATGGTAAACACGTTGGATTCTTTATACGGACAACGTACATGTTAGTGCTTTTCATGCCATTTAGTCAGTTATGCAATAAAACTCAAGTATTATTAGACTTTTACTAGTCAGATAGAGACTCTTCCATTCGGCCGATACCATCTCCATTTTTTTATAAGCTTAAATCGTAGTCATCTCGCAGATGTGAAGTTGAAAGCTCTTCCACTTTTTCATATAAAAATGAATTCTCACTAATTTCGTTTTCATTTTTTTTTTTTTTTTCAACCCAAAAATTATCTCTGGACATTATCGTTGCCAAACTCGTCTTTCTTCCTTTGCGGCTTACTGATCACTTTTCTTCTACGTCTTCTTACTTCTTCTCATTCAGTCAGATTTTTGTTCGCTGCACTTGCATTTCCTCTACTGGTCTCCTGGATGTTGGTTAACATCTTACTCAGTCTTCGACGCTGCAGGAAGTCCCTTCCAGGTTCATGCTGCACCATATTGAACCATCCAGATGTTTGTTCACCAACGCCTGAATATCTAAAAACAATACGCTTAGCTTATCGGACTTGCCGAGTTTTAATTATTCTTACTAGCTATTACATTCATTCAATTTTTAACGTAAACAGTAAATTGGATTCAAATCTATATATCGCTTATCTACTACGTCTTAACAAACAAACTATAAACAAGTAACAAAAACTATTTCCTTTACAAATACTATTAATTAACTATAATACATTTTCTTACAATTGTTGGCGGCATTAAAACTTTAAATCCTTCTCAAATATATACATTTTACAAAAATTTGCTTCATACATAACAATTATTTTCTAATTTAATTACATGCCGCCCAAAAAAAAAAATTTTTATATCAATTCTTGGCAAAACTAGTGCCTTTTACATAAGCGAGATTATTTAAGATAAACCCGTTTATGTGAAAACATTGTCCATTGCATGACTATATCTTTCATCGCATACAATTGACTTTTTATTTAAATTTACTTCTAGCCTGATATGTATATATCCATTAACGATTCTATCTTCCATCCTGTAATCAGCCCGTATATGAATACATACATACATTCAAGGCGCTTTAAATTACCTAGAATTAATTACTAACGTTATTTTCCCCAATTAACTACACATTTTTTCGAATTTCCATACGCTAATTTCCTAAACAATAAACAGTTAAAACCTATGTACGAGTATATCTACATATAGCCTGCTGCAGTATCCGCAAATATATACATACGCACATACCCATTCCTCCTAACTAGAATACTTACTTCTTTAAATATACATTCGTACATTCATTCTTTAACTTATACACATATATATATACTCGTATATATACTTACCTCACCAGCAGTTCCATTGCCTGGCGTTAATGCCCACGCATCGAATTTCAGTGCATACACTGCCGTATGTATGTATGTACATATTCGAAGTTTTGTTTTATATTACTTACCCACGACTGTCTTATTATTTCATTTTATTTTTTAATTACGTGCAATATTTATCATTATTTAAAAAAAAATATTTTTCCCTACTATGCTTCGCTCGGCCACAGTGCATACTAAGCACTTTTATTACGTCAACTTTAATCGCTCGATTTTAAGTGGCACACTTCTACTGGCGTTGACTTTGAGAATCGGAACTGTGTGTGTTATTTGATACACACACGTACATGTTTACGTTGTTATTTTTGTGTTTACACTTGTAAAACACTGCTAACACATGTCTTTATTTGTGTGGTCTAAAGTGGAATAATTTCAACAAATTATTATGTAGCTTTTTATTTTTGCCCTTAATTGTTACGACCGTTGTAACTGGGCTTTTGATCTCTGCTACTACATAGGGACCTATCCACACAGGTGAGAATTTGTTTCTCCTAGCCTGATTCTTCATTAGTACTTGATCACCCACATGAAAAACTACTGGGTTTAGTACCTTGTTATAGGCTTCCCTGGCCACTCGTTTAGCACATTCCTGGTTTTCTCTAACCAATTCGTGCGCTCGCTGTAACTGATACTTCTGCACTTTATTCGGGTTATCAGCATTGTATACAGGCGCACATTTGCGCTTCAAATTCGCTGGCATGTTGAAATCAAACCCGTAGAGTGTTCTAAATGGAGTTTGCTTCGTTGATACATGCACGGTATTGTTGTGTACGTGCATTGCAGTGGTCAACCATTGATCCCAATTCGAGCCGTCTTCCTTGGCGAAACTGCGCAAGTACTCGGCCAGAGGTCGATGACTACGTTCCAGTGAGCCATTCGCCTGCGGATGATATGGTGTTATATGCAACTTCTTAATTCCCAGCATTTTACATGTTTCTGAGAATAATTTCGATACGAAATTTGAACCATTGTCGGTTATCAAAACCTTAGGTATGTTGTATCGTGCTACTATTTCATCAAAGAATGCTTTGGCCACCGTGCTTGCTTCAGCATCGGGTATAGCCACGCACGCCATATACTTTGAGAAATCGTCTTGGAACGTCAAAATATATTTATTGCCCGAAACTGTCTCAGGTAAAATACCTACAATATCCATATGAACTTTATCAAATGGCTGTTTAGGTGTGTCAGTTAACACCATTGGCATCTTTGTCAGCCTTGAACTTTTGTTGGCCTGACATTTTGGACAACTCTTTATATATTTCTTAATGTCCTTGAGCATACCCTTCCATCCGTATACTCGCCTAATTCTGTCATGGGTTTTCCAGAATCCCTGGTGTCCACCTAGAGGTGAATCATGGAAACCCTTTAATACAGCCTGGATATCCTTTATATCCTCCAGCCATTCTACATTACTGGCTGCTTGCTCATTGGCATCGAAACCCGCATTGCTAACATCTCTTGTAGCATCAACTTTATCCTTCTGCATTCTCTCGGCCTTCTCCTTATCTGACCGTGCTTTGGACCTTGTTTGTACTACTGATACTTTCTGTGCCTGCGGTACTCTGCTGAGTGCATCCGCATTCAGATTCTTTTTCCCAGGTTTGTAAATTATTTCAAAATCATACTCAGACAATTTATGTCTGAACCTGGCTAGCCTAGACGTTTGGTCTTTCAAATTGGCTATGCCTCTCAACGGCTGGTGATCAGTGTATATCTTGAATGGGCGTCCTAACAAATATGCTCTGAAATTCTTCGTAGCCCATACTACGGCTAGAAATTCCCTTTCTATTGTGGAGTATCTCTTCTCCGTGTCGCTAAGCGCCCTGCTTGCGAATGCTATTGGTCGGTCATTCCCGACTTCCCCTTGTGACAATACTGCCCCTAATGCTTCATTGCTAGCATCAGTGGTCAACAAAAAAGTTTGCTCAAAGTCGGGGTATGCCAAAATTGGTGGCGAGCTAATTATTTCTTTTAGCCTCTCGAATGCCTGCTGACATCTCCCTGTCCATTCGAACTTTGCCTCTTTTCGTAGCAACTTATTAATTGGCAACGCAATTCCGGCTAGTCCTTCCACGAACTTTCTATAATAGTTCACTAGTCCTAGGAATGCTTGCACTTCTTTTCTGTTTCTTGGAACCGCTAAATTTCTAACGCATTCCACCTTCTGCGGGTCAGGCAGTGCTCCTGCTTCTGAGCAACGATGGCCTAAATAAACCACCTCTCTTCGTAGAAATTGACACTTCTCCGTGTTCAATTTCAAGTTGTGTTCTCGCAACTTCTGGAGCACCTTGCGCAAGCGTTGCGAATGCTGCTGCAAGTTCTTCCCATAAATTACAATATCATCGAGATACACAAAACAATCTAACCCTTGTAAGCCTGTTAGCACATGGTTCATTAGCCGTTGGAAGGTAGCCGGTGCTCCTGTTAATCCAAACGGCATTCTATTGAACTCATAATGGCCTAAACCGGTGCTGAACGCGGTTTTCTGCTTATCTTGGGTATCCACCAGAACTTGGTGGTAGCCACTCGCTAAATCAAGTGTAGAAAAATATCTACTGTGTCCCAATTGATCCAGAATCTCTTCTATCCTTGGTATCGGGAACACCTGCTTGATAGTGGCGTCGTTCAATTTCCTAAAATCGACGACCATTCTCCACTTCTTCTGACCCTGCGCATCTCCCTTCTTTGGTACCAAAATTATTGGTGAGTTCCAAGGCGAGATACTCGGTGAAATAATGTTATCCTTTAACATTCCTTCCACTTGTCTATTTACCTCATCTTTGTGAGCTTGCGGCAATCTGTATTGCTTCTGGTTAATTGGCGCTTGATCCACTCTAGTAGGTATTTCATGCTCTACCTCTGGTGTATATGTTAACTGGTCTCCTTCCAGCAAAAATATGTCATGGAATGACGCACAAATGGCTTCTATTGATGCCTTCTCTTCTGAATTCACGCTTGGGTCTAGCTTCAGTGATTCTAGCACTCGCTCCATTCTTTCTCTTATATCAACTTGTTTAATCTGATTCACCGATCTATAATTCGGTTCCTTAAAATTATCATAGCTAGTGAACTTAGGCCTAAAATCCTCCTCCATCAAGTAGTCCTTTTCCGATGCATTGAGTACGCAAGCGTACACCTTTCCCTTGTCAACGTGCGTTATGGTTTCCCCCATATATACGCCCTCCGCTAGCTGCTGCTTGTGTAAAACAACAGTCCTAAGTTTCGTATTTACATGCATAGTAACTACTCTGGTTGACCTTGCATTCACTACCTCCATACAATTCTTAACCTTACTCACGGTTCCTTCCTGCCATGACATTAATGGAAAAGTAAGGATTCTATGCTTATTGTTATCATAGAATGATAACTGCTTGTCGAGGGCATCCAGTATGGTGCGTCCCCAAAGATTATCGCGGCCAATTATCCCATCAGCCGGGATACCTTTCCTATCGACTTCCACTGCGTGCATTCTAAAACTCATACCCTTTACTCCACTGTGCCCTATTCTGAGCGACCCCAATGTCCTAATGCACCCTCCAAACGCTCCGTTAAGCGTTCTTAAGTCCATTTGATTAATGTCTAGCCCCTTCCGTAAAACACTAGATTTTACGAGGCTAGTGTCCGCCCCTGAATCTACTAATAGCACTAGTTTTCCACTCGCTGCTTCCTCGCAGGGCATCTCGATGAAGGCATCACCTATCCTGCTCATAGCGAAGCAATGTCCTTCTGTTCCCAACATGGACGCGTATCCACTTCCTAACTCTTCGTGATACTGGAGAGCCTCCTGCTCCTCCTTCTCCTGGACTGTAGTTCCTACATTACTAGTCCCACGTATTTCCGGCCTTATTATTACTCTCTTTCTTTTGGCTTTCCAGTCTACTGGCCTCGACTGGGCCGCTGGAAGTTTCCCTGGTTCCTTTGTTGGAACTGTCTATCCCTGCATTCCGCAGCACGATGCCCCATCCGTCCACATGAGAAGCATTTCAACCCCTGTTGGGTGTTGCCTAACCTTTGTCCACCTCTAGAATTCCAATTTGGTCGCTGCTGACCATTCCCAGTTTTGAAAGGATTTCTTCCTTGGTTAATTCCTTCTGTTGAATTAACTCGGGGTCTACTGAAATTACCCCTGCTGTCCCTCAAGGGTGGAACCGGGCGCCTCGTAGCTGGCTGCTTTCTATTCTGATTCCATACCGTGCCTCCTTGGCACTGTCTACTTGCCTCATGACCGTAAGTTTGGCACTCCATACAGTAGGGCGTGTTTTTGCGTGTAACGCATTCATCCCTTGTGTGCCCGGGCTTATGACAGAATGAGCAAATGGGTTTCCTTGGAGGAAAATCTTGATCTCTTTGTTGCGGAAATTGACCCATCAATCTACCAATTCCACATCTGTTTTCCTGCTGTACTATTCCTACCTCTGCAGGAGCATCAGTCCAGCAGATTCCACCTGTTGTCGTTCGCTGTTGTATTGCTGCTTCAGCTAAAGAGACCGCTTCCACTAACTCTGCCATACTCCTCGGCGTGAGAGTAAGAGTATAATTAGCTAAATCCCTATTTATCAGGCCTGCCTTGAACACAGAAATCATAGTCCGTTCTACTTGAGCCTTGTATGCTGCAACATTTTCTGGAAACTGCCTGTTGGCTTCCGTCTCAGCAGCGTTCCCGAGAGACTGGAGCCTTCGTCCCCAGGCTCTCAATTCCTCCCCCGGTGTTTGAGTTGATTCCTGAATTTCCCGAACGAGACAGTCGTATGACTTTTGTTTCAAATATGTCTGATCCAAAAGTACATATAATTCTGCCAGGGTGCTTACTGGGCTATGCACCAGTAAATCAAACGCATCACCTGTGGTTCTTTGCCTAATACACTTTATTAAGTGTTCCCCGTCCGCTTCCGGAACACTCTGTCGCGCTAGCTCACAACCTTCTTTGAAGCGCCGGATCTCAGTTCTCAGATCATACAACTCGACTCCTGAGAACATGGGCACCAACTTCTCCACCGCATGAGCAACTTCCAGAATGCCCATTTTATTCCTTTGTGTTTTCTCAATTGCTGGTAAAACCTTAGCTTTCTTAATCCCTTTGGTAGCTTCCAAATTCACTTCTCCCGGATCTGAGAGGTAATTGGCCAGTGACGGACTCAAACTAATCAGTCTTCGATCGTTTGTTCGTACTGGCGAAATATTGTCCCTAGTATCGAGACTTTGCTGCACGGGTACTGCTTCCGGCTCCTTTGGCGGATATCCCTGATTTTTATTATTTATCGGGCCTCCCGGAGAAAAAGGCTCGACACCGACTTCAGATGCGCCAAACAAAAATTCCGCTTGCTTTTCTTCATTAAGTACCAATTTTGGCTTTGCCATGCGGCTTATCCCTTCTGGTGTCAAATACTCCGGCCAGCGAACTTCAGGAGGCAATGTCAATACTGTCTGTGTAAATCCAGCCGATGCTGATTTTGATCTCTCCTTTCTATGTGGGTTGCTATTGGTCGCCCGTCCTCTTTTCAATCCTGCACACTCCTTCTCCAACAGCGTTGCTGCTTCCTCTGTTTCCGTCAATCTCTGAGAAAGTTCCTTTACCTTCTTCTCCAGATACTCTTTTTGTGCTCTCCAGTCTTCTGTTTTCTTATGAAAACTGAACAACTTTTCTTCTGTTCTTTTTTGGACTGCCGTCAAGGCTTGATCCGCTACCTCTAATGGTGACACAGCGCCTCCGGCGTTCGCCTGCCTCCACAATTCCTGAGCTTCTTCCCTGCTCGTACTCGCTTCGAACTGGTCAACTATTTTCCCAGTAAACAGTTTCACCTCTGACTGTATTGATTTCAATCTGTTCCTTATTTCCTCGTCTGGCGAAACCAAACTCACTGTTTGTTGCCCTAGTCCCTCTAATTCAGAACTAAATGTATCTGCCCATTCGTTGACCAGACTATTCATGTAGTCTGCGTAATTTTCCGCAAAATATTTTGCCTTGCCGTACTCAACTGCGTGAGGCAACAACAGTCCGTGATTATTGTTGAACTCTCTCCCCAGATCTTGCAACTGTGTTATTCGCTTGCGGTAATACACGTTGTCCTTACGTAAACTGCCGTCTTTCTTAAAACTACGGACCAGCTTTTCAATCGTTTCGCCAATTTGCTCCTGCCTCAGCAGTAATCCTTGCGCTTCCTTCGTCATATCCCAAATGCCAGAACAGATGGCGTATCCCAATTACAAATAAAAATCCAATAATTGTTAAAACTTGTTATTAACTTATCCCAATATTTTATTCCATCTTACTTATTGATAAATACAAATTTATTTAAAAAAAACATTCCACCGTAAATTCTATGTATACACATATTCTGCTATACTTGTTTTCCATCACAAAGTTCCGCTGTCTACCGGCGTCCATTACTCCTTGATTTCCTCTCACCATCCTTAATACTCCCAAAAATCCATAAAAAAGGCCATATGTTTGTAAAAACCGAAATTTAATTTACCGGCAAAAGTGTCTTGATTCATTCCCGGAAATTTGAATCCATATTTAAAAATAAACCCGTAACGTATGCGCCACATAATAATAGCATTTAAATGTTTTCTTCAACATTGCTACGCAAATCGTAGTTTCCGAACTACAAAAAACTTTAATGCAACAACACGTGTTGTCTGCACCTCTTCACCTAATACCCTAAACTCAAAATGCCAAATATTTAAATCAATCTTTATTTTGATTTTAAAACAATATAAATTGAATCATATAAATGTCCCTACCGACAAACAAACACAAATCCCCTTTCATATCCGTACGAACCCTATACCGTGGCACGTTCTTTCCGAACCAAACCAACCGGTATACACAAGTTCGCAATTCAATAACGCAAAATCCGTGAATAAACAGACACGTCCCACATTCCCCGAGAATGCTGAAACAAAATGTATTAAAAAGTATGAGCCTAATCTCAGTGGAACAACCCTATACAACCTGACCGTAAGTAAAAATTTTCCTTTCGAATCGACCTATTATCACCTAACCGCAGCGGCTAATCAGCCCCAATGCTGCTTCTTCTGCATGACCGGCGCAAAAGCGCCCACACGGTCACCGAAGAATCGTCGACAAAATTCACTTAGATACTAGAATGTCCTACCATAGACATACTCACCATTTTCGTTCCCTCCATCGCCCTCCTTTGGGATGGTTATCCTTATGGTTTCCTATTGGTGGATTCCCGCGTAGGAGTGCTCTTTTCCTGGCACTCGACGTTGGATCCTACCGGCTGCGCCAAAATGTTGGGGTCCTCGTGTCTGCTTGTCGGCGAGAGCGACGTCCTGTCGCAGTTCTTCCGGGCGCGTGGCTGCAAAATCAAGAACCCTAACGTAAAGTACAAACACTTTCACTTTTCAGTTTTTAAAACACCAGCGCTTTATTCTTAAAATGCTAGTTCTTATATACTATTTACAAATAAACATTACAGTCTACGTCTTCACTTTTCTGGTGTTCCAGTTACGCAGTTGTTATTTGGTGTCAGTGGCTCAAGCCCACTGACCTACTACAAGTAAAAGTGTCGTCGGTGCATTCTAAATGCCCCTCGTCAGCTTGACTGCAGAACTGTGACACCCTAAAAGTTTACATCATAATTATTGAATAAATACTGTTCATTTACAATATTTGCGCCCTAAAAATATGTGCGTTCTTAATGAATTTAATAGGAGCCGGTGCTGTGAGTCAACTACGCGTAAGTAGCTTGATTCTAACTCACAACAGGGCGTCATGGGTTCGAATCCTGACCCAGGCATGGTCTCAAAGATGATTCTTTCTAAATCGAAAGCCTGAGAAGCTAATACTCAAGCCACCAAACCCTTGAAGACGTACTTTAGTAATAATATTTTGGTATTGAGGTGATCTCTCCAAAAAATAGACTTTGTTTACCAGAATCTCACTTAGTATACAATCGAACTATACTTTTTTGCCATTAAACTACATCCATCAATATGAAAAGTGCCCTCTTTGATTGTGTATTTTAATGATGAAACCACAGATGGTTAAATTATGATCGATATTCTCAAGGATAAGGCCCTAGAATGAAACTGAAAACTGCCTCTAATAAGACTTCAGAGACTGCTAAATTTCATACTACTGATCGAGCAAACAAATCAAAATGTTAGAGATATATATTATATACCCTATCATTATATTCAGTACCTTATCATAAAATTGTGATTCTGCCTTTGGTATAATAATATAACGAAATAGCCATTTTAATGTTCAAAAGTCAGCATGAATATATGCCACATTCAACTTATGCCGACTGCATTAAAATTACTCGTATATCTGGAACTTTCAATGAAGCACCCAATGTAGCATTCCATTGCTGTTACTATCTTGTCCTCCCTAATGTGCTGGGGCATAAGTGTTTGGTATATGGTTTCCTTAGACATGTGGTAAGCACGCTAGTCTCACGCTGGTGGGGCTTGAAACCCGGCCAGGGAATGGTGTCAATTTGACACTCTCTAAATGTTTCTTTATAAAATCTTTTCCTCTTGGAGTCGAAGGCCTTGGTTGCTAGTACTCATACTCCCAGACTCATCTTCCTCTCCACAAGCCTAGCAAAGTACACTGTTTGCTTTGCCTATTATTTGCATTTGCTTAGCCTACGACTGGTGAGCCGTGATCAATCCTACCAGAAGTATGCAGTCGCACCTACCAAGTGACAGAGGAAGCAGGCAGCACAGCCTTTGCCCAACTGATGCCTCTTACAGGCTCCATTTCGCGATATTAATGCTCCTAATGGCAGGAAAAGGTACGAGAAGAACAGGCTCCGGGTCAGTAAAACTGTATTCAGAGCCGAACGCGTTATTGCCATGGATTAGAATGAGGATGTACGAACTATAAGTACTACTATTGCCATTCTGTATGGTCTCTAAATTAGTTGCGGAAGGCAGTTACTTGGTGAGAATGTGATCAGCAAGGTAACGCTACACACTAAACTGCATCTGGACATTGTACTCATAACTAGGAAGCTACACAAAGTTGGTTTCCTCGATGTGGAGTTCAGCAGAAGGACTTTAATAGTACATGTCTACCGCAGTACTGAAGCAAAGGCCTCAACACTTCGCATGTAATGAAAAGTCTCGCCTTGATTGAATGGAAAATGTTGCTCTACTGTGAGGCCATTGAGTTGCAGAGTCCAGTGGCCTTTCAGCCAAACACCCGAAGTTCCACTTTAAGTGAAATTAAATTTGAGTTTCTGAACTTTTTGGTGTGTTTTTCGTACTTGAAAATGTTTTCTTTTTGTGTGTGAATTTAAATTGAACACACTTAAACAGTGCACATAATTTACGCCCACTAATTTACTGTACTCCATTATGTTAGGAATAAAATTGCTCTTTGAACTTTTAGCATCCATTTAAGTTTTCCGGCATTGAGTTATTAGCGTAACAGCGGAAGTGACGATAACGCCGAAAAGGAAATGAACACTTTTTGGCAGAAGTTATGCGCGTGTAAAGTTTCATTGAAGTGGTGGTGTACACTCCGCAGTGCCATGATGTGGCGCGGTCTGGTTTGGCCTGGTGTGGCCTGGGCTGGCGTGGCGTAGAGTGGCGAGGCAGTTGCGTGGTTTTCGCCTGGCGGTGGCTACTCCATTAGAGGAGTGTGCAGTGTGCTCCAGCCCAAAAAACTGAAAGCATTCCCAGCACAAATAGAGAGCATTTAACGAAAGTGAAACACGCGATACCCCGCCACCATTTGGGTGTAAGATAATTTATGCGGTATTAATTTAAAGTGAAATTGGAAATTGAGGAAAATTCATTAAATGCTTTTAAATTAGTTGAGAGGTCGGTGGTGGTGGTGGCTCGTGCGGTAAGTACGAAGAAGAACTCTACAATTATGTGCGCGTATAAATTTCGTGTTAAAGGAGCAACCAAATACAATGAAGGAGTTTCATTCAAACAAAATTAATCTGGTCCAATTCAAGGTTCAGTTCAGGCTAAAGGGGAAAATTGTTTAGGAGTGGAAATTGATAGGGATGCAATTCTGCCAGTTTTAGATGCTACCAGTGGAAGATTCTCAATATTTCTGTCAAAAATATTTCACAGGACTGTCAAATTCATAACAGGAGTTTGCTATAGTGCACTTTAGTATTGCTCTGTAGTGAGAGATTTCATTGTAGTATGCGAGCAGAGCACTACAGTGAAATCTCGAACTACAGAGTATTACTAAAGAGCAAACGCATGGTATGAATGTCACAGTCTGACAGAAATATTGAGAGTCTACCACTTAGTCTGGGTGTTGATTTATATCCCACCACTCAACAAACACAGCGGGCAGGCGCTCGTCTGATTTTTGAGGATATAAAATAGCTAGACAAACCTGGCCAGAGATAAATGTCAAGCGGTCTAAGGACCTAGTGGCTCTAAATAGGCAAAGCATAGGCTCCGTGATTAGCGTCCTAAAGGGACACTGGACTCTAGGCACACACGGGTGTAGGCTGGGGATCGCCTCTAACGACTTCTGCAGGAGTTGCATGAACGAGGAGGTGGAAGAGTCCATTGCTCACCTGTTGTGCACGTGTCCAGCGCTGTCCAGAAGGAGGCGCACTTTCCTAGGCGACTACTTTCTGGACTCTTTGGGAGATATCTCAAAAAAAGATTAGCTCCATCAACTGCTTCATTAAAAGCTCAAAATGGCTGGACCTTTGAAAGGGATGGGACCTGATGTCTCATGCGGTATCATAAAGGGTCTAAGTACGCCCTTTGGGCGGCTGCCTTACCTACTTACCTACCTACCTACTCAACAGACACTGTTCTATCGTCCTTCGCAAATTTCCAGTATGGAATATATTCAATTTGAGGTAGAAACTACCTCTAGTGATGAGGCATTTCTCAACTGAATTGGTGTGGAATACTTTTTTGGTATTTGAGGTATTATGTAAAGTATTGGAAGTCCATTCCATTGCAAGATTTTGCGTACCTACATTGGTCAGCAAACTTGTGCTATCTGAAACTTTCACACTTCACCTTGTCTGAGGGTATTGGGGAAGTACGCATCTCAATCTCACAATCCGCGTAAACTTGATATGCTTAAGCATGACAATCTCCTGGCAATCAGTTCGACATGTGTTTCAAAGTCAACGAAAGTTGTCGTCAGTGAATCGGGAACTGACCCAATCAGTTGAGGAGGTCATTTCAAATATATTGAGTTCTGTGTTTAATTCCAAGGATCAAAGTATATAAAAATTGTATAAAAGTTGACACCACAATTGTTGTATTTATAAACAAATTCATTCCTTTAAAAAGTAGTATATAAAAATTGTAAAAAAAGTTGATAAATTGTCTGTTTTATTCATAAACAATTCATTTCTGTATTAAGTTATATATAAAAATTGTATAAAAAGTTGACAACATGCCTATTGTAATCAAAAAACACATTTGGCCTTGTAGACACCGATTTTTGCCTGGGCTGTGGTTCCGAATAGGAGGACGAGACGGTTTTCCACCTCTTATGTCGCTGCCCATACTGGAGCAGAAGAAGAATTCGCACCTTTTGTGCCCCATTTCCTATAAGCCTGACAGAGCTGTCATCGTTTAATATTAGGGAAATAGCAAGGTTCATAAAACTATCAGAATTGTTTCCTGAAATATAATGGGGGAGTCGTGCCTTTCCCAACGCTGTCCTGCGCTGACTATCACCATCCCAAGTAAGAGAACTTTTTAGTTAGTGCTTGAACAGCGCCATACCGTGGTATCACAATGGGCCATTATGTCTACTCAATTTGGATTTTGGAAAACTAGAATGCCGCTCCTGCCTGCCTACCTTGTAGACGCCCTGTTGTGGCAGTGAATTCCAGAATATTTTTCTCTACTTCCTTGTATAATGCCTCTAAGAATGATCAACAATCGTATTGAAGATGACATGATGAGAAAGGTGAAAGAACGGTGGAGTATTGCCACATCGTTACCAAATCGATATTGGCACTTCCGAGGAAGGATTGCAGAACGATAGTAGGAGTATTCACAGGTCAGTGTCTAACGGCGATACACGCTAAAAGGATGGGACTCACAAACAACAATGAATGCAGGAAATGTAGGGAGCAAGGCACAAGAGAAACTCTGGAGCATCTCATATGCCTATGCCACGCAATATCTAAAGCGCGCTTATCACATCTGGGAGCCCCCTGGTTTGAAGGACTAGAAGAGGTCGCACAACTAGTGATAGTTTCCCTCTTTAGATTTGCTAAGAGCGTCCCCCTGTTCAAAGATTCATACTATAGCTCTTACATGGATATCCATCTGGCACCGCAAAGGACCTTGTAGGTCTATGTGTGGCCTTAACGGCCGGCCAGTCTAACCTAACCTAACCTTGTATCAAAATGCCTACTTTAAACGTTGTAAAAGTAGGTCAGGACCCATCAATTTCCAGAGAAGAATCAAAGGAATACAGTGTTTCCTTTTTATCTTTCGGAGCGTGGATCGACTGGGGACAAACGAACAAACTTAAAAGGAATAATACGAGCAAAATCGTATCCATACCACAGCTTCTGCTTTAATGCAGGCAACATTCGATTATTCGGCTGATTTATGAGCACCATATAAAGGCCGGAACCCTGCTAGTCTAGTCCACAGGTGCTAGTTTATTAGTTTGATTGTGAAAGTTGGAGAGTAGTTAAGATAACTACTTTGGAGCAGTTTCAATATGAGTACTATTGACAGAAGTCCCCTCCTGGTCGACTGTTGCCATCTGCATCTCTTGAATGTCTTGTGACTATTTTAAGCTCATCAGTTATGAGTACGAATATGTTCGCTTGAAGTTTTCCAAAATGTTTTAATTCTTTGGCAAATATTTGAAACAAGCAAAACCGAAGCAAATCAAATCGACCGGAAAATCCGTGGAAAGAGAACGAACGTTCAAATACACTTGCAGAGAACTCAAGCAAACGGAAAGCGGAAAAACTTTCCACTTAATCGCTTTTACAATAATCAAATACAGCTAATGCCGTTTAAGTCGTCGTAGGAAAAGTTTTCCATAGTTTTGAGTGCCAGAACGAGAAGGCGCCGGCACTGGTGCTGGGGCTGAGCAGGCAGCGATGGCGGTGGTGATAAGCAGGCAAACTGTTGATTTAAGAAATTATGTGAAACCAGTGTAAAAGAAGAGCAGACAAGTTTGCGGCTTGTTTGCGGAAGTGTTTAAAATCAGTTGAGCGGCTTATGCTCAATTGTTTAAACATATAGCATTGAATCAAGTAAGCAACGGAGTTAATTGAATTGAAAATCGCGAACAAAAAAAATAGAGAAGCCATATTGAAATAGTCAGAAAAATGCAGAGAGGAGATCCTTAAAACCTTCAAAAGCACGAACCAGTCTGAAAATTATAATAAAACAAGTTTCCAAGAGGAGTGCAAGGGAAACATCATGTTGCACTCCTCTTTAAATTCGCGCACAAAAATTAGGATGAAAAATTAAAAAGCGCCAAAAAAGAATTGCAGGATTGAAGAAGAAAAATCGAATTCGCCACGCCAGTCAGGGAGCCACAATCGATTTGCCAAGTTTTGGCAGAGCAGCCGGATGCGGATATGACACATCGTACGCATCCGCTAATTTCGTATTCAGCACACATGGCGGAACAAATAGTCAAGAAGCTGTGCGATAAGCCGAGACGATTGATTCAAAGCTATTGTCAAGCGCTCGACGACATTTGCCATAAAATCGTCTAAAGCCAAGCGCCGGAGCAGTCGTTGGCACGGGCGTTTGCCGCTCCTGAGTGAGTGTGTGTGTGTGTGTGACTATGTGCGGAGGTGTGCACAAGGAGCACGGCAGGGCTTATGGGCATTAACGAGAGCACGTATCACTGCCATTCCGATCGATTCCACTTGGGATCGAACGAGCCAAGCCCCGAGTTTGACACTGGAATATTTTATTATTATTAGTTGGCATTATGATGATTATTGTTGTTGTTGTGTGAGTGAAACCTCCAGCACACACACACAGCCATGCACGCCCTCTGACACACGCACACTCATGCATTTATGCATTCAGGATACTGCTTAGGTATAATCACTGTTTGTGACATCAACATCAACACACATGCACGGCGCTGTGTCTACGTGTCTGTTGTATGCCATAAAACTCGCAGAGCCTTCCAAGGCGAGTGTGTGTGCGTCAGCGAGTATCCATGTGTGAGTATCCTTGTGTGTGTGTGTGTGTGTGTTGGTATGCTTACGGTGGGAATTTGAAATTGCGTTGAGGTGTCACGTATTCAATGACTTTGATAATCAGGTAAATACAGAATTTTTGGATTTGGGTTTGCCGAAAGATGATATGAAAATGGTTTTTAGTGATTTTGCCACTTAAGAAACTTCGGTGAGATAATCTTTTTCTGGTTGTCTTTTTGCGGACGCCGCAGTAGCAAATCTGAAAATCTCTTCATTATTAGTTCGTGGAGGGAGCAGGGCACAACTCACTTTTATTGTGCTTTGCATGGTGAATGATGCAGTGACCGGAATTTTTATACATATTTTTATGTATTTATGTAAATCGAATGCAGTTCATGGGGAGGCGTGATTCTCAAGTTTCCGTTTTGATTAAATTCTTTGTTGAAGAGGCTTTCGCAGCGAATACTCTGATTTTTTATTGCACCAACCCCGACAATTTGCTTGAGTTGCTTCATAAATTTTTTGTAAGGTTTTCTCTTTTGTCTAAGGCAGCTGTGTAGTTCAAGGAGGCCTGGACACAATTCAGCGATATTTACAGAGAATTCGTTGATTCTAATGAAGGACTCATTACGTGGGAGTGGAGATCCATATAAACGTAAAGGCAGCTGCATAGTTCCAGGAGGTCCGAAACAATTCAGCGTTATTTACAGAGAATTCGGTGATTCTGATAAAGGACTCATTACTTGGGAGTGGAGATCCTTATAAACGTTAAGGCAGCTGCATAGTTCCAGGAGGTCCGAAACAATTCAGCGTTATTTACAGAGAATTCGTTGATTCTAATGAAGGACTCATTACTTGGGAGTTGAGATCTATATAAACGTAATTGCCGCCTCCTTGAGTAGAGTCACCCACCAGGCTCTGAGTTTAAGCAATCATTTCTTCAAATGTCTTGGAAACTTTCTGTCACAGAAGATTATTGCCACCATCCAAAATCGTGAATGAAACAATTCAAACCTCGAATTGAAAAGGTTCCCAAATTTTCTTCAACTTGGCGATGTGGCTCAGTTGTAGTTGTCAGGAGTTTTGCCATTGTGAATGGTCATAATTGTTGAAAACATTATCCTGATAATATTGTCCTATTGAAAATTGGTTGACCACAGAAAATTTATAAATTAATTAATTTGTGTATTAATTATGATTCATTTCCGTCACCAGAAATCCTGCTGGACGCCACTTCATTAAACGTTAGGATTATTTTGTCATTTTTTATAATACTCGCAATTGTGATAATTATTGCGAAGTCAGTGGAGCGTCATCATCATTTACACCACGCATTCGAAGTGTGAAATTTATTTATTTATTATTATTTAAATTCAACACCAAATATTGGAGCCAAATGCTCTCCAATCAGGCACTGCATAATAATACTATCTGTGACGCAATGATCAGTTCAGTATTAAAGCCTAAACATGAACAAACCTTTCCTTAAAATTGTTTAGAAAAGATTTGGTATTACTTAGTTCAGTATTCATGACTAAACACGAATAAACGTCTCATTAAAATTATATGTGGAACATTTCATATTACGTAGTTCAGTATTCATGACTAAACATGAATAAACCTTACCTTAAAATTATATACAGAACATTTGGTATTATGTAGTTCAGTATTCATGACTAAATATGTATAAACCTTACATTAAAATTACATTTGGAAAATTTCATATTACGTAGTTCAGTATTCATGACTAAACTTGAATAAAGTATACATTAAAATTATATGCGGAACTTTAAATATTGCATTGTTGCTATGTTGGTAATGATCATTGAAGTTCTCGCTAATAATAATGATTGTACAAGTCAACTCATCAGTGATATAACAATATGATGCTGTCTCTTTCTTGCATACCTATTATAAGGCAGATACCCTAAGTCAGCACATGCGGACAACAGTTGCCAGTGACTTTATATGCAAACACGAGCTCAGTTCAGTCGCAACTTGAGAGCAGCGCTGACAAGAGGAACGTGGCAGAGAAGCTGGAACAAAATGACAACTTTAATGAATTTGAAATGAAACTTTAAGCAGTCAATTTGAAGGCACACATGACGCTTTGTTTTTGTGATAAACAAAAACCCCGCAAATTTGATATATTCCATCAGGGCATAACAACAACAACAGCAACAACAATAAGAACAACAAAAAGAACAACAACAGCAGTAGCAGTAGCAGCAGCAGCCGAAGCAGCAGCAGCAGCAGCAGCAGCAGCCGAAGCAGCAGCAGCAGCAGCAGCGCTACTTATGCAGCAGGAGCCGTGTGCGCCTTGCCTAGACACTTTATTGTGGCCATAAATTCACCGTTCGCACTGCTTCAGGCTGCATACAAGAATACACTCGAGTGGCAGACACTTTTTTCTTATTTCTTCCATAGAAGGCCTATTCAAAAAATTGCCACTCTCAGCCCATTTGCAATGATAAAAAATCGATTTTCCTCCGCCTGGCTATGAATGAAACAAGAATGTCGGAAGGATGGAAGGAGTGGAAGCAGGCAAGGAAGGAGGCAAGGAACGCAGTGCACACTGCTGTGTGGTGTGGCAGAAATTGCTGCGCTAATGGTCAAATAAGCCCAAAACTGTGTGCTAACATGTGGCGCTTTTATTAAAAATTCATTTAAATTCCTTTCAAGTTGCTAGTGCAGTGCATGTCTGTGTGTGTGTGTGTGTGATTGCCCTCTTGGCATCAGAGTAAGGCTGGCCTCATGTCTGCCTGATGGTTTTAACCTTTAACAGCTGTTGGCACTTTTACCCCTCTAGTAGCTCGGTGTACTTTGGAGTTGGCCAAAAACAAAGAAAAGGATTTGCTTTTTCGGAGCCGCATAAGTGCGAAGGATTTTGATGGATTTTACGTGGAATTGGTTTATTTATTAAAGTACCAGCAAAGAAAAAAGTGCAATGGATTTTATATAATTGAGTAAATGACTTTATTTCATTTAAAAAGCAATTAATAAAGTTAATATTTAGAGAAGGGCAAGTTATTACCTCCCTTTGCTGAATTATTTAGTAGAAGGTTTAGGCAAGGAAGAGGGAGCTCTGAATAGTTATTTGTAGTTATCTACGAACTATCTGGCGAATGAAACTGAGCAAAGGACTGAGATAGCCACAAAACTGCGATCAGCAAGGGTAATAATCACCTCCTCCTTATACTGAAGTTTATCAGCTGTGGAAAATGCTTCGGAGCTGACTTAAAAGTCATCAAAACACCAATTTTGACTCCTAAGCTCATCAGAGTAGAGAATATTGTGTTCTCGGAAGCTGTTTCTGATTCTTGGTGGTTAATTTTGAATGCTTCTATGCCCACTTTGGTCTCAGGGAGACGATGAAGGTGTTGTTTCAATGTACTCAGCACACTGATATAAGTGGGAGTACCAGAAAATGCTTTGAGAGCGATCTTTAGTAACAATACGAGTCGTTTGATAGAGCCCAGTAGCAGTAGTTTTCCACACACACATCAGAGTGAAAGCTTTGCTGAAGTCGATATTAATCAATTGATGATTCTGACATTATCAATTGTTATTGTTGTTATGGGGATAATAGCGCTGCGACCTCAAGATATATCGTGCTCAGGTTAGGGAATCAAAGTTTCTTTTAGATCCCTACCTTAAGGATATATGAGAGAACGAGTTTTGGTTATAGAGTTTTCACAACACTAGGCGAACCTTGGCAGAATCCCAGGTATCTATTGCGACCATGAATTAGTGTTGTGGATTATGATAGAACATGCAGGGACGTTTCTTCCTCCTCCATACAGAATCTGCAGTAATTTTCGGAACCTTTGCCCATCTACTAAGTGTGAATTTAGTTTACAGTGTCATATTAGAAGGACTCTTTTTATTCTTAGGTTATCATTCGAACGATGGATTAGTGCTTTGAAAGTAATAGTAGGTAGTATGACCATATGAGTTCATCAGCTTGCCTTAGTATAGGTACCCCAAACTAGTGGATGTGCTTAAGGTTAGCCTCATCAAGTCTCAGTACGTTGCACATAGTTGCCTTTCCTACTCTACAGAGAGGCTCCTGTCTAATGAAGGGTGTAGACGCCTCCTTCCTTCGAAGTTCGCTGATATCTGATCAAAGTGCATTCCAATTTTTACTGGCGGACAGGTCGCAATACAGGTCCTGTTACCCCTCTCATTAAGCAATATTTATTACGAGTAAGAGGCAGCTAAATATGTTTGTTGAGTAAAGGTTCATAAGGACACTTCACGGAGCAAATTAAGTCTCTTACAGAAGGTTTTTCTTTCCTACTGTAGCAATCAATACAGATATACAAGGTGGATTCCAAAGTAAACAGAACTTTTTTAAATCAATGACGGATCTTCTCTGAGGCATGTAATTGCCAATAGATGACTTCACTAGAAACACCTATTTTTAAAAAGTCCTGTTTACTTCGTCCGGCACCTTGTAGAAACAGAATTGGGAACTTAAAATCGTGTAAACTCATAAAAGATCGGTGGAAGTACTCAATTGAAGATGGACTGTTGATGACTACCATGGGAATTTCTAATAGAAATCAATTGAGTTAGTCATTGATACAAATCACATAAATATTGTGACGTCACTGAATATATAAGTATAACAATTAAGAAAAATAGCTGGCGTTACACTCATTTACTGTCTCGTAGGAACTCATGTGAGAAGAATGATAGTAGTATGAGAAGAAATGATACGAGCTGCTTTGAAAGCTAAGGGCATATAAAAATGAGGAAGCAACTCTAAACTATGATTACCTTTGTAGCACTCTGAACCAATAGAACGACACCTCTGGAGGGCTACCTTCGTGAAGGCATCCTTAGTTTGGCAGATGCCAATTAGCCTTTCTTCAATTCTATCGCAAGCACAAAATTGTTCGGTGTAAGAATGAAGACACTTTTATCCACTGAAACTCGTATCACAATATTATTTTGCTGGTCTCCACAAGTCAACCTTCCTCGGAGGTTGTCCCCAAGTTAACTCCAAATGTTGAAATATTCTTTTCAGACATATTCCTTCCTGTTATTTCCAATTGCATATTAGAATGTTACGTCTCCACAAGTCAGCCTCCCTTCCAGGTTGTCCTCAAATAAACTCAAATGATGAAATATGCTTTTCTCACATAATTCTTCAAACAATTCCCCACGTTTAGTTCCTGTCGGCTCCTTCGCTCTCAGCCTCGCTCTCACAGCTTATTGGCACTTGGATCATAATTTTTTCATTATGTCGTCATTTTTATAACTTTCTCTTAAAATTCATTTATTGTTTGATGACAACTCTGCAGCTTGCTTTCAACGCAGACACATCGCTCCTACCATCTTCCCGACCCTCGCGACAATCCTTCATCGTGTTGCTAGTCAATTTGAATTTTATGATGTAAATTAGCTAACAAAGTTGTGACTTGTGCGGAGAAAGTTTTCGTAATGCACACTCGTGCCCTACACGCTCGCAACGCTGTCGTGACACCAGAGTTTGCGAATGTCAGTCAGCCAGTCAAAGTTCGCTTTCGACAGCTTGTTAGACGTAAGCTGAACATGGCTGAAGTGCTGCATATTGAAAGCGACAACACACAGTACCAGACGCTGGCTGCCGGACGTAGGGAGGAAGACGCGCGTTGGCGGTGAGCGGAAACAAACACAAGGGATCTCCGGCGAATGCAACTTTTCCCTTAATTTCGGGTTAATCAGACTCATTGCAGCTAATTAAGTGAAGCCTTTGTGCAGGCGCGTCTTGTGTGATTTATGTGTGGTGCTCTGCCATTATGTGCGGCTGGCGGCGTGCAGCGTGGAAGTGGAGCACAGAGGAAATTAACAATAATACAATGACAACTTTATCTCTGGCGTTGTAACAGCGCTGAAGGAAGTTGCAAATAAATTATGAGACAAATTTGAATGACATGGAATTCTTGGCGGATTTCAGTGGGGGGAGGGGTGGTTGCTGCCCGTGTGTTGGTGAGAGTGCCTCCAGGCAAATCGCACAGATGCGCTGCGCAATGCTGGAATGTGTACGTGCGAATTGCAATTCCATGGCTGCTGCATTGGTGGCGCTGGGCGCTCCGACATACTTCGGCGCAGCCCGCGCTCCGAGCCACATTTCACAATTAATTGCTCGACACTTAAGTGGGACGAGAAGATAATTAGCTGGCAATAAATTCGATTCCGGAGAATATACGGAATACTGTAAAGTCGGAAGTGCATTGAAATTGAAAGCACTCATTACGGATAGCAGTGGGGAGGGAGTGTTTGAAGCAGTTGAAGATGAATCGAATTGATTTAGTCGTATTTATCATAGGATGTGAAATTTCAACTGCTGCTCTCACTGGCTCTGAGATGTTAAGCCCACCAGTTGACGAGTGTTTCACTATTTTGCTGCTTAAGCTATTCTAAGTAAGCCTCTATACTGGGTTTGGGGTATTTATGAGGTTTCTTTATAAATCCCTTCCCCATTAGCAAACGCCACGAAACTCTTATTATCCTATCCCTAAAATCCCTTTTAAGAACTGTGTTTTTTTGTGAGGATTTGCCATTAGTGATGCAGTGCAATTAACCCTTCAAAACGCTCTACTCACAGAGTACAACAATTCAATTTCTTTGTAGTTGTTTCGATTATTCTTCGATAAAGATGCGATTGTTAAAAATAACCAACACAGTCGGACAGAACAACAGAAACTGCACAATGGCATTGTATGAAGTGAAAGAGTAAAGAATTTTGAAGTCACGCAACAACAGTCGCCAGTATAACAACAATAGAGCAGGCACAACAACAATCGCAACAATATCAACAGAAACTATACTTAATGTGCTACTCATAGTCCTGGACAGCGGGTACGGAATGCCAGTGACTGCCCAACAAATACGTAATTGTTTCTTATTGAATAATTATGGGTCATTTGTAGCGAAGGATGTGGATGGGCGTTGCTGTGTATGAGTGTGTGCGAGTACTTATGCGAGCTCGTGGGAAGGAACAGCAACAGCGAGAGAGAGAGAGAGCTCCAACTCGGCAGGAGGTCGACCCTGAGCCAGCGGGGCATATGCTTATCTTGTTTCCGTTGCCTCATTTCAAAGTTAATGACAGCTTTTAATGCGCGCGGTAAGTGGGTGGCATGATGACGAACGTGCAGCAAGGACACACAGGAACTTTTGAGTATTTCACATAATATTAAGTGAGTTCTTGCAGTTCGATATGAGTAGTTAAAAATTGTAAATGCAGCCAAAGCAATCGGACTTGCATTATTTTGCTTGGCATCTACTCTTGGTCCTGAGCAAATGCACAGAATAAGTGATCACTGGGATGGCCAAGTGCGAACCGCAACTGGCAGCCCACTCTTAATTGTTTAAATACTTTATTTTAAGTGAATAAATGAGGGTCCTCGGTAAATGCCGCTCATAATTATGTAATTAGTACCCAAATTCCAGAGCGGAAATCCCGCAGCTACGAGAAACTCGACCTTCGTCGCGTCCTAATTGATTAGGGCATTTTCCCCAACTGCGTTGAGTTAGTGGGGTGGGAGTGTCGCCCACTGAATCACCACCTCCGCTGTCATGTCGCTTCATTGTTTCCTTTCTCCTTTTTTTGATTCATTCAAACATTTTCATACATTATCAACACCAACATTATCAGGCGAACAAAACGTACGCCAGACCAAAGGAGTTGTTGTCGGTGGCCATAGAAAAAAGCTCGTCAGCAGGACATGTTTGCCCAAAAACAGCCCAGCACGACAGCAAAAAAGAGAAAAAACCGCGCCACAAAATCATTAAAAAGAAAATGTTTTACAAATTGAAAGTCACGCAACAATTGACCAGAGTTGCGCGGCCATTTTCACAAAAGGTCGCGACTCAGACGACACAAACCAAACCACGCTCTGCTGCTACCACCCCTCCTCCCACCACCCGCTCGCTGAGAGTATGCAGCTAAATTTGTGGGCATAATTGAGAGCCGGCTGCCGATGTGGTCAGTCGAAGGCACGTTTGGCCTGAAGTTGGTTTGACGTCGGTGGTGATGATGGTGGTGGTTGGCTGGTGCTTGCACTGAGGTGAGGGAGGGGGCGTGGTAGTTGGGGCGTTGTGCGCAAATCGTGTTAATGGCAGGTGTCGCTGCTTATTAACGAAAATGTTATTGAAACATTTGCACCTTGCGCCAGCGAGGCCGGAAATATTTTCGGTGTTTTATGTGCCAGAGCAGTGGATAATGTGATGATGCTCTGGAGATAAGAAGTTTTTTTCTACGCAGGCGTGTGTGTGTGCGGCGTGCAGATAGCGCTGTGGGAACATATTGAAGGTGCAAGTAAATTAAGTAATCGACAGGAATATTTAATTTCATTAATTTTCAATTTAAATTCACAATTTGCTGTGGGAACATTCTCAGATTATGAGTAGAAAAAGTTTCATCTTTGACGGATAAAAGAATGTTCTCCTGTGAGTATGATGGGCAAGGATCCAACAGATTCCTGTAATACGTATAAACCTTGTAAAGCTCCGTGAATGAGTCCTTGTAGAGCTCGCAGAGTGTGTCTCGACAGAGTTTTATGCTGTAAAGTGAGACGAGGTGCTGTGACATATCTGGTCATAATTGCGTGCGTCCAGCTTAGATTGGGCAGGAATGGCAAAGGAGAAACTAGGTAGGATTAACACAAGTCTGTACTTCATGAGTTCCACTAAAATATGGGTTTTGGGTCAGACATCAGTCCAAGCGAATTGCTTAAAGAGTGATCTTTCCACCCAGTAGTTCAGTTCAGTGGTAATGAATCGGCTTTCTTTGGCTGATTGGCAAGAGTTTTCATTACATTCAACCTCACAATGGAGTCTAATAAAATTATAGGACGAAAATTGGACTACTTGTGTATCAACTTCTAAGGTAATTGCTTGTATTTCAGCAGTTCTATGCTACGAGAAGAAGTCTCCTTGAGTGGGTGAAGAAATGAGAATGGTTCTTTTCTGAAAAGTACTAAAATTGTGGCACAGAGATTAGTTCATAAAATATCAGTACAGAAGATGGACAATAGTTTATTCAACTAACTGGTTAGAAGGTCCTTAGAATGTCTAAGGAAATTAAGACGGCTTTGACTTCAATCTCTGCAGACTATATATAAAAAAATCATCAATAGACACCCTCAAGGACCTAGAGACTTCTTAGATTGTTTAAGAAAGGTAAATTTTCACCTTAAAACAAGTAAAATTTCCATCATATGAAGGATACATTTCTATCTTAAAGCAAGTAAAAAATTTCCACATTAAGAAGGATAAATTTCCACCTCAAAACAAGTAAAATTTCCACCATAAGAAGGATAAATTTCTATCTAAAACCAGGAAAAAATTTCCACAATAAGAAGGACCCCCCAAAGGTAAATTTCGCCCATTTCTTACCCCATCTTTGACTGCAGTTTCGTATTGACCCAATGCTAAAATGTATGCTGCACCACTTTCCTAACTTCTTTTATGAAATAATTTAATATCCTTGTAGGTTTGAGAACTCCCCTCTTCATGTCCCCTTGTTTCAATTTAATTTTAACATCCTTTCTTCGCATAAATTCCTTCAGATTTTTAATTACTCTGCTGCTCCCAAATCAATTTGTACACTTATTAAATAGTCACATTCTGGGCAGCTGCTCTCGCAAACATGGCACATCTGGCGAAGGTGGTGCTGGCGGTGGTGAGTGATGGTGGCGGCGGTGGCATCATCTTGCTCGGGCCCTGGCAGAGCACATTCGATCTCTCCTGATACCCACTGACAAGGCGGTTTGGCACGGCATAATGCGGGTAAGTTCACCGCCTTACGCAGCCGCCTACCGCCAACGATGCAACTCTTCTGGGCATTCGCTTCAAATCACACGCTTCACGGCTGCAAAACGAAACCGGATGTGACATGCTTTTAAAGTCGGAAGTACTTATGCTTAAGCGTGCATTCTTAGCGCAAAGCAGCGAGCTGCTCCGGCCCCTGTCCCGCTCCTTGTCTCTATCTCAGTCCCTGTCCCTGTCGCTTCCCTGTACCCACTTTCGGTGTGTCTTGTTTCGTTTCGGGAAGTTCGGGCAACTGCAAAAATGTTGCATGTCGTGGCTGCCGCTGCTCAACCACACACACACACACACACGTCAGGTACGCCCCTTGCACAGGCGAAGGAAGGGTTCATTTCGTATGGGACGCTCATGAAATATTTAAGCAGCTTTAACGGTCTGGGCTGCTGCTCCAGCAAAACGATAACAAAGTGCAAAATAATAAAAGTGTGGCAGAACGGTTTTCAGGCGGAATTTATGTGCCGCCACCACTTACGCCGCTGCAGCCGCACCACACAGCAGCACCAAAAAATTTTGAACACTTCGTCTTAAGTACCTGCACTTCAGTGGCGATTAGTGTGGCTGCTTTAAATTCCTGCTGTGCGCTACTTTGCACGGGGTCTATTGGTATTTTGTAATATTTATTGAAGGCTGGCACGCGAGTGGGGCATATTTCAGCCGTCCGCAGTGTGCACTATTTGATGGGCGGTGAATAAGCGAGCTGGGAAAGCAGAAAGCTAGAAAAACCCACAATATATCAGGGGACTCATAAGGCAACCACATGGAAGCGTAGGCGAGTGCGTACTCCAAATCAACAGCAATTGCGGAAAGAGTTGCGACAAATTTTCATTGGGTTTTCACCCAGAATAAACAGCGACAAAGTAAATGAGGGAACGGGTTAAATAGAAGAATATGATATTAGTAGAACAACCCTTAAACGGTGAAGGTAAAACAAAATAATTATTGTTGATATTAAAGGATATGTCAACTGAAATTGGATCCTTGCTACAATATGCCCTTCTTACTTTTTAAAAAGAATTCTTCACTATTCTCTTGAGAAGAAATGTGGTTTCTTCTCTTGAAATATATCCTCGAAACTAGTGAGGGACCACTTTGATAGTCTCCAGCACTACTCCACATATAATAAAGTGACTCTCTGTTTGTTACCATTGAATACATAACCTAACCTTGTTACCATAGGGGAAACACTCTGTCATCACACGCATTGACACTAACTCGGAAGGATTCATGGCACTGACCTCTACTGAAAGCTCGATTAGACCTCATCTAGAATTGTTATTGTAGTATTCCTATTGGGTTATTTGTCTTTTGTAAATATTCCCATATACTCTCTTCTCTCTTATATTCATATGTATTATACGTTCTTATATACGTACTGTTACATTGTTATATATTAAGCCTAAGCTAAGTTAAACTAAATAAAGTACAATCAGTCTAGCACTGAACTCTGATAAGAAAACTCGCGGTTTCTTAAGACATTTCAGTTATGGAATGGAATGAGCAGTGGACTGAGATAAATTGACAGCATACTGGCAACTTGCCACGACCTTCAATCAGTGGACATTTTACCGCATTTTTGCTCTATAGTCACTTCCTGGAAATATTCTGCCTGGTCACTGTGTGCTCCTAAAGACATTCAGTTTGTTCTATAAGATGAAATGTCCGTTGTTTGTGTACACTTCCTCTGTGCTTATCCGGTTCTGACTCGGTTTTAGAACAGGAATCTTCAACCAGGGAATCTAAACTCAAATATTCCACTCAGCAGAAGATGCTCCTCAGTAAAATGATTTCATACTAAAGAGCACTCATGACCTTTGTGGTAGCAGTGCCTGACCAATGCCTTGAATGAAACATGCCTTTTACATATGTGGCCAGACTGTAACCAGACTGTTTCCATAAGTTACCTTTAGACTAGGAGTACCATAATGGTTACCACACAAAGATGCTCCTCAGTAAAGCTGAACGTCATGTCTTTCGTGCTAAATGGTATTCAAGGTAGCAAGACCTCACACTTATCATCCCTTCCAAACAACTATTGCTTCTGCCTCTATGAGAAAAATGTTTCCATAAGTTACCTTTAGACTCGGAGTATACATAATGGTTACCTCACAAAGATGCTCGTCAGTAAAATGTCACGATCTTCAAGGCCGCAGTACTTGATCAATGGGTTTTCCCTACAACCATGCCTTGTACCTATATGAGCAGACTGTGACCAGTACGCTTCCATAAGCTACCTTCAGACTAAGAGTACCATAATGGTAACCTCAGCTTACCAAAAAGGCATTCAAGCGTGAAATCGTGTGATCCAAGACCGAATAGCTGAAGGGTCGAATCGTGTGAACTACAATCGATTCACTCACCGGTCGAAATGTATGATCTGTGATCAAATATTATCAGGTGAAAAGTTATTTTCTAGATGCAATTTTCCTCAAAGGAAGTTCCTTTTCTACATGAAAATTCTTTAAAAGCTGTTTCACGTGTATGAAGTAGCTTTTTTATGGAAGGAGTTCTTCGATCATAGACGATCTTTTTTTAAATTATCTTTTCCTTTTTCGAAATTTAGACTATGGTGAAGTGCTCCTTAGATCCATAGTAAAGTACCCCTTAGACCCAGAGTAAAAGACTCCTTGGGCCCAAGTAAAGTACTCCTTAGACCCTTAGTAAAGTACACCTTAGACCCCAAGTAAAAGACTCCTTGGGCCCAAGTAAAGTATTCCTTAAGCCGCAGTAAAGTACTCCTTAGACCCCCCAATAAAGTGCTCCTAAGTCCCACAGGAAGGTACTCCTTAGACCCCCAGTAAAATACTCCTCAGGCCCCAGTAGAGTACTCTTAGACCCCCAGTAAAGTACTCCTTAGAGCCCCAAACTTCTCGAGCTGAAGTTTTGCCTGGTTTCTGCCCAAGGGGGAGCTTTATTGAGCCCCACTATTTTTGAATTTCGTGAGTCGGTGCTCTGATCACAATTTCTTTAATGATTTGGAAATTCTTCTCCTGTGGACCACTAAAAAATCAGTGGAAAAAGTTTGTCAATTTTCCTCTTAAATCTCTCGAAGTGGTTGCAAACTCCACTGCAGCTCGTGCAACGTGCAACACGCACGTACTGCATATTATCATAATCACCAACAACGTGAAGCGTTTTACTTAGCAGCGCTTCTTGCAGCTTCCAGTCTGACTCATGCGGCAAGTTGCAAATATTTTATGAAAAGAACTCATTTCTGTTGACAGCATGGAAAAATTATGATTATTGTTGTTGTTTGTCATCAGCAACATTACAACTGTAACAACTGTGGTAAGGGTGGATACGAGTCCTTGGAAACAATAGAAGATGCAGCACTGCAGAGGATGATTTGATGGTTCACAAATCAAAATCACAAGTCAGCATTTGACGTTTCGTATTTATGTGGACAGTTTAAGAATAAATAATACGACAATGTCGCCTGTCAGCGATGACTCCGGATAGAAGCCTATGGTAGTAATAAATGAAAACGGAAAATAAACCAAAACCAAAGAGAAAGAAACAACAACAGCAACAACAAGCAAAACCACAACAATAACAAATAAAAGAAATAAAAACACAATGCATAAAACAAAAGAGCGATGACAACAAAAAGAAAGCAATTATGCAACAAAAGTGAAGTCAACTGTTTCGTTCAACGACGAGAATAAAAAGGATAAAATGTGTAAAGCCAAAAGGATTTGTTATTTGAAACCGAAACAAAAGCCAAAAAGGATAAAGCAACAACAAAAAAAAAACAGAAAAAGGAAGAACAACACAAAAATAACAAAAACAAAAATAAAAATAACAACAACGAAAGCGTGTTGCTGGGGCAAACGGAAGGCAGAGAGGAAGAAGCTCCAACCGCAAGAATTTTCATATAAAGACAACACACACACACACACACACACACACATTGGCACACACACACTCGTACTCACACTAAAAACAATGCAAAGAGCAACAGCAACAATAGCAATTGCAAGTGATGCTGCAAGGCAGCTGGACGACAACAGCATCTGCAGCAGCGGCAGCGCCAATTGCTGCTCCTGCTGCAACGCACATCATGTGCATAGTTGAGGTTCTTTTTATTGCAAAATATTGCAAAATGCAGTGCGGCTTTTGCTACGAGTATTTCTGCTGCCTTCGGTTCTATTGCACTGAAGGGGGCTCCCCGCCTCGCATGCCGTTGCTTCACATAAACAAATATGGACCCGCTTTGATGGGCCACCACATCCGGAAGGGCAGGCAGGAGGTAGGCAGGCAGGCAGTCCGGCCACCCACCGCGCTTCCTTTGCTTTATGCACAAGTATGGTGGCAGTATGCTCGGAATGCTGATGAATTGCATTCCAAATGAAAATAAATGCGGCACAATTTTAAATATACAACAAAAAAAAGAATAAGTTTAAATAAACATAAAAAATCTAAACACAAAGCTAGCAAAAGTATCCAATTCGTACCCGTTCAAAGAAAATCAGGAATTTTGTCACCGAAAAGCTCAGCGAATTTGAAAAATGCACAAAATTGTGGAAAATTGTGGAAAATTTTAATAACCGGCATGGTTGAGGCTGCAAGTAAAATTAAAAATAGTTCTGTCTGTCGCCGGAGCGTTCCTTTCTCGATTTGGCACACTTTGCCTGCTGATAGTGATTATTGCCCTGCCGTTCTGGGGTATGAGTATCTCTCTGGTGGCGCTTTTGTGCTCAGCGGAGCATGGCAGCGAAATGGGCGCATGCAAGGCAAGTTGCCGCTTTTGACTGGCAACAACAACAACAATAGTTTTTAGGGATGTGACACAAATCTAGAACAATATTTGTATTAGACAACAACAAATTTAACCGAACTTTGGTCCTTTGACTAATAAAATCCGTCAATAAGTTTACAGCCACTCTTTTGAGATGCCGCAGAATTTATGACTGAATATGCTTCAAGAGCCCAGGAATGGGAACCAGAAAAAGTTATTTTAATAAATTTCGTTAGAATTATAAAGTGCAGTCACTTGAGAGCCTCTAGTGAACCAATCTGGTTCAGTTGGTAATATTTTATTTGTGTGGGATAGTAAAACCCCAGCTGGAGTTTGCTCCACTTCATCACAATTTTGTTGATGGTTGAAATATTTTCAAGCTTTGAATACGATTTTTTCAATTTCTTGAAATATTTACCTTCATTTTTAGGTCAGGGCATCATATGCAATATTGATATTTGGCGTTTCTTTGAGCAAACTGAATAAGGATTCAATTTAAAAATTAAAACGAACATTGGTGAAGGCTTGTGACAAATTTGTGGACATTGACAATTTTGTTTCAATTTATGACCATTTCATATCAACCAATCGCAAACAGGACTATTTTAGTTGAAGGATTTATGGCAATCTTTTTTTTATTATTATTATATCTTGTACCTATTTTATTATATGTGCAAGGTATTGGGGTAATGAATAAAAGCAAATAAAGGCCTTCGACTAAAAGAGAACATATTTAGAAAAAAGCATTTTTGAGACCGTTCCCTGGCTAGGATTCGAACCCACGGATGTCTGAGTGTGAGTCTAGCATTCGTTCAACTAGACAAAGCACACCGGCATCAACCAAATATTTCAATTAATTATTTATTTAATATTAAAGCTGTGAAGAGAATTGCACTGCCTCTGATCTCTTCAGTATTGTTTAACATTTTCTAACAGCCACTGTTATTAAATCTGTAAAGTAACAGAGGCTTAAACAAAGCCAATGACTTTTAACAGCATTGCTGATAGTTACTTTTGGCGTACAATAATAGCGACGAGCGATTTCTCTACTTTGGTAAGCTACTAAAAATGTTAATGACGTTTTTGTTGTCACGATATTTAATAGAGATCTGTAATAAGCACTGAACAGAAATCTGTAATAAGCAACAGACACATGATTCACTTTTTGTTGTATTCACACTTATTGCAAAGCCGTCGAACCTCAAACACACTTATGTGTTTGAAGTAGACACGATTCTCAATACATGTTTGAAGTTGAGGAGTTTGACCAGAGACCATATTGTATGTATTCTCTGGTTTGACTCTCCTTCACTCGCTGTGTAATAGGGATGCAAAATAAGTATGACTCTATAATGGACATGAATATACTCTTCATGCGGGCGCACCCACAAATACAAGTACACAAATGGACACAGAACCGAGTGAAGGCATAACGGAGTTACTGAGAAATCACTGGATAGCACATCTGAAGCATTGCTTATATGATGGGTTTCGCATTACAAAGTAATCACTATGGTTCCTAGAAAAGTTGTTCAAATGTGTTTCAGAATTTGCATATAATATCATTGAAGATAAGGAACTATTTCACAGTACCTTTTCGAAATCCTTGCCATAAATTCACAACTTAAGATATTTTTGACTATCTGCTCGCAATTTAAACAGTTAAAGTGACCACTCTTCATTCCACATTTTCTTTTGAGGAATTAAAAGGAAGATACTGAACATATTTCACACTATGTTCAAACACCAAATTTCCTTTACTGATGTCCTTGTATGGGAAAATTTGTAAATTATAATTTGAAACTTGAACTTCTTTGTCCATTCTTCTCTCACTGAATTTTGTGATTACTTTCGATTTTTCCCCCAAAAATTGATCTCATTAAATAGTTGGACCCTTTTGTGTTCGGCCTCTGGAGAGGGAACAAAAGGATATTGGTTTCTAACTCTTATCTAAGCCGTTGATAAAACTAATTAACAACTTTTTATAGCATCGAACATGACTGCACCGTATTTACGTGTACAGCTGCCACAGGCCCGTACAACCAGCAATTTGCTAAGTCATATCTTTTTGCTTACCCTCAGAGTCTACTCCACCTCCGGCGCATAGGCCTTACTGGGGTAATGTCAATTGCGATAACACTCTTCCGACAATTCATTTGAATCCGCACATAAATTTTTACAACCGACAATTCAGCACAAAATTTTATAATACAACAAAAGCAAACTATCAATATGCAATATAAACAAATACAAGCAAATGTCACACATACACACACACACACGCACACACTCTCAAGTAAATAAATTTACAAATTAATGAGTTATCGTAAAGGGTGACATCGGTGGAGAAAAATTGTTTAACTAAATGTATGAGGCGGGGTGCAAGTTGAGCCTTCGTGTGTCTATTTGTGAGAGTGTGTGTGTGTGCATAAACAAACCCACGTAATCACTTTTAAAATAGAAGAGAATTTACGACACTCGAAATTGTTATTGCCTTTCCAGCCCGCCCCACCTCCGTGTGCAACAAACAACCACGGCAAGTACCTTTTTAAGGTGTAGATAGGCACAGCACTGGAGTGGAGTGGAGTGGGTCGGGTGTCAGCTTCAAGGAATAGCTGAGAAATTACCAAAGGGTTTACGGAGCATGGCGCGATGGCAGCACAATAAACACCTTCAACTTGATGTCATTTCATTAAAATCGTCGATGCTGTGTCGATGTGTGTGTGTGTGTGGTTGTGTGTGAGTGTTCTTTGACGTGGTGTCAATAGCAAAAGATGTCGCAACGTTCGAAAAACTGCTCCTCTGCAATGGAGTATGTGTGGCGAATGTGGGTGGTAGGCATAAACAGAGCTGGTTCGAGTATCACTTCTGTTGGGCGTTTCGCTTTTTGGTGTTTCAATGCTGACTCCGTCGCTGGCATTGGGTTCGTCCTTTGAAGGTGCCGATGTTGCGAGTGTGTGTGTGTGTGCATATGTGTTAACCACATTCATCGACATGACAGAGCGCTCACCTTGCCTCCCCTCTGCTCGTCACTTACTTGTCAAGTGTGCCGGGTTGTCGTCGCTCACTGAGTTACTCTGGAGGAGTAACGAAATTTGTACCAAGACACATTAACGCGCACATTGTAAGTGTTTGAAATGTGGGCTGCGGTGTGGAGGAGCGGTCTTTGATACATTTTGCTGATGAAAACGAAATGAATGAATTTGTGTGCGAGTGTGTGAAGTAATTTGATAGAATATTTTTTTTATGGTACCAGAGAAGCAGAAAAGTGAAAGTAAGAAGTGAATATTTAAATTACTCGTGTCCAAAGCAAAAAGAAATTTTCCCCAAGCCACACTAAGACCGAATTTTGGCAACATGTAAATTAGTTTTTCCAACCGTTCCATCACTGGATTGTGATAAGTGATTCAAAGACATTTGTCTGGCAATTCAGCTCTAATTGAAGTGGTTCAATTTAATAGGAATCTTCTATAAACTGAAACCATTTACTTAAAAGGAAGTATAGTTTAGTCGTGCCCAAGGATATTTAAAAAGCTCATGATAGGATAATCTAATAATGAAAGAAATACTTCCATAAGCCTGGGAGATTGTCTTATAAAAACTAATTGTTTCTTTCCGCAACCATTGGGCAATAACAACCATATTAGATTCAGTAGATTATATTAATCGCATTAGATTAAGCATATTAGATTAACCAGATTGGATTAACCAGATTAGGTTAACCAGATTAGCTTCACCAGATTAGATTAACGAGATTAGATTCACGGAATTCAACCGAATTATATTAACCAGATTAGATTAAGTACATTAAACCAGATTAGAATAACCAGGTTTAGACTAACCAGATTAGATTAACCAGATTTGAGTAACCTGATCAGATTAAGCAGATAAGATTAAGCAGATTTTATGAATAAGATTTGATTAACCAGCTTAGACTAGCTAGTTTGGATTAACCAGCTTAGACTAACCAGATTAGATTAAGCGGATTAGATTAATCAAATTATATTGACCAGATTATG
This sequence comes from Clusia tigrina, assembly GCA_920105625.2. Lineage (NCBI taxonomy): Eukaryota > Metazoa > Arthropoda > Insecta > Diptera > Clusiidae > Clusia > Clusia tigrina. Next base: position 181,748,572 of record OV050033.1, read on the forward strand.
TTACCCAGATTAGATTAACCAGATTAGATTTAGCAGATTAGAGTAACCTGATCCGATTAAGCTGATTATATTAACAAGATTTGATTAACCACCTTAGTCTAACCAGATTAGATTACCCAGATTAAATTAGCCAGAAAATTATTGTCCAAAATTCCGCGAACTGTTGATTTTATAGATTTCGACCTTATTGGAATATAAGCTGATAATATCTTTGAATTTTCCTCTATAACTTACGAACTGCAAATACAATACAAATTAATGAAAACTCAAGAATATCAAGGAAGGTGTCATAAGTATGCTGAGGCTTTTCTACCTTATAAAACGGAAATTTCACTCATGTAAAGAGAATATAAATTACGGGCCAATATTCACCAAAACTTTGTATGAGGAATGCTGAGATGCATTACTGCGATAAATTAACTATGGAGGGATCTTACCAGGAACACAGTGCGAGAGGATTAATATAACAAGTTAACAGAATTAAATGATAAATAAATCGGAAAAACAAATTTCATAATTTATCAGGATATAAAGATTTTTTGGAGATATATCGTTCAAAATTCTGGATAATGAATCAAAATAGGTGCAGAATTTTTCCATATCAAGAAATGATAGATAGATAGAAATGGGGTAGGCCGGAGAACCGCCGATGAAGGAGGCCTCCAAGCACTCAGGCATTGATGCCCATAGTACTGTAAGCCTGGACATATATTTGGGGGCAGTGGGAGATAGAGTAATTTGGAGAGGAAGTTACACTTTTTCAAACCGCTTTGACTCTTTTATGAATCTCAGAAGTCTGTCCAGGTATAAGGAATGTACATTATTCATTCCCAACCAAAAAATGATGCTTTCTCGTAAATATCTCGAAAACTGGAAAAGTTCCATCAAGAAAGCATCAAGGAAGCTTTGTTGTGGAATTTTCAAGGCCGTTCCCTTTAAACACTACCAGGAGTCTCCTTAAGCAGTACTAAGAGTATCTTTAAATAGTATCAAGGGACTATTTAAACAATACCAAGAGCATCTTCAAGCAGGACCAAGAGTCTCACCACTAATTCTCACTGATGGTACCATCCCTAATAACTGGTGACAGATCATTATTGCACGGGCTAAGCATATGCAAATGTTAGGCATTGCTGGCAGTGCATTTTGCCAGGCCAGTGGAGAGGAAGCTGAGTCAGTTGCCCACTTTTTGTGCGAATGTCCCGCTTTCGCTGGAATCAGATTGGCGGTATTTGCCACTGACATCTTAAGTACTCTTGGGCTACTTAGGGACACAGGATCTTCTGAGGTTTGGTGACAAATTAGGGAGATTAAAAAAAAAATAAGAAATGGAACGTCAAAGATAGTACATTGGATGTCTTGTGGTCGGAGTGGTATATATGACTAGTTGTACCGGCAAAAAGAAAAAAGAGAGGGAACCAAAGTCCCTATATAATGGCAATTCATATTTGTTCATTTCCACTAGTCCAGAACTATACGAGCGGAACACTTTATCGCTAAACCAAAAAACAAATTTGTTTATTTAATAAAAATTTTGGTTGTTTTGAAAGGAACTGTTTCTTTCGAGAATTTTTTTGAGAAAAAAATTGAATAGTTTTGAAGAATTTTTTGAGTATTTTTTTATATTATTTTGCAAAAATGTCGGATTTTTCAAAATTAGTTGTGATCACCGTAATTGCGTATTTTTTAATAAAATGCCTGAAATGATAACAACCGAGAGAACTGCTCGTATATCATACCACAACACACTTGCGAGAAGCCCAGCGCTTCAATAATTACGTCCGGAAATAACAGTGGGGTTCCATACCAGGGCCCATATTGCTCAGCTATTCAGTGAGTTCTTTCGATGTGTCAAAATCGTAAAACTTTATTTTATGTGCAAATTGAGCCCTGTTTTCATGCTTGTTTTTGCAGGCACACCAAATCACCTGAAGAGGTCCTGTAGAATCAAGGAGATTTACGTAAGCAATCTAAAAAAGTATTCCCTATACTACTCGTATATTACAGTATGGACAGAGAATGATATAGGAGTTACAAAATTGAAGGCGAATATCAGCGGGAACAACACCTCAACACAACGAATATTAATGGCGATCGCTGCTCCAGTTATCCCTTCTATAGGATGGGGTACTATAGAAGAGGTGAGTTAACGCATTTTACCTTCTAGGCACATATTAACAACATTAACAAGTTTTGTCCTATCAATTTAGAAAGCTTCAATTGTTGTCGCCGAAAATGCACCAATTGTTGTCGCTGATAAAGTGGTATGAAATGAATGGATATGCGATGAAAATATGAAACATTGGCTTCATCACATTGATATATTGAACTGATGCATTTCCTTACTACAGAGAATCCAAGTCGATTCCCAGTAGGCCTATAAACTTGTAAAAAGGACATATGTTTGTAATGGCCTTTTGGTGCCGAAAGTTGTAGTTGTAACCCTAGTATATATCTCCGAACAGCTCGCCTAACCCTAATTGTTCAAATCAATATTATTCTATATCTAAGTAAGGAATTCAGTATCAGTGTTCCATCACAACTCAACAGGGAATAGCTTTCAAGATGAAGAGATTCGGATGTGTTGTAATAGAATTAAGTATGCGAGTATAAATTGTTATTTCCATGGTAAATTGTGTAATAAAAACATACTAAATGTGTACAACGGCATTAGTAAATCTTTTCACATGTCCACTTAGTAAAGGAAATTGCATTTAAGAGGATAACTATGGTGGCACAGTATTTCGGACACTATGTTGTACAGCAGTCGCATTTATGGTTTGTGGGAGAGTTACTTTGCCAGCGGTTTAGCACGATTTTTTTATCAAAGACGGGCATATGTAATTAGGATTTGACGAACTGAAAATGAATGAAGTCATGGTATTCAAGCCGCCTAGTTGCGCATCAGGGTGTGCCAGGAACTGAACTGCAAGTGCCAATTCAGAATGTACCAGGAACTGAATTAACAGCACCAATTTAAGTTGTGCCGGAAACTAAACTACCAGTACCAAATGCTGGTAAGTTTTCCGAAGAGATTTTTGCAAGGATGTACAACTGCAGTTATGAGTAAACTGCTTTATGAGTAAACTGCTTTATGAGTTGCTTTGTAGAGGGTGTTTCTTCCCAAAAGGGGCCAATCACACAAAATGCATTTCAGACAAAACTTTGTGAAGGCTGTCTTGCACTTCCCCCAACTAAATGATTGCATCTATAATATCATGAAATGATCTAGAATATCATGAAACAACAAAGTTTAGTACTCCGAGTATTTCCAATATTAAAATTTGAGAAGATGAACTTGCCTGAGGTTCCATTATTGTTTAATAATATTCTAAATTTATCTAAGGCATTCTGAATCACTTCAAATAATGTTCCTGTACCTAGAGTGGGTTTGGTTTGAGACACATAAATATGCCAGAAGATGTACTCTTATGGAATGGGATAGTTATTTTGTACTGAAGTCCTTGTATATTCTTCACAATCTTACAGCTGCCTGCACGGGTCCTGGGACTATCGACACGCAAGCTGAAGAAAATGGGCATTCCGTTCAAACCGCATTGCTGAAGCTGCAAAGAACCACAAGAGAGAGAAACCGTTGACCACTTTCTTTGTGATTTGCCCAGCTCACGTTCACATTAGATTGAAATTCCCGGAAGTCCTTCTCTGGACAGTTTGCGGCATGGTTTTAGATTAGAACTTTCAGACCTAACAAAGTTCATAACAGCTCACGAGGATATGGCATCAAAAAGGTAATACTGCTAATTGAGCGACCCGAGGAGTATTCAGCCATTTTACCTGCCTACCTATCTATCTTCTTAACTAAGTATGTTACTATATGAAATTGCACTGCATGTAAGAAAGTTACTCCGCACGATTACGAGCTTATTGGAGTGTTTTCTGAATTGGAGACTGCAATAAACTTTCAAAATATTGGTGGATTTTCAGAAGATTGGTGAGTTGCTTACTTTTCAAACTTTTTGAGCACATCACTTATCTAGCAAATTGTGCATCTTTCATGTTGATTCTTTAATTAACCACAGTTGAGGAACCCGGGCTACCTAGAGAAGTCATCCTTCATCAGTGTCGTTCAATAATAAACGATGTTCAAATATCATTGCACAACACTCTCATCAAACAGTTCTGCTGGATTTTGGTTCAAGTTTCAGAAATATACAACCAAGAAAATATTATAAAATCGTCCCACTGGAACAAATATGATCCATATTATTCTCCTGCTTTTTACCAAGAAATAAACTTCGGACAATTTGTCACATTTTGTCACAATTTCTCACAATTTGTCACAATTTCTGAGTATGTCAGTGCTGTCGAAATTTTTAGTGTTTAGTATTTTGTTCCTACTTTCATTCGAAATTCTATCATTACGGAGAAGCAGTTCCAGAGCTGACGATCATTTAGAGGACCTCAATGACCACACATTCCGCATAGTAGGTGGCTACCGTCCGGAACATCACACTTTGGTGAAGCACGTCATTTCCTTGAGAACCAGGTACCAGCGCAAATACTTCGGTGACAATCATATTTGCGGAGGTGCCATAATATCGCCCAGATATATACTGACAGCGGCGCATTGTCTTCGAAATTCGTGAGTGATTCCGGGCTTAGTCCCAGATGAATCAATTTACCGTGTTCTGTGTGTAATCTGTAGGATTTCCTCATTGCGTGTTGTCACTGGTACGCCAAATCGCTTGAAAGCGACCTCCACAACCAGGGTGTTCAAAGTCATTGCAATCATTATACATCCACGATACAACGCTATTCTCCAAACTGTGAACGATATTGGTATATTGAAACTCAACCGAGACATTATTGAGGATGGAATCAGTACGCAACGCATTCAATTGGCGGACAATGCTCCTCAGGTCGATACGATCTGCACGGTCGTAGGATGGGGGAGTATACTGTTTGTAAGTATTTGATTCGGCTGCAAAAGAAATATATTTGTAGAATTTCTTGGACACTCCTAGCACGGTCCTCTGTCAGATGACGCTGTCTATATTAATTTGAAAATTTGGTCGCCCGAGGACTGCAATGCTATTGTCTATGGTTGGCAACCTGGCATGATGTGTGCCCGCGAGCCAACTCATTACGGGGAAGACACCTGTACCGGCGATTCCGGCGGTCCACTCATATGCAAGAACGAAGTGGCCGGTGTGGTTTCGTTTGGCTTCTCCTGCGGAATATATGGACTTCCTGCTATCTATTCGAATGTGTCGCACTATCGCAGTTGGATAGATCGAAATTATATCTCTTCTAGTGTATCGATATGGAGAAAAGATTTCTATACACTTATTTCGTTCGGGATAATTCTGATTGATAATTGAGTTGAATCGAGTATATTAAAATGTTGATACTTTGTTGGCTGTTGTAATACACTAGAGTTTTCGAATGTCTTGTTTCAGAGCACCGAAGTGCGAGGTCTTTTATATATACAATTTGAATGTTTTCTATATAGGATTATGTGATCATTGTATATTACAGGATGTTGGTTTTAAAACAATGGCTTCGGAAGCCAATATTTTTCAAGCTAACATTTGGAAAAGTGGTTGGAAATAGAATTTTTTTTAATTAGTATAGACAGGAACAGCAGTGGTAATATAAGTGGAATAATCAGCCAGCAATAATGGGATACACTTATCTTCTTAACATAAATGAAATTTATGTAAAGGAATTTTGTATGTCCTTGTTTGGAGTTTAAAGTTATGTAAAGGAAAAAATATCCTTTCTCTAAATTTATATATATGTACCTTAATACTCCTTTTGAGTATCACAGACACAATTCAACCACAGAGAAACTTCTATTATTTTTCAGGATATGAAATATATGTGTATATTTAGCTAAACGAGGACTTGTCAATGTAGAAATACTTTTTGACATCGCATGTTGTTTTTACTCCGATACAATATACTTTTCAGCTCGGTTTCTTAATGGGTTTATATTCACAAACTAACCAACAGGTAGCGGAGGAATTTCCAGTCCCTCCAGTTGAGCTTAGAGTCCAACATTCTGAAACTCAGTTCCGGAGACATGAGTATACACATTAATAAAGGAATATTCAAATCAATATATCCTATTCAGCTTAAAATCCTACAGACTTGCGGCGCTAAAATGCACCATTCTGGCCCAGAAAGCTGGCTAAGCGCAGGACTCCAATCGATATCACCGCCCTCGCATGTTCAATTAGAAGTAAATAAAAACAAATAAATAGTTAATGAATATTAAAAACAGGAATAAAAATAAATAAATAGCAATAAATTAATAAAAAGTGAACAGAAACCATTAAAAATAGATATTAAATATAAATAAAAAATTTATAATTGTTAAATATTAAATTTAGATATAAATATTAAAAAATAAATATTAAAGAAAAACAGTAGATAAAAACAAATAAAAATATATATTAAAACTAAATAAAAATGTAAATATACATAAAAAAAATTATTAAATATTTAATTTAAATATTTATTAAATTGAAATCCAAATTATTTAAAAAATATAAAATAAATTGTTGAAGAGGATAATTTTCTGCACTAAAATAAATTACACTTAATTTTCTAAATTTATACTCACACTTCAAATGAATTTCAACCTGCTGCAGGACCTTTTCATGCAGCCAAGCAGAACTGGTCTAAAGTTCAAATAATTTACCGTTAAACCCAACGCACGTTTCGTCAAGTTTCTCATTCGGCAGCGACACCAGCCGAGCCGGCAACAACACACCACCAACTGCGGTTCGGCTGGTCGAAAGAGCCGAACCGGAGCCGAGCGCCGAGACGACGGCGTTGTCGTCGCCGTCGTCTTTCGACCAAAGTGCGCCATTCGCGCGACGCTGGGTGCTGGTGTGCTGCCATTAGTCGACACAATTTAGTCCTCGTGCAACCACTTAACGCGTTGGCAACGATTCGCGTGAGCTCCGTTTCAGTGGTGTTGTTCTACTACAGTTCCATTTGAATGGGAAACTTGGACATTTCAAAGGAAATAAATACTGCATCATTGTACACTAAATAAGCAAAGAGTTAATAAAAATTTACGCTACTGCAGCAGTGTCGGCGACTCGGCCCAACGCATCGAAGACAGTCGAAAATAAAAGCGCATTAAACATAATTTCCGCTTCCGCTGCATGCGTTCCAGTGCACTTCCGCTGCGAGTGTGTGTCATGCTGCGGCTGGCTCTATCGTTCGTTGGCTCAGTCATCCTATTTTAACGGATGCTTACGCACACACACACACTCTCTCGAACACGCAGGCACGTACGCTCGCACCTGCATATGCACATGGTGCAGCATCAGGCAGCTCAGGCAGTGCGTTATTCGCTGTTGAACATTCCTTTGGCTGGCGTGTGGTGTGTAAAAATTTAAAATCGTGAAGTTGGTACTTTCCACAAGGAGCGCTGCATTTGTATGCGCTGCCGTTAGTGCCGTTGAATTTTTATTTCAGTTTAAGTCCTTTTATCCTTTGAGCGGCAAAAGAAGAATTGCGCTTAAGTTGTTTTGCCTTTTCCTTTGCCATACACTTACAAAACAGTAACTCACACGCACCCACACTCACACACACACACACACATACATGTAGACGTACATAGAATAGTCTCTTACACCGTGATTTATGTTTTATTAATATTAAAAGTGATTTATTAGCCGTGCAAAAGCAACTTTCAGTTCAAGGATTTGTAAAGTTTTGCCGGAGTTGCTGTTGCTGTTGTTACTGCTACATACCACTACGGCAACGACTACTTCGGCTGCTGCAGTCGCTGCTAGAGCTGTTTAAAAGTCCTTTATGCATGCGCAAAGAATGTGAAATTATACGGGCGCTGCTTCAGTGAAATTAAAACTTCAACCGTGTACGCCTCGCTTACACTGATTCCGGATTACGCTCGCTGCGTTAAGCCTTAAATTCTATGTGACGGCCTGACAGCAGCTGGCCTGCATTGCTGTTGCTTCATTTGATGCTGCCATTGAGCACGTGAGAGAAGAAGTTGAAGTAAACTCGAGCGCTTACAACCAGCACCACGCAGCGTGCGATTGCAGGTAAATCCTTTAATTACTTCTATGGAGATTAATTCAAATAAGGGACCAATTGGGGAGACAGCGCAGCAGAGCTGGCTATAAATTATGTTGGTAAAAGGCAGGACGTTGGGAGGGACAAGCATTTCAGCTTCAAAGTTCTGAGCCTCATCGATTTTAGCCTTTTTAAATTTCATAATTATCCCAGTGAAAGTGTTTTCCCTTAAGTGACTGTTTTCAAAGGAATGAGTCCATATAAAAGATTGTGAATTGAAATTGAATAATTGAATAATTTTCCAATGACCAGAAATATTGTTGTTTCGAGTTGGGTGTTAGGCCAATGTAGTGAGGATCACTTTAATGGCTTAATACAAAATTAGTTTCAAATAGAAGAGGTGTGCCTTAATTGGCAGAGGGTGAAGCTGCCTCGTTCTAGTGGCAATTAGGCTCCTCTTGAAGTGGTAAAATCGCTAGAAGCCAAAATCCTTGATTCTTAATTGTTTGGAATAACAACATAATTAATACTTGAAATGGTTAATTATTATATTTAATTCTTCAAATAGTTAATTATTATATTTAATTATGGCCCTGGCAGCTAGTGCTCCCCTTACAATGTAAAATAATAATTAAGTTATTATTTTTCAAGTAATATTAATTAAGTAATAATAATTATTTTTACTTACTAATAATTCTTCAAATAGTTAATTATTATATTTAATTCCTCAAATAGTAATTAATGCTTTAAATCTTCAAATAGTCAATTATGTGGTCCTGAAGATGATTCCTAAGAGTTTGCAATAGTAGAAGAAATACTCCCTGTTAGTAAATGGGTGGCGGATAAAACAGTTTAGAGGGCAATCAAGGATATAATGTACTAGATTCTTCAGATTTAATAGACCACTTTCCTTTAGGTCTGAAGAATGCATGAATTCAATGACAAGTGCCCTACGTCAGATACTCATGCAGAGCCTAATTTTGATATTCCTTCATGTACAAAATGTCTGCTTATCAAATATTCTATACAATATATATATATATATATATATATATATATATATATATATATATATATATATATATATATAATTCTGTACAAAATATAATTCAGGGTTCATGTTGAATGGTAGAAAATTTGACAGATTTATCAAGAAATTTATGTAGTTCATACTAATTTTGCCCTTACATAGTTTGAATGCATAAGAGTATGGAAGATACAATTGTTTACTCCACGTAGAAAACTCGATTTGTAGCTGTAAAATGTATGAAAATGAAAGAATCTTATTTTTATGGTATATAATTATTTTTTTTTTTTTTTGAATTTGTGGTTTCAAATTATTTTTAAAGTTATATCTAATCCTTTAGGAATTTATAAAAAGAGAACGTGCTGAAGAGGCTTTAAAAATATTACCATGAAATTTTAAATCTAGTTTGTTATTTTTTTGTTAATTTTTTTGATGATATTGAAAATAGAATTGTAATTCGCTCTTAATGTATTTTAAACAATATATTAGTATGCTGAACTTTTGACACAAACGATTACCTAACTATATAAATATTACTATATACGAGTATCATATCTAAAAAAATTGTTTGTTAGCAAAGACCCTCCAACTTCCGTCTCACTAAGTAACAGTTCCGTTTATTGTGTTATGAATTACAATGAGTCTTAAATCCGAGTTATCGATATCCACGCAAACCATAATTTAAATCATATTTCTCCCACAAGTATATTTTTATTTTATTATTGACACGCATAACATAATTAAAGTAAAGTAATAAAACAGCAACCGGAACCCAACTACTGAAATTCACACACTCCTCGTATATCGAGTACAGAGATTCACATTGCTTCATGTGAAAATAAATGTAGCATACTTTTATGCGCTAAAATGATTCTAAGTATCAAAGGCATTTATTTAACAAAACCTTGAAATATAGAAACGTCGTAAGGTTATTTTTTTTAGTGTTCACCTACTTTGAACTATCAATATTAGGAAACTCATGTAGAACAGTGTATGATGCATATGAAACTCCAGTACGCCTTCAGGTACTCGCAGTAAAATCTTGTTGATAAAATGAAGAATTTTAGTTAGTTCCAATAAATTAAACGATTTTGATACACATTTCACTGGGACAAATTACTTCCATATTTACATTCATAGTAACAAAAAAGGTCCTTCTATGGAGATATGTAATGAGGTTCAGTAAGGTTTTAAAACGTTGTTTACTAAGCCGAAAAAAATTATCACAATATTAAATTTAAATTTCGATTAATTGAAAAAAATAAAATAAATATTTGGATGGTGCAGCACAGGTTTGAAAAATAGAAAATAGCTTCATATGCTGAAATTAATCACCACAATATTAAATTTAAGGAGTGTTTATTTTTGAATAAATCTAATCTTATTTCATAAGAAAATCCCCATTCTGTATATTGATTATTTTCATTAAAATATGACACTCTTACTTCATTTCAACTAACGTTAGTATCTTCGTCAGCTTCAATAGGCTCAAATTCATTTGAACTGTTTGCAGCAGACAATAAATTTGTGGCACATAGTAAAATTTTGTAAGACCAACTGACAAGAGGATTAGCCAAGTTCTTTTTGTGTCATCGGACATTGTCATAGGATAATGGAAATACTTGGGATTATTTAGTGACTTATGACCGTCTATGCTATAGCTAAATTGGCAATTGTGACATATGCAGAGAGCATCCCAGAGTTTGAGATATATTATTTTTTCACAACTTCAAAGCCCTGGTATTTCCTTTGCAATTGAGCGAGGTAAGTGCAGTCATATTTAATGCCAAGTTCATATTCAATAGCAGCATCCTTTTCTAAACATCCGTGTCACAAGGTTCCATAACAATATAGTCATTATCACTATTAATGGGAAACTTAGTTTCAATACTGCCAAATAGTACGTAATAAATTTTACAAGATAAAGGTAATAGAGTTCACTTAAAGGGAACATATTGAATCAAAGAATTGTCTACCGCCATCTATTTGGGAAAATAGTCTGAATGAGACTATGAAGGCCATGAGCTTCTTGACTGTCCGAGTAATCAATCTTGACTATCCTAGTAATCAATCTTGACTATCCTAGAAATCAATCTTCACTATCCATCCTAGTAAGGTACAATCATATTTGTCCCACATGGCACACTATCTCAACCTGACAGAATGTAGTGCAGTACTTATCACATATTTAGTAAAAGATTAACTTTTTAATCCATCCCTAAGCTAAAACCAATATGACAGAATATATGTAATGCTTAGGAAGTCCATATATCTTATGAAAGATTCTAGCGTCCTTAATAATAAACTGCCTTACCACCTGTGGTTTTGTAAAATGTTCAGTATATTTTTTGAGCACATAATATCAGCTGCCTCTCGTAGGCAATCTGTTGTGCTTCGAATTTATATATTCCAAATGAGTTTTTAAACACCAATGTCCTGAAAGAAATCTCCTTACTTTGGTAAAGTGGGATATTTTGTATTAAATAATTTTTAAATTGAGGAATATATCTCCAGGACTTTTTTTTCTTCTGTGAGATGCAACCCGAGAGCCTTTGAGTTAATTTTCCATCACAGGCCAATTATACTAGCGTAAGGATTCTGGACCAATGAATGCGTTTTGCTATGTAGTCATTGTACTTTATTCCCCTTAAGAACCGGTAACTCAAGGAGCTTTACGTAAGAAGTTCACAGGAACATTTAACCAAGTTACAACCTTCTAGTGTAGATAGCCTCAAAAGCAGTCGTAGGTAGTCTTTTCCCATAAATACTAATAATGACATTCTCAAAACATATTGTAACTTGGCTATTGCGATTTTTCTCAGCTTCCCACTCGACCAGAGACACACACGTACCTGATCTTATAAATCCATTCCTTACTATTAAATGAGGGTAAAAGAATATGTTGTTCCACCCCTATAATAGTTATAATCATAAGCCTCTAACACGTCTATTATTATCCCACCTACTCCTGTTAATTTTCATAAAACAAACTTTCATTTGCATTCCACTGCACTGCATTCATTTCATCTCCACTCTCCTCCCGTCTAGCAAGGGTATTTATTTTTAATCATATATCAGTTTTGTGCTCTAATATCCACAAAGCACAGAAGTAAGTTCATTTACAATAATAAATGTGTAATTGGCAGATATGAGAGTACAATGCACGGTAATTACAGGGCAAATACACTTTGATTCAGAGCAGAGTGCTGAAATGCTGCTTTGATTTGGAAATTATTTTCGAAGCGTATCAAATTTCTTGTGAACTAAAAATAGAGCAACTATTGTTATGTATTGCATTAAAAATAAATTAGTGTAAATGTGTTTCAATATATCCCTTTTGTCTGTGCCTCTCACTCGCATCGCGTAGGTAAACGCACTAATTTCAATACAACAAAAGGGTAACGCGAACAATTGCAAGCGCAATTATGCCATGGCGGAACGAATGGCAGCACACACAAAAGATTACCTCAAGCCACACAACAACAACAACAACAACGGCAACTGAATGTGCGACAGGCTGCATTAATTTTGTTGTTATTTGAACTTAAATAAGGACGCATGGAGCAGGGGGAAGGCAGGAGCAAGTGTAAACAACTAATAAATTAGGTGCCATGGAAACCGGAAATACACATAATTAAAAACGCATCAGCAGAGCGAGTTGGAATGCTCTGAGAAAAACTGCAAACAGAAAGAAGCGAAATGAAAAAGAAAAGCAAAAAAGTGTTGTAGACACACGAAAAAAAATAAAACAAAAATAAGCAAATAAGAAAATTACACAACAGAGCAAAAATGTTTTGTTGACCGCCACACGAGGCGTATACGTAACATATGAAGCATTCACATATTTTGCAATAAATACCCATGTACGCTCACTTATGACGCTTGTACTTGAAGAGTTGCCTGCTGCTGAGCATGGCTTTGGTATTATTAGTGGCATTGCTGTTGTTGTTGCTTGCAGTTGTTGTTGTTGCCCTTTATTACACTCTTTGCATATGCACAGCAATTTGAACGATTTTTTTCCTCTTCCGCTACTTTTGCGTAACATTAACAGTAACCGTTACAGTTACAGTTACAATCACAACAACAACAACGAAAGCGGCAGCAACAAGAGCAAACAATAACAAAAACATAATAAATTTCTTCATTGCGCACGATTGCACACACATGCGAATAAATAAAGAGCACAACCGTAAACAAATGAGTGTGTGCGTGTTAAACTGCAATTACAGTGCACAGAGCATCCGCATATATATACATGTGTGTACGAACCAGCGTGTAAATATTTGTGTGTATCTGCGTAGGGGCATGCATGGATCCACTTGAATCGTCATAGTCACAAAAGCATAAAAATATGAGCAAAACTAAAGCCAAAGTGAAGAAGGACACAACAGCGAATCTTTAAGCATAGCGCTCATAATGCGGCAGCATATAAGTGTGCGTTGATCCTAGCACCCTGTAAAGTTTTGCCACGTAACTACCAAATTAAGTTGATATCGCCAATTGTGTGTATGTGTGTGTCCGCCTGCCTGCTGCTATTGTCTTTTGCCATTGTCATGCAAAAAGTTTCCAAGCTTTTGTTCTGCTCTACGCAAGTTCCAGTACGAGTGCGAGTGTGTTTATGTTGGGCTGCCTTGGACGTATCCTGGCGCTGCTTGTGGTTTGCAACTTTTATCAGGGCTTTGGGCTTTCTTATATTGCTGGGTTTCTTCTGTGTGAATGTTTAATTCACAAGTAGCTGACAATTACAGCAATTAGCCACTTTAAGTGTAGCTCTTAAGTGCCTGTCTATATTTACTTTGACAACCACACCCGAAATTCTTCCTTCGCTTATAAATAAGTGCTCCGTTGTTTACACTAATGTATTCAATTTTATTTTCATTAAAGCCTTATCCATTTCCTCGATGCGTGCGTGCTCCTGTCTACACCTACCCCTATACAAGACCACAGTACAATTGCTGTACAATTACCACAATGCAGCTCATAATTTCATTGACAAATTGCTTGCATAATAAATGAAATACTGTCAAATCACTGTCATTTAACATCAAAATTAAAATCAACTTTCTTTGTCCTTGCCGGCCTCTGCGCCACTCGTAAATAATTGAGTTCGTTCTGTCTGAGTAAATGATTAAGTTAAAAGGAACAATCACTCTCTTGCCATTGACGGCTGCTCGTACGCTGGTGTCCTGTTAAAGCCGTCTGCTAGACTAGGCGCCGTTAAAGCATCGGGAATACTTAATTGCTTTGTTTTTCAAATCCCAAAGGGTGCGTGCGGAAAACCACTTGAAAGGGCTAAACAGATTTCGGCGGCTTATCAAGCGTGATTGCAAATGCTGTCTGCTGCCTTTTATGTGCCTCACAAAAGACTGCTAATGCAGGTTGGAGACTCGTATTGTTTTCAAGCGGAAGGAAGTTTGTCGGATAATCTCCCGAAAGCATGTTAAAATCTCATACAATAAATTATGAATTCTGTTCATCACAATTTACTCACTTTTATTCTTGGCGCAATGTCCTTGGATTTTTATGATCTCCACGGTTACAGTGTTTCACAGATTGCCAGCGAAGATGCTCGTAAATGTGGTCCACTTGGGTATCACAATTATGCGGCTTTTTTGCGTGGCGGCGAACAAAAGTCTCGGAAATAAATACGCTGATACTTTGTTTGGCTTCAAGTGTGCTTGGTGAGAGTCGAGGGATTAAATGCTAAACAGCTTCTAAGAATCATAATAAAAGTACCGTTAATGAGGTCAGAGACACAGGTGAAAACCACAAACGATCCTTGCAATTTTATTTCAAGCAACACAGAGTTTTCTTTTAGAAAAGGTCACATTGTCCTCAGAGAAGTGTTGGTGTTGTGATTGAGTTTGTCAAATTAAGTCTGCCTTCTTTTCGAATGCAGTTTCCTGAATGGTTAAGAAGATTTAAAGTATTTTACAAACATCTTCATTAACTGAATATGAAAACATGAGCGAAACTGCTGCGGAAGTCTTTCTTTTGATGCTCCACACAGTTGTCCTCAACAGCTTCTCTTGGAGTTCTGCAGATGAGTACCGAATTTCTGAAATGTCTTGTATCACGAAAGAACTGAGTACCGAATTCCAGAAATATGCTGTATCCAAAAAGAGCTGGCGCCGTTGCAGCTCTGTAATTCATTTCAAGGTTAGAACTATGAAACTTCCAGCAAATTACCCATACTGGACATGGAGGAAGTGGCTAGCCTGCCATCGCAGATATTAACTACCTCCAGATCTATGATTTCGTTTGGCACTTTATCCACAACTAGCCTGGATTGCATCCAGTTCGATAGGAGACATCTTTCAGGTGTCTGCAATATTTTTGTATACTACGAGTAAATAATTCTGGCTGGCGTTCCTCGGAATTGCTCCAGAGATCATTTGTTCAAGACCCAACTCAAATAAGAATCAAACCTTAATGCGAGCAGTGGCTTCATTACGACATCTGAGGGAGATTTGAACATTTTCGTATGCAGATCCTTATTGAACTATGGGACAATAAATGAACGTTGGGGTAGTAGGTGCTACCCTACCTTAACTGGTAGGATCACCGAAAGCTTTCCCTTTACAGAAACAGTTTAAGTTCGGCTTATTAAAAAATTCTATGGCAAAATCAGAGGAGGCGTTCACAATAGAAAGTTATCTCGTTTGATTTCTAGTTTTGATTTCTTCGCTATTTAAGCTGACCGACATATATTCAAGGACAGTGGATATAAACATGCTATTGTATGATCCACTCTGCCGCTCATTTATATTCCGATTTTAATAGTTTCTAGTAGGAGATCAGCGTCAGCGTCAGCATATCAGTATGCCAAAGGCGGAATGGTTCGTTGAGTGCACGGGCGGAGAAAATTCAATTGCCCACTTTTACACAATGTATGAGGAAACATAAGGAAGCAGCAGCGCAGATATAAAGGAAAACCACAGCTTGGAATTGGGTGCAACGTGCTCATTTTTAGCAATGCACTTTTAGCCGGCTTTAAGTGAGTTGTGCTTATGTGGTGTTCGGGTTTTCCCACGCCTCCTGCCTTGCTTCCCTAATGCTAGGAGGAGATTATAATTATTATTATTATACCTTGCGCGAGGAGTGTGTACTAGCAACCAAGGCTTTTGACTCGAAATGAAAATGATGTAGAAAGGAACATTGCTCAGACCATGACCGGAGCAGAATTCGAATCTAGGACTCTCCAAGTATGAAGTTTCTGTATATCTAGTATGTCAATACAGTCATTATGTCTTTAGTCATATCTTTAGTACAGAGGAAGGGCTAAAGTATGAGGATACCAGGCTTTTGAAGTTATTTCATAAGGCAACTCTATATATTTTATGTCAGTCCATGAATACTATTCAAATTTTATCATTTCAATAAAAAACAAAAAATGCAAACTGAAAAGTGTTTCGTACATTCCTTGCTCCTTTCGTAAATTCTCAACTTGCTTTTGTTTTTTGTACACTCCCAAGTTTCTTTTAGTCAAGAATGGAATGCCTTTAGGCTAGTTATCAGTGAGCAGCATACTCTATTCAATCATAAAAGCCTTTGAGACATATTCAAACAGGTATAAATAAATTGATTTCCTTTCGTAGTTTAGTGATAGTCTTACCGGGGTGGTGTCTCGGATCGAATCCTGCCCAATGCAAGCTCCTGAAATGCTTCTTCCTATATTTGAATATCTTTGAATCGGGAGCCTTAGTTACTCGTCGCCCGAAACTTTGCAGACATGATTATTAAAAATGGACTAATAATAATAATAATAATAATTACAACAACAATAAATTTAATAAGAAAATTATATTAATAATAGTAATAATAATAATAAAAATATTTAATATAATAACAATAAATCTCTAGTAAGAAAATTATAGTAATATTTATCATAATATTTCCAATAATAATCATAATAATAATAAAAATAATAACAATAATATTAAATTGCTTTCGCATCCATTTGAGGTCCTGCAACCATTCGATTGTTTCATCTTATTTCACTTGTAGAAGGCTTTTAAATATTTATTCCCAAAAAGCACCACACTCGAATGCATTTTTATCGATTTCGCACTTTAGTGGAAATATTGCTCAAAAGCGCAGCTCACTCGCTGTGTAATTCAAGGACATTTTTAATACAGTGGAAAATTTGAAGAAGTGAACGTTTAACAAATAACACAACCGCAGCGAAACGGCAACAACAACAAGAACAGCAACAACAAGAACAAGAAGAACAGCAGCAATAATAGCGGCGCAACGCATATTCTACCTGCCACAAGGACTTTCAAAGCGCCAGTAAACCACGAAATGGTTTCAAGCATCCGAACGAGAGAGTGCGGCAACCGTACAAAGCGCAAAGAAAGTGCTCCTACCTAAGGATGCTGTGAAATGTAAGTAAAAGGTACTTTAAGTTGTACATATAAAAAGAAAGCAGAAAAAAGGCGCACAAAAAAACAAAACGAACGCAGCAGACCCGTAAGGAATGCGAAAAGGTAATGCTACAAAATACTTCAGATTATCCGCATTTGTATTTCGCAGAAGTGGCGAAAGCAACTGGAGAAGTGACTGCACTGCTTGGGTCGGCGGTGCTGCCACCCTATAGCAGCAGCAGCAGCAACAGCAGCAGCATCAGCAGCAGCGCACTTTGTAAATCGTTTGCAAACAGTTTGAAACCTCGTTGAAGAATTCAACTGCAGAGCTGAAATGCCAGAGTTGTGTGCAAAACTGAGCTCATTTCATTTTTTAAATCCTTCCGGGAGTTGCTGGCAAAGAGAAGGACAAGCAGCAGAAAAAACTTTCTTAACCACGGCAAAGGGCACAAACGTCTCAAGTATTTTGATACGCTAAGCGCGAAGGTTAAGGTGAAAGTTGCTGGAATTGTGCTCGTTGAAGTGGTGTCGGGTTGAGAGCTACGCATCCTGGGTGGCAGGGGTCGGAGCAGGAGCACTGGTGTGAAACAGATAGACCGGAAAATTGATGGCTCATTTGAGATTCCAGCGAGACCGAGCAAGAAGCAGTGGACAATCAAGTACCGCCCAGTTAGGGCTTTGCTAAATGCTCTGGCATTAGGGAAGCACGCCAGGAGGCGTGGGAAAACCCGAACACCACATAAGCACAATTCACTTAAAGCCGGCTAAAAGTGCATTGCTAAAAATGAGCACGTTGCACCCAATTCCTAGCTGTGGTTTTCCTTTATATCTGCGCTGCTGCTTCCTTATGTTTCCACCTCATACATTGTGTAAAAGTGGGCAATTGAATTTTCTCCGCCCGTGCACTCAACGAACCATTTAAGCCGTATCCGCCTTTGGCATACTGATACGCTGACGCTGACGCTGACGCTGATCCACCTCCACTGGCACCGTGACGGAATGGGTGAGTGAGTGAGTGAGCTGAAGTGGTGCTACAACAACTGTAACCGGGAATTAACTCGTTTACAAATCAACTGCAGAGCAGCGGGAGAAGTATTTCTCAAAACATAAAAACAAGTACGGAGCGAGCACAGGATAATGCACGTCTCGCAAGCAAGTAGCGGCCGACCTTCTGCTTTAAAGAAAAGTACGTTGCAGTACAAAACAGCAGGCAGCGGTTTACACCATCTTAAGGCACCGCCACATGCCATAAACATCTTTCAGCTTCATCAACTGAGACGTGTAAAGATGAGCGAAACTACTGCCGAAGTATTTCTTTTGATACTCCAAAACTTTTCCTCAGCTGCTTCATTTGGCGTTCTGCAGTTGAGGAAGAAATTTAAGAAATATGCTGAATCAGCCAAAAAAATCGGGCGTGGTTGCAGCGCTGGAATGCATTTGAGAGTTAGAACTGTGAGACATCAAACAAATTACTTCAACTTGAGACGAAGAAGATATCTAGGATAATTTTGTGAGGAAAAACGCTGAATAGTGCAGCTTGTCCTGCAAAGCCTGTTACATATATTATGTGATCGTGTAGCTGAAGAATAATAGAAGATATGTATATCTATATAATATGTATATATGTATGTATATAATGTGTATATGTGTATGTATACAATATCTATATGTATATCAATATGGGTATGGGCTATTAAGTCTCCCCCTTAACCATAAATGAAGCTCAACTGGCACGCATTTTGTGTTCAAATTGCAACACTTCTTTTGCCTCTTTATATCTGATTCCTATGGAGGGCTTTATAAGCTTAGAGCGTATTTGATAATCAAACCGATCTGCAGTCGGTAATGGATGGAAAGAGTGCAATAAGTTGTTTCAATGAGTTGTTGAATAAACAGACAAATCCAAACAACAAAAAAATGAGAGAAAAAGGAGAAGTCTGTTTTAACCGCTTCCGAGAATCCAATTACCCTAAGATCCTTAAGCAAACTACGCCCATAGAAGTAAAGTAGACATGTAAGTGAAACCATAGTATTAATGGATCAATATATATTAATATTTAGAACTATTTATTTTCTATAGGAAATAATATGTTCGATATGAGGGGGCACGCACCCCCCAGAGTGTGAGACCCACCTCAAGCACCACCATAAGCTTTGCAGATACAATGCCCTAATAGGGATTGAAGAAGCATATAAAGTAGAAGTAATTTTCATATAAATTAGTTATACTTCACTACGGCTAGGTGGGCGTGGCCGTTGTTATACATCACCATATTCATAGCAGTTACTTTAATTATGTGCCAATCTGACAAATTGTATTTATAAATCTTGTATATAAGTATAATAAAATTTATAAATATAAGTTAGTGATGGGCGTGGCAATGGATTTCATTCCCCCTTTTTTACATTTGGTTTTTTTAATAAAGTGGCACTGTAATCCTTCATGACAAAGTTCATTGATAAATTCATCTAATCTTCAGTGAAGATATTTTGTAAATTGTGGGCGTGGTAGTAGGCACCTATTTATTACACCCAGTATCAAATTTATCACTATTAAATTTTATTTTTTATCATCAACACAAATCTATATAGAGTGATTTTATGTAATGCATCCATAGTTTTGTATATGGACGTGTCTGTTATCTGCTCCAGCCCATATCTTGCTATTACTTTATAATATGTATTATAAACTATCCTTCAAAATTCTTGTATAGGTCTTCTGTTGAAACTCAATTGATCATGAACATGTTTATTAGTGGGCGTGATAGTCTAAACAGAATACCCGTAGTCTGCATAGATCTGCGTAGATCATAGATAGATGAACCAACTGTCCATCACCACCAACTTTTATCATTGTACCATCATGTGGTATAATGATAAAAGTTGTATGAGCTGTGGAGTTTCATAAAAGTAAGATGGTGGTACAGCTCTTAACTGATCAATTATTGCTCAGTTCAGAAGACGAAAATATCCTTGTGTCAGAAATGGGTAGATAGGTAGGAGTGGCAGCTTAGTTTCCCAAAAGCACACTTGAGCCCGTTGTGATACCACGGTGAGGCGCTGTTCAAGTTCTGGCTAAAATCCTCTTAATTAAAGATGGTGATAGCCAGCTCAAGGACAGCGCCTATACTATATAATGCAGATTATAGTCTGTTAGTGCTGATATGCACATTAAATTGTGCTTCCATAAGTGGAGCGGAGAGGAAACACTAAAGGCAGATATTACTGGTGGCTAAAATCCAAATTATCTAAAGTATAATTCGATTAATTATTCCGAAGGTCCTCTGTATTGAGTTAAGCTGGAATTGAGTTAATTATAAAACGACTTTTCTTCGTGGAGCACAGGAAAGCCTGCCTCTTGTTTAAACATGACATAAGAATTCGATGAATTATTAAACGATATCTGAAGTGCCTCTGTATTGAGTTAAGCTGCAAATTAATTAAGTATAAAATGAATAGTCAAGGTGAGAATGCCACTAAGGACCCTTAGTTCTATACAGCTCCTGAGTTGTAGTAATTAGCACTGAGGGAGCAATTGGCGGCTGGCTCTGAGAAGGCTCAGAAATATAGTAGACAACATTCATGACAAGAACAATTGCAGGATGGTTTCACGGAATGAATTAAAACGTTCTCAAAAGCAACTAATCTGCATTTAGTCGTATATCAAGAAGTTAGTACAACATAAAGGACATGCCTGCTTTAATAAAAATAAGAACCAAAAAATTAATTTTCCAATTGCACTCTGCTCTCAATTGCCGGCAATTCAGGCGCTGTGCCCCAATTCGCAGAAATATGCTAAGCAACAAAATATCCTGTTCGCTTGCTACGCACCCATAAACTCAGCTTAGCCGTGTTCAACAACCGCAGTCAAGTCCTTTAATCCTCTTTAACGTTTATGCGGCCTGAGCGATTGTGTTTACTGTATTTAAATTAACTTATTTATTATTATTATTACACGACTGCCAACACCTTTTCTGGTGAGTGCCATCAAACCGGCAGCAATTGCCCCACTGGCAACAGAAGCACAATGAAAATAATAATCCTCTCCACTTCACAGCCAATAAAAAAGTTAAATTTGTAAAAGTGAAAAGTTGACAACTGCCTTAAAAATAATGTCGACAAATAAACGAATTAAGGATATAAAAAAAGGAGAGGAGCGACGGAACCAGCAAGTCACCCACTCCGGCTGCTCAGCAGCCAGAAGCGGAGCGCACTTTGAATGCTATTAAAAACAGTTTCCACAACAGCGCAGCACAGTTGTCAACATTGTACGTAGATGGTGGTATTGTGGGCCAGCGTCGGGACTGTGGCGCTGACGCTGCTGTGTGCTGGTGCTCTGCAGTGTGGTGGACCGTCAAGGATTACGTATAATAATGCGAAACCCGCAAACGTTTCGCATTGTTATCGCCAACTCCCCAGGTGGGCAAACAACACAAGGCGAGACGGAACGGCTGCGTCTGGGTGGTGGGCTGAATGAGCATGGCCGGCTGCTCCGCTGGGGACGCTAAGGACTCTGAGGATGCTGAGGACGCTGCAGGGCGATTTAATCTTTTCAGACAAATTTATTCAAATTTATTTCAGCATAAATTGCACAATATGAAAAGCAAAAGAAATGGCAAAACTGGCGAAACTGGCGAAACTGGTCCTGAGCAGGACGAACAATGGCGTCAGTGTCAAAAGTATCAGTACAACAGCACAGCAGAACAACAATAAAAACAACAATAAGCAAAGTAACAGTTACAATGTTTACTTGGCGGGAATTAAAGTGGCACGCTGCTGAGCACCCTTCAAGGAGCAGCTTTTTTCTCACCCATTTTTTGCGTGTGGATTCCCCTCCCTACTCTTCCACTCTCAGTGAATTTCACATTTGAAGCGCTTCGTGTAAATTGGTAACAAGCGCTGGCCATTTAATTTGCTTCCCTTGCCGCCGCACTCACGGCAAAAGGCAAATGTCGTGCGAAAAGCGCAAATTATGCGAATTTTGAACTGCTTTGCCAATTTGCTTGACTTGCTCGCTCGTCCTGCCATTCGGCTCCTTTTTGGGTTGGTTTGGTTTGGTTCGGTTTGGTTTAGTTTGGGATGCTGTCCCAAACTGTAAAGTCGTGAACTGTGGCCAACGGATTAAGAGGGTGTTCGAGTGTTGTGGAAAGGTTGTGCCAAGAGTCGTTGGCTCTTATAGCATTTTGTTTTGCTATGCTGCTGGGACATGCTGCGAAATTGAAACTATTTGGTCGGTCACGTTGCTTTTTATGAGGACTAAGGTCGATTAGATTTGGCAGTCCACAGAAAATTGTTACTAAAATTTTATAGGGATTTTCTTTTATAGAAGAGAAAACGTGGCTTTAACATTTGTCCACGGTATTCCAGCAGATGCGATGTCAGTATATTGTATATATCGGCAATTCTGGAGGTCAATCCAAGCATTCCAGATATACTTGTAGGTTCAATTGTTTTCAGCATCTTTGTTGCTCACTTTACCTGTGGGCCTGTTGAGAGTCCTTACAATTAATATTGGAGAGTACTAAAATTGTTTCGAAGAATGAGAGATTTTATTTTGAAGTCATATTCAGTATTAAATATAATCAGGGGAACTTGATATTTACATACTTAGATGCCCTGACCACAGAATCTGCGATCACAACCCGTTACGAGTTACGGCCGACTTCAAAAACTCCCTCCAGGCGCCTTTGCTTTGCGCGCGTATTCTCTAATTAGTTGTGCTAGGCGTGGTTAGGGCTTTTTCGTCCTGGTCAATCTATCGGAGGCATGGTCTCCATCGGCGTCGCCGTCCATCGACTTTCGCTCGAAATACCTTTTTCCCTGGAGTGTCTTCATTCATACGATGGACATAACCAGCCCACTCAAACGCAAATGGTTATACGCTGGACAATGTCAATCTCGGCGTAGAGCTCATACAGCTTGCGGCCCATTCGAATCTGATAGTCCGCGCCAACGCGAAAGGGACCACAGATTATTCAGAGAACTTTCCCCTCGAATACTCTCAGATAGGCTGCATCTGCTTGTGAAAGTGCCTTTGCAAGTACAGTAAAGTAGCACGGGTAGGATGAGCATCTAAAGGAAGGGCTCTGCTACCTAAATGCTTACTGAGCCCATAGTAACGCCTATTAGCAATGTTTGATATAAACACAGTAAAAAGAAGTGCACTCAATGGCACTGAAGAGAAGACTGATCATGCTTTTGTTTCGTTTTTGTATGCCATGTTGGGGAACTGTAGAGTAAGAAGCCGCGAAAGTCTGCTTCAATTACAAACCCCTAAGATCTATTAACTCCCTATTAATCAATTTTGTTTACTCCCAATTCATTCTTTTTGGTCAAAATTGATTTTATACTTAAGATACTGAGCTGGTCATCAATGTGAGAAATATCCTAGTCTGACCAAACTGAGGTTCTGGATTCAAATCCTTTGAAGACTTGAATTCGTATCCTCACTTCTATGCTTCCTCCGCCTCAAAATGGAACTATTAATAATTTATCTAAGTTTATACAGAACTATATAATTAATTATCATTCATTTTAGATTCATTATATTATTGAAATATATTTACTTAACTATTTTTCAAGGATTTTAGATTTATATAACCAATTATTTTACAATAATTATTATTATATATTTATATATACATAATTATAATCTTATTTATATTGTAATTGATTATATTATTTATTAAAGTGTTTACTTATTTCCACAACACTTGTCTTATTACAATTATTAAAGAGTTTACTCTTAATAAACCAAACTAAGCCACTCGTCCTTCGGATCCTAATTAACTGTAGTCCACTAGAATATAATTGGCTTTAATTCAGTCTGAACAGCACACTGCCAGCATGTGTCAAGCCACAAAAAGCCATAAATATTCCTCACTACGAGTATATCACAGCTCGGCTCCAGCTCTGCAGCTCGTCCAGCTGTCCGTCTGCATGTCAGCCAGACCGTCACTCACTAATCCATACATGCACTTATCATGCACAGAGTTATCACATTCGTCACTGGAATAAATTCGCAAATGTGATGCTTTTAAAATGTGCAACAATTTCCTTCGCAAAAGACACAAAAAACATACCAAAAAGGCATTAAAATAAGTAACTCCGCAGGAGGACTCAGGACTCAGGACTCAGGACGCAGACACGATGTCAACACTGAAAAAGCGGAAGTCAAAAATTTCACTTGAATACCAACTGAATTCATTATGTTATGTGTTAGAATGTGTGCGGCGCATGAATGGGCTGAGATGAACAGGGCTGGGCTGGGAGGACCAGTCGGCAATGTAGCAACTTGCAACAGTGTGTCTGCCACACACAGTACCCTCCCACACACTCCGTCGGCTTGCGCTGGCATGCGACACTGAAACATTTACACCACGTTACACATATTAATATGGTAAATGGCAGAGTTGCTCAAGTTTAATGCGGGCAAAAAGGGACATCAAAAGGACACATCCTTTTCCATGTCACACATTTTGTATGAATTCAATGCACCACACACACACACATACAGGCACTCACGCAGAGCAAGGAAAACGAAAATGAAAACGACATGGCCAAGAAGAAAAACGACCGGAGCCAAAGCGAGCGAATTGTAAAGTAAGCGGAGTTCGAATGGCGCTCTGAAAAGGGTTGTGACAAATTTCGAAATTAATAGCAAACTAAAGCACGAGCGGAATTTACAAGAAAATGGAATTAAATGCGCGCGAGTAGTGCGGGTAATGCGAGTCGTGTGACGGAATTGGGAATTTAATGCATTGTGGGGGATCAACACAGCATTTTAAAGCACTTTAAATTAATTAACGGACTTAAAAGGATTTTTAAATGAAAGCGAGCCACTTGTGAAGGCGATGTCCTTTTAACAATTACAGCATATAGTGTCTGCTTCAATTAACAACTGTGCACCTTTGTTGAGTGACACGGGAGACATCTATGAACAATCTGTGAAGTAGGTATTAAAAGATGGAAAAGTTTTCTGGCAAAGGAAGGTCAAGTTTTCCAGTACTTTGAACACTTTGTTCTTACATTTAGATATCCTTAGTAAACTTCTTAGTCAAAAATCATATGAAAATCCTTCAGTGAAATAGTGAGCAACAAATCCTTGGTAATAATATCATAATAAATTCTTCAAACTGTATTTTTGAGCTGCCCAAATCCACAGATCACTTCGTTCTAGCTTGAGCATATTAACTGAGTTTACGAAGAATCCTTGTGGGTTTAGTTAAATATAAAATTATTAAATATTTGCAGGACATCTAGTCGGATAATCTTTATTAAGCTTAAGAAGATCCTTGTGGGTTTAGTTAAACTTAAAATTATTGAACATTTGGGGGTTAAAATTCTGCGCAGTCCACAGAATATCTTGGAGAGTCTACTCGTATTATCTGGAAAAGGAGACTGTTTGGTTCAAATTACTGTGGGATGAGTCACCGGATTATTCGAAGCTTGAAAGCCGTTTTTTAACTTTCCATGAGGAAATTTGTCGGTTGAGCATTTACGAAGTTTTGTAGCTGTGCTCGATAAGAATCTCTAAGACAAGTTTACACGAATCCACTAAGATGATGATACCATGAACGTGGTTGAATAACTTTTATACTTCCCATGTTATCGTCGCTTCTCTCTTCTTGTACAGACTCTACGAGTATAATCCCTGGACGCACAATTGTATGACTCCACCAATACCGCAATACCAAATGATTTAGCATCTATGGACTGAGTTCTGGGAGTATTATGAAGCCAGCGACGGTGAACCCAAAACAGTTCAGGACGAGAAGAACAGAATTTGGCTTTTTTTAAATTAAATTCATACTCGTATTGCGTCTGCTCAAATGGGAGCCATTCCTCAAGGCCGTGAGGCCCATCTGGCTGAATTTTCTCATTGATATTATTATTATGTGTAGGGTATTAAGCATCGCGACCTTTCGATCTATTGTGCCCCCCATCAGAGGTTTAAAGTACATCTTTGAGTTCTCGTTGATAAGCATCTCGTGCTTATAAATCTGTTCTCTTCCGACTAATAGACGAACAAATCACACACACACACACACATTTGTAGAGAGGTCTCAGCAAGCTTAAAGATTGAAATCACATCCACTCATATTCTACCAGCTCAGAAGAGAGTGAATTTTCCTCACCAACATTTTTAGTGCTTCATTGTGCCTGACCTAATCTGGCACATACCGAAGCTTATTCAGCATTTGGCACTTAATGGAAATCCCCTTCGAAAAGACGTGCCCTACATTGCTGTGGTGTTAAATTCTAGCTCTGAGTTCACCAATTAAACCGCATGCGTTCGTCGCTGAAATTTTCTCTTTTAATTTTGTCACAAATCTGCTCCGAATTCTGGTCAAGTCTCGAGTGTGTCCTGCATGTGCGCCGCTGCATGTGATGTTCCGGTTCCTGGTACCGCCGCTTTACTTATCAGAACGAAAATCTCACATGATGCCCCCAAACAACAACAACAACAACAACAACAACAACAATAATAATAATAATAAACCAAACCCCAGTAAAAAAAGAGAATGGCAAAAAAGGAAAGTTCCGGCAAGGATTGTTGTGCCGTGGCCTGTTGGGAAATTTTGTAATTTAAAAGGTGCTGCATTGGCGCTGCACAATGCGAGTGGCGGTGCCAGGGAATGGCGAATGCTGACCTCAGGTCTTGCACCAATTTGCAAGAAATGCAGATTAACTCGGTAACACACACACACACACTCACACACACATAGACACCGAGGGAGACACTTGCTGGGCCGGCCGCAGCCTGGCCTGGCAACTGGGTGCGCGCATTGTGCTTCGTCCCGCAGCTTCTGGTGCTGGTGCTGATGCTGCTACTGCTGCAGTTACTGCGGCCATTCTTCCACCAATTCTGTGCCATGAAATTTAGATTTTTTAATTTTTCGTGGTCCGCACACACAGAAATGTTTTGTTGTGCAAAATAAATTTGCAGGCATTTCCGCTCAAATAAAACGAATAAATTTTAATTCACAATACACAAAAAATATTTTTATGCTTTCTCCCGAATATACGCGAAATATAAAAATTCCAATTCTCTCGGACAAAGGCGGAATGTGCGGTTAAACAATTCGCAGTGACACAAGTGCACAAAGAGCAAATTGTGTGACCACAAAGAAATACATTAGGACACCAACTCCTGAAGCGGAGGTGACACACTTTTTGCCTTTCACTTTAAATCTATTTTAAAGTTCCATTTATTTTCCACCATTCCTTTAAGCATTGTTGGAAATCTTTATATTGTTTGTCAGCCTAATATTTTAGTGTAGGTTCGGGAAGTCAATTGGGTCAAAGGGCTGATATAATCCTGTTTAAGCCAGGAATGTGCATCACATATTTTTAAAGGACTTCTCAATAACAAGAATGGCAACAATTATTATTAATATACAAAATAGATAATTTATTGCAAATGGATCACTCCCCTCTGTGATCGACAGCACAACAACACACGCACGAAACGATTCGAGAGATGAAAGGATTCATCCTGCCACCAGTCATCTGCTTATTCTCTATGAATGCGAGCCCAGAATATTCATGCACGAAATAAAATAGTACAAAAACAGAGTTTTTGAATGCCCAATTTTGCTTATAGAAGGTTCAGGACAAAGTAAACAGGACTTTTTAAAAATCGTTATTCTAGTGGGGCCATCTATTGGCCATTTAACTGTCAACCACTCCCCGTATTCGCTTGATTTGGTACCATGCTACTTTTATCTTTTCGGAAAAATCCATTTGGTGATGAAAGGAAAGCATTTTGTGGGCGTAGAAGTCATTAGGCTTGTACTGATATCCTGCATCCCGGCCGAAGTTCTAAAACACTCCTTCGACATACTTTTGGACCTGCCTCCGAAAAGCGCAAAGCGGCTTCCGACCATCACTCTCCTGTGTTGCCATACGAACAAACTCCGAATCATCATTGGGCAGTAGGTAGAGTAGAGGTCTCTTCTATACCTACTCTGCATAGACTACGAGCGGTCTTTCGACACAATCTGGGGTGCACTTCGCGGCCACAGTGTCCAAGAATATATCGGGATCTATGTAATGACGTAGAGTCCAGCGTGAGCTTTAAAAAGAAAAGAATAAACAAATAAATAAAAACATCTCGAAATTCGCGATACCGACCCATGTGAAGCAGGAACGCACTCTCTCGCCGTTACTCTTCATTGTGGTACTGGACAGCGTACTGAAGAAAACAAACGTCGAAGCTCCAGATGGCTTCCAATGGCGACCGCAACAGAAACTAAGCGATCTAAGCTACGCAGATGACACCTGTTTTATGACACACACTTTTCAAGGAACTAAGGATAAACTCTCTCGTCTCACAGAAAACGCTTTGACGATTTCAGTCGGTCCGAAAATCAAGAAGACGAAGACCATGCTGATGAGAGTGAAAACATCAAACAAGCTCCTACTTACTCTGAGCAGTGGTGGCAACGTTGTCTGTGTAGAAGACATTGAAGAGTTCTGTTATGTTGGCAGCCAAGTTTGCAAATATGGTGGGGCCACAACTGAGGCTGAGGTGCGAATAAACAAAGCTAGAGCAGCCTTCCACAAGCTACCAAAGGTGTGGCGATCGCCAGAATCGTCGATGAAAACTAGCCTACAGATTTTTAACTACAGTGTAAAAGCAGTGCTGTTATATGGATAGGAGACATGGATGGTTTCAAACGTTACTGTAATAAGACTCCAGACATTCGTTAACAAATACCTAACGTCCAAATGCCGCAACTACTGGCCAGCTATCATCTCCAATCAAGATTTATTAGCTCTCACCAACAGTGAATCGATGAACGCGGAGATCAGGAGAAGGAAGTGCAACTGGATAGGTCACACTGCGAAAAGAAGATGATAACATAGCAAAAATGGCAGGCATTCTAGAAGAACCCATAAGTCAGCAGGCACCGAGGTGCAGAAAGCCAGCATGGATCACCATGGAACGAGATAAGAATTATTGCTTGACATAGGAGACGTTGGAAGGAGTTTATTAGCGCTCTGTAATCCGATTAAGAGCGATATTAACTATACTGATATATTTCAGTTCAGTTGCAACTTGGAACAAGCAGCAATAAGAGTAATATAGAAGATAAAGAATGAAGCCATAGACTGATATAGAAGCCAAAGAATGAAGCAATAGACTGATCTAAAAGAAAAAGAATGATATAGAAGTAAAAGAGTGACATTGAAGTTAAAGAGGGATATAGAAGCAAAATGATAATAATAAGTAAAAAAGGTATATATATGTTAAAGAGTGATGTGGAAGCACAATAGATATATAGAAGAAAAAGAAAGATATAGAAGTAAAAGAGTGTTATAGGAGTAAAAGAGGAATACAGATGCTAAAGACTGATATAGTAGTATAAGAGTGATATAGAACTAAATTGATATAGAAGTTAAAGAGGTATATAGATATAAAAAAGTGATACTGAAGTAAAATAGGGGTATAGAATCATAAGACTGATATAGAAGTAATAGAGTGATATAGAAGCAAAAGAGTAATACAATTATAAGAGTGATATAGAAGAAAAGGGGGGAAAAGGTATTAAAGAGTAATACAGAAGAAGGAAAGAATATTATAGAAAGAAAGTAGAAAGTTAATTAAACTTTGCCAACAGAACTAATGTTCAATTAAAGTACTCTCTTCTCGAAATTATCAAAAATTTCTTTCAGTTCCATCTGAACTAATGCAGTGATTGAATTATTAATGAAACTAATTTTCAGTTCTTAAGATTTGATTGCAGGAGCAAAGGGCCAGCAAATACAAGACTCCAAGACGGATTAAACTGTCTTCGACTGGCTTAAATTCAAATTGGAGTTGTTTAGAAATATTATTTATAAATGAAATTAGTTCATTGTACTCGCAGCCGGGTTTCAGGCAAATACTTGTGTGGTATTAAACAAATGCAACATCAGCAGAACACGGTAAGTAAAGAGCAAATAAGTTGATTGTCTCAGAATGTGTGCCATTCACAATCAGTTGTGTAAATCCACACCCACATTGGAAATTGCCTCTAGTTGGCCATCATACACACGCCAACACACACACTCACCCTCCATAGCCAGCCACATTCACACTCACAGCAAACAATGAAAGTACGTAGCATTCCGGAGCAGTCACAGTGGTAATTTTGCCGCAAGTCAAACGTAAATCGTCAGCAATTTTACGATGTCTGAGAGTTCATGGAGTTCACGCCAGTTCATACTCGTAGCACACAGAGGAAGGCAGCGCCAGAGCAGTGCACGGCAGAGTCAAGTAAAGTTCAGTGCGATTCGGTTCGGTTCGGTTCGGTTCAGGCGGCAACTGAAGTCGGGGTTAAGCAAACAGAGTGACTTTTGTGATTTTCGTTACTTTATTTGTGACTTTTGTGCTGACCATGAAGAAAGACAATGTGCACAGCTTAAGTCGCACAGCATAACTTCAACGCATTTGCAATTGTATTCGTAGTTTCGTGCTTCCTTTGCCGCTATTGCTCCTGCTCTTGTTCGCTACACAAATGTCCTTTCCTATCCGTTTTTTTCCTACGTTGTTTTGCTTTCGTTTTTTGCTCTTAAATGGTTTTATGTGCGAGCATATGAGTGAGTTTTTGCTGCCCCGGTCACACCTTATTAATTCCCACATGAGTAATTCGAAATGTCAGCAACAATGTCCCTGACGACGCATCGGCTTTATGGCCTGCATGTTGTATTTTGACGGCTCCTTTAGCAGCAGTTTTTGCTACTCTACGAGTACATTTGCTGCCTGCGTTTGAGGCAGATTTAATCTTTGGCGCTTTTTGCGAGGAACACATTAAATTGATGCTTACATTTTTACCCTACAAGTTACCGCAAATTAAAGTTGGTGTTTCTTTATTTGGCTCTAACAACTCGTCAAACATGTTTCGTGCAGTTGCCAAATTCACTTTTCCTTGCCGCATGCAGCCACTAATGCGTTGCAGCTTCTCCTTGCGTTTACCCCCCTCCGCCGCTTGGCGTAGAGAATATATTGCCATCGCTTTTTACAAGCGATTTTCCTCAGTCTTGACAAATCTGTGTGTTTACGACGATGCAGTCACACACTCACCCATACCCGCATAAATTTGCACCGGAGTCCTTGCAGACACCTTAGCACAAAAATGCTTTATCTGTATGCGGTTCCGTTACACACACAGCGGCTCACTGAAATTGCAAGCAAACTATTTTAAAATGTTGTTTACCCAAAACAGCAGCAGGGGCGGCAGCAGGGGTAGCAACAGCAACAGCAGCAGGGGCAGCAACAGAAACATCAGCAGGGGCACCAACAGCAGCAGTGAGAGTGCTTTACACTCGCTCGCATTCATTTCAAATGCAGTTACACATGAGGTGGGGAGCGGGAAGGTTGTCGCTGGTAGTTTTGATGCAGTTGCACAGTGCTGCGTTCCCATGCAATGAGGTGCAAAGAGAGAAGCTGCTCCTTGAATTTTGCTCCTGGATTTGTCTGAAGTATATGTGGGTCGTAGTGACAAGCGGAGACAAACCGTTCTAGGTCGCTATGTCGATGCTGCGTGACGCAGTCGGAGTGGCGTTCCGGTGTATCTGGGTTGCGGGCTAGAGAAGAAAGAGAGAAATTTCTTGAACTGCTGCCGCTTCAGCAAATTCGGTATATTAGGAATATGCGTCATTCCTCTGCTTAGTGTAAAATCTTGAAATGTTGCTAATATACCGTTTTTACCTGGACATGAACTTGAAGAGCAACTTTATCTGTCTTATTCTACTCGAGTCGAATGCTCTTGGTTGTTAGTCTGCACTTCCACAACACCTTCCAGACATAGTTAGTTATTGTATAAGGTAGAATCTAAGCATTTCAATAACTGCATCCTTAGTTGCTTTGCTACCACACGAGGTACCATAATGAAGGACTTGCACGTTTCTTGAAATTCATTCTACTCAATACGCTTCCGTTCCATGTACAACGATCATGTCTGTAATAAATTATGTGAAAAAGTCATAACAAGAGTGGGATCTAAATATTGGATTACGAGTGATATTCGTAGCTTGGTGAGATAGTGTGGAATCTTATTGGAAGTGAATGAACTTTTTATGTGAGTGAATGGACTTTTTCTACGAGTGAGTGAACTTTTATATGAGTGAATTAACTTTTTATATGAGTGAATGAACTTTTTATGTGAGCGAATGGACTTTTTATAAGAGTGAGTGAACTTTTATATGAGTGAATTAACTTTTTATATGAGTGATTGCACTTTTTATATGAGTGAAGGAACTTTTTATATGAGTGAATGAACTTTTTTATGAGTGAATTCACTTTTATACAAAAGAATGAACTTTTTATATGAATGAATGAATTTTTTATATGAATGAAAGAACTTTTTATTTGAATGATAGAACTTTTTATATGAATGAACGACTTTTTATATGAGTGATTGAACTTTTTATATAATTGATTCAACTTTGTATATGAGTGAATGCACTTTTCATTCGAGTGATCGAACATTTTATATGACTGAATGAACTTTTCTATGACTGAATGAACTTTTATATGAGTGCATGAACTTTTTATATGAGTGAAGAACCTTTTATATGAGTAAATGCACTTTTGATTCGAGTGATCGAACATTTTATATGACAGAATGAAATTTTTTATGAGTGAATTCACTTTTATACAAAAGAATGAACTTTTTATATGATTTATTGAACCTTTTATATTAATGAATGAACTTTTTATAGGAGTGAAAGGTCTTTTTATATGAATGAACGACTTTTTATATGAGTGATTGAAGTTTTCATAGAAGTGATTGAACTTTTTATATACTCGTATATTATTACACATAATTAATTCTGGTGTAAGGTATAGTAATAATAATAAAAATGGACCCTGTCTTGCTTTGTATGCGGGGAGGAGAGTGGTGTTGGATGATAATAATAATAATAAAGGATCTCATCAGAGAACACAATTCTTGGAGAATTTACATGACGATAAACGATGGAATTTGGTGCTGTTTCGGCCGTTCCAGAATTATATTAATTTGAAAGTCTAAGAGGACAGTCTGAATAAAGTTTAATGTGAGTTGTTGCACCTGAGAACCTTCAGAAATTTTGGAGTATATGCATAAAAATACCCGAACTACTTCAATTCTGGATCGCTTTGACAAAATTTGATTTTTGTTGTAATATTTTTTTAAGTAATCATTTGAGAATCGCAGTCGTTCTTTTCAGGATACTCCAATTTTTCTTTAAAATACTGTTGAAGACGGCTTGGTAGCATTTTTGTCTTTGTTGTAATTTCCTTCGAAGGGACTTAGCACTGTGCTTTTGTTGGCGATGACTTTTTGCGCTTGCTTGCTTAGCGCTGCATTCTTGACACATTTGTCTCTCGTGCGGTACGTGCCGCTATTTACATTTGCACGTAATAAATTCTGCTGCTGCACACGCCCGGCACTCTTGGCTACCCCAGGAGCTGTGGCTGCGGCGGCTGCGTTCGTGTTCGTGTTCGGTTGTAGTGGCATTTCTACGCGCTTCCGCCGCCGCGTGTGTGTGCTGCAACAGTTAGTGGCGTTGTTGCTGTTGACTGACGTTCCGTTTTGTTGCTTATCTGATCTGCACAACGTGTTGCATTTTATTTATTTTTGCTGCCACAATTTTCTTCTATTTTCCTGTTTTGTTGTTGACTTTTTTTGCTTTTATTTATTTTTGCTTTTTATTTGCTCCTTGTTGTGTTTGCACTTTGTCCATTTTCCCATTTGCGTTTTTTGTTTGCTCTGCATTCCAGTGCTCCTCTTTTTAAGTGTGTTTTTAAATGGGTTCTGCTGCACGTAATTCAGTTCTGTATCAGTGGAGCGATAAGTTTGAAAATGAAATTGAGGAATTTATTTATTCACTTATTGGCTTAAGTGAAATAGCTTACAAGTTGCTCAGGGTCTAAAATGAGTGAGCATGTGGATGAATAAAGGACTACAGAGGTTAGAATATAAGCAATAGATTATTAGAGGATACTTCTCAATAGAGAGGGATTTAGTTGATTGCTGCAAAACTATGGAAATTAGTGTCAATTTCTACAGGACCCCATCATTATCTGGTAAGATTTTCCTGGTATTTCGAGACTAGCCCACCAGGCAGTTCGACACTATTGTGAAGGCAATAACTCTAACACAAAGGAGTGCTAGAAACCCATCATTGAAATGTGTCAACATAATCATTTTCAAGCCAAAAAGTGAGATTAAAGCTTCTCAAATCCATATTGGAGTAAGCGACCTCTCTGGCCCTCTCTTATCCAATGTCCACAAATAATCATACGGTAAGGAAACCCCCTGAAAATGAAACGAGCAGTATTACTCCAAGGATCTATGCTTCTTGAAGCTCAATTTCATTCACGTCAAAGCTTTACACTAAAATGTACTCCCAGAAGGCTTGAAGTACAATGGAGAAGACCATTCATTAGAGAATCAACATGATCTAGAGCCACCACTCACACGTATTCCTTTACATATCTGTATATTGAAGTGAATCAATTGGTTTATATTATGGTGGCTAGTAGGGGGCATCAGTATATCATTCCACTGATGAATACGCAGTTGAAATTTCAAGCCAGTCTGGAGAAATCCTGGTCTTGCATAGGCTCCTTATAGAATCTTGTATTCTTAACAAATATCATTATATTTTAGAGGTTGCTCTTCTGAGCTGCCTTCTTTCGCTTCAGTGGTCATTGCCAGTTAGAAATAATATATACAAATTACCTGGCTTCAGAGGCGCTGTCCTTGCGCTGACTATCGCCATCCCAAGTAAGGGAACTTTTTAGTCAGCTTAAACGGCGCCACACCGTGGTATCACAATGGGCTCAAGTGTGCTTTTGGCAAACTGGGCGGTCACTCCTACCTAACCCACCTAACCTAATCTGGCTTCCGTGGTCTCGTGGTAAGCATGCTAATCTCACACTCAGAGTATAGTGGCTTCGAATCCTGTCCCGGACATGGTCTCGAAAATGCTTCTCATTATCTCATCTCATTCTCTTCGAGTCGAAGGCCTTAGTGGCTAGTACTCATTCCCCCAACCTAATATCCCCCAACATAATTAAATACGGTGCAAGGTATAATAATAATAATAATAATAATATGAAAATTATCCTCTAAATAGATACACTCTGGTTAAGAATTTCCATAACGCTTCCACCTCAAGAGATGAACCTTCACTTCGGGGAATACTCCTATTTTCACAGACATAAGCCTCAAAGTTACATAGGCTCATATCCCCACATCCTTACAGCCGCTCAGCCTCTCTGTCCCTCAGCCTCTCTGTCATTCAGCCTCACATCTTCACATCATCACAACCTCACAGGCTCACAGCCGCCAGGCCTCACATCCTCTCAGCCGCTTCAAAATGACGGCTAACCAAAGTCACTTAAAATGAGTTGCTGCCGAAAATGCAGCCAAACACTTGGAAAGTGAAACGCACACGAAGTGCGGGGAAATCAAACACTGAAGAAATAATTTCCAACTGTTGACAAATGCAGTGAGACATCCAGACACTGGCAGACAGACGGACGGACAGTCAGACAGACAGTTAGACACAGCGCAGGCAAACACTCAACCCAACAAGCTCGCACACTCAACCACACAGTCCCATACACAGTCAGTTGAAGTGGTTTAAGGTGCGAGCAGCGGCATGACTTAAGAAACTGCCAAGTGACTGCAAATATCTTGAGTATATCCTTGAAGAGGATATCAGCGTGCAACAGAAGCAGTTCCCTCTGCACTCTGCGCTCTGAGCTCAAGTGAGCTAAACCCATGTGGGCCTGGCATGGCTGGTGTGCCGTAATGCGTTGAAAGTTGTGAAAACGTGCCAACCCGGACTTGCTGTGCAGAGACGCCACGGCGCGGCATATCTACGTACGGAGCGTTTTATTAGTTACGTGCTGTATCTGGTTATGTGATACGGTGTGGTGCTTGTTGTACACGCTGTTGTTGTTGTTGCTGCTGCTGCTTTTGTTGCTGTTGTTGATACTGATTTCTATCATTTTACACATATACGCAATTAAATAAACCCGAACCTTTGGCAGGCAACGTAAGCTCTGTGTCGGCGGCATACAGAGAGAGGTCCTCGCCGAGTCTGTCTGTCTAGAAAGAGCTGTATTTGAGTGTATGTGTACGTGTGTGAGTGTGGTTGAGTATGTCAGTGTGTTTGTGCTTGTCTAACGTTATGCATGTTGTCGGTTTCGTTTAATGTTTCATGCACTCCTGTTGAACTTTTTCACTTTAAAAGCGGCAAACTGCAGTTTACTCTTTGATGTTGGCATTTTTACTGCACGCGCACTACCAGCAGTAAACAGTTGCGTATTTGCGCTGTTGGCCTAGGCGAGGGAGCGGTTGCGGGTGAACCGGAGGTGCGTCGCTAAGGGTGAGAACGCAGCTCGAGCGCAGAGGCTTTAATTATAATTCACTTAAGGGGCAGAGTGCGGCAGAAATTGCAGTTAAAATCTCATGAAATGTTGTTTGTTTCGGTGTGTATCGGTGTATACTGTGCGTGTGGATTTGTGTGTCGGTGTGTTAATGTGATATTCTCAACTATTTTAAGCTCATTAAAGTGCGAAACTTTGTTGCAAATTCCGCTGTTGCTGCTTAAGGTGCAACGCGTTCAGTTGGTGTGGCGGAAGAAAAAATATGAAAGCTGTAAAGGAATAATTACAGGCAATTGGGCGTAGTTTCACTCATAATTGGGCATTAAATTACTTACGCTTTAAACTTGGCTAAAAGAGAGACTGGAAGTTGTGTGCGGAATTTAAACGACTGCAGCGTCGAGTTGTGTAAACAACGCTGGCAAATTTAAATGGATAAATATAAAAGTTAAATAAACAAGAGCAAAACAGAGTGTTTTAAATTTTGTAGACCAAGTTTAAATCGTTTTCCCTGTTCATTTAAAATGGGTAAGAAATGGCATGCAAATTGTACGTGAATGCAGTGGCTTCGCATTGTTGTGTGGAAAATTAAAGAAAGTGTAATTACTCCAGTTAATAAATGGCAATTATTCGTGTTAGGCCCGAATCACACTTTGTAAATGAACAGCTGCGAACACGCAATTTGTGGGAATACTTTTCTTTCATTGGTGCTTTCACTACTAACTGCATAGTTAAGGTCAGAGACAGTACTGACTGATTCATACTACCCCCTGAACATTAACAACTCGGAAACTTCCCATCAAAACTATCAACTCAACTTAGTTAAGTTGTTTAAAATACAAACGTATGCTGAGAACCTCATCTGAACGTGCAAAGTGTCCACTCTCCTTCTTGACTCCTTCAACTATGGTAATTGATTCATTGTTCTGACTTTGGTATCGAATCTTTTCAATGATCTACCATGTCTTTGAAGATGGCACCATATGAAAATTGATGCATTGTATTGACTTTGATATCGTGTATTCTCAGTAATCTACCATATCCTTAAAGCTGGTACCCTAATGAAATTGATTTATTGTTCTGACATTGGTATCGAGTATTCTGAGGGATCTACTGTGTCCTTAATGCTAGTACCCTCCTTATATTGATTCAATGAGCTAGCCTTAATCTCGAGTCCTCCATAATCTACCGCATCCTTAAAGCTGACACCGCATGGAAATTGATTCGTTGTTCTGACTGTGGTCTAGATAGGAAGCTCAGTTGGAAGACGCATGTTGAGCTGAAGGTTATAACGAAGTAGCTGATGAATGGGCAAACTGTGGATACTCCAATATGACCAAAGCCATTTATCGGTATGAATTGGGTCTATTGATTGGATCAAGAACCATATGCATAATATTCAGAAGGACCGATGGTGGAGTTCAGTTGCCAGAAGAGACCAAACAAGAGAGTTGCAGATTTCCTTCTAACATTAAGAAGGAAAGATCTTCGATCATTGGTTGGGCTAATCACGGTGCATAATCCCTGGAGTCATCATATGGCCACGATAGCCATCATCGAGAGTCCAAACGGCATCGCTTGTATAGAGGAAGAACAGGACGGCACAGAGCATTTTCTCTCCGCTTGTCCTTCCATTGCCGGAATGAGGAGGCGTATGCTAGGGTCAGATGTATTGGGAATGGACAACGTACATTCCGTAGCACTGTACAGATTTCTGAGATTCTGAAAGAGTCGGGTGTAACCTTCCTATCAAATTGCTCTATCTGCCCCTTCCCCCAATTATTTCCAGGCTTACAGTACAATGGGCATCAATGCCTGAGTGCTTGGAGACCTCCTTCTTCGGCGGTTCTCCGGCATATCCCATTTCTATCTTCTACCTATCGAGAGTCTTTTTACTGATCTGCAGCATCCTAAGAGCTGGCTCCCTATGGAAATTGATTCATTGTACTGACTGTGATTTCAAGTAATCTCAGGGATCCACTGTGTTCTTAAAGCTGGTACCCAATGGGCATTCATTCGTTGTTCTGACTGTGATATCCAGTCTTTTCACTGATCTACGGCGTCCTTAAAGCTGACTCCTTATAGAAATTGATTCATTGTTCCAACTGTGATCTCGAGTCTTTTCACTATTCGATGGTGTCCTTAAAGCTAGTACTCTATGGATATTCATTCGTTATTCTGACTGTGATCTGGAGTCTTTTCATCGCCCAGTACTTTAAGATGTCATCTGTACATACAAATCACAATCTTTTAATCTTACCCAAAATTCTTATGAGAATTAGTAGTCGTAGGCTTCATGCCGAACACAACTGAAATCTTGTGAGGACGAAATTATTTGGATAAATTCAACCACAACACCAGAACCATACGATGCTAAGGACCACACAGATGATAATGATCCTGCCACAGAAAGTTATATGAGGCCATGATGTTGTTCCACATTTTGCTGATGTATCAATGGACCCTCCATAAATCCAAACAAAATGTTTCCAAATTGTGTTTTGTGGACAATTTGACACATAAAATTTAAAAGGATTGGCATATACAAAAAATGAGCCAACATCTATTGCAGCATAGTTGCGGTCCATTACCTTCGGGGTGTATTTTTGATATCCATTGCTTTGGTGACATTTTAATTATTATTATTAAATATTTTTCCATTCTGTGCGATGAACCCACAACGTCGCTTTAACGTACGGAACAGCTTTGCAAATTATCTCCAATTGAGTATAAAAATTGGTGAAATTTTTCCCCTTCTGTTTATTGTTATTCGCTTGTGGCAATTTCATTTTAAATTTGTAATTGTTGCAACAATTGCACAAAAAGCCATTAAAAATTTCATTTGAATTTTTTCAGCCATTTGAGCACAATTTCTAACAATGTTAACAATTTAACACAACTACGGCTGCACAAGGCACAAAGCAACGGCTGCCTGGGTTCGGCCGGGCTGCTGTGCGGAAGTGCCATGCGGAAGTGTGCAGTAAAAAACGTGCAGTGCCAGAATCACAAACTCACACGCATACACACGCACACACACACATCGCTACAGGACTGCACTTCGCCAGCATGACCCTAAATGTCATGGTTATGTTTACATGCGGTTGAATTAACTGA
Organism: Clusia tigrina; assembly: GCA_920105625.2. Taxonomy (NCBI): domain Eukaryota; kingdom Metazoa; phylum Arthropoda; class Insecta; order Diptera; family Clusiidae; genus Clusia; species Clusia tigrina. The sequence goes on from OV050033.1 coordinate 181,788,467, forward strand.
AAGCTGAGTCGACTGCTGCTGCTGCTGATACTGCTGCCACTGCAGCCAGTGTTGCCATTGTTTGATAATGATAGCATTGTGTGCACAGCATTTACCTCAATGGCTTAAATGGCAAGCAAACTGAGCTGAACTTCGTTGCTGCTGCCACTGCTGCTGCTGCTGTTTTAGTCTTATTGGCCTTTTAAATAGATTGCAAAAGGAATTTTTTCCTTGAATTGAAATTGCGTTTGCTTAAAGTTTAAAATGTTCCTGCAACTCGCTTCGTTTAATACGTGCGATGCAAATCATTTAAAGGAGAAGGAAGGAGTGCTTAGAATGCTGCTACTGCATTACATTTTACTAGCAGAAATTACTGCATCCGCTGTAAACACAACTCGCGCCACGAGCTGCTCACTTCCCTGGTTTCTTTTTACATAGTTTCGTGGTGCTTGCTCCCCACCAAACTAGACCCCACCAAACCAGTCCCCACTAAACTAGTCCCCACCAAACTAGTCCCCACCAGCTAGTCGCTCATCATAGTCCCAAACGCGCAACTCGCCAGGCGGCAGCAGCCACACACACTTTGCACAACACTTGCAGATGCTGATGCAGATAAAGCACTCCTGCCGCCTTTGTGCAGCGAATTTGATTAAAACGAAGCGCAAACTTTTGATACCGCTCTTTTTATGAGGTTCTTTACACTCCATCCGTCCGTCCTAGCGTCAGTCCCCACGTCTGTCCCCACGTCTGTCCCCACGTCTGTCCCCATGTCTGTCCCACGTCCGTCTGTCCCCACGTCCGTCTGTCCCCACGTCCGTCTGTCCCCACGTCCGTCTGTCCCCACGTCCGTCTGTCCATCTGTCTGTCCGCGTCCGCATCTGGCTGCCTGTGAGTGGGTCCGTCTGTTCAGACTGCAGCTGTCGCTGTTCCTATGTTCCCGTATCCTTGCGTGGTGTTGGAGCGCTTTGTCTGCCACTATAGAAGGCACCATGCTGCCTTCCTTTTTTCGCATAGAGCTTCCCACTCATACCTGCCCCAATGTTGTGCACTCTAACATGGGCTTACAGGCAGAGCAGGCTGTGCTCTTTGACTCGTCTGTGTTTGGTTATGGAATTTAATTATTAAAATGCTACACAAGACAAGGATCTGCCAGTATATTATTAGCCAGTGACACTTCTATTTACATACATTTATAAACATACTTACATGCACTCATAATCGTACATACTCATCCATCCAAATCTATGTGGTAGCATACTCGTAAAGCTCTCCTTGCATCCTTTCTTTAGGTTCAGATTTTATGTGTTTTCAACTGTCGGTAGTCAACCGAAGATGTGGCTCTACGACTACTAACTCCACTCTGCAGATACTCAGTTGATATTTCCTCTCTATAAAACAGATAATAACACCGATTTACGACTATTGTAGAGCCAATCTTTTTTGATATACCGGGAAATGTTTCTCAAATTGCTCATTCACTTTATTAATCATTTGTGTACCATTGAGAAAACATTGTTTTTGGTATTAGTTTTGCTGAGAGTTCCATCACTGGATTGTATCAAGGAACTAAAATAACTTCTTACTTGATCATTTAATTTGATAACAGTTTAAATTGAGAACAAATTTTCTTCAACAACAATAAACATAATTTAGTTTATTGGACAGCTTAAGGAGTCCTTTATTAGTTTAAGAAGTCTCTTATTTGTTTCAGAAGTCTCTTATTAGTTTAAGAAGTCTTTGATTAGTTTAAGATATCTCCCTTCTGCTTTGAAATCGAACAGTGGCGGCATGATGCATTTCCCTTTTATCCATTTCAACTGCTTTCGAAGTGATTCCTATATAAACCAAAACCACGTAACTTAGCACAAAGGATATATATGTTTTCATGTTAATGCCTTGTTGTTTATGAGTGTTTGTATTAACCTATTGCTTACGAGTGCTTGTTTATAACTTGTTGCTTATGACTTGTTGCTTATGACTTGTTGCTTATGACTTTTTATTTATGACTTGTTGCTTATGAGTGTTTGTATTAACCTATTGTTTACGAGTGCTTGTTTATGACTTGTTATTTATGACTTGTTGCTTATGACTTGTTGCTTATGACTTTTTATTTATGACTTGTTGCTTATGAGTGTTTGTGTTAACCTATTGTTTACGAGTGCTTGTTTATAACTTGTTGCTTATGACTTGTTGCTTATGACTTGTTGCTTATGACTTGTTGCTTATGACTTGTTATTTATGACTTGTTGTTTATGAGTGTTTGTATTAACCTATTGCTTACGAGTGCTTGTGTATGACTTGTTGTTTATGACTTGTTGCTTATGACTTGTTGTTTATGGTTTGATGTTATGACTTGTTATTTATGCGTATTTGTTTATGACCTTTTACAATTATTATCACCTTTTTAATCATTTTCCACTGAAAGCCACTCCTTAATCAATGATAAAGCTGAAGGCCCTGGTAGCTACTGACACCCCCACCATCCCCCTCCACCCACATTATTGAATAATAGTTAAGTTATTGTTTTCCAAGTAATAAACAAATAATCACTACCTCTGAATAGCAGTTGAATATTTATCCATGTATGGTTATGAATGAGAAAAAAACTGTTTGGTCACAATCTCAAAATGTCTTGTGGATGGATATTACTGGCCCGAGGGTAGAGATATTAAAGCAATGAACCCCAACTCAGTTTCCTTACAACTGTTAGACTAATAGAGGACCCTTCATAGGAACATGCAGGAGGAGTACAATAGAAAAAATTGGCGAGGTACATTTTCTGTCTCTTTTTCATTTATTCATAGTCTGCAATATATTGTGATCCTTGCCAATGATCAACTCAGAATACCTTAAGTCCGAATAGAGACCAAAGCAGAGAAGGCAGAACAGATTCCCAAGAATATCGGACTGAACTTTGACCTGCCATATGGACAATATCCAAAGTGGTTCACAAATGGCCCACCAAAAAGCAGACTGGGTTGAAGGACATAGTATATCCTTTATGCCATTTCTATATACTTGTAGAAAATTATGCATAAGTTTTCATCGGTGAATTTTACTCCACAATTACCCTGAAAACTGTACAAAAATTGTTTGAACATAAATAGCCGAGGACAAAGATTGTCTTGTCAGAGAGTAAAACAGTCACAAATAGATTAGACACATGGGTGTGACAGTAGAAAACAAGCACAATCCAAGTAACTGGATAGCTATTTATAGGATATCTTTTTATATCTTTATCTTTTTAGTGTAACTGAATAGATTAAGAAGGTGGTTTTGTTGAATAACTTGCACTGGCGCATACGTGCCTTCATGTCCTTATCAAGATTTCCCCTACCCACTGCAATTTAATCGCGTAGGTAGTTGGTACTGAACAGCTTTATTTAAACTATTTATTTAATACAACACCTTAACCTGTTCTTATACCGTAAAGAATACTTAACATGTCTGTAAATAACTTAATACTTCACAGAGAAGATGTTTATTTTCAGTTGAATATTAAAATGGATCACACAGCTGTAAATGGGAGAAGCCTTCTTGCTGTTTGGATGTTTTTCTATTTCGTATTCCATTTACTAAACTGAATATTCTCAACAACCCGCTGACAATAGTCATTCAAAAAGAATATGTCATGCCTGATAATATTCGCTCTTAGATATATACCCAAAGTAGGCACATTATCGGTCAGTTTTACACTGGAATAGTTTCATACTAGAACGACGAGTATCACTGTTGCATCAGCAACAGACCAGATTAATAAGTCTTTGTACTTCAGAGCGTCCGTCATCAGCATGTGCTGCAAAGTTTTTGAGAGAAAATATTGTCTCAGTAATGAAAATCGGCATGGGTGGTAAAAATTTATTTAAACCCTGTGATATTAGAGAAGCTCACACATCTGGAAGGGAGAGGAGAACCAGGCAAAAAAAATATATAGGCTTGAAAACTATTAGAAAAGTCTCAGTTGAAAGTTTGAGCTCAGTTTGACCCAAGTCGGAATTTCAAAGGATATATGGAGCCTCTTTTAAAGGGGTGCAGGGTTCCTGTTCACATGTGTATATGGCTTACGACTATCTTCATATGGGAATTAAAACATAAACAAAAATATTAAGAATGAAACCCTTCCATTCCTTTCCCTGGGCCAGATTCGAAACCATTACCGCCTCGATCTCGGTCCAATTTTTAATTAACAAAAATTTGTAAACAAATTGCAAACTTGAATTATTTGCTTTTATGACACTTCCACAAATAAATGAGTATTTATTTTGAAATTTTCGTCCCGTTTCAGGCACCACACAGCACTCCACTTGCGCTAAGTAGAGGAGGAGGAGCGAAGTCCGCAGGAAAAAAGCGTGCGAAACTTTAATTAAAAATTCCAAAGCAATGACATTTAAAAAAACGTCATGATGACGACTGCACACGCCCCACAACCCAACCGCGTTAAGCAAATAATTAAAATTCCCATTTTCAGCACACTGCCGCAGAGTGTCTGCGTGCGCTGGCAACTCTGGCTGGTGCTATTCGTGTGTGGCTGCATAGGTGAGTACGGTCGACCACATTTGTTGTTGTTGCTAATGTTCACTATTATGTTGCTTAATTTTATGTTTGCAACACTTTCAACCAAACTGCTGCTTTCCTTGCGTTGAATTAATTACATTTGTTCCAAACATCTTCATACAATGAAATGAAGAATTTTCCATTTCAAACAAAATCTCCTCAGTGGGCGCATTCGAGCCGGATTTTGTGTTCCCATTGGAGAATGTGACCGTTGCGCAGGGCCGTGATGCGACCTTCACGTGCGTGGTCAATAATCTCGGTGGTCATAGGGTGAGTGGCGACTCCACAACAGCCAGGGTATGTATCGGTTTTAAGAGAGTGTTAACAATGAACTACTTTTTCGTCCTTTCCTCCTCAGTTCTTTTCCTATTCATTTCGATTTCTGTTCTCTCTTCAGTTTTCTTCTGTTTTTCGACTTTATTAAAAAGAGCACTAGCTACACAAATTTTAATTAACCAAGTTTTAAGAGCACCTTAATCTGTATTAAACTGCACCGAATCACTTTGTTTTGGATATACGAGTATAAGTAGAAACGCACCTACACATTTCTCACTGCACATTTCAATCAAAGATGACGCCAGCAGCAGGATGCGAACTGATCGCGCTCTCATTTGCCTAATGGACAATTTTCCGTTTGCTACTTTCAGTTGGAGAACGTGAATAATTTAAGTTTAATCAGTGAAACGAGCGGCAATTGCAATTCTAAATGAGCGCGTGTGCGTGAAACAAAATTAGTAGCAACTGCAGCCGGTGCGGCAGGTGCGGCAGATGCAGCGGACCGCGAATGAATTTTACACTTGTTTACAATTTCAGTTTAATACGGTTGTGCACCTTTGGATGCGTTTTAAGGGCCTTCAGACACACATGAACCCGGGCCTACGCCATTAAAGCACAATTGAACCCAATGCAGCATTCGAGTACATATTCGGTTACTGACGTCGGCGGTGGCTCTTCAGTAGATTGTGCCCCATCACTACGCTTAGAAATTAATTGACTCTTTGTGCCACTCTTTGGAATGTATGCAATTTTTGGCAGCAGTGCAACAATTGCCTCGTTGCTGTTATGTTCCATGCATGCATGCATAGCACACGCATCCTACTCGTAAGATTCCCCCACATATGCGGCTGGAATGTCTGACCTGGTGGTACTCGTTTGTAGACCTCCTCCACGCGTGCCAATCGACGCAATATATGCACTGCGGAAGTGGCACGACGTTTGCATATGTGGCTACGTATGTTGTACACGGCGTATACGTGGAACTACAATATTTAGCGGAAATGTGCAACAACGGCACAGCGACAAGTAGCAGCTTGTTGCCGCACTTCCGTTAGCAATGCATTTGCATGCCCAGTGGCAGGAATGAAAATAGTTACCGTTGGCGTAAGAAAGGGTTTAACTGGTTACTAATCCAGATTTCTAAGGTTTGCTGTATAGCTGAGTTTATGTCCTCAACGGAAGTTTATAAGCAACCTATTAGAATTAATATTTCAAACGTACGAGATTGATTATAAACTTCCAGATATTCTCAGGAAGACGGACAACAGTTCAACAATACAACTGATATTTAAAGTAGAAAACCGGAAAGGTGTTTAAATTATCCGAGGACACACTTTCGAGCAGTATTGTAAGACCCCAGCACACTTTATTATGAGTATATTTCGCTTTTTTATATTTGTCAGTTTGTATTGTGCTCCAGGATCATATATTTGAAGCCTTATGATATGATAACCTGAGAAGAAAAGGAAGCTAATATATTCGTCTACCTAAAAAAGGAATATATTCTGAATTATTTCTATAAAAAACCTATTGAAAAAATTAAAATAGAAAAGGAAAGTAGAAAAAACAGAAAAGCAAAGTTTCAAACGCAACATTTCTGGGAACATAGTTTAAATTTGAAGCCTTGGGAGGGCCTCAAATAACATATCAGCGCAAAAAAAGTTAAGAGATACCTCTTCGTTGAAGACTGAACTTCCAATGACCTACAAATTCGATTTTTGAGACTAATTGCTAATACGACTACGGTCGATAGTCTCTAAGAAAAGAAGTTCTTGCTACTAAGATAAAGCACAGCCTTAAAAACATCACTTCTCACTTTATATAATACCAGTGTAATATCATTCACTGGCAGACTTCAGTTAACAAGTGCTGCTTTATCAGTTTAGCACACCAATAGAGTAGAAATTCCTGTGAAGTGTTGAGAAAATTTCATTGAATGTCAATTCGAAGACACCCCCAAATTTCAATATACTCAAAATTTCCCGCTTGACTGGAGGAGACGGGCGTTACATATTCAAATGGCTCAAAATCCGCATATGCAGCGCATAAATACTATTAGAATACCACAAATGTTACTCCGAATAAACGGAAAATATTACTGAAATAACTTAACTTGATTAATGCGTATTTCGGTGACTGTGCCGCCAGAGCGTAGTGGCACAACTGGTCTGCAGCTCCACGCTTGCCTCGTATAATGTATTCACATCATTAACTAACATAAAAGCAAACACCCTCACACACAGACATACCAACACCACACTCCATCGAGCCACTAAAGAACGCAATCTGCTCGCTGCTACTATTGTTTGGAGTGTTGTCTGACTGTGCTGTGCGGTACGGTACGATGCGGTGCAGTGTGGTGCGGACATAAAAGGCTGGAGTTGGCTGCGGTTCAGCAAATGGCACGTATTTTCGTTGTTTTCGCATGAATTTTGCAAAGTACCACAACACTGTTTTCAATGCAGAAACACACATACACAGAAATCGGACTCACGTATGCCCAAATAAACGAATGACGAAAGTCCTGTGATACGAGTAAAACAACGCCAGGAAGCAGAACAACTCCGACAACAACTGCGACGATGTGATCATGAATTTGGTCAATGCCAATGAGCATCTGCTTGGACTGCAATCGAATTCATTTGCGAGAGTGTATGAGAGTGTGCGTATGGGTGAGTATGTGTGAGAGTGAGTATGTGTGAGTGTGTGAGTAAACACATGCATTCGTATAGAGACAGACAGATAGGAGTTTTTGGATTAACGCTCGCCTGTTAGAATGAATTTTTAGAGAGTAACAGCAAATTTGCTACCAAACAACAACAACCCACGCCGCCATCAACAACAACAGCAACAAGCATCATTGCATTGGGGCTACGAGTGCATTGAATTATTAGTGAAATGCTCATATCGCCTGGGATCGTATCGGGTGCGTTTGCTTGTGCCGTTTCCATGTTGCATTGCACAGCGAGCCCCTGAAAGTATGCAGTGGAAATAATAAACACTTTGACCCCATTAAGCATTTACGTATGCACACAGCATTTCTAATCGGTGTGTTATCCTCACTCGACGAACGAGGCAACTGAGCCAAAAGGGAGCAGGAGGGGGGGTCTCTCGACTAATACGTCTCGATGCGTGCTGCCAACTCACCGACCAGGCACGTACTCTCGACCAGAAGTTTAGTTTGCGGCTTATTGTTGCATTTGTTCTCTCTCTGCCAATTGGAATTACCTACGGAAAATGTTGTAGTTTTTTGCTCCCATGCAATTACTGGTAATGGCTCACACAATTGACGCTTAATTTTGTATAATACCGTAAATATACTAAACTGGAAATTAACACATTTCCACAAACAACAACAGAAAAAGGTGTAAATCAAAACGGTGTCATCATAAATAAAAACAATGCTTCACATATGCCAGTGTGTGTGTGTGTGTGTGAGTGTCCTGGGCAGATCAATTTACTACCACATAAATCCACAAACATCTATCAACAGTTTTTCACAATCAAACAAATTGAAAAAAATTATACACAACTTTTTATGGGAACTTTTTTCGCATCGTTTTGGGAAGGACTTTTTTTGGGGTTCATTTTTGTAGGGTTGCATTTTTTTGGGGTGAAATTTTTTTTCGTTTTTGGATATTTAAGCAATAAATAAAATATCATGTACAGCTTCATGAATCCAATAAAATAAATTCCGCTTAAAAGCAGTTAAAATAAAATAAACGCTCGCACTCGCCCTCTCACACCAACCCACACACACACACACACACACACTGACCCGCTGCATCCTCCGCCCGCACTGCTGCACTCATAAAGCATCCTGCGAAAAAACAAAACAAGCCAAAATCAAAACTCAACTCCACGCTCGACGCAGTAACTGAATCAGTAGCAACAGCGCCGCCGCCCTGGCCAGCGACACAGTTTAGTTCATAGATCAGCATTTTAATCCTTTTCGTTCAAATTTTTTCCCTTAATTTTTACGTTCATTTTTAGTTTTATTTTCGTTTTTATTGCGTTGGATTTTATTATTGTTTTTTCAATGAATTCAAGCGCACCGAGTTAAAACCGAAACAAACTTTGCACCATTAAAATTTAAAACTATTTTACTTGAATGTGTATTGCGTTCTTTATAAGTGTGTGTGCATGTGTGCGTGTGTGTGCGTGTTTATCTGAAGTTGCATTGTTTACATGAGTGTCTCTGTGTTTGTTTTATTGTAAATAACGGTAACTTATGCTCGTGCTGGTATGCATCAACTATATTTAAGTTTTTTTTGTGAACGTGGTTGTTTCATTTAATTTATGCTCGTAGAAGTTGCTTGAGTAAGGCTTCAACGTTCTTTATTATTTTGTATGCATAGAGGAGAACAAGTTAACAAGTCAGCAGAGAAGAACACAAACTAATATTTCACCCTCTCTGAGTCGTTCCACTGATTCCAAGCAAGACGATTTAGTGACTGTGAAGGATTATGGTCGATTCTGAGTCTGTGTAGAGCAGCGGAGTAAGAGTAGGGGAGCTTATGACATAATAACATGTAAGAGTGGCTTTAGAGACTCGCTTCACCAAAGTATGCCTGGTTCAAAGTAGATATCTTCTAGTAGAACATATACTAAGTGATAGGAAGGGGAGATTTAGCCCTTTGCCATATGTATCTTTCACTTACGTTCTCTCACTTGGTTGCAAGCGTTTCGATTTATATGGCATTTTATACAATATCCTTCTTGTTCCTTCTTGCCTAAATGTCTCCTAACAATATTGCTCAGTTGAGAATAAAGAATATACAAGAGTGGGTCAATAAGTGCCTGAAAATCACAACAAACGAATTTACAACCCAATCCATCAAGCCACAAAATCCAACATTTTGCTTGTCAAGAATCAGCTTTCAAGAAAACGCGCCTGAAATTTCTGACTGATCTGCCAAATAGTTTTGTGTGTAAAATAGAAAATGTGAATTTCGTGTGCTCATTAAACACTATTTTTTCCGCCAAAAACCCATCACGGGATCCAAACAAAAGCTTGAAAAGTATTATGGGGACTCTTTAGCATCCATTGGAACCATCCAACACTAGTTTACTCCATTTCGGTGCGGTCGTACCAGCACAAGTGACGCCGTACTTTCTAGTCACCCAATTGAAGTCACCACCTCAGAAATGGTCGATAAAATCCAAGGTATGACACTGGACGATCGACGAGTGAAGGTGCGGGAACTTGAAGAAGCCACAGGCTTATCACATGGAACAGTGATTTCAATTTGGCATAAATATTTGCAGATAAAAAAGCTATCCGCAAGATGGGTAACGCCTTTGCTCACAATTGACACCAAAAACTATCGTTTAACAACTTCAAAGGAGTGTTTGGTGATGTTCAATCGCAAGTCGAATAAGTTCTTGCGGCGTTCCGTAATCGTGAACGAAACATGGATTCATCAGAGACTAAAGAACAGTCGAGACCGTGGAGATCTCCTGGTGAAACGACGAAGAAAACCAGGGTGGGTCTCTCTGCAAACAGGGTCTGTCGGCCAACTAGGTCATGGGCACAGTTGTTTTGGGCTGCGTCATTCACATCGATTACCTTGAAGAAAGGGTTAAACGATCAGCGGCATATATTATGCAGAGCTGTTGGATCGATTCGACGCGGATTTAAAGCCGAAACGACCGCATTTGGGGAGGAAAAAGTTCTCTTCCATCAGGACAACGCACCGGCGCAATCGAAACATGGCATAAATTAGTTTAATAACTCCTCCCTCATTCAGCATATTCTCCAGATTTACCCCCTGCGACTATTTCCTGTTCCGAAATATGAATACATGGCTCGGTAGTATGACAATTGGGTAGAATGAAGCGGTGAAGATTGAAGAGGTCATCGATGAAGCCAACGCCTATTTTGTGGACCTTCAGAAATCGTATTATTTGGAGGGCATCAAAAATTTGCAGAAACATGAGATAAAGTGTATCGAGCTAAAGGGAGACACTGTTCAAAAATTAAACGATTTCTGACCGAATAGTGTTCCTTATTACAATTTTCAGGGACTTATTGATCCACGCTCCTAGTGTTGAATAAGAAAAACCATATCATGGGGTTATTTTTTGAGCAATTCTGGTACTTTCATAAGATAAGATTATATTAAAGAAGAACGGGATGTAGTCACCTAGTCACAGCAACCTCAACTGGTCCTATTATGACACAGTCAATAAGTTACAAATACTCCGAGAATCTAAGAGGAATTCAAAGAGTCTTCATTAAGAATTCAAAGATCTTATTAAACTCAATTTCTGGCGATTCTCGGTAGTGAGAACGTAAGTAATGTAGGTAGTTTTACACTTAAAAATATACCTAATCTCTCGATAAGAGTACTAAATTTATCCTGATCTTAGAAATTTAATAAACGGATAGTTAGGAGATATTCTTCAGAAATATTTCAGGCAGATAATCACGGCTTAAATAATGGGATGTGCCTTTCTGTAAATTCAACTCATCTACTACTATTGCACATACGTTACTCAATAGTGTCTAGGTACAGAATCAGGCCCTAAGCAATACATATCCTGTAGCATTACTTGCAAACCCCAATACTGAAACCTTTAAGGAAACCACACAAAATAAAAAGGATGTTAAAATAATATTATACACATAAATCCACAATCCATTTTTCTTTTGTCTTTTTTTTATGATTAACAATAAACAATAATATAAAGAAATAAGTAATCAAATAGAATCCTTTTTGAACTAACTGCCTAATTTTCACACACTAATTGTCTCTTTACCAACCTGAACCACTCTTCTCCTGTTAACTAAATCGCTTATTCGCGTAGAATACTAAAATTGCATACTTTGAATTTCCAAAACTGTTCTTTTTGAGTTTTAAATTTCGTTATCCTTTCTAGCTCCGTAGTTATAGATCGTTCTATTGCACCAAACTGCACATTTTTATTGTTTAATTTACGAATTTATTTACTTATCTGTTTGTTTTTTCTTTTTATGTGGTTTTATGAAATTTTCATTTCGTGTTTAAGGCGTCATTTTGCTGTACTTGCATTGAAACTCCATCCTCAATCATTCAACTAATCCAATTGCATTTTCAAATTTTTACTCCAACAACAACAACAATAAAAACAAATAATAACGTCGACGACGCTAACAATCACAATTGCAACAACCACTGCTAACAACCATAAACCCAATGCCACTAATTGCTCTTGAAATATCCTTTACATATCCTTAACAAAAACCCAATTTACCTACACACAAAAAAAAACTAAACTATATAAAAAACAAAAACAAAAACAACGAAACTCTAAACTAAAAAATGAACAACAACAAAAAACACAAAAATTTTGGAAAATTCTGTGCCCTAAACCGAATGGAAAATGGCGTCAAATTGCGCTGACATCTGACCACCACATCAACCGAACGATCCACCTACCGACCAACCCACCCGTGGCACCGCCTGCCTGTGAACTGACTTCGAATGTGGTCGGAAATCGATTTTGAACGAATCTCCCGGCACATGGGAACACCCCCCAAAAAACACACACAAACAAATAAAAAAAATCCTGCGATTTGACTATCAAATAAAAAACCACCCGGAAATTGCTGAATAAACGCTGATGACTCTCACAACGACACCGACGATGATGACGCTGACGTTGACGGTGACGCTGACTCTGACGGTGATGACGACGTTGACTACAAACCGGGCCATAACAATGTCCGCGCGCTGAAAACCTAATGAAATGGTGGGGTTGCCTTGATAACTGTTGTTTGTGTGCTGCAAAACACATCAAAATGCAATTTGAACACATTTGCCACACCCATCCACCACCCACCGACCCAACTCCAATGCATCGCTGGCGGCTGGCGACGGCTGGTGACGGCTGGCGGCTGCAAACGATACATTTCCGGGCGGGAAATGCAGGTGGCCTGGATTAAGGCCGACGCCAAGGCAATTCTGGCGATACACGAGCATGTGATAACGAACAATGATCGATTATCGGTGACACACAATGACTTCAACACGTGGACGCTGGTCATACGCAGCGTCAAAATGGAGGATGCCGGCAAATACATGTGTCAGGTGAACACGGATCCGATGAAAATGCAAGTGAGTATTCGCCGCTGTGATACTCTCGTTAGTTGTGATAATGCCAGGTCATCTCAAGCTAACACTCCACCGCACTGTGAGAAGTTGACTTTATTTCCTGTCCACGCAGTGTATGCAAATGAGGGCCTACTAATACCCACCTTGTCCTTCACATCATTTCACTTTCTATGCGAGCCATCAAAACACAAACAAACACACACAAAGAGGTAGGCTTCTGTGTGTGTGTGTGTGTTTTTGCATGTGTCATAAGCAAAGTGATGGAAAGTGTCATAAGTTAATCGAAATTTTAATAGGATTTATATTGTGTGAAGCAGGCACTTGTTGTGCACAGAGAGCCAACACTTGGCCGCCTTTGCTCTGTGCTGCCATGTCCTTTCTCCTGCCCTACGGAGGCAGAGGCTCATGCTCGGTGATGCAAATTTTAATACTGCTGATGTGACACTTTCAACAGCAAAAACAAGCAGTGGTAATTTGTGTTGACTCTGAGCTTGTAGGCAGTCAGTGAAATTAGTTATTCTAAGACCCTCTCCTCTACTCAGTGTTGGCGTTGTGCCTACCGACATGTGGTTCAAGGCAAGCTGGGTGTTAGGTGTGCGGAGCAAATTGTGATTAATGCAAAATTAATAGAATACACACTCAGATGGCACAGTTAGATACGTGTATACATTTATGGAGTATGCGGTAAGGAGCTCAAAGGATATGGGCTGTATAGAGGCGTGCAAGTCTATTGAATTCTCTGTGTGAGCTGAGCTGATAGGAACAAGTTACTATCAGATCTGAGTAGAATTTGCGTTAATTGTGTCATTGTGAAAATAGAAAGATCAGGTGGAAATACTTTTGTTGTGGAAGTTTACGTGGTTAATTTATTTAGAGGAAGGATGAGTGTGTTTGTGATGTAAAGAGACATCATTATTGAAGAGATTGGAAACGCTTTTCAGTAAGTTTCAAGTCTCCTTTAACAACATATTCCACAAACCACGTCATTTGGATTTAGTTTAGACACTATAAATATACAAAAGGATCAGTGATGATTTCCTTTACTACAAAACTCTAATTGGTACTAAGAGTATGCAAAGTATCCTTGTTTTAGGATCCCGCAATTGGTTTAGCTTTATCCAAAAATCTGGCAGCCTTCTTGAGAGAGCAAAAATTTCCACTTGAAGATAAAAGACTCCAAATTAACTAAACCTGCTTCTAGATATGAGTGATGCAATGACCCAATCCACACGTTAAAAGGATCCAAAGTAACCGAATCTTCCCCTAGGCAGTAGTGCTGCAAAGACTTTGCTGCTTACTCAGTATAAAACCACTTCCATTGCAATTAGAGATCAACTACGCTGTAGGAATATGTTTTTGATGTTCCTAGTTCCCTCACTAAGGCGACTTGGAAGATGAATATCTTTTGTTCTTAAACGATCACAGAGAACCTCAATAGACCACGGTTATATTTGGCAGAGTTATTGTTGAAGCCATTAACATATCTATAAGCTTGCTAAGCTTACGTGTACTACCTAAAAATGTCCTTAGATGACCTTCAATTTTCTCTCAATCTATCCGAGGATTTCATATAATTACCAGAGTTGCCTTCAAAAGGATACAGTGGAAGTTTCAAGACATTCCCAACTCTGAAGGTGAATGCGTTCTGATAAACTCTGTTCTATAAAATGAACATTTTTGTTATAAATTAAAACTGCATCAGTGGGATCTCACAAATGAACTTATTCACTGTTTCCAGAGCTTCTTCATTGAAGTAATATTTACTGTATTGCTCAGTTCAACTCCGAATATTTGTAGATCCCTTTCTAATACTGATTCATAGTCCTTGAAGCTCAGCTCAACTATATTAACAAAAATCATACCCACAATCACGGATATTGTCCATTAAAAAGTCCCTTACATACCCAACCAGATAAAGGACACTATAGAAACCACTGTATTTAAGACAACAGTGGACAGATGCAGGAATGAGAATGCAGATAATTATCCGCATTTCGATTTCGCATCCACTGAAAGGAATTGTCAGCCACTGAAGCGAAGTGCAGCTAATGTGAAATGCATAAAGCGCACTGAGCAGGACAATTGCCAAGCCTACTTATCGCATAAAAGAAAACTCGCGAACGACAGATGAGAGCTCCAACTGCCAGGAAAATGATACGAGTATCCAGCACTCGTGCCGAACCGCCCACTTCACAAACACAATCACAATCAGAATCAGAATGAAAACTCGAATAAATAAAAAAATAACAACGAGGAACAGCAATTCTGAGCTCAGCGACTACTATCGTCGTCCTCGTGAGTGAAGAGTTAAGCTAACAGAGGCACTGCTAAAGCGATCGAGCGTAGCCAGAAGTGCCAAGCAGTGGCAAGCAACCGGGATGACACATGAGCGCTCGCCCGCCCACTTCAACATTTTATGCGTTATTTAAGTAGACGGAGCAATTTTCCTTTTCAGTTTCAGCTTCAGTTCCATTTCATATCATTTCCAGAGCGTCCTTGCACTGCTGGCATGTAATAAAATTAACGTTACAAAGTGAATTGAGTGGAAAGCAAATAAAGTCAACAAAAACTAAATTCTCACATGAGGAGTGCGTTCGTCCTTCCACCGCGTGCGTTTCTGCGCCCTGGTCCTCGTTCTTATGCGAATCTTTTCATTTAATCCTTTTTTCCATGTGCGCGTACACGAATGAACTTTAACATATTTATTACTTTTCTCCCCATATTTTCCCTCATGTTATAACTGTCAACTGCAACAACAACAACAACAACCACAACAACAATTCACTTAACGTCACATAAATTCAAAATGAAACCACAAAACCAAAAAAAAAACAAAAAAACAACCAAACCAACAACATGAAATCCACGTCAACCTTGGCTGCATGCCTCACACAACCGAAATAACAAAAAAAAACTGTCACCCCACCCTCCCCGCCAACAATGCAGACAGCCACACTGGAAGTTGTGATACCACCTGACATTATCAATGAGGAAACTTCCGGTGACATGATGGTGCCGGAAGGCGGCTCCGCCAAGCTGGTGTGCCGCGCTCGAGGACACCCAAAACCGAAAATCACATGGCGCCGCGAGGATGGCAGGGAAATAATTGCACGCAATGGTGCACATCAGAAAACAAAAGGTAAGTGCACGGCTACCCATCAGCGAGTGGAGTAGCTGGCTTGCCCGCAACTCGAATATACCCGAAAGGATTTCTCTTAAATTAGTGGAATTTAGTAAAAATATGAAGAGGGACAATTTTTTTAATATTTTCATATTTAACTTGGTTTTAGAAGAATAGTTCAATGAAAGATATGTTTCTAGTCTCAATTGTATTTAACTAAATTAGCTTAGTTTACGCCCTCTTTGATAACTGAATTCGAAGCATGTTTCGTATATTCCATGCAGACACTTCTAAACTAGGCTGGATGTCCTATAAAATCATCAATCGAATTTCGAGGATTTTATCTGTACTATTTTTACAGGGATGAAATTGGCTGGGATACAAGAGAGACAACTTGCAACATGAATAAACATAAAATTTTTCTCATAACTAATGCATATGATAAGCCTCTCCCATTGTCCTTAGTGCTATAAATCATTAAACATGGTGGAGCTTTTTCTCATATGATTGTCCTTAGTGCTATAAGTCACTAATCATGTTGTCGCTCTCGCTCATATGATGAGGTATGACCGCTTAAGAGGTGTGTAAGGAGTGCAATTGTGAACGAATATACGTATATCTCTTCGGGAACTAGGTTAGGTTAGTTTAGGTTAAACGGGCTGGCTGAATAGGCCACGCATAGACCTGTTAGATCCTTAGTGATACATTTATAACCCGCGGAAGTAGAGAACATTGCATAGAAGAAGTTTTTTGCTAGCAGTAGCGATTCCCAGTGTTAAAACTTCCTTTAGTCCCACAAACCAGGGAGGCCCCAAGTATTTTAAGCGTGCTCTAGCGATTTATGAACAGAAGCACAGGGGACACTCCTAGATTTCCTTGGAGTCTGTTTGCCAGCATTTCCCACATCCATCATTACTTGTCAGCCGCATCGTTTTCGCGTGTACTGCCGTTAGACAATGGCCTGTCAGTATACCTATCAATCTGCAATCGTTCCATGGAAGTATCAGTACAGACGTGGTATACTGTTTGTCATAAGACTTGCACATAAGCTTTCCAGATCTAAGCCTTTCTTAACAAGCTTTCCCTCAAACCTCTGTAAATTGCTTGCAAGGGCATCAGTACGCAGCTGATCTGTCCCTCTGGTAAATCAATTTTGATAATGTTCTCTGCTGTCGCATTTCCCTCTATACTTTTGTGTCCTGGCACTCAGTATATCTATAGCCACCGGTAAACGAACAGCTTATCCATGCAGCCTTGCACTGAGGAACATTTTTGGAATATGAACAACATGAGGGTATTCCCTTAATAGCGGCCTGACAGTACCTTGTGTCCATGCTAGCTCTATTACTTTTCTGGCAGCGAACACCTCAACCTGAAAAATACTACAGTAGTGGAGTAGTTTAAGGAGCACCCTGATATTTAGTTCATGATATTAGACCTTCTACTATTTTAGACCCATCTGAGAATATATTGAAGTTTCTACATGTGGCTGCCATGCACGTGCGCCAATTTTTGTCTTAAATAGAGGCCTTTATAGCGTTCCCAAGGGAGAGGTCTGTGGTCATATAGTCAGGTCAGTGTCTCACAACGGACCCAGCAGGTGGTCTAAGTGGTATCACTGGTTTATTGGTGATGCGGCTGCCCTACCTACCTACCTAGTCAGTGTCTGACTTATTCCCATAGAGCTATATCTATAGAATCTGAGAGTAATATGCGCTGCGGCCAATAGTCTACATGCAGATCTAGCCGCGAGACTTCCTGCAAAAGGTCTATTGCAGGTAGATTCTTGCTGAACTATTGCACACCAATTTAAAGTGTGTTGAAATAATTTTGAAAAGAAGAAAAATGTATATAGCAGCCGTAGATCAGCAGATCTGTGGTGAATTGAGAGCAGCTCTAATATAGAAGTAAAAGTTAAACTTGTGAAACTGCAGGAAATTAAACTTTGCCAAATATTTATTCAGTGATTTGTTTTTAGAATAAATTAATTTAATTGAAGCCAAGTCATCAATCCTTGACACAGTCCAGGAAACAAACTATTAACAATAAATTAATTTTCACAAGCCCAGTTTAGCATACGTCTAAGACCCTAGACCGGAAAGCGGAGCTAAAACAACAGTTTGGAATAACAGTTTCATGTTTCATTTATGCTCCAAGCGTTCCTTTCACAAACTGTTACCAACCAATCTTGTATATAAGTAGGTAGGTAGGTATGTTAGGTTAATGTCCTTAGAATCACTTAGGCCTGTTGAAGCCCACCACTGGGGCTTTCTCTTTATAACTCTGGATCCTCTAAAAGCCATCCTGTGGATTTGATAAAGGTAACCACTTTCGTTAGCTTCAGCCGGGAAATCTCCAGCATACTGTCAAAGAAACCCAAGCACGGGAAAGCTTTTTCTGTATAAAGCAAGCATCCACACACGAGTTGTTCCACGGTTTCCTC
Source organism: Clusia tigrina (assembly GCA_920105625.2). Lineage (NCBI taxonomy): Eukaryota > Metazoa > Arthropoda > Insecta > Diptera > Clusiidae > Clusia > Clusia tigrina. Next base: position 181,806,936 of record OV050033.1, read on the forward strand.
TTCCTCAATATCTTGACGGCTTCTACAAAATTCATAATACCCCCAGTCCACCAAGTAGACAATGACCCGTCAGTACCCCTATCGCATTTTTTACGTCCTGCCTGATAAATTCCAACAGCAGTTTAGTACGGCCGCGGTTACACTCTGGCCAGGTTTACCTTCATCTTATTCAAGATATTAGCTGTCTCTAGCGGACATTTGCAACTTCGAGAGGGTGCCCATCTATTCGCAATTCATGTAGCTAAAGGCAAAGGTACAGGTACCTGATCCGGGAGGATGGTTAATGTTGTACCTTCCCTAGCAAGCTCATCAGCTTTCCAATTGCCTTCTATGTTTCTATGCACCTGGCACCCAGACATAAGTAACACAACTCAATTCCTTATTTAAGTCTAAGATGTCACAATGTGACACTTACAGTAAGTCTCCTTAATAATCCGCTATTTATTTCAGGTACTCTCCTTAATAGTTCGCTAATGATTTCAGGTGCTCTGCCATTACTGCCTCAACTATTCACTTCTTACATTACAATTCTTCATTGCGTATTATTCAGTTCGACGAGCCATAAAAGCATCGATTTCACTTGACTTGGCTGCTTAGTTGTGGCACAAAACCGAAACTAGTTGGCAGTGCAAGTGAAACATGGCGAGTTATCTATCAATAAATCACAAATTTCATTTTTGTTTATGCTTCAAATTCAACTTTTGTATAAATTTTCTTTCCATGCACTCTCAACTTTATGCTGCAACATGACAGCTTTGGCAGTTGAGGGCGAAATGCTAACGCTGTCGAAAGTCACGCGATCGGAAATGGGGGCATACATGTGCATCGCCTCGAATGGAGTGCCGCCGTCGGTGAGCAAACGCATGAAGCTACAGGTGCACTGTAAGTATGGGGAACAGGCGGGGAATTCAAATACCCCCCACCGCCAATCGCAACTATTTTGCTCGAAAGCTTTTAGAGAGTTTGGGTGGGCGTCAGATACTCGCAATAGGGAAGGGATAACTGCAGTTGATGCATGCGAGCGTCATGCCACCCGCTGATCCCGGCCAATAAATAGTTTGATTTATTTCCGCTTCCGTTGCATTAGAGCAGCCGCGGTGCAGTAAGTGCAGCATGCAGTGAGTTTTATGAGCCAGCAAAATTGACGCTGCACCACTCGCATACGGAGGAGGAAAACAATGCGCAGAGTGAAATTATTGCAAGTTTGCCTTGAAGCGAATTGACAGCGGGACAGAACCGCAGGATAACGCAATAACGTACGCTGCAAGTGCTTCCGTTTCGATTTCCGCCATGTTACGGCGCTCGCACATTAAACGTGTGTGACACGTAGGACACGTAAGCTGCACGCTACGCTGCGAGTGTGAAGCGGACGCTCTTAAATGCTGGTGCGGAAACTTGCAAAGTCCATTAAAATAGCTTGGCGTGTGTGTTTCGGTCGTACAGGTGAGAAATTTATGCCAGCACGTCTAACTGTGTGTGTGCGTGAAGCCATTTACGTTGTTGGTGCGCTTTGGCTGCGCTGGCTTGCTCGGAATTTACCACCTGTGGATAAAGTAGAGTAAAAAATTCAATATCCTGTCTTGACTTCGATTTGCTCATTCAAAGCACACATGCCAAGCCAACACACACGCACTCACTCACTCACTCGTACACATCCACACACCTGCCAGAGCAGAGTAGCACACTCACCGCCCACTCCAATCATCCAAGCATTGTTCTACCTAAATTGAATAAACAAACAAAACACAGCGTGAAATGTAAAGTGAAAAAGTCAAAAGTAGATTTCTTATCTAAACATCAAACGCATTTATCTTATTATTGTGTGCCAACATTCGCACACAGCCACGAGCACGAACAACCACTCTCACCTCTCACACATACACGCACAGCATACGCGCCCATCCACCCCACACATTCGCACCAGGTTGGCTGTGTTAGAAACAGCTCGCTTACACTTCGAGTGTATCCTTGCAGCACCGCAAAAATTAATTCTCATTTAATATCTTCGAGATACTGCGGCGATACGAGCTTCCATCCCATACATTTCTGCTGTCATGCCATTTTCTTTCCGTTTCATTTTCCCAGCCACCTTTTCCCCATTAACTGGTGCTCGTCTAGTGCGCCGCAATTTCCCTCCGCCCTCTCCCCTTGCCAACATTTTTACACTTTCCGTGCCGTTGCTGTTGATTTGTTAAGATTCTTTCTCAGTTACGTTGATTGATTTTAATCAGAAATTTAAGTGGCATCCTTGTGTGAAGGAACTGCTCTCGGTTGCGGTTTTGACACATTGAGTCCTTGCCTTTGTGCATGCGAGTGTGTGTGAGCGGTTGTAAGAGGCCGTATGTAGGTGAGTCTCTTCATTGTACGGGTGATTGAATATCAAATCGAATTTAAAGATATGTAATCGAAGTAGAGAATGTTAGGATTCAACTCTTGTTTAGTAATACACTCGTAATTTCATTCATTCTGGAGTGTCCCTCACAAAGGTCATTGGAAAGTTAAATAGAAATTTAGAAGAAGATAACATAGAAACGGAAAAAAGTGAAAATAAAACTTAATTGAAATTTTCGTACAATTAAAGTCGAGCAAGTCTCTTCTTGGAAGAGTGATAGAAAATATTTCAAAATCAATATTGAATACAATTGAATTTGGAGCCTTTATTTCAATTTTACAAATTTGTAAATCCTTTTTTGTGATGCATCATAGTTAAGTTCTTTATTCTCTTATATGTAGAACCACAGATCAATGGTCTTGAATACCTGAGTTGTTGGAGACCTCCTTCTTCGGCGGTTCTCGGGCTTAGCCCACTTCTGTATGTGGAACTAAATTGAAACCATACAAATGAGCAAGGATCCTTTTAAAGCAAGTTAGTAGTACTTTCAGATCATTTGTTCAAGGGTATGAAATTAAAAATTAGCAGATTAAGCCTCTTGACTGGCAGCACCCAAGCTTTCGCCAAACTCAGTTCTTCCGCTGGAAATTCCGGAGAGATCCTCCTCTGATTACAGTACATAAAAATAAATAGTGTAACTTAAAGGAACTACCAGTGAGAGTTCCTTTAAAAGTTTATTTTATATTATTAGGCATCTGTGATACTGTCGAAGGATCTCCCCTCTCGACCGGTAGAACCAAAGTATTAGCAAAATTGAGTTATTCCTCTGGAAATTCCGGAGAGACCCACCTCTGCTCAGCATACATAAAAATAAGTTATTGAACTTATTCCAATTGACAGTAAGATCCTTAAAAGTATTTCTTCACAAAGGAACTTCCGTCAAGGATCTCCCCTCTCGACCGGTAGAACCCTATCATTCAACAAACTGAGTTCGTCCTCTGGAAATTCTGGAGAGTCCCACCTCTGATTACAGTACATAAAAATAAATAGTGTAACTTATTCCAACTACCAGTGAGAGTTCCTTTAAAAATTTATTTTATATTATTAGGCATCTGTGATACTGTCGAAGGATCTCCCCTCTCGACCGGTAGAACCAAAGTATTGGCAAAATTGAGTTCTTCCTCTGGAAATTCTGGACAACCTCACCTTTGCTCAGAGAACATAATATAATATAGTAATTCCAATTGACAGTAAGATCCTTAAAAGTATTTCTTCACAAAGGAACTTCCGTCACTGTCGAAGGATCTCCCGTCTAGACCGGTATAACCCTAACATTCACCAAACTGAGTTCTTCCTCTGGAATTTCTGGAGAGCTGCCATTAAGATACCAGCAAGTACTCCTTATTGAGGGATTAAGTACTAGAAACCAAGGTCTTCGTTTAGAAGAGAGTATTTAGATAAAAAGAAACTGTCATTTGAATCAATATATTTCCTCCAAATCTGGCATAAGGATACCAGTCCTTGAGGTGTTGAGTACTAAAAACCAAAGTCTTCGTTTAGAAGAGAGTGTTTATATAAAAAGAAACTGACATCAGTTTTGATATATTTCCCCTAAACCTTCCTTTCTCACAACTAACTTGGAGAGCATCACAGATTTAAACATAAATTTTACAAATATTTATCCACAAATGAAAATTGGTAAAAATCTGACACAGCTTCACAAAATTCCCTCTCCGAGTGTAATTTCTGCAAATAAAATTTGAAATTAATTTGCCATAACAAATTCTATATTGTTTTTTGTGATGATCAAGAACAAACAACAACAACAATCACGCAAACAACAACAACTCGAGCAAACACAATGGGGAAGCACTGACACATGTTACATTATCTGCAAGGATGCTGCTGAACTTGTCCGTTGTTTGGCCTCAAGCCTCAGTGTACACACTTGCACCGAAACACACACACACACACACACACACACACACACACACACTAACATGCCCATCTATATAGCCTCACTCAGCCGTACATGCACCCAAGCACAATGTGTACAAATCCAATAAATTGACCAACGATGAACGGTCGAATTTGCGGACAGACACTGAAGCCAATAAGCCAATAACAACAACATCAACAGCAACAAGGATCATTGTGTTGGCTGGTCTACCAACAGCGGAGCGCACACAAAAACCAACAATTGCCAATATGTTGCATGTGGCAAGAATTTCGGGCAAAAAAGAAAGAAAGCAAATGCCACTAAGTATCGAACCACAACAAAAAAAGAACAGCAGCGATAGCAGTGATACGGGAGGGCGGACCAGGATGCATGAGCATATTAGCCACTTCACAGCAGCATAACTTTTATTGTGGACTACAGCGACATGGAGCACACGATTTGTGACTTTTGCAACTTGCAGCAAACTAATTCATTTTCAATTAAAATCACATCAGTCTACGAGGGACGGACGGACGGACGATTGCGGTGGGGAGCGTTTTTGCAGCCTTTGGGCAAAAGGCGCTATCATAGATTGCTTTTCTATTTATTTATTAATTTCGTTTCTCTCCCAACCGGCTGCGCTGGAATAAAATTAAGTTAAATGGACGTTTATTGCGGCATAAAAAGCGCCATCAAAGAGCAAAATAGTGGCGGTGGCAGTGTGGGGGGAGGGTTGAGTTGGGGTCTTTCCTTGTGTACTTTTTAAAATAACCACCATCACTCTCTCCATTCCTTTGCTTGCGTCGTGCTCAGTTCATCCGTTGGTGCAAGTCCCGAACCAATTGGTTGGCGCGCCCGTCTTGACAGATGTCACTTTAATTTGCAACGTGGAAGCGTCACCGAAAGCCATCAATTACTGGCAGCGGGAGAATGGTAAGTGCGGAGCTCAGAAATGCTCTCAACAATGATTTCAAGCTTTGTGTTTTTTGTGTAGGATTTTAATCCTTTTTCTGTTGCCCCCTTTCGATTTGCGCTGTGACGCCAGACGAACGCCACAGTCTGTCTTTATTAACTTCGTGCCTGGCTGGTTGGCTGCTTGGATGGCGGGCTGCGGGCCTCGCTGCAACTCGAAATGTGGCATTTTTCTTTTAGTTTTCGAGGGTTTTGTAACAGTTGCAGCTGCTGCAGTTCTGTGTGCTGTGCAGTGTGCACTTGACGCGTATTGCGCACGTGACAAGTCGCATTTCTCTCGAATGTCCTTATCGAGTGGCAACATTTTCGCACCGCGTGTCAAACGCCAACTGGGCGTGCAACTGTCGCAAAGCCACGGCATTCATTTCAAATTTTAGCTCTTTTGATTTTGAGTGTTTGTTTTGTTTTTACTTCCACGCCTTTAAAGTTGCCCTTCCATCGTCTGCAGGTGAAATGATCATAGCAGGTGATCGTTATGCTCTCACCGAGAAGGAGAACAACATGTACGCCATGGAGATGATTCTCCACATAAAACGCTTGCAGACGAGCGACTTCGGCGGCTACAAGTGCATCTCCAAGAACAGCATCGGCGACACAGAGGGCACCATTCGATTGTATGGTGAGTACAGGGGAGCGAGACTTCTGTATGTGTCTTTAAGGACATAAGAAGAAAATCTGTAGAACTAAGACATATTTTATAAATAAAAGTATCCTACACAGTGAATTCTTTTCATATAAGAAAGCCTCCTCTTTCATATCTATACGTATTCTCTTTAACTTTCAGAAATGGAACGCCCCGGCAAGAAGAATCTACGCGAGGACGACATTAATGAAGTGGCGGTGAGTTCGGTTTTTTTACTACATAGAACAGAATGAATAATCAGAGATAGCGAGAAACTACTCATATATAAGACAGTTTATAATGTCCAGGATCAGTACTCGATCCATTACATAGTTATTTATTAATAAGCAAGGACGATTTTTATATTTATATATCAATTATTTTATGAACTGTGTTCTAACATAGACGAGGCTTGAAGTAAGAAAAAGGTACTTAAAGAAGCAATTCGAGTTCATATCCTTGGAGGGATCCTAACCCGCGACCCCACCACGGTGAGGGTAGCATGCATACCACAATCTGGCATGCATACCTCAGAACCCATTTTAAACATTTACTCCTTCATATCTACCACAGTACCAATTGAAGACATATATAGGAAAAAGTCCAGTTGTGATTTGAGGAGTACTTGATGAGAATTTGCAAGGGAACTGACTGAAATATTTCTTCTGTAACGATCTCCTGCCAAATCAATTTGCGCATTCCCATTTGTATATATATTCCCAATATAAATAAACGATTTTCCAACATGGACGCTAGATCCTTGAACTTTCCTACTGGGTAGATTAGATGTATTGAAAGGTGCTATACACCGCGACATAAAAGATATATTGTGATCCCTCTATTTATTAAAAAAAATAAGTATAGTCTCATCTATCTTATGATCTTATGAGAATAGTCTCATTTATTGATCTTCTATCTTGTTAATTTCCGACAAGAATTCATGTATTTTGGAGGAATTGAGTTGAGGGATCTTGCTCATATCTAAGATATATTATGCAAAAAAACACCTCTGTCTTTTGTGTACCAAGGGTCCGCAGTCTGTGGTCAGTTTCACTGAGGCTTCGTCACTTTCTCCACAGAATCTACAGATGGCTTCTGAAGATAGAACCAACTTATTCATGTGATAGTTGAGTCTAAAGAGTCCGCTTAAAACGCCTGTGGTGATTCTTAGTTTACTCCTAGGCATGTTGATTAACTCTTCAGCTCTTTTGGAATAAAAGTCCCCAGAAGACCCTTGGAGTGTCTTAAGCGCAAACAATTTATCCAGGTTTGACTCCTTTTTTCCCTGCTGGGTATGTTTGCAAATACAATTGTGTCATTTTTTGACAAAGTCATTAGCACGGCTTGTCTAGGCAATAATGAAAAGACACACAATCGAACAATGAGGGAATAAAATATATTACTTAAAAAACAATACAAAAACATTAAAATTATTTTTATTATTTGTGTTGTGTCTATTTTCATATTTTCTTTCAGAAGAACGAAATCGTTCTGAAGGAAAACCGTCACGAAGACGCCACACGCAATCAAAACGGTCGCCTCTACAAGGAGCGCGGCAACGATTCAGGACTCTACAATAGCAGCCAACCACCGGTTCGGTACAATGCAACAATTATGACATTAATTCTGCCACTGATAGTGTTATTATTGGCCTCGGCGCGGACATTAGCGCTGGGCGCTAACGACGACAGCAGTGAAAGCGGATTATAGCTTAATTATTTGTGTAATTAATAGCAAGGATAATGCAAACAATACAGTGGGTAAGTGAGTTAAGGACAAAGGAGCCGCAACTGTGGAAATTAAAACTGAAAGAAAAAAAAGAAATTAGTCTTGAAAGTATTTAAAAAGTAAATTTACGGAATAAGTTATGTAAACGTGAAGCCAGGATGTGTGAAGGAACTGGACGCAGAAATTAAATGTTACCTCGTTAGTGAAAAGCTGCTTTGAAGCGAGTAGCTCTGTTTCTCCTCTCTATCTCTATCTCTCTCTATCTATCTCTGTCTTTTCCAAGCTCGTCCAGTTTGTGTGCTAGAAGAGTTCTTCATTCAGTTAGTATGCTTGATATGTAGATATAGCAATGGCATAAGTTGCAAATGTGAACGCTTAAATTTATATTTCTATGGAAATGTTTTAAATGAATTATTTGCTATTTAAGTGAATTTGTTGACTCTGTTTTCCGTTGTGTTTTGTATCAATTAAATGTACATATCTCAATTAAATGTATCGATGTAAATAGTAAAACAAAAATTATAGTTACTATCACTTTTTGTAAAACTGCAAGGACACACCAAAACTATGAAGCGCTGTAACTATTTTTTCAGACATAGACAAAGACGATGGAAGTTAATCAAAGCTAAATCAGTTGAAACATAAACAAACAAAAGAAATTAACTTTAAACGAATAACTGCATTTATTTACTTTAATTGTTGAACGGGAAGTAAGCGCGAAGTATGCTCAAAGCGTAGTAGTAAAGAAAGCAAATAAACTAAACCCAATTGGTTTGAATTTAGTTACTAAGTTAAGTTATTTTGTAAAGTTCCCCACACACAAAACGCCCTCAACCCGGAACACAACAACACTCACACACACACACAATTACAAATTTAATGTGCCAAATGGAATAACAAAAGATAGAAACAGATTTTGTAATTAATTCACAATTTCAATTCTCAACTCAGCAGTTGTCATATCATTTACATACGAGTCTGTAACCATGCCCTTATCACAGCCAACCGGACGAGAGGATGCATGGACAGCTCGCAGTGCATATCCCACACACATACTCATTAGCAAAATCAAATCGAATAGACATATATACGTACCAACAACAAACGAACGTAAAAGAACAAACAAATAACTAAAAGAATATTAGGAAAATTTATAAGGAAGTTACACAGAAATACAATTCAATGTTAGTTCTAAGCATAAAGTTTATATATACACACACAAGAAAGTATAATAACATAATAAATATATATATATATAGAATGTTAAATGTCTAAGCTATGTCAATAATGTTCGAAAGTATTAACAAAATAATTAAAGGGGCATTCCAAATGGCTTCAGTGTTACAAGTTACAAGCTGCATCATGCATATACATACATATAAATACGACCTACTAAACAGATATTTATATATATATATACTCGTATATGTATATATTCCAATATATGTATACAAAAATAGAGTATCCCAGAATCAACTGAAATTTAGTTAATATTATGTAATTGTAAATAAAATATTTGTATTGTAAAAAAAACACGAAATGAAATAAAAACTACAATAAAACAATAAACAAAAAACACATTTTGATCGTAATAAATTAATTAAGGGAAACGTTAAGAGAGCCAGGGAATATATTTATTTAAATATAGGAAAAATAAATTAAATACAGGGGAGAAGAATGTATTCAAAAATAGATAAATAAACAACAAAAATAAAAATGAAAAATAAATCAGTAGAATGCATTATAGTAAATAATATGAGAAATTTAATAAATTAAAATAATTTAGTACAAACTTAATAATAAGAATAATAAGAATAAATAATATCAATAATGTAATAATCATATAAAAGAAATAATAAATAATAATAATATAATGGAAACGTTTAATGTTTTAATTTAATGTCATAATAAAAATATGAAACTAATAATTTTTTTTTTATAATAATAAAATAAAACTACTAATATATGATAATAATAAATAAATTGAAATAGTAAAAATTAAAAAAAAATAAAATTTACAAGAACCAAGAAATTATGGAAATAATGTAAGAATAAAAATAATGTTACATTAAAATTTCTTAATAAATTATAAATAATTTAAAATAAAAAAATTGAATAACAAACAAAAAATTACGGAAAAATTTAAAATTAAATTAACGATAAATAAAAAAAACAATAAATTAAAAATAAATAAAAACGTTTTAAAAAAATATATATAAGATAAAAAAATAATGTACTATAAAGATTATGAATTATTAATTTATCAACTTATATAAATTATGTGAATTAAATGAATATATTGTAAAAAAAATTTAAATACTAATAAAAAAAAACATATTACAATTAAATATAAACATTAAAGAAAAAAAAATTTTAACATAAAAACTAAAGAAACTGAAATAAAATTACTTGACAATATTAATTTACACAAAAAACCATGATATAAAAAAAAATGTATTAAATTTTTCAGTGTCATATTCAATAAAATGAGCATTTTATGAAAATAAAAACTTCAAGAAAAAAAATAATTAAAATTGTTAATTTAGAAAAAAATTTAAATTTAATTTTGTGGTTAAAAAAAATGTATTAAATGCTTCCATTATCATATTAAATAAAAATTATCAAATTAAACTCAATATATAAAATGAAGCATTTAAAAGAGAAAATAAAATAAAAATATTTTAAAACAAATAAATAAAGAAATTTAATAATAAAATTAAAAAAATCAAATTATACTAAATTTAAATTTGAAATATTTAATAAAAAGTAAATAAGATTAATTTAAAAAAAGTTTAAAATAATCTAAAAAAATTAAATTTAAATTATACGAAAATAATAAATAGAAAAAATAAAACCAAAATACATTTTTTAAATAAAATATAATTGATGAAATTATGAATGTAAATAATATGATTTATTTTAATAATAAAATAAATTTCATCGAAATATAAAATTTAAATATACATTAAAAATTCAACAAATATGAATCTTTTTTTCTTTTGTCGGAACAAGTAGTCATATACGAGTATAGCACTCAGATCACAAGGTATCCAGTGCACTATATATTTGGCGTTCCATTTTTATTTTTCTTTGAATGCACTTGATTTGTGAAAAAACCTCAGAAGATCCTGTGTCCCCAATAGCCAAAAGTTGCGGTACTTAAGATGTCAGTGCCAAATACCTCGAACCTGGTTCCAGCGATAGGTGGGCAGACACACACAGTCTCATCTTCCTCTCCACAAGCCTGGCAAAGTGCATTGTCTGCTGAGCCTATCATTGGCATATGCTTACCTCGTGCAATACTGACCCGTCATCCACCAGAAGTCTGAGGTCTCTCCTACCAAGTGACAGAAGAAACCTCGACGTTCTATCGGAAATAACAGCAAGCATAGCCTTTGCCCATATGCTGCCTATTACGACCTATTACTCCCCCCAATTCTCGACTCTGTACAGAGGCAGCAGATGAATCTTCAATAGAAACATAAAATTTAAATGAAAAATAAAAATAACAAAAATTTATAGATTTATTTTATTATTATTATTATTTTAAACAATAAATTACAAAATAAAGCAACAGAAATAATTATAAAAATTATTTTCGTAAAATTAAAAAAGAGTACATTAAATAAAATAATAAATTTAATGAAAATTTAACTCATTCGTCATTCAATTGAAATCAAATTATTTTTCTAAATACGAAATAAGATTAAAGAAATTTTTTTAAAATATTTTTTCTAAAACTAAAAATTCAAAAAGAATAATTTAAATTAAATAAAAAAATGTATAACAAAAAATTTGATTTAAAAAATTAAGTGAAAAATTTTATAAAGGAAAGAAAATGGAATGGAAAAATGGAAAAATTTTAATAATAAATGAAATTAAAGAAAAGAATAAAAAAACTATATAAAATTGGATTTCATAGAAAATGGGGTAGGATTTAAAAATTTTTACAGAAATATATTTTCTAAAAACGAAAAATTCAAAAAGAATAATTTAAATAAATTATAATATTATAGAAAAGTAAATTAATTCTGGAAAAAAATTTTAAAAAATAACACAAATGAATTAAATAAATTTTAAAGATTAAAACAAAAAATTTTAAAATTATAAAGAGTCCAGAAAAAAAGAAGAGGAAACCTGGCGCCCGGTGCCGTTTGTATTTTATTTGCATGCACTCTGAGCCGAAGGATCAAAGGTGGCCGTGGGTGCAAATATAAAAAAATATTTGTTTGCATTGAAAGGTTGCAGCTGGCGTGGCAGGCGCCGCAGCTCAGGTGGCGTTTTGTTTGACTATTGCTGCTACATTCAATTATGGCATTATTTGCGGTTATTTGTTTTAGCAATTGTAATAAAGCATAAATTTATGTTTATGACATGTTTCAATTTAATTTCACAGACTGCGGGAGGAGTTGGTAAACAGAAACCGCCATCAATGAATTATTGCATTTAATTTTAAGGCTGAGAAGTGATGAGTTCTGTTCATGGATACTCCGTGATGATGGTGATTTATTCACTAGAATGGTACTAATATGGTTTTCATCCAGAACTCTGCTGACTAACTACAGAAAGATAGCTGTTTCTGGGAGTTAGAGCATGGCAGGACAACGAAATAGACGAAGAGGAACCAATATGAGCCTCTGAGTCAATAAACTAGCACCAAACCCGAGTGTAAAATACAGATCAAGAAATAGAGAAATCAAGCGAGTATTTCCTAGTAGTTGAAGTCCCATATATACAGACCAATATACACAGATCTATATACACACTTTGACCATTCCCCTCCCCGAATGAAGTATTACTTAGGGGTTATGTACCGTCGGGGAGGCGTCCTTGGGGGTGGTTTTAGTGAGTAAGAGCCCTACACTACTGGCGAGTCGTCCAGCGTCTGGTTGCAGATTTCCATGATGTATATTTTATTCTTGATTTCTGTTACAGAGATAGTCCATAATAGTTCTTTTGTAGCTCTTCCTGGAGAAGCCCCTGTAAGATTTATAAATATCTATCGAAGCAATTTGAAGACTCCAGTTTTATACTCGAGTATATTCTAGACTCAAGTATATTCTACACGTTTATTCTACAAAAGCTGATTATGTATATGAAACTTAGCTGTAAGTGTCCTTTTAAAAGAAAAAAACTATTTTCAAAAGCAATTTTCCCTTAAGGGAGCATATAATCATTATCCTTATCAACATTTTCACTATCATTATCACGACACATCCTTGCCATAATTTCCTAGAAAATGTCATATAAAGTAAATCGCTTCACTCACCACCTATTATTCCATCCAGAAGCAATTTAATAACACAGGATATCTCGAAATTAAGTGCCTGAAATGAGGATATGAAAAATTTCCCCAAAAGTGGTTGGCCCATATTTCTCTATGTTACTCCTCCTTTCCAGAGAGCTTCGCTTATGGCAAAAATAAAAAGAAATCTTTAATATCACTGGAACTCTGAAAGTCATCTTGTAAAAGGCTTCATTAGTACAGGAAACTCACAACATCACGGAAAGCAACACTATCCCAGCAGTCAAATAAGAAACCAAACCAAGCCCACATACATGCAGATGCCACTCAATATTTAAACGAAACACACCCCCTCAAAATGTTGTTGCAGCGTTAATCCCACCACAAAATGGATTACCGCAAAATACTTAAAGTGATGCAGAGAGACAGTTGTAAATGTGTTTCAAGTGATGTTTCGTTAATGTTACTATGTCGCCAGACCAGTTAAAGTGAGCCACAGACAGTCGTGGCTTTCACAAACATAAACACTGAAACACACATCTATACACACTCACGCACTCTATACTAGAAGCATTTACATTCCCATTCACAGACAGAAAAGCAAGTAACAAATTTGCAAACGGCACAGAGCAGTGTGGTTCAGTTCAGTTCAGTTCAGCACACATTGAAAAATGTTGCAAGAATGTTGCTAGGAAAAAAGAAAACTTGCATTTATATATAAAACAATTTACCGAAATGGCACAGTTAGCAGCGCTCTTTCCGCTCTTGCCTGTGTATTGGTGTTCGTGTGAGTGTGTGCGGGTTTATAAGTAAAACAACAGAGACAAATGTTTTACGCTTTATGCACTGGCAATAATTTGATGCTGCTCTAAATGAAAACTCAAATGAATTCCATCAACAGACACACGTACATACTCAACACATGCATCCACACATACACACATACAGCCGTAGATACCAGCACGCTAAGCCACATAGAAGCTGTTTAAAATGCTGCTGCATGCGGACTCGTCGTGCTCGTCGACTTCTGCTTCCGACCGTAGGACGAGTATCTGCATGAGAATGACAGACTTTCATTTCAGAATGATTTGCTAAAAATGTTAAAAATACTCCATGACAAAGCAATGAATAGTAAATGAACTGGGTAGCGGCTGCTGCTCTTGCTGCTGCCATCTACCACTAACGTCACCACCAGCACCACCACCACCACATCTGGCTGGTGTATCTCTGCATAGTAAACAGGTGGACTGACCTTTGGTAACCTTTATTTTCGTCAGTGACAATGCGGCGTGCTGGCAATATTTATATATAACTTACGTACAAATTTAAAATAAATAAAAGCAAGAAACATATTGCAAGCTTTAAATGTAGGACCGAAGCCAAAAGAACCATTTTCTCAAGCATTAAAACATTTTTTGTAGTCTCTTTGCATATTTATGTGGAACAAAAGCGCTCACTCCGCCACACTTAACCGCAATTCCTGTGCCCATATATCTGGCTGCATATCTTCGGCACAAATACCAGTGAATGCATTCATTATCCTTAATACACTTAGGTAGGTATACGCGCTAATGTTTTGCTCCGCTCACCACTGCTTTCTTGCGGCAGTGCAAAGTGCTTACTACGTACTTGCTTTATTTTGATTTTATGATTCAAACGAGTGCTGCGACTATGCGCCATATTAGTAGATTTCCGCTTCCACTTTGCAATTTCCATCATGCAATTGCGGCATCGAGGTTGCATGCCGCGCATACACACACACACACACACGTTCTGCTCGCGGTATTTGTGGCATTGTTGCAATTGCGGTCTTTTGTAGGTGGAAGTCTAATGCAAGTCTATTGTTGTGAGCACAAAAAGTTCCCTGAACTGGAGGCAGCCTCATTTGTGTTTTCAGCATGAAATTGTAAACCATTTGCGAAATGTATACTGCTGGTAGTAATTTTTTAATAGAACTTATAACACAGAGTTTACGTAGAACGGAGAGTGTTGGACATTTCGGTTTTAAATTATAGAGGAGTGTAGCAGATTTTGTAGTACTAGCTTTGTAGGAGCTCAGGCAAACACGGCGTATGAGTGACATTGAATTTTAATATTGAGTTGTCACTACACAACTGTCACAATAATTTCACTGAATACAATCAGAGGAAAACACGACCTATCACTGAGTTTTAGTCGTCATAAGTCTTTTCTGTGATAGGTCGTAGACTTTTATGATGACTAATACTCAGTGATAGGTTGTGATTCCCTCTGATTGTATGCTGCGAAATATTTGGAGAGGAATGAACAAGGCGATTAGATTGCCTCAATCAGTTCTTACAATGGATATGGATATAATGATAGTATTAATTTTCATCTATGATGATAGTATTTAAGGGAATACAAAACAATTATTAAAAGTAGTCGTATGCAGTCCTCATTTGGTCAAAAGTCCTCTCCTAATGAAGTACCGCGCAATACTGAACTGATAAGATATTGGCATCTTAGATATGTAAACAAATAATTGCAATGTGCGAAATTGACACTAAGCGATGACCACGCAGAGCGGGCGCGATGATGTCAGTCGCCGCTCTCACTCACTCGTCAGTCGCGATCGTATTAACTTATACAAACACCTTAACTATGACTTATCGTCGTTTCTCTATTGTAGAACAGACTGTAAACGACAATAGAGTTGAAGATTTCCTTCTAACATTACGAAGGAAAGATCTTCGATCATTGGTTGGAAATGGGGTATAATACATGAAGCCTTCATATTGCGTCCATAGGCATAATCGAGATTCCGAACTGCAACCTGCCTGTCTGTAGAAAGAACAGGCGCATATTAGGGTCAGATGTTTTGGGAAGGTACATCGTAAATTCCTTGTCCCTGGACAGAATTCTGAGATTCATAAAAGTGTCAAAGAGGTTTGAAAAGGGGTAACTTCCCTTTCACAATCCTCTGTCTGCCCCTTCCACCAAATATTTCCAGGCTTATAGTGCAATGGGCATCAGTGCTTGAGTGCCTGAAGACCTCCTTCTTGGACGGTTCTGCGGCCTATCCCACTTCTTTCTATCTATTTAAGCCATTCATATTCGTCATAAATTGTCTTCAAATACTAAAGAGACCAAAATAAACTCTTAAAAAACTTTTGAACCGCTGAAATCCTTCATTCATTTTCATTACTTATACACTGAGAGAGAAAATATGAAAGATGAGGCGAAGAGTATCCTGAAATGAAGTGGTGAGCTCGTGAGCAATTTGTCTCCATATTAAAGATCTATATTTGACTATATCAGCGGTCATTTCTGAGATAGAAACCCTCTTATGTCGGAGCCGTTGAAGTCCTTAACATATTTTCATTACATATACACTGAAAGGACACTTGCAAAGTTTCCACTATTTTCTGCACTTATTTTATAAATATTTAACAATTTTTTTGGATTTCCACCTGGCGCTATTTTGATTGAAA
This sequence comes from Clusia tigrina, assembly GCA_920105625.2. Lineage (NCBI taxonomy): Eukaryota > Metazoa > Arthropoda > Insecta > Diptera > Clusiidae > Clusia > Clusia tigrina. Next base: position 181,823,226 of record OV050033.1, read on the forward strand.
AAAGGACACCCATATTTAAAACGTATTTATTTGCATTTCACTTTAAATGCTGCACAAATATTTGCCGCTCACACGGCAACACACTCACACACACACACACATGCTCAAACAAATTCATTTAAACATATCGCATTATCCAATTAAAACCGCAAAATCAACAGAAGCGCAGAATTAAAATTGAACACATTTCGTTTAATTTGTCCATATGAAATTTTTGTTTAATATTAAAAGTTATTAAAAATACTTTACGCAAATTGTGCGCAGCTACAAAGGAGGCGACGACGGAGGCGGGCTGGAATACATTTCAAATTAAAAATTTTGACTTTTTTCCCCCATTTTGTAAACAAATATAGTGTAAATGCATGTGTGTGTGCGTGTGTTGTCGGCAGGCTCACACACAATGACAACAACAGCAAAAATGCCAAATGAAACTGCAAGAACAACAACAATGACAATAACAATAGCAGCGAATGCACTGCTATCTAGAATACAATAACAAACACAAAGCGGAAACGCTTAAAACACTTCGCTATCACATTTCGCATTGTTCAAATATTTTGTTGCAACTGGCAACTTGCAGCTCCGCGCCCCCTCACGACCCGACCGGGCCGTGTTGCATTTGCGTTTGCGTTTGTTTCATTTCAATTCATTTCGCTTCGTTTGTGGAACCCTTATGTCGCGCATTGTGTACTCACGCGTATGTGTGAGTGTGTGTGTGTGAGTGAGTGTTTGTGTAGGCATTTTTTATGCAAACACAAACAGTGAAAATCCTCAAATATTTGCGCGAATTGCCTGCAAAGGAAGAAAATAATACAAAAAAAATCAAAAAATTGCAATAAAATATAAACGCATGTAACGCAAAATACAAACCGAGCCGCGAACAGTGAGCAAAACAAACATTCAAAAGCAAATGCAGCTGGCATTTTGGCAAATACGAGAGTCCCCGCTACAACAAAAAGGAAAACTCCTGCCGCACTCACTCACAGAAAATTGTGTCACAAAAAAGCACATAAAAATAGCAGAAAAATCGCATTTAAATAAAGAGTCCGCAATGGCCCAGAATACTTGTACGCGCGGGTATCAAGAACGCTCCTTTAGGCACGCCAAAGCGGGGTGCGCCAGCGAGACTCTTTGATAGATTTATGAGTGCACAGTGCAGTTTAGTTTATGCTCATAGATTATGTTGCAGCTCAATATGCACACAAACATTCACGCCGAGTGAGAGGGGGGTGGGGTGGTTAAACCAGAACTATTTGTTTTTGGTAACCTATGCTCGACTCCGCTAAAGGGCTGAAGTTGAGAGTCAAGGCTCAAGAAGTTCACTGGGTGATGAAGGTAAACATGTCCATACTGAGTTATTTCTTAGAGGAACGAGGATACGTATATGTTTTTAGTGGGCTTTAATTACTTGGAAGCAGAAGTCAGAGTGAGACCGCTCGAGGACATCATTTGGGTGACGTCATTTAAGTGAAATGCTGCATTTATATGCAGTTTTTTATTGGCATGAAAGTGCCTCATTAATTTGTAGAAGAAGTGCCTTCCTTCCAAAGGAGATTATGAAATCATCAGAGTAGAAAGTGATATCATCAGAGTAGAATGTGATATCATCAGAGTAGATTGTGAAATCATCAGAGTAGAAAGTGATATCATCAGAGTAGAATGTGATATCATCAGATTAGAATGTGATATCATCAGAGTAGAATTTGATATCAGCAGAGTAGAATTTGATTTCTGCCAGAGTAAAATATGATATCATCAGAGTAGGATGTGAAATCTGCTAAAATAGAATGTGTCATCTTCACAGAAGTTTTCCATGTTCATTGGACTCAGTCCCGACTCTGTTGGAGAATCTTTCTACATCTTGTAAATGTCTGCTCTGGCGTTGATCTGTTTAGAATAGAGTTTATGCCGACCTCGGTTATCCAGTGGTAGGCATACTGCCCTCACAGTCGGGAGTGGAGGGTTCGAATCTTGCCCCAGTCTTGATCTCAAAAATGCTTCTTTCTAAAATTTGTTTGTTAGTTGCTAGTACTCTTTCCCCCAACCCCTTGGAGACATAATTAATAATGGTGCAAGATATAATAACAATAAGAATAGTAATTCTGAGCATTTGCTAAATACTGGATCCTTTGTTAGGTTCTGTGAATTGCACGGTGCATAAACCTGCTAAAAAAAGGTGCGCATATCACTCACGAAAGCAAGCAGGAAACTACAGTCATACTAATCGCATACTTGAACCTTTTTGGAAATAAATGTCCTGCTCCTTAAAGAAAAATGTGTGTAAACTAAAAACTCCTTTTGGGCTTTTGTGTGAACTGAGTCTCATTTTGAGGTAGATTTAGTCTAAGACTGTATCCCCAGCAAGCTGACTGGCATCCCTCAATCGATTAGAATCAAGAACATTGGTTGGAGTTAGACTGTAGTCAGAAGGGGAACTCAAGTAGCTGTACAAGTGACTGGGAACTTGAAATTAAGTGCTTGAATTTTCAGGCATTTACGAGTACACCTCTTCTATGAATGTTCGGCAGTCACCTTTGTTGTTCCTGCTAGGCCACCTCACTAAATTGGAAATGGGTCTGCGTTCATTTTGGCAAAAGAAGAGAGAACTACAAGGGAAGAAAGTCCCTCAAACACCTGATCTGCATGTGTCCAGTGCTGTGCAAAGGTACACATACTTGCCTGGGCGACTACTTCCTGCACTACTTGGAGGACATTTCGGACACAAAAATAGATTATATTAATGGCTTATCAAAATCTCCAAATGGCTGGATATTTGAGAGCGAATGTGACTTGTGTCTTAGGAGGTGCCTTCAAGGGCCAATCCAGGCCTAAGTGTGCTTTTTAGTAGCCTACCGACCCACCTAATATAATAAAAGGCGTTATATCACTCGAAGGAAGAATAACCAGGGATACTTTGTTTGAGGATTCGATTAGTGGTCTGCCTATATAAGGAACTTTCCGCTACAATTGCTAAATCTTGATAATGACTCTACCAAAGAGATGGCGAGATTTCTGAACTTTTTTTGCTGACTAATATGAAATTCTTGACTGAACCAGCAGGATAGTCCTGTACTAATGACATTGTAATGCAAATCCCACAATTGTGAATTAGCTTCTCATGTGTTTATGTACACACCACCGGTACTCTTGATTAGTCTGGGGTGAGTAAGGAACCCACTGACCTCCAAATGGCCTCCCACTTGCATCCCACTCAGTCCGTGTCTACTCCACGGTTCCCCTGCTACTCGCACATGCTCTTAAAAATAGAGTTCCTTTAATGAAATTTCCACCACGCTTTCAGACCAAATTCAATAACAAGAAAGAGCAAACAGAGAAAGCTGTGCTCCAACTTGATTTGCACTCCTTTTTAAAACAAATACAAAAACTAAATTAAACCATAAATTAATTATTAAAACACATTTATGAAGTTTGCTTCGACATTTCGCCGTCGTTATAAAACGCATTCAGACTTTTTATTGAGTTAATTCAACTTTTCACCTGGTGCGAGGATTTCATTGCCTGCTCGCGTATGTTTACAGTTTGTTTCTTGGCGGAAATTTCTTCCTTTTCTTTTATTTACATTTTTGTTGTTTTTTCTTAACACAATTATTACGCATTCCTCAAGGATGTAAACATACGCAGTTGGGGTCAAAGTTGAGGAGGCAAGAATATGTTTTGAATTTAAAATTTTATAAAAAAAGTAAGATAACAAAAATTTAAACCACCAAAAAGGATATTCAGGTGTTTTTAGGGAGTAAAGATTTAGGGTAACGAGTACTCTCTGGTGTGGCTTATGAGGGTCAACCAGAAATCCCAAGAAGGCGAATTACTTCATACTGTGGAAAAAATTACCTTCTGCTTATAAATATAATGAGTCAATTAAAGAGATAAGAAAATGTGAGCAGAATCTTCCAAGCATTGGAAGTGATACGAGAAGAATACTTAGGACACCAATTAGACTAATGCAGACATGAAGCCACGAGCTCTGACTTGTGATATCTCCGAGATCTATACTCTAGTTTCCTGCTCCTTTCCAGCAGTCTGACGTGAATTTTTGCTCGAGTTTTTCATTTAATCAATTTAGCTCCTCTTTCTCTTAAGTCACTGAGGACTCTTCCAGACTGTAGCAAACATTACCTCATCCTTATAAATATAATCAGTTAATTTGAGAGATAAGATACGGTGAGTAAGATCTTTCAAGCGTTGGAAAAGATATGAGTACATTACTTAGCACACCAATCATAAGGCATCATGTTAATGTAGATGCGAAGAAAGCACCTCTGACTTGAGAAATCTCAGATATCCATAATCTAGTTACCCAGTTCGAACAAGCTACCTTCTCCTAGGTTCCATTACGATACCAAATGACTGTAGATACAAATCCACGGCTCTTCAACTCTGACTTGTGAAATCTTCGAGATCGAACAAGCTCGCTGGACCTTTCCAGCAATACAAAAATTCGCAAATCATTGCAAATTTATGATCGATTTTTTCATTTAAATAGTTTGGCACCTTTTTTCCTTAAAGCTCTAAGGACACTTTTATAAGTACTGCATTTTTGTTGTTGTTGATAGTTTTATTGCACATTTTAATGTTGTTTTCTGAAGGAAATTGTGGTATGTTGTGGGCGTTGTTGTTATTCACCTCCGCAATTTAGTTCCTGTGAGCATCTCCATTCTATGCCCCCGATGCCAGGAAAAGACATTTTTGGTGCGGGAATTGACGCGATGAAAAATTATGCACTGCATTAACAGATCGTGACAATAATGGTTAGCTTGAAATCGTTCTCTACATGACCGCAGCCACCAAAATTTGTTCCTGCAATGCACGTCATCATAGTCACACCTCTCCCCCAACAGCTGTTGAGAGATCTTTAAAGAATTGCAGTCACATTTCTTTCCCAACAACTACTGACTGAGATCTTCAAATAATTCCTCACTGCTAAGTAACCGGATGTGGTATTCTCTTGCGAAGGAAGAGTAATCGGTTCGCTTTGTAAAACACTTCAGTGCGTCATGTAAAACCCAAACAAAGTTGCGATGGAAAATTGAAAAATATAAAAGTAAATTATAGCAATTGGGAACGAGATGCGAAAATTAAGGACCCACACAAGTGTGTCGGGAGTAGCGCAGAGACTCGCGTTGCGTTTAATACAGCTAAGTAAAGATGAGCCAAGAAAGCAGACTATCCACACTCAAGCACACACCAGAGGACTTCGGCGGACAGACACAGCCACAGACACACAGTCAGACAATAAAAACCTGAAGCATATAAAAAGCGAATTAAACACTAAGAAAATGAGCATAACAAGGATATAAAGAAAATTAAAGTAAAAATCGAGCACAATGGGAGCGCAAACAATGGTGGCGAAGAAAACGCACTTGAAACTCGCAGCATAGACAGGAGCAGCCTCAGCAGCAGCAGCTCCACCAGTACAACGCAACAATGTGAAGTGTTTATTCTGCGGTTGAATTTACGCTCATTTTAGCGAATTTGTGCAACACACACACACATACACACATGCACGCAAAGAGCAACACACGCACTCACTCTCGCATAGTACGAGTAAAGGAAGCAAAACTTTATTTGAGGGTAGGAAAATCCAATTTAGCTGCAAGTAAAATATTTGTCTTAAAAATTTACTGCAAATTTGACAAAGTCAAATCGAAGGGAAGAATGAAAAAAACAAACAACAAAAAACCAACAAAAAAAAATTCACAGAAATTCATGTACAAAACAGGAAGAAGAGTGACGCAATCAGGCAAGGATACTTGCACACAATTGAATTACAATCTCTCTCGGGCATCCATGCTTATTTTATAGAAACTCCCATGCATGTTTCCGCACAAGTGTATTTGTTGCAAGCTCAGTGGCAGTTGCAGGCGGACTGGCATAGAAACAAAAACAAACTAAGACAGCGGACACAGCATAGCAGAGCACTCGGCTCTGTCACTCAAATCTGACACAAGACAAATCGCGTTGAGTGTCCTGCTCTGATTGATAATCGCGTCAAGCGCACGGAATGCGCAGTCCAAGTCAATATGTCAGCTGTCAGTGCCAAAACAAATTGCATGCGTCACTTTTCATAGGATAGGGGTGTTGCGAGGGGTTACGATAGGTTTGAAACAATCTAAGATGGCCGAGGACAGAAGTGCTGCTGGCCGTGTGGCAATATGCCATCCGTTTACATATGCAAATCGTAATGAAACATGTCCAAATCAATTGAGGCAATTGAAAATGAAGCACTTAATGCGTTTGGTTAGAGCTGCAGTGTCAACCAGTCGAGTAGTCACAGTAGTCACATCGTCAATAAGGAATTAGGAAAGAAATATGAATAAAAACAACATTCAAATACGTTCCCATAAGCAGGCGGTAGGTACATAGTTCTATTCGTATAGGAATCCACGGTTCTGGAAGGTAATACCATCATCAGTGGGTTTTATGCCATGATTATCCTTTAGTGTAATACATAAATTTAACATGATATCAAATTATATGATAGTCGGGAAGGAGTTACCACATTCTCTGAAGTACATTCTCTGATTTACAGGGTTCCCAAGTCTTTCAGAGTGTTACTCAGTTTAAGAGTTTCGGTTACAGTGAAGTAGACCATTTGCAACTAACTCCCTTCTTCTCTCACAAGACAATAACGCTTTGAGTGGTCAACTATGAGTCATACATGAACAGGTCCTCTCTTACAATACGGGCAATATGAATCAGCATCACATGGCGCAGGAGTTCCTATCATAGCACTTAAGTTCAAAGCAGAAATATTTATGAGCACATTCAAGTCCTGCATGAATATTTCCGAAAGAACGGACAAAACGAGTCCTCACGAAACACTACGAGACATCCCCGTATTGCACCATACACCTTCTGCACACCTTTGGATGTTGCAGTGCATAATAATCGTATATGGCAGGTGAATTCCTATCATAGAGAATATGAAAGGACTATCAGAACATCAGTGTGGATCCCGAAGGAATGATTCAGTGTCGTTACACAAAACATGATCACAAAAAGAGATTGAATGTAATAGAAGCAGTGGAAACAAGAGCCCAAGCTATATTATAAGAACCCTTAATGCGAATAACACCTTTCAAACGGCAAACTGGACTCACCTAACAGACGGGTTTACCAGTTTATACTCTGCTCTTGGGACTTTGAATGTGCATAATACTTTGAATGTAATAACCTGGATTCAGACAATAAAAGCCTTCCCCTGATAAAGTATAACAGAAATTATCACAGTTTCTGCTGCCGATTTCAGAATTCTCGAACAATATCAATGAATGTTCACAGGGAAACATTATCACAGGCGGAGTGTTGCACAAATTGCCAGTTAGACCGCTTTTATAGAACATATTGTAAAATAACTGGCTTTGACTTCTGATGACAGGCGTTGAAGCATTTAACTCGCGGACGTAAATTTCAAAAATTGTAACTTCGTGATCCTGCGGCGAACTTACGCTCATAATCCCCACCCAATCGCATTAGAGTATTTCCGTTTGAACTCTACAACTAAAAAACCTTGTACATAACTAAAAGCACTTGTTGTGCTCTGGCACTTTTTTCCTCGAAACTACCACCGTTCTTCCAAACTAGTTCTATTCATAAATTAGTCTAATTTACTTCCACTTAGTCGAACAATCCCTGCCCCACCTGGTAAAGCTGTACAAATTGGACTCTTCCTGAAATGCTGCTACTCGCATTTCTCGCACCCCATATCAATTTTTCATTTTAAAACCCTTTTCATTACGAATATTTCCTGCAAATGCACCAACTGCGCATTCAACTCTTATAATCCTCGAAAAGTCGCATAAATCACTCCCAATCAAATTGTATCAAAAAGCAAAAAAGCCAGAAAAAATGACGCTCACTACACAAAAATTAAGCTTCGCTCACTACGCTTCGTTACCGCTGCCGCCCCCTTTACCCCACTGCCAAAATGCCCCCGCCACACGTACTCGTGCACAATGGTAGATAAATCCCGGCGGTTTTGCGCACTAAATATACGCTCCTTCCTGCAAGTTTCAAAAATTGATTGAGCGCGTGAATAACTACGCCAAGTAATGCGCTCTGCCAATACTCCTCCTGCTCGCTCGCTTCGAAAATGGCAATAAAATGAAATTCGCCATTTATGCAGCTCTCTGCCACTCAGCTTGGCTCGTAGTTTACTCCTCCTCCTGCCATTTGTATTGCGCTCATACATGCGACTACGACTACGTACGTATCCATAGTTCCACTGGCATGCGAAACAATATCACTTCAAAGTGCATAAGCAGCACGTAATGTTCGACGTAAAACACCACGTAGTATCGATGTAATCACCGGATAAGCTAACAAGTTACCAGGATTTTCACATAAGACAACAAAACTTCTTGCGAAACACTTTCAAGCACTGGAGTATCACTGCCACGATGTACTCTGCCACAATGTTACTCCTTTCATTCTTTTTTTTGTTGTATTTTTTGTGTGCGCTTTTAGTATGGGGAAGTGTACGTGTGACTGTGTGTGCGAGTGTGATTGTGTGAGTGAGTGTGTGAAAAGAAACTATTTGTTTCGTGTTGGCAAAATGTTTTGGAAATAGCTATGATAGGAATGTGCAGCCAGCATTACGAATTGTGTAAGGTCGATCAGTACTGATGGCAGACTGAAAGGGAGTTGCCGAGTTTTATGTTTTTATATACGAGTATGAAAGGATTTAAAAAAAATCAAAATCTGACTCACAACAAGAAGTCATAGAAATGGTTCTCTGCTAAGAAAGGCATATCATATGATAAGTGGGAAATCAAGTGATCACAGCGATGTTGACATATGCGAATATGTTGAACTCAAGCAACCAACTCTGGAGAATTGGTGGCCACGCAAGAACTGTTGAAAAGTTCACATGCATTCTGTATGCAAAGGTTATAAGCATATGCGCAAGAACATTGTACAGAAGCTATTTTGGCTAGAACAGAGCCTTATAGTGAGTGTTATTCTCAAGAAACATTCCAGAAGCATTTATTCAAGCACGATTGTTGGTACAGTTTTCCATACAAAAGGCCCTGAAGTGAACTAAGCAAGCTCGCATCAGGTGTCTAAGATGCCCTGTTCACTGTTCTAGGAAAATGGAGCAATTGGAACGTTTATCACCGGTACTTAATGGAGTGTGGAGAAAAGTGTTACGAGTAGTTAACATTTTACAGTACTTAATTTTACTTCAGCACTTCGTATTAAAGGACTTTCCGAATGAGAGACTTACTTATTATTGATTTACTGCTCCTTGGAAATTAGTATGCGGGGAAGGATACACTCGACTGCAAACTGCTGCAATTAATGAAAAAGCCACAGAACTACGTCTTTGAAATCACCATACACAGCCTTGCTATGCCACATCTAGTAAGTAAAGGGTAATAGCATTGTACTTCCTACTCACAGTTACAAATGATGAGCACTTTTTTATTGGAATACAAAGTAAGTTCGGGTAAAATTGTGGTATACTTGAGAAGGAATTATCTAAATTGTATTTGGGGGTTACAAAAAGTTCTGAGTTCCACCTTCAAACCTCACTTTTTTTGCCCACACAATAAATGCTGAACAACTTTTGCTGCTCCAACACTGACTTTTAAGGATATAATATTCTAAGAATATCTATGCAGGGTACTACCAGCACTGTTCTTTCTTTATACTATCTTAAAATCATGTTGTATTTAGCTACAGCCACATTCGACTCATCATCCTCAACACACTACAAGCCGCATCTTTTTGTTAATATTATTGTACCATATTTAATAGATCCGCTCAATGTCAAGCAAAACAGTTCCTAATCCCAGCAAAGTGGGATAAGCTACTTTCGCTAAGCAGGTTAGACTTACGAATTTTATCTGGGTACTTTACAGGACATTGCAAGCTGAAGTATCATCTAAAATAGTTGGGTTTTTCCCACATTGATGTCTGTCGATTCTGTAAAATGTATATTGAAGGCTCAGAACACATTCTCTGCGAATGTCCAGCACTGGGGAGACAAAGACTTCAACACTTAAACGGTGTTGTTATACCTACATATAAACTTTGGAGTGGCAAACCTTAGTCTGTGCTAAAATGCATAAAGACCCTTAACATCTAGGGATAAACATAGGGCCTTGTGCAATAGATCTCCTTTGCTCGCAGTACTTCTTAGCTTCTAATAATAATAAGGATATTATACCATAATTCAATATGTCCGCAAGAATTTTTGAATTAAATACTGGCCACTAACTTGCAGAGAAACGGATTTAGAAAGAAGCAATTCCAGACCATACCCTGGGCAGGATTCGAGAGAAAATAATACGAAAAACTATGCCAGTTAGCTTGAAATAAGCTGCATCTGTACTTAGCCCGCTTTGACCCTATGTTGTTATATCTAAAGATTGCCAGGACACTGAAAGCCTGATATGAACCAGGAGTGAACATAAACAAATATTAGATTCAAATTAAATGTCGAACACTTATTTTATTTGATTATTTATTTATTTATATATTTATTTATTTATATATTTATTTATTTATATATTTATTTATTTATTTACATATTTGTTTATTTATTCAATCTATAGAAAAAAAATCGTATGGAATAGAAAAAGATTCGTATTTAATCTACTGCGCTGTGACTACCTCATTCTCTCTAATCAGCAAGGACATAAGTTTTGTACCAATATTTTAAACTGTTTTAGATAAATAAAGCAGTAAAGCCATGCCTCCTAACCTATTAAAGTGACTGCTTAACTAACCTCTTCAGGCTTTCCAAGCATATCAACTTTGTCGTTGTTTTCATATAAAAAACAACCTGCATAGACTCATGCTGAGGTGACTCCTTGGACATATCAAAATACATGCTGGTCTGCATATTTATTATACTATTTATATTTTTTGTATTATTATTTCATTGATTTACTTGGCTTACCACAATTTCATTTCCTTTCCTAATTACTCGTCTAAATATTCCTTTGAATTCACTGTCCTGTCCACCTTGGCAACTCTGGTTGAACGCCAATATAACTCACATATGCATGTGCTCCTTACCAGCCAACCAGCCAGGCAGCCAGCGTCTTTCCACTTGCGTGCTCCTCACTTAAAGTTCTGTAAGTATCTTCGGCAATCAAATGCATTATTTCAAAGCAATTTTGATATCGAAAAATATGTGTTGGAAGCATGCAAAGCACGCTTCTGCCCATGCATGCAAAAGAGCAGAAGAAGGAAGCATGTTTTCGCTTGTTTTAACTTTAATCCTGCGACTGGCTGCACCGTACGACCCGATGTGGTTGTTGCATTTTTTCTGTGTTTGCCTTCATACACAATTCTTCTTTTTTCTGCTTTGTTTTGTTTATTTTTTTCCTTATTTTCTTTCTTTTTTCCCTTATTTTCTTCTCCTGCTTGCATGCATTTTTTTTAGATGTATTTTTCTAAGAAAGCATATCAATTTCTTGCAAAGTTAGCAGTAGGAGAGCCACAACAACAAAACAACACACACACACACCCAACACACACCACACACACTCGCACACATACACAGCAAATTTCTTCATGTGAATAATATCAAATTTGGTAAAGGATTCCCTTATAACCAGTTTTGTTGTAGTTGCTGTTGTTGTTGCGAGCAGACAAAAAGTTTTAGTCATGAAATCAATTTGTCTCCTGCACCAGCCCAAAAGCAATAGCAGGATCAGCAGCAGCAGCAGCAGCAGAAACAGCGCCACTCATGTGGCAAAAACGTGCCCCGCTCTGCGCCGCTGAGCGCTGCAATAACTTTTATTTAAAGTTCACTCTCTGCTGCGATTGAAATTTAATTTAATATTTTTGATGCGTTATTATTTTTGCATAATAGCATTCGAGATTCTTGGCACAAAGGATTTGCTTTATAGTTTGCCTTTTTTCTCCCCAACGCATGTTGTGTGCGGATATAATGGATTTCGTCGGCGTTGTTGTTGCTGCTGTTGTTGTTATTGTAGCTGTTGCTCTGCATGTGACTATTTTTATTATACTCTTGTGTAATTTTATTTTCTAGTTTATTGTGAGAGTGACAAGTTCGCCCCTGGGAGTCGCAGCGCCATGCATTTCTGCTCAGCGGAAGCGAACGATAAATGACCATCAATTCTGTGGCCACGCCGGCATATTGGCCATAAATTGGTTTTTGTAGCATATGCAGCTAAATGAATTAGCAATTTCAGTGAAGACAAGCGAAACATTTTATAATTATTTTTCGTTTAAATTCGTTCGAAAAAATCGGTCAGAAAATGGCGTCCTTTAAATTTAGTGCAGAAATGTCTGGCCCCGGTTTTTCTCTGTGCACCCTACCTGCGCTCTAATGCGTCGCTTTGCACTTCAGCTGCATTCAGTGGTACGCAGTTGCAACATTGTACAGCTGTAATTTACACTTAATTGGAATTTCGCTCTAATTGAGGCTTCATTAAGCACGGTGCCGTTTGCTGGCTGGCAGCTCCAGCTCCAACTCGAACTCGAGGTGTGTGCGTGTGCACATAAAGTAGACCAAAATAGTGCCAGAGCAAATGTGTGCGCTCAATTTCCTTATTAGTGGAGCGCACTGACACTAATAGTCGCCATCGATAACAACATCGTCATGGCCATCATCATTATCATCGTCAGCATTATCACGGTCATCATGGGCACCACCACCGCTGACACATTGTTGCTTTGACGATTTATTGAGGCAATGATTGTGTACTAATTCCCTCACTTGACACACAGAGCCGCCCATCAAATCAGCGTTTAGCATCGGTTAAAATCGTGTGCGCAACAAGGCTGACAAAAAGGCTCAAAGGCCAACTCAATTGAGCTTTAATCAAGCAAATGGTCGAAAAATTTCGACAGGTTGGCCTCCAAATAGTATGAATTGACAGAGTCATGAATGCCTTTCTACAAAAGAATGGGTATGTTCCAAGTATTAACGGATTTCAGAACTCAGAGCAACAACCTCCCTTGCTAGGTGTTTATGGCTGCTTAGTAAGCCATTGGAACACTGCTAAACTATGCATCGAGGTTCGTCATATTAGCGGAATACCAAGATGCATAGTTCAAGCTTACTGCCAACTACTGCTCCGCTGTTCATAAGCATCTTAACACTTAATGGGCAATAGTAGCAAATAAGCCCGAAGCTATTTTCCCATACGGAATCGATAATTTGCGGCATTGGAATGGGTTATGCAAGTTAGAGATTGCAACTCATTTCCTGCATTCACCTCAAATGCACACTTAGAAAGCTGCTTGAACTTGCAGTATTTAATTACCAAGTGTGCGTAATCCTTGGGCTCATTAAGTAATGTGAGGACTCTGGGTTAACCAGTGCTTGCCTTGAACCACTTTCAGTGTCCCGAAGCCAACACTCTACTCGTACAGCTGCGTACAGCTTAACCGGTTTGGCTGTTGCTCAAGTGCAAGTGCAGCAGTATTTAAGCACAATCAATGAAGGAATGAATGAATGCATGCCTGGATCAATGTGACTGCCACACATTTCACTAATGCCGTTCTCACTTACTGGCAGCGCTTAGCACGTCTTCTAATTGCGTTGAGCTGGCAGCTGAGCCACTTACAGCCCAAATCTATGCATTTGTGTCTGCCAAGAGTTATGATTAAAATTTAATCGTAAAGCTTAAAACTAGAGATCAGTGTTGTACGTACTGTCAGCAAGGATTTCCCCTACTATGAGTAACTGCAGACAGAGCATTAGCGAATCCTGCTCACGTTTCACTCGACGAAGTAACTGCAATTCTATTGAATACCTTCGCAAACTTTGCGGAAATCTAATTTACAACAATTTCATTACGCTCATAAACACGTTGAGCACATAAATAGTTGAACTAAGCTGAGTTGAGCTGAATTCAACCGAACTGAAGTGAAATAAACTGAAAGGACTCGCTCCTGGGTGTTGTAACGAAGTTAGCGCAAAGTTTGTTAAATTTCAAAATGAACTCAGTTGTTGGGTCATTTTATGAGCGCGCACACTCACCCACACGCATGACGTGTCAGCGGCAGTCACATGCGCTGCAATTCCTTTCAATTCATATAAATAAAATGAATTTGTATGGAGCTGTGCTCTGAATACTTTTAGGCTGACTGTAAGTGGGCGGACAGTACCTGCTCCGGCCAATAACTCACTGAGGGGCTTTTTGTTGTTGTCATTTTTGTTTGCTTTCTTAATAGCATAAAAGATTTTGCAGGCTTTCCACAAAAGAAACTGCCAGTATATCCTTTTGCTGCCAAATTGTGTTTGACACAACAACAGCAGCAGCAGCAGAAGCAACAGCAGCAGCAATAGCAGCAGCAGAAACAACAGCAACAGCAGCAGCTACAGCAGCAACTGTGGCAGTAACAACAACTGTAGCAACACCAGCTCCTTGCAAAGCCTGCCACGTCCTTTCATGTAAATTTGACCCTAATAAGCACACCTTTTTCTAATACTCGTGCATATACTTGGCTCAATAATCCTTAAATAACCTTCGCCCACACAAGCTGGGGTTGGAGTGGGTTCATCTGCCGCCTGTCTTTCATATACTTCCACCTTGCGTCGAGAAATCGTAAAATGATAATGTGCAGTTTATGATTACATTTACAGTTTTATGGGCCATAGACAGGCGAATGAATAAAAGAAGACCTTTGAAAAAGGTTGCACAATGGCTTGGCCCGGTTCAGCTCGGGCAGGACATCAATGTTAAGTGGCCAGACAGACAATACGCATAGCGCCGTACACACAAGTACGCTTTATTACAGCCACAGCCATTTCACTGCTCCGAAGTGCCACGGCTAATGTGGCGAGCGTTTGTCAGTTGTGTTATTTTGCATTTGAATGAAAATGATTGAGTGATTGAGTAGAATTGTGTGGCGTGGCAGGGCGCTCAGAGTTGATGGCATAATGGACCCAACTGCAGTGGGGTCGAATTGTGAAAGGGCTGCTGGAAGAGCGCAGCACCCCATAAAGATTATTTGTGTTATAACAATAAATTGTTTAATAATAAAGCATAACAATAAATTACAATTTTTTAATCATATTTACTGACTTAAAAGTACATAAATTTAGGGAAAATATAGATTAAAATAAATTTGAAAACTTTTCCTGTATACTTGTAAATCCAGTACAGTTTCCCTAAAGAGTCCATTGTGCATTCTGCTCAGTATTTCCTTCGGCGTCTTGTAAAAATTTCCACACATGATTTCATTTTATTGCTTGATGCGTGCGGCAGCGAGCAACTGAAAAAGAATGAGTATCACTTTACGTTATGAATATTTCAAAAACACTTTCAGACTCAAAGAACTCCTTGTGTCATATGCGACAAGTGCTCCAGTGCAGCAGCACTTCCCGCTGCTTTAATGGCACTCAACATGGCGTATGAAATTTTGTCTTTAAGCAGCGCCAAAGAAATCCATTCACGCTTTCACTTTCCTGGTGGCGGCGGCAGCAGCAACACGCAACTAAACCAAAGGGGATCGCTTTACATGTGTATCTCGCTCATACACTCACACACACTTGGTTATGAAATCGTGTCCTTGCCGTGCATGCTGTAAAATTTTCATAACGCCACTTTAATAGTGTGAAGACGCTCTTTTTATGGCGTTGTTAAGCACAATACAGTGAAATACTTAAACCAAAATATGCGCAACTTTCGCTACAGTTATGAAAATGGCAAAAAGTGGAAAGGAAAGCGCGGCAGCAGAGCGGGAAGCCGCCGCCGCTGTATGAAAGGAGACTGGGGACTTCAATGGTAGGCAGGCAATGGTTTATAAAATACTTTTTATGCTCTTGCGTATTGTTCGCTGTGTCTGCGTGCAGTGCATACTCAATAACTATGCGAGAATTGACAAATGCGTGAAGGTGAAAAAGGAGTTAAAGGTTTATTTTTCTTTCCGTTGCATGAGTATGTGTGAGTCCTGCGGGTTGCATTGTGATTTATGAACACAACTGATATAGAAATTATGTCTCAGCATAAGCAAGCTTGGAGTGGCATATGCACATGTTTATGGGCTTATGGGTATATGTGCATGTGTGAGTCTATTGTGTATGTGTATGTGTTTGTGTTTGTGTGTTTGCCTTTGCTTATTAAGCGTGTCAAATTAATTGCATTATAAATTCGCTTATTTTATTAAATGGCCCGCTCGTAAACTCATCATAAAAGACAAGAACAACAATTAAAGCAATTCATTAATGCCGCCACTCATTTGCATTTTGACAATTATCAAATTATTATGCACGCAACTTGCACACACACACACACACACATCCAATCACATGCGCATGCAAACTCACTCCAGGCACGTAGCGTTTATATGCTAAATATGCTTAGCAATGCACTTCCGTTTTCCGCTTTCGTCATGCTTGCGTTGCATACAAAAGCAGCAGCAGTGCATTTAAATGTTAACATGTGTCCGGGTGTGTGACTGCGTGTGCTTGTGTGTGTGTGTGTGTGTGCGTGACGGCTTAAGTATGTGTATGCAGTGCTAAAACATCAATTATCAAGTTTAATAGTTTTGATTTTAGACACTGTGTCTCTTCGCTCGTCTCCGACATGTGCTTCCAATTTAATTTTCCTTTTGAAAGCGATGCGTTGGCATTCGGAGTGTCATACGCTGTTTCAGCACCAATTATCAAATATGCACACGAATGAGGGAATGAATAATTCGAATCATTTAAGTCTTTAAGAAGTCCTTAAGTCCTTAAGCATTTGCAACATAATCACTTTTTGGTGAATAGTAAATATGGACAGGGAAGAATGTAAATAACATTACAAATAAACTGAAAATAGTTCAGAGCTAAAAGTATTTCATAACAGAATCGAATAACAGGAAACTTTGAAGTCTGGCAAGGCTGGCTGTGGAGAAGACACTCTTCCTCAGCAGCGATCTTAGTTTTTGAACAGATTGTCACATACAATGAAATGCGGCTGTGAATATTTAAGAAAAATAAGAATAAAAAAGGGAAGAAACTAAAACCACATAAAACTTTGAGGACTGGCAAGGCTGGCTGTGGAGAAGACACTCTTCCTCAGCAGCGATCTTAGTTTTTGAACAGATTCTCACATACAATGAACACTTTATAAGGGGCTGTGGAGAAATTAAAATTGTGAGCAAGGTGAGAAAGAACAGAAACTAAAACCATAGAAAATCGGGTTTAGCATTACTGAAGCTATAGTACTTTGTATCACAATATACATGCCTAAACATGAATAAACTTTCCAATCAATTTGTATCTGAAACATTATATTCGCGCTGTTATAGATAGGTAAATAGGTAGGTTGAGCTGCCACAAAAAAGGCACACTTAGGCCCGGATTGTCCCTTGATCTTTTGCACCACAATACCTATCCCAGTATTCAGGTCTAAACATGAATAAACAATCCAATCAATTAAAAACTGAAACATTAGATTTGTAGGTAGGTAGGTTGAGCGGCCGCCACAAAGGCACACTTAGGCCCGTATTGGCCGTTTGTTATACCGCATGAGACACAAGTCCCATTCCCTTTCAAAATTCCAGCCATTTGGAGCCATTGATGGTGCTTATTTTTCCTTTTAAATGTCCCCCAGGGAGTCCAGAAACTAGTCACCCAGAAAAGTGTTTCTCCATTTTGACAGCTCTGAACATGTTCGGCACTTCTTTTGTATTTTAACTATTAATCCAGCTTTTTTCAACAATTGATTTCCTGATTTCCGGTACTTTTCCTGGAAGTAAAGACTATGGACAGCGCTGAACACGTATATATCAGGTGTTCGATAGAATCTTGCTCTTCCTCATTCATGCAACTCCCGTCATTTGAGGCGATTCCCAACCTCCTACCAGGAGTACCCAGGGTCCAGTGTCCCATTATGCTGGTACCTGTATTTTGTCTGCTTAGATATAGTAGATATTTTGAGCGTTTGACGTTTATTTCAGGCCAGGTTAGTCTTGTTATTTGTAGTCCTACTCCTTCAAATCAGCACCTGTTCGTTACGTCTGAGGATACGTTGTTAATTAGTAACTTACATCTAGCAATGGAACTACCGAGGTTTGACCCTGCTGGCTGAATCTTTGTTGTAGTGTCTCTCACGGTCGACTGAATCCGCTTTGCAGTTCCCTAGCATATCCCTGTGGCCGGATACTCATCTCAAATGTAGAGGAGTTAGCTAGATCGTCTACACATTTGCTCTTGGTGGCTTTTGAGGTGATTGTGGCCGAATCCAGGGAGCGCAAACCCACTAATAGTTTCTGTAACTAGTTATAACAAATTTAGCAGCCGTCACGAGGGATGCAGTTGAAGAACTGCTTTATTTAATTTATGAACTTGGATGTGAATACTCAGAATAGGGCCTGAATAAATATTTTCAATCATTATCCACTCTCTTCTGACATTTCATGTCAATTTCGAGTTAAGAATAATTTAACATTTTTGTTTATTGATTCATTCTATTTGATTTCCTCCTCTTATAACTCTCCTCATCTCCTTTAACCCAAGTATTATAAACTTTCAATGGCAGTGAGTTTAACTCCATCAACAAACTTGCGATTTAGCAGTTCGACAAAACACTTAAAGTTCAGCCACGTAAAATCTTAAAATTGTTCTTCTCAGACCGAAATTGCGGAATCATCTTCAAACATTTGTAGACTCCTGCCTACCTACTCATGTGTCTATATGCATCCTCATCCTCAAATATCCCTGAAATTGTTATGATATGCAAATGTATATTCAAATGTTCGAAATTTCTCAATGTAACAATAGAAACAATTGCGTCATAGAGCAAATATGGCACATCATCATAGCACAATTGATTTTTGTCCTTGTCCCTGACTGCTTCCCGCTTTTGCCCCTCTTTGCCTGTGTCTATGAAAACAGAACCTATGCTAAGCCCATTGAACTAAAACTCGACAATTTAAAATATTCCCTTTTTTTCTGGGCGAAATTGCTTATTGAATTTAAATACTGAGCACACATGCTCGCACGGAACAACGAACGACCCAGACACGCTGGGCCCGCTGTTTGCTTTGGCAGGTTTCGTTTGTTTAAAGAGCATATTTGCACAGATTGCCTGTGTGAGGCTGTTGCGGCTGCAGCTGAGTCAGATCAGAGTCGGAGTGGGAGGCGGAGGCTGTTGCTCTGTTGTTGGCATGTCTGATTATGTCGATTATTGGCATAAGGCTTGGAAGACTTCACAGGAGTTGTTGAACTTTCAAAAAAGGAAACGAAATGTGGCAAAATCAAGACAATGGGAAGGGGATTACCTTAATTTGAATAATTGCAGAGTGTGGCCTTTAAAATGTGGTCAAATAATGCAATAAATTTTTACAAATAATTTCCTTACACAAAGGAAGGCGTGGCAATATACATATTTTTGCTTGATATGACATATCGTAGCAATGCTATTATTTGTATCTGTGATCAGGTTTCTGCCAACCCTCTGCAGTTATTTTATTGTATTGTTAAGTAAAACACTGAATTGGGTCAAGTAATTCGAAAATAATTGTTTATCGCTAATCATTGATGTGTTCCACCAAATCAGTCACCAGTTGGGGAAAGTAACATTGATTGTATTGTGTGGAGTATTAGAAGAAACTCTCTTACGAGAACCAGGTATTATGGAATCGGACATGTACAACACCTTTCTAAGGAGTGCACAAAACTATCTTCGGTAGAGACCAAAGTTCCTGCAGGCACAAAATGGAACGAAGATGACACATTTCAAGTTGCTTCTATACTTCGTTTCGACTCTCAATCATAATCATTGATGTGGTTCCTACAATATTCCACAAAATCAGTCAAAATTGTGGAGTATTGAAACACTCAAGTTTTCGAGAACCAAGTATTACGACGTGCTAAAGAACTTTCTAAGGAGGAGACAAAACTATCTGCGGTAAAGACCAAAGTTTCTTCAAGTACTCGTATATAGGTATATGTATATATTTATATAATTATAGAGACTTCCTTCAATTCTTCAACAAATTGTGAAGACATTAAAAGCCGCAACATATCAAATAGTTTCTTTGGATCGTCCCAATATAATATATATAAGTAGAACTCTCTAGACATCAGGCACCTTTTTACTGATGATTTCTTTCACTTCACTAAAAGATCATCAACCTTATCTCGAACATTGTAACTGAATTGTTTTTGCTTGATTCATTGATTGATTCCTCTTAGGTTCTAGTCCTTTTGTTGTTCCCACTTGACTGTTTGATCTGATAACTCTACCGGTTGCGATCTTAAAATGTGAAAGCATCCTTGTGTACGACTGCATGGAAAACACATTCATTTTCTTTGGAACATTTGGTTTTACGAGTATTTATTATTATTTTACAGCCACTCAGCACTCAACATTTTTGTCATCAATTTTATTTTCATGATGAATGTTGTTGCAAAACAACGGAACAACACAGCAACAGCAGCAAACACCAACACGGAATATGATAAACGTGCGGCAAATAAATTTTCCAAAATGTCCGCAGCCCACCGCCGCAATAGGTACGTGAGGCTGGAGGGGAGTAAGGGATGTGTGTGGCAAGCGGAACTGATTTATATGCTATGAAGTGGCAGTGTGGATACAGCAAGCAACTGCTGGTAGCAGCTGCCACCGCCGAGGCTGCAGGCCACCAGTGCCCCCGCACCTGGTGACAATTGAAATTACAGATTTTATGTGTCATGAGCTTTATTGAAGCAACAATCAAATATTTATGCTGATGATGAAATCGTTTTCGATTGTTAGATTTGCGTTTTGTGATGGCGCGGCCACGCGAATTCGTCGTCAATGGGATTACCTGCCAGAGCCCGCTGCCCGTGCATGTTTCATTCGACTACACAACGCAATTTGCTGCTTTATGAAAATTTTATTTCTTGATTTTATTGGAATGCCTTCTTTTTTGGTGTCGCTCCCAATTTGTTTATGAATTTTGAATTGGCTGCAATTGGAGCCATTTAAACGATTTGCTTTGTTCCACGGAAATTAAATTTAAAATGCCGTGTGCTTGTTTTATGCAAAGAGGAACGTTTCAACGTTTTCCAGCTTTGCTCTGCGCATTTATAATGCAACTATCTGGAAATTGTCGTTAAAAATGCAAATTGAGCTCTGCTCAGGCATAAGGCGTGAATTAGTGCTTAAGATATCCTGCTTGAGCCGGATAACAGAGGCATTGAGTTACACTTAAGCGTTAAGAGGCGCTGCTCTGCATAACACCAAACAGGACGAAAAACAACAACACAAATAACAACAACAACACCAACAAGTGAAGGATTCTCAAGGCATTTAAGATTATGTTAATCGAATGCAACGGCAACTGAAATGACGCTGTTGCGAGCGTTGCACAAAAGGCGCTGAATGTTGTTTCATCTTTAATGGCACTTCTTTGGCATGAATGGGAAAACTTTTTGCATATTTCTTTAATGGCTTTTCATAAAATGCTCTCTCTCTCTCTCTCTCTCTCTCTCTCTCTCTGCTTATACAAACATGTTTCTGCTTTTGTATGTGATGCGATTTCGAAACAATGAAAGCCTCTCTGCATATTGAAGCAGGCAAGTTAAAAGTCGGTCGGGGCAATTGTTTAAGTTAGCAGTGTTCGTGTTAATTCCTTGGAGTTGTTTCATCTGATTCTTGAAGCAACGGAAAGGGTGGCAAAATCCTTTTACTAATAATGATATGTGGTGCAGTTAATTTGGCTTTATAAAACGATACAAAACTGAACTAAACAAGTTAAAAGTCGTTCCGAGCCATTGTTTAATTTGCCAGTATTCGAGTTAATTTCTTGGAGTTGTTTCATCTGCTTCTTCAATTACATGAAAGAGGAACTAAATCTTTTTACTAATAATTATGTGTGGTGCAATCAATTTGGTAAATATTGAACCATCAACAGGACCTCTTTCTATATAACTTATTTTCTTGAAAGAGCGTATCTTAAGATGAGAGTGTGCGAACATATTTTAACAGTTAAATTTTGCTTAACAATTAAAGTCATTCCTTATTACTCTCAAAATAGTGTGGCATGTTTTAAAACTGAAGCATTTAACTATAAATATTTTGAATGCACGACGCCCTTGAACTATTCCTGATCAGACGCTTTCATATTTTAAATATATACCTTCATTACAAAGCTACATAACAATATATTGCAACAAAATGCACAGAGAAAGAAAGAGAGAAACGGATACTGAACAATCGAAACATGTGTTAACTGCAGTTGCAGTCGCTCCATTTATCCTGCTGATGTCCTGTGCTGTAATTACAAAAATTGAATAAAATATGTATATGGCAAATATTAAAAACTTGGCCTTCACTTTGTCCATAAAATGACAACAACACTGAGCAACAACAATGAGCAACAACACTGAGTAACAACACTGAGCAACAACAACCAAAAGCGTTTCAGTGTAGCCAAAAAAAAAGTTCATTCAAGTGTATGAAAATTAAACAAGAGTTTTTTATTAAACAATACGCCCGACAATATAATTTCGTTGTTGTGCCATTTTAAGGAGGTACCATAAAGATGAGGCAACTTTATAAAGGACGAAAAGGCATTGGTTTAAAACGGGACGTGATTTTGTAAGTAACTCATACTTCAATATGAGATGGTACCACTTCAATGAGATGGCATTTTAGGGATACTGTGAGAAAGTCATTTGTAGTGAGTCTCTGAGAGTAACTCATACTTCAATATAAGTTGGCACAGTGAACCACTTCAATGAGATGACATTTTAAGTGCACTGTGAGAAACTCGTTTGTAGTTAATCTGTGAGAATAACTCATACTTCAAATATGATTTCGTACCATTTCAAATGCGAGGACGTTTGAAGGATACTCTGAGGAACTAATTTCTAGTGAGTATGTTCATACTCATACTTCAATATGAGGTCGTACAGTGAATCACTTCAAATGAGACGATATTTTAAGGATACTGTGAGACACTTATATGAGTGTACTCATACTTCAATATGAGGTGCTACAGTGAACCTTCTCAAATGAGATGACATTTTAATGATACTGTGAGTAACTTATTTGTAGTGAGTCTGTTCATACTCATACTTCAATATGAAGTGCTACAGTGAACCTCTTTGAATGAGTTGACATTTTAAGGACACTTTGAGAAACTCATTTCTAGTCAGTCTGTTCATACTCATACTTCAATATGAGGTCGTACAGTGAACCACTTCAAATGAGACGACATTTTAAGGATACTGTGAGAAACTTATATGAGTGTACTCATACTTCAATATGAGGTGCTACAGTGAACCTCTTGGAATGAGATGACATTTTAAGGAAACTTGGAGAAACTCATTTGTAGTGAGTCTGTGAGAGTAACTCCTACTTGAAATATAAGTTAGTACAGCGAAACTCTTCCAATTAGATGACATTTTATGGGTAGTGTGAGAAGCTCATTTGTAGTGAGTCTGTGATAGTAACTCATACTTCAATATGAGTTGGCACAGTGAACCACTTCAAATGAGTTGATATTGTAAGGATATTCTAAGAAACTCATTTGTAGTCTGCGCCTGAGAAACATAGTCTGAAGAGAGTATGAAACAGTTAGCAAGAAGGGCTCCATTTATAGAGATAACCTTCTAACTCAAATTGGAGTGCAACAGAGTAATGACGTAAGCGAAAGACTGATGTTAAACTTTTGTACATGTGGACTCTCTTCACAAGGCAGTGGTACCCCATATAAACGCTGTGTTACCTGCTCTACTCTCAATTCTGCTGAAGTGGTCCAAATTATTTGCAGAAGCTACTTCACTCAATGAAATGGTAAAGGGTCCTTCAAAGATTAACGAATCTATAGAGTCCTTGGTCCATCACGTTGGGATGAGGGTTCATTTTTTACATATATATAGAAATATAGAAAATTTTCACTTTCCACATTTAAACTACGAAGCAATTTCATTATAGCTTAGTTCATCTTTTCCATCCTGAACACTGTAGCAGTGCACTTACTCATACGGTATGAATATCATATGAAGTTTAATTTGTATTTGCCCACAATGATGCACCAGCATATAATGCATTGTTAATATTGCTGCACACACAATGCCTGCAATGTTAAGCTTCCGATGTGCAACAACAGCAACAATCAGACCAGCAAGAGTAGCAGCAAAATGCTCAACAAAGGAATACAGCATTACATGCCTGTATCCTTCCGCAGCAGTGGCTGCAGCAGCGGTGGCGGCCGACTCGTAACATTTAACATAATTGCAAAATAAACAAAACAAAAAACAAAATAATAATAATACCGAAAAAAACAACCATCCGACTATTTTTATTGTATTGCACGCAGCCAATGTTGCAACTGCCAACGCCAGAACGAATTTGCCCCAAACTCAGACACTTCAAGTGGTACATCAAAAAAATGTGCTTAAATAAATAAAATGCTGCACAATGCATGCAGTTAATGCATTCAAGTAAACATGAAAGGATGCGCCAGCTGCACAAAAGCGAACGTCGGCTGGAAACCATATTAAACGCATGTTAACAATATGTTGCGCTTGTTGTTGCCCGGCTTTCATTGTTGTAGCAGGTTAAAATTTATTATTTTTATTGTTATTTAAAGTTGCACACAACAAGGACTTCCCTGGGCCAATGCGACTACACTTGCACGCCTCTTGTAAAGTGTATAATAAATGTTAATGATTTAATAACTTATACAGCAACAACAGCATCAGCAGCAATAGCAGCAGCAGAACAGCAGAAGAGCAAAAGAGCAAAAATTATCATTCGTCATGAATTGTTGTTCGAGCAAGCTGCATGCATATTACTTTTACCCTCCTTTTGAGTGCATCCTTTGAGGGATTTTGCGGCTGGCGCTGCTGTTGGTCGTGCTTGCGCCATTATCAATTTCGTAATCCAATTTGCCGGCCATAAATGGAAGCAATTCTTGCTTGGCTTGATTGTGGCCAAATATATAAATGAAAAATCGCTTACTGTGTGCATGAAATGCGGCATACATGCCACATTATTCATTGCCCAGTTGCCAGGCAGACGGCAGGGAGTCTGCTTGAGCAAGCGTAGCTTCTTTGGTACTGCTTTAAAAATTATGCGAGGCAGAAACTTGCTTTATATAAATATGTGTAAATATGGAAAGCAGGCAATACTCGTATTAAAAGTCCTAAGAATTGTGTTACTAAAGGATATCAATTGTGTCACTCATACGCCCACCTGCCTGACTTTAATATTATATTCAAGTAAACAGAAACGTGTTCTTGACTAAACGTTGATTGTTGATTACTGCTTACAGCTTATTTGCCACTTTCCTTAACAGCACGCTTTTTAATTCCTCCGCCAATTTCTTACTTCGTCTTCAATTTTATGAACTCATTTCGAAGAAGTTGAAACTTAGTTCTGATTGCGCCCATTTGAACAGCCTTAGCTAAGCCCCAGTATTTGTGTCTGCTGAACTCTCACAGTTAAACCACTGCGCTTACTTTGTGGATACCGCTACACGGCTACAACAACAAAGTGGGCGTGCCATTGTGCCGTTGTTGTAATGTTGTAACACAACATACAAAACTCCTTTTTTAAATAAGAAAGTATTTTATTTGAAAAGTTTTTTGTTTTGTGTCAACAGAACACAAGCAACAACAACAACGGGAACGACAACAACAACAAAAGCAACAAACAAAAAGTTAAACTGAAACTGAAACAACACTAGCAACCAATGTCGAAGTTTGTCGGCAAAGTTTGTACCGCTGTCAGAGTATCTCTAAGAGGAACAAATTCATTTCAATTGTGTGGCGTGGTTTTTAAAGCGGTCGGCGGTCCTTGCTGCTTGCTCACTGCTACCTGCTGCCTGCTCCCTGCTGCCTGCTGCCTCCTGTGCCAGCTGTAGTTTTGCCATTTTGCAGGTGAAATAAAATCCAGTAAGTGGGGAAAACTTTTATTTCGCTTCTTTTATGTTTTGTTACACTTCCTTTTATTTGGTTTAGGTTTTTTTTCTACTTATTTTGTAGTTGTTGTTGTTGTTGTTGTTGTTGTTGTTGTTGTTGTAAAATGACAAATGCAATTTAATTTTGCTTGAAATGTGTGACTTTGAAATAGGACAGCGAAACAATTTTAACAATGTTGTTACAATTCTGAAACTGCAAATATACAATTTTGTGTTCAGCATAAGGGCTCGCTTACTGGTCTGATTGATTGTTGTGCCATAGCAGGGAATAAGAAGCAAAACTTTAGGGGTGTTAATAATGCGCATCCCGACTGAAATATTAAGCCTGTTTGATATTACAATTGATGGGTTATAGACAACTCTGCAGTAATACTTCTTATTTATAATTGATGTATTATAAAAATGTACTCAATTCTAAAGCGAAGGTCCTTAAAATAGTCCATTTTTAAAAACCGTCGAAGAGGTTATGTGGGATTGTCTAAAATAGTAAGAGAGTACATGCAAGAAATGGTTTTTATGTGAATTATTGTCTGATCGAATTATAATCTTAGCTTATACAAGTTGTTATTGTCAGGATGACGTCACATTCATTGTTTACTATAAACAATAGAATTAGTGTTGTGGTGCACTTCGATCAATTTGATCTTTTAGCGAACCCATTGTTTAACCGTCCCTTTTAAGGCTCTTTGTTAATTTCAGCACTTTATGGAGTAGTTTAGAGTCCTTCTTTAACAGCCCCCCCTGGGAGGAAACGTCTTCTGTAGTTTGCAGGATATTCACAGATAATCTTCACAGAGGTTTTTTGTTGCATAATCTGGAGATATCCGCGCATTAAATTACCAGCTTTTTGAGATGCTACCCAAGTGTGCAGTGGCTCATCAGGTAGCCGTTAACGATTTGGAGGTCCTCTCTGTTTAGCATTAGAAGCTGTCTAAACATCCTCTGTCTGGATCCAAAAATCTTTTGCTCTGGACTCTGTCCTAAATTACTAGTTCATTGCCCGACAAATTTCCGATCTACATTTCCTCAACATATCTTGGATGTGTCCTTTTGGTAGTCCACAGAATGGTTCACATCCTATTAGGGAGCTTATTGTTCCTTTTTTGGCTAGTTGCCCTGCATATTCGGGCCATGGTTTCCAATGAAATTCTACCGTATTGTGATGCCCTAATTCAACATAATTTTAGCATAACAATAAATACATTAATAAATCAACCATCGCTAAAATGGTACTAAATTGGACACATCCCCACCATTAGATACAGTTTTTCGTTCAAGGATGTGTGAGCAGCATTATAAACCATTTGGATTTTCAAGATAGATTTGTGTTAGCCGCATTTAAACTAAGTTATTCATTCACTGAATCTACTTCTTTACTTCCTAACTTAAATATTTGCTCTAATTGCTCAACTCATGTGGAACTGAAAGGATTATTCGAAAACAAATCCAAGTAAAGGCTAATTTACCCAACTCCGATTTAAAGAATATGCTTCACTCCAACAGGAAAATCCCCTATCATAGGAATCGTTCTTAAATTTTCTTTACGAGATCGAAATCATATTTGCAGACAAAACATGCCGGCACTCCGTTGCCACAATTTTAATCCAATCAAATACAATTAAATAATTTACACAATTTCCATGCACACAGGCACGTAAAGGATGTGCAACGATGTGCACTTGCAGGGGCACAGAGCACTCCAATGCGAAGTTGCCTGTTAATTGCTAAATAGTTCTAAGACCAGAGAACAACTCAAATAAACAGTTTAAGCACTCTGCTCGATTGTGCACCCACAAAAATTTCATTTCATCAGAATGGAATTGTTAAATCAACAATTACAATTATAGCCGGATGAACTGATGTGCAGCACGAAATTTTACTTATGGGGATGTATGTGTTTGGTTGCGTCAGGGAGAATGTGTTGGTTTGTGAGAGTATGTGTGTGTTTGCATGTGTATTTGTGTGCCTGTTGATTTGTTGAACATTTTTGTTGATAAATTTACATTTCGAATGAAATGAGCAATAAATTTTATGGTTTGTAGCTGCTCCTGCAGCTCCTGATGTTCCTTTTTTGTTGGTGCTGTTGTTGTTATTTTGACACAATTCTAGTTTATTGCTGTTGTTGTTGTTGCTGTTGCTATTGTTGGAGTTGTCGTTGTATTTGTAGTTGTCGTTGTATTTGTAGTTGTTGCGGCCACTGCTGCTGCTGTAGAAATTAATTTGCCTGAAAAGTTTTGTTGACATTATTTTGTGGCACCGCTGCCAATGCAATTGTATTTGTGGTTTATTACGCACACTCCTACTCACACACAGGCACGCACACAAACTACGTATGTTTACGTATGTGCGTTCGTGTAAGTGACATTTGAATTTTTGCTGTCCAACTATGTTCATATTTGCCGGGCATGTGCAAATAACCAACGACGACTTCGCTCAAGTACGAAATGCAAGCAACATTCTCGACAGTTGACTAAATTAACAAAAATCGTGTGGACTTTTCGAGTGTGGCCAGGAAACGCATGACAACAAATGACCGCTACGTGTAAATAAAGATCCAGTCGAAATGATTACAAGTCAATATTTGCAGCAACACAAGCAAATCTAAGTTGAGAAGCGTGACGAACCAAGGCGCATGAAAATCAACCAAGAATTGGGACTAAAATTCATATTTTGAAACATTTTTATATATGAAAATTTCCACAACAAAATGGCAAATAAATTGATATAACTTTTTTAATAAATTATTTGAAAAATTCTGTATATTTCCTTTAGTAAAAAAAGGGATTTCCTTTACATCACGTATACGCCCCACCTGCCAAGTAAACCACAAACCAAACACCAAAATCAAGAAAAAAAGCTCAACCAAGACAAATTTGCAGACTGCCTGCCTCGTCCTTTGTATGCCAACGCACTGATTGACTGCCACCTGACCTTACACAGTCCACCTGCACAACTGTCCTTCAGAGCAGCACCAGCACCAGCAGAAGCAAGCGTTGTCTCTTCGGTATTGTTGACCTTAAGCAGCACAGGAAGGTACACGCACATGCATTGTGTGCGTCGGTTGTTTGCTCTGCTCGGCTCTGCTTGGCTCTGTTCTGTACTGTGTGTTGACTTCTTCTGCTGCACAAATAAGCCCAGCCAACAAAATTGATTCAAATTTAATTTGCCCAGCCTTGGTTGCACACAGAGACAACATTTATTTTGAGCCACTTAATAAAGAATGACAATCGTAGTGACTTGAAGCCAGCCGCTTGGAGTAGCCAATCTCTGAAATGTGTTTTTGGTGCAGCAACCGAGTTAGTTGTAAATAAAGCACTTATTTACATTTGCTTTTAAGTTGACACAAATGCAAATTTAAGCAACAAAACATAGTTGAAAATATTAACGAAGCAAACTTTTTGCATTTCAATTCAGAGGTTTGTGCACTCAGTCAAGGGCAGCTCACATCAGGCCAGAAACTGTCAAGAGTCACAGAACGATCCAAGCAACTGGATGCTAAATGGCAAATGAATTTACATGTGACCTGCAACTTACGTGGCAATAATAGCAAAAAATGCACGTAACTTAAACAAATGAATGAATTTGTGAGGGTGGCACGATGCACTGACAAATGGAGCAGCAGCATGTGGGGTCGCCAGTCAGGCGTGAAAATGGGAAATGAATATTTCTAAAAGAAGCTGCATAACGAAACCAAAACTATTTGGTGGATAAAAGGACTGACAATGAAACTGGAAACACTTCTAGAATTCAATATGTTAATACTGAGGGAAGAGCAAATCAACTTTGAGTGGGAGTTGGGTAAGGGAAAGAAAAGGAAAGTTCAGAAGCAGGAAAGAAGTAAATTCAAGCGAAGAATGATGAAAAATTCTGTGATAACAGCTTCCGCCTAGCAAAGTAGTTGCACGGAAGCAGTGGAATTGTCACTCCGACAATTTGTGCTGCAGTGTCCTGTTTCACTCGATCTCTAACAAAATCCTTCTGAAAATCATTGCTTAAAAAAGTGTATAAATAAATTTTTATAAATAATATTTAAAACTACTCGTAGCATATGCGGTTGAAATTTAATTTCCGGCTCGGCGGCTGCTAAGTAGCACAGACCCCGTGACACAAGTGCCCACAGTTGCGAACACTTACGACTTCATAACGATCTAATCTGCTTTTTATCCATGCGCATAACACGCCCTCTTATATGCAAAGAGCACAGCAGAAGCCGCAGCAATCATAAAAACTTGTCAAATCCCATTTTATATATCCTCCCTCTGTGGCTTTTATAGTTGCCCCCTAAAGCAGAAACCCTTTGTCAGCCTTAAACAGGCAGCCATGCTGGTGAACTTTCATTTGCCAAAGCATACAAACATAAAAATGTATGCGATTCACAGCATCCGCTAAACCACTTCCGTTTGATGATAATGGGAATAAAAGCGGCAACCAAGCAAGCCAGAAAAACGAATACAACAATTTTCAAATAACACAAATAAAAAATAGAACTCTGCAAACTTATACGAGATATACACATGCTTTTTTTAATGTAAAGGGGGTTCCCACTGCACCACTTCTACGTAAAAGCGAGGAGCTACATATGACAATATGACAATTGCAGTTACAGAATCACGAGCTCAGGTCTACACTATAATCCAATTAGCGGATGGAAGCAATTAATATCCACACGGCTGCATCAGCCTGACCTGACCCAAATGGATGCCAGACTTTGAAGTCCTTGGCTGCAGTGGGCGGAAATCTACCAAATCATATGAAAGCCGCTTTTCCATACATAATTGATAATCTGAAGCCGACTCACTCAACAGTCTACAGAATTATTCCTGGCGTACCCTAAATGGATATCCTTCGCCCTTGCAGCATTTTCACATAATCCTGGGCATTAAAATATTCCTTTTTCTATATGCTGGGAGTCCTTTACAAATTTTTATCATATCCCAAATGGATATCCTTCGCACTTGCAGGCCAACATAAGTCACTCAAGATGCTTCCTTGGACGTTTCCTCAATATGTTTGACTATATTCGAAAAGTCACTCAATACTTTCAGTACATCTTTCAAAAAAGAAAAGGAGTGGGGCTTGCGAGAGATAGTTCAATAATGAGTTTCCATAATTTCCCCACACTGTTCATAATTGACAAAATTCTGGGTACCGAGGAAGTCATTTGGAATTCTTTTGAATGATTTCCACACAAAACCAACTCCAGATAATTTTTAGTGCAGTGGCAAAAATCTTCATCAAGTCTTGGTAAAATAAAAGATTTTTTGGATTGACCAATGAGCTGCTGGAAATGTTATGCTAGCCTGACGAAAACTAGTCCCAAAGTCGGCTGAGTTTTCGAATATAATGGGGCATATTTGCTATCGTCAAGTGTCCTGACATTTCTCAACCATTAAGGCGATCACTGCACAAGCCGGGACGATGATCGTCTCTTTCACAGTTAAAAGGGAACTTATTCAGTCTGTTTAACTGGTAACTTAGCCAACTATTCCAACTAAACTAGCATAGTCGTCGCTGCATCAACGTTTTTGTATTACACTGAGAGCGTTCTTGTTCTTACTCAAATTATGTGTTTTTTAAGTGTTCCTGATTTGTTGAAAGTGTCCTGAAATGAGTATTAAAACCCACATTAGAGTTAAACGCAATTTTCAGGAAAATTTAAGCTCGTTAACTTCAATATATTTATAACATTTCAAATCAATATATTTACAGCCTTGATTTACACTCATAGTATGTGATTTTCCTTCAAGGATATACGTGCCTCAAATGGCCTAATAGCATAGCAACACTTTGCAATAGATTTCCAACAAAATATGCCCAAAAAGCCTATAAGGAAAATTCGTATAAATATGAACTTTGGCTTTCTCTCTGCCAGCTTAAATAATTGAAAATATTTTCCTCAACATTGTGTAAATTCCCTGCAGAATTCCTGATCTTAATTTCACTCGTGCTCACACATCCTTCAGTCTCACATGCCCAGTGATGCAATATTCATACAAAGCACCTTATCTGTCCATGAGAGTTAAGCTTAGGCAATTATATATCCGCTTATTAGCTTAGCTTTAATTCATATCTACTCGCATACGAAGCGCGAGCACAATAGTCACTGCAGCAACGGCACACAAAATAAGCAATCTAAATATGCGTCGAACACTACCCAATTAAATCCCACAAAACCTAAGCACGAATAGTCCGCTCGCTCGCTCATTGACTGGCTGAATGGCTGGGTGGCTGCCTGGCTAGCTGGTTGGCTTACTTACTTGCCTGCGAGCAGCAGCGGCGCAAAGGTCCACAAGCACGTGTTCCAATTTTCCAATACAATTGCTTGCGAGTCGCACGGAGCTGCTGGTGTTGTTGGTTGTTGTTTGTACGGTTGCCGCTGCCTATGCTGTTGCCATATAAATCATGTATTGTCGCACAACATCAACAGCCGAGACTAAGGTGGCAGTGGTGGTGGCGGTGACGGCGGAGGTAGTACAAGAGGCCATCTCCTCGACTCCTCGACTCCCTTACATCCTTCGCTCACAATACTAATTACAATTCCGTACGTGTTGCACTTCAACGTTGCTGTTGCTGCTGCTGCTCACTTACATTGACGCACACACGAACACTCAATGAGCACTTGCAACCAGACTGCGTGGCAATCTTCGCCTGCTCCCTCAAGTGTTGTTGTAATTAAATTATGCGCCAAGTGTCGTCCAAGACGTTGTGGAAAATTAAGTTTGCTTTTGTTCCAAGGCGTATTAAATAAATGTATTAAAATGTGTAGCAAAATTGCTTTCAACAAACTGCGTTAACTTTGCTCCTTACACAGAGCGATGGGGCAGTGTTGTGCTACGCTGGTGTTCTCGTTGTTGTTGTTGGTGTTGTCGCTGTCGCTATTTCGAATAAGGTAAATTCTAGAGTTGTAATTGCGGCAACAATTGAAGGGGTTCTTTCCGACTTCGACTTGTTTATTTTGTCCGTAAAGAATTTTAATTTAGATGGCATTGAAACTTTCTCAGCTCATGGAGGATTAGAGAACAAAAAAGGATGCACTTTAACTTCGCAATGTGAAGAAACAGGAAGCCAAATCTGTTGAAATTTAAATTGAAAAATAGTATTTTCATTTACAGTTTGCATTTATTCTGCTACCGTGGTTCGTTCTAATTGGCTACAAAGATATAGATACTGATTTTGAAGATCTCCGAAACAGAGCCAGAACTCCCTATGCCCATGTTCAAGGATCAAATTTAATACTCACTTTCGAATTTCCAAGGATTTCTGGTATATTAGAACACCTTCTTTAAGTAGTCACAGGATGGCAGAGCTGCGACGCAAATTCAAAGCTCAAAGGATTTTAGTGTACTATGGAACTCCATATTGAGTGACCACAATGGTGGAAGCTAGTTAGGTAAACATATAGATAGAAGTGTGTTAGGCCAGGGAAACGCCGTAGCAGGAAGTCTCCAAGCACTCAGGCCCATTGTACTCTAAGAATAGTAGTAGTACAATGGTGCTAATAGTAAAGATAATGACTGATTTCCCAATATGGGCTTTATGATATGTTTTAAGGACAAAGTAAGCAGAAAACGCTACCAATATGTTTACATTTTTCACCAAGATAATGCCTTGTCCTCACAACGGACCCAACTGGTGGTCTAAGTGGTTTCACTAGTTTATTGGTGATGCGGCTGCCTAACCCACCTAATGCCTTGTCCCACAATTCGCTCCTTGTATGCAAGTTTTGGACTAAACACTCAACGAATGTCAGCGACCAAGCTACTTATACGCCAAACATGACCTGAAGTGACTTATTTCTATTTCCAAATACCACGTCTTGGAAGACATTTTGGTGAAGCCATCTTACAAAATCGATTGGAGTAGCTGAAGGTTATACCAGAAGCTATATATAAAAAGCTTTTAATAATTGGAGTATCCTGCGGCTGAAGTGTATGATACCCTAGTTGAAGCCTACAGAATAGTTTAAATTGAAAATATGAGTTTTATTTAACAATTTCAGTTGTTTATTTAACAATTTCAGCGATTTACTTAACAATTTCAGTTATTTCTTTAAACCATATTCAAGAATATGGCCGATCCATAAGCAGAACAACAAATGATCCGTCTTTTTCTCACATGGACCCAATAAGTATCAACGCCAAATGCGTTCATTAAACTAATAGAACCAAAATTGACCACATTTTCAGCAATATCATATCATATCAGATCATATGCTGTATATGGATAATAGCTTATGCCCATTTCCCGATTTCATTCATATGTCCTTGTAAGACTTTCGACTGATATTTACGCCAAATTTCAACATGGCACGCTTTAGAAGATCATTGGCCTCACTCAATCAAGCAAAGCTGTGCTGTTGGTCAATAATACACGCCCTCACTACTAACGCCTCATTTTGTCCATTGCACACTCAAGTGTGCCAAACTTGGGTCACTTTGTTGTGTTAGTACACACTTCTAAGGATTGAATAAAATATCCTTCTAAGAACTATTCAACTTTATACACTAAATTGGCCACGTTCTTGACTTTCAGTGGTTAATCTCTAAAAGTAGGAGTAACCTTAAACTTTGCCTAAAATGCCGCTTAACCCACATTGACACTCCGGCCGGCCGAGATTAACATGTCTGATAATGGATTTAATGCGGCTAATTTCGAAAAACACAAACAAAACAATTAACACTGGGCCGGGAAGCTGGGTTGTCGTTGCTAGTTTGGTGCCCTCGGTGCTGCTGTTGTTTTGGTTGCTTTGTTGCTTTCGTTTCTGTTGCAAACTTCTTCACATTTGGTCAGCATCCTTCCGTCCTTCCTGCCTGCCGCCTCACCGCCGAACGTAGCTCGTAAGCTTGTGGCTTTATAACATTTAATACCCCATAATCCGGTGTGTCATGTTGTTTTTGTTTTCCTCCGTTTTGCTGCTGTTTGTTTCATTTACACTTGTTCTTTTAGTTTTATTGTCGTTTTTCTGTGCTTTTGTTGTCGTCGTTGTTGTTGTTGTTGTCGTCTTTGTTGTTGCAGTTGTTGTTGTTGTTGTTGTTGTTGTTGTTGTTGTTGTTTTGCAAATTGACCAAATAAAGATAAATTTTCCTTGGAGATTTCTGTGGCATAAATTGTGTTTGGGAAAATTTGAGAAAATTGGTTTATCTACTTAATTTTTTCCGGTGTGGAGGTGGTGGGCGTGTTTATTAAAGAATTATGAATGAAAGAGAAAGTCAGTTATGGTTGAAATTTAAGCTAAGGTAATTGCTTTATTCTCATAGGATAACTGGCCCCGGTTTAGAGTAGGTGGTTTTGTGAGCTGGACTTTGTTTCATCTGGCGAAATTACTCTAAGCGAATACAGATTGATGGGGTTAACTACCCAATCCCTTAACTACCCCTTACTCAGATTCAGTGGAGTTTATTTAGTCTACAAAAGATATCTGAAACTCTCTGTGAGCTTTCCTGATACACAGATAGGTCGATTATCTTAGGTGATAATTTTACTGTCAACTGAGAGGACAAAAATGCCTTCATCTGTAGTATGTGAAAATGATGTTGAGTCTTTCCCTGAACAGGTTCTTCTAAGGGCCTTCATCTCCAGTCTCTAAATTCGTGATAATAAATCTTCTCCTTAAGGGGTTTTTCTATGGGCCTTCATTTCTAGTGTCTTTCCCTGAGCAGATTCTTCTATGGACCTGTATTTCTAGTGTCTGAAGTTATGATAGTAAATCTTCCCCTTAAGGAGTTTTTCTCTCTAGTGTCTGAAGTCGTGATAATAAATCTTTCCCTGAAGAAGCTCTTCTATAGTTAGTTGTGAGACTGAAGCAAATATATCCGCTTGTAAGCAATTCAGATTCCACACTCACGACTCCCTCTCCCTTCTTATTTGATTTGGGCTGAACATATTTAAGGACGATATTGACATCGGGAAATCCCACCAGGATGTCCTAATGGTGACTTTTCTACTAAAATATTCTATCAGACTGTGGTCCCTGGAGGACCATAGAAAGTAAGATGCTCCAGTAAATCTCTACTTGAGTTAGTTCAGCTTTTTTTTTTTTAAGGAGGAGTGATTCGTTTTTGAGACGTGTTTTGCATGTAACAAGCTTGAAAAAATAGTCCTTCACAGAATTCTTCCCAATATTTCCTTTGGACTTTCCTGGTGTCTTTTTGTATACCTATATATTATCTTATAACAGTAATAACCTTATAAAAGCAATCTCTTTTTATAGACCTTTATATAATCTTATTAAAGTGATAGCATTATAACAATGATAAGCTTATCAGGAACTTTTTGGTCATGGTGATTTTGAGACAGCGGCTTTGAAGTCACCGGTCATTTGTGTTCTCTGATTTTAACTACGACCAAAATGACTGGTTTATTCATATTCGACGATTTCAATAGCGAGTACACAAGCCACTCATTAAGTTGAAAAGAGAGATGGGAGCAACAAATAAGTGTAGACACAGTTCAAAAAATGTACTGGTTGTGGGACTCTTCTGCGACCACAATAAAGATGGACTACACTTCCACATGGAACACCATTGTTGAATGGACTTTGAAAATTGAAGGAGCTAATCACATAAAATTTGGATATGTGTCACAGTGGGTATAAATATGGGCGACATTGAGCCCGCACAGAAAAGATAATTATAGGGATATTTCCTACAGTTGGGATATAGTATCTAAACGATGTGTTTAATCAAATTGTTCGGTGGAGGCTCGAAGCTGAAAGTTAGGAAACTAAAGTCATCATGGTTTTATCGGTTTGATTGCTGGTAGAAAATTGAGTCAGGAAACAACCGAAAGGAAGGAAATATATATAAATAGTACTTCCTAGAAATATGCTCGACCAAACCCAAAATAGTATGGTTGCTATAATAACGTAATCAAATTGCCATAGAAATCTATAAATTCCTCAGAAGAAACAAGGATAAAATCGAAGCTGACTAAAGCGAGTTTGGTTTGTCATGAATATTTTAATCTGCTCTATATAACATTCGACTGCTATATAATAAATTAAGAAATATCGGGAATAGACCGTGGACTTTTAACTGTTTTTTTTTTTGTATTTGTTGTTTCCTAAGGAAACAGAAAAGGAATCTAATTTGTCTAGTCAAGCGAGTTATTTATTTATTTATTTATTTACAATTTACATTTTATCTATTTATTTACTTAAATTTACAACCAAATTTATTGGCTTTGTTAATTTCGTTTTGGGTCTCTCAAATCAAAAATAGCTATGATATCCTTTCAAAGGTTTGAAGTCTGTTTCGTTGACTCAGCTCCCGAATTATGTGTTTCGGGACGATTGATTACTTATTCCCATATGAAGTTAAGGATAAGACCTTTTTCCCAGCCTCTCTCTTCCTCTATCACTCTAGCAAATGAATAATTTAGTGCAAGTTAGGACTAATGATTGATTACTTATTCCCATTTGAAGTAAAAGATTAGTCCTTTTGCTTTGGTTCCCCCGCTATCACTTCATCAAATGAATGAATTTTTGCAAATTAGGATGAAGAATTAGGAATGAAGATGAGAATTACTGATGACATTTCTAAGTCCGTGGTTGAAACCTTCGATCATCAACTTCTATAAGAATTCCACATAGTTGTATGCACTCTCTTACGTTGTAAGGACCCATGAAGTTCACCCACTTCAACTTCAATGTTCTTCACTACATTTATTTTCTGTTTATTTCTCCAATATTCTGATTTATGCCAATTTAAGGTTTCTTTTCATTTTCAGCAGCGCCTGCAACAACAAAGAAAAGCGTCTTCGAATGACGACCCACTTTTTAAGTCCTGCCTCCTGGCATTCATAACATTCTCATTATAAAAAAAACTATTCGCAAACATTCAAGCAATTGGAAAGAAAGAAACACTGTGAAAATTAATTACATTTATTGCAGCACCTCCTTGCCTGCCTCGCCAATTCCGCACCCAGATCCGCGCACTCACATACCACCACTTAAGCCGGCAAAGTACGGCATTGACACACTCTTGTGATAGTTTCACGCAGGCTTTGTATTGTGCTGGTGCTCACCACCAACAGCACCACCATCAACAACAACAACAACAGGACTCTGCGCCACTCAGGAGATCCTCCGAAGTGCATCATTGTCGTGTGCTGGCGGCATGGGTGGAAATGGAAAACCCAACTAAGTGCTTGGCTTCATGCAGCTCTGCCAAGTGCTAACAAACTGAAAAGTTTTGCATTTTTCATTTTGCCTCCTCCTTTCCTGCCTTCTTTTGTGTTTGGAAAATTCAAAAATTATGAAAAAATATGTGAAATTTTTAATTTTCTAAATCATTTTTTTCGTACTGGGTTTGTTTTTGTTTTTGGTTTGCGGTTTTTTTTCTTCCTTTTTTTATTCCTTTTTTTCTTGTTTGTGTTGGTAATGCTCCACCTCCGCAGCATGTTGGGGAATTAGTGGTTGGCAGTGCGCATGTTATCCGCAGACGACGTGGGGTTGTTCCAAAGGACAATAGCGCTGAAGTGTGGTTGTGTGTTGGTGTGTGTTCGTGTCTGCGTCTGTGTGTGTTTTTGTGTGCTGCATCGATGAGTTGACGATGTTGTGGCGACTTCCAATGTGACAGTTGCCCTGTGGATGCTGTCGATGGATGGACGATTTATAGTTGTGTCGCATCATATCTTCTGCTATGCCAGCACAGCGGAGGAAACACGTATTTAGCGAGATACGCGAAGAGAATTTTTCTTTGCCCCAGATTTTGTACGTGCTAAAATGAGATATAGAGAAGTACAGATCAGCTTTGATCAACTAGTCTAACAATTCTCATAAGGCGCAAATGAGATATACACTATTATTTGTTCTTGGCTCTCCCTGATATAGATCAGCAAGTCATTCTATATGTTCACTATTCAATGCTAAAAGACTTAATTTGTCTCTTGTTTGAAACTCTCAGATATCTGCATAAATTGAACAGCTGGTAAAGAGTTACTGATAAATAAATGGTCAACCTATCAAGAATTTTCCTACAAACGGACTTTGGTACGCACAAGAAACCTTTCTAAAATGAAGTTATAAATGAGTTCCTTTTACAATGTCTTCTTGTATGTTCAGTCTTTACACTGTGTGCCTAAATTTCGTTTGGTTTGATAGATGAGAGTCCTGAATTGACTGTGGAAAATTATGTTAAACTTCTAAAAGAGTTCAATACAATTTTCCAGAGTCAATTCAGGACTCTTTTCTGTCTGGCAAGACGAAACTTAGGCATACAGTGTAATACCTGTACTCTTATGAGGTCAAAGCTTTCTCAGCACCTGAGAATCTTCGCAAAATGGAAATTTGAGCAGCCGTTAATGCAGTTGATTTTTCTATTACTATCCGGACTATCGGGAGAAGATTTGCACCTTTGAACACAGTAGTCTTAAGTCCTTTCAAATTTTATGTTCATTCATTATAAGCAAATATTGTTCATATAGGTGAGCAGAGCCAGAAACTTCTGTGCACATTCTTTGCTAGTACCCTGTAGTCTGGCGAAAGCGATTTCTCCAGATGAGACACCCATAGCTACCTGGTACTTGGAACCCCCAATGGTGCTAAAGTTGATCAAGAACTCTAATATGGATAGTTAAATCAAGGGTTCGCACAAAAGTTCGCATAGATCGAAGTGCAAATAATAATAATAATAATTGGTATATCTGTTCCTGGGGTAAGGTGAATTCCAGTGCTGGCCGCTGAAACTGTGTAACTCGATAAAAATATTAATAATAGCTGGATAGATTATAAAATGATTAGTCCTTGAGATGGCCTAAAATGTCCTTATAACCTGAATACCTTAATAATTAATATATTTTAACAGCAAATTATGGAAATGTGTTATGCAAATGTCGCAAGTGCACAGACTTCTCTAAGCACATGTGACAACTCAATATCGGGACATTTACAATAATTTGTTTAGAGATTGATATGGATCGCGAGCATCAGAAGAGCGTGGAAATTCTTCACTGCTCGATATTGCTTCATAATTCATGTTCAGGCACAAATTTGCGGGATTTCTTCCCGCAATCTGCATTTTCAATCCATATCAGTCCAATCACGGTGTGGAGTAAATAATCGTCACAGGCCATTATCGAGCCTAGAGGAAAAGTATCTGTTGAGCGGTGACGATTCTTTAGGATATAGTAATATACTAAGGAATTTCTTGTGCGCAGTTAATACGTCATAAGAGACCCCAGACTCAGGTTACACGAAGGCCAGAACCTTACGTAGGTAGGTATGTAGGTTGAGCGGTCCCCAAAAAGGCACACTTGGGCTATGATTGACTCTATGCGACACGGCATGAGACACGAGTCCCATTCTCTTTCAAAAATCCAACAATTTGGAGCTTTTTGTTAAGCAGTTAATGGAGCTTATACCAAAGACAATATACTATATATATCTGTATATTGTTTTTGCTTATACTAACCACAACATGATGAGTTAAATGCAGAAGATTGACGATTGTTAAGATAACCAAATGGCTGAAGACTAAATAAGGCAGAGTGAATCAACTCGACCCCCCGTGAAGCATTGCCAAGGCTACTTACCGTGATGAGTCAAAGGATCGAACCAAATAAGACTGTGCTTCATTCAAGCTTCTTACACTTATGGGCGCATAGTAAACCCAGACAAAGAAGTAAATGATTTGTTGAGAATATTCCGTGAATAGAAATTACGGACACTATTTTTCCAGCTAACTTTCATGAATGATTGATTCATCAGATTGGTAGGGTACCAAAAAATTCAACTTAAAATATCAGATTAGTAGTGTTTTAATTTGAAATGAAGCATCTTTAAAAATCAGATTTAAATGGATATTTACTTCCAAAAAAAGGATTATACAATATAATAATCTTCGATATTAACAAATTTTTAGTAATTTGTTATCCTGGAAATGTGGTATATTTAAAGATATTTAAAATTCAAAAGATCTGTTATTTTGTCCTTATAACCAGACATTTTTGATATAAATTCATTCCTTAGATCGTTACATATTAACATTTGAAAGTGGAATCCTAACAACTTTTTTTAGATTTATGAAAAAATGTCCAGGCTACGACTGGGAATTCATGGAAGCAAGTAAGCAATTGTTTAGTACACTTATTAAGTGACTAAATTATCTTAAAGAATGACAAAATTATCTCCCTGATTTGAATTATTGACACAAAAATTCAGAGCAGTACTTTATACAAATCCCTTCCATTGATAGTCAATTAACTGGTTAAGTTTTAGGAGCGACAGAAAATTTCTACTTGCCAAATATTTCATATAAGGACATAGTTTATTTTATAATCTTATAATTCAATCCTTCAGTATTACGACATTTTATTCGTTGCCGCTCTTCGCACACTCCATTAAACCGTCTCAGCTCTAACTCCTCGTCTGGGCTGCACACATGCAGGCACCCCTCTTGTGTCCTGTTGCTCAATGCTAACAATGTTAGGGACTAATTTACTTTGCACATTACATTGTTTCATTAGTTTTCCTCAGCAGCAGCAGCAGCAGCAGCAGATTCCGCAGCACTCCAGCAATTCCCCTTGAAATGCACAACTGAACGGAACTTGTGCATGACATTCTACTCCAGAGACGACGTAGGGGCGTCCAAGTGGCAGATGATGGGATTATCATCAGCAGCCGCCGCCCCAACGCGCTCGCTGAATGCCTGATAACTTTTCGTGTATGGCAAGTTCATCATTTATGCTTAAATGGTTTAATGCGGTCGAGTCGCGCGTGTTTATGCGCTCTTCATCGACGTGCAAGTGTTTCCATTTAAATGAGAATGCATGTTGTGTGCGAGAGTGCGTTTATGTGTGAGTGTGTTTGTGTGTGTGTGATTAGCTGTGTGCTCAACATGTGTAATCAGTAAACTTGGCATCTCCGGCAACTGAAAACGCTAATTAGTTTCTAATTTGCAGTTAATCGACTGGGATTAAGGTGTTTCGCCTATTGAGCACACAACACGAGTGAGTCTCCGCAATTGAAAGTCTGCACACATATTTAATTGAATGTATGTTGTGAGTGTGTGTGTGTGTGCGGTGTTTGTAGATATTGATTGAACAGATTATTTGAAATTATACCGAATATACGAAAAATTGTGAAAATATTATTTTAGGAACTTTTAATACTGACTTTTTATGGAAACAAATTGAAAAAGAATGAATCGAAGAAGAAAGAAACGTGGAACTAGTTCAGCGTTACCATAATAGCATCCTAGCTCAAAGAGCGTAATCCAGATCACTATTATCTCGTTGTTGGATCTTTCCGAAAGAAACTGTTGACTTGAGTTTACTAGATCACTAACAGCCGTTTTATTAGTGGAGCAGAATCAAAATCGTTCCATGTGTTTCCTAGATAATCAGTATTTTCAATTTTCAGCATTAAGTAAACTAACATTTTTTGTGGGTGTAGAAAGAAAATTCCAAACCATTTGATTATAAAACATCTTAAGAACCTTAAGTTCCAAGTTTGGTTCAAATCCACTGAGTGGTAAAGGCCCAACGCATGCGGTCTAAGAGGCAAAAGTAAATAAAATAATGGAAGAATCGAAATAAAGTAGTTCAGAGCAGCGAACTGTGAACTTTGTCTGAGATTGACAATAATTTCGATAGACAATAATTTCGAATTGGAGTCTCTTCTGGATTAAAATACCTTCTTCATATTTAGCAAGGCTAGAAATTAAGTATCAAAAAGGATATTTGTATTTTGAATCAACAATTTGCACTACAATCAAATCAATTCCTCAACTAAGTCAATCCTGTCACTTTCCTGGTAGTGCGTAGCTCACTCGAATTTTTCTTAAGCATTTTTCGCTTCAAATTTATTCCTCATTTCCATTTAGATTTTATATACATTATATACATTATATACCTTATATACATACTCCTTGCATACTTAGAAAAACCCGTATGCAAAGCTCCTCTCTCCAACGCCTAAAGGTTCTTAAGGATAAACTCCCCTCTCTCCTATGCTGCAAAATATTCAACACGCAACAACAACAGCTTCCATGGCTGTGCCAATCCTTTTTCGCCCAAATCACAACTACAACGTTGGAATTAAGGCTTTCCTTTGAGCCTTTGCCTCATTTACAACGAAAATTATTGCCAATAAAACGGTCAGCAATTTAAATCTAAGCAAAAGCACGAGTAAATCACACTTTTATGGACATGCCCCAGTGCAGCTGCTGCCGCCCACTCCACTCCACACCACTCCTCGCCACTCCACTCACTCGTCCTTCCCAAACACCCGCTTCAAAAACGAAAATATTATGATGTTAATAATTTTGTTGTTGGTTTTTACCGTGTGAAAAAGGGTTCCGATGGGGCAGCAGCGCCCAGCAATCGGGGCTCAAACGTGTTTGCATTTAATTTCAATTTGATTGGGTTAAGTTGCCTCAAAGTATGCAACGTTCTAATATTTTACTCATTTCTCTTTCTTTATTGATATTTAAGGAAATTGAGTTTTAACCGACTTTAAAGTGTGGCTGGCCTACGAGAAGAAGGATTATTAAGAACGGAGCCAAAAAAAGTGGAAATCCACATTTTCTGTTTTTATGCGCCTTTGACCAAAGGATTAACGTAAACATTTTTGTAAGGAAAATGTGAAAAATATTTAAATTTGCATTAAATTTAATCAACTTCGCAGTTCTTGCATAACGAGTGGGAAATTAATTTTAACAGTTCAGGGAGGGGGAAAAATAAACAGTAGGGGAGCGTTAACGAGGACGAAACGGTACTGTAGTCCCGCTGCAGCGTAGCCGTTTTATCGCTTTGATATGCAGCACTTGCCTGCGTGATTTGCATGCGATATTCCCGGGACTACGAATAATCCTGCCGCGTTGGCTGTGGATTTTTTGTATGCTCCGGCCTAGGCGTTAATTTAATGTTAAGCCCAAAAGGGAACTGAGAGAAGTGTCCGGTCCGTTCGAGAGACACGTATACAAAATCGTCGCAAATATATTTTAATTCTTCTTTAAATTGTTTCCTTACACATTTACTGCATATAATTTTAACTTTTAATTAATTTTTTTCCTCGCCAATCGTGTATATGAGGCGCATTTACTGCATGTTAATTGCAGTCTCAACTACACTCAAGCAAAAAAGTTCAATAAAACTTGAACCAATCAAAGAGTTCAGTATATATTTAAACTATTTATTAAGAGCATTCTCAATTATATGATTGTTGGTCCACAGGGATCATTATTTTATTATTAATTTACGTTCACCTTGGGACATTAAGGCAAAACCTTGTAAGATTGTCCCAATAACATGAGATA
Organism: Clusia tigrina; assembly: GCA_920105625.2. NCBI lineage: Eukaryota > Metazoa > Arthropoda > Insecta > Diptera > Clusiidae > Clusia > Clusia tigrina. Next base: position 181,867,340 of record OV050033.1, read on the forward strand.
TCATATAACAAAAATCAGTGTAATTACTTCAAAGAACAAGTTCAATGTTTGCATGAACATAGTCCTTAATACATATTTGTTAATGTACGAGTACACAATAGGATCATTCTGCCCAAGGTGCCTGCGCTGCTCTAACTCAGCCCACTTCCAGTGAAACCAAATATGTCGAATCGATTCATTGAATTTATATGTGGATAATGAGCAATATTTCTAGGCTAGTTTCGATCCATATCCAGCTTCTGGAATGCTTCAACTGCACTTGAATGCAGTATGAATTTAATTCTAGATATGTTTTCTTTAAATGTTAATACATTCGTCACAGGTATTCCATATGTACCTATCATTTTCGATCAGTTTATATAGTAAAATCTTACTCAAGGATTTGCATTATTTTCCTATAATTTCAGAGTTGAGTTCATCAGTCGAAAACATCGCCTCGCATAATTTGTCGCTGAAACTAGTGAACTGTTGTAATTCTTTGAGTGTAAGTTCTGCATTATTTCTGTTGTTCCGCGTCTTCCAGACTTCCCACACTTTGTCACAAGGATGAGTTTGTTTTTAATATTGTTCGAATACAAGAAACAATAAAAAAAACACAATCAAATTGGAATTTGCAATTGAAACAATTTAAGTAGATTTGCGAGCGCACCATGCACCTAATCCTTTAGCTCTGCTGCTGCACACTTCAATTTGCATAAATTTTTACCTTCCTTAAAGCCTTCGAATCCTTTTAAAATTGTGCACATGCGAGTGTTACAAGAGATATTTGCTAAATTTAGCACTCCAGTTTCTGGGGTCTTTTTAAAACAATCTCTTTGACGACCTCACCACCTCCGCACTGCCCCGACTCACCACAAAGAGCAATTGATTTTTTGGAATTGTTTTCTGTTCTGTTTTAAATTTTTTCCCTTTTTTCCCTCTCTTGTTTTTATTTTGAAAGGATTTCCGGCGCCAATCATGCCGTGCAGCGCCGTGTTTACAATAAATTCAAATTTGAAATTGGCTCTTGTGTGCTTAAACAATTACGCGGCAGTTGAAGGTGCTCAACGGCAACAACAACAACCACCATAACAACAACAGGAGGAACTACAGGAGTATCAGCAGCAACAACAAAAACTGAATCAACAACATAAGCAACGGCAGCTACATCGATAAGAATTGTTTGTATGCCGTTAACGCAATTTCCCTTTTTTATGCGCTCAAATCCTTTCTCATTGATTTCGAAATTTCGCTGTTTTTCTTTCAAGAAGTGCATGATGAAGGAGTGGGCGTTGCTCCTCGTGGTAGGGGTGGCGACGGTAGACTTCAAAGCACCCAAATTTCCGTTTTCGTGTTTAGAATTTAAAATCACTCCAATTCATGTACTGATTTTTTCTCCCTTCTTCTGAGAATTATTTTATTTGTTATTTATATTCCGTGCCGCCATTGAGATTCGTGTTATCCTGGCACAGAGATCAAGCGATTTGATTGATTGCGCGCCCACTGTGGCCCAGCCTGCTTCCTTGAAAGACATTTGCCGCTACTCCCAGAATGACTACATTTGTGCTCTGGTTGGCTTCCGTCTGAGCTGCCACTAATTAACCGACATTCCGACTGGTGAAATGGAAGTGTGTCAAACGTAAAATTTCCCCCCAGGCCTCAGTTTATTCTATATTTAGCTCCGTTGTGGCGGTATTCAGGTGCAATTTCCATTGATCAGTGATGAAGGATCTGTTGCAAAAGAACACATTTTTGGTTGTTTAATGATTCTTAATATTAAAGTAAATAATAATAACAAATAAATGAGAATATAATCAGAAGAAATTGGCCTTGCATAATAATAAATAAATATGTATATATATACTCGTATATATATATATATATATATATATATATATATATATATATATATATATATATATATATATATGTATATATATATATATATATATATATATATATATATATACATGACAACACACGATACGACAAGACATCGCACCATACAGGGTACGCATACAAGTATGCCCGTGTATACTCCGCTTAAGGTCCGTAGGAAGAGCGCTAATCCAGAAACTCTGAGGATAGTTCTGCGCCAGGAGCAGCTTCATATCAGAGATGCAAAAAAAACAAAATTTATAAATAAACCAAAGACAGAAAATTATAAATTATTTAATAATAGCATAATAAATCAATTATATAATAAAAACATGTTTCATTAGCCCGCCGAGTCACTCGCCCAGGTCATTAATTGCAAGTTTGTTAGAACTTGGCAGCACTGGCAGCAAATCTAGCAAAATGATCAATGTGAAAATTTATTTTACAGGTGCAGAAAGAAACATTTTTATTATATTTCATTTCCTCCAATATATTTTAAGTTCTTTATTTAGCAAATGATTGCTAAGCACGCTGAGCCACAATACTTAAATATAACTACACTATGACTAAATTTAATTATCCTGTAAAACTAAAGGCAAAATCATTCAGAAATCCAACTTGTCTTGGTTTGAAGACGGCATAACAAAAAAGTAGGATGATCCGTGGCACGGTGAGAAGGGTTTAACTCCACAATAGGTACTATTTTCCTTGACAAAAGTATCACCACAAAAATACGGGTATTGCAAGGCAGATTTACAACTTGAACACAGTGGATATGCGGCTCTCGCTAAATAAATTTTATTTAAAATCTAACGTACAGAATATTTTTTATACTGATAAATATAATTTACTTCCATCTTTAATATTTCTCGAAAGGCGGGTTCACAAGAGTAAGTTCTCCCTGGAGATCCTCTCTTACACACTCTTTAACTCTTTGATATGTTTAGTGAGTGCTCCCAGAGACTTTTTCCACCAAAGACTACAGAGAAAAGAAAGTATTTTTCGCTGCCAGCGTCCGTGGCGGACACACCACGATTTTGAGTGGATTCACTTCGATTTTGAGTGGATTCACTTCGATTTTGAGTGGATTCACCTCGATTTTGAGTGGATTCACCTCGATTTTGAGTGGTTCATGTACAACGTCCGTCTGCTTTATTTCGCTGCTTTGCCTTTTAAGTTTCTTTTCTCTGTATTCTCTGATTTCCACTTACTGTCTATTCCACCTCTCCATTTTCACCGGGGTAAGTCCTCCTTTCGGACCCTCTCTTACAGACTCTTAACTCTATGATATTTTCAGCTCTCCAAGAGACTGCTTTAACTTATTGTGCCCTGAATCTATTCCACCTCTCCATATTCTCCAGGGTAAATCCTCCTTTCGGATCCTATCTTACACATTATTTACTTGTTGACAGTTTTAGCTACTTCACCCAGAGACTGTTTCCACTTATAATGCCCTGGGGATATTCCACCTCCATTTTCATCGAGGTAAGTTCTCCCTGTAGACCCTCTCTTACACACCCTTTTTACTTGTTGACATTTTGAGCGAGTTCTCTCAGAGACTGCTTGTACTTATTGTGTTCTGAGTATATTCCACGTCTCCATGTGCACCAAGGTAAGTACTCCCTATGGACCCTCTGTTACGGAATCCTGTTTGTTGTTGCATGCACCCACAACCAAGGAAATGATGACTAAGTTTTTAATCCATTTGTTTAAAGAAAACAACCCAACCCACCTTCTTCAGCAATTTATGACTGCACCCCTCCGAAGTACCTTTTTACCGCAAAGTGCTCGTATCTTCCAAGAATATATCCCAATTGCATGTTTTCGGTTCATTATTTATTTAGACCGAATGCTCGGTCAAGCAATTGAGAGCAGCAATTGCATCACTGAAACCAAAAACCGTTGTCGATAGCAATTGTTAAGATTATTCCGAAGGAGACGAAGGAAAAGCAGCATAGAAAAGAATAAAAAAAAGTGTATTACAGATGCCGATGGTGCAGCTGCAGCTGAAGGAGCAGCATCGGCAACCGCAGTGCAGTAAAAGAAATTATGGCGAAGGAAATTTGCCACAATGATTTTTATTGCAGCAATTGCCGGGGGAGAGCTTAATACAGCAATAAATTCGCTACAAGCGCCCGTTCAGCATATAAAAAGCATTTAATGGAGTAACGGAAGCATATTTAAAGACTTACAGGACTGAAGCGGAAATGAGAAAACGTTGTAGAATAATTTTGAGCAAACATTTTAATACAAAAAGGAATTATATTTTATTATAAGTGAAAAATTAACTATTGAATATTTATTGCATAAAAACTATGGACAATGTGCATCAGCTCAATCTGCTCTAATGATTAGTCTAAGTTAAATCTTGGCTTTTTGAAAGCCTGAAATGCTATCAAGGGTTGGTCGCGTGTTCGTTGGTGATTCTCTTGAAGCTACAAGTGGAAATGATCCTCATAGCTAGACTTGAACAGCAGTAAATTCTCTAAACTGTCCAAGTAATCGTCGTCTTCCAAGCCAGCCTCTTTGAAACGATGCAATTTGGGAACTTTAACACGCTTCGCTTCCCGATATAAAGTGTCCACCGTATCAGCCAATCCACTGGACGATTGTAGCGATGCCAATGCTGGCACAGAGTTCACTTTTTCGCTTGGTGCACGCTCCGCAACGTCCGATAGAAAACCGTTGGTATTAAGTTTACCTTCAAACATTTCACATGGGAACGGAATGCGCGTTGGCAAGGGCGCTTCTATCGACGACACATGGGACATACTGGCATGATTCTCGCATTGCAAATACAATTGCAACATTTCTGAAACGCTTTTGCATTTATAAGAGGCCATGCGCATTTGCTGCTGCGCTTCCTCCCGTGGACGCTTGAGACGCTCGCGTGGAATGCCCCGCACGCACAAGGACTGTATAACGTAATCTTTGCCTATACTGCAACTCGGTGTCAATTGGGTGAAAAGCTCACCTTGGAATTTATCCAAACAATCAATCAAATCTTCATCGTGCTTCATGGGGAAGGGAAAAGCAAATCCGGCGCCTGCTAGCTTACGTCCGTAGTTGTTTAGGTCGTTACAAAATCCGGGCAGTGAACTGGTACTTGGGGAGTCTTTCAAGCGGTATCTTAAGGATATAGTATCAAGGTATGCAGCTAGTATAGAGGACGTTTGATACAAATTGTCACCCTGATATTTCAGTCCCGGCATGTCACGTGGTGAGCCCAACTGACGCCATACACGATCCTGCGTACTCAATGGTACAAATAGTGATGCGTGCTCAATTAGTTGGTGAAAGGATAAGGCACTGTTTATACTGCGTATGGAATCAGACATGGCCTCATCTGAAATTAAACCAAAAGAACATGAATTAAGAATATTTTAGAATAGGTGATTTTCTTAAGGCTCACCTGCATTTTCGTACAGCAAATTTTTGGGTGAAAAAACTGGTATTGCAAAAGTGGTTCTGCTGTATTCGTCGTTTAAGTACTCTAAACATTGCGTAGCTATGCCGCAATGGCCATTAAAGCTGTCGAAAATTAATTGAAAGCCTTGCATAAAGTCACACTCCTCCACATACTGCCGTATATTATCACAAAAATCATCTTCGAATTCCGGAGTCTCCCAAACTGTCACTCCATTCGAGTACGTATCGAATGTCTCCTTGTCTGAAGCATACTGATACTGCTTGATCACGTGCACAGTGCGCGGATGGTAGCGCGCATAGAGAAAATCCGTCCAAGAAACCACATTATCGACTAATTTGTAGTCTTTCATGGTTATATCGACTTCAGGATTATCAAGATCACTTTGGAAATCATGTTTATTTGCCATAGGTTCCTCCATAACTTCAACATTAGTTTCCTGCCGCTCCAAATCTTCACGCAATTTCTTCACAGGATCTTCCTCAACATCATCTCCTGTATTAATTCGTCGTTTAATATTATTTCCATAAAGTTCCCCATGTCTTGGCAGATGCTTCAGTGCACCGTCCAGCTCAACCAGCATCAGACGCGGCGTGTAAGTCTTCTGATTCTGAAATAGAACCAGCAAAATGGTTTCCATAAAATACTATTCCGAGCTATAACCAACTCACATCTAAATTTGTTCCTTCCCGGTAGAGCACGTCATGATTTATTTCTGAGGGGCTACTCTTCGAATCATAACTGAAGCCAGATTCCTGCAATGGAAAAAAATCATTAAATTTACTGAACACCTGCTGCGCATTTTCATACAGTCTTACCTGTATGTTCCACCAGTGAGCTCCTATGTAATTAGAATAGGTACCAAACTGCAGTGTCACTATTTCCCGATTGCTCATCATTTCCAAAACTTACTTATACAAATTTTAAACCTTCAACAAAATGAAGTCAAAGCAACTGAGTTTTGTTTACCGAATGCCGAACAGTTGATTTCCAGAGCCGCACATAACAAACGGTGTATGAACCAGTGCTGCCAAATCAGTTATTTAACTGTATGTAATTTGGTGAGGTTAGATAGTACTGCCAAATCATTTTCATTTGCACGCTGATCATGATAGTGGATGGTAAAAACGGCCCTTGACTGAGCTATCAAATGTATAAGAGCGATTTCCTGTATTAAAATATAGTAAGAATAAACATCTACTTTTGGAACTGGTATAATGCAGTCTAGATTATAAGTAATATATAGCAGGCCTCGGAGGTCTAGCGGTAAGCATGCTAGACTCATATTCGGCGGTCGTCGCTTCGAAAATTAATATAAGTAGTATAGGAGGGAACTTCAGGGCAGAGAATACAGAGGAATGACTCTTGTTTTGCGCACACTAACACATGTGCAAAACTGTAGGAATGTGGCTGATTTTCTTCAGATAACGAATGATAAACAAATCTATCCATATAGGTAACTAATGATAAACAAAGACAGTTTTTTAAACGTCAGAAAATTTGACGTTTAAGTGTCCCGTATCTAACCCTACGTCTCCACGGGCAATTTTTTATGGTATGCCATTGGCAATTTCAAGCAAATTGCCAATGGAGACTCCAAATTGCTTCAAGTTGGCAATTTATGTTATGAAATATGTTATGCCATAAATTGCCAACGTGCTGTGTTGCAATCAGTTGTCATTTTGTTTGTTTGACAGCCTTTTTTCATTTTTTCGTGACGCTCACAGTGGAAGCATCGTCGGACATTTTCGTTTTACCGCATCTATTAAATTAATAAAAACGCAAAAATGAATGGAGACTGTGCATGTGCATTCTTTGTAAAAAAGGATTCACCCAGAATTTCAGTTTCCTTCTTTTTTCCTATTCATCGTATAAATAAAAAATATTTTCAACCGCGGACACAGCGAACTAGATTGCTTGACGACATTTTCAAAATGACGATGGCATAACATCGCAATGCCCACCATTAAAATATTGCCAACCATTGCAATCAAATTTGACAGATGTTATGCCATCAAAAATTGCCCGTGGAGACGTAGGGTAAGGTCTCTGCTTCGGGGTACTGCTAATTGATTTAATATGGTGAACACAGCTTGGAGTACAGACAAAAACAATACCAGAATACATTCTTTGATAAAGAGTTGTTTTAGAAAGTTTTTTCTCTATTATTATTAATATTTCTTTTTGTTTCATAATTTTTAACATTTCGAATAATCGGCCCTATTGTTTTTTATTCAATCGGTATGTCCCTTCATTTTGCGATTATAGTTGAATTAAAATTATATATGACTGTCAATAATCATTAGAATTTTATAACCAATTTCCAAAATTATATATAATTTCTTAAAAATTATTTTTTTACACAAACAAAAATGTTTTTAGTTAACTAGTCTCAAAGTCAATAAAAAAAATCCTGTGTTATGTAGACTTTGACAATATATTATATTAAATTATATAATGGGTGTTATACACTGCGACCTGAAATCTATATTTATTGGGAAGCTTCTATTTACTATACATCTTCTTTCAAGTTTGTTGCAATTAGGAACTTATGTATGTGGAAGGATCAAGTTGAGGAGTTTTAGTCATATCCAAGATATATTCTCCAAAATATATTTCAATTGTGTACCAGAGCTCCCTAGTCTTTGGCAATAACCCTTGGAAAACATTTATTCAAACTTGATTGACATTTTTTATTATAAATGATGAATCATTAAATATTATTATTTCAATCGAACTGTCTTTTATTTAACACAATGGCTTAAGATATCACTAGACAATAATTTTAACAACTTTCCTTGAACGCGTCACAATCGTTTTAAGATATCACTAGACAATTACTTCAATAGAACTTTCTTTGAATGCAATACAATCGCTTCAAGTTATCTTGGAACTAATAAAACTGCGATACTACTATGTTCACATTAATTGTCTTTTTACAGTCTGATAAAAAGTATTACAAACAGTTACTCATATACTTGGAATTGTTACTCAATATAAACTATTTGAACAATATTTTAAAAAAGCTTTAGGAACAATAATTGAATTTATTACATAAGAAATTTTTAACCTAATATTTGTACATACATATAATACAAACATCGTTATATTATACCCTCGGTCGTTATATGGACAATAACTTGATACATCACAATTTGTTCAAATTCGAATTTAAATATTTTGATACATCATCCGGCATTGTTGCTAAAGAAGAAAGGAATATTAAATGTTAAAAACTCTGATCTTTTTAAGCCGATTCCACCTTATTACTTACTTTCGTCTTATTTATTGAGCATCATGGAGAGATAGCAATTCCAAATGACGGCCACGGTTTGGGCGAATGTAACCTGATACTGCATAGGCACCATACTGAAGTTAAAGGTTTGCGCTGCAGGCCAAAGTAGGTAATTCCGTGACATGATGGTAAAATAATCGGAGCGAATCCGGTCTTTGATTTGTTTTGGTGACTCTTTGTTTATGGCGCCGACAAGAGTCATTAGCACCAACGTTATAGAAGGTGCGGCAATGGTCTGATCCAGCGCCATTTTCTTTAAACCGCGAATTAAAGGCTTTTGATTCTTTGCGATAGCATTATCCAGATAGCTATACCAAACATTGAGAGCAGGTCCCAGAAAAAATAAACCAATGCTGGCGAACTTGGCAGTGCGTTTCCAGTCGACATCACGGAAAGACTTCTTAGCGACAAGTGTTTGCGCCAGCAGATCACCAGTACCCATGATAAAGAACACACGCACGCCATCGATAATCATAGGCTTATACTTCTGCATTTTGTCTTCGAATTGCGCTCAATTAAAGCCGCATAAAACTGTAACTGGTGGAGTTATAAATGGTTTAATTGTCCCTTAAATTCTGACTGATTAATTTGTAATTTTTCAAAATAGCTCAGGCTGCTGTGTGACAAATAAGAACTGTGATTTGGCAGCACTTTACCGATTAAGCAGAAATAGGGTTTGGCACTACCTTCATCAAACAGAGCTGCTAAATATGCGAAATATATTTTTAGTTGCCATATGCCAAACATTCAGTTAAATATATTTAATTAAAATAACTATTGAATATTGAATAATGTATATATCAAAGTAATTTGGGTTATAACATTTTCAGGATATAACCTGACACCACTTTGGCATATTTAAATTTGTTTAGTAATTTTTAATAAAATGATGTGTGTTTCTTTATATTGAAGGACATATCTTTATAATATTCTTCATATTCAATAACAAGAGATAATAAGTGAATAGTTGTGATATATTCTTTTAGCATATTATTCTGATCGGGCTACAACTTTGAACATGTTTCATTACTAAATATTGTATATAATATTTCAATACTCTCTGTACACAAAATTTTAATGTAAAACATTTCGTTTTAGATCAATAAAATAAAACTTGGATTTAGTACTCTTTATTTTAGTAAAAATTACTCATTTCCATCCTACATATTAATTTAAGCCAGTAATTCTAAACAGTCTCTTTCTTACTCAATGAAAAATCAGACTCGCTGTATTTACTCAAACAAAAAAACCAAGATATGGCAGCACTGTTCCTCAGGCTAGCACGTTCTTGTTGGCGAGTCGAGTTGAATATTTGGAGGATATTTTTTAGAAGTTTTTTGAACGGTAATATTAGGAAAACAGTGACTGCGTAATAATCCAAAAAGCGTCAATACCTCGCCGCCATGGGTACTAACAGGAAACTTTTGCAATTTCATGAAATGGAATTGGATGACAGGCTACTAAAGGTAAGTAACTATTTCATCGTTCTTCAAAAGACGTTTTTAAATTCGAGTATTTCCGTATATTTTTATAGGCCATATCCAAACTTGGATGGTCACAGCCCACACTCATACAGGAAGCAGCCATACCTCTGCTGCTCGAGGGTAAGGATGTTGTGGTGCGTGCGCGTACTGGCTCCGGCAAGACTGGTGCATTTGCCTTGCCTCTAATACAGAAGATACTCAACTCGAAATTGAATGCCACGGAACAGTGCATCAGCGCTTTGGTGCTGGCTCCAAGCAAAGAACTATGTCAGCAGTCACGAACTGCCATGCAGCAAATAGCAGACAAGTGTGGCAAAGTGGTGCGCGTGGTGGATCTCTCTTCCACCGATTTGGTGGCACAGCGACACGTGCTCTCTGAGCGCCCCGATGTGGTGATCTCGACGCCGTCTAAAGTGCTCGCCCATGTAAAGTCGGGTGCCATGGATTTGAAGAAATTGGAAACGCTGGTGGTGGATGAAGCTGATTTGATATTTTCGTTCGGTTTTGAAAAGGACTTCAAAAAGTTGGCGGAGCAAATGCCACCAATTTATCAGGTAAAAAAATAATATACAAGGATTTTTGAAATAAAATAAAAAACTATATTTGTAGGCGGTTTTGGTGTCTGCCACTATATCCGAAGACGTGGTGAATATGAAAAATATAGTTCTAAACAATCCGGTCATATTGAAATTGGAGGAACCGGATTTGGTGCCTGAGAGCCAACTGTCGCATCAACGCATTATTGCCGAGGAGAATGATAAACCCGCTATATTGTACGCATTGCTGAAGTTGCGATTGATACGTGGTAAAAATGTGATTTTCGTCAATTCCATTGACCGTTGTTATAAGTAAGTTTAAAACTGATTAACAAAGGACTATTTGGGTAATTTTTGGGTGGAATTCACAAGGTTAGGAATATGTTAGAACTGGCGGAACGGCCGAAGAAGGTTTCCGTTATCCTAAATTTATCTTGTGAGGTTCACAGAAAATTTCCGAAATAGTCCCGTATGTGTGATGAGTTCCTTTTTCCCTCATTTATTTCTATATGATGAATTTTCACCTTTAATTTTAAAAATGAGTGTGCATCTGTCGCTTTTTAAGCATAAGTTGGCACATGAATGAATTATTTGACTAATCTTCTCGCTGAATACCTTTTCCCACATACTCTTCCAAGTAACTTAATCAATTGCATACTAACTTTTTTTCTTATTTGCAGACTTAAACTGTTCCTCGAGCAATTCAGCATCAAGTCATGCGTGTTGAACTCCGAACTGCCGACAAAAATACGCATACACACCATTAATCAGTTCAATCAGGGCATCTACGACTTCATTGTGGCATCCGATGAGCAAATGTTAGAGAATCCTGGCCGAAACAAAGGTGATCAAGAGTCGGGGGCCTCACGTGGCATTGATTTTCACTGCGTGGCGAATGTGATCAATTTCGATTTTCCCCTCACTGTCACTTCTTACATACATCGTGCGGGCAGAACCGCGCGTGGTACCAACAAGGGCTGCGTACTGTCTTTGGTGAGCATGAAAGACAAGGAAATCAACGACGCCGTGGAGGAGCGCCTGCGTAGCGGTTATATGAGCGAGGAACAAGTGATAAAGTAGGAAGTAATTGCCATATACAAGTAACTTACTAATTAATTGTTTTTCTATTCACTAAAGGAACTACCAATTCAAACTGGAGGAAGTGGAACCTTTTCGGTATCGTGCTGCGGATGCTTGGCGCGCCATCACTCGCATTGCTGTGCACGAGGCTCGACTGCGAGAAATTAAAATAGAAATATTCAACAGCGAGAAGTTAAAAGGATTCTTCAATGATAATGCACGGGATTTGCAAGTGCTGCGCCACGACAAACCCTTGAAAACCGTCAAAGTGCAGCCGCATTTGTCTCATGTGCCGGAATACATTGTCCCAAAAGCCTTGAAGCGTCTGGTAACTGCACCGGTGGCGAGTAGTAGAGCGAGTGGAGCTAAATCACAACGTGGATACCACTCCACAGCGAAAGCAGCCTACGAGAGCAAGCAAAGCAATCCTTTGCTGTGCAGCGAGATCGACTACGGGAAAAAGCGGGGCGGTGGTGGTGGGGGTAGAGGTAGACGCAAGTGATTACTCTAAACAATTTGTAGCTATGTTTCTAAGATAAGACTATATTTTTATAAACTGTTCTGTGCTGCTGCTCGGAGAGGCTGCAGCAGAATAAATGTTGAAATCATAACTGGCACGTTTGTTTTTTGTATTCAGTTCATATTTTATGTATTCAATCGTAAATGTATGTACATTCTCCTCGTATCACGCCAATACAAATGTTCTTCGGGGATTTGTACGTAACTTTGAAGCTTATAGTGAAAGGAATTACGAAATTCCACAATATTAACTCGTTTGGTTTCGAAAAATAATTCAAAATTGTTAAAAAGAAATACTCAAAAATACTACGCTTTGAACTTAATTTAGAAATTGCGAACGCAAAATCGATTACTGTCTACTTAAAAACGAAAATGTAGTTTTATACTGGAAAGCATACAGTGTGCATATGAAGTGGGATTAGATGTAACTAAGAATGTGCGCTCATATCAACCAAGTTTTCTGCGTCGAGGCACTTGATGTCCGTTCGTAGCCACGGTCGCCGGTATCTCCAGTTGCTGAACCGACAAATGTGGCTGCTGTTGCAGTAGTTTTTCCGGGCTCACTTGCAACTGCTCGTCCTCCTCGTCTGAGATCAGTGATATGCTTAAATCGCTGGAAAGCTTTAAGGAAATTGGAGCCGGCGGTGGAGTCGCCACAGGCGCCTTCGCAGTTGTCACGCGACGTGTCGGCGACACTTTTTCCTGTCCATTCACAAACTCTGGAATTCCGCACGAAGCTAGACCTTCGCGCAGTTTGGTGAGCGACAATTCGTAGATTCGATTTGCGATGACAGTGTGCACGGTAGTCTCGTCGGGCAACATGGGAAATACTTCGGTGCCATTGACCTTTGAGCAGTGGCCTGCAGTGGAATTGCGCGGCACAATTGAGACAGTGACTTCTTCGTCTACATCTGCCGAATGGGGGAACGTGGCAGCTTCGGGAGTCTGTTTGTTTGGTGTACTGGCCCTCATTACTTCGATGGGTGGGATCTCGGCGTCGCTGTCATCGGTTAGCACGATACTTTCACTGTTCACTATAGTGGGTTGGGAGTGGCGCTTTGGTTGACGTGACTTTCGTGTACGTTTGTTATGTCTGTCCTGGTCCTGCAGATCAGATTTTTTCTTTGAGACGAGTGATATTTGCGGCATGAGTTGGGACAATTCGGGATACATGACAAGGTCCTGAAATGGGTGTTTATATTTTGGAGTGTCCTCATCGTCTGATAACAGGTCAATCGTAATGTCAGCCTGCACAGTAGTTAATTTTTGTCTGCATATGTCAGTCTTCACTTTTCGGCGACCGGCGTTTTTTAGCGCTACCGCCCATTTGCAGAGCTTTCGCTTGAGGCGTTTGTTGTGGAACAGTGATGTTGAAATGTAGAACGGGCCGGAATGTTTGTGGGATGCATTGTTATTAGACTTCTCTGCTAGTTTGGTGGACGGCTTTGCCGCCTCTGCAAATAGAAACATTTTAGTTATACGCTTCATTCAACTCCTTAGCCAACATTTAATACAAACCGTTTTTTGCGCCCATTTTAACAAAATTTGTAACAACAGCTGCGAGGACTTGGTATCAGGGCCTATTGTGCGTTCCGCAGGGGGTTTTCTGCGTTCTTTAACAGTGGGCGCTCCGCAGGCAAATCGGGCCACTGCAATTGATCGTTCTCACAACCAATGCAAGCGTAACTTGCATTATTGCGTTTCCCTTTTGACGCCGTTTGATGCTTGTTTGTTTAGATTCGTTTCTCATGCAACGAATTTTCACACCGTACGACAAACTATTTGCATGCAGTTGGTAAAAGTTGTAAATAATAAATAATTAACAAGTTCTTTTTAAATTTTAAACGTATTTACAAATAAATAAAATATTTTCTTGTTTATTTTGGTTCCTCACACACAGAATTAAAATGATTTCCTCTCATTCGCTCGCAGTAAGCCAAATAACTGTCAAGACAAAGCAAGCAGTCAAAAGAAAACCGAAGACCGTATACGGTCAATCGTAAAACAACCCTGTTTCCGCAGCTATGCCATCTATTCTAAAAATTAATTGTGAAATTCAGTTATTAATTAAAAAATTGAAAAAATTGCATTTATTAGTAAATAAATTAAATTATTTTAATATAATAGATCAAGTTGGTCGCAGTGCATAAAGGCCTTAGCCTAACCCATACAACCATTACCATTTTAAAAAGTTATTATACCTGAACCCACAATGAACTATGCGTGTAAACGTTGGGTGGTATGAGTCAATCTTAGGACTCATTCGAAGATAAATATATATATATATATATATATATATATATATATATATATATATATAACTAAATATTGTTTAAAGCAAGAAGCAATACCACATATTTATTTAAAAATAAAACTGAAATCAACAATGTTAAAATGCATATTTGTCAGCAGAAATGCTAACAAATAGTTGGCAGTCGTAGCTAATGCAATATGGCCGCCTTTGAGTTACCCAAATCTTATATTCCTCTAAGTTTTGGTTGCCTAGTATAAAGAATTGATTAACAATAGATTATATATAGTATGAAGTCCTTCTAACCTGCCCGTTAGACTAAATGTAGGTACGCGTACGATCGCCACTAAATGCGTTACCTAACATATCGTATTTGATCGCCGTTCACTCAGCATCATACGTTTTGCCACTGGAGTGGTTGAGATCGTATGACTTGGTACCATCCAAATACGATATTAAAATACGGTATTTGGTACAATAAGTCCAGCTCAACTACTAAAATGGAGGAAATTTTATCCTTTTTTTATTTGGTAAACAAAAATCCACTTACTAATAGAAACACTATTTACAACACATGTAATAGCACAGTGTTACAGCGTAAAGTTCAGAGGTCAACTGTATTCACATCATGTCAAGAATACTCGAGTGGTCGTTGCAAGTTCAAGGAAAATTGGAGCAAGCTGAAAAAGTTTCCTGTATACACTAAAAAAATATTGCGTGGAAGTAATTTTTTAAAAATCTTAGACACCAACCACAGGCCAATATTTGGAGACACAAACCACTGTTTTAGAAATTTCAATACAGTGGAAATTTAATTTACCGATTTCCTTATTTCAGCTATTAAAAAAGTTAAAATAATTAATAATTAAAATTAAATAATTAAAAATAATTTTTAATTGAATACAAAATAAATAA
The DNA here is from genome assembly GCA_920105625.2 of Clusia tigrina. Taxonomy (NCBI): domain Eukaryota; kingdom Metazoa; phylum Arthropoda; class Insecta; order Diptera; family Clusiidae; genus Clusia; species Clusia tigrina. The sequence continues at coordinate 181,882,704 of OV050033.1, forward strand.
TTATTTAAAAAGTAATAATTAATTTAATAATAAATAAGTCATTAAATAATTAATAATTAATTAAATAATTAATGATTAATTAAATTTTTAATAATTAATTCAATAATTAATTAATTAAATAATTATTAATTCATTAAATAAACAAAAATGTATTAAATAATTAATTAAGTAATTAATAATTAATTCAATAATTAAAAATTAATTAAATAATCAATAAATCATTAAATAATTATTAATAAATTAAATAATTAATAATTCATTAAATAATTGTTAATCAATTAAGTAATTAACAATTAATAAAATAATTAAAAATTAATTAAATCATCAAAAAATCTTGAAATAATTAATAATTAATTAAATTATGGATAGGAATTTAATAATTAATAATAATTTTTCATATGTTTATGGATAACTAATTAAATATATTTATCGGAGCTATGTATATTATAGCAGCTTCAGTTCTATTTTTCTCGGGACTCTGATATATCTGAATTTCCTGCCCAGGTACCAGTCTCCGGAACCTTTTCACCATTCCTTCGCCAATACTGTTAAAAACAAGAAAAAGTGACAGAGCTTCTGTGTTTCTGTTGTGATTTCTTTGCCAACACAGAAAGATCATATAGCGAGGCTCTGACTTTTTCAGTGTCTTCTGGCTTACGGGCATATATGATATGCATATTATATACTTCGGATGATCCACTAAATCTAACAAAGAAGCTATATAGCATTGGATTCTAACGGAACCTTAAAATATGTGCTGTATTCCTGCGAAGCAAAGTTGCCTCTTCAAAGTTGACTTAGTCCCAATTCCATGTAAATCTAAGTATATATTGACAGAATTCTCTGCTTTAATCAGTTAATTGTGGAAATAATAATAAAATATGTTTCTTTATATAGTCCAAAGGGCTGGCTTATGGGTCAAGGACATTGATACCTCCTAACAAATATCCTTGGGTGACACTAAAGATGAGACTATGAGATTATGACGGGTAAAAGGGGAGTTTGATTCACATAAGCAGGGATCTTACTTAAGCTGACGCTTTAACCGTGGGTGTTGAGCTAATGGCGTAGGTCCGGGGGAGTATATGGAACATCTTACTGTTTGGTGATATGCAAATATTTTTTCAAGATGTGTGCTTTCTTTAAATATGTACCACTGTTGTCCACCTCCAACTGGAAGGAAAGTGTTTTTATAATTAAACTAATAAAATAAACATTGCACCTCTTCCACTTTTAACTGGAGAGTCAGTGGACTGATTGGATATGCAGCTGCCAAGAAACTACCAGAGGAGTTGTGTATGTGACATAAGTTTCTAAATTTCTACCTTCTTCTTGGGAACATGCAATATAAACGTCGCATTAAGTGAAGAAAATATGGCGAAGGATAAAATACTTTAAAAGGACGCAGTCATGAAAAAGTCTGGGAAGTCATATGCCTGACTCTTGGAATATGCTTCCAAAATATTTTTGAAGAGCACTCGAAAAGAATATAATACATTTTTTTTTTTTTTTTTGGGTAGAGAGGGTAAAAATGCCTGTCGCATCATCAAAACTGTCGTCACAGATTTGTTGTGTCAGGATTGCACTCAATAAAACATCCCCCTCCCTCGCTGAGAACATCTCCCCACCATGGAACTAATAATAATATAATAATATAATAAGCTACGAGTATATATGAAACGGACTTTATTTTTCAGATTAGGATGTTTTGTGGGCTTAGCATATGACCAACAACCAAATGTGACCTCTTCTTAATCATCATTGAAGGACATTTTATTTGGCAATTTACTTATTTTTGTCTCTCCCATAGTGAAGAACTTTTTGATCAACTTCTGAACCTGAACTGAAACTATGATCACATATTTTTGCATGCTTTGTCAGTGCTAATACTCAAATATATCGGATTGTACCCATCTGTTGGATGGATAATGGATAAATAAAATGAAATACTTATTAATATTATTTGTAATTTCCACCCTGGCCAGTTCGGCATTCAAAATATGTTTAATTTCTTACAACTTTTAGTGTGATCATTCAAATTGTTGTTGGGAACTGAGAGGGATTCAACATATAAAAATATCATGGATTCAGGCGGTATTCATAAACTCACTGCAGGATTTTTCGTATATAAAAACCTTACCAAAAAAACCAGGTACACAAACCAAATGCGTTATTTCCCATATCGAAACTGAAACAAAAAGTCAAGAGCAGAACCAAAATAAAGCTTCCAATTGATCTGCTGTGAAAAGCTTTGCAAAACCAATTCAAAACAAATGGAAGTTGGAAGCTCCTTTTATCCTCGGGATCAGGGTTGGTTGTCTTTGATATAGAACCATATTCAAACGGAGGAGACTTTGTTTTAATGATCCGTGCATCCCAAGATCTGTGCATCCCAAGATCTGTGCATCCCATAATCTGGGTATCTCAGTGCTGATCTGGTATTAATGTGTGAGTCAAGTATTCCTCCATCAGCCATTTTGATTATGCGAAAAGCTCACATATCCCAAGCTTAAAGAAAATTTAAAAACTTGTGTAACTCCATTCGCCAACCCCGAGTTGAACACTCGCAACTAAATTCGCATACATGTGATGTGGCAAATCTCTGCGGATTGCTATTTAATTTGAAATTAAGACGGCGCTCTCGAACTCCAAGTCCAAGTGTCCTTGAAGGTCAACGGGAAAAGGGAATTCCTTTGTCTGCCTGCCTTAACTGTTAATAATAAATGTGTCTCCGCACCGATTCCTTAAGCGACCAACCACTTGCCGTTGTCGCAGCAGTATATAAAAGACGAACAACTCCTGCCTGCTCTACAGGGTGCTTCCTGCTTTCAGTGTACACTGCCTCTCCGTGTTTATTTGCCTTTGTGGCACGTTCGGTTCGTTGTACGACCCATGACCCCGTATTTACAAGGAAAAAAAGGAGAAGAACGAGGGAAAAATCCGTTATTTACCACTCTGGCGCTTCCTTTCCGTTACACGGACTGCGCACCACACAGAGCCAACGCTCGCTGGCAGCGCGTTTAATTTATTCCAATCCCGTCGTAGTAACTCAAAAATTTCTAATACATAATGTAAGACATTGGAAGCGAGGCGATTCCTGCCGAAGGCACCCGAAGAAAAATGGCCAGCAGGAGCGCACATAAAGTACAATGGAGCATAAAAAGCAAAAAACACGCAATAAAAGTGGAAAATGTCGCTTCGTGCACATTTGGCGCCACCCACTAAATTTGAGCAAGTGGTGCCTCGTGGGTCGCCGCGGGGTGCTGTGGAGCGCTGAGTGGAGCGGCACTGAAATCACAACGGTTGCTGCCTGCTTTCTAACAAATGCCGGCGGTCGACTGCGAGTGGAGGCCACTGTGCGCAGGACTCGTGTTTGAGTGTTTTCTTTCGAGCAGGAAGCTTTCACTCGCTCCTGGTGTGTGCTGCCTTTGCAGACGGCAGTTCGGTGAATTTTTCATCTTTTCAGTGGGGTTCTAAGACTCAGTTGCTGAACAACTTTTGAGGGAGTCAGATGGTCTGTTGACCAGGTGCCTTCAAAACGTAATTAGTCCTTTAACATCACATTGCGTATGGAAATGATGATTCTCCTTACTGAGCTGTGATCAATGGTTGGTCTTAAAAGACTCTGAACTGACCTTTCTATTTGAAGCATCTGGAATAGTTGTTTATCCAGCAAACTTGTGTTATTAAAATTTCCTATTTTCCCTATAATAGAGATTAAAAGTTATGCTGAAGAAGGTCCTCAGGCAATACTTTCTTTTGGTTAATCTTCAAAATGATAATCTTCAAGATGATTCTTTTTTTGGCCCATCTGACTTTTTCTATTTGAAGCAAGTCATGAATAGTTTCTAGAAAAGTTGTGTAACTAAACTATCATATTTGCAACTTATATAGATTAAAAGCTAAGCTGAAAGAGGTCCTCGGGCAATACTTCCTTTTGGGTCATTTGTTCTGTTTTATTTTGGCTCATCTGCGCTTTCATCTGATAACTCGCTCATTAAAATCGGTTGCAGTTAAAACATAAACTTTCGCAAGAATTGTTTAAACTTAAGGAACCCGTTGAAAACTTGAAGAGTATTTTGAACTCCATAACCCAACTACACTTAGGAAAAATTTTGCTCTATTCTACCCTTATCCAGTATCCTTGCAGTATTCCATGAAAGTTGAAATGAAACTATGTTATTATGGTGTATCATTTCAAGGCATGGCTCTGAAATCTTTCTGGAGTTACAGAAGTCTCCTTTAAAGTTATACAGACACTGCATATCTTTATGTGAAGTCAGGGTGAGGTGTATCTGCAAAATGGTCTGGAAGCAAAATTACTTTGGTCAAAGAATTGAATTGGATTTTCTGGACTCTATTGAATATCACGCCTTTTAGTATCACTACTAGCATGTAATCTTGTAGGTTAGTATATAACGCATGTTCAACAAGAGAGAAACGTCGATGACGTGGATACGAACTCATTTCGTCTACAATCCTCTTCTTAATGAAGTACCACACAATGGCTCTGAGCTGATATGACATTGGCGTCGTAGACATGTAAACAAATAATCGCAATGTGTGAAAGAGATAGCAATATGTACAGCTTAACTATGAATTATAGTCGTTTATCTCTTGTGCAACAGAAAGTATGGAAAATGGAAGGAAAAGGAATTCAGAAATATTCCTGATTTATATTTCATTCATTTCCCTCATAATATCAAAATTTTGCGGAGCATTGAGTTAATCGTGAGAGCCTGAAATTGGGGATGAGTTTCTGTACTGACACTTATTTTAATTAATAAATTTACTTTATATAAGTTATCGTGAGAAACCCTCGCATTCCTATATTCCCACTATTTGGATGCACCTAGCACCCAACTAACCAAATACACTACACGAGCCGCTTGGTCATCATTCACACGAGCCGCTAACTCATCAGTACATTCAACGTTTACCTAGTTCTTAGCAACTGAAACACAGACAGCGCAATGGAAACGTAAGCAGAACAACAGCAGTGCAGCTCAATGTGGCGGCCTTAGTTTAAGCAAGAAACAAATGTAACAGTTTAGTTATTAACTCACCTTTAACAAAGAAAGTAAATAAACGATTAATTTATATCATTCCATTATTATATTCCATTATTATTTTGTCGAGTTTGCATCTATTCAGAGTCCTTGTAGGTAGGGCTCCAGATAGATACTTTGTTACCTTGTTCCGACATCCCCAACCAAATTCATGTGAAATATAAACACTTCCTTCTTAGTATATACAATTTGACCCTTCTTTCTAACGGAGCTATTCCAATATTTTATATTTTTTGGCGAGCTACTGTAAATTTATGTGGGATAGTGGCATCGCTTTATAGTCGCTTTATAAGAGTTTATTTATTATAAGAAATTATATGAAGCTGTTGGAAGTCCCGACCATATTTTTGAAGTTTTCAGCACTAAAAATCGGTTGGAAATATTATTTACAAGTAGATAAGGAAGCACAGTTCTAAACAAACTCAAGTCGCTTCTTTGAGAATGCAAAACTTTAGAAATAAACTTCGTAGAGTTTGGATCGAGGCTACTTATTTCATATCGGGATTTATAACAAGTGATGAGCGATATATCGATAGTGCTGACAATAGAGCCAGTTAGAAACAGAGATCAACGGTACAACAACCAGCGACTTCTCTTTCGAATGTTGACCATTGAATTGACCAATACTTCACACAATAGACCCTTATATCCTAGATCCAGATACACGCTAATAAAATAACAAATTTTTTAATCCGCCTCTCTCTTCTTTTCCTGAAATAACCAAATTCAGACCAAATATCAAATATATACGCGCGCAGCAAACATCACGGACGTCATAAATTTAATCTAATTGTGCCGAACAAACACAATTGCGAATAAATACTGCGCCGGGTGTGTACCTAAGCGTATGTTAATGAACATCAAATAATTCTAATTGCACAGCAATGGGTGAATCGGGAATTTTCACACTCGCGACTGTGTTCGATTGTAGCGCAACACGCACAAAGAAAGTGCGTGGAAAAAACCCAAATCACAAAGCGCATAATTTAAACAAATGAATGCGTGTGAGGCGCATTAGTGCAATAAATCCAAATACGCGGACGCGCGTTATCAGCAGATTTGTATGCACGTTTAGCGACATACGGGCAGCAATAGCGGAGGGCGAGGCGTGGTGGTCAAGTGGTGGGGGCCGCTTATTTATGCATGTGTGCGGAGTGAAGCAGTTGGCGACACATGTGGAAGTGTTAAATTAGCGGCATTTAAAATTTATGAACTGCATGAAAATGGGTGATTTGTGTGCTGGCTACGACGACCAGAACCAAAACAGCAACAACAATAACAGCGCAAAATAACCAGCAACAATAGCATGAAATAAAAACAACAATTGCATTAAATGCAATAATTGTAGTAAAATATTGTAACAGAATGCCATGAAATTAATAAAGCTAATTTGAAATTGCCGACAATGGGAGCAGTTCGCTGGTATACAGGGTGGGTTCATGCACTCTGCTACATTCAATTCTATGCGAGTGTGTATGTGTGTGTGTGGGCATTGTTAAATGTTTGTTGTTTTTGTTGCTCTTGTTTTGTTTGTAATTGGCCGCATTGTTGTGTTGTTGCCGCTTCCGTTTTTTAAATTGCATTTCCCGTTAGTTTAGGCGACAAAATGGCTTTCGCGGCCACCATTCTCAGCAACACTCCTGCATATTGCCACACACACACACATGCACTTTAGCACACTCATACACTCTCGGACACACACGCCTATAATCATGTCCGCTAAATGTTTATGCGTAGGCATGCGTGAGCGCGTTGCATGCGTGCGTATGCATGACCTTTAACGCTGATAAGCGGAGTCCGTCCGCTGCTGGAAAAATGCGCACAATGCGTAAATAATTGGCAACGCGGATAGCAATAATTTAAATGTTTAAGGCTGAGGTATAAATGCCTTAACCACTCCCATTGTGCGTGAAGATTTATTTTGCTGGCTGCCACTTAACAAGCGGCTAATTGTTGTTAATCAATTGTTAGCAATTTATAAATTGTTGTTGTTACTGTTGTTGTTGTTGCTGTCGTTGTTGTTACGCTTAACGCTTTAATTTGTTTAAATTTATATGGTTTTGCCTCCATTTCGACGGCAGGCATATGGCGAGGGTTAATTTTTTAGGCCCTACACTAGACAGTAAAGCGGCCTTCCTTAGTCCTTTCAAAATAGTTAAATGAGTGCTGCTGTTGTCCAATATTTATATTAAATCAAGCAGAATTTAGGTCCATCTAAGGAGCGTAGAAATATCTACCTGTAAACTAGTGTGCTGGCCCCTATAAAATATGTCCTTTACATGACGTTTAAGAGAACTAATAATTCTCTTACCTATACCTTCGATTCTGGCAAACTTTCCTCCATTTGTCTACTATCTAGAAGTATGCTGATATACATATTTACAAAAATTCGTCACTGATAAAGTTATATATACTATATAAATTATATTATTATATATTATATACTAGATTCGTGTTATTACGATTTTAACTTTACTAATAGTTCGAACACTCAATTGTGTTGGATTTTATAGAAGTTTTCTTAAGCAATTTCCTTACGAAGCAGTGACAAAACTTAGTTCTACAATACTTCAACAAGTTTCACTTTACATGTACAACATTGCTCCTGCTTCCAAATCACAACTCAACTATCAAGATCCAGACCATTGTTATTCACTCGTACTCGTAGTTCGACTGCTTTCGAAGTCATTCGAAAATATTCCTTAACTAACTTTGTTACTGCATTGATTATGTTGCGCCGCTAAGTATGGGAGAGAGATGCAGTATCACTAATGACTTGTTAGAAATTGACTTTCCCTAATCACTAATTTGCCACTAAGCGAGTCTAAAGTCGGCCATTCTACCTAATCACTTATTACCTTTCACTAATGACTTATCACTACTGAGGTCTCACTAATGCGATATCACTATTGAACTTATCTTTCATGATTTATCGCTACTGAACTCTCACCAATGTCTTATCAATATTGAACTTATCCTTAAAGACTTATCGCTGATGGACTTCTCTTAAATACTGAACTTTTACTAAAGACTTATCACTAATGAATTTCTCCTACTGACATATCACTACTGAAGTTTTATTAAAGACCTGTCACTAAAACCATTCAAAGGACTTATATCAATTCATGTTTAGTCACGCATGTTAAGAACACTATTTCGTTACAGTTTGGTGCGGACTTGTGAAGCTTTTCAGATTGCGTATTCATATTCGAGTATCCCAGCTTCAGTTCACAAAAAATCGAGTGCTTATATCTTCTTATATGAGTGGTTTTCGTGTGCCGGTATTTGATATAAGATCTCAGAGGACCCTCGTATTACTTCGGCGGCAAAAGCTGTGCTTCTCCTGCGGTCCCCAGAGAGCTTCTTCTAATTTCTCTCATTTGATTCCCTTTCAGTTGATTCTACTTTAGTTATTTTTTATTTATTTTAATTATTATTAATTATTTATTTAATTATTATTAAGTGTTATTAAGATTTAAAATTATAAATGAAAGATAAGCTCTAGCTGTCTTGGCTATCGGCTTATGATTGTGTTTTGTTTGCCGCTGATTGATAGAATACCACAAAGGACCTCTGTAGTACTTCATCTGCTAAAGCTGCCTTTTTCCTGTCACCCCCCGTGAGCTTCTAACTTCTCTCCTTATGTTTTATACACAGTTGATTCCACTAAACTTAGCTGTCTTGTGTTCTGTCACTGCCGGGCTTAGTCCTTCGACGTGCCCTTACACCGCTGCGGATTCTGGCTGATTCTGCATGCTGACACTCGGTCGCATATTTATATTGTCGTTGCGGTTGTTGTTGCTGTTTCTGTTTTTTGCGATGTTTTTTGCCTGTTTGTAAATACTTTGCGGCTGTTGCGCCTGCATGTATGCTGCATGCAGTGCGACGGTTTATTGTGTGTAATAATTAAATCATTTTAATGTTTGGCATTAAAAAAATTATCTCTTTGTCGCATAATTGAATTTTTGAGTAGATTTGTTGCATGCTAGGATGGGGCGGACAAAAACCCTGAAATTTCAGGCATTTATGTTAAGTGCATTTATTATGCAGCGAATAAATACGCCAAGGAGAAAAAAATAACAACACAATTTTGGCAAAATTTAATATTTAAACTGGCGTAAATTTAAATATTCAATAAGTTGTGAGCTAAATATGCGGTTCCCAATTCACTGAATCCGTTGCGGGTGTGCATAAACAAACGCGTTCCGTGTCTAATTTCACCTCAACATTATTTCTGTTTCATTTGCGGTGTGGCTTGGCATCTTTATATGCGAGTGTCTGTGTGTTATTTGAAGACGTTTGATCTCTTCATTAATATGCGCGCCAACAAACAACGCGCGAGTGTGACAACTTTGACTTCAAATGTACGCACACCACCACCAATCCACCAAGCAACCCATTTCAATTCCAATTACACCTCGCACCAGCTAACAAATAAAACAGTCTCAACCGTCTGTTCGCTTAAGATTTTCAATTTTCAGTTGTAATCAGAAATCCAGCTCCACCCCATTCGCCGCTCTAACGATTCAGCCGCGCTCGCAATGGAGGTTGCGTATACGCTCAGGTGTGCGAGTTTCAATTTTAATTTGCATACATGCACTGGAGTGGGCGACTGTGCGTGTCGCTGCTCAAAAATTAAATGTTACGCTCACACCACTAACTGCAGCACTGGCAGCAGCAGCAGTAGTTGCACCCACAACAACTGGCGTGTTGGCAACATTTTGCTGCAATTGCTGCATTGTTGCAAATGTCGATTTCTACTGACGTTTCCTTTTATTATTTTTATCGTACATAAAATAACAATTGAAGTGTAATTTGGAAGACGGGTGTCATGTTGCGGGCATGGCTGTAGCAGCCACATGTGTGCTTGAAGTTGAACATGCTGTTTCGGCGGAGGTGAGCTTCGAGCAATTTGCATGAAATAAAATAAAGGAGCATGAAGGGAAATTTATTTTCAAATATAATTTAATAAAATGTTTGTAAATTGATGTGATTGTTCATTGAAAATTATTAAACAATATTGTGATATTATCATTAATCTGGACTTGCAGTAAGGAGGTTCTATTAAATATCACCCAATCAAAAATCACCTCAAAATTTTCCCGTGAACATTTTTAAACTATTTTAAATTGGTTTTTTGGGGAATTTTTTGGGTTATTTGATAATTTTTTAAGACCCGATGAATCGGGTTCTTTGAGCAAGTCATTAGCTCGAGTATACGGAGGGGAGTCTAATTTCATTTTGTAGGGTATTTTGATAGTATTGATTACTACGTGATTAGTTGGATTGTTCAGTTTCGTAGGTCTTTTATATTTAAAATATTACCATGGCACATTCGTTATTGTTGTGTGGAATTTTTTATTGAAATTGTTGAATCAATTCTATATTTGAATTTCAGGGAGAAGGCCATAGTTGAATGCCGTATGGGTTTAATGACTAACTTGGTATAGAAGGATTTCATTTTCCATGCTCCATATTGACCTGCTGTTTCGTAGCCAATACACGGTGTTTGTCTTGACCTTCAATTGGAGTTTTTTGGCTTCGATGTGCTTTCGCTAGGTGAGACGTCTTACCAAATGAATGTCAAGATATTTCACATCGCTTGCTGGCGGGATCACTACATCAATTACAGATAAGGGAGGGCATGTTTCGTGTGTTAAGGTGAATGTTATGTGAACGCTTTTCAACTCGTCGCTTTAATTCTCCATTTTAGTAGCCATTTTCTAGACGTCTTGTTAGTGATACTTTAGTTTTTGTGGTACAATTCTAGAGTTTTTTTTCGAATATAAAATTACGGTTTCATCGCCGAACGTAGATGTAGTCAGCTGTTTATCTGTTGGTAAATCACCCATGTATAAATGGTATGAAAGGTACTCCCCTGTGGTACTCCAGCTAGGATATTCCGGGTGTCTGTTATATGGGGTTTTATGTTTGACTTTACATTTTCGATAAAGAGGTACGACTTCAAACTGTTACTATATTCGAGAAGGTGTTTCTGAATTGTGTAGATGAGACCCTCATGTCATACCTTATCGAACGCTTGTGCAACATCGAGAAAAATCTCTATCTCTATACTCCATATCGTCTCTAATTACTGCAGATATTCTGTAGACCAGCTCTATTGTACCGTGCTTCTCTCAAAACCCAAATAGGTGTTGAGGGTTCACTTTTCCAGCAGTGGAGTAATTTGATGCAGAAGTCCTTTTTGGAACAATTTAGAGAGTGTTGAGAGAAGGATTATTGATCTATATGCGTTTTATTTGTGTTGTGTCCTTTCCTGATTCATTGCTCATTATAATAACACACAATTTCCATAACTTTGAGAAGTGTTTCATCTTGGGAATAAATTGACAAATTAGCCATGTTTTTATTTACATTTTTGACTCCTTAGAATTCTCCTTAGATACATTTTAAGAAACTGTTGAAAATTTTTGGAAGGATTTTTTTAAAATTTTGCTGCAATTTTCCTTTTCGTTTCTCTGCGATTGTCAGCTTCTTATCCACATTTTTGCAGCGGTTTGCAGGACTTTTCAGCGCCTGGCGCGGCATTGGGATTTGCGAGTTTTCTTTGTGCCTTTATACCGCAATCAAAGGTACCCCAAAAAAGAGTTGGCAGTCGGCATTTCTGTGCCACTGACATGGTCAGCTGCAAAAAGTGTCAGCAAAGCCGAGCAAACCAGAAAGAGCAATTTTCACTTACAAGGCAATACTCTGGGACTGGGGAGGCGCCTCACAATGCGGCTGCGGCCGTGTGCAGACTGATAAAATTTTGACATTTTTGTATTTCTTCTGCAATTCGATTTGAACTCGGTGCAGCTGTGCGAGAATATGTCTTGTTTACCCAGCTAGCCGCAAACATTACAACCCACAAGACCAACAGACAGACAGACAGTCGGAGCGACAAGCACAAGTTTTCAAAACCCATTTTCTTAATGGATATAATAAATTCTGCTCTAAATTGAAACTCGTAATTTTCATTGTTTTCTTCTCGGCTTCTTCTCTACTTTTTTGTCTTCGTTTAGTTTGGTGCCCCTGTAGAGGACTACGGCCACGACTACCGCCGACTGCCTTGTTGACTTGGCTGTGGGTTCATTTTTGGTAGTGCTCGCATTATTTCTGCCGCTCTGTATGCACACACACTCCGCTTGCGATGTTGGTGTTTTGCTGGCTGCATAGTCGGGACACTTAAAGCGTCTGTCACTTGCTGCTTAATTTAGACGCGCGCACATCTTTTTGTCTTTTCTCGAGCTTGTTGTTAGGATGCTATTTCCTCGGAACTCGGAAGCCTCCAGTGTACGTACATAGTCGTACATATTTGGCTGGCATAAAAGTCAACGCAAACTAATTGTAATTACTCTCAACGTCTACGCAGCATGTACTCGTACACCAGCTCTGTGCGACGGCTTGCAGTGAGCAGTCGGCAGTGGGTGGGGTGGGGGCTGGCGGCTTTAATATCCTGGCTGCCTGTCCTATTGTTAGCACATAATTCCTTAAGGAATTCTGCCAAGACGCTGGCGCTCGTTCGCAACTCATTGTCAGACCGAAAAATAGTACAAGCGAAAAATTTAATTCCATAATTTTTATGGCTCGCCAAATTTACCTGTCTTCATAAAAGTCTCATTTGTGCTTGGGAAGTGGAGCAAACACATGAAATGCTGGGAACAAAATTTTGTGGTAATTATTCATACAGTATTAGATGCAAGTATAGACTAACACTGTTGGGCCAGTTCACTCTATCGGTCAATACCTTTAGCAAGATACTCTTATATAATATATATCATATATTATATATAAGACTGATCTAGTATAATGTGCGGGGTAATCCGTTTTACTAGGGGTCAGGCACTGTCCTGTTAAAGGTGAGCTCCATCAGGCTAGAAGTAATTGCTCATATTACCCGTCCGACTTATTCAGTTTACTTTCGCTCCTTGGTAATTTGCCCCACTGTTCTTGCTCTGAACTAAACATATTTGCTCACATTGCCAACACATCACACCCTCCAGCTTCAGCTCTAAACGCAGACTACGCGCACCACCTCCTCCAGTTGCCATCATAAATTTTCTGCTGGCGATGTTTAATTTTCCAGCGGCATCATGTCTACTTATGTTAGCTTCAACCGTAGGCAAACGCCCGGAAGATGGATCGTTATCGCTCAAGATAACTGCCTGCACACCTAGCAAGCTCAGAGCAGCACAGCGGCGACCGTAATTCCATTAAAGTGTGTCTATGCGAAGGCATATTAGCGCCTTTAAGACGCCACTTTGCACCTCATGCCCCGGTCTGAGACTGACACTGACATCGACACCGGCCCAGAGCCGAGGTGAACGTGGGGATTTTTCGGCAAAACAATTGCCAGGATGGCCGCAGGAGAAAACTCAACATTTGCATAGGCGAGCAGCACATTTTAAAGTAATTTTCACGCAGTTTAGGCCACTAAGGTGGCGGATCTCACTGTGTAAATGCGGCAATTTAAGGGTTGCTGCTTGGACGTGGATTTAGATAGCGCAGCCGTGCAAATTTGGTTAGGGTTTTATAACACGACTCCTGCGAAGAAAGTGCCATTTAAACTGCGTAATAGAAGCAAAGGAATTTTGTAATTGTTTCGTGCAAGCTGAGGAGCGTATTTAAGAGCGGACAAATGGTAAACAAACCTTTCGCTAAACGCGACATTAAACGAAGCGGCGTGTCCATTAAGCTTAAGATGAGTAGTAGGTGTGATTTGCCGTGCTGCTACAATATATTTCACTCAATTTGAAGGCAATTTCTCTACTTTCAGCACAATTAATGAGGACACGGCTTCCACACATATTCCGGCTGCAGGCATACCTCTTTTCATGCTGTCACTGCGTGCATTATTCAAGAATAAATTACCACGAGAAGCAGGAAGCGTTTAACACGGTTCAACGCCAAGACTTGCGGCGTGTCACATTCATGGCCCCATTTGCGCTGACTCATGAAATCAGGGTCAAATGTTTTCAGCATCGTTGAGCAAAAGTTTATGATCCCTTGGTCAATTAAATCTCATTCTGGTGCGAAATGAATGCCTGCTTCTTTGCATTTTTCTGCTGCGAGCGCTGTGGTGGTGGAAAAACTTTCGGAGGGTGTTGAAATTGTGCGGTGGTAGCTGTCAGGCACACACGCCAAGCCAAGCCGAGCCGAGCCTCCCCGCAGGCATAACCGACACGCACAAACTGACACAAACACACACTCATCCACGTACAGACACAGTAACACTTTCTCATGTGGGTATGTGTGCGAATTCATGTGACATTTTCTTCCTGCCCTTAACAGAGTTGCGCGCCGCCACAGCAGTGGGAGCGAGCAATTGTAGCCAGTTTGCGTTGCCAGTGTTCTGTGTGTGTTTTGGTCATTTTGAGGGTTTGCAGTTTGACATGCCTGCAGGTCGGGTTGGGGACACGGTGTGTGTGTGTGTGTGTGTGTGTGCAAAATAAATTACCACAACCGACAAGCATGGCAGCAACATTTTGACACTTGCTCGAAAACCATAAATGTCAGTCGAGATGAGGCTTAGCCAAGTTTAAATACCTATGAACAGATTAAAAGTCTCGTTTGTTCAGCAAAGTGGGGGGCACAACGGTTCGCTCTGAGCGCCACAACGGAAGTGCTTAATTTCGAAAGTTGCAGAAATAATGAAAGGGACGCCCCTCACCCGCCGCCTGCACTGGCTTGCAAGGGAATTGAGAAATTACAGCCATTAAGCTTGGAGGTCACTTTTAATTACTTTTAAGAAGGTCAACTCAAATGAGTGTAGCAAAGAACAAAACAAAAAACAGCAACCAACAAAAAACATACCTTCTTTGTGTGGGTACTACTGTGTGAGAGTGTGTGTGTGTGTGTGTGAGCTTGAATTTGCATATACACATGTGAACATATGAACAGTTTTTATTGATCTATGTCAAGAGCCACAGCAGGAAAGGTTGGGCTACTCGTAAATGGGACTGCAATTAGAGCTGAAAGTTTTCACATTTGTCGGCCATTTTTGTGGCCACTTTGAGGACGTTTCAAATGTGACGATACACCGTGCTCAAAAGGAGCCTAAGCACTCGCACATCCTTTGACGGTGAGAGGGAAGTGTTTATCAAGGAAGATTTGAGGTTTGTCACAGAAGATTTTAGGCTTTTCTTTTTATATACAGACTTCAAATATAGAATGAAATTCCTTTTGAAAGCAAATACTGAAGTTGAAAGTAGGTTGACTATATAAAACATATATAAAAATATATAGTAATATCTTTAAGTTTTATGATTGACTACCACAGTGATGCTACCACAATTTTTTCAGATGAGTCTCTTGAAATCACCGGAACTTCGATTCGAGACTCTACTTCCTACTATTCCAAGGAACAATCCTTCATTCCCTCAACTTCGATTCGAAACTCTACTTCTTACTATTCCAAGGACCATTCCTTCATTTCTCAACTACGATTCGAGACTCTACTTCCTACTAATCCAAGGATCATTCCTTCATTCCTCAACTTCGATTCGAGACTGTACTTTCTACTATTCGAAGAATCATTCCTTCATTTCTGAACTTTCGATTCGAGACTCTACTTCCTACTTTTCCAAGGATCATTCCTTCATGCCTGAACTTCGATTCGAGACACTACTTTCTACTATTCCAAGGATCGTTCCTTCAATCCTCAACGTCGATTCGAACCTCTACTTCTTACTATTCCAAGGACCATTCCTTCATTTCTCAACTACGATTCGAGACTCTACTTCCTACTAATCCAAGGATCATTCCTTCATTCCTCAACTTCGATTCGAGACTGTACTTTCTACTATTCGAAGAATCATTCCTTCATTTCTGAACTTTCGATTCGAGACTCTACTTCCTACTTTTCCAAGGATCATTCCTTCATGCCTGAACTTCGATTCGAGACACTACTTTCTACTATTCCAAGGATCGTTCCTTCAATCCTCAACGTCGATTCGAACCTCTACTTCTTACTATTCCAAGGACCATTCCTTCATTTCTCAACTACGATTCGAGACTCTACTTCCTACTAATCCAAGGATCATTCCTTCATTCCTCAACTTCGAGTCGAGACTAATTTCTACTTTTCCAATGAACATTCCTTCATTCCGAAACTTTGATTCGATACTCTACTTCCTACTTTTCGAAGGATCATTCCTTCATTCCGCAAATTCCATTCAAGACTCTACTTCCTACTAATCCAAGGATCATTCCTTCATTCCTGAACTTCGATTCGAGACTATACTTTCTACTATTCCAAGGTTCATTCCTTAATTCCTCAACTTCGATTCGAGACTCTACTTCTTACAATTCCAAGGATCATTCCGCAACTTCAATTCGAGACGCTACTTCTTACTATTCTAAGGATCATTCCTGCATTCCTCAACTACGATTCGAGACTCCACTTCCTACTAATCCAAGGAACAATCCTTCATTCCTAAACTACGATTCGAGACTCCGCTTCCTACTATTCCAAGGATTATTCCTTCATTCCTGAACCTCGATTCGAGACTCTACTTCCTACCTTTCCAAGGATAATTCCTCCATTCCACAACTTCAATTCGAGACTCTACTTTCTACTATTCGAAGGATCATTCCTTGATTGCTCCTTTCTATACCTCTGCAAGGTATTTGTAAACATATTGCAGCTCTACTCAACTCCCTCTTGACTACATCTCCTGTTGGCCATTATCAGAGCATAATTTTGCCTATCCTCCGTGCAGATCAGAACTCAATTAGAGGTCAATTATATTTGGTTATGATGCATTTTGCCAATATAAATTTCATCAATAGTTTCAACATTTTGTGTGTGCTGGCTATGAACTCAATTACGTTTAATTTGTTGCAGATGAAATGGCAATGAAACCATTAAAAAATAAACACAATTATGGAAAATGTCAAAACACAAAAGGCACACAAAAATGATCGCTCACATTAAACTAATTAAAACAATCATTTTAACAATTTCATTAATTATTAAACAGCAAAACACTCAACTCAATAAAAAGCGGAAAATTTGCTGGAGCCGGGCGCACGTGACAGTTAAATACTTTTCATATGACACTCAATTGAAATGCGATTAATCAAATTATACGCGCTGCAGCAGTGCAGAAGTGTGGCTGGGCGGCGCAGTGATTTACGTGGCAGCAGCAGCAAAGGAATGCGTCAGGCGTGAAATCGCAGTGAAGCCATCTACTCCATCAACCAAAGGTGACTGATTGATAAAGTGACAGTTTCACTTGAAAAACAAACCAGAAAAAAGCACCGCACTCACACACACCAACACACACTCAGCCGCATATGAACATGCATAAATGACGCAATGAATTATGGCAAATTAAATGTTGCATACTTTTATGAGCTCTCTTTGTAGGAGCATTAATGCAGTTTGCTTGAATTAATGTGCGTTGATTTATTGGCATATGCGGTGGATTGTGTGCATTGATATCACACACTAAAAAAAAGCATATAAAAAAAAATTTATAAAAACTTCAAAAAGAAATAATAAACTCATAATTAATAAATAATTAAAGCTAAAATAATATTAATTTAAATATATGCATTCAGCTGCAAAACACAAAAGTTTTTCGATCATACCCTCATACACATTGCCACCCCAAAATGAACGAGTTTGGCTAACTCCCTCTTAGAGTTGAAAGCATGTGCTCTTGGTGAGCCACTTCCTCAGACTCCGGTAAGCATTTCAACGGCAAACGTCGCTGCCAGCTACAGTTACAATCGCACTTAAATCCGCTCGAGCTATTAGGACACGTCTGCCTGGTATTTTCACACGCCTGAGCATTACACTTAATTCAACAGCACGTTTCACGCGTTACAATATGCCGTAACATGTGATGCGACAACGCAGAGTCTACAGAGCACAGCTAAGGACACTTTTTTAAGCGGGTTACTTCTAAAACGTAAACTATTGACAAACCCAGGAGTGTGTCTTTGAGTGTGTGAGTGTTTGTTGTAGGTCAGACTGGAACATTTTATATGAGAGTAAATAATTTTTTGGCCCTCTGCCTTGCTTACCTTGGCATTGAAGTAGCCCAACCACTGCTGCGGAAGATTTACACTGCTCTCGTTTAACAGGACTAATGTTAAACAGCGCTGCAGGACGTGACAGAGTTAATGCAAAACTCCTGAACTCTTGAACTCCTTGCCTATGCAGAGGATGAGTGCTGAGCACACCCAGCAGCCGGAAATGAAATCTATGCGGTAGGTACTGCTGCAGTTTCCTACGTGACTTCTGAACTTGAGCAGCAGTTTAAGGACTTTTATGTAGGAAAATGGACTCACAGGCAAGGTGCAGTGGCTTTAAAATTCAAGAATATTTATATAGAATAATCAGCTACGATCTCTTACTTGCATTCTCTTTATTCTTAGTCTTTGGAAATGTTTCTTGGAGGCCCCTTGCCCTCCAGCAACTAAGAGAGATATATAGAATCACATTAAGTCGACTTCTCAACTAATTAACTTGAGCTCCTTTATCGACTCCATTGAGATGTGCTGGAAACACGCGACCACACAATCCCTCAAATCTCAAATGCAATTAAAATCGCTGCAGTGTGGCCAGTCAAAGGACACTAGAAAATAATGACAAAAAGAAGAAAAAAAAGTAAATAAAATGCAAGAAAGAAAGAAAAGAAAAATCCCTGCAATTATTATTGTTATTATCCTTATTTATCTGCGTTTGTCAAGTGGAAAAGCAATTTTCTGTTGACAAAGACTGAAAGCAAAGCGATTTGTCATACGCACACAGGTAAATGCCAACCCACATACGGGAAACTACACGACCGCATAAACCACAAAAAGCAGCACCGAGCGAAACAAAGACAACCAAAGTAAGGTATGGCAAGGAATTTGTTGTTGTTAAGTCCTTTTATCATAATTCTGGATCAGCATTGACTTAAGTTAAGTCTAAAAACGAAACTTCAAGCGCAAAACGTTTCTATTTATTATCACAATAGAGGCGCAGTGACAGCGACGAGCAGAAGGAGAAGCGGGCTGTAAAAGCACACCCTATTTATCACATACAAAGGCTCAAATAAGGACACAAATCCAAAGATCATTACATTAATTACACCTGGAGGAGTTCTGGTATTTTTTTGTTTGTGCTTCTAGTGTGGTGTTTGGCTGCCTTTGCGTCGCTCTGTTCTGCTTTATGCCTGTTTCGTGCTCTTCTATTTGCTTGTTTAATTCTGGGTTGTTTCATCGTCACTGTGCAAGGAGAGTCACAGCAAAGAAAAATCTTCAGCAAAAATAAGAACAAAAGCTGCATTTACTCTAAGTTTTATTTTAGAAATTCTTATAAAATTCATTTATGATTATTTAATAAACATCTTATAAAATAAACTTCTTAAAAAACATATAATATAGGAAAACCGCCATGAATGTCTGGAAAGGATACTAATTTGAAAATATACGATTGCAAACAAAAAATTGTAATGCAAAAAGCTCTGCGAATTTGAATGGAATTAAAGGATATATTACGAACAATTATTGCATACTTTTTTTTTTATTTCTCTTTGGAATTGTCATCAAAAGAAATATATAGCAATTTTTCTTGATATATCCTTTAATTCCATTCAGAGTCGAAGTTCTCTTTTATTACAACTTTTCATTATAAATATTTGAATATTTAAAAATTATGTTCCTTTGCACACATTTTTGAGCATTTTTTCTATACTAGATGTAAAGCTTGCAAGGATAGTGATGGTGTACTAGGAGGCAGTCATCTGTTGTTGTTAATGCAGAAAGATCAAATGTCCCCTATTTTAGTGAGGGGGAAATCCTTGCTAAACTTAATTTGCTAAGTAAAATTGTCAGAAATTGCACTCATATCCTGAGGGAGACGCTGACATATGCGCTAGTGAATTATGTTGCGACAGTGGCAGATACAGTTGTGCAAGGCTGGCAGATTTCCTAAAGGGTTGAAGGCAAAGTCCGCTGCGGTGACCAAGCAGAAGATGTGAAGTTTTATTTATTTACGTTTTCCCTTTCTGTTTGTGGCAAAGTAATTTTTCATTTACTCAATGGAGAACTGATTGTGGAATAAATTAGTAATCAGTTTCGATACTCGAGGACCAACTGCACCAGGAAGGTGGCTTCGAGAGTTTGCACTGCGAACTAAAGTTCGATTGGTTCACATCAAAGTAATGCATGCTATAATATTGCTTAAGATGAAAGGATATTATTTGGGCTCTATGAATTTGAGCTATTTTACATGTCAACCAGAAAATTTCCAACTGGATAACATTTTTCATTCTAAAAGCTACATCTTTCCGTCAACGGATTAAGTGAACTGATATTTCGTCTTCTAACAGTGAAATTTATATCCTGTCTCTATATTCTATATATAAGCTAAACATGCTTCTGATTCACGTCATCCTGTTACGAATCCAGCTATTATTATCAAACTAGGCATCAAAATGGCAGGCCTGAACTCGTAACTTAGAATGAGGGGTTCACGATTCTAACAAAGAATAATCGAAATTATAAAAAACGCATAATATAATATATCTTATATATAATAAAACTAATTGGATTAATTTTAAACTCTGTTTCTAAGCCTTTCAAGAATTTGTAAACTATTTCCATGATGCATCGCTACTTACACATCCTACCAAGCAAAAAGCATATCCATGTCCTTATCAAATATTTATGAGCATTTTTTTTCACTCTGTCGCTATGATAGACTGACTATAGGTAGGTAGGTAGGTAGGGCAGCCGCATCACCAATAACCACTGATGCCACTTAGACCACCAGTTGGGTCCGTTGTAGACTGACTATTATTGTCATAATTCTTGTTGTGTCCGTGGCTGATTGGATTATTGTTTAGTTTTCTTTGGTTACTTGCTTTGCGATGTTTTCCTTCAGTTGTGTTTTTGTTCTCATAACTAAACTGGCAGAGTTCATGGATAAATGCATGAGCACAGTTCCAAACCTGGACAGCTGGAAGAAGCTTCTTTTCACAAAGTTTACTGCTATTGGTTTAGACGAGCACAAATAAACAGTTTTGTCAACATACTTCTTTTTATCATGTGGGTATTTTAGACTTCATTCACAAACTTGCCTATGAAACTGTCAAAACAATTTCATTCTTGGAATATACTGAAGCAAATACCATGTCTGCCGCGGTGTGTAGAACTTGTTTACCTGTCCAATGTTTTTAAGAGGTAAAATAGGTTATACTATCATCAGTGCGGGAACTCTCAACATTTCTCAGCATTGCCTCAATTCCCTTCAATCAAAAGTATCAGTAGCGACTTCTCTTCACCCAAAAATTTGCACACAATGAATTTTGATTTAAAGCTTTTACCTATGTACTACGAAAATTAGTTTATAGTTTAAATCACTGTATTGTGTTTAAAATACGCCATGAATGATTCACCTTCAATGAAAGTGGACTTTTCTTTATTTATAATGAAAGCAGTTTACGTACTTCCATGCAGTATAACTATAAGAGTCGCACTATTCAATATTCCTTTATATCCTTTCAGTTGAAACTGGGTCCTAATCACATTGTTCACCGGCATGGCTTATTCACAAGTGCCTCTTCGGCCTATTTAGCTTATTTTTGCAATTGTTGTACTCATCAATTTCGTTATCAAGCACTCGATAGCGTAGAATGCAATTACATCCTTAAGATCACGGTTAAGGTTCAACATCTTCATTGACTCATACATGACTATGGTGACTCTATTAAGGCCCTTTGATTCAAGGAATGATCCTAGCTGCTAAGAGTATAAATCATCAAATTGTTGCATTATTAATTAGTAATAAAAAAATGAAGCAGAATTGATCAACTGCAGTCATCCTTTTGGCCAGTTAGAAACTGTTCAATGGAAATCTCTGTTGGAGAGCTTTCTTTAAAGACTTCTTTTCAACTGATTTAAAATAATAATTACCAAGAACAAAGTCATGATTATAAAGTATACAATTCTAGATTTATTTTCCTTTAAATTTTGCATGTATTTTAATAATATTTTCCCATGAGTTTCCCTTGAATAAAGCCTGCATTGATTTTACTCGGCCATATACTACACGTTTGGTGTATGCAGTACGCAATTTTCAGAGAAGTGGTTCGTTTTTAACCGCTTTCCCCACAAATATTACCATTGACCTTTATCAGACAGAGTGAAATTGAAATGGAACTGATTGCAATTTCAGCAGAAAAACTTTTATCATAAATTCCGAAACAGCTGCCAAAAAGCGTAAAATAATATCTCAACAGGGGGGAGGTGGCAGGATTGCTGCTGTGTGGCAGATAATCCTTCGCAATGGCAGTGCCAAGGCAATTTAATGCAGCATTGCGCTGTAGTCCTATGAATGTGTGGTGGCTCAAGCAGCAATATCAGCCTAAGTACAAACATCACTGGCAATGTTGCGAATGAATTGAACATATCTCTTAGTATAATAAGGTGCATTTATTGAATGTGCATTTGGTTAAAATTGGATCCTTCAAGCGTGTCTTCAGTGGCCTTTATGTAAAGCGCTCTCTGAATATACATCTACTCATTTACAATAAACCGTGTTGAGACAAATCTCAAGATCAAAACTTCGGCTAAAAGTGTGCGAATGAATTCATGAGATCAAGTCCTTAATTTATTGAAGTCCTTAAGCATAAATGACAAACTTGTCTTCACCAATTCTCTCACTATGTTCGAAGTTGTCCAAGGAAACCTTTAAACCATTCTCATCCTTCTTATAATTGTTTCTACTCTTTGAATAGCGGTGTTTAGTTTAAATCTGAGATACTGCACACATCCTTTAACATTTTCAACGATTCAACTATTCAATGATTCAGTACAAGAAATTTCTCTGACAACACAAAATTGGAGCCCAGCATTTTCTTTGCTACTTGCATTCATTTGAAAACGTGGAGAGCATACTTTAGGTCGACTAAACTAATCAATACTGTTCACTAACCCACCAGAACTCTTCATGAGTATTAGGAGAACATGTCCAAGAAATCATTTTATTCCATATGATTCCATTCAAGGATATTTTTACCCATTTTAAAAATTTCACAGCTCATATGAGGATGACTAATCTAACCAGGTTGTACTCAAATTCTTTATCAAATGACATCACAACTCCACATAAAAACTACGATTAGGTGTAACACCTTTTGCTCCTTTTTGGACAACTCCCATTATTTCTTTGGCTAAGCTACGTCACACATATTAACTGGGTACCTGTGTATTACGGAGGTGACTCTGCTCCTATAGCGACCTTTCCTTTCCATTCCTTTGCCAATTGCACAGTGTTAATTGCGCTTGCTAATCAATGCAAGCAAACAGAATGCAATTTCCCAATTACTCCCCCTGATTGCACAACAAAAACAGGAACCAAGAAATTCTTTCGGTCAGTACTGGATTGTCCAAGATATGAATATGACAACAGGAACGCAACACTCTCTTAAACTGGATTTCGTATTTAAAGTAGCAGCACTGTGCACTGTCTGTGTGCATATTGGAAGGCATGGTCGTCCACATATTGACCGAAGCGCCAAATAGCTTAAGTTCATAATTGCGCTCCTGCCGAAGACACAGGACAACAAGACAACAAGACAACGGACCGAGGACACAGTCCAATACAGCCACACTCGGCCGCACAGTCTGTCAGCGGCTGCAGCTGTTCGCAGGGAGTGGGTTTGCAAATTTGCGTTCGAGTTTATGCAAAATTTGCTGATAGCAATTTGCAATTTAATGGTGTAAACAAATTCAATCAATGCTTGTAAACAACGGCAACGCACCCGAAGTACACTAACAACGTGTCTATGCAGTGCTGGCCGAGGTGCCAGCAACGTAGCCGCTTACCGGCAATCAATGTTGTTGCTGTTGTTGCTGTTATTGGTGGCAACAATGTCTAATACTGATAAGCACGTATGCGAAAATGCACAGCTGCAGAGCTGCAGTCAACCCACTGGCAGGCCCACCCACGCAGAGCGCTCTGTTGTGTCTGGATGAGTACTTTAAGGTAGGCATAATATGCCAGTCTATGGCTGTTCTTAAGCATTAAAGCTGCAATTGGGGAATTTTTAGTTATATTTCAATAATTTTGCTTCTTTTTTGGCAAAACTTGTCTCAGTAAAGCAGACATTCTGCCAGCCAACGACATATAATCACTTCATAGTCAAATGACTGCTGTGACGCACGCCCACAGGGACAGGAGCAGGGACAGGGATACGGCACTCTCTCAGTTGACTGTGCGGAACAAGAAGTAAGTATGCTTTTTGTAAGGAAATTTCCTGCTGCACGGAGACAAATTTTGCTCGGGAATACTTGCCAGCGATCGGATAAGGTATGAAAAAGTTTGGTCATAAATAATGTGATGTGGGTGGATGGGCAGACGGGCGTCAGGTCTGCAGTCATGCATGCTTTCAACATCTTTACCAGCCACCACCATCGGTTGGCAGTGCACGAGTTGTTAGTTTCAACTGCTGTAGTGGGTACATGCAACAATACGATGCGTAGGAGTACCACGCTGAACACCGATGCGGGGCAAGTAGTGATGTCGTCATTAGCCAAGTGATTACTTTATGGTGCAGTATTACAGGATGATAAAAAAAGTTTCTGCCTTCATCAAGCGATCTAAACTCGGAATCTATTTTATGGTGACCCCGAAAGTGTCAAAAAATTACCCTACAAATGTCAAAAAATCACCCTACAAATGTCAAAATGAGTCCATTTTTCTGTGAAACTTTTCACTTTCACCCCTGTGGACCACAAATAAGTGATCTAACAAGAACAACGTTGAAACTATTTTCAACAGGAACTTGAACTTTGGCTTAGTCGGTACTCGGTACTAGGTACTTTGCACGAGGCACTTGATACTGGGTACTTGGTACTAGGTTATTGGTACTATATACTTAGTATTAGATACTTGGTACTAGATACTTAGTACATGTGACTCCATATGTGATCACAACTTACCAATAATAGGTATTCGTTACTAGGTACTTAGTATTAGGTGCTAAGTACTAGACACTTAGTACTAGGTACTTGGAACTCGTTGTTTGATATCAGGATTCCAGTTCTATGTACTCGTAACTTGTCATTGGGAGTAGTTACTTGCGACTCGGCATTCGATACCATGTTCCCTGTGCTAGGTATTCATCACCAGGTAATTGGAATTAGTTACTTGGTACTTATTACTCGTTATACAATACAAGGTTCTCATTATTCGTTGCCCGGCATTTCATACCCAGGTAAAAAGAACTTTGTACTAGTTACTTGGTACTATCCACTTGGTCCTATGCACTTGGAATTAGGTACTTATTACTTTGTAATTAGTATGTGTGACTCTATATTCAATACCAAGTTCACAGTACAATGTTATCGTTACTAGGTGCTTATTACTAGTAACTTCTTATTCACTATTCGCTACAATACCCACAGTACTAGATACACATCACCAGGTAATTGACACTAGTTACTTGGTACTTATTACTCGTTATTCGAAACAAGGTACTCAGGTATTAGGTACTAGGTACCAATTTCCAGGTATTTTGTACCAGGTGATTGGCGCCAGATACTAGATACATGGTACTAGGTATTTGGTACTGGGTACTTAGTACTTGTAAGTAGTTACTAGGAACTTGGTAGTGGGTACTTAGTTCTAGGTACTTGTAATTCGGTATTCGATTCCGGAACCCTAGTACTAGGAACTCATATACCGGTAATTGGTGCTTGTTACACGATATTCGATACTTCGTTCACATTATTAGACACTCGTTGCCAGGTATTTTGTACTACGTAATGGTACTACATACATGGTATTTGTTACTAGGTACTATGTACTACTTACTAGGGACTAGGTACTAGGTACTAGGTGCTAGGTACTTGTTACTAGGTAATTGATAGCAGTTATTTGGTACATATTCATCGTTATTCGATACAAGGTTCTTCTTACTAGGTACTTTTTGCCCGGCATTTTGTCCTGAGTAATTGTTACTCGGTACTAAATACTCGGTACTAGAGCAAAAAACGCTACTTTCGTGTTGTTTCTCGTGAGGACACCTTAAAATGTCTTCTTGTAGTGGGCGCATCGTGTGCAGTGCTTCGCTGTGTTGTTGCTTTGATGTTATTAAAAGATGCTTGTTTTTTAAACCGAGCAGCTCTGCACATTGTGGCATGCAGTGTCATGTCACTAAGCCTATTTCAAAGGTCTCCTTGCAACGGGGTAGTACTCCTCTATATATATATGTGTGTATGTGTGTGTATGTGGTGGAAAAGGAGTGCTCTTGCTGTCTGTTATCGCTAATTTCCAGGCTTCATTGTGTAATAAGTCACACGTTCTTCCGGACGCAAAAAGTTGCGTGTTGCGTGCGTTTCTTTTGCCTGCCTCTGCCGCACATCTGTGAAGATGTTGTGCAACTTCAACTTGAGAGCTGAAAATGTGTTCATATTTTTAAAGTAAATACCAAATTTTAAATACTCCCAATGCTGGTGAAAAATGAATTCAATATTTGCTGCTGCTTTTGCCTTTGCCAACTTATGGTCGCCTTTTTTGCAGCTCTCAGAGATAATCCGCGCCCGTCCTTTGTCCCCAATTGTGTTCCCTTTCTGACTGCGCCCCCACTTGCTTTTATCGCATATTAATGGCGTAAACATGCATAAACTCTGCTTAAGCTGTTTCGCCCCGTTGCCCTTTAAACAATCTTTTTTTTTCAGTGGTAGAATAAATATAAAGAAAGGAAAAATTGAAATTATTTGTCCTGCGGGATTGTTGGCGGGTGTGTTGACGAGTTTTATTCACTTCCGTTCGGGCGTTGCTTCCACTTGGCATTTCGCTTATTTTCCTTACATTGCGGTGTTGGCTTTGCCGGTTTGTTGGTTTATTTGCACTGTCATTTGGGATTTCAACACAAAAAAGGACTTTTAACTTTTTCATACGCATGTTGACAGGATATATTAATTTAACACCATTAAAATTATTTTCCTTCTTTCTGGGGGGTTTTTTTCTCTCACTGGTCTTGCTTTTTATTTGTGTTTGTTTTCTGAACTTACTTGATTATTGTTTAGGAGTATTTAGTGTGAAATTGTGCGGTCGTCTTTTAAAGGACCCAACTTAATGCGTAAAGGAAATTCGTGTGTTCAGTAGTTTGTCTTGTAAATGAAAGGATACTCTCCGAGTAAATGGCAATGCAAAAAGTAAGGATGACAACACCAAATATACAAATAGAAAATTCACAAATTCCAACGTGGGAGTGCCACCAATTAATTGAATAAAGGAAATCCCTATTCACCTGTATATAGTGTCTAATTCAATCGGTGTTTATGGGAAGTTTCTTGTCAATTTGTAGTGGAAATATAAGCTTGACTCTAAGATTGCAATCCAGGCCGTGTAATTTTCTCAAACAAACTCCTTGGAATAATTTTATCAGTTCTCTTAAAGGATATGAAATAAATGCTTCAAATTTCTGAACAAAGCTGGAAAACCTAATTTGAAGTTACCAATGAAATTTCTTATCCTGAATCGTTGGAAAATATATCGAAATAGGGGGGAGAAAGTCTCAACTGAGGAGTGGTAGTCTAGTATGCTCGACCCTACTCGTAGATAGCGTAGGATGCCGAACAATTTTTTATTTATTTTACTATTTATATCCATATAATAAAATATCTCGTACGCAAGCAACTGCCTGTTCCCGAGATTTGGCCATAATATACTTAGTCTTCAGTAAAAACATTTTAGTGCTTCCATAATACTTTAGTGAGTTCTCTGGGGTCAATAATTTTACTATATTGGGGCACCTTCCATCGATTCTTAAACAAATTATACTCATTTTTTAACCTTTGACCTCGTATGATTTCTCTTTAAAATTACTGGAATCCTCTCACAAGCGATTCGTGTTCTGTATTTCGCTTACAGCTTCAATTCTACATTCCCTTCCCTATCTCAACCGCAACCCCATGTTCCCTTCTCTGCTTCAACCTCAACCCCACATTCCCTTCCCTGTCTTAACCGAATCCCTACATTCCCTTCCCTATCTCAACCGCAACCCCACAATCCCTTCCATATTTTAACCGCAACCCCACAATCCCTTCCCTGTCTCAACCGCAACCCCCCAATCCCTTCCCTGTCTCAACCGCAACCCCACAATCCCTTCCCTATCTCAACCGCACCCCACAATCCCTTCCCTGTCTCCACCGAAACCCCACATTCCTTTCCCAGTCTCAGCCTCAACCTCATATTTCCTTTTCCCTTACTCTTCTATATAACTTTTCACTTGCTGGGCACTTCGTTTCCCCGCCTACGTAGCTAGTTATGCCACACAATACAATTCTGTCATTCTACACAGAATTGGCGATAGTTTTCAATGAAACATCCTCCTACAAATATAAAATAAATTGATGGGAGTATTTTTAAATAATATTTGGTGGTGCTTCATTTCCTTGTTGCTGGTGTGGCACTTCCAATCTCGCGCAGAAAACTACAGTTACTTAGAGGATGAGGATGACGACAATGGCTTCACGTTCCTCATTAGCGGCGGTCATCGTGTGGCAGAGAAGCAAAGATTGTCCCGCTACATGGTGTCCATAAGATCGCGGTCACCAATCAAATTTTTTGGAGACAATCATTTTTGTTCTGGTATCATAATTGGCTCGGATACTGTGCTCACGGCGGCACACTGCGTTATGGAGTAAGTTTCCCTCCCAAAGGATGGGTACGATTAGCTCAGCATTCAGTGATCATTTTTGTTCTCCGCAGCAAGCGTAAAGTTCTGTCACGTCCCAGACGTCTGCTCGTTGTGGCTGGATCGCCAAATCGGTTGGTTTCTGGAAACACCACTAAGCAATATCCTGTGAAGCGCTTATATGCTCACATGAATTACACGCTAAACAACTCGAATGACATTGCGATAATGTTCATCAAGGGCACTTTTCCAACTGATAGTGAGAATATAGCAGTAATGCCGTTACCTAAGATAGCACCAGTCTGGGGCATGGTCTGCACAGTGATCGGTTGGGGCAGATTGTACTATGTAAGTCCATAAAATATTCGCATATAAATATCTGACTAGAAGGTAAATTGGTTGAGTATTTTGCAGAAAGGTCCTCTAGCTGCGGCCACTACTCACGTCGACATTGAGTTGTTGTCGCCGGAAGAGTGCGGGAAAACCATACCCAGATTCCAAAGTGCGGGCATGATTTGTGCCGGCGAAAGAGACTACTATACTGAGGATCCTTGTCGTGGCGATTCGGGAGCTCCTTTAGTGTGCGATTTCGCATTGACTGGCATTGTCTCGTGGACCATAGGCTGCGGCAGCGACCTTTATCCAAGTCTATTTGCAGATGTTTTCTATCATCTGGATTGGATAGAAATGAAGATAGCTGCTGATGACTGCGTCATCCAACCCAATGTGGCTCTATATGTAATATTCGTGGCCTATTCTATAATCCGTCCTAGCGTTTTTGACGGGCATATTTCTTTGTTCTGAGTTAATGTGAAGCAAATATTGTTTTTCTTCTAATAAATACGTTTTTCCCTTGTGGTATAATACGATGGGTCCGGTCTTGTGAAGCACATGAAAATGGTTGTTTCCTATCAGCAACTGGAGGATTTTATTTGTATTGACAATTTGCAATATGCGAAGTTTTCAGAAAGAAGTAGTTACGAATCTAATTGCCAATGGTACACATTTGAAGCAGAGGCCTAATGTGAACTTGGTACCAGAAGCGTGTGAGATTTTCAGGAAAAAGTGAAATACTCCGAACCAAAATCCCTTTGGAACCTAATTTATATCAATAGAAAATACTTTAAAAATCTGAAGAAAATACATTAAATGTTCTGTTGATGGTGTCCCGCATAGTGATAATGCACTAGTCACATGAATAGTTAATGTTGTTGTCTCTTTCTATCTCACAATGAAGTTACTAAGAGTCATCAATTATGAGTCATGAATTGTGACGTCGGTTTCTCGTTTGAGTCTTACTTGTGAAAAGTCCCAGAATGATCTTGAGGATCTTGAGAAAGCATTTATAAAATGTATTCGGCATTGACAGAGGAGTTTATATTGTGAGTTGACTGCTGTAGTAACAAGTTTTGTGGAATTCGAACCCAGAAAATAATTTTTACTTTCCAATGCGGAGAACTTTCCCCCCATTTAAGTCGTAAGTAATTTCATCTCTTCACTTTCACACCTATGTCCCATATGAAGCTGTGGCCTGGTTCTTTAATGCCCAAAGTGACACAGTATATATAAAGACTTCCCAGAAGGTTGCCACACCCACTCTTCATAGGATACTACGTGCGCCGCTCAACGGATTTCGCTAATATGGGTGGCAAATAATTCGTATTCGTTCCCAGAAATCACTCTCATTCCATTGATACAAATATCTCCAAAAAGTTCCTGAAATTGTTTACATTTGCTTTACAAGTCACTTGTCTGACACTGCTTTCATTTACTGGGGCATAGCTTAGTTTTCAAACAGATTAACATTTCCGCATCACATTCCGCATCACTTTCCCGCATCACAGCCTCAGTTGGCAACTCCCTCAGAGGGTTTACAATTTGGCCAGGATCATGCTTAAATTCTCAAGTGTAATTTTATTCACCTTCTTCTTTCTGAGTGTTCAATGTGGCAAGTTGTACGAACTGGATTACGATCCGGACGATATGGAGGACTTCCAGATGTTAGTGGCGGGCGGCTATCGGCCGGCGAAGGACAGCGGCACTTTGACCAAGTATATCGTTTCGATCCGGACGGCTAAACCGACCGCGTACTTCGGGGACAATCATTATTGCTGCGGCACTTTAATAGCTTCGAGACTGGTTCTGACTGCCGCTCACTGTGTTGTGGAGTGCGTGCTGATTTCACTTAACTCCAAAGAAATTAAATATTGTTTTGTGTTTGTCTCTTGCAGCGCTAATAAAGTGATCACACGGCCCAAGCGTCTGACGGTGGTGGCCGGAGCACCCAATCGCCTGCAAGAAGCCCCTGACACTCATCAGTTTGATGTGAAGGCTGTGGTGCCCTACAAAGAATACCGACGCAAGGGAGAGCACGATATTGCGCTACTACTGCTGAGCAGACCGATACCACAGGACAATGATGCTATTAAAATCCTTTCTATAGCTGGGAAAAGGCCAAAACCGGGGGCCGTTTGCACGTCCCTGGGCTGGGGACAATTGTATATGGCGAGTTGCACTCCCATATGGGAGACAGTTCTGTGGAATTTTGTTTATAATTTTGAAGTTTTTGCAGCATGGACCCTACTCGGCGGAGGCTGTGTACGTGAACCTGACCATTAAGAGCTCCAAATACTGTTCGGAATTCTTTAAGTCGTACGCCAAGGGCATGATGTGTGCTGGCCCCACAACCGACGTTGTACAGGCGCCCTGTCACGGAGACTCTGGCGGCCCGCTAATATGCGACCACAGCTTGGCCGGCATTGTTTCGTGGGGTACGCGCTGCAGTGTGACTGGAGCTCCCACTGTCTTCACCGATGTTCTAACGCATTACTCTTGGATTACGCAGGTTAATTCCGTAGGTGTATTGCAAGTGTCCGTGATTTGTTTGGTCCTAGTAAACTGTGTACATTTTATTTGGAATATTTTATGATCATTAAACAGATAAATTCAAATGGTTTTGAAATAGCAATTTTGTATTTCGTTAGGTCGTTTCTTATGATCGAATATATAAAGTGTTATCTTAGATTCAGAGATAACCCGAAGAAAGTGTGGATCTCTAATTACAGTTTCGAGCTATGTTATAGTCGTAATTCAGGTGCCAAATATACTTATTTGGTGCTTGCATTCTTATTGGCCTTCCTTGATATGGACTACTTAAGAGCAAGAACTTAATCGTAACTACCGATCCTTTGAAGTTAATTGTGTTATAGTACGTATGAGTACCTTATACATCAACTGATCTCTGCACTACATAACGTCGAAATAAAGTTTATCGGTAGGTTGTAATTTTGCTCAGATTGTGAATTATCTGAAGTAATTTCTGGCAGACGACATTATTGACTACTCCCTACTACCCACAACTTTTCTGTGGCTAAGCTGGGGCTACAGTTCCAGGAAGTAAATAATTGGGAGACTTCGTCTGACAGCTCCTCGTGGAAAGCATCCCAGTGTATTGATTATCCTTTTCACTTTAAAGTACCTGAAATACATCACAGCCAATATTAGAAGACCACTGAATAACAAATATCATATGCAACAGAGGAGATCAATGAACCAACCAGAATGCCAGGATAAAGCTAAAAGAGGACACGATGAGTACTCGGAATGTAAATGTGATTGTGTAGTACTGAATTGCAAAATACTACCGATCTATAGCTGACTGGGTCTAAATTTGAGGTTACTACGTAATCGAATATCATTCGCTCTGATCAAATGTCATTCCCTCTGCAAAAAATATCATTCGTTCTGCATCAATTATCTCTCCCTCTCCAAAAAAGATCGTAATCTCTGCAAAAAATATCACTCTGTCTGCACCGAATATCGTACGCTTTGCAAAGAACATTCGCTTTGCATCGAATATCGTCCGCTCTGCAAAGAATATCATTCGCTTTGCATCGAATATCGTACGCTCTGCAAAGAATATCATTCGTTCTGCATCGAATATCGTACACTTTGCAAAGAATATCGTATGCATTGCAAAGAATATCATTCTGTCTTCATCGAATATCGTACGCTCTGCAAAGAATATCGTACGCTTTGCAAAGAATATCATTCTGTCTGAATCGAATATCGTCCGCTCTGCAAAGAATATCATGCATCGAATATCTTTCCCTCTACAAAGAATATCGTACGCTCTGCAAAGAATATCGTACGCTTTGCAAAGAATATCATTCTGTCTGCATCGAATACCATTCGCTGTGCATCCATCCTTCACAAGGTAGAATCTAATTTGTATAGTTCAAATTTGTTTTATGCCGAAATAAGAGCTTAAAGAGGTGGAACCTTCGCGGTTATGATAAGAGGTCTTACGGAAGATTGCTTCCTCAAACATCATGCTCTTAAATGACGAAGATGAGTCCTTGCTAGGTATTTGATACCAAATGCTCTGTATTGACCCGTACAAGGTTCGAACTATTTGGCCTTGAATCCTTATCTATCATACATCATGTCAGATATTATTGAATTCCAGAAGGCCCACACGATTAAAGAGCTTCTAATTTGCAGTGCACCAGAAGATGTATGACCACTTTTCTTGAGAAGTTTGTAGATTCTTCTTATTTATCATCTATGAATGAAGTCATTTGTAATTCCTTTTTATGCTAATTATGTGCGAGTACCACGGCAGAGCAGAGAAAAGCAATTAAGAAAGAGTAGGCAACTCCCATGTGGAGACGATTCAAGGCACTAAGCTGTGGTGTGACAGTTTATTACTTCCGCCACTGGTCTAAAGAATATTATTAATTCTTTGATATGCTTTCGCTCAAACGTTCACTGTAGATGTTTCTTTTTATTTTGTGATCATGTTACTTTTGTCTAAATTGCTAGTGTTAATCGTAATTTTCCGTCTGTTATTAGAAGTATTCTCAATTCCCATTGATTACGAAGCGGGTGATGTCGACTACGAAGACAACGAGAACTTCACTTTCCTTATAACAGGGGGCTACCGACCTCCGCAGCACACTCTGGTGAAGCATATCGTTTCGATACGAACGGCCAGTGACTATAAAATATTCGGTTATGACCACTTCTGTGGGGGTTCCATATTGTCGCCCAAAATAATACTCACAGCGGCGCATTGTCTGAGTATGCCGTAAGTAGGTCCATCAATTTTGAAAGCGTTCCACTCATAGATCAACACTTTAGGCGGTTTTACATACGTGTTGTTACTGGAACGCCGCAACGCTTTATAAGGACTTCTACCACTATGGTGCTGAAAGTGTCGCGTGTAAAGGTACATCCGAGCTATTCAGCTAGAACCCATCAGAATGATATTGGCCTTTTAATTTTGGAGGATGAGATTGTTGAGTATGAAAATTCAACAGTGCGAATACCGTTGGCGTCTCGTGCCCCAAGGTCCGGCACTGGTTGCACCGCTGTAGGATGGGGCAGAGTAATTTCTGTAAGTACCAGCGTTTTATATGTAAATATAATATTTGTATCGAATCCTGGTGAAATTTTCCAGTATGGCCCGTTGGCAGCTGACGCACTTTATGTGGATTTGGAAATATGGGCCACAAGGAAATGCAGAAATGTTATTCCGCACTGGAGGACGGGTATGATATGTGCAGGCGATGTTAAGGATTCAGACAAAGACACGTGCAGTGGCGATTCCGGTGGTCCTCTAATATGCGATGAGGAAGTGATGGGCGTAACGTCATTCGGTTACGGCTGTGGTGAATCTGGGCGTGCTGGGGTCTATTCTGACGTCTGGCACTTTCGAGAATGGATAATTGCAAACCGGACCTCTAAATGTGGACCAGATTTATGTTTACTTTTGTTGTTGCCACTGGCAATGGTATTCAGGGAACTACGGCAACGTATTCTACATTAAAATTTTCAATTGTAAAAACAATTTTTCTTAAAACTCACAGAAAGGATAATAAATCTTATTTTGTTGCCAATCATTCGAGAGCACTTATTATAAGCTTAAGTGATCTGCTTCCAGAAACATATTCTGGGGTGAATAGTTTTCAAACTACGTTTGGAGTTGGTTGAAGTTAACCCAATATAAGAATAGCATAGAACAAAACGAGGCTAAACATTAAAGAGTACGCCATGAGTTACTTTTAGAAGGACAACCCAATTACTTAAATCACATTGCCTAAATGTACTTTGAACTTTCGATTAATTAGGGATGGAACAGCCTTATATAATTGGAACTATTTACTAGTTACCCGGAACATCTTTATACACTCTCTTCTATATGTAAGAGTCAAGATTTTGGCCAGATGACGAGCTTCTTATTACGACTGGCCGGGGGCTGAAAAATGCCACAACTGGGTATTAGTTTCTCAGTATCTGCTTATATATATTCCCACTATATATTCCCACTAGAAATGCTATTCAGTGAGGTGCTTCCTTGTGAGGACAATCTAATGTACATTACACAACAATTTCATAACAGGATATCGTAGAGCGGGATCATGGTCTGAGGTCAGTCTACAATTGACTTTGGATTCTTCATGATAAGCTATAATTCAAATAAAGAAAAATTCTATTATCGACAGGGCTTGTGTGAGTTGGTCACTCTTGTATAAAAACATCGAATATTTTTGAGTACCTTTTCTGATATCTGCGGATGTATTATACTGAATGTGCTCATACTGATATTTGTGGCTGCATTTTACTGAACGTGCTCATATTGATCCGCTCATCCCATCTCCACGAACATCAATCTTTGTGGCGAATCCCAACCTTGGCCAAAATATCAACAATATATTGAAAGCAATGCTATCGTAGGCACTGAGCAATCAATCACTCAATATTTGTTGAAACTAGTTTGTAATCATGTCACATTTCTATAAATTGTTAGTGTTCATCGTACTTTCAACATTATTGTTAAGGTCAGTTCCCACCAAAGGTCAACTGGAGGGTTCCATCACCAATCTCACAGATGCCGAAAGTAACAGATACGAAAACGATATTATTCCTTTCCGATATCCACATGATTCTTTGGCGAAATCCATCGTGTCGATAGGAAAGTCCGATATCGGGACTTCTTCCGGTGGTAGCCAAATTTGTGCGGGTGTTATAATAGGGCCTCGATATATACTGACAGCGGCGCATTGTCTAGCTTTGAGGTGAGTGGTTCCAGCTATTCATGTTAATGCAGTTAATCATGTGTAGTGAGCTTTTCAGTATTTTTGAAATGGGCGTTGTTGCTGGAACTCCGCAGGGTTTGGAAAGGACACCCATATCCAGGGTGTTGAAAGTTGCCAAACTAATTATTCATGTGGGCTACAACTCCAGTGGCCACAAAGAGAATGATATTGGACTCATAGAGGTAGCGGAAGATATCATTGAAGATGGAATTTCAACACAAAGAATACCAATGGCAGCACTTCATGTTCCATATCTCAGTGCTACTTGTACTGTTGTGGGCTGGGGAACTCAACTATTTGTAAGGAGCGATTTCAGGAATCACATTTCTAAATATAATATTTGGACTATAATATATTCCAGAATGAATCGTTGCCATGTAAAGTTCTACGGGCTGACGTCAATATTTGGTCTCAAGACAAATGCAAAGAAGCAATTTCCAACTGGGAGCCTGGTATGATGTGTGTCAGTTCCCAGAATGACACCTGTGTTGGGGATTCCGGTGGTCCATTAATATGCAACGGTGAAGTTGTGGGCATTAATTCATTCGGTTTTGAGGGCGGTGTCACAGATGGACTCCTCAGTATTTATACGAATGTTTCACATTTTCGCGATTGGATAGAGCGAAATTTGAGCTCTACGTGTGATCCGCAGGTATTGAAGTTTCCAGAAATACTTGATTTGTCGAGTGACCACAGTTTAATTTATATTATAAGGAAGTCTCCCTGGCCAGCAGCAATGAAGCATCTGGTGAAAGAGATGAGCATTATACTCATCTTGTACGCGGTGGTTACCGTCCTCCCCAACACACTTTCGTGAAACACATCGTATCGATAAGAACGGCCAGTTTCGAGAAATACTTCGGTGACAATCACTACTGTTCGGGAGTGATAATAGCGCCTAGATATATACTCACAGCAGCTCATTGTGTCCTCAGTCCGTGAGTAGTTGCTAATTTAAGTAGACTCGTTTAATTTTTGTTGCTCTTCATGAACCATGAAGATCTGATATGCGTGTTGTTGCTGGAACGCCGCAGCGTCTGAATAAGACTTCCAAAACCAGAGTGATCCAAATTAGCAAAACTATGAGACATCCACGCTTCAATGTCAAGGGTCACGTTGAAAATGATATTGGTCTTCTCAAACTGGAGGAGGATATTCTTGAGGATGGCATCACAACGCAACGAATAAAACTGATGCGCAAGGGACCGAAGCCCGGAGCTACCTGCACTGTTGTGGGATGGGGCAAACTTTTATATGTAAGTATACTCCTCTGGTATACTCTTCGGGAATCGTGTTTGCAATCATTTTCACCTGACTACAAGTAGAATGGACCACTGGCAGATGACGCTCTATACTATAATCTGAAAATCTGGTCCCAAGAGTACTGCAGTGCCAATGTTTATGATTGGGAACCTGGCATGATGTGTGGCGGTGATTCCACTTATGTCCAAAATGGTGCCTGCTTGGGCGATTCCGGCGGTCCATTGATATGCAACCACGAAGTAGCCGGCATAGTTTCAGCCAGCTGCGGCTTCAATAACGCAGTTGGAGCTCTGAGTATTTATACGAACGTTTCGCACTATCGAGATATGGCGGAATTTCTCGCCAAATTAGCATCCGGGATAACGAAAACGAAACTCATGGGAATTGTTTGATGGAATCATGTACTTATGCTTAATAATTGTTTTCTTAAATTGTTGTTATAAAGTACTTAAAAATGGTTGTGAAAAATTTTAACTGTGATTACACAAAATGTTGTCACTGAGAACATGGAGCAGATTAACCGAAGGGTGGCCTCATAAGAGGATGTTGCACCAGTATCTGAATACTGAGGATACACATAGTTCCTAGGCAACATATTTTATACCTGGTATGTCATAATGCGTCACAGTCTGCGGAGAAATGAAAACACGTCTCATCCTCTTCGTGGTTCTTTCTGAAGATTGTCTTTCAAATAGTGGTAAGTTCAGTTTCCAACATAGGAAAATGCCGTTCCGCTGGATTGGGCGCATGGTGGATAAAATTAGTTGCGTTTTTGTCTAAAATTCTCTTACCAAAGATCGATATTAGAATACTGCATAATCGTGGATCAAAAGTAGAACAATCTTTGGATTCTTCGGCGAAACTGATCCTTGAACCACCTCTTAACGCAATGAAAATTTTGGCTGACGATTGTATGCTCTTCAAGAGAAAAATCGGAGTGGAACGAACAACAAATTCAGTCCCAATTTGGAGCTTAACTAAACAAAATTCCAGGAGTTACTCTATTGACTGTAAAATATCACAAGAAGAACAAGGACCCTCTCCCATTTACTTTCCGTTTTTGACATTTTTGGCGCAGCTATTTCGAATTAGTTCAGGCGCCTGCTAAAATACACTAAGAAATGACTATATTTATTGAAAAACAAGGACTCTCCCGTTAACTTTCGGTTTTTGACACTGTTGGGGCAAGTGTTTCGGATTTCTTCAGAAGATCGCTACCTTCAGTATGCAGCTTAAAACTCACCGTTAATACTTACTCCTTTAATTGAATCGGAAAGAAAGCTAAACTCAGCGTTTCTTGTCATTTACACACACAAATAAAGTGTCCTAAAGGAAGTACATAAAAACGGGCTGAAATGTTATTATAATACATCCGACTGCGAACGACACGAAAGAGACACCCTTAGATTTGTAGTGTATCGTTGGAGAGGCCGTAGCGATACGTGGTAAAAACGTGTTAGGATAATTGCGATCTATCCAGTGGCGGTAGTAGGAGACGTTAGTATAAATGCTAACAAGCGGAAATGGACCACCACAGTAGTAGCCAAACGAAACTATGCCGGCCACTTCGTCGTTGCATATTACAGGACCACCGGAATCGCCTTGGCACGTGTCCTTTTCGCTTTCACCGTAAGCAACTGCACACATCATGCCGGGTTCCCAAGTCACAACAATGGCATGGCAGTCTTCCTGCGACCAAATTCGTAGACTAACATACAAAGCATCATCGGCAAATGGGCCATTCTAGGTAAGTGAATGAAAGTGTTCCAAGTACTCGTATGTTGCTCATCTACTGCCACAATCTTACCAGTAGTAATCGACCCCATCCCACAACAGAGCAAGTAGAATCGGGCTGTGGAGGATGATGCGCTATTGGTATCCGCTGGGTTGTGCTGCCGTCGTCAATAATTTCTTCCGCCAGTTCAATGAAACCAATGTCGTGCTCTTTGTGACCAGCGGCGTTGTATTTCAAATGCCGAATCAGTTTATTGACTCGCAGCACCCTGCTGGTAGAGGTCCTCTCCAAGCGCTGCGGCGTGCCAGCCACAACACGTAAGTACATTGGACTATATTACAGAGAGTGGCAAAATGAATCCATTGAAACTATTTCAGCGCCTACTCACGGATCCATGATGCAATGCGCCGCCGTGAGTACTACTCGGGGCGATATTATCGAGCCCGCACAGAAGTGATCATCACCGAAGAATTTCTCATAATGCCTCGTCCTTATTGATACGACGTGCTTCACCAATTGGTGAGTTGGCGATGAATAACACACTGCTGTGTACAAGGACAGGAAGGTCATCATGATAATCCCTAGTGGTTTCATCTTCGATGGAGAATGGAAGAAATTAAATAAATAGATATAAAAATATGCTTAAACACTAAAATTTTGAAAGAGCTGATATGTATACAAAATATAAATGGGGAACACTACACAAATCCTGATAAGAGAGGCAACTAAATGCGAGTGTAGTACTTAAATTCTCCAACACAGTGCCAGATATTTCAAGTATCCATGCCACAAAATATCATATTGAGTCAAGACGGCCTTACTATACCAACGAAAGCGAAAGTGAAAAGCCACGATTTGAACAAGGACCTTATAAAACTTGATTTTAGGAATGGAGTTCCAGCCAAGAGAGCCTACCGGAGTTTCTTATGTGATTGCACCATTTATATACATAGCATACCGACGCCAAGAATCCAGTCATATACAAATTTATTACTTGAATACATTAGATACATAACCACATAAGTAACGCACTACAGAATAAGCACATCGAAGTCTCATGAATTTCTATTATAAGAGATCCGATGAAAGCCCCTTCTCTCTTAGACTTCTGCTGCAGCACCGCTGGTGCGGCGCTCTTTAAGGATTTTGGGGCCGCATACGATGCTATCCAATTTAGATAGTGCGAAACGTTGGTATATACACTGGGTGTTCGACCACCACATTTAATGCCCCATGAAGTTATACCCGCCACCTGGCCGCTGCATATTAAGGGACCTCCAGAATCTCCCGAACAAGTGTCTTTGTCGTAACTGCGCGGATCAGTTACACACATCATGCCCGGACGCCAACGTGGCACACGTAATTTGCATTTCGGCTGCGGCCAAATTTCAATATCCACGTAAAGCGCATCGTCCGGCAAAGGTCCACGCTGGAAAGATGAAATAAATTACCATATTTAGGTGGGTCTATAAAAGGCGTACTTACAAACACCAGAGTACCCCATCCTATGGCAGTGCACACAGTTCCTGGAAGTGGCGAATGGTCCGGCAATTGTATTCGCTGTATTGTCGTCCCATCTTCTATGAGCCTCTCCTCTAACTGCATAATGGCAATGTCGTTCTCCAAAGTGCCAGTATGGTTGAATTGAACATGCTTCGCTACACTCAGCACTTTTATCTCCCTCGTAGTGGAGGTCCTCAGCAAACGATGTGACGTGCCAGCAACGACACGCAAGTTCATGGCACTGAAATATGCACATCAATAATTATTCGTTAAATTTGACATCTGCGCCTCTACTCACGGTCGCGAGACACAATGCGCCGCTGTGAGTATTAATGTGGGCGCTATTATGGAGCCCGCACAGAAGTGATTATCGCCGAACATTTGTATGTACCTGGCCGATCTTATCGACACGAGGTGCTTCACCAAGGTGTGCCCTGGCGGCCGGTAGCCACCTTGTATGAGAAAATTATAGTCCTCAACGTGGTCGTCCTGATAATCAGCATACTCGTCCGGGTCCGTCTGGGGAGGGTGTGGCACGATTTCTGTTAGTAAGAGGAAAAAAGTGGTTAACACAAAGAATTTAGACAAATCCGACATCACTGCCACACAAAATGGAACAGACGCCAAAATTTACTGAGCCAAATAAATTTCGTTCTTGAAGAATTAGTTGTCAATTTTCTGAGATTTTTTTCAAAAATTCTTTGATTTTTGTGAAAAAACTAAGGATACAGTGATAAGGACACCAATTATGGAATGATGGGACATGAATGGAAGAGCGGAGAGTTGAATATTAAACAAAACGCTCCAAAGAATCTTCGTTGTTAATCTTGTGATGCCTTCAAAAAGTGATGATGTTGTTCATCAAGTGAAGTGAAGTGCTCTTGGGTAGTTGAGCTGAAGAGTTTTCTCGGGATAAAGAGTCCCAGTTGTACAAGGAGGGTACCAATTTGATCAGTTACCCTGTATACGACTGCGGGAATTATTTGATAAAGTACTGAATGGTATTTTGGTTAACATTGGCGTCTATTGTTGTATATCTTATAAAATCTTGATGTCTGGATAAGCAAAAATAAAAAAAAAAAAGAGCATCGGCAGAATGATGGAGATGGATTTCTTCTTCTACGCAAACTTGAGATGGAAAATGTCAACTTTTCCAAAGAAAACGAATATCTTTCAATCTACCCAGAGACAGTAAATAGTCTGGGAATAACATTGTTCCCCCATCACTCTCACTTCTTCGGGTTCTACAGAATGCTGTTCTTTGAACAACTTGGACGTAGGTAGCCCAACATTGGAGCTTCCAATTCAAGCGTGAAAGAAAGTTTGCAGAGAGTTATGAAGGCTGTGTCGGAATCCAGAGAATAGGCAGGGTCTCATCTAGTGGGTATTTTTGTTGGCCCAAGGGTGTTCTCAGAAATTGAGATACATTTTGAAGGGAACGATACAAGCTCTAATAACTGATCAAGTATATTGTGTTTCACTGAACAATTCGCAGTATTGAGTTGACGGAATATGATCACGGAAGGATATTATGAGGATGTATTAGAGCTCTAATAAATTACGTGGTATAATTACAAATTCTGCCATTCTGTCGAATACTGAAGTTTTCCAATTCTTCAGGATGTTAAGATGTCCTTATCATTGCGCTTTCAGTACTAATCGCGTAATGTTGGCTTCGTTTGTAAGAGTTTTCACTTTAAGTTCCCATTTCTCAAATTGTTCTCGTTCACTATGAATTCTTCTCGTCCACTATGAACTGATTTTGCCAGCGGAATTTTCATTACTGACCCTGTATATTCATACCATAATTTTATTGTTGGTGTTATTGAAATAAATAACATCAGGTCCAGCTGTTGTCTTGGTGTCGGCATCGCATCTGGGCCGTGGGGAC
Organism: Clusia tigrina; assembly: GCA_920105625.2. Lineage (NCBI taxonomy): Eukaryota > Metazoa > Arthropoda > Insecta > Diptera > Clusiidae > Clusia > Clusia tigrina. The sequence continues at coordinate 181,924,910 of OV050033.1, forward strand.
CTTACGTTTCGGTTATCGTCTGCTGCCTGAACTTTTGTGTAGTTCGCATTTTTGTTTATTTGCGCCGCATTGGACATGGAAATGAGATGCGCCTTGGAAGGAGCGACTACAGATATTTCTGGTGTACGAGTAGCATTCTAGCTTAGCTGCTGTTGCTGATTGCTGTGGTTGTTGTTGTTCTTGTTTTTAAGTTGGCACATGTTGCGGTTAACGGTTTATTTGTTTGTTTGTTCGTTCGTTGTTTGCTTGTTTTGACACTGGAGTAAATGGTTCTTTCCCTCATGTTGTCTGGGCTCTTTGAGTCATGCTATTGTTTTGTGTACCCATCTCATGACGATACGATTGCTGTGTGGTCTTGTGGAGCGTGTAATTTAATTTAAAATATGTTCTAAATAAGGGAATTTACTCACATGCAAATGCTTATTTCCTCATATTGCTCAGGGAGGATGGAGAGCAGTGTTTGGTGGATCATATAAAGCTATGCCTACAAAGGCGAGGCACACTTAAAAACGTATTCTTTTCTTATTAACGGCACAATGCAATTCAAACTGTGGATCCTTAATGCAATCCCATATATTCCAGTATGAACTTTGTGCTTTATTTGTAAGTATGGTTCCACAACTTCCTCACATGGTTCAAAACAACATTCATCAGAAATAGTTCTATTGCTGAAATTAGAAACTATGAATTAGATTTTCAGTTATCAAATTTCTAAATTTGATTTCTGTTATTAAGAAAAATAAAGTTGCTCTTCTATATCTTAAAATCAGCAATTAAAGTTCTGAATCCACGAATTCAAACACTCTTCAAGCGACTATCTACACAAGGGTTGCACGTTTAAAGCTTCATCCTTAAAACTTGAAGCTTAGTCAGTTTTACTTCCTGGCAGCTGAACAATTGATAGATTTGTTAGAGTAATCTTAGAAGTGTGTTGTAACTCAATACACTAAAATGTACTGCAGGGAGTATTTTGATGCAGTCTTTACCTGTCATGAAAGCAGAGCATGACAGGGCCACGGTCACTGAGGTAGTAATCAAAGTCCTCATCAACGTGTCTTCCGTGCGTATGATTAGCCAAAATTTATAAACTATTTAGGTGGATATTATTTCTTAAATTATAAATTTATCTCCAGCAGGATTAATTACTCCAGCGATGCTTCCAGTAGCACTGCACATACCGCCGAGCATGAACTGCATGAGTGCTCATATAATCCGCATAATTCATTTCAATGCCAATTTGCTCATGCTTTTAAAATAGAATTTAAATCAAATTCCAAATAAGCTGAAAAACAATAACAATAACAACAACAACAATAACAATAACATCAACAATAACAACAACAATAACAACAACAAAAACAACAAGAACTGCAATAACATCAGCAACTCTAATAAAAGTACAAAAACAAAAGCCCGTATTAATATTTATTAAGTGGGAAGCTCCTGCGGGGGGTGGATAGGGAGTGCTAATCATGGGTGTTGGGTTACAAAATGTGTGCGTGGTTTTGTGTGTGTGTGATTTATTGGATAGACGGCACATTCGCCGAGAGCACAGGCAGCATCGAATATACCACCGAGCATAACACCGAGCAGAGCACCGAGTATACCAGCAGCATCAGCAGCATCAGCAGCATCAGCAACAGGAGCAGCGGTAGGAAGTGCGTTATTATTTAGAATTTACACATGCATAATTAATTAGTATCAAAAATTTAATACTCACACTTTGGAGCTGGTTAAATATTTACACTTCGTGCCAAATTTGAATGCAAATCGCTTTGCTTTAACTCTTGCCTCTGGCCGCCCGCCCACATCGGGCGCGCTGTCAAATGAAATTGAAAACTTGGCATTGTGTTGTTGCTGTTATTGTAATTGTGCACTGTTGTTGTTGTTGTTGTTGCCGTTGCTGATTTAGTGAGCTTTGTTTACATTTACCGAAAATAACAACAAGGAATCGTTCGAGTCCAAGCTAATAGAAGCAATTACAACAATAAAGGGAACATCAGCACCAAAACCAGCAACAACAACAGTAACACCAGAAGCAACAACAACAAAAACAATTCAAAAGAGCACGCAGAGGAAGTGGTTAAAATTTCGATTGGCACAACCAAACAAATTCACTACTTGGAGTCTTGAAGCAATGAGATGGTGATATAACACCAGAGAGCGACACTTTCTGGAACAGGAGGACTTGATATTCACCACCCTCTCCCATATGCTAATTCTTGAGCACATGGGAGGGGGTGGTGGTAAAGACAGAACAAGGAAATACAGAATAAATGATTGATGAACAGAGATTCTACATGAGGTACAATATAAGGTGATACAACTAATTCTAGTTGACATTCCTTTGAGAACCATTCCTTCAACTGAGAGTAAGAACGTGAAAGCAAATCCTAATACAGTCGTCCTAAGGATTATTTACAACCCTAATAAACTCAGCAGTAGAGGACGAGTATGTACATGGAGTCCTTTCTAATGAACAGTTGAGTTTGACTGAAGGGAGAACTGATAAAAATATTTATTTACACCAACAATGATCACATATCACCATGCAATCGCATCATGAGCAAGTCTTTCTACCAGAAATGGCAGTGATATGCTGTGTGTAGGCGTTAGCGGTGGAGACCCGCTGTCAGCCAAGGAGAGAGATACACAGCGGTGCTGGGAGCGGTGTTTCGTTTCGAAATGCCATTAAAATGTATTTACAAAAGCAAATTGATAGCAATTTTGTGCGGAGACACAAGACTGCGCATTTTACTTTCGCACATTTTAATTGTGAGCCGCCTGCGTGTGTGCCTATGCGCGTATTCGATTACCAAGGGTAGCGCACATACCCTCGCACCCACGCGTCCCCACAACCAGGCAGACGCACGCATCATCATTTGAGCTAAATGAGTTTGTAAACGCATCGAATGAATTTTAAAACAAACGACAAGGGTACCCTCAAATGACGCTGTCGCTTGGTGCTTCGTGCTCGGAGCAGGTAAGTGCAAGTATTTGCGGGATAAAGTGTAACTTAAGCACTTCAATACACACTCATCCACATACAAACTCACACACATACACAATGGACACAGGATACTGTTTCTAATTGGATGTATTACTCTGCCTGGCTGTGTGCTCTGTCGTTGCGCAGCAAATGGACTACAGTCCATGTCGGCAAAGTGCTGCTTATCACGCTCACATTATGCGCCCTTTGTTGACTTTGTTCTTATCGGCTCCAAACAATGCGACTGCTGGTCCTCTTTCTCGCATGCAGTACCAGAGCGCAGATAAACACGGCAACGCTGGTCCCCGGACAAATTGCCAAACTGCATTTGTTGCAAATTAACTTGCATGACTTTGTTACCGTTGGCACAGCTAAGCTGAGAGGGATTCGAGATTTTCGCTTGTAGCAGAACTCAGATGTATCCATGCTGATACAAGCATCCAGGTGCAAATTTCCTACTGTGTTTCATTGCATCCTCAACCTTTGAGTTACCAAATGACATACCAAAGCGTTTAAAAATAGGGGGAACATTTGTTCATTAAACATGGAGAGGGAATACGTTAATGGATGGAATGAATTTTTTTGGTCTACAATTGTGAAACATTTCCTACAAAATTTTAAATTTCCTGTAATCAGATTTCCTGTAATCACCTTTCATGTTGCCAGCTTTCCTGTAACCACCTTTCCTGTAATTAGTTTCATGGCGTGTCCTCTGTTTTGACAGTTCTTTTGTCACAAACTTATGCGAGGTGGACGTAGTTTTTATTAACATTTTCAAGTCCCCTGAGAAATTCAACAGGACTACGCTTAAATAACTGCAGGTACTGAAGCATCTTTTCAAACACGCACTTGATCTGTTGTACAAATGTAGCACCGAATTCCAAGTTGTATCTACCGTAAAGGCTCCTTTAGAATGCTGCTGAGATGGATGTATTCCTAACCAAGTTTCTCCTTATTAATTTCAGTTACTTTGGAACAAGTTTTTCGATTTGATGGATCTTATATCCTGTTGAGATGACTTTAGTCATAGCTAAGTTTCTCACCCGTTAGATATGATTCTCTAGAACAAGTTTCCGGATTTGATGGATCATCTCTTCCGTTGAGATGGCTGTAATCCTAGCCAAGTTTCTCTCTATTAATTTCAGTTACTCTGGAAAGAGTTTCTCATTATTAATTGCAGTAATTCTAGAATAAGTTTCCCGATTTGATTGCTCATCTCTTCCGTTGAGACGGCTGTAATCCTAGTTAAGTTTCTCACACTTTAGATCAGATTCTCTGGAACAAGTGTCTCGATTTGATGGGTCTTCATTTCGGTTGAGATGGCTGAAATACTAGTCAAGTTTTTCAATATAGATTTCAGTTACTCTGGAAATAGTTTCTCGATTTGATGGATCATCTCTTCCGTTGAGATGGCTCTAATCCTAGCCAAGTTTTTCACTATTAATTTCAGTTACTCTGCAGAAGTTCCTCGATTGGATGGATCATCTCTTCGGTAGTCACTTCAAAGGGGCTCCAAATAAAATGGGACTTTCCACAACTGAAACTCAATGAAAGTAATTTATTCTCTTGTTGATGATGTTGAACGATAATGCAGATCTTTGGCTTGGATCTTGTGACTCCTTGGCTTTTAAAAATAATTTATATCTGAACCAACCTCTTTTCCAGTTTGTTTCTATTAAACTCAAACCTTATTATTTTCATTAAGGTTGAGAACTTTACTGAGATTCTCAACACCATTCTCACATATCCGAGTACTTATGTCCTTTCTTCCCACGTACATTTATTAACTTATACTTATTTGCCCCACTTAATATTAATTAGTAATTTTTCCTTGCTGCAACTTCTCAATCAATGTTCCCGCTTTAATCCATTTTCACTCATTCGCAGTCTGCATGAAAAATGGGAAAATTTGCATTCAACTTTTCTTAAACTTTTTCACATTCAGCATCCGAAAACGCATTTCAGATTCACAATTTTCCAAGGGAGATTTCTGACTTTTGCTTGCACAAACCGCTTCCAGCCATTTCGCATAAAGACATGAACATGTAAAGCAAATACTACCAAATTAAATTAGCCTGAGTGTAATGCAAGTGTTAAAGACAACAATGTCTGTGTTGCAAAGTGAAGAACAAAAACAAAACTCAACAGAACAGAAAGAGAAACAGAAAAATGAAAACAAATGGAGAGATACACCAAAGTGCAGTTAATACGCTTACACTGAAACAAATGTGAAGGGACTCAATAGGAATTGTAAACGAATCGAAACGCGGACGGAATTGATGAATGGAATTCTGCGAAGCAAATATTTGGTTGTATGGGAGCCATCATATTCGCATGATCATATTTATATGACCACCTCTGCTCTCCCAGACGAGACTCTTTACAGCCCCAATCAGCGAATAAGGACGTTACTGATAAGCTTGCACCTTAAATTCCCGTACTAGTCTTATGTATTATCTTAATATCTGATGAAAAAGTATAATAAAGTCAATAAAAATAAAGTCCTCGAATTTTCCCAAGTGTACACAATACACATGTACAAATATGAACGAGTGTACAAGTGAAGAATTGCAGTGTAAAACAAGAAATAAAAATAACAACAAAAATTAAATTTCACTTATTGTGTTGTTGCTGTGTTTCATTGGAAGCGCCGAGTAGCGTACAATTAAAGTGGAGGATTTTCAGTTATTCTACTCGCATTCTTCAAGTGCAACAATTTTTTCAGATCTTGTTTAAGGTGCCAGAACAAAGGTGGTAGTCCTCAATGAAGCGTTATGCAGGCACTAAAAATACATCAACAGATCGGACAGAAAGGACCATGAATATGCTGTGGGAAATGTGCTTCTTATATCACATAAAGTTGTATCAATGGATCAAATACAGGAGCAAGTCCTGAGGATTTTACTGATAACTCAGTTTGAAGGCAGTTTGAATGAATTCGTTATAGGTAGGTAGGTAAAATGGCTGACAACCCTCGGGTTGTTAGCAATAGTGCCGTTTTTAGGCTAAAAGTTATAGAGATGATTACAAACCTCTTGTTTACGAGGGAATAATATTGGTTTTACATAACCTTAAAGGACCTGCGGTATTAAGATGCACAGAAGCAATTAAGGATCATATGAAGGAATTTACTGGCATTTGTTGGACCCTCTGGAACTGTGCGAATTTCGTAAGAATCGTTTAAGAAGTTAAGGACTCCTTTTATAAACATATTTTTGCTCGAGAACCAGCCTTAGAGACTTAGGAAAGGAAATGACGAGTCACGAGTTGGTTGATCTCCTCAATGCTGATAATTCGGAAGTGTTTAAGCAATGTTTTTTTAGAGGATACAAATGTTTATAATATGTTGTTTGAGGACTATGAAAGGCTTTAAATGTTTTTAGAAGTCTTTTCACTTCTTAGCCTGGTTTTATAATGCTTTTCACAGCTCTTATATAATTCTTTATGATTATTTTGATAGATCTATGATGCTTTTAATAAATCTTGTGATGCTTTTTATAGGTCCTGTGAAGTTTTTGATAAGTCTTTAGAAGCTTTTAAGAGGTCTTACGATGCTTTTAATACGTCTTATGATGCTTTTTATAGGTTTTATGATGCTTTGAAAAGTTTATATAATGCTTTTGATATACCTTTTCATAGCTTTTATGATATTTTTAATGGATTTTATATGTCTTATGAACCTTTTAATAGGTCTTATGATGCTTTTAATAGGTCTTATGATACCTTTGATAATGCTTTTAATAGGTCTTGTGATGCTTTTAATAGGATTTTTGATCCTTTTAATAGCTCTTATGATGCTTTTGATAGCTCATAATGCTTTTGATAGGTCTTATAATGCTTTTGATATGTCATGTGAAGCTTCTAATAGATCTTATGATGCTCTTAATAGCTCTTATCATGGTTTTAATAGGTCTTGTTAAGATTTTAATAGGCTTTATATTGCTTTTGATAGGCCTTATGATGGTTTTATTAGATATTGTGAAGCTGTTAATAGATTTCATGATGCTTTTAATAGGTCTTATGATGTTTTTAATAGGTGCTGTGAAGTTTTTAAAAGGTATGCTTCTTTATGATATTCCTTCAAATCGATTCAGGATGTCTCAACCTGCACTCGTATATAAGTGGCAGTTTGAAATCTGTATTTGTTGATGCTCTGAGACAACTTTCAATTGTTCACGTCAGTTTATGAGATGTGCCAAAAAAACGTGTAAACAATACTGCAGTGCATAAATCAACACTCTCACTTTTGTAATGCCATTCTGCGATTCATGTAATTCCCTAAAAAAAGGATCAAATTTGCATATATCCGCACATTTTTTTTTTTTTATGTTTTCCATTTTCCGCTTGCGAATAAATGATTTAAATGATTTTGCGGTTTAATTGAAGTACTCACAAACAATTTAATTTGTTTTGGACAATGTGGGCGGGTACGTTCTCCATCCCCACTGCCACACAAGAAAGACTATACACGAAAGCGGTTGTTTTAATTGCGGAAATAGCTGCGAAATTTGCCAAAAATTTTGAAACAGAAATATATTCGAATTTTAAACAGAAGGCGTTGAACTAGCGTACTCCCTTACTAGGCCCTCAGCTGGGCAGACTTTTATCGATTGTGTCGCTGTTTATTTAGACGCGAATATTGATTTTTGCATTTAATTTTGGCCTTTTGCACATATTTGCCACGCAGACACTGCCGCAATAGATCGTTGCACAGCCGTTGAATGGAATTTTATATCCCATTGATTTTTATCACTTTACTTGGCGCTCCATTCAATGCAAGATTAGCTGCTCAACACTTTACGGCAAAGGAAATAAATAGGAAAAAAGTGAGCCAAAGGAAGAATGCCACTAGATGAAAAAAAGATGCAGCTACTGCCACTGGGAAAGCGCTTCAAGGCAGCGCCAGCAAGGAGGCAATCGAAAGGAGAGAAACAAACTGAAAAATCTTCTTTGTAGTTCTTGGTTACGTTTTTGACTCGATGATCTTTTTTCTTTTGTTGAGGGGGAGGGGGATGTATTTTTTGTTATTTTCACTAAATTTAAAGCAATTTTTGTAGCCGACATTTTTGTAGCCGGCATTTTTGTAGAGTGAAATTCGGCTTTGGCTGTTCAGAGTACTCTGAATTCACTTGCTGCGCTGATTTCTTTGCTGCAGCTTCCGTTGGAATCTAAAAGTTTCTTCATTCCTTTTTGATACTTTACACAGTTTGTTTTCATTTTCAATAGCCGCAAATAGCAAAAACAAATTAATACAAATAGTCCACTTGGTTGGCTTCCTTTACACGCTGAGCGCGGAGGTGTGAGGCATCGGTGCTTGCTTTGCTTTCGTTTATTGCGACACTCATTGGCGCCATCGCATCCTGAGCGCGTTTCTTACACTTAATATTCTTTGAGACGTTGGTGGATATATTATAAATTATTTATTGGCTTTTGAGCTTCTTTTTGCGCTCAGCGTGCTTATACAGAAAAGTGAAAAACTTTTAATAGAATTTTTTGTTGTGACATTTGCTATTGTTGCGCTTGTTTGCTATTGTCAATTGTGTGCGAAAATTGTAAATCGATGTATATCGAATGGAATGAAAAGGAAATATGTATTAAATTTCATTGCTTAAGTTTAAATTTGAGCACTTAGTGCGCTGGGGCGTATGAGTGACATTGGTGGGAAATGGCAAAGGAGCTTATACACCCACACCCTCTGGGAAAATTGTGTAAAATGTCATCTTCCATTTATGATTAACTTCACATTTCATCACACAATTCTGTGCTAAGCTGCTGAGTGCTTTTTTCCGTAATTATGTGGACGCGCTGCACTCAACCGAACTCCTCATCATTGCCAGGCCAACCCAACCCCACCCACACTACGACTCGGTAGGGCCAACTTCACTTCACTTCATCTAATTAGAAAAGTGTAGTTTTATTGTTAATTGCTCCAGAAAGTGTATATTCTTTTTTGTTGTATAAATTTCAACTAAAACCCAATGAGTTGTAATTAACTTTATCCGAAAATCTTGCCGCAGCACTTAAGAGTGGCGAATGCAGGAAGAATCTGCTGCCGCCACCAGCAACAAAACGCAAGGAAAGAAGGAACTGAAAGGGAAGCGGAGCTTTAATTTTCCTGCGGTTACATCAAACGGAAGTGGAAACATGGCAGGACGCCCGCGTACCTTCTGTACTGGTGGCGCTTTTATTAAGTTAAGAAGCTCAACTCAAGCAAAAGATGCTCTAATTTATGGGTGAGAGGCAGGGGCGAGGGCGGCATGCAAGCGCCAGTTATAAGCTGTTGGCGATGTTGGTGGTCATTTGGGGAATGCTCACACAGACACACGCCCCCTCACACACGGATCTGGTGTGGTTCTATTTGCTGTGGCAGTGCTTCTTGGGCAGCACACTTCTAGGGCGTTGAATGTTTGTTTTTGGTTTTTGTGTTGTTTTATTTTATTTTTTTTGCGAGTCTTTGTTTTTGTTTTTTCTGACATTTCCGCTGCTGCTGATGTTTCATGTTGTGATTGCGAATGTGCTGCTGCGGCGGGGTGTGAGCCCGATATAATTGAAATCAATTAACAGTAATGAGGTAACATTAAAAGCAGATTATGCGTTGGGGATTGTGGCCGCTTTTTTAGAGGGTGTCATTTTATTCTTATGTTTCTTTTTTGGGGCGTTTGTTTTTGGCTGAGTTTTTCCTTGGCGCTTTCTTTAGTTTAGTAGGACGCATTTGCATTTTTCATAAACTTGTTAAGCGGATTTTGGCCACTTGTGTTTTTATACGCTTAATTCGAAGGGAAATGGAACAATTTCGTTTAGTTAAAATTTGTATTAAAAAAGTTTTTGTAAATATTTTTAATAATTATTAATAATGTTAATGCAGTTGAAGTTTAAATTGGGGCAATTTAAAGGAAGTGTTGGATGTGCGGGCAGGGGGCTCTCAGTGTTTAGAGGGAAAAAGCCAGAATGAGGAGGGTAGAATTATGTTTACCAGGGTAAGCAGAGTGTAATTATGCTTAATACTAAAAAATAATGTCCTTCGCACATTGTAATACATTAGAATATTGCTTATATTGTCTGTTTATGCTATAATTTTGTTGTATTGTTTGTTGTTTATTTAAGGGGGATACCCGGACGCATACTTGTATACTATGAATTATACCAAATATATATATTAATTATTATTATTATATCTTACACCATAATTCATAACGACTACAAGGGTTTAGGGGAATGACTCCTAGCTATTGAGACTCAAAGAGAAAACGATTTTTTTAGAAAGAATCACTTTTGAGACCAAGCCAGGGGCGGGATTTGAATCTACGACCCTCTGAGTGTGTGTCTGACATGCTTACGACTAGACCATAGAGGGCGGCTTTCCCAAATACAATTGGAATATAATGTTTATGATCGGAATGGAACATTTATTCATATTTAGTAAAGACTGCTGAAATGCCTATTCCAAGTAGTAGGTTTTCATTATAGACCTGTGTATGTCCTAGACGCAGCCGATAGAAGGTTTTTAACTCGTAGCGGCTATTAGTTATAGAGTAAGCCAGAGTAATTCTACTTACATTATATTGCAGGTAGAGTAATGATGACTCACTGAAATCCACCCTTCGGAATCGCGCCTTCAGCGAACATCAGCAAAACAGCAGTTTGGGCAGCTTGTCATCGCCTCCAACAGTCAGCACATTCACTTCAGCGCCTGCTAAAGACTACTAAGTATCAATAGCAATATATCGGCTGACTGGGGAATACACCACAACACAGCTAAAGGAGGATACATCTTAATATCCTTTTCTTATTGAAGGTGTAATTATATCATAGTGGCAATATTATTATCCTTTTCCCGTATACGTGACTATCTGGATCTTACTTAGGTAGGTAGGTAGGTAGGAGTGGCCGCCCAGTTTGCCAAAAGCACACTTGAGCACACATAATGGCCCATTGTGATACCACGGGGATCTTACTTAAGTATCTACATATTTCTTATTGAAAGTGCTACTATATAATAGAGTGGCAATTGTATTAGGCTCATATTAAGGTTCGCATACAATTTAGCAAGGAACACTATTACGGCTTACTTCCCAAGTGTTGGGTCAATTGTCAGGATACCAATGTTGGCTAATATAAAAAAGAATAAACCAACAAACAAAGTTTCCAGAATTTTGCCGCTAATTTTTTAACTTTTTTACAGCCCAAAGTTTTGAATTGTGGGAGGAGAATGTGAACTTTTTCTAGACACCAGCAGTCTTCAAGACATCATCAGATTTGCTTATATATTTATATGAGAGGAGGGATGATTTATTTTCTATACAGTTCTTCATTCCCAACAGTATTTGATTTTCAGTCAATAGTGATTGTTTTCCATCAATAATTATACCCATTTTCTCTGAGCTCCAAACCCAATTTAGTGGTCACTTTATTTAAAAAAATTATCCTACGCCTACACAGCAGTTAGTTTCGACTCAAAAAAATATTTCAATATTTTTTGTGTTCTTTTTTTTAAGTACGAAAATTTACTGCCAATGAATGCAACTTTGCAAATATATTTCAATTTACGCATTAACAATAACAAATTAACCGCAACACACAAGAAAAAAACACAAAAAAGGAAAACCATAAAAATTAGTTTGCCACAAGCAGCAGCAACAGCAGCAGCAAACAAAACAAAGTATTTTGCATAAGAGTCCAAACCAAATTTTGTAAATGTTGCTAGCAAAACACCAGAGCACTGCCAGCAAAGCCACAAGCAAAACTTCCAAACTCCTTTACGTTGTTTGCTGTGCTTACGAGCGCATTCGCAGCCTCACTTTAAGTCTCCTTCCATTTATTTTGTATTTTCTGTTTTTTGCTGTTTATTGCAAAATTACACAAAAACAAAAGAAAACTAAGAAAAGGCAGGAAAAAAGTTTTCAAATGGGAAAACTTTTCCCTCAATTGTTGGCGGAGGAAGGAAAAAATCATCTTTGTTTCGTATCAGACCATTTGTATTAATTAGACATAAGCAGTCAAGTCCTTTGTTAGGGCATTTCCTTTTGCTGCGCCTCTAGCAGAGACAGTAGTTGTGGCAGACTGTGTTTGCATTGACAAATAAAATCATCAAACATTTGCAACAAACAGGCAACCAGTCGGCTAAAAGTTCACAACAATTGCTGGGGAAAAGGAACAAGAATTAAAAATTAAAAACTTTATTGGAGCATAAAATTTCCTTTTGTGCAAATTGTAGATGGGAAAAAAACTGAGACGACATATAAATGTGAATGCGAATAGTCAACATTTATTTCAATCGCTCCTAATGAAGTCCTATTTGTAGATGGTTCCTTGTGCTCCTTGAGGTCTGTGAGAGATTTAAGTGCGGTGTGTGGAGAAAGAAAGGATCTCAGGTAGTCGAGTCAGTAACAGAAAAGGATCTGAAAGTATTGGAAAATCTATACTGCATCAGTACCTGAGTTATTCCATCACATTTAGGCACTCAGTTTATTAGTGCGAAGGTTAGATTATATCTGGCTGCCCGTAAGCAGTCCTTAGCGGTATCAGATGGAGCTACTCCTGTAGGTAGATTTGTAGTTGGAGTCTTATAGAATATCAGGGCTTTTAGCGAATCTCAGGATGGCTTGAAGTTCCATTCTAAAGACATCTATCAGCAATCCAAAGCATTTTAAGCGTGCTCTTGATAACGCAGGATATATGCATAAGAGATGTCTCCTTCGTTCCCACCTCCCTGCATTTCCTGCATTGAGCCGCTAGTAAACTGTACCCTTTCAGTATATCTATGATAGTTATCATTAGCGCAAAAGAATGATTATGGAACTATTCACTTCGCCTCATCATCGGGATACTCATTCATAGCCACACTCATTTTTCGTACACATCACCATATAGTCTAACTAATCTGACTTCATCCATCTTCAAAAATGGCTACTCCAAAAATGGCCAACTTAGTTGTTTACCAATTGTTTAAAAATATTCACAAGAAGTGAATGGAAAGGGTGTCTCACCTTTAAATGCGAGTAACAAAGCCAACCCAGAACTAAGCCACAACAGAAATTATGGACCTAACTGCTGCGGCGTGGTGTACCCTGTACAGACGCCCCCGCACTTACGCCCACTTAAATGCAATCTGCTGCAAGACACATGCAAATAAATTTCTTTTTGTGCGTTGTGCTCTAAGAAAGGTGCAACTTGCTGCTGCAATTTGGCCGCAATTCAAGTGCTGCTGCTGCTATTGCTGTTGCTAAGCTTGCTGCTTGAGAGATGTGCAGCAATTTCGCTGTTTGCATTGTGCAGGTGTGGATGTTGGCATGAAGCCAAAGTCGAGGCCGACAAAATGCCAGCAGATAGCACCTAGGAATGCTCAACAACACACACCGAAGTCGAAGTCCTTAGGGTGTTAACGGTTTGCTTGATGTTTTGGCTGCTTTCGTTGTCTGCTGACGTAGTGAGGCATTATTGGCCATAACCTTAGCGCCGTGCTGGTTGCGTGTAGGAAATTCCTTCCAGCGTGGGGGAGTGAAATGCTCTGCCCCCTTAATGCTCACCTATCTGCCTCTGTAGTCGTACCTTATTACTTGGCTAAAGGAGAAGTAAATACGAATAAAATATGTACTTGCGGCTGCTCTGGCTGAGTTTCCTTTTTGGCGAAATCTTAGCCGGGATTTTTTGTTAAACAGTCACAATTACAGGAAAGTGAATATGTGCTTCCATACTTTAAAGAATTAAATAGTTAAATTGTTACATGATCCTCCAGAAAAATCTGTGTTTAGTCTGTGAAAAGTAAACAGTCTCCTTAGCACGGCAATTGAGTGATTTTTTATTTATTTACTCAATGAAAAAAAATCTCTTAAAATAGATGCACATGCAAATGTTCACACTTGAAACGCGCATTCAAATTCAAGAAGCATAAAAGACGCACCACTTCACTCTACGCTCCGCTCCTCTTGCTGTGCTTTAACCAAAACACATACGAACAACTTTACTCGTAAGTAGACTTTCGTTTTTCTTGCTGCAAACGCTGTCGCTGTTTCCACAGGATTACGCTAATACACTCATATACAAGCACAATAATAACAACAAATACAAAAACGAAAATATAAACAACAACAACAATCACACAAACTATACAAGCAGAAGTAGTGCAAGTGTATTGTATGAGCACGCAAAGATGCTGCAAAGTAGCTTAATACTTTATGCTCGCATTGAAATCCTTTTTATGATGCCATTATCCTCTAGACAACTCATACATGTGTGCATCTGTGTGCGTGTGTCTTTGCTTGGAAGTATGCATGATAGTGTGAGTGATATCTTTCGCATAAACTTGGCAATAAACATATTTATTGCTCTTCCTTTTCGAAGTGTGGGTGTTTGATCATTTGCGCCTTTTGGTTTCGTTTGAGTTGCGTTCTGTTGCCAATAATGTGAGTCCTTGCATGCTGTCTGTTCGGGAATTATGTTGTGATAGAAACATCTCTGAGAAGTTGTACTTGGAAAGTGAATTTTTTAGTTGCAGAATACTGATCAAGGGAATAGTTTATAAAGGCGGAGCGAATAAGAATTTCACAGTAAAGAAAAGTAGTGGGAGTGTTTCATACACTGAAGCCACAAGAATGCTTATCTTTAATTCTTCTGATCAATGGAATGTAACAGTTTGGAATTGAGTGATAGTCGATGTGTGTTAGGATCCTGGTATTGTATTCAGTGTAGTGAAGCCTTAAAAAGGCTTATCTTTAATTCTTCTCATCAATGAAATCTGAGTATTAGTTATCAACTGAGTGATAGTGGATGTGTCGAAGGATTTTGCAATTGTGTTTAGTGTAGTGAAGCCTCACAAATGATTATCTTTAATTCCTTTGATCAATGGCATGTGAGTATCAGTTATGTACTATGTGATAGTGGATGTGTGGAAGGATCTTGGTATTAGTCTCCCCCATTCAATTTGGAATTAAGTGAGTAAATTAATCGTTTAGACCACAACTTTCTTTCATCTGCTGTTATGTTTGCTAACCTTATGGAGTTTGTAGCTCACCTAAGACTCATTTGTCATAAACTCTTTTCTATTCAATGCTTACAATTGCTCATTTGCCATTACTCCTCAAGGATGCGAGTATCAAAGCTGTCAGTTTCATCATAATTAAAGTGCAGATATTTTCCCTTTCCGTTGTCTGTTGAGTTGCTCCATGCCAGATCCTCAGCAGAGCCGGTGTCTTGTCTATCTCATAGCCCATATAACCCAGAGTTATGTCGTATTGAGAGGTACTTATGTCGTTTATATTGTTTTTGGTTTATTGCATTTGAGTGAGCGCCTGCCATAATAGCATCATGAATAAATCGCTTTGGCAATCTTCCTGCATATTTACGAGCGAGCGTCTTTGGCCTTAATATAAAAATTTGAAAACGCGCTTCCTGTTCGTGTTGACAAAATGTATGTACGAGTATGCACATCCTTCCAAAGGCGCGTGGAGTGTTGTCAACGCCAGCAGCATTGCTGTCCTTGCTGCACTAGTCATATGAGAGGGTTATGACGGTTGTGCTGTTGTTGTTGTTGCTGCTGTTGCTATTTTTGTTTTACTTTCGAGCGTAACGACTGTGAAGGATTAAGTTAAGAAAATGCTCATATACGAGTACGAGCGTAGAAAATTGAATTTTTCTTATGAAATACATGAAAATATTATTTTGATATAAATGAATAAAGTCCTGCAGGACGGATATGTTACTACTTAAGCAGCGTACAATGTCCCCACTTTATGACCGAGTACTCGTTTGCGCGAGGAGTGCTGGCAACAAATCGCTACCAGCTGCTGCTGGGGTGTCCAGTTGCTTACACACTTTTGCCTCAATTTGATATCCGCCGATGGTGGTGTTGGTGTTGGTTTTGGCGTTGACGTCGGCACTGCTATCGTTGTCGATGTCGTTCGTTGTCATTTCTTTCTGTGCTTTCTGCTTTGAATGGGAGTGGAGCAGTTCGGAATTGATTTGGTTTTGGCTTCGAATTCGCATGCAATTTGCGGCTCATTGAATCGGAAGATTTCCCATTTAACTTAAGCCTCTTTTAACAATTCTATGACCAATTTTATATTTCATTTTGGCCCTTCACCTGTGTCTGCATTCAGCTGTAGCGAGGCCATTGACTGCGCCGCACCTGAATGCTTTCAGTTTTAGTTCTTTCATTTCGTTGGCATTGATGGCATTGATGGGGTGGTGGGGCAAAACTCTTCTAATGCGGAAAGTTGATGGCATTATTGTTAATTATGAAAATTCTCGTAATTGCAATTACGCTCGGCAGCAGAAAATGTGTGCTTGATGAATGCTGAAAAGGATCAGGGCAAGATGCGACAATTGGAATGATTATAGGAATACTCTAAGAAAGCAGCAAAATAGCCTTTGGGAATAATGTGATTAAAGTGACTACTAAATTTGGGAATCGAAGGAACGATAATTCAGAGGTCCTTGAATAACAGAGATCACTTCAAGGCTGATGACGAGCTGGAACATACTTCTCGATATTTCAGAAATGTTTATTTCTTCAGTAATAAATAATTCCTATGGTTCCACGGCGGAGCCAAGGGCTGTATAAAAACCACTTTACCATGATAGCATGCACATGGAAGGATTCTATTTGAAGAATAGTGATATCAGAGTCAGTTCTCATAGTAGTAAATATTTTTAAGTCACGAACTCCCAGAAAATTCGTGTCAAAAATAATTCGTGTTCATAAATGAAATTCTGAACGCCCTTATAAGAGTTCGGGAAAGTTTGAACTGTACTCTGTTTGATAATAGTACAATTCGTGTCCTTGTGGGATCATAATATGGTCCTACCAATGATGAAGTGAATTACAAGTGCCCTATAATAAGACTATTTCATGATTGGAGAATATATTTTACCAGGATCAACCTTACAACAACAGGGCATATCTAGGAAGATGGAAGAAGGAGAATGTAAGTCACATCATCATTGGTACATTGTGACAACTTTCAATAGGAGCTCACGAGCTCATTAGTCCAGGAGCGAACACGGTACAGTATATTGTTCAATGGAATGCTTATAAGGAATTTGGTTTGCAGTGTGGTACGTGTCACGTCCATACTTGCAGTCCATGTGGTACGTGTGGTGTCCATAGTTCCAGGGTTTTTCTAAGAAACATCTGAGTTAATTGGGTATTTCAGATGAGTTCCAACTTTCTTAGATAGTACCACAAAATTTGCCAAATATTTTAAATTCATTAAAAGTGTATTCCTCATCGATGAAAAGGACATTCATATTTCGGCTGTGAAAGAGTTTCGTGATTACTGAATTGTAAACGATTGATAAGTAGACCCACTGACAAGGGTTTTTGATCAATGACACAACCACGCCGCAATTTAGAATGTCCTTTTGCACATTTTTAGAAATTAGACTGTGTTTAAATTTCTCCTTTAGGATTTTTTATAGAACCAACTGAATTGTTTCCTCTGATACATTTATCGTCCTTAAACTCTTTGTTCCAAGTCAATACATATGAATGGTTTCAGTCTTCACAGATGCTCGAACTGCATCATCAATTTCAAACCCACTCGAACTATTTGTTGGTTATATTTTATAAAAATTATTCATAAAATCTGTGAGAGTTGTTGCCTTTATGAGGAAGTTGTTGCAAGGATCTCAATTCGATTTGATTAAAGTGATCCAAGTCTGTTCTAAACGCTCCTATCATAAGATCCTTTCTTTTTTCATTATAATCTGTATAAAATGTAATAAATTTGATTTGTTTCTAATCCTTTTAGAACTTTTTTACCTTTCACCACAAAACACGCCAGTTCTGTGATTTGCATGCAAGCAAACAGCAAATTGCCACAATTGTAAATCAGCGCTCGGAATTGTGATGAATGCCTTCATTTCGAGCTTCATTTTGTGGTCCAAAAACGATGATAAATTGGCTTTCCGCCTCACATGCGGACACATTGTACGGCTGTATTTTTGCCTCGCTCGTTTTCAAAGTCACCCCGTACGCGTGGCAGGGATGTGTGTGTACGCGCACAGGACACAACATGACGCACGTTTTATGGCGTAGTAATTAAGTGCATTAAGGAAATTACTTTTAATTTAAATTTTAAATTTTCTCACGACTCTTCGAGGGATCTGCAGCCGCTCTTAAGTTGGCGCCATATTTCAGAGTCTTCACATTAAAGGATAACATAAATACGCGTTTGCCTGCGACTACTCAGCGACGTAAATGTAAACACATTATCCTGTCCACGCGTAAATGTCCACGTGTAAATATTTGCACGGCGACTGCAGCAACTGGCGGGCGAGTTTATTGCTTCGGTTCATTTGACAGGGCGGCGTTTTTTAATTTTAATTTTTATGTTGAAACTTTTCTGCGCATCGACACAAAATTCGCATACGCACGGCGTATGAGTGAAATTTACTCTCGTGTCAAAATATAATTTGACTCTTAACCGAAGCAGAAAAGAAAAAGTTTACAAAATAAGCGAAAAGGCAAAAAAACGTGTCCCTTCACTTTTACCGCCAGTGCCAGGATTGCTGGCGGAGAGTGCTGGACTGACGTTTCCGCTCTGGCGGTTGGTTAGTAACTTTATAAACGGCTTTTGTGTTAATTTCAGTTACAGTTTTTTTTGCTCTTTGTTGTTGTTGTTGTGTTGCATTCACGGAACACTCTTTTTTGCACGCCCGTAGTGCTCGTGCTGCTTGGCCCTTGTTAGCTGTGAATTTTAATCCCTTCACTTCACTACTACGGCACTCGCAGCCGCTGGGGTTGCTGTTGCCAGTACTCCTACTGCTACTGCTGCTGCTGGTGCTGTTGTTGTCATTCATCAGAATGGAACCTTGAATAATTAAGGCAGTTTCTGATTACCAACGTGGAGCTCGTGCTGTGCCTGGGCTTGTCTCTAATTAAACACCGGCCAAACTGGCGTCGAGGAGTGCTTCCGAGTAACTGCAACGTTAGCCGCCACTAAGCAGCGCACGGGTAGTGACAACAGTGGTCGTTGCGGTACTTCTGCTGTGGGTTTGGGTTTCAGCAGCAACAACAACAAAAGCAAGCACAAAAATGCTGCGTTCACAGCTTCTTTGCCCACTGGGACTTTTTCGGTATCACATTTAGAGCTCACTTATCGGAGCTTAGTCGTATGGGTACATGCAGGATTTCTGAACACCAACAACATCAACGGAGTTTCTTTTATTTTCCTGATAAAAATTGTATAGAGCATCCAAGCTCAAGCATGTGTGTGTGAGTGTCTGGCACCCTTCGTTGGCAAGCCTTTTAAAAATTTATATTTATCACTGTGACCGTGTCGTCGTACGCCCGCTCAGGTGTAGCGCAGTGTCAGCGACGTCATAACAAACGGCCGCACGTACCAAAGGTCAAATGTGTGATTGCTCTCACATGGCAAAAAAGCACTCGTAACCGCCAGACAAAGGCTGCCAAGTGGCTTTTCAGCTGAGTAATTTTAGTGTTTTTGTTTGTTTGTTGCCTTTCCTCGTTGTATGTACTCACATTTCAAATCAAAAAGGACATCAGGTGCGAAACGCATTACACTCTAATGAAAATGTTAAACACTTGCCCGCTAATTGGAATTCAGGACATATCTGCAGGAGTAGCACAACACACACACACACACAATTCTCTGCTTGCGTGGGAGGTCCTTCAAGCTGTGCATCACCACTAACTGCCTTTATCGTCCACATCGCCGGGGTCGAGGTACACGCAAAATATGCTAATGCCGCGCATTTTGAGTTAATGCACAAAATATGTTAATTTTTATTACAAATTAAGTGAAAATTTAATTTAATAGGATTAATGTGAGAATATGAAATTTAAGTGGAAATTTGTTACGTCTCTGCCAGCAGCAGGAAGCGCTGCTGGGCTGCGCACTCTACACAAGTGCCGGGCGGCTATGCTGTGTTGGTGTGTAGTTTGGCTACAGTTTCAGGGAATTGGCGGTACTCTAAATGAAAAGCAAGATGTGCTTGGAAGGCCGGGATGTGAGGGTATGATAGATTGACAAGCATCGAAAACAAGGTAATGGATTGAACTTGACCTATGGATATTTATATTGAAACTGGCCAATGGCTGACATTCGGGCTAAGAAAGCCCTGAAATGAAATCGCCAGAACAATTGGGAGATTATATTATGCATAGGGGTGAACTTGGCCTATGTTTCTTTATATTGAAACTGGTCAATAGCTGATATTCGGGTTAAGAAAGCCCTGAAAGTAAATCGCCAGAACACTTGGGAGATGATAATACGCATTGGAGTGAACTTGGCGTATGGTTCTTCATATTGATTCTGGTCAACACCTGAGTTTCGGGCAAACAAAGCCCTATATCGAAATCAGCACTGGACAGATGATAATGGGCATAGGGATGAACTTGGCCTATGGTCCTTGACACTGAAGCTTAGATTTGAGTTATCATCATAGCCTATAAACCAAACATCCGAAATCACCAGGACTCTAGAGAGCTGATACTTCACTGATTTCAGCTGGAAATGAAGTCATTAAATCACGATTTAGATTTTAGTATGAAAGCTGTGGAATTAGGAAGGCTCAAAATGAATGATAGCTAAAGATATTGTTTCGCATTATTGGCCAAATCTAGATGAGCATTGTAGGATTGGTTACTAATGAATTCACTATTTATATATCCTCCCAGAATAAGTATTTGGGATAGTCGGATAATTAGGTAAGACCACCAAATGCCTCTGAGATGATAATAAGGTTCTTTAAACTGTTTGAAGCTTGTTGGACTTCCTGGTCAATTCTAAACCCGTGGTATGGTACCTTCTTAAATATTCTGATATATATTCATGGATTCATATGCCACAATCTCTCGATTTCCTAGAACCCCCGTTGTGTGTTGGTTTCTTAAATATTCGGATGTCTATACAGGAGTTCATGTGCCACAACACTTCGATTTCTTAGACTCCTTCTCATTAATATTACCGGAGATGCCTAAAGGTATATACAACACACAGACAGCGGGTCAATATGCTGTGTTACAAGCCTTGCTTGCTTAGTTCCCAGAAACCTTCCTAGTACCTGTCTTTGTAGTTTTAGCCTCAGGTAGTGACAATAGGCTAAACTTTCTCACCATGAGTGAATTGTCTCGATAATTATTTGACAAGTCCAATAAACTAATTAAGAGGATCAGTATTTATTTTCCTATTCAGACCCAGGAAAGTACCAAAGAGTGGGGGATTTCCTAGCCTCCTTCTTCACAGATTTGGTAGGTAAACACAGATTTGGTAGATAAACAACCTATATTATTGATACTTTGCTATACTTCAGCTGCAATTAAGTCGAGTTGACTGCAGATGACCCTGCATTATATTTTTCGATCTAAGCAAGAACTGTAGAGTGACTTCAGTGTCGTTGTAGCTCCAATTGACTGCATGATTATTTATTAAAATCAAAACCACAACACAAGACGTGGAATGCTTTCAGCTTTTTGTTCATTGTCCTATTTTGAACGAAGCCAAACAAGCATTTAAAAGCAACTCGAATGAATTAATGTGTAAATTTCAGCAATTCATTAAACAATTTTTTAAGGATGTAATTTTTTAAGTGCATTTTTGCTTTAATTAAATTTGACGCTGCTAATTAGCTACTCCACATATATGACAAGTTATTAGTGCTCATTTCCGCATTAGTCCGCCACATTGTGACAAGTCACTAGCCCTGAATTATATTCAAAACTATTCACTACCTGACAGGATAATTATGCATACGCGTATGTGCCCACTGATTAAAATTCCGTTGGCGACTTACGAGTATTAATAAACTGTACCACAAAGACAACACAACCCCGGAAGAAATCGAAATCACATGTAAAGCAAACTTTGGCAATAACTGTCACGGGACTACCAGAAAAATGATGAAGTAATCCAATGTGAGCATCAAACGTGCCTACAGCACACCCAACCCCAGCTTTCACTTTTCAACCAGGCCAAACAACACGGCAACATATCCGCCAACAAATGCTCAAAATTGCTCTGCACAGACAGACAGACATTCAGACAGCACGGCAATTTAATAATCTTTAGTGGCACATTCATGTGGCGGTATGAAATCGACACGTACACAGTGCCTAAAAGTATGCTTGTAAGAATAAGCACAGCCACACGTGCCACTGCAAAGAGACAGGTCGGACAGGTTCGACAGCCTCCAAACAAAATTCTTCTGCATGCCCTTCTTGAAAATTTAAAGGAACAAAAAAATAAACCCTCACCCCTGCTCCCTGCGAAGGAGCACTCCACTCTCAAGTCTCAATTGGCGCAGTATTGTGTGAGGACATTGTTTGTAATAACATTTTCTGGTTGCTTTTGTGTGCGGTTTGGGTTTGTTTGTTCGCCTGTCTGTCTGTGCGGCAAATGTCGGCCTTGTGGGAAGCTGTCGTTCGGTCTTACATCTCCCCATTTCCGCCCTCCTCCCCCACCTAAGCCCATTTAATAATCTCATTTTGTGGCAATAACAGAAAATATGATTTCTTTTTAAATGCGACCGGGCGCAAGTTCAACAAGTAATTGAATAGGTACGTGCCTGGATTTTCAATAACGCACATTTTGTTGCCATTATTTACTGCGTGTTATCCCTTTTATGAATCCTATTAGTGGGATTACTTTCGGTTTATTGCAGCAGAGCAGCAGAGCAGTGTGGCGTCGCAGAGGGTTCCCACCCATTACAATTTATCTTCGGGCGAGTGATATTTGGCTGCAATATTTGAAATTAATTTTGAGTTGCCTCCTTCGGTGAGTCTTACTGAAGACTAGGAAGGCATTATGGGCATGCCAACGATTTGTGAGAAATTCGAATATAATCTGCTGCCTTAAGTTTTTCAGCAATCAATTTAAATGGGGTTTCTAATGTTAGCCACGTGTCTCAGAAGTTGTGAAGGATCTGAGAATACTTTTTATATACTTTGGTGTTATTTTGTATAGAATCATAGATAGTTTTTGTAGAGGTAGCACGTCTATTTTATATGACCTGCGATTTAATTAGCTTCATTCCCTCTAACCACAGAGTTTACATAATTAAATAAAGTCCTTCTGCTACTTATTGCAGTGTACTCTTAATCTTTTTATTCCACCGAGAGCTAATGAAGTCGATGGAAAGAGGCAATGTGATGGCTTCGGATGATCACATGTATAAAGATTTTCCAATGCGTAAGATATTCATGAAGCTATTATGAAGGCTGTGAGATTAGTCAGCGCATCCTGGGTGAGAGAAGCATGTACCTGGACCACTGAATACTACGGTCACCACTCAATTGTGCGCTCTTTTCGAATTGAACTAGCTCTGAGAAAACTTGACTAGCTTTTAGAAGTTACGAGTATATCATGGAAATATATATCCGCCATAAGAAAGGCTTCAAGTTTCTGTCCAGAGGACGCATTGCTTTATATATGATCAAAGAACTAGTCACTAAAAAGTTATTTTCCTTATGGCAGGAGGAAAAAAACTGCTCCTAAGGATGAACTTGATGTTTCATTTGATCAAATTGTATACTATTTTGCTCTAGTGTAGTGAATGATCTAAAAACTAGTCAATAAAAATTGTTTATCCTTATGGCAGGGGTTCCTATAGAGGAATAAACTCTTTCTAACAAGAAATTGAAGTGCTATTTTATCAAATTGTAGTCAAGTTTGCTCTAGTGCAGTCAAGTTCTGTGATCGAAGAACTGATCACTAAAAAGTTATTTTCCTTATGGCAGGAGGAAAAAAACTGCTTCTAAGGATGAGCTTGAAATTCCATTTTATCAAATTGTGTAGTCCTGTTCTCTAGTGCAGTGAGATAAGAGTGCGTAAATAGCTTATCTTCTCCTCTTATATGTTATGGTTTGTGTTGCCATATTCAAGAACATTGAAAAATGGAAGATATCTGGTAAAACCCTGTCCTAGTTGGATCGTTTTCTAAACCTGCTTTGGTGAATAGCTGCACCATTTTGATAGAGTTGAAATTTTCTAATAATTCGAGAGTATTGCTGGTTATAGGTGAGAGAAGAGATCACGGTATGTGGTCCCAAACAAATGTGCCCTATTACTAATTCTTTTATATATCAAGATCGCATTTGGATGAGTAGCAGCACAAAAAATGGGGAAAAGTCGTGTTCAGGTCACTCGATACTAAGGAAACATGCCCGAAAGCTGTGGATGCAACCAAAGTATTGACTATCGAAGTGGTAAAAATTTCTACGAGGCAGAGTCTGTAATTAAATTTCGTTAACGGAAAACTATAAAATGGCATCAAGGAGTAATAAAAACATCTGTTTAGCCATTATCCTGAAATCAGTTAATTTTTCTGGGCGTATAGAGTACCCATTCACTCTACAAATCGTGAGTATATGATAGCAAAATGACTACTTGAGCCTTGTTAAATTTAATTAATTCTAAATGGAGGAAAACAGGAAACTAGTTGCTTTAGGATATTAGGATCTAAACATTTGCTATTTGATTAGCATATTTATAGTGAATTTGAAAGCAACTGAAGAGCTACTTGGAAGTGCTGATCTGAATGAGTCATGAGTGAATGCAGCTGGCTCCAGAGTCGTTGATCGATTTTCACTGTGATCACCACGTAATGTTCACTACTGTCTTCTGTGAAGTGTGATCTGTGGAAAATTCACAACTCTCCGCGGTTTTTGAAACCCCTTCCAGGTGCCCAATTGATTCATAGGTCAAATTGTCTACCACCCCACTTGACATTTGCTATAAATGTCACCCATGAAGTATCCTCAATCACGATAAAAGAGTCCTATTTTGTATGGCTTTCGGTCAGACTTAATGCATATATCCATTAAATCGTGGTAGGTTTGACCCCTCCTACCCCCCCGATACTGGAAAGTCTAGCATTTGGCAGATAATTCGCCTTTTTTCTGCAAATGCTGCATAACTCTTTGTTTAATCAAATTAAATTTAATCAGCTCTGGAATTCATTTAATTATTTTTCAATTGTTTCCACTTTTGTTATTGTGCAATTTTTGCTGGTTTTTCCCCAATTTTTCTGGTTTTTGTTGTAGGCTTTGTTGTTGTTGTTGTTTTGTTGTAATGTTTGGAAAAACATCAAAGTAAAAGTTATTTTTAACAAGCGAATTCACGCTTTGAAGTGTAATTTTTAGCTTCATTTCGCTTGCAATTTGCTGCATATTTAAGCCAAATTCCGTTGCATCGGTGGAGGGGTGTGTGGGCGCGGCATTCGCTATATGGGTGCTCTGTACTGCATCCAGCGGAGTAAAGGGTCGGCACAGACAGGCGCACGGCTACAAAGAACAGTATGCAAAATCAATTAAATCGAGTCCCAGCAGAGTAGAGCAGCGCATGGCGGAGTCCATCAAATGATTGACTTTCAAATGACCGCCGCAGTCAAGACAAACGACGGTTTTATTAGCGGCCGCCGCATATTTCGGAAATAAAATTTTAAAATTAAACGATACGAAAATTATTGATTGATTTCATTACACTCTCGCGGATAGGGACACTTTTTGTGCCCGTTTTAAATGCCGTTCAACTTCAGCCAAAAATGGTGTTGCGGTTTTTCAATTGCTTTGCCAGTGCGGGGAATTTTTTCCCCAGAGTGTGGCCATGTTTCAGTGTGTGCGTGTGAGTGTGTGCTCCAGTGTAGCTGCCATTGTTGGTGTCCGTTGAGTCGTTATCACTCACCGCACTTGTTGGCCGCCTTCACTCACAAATTGAATTAATTTAATTTCCACTCCAGGCCACTATCAGCGCCAATGCCAGCGCCAGCGCCAGGACCAACGCCGGTGGTGGCACTTTTTGATCGATTTCGGTACAGGCGCATATGTGCTCGTATGGCAATTGTAGTTGGCAGTGTATTTATTCGTTCGAACAATACCACCGAGTTGTTGTTCTTATTGGTGTTGCTGTAGTATTTGTTTTTGTTTTCGCTGTTGTTATTGTTATTGTTGTGGCACTGGCATTCCTGCATTGTTTTTGGCATTTGAAACGTGCAAATATTTGACTGAATTGTGTGTTATCCCATTGAAACAAGCTGATTTGAAATTGCATGTGGCGGAAATAGCAGCGAATTACTCGTACTTGTTTATAAAAATGCTTTCATTTGGAATATTTGATATGAAGCAGAAGGTGACCAGGTGTACAGCCAACTGCGGTGTGCTTCTTTTGTAGTAGAAAACTCTGTTCATCGACTTGGAAACTGGGGATTGTGAGCGGAGATTCTGTTGAGGCAATGGCTGCGATTGAATGCAATGGAGCAGAAAGAAACTGAAATGGTTGACATTTTTTTATACTTGAATTTATTTTATTCTTGGAGATTTCTTCTCACTGAAATCATTTCATTAACAGAGCGAGATACCTAAAGTAACAATGAAGTGGTAGGAAATTAACGAAGCGGCTGGAAAATAATGTGAATGGAGGTAATCTAAACTTCCAAAGCCAAGTTAAAATCGTAACATGCACTACAAAATAGTTGCAAGTCTCAATAAATTCATTTCAAGTATAATTGAATAGAAGTGGGGGCCGTATAACCGTCGAAAGAGGAGGTTTCCAAGCACTCAAACATTGTTGCCCATTGTACTTTAAGCCTGGAAATATTAAGGGAAGAGGGGGAATAGAGTATTATGAAAGGGAAGTTACTTCTTTGACTCTTTTTGAATCTCAGAAGTCTGTCCAGGGATAATAAATAGCTTACCAGGGTTCCAGATATAATGGATTGCTATGTTTTGGTCTTCTAGAAGGACTACGATAAGATAGTTGAGAGTCTCAATAAATTAGCTTAGCATGATGCAGATATAAAGGACTGATATATTTTGTTCTTCTAGAAGAAATATTAAACTTGAGCTTACTGATCAGAAAGCTACTTGTATGTGGAAACATGAAAAAATATGTGGCAAAGGATCTTCAATTTTATCTCAAGAAATTTGACTGAATAAGGATGTTCTTTGTTTAGTTGTCTATATAAATTACATACTGGTATATAAAATAGTGAATTGTGTGCTTCTCAGTATATAAATAGAGGTGACTCAGTTCATTTTCTAGGTATTCAAGTATATGAGAAGTGTGAAGAAGAGACAGATGTAAATAAACTATATATTGTTAGAAGGCTCTTGTATGGTACCCGTTTATCAGCGCCATCTGACTTTATATTAGGGAAGCATTTTCTCTGTGTCTCAACTTGAATGTAAATATTGTTATGTAAAATAATAAATAATTATAAAAATAATGTAAAATTGGTCACCGCAATACTGGTGTCCTGCATAGGCTCCATTGAGCTTTTTGTGGTAAATTGTTGTGAGAAAATCACGACCACAATTAACATGATATTTAAAACACCACAGAAATATAGAATATATTTGCGGATGTCAGATGTGTCAACCTAGAAAAAAATATTGTTGACAATATCTCAAGCGCGTTCGTTGACAAATTCCGGGTACTTTGTGAACAGAAGGTACATATATCTCTTACGAAACTATTGCCAAGGACAGTTCTTTATTCACATATTGCCTTTTTTCTTCTTTGAAGTGCTGTACAACATTTTCCTTTTCATCTCTTTCCCAGGACACTATCAACACTAGCGTATATTAATGTTGAAATGATTTTGAAAACTAATTTTCACCTGGTCAGCTTGATTGTGGGATACCATTGGTCCTATAAAGGAACTTTTTGCTGTTTAATTAAGTAATCAATTGTTCAAATTAACTTCGTTTATGCAAACATATTTGATCTTTAATTAATAGAATGACAAAATGACATTTTGACGTGACATAAAACGAACTCCGAGTTTGACACCTGTCTGGCCCACGGGGAATGACATTTCAGCCGGCGTGCGTGAGCAGAGCGTACGCAAGTCACACAACAATAATATTTGGACGCTTTATGAATATTTACACAAAACTGTGCGCGGGTAAATATGCCATGCACATTATAAATACTCCGCGATTTGCGCGTGTGAATGTGTGCATGAATAGTAGGCCAGAGTAAACAACACGCCTGAATAGTTTCTGGTGTGTGCGTGGAACTCCCTCAACGGAGCAAGGCAAACAAACGAAAAGGAGACTAACAAAATATTTCTCGAAGTATATTTTACCACTTCAACGCAGTTAACTGGCAAATCAAACCAAGCCAAAGCATCGCGTGCGTCAGCACACCACCACAACACAACACTACACAACATAACATAACGGAAAAGGACACTTGGGTAAGGGTTGGTACGGGAAGGCAGCCTGTTAGGCAGGCAAGCAAGGAGTCAATGTCATATTTGCACAGCGCAATAAATTTCTTATGAAGTTCGTAATCGATTTTGACTTATTGAAACATTATGATTGAAAGACATTTATGAGTACACGAAAGTCCCCAGAGGGTCACTGCCGACGTAACACAATGCACACCACAACCCCTCCGCCGCATAAACACACACACACACACAATACACTCCCACATATACGGAAAAAGCGCATTCAGCAGTTATTAGCGAGGAACGCCAGTCTGAAGGATGTGCGCTGAAGCAAATGTGAAACTGTGGAGCCAGGCAATAAAGAAATAAGCAGCAAGAAAAGACGATGGAAGAACGGAGAAAGTAAATGGATTTTCAATATTTTAAGACAAGCGAACGCACCGCACAAGCCACGTTTGGGGGAAGTGTGTGTGTGTGTGTGTGTGTGTGTGTGCGTGTGGAAATGTGGGTTTAGCAATAACAAGTTAAGCAGAGCAAATAAAAAAAAGAGTGCAGGAAATCGAATGGGAAGTCGCCAATGTGAGTAGAGCAAAAGGAAAAAGGATGCTGCCAGGATAAAATCATTGGGGATCAAATTGGGATGTAAACATGCTGATAATGTGCTCATACGTTTTTATACTATAGCGTGAGGGTGAGAAGTGTGCGGTGCGATGGGGTGCGGTTGAGCGTTGGAACGGTTCGCTGCTTCTTTTCGTTTAAGTGCGCATTGAGAGAGTTCGTTGATTTTCTTGTCGTTACTCTTGTTGTTGTTGTTGTTGCAGGATTGTTTGTTTTCATGGCGGTGTTGCGGTTCAAAATGGACAGTCTAATGTTGACTTGAATATGTTTGCCTGAGCGTTGTTTTTATGGCATGCCAACTGACGTTTTTATTAGCTGCCAATTGATTTAACAGTTCAGTGAGTAGCAGTTTAGTATTTTAGTACCGCAGGATATTTAGGTTTTAAGGAACATACTTAAGGAGGATCATTCGAGGAAATGTAGTTTTATATCTTTATACATCTTCTTTGCTAGTTATTCGCTGGAGAAAAATACGCATTTGCCGCTGAGTCCATGCTTGTTGAAAAGTTGAGAGCAACTGAAGTTTCGTCCATGCTGATATAAGCTCATTCATTTTAGCATTCAGAACAAGTTCTCGTTGGAAATGTATCATTTAATAAGTGGGTCTTTCAATCACTGCTGAGGGTTTGGCAGATTGTGAACTAGGCATTGAGGTAATCGGGGGAAATATATCGGATATTATAATAGTGAAAATATCATTATGAATGTTAGTTTAATGGATTGTGATAATTTATACACAGATCCTTGTCAACAGTGATACTTGTCTTGATTTCCTGAGATATTCAGATGTTCTATCAAGTTCTTCCGTCTAATTCGACAAGTGAAGATCTGTGAGAGATCAACATCTTTGTGCTCTAATAGGAATTCAGAGGATTGAATCATCAAATGCATTATCGCTGAAGCTACGACGATATGCACAGATATCCTGATAGAATAACATCCTCTTGTAGACTCCGATATGTACTGGTAGGCTGCTAAATTTCAATGAAGTGAGTGTGTGACTGGATACAACAACCCATTGACCGTATAAGCCAACCATAATATGCCCTTAGTAAAGGCTTCTTCACTCATTCAATAAAATACCAATCTTATAAAATATTCTTGTTAAGGAAGGAATCGAACAATTTTAGGTGGGTTACTAGATGAAAGAATGATGAGCTGAGAGTAGGAATCATTTATTTTAAACCTTGTGTATAAAGGGAGTGTCATTCGTACGGGAAACTTCTGATTCAGTTGACTCTGATTGCCAAACAGTCAGTGCATTAGATGTGTGTTTTTATATCCTACAAAGCAGTTCGATTTCTTATTATATGCATTCTTTGCCTAACGAAGATTCAATCGGTTGTTTGTGTACATTATTACTGATTCCATATATAAATAATTATTTGATATATTCAGAACGTTGGATAAGAAGGAGTATAATAATGGTATAACATAATAAGAATTCATCTTAGACTCATTTCGGTGGTAACAACCAACATTTTCGACTCGAAGAGAAACAGATTTAGACAAAAGCATTACGAGAAGATGTCCTGAAAAGGCTTCAAGCTCACGATCCCACGACTGTGGGACTATCCGGCTTACTACTAAACCACTGAGCCCGGTTGTGTAAGATCAACCCAATAACTTTCATAGGAGGCCATCCCCCTTCAATTGGATCCTGCCACATTCAACTAACCCAAGAACTAGAAACATGGTCGAATAAGCTCCTTTAGCAACATTTTCTAGCAACTTCTGGCCATGCGAATATGTGTGATTTACATTGTAATCCTTTTGATATTCCTCACTTATTTTACTTTGTTCGTAGACTCCTCCGAGTCTTTTATGGACTCCGATATTTTGATGACTATGTAGAATGCACCCTAAAGGGTTTATTACCAAATATGAGCAGTTCAGCATCCCAGCTAAGTTAATATGCCCCACATACCAGGCGGGAATGTCAGCAGTGAACTGATGGCAGTTTAATTACGCGTCAATTAAATGAAACAAGACGAAGGCGATTAATTAAAAGCGGCGATATGCATGGCAAGGAGGAGGAGGAGGAGGAGGAGCATTTTGAAAAGGCTCATTAAAAGTACACAAAAGAAAAGGAAAAATAAACGTCAAATAGGAAAGAAAATTAAAAAAGTTAAAAATAGCGCAACGGAATATTTTCGTAGCAATGGCATTTTTCTGTAAGTGGATAATGCCAGCAGTTGGAGGAGCTCCTACACAACTCTCCCGACCTCTCCCCTCATTCCCTTTTTTTTGTTTGTTTGTTTATTTGTTTGTTTGCGCTACTTTTATTCGTATTAAGGACTGCTGCGCTCTAATGAAACGCATAATTTCGCGTTATTAGAATTGACATGACAGTTTAGATTGCTGCGGATGATGGTGCTGGTGATGGTGCTGGTGATGGTGCTGGTGATGGTGCTGGTAATGCTGCTGGTGATGGTGCTGGCAATGGGTGCTGATGGTGATGGCTGCTGCACTGACAGCTGAGCTAAGCGGAGCAAAGTTGAAATCCCACGCTCATCAAGCGTTTAATTTGCGTCAGGAATTTCACTTCCTTCGAGCTTTTTTATTTCGCAAATGACTGAGGAAGTATACGTTACTGCCTCGCTGCCTCGCTGCCTCAGTGCCTCAGTGCCTCACTGCCTCACTGCCTTACCTCCTCCCCTCACTGTCACTTCGCTTTAATTGCTGTGCTGAGTAATCTCTCTGCACAATTAAAATTACTTTGTTTGCTTAAGCTGCTTTTAATTAAATTCTATTTTGCTGTAAATTATGCGAGCAAGGATTCGTTTTTTTTCCTTTTTCTTGCTGAGGTTTCCCACACTTGGGCAATTGCAGCTGAACTCTGAACTTCTCGGAGCACAATGTTATGAGGTGTCAATTATGCAGAAACTATTTGCATGCACTTTGAATTTGTATTAGGATATGTTTGCTGGCAAATTGAACTGCAGAGCAGAAATCCTTCAAATATTCAGTTTAACTCTCTGCGGCAGCAGGAACACGCAAAAATAAACTTATCAATAAAACAAATTAAACAGTAAGTGGCACTTTAGAAGTGTATGCAAAGCCAGTAAAAAACTTGTCCAACACCTTCTGGGGGGCTGAACTGTGGAGGCATTGCCAGAAATTCGTGCGTTACAACCCCCGTCAGGCCAGCTGGCATATGGCCGTAAATTGCTGCAACTTATGTGACATGCCTATGGCAAAAACAAGCAGCAACACAATAGCTCCGCACACACTTGCAACATGCAGCAAATGCAGCAAATGCAGCTCAGTGTTTGTATTGTTTGTGCGCGCCTGGAAATTTGTTGCATTTTAGAAGTTTACTCTGAGGTAAGGGCGAGTAAGGCAAGTTTACACAAACAGCATTTGGCGTGCGGTAAACCAGCGGCAGACAGGCTAAGTGCATCTGTTGCTTGTTCAGCCCGCTCACCGCTTTAAGGATACACGAGCAATCGAGCCCAACACTTTGCATAAAATGTAGGCAATTATTTTAAATAAATACAATTTGCAAGAGTATCCTTCGCATCTTCTTTCGTTCTGGTTTCGGCTTATGACACATTAGTAATCCGAATGAAATCCGCTGCTTTTCATTAAGTCCGTCATTATTTTCACCTTCATTTGCAGCCGGCATGGCAGCTTTGTGCTGGCAAGCTGCCCTTCAGCGTTGTGCTAATAAAAACTCTATTATTGCAGAGCTCCACCAATCCTCCAACATCAACGAGCAGAGCGACATTGGCAGCAGGATGTCATTATAAAATATCCCCTGGCCATGTTGTTGTTGCCATTTTTGCTTTTGCTGTTGTTGCTAAATCCAGCGCAGCGCCTTTCCT
This sequence comes from Clusia tigrina, assembly GCA_920105625.2. Taxonomy (NCBI): domain Eukaryota; kingdom Metazoa; phylum Arthropoda; class Insecta; order Diptera; family Clusiidae; genus Clusia; species Clusia tigrina. The sequence goes on from OV050033.1 coordinate 181,957,475, forward strand.
TCTGTTTGATTACCTTTCTGGTCGCTGGCTTAGCGGGCTACGAGTTCGCTAGAATTATGAAGGCTGTTATCCTTTCGCTTTCACTCAGCTGCCATTCGCCGCACTTGAAGATTGTCGCATTCATCAAGGCGTACACACAGCAGGTGCCAGCCTAAAGTGCACCAGCGATTTAGTTGCTCGCTGCCAAATTATAATTTTTCTTTTTGTATTTATATGAATGCTGCAGCTTTGGTCGCTCGTGGCACTGCTTTTAGTTTCTACTTTTATTCTTTTTCTTCGCAGGGCTATGGTGAAGGCAGCCGAGGGAGCAAAGGGTGTGCAGAGTTGGCAGCACCCCCAGCAGAGGCAGTGGCAGCAGCAGTTCTTACACAAATGAAAAATACAAAACCGGAAAAGCGTAGAAATGTGTATGAAATTTGAAAAATAATGAATGAAAATGAACTTCCCGGCTTGCAAGTGTGCTGCTCCGTATGATTTTGATTAAGATTCTGTTGTTTGCTTTTAGGCGCTCAAGCAAAAAAACCAAAAAAACAGGCACACTCACACACACACACACTAAACAAAAACGAAGCAGCTTTACAGAAGAATGCAAATTGAAAAGAGTGAGGGAGCAAAAGCGTGAAGCGTGGCAAACAGAGCAGGTGTGGCAGGCAGTGCGCTCACATGCACACATACGTACATATGTGACTGTATAGGTGCGGAGTGTGTGTGAGTGTATGAGTGTGGCATATTTTAATAAATGTTGAAGTTCACCTGTGAACAAGAGAAACTTTTCAGAATTGTTTTCTTTTAAATTAAAAAAATTTGAAAAGCAGCAGAGGGGCTCAGATATTGAAAAAGATAATGAAAGTTTGCTCAAGAAGTGAGTCATAAAAGAATTCTGAATAAATGCAGCAGCTGTGCAAGAGGATCTACTATTTGCTGCTTTACGTGTGTGGAAATTTTCAGATGACATGACAATAAGCTTCAAATAATAACTGCAGCTGCTGTGGGATTGTTGTTAATATAATTCTCTATGGGTTGTGGGCATCACTGGAGCCTATTTATTGGAGAACGGTGAAGGTCGAGGATTTACCATCAATGGACTGAGGTAGTAGCAGAGTTTTGTGGTTACCTTTCTTAATGTGGATTTCCACTGCATTTTGGCTCAGAAAAGTTGTGCTATTTGCCTACTAAGTGGGATGGAAGTGTCTGTACTATTGAGTAAAACATTCCTTGGTTGCATAATTTTATTCAAACGGCACCATAGTTGGTTTCCAAGACATCTTTAGACTCGTTCTGTGAGGCTTTATAAAGTCTTTCGAACACCTATGAAACAAACACGAATCAGTTACTGAAGAGGTAGTATCAGGTTTTTGTGGCTCCCTTTCTTAATGTGGACTTGCAAGATAATTTTGTTCAGAAAAGTTGTGGTATTTTCCAACTTAGTGGGGTGCAAATGCCTGTAGTATTGAGTGAAACATTTCCTGGTTGAAACATTTTATTACACCTGGACTCTAGTTGGCCTATAAGATATCTTTAGACTGTTTATGTGAGGCTTTATATGAACCATGAACCAAGCACGATTCGGGTACTGAAGAGGTAGTCACGACCTTTTATTTTTCCTTCTAAGTTGAGTGGAAGTGCCTCTACGAGGATTGAGTGAAACGTTCCCTGATGCAGCCGGGACGCTAGTTGGCCTTCAAGATCATATGCTTTGACACCTTTAGGCTCTTTCTGTGGGGCTTTATAAAGGCTCTAGAAAATACCTATAAACCAAACACGATTCAGGTACTGAAGAGAAATATTCAATAGGAATAACATAGGCCCCATTGGCCAAACTAGTTGGATCTTAACATTGTCTCGACTTAACCTCATGGACTTCTCAGTACCCAACTGTAGACTTGCCAACTCTGAGTAATTTGAAAAGTTGGCAAATGCAAAATGATATTTAATTAAATAAGGTTCCAAGTACATATTTTCCTTCGGATCCATCACCTACGATAATATGCAACCACTGCGTGACATTCTCACTTCTGACTTCCTACCTGACTGCATGAGTATCTCCGCTCCAACTATCGCTAATATTCCATTCAATCAAACCTGATTCGCAGCTCCTTGCCTTGAGTTCTTGATTTGAGTTCATAGAAGAGCAAAAACCAGACCGACTGCTTTGTTTGTGAGTACCAGTTCCATGCCACTGCTGCCACTTTCCATAGCTCTGGCGGATTCTCGCCAGTGTTCGGAATATTCACGCAAAATATTGCGGTTTTTGCACTTGCACTTTATTTAGAGTCTCGTAGGCATGGCAAGTCTGCTGCGCTGCCCATAAACTGTATTGCCTAACGGTTGCGGGTGGCGAAAAACCATAAACTCCACGCCATCAGAATGAAACAATAGCAACAACAAGGCAAATAATGCCAACAACAATAACACTGCCAACAACACCAGCAATACCAACAACATCACCAACAAACAGAACAACAATAGCCGCAGGAAGCCTGGTAGCAAATTGCAAGCAGCGAAGTGCTGAAGTGCACAACTCATAGATAGACGGACCGATACGGATGCCATGCAAGACTCGAAGGCATGCAAGTGGCCATAAATTCGCGCCGTCCAACACTGCCACAAACTCTTTTTTAATGCGGCGTACCCCGTTGCCGCGTGGTTGTTGGATTTGGTGTTGCAAAATTTGGTTTTTTGCTGTTTGCAATTTTTCTTCCAGCTTTTGAAATTGATGTACTCGTATTATAAGACAAGCATACGCCGCGGCCACTTCCGGTGCCTTGTTATTGCTCACCGCCAGCAAAAGGGCAGCCGAACCGGAGCAACGGAGCTGAGCTCAAACTGGGGGCAACATATGCAAATGCAAATGTTGGCTGTGCCCATTGGTGCGGTGGCAGTGTTACTGAATGCTTATCGCGGCTCGCTTGGCGCTTATGCGGAAGTTTTATATTTAATAAGTTAATAAATATAAACACCGAAGCGGAACTGGCGGATAATTTGAAACGGAGGTGTTGGCAAAACTTTCATAGTTATGATGTGCTTGTGCACGCACACACAATTAAAGCGTTAAAGTGGGGAGTAACTTGCGAAATTTGCAATTGAATGGGAGCAACAATAAGCGAAGTCACTCTTAGAAAGGTACGATCTGAATACTTCGTGAAATGATTCCGCTCTGATCACTAAAAATGGAATAATTTTCAGTATTCAACCAAATTTTGAACTTAGTCCAATTTATTCTATTTGTAAGGTTAGTTAACGTCATGACGGACATGAGTACAAATTTGGTCCTTGTAGACTATTATTATGTGAGTCTATAACTGGAGTACATCTGTAATAACAGAAGAAGGATCTTCCAGCAGCATTCATACCAGACTTATTTATTTATAAATTAGGCTTCTTGCAGGGAACTAAACTCAATTTGAATATTTTATTCAAACAAGATATTTCTTGAGCACTGCAGGACTGATGGCACCTCATAAAGCTGGGACTCTCCCCAATAAGTACGTGTAGATTCTGTACGGGTGCAGAAGAAACACCGGAGCACATACTAAAGAACTGCGAAGGCTTAGCTCGTAATAGAGAAGAAATATCTGTGGCATCACTGGCTCAAGGGCAGAGACATTAGAGGAAGGACTCAGTGCTAAGCCTCCTTAGAACAGTTGGACTAATAGAATACCCTTTATAGGTACATGCAGGAGGAGTACAATAGACTAATAGAATTGGTCGAGGTACATTTTCCCTGTTTGTTTCATTCTTCCACACAAAGACCCTTTTCTGCTATTCAACTCAGAGGACATCTTACTTGGGAACCACATTATGAGTAAGCCGGTAACGCTCTAAAGTATCTCCTGTTGAAAGAAAAAGTAGCACGAAAATGTGAATGTGGCAGGATGCCAAATGGTCTAGCGGGTTCAAAAGAGACTTCTGAATCTAGCAAAGGGTGCTAAGGATAAACAGATATGCTACAATTCAATAAATATTTAGACATATATTCTGATATAGGAATACAAAGAAGAATGTTCTCAAGGGCATCTCCAAGGTGCAGATCAAAGTACATGATTATCAGATTATTTTCTTCTGGACTAGTGTCGATTTGTTAACTTTCTTTCTAATTGTTCTGTAGTGAGAATATTATTTATGCAATACTTAGATATATGGACTAGCGGGGCTTAGCTTATCAGAGCTCTTTGCGGCTTAGTCAAAGACTAAGAGGGGATTATTGCCTAACTACCGGAATGGATCATTCACAGGGGAAAGTGATGATTGGCAGCCTAATGCAGCTTTATTCAATTAAAACTGTTAACATATTAAACGAAACTCTTAAAGTATTCAACAAGACGCTGATTTCTTTAATTTCCTTGGAACTTTCTGCTATTCTCAGCTGATTAGAGGTGGCGTATTCAAGGGACTCGCACATAACTGCAGGTTGGCAGGGAAAGTATCGGTTTATCACTCCCTTTGACTGCAGCTTCAAAATTATGCATGTTCAGCAGGTTGCGCAGCGGAGCTCTTTAACTCATGCCGTCTGGTTGAAAACTTTAATGGCACCACACTTCCTTGCTACACCTGCCCCTAGAACATAAGTTTGGGCAAGTGCCCACCCAGCCGACAGCCGCGCATTCCGGCACAGGCTGACAGGCAGCCTGCCCCGTGCTGCTGCTCATTTCGTTAGCGCTCCTGCAGTATTTGCGCTGCGTGCGTGTTAACAAGCAATTAAATCCGAATTACAGTTTTGCTCCTTTTTCGAAAGTTGAGCAGGTATTTTATGTGTTCTTGCCGGCAACACTTGCAGGTGTGGGCTGGGTTCACTCTTCTCTGTTTTTTAGTTCACTTCTAGAATGTGAAACATTTAAAGTTGTTTCCCCTTTCTTTTTTTGCTGGTAATGTTTGTTGCCGAACTGTGGAAAGTTGCAGCAAATGCGCACGTGGTAATTGGAGATAATTTTTAATTGCTGCCGAATGAAGATTTATGTTTGACGTTTTAGAGATTGCGGCAGTTCGATAAGCATTTAATGAGGCTTTTGTTGGAGCGCTCAGGGAGCAGCCTAATTGAAAGCAAACATGATCGTGAAATGCTCGAAAGGGACATTTGATAGAAAAATCGAGGCAGGGTTCATTAAGTACGCCGAGTCCTCGTGGAGATGCACACACACCTGCAGCAAGTCACTCAATAAAATAGAAAATAAACTTAATTTCATTTAAATCCTTTCATCAAGTAGAAAATGTCGTCTGCCTGAAAGTCATTTAAATTGAAACCGAAAAACACTCCGAACAGAATTAAACAATTCTCTGGTTAAATGAAGAGCAAACGAACATTATCAAATCCAGAATTCCATGAACCGCACAAAGTTACTCAATTGAATTGTGTCCTGGAAGGACCAGCAACAAAAATGCTGTGCATAAAAACTCACGAAAACAACGGCAACAACGCCAGCAGAATCATTATTACAAAACGCAAATGAAGCCATTTCAGCCACACCAACACCAACACCAACAGCAACACTAATACTCTGCATATATCCTTGAACGCTAACACTCATACACAATAACAAAACTTAATCCTTTTGTGCCAAAAATAACGGAAATCAAATCGAAAGCTCATGCGTCGTTGACGAGCCGCAGCCGCACCGACACCAGCAGTGCCCCTATGCGAGAAGGGTCGCTGCAAACTTGTGCCTTTTGTCCGCATAGTTCTGTTATTTTATATTTTATACACTAACAGAGCAACCAGGACTCACTCTCACTGGATAATGATGGCATTTGGTTGATGCTGCTCCCGCTGCTGCACCCAAAACTGCTGCGTTAAAAGTTGTTAAAGTTTAAACAATGCGATCGTACACAATGCGAGCATTGTGGCTGGCAGGAGTAGCAAAACAGCAGAGAGGCCACCGCTCCTGTCAGCAACAGACATGCCCACACACACTCCCACCGCATAGTGGGCCCTCAAGGAAGTATGCAAAAATTGTGTTTGTATGCCGTAAAAATTTAATAATACGCATACGCCTCATTTTGGCCTTTGTTTTGCTTCATTGTTTGCGCGGCGAGTGTGTTCTTGAGGTGGATGAGGCTAGTGCTGCAAATGACTCTCAACCGCTGTGATTGTTTTCTAAATTTGTGCACATTGAGTTGATACAAAAGACAACAACAACAACAACATCGGCACATATTGTGGTTTATGCCAGCGGAAATGCACGCCTAACTATTTTAAAGTTCCCTCATTAAATCCAATAAATATTCCTAGCTCGAGAAATTAGCACATTTACCATCATTTAAATAGGATTTTATTATATATAAGTCCAAACGCACTTTGCCATCCTGCTACCCACCCAAGCATATATTAATTTTCCCACATTAGATTGAGTTATTTTTATTAACCCCAACACCCCATTAATTAGTCTAATTATTAGCGTATCTTTTAATAAGCTTAAACGGAGCCATGAAACTAAATGTTCGCTCGTCCTTGCTTAACACATCACCACATCGCTCCAATGAGCATTATGTGTGCATCATGGCACAGTGTCTCTGTGACTCTGTGTGTGTGGCAATTTGCTTGGCTACGTCACTAATACGCTAAATTATTGTGACACACGCAAAAAACCCCATTTGGTCGCCAGCACTGAGCTGATAGCAGCGAACAATTTGCCATTACGGAATGGCTGGTCGAAAAATAAAGATAGAGCGAAGAATGTCTTTGTCCGCTTCGCGCATGGCGCCTTGACCAATTCTCGTAGATGGTATCTTTTAATAGCATTATGACATACCGCAAATCGTGTCCAATCGACTAATAGCATGCGGACAAACATCGAGGGTGGCAAAGCCGAACAATGTCGCACAGTTCACCGGAATTACAACAAAGTTACAGCGGCATTATTCTTTATTGAGGATATTTTTAGAATATTAAAGAATTGCGGGCATTCAATTTGTGAAATGAATGCTTCTACAGGATCTGTTTTGGGAATTTTATGGAAGAAAAATCGTTTAAAACATGACGTTATTATGAATTGATTTGATTTGGAATAAAACTAATCGGGTATTGAAGAAGGATTTGTCAGTTTGGGAACTGTATAGAAGAAAATATTAGAAACTCTATGTTGCGGGTATTCTGAATTGAAGTGATTTGTTATCACTTACATATGAAATATTTCTAGCTTCATAATTGAAGTTGGAGAAGGAATTATCAGCTTGAACAGAGCAAACAGTACGTCATGAGTATTCTGAATTGAAGTGATGGCTTACACATGAAAGCTATCTACCTTTGCATTTGAAGTTGAAGAGGAATTATCAGCTTGAACAGAGCAAACAGTACGTCACGAGTACTGTAAATTGATGAGATTTTTAATGACTTATATACGAAAAGCTCTCTAGCTTCATATATGAAGTTGAAGAAGGTGTCATGAGACTGAAAAGGATACGAGTAGAGTTCATTTAATATATTTCCAAGTCACTTCCATACATCCAAGTCACTTTAAACTGGTATGTTGGATTCTCAACTATAAATGCAGTTCCCGCAAAGGACATTCCACAAGGGAGAAGATTCATATTATTACCAGTACATCCTGAGGAACTTTCGAATATAAAAAAGTGCAGGTTATACATGTTTCTTGATGTGCTTGTAAACCAAGACTCTTGGAATACACAAGATTCTACTATCCTATCCCAAAAGTCGTATCGTCAGAATCAGCCACAAATCATCTCCAACAGTTTTCCGATCTTATTGGTAGATCCACAAAGAAATTTCCCAATTCTGAGGACCTCCAGTTAGAGTAATTTGAAATATTATCTTCTGGGGACCATCACATTATGTCAGCCTACACCGACAGCATACTGAGTATTTATCAATACCCTGAGGCACTACAGCAACTACTGCTGGAACATTCAATAATAGTGAAAGCTTGGATGGCGAATTGCGGCTGTAGAGTACGAGTCTAAAGTGTAAATGATGTTCATCTATAAAAATGGATATTCTGACTTTAGTTTTAAGTGTAAATTAATTATATTAACCTTTAAAATCGGGTATTGCGACTTCAAGGAGTTCTACAATGTAAATAGCCTACCATTGAATCGTGCTTAGTGTGGAAGTAACAAATGAAGACAACAAAATTCCAAGCAAACTTCACAGATACTAGGACATCATTAGAAGGAATTCACATCCGCCTTTCGACTTGGGACTTCAATGTGTATATCTACAAGGATCTTACCAAACGCATATAGGCTACAAGTGTGGAATGACGATAGTGCCTTTCACTTGGTATTGACTCAAAAGGCCCTACTGAAGATTTTTACAAAGACCTTTGATGGATTATTTGCTTTGCAACATTTTCCCACACACAAAAAAGGACTCAGCGGAAGCAATTCACAACCGCGCTTTGACTTGGGCACTCAAAGTGTTTATCTACCAGAATCTTAGCAAAGGCATATGAGTTACAAGTATGGAATAACGATAGTGCCTTCTAGTTGAAAGTAATTGAAAAGGCCCTACTGAAACTTCTTAGGATGATCTGTGAGGGTTTATTTGCTTTGTAGCATTTGCCATCCTTGACTGTAATCTGTAAATTCTCTTTGTAAGCGACAAATCACGGCACTTAAAGCAAGCTACTCGTCTCTGAAACAAGTACATGTTCTCTACCAATGAGCTTTCTAAGAGCAAAATCAAAATCTGCTGCAAAATCGAGAAGACTAAATCTGCTATAAACTCTTCATAGTCAGCCATCAGTCAGAAACTGCTGGAATGCAGTGACGTTGAGCTTTACATTGTTTTGAAGAGGATTTGATCAGTTTGTGTTAATAATCTTCATCTTTATTATATACCCTTACAAATAGTATCCTGTTTTGTCACCCCGTTCTTGTTTGGATAAATGCCAGTTCTTGATACTGAACCAACCTACCCATTCTTGTTTGGATAAGTGGAAGTTCTTGATACTGAACCAACCTACAAAGACTCAAAAGACATACCATCAAAATCAGCCATAAACTCTCTACTACATCTTTTCGGTCTTAGCGGCAGTAGAAAGGATCTTGTATATCTTAAGTTCAGTATTTGCAGGTATTCTCACGGATTTTGTTAAATGGTTTCTTTGGTGAACTTAAAAAAATGTGAGGTACTTTTCCGTTTACATATTCGAAGCCATTCCTATATCGTTTCATATATATATATTTCAGCTTCTTCTCCACCTTAAAACTCCGACCAATCTCTCCCAATCAGATCAGTAAGCAACTCTTTGCATTGTCGTACTTGTTTTTCCTTTTTTCCTGGCATATTTTGTTCCATATTCATACTAAAGCAACTTCAGAGCATTCAAATCAAAGGTCCTTTTCTCCTTGTGCTGTTGTTTCAACTCAAAAGTCTCAGGCATAAATGAGTTCCTTTGCCTGAATTTGATGTATGCACCCTTCGTTTCAGGCACAAATGAGTTTTAAGTATGAACTTGATGTATGCACCCCTCTCTAAGATTAGTTCTAGTGTCTTTCAAACCTGGTTCTTGATTATCATATTTAAGTGTGATACAGCATAAAAGTGAACCCCAGTCTCCCACGTGGCTTACTCACTTTTCAATCTTTAATAACAGTTAACAACATTTCATGTACCACACATAAATAACAAAATGTTTCCGGCCAACTTCGTTGAAACCTTCACTTCACTCGCTTTCAGGTTCACACTTGCCACTGAGTCGTTTGGGCATGCAACATGAGGGAAATTCGTTACAAGCCTGAAATTCTTAGCAAAGCTGCAAGTGCATAATTTTAATAGCTGTGAGTTATGTGCTCCCCGGGGTGGCCGCTGCTGGTACGTTTGGCAGCTGCTCGAGCGCCGCATTGGTGACGGAGTGGCTGGGCTGAGTAGGTGACCGAGGAGCGACTGAGCAGTGCAGGAGTGACTGCGAAATGAAACTGTTTGCTTAATTGCCCACTTAAAAGTCGAGCACTCTTAAATAACTCAGTCTATAAATTGCACACTGCCAGCCGGCGTATCACTGCAAGTGCGGCTAAATAAGCAAGGAGTGTGTCCTCGAGTGAGCACCGCTCGACATGCAACGCTGTGCGAGCGCCCGGCACGTGAGTGTACAAGTGTAAATAACGAAATGACATTTTAACACGCTGCCATTTTGTAAACAATGAAAATTAATTTGATTTTATGCACTCTAATGCCAATGTAGCGGCGGGGAGGTGTCAACTCCGCCAGAGTGGTGGCGAGGAATGTCAGGTGGTGCTCGTGTATGGTTGCTGGCGTGTAATTAGGATGTGTGATGAGCTTCCGACATTGGAAAATATTGTTGCAATGGGATTTTCATGCCCGAACAACAAATACGTTGATAATTTAAATATTTAATCTGGATTTTCATGAGACCCCTCCCGCCTGAGCTGTACTCACTGAGGACACTTCTGGTATGTACCGTATTAGCCGTGTGAACCCCTTTCATTAAGTGCAATTAATAACAATATGCCGCCAATGGAAGTTATTACAGCCTACCCGCCGAGGACTCAGCAAGCAAAGAGGGCAACCAGGATGCCAGGAAGCCAGTTCTACTTGTGAGAGTTGCCCCAAAGTTGGGTAATTAGAAAATTTAATGGTGCGACAGTGTTCTTGTTAAACACAGGCTCCACTACTAAAACAGCAGCAGAAACACCAACACCAACAACAGCACGAACAACGACAACGGCAATAACAACAACGCCGACATATTGCTGCAACAGCCAGGGACGACCCAACTGCGCCAATGACATGAAATAAAGCACAAAAGAGCCTTTTAGAATATTAATAGAATACTGAATATTTTACAGAGGCGTAAAAAGGATCAACTTCGAGTGTGTCTGAGCGCTCGCACAAAGCACGCGGCCACACATGTTAGCCTTGTGAGCGTGTGTGTAGCCCGGTTGTATGAGAGCGTATGTGTGTGTGTGGCTTTCCGGCACATTAATGCGAGGAGAGTGCGACAAAGGCGACAAAACTGCTGAAAAGGGTTCGCTAGGAAGTAAATTAGTGAGCGCACACTTCAGGCTGGGCACAAGGTATGAGAATTTGGCGTTAACTGCCATAAAGTTTAATGAGGAGGACTATTCTAGAAAAAATTATGAATGATAATAAAAATAAATAAATTTTTTAAACTTTAATTGCAAGAAATAATTAATCAAAAATTTTCTAAAAATATTTCCGTGTTTGGCGTACGTTGCGTTCAACTTTAAAACACAAAGGACGTGACCAAACTGATGACATACACGTGAGCTGTCGTCTGCAAGGTTCTGTCTCGTACACCAACATACGCACTCTGAGAAAAAGCTTTTGGCTCTTCATGTGCTCACAGCAGCAAAAGAAATAACTCAATTTATGGCTTAGATTTCACTCCACTTGACTTTGACTGCCGTGTCGAGACTCACAAAAGCTGCAGACACTGGGCCAGACACAGTCAGTTTTTGCGGCTACACCCACTTTGCCGTCAAGGAGTGCGGCACGAATTTAGACGCACCCACAAAAGTGCTTCAAACTGCGAGTAACATCATCGCCACATGCTCTGACGCACACTTGAAGGAATTCCTGGGCGGAATGTTAGGAAAGGGACGCTGCAAAGTTGCAAAAAAGAGGGAAAATTACCCCCAAAACTGCGCAAAATCAAAAATTCATATTAAATAAAATCGCCAGACTACATTTTCGTTTTTCATATACTCTTTGTTTATTTCGTTTTATTTGATTTTATTTATTTTTGCTAACTTTTCAATACACTCAAAATTTATTTATTATGTACTCGTATATATATTTATTTATTTATATATTTATTTGTTTGTTTGTTTGTTTGTTGCCTTTGTATCAAAACACGCTTTGAGACTCTTCGTAACAATTCTGTTCGCTCATTGGCTTTAAATAAATTCTTAACAAAAATAATTGTAAATTGCATTTAATTTGAATAATCGTGTGAAATAATTGATTTTAAAGCTAATTCAATTTAACATCAGCTCATTCGTCGCTTGCTTTAATTGCATAATTGTTTCCAGCACTGGTCTACTTACTACAATACAGTTAATTCAGTTAATTCTATATTCGCAATACTCTATACAATAATTTTCATATACTCCGTGCGAGTGCGAGTGCTCGCATGTGAGTACTTTACTCGCACCTACTTCAATATTAAAACAGTTTCAAATAATAGCGCGCAACTTATTTCCAGTTATTTTCATAATAAAGCTAATTTACAAATAGAAGTATTGTTTTCAACACAACATAATTAACTAACTTAAAATAATCGTTCAGTTTATAATTGACAAATTATAGTGGTATAGAACAGCTCTCTTCTTGCCCACACCCCCAACGAAAACTTTGCTTTCGTTCAGCAGACTGTGCGAGCATTTTGAGGAACTTCGTTGGCACGGTTCATAAATTGATCAACTTATAATAGGGGAAAGATAGAAGAGGAATAGAGGGATAGTAGTAGAGAAATTGATGAGAAAACCGGGATATAGAAGAGATACTGGTCTGATTGTATAGCAGTATATTGACAGAAAGCTAGTTGACCCTGAGATAGGTAATGATCTCGAAGTGCATGCTCTATATTCGATCATTGGTTTAGCTAGGTAGATAGGTAGGTGGTAGGTTGAATGGTTGTCCTAAGACTCACCTAGGCCTGTTCAACAAGGCCCATTGCGCCCATTGGTTCAGCTAATTATGGAGCATATTCCACAGGGCCGTCATACGGCGCCCATAGTCATCATCATCGAGTCCGAACTGTGCCTTCTGTCTGGAGAAAGAACAGAGCATTTTCTCCTGCCTTTGCCATAATGAAGAGGCTCATATTATTCATATTATTCATGTTTTGAGAATGGACAACGTACACTCCTTATGCCTGTACAGACTTCTGAGATTCATAAAAGCGTCACAGAAATTTGAAAAGGTGTAACTTCCCTTGCACAACACTCTATTCCCACCTTTCCAACAAATGTTTCGAGGATCTGGTATAATGGGTATCTATGCCTGAGTACTAGGAGATCTCCTTCTTCGGAGGTTTTGACCTACCCCACCATATTATATTCTATGTTCTATATATTTCTCTTTCCCAATCCTCTATCATCTCCTTCCCCACAAATGTTTCCAGGCATCTGGTATCATGGGCATCTAAGACTGAATGTTGGGAGACCTCCTTCTTCGGAGGTTCCGGCCTGCCCCTCCACTATTATATTCTATTCTATGTTCTATATATTTGTTCCCAGTCATAAGCCTCTGACACATATGATACCTAGGATCCTTGCAGACATGATTCATTATGGTTTGGAGTATAATAAATAAATAAACAATATCAAGTGAGCCTTAAGAAGCTTTTAGAGAAAGACATGCTACTCTTCGTAGAAATCTATATTTGTGAAAGAACAATTCTAGGGTTTTATCTCGTCCCACTCGACCATTCTTGTACACGAAAAGCTCAAAGAATGTCGTGGACCAAGTACTGTAGTGGCAGAATATGGTCCCACATGACTTTTATGTACTCTAAACACAACTTTTCCCCACTTCTTTGAAGACATTTCGAGTATTCACTTCTCATCTTCATCTCTGACAATTCTTAGTCTTACAGTTAACAAGAAGAGTTCTAGAATTAATTAATAGAAGTAGCAGCTTTATAGTGATTTTGAAGAACTACCATTTATGATGAGAGACTACATTCCTTAGAAATAACATTGGCAAATATTTTAAAGAAATATTGCTTTCGTATTTGAAAGGATGTATTAACACCGCACCGTATAAGGATGTATTGGTGGTGTAATTGGTACATTGCTTGGGCTCAGGGCTTGTAAATTGCATGATCCCTATTTTTGTAGGACTAATTGTCATTGTTTCTTTTAAATCTCGCACTGATCTCAATGATGGTAAAAATATCCTTGATTCTAACTTCCAAAAATTCTTCCGGGAAAGGAATACGATTTAAGGGCACGAACACTCGTCCAGTAGACTCACTTAGACCATTTAGACGAGCTCGTATTGGCTCATTGTGATGAAATTTAAGTTCCAAGTAGTTTACAATTTGAATGTGGAAACCGAATACATCCAACAATAAAGTGGTCTGTTGAACCCTCCTCTCTCTGTATAACACTCAAATACCATCAGCAATTCTGACATTACTCTATAAGACAGTTAATATAGAATTGCTGATGGTATTTGATTAGATAGTAATTTTCAGAGCCGCGGTTGAAGCCTGTCTGTTTGTGAGCCTGAAAGATCAGGTTTTGTGAATTGTGTCTCTTGGGACGTAACCATCGAGAGGGAGTGCTTCATTCTTTGATTCAGTTGTGTTTTAAATTGCTTCAATAAGTATATGAGGTCCTTTAGATCGTACTGGTGATACCCTGAATTGCCTTTATGTGAAGTGGTCCGTTAATAATGAGGCACTTGATTGTGTTTTATTCTACTATTGAAGCATCTGGATTTTCTACATAGGGATCACTCCTTGTTGGTGGGGGATTAAAAATGCATTCTATACACATGGATCATTTGAGACCTTATAAACATTTGCATATATTCTAGTCCTTCATGGCTAGAAAGCTCCTCTATCAAAGCGTGAGATTTGTCATGGCTGCTTCCCTTCGAAAAATTTGCATAAATTTGTTTTGTAACCAATTTCTCTCAGTGTACGAATGCTACTTTAACTATGTCACCGTAAACGCTGTTGCCTTCTTTCATGACCACAGCTGCTGAAGTGCAATTTTCAAGGCGGGTCAAGGCTGTTATGGAGGTGTGAGTAATCGAGGCTTGTGGCAATTAAATTTAAATCATAAAAATTAGTTAACAGCTTAAATTTAAGTGTTAAATATAATATTTTCTAATTACTTTTCTGCAAGTTTTTCAATTATATATAAGAAGCTCTTGATTTTGTGTTGGTTTTTCTTGCATTGCGTATATCCTTTTTGCTTTTTTGTGTTCTATGTTAATACATTTTGTTTAAACCATCAACCTAAATAATTGTAAACATTTGAATATAACGAACTCACCGCATTCTTTTCAATTTGCTGGGTTCTTCTTCTGCTTGCTCCACTTCTCTTCTCTTTCGTAGTATACGCGCGCATATCCTCGAACAAATATATCCTGTTTAACTCTTAACTACACATACGCTTAATTGGTAATTAGTACTTAGACTTTAGTAGGCCTCGGTTTATAACTGTTACAACGTTATGATTATGTGTAAGTTGCTCGCTTACGTCCAATTGTCTAGAACAGTGTATCTAACATTTACCATATAACTAATGCGTTTACGCCTCCTCTATATATATGTACATACAAGTATACCACTAACAACAAATACAATTCTATGTGTCCGAGTAGTTTGCTATATTGTAAATTACCCGACATTCGGCGGCTTTTATTCTCACTTGACTAACATTAAATATCCCCTGCATCAAATTTACGTGCGTCACCATCCTTGGGCCAGACGACCTACCGGTTTATTGTCCTTCTGAAAATCATCTGCACACGGTGCTGTCGTCACCGGCGCATATGGAGTGGGGTGCGGCCAGAAAAAGTTTTCCATTCGAGCAGGCGCACAGCTGGAAGACACGATGCAAATGCTCCCGACTCTGTGCGGTGCCGGGAATGGGCGGTTGGGCAGTGCGCAGATTGGGCATCATAATTTTCGAGGATTCAAAACGCAGCTGAGGAATAAGAGCAGAAAAATCGAGTGACTTATATTGATTTTCTATGAAAGAAGAAGAAAATTTAGATGAGTCCTTCAAGAACTGTGCACAGTTGTAATTTCATCACTTAACAAGAATTTATTTTCAAATTTTGTTTTGCTTTTCCTTTTATTATAAAAATTAAGTTCCCTTTTTATTGACCCACTTCCTTCACTTATAGGTGAATCTCTCTCTCTAGCAGTGAAGTGAATAAATAAAATTGCGTTTGACAGCTGCAATTGCAACTGGCACCCTCCCATCCCATTCGGTGCGGGCACACATATCAACACTGCCAGCTGCAGTACTGAAATATGTGCACGCATCACCCCTAAATCACATTGACACTTACGCTGCCATCCAACGCACTCAATTTGACATCCTCCAGGGCTGACAATTCAATGCCACCGGCACGCGATTGCAGATTTATATCCTTCGCTGCTGTCAGCTCTAATTGACGTGTGGGCGATTCTAATCTGTTCAATGAAAAATGTTTGGAATTTCAATAGCAGATTTTGTGAGAGGATATCGAGGATATCCTTGATGCTTTATGGATGCTATAAAGCAGTAAATGCACACTATTATAGAATTGTTGTAATAGCTAAAATAATTTCAATAAAATTTTTAAATATATCCCTTATGACTTCTCCACAATCCAACTTGAGGCTGCTTTCTAACAAGGGTTTTATCTTTGGATTTCAAAGACGGCCCTATTGTTATCAGGTAGAGTAGCCTCAAGAAAGTTAGTGATAAGCAAATCGTGCTCCATATTAGATAATACATAGTAATGTGTTCGCAATGGCCATGTGGCTCCTTCAATAATGTGTTCCCAATTGTCTTGTGTCTCCTTCAATAATGTGCTCCCAATGGCCATGTGTCTCCTTCAATAATGTGTTCCCAATTGTCTTGTGTCTCCTTCAATAATGTGCTCCCAATTGTCTTGTGTCTCCTTCAATAATGTGCTCCCAATGGCCATGTGTCTCCTTCAATAATGTGCTCCCAATGGCCATGTGTCTCCTTCAATAATGTGCTCCCAATGGCCATGTGTCTCCTTCAATAATGTGTTCCCTATGTTTTTGTGTGTTCTTCAATAATGTATCTTCTTGGGCTCTTGACTCCTTTACTATGCATTTCAAATTAGCTTCGGAATAACTAAAAAGTGCCATCTATGGTTCAAGTAGCTAACCACAACTGTCATAGTAGACTTGCCATCTTCAGAATTTATATTATATTTGGTTCGGAATCACTTAAAATATTCACAGTATTACTTTCCTAAAATCGCTCCTTGGGTAGCCTCTAGTTCCAAGCTTCTATCCTAAACCTAGTTCAGTTTTATGAATGTGAAGAGGTATTTTAATTGGCTTTTATCCGCAAGGTCAATGAAGACAAAATGTGTTATGAGTGATAACCAAAGAGTATTTTTAATTCGTGAATATAGTCGTGCTTTATTCTTAGTAGATAACAAGAGTGGCCCTCCCTCCCCCATAAATTCCAACTATAATCAATGAGATGCTACCAGAAAGCTGCTTGTATTACAGTGTAATGACAAGAGGAAATTGGTTAATAGTGTTGTATGTTTTGAATCTGAGCAGGGGGAAGTTAAAATACGAGTTACCCAGTAGGTTCGGATTGATATGAGCACCATGACCACTTTCAATTGGAAGTTTGCTGCATTTTTTAATTGTAGCTAACGAGGATCTCCACTCATTCCAGAGTGACACAGGCAAAATCATGAGATATTAAGTTAAGAAGATATTAGTAAAAACCCTGAAAATAAAATTGTACTCATATTGGTTGTTTCAGTAGAGAAGTTGTCGAGTCTTGTCCGAGGTACTCGTTGGATATGTGGTGGATGTTGGATTTGAGG
This sequence comes from Clusia tigrina, assembly GCA_920105625.2. Taxonomy (NCBI): domain Eukaryota; kingdom Metazoa; phylum Arthropoda; class Insecta; order Diptera; family Clusiidae; genus Clusia; species Clusia tigrina. The sequence continues at coordinate 181,974,966 of OV050033.1, forward strand.
TGGGAACGCCATCTGCTGCAATTTTCAGGTACTTATTCTCTCGTATGTCGGTTTATCTCTTTTCCGTGTTGAAAACAAGGTCTCCTGGAATTGATGTGTGGAGGCTAATGGTGTAAGCTGTTAGGAAGGACCTCTGCAGTGGCTAAACACTGACACTACGCATGAGATAACACTATAAGTGCTCCCTAAAGGCTTCTCATAACCAAGTCAATCTAGCTAACGATAGGAGCGCGTGTTAAAGTCTAAAGTGTGGTTTTGTTTTTGTCTGTTTCCGTCTATACTTCTTGTACAACTCGGAGGGTTTAGTTATTAGGATTCAGTTACCCATTAGGTGAGGTAGGTAGGTTGGCAGTAGAACCGGTTGCCCGAAGATCGCTCTTATCCCATAATTGAGCCCTTGTGATACCGCTTGAGACACAGGTCCCATCCCTTTAAAAGGTCCAGCCATTTGGAGCTTCCAGCGAAGCAGTTGATGGAGCTATCCTTTTTATTTGAAATATCTCCCACAGAGTTCAGAAAGTGGTCACCCAGGAAAGTGCGCCTCCTTCTAGGTGAGGTAAGGATAAGTCTAAAAAATAATGAGTAAAAATCGCAAAAAGTAATGGAACTGTTTCATTTTAATTGCAGCCACAATCATTCAACTCGTCTACCCCCACTTTATTACAGCTTTTTTTAAGTTTTCCTCTGTACTGAAACATTCACGAATCTTCTTGCCTGCGAATAGAGTTGCGCTTTTATTGAAATATTGACTTTTAAGTCATATCCTGTCGGCTTGCCCATATGCACCCTCGACAGTTGTCCCGTTTGTCCACTGAGCCTACGCAATTTTCATTTCAATTTCGATTGCAGCAAATTTCCCACCACTTCATTGCCGCATTGGCACACACACGCGGTCCCCGCAGCTATTTCCTATTTGTCTTTGGGCCCTTAAGCACATTTTAATATACTCGCGCTACTGCCCCGCCGCCAGAGCCACTGTGTCCGGCGCTCCATTACGATGCAGTGCGAGGCCGGCGCAAAGCTTTATGCACCCTCATGCAATATGAATGGAAACACGTTTGCTTTTACTCGTTTACATTGGGAATATTTTTAACGCCGCTTTTTGTTTTCGGGTGCTCTCACAGAAAAGTGCTGCAGGAGTTTAGCTGCACTGCACTTTTTTGTGTTCTTGCGTTTTTTACTCAAAGAGTAATTTTTGTTGTTGTTGTTGTTTTTGTTGGTGTATGGCACTCGCACTCACTCACCTCAGCTCACGGCCCGGCTCGGCACGTACATGCGGCGTCTGTATGGACTCCCGAAATATGGCGCCACCTTCGCCATCAATTCTCAGCGCGTGTGCACCGATTGTGACTTCATTTCGATTTACGGAAAATAAATTTCGTCCGGCGGTGTCGTTGATGCGAAATCCCGTCGAAAGGCATTCGAGCTTATCGTGTCCCAGGAATAAATGATTTTCGAGCATTCCATTCGTGTCACGTGTATTGATTGAAAAATTACGTGATGATTCTGTGGATGATGACGATGACGACGCCGAGGACGACGAAGTTCGAGGTTTCGAGTATGTGGTGAAGACCAGGTAAATTACCAGCGGCGGCCGCAATAGGAAGAAGACAAAAAGTAAAGAAATATTGCAGTATAAATATGAGATTTGACACTGAACAGATAAGAAATAAAATATATACTTAAATATATAAAAAAAACAGTAAGGAAACGACACAAACATCACCGTCAGGGGAAGAGGGAGCACAACAAATTGTAGCAAACACACCGGGGCAAATAAGCAATGGCCCAAGCAGGCTGCTAGATTAGTGAGACATGATACGGGAAACGGAAATAAAATTTTCTGTTGAAAATCATGGTCACGGTCCTTTCAAATGCTCAAATGGCGCTCTGTACAAGCAGGAAGTGAGACGAGGCGAGGCGCAGTGCTTTTTGTGGCTGCTTCGCTTATCGCCGTGAAGAATGCTTTCATACCTTTTGGTGTCATTAGAGAGCAGCCCATCTGTCTTGCCGCTTTATCTATAATTGTGCATCGCATTGCGGTCGAGTGGGAGTGTGTGTCTGGGCGCCTGCAGTTGGGTGTTGAACATATTTGTGAATTATGGGCTCGAGCGATTATCACTGAGGCGCTAAGATTCCCTCCAGGCGAGATTTTCAAAGCAAACCGAAAGAATTTCGAATATGTTAAATTGCTTAATATGAGCGAAATAAATTAAAGCAATTCGGCCTCTGAGAAAGTCCGACTTTCACTACTCGCTTGAGCGCAGCCTTTGAGCATTCCGCCTTCTCGTCGTTGTTCATTTGCTTTGTATATGAAAGTCCCCGCAATTTATGTCAATCATTATGCAAACACATTCAATAATTCACAAATCGGCCTAAAGGTTGAAAGCAGCTCATTTGGCAGCCGCTTTGAATGGCAAGTGACTTGTAGCTTTCAATGCATCAAGGACACAAAGGACACATATGCTAATTTATGTATTTACGAGAAGAAAACAACAATGAACTCTGTGTAAAATGATAACGCACAGAAGTGAATATTAATGGGCACATCAGCATAATAAATCACATCAAACGGAATTGCCGGGTTTATCTAAAGCAGTTGTCATTCCACAGAGCTGTTGGACCTCCCCCCTACCCCTCAATGCCAGCCAGCAGCCCAAATATACATATTTAGTCGTAAGTAACAATCTTGTGCATATTTACCTATCGCTATGGGCTGTCCGTGCCGTGAGCGTATCGTGGATGCCCTCAGCATATCCATAATTAGCGCCTGCCCCGTCAGCTGTATACCGCCAGGAACGATTTTAAGTTGGCCCATACCTTCCTGCGGAAAATGCGTTTGAAAAATGCTTTAACAATGAACAAATGAATGAGTTTTTCTGATATAACAAAATTCTGTCAACGGATATATAGGGTGTTTTTTTATAAAGCAATATAGTTTAAGATATAATACAAAGAGGTAAGACACAATGGTTGGAAGTGCTGATTTGGGAATGGTACCAAAGATGGAGGCAGTCAACAATGCCCCTAGATATTTCTAGATAGATATGTATCCGAGGCTATTCTATTGCACCACAACACTCCACTTCCATGTCCTTGTCTCCACCTAACTTCATGTAAAGTTTCAAAACTCTCAAACACTTCTACTTGAATCCGTTAATAGAGTTCTGTCATTTGCAACAAATTAAATTTTGTTATAATTGCTTTAAATACAGGAAGGAAACAAGGACATGCTTGTGACAATCTTCAGCAAATTGTATACCTACCGTTGAGAACTCCATCACCTTCAGTATCCACAGGGTGAGCACCAGATTGGTGACAATCAGGAGCATCAGCAGCACCAGCAGTGTGTAGAGGCACTTCTTGCGCCAGCCGACCAGGCCCAAATGCATTTCGATGCCGTCGACAAAGCTCTGCGTAGCGCTGGCCTTGCCGCTGTTGCTGCCGTGCAGGGCGGCGCCCATGCTCTGCTTGCTGGTGGGTCGTTGTCGTCGCCGGCTTCCGCTGCCGCTGCCGCTTGTGCTGGCCTTTGTGTCGCCCACTAGGTCGACGCCCTCCGCGTACACCTGATGCGCCGATATGGCGGGCAGGGTGCGTATCTTGGTGGCGCGCTTCGTGCCAGTTCCGCTTCCGGTTGCTAAGGTGTCCGTACTTATAACACCGGCGCCGCTTATCATCGTTGTCGGTGCATCACGCGGCGGTTTCTTTTGTGCATTTGCCGCCGCAGCGCCACTTGCAGCTGTTGCTGTACCGCTACTATGCTCGTTGGGGTGTTGGTGTGGCGTCGCAGGACTCTGGTGGTATTCGTAGGGCGCCTGCAGTTGCTGCTTATTGGTTACCTCTGAGCTGGGCCTGTTGTTGTTGTAGTGATTGTTGTTGCTTTGTTGGCTGAGCTCCTTTTGCTGTTGCTGCAGCTTGCGACGCTTGAATGTGGCCGTCGGCGAGTTGAAATTAAAAGTTGCGTACTGAGGCTGCTGCTGCGCGATTATATCCGGCGATGGCTGTGAAAAGACTTCGGCAGATAAGTTTGCTGTGTTGGCAAATCCATTGGGTTTACTTTTATGTGAGGCGTTACAGGGCGTTAGATGTCATGATTATGATGATTATTTGGTAATGTTTGGAGCGGGTGTATGCAAAAATTATCGAACAACAATTGAAAAACAAAAACGGTAAAAACATGAGTACGGTAAGTGAAGGATATTGTATGACTAAGAATGGAAGACGAAAGGGAAAATATATCGAATAAAATACTATAGAACAGAGATCCAAAAATATAATATAATAACAAACGATTGCAATTGTTCGAACAACTGATGGGGAATGATTTTGCATTTGAATGGGTTTGCCTAAGAACAATGTCAGTGAAACTGTCAGAATTGAGATAACATAACTTAGAATTCCTAGACACTGGTCCAAGATCATGATCTATTGATCGAACGGAAATTAAATTAGAGTGTGTTTGTGATTTCTTACCAGGAATTGTGAGAAACTTTAGTTCCAATTTCAGTAATGTGTTCTTCAATAAGGGAAGGCACTGACGTTTGTGCGGCAGCTTAGCTATTTCTAGCAGAGTAAGCTGTCACAATGGGCCTACTTATAGCCTAAGTGTGTCTTCTGTTTGATTGTTCATACCCTTGAAAGCTACTCAAACCTTGAACCTAGGCTCTCTTAGGTTAATGTGGCTGACTTAACGAGTCAACCATTATACATAATTCGTCCTTAGCGCTATCAGATGAATGCCCATTTAAGGGTAAGGGTGAGTAAGAAAGGATTGTTAAATAAGGAGGCTTTTTTTTATCGAATTTTATGAGAGTGGTATGCTTGACCCTCGTAAGTCTTTTCGATCAAATACACTCGACTTTCATTCTTATTGCCGGCGATGATGCTCCTATCGCTGTGGTCGCTATTGTCTCTTAGTCTCTGTTTACGGCACTTGACTAAGATTTTAATGGCTACTCTTAGAATAATGTTTAAATTAGCTGCAAATGAAAGCACTCGCTCTGTCTGCACTTATTAAGTGAAATGAATTTCAGTATAATTAGAGTTGAGTTGTCGCGGCGGACGTGACCACCCATCCCAGCAATCAAAGCTATCATTATGAACATAAAAAATATCCTGAATGTTTATTTTGTTATAAAAATACGTATAAAAATGAGCAATTAAAAGTGAAAAGCATGAGCATGCATCAAGAGTGGCCATAATTACGATAGAGTAAGTGTCTCCTGGTGCTGTCCATCAACGGTCGCTGCCGTCGTGGTCGTGGGGGTGGGGCTGGGGCTGGGGGCGTTCATTAAATGACAGCCGCCGTTGGTGCGTACGATGGCGGTTGACTGAAAAGATGGAAAAATAAACAAAAATTCAAAACTTAATTTAATTTCATAATTGAATTCGGTAATTTAGAGACAGAGATTTAATGGCGCATGTGTGGACGGACCGCCGGGCGGCACATTTGGTGCGGTCCGTGCAGAGTGCACTTAAAAATTGCTTAATAGCTGTGCTTATTTCGCTAAATGAAACTGCTGGAACGCATCCAACTGGGAGCACAGATAGTGGAGCACTCGCGCCGAGGGTGGGGTGGGAAATTTGCATACGTCTCCGCGTTGTTATACACTACACTTAACCCACTGACACAATAACATAAACAATTCGTATAAATCAATTACGTTCATGCAGGCAGGCCGCGTACAATTCCCAATAAGACGCAGCAATGACGCAGCCAACTAATTATAAAAACAAACCGAAATTTATGGCGTACTTCAACCATTCGCACTTGATAAATGGCGAAAGTAAAAATTGGAAGCGCTCCCTCCTCTCAGCTACGAGTGGGCCTAAAATAAACTCTCACCTCAGTTCAATCCGACGCCGATGCCACTGAGGCAGCTAACCAAGGCAAGAGGATTGGCGGTTGATTCAAGAGTGTTTATTGTGTTCAGCCTCGAATGGAAATTTATAATTGCTTGTCGCTCACGTTTCATGTTGCAAGCACAGAACTGGTGGATCGCGGTGTTCGTGTGTGTGTGTGTGTGTGTGTGTGTGTGTGTGTGTGTGGTGCTGTGCGGCACCTAACTCATGTAGTGTACTCAGGGCAAGGGGCGAGCGAGCCAGCGGCATTTGATTTGGTTAATTTCAGGCCACAAATTTCAACACAACACTCTTTTACAGCCTTCCCATTTGTAAACAAATTTACTTCAAACATAAAAAAGTAGAATAAAAAGAAAGATTTCTGAAATTTTAAAATTTCAGCAAGTAAATATTGTCTTTTTTACACATAAACTCCCCCGGAGGCTCACTTGCTGCTTAGTGGTGAGAGAATGTACGCATTCGTTATTCGGTTCTTGTTTATCTGAGAGTAATGTATTCGTTATTCGGTTATTGTTTATCTGAGAGTATTCGTTATTCGGTTCTTGTTTATCAGGGAGCAATTTTGAATGTATAGGAAGTAAGTACTGCCATTGAGAACTCGCGATTCAGTTCGCGAACTTATGTCTCCAGTAGTTGGATTGTTCGTGCATCCTTCATCCTGAGGTCTGTTGGCATATCCCTTGGCTACAAATGTTGTGAGAGAATTCCGATACAATAGTTCAGGAGAGATGGGAAAGCACTGCTACTGTGCCACTTTTGAGAATGATTTGGCCAAATTACAGTGCAAGAAGGACGAATCATCTTCTTAATAAACCAGGACACAGCATTAGCAACCTTATAGCTGTCTGCATGGGACATTGGACACACGTTGAAAAAATGGGCATTCCGTTCAATGTTTGTTGCAGGAGCTGCAAGGACCCTTTAGAGAGAGAAACAGTTGTCCACTTTCTTTCTGATTGACCAGATATCTTTCTGGGGTCGCTGGTTGAAATCCTTGCCGGAAATGATAGATCACACTTAGGGGATCGTCGTTTCTAGTCCTATCCCGGGCATGTTCTCATAGATGATTCTTTCTAAATCGTTTTCTCTTTGAGTCAAAGGCCTTAGTTGCTAGTACTCTTTCCCCCAACCCTTGTGCACATAACTAATTATAGTGGAAGGTTTAATAATCTTATTGAAGTAATTTTTTGCATACTTTTAGGGTCACGTTTCAGGCCTTCACTTAATACAACGGATGCGATCTATTCCTTGAAAGGGACTTACCGACTAGATTGTGACTTAAGTTTGGTTACCCATTTATTGATATTCGGTTTTCAATACGGATCACCACGTCCCAGCCACATGACTGTGACGAAATTATTACCAGCAAATATTGACAGGCGCGCAACAGTTTCGATTGCTGCCAACAACTGAGTAAACCTCCAAACAAAAATAGAAAATGGAAATATTCAAATATATATTTTCGAAAGACTTAGAAAAAAGTAAAACCGAAGAATCATTACCGCGAACATTTAACATTTTATTTGCTCAGCGGTTTGACATACACAACAAACGTGCCACGCTCACACGAACGCGGGCACAAAGGCAGGCAACACTTCGCACGCGGGCCCACAAAGCAAACAAACGCCGGCGTGCCCACTGATGCAGAAGCGTTTCACCGCACCGCTTTTTTTCATATTTACCCTTGAAAAAATAAATCACACCCGAGTATGTTTCTTTAAATATTTTCCATTTATTTATTTATTTCAGTTTTACTTTTCTTTTCAGGTTGGAAACTTTTTTGTGTTTGTTTTTGATTTTCAAAGTTTTTTTTTTTGTATTTGTGGATTTCTCATTTTTTCTGTTTGATAATATTTTTCGTTTTGGAGCAACGCCATCCTCGCAGCAGTTGCCGTTTAAATTTAGCGCAAAAATGTCGAAATAATTATTTTTTTAATTGACTGTGGATACACGCCCACTCAGTAGCTGCAGTGTTCGGTCTGCATGCATTTGCATGTGAAAGTGGCCCTGGCTGCAGTAATGAAACAAGTTGTTTATTTACCAAGTGCGACACAGCGTGGTGGTGGAACGTGGACGCACATGCTGTCGTGAAATTGTGTGCAGCTGGACATGTGAAAGGATAATTGTGCAATTAAGTCTGCTGGGGATTTAGTTAAGATACACAAAATGCCTACAGAGCTGTGTGTTGTTGCTGGAGAGAATGGCAAATTAACTGATTTGTGGAGCATCAATCAGTCTGGGATAATTGGTGATATCTTCCTCCACTCTTTATTGGTGGCTGATCATTTAACATGGATTGATGATAATGATCTAAATATTCTCAATCGTCTGAGGATTTTTGAAAGTCTGACTATTCTTCCATCTGTTTCGTTGTCTTATTACCATTTATTTACAAGAATTTCATATACTTTCTATATCAATGTCCCTTCCTATGGATTTGGATGTGTCTCCTCTGTAATGCTAAATAGTTTCATCGAGAGAGACAACTACTTTGAATTATTCGAAGTGCTTCCGCATCCATTATTCTCAAAACTTAAAAGAAAATGTTTCCATTTAATATATTTGGTCACTTTAAAATGCCGCAAGTAATTAAAGTTCAACTCGTATCTTGGTGGCGCGCTTCGTGCCAGTTCCGCTTCCGGTTGCTAAGGTGTCCGTACTTATAACACCGGCGCCGCTTATCATCGTTGTCGGTGCATCACGCGGCGGTTTCTTTTGTGCATTTGCCGCCGCAGCGCCACTTGCAGCTGTTGCTGTACCGCTACTATGCTCGTTGGGGTGTTGGTGTGGCGTCGCAGGACTCTGGTGGTATTCGTAGGGCGCCTGCAGTTGCTGCTTATTGGTTACCTCTGAGCTGGGCCTGTTGTTGTTGTAGTGATTGTTGTTGCTTTGTTGGCTGAGCTCCTTTTGCTGTTGCTGCAGCTTGCGACGCTTGAATGTGGCCGTCGGCGAGTTGAAATTAAAAGTTGCGTACTGAGGCTGCTGCTGCGCGATTATATCCGGCGATGGCTGTGAAAAGACTTCGGCAGATAAGTTTGCTGTGTTGGCAAATCCATTGGGTTTACTTTTATGTGAGGCGTTACAGGGCGTTAGATGTCATGATTATGATGATTATTTGGTAATGTTTGGAGCGGGTGTATGCAAAAATTATCGAACAACAATTGAAAAACAAAAACGGTAAAAACATGAGTACGGTAAGTGAAGGATATTGTATGACTAAGAATGGAAGACGAAAGGGAAAATATATCGAATAAAATACTATAGAACAGAGATCCAAAAATATAATATAATAACAAACGATTGCAATTGTTCGAACAACTGATGGGGAATGATTTTGCATTTGAATGGGTTTGCCTAAGAACAATGTCAGTGAAACTGTCAGAATTGAGATAACATAACTTAGAATTCCTAGACACTGGTCCAAGATCATGATCTATTGATCGAACGGAAATTAAATTAGAGTGTGTTTGTGATTTCTTACCAGGAATTGTGAGAAACTTTAGTTCCAATTTCAGTAATGTGTTCTTCAATAAGGGAAGGCACTGACGTTTGTGCGGCAGCTTAGCTATTTCTAGCAGAGTAAGCTGTCACAATGGGCCTACTTATAGCCTAAGTGTGTCTTCTGTTTGATTGTTCATACCCTTGAAAGCTACTCAAACCTTGAACCTAGGCTCTCTTAGGTTAATGTGGCTGACTTAACGAGTCAACCATTATACATAATTCGTCCTTAGCGCTATCAGATGAATGCCCATTTAAGGGTAAGGGTGAGTAAGAAAGGATTGTTAAATAAGGAGGCTTTTTTTTATCGAATTTTATGAGAGTGGTATGCTTGACCCTCGTAAGTCTTTTCGATCAAATACACTCGACTTTCATTCTTATTGCCGGCGATGATGCTCCTATCGCTGTGGTCGCTATTGTCTCTTAGTCTCTGTTTACGGCACTTGACTAAGATTTTAATGGCTACTCTTAGAATAATGTTTAAATTAGCTGCAAATGAAAGCACTCGCTCTGTCTGCACTTATTAAGTGAAATGAATTTCAGTATAATTAGAGTTGAGTTGTCGCGGCGGACGTGACCACCCATCCCAGCAATCAAAGCTATCATTATGAACATAAAAAATATCCTGAATGTTTATTTTGTTATAAAAATACGTATAAAAATGAGCAATTAAAAGTGAAAAGCATGAGCATGCATCAAGAGTGGCCATAATTACGATAGAGTAAGTGTCTCCTGGTGCTGTCCATCAACGGTCGCTGCCGTCGTGGTCGTGGGGGTGGGGCTGGGGCTGGGGGCGTTCATTAAATGACAGCCGCCGTTGGTGCGTACGATGGCGGTTGACTGAAAAGATGGAAAAATAAACAAAAATTCAAAACTTAATTTAATTTCATAATTGAATTCGGTAATTTAGAGACAGAGATTTAATGGCGCATGTGTGGACGGACCGCCGGGCGGCACATTTGGTGCGGTCCGTGCAGAGTGCACTTAAAAATTGCTTAATAGCTGTGCTTATTTCGCTAAATGAAACTGCTGGAACGCATCCAACTGGGAGCACAGATAGTGGAGCACTCGCGCCGAGGGTGGGGTGGGAAATTTGCATACGTCTCCGCGTTGTTATACACTACACTTAACCCACTGACACAATAACATAAACAATTCGTATAAATCAATTACGTTCATGCAGGCAGGCCGCGTACAATTCCCAATAAGACGCAGCAATGACGCAGCCAACTAATTATAAAAACAAACCGAAATTTATGGCGTACTTCAACCATTCGCACTTGATAAATGGCGAAAGTAAAAATTGGAAGCGCTCCCTCCTCTCAGCTACGAGTGGGCCTAAAATAAACTCTCACCTCAGTTCAATCCGACGCCGATGCCACTGAGGCAGCTAACCAAGGCAAGAGGATTGGCGGTTGATTCAAGAGTGTTTATTGTGTTCAGCCTCGAATGGAAATTTATAATTGCTTGTCGCTCACGTTTCATGTTGCAAGCACAGAACTGGTGGATCGCGGTGTTCGTGTGTGTGTGTGTGTGTGTGTGTGTGTGTGTGTGTGTGGTGCTGTGCGGCACCTAACTCATGTAGTGTACTCAGGGCAAGGGGCGAGCGAGCCAGCGGCATTTGATTTGGTTAATTTCAGGCCACAAATTTCAACACAACACTCTTTTACAGCCTTCCCATTTGTAAACAAATTTACTTCAAACATAAAAAAGTAGAATAAAAAGAAAGATTTCTGAAATTTTAAAATTTCAGCAAGTAAATATTGTCTTTTTTACACATAAACTCCCCTGGAGGCTCACTTGCTGCTTAGTGGTGAGAGAATGTACGCATTCGTTATTCGGTTCTTGTTTATCTGAGAGTAATGTATTCGTTATTCGGTTATTGTTTATCTGAGAGTATTCGTTATTCGGTTCTTGTTTATCAGGGAGCAATTTTGAATGTATAGGAAGTAAGTACTGCCATTGAGAACTCGCGATTCAGTTCGCGAACTTATGTCTCCAGTAGTTGGATTGTTCGTGCATCCTTCATCCTGAGGTCTGTTGGCATATCCCTTGGCTACAAATGTTGTGAGAGAATTCCGATACAATAGTTCAGGAGAGATGGGAAAGCACTGCTACTGTGCCACTTTTGAGAATGATTTGGCCAAATTACAGTGCAAGAAGGACGAATCATCTTCTTAATAAACCAGGACACAGCATTAGCAACCTTATAGCTGTCTGCATGGGACATTGGACACACGTTGAAAAAATGGGCATTCCGTTCAATGTTTGTTGCAGGAGCTGCAAGGACCCTTTAGAGAGAGAAACAGTTGTCCACTTTCTTTCTGATTGACCAGATATCTTTCTGGGGTCGCTGGTTGAAATCCTTGCCGGAAATGATAGATCACACTTAGGGGATCGTCGTTTCTAGTCCTATCCCGGGCATGTTCTCATAGATGATTCTTTCTAAATCGTTTTCTCTTTGAGTCAAAGGCCTTAGTTGCTAGTACTCTTTCCCCCAACCCTTGTGCACATAACTAATTATAGTGGAAGGTTTAATAATCTTATTGAAGTAATTTTTTGCATACTTTTAGGGTCACGTTTCAGGCCTTCACTTAATACAACGGATGCGATCTATTCCTTGAAAGGGACTTACCGACTAGATTGTGACTTAAGTTTGGTTACCCATTTATTGATATTCGGTTTTCAATACGGATCACCACGTCCCAGCCACATGACTGTGACGAAATTATTACCAGCAAATATTGACAGGCGCGCAACAGTTTCGATTGCTGCCAACAACTGAGTAAACCTCCAAACAAAAATAGAAAATGGAAATATTCAAATATATATTTTCGAAAGACTTAGAAAAAAGTAAAACCGAAGAATCATTACCGCGAACATTTAACATTTTATTTGCTCAGCGGTTTGACATACACAACAAACGTGCCACGCTCACACGAACGCGGGCACAAAGGCAGGCAACACTTCGCACGCGGGCCCACAAAGCAAACAAACGCCGGCGTGCCCACTGATGCAGAAGCGTTTCACCGCACCGCTTTTTTTCATATTTACCCTTGAAAAAATAAATCACACCCGAGTATGTTTCTTTAAATATTTTCCATTTATTTATTTATTTCAGTTTTACTTTTCTTTTCAGGTTGGAAACTTTTTTGTGTTTGTTTTTGATTTTCAAAGTTTTTTTTTTTGTATTTGTGGATTTCTCATTTTTTCTGTTTGATAATATTTTTCGTTTTGGAGCAACGCCATCCTCGCAGCAGTTGCCGTTTAAATTTAGCGCAAAAATGTCGAAATAATTATTTTTTTAATTGACTGTGGATACACGCCCACTCAGTAGCTGCAGTGTTCGGTCTGCATGCATTTGCATGTGAAAGTGGCCCTGGCTGCAGTAATGAAACAAGTTGTTTATTTACCAAGTGCGACACAGCGTGGTGGTGGAACGTGGACGCACATGCTGTCGTGAAATTGTGTGCAGCTGGACATGTGAAAGGATAATTGTGCAATTAAGTCTGCTGGGGATTTAGTTAAGATACACAAAATGCCTACAGAGCTGTGTGTTGTTGCTGGAGAGAATGGCAAATTAACTGATTTGTGGAGCATCAATCAGTCTGGGATAATTGGTGATATCTTCCTCCACTCTTTATTGGTGGCTGATCATTTAACATGGATTGATGATAATGATCTAAATATTCTCAATCGTCTGAGGATTTTTGAAAGTCTGACTATTCTTCCATCTGTTTCGTTGTCTTATTACCATTTATTTACAAGAATTTCATATACTTTCTATATCAATGTCCCTTCCTATGGATTTGGATGTGTCTCCTCTGTAATGCTAAATAGTTTCATCGAGAGAGACAACTACTTTGAATTATTCGAAGTGCTTCCGCATCCATTATTCTCAAAACTTAAAAGAAAATGTTTCCATTTAATATATTTGGTCACTTTAAAATGCCGCAAGTAATTAAAGTTCAACTCATTTCGGATATCCTTAAAGTGCATTCATGCATTAAACGTTAACTAAGCTCCCTAAGCTACGAGGGAGACCATAAAATTTGCCTATTGCACTTGAGTGCTTTGTTTTTGTATGCAAATCAACATCGATTCACCTGTTTTCCTTCACTTTTCATCACTTCAACTCGGAGGCAAACTTTTCATTTCCTACTCCAAAGAAAGTTTGCGCTGTTTACTTCCGTAACCAATGAAGGAAGCGATTAATAAACGCTGTCGTCTGCAAGCTGCAATAACTGCACTGAACTCTCCTATTCCCATCTACGCAAAAAAGAGGGGGAACCAGACAAAGAGGATGCGCTGCCAGCAGAGCATATCAAAAGAATGCAACAACAACCACAACAACAACCGCCAAACCAACAAACACTTGAAGTCGGCAGAGCACTCGACTGACTTTCCGCTTGCCTGAGAGCAAGGTGCCGCCTGCCACTGCGTTGCACGCGTACATCTTCTGAAGACATTTGAACTTGTCGCCTGCCGCACGACTGTGCCCAGAAAATTGTGAAAATTGAGTTGATGGCGCAACACGACTTCGCTGTTCGAGTGAGTGTCATGCATTGCGAGAGGCGGCAAAGCCGCGCCACCTGAAGAGAAAGTTTACTGCAGCTTCCAAGGGGGCAGGGGGCAAGGGGGTTGGATATGGCGCCACTGCATGATTTGTTGGCCATTCAGAATGCGCACTTTAATGACTAACGGGATTGAGGGAATTTGGAAGCAGTTCACCGTGCCAGAAATGAATGCGAGCGAAGTTTTTTCCCGTGTGTTTCTTTGGTGGGTTTGTTACTTTCTTCTTTGAATCACAACAGAGCAACATTTGCACAGTTTCGAAGCGGAAAAGGTGCCAAATTGCTTACTTTCTCTCACTCTATATTTCTGTATCTCTCCCTTTCTCTCTCTCTCTCTTAGACAGAGTCTTCCGTTGCTCTAATCTTGTGTTATTTATTATTTATTTGCGAGATTCTTGTTTCTAAATTTAACACTGAATTCAGTTTTTCTCTCAGCCCACATCTCAAGACTCATGATTAATTAGCCCAGCCCCAGCAGCAGCCACTCCACCACTGCTCACGTCCAGTTGTGAAGGCCATTATTCTGTTAGATATGAGAACATCTTCATCAATGTTGTTGTTTTTAATTAAATCATATTTTATTTTGAATTTTTTTATATACATTTTTTATTTCCTTCTTTTTTTAATATTAACTTTTTTTTTTTAATAATTAAAAATTTTGTTGATTGTATTTTCTTTGTGTACTGCAGGTTCAATTTATTCTCCCACGAAATCGCTGTTTAAGTGTTCATGTTCGTAAATATTTAGACCCAACTTTGCACATACTACGGAAATTGCTCAGCTGTTTACCGCTTACAGGATGTAAACATGCCTAGCACGATTCTTATACAGGTGGCAGACGAAACACCGAAAGCAAACGGAAGTCGGGCGATAAAAGTGTGTTCCTGGATAGTTTTTAATTTTTAAATACTGGTGTAACAATAAAGTTAATTATATGATGGAGTGTGAGCATGCATTAAACATGATTCGGTTCGCTATTCTTGCGTTACTTGTCATTGGAAAATATGTCGGGCAATATCTTTGTTCCATATGAGGAATAAACTGATTTACAATATACCCTATTTCTTAGGAATCTTGCTATTTGAAAATATGTCTTCCGATTTCCTTGTGCCATATGCGGAATAGAATGATAAACAATACACCCTATTTTAGAGCAATGTTGGGAAATTTAATAGCACAGGTTTTCGGTAACACTTTCATCAACAGTTCTCATCATCTCGACTGATTTTGTTGATCGATTACGCAGATTAATCATACTTACTGAGTTCAGACTTCCAAATGTCTCATCTAAATACATAGTGTAGCTTTGGTACAGTCTCCCATACTTCTCATATAAACTCTCAGCAGAACTACTGGGTCCAGACTTCCAAATGTCTCATCTAAATCCACAATGAAACTACGACAAGGTGGTCCTCAAGGTGCTTCTCTGCGAGTACACTTTGGCGATATTTTAACAGTTTATGAATGTTCGCTTCTTCAGCACTTCGTTCAATCGAATGTCGACCTAGTTTCTTTGGTGTTAGGATTTTGCTTGACAAGTGTTCTAGAAGACTGCTGTAATAGGTAGTAAACGCAAATAAATCCAATTGTCCCATCTTAATAGAAGTTATTTTACAAGAACCTAAATAATTTATTTAAGTATTTAGATTTCTCTGTTCAATCTGGATTCATTCCCTGTTCATAAACCCTCTTTTCCATTTATTTCATTTGCTTTGAGTGTTTATATGTATAGCAGAGACGATAGAAGACTTTCTACTCGAAATGATCTTTAAAATTTCAGTAGAAAGGAGTATCAAATGTGAATGTTAAAACAACTTCGATGTAAAGTTTAGACTTATATATCTTATGGTTCAGTTTTTGTCAGCAACATGATTTGATGACCCACTCAGTGGTCAATTGAAGAATTTTTATATGAAAACGAAAGACAGAAATTGAACCGAAATTATTAACAATTTTATTAGAATATACGCATACCATAATTAGTTATGAGTGTAATCCTTAGAGAGAAAGGCAGTTAGCAGCACCTTCGTTTAAAGGTGCAAAGAAAGTATGAAAAGTCACATTGTAAGAGGATACCTTGAACACTTTGCCAAAAATCTAAAATTATATGGGAGTACTCCGCTAAGTACCTTACTTCTAAATCCAAATGTCCCTATTATAAGTAATTGTGATATCCAGAACTCTACTCTATTGTCTTATATGCGGCACAGATATGGGCAGGAGCTAAGCATACTCATTTTCGCGTAGTAGAGAGGCTGACAGACTCAGTGTACTACAAGCTGCCTGCGCATACCGAACCATGTCCGAAAAAGCGATTTTAGTGATTCCTGGGAAGACCCCTTGACATTCACGATCGTGAATACAGCGCCGGGTATAAAGCTAACTCTATGGCAGAAATTAGAGCAGTACAGGTGCTCGCTGATGAATGGCATCTCAAATGAGAGCAAGCGAGTCAAGGCCGTTGGGCTTTTGAGTTGATCCCAAGAATAGAGGTATGGATGCAACGGAAATTTGGAGAGGTAGATCCCTATCTAACGCAGCTATTAAGTGGACATGAATACTTCCTATCCTACCTGTAGAGGTTTCAACTGGCAGACACTTCTATATATCCTACCTGCTACAAAGTACAAAAAAATGTAAAACATATTCTCTTTCAGTGAGGACGCTTGAGGGTTCCTTGAAAAGAGCTCAACTTGCCCAGAAAATTCCGTGCTTCTCGGTTTGAAAAGTATTTCTCCTTTCAAATAGTGACTTCTGATGAATATGCTTCTCTTCTAACTTCATCTTATCACTGCTGTAGTTTCATTCCGGAGGCTTTTTGATGTTTTATCTGGCAATTGCAGGCAGTTAATGGTTTCAGGAACCACACTTTCATTTAACCATTTTGTATGAAATCAGGTGAGGTGAACTTAATTTGATGCTTCATATGATTTGTAGATTGGATGTTCCAGCAATTCGGACTTTAACATTCACCATGTTGGATTAGGAGAACTTTTTACGTGAATAATTCTTATTGTTGTATGTGGTTGAGTTGAATAAATCTGATTATTTCTGCTATCAACGGAATTTGAGATCATATTCTTGCCTTATATATCACATTTCTCACGGTTATCCTTAACATAGTCTCTTCGGCGCTCTGCATAACTCTGGCCACAATATTTCCTGTGGTTGGTAATATGTTCGACATTTTTGCTACAGAACTATAATGAGATTGATTACACTATTTTACTGGCTAATCGATTCAAGTGAGGGTGGATTCAAGTCGCAAATAAAAATATATGTGAACAAATTAACATTAAAATTTAAATTCAAATGCCTGAAATTTTGTTTTTGTAACCTTGAAAGCATCCTTAATTAAATGTATGGTCACAACACTTTTTGAAACAATCAGTTCCCTGCTTCAAACTTCTTCAAGAATAGTTTGTTTTTGTATTTCAAGTGCTCCCAGTTGAAATGAGGGTTCAGGATCTCTTATACCCGCTCTAATTATTGTCATTTAAGAGGCTATAAGAACACAGCGCCCTGAAAGATCTATTGTACAACCTCGTACTCAACTAAAACAATTCTAGACTACTTATAAATCTCGTAACTGCTGTAGGCTTAGTTTTAACTTGGTGATTTGGAGCTAACATCTCGCTGCTTAGGTAGTTAAGTCAGCGCCCTGCCACCGCTGGGCAAGTGCATAGAATCTCTTCTGCTGTTCTCCACAGAGTCGGCAGGAATCGTTTTCTACCATACCTATTTTCTTCATATGGTAATTGAGTCTACACTGTCCTGTCAGTAGTTCAAAGTAAAGTTTATTATTATTATTGTTATTATTATTATACCTTACACCATAATTAATTATGAGTGCAAGGTGTTGGGGGAATGAGAACTAGCTACAGAGGCTTTCGACTCGAAGAGAACAAGATTTTATACAAAGAAGAATTTTGGAGACCAAGCCCGTGGCAGGATGTGAACCTGCGACCCTCGGGGTGTCAGTCTAGCATGCTTACCACTAGACCACAGAGGATGGCTTCAATGAAGAGTTTAATATCATTTCTGCTGAGGTTTGTTGTTTCGGGTCCATTAGTCTTCTCGATTGCCCCATGCATGTCTGGGCTCTCCAGAACTCAAATAAACCTCGTTTCTTCCCGTTCACATATCAAGTTATTTATTACGATACCCCACAGAAGGGTTCTGGACCTGGTAAAGGAGTGCCTGCTGAGTTGTCTTATATTAAGTAGCAGGGCTCTCAGCTAAATTTAAATGCACCTTCATACATTTTGTATGAGTTTCTAGAATAGAAGTCATTCGAATATTCTCCAAAAGTAAGAATTGCTGTACGAATTCATGGGTTGGCTCTGGGAACTTGCTGTAGCAACCCATTCAAATTCTTCACTCGAATATTCGCAAATTACCGTGTAGCAATCAATAATTTGCGTGCTTGTTGAAGCAATTCGTGAATTATTAAATAAATCTTTGTCGATATTTTATTGAATTGTAATTAACAATAAAGTGAAGTAATCTGTTGGATCTGCTGAAACAGAAAGCACTCGTAAGTTTCAATTCAAATATTTAAATTATTTCTTGGAAAATCCCCTCACACACTCGCATGGAATTCAATTGGCACGAATGGAACTTATTAAAGAACTTGGCTTCAACTTCAACTGAAAAATTTCTTCGCCTTTGAATGCATTTCGAGCGTGCATTTTCATTACGCACTGCGGACTGCACAATAATGGGGACGAGGGCAGCGCCGGCGACGGCTTAAGTTTAAGCAGCAAAAAACCAAGCTCAATGCCAATACATAACAGAAAGTCAACTTTCTCTGGAACTACACACACACACACACACACACTCACACACACATATACAAATACATAAATGAAACATCCATGCAAACATGAATTGAGGAAAATTATTTTCTATTTAAGGAGTTCAGCACTTCACCACATAAAATGCAATGAATTAAACTGTGAATGCAAATTGGAGCAGGTTGAAACGATAACGGACGAAAAGCTACTATAGTCCTCTCTGTGTGTGTATGTGTGTGTGCGTGTATGATTCAATTTGTGTAAATGAGCGTCTGTGTGTGTGTGTGTGCGACGGGAGACCGTTGAAAATTCATTTGGCAATACACACGCGGTGTCTGCAGTAATAAAAGGGAAACATATACAAATGGTATGCGCACTAGGATATTCAAGGATACAGCACGACTGAATGGGAACGCTTTCATTATGATTGTAACCCATAATCTCCGCACTGACTAAGCGCGCCGCGAGGGTGAGCTGTCGTTTGGGTGGCGGCACTATACAATGGCATGAATGCAAATGCGATTGAGTTGATTTAGTATCTGCAGACAAGCGGTTATTACACGCATCCCCTCACAGGCACCCAAGCACACAAACACGCAGGCACACGCCTCGACACACTGTCAAAGAGCCGCACAATTTCACAGCGACACATACACGCATTTGTTTGTGCAACATACGGTAATTTTTGGCAACACACTCGTACGCCTCCGCACGCACACACCCACACAGAGCATACTTATGCACCATAAATACACACTCTGAAATTGCGGAAAACATATGCTCACCGCACAGGAGACTGCCGGCTGGCTCACTCAGGCCCTGCCCTTCCAAACCGTGCCCATTTGCAAAGCACAAACTTATGAAGTTGTTGAAAAGTCCTTGACTGTGGGGTAATTTTAGGCAAATGGTAATTTCGGCAACTGCAAGTGGCGCTGGCATCCATTGCGGCGCACAAATACAAAGTATTGCATTGTCCTGCCATTAAGATATCAACAGGGATTCGCATATGTTGGCGCAATGTGCTCAGTACCGAGCGAGCGGTAGGGACGGATCCTTAAGCGGCAATTTAATGTTGTTTTTCTATTGTAGCCTTTGTTGTTGCTGTTCGAGTCGTTGTTGTAATTGTTTGCTGGTGACACTGCTGCTATGCTGTTACTGTTATTGTTGTTGTTGCTGGTGCTGGTGCTGGGGCTGGTACTAGTCCTGTCGTCTGGGTGTTGTTTGAATTTTTTATTCATATCATGCATAAATACCGAAAAGGACAACTAACCTAAAATTACTTGAAGAAATATTTGTTGCTGCTGGTGTAGTTGTGTAGCGGCAGGTCGTAGGCCGTGTCTGTGTCTGTGGCTGTGTGCGTGCGGGCGGCTTAATGCGTCCTTTGCATTATGTAATGGCATTTTTGGGTTTTAATTTTAAAATTATCATTACTACAGTCGGAGCATTAAGTTCGTGACGATATGTGGGCTGCAGATGAACAACAAAAGCACAAAAAAGGGCACACAAGGACAACACTTCGGAAAATTGGCGCCAGGGCAAAACGAATACGTGGTCAGTCGTGGAATTTCTTTGCTGAGGCGAGTTGAAGAACTGTGGACAATTTCTTCACGGCGAAACTGAAGAAATGAAGACGGACTCAAGCGAACAGAAAGAAGACGGACATTTCGAAGGCTCATTCTTCAGGTTATACCACAGGGAGTAATAAGGGAAAATTTATTTCAACCAAATAAAATAGGGCCAGTTAGAAAGTAAGAGTTACTGAGGACCTTCTGAAGGTATACGGCGATGGAAAAGAGTTTACTAGCAAAGGGGTATGTAGCGAGATTTGTGGAAGTGGCTGAAGTGAACAGTACTAAAAAGTACGACTGACAATGGCAATAATCGCACTTTTTAAATATTAATGAACCAGGGTTATGGAGTTGCAAACAGTGTTCAAAACTTTGACTACGGCTCTAACATAAAGTGTAATAGTATTGGAAGAAAATAGAATGATATTGTTATATAAATTAGTTGTGTAATAGTTCGATCACCGGATTGAGTCATGTGATTGATTAAGAAGCAATTGTCTGATAATTTATCTAGTATATTATTTGAAACAAATTCATCCTTAGCAATAATCATCTACACTTACACATTTCTTTCATAATTTACTTTTAAAGGAGTTTAGTTAACTACGGAATAATTCATTGAAGAAGTGGTTTTTTCTATTTCTTTACTACACGATTTAATATTTGCTAAATTTGAACTAGTTTCACTTTCACTACTAGAGCACACTTTACCCTTCGGCTGCGAAGGACTACCGCTCATAACTGTAATCACAGAACATGAATCTCGCCATCCCAAAGTTATACTGTTTCCTGAATCAATTATTAGAGACATCCTTTGTCACAAATACTCATGTGGAGGAGCCTTTTAGTTACCAAACTGTTCACTCTTGTTTCTAGGTTATTCGATATTTACGTATGAGGACCTTCAGCGACTTTTAGATTCGAGTCTTGGCGGATAAATTAGAAGGTTCATTTTGATGCGGGTTCTAGGAGCTGAGTGGTAGATATTTATAAATGAAATGCGTAATGGACAGTGAAGGGAATCATTCAGCAGCACTCTTTTCTTGAAGAAGAAACTAGTGTCTAAATCTACTATATAAATAATTCAGGAATGCATGAACGATGGTGATGGACTAACGATTTTTGACGCATGGTTTTTAGTCGTCTGAAGTAATTTTGCTATACTGAAAGGATACTATTTCCAGGTCCATTTCGAAGTAGTGATTCTGTGATGAAAATAAACTGCACATATTTGGATTGCTGATAGTGCAATAAGAATCATAAGCGGCATACACAGGATGAACTACAATTCAGTGCTTAAATATAATATTATTTCTTCTCTTCTTATTCTTATTTTTAAAAAGTCCAGTTTACTTGGGAGTCTACCTTTTATTATGAAGAATATAGTCCGGGTTGGTCTCATACAAACACATATAATGTATTTATATTTATTTCTATTTCAGAGGCTTTTATGAAGCAACTTTTAAGGTGGACTACATAGAAATTGTATATAACCTACAGTTAATAAGTTTTTAAAGAAGTACCTCAAAAGACATATAAATGAACACACTCACAATGCAGGAAATAAGAAAAAATATTTTGACATATATAAAAGGAAATATCCGGATATATATCTTAATAAGCCTTAATATGTCATAATGATAATAAGCCATAATTTAAATGTATGTCTTATTATCATCATGTGTAATATTAATGATAATAAGCCATAAAAATTCGAACTAAATTACGTGTGGTCCACTGAAGGAACTGTGCAGATAAAAAAGGATAAGCAAACAAAAGTTTAAATTTCAAAAAAATATGTCTCCGGAAAAAATGTGTTTATTTTCGAAATAGTCACAGAAATATGTGGTGTTAAGGACGTTGGTAGGTTAATGTTTGCTTTTGCAATCACATAAAACTTGAGCATATATATAAGAGTACCTCTTAGAGGATTGTCAGCGTTAAGGATTGATTTCTGCTCCAATATCGAGATAGAAGACACATTCATTGAGATTTAATTTTATTATTAATATCCAACTTTACATTAGAATTAAATGTGTATGCAAGGATGTGGAGAAAGTGAATAAAATATGTATGCAAGGATGTGGATAGTGATTTACATTATTTTAGTTAAATATGAGTAATTATCTCAGCACTGATTTATAATATTTATTTACTACACGATTATATATTTGACCACTTGGAATTAGTTTCACTTTCACTACTATAACGCACTTTACGCTTCGGCAGCCAAGTCAGAGCTACTCAGTTGCTGTGTGCTGTTACGATCTTTCACTCAATTATATAGATTTATAACAGTTATCAATCCAGTTATAAATTAGAATTTCCTCAGAACAAAAGAAAAGAAGAAAAAAATTGGATAACAATTTCAAGGATGTGGCAGAGTGATTTGCATATATAGAAATTGTAGTTTCAAACAATAATTCAGTTTTAATAAGGACCTTTGAACAGGACTTGTGACAATGTTCGAAAGAAGATAGTTATGAAGAAGTTAGAAAATCACATGAGCATGAAACAAAGTTGGAAAAACGTTATAAAAATTCGAAATTGGTGGTCACACAAACTGGACGAAGTCTTAAAAAAAGTCGCTTTTTAAATAAATATATTTTTTCTTTGTTTAGTGTACAAAAAATATATACATAAAATAAAACACCACTTGCCTGGTTGAGTTATACTTTATTAATCATGCTTACAACGCCAACGCTGTTGCTAGCACGCCATGTAGCGGCTTAATGTGCAGACTCGCTTAATGTGCAGAATCGCTTAATGTGCACATTCAGCGACTGCTTATATCTTATTTGAATATATACAGGGTTTGAATAACTTACAGACTAATTATGAAAATATATACAAGATGTGAATAATAACTTACAGACTAATTATGAAAATATATACAAGATGTGAATAATAACTTACAGACTAATTATATAAATATTACTACAATTCGGCCATCCTGACCAGGAGATCACCTGATCTCCAGATGAATATAAAACAACTTTAACCGTTTGATCCTGATCTCCCTTTGAACCATGGACGAATATTTGCAACGGCCCACACTCCTTTATATGGCGTTCGTGATTGTTGGAATCCGTCAACATCTGCGATAAGATATCGATCATGTCTCAAAACTTTTGTAATTTTATACGGCCCTCGAAATTTAGGAATTAATTTTTTAGAAACTCCAGCGTGTGAATCGAAATTTTTGACCATTACATAGTCTCCCTCAAAATATTTTTTTGGTAGTTGCCGTTTTTTGTCTACATATTGTTTATTATAAGCTTGTGCTCGTTTTTGATGTAACGCAGCTTTCTCACGCAATTCCCCATGACTTAACTGTTCTTTACCTTGTTCGACTTCATTTAAACATTCACCTAACATATCTATCACTTTTCCTCTCTGTTTAATGCCAAAAAGCATTTTACTTGGATGTTCTTTTATTGTTCGATGCATTGAATTATTAAGTGTATACTCAACTGTTTCTAAGACAGTATCCCAATGAAGTCCCTTTTCAGGATCGGTCAATTTTGCTATCATTGGTCCCAAACTCCTATTCACTCTTTCGACTTGACCGTTTGCCTGTGGGGAAGCGGTTGCTACTTTTATGTGTTGTACATTATGTCTTCCTAAAAATTCCCTGAACTCATCGGACGTAAAACTACTTCCTCTATCTGAAATTATAATTTTTGGGCGACTATATGCTCTAAAATAATCACTAAGTGCTTCTATTACTTCCTTTGTATTCGTAGTTTTAGTAGGATACAGCCTAACGAACTTTGTACAAGCATCAATCACAACTAAAATGTGTTTTTTAGATCGAGAATTGTCAACTGGCCCATAGTGGTCTACATGCACCACCTCAAAAGCTAAATTTCCCTTAGGTATATTGTGGAGGAACCCTTCTTCTCGGCCGTGTTTAGTTGAATAAACAATGCATTTTAAACAATTTTGTATGTGTTTAGCTACTTTATCTCTTATTTTAGGGAACCAATAGATTTTTGAAATAAGCTCGCTGGTTTTATCTATGCCTATATGACCCATTTCATCGTGATACTTATAAACGACATGATTTTCCATATCTTCTGGGACACAAAACAAAACTGTACCGTCACTATTTTTTTTATAAATAACTCCATTTCGCATCTCATATTGACAATGTTCAGAATTTTGCAAATGTTCACGCAATTCAATCAATTTTTTGTCTTTACCTTGACAGATGATAAGGTTTTCCTCAAAAGTGTTAGGTTCTAAAACCAACACATTATTACACCGACTTAACGCATCTACATGTTGCATGCGAGCACCGGCACGATGCTCTAACACATAATCGAAATTTTGTAATTCTAAAGCCCATCTGGCTATTCTAGGGTTAAGTTCCTTTTTATTAAGGGTCATTGTTAAAGAATTGCAGTCCGTTACAATTTTAAACTGTTTACCCTGAAGATACACACGAAAACGTTGTAAAGCGTTTATTATAGCCAATGTTTCAAGCTCAAAACTATGATACTTGGCTTCGGTTTCAGTTGTTCTTTTCGAAAAATAAAATACTGGATGCAACCTACCATCTTCCTTTTTTTGCATGAGAACGGCTCCGTAGCCCATGGAACTAGCATCACAGTGTAATTCTGTAACAGCTTTCGGATCATACAGTGCGAGGATCGGTGATTCTATCAATTTTTTCTTAAGAATCTCAAAAGTCTCTAGTTCTTTCTGTCCAAAATTGAATTTATTATCTTTTTTTGTTAAGTCATATAATGGTTTAGCTAATACAGAAAAATTCTTGATAAACCTCCTAAAATAAGAACACAATCCAAGAAAACTTTGTACCGTGTGAAGTTTTTGTGGTACTGGAAAGTTTTTTACTGCCTCAATACCCTTTTCATCAGCTTTTATTCCTTCTCCCGTTATCGTGTAACCTAAATACTTCACACTTGATTGCAGAAATTCACATTTATCTAGTCTCAGTTCTAGTTTATTATCAACTAATCGCTTAAAAACTTCAGTTAATATTTCTAAATGTTCGGATAAATTTTCGGTTGCTATCATTATATCATCTAGATATACAATCAATTTGTCCTCACGTATCATATCAGCAAAAATTTTACTAACGAATCTCTGAAATGTCGAAGGGGCATTTTTTAGCCCAAACGGCATTCTTAAAAACTCGAACTGTCCTAATGGGGTAATGAAAGAAGTAAATTTTACTGAATCAGTTTGCATGTACACGTGAAAAAATCCATTCTTTAAATCTAATTTTGTGAATAATTTCTTCTTTGCCAGCCTGTCTAACAAATCGTCGATAAGAGGGATCGGATAGTTATCTTTAAATGTCACCTTATTTAATGTGCGATAGTCAATACACATTCGTAAATCACCAGTTTTTTTTCGAACTAATACAATTGGTGAAACAAATTCTGACTCGCTAGTTTTTATATAACCTTTATTCAAATATTCATCTAATAATTTCTGCAGCTCTGCCTTTTCTGTATATGAGAGTCGCCTAGGAGGACAATTAAAGGGCTTTGCATTTTCTAGCACTAATTTCATTTCGCACTTCACCAATGGTTCATTAGGACGATCAGGTTTTAAATAATACAAATTAAAAATTTCTTCAAACTGCTTTTTCGCTGAATAGCTTACATTGTCACCAATACTTAAATTTATTTCATTTTCAACAAAATTATCAACTAACAAAAGTGACTCATCAAACATTTCTTTATTTTCTGTTAATTTCTGCCTATCTATTTTTGTATTCTTCTCAATTTTATCTTCTACTTTAAAGTCACTTTTTTCCAATTCATTTTGTTTTTCAATTTCTTCTTTTTCTATTTCATAACATTTTTCGATTTCTTTTTGACTATCAATTTTAAAATTACCATCACATTTTATTTTTTCTTTACATTTCGCAAATAAATTATCAATTTCTATTTTAGAAATAAAATTAGAATTACTAGCCCGTTCGATTTTATAACATTCTTCGATTTTTTTTTTATTTTGAATTTTAAAAACAGTATCGCATGTTAAGCTTTCATTACGTTTTCCACACAACCTTTCAATTTCCATTTCTGAAATCAACTTTAAGTTACAAGCTCTTAAATAATCTCTTCCTAAAACCACTTCATAACCCATAGACTCATCAGCAACAACGATTAATTTCAACACAGTACTTTTATTATGAAAAATTAAATGACATTCAATTGTCCCAAAAATGTTCAGTTTACAATTATTAATTCCAAAATAACTTAAATTATGAGGCAAAAATTCACTTATTTTAAATTTATTTTCGGCGCAGCATTTCTTTACGAAGCTAATCGGGCTTCCTGAGTCTATTAGGCATTCTAAGGGTAATACAAATTCGTTATTCTTATATTTGATATAAAATTTAAAACACCTTACATATTCGTTTTGCTGCAGAAAATTAACGGCCCTCTTCCGTTCCGGACAAGCCACTACCTGATGACTCATACTGCCGCAGCCGAAGCAGGCACCCACTTCTCTTTTTGGTTTGTTGCACTCTGCTGCCAGATGCCCCATTGAATTACAATTGTAGCAGCGCACCGCCAATTTTTGTTGCCCTCCAGAATTATTCCGCTTGACAGTCGTAAACATACGCTGTTTAAGTTGTACATTTGCGAACGCTTGCAGCAGCTGTTCCTTTGTAGAAAAACACTGGACACTGGCTTGCACCTTCAGTTGAGTATCTGGAATGCCCTCAATTATATGATCCAATAGTTCGTCTTCTTCTATTCGTACTTTGTTGGCCAACACAATCTTTTCGCCATAGTAGTCCGCAAAACATTCAGTTGGATTCCATTTCCTGGCTTCAAATTTTCGTCGCAGTATCAATTTATTTTCTTTTGTTCCGAAAAATGTTTGTATTTCGTACAACAAGTTGTCTACGCTTTCAGCAACAAAACTTGGTTTTGAATATAGCCAAGCCTGTGCTTTACCCTTTATTTTGCTAATAAGCAGCGCACGCAACATTGAATCGTTTACGTTGTAAACATCGCGTAGGCTTTTAAGTTGCGAAATCCATATGTCAACATTTTCGCCTCCCTCAAACTCAGGCAACATGTCTTTTATTATGTTAAACGACACTGTCATGTTGACAACCGATTCAGCGCCACACGTTGACGATTTTTCTATGTTTGCTGATATCGCGCTCTCCGAAGCTGCTGCTGCTACTGTAGGTGTCATTGTTGCGATCTTGCTCACTGCAACTGCTGAGGCTGCGTAACACACATTTTTTGAATTTGCATTTTTGGCAACTTCGTTTGACAATTTATGTTGCATTTCGTTCATCAGCATAATTTCCCTTTTGAATAAAATATTTTCTTTTTCAAGTATTGCTTTTTCGCGTTTCAGCAGCTCGACTTCTCTCTTTAAATTTTCGTTGTCATTAGCATGTATTGTTTCTGCATTTGAATGGACATCAGCTGCGCAGACTTCAATGCCGTCGTTGCCTCGTTGCTCTTCGTTGCTATTTCGTTCTTCTTCACCATATTGTTCCTCGTCGCTGCTGTCCGCCCCGTTGCCACCATCAACCGGGCACTCGCCACGCTGATCAGACGGCACAGTATTGATTCGTAAAATCAATGTCGCCTTAGTGCCACTTGACGGCAACCCAAGTTCTTGCAGCCAACGACGTAGCTGCGGTACAGTGTACTGACCCGGCGCAATTTGATTGTTCATGTTGCTGCTTAACGAAAATCGGGGCTGCTTCAAAATGTTCGAACGTGGTGCTGCTGACGCGTTTGACTCTTTTTCGTTGCACGGGCTATTTTATTTATTTTGCCGGCGTTGTTCACAATAACGCGAATGTGGCTTAAGCAATTATTGTTATATAATTTTAAATTAGAAATTTTGCACACTTTGCACAAACAATTTTTTTTCGCTTTTGATAAATTTTTATGCGATCGTTTTGTCCATAAAACTTTTTTAGTTTTTAATCAAATTTTGTGGCTTTTTGGATAATCATCCCACTTCTGAATATATGTAGCACACAATAAAACACCACTTGCCTGGTTGAGTTATACTTTATTAATCATGCTTACAACGCCAACGCTGTTGCTAGCACGCCATGTAGCGGCTTAATGTGCAGACTCGCTTAATGTGCAGAATCGCTTAATGTGCACATTCAGCGACTGCTTATATCTTATTTGAATATATACAGGGTTTGAATAACTTACAGACTAATTATGAAAATATATACAAGATGTGAATAATAACTTACAGACTAATTATGAAAATATATACAAGATGTGAATAATAACTTACAGACTAATTATATAAATATTACTACAATAATATATTTATTATTTATGAAATATACATAAAATTTAATATATAATGATTATAAAATGTGGATTATTTTCGTGAGGGTTTTTGTAGCCGAGTTTATTGACAATTTGCACTGCTCATAATGCAACCATAATTGCAGTATTCAATAAGTGAAAATTAAGGCCATATATTTACGCAATTTCCGGAGTAGCTACCATTCTCCTTCGGAATTTTCGAAAGGAAGAAAATGTGTCAGAACAAATATGATCCTGACCGAATCTGCGATTTTTTAATCATTCACATTCCATTCAGACAATTGACTTAACTGTGGATGTGGTGAGCTCATGGGGCCAGGTCTCTGCATATTGTGCCAGTTCACATTTTAAGAATAGAAGATAACTCCCATATTTGTGGGACGAATTAAAAGCCAAGGCAGGCTTCCAAAATTAAACAATGATTTCAATGCAAATCGGATCATGTTGGGTACGAGTAACTGAACCAACTTTTGTCCTAAAGAGTTACAGAAAGCAATATTAGGAAGACTTCAGGGTGGAGTGTGAAAACATGAGAAAATAATATCATGTAATTTAGAGAAAAATTCTATTCGAATATTTAACAAAGCCAAAATGTATTTCATTGATTTGTTATCTGATAATTATTACGGTGGCACACCTACAGTGTCCTTATGTTAGTACCTACAGTGTCCTCTTCAACAAATTCGAATACGGAATTAAATAATTATCTATCTAAAATTTTATGTTAACTTTATTTTCTTGACTGCCTTTGGAACTCTTTCTTCTCTGAAGTAATTTAATAAAACTCTTTTCAATTAGAAAATAATCTAATATTCATAATTTTCACTCACCTCATCACTTCGCAGTTGATTGTCCGAACTGGAGACCTGCTCGAAGAATGTCCAACTCAGATTCTCGTTGCTGTTGGGCAGGATATGTGAATTTAAGGATACGGTCAGGAGCTCTGGCTTCAATTGTTGCTGATCCTGCTGCTGATCGGGGGCGGCGTAACCGCTGCAAGAGTGCTGCAGCTGAGAGTGAGGCGTCGAGTGATTGTCCAAATTAAAATCTAAAATATGTACAGGACTCTCGATGGTTTCATTCACCATGGCCACAAATTGACACGAATTGCATTTGTAGCCGCAGACATGTACTCGCACTGGACACAACGGTTGCTAATTAACGAACACACCTGCACGGAACATGTCAAAAAGCCGCGAAATTATTAACTAATTGAAGGGTAAACAACCGCAAAAACAGCAAATGTGGCGTTTAATGTTGCGCATACGGCAGTGCCCACATTTCCGCAGCAAATTAAGCGATTTTCCAATCAATTGCACTTAAAATTTCAAATTGAGTACTCGCATCTGCCCCAATGCAAATTGCTTTAAAGTATCGCAAACAGTAATTGCAGCTGGCAAATTGAGCGCAATGTGCCGCACGGCACGCACAAATAAACTCACAATCTAGCTGGGAAACGCATTCGCAATCGCAATCGCAGTCGCAGTCGCAACTTGGAATCGGAATCTGCACCGCAATCGCATTGGCAATTGCAACCGCACGCACGATCCTATTTTTCACAGCTCGTTGGGTTTTTAATTCGCGCCAGCGTTTTATACAAAATTCACGGTGGTGGCAGTGCTCGAATTTCATATGCGACTGTGGCACAATGGCAGGGCTCGAGCTGTGTGCGCTTTGCTGAACTGAACACGCGTACGCCTGGCAAGTCACTGACGGAAAATTCAGTTTGGCGAATTTTCATCACTTTGCCGACCGCACTCAGCGCACTCGGCGGGCCAAAGCTGCACAAAGGCGCTTTGCAGACGCGCGAAAGCTTCTTTGCAGTTGCTGGTGGCGTTGCTGCTGTGACTGTGGCTGAGTGTGCAGACTGGCGTTCACCACGTTGCCGGCTTGTTTACGTTTGGCCATTTCCGTTTATTTGTGGTGGTGCTGCATGCAACACGTGGTTTCTGCTGCTGCTGCTGCTACTGCTGCATGGCGCAGAATCGTCGTTTGCGTCTGCAAGCGTTTGTTTACGTTTTCATATATTTATGAAGTTGCGAGTTGAACGCACGTGAATTTCAGCCAGTGTTGCCACCTGGAAAATAATAGATATTCTCAGAACATGATGACCAAATCGTATAATACTAATAGTAAATAAATAATAAAATATATTTTAATAGGTTTTATAAGCAGATTTCACACTGATATGAGTGATTCGAGTTATTATGAGGAAATAAATTTTCAGTTGATGTGAGATTGCTCATTATAAGTGGAAATTAAGGACAATCAAGTTGGACTATTTTGATTCAACTTATTCGATTGATATACGCAACACAATTCGGTAAAAAACGTTTTATTTTTCAACATACTCTTCTTTAGCTTGAAATACTTCATCCAAGGCTGCACCAATTTTTTGATGCCCTCCAAATAATACGATTTCTCAAGGCCTTCAAAATAGGCGTTTATTTCATCTTCAATCTTCACCTCTTCATTGGACCCAATTCTCTTACCGCCGAGCCATTTCTTTATATTAATTAACAGGAAATAGACGCAAGTGGGTAAATATGGAGAATATGCTAGATGAGGGAGCAATTTTTAACATAATTCATGCTATTTTTCCATTGGTCCTTTGTCCTGGTAGATGAGAAGTCTTTTCCGCGCCAACTGCGATCGTTTTGGCTTCAAATCGGCGACGAATCGATCCAACAGCTCTGCATAATATGCGCCGGTGATCACTTTACCCTTTCTTCAAGGTAATCGATGTGAGTGACACTGCGCGGATCCCAAAAACACAAACGCCAGGACCTTGTTGTCAGACAGACCCACCTTGGTTTTCTTCGGGGTCGATTCACCAGGAGAAGTCCACTGTCTCGACAGTTCCTTAATCTCTGTATTATTGTGATGAATCCATTTTTCGTCCACGATTATGAAACGGCGTAAGAACTTATTCCACTTGCGATTGAACATTGCCAAATACTCTTTTGAAGTTGTCAAACGATTTGCTTTGTTGTCACTTGTGAGCAAAGGTGCGGATAGCTTTGTGATATCCAAATATTTATGCAAAATTGAAACCACTAATCAATGTGATAAGTCTGAGGCCTCTTCGCATCTTGACTCGTTGATCGTCCAATATCATACCGTGGATTTCATCGATCATTTCTGGTGTGGTGACCTCAATTGGGCGATTTCTACGTATTTCTGGTCGTACCAGCACAACGGCGTCACTTGTGCTGGTACGACCGCACCGAAAGGGAGTAAACTAGTGTTGGATGGTTCAATGGGTTATGCCAAGACAGAGGTTGGCCTTTAATCCACCAACAATTCATCAGATAAAGAACAAAGCACAACACTGAACTATGGAGCTTCATTTAAACCAAACTGTCAACCTTAGTGGAACTTCACAATTACACGTCACTCAGCGTATCAAAACCTCAACTGAGGAAGTCACTAATCGCCTGCTTTTGGTTGGCTGGAAACGCTTTCTCACATACTTGATAGACTAAGCAATCTAAGCCATGTCCAGTTTCTTAGTTCTGACATAATGCACTGTCCACTATATTCGCATTTCGGTTGTCCACAACTCAACATTGCTTGCTTCTTCCGATCACCAGTGGACCACCTTTTAACTTTATTCCTGGCAACACTTTAACACATCCTTAATTTCTGATTAATTTCAACAATATTAATTAATTATGAATCCTTGAAATAATGCTGTTAAAAGTGCAGAAAAAATTAGCGAAAATTATGCCATTTACAAGCGAGGCAGTTTATCATTGGAGGTGTGTGCAAAAGCATTGCGAAGGGAACAAAACGAAGCACTTAAAAGCACATTAATGCCATAATTCTTTCATTAAAATAACTCCAAAGCAAACACAACACAACAGTCAACCTAACCAGACACACACACACACACATACATGCATGCACACAGATGAGCCCCAACACATGCTCAATTGAAAAGTTTTATTTAAATAAATATGAAAAGAGAGTGAAACACATTCACGTAAATTTTTAACCTAAGCTTCCAGGCTAAACATATCCTCATTGTATGTGTGTGTGTGTGTGTGTGTTTACTAGGAGCTGAAGCAAGTTGTTGGCTAAAATACCAGAGCCACGTTAATCATATCAAAACAATAGCAGCCAACGGTGTCGGTTTAGCAGACCCCTCCCAATTGTCAGCTATGACCCATTATACCCCAGTTACCCTCCCCTTCCATTGCCCTCGGCCTGAAAATATGCAATGGAATAGCGTTGTTTTTACGTACTCGTAGCTCCAAACGCCCAGCTAAGCCGCAATTACATGTTTATTTAGCCAAAACTAAACCGGAAAACTTCGCAATGTCATTGTCTGCATTGAAAAGGGCTGCCAAGCAAAGCACGCCCATGCGCTCTCGCACATGATCCTATTTACAGAGCTGCCTTTATTTAGTCGCCGCCAAATCCAGTTTGACTTAAGTTCTAGAATTACAAATTATAAATGCATAAAAGCAACCGAAACACACACGAATGCGCGCTGGGGGAACAATTGTGTGAACTTACAACGCGCTTAGCGGCGGTGCCAGTTTCATTACGTGGCAGGCAGTCAGCATAAAGGTACCACCACCATCCTTCCAGCTATTAGGGCTGCTGGTATGAATATCAACAACAACAACAACACCAGCAAGAAAAACAACAGAAGGAGCGGCAGCATCAGCAGGAGCACAATTATAAAGACTCGCATGTGTGTGGCCGAAATGAAAAGAGCAAAAATTATGAACTTTTGCCAAAGATGAAAATGCTTTTAATTTATAAACACACTCTCATGTTTTACTTAAAACTACCAGCAACCTCTCCTCCTCCGCCTCCGCCTCAGCCACTGCCTGTGCCTCTTCCGTCTCCATCTCGCAGCGCACAGCGCCGTCTTCACTGCCAACAATGCTCATAACAATGAATAATTTAAGCAAATGCAAAACTTTAATCAACTTTCCACTTTATTATCCCGCTGCACACGTGGGCGGGCTTGGGCGAGGTATGAAGTAGAAGGCACATGAGCCTTCACGCGATTGCTGTTGTTGCCCTAACTGGCATCTTCTGGCTGAAAAGCAGCCAGTCTAACCGAGGCGTAATAAGCTAAATGCGGTATTTAACGCACCCGCGTTAAGCACACAAGCAGCATAAGTTTCACCTGATCTCCCTTCGTGTCGGAGCGTGGCTGTGTGCGTGTGCGGATTTTAATTATGTGCGACCCGTGAATGTGTACCACACGGTTGTTCGGAAATTTTCTCTTATAATTGTTATCGTTATGTGCGCCTGCTATTCCAGGACTTACGCGTGCATACAGAAATAAATTTCAAAAATGTTTGCTTATATAGGAAATCTAAGGGTGATGGTTTATTTATCCAACACACATGAAAGAACTAGAAGAAACTTCAAGAAGTAGACTGGAGATGATGGACCGACTCTGAAGAAATGTATAAAATATTCTATGATTTATACTGATGTCCTTGACAAAGCAAAGCAAATCTCATTAACTAACAAATTCCAAAAAGAGCGCCTCAAGAGCCCCAGTGATATACTCTTACCATTAGCAGGGCGGAAATCGTTTAATAAACACAATGTCCTTAAGCGCAGCGGTCAGGTGCTGGTCTGAAGGAGCAAGTAATATAGGTAGGCTAACCTGGTCTGAAATAAACGTCGCTCAAAAGATCTAACTCTAAGTAGACAAAATATAGGTTCCGTTGTAAGTGTCTTAACGGGACACTGGACACTGGGTACTCATTTAAGTGGGCTGGGGATGGCCTCAAATGACTTATGCACGAGGAGGAGGAAGAGTCGATTGAACACCTGTTAAGTACGTGTCCAACACTTTCCAGAAAGAGGCGCGCTTTCCTGGGTGACTGCTTTCTGGGTTTTTTGGAAGATACACCAAATAAGAATATAAGTTCCATCAACCGCTTCATAAAAGATACCAAATGGCTAGATCTTTGAAATGGATTGGGACTTGTCTCTCATGTGGTATCAAAAAGAGTCAATTATAACCCAAATGTGCCTTTCTGGTCACCGCTATACCTAGCAGGGCTAATGAATGAAGTCTAATTTCGGATTGTACAAGGATATATCAGAGCCTGATTAGAGCGTGCCAAACACAACGGAATTTTGTTCATGTCGTGAGTATTTAATCCTTAAACTCTCTCGTTTACTTTTTCCCAATTTTAGGGATATATCGTCCATTCAACTGATCAATTGAATTTCCTATTGATTCTGAACAAACATGTTTGGGTCCATTACACAGGATCCTGTGCGCATACGCATTTCCTAGGAGCAGCTACCGTATGTCTTTGTCCTGCTTGAAACTTTCCCCATCTTCATCTACTAAAGTTATGAGGGCCTTCAATTCAAATACCGATTCATACTTTAAAATATGCGAGTGATAGTGAAGTTGGTTGCTGAGTGCATACTATGCACATGAATATATATTGATATGGAGATGGACTTGGAGAAGGATGCCACAGAGTCGCGGCTAATATCACTAAAACCACTATTCACATGAAAATGTACCGATATAGAGTTGGAGAAGGATGCCACAGAGTCGCGGCTAATATCACCAAAACTACTATTCACATGAAAATATACCGATATAGAGTTGGAGAAGGATGCCATAGAATATCGGCTAATATCACTAAAACCACTATTCACATGAAAATGTACCAATATAGAGTTGGAGAAGGATGCCATAGAATCTCGGCTAATATCACTAAAAGTTTTCTATGTAAAAATACACAAACTGTGATCATAATTTATCATTCTAATAACTTTCTTACTTACTTTCTCGACTGGTCAACACAACTGCACTCAATTCATTACTCTTCATTTCCCATCACGCAGAACCACTTTTTCCAATTGAACATCCTTCAATAATTCACGGCACAAAATCGGACAAACAAAAATCCCGCAAATGCCGTTGATGAAGTAAATTCTCCAAGTGAATTGCCTTCGTTCACTTCATTCGTCTCATTTGGTATGCATGCCCAGGACACGGCAACGAAAAAGAGGAAAGCGTCGAAACAAAGCGACTAATTGTTGCTGGCTCTTCCATGGCAATCTTCATAAATTGCTACACTTTAACATTTTTAATCTAATTTTTATTACGGCACATAAATACCGTCATAAATGTCTGTGCAGAGCTTACACGCTCGTACGGGTATGCGAGGACTTCATCAACGCCACACAACCAACCAAGTCAGTCAGTCAGCAATCACAGCAGCAACAGCAGCAGTTGCCTTCATTTCTACTTCAATTGTGAGCACGCAAGTGAACCAACAACAAAAAAGAAACCAAGTGGAGAGGACACAAAAAATTCGAGTACACAAACAGTTTAAGTTGCATTTGTGTGATTTTTAATTTTTTATTTCAGTTTTGTTGTTGCCTCTGCTGCACTTAAATGCTGCTTGTACTGCTCGAGTATGAATGGCAAAAACGAAGAGTGGAAGTGAAAAAAGTCCATTCCAATTCTTTACGTGATCTCAAAGGATAACTGCAAACTCTGATTGCAAATTGTGTGCCCGTGATGGACCATGCATGATGGTGGCCGGTTA
Source organism: Clusia tigrina (assembly GCA_920105625.2). NCBI lineage: Eukaryota > Metazoa > Arthropoda > Insecta > Diptera > Clusiidae > Clusia > Clusia tigrina. The sequence goes on from OV050033.1 coordinate 182,011,132, forward strand.
TGGACAGCAGGAGCTAACAACAACGGCCCTGACAATGTCACGTGCGCTCGGGACTGAAGTGGACCGGAGCGGTGCGGAGCCATTTTGCGGTCAGTTGCATATTACTATGTATGTCAAAAGTCGGACAGTTTTTGTTTCATTGTGATGTTTTTCTGATTGCCGGAATGTCAACAGCAACTCCACTGCGCCAACAACACTGCTGAGGTAATTATTTATGTGGTTATGTGAGAGACAAGGATGCACGGAGAGACTGAGGGAGAGGCAGAGAGAGAGAGGAACACTGCTAGAAAAAAGCGTTTTTAGCAATTAAATGGTCAACCAAATAAAACAGAAAATCAACAATTTCAATCAAGCCCACTCGCAATAATTCCAAAATTCTATAATGAATTATGCGATTGCCCGGATTTGCAGGAGGATTTGGAGCCATATTTGATCAACGAAATTAATTGCAAATAAATGCCGACGCGCTCGTGCAGTCTGCGAAATATTCTAAAAACTAATCCCACACCCGGCGAGCACGTACTCGATAAGGCAGGCAGCTCGGACCAAGCGGCTCCATAAATTACGCACGCCCACTCACACAAACACAATATTTACACGCTTAAAGGATTAAAGCGGGCAACAGAAAAAAATTGATGTTAAAAATGCAACATTGTAACCTTTCATAAGCCAAATGGAGCGACTTACTCAGAGTGGCGTGATGACAATGCGCCAAACTTGAAATCAACACCGGCGGAGTTGACATTAAAAATATGCGCAGGCATGGTGCGGGCGAGCGACTGAATGAATGAATGAATGAATGAATTCGTAAAGAGCATTTTTTCTAACAACATAAATTGTTGCATACTTTTTCGCGCAATGCAAACAGATATTACGCTGAATGTCAACTAAAACAGCAAGCGAACATGGTGGAGCACAGCAAGGTGGCGGAGAGTATTGCATTTGAGTTCAACAACAACACAGATGAAGCCAACTGAACTCAAATGAACCCAACAGAAGGATCATAAAAATCACCGAGAGAAATTAGAGCTAGGAAAATGTTGGCTAAATTGGAGTTAGGACGAAGGTCACAATTCTCCCACTTGTTTTGCGCCCTGAAGTATGAACCAACTGAAGTAGCTTAAAACTCCCCGAGAGATATTAGAATTAGAAGCAAGGTGGCTATATTGGACTAAGGCAAATATCAGAATCCTCGCAGCTTGTTTTATGCCCTGATCCAGCCTACATATGAGCATGTTGAAATGAACCAACTGAAGAAGAATAAATCTCATCGATTAATCTTAGAATTAGAAAAATCTCGGCTAAATTGGAGTTGGGCAAATATCACAATTCCCCCACCCTGATCCAGCCTACATATGAGCATGTTGAAATGAACCAACTGAAGTAGCATAAAACTCCTCGTGAGAAATTAGTAGCAAGTTGGCAAAATTGGAGTTGGGCAAATATCACAATTCCCCCACCTTGTTTTGCGCCCTGTTCCAGCCTACATATGAGTGTGTTGCAATACGAACGGTGCTGTGAGAAGTTCGTGCGCTTTCATTATTGCTGTTGTCGCTGCTATTAGGAAGGCAAAAATGCAGCCGTGCAGCACAATGCAGTGCCATGCCAGGCAATGCACCCAATCCACTCGCAGCCATGTTGCAGTGAGTGAGTGTCGCTCACTCCGAAATTGAAGTGGAATTATTCATGGGATTTCGCTTCGTTTGAAATGTACGCGCGTAGGTATTTTCCACGATATGACGTGGATGAAAGCATCAAGCGCCAGTCTGTGCACAAACGGAATGGACGAGATTTTACCGTGGATGAGTGTGTACCTTCGTGTGAGTTTGTTTGTGTAGGGGAAAGGTTGATGCTGTGCTGAGCAGGTGGGCAGATCGTTCTCGCTCGCTAGACATCTTTGGTGTGTGTCATAACATAAAAAGGTCATCACCCACTTTATGTCAACTGGCATTGTGTGAGCAACGCTGAAAGAAACGATTTGCTAGAAATATGTTTTGAAAAAATTGGTGTAGACAATTGAAATATGGCCAAGGGAATTAAATATAGCTTTGAACAATATTGAAACAAATATTGCCACAAGAAATGGAAACAAATTTTAAAAAAAGTAAAAATAGTTTTCTTTATTCTAAGGAGAACCCATTTAACTTAAGACAAGCGACATCCTGCTCACGAAAATTCGAACAAGGCAGTCTACTAAAAATACGACAGGACATTAACAGAAATACTTATTTAATATAATGAGAGAGTCTTCTTTTGAGTTCTGTAAAAACACCGTAGCAAGGAGGTAAGTGGCCCTCAGTTTCTCTGTCATTGTTTGGCTTTAGTCTGACTACGAATATCAGCTCTCTTGCATTACTTTTTCAGTGTCTAGTTTGGGCTACAATTTGCCCATAAGAGATCTAGTATATAGTTACCTGTAAGTGATCTGAATACTATAAAACGGGAATTGAAGGGCTCTCACAGTATAAAATGTTTCTTTCCATGTAAGAAAATCATTGGATCCTTGCTCTTTCTTACATGAGAAGGTGTATTAAAAAAGAATGTTATATGTTAGGGTCAAATCTACAAAATTGTTGCTTTACTCTGTGGCAAGTTTAATATTCGGCATAGTCCTGGAACTGTACAAAGCAAATAATATATATTTTATATTATTATACGGTATTTGGCACAAAATGAGAATGAACATAAATAGAATGATACTCGTAATTTCGTGGCACATTTGTTCTGAAATCTAGAACCAATGTTCGCTGGCAAGTGTAAGAATGAATGAAAGGGGTCAAAGTGGAGTGAAGCGATTGCCATTGCCACTGAGATAAGTTTAACATTAAATATAATCCTAGAATTGTAGACAGCATAGACTGATCGATTCGTTACAGGAGTGTTATATAGTATTGAACATTTTCTCGTAAGTTAGTAAGGGAAACAAGAAAGCGCCTACTCTGGTCCCAGGCATCTCACTCAACGCTACTTTACTTTTGTTCAGGTTTTGTGCAGTAAATAGTGTTGTAGTTGTTAGGAGGAGAGTGTTGTGCGAGACACTAAGACTAACATATTAAAAAATGTGAACTACCAACAATGCACTGTCACGCCTTATTCAGAAAACTAGAGTCTGCCGAACATCACAAAGTGCTTCCAGCGTCACTCTTTAGTTAGAGGGCTTCGATATGGTTATGGAAACAAAGTGGCTGACCAGCTACAAGGTGGGTTTCAAAATAAGCGATTTATTTTATTTCGAGTGAATACAGCGGTTTACACGATTTAAAAGCATGTCGAATGAGATCGTCTTTAGATCGTCGGTATCGATGTCCTTCAGGATGTCACAAGCCATTTGAATGGTTTCTAAATCTATGATTCTAAGAAACGATTTCATCTGCAAATGCATTTATGGTGCTCAGACGAGTATCGGGAGTGGTTGACAGTGAATTGACAGTATATAGCCTCAATTGGAGAATATATCTTAGATATGAGCAAGATCCCTCAATTTGATTCCTCCAAAATATATGAATTCCTGTCGAAAATTAACCTGACAGAAGATTTATAGATGAGACTATCCTTATCATTCAAATAAATAGGAGCATCACAATAGATCTTTCAGATCGCAGAGTATAACACCCTTAAATATATCTATCTATATATCTATGTGGCCTCACAAGAAATACCTATTTTTAATAACTCCTGTTTACTTTGTCCTGCATGATCACAAAAATTAATAAATTTTTATTCACCATTTGATTTTTAAGAAACCTTTTTCTTTTTATCTGAAGATTTGTTGTGATTAGGTAAAATTTCAGGGACCCAATTCAGTGTTAGAATAAGGCTTCAAAGTACTTGTTCTGTACCAGCAATATGGCCTAAGAGTACTCATTCTCTCAAAACAGTAACATCAGGGAAATTCTTTATCAAAGAACTATTTCTTGCTTCAGTTATGAATTGGCAAAAAAACTGTATTGATCACTGACTTCTTTGTTTCAATATTTTCAATGATAGTTGCCTGCACACTGGATAAGAAAAAGGTTAAATTAGCCACTCTAGTTACTCGCAAGTAAAGGACGATGACAGTTGCCTGCACAATGGACAATAGCCACTTTAGTTACTTGCAAGTAAAGGACAATGATACTTGCAGGCATAATGGACAATAACCTGGTTCAATGAGCCACTCTAGGTGCCTTCAGAATAAACAATAAACAGTTTCAATTTGTCACTCTAGTCACTGGGTAGAAAAGGACGATAATAGGTGCATGTATAATGGGCAATAACCTGGCTCAATTTGTCGAACTAGTCACTTGCAAGTAAAGGACGATGAGGCAACTACAATAACCAATAACGTCTGTGACTCAACTATCATTGATTATGTGAGACATAAACGCGAGGTTTATAAACTGTTCTATTCTAAATGCATTCGTTCTTTTACAGTTCATTTAAAAAAGTTCCGAAAATTAATGAATTCGTTCACATAAATACGAATACTCCTTCCCGCTAGAGAAAAGCATAATAGAGCCTGAGAAGTAAGTGAATGCATCTAGTTCCTTTCTTCTTCTTTAAGCAACCTTGGTTAAAAACTATTCTTCTATACTATCCCACAAATTTCTTCAAGTTCAAATTGTCCCATATCGGCAATTGGCTGCCGATTTTTCCCGGTGTAGTCTGTATGCCGCTTGAAAACATTTATTTTAATCTATTCTCACACTTACATTCATTCACACATTTCCATTCAATTATGCATTTTTGTGCATTATTTCGCAAATGCATTCATTCCAGCACCGACGACCGAGTATCAATTATGCAAAAACACATGCAAATCCGGCACGCAACAATCCAGCGGCGCCTGGCTGCATGCCCGACGAGGTGGCATGGGAGGTGGCTCCTACACCACTTGCCACTTGCCGCTTGCCATTTGTCAATTTATATGAATTTATGGGGCATCAGCGCGGAATAGGGTAAAGCCGTGTGGATTATGCAAATATTTTACATTTGGTTGAAAGTCAATAAAGCGATGTGCAACAACAAAAAACACACTCGCACAAAAAATCCGCAAACGCACTGGAATGAAATGAAATGAAAGAGGAATTCATATTTGTGGCAAGTACGCGCATATTTTCGTAATCCCGCATGCACTTAAATTAAAACAGTTGCGAGTGGCAACTCACACACAACTCAGTTAGTGACTTACAAGCTGGCTAAGGAGCCACCGCAAACACCAACAACAAAGCCAACACCACACCAACAACAACCACAGCTGCTGGGAAAGTAATCGCTCTTGGCAAACTTCAACTTGTGCCATTTGAGTTACTTAAGCGCAAGGCGCAGTTTTTGTTTTCTCCCTCAGCTGGTGTGGCATATTAAAGAGTCCTTTTGACCTTTTTTCTGTTCTCCGCCACTACTTTTACTACTTACAAGCACAACAAGCATCCGGATGAGGCGCAGATAGAGAAAGAGGGAGGAAATCTTACTTTCTAAAGCGTCGGTTGCCTCGTTTTCATTTACTTTGCGTTTCTTTGACTCGAGTTAATCGCATATAAGGAGCAAGTTTTTATGTACTTAAGAAACCACTTAAGAAGTCGTTAAATAATCAATGAATAAAGATTTCGATGCTAAGCTCTTTTTTCCTGCTCCGGATTTTGGTGGGGATTTTCTTTTTGATGGTTTTTATTTTCGCAGTGTGGTTTCTATTTCGTTGGCTTAGCAAATGAATTACTTGGCATATGTTCGGGAACAATTGGGCACGAAAACTATGCTGCCGAAACTCATTGATCTACAAACAAAAAATAAGAACGAAATAAAATAATGGTTCAAAATGTGGCGATGGGCATGAGAAGATGTTCTATTATTGGACTCTTTACATCAGTCGTTTTGGTGCATTTTCGTTTTAAGAGTCAAATTCTGGTTGCTATTTGCTCTGATTAGTTGAGTTGATTGAGGTCAGTCTAAGATCCTAGTACTCCTTTTATAATTTAAGAGCTTTGAGCGCAAGATGAGCTTTCCATCTGTATATACTGAATATAAATTTATGTATTCGATTCACATTTGATCAAAGAGTTTAGTTCTGAGAGAGGTCTGAGCAGTATTGTGATCACTCTAAACAGTATTGTCGGAGTTCTGGGTACTATTGTGACAGCTCTGAGCAGTATATTGAGAATTCTGAGCAGTATTGCAGCTCGGTCTTCACTAATAAATACCTAAACACATTCCGACTATATTGCTCTTGTAGGCTATATTTAAATTCCTCGCGTTTGAGACCGATATGTCAATCGTCTCCTGTTTTTATCCCAGTGTATTCTATCTTAACTAAGTTTCGCCATCAGTTCCATCACTGGATTGTGTTGAATAATGAAAACACTGGATTACTGTTAAATTCCTCATGGTTGACAGTGATATCAGAATTGCCCCCTGTTTATATTCAAGTGTATTGCATCTTAACTGAGTTTGGCCACTCCTGGGATAAGTTCAATAATGAAAACACAGGATTACTTTTAAATTCCTCATGGTTGACAGAGATAAGGGAATTGCCTCCTGTTTATATCCCAGAGTATTGCATCTTAACTGAGTTTCGCCATTAGTTACATGACAGGATTGTGTTCAATAATGAAAACACTGGATTACATTTAAATTCCCCACGGTGTGCAGCGATATGAGAATTGTGTCCTGTCTATATGCAAGTATATTGTTTCATAACTGAGTTGCGTCAATAGTTCCATCACTGAATTTTGTTGGGAAATTAAAAAGCAGTTGCTTAATAAATTTTCTATAATTTAAATAGTTTAATTTAACAACAATTCTGTTAAGAAAATGCTTAAACGTTTTATGTGGATAACATTTTATCAACTTTAACTTCTACATAAAGGCACTGTTCTACTATCTCTGCTGCTTCTAAGTCAGTAATAACTCTCACATAATGCAGCTCCCCTTTTATATATTTCAGCTGCTCTCTGGAGATCATTCCAACTTACTCCAAAAGAAGGCCATGAGAGCAAAAGAGATACCATCTCTCTTTTGTGTTGTTGTCTATGACGCTTCACTACTACACTTTCCTTGCAGTAATGAAATCTCATTAAACACTAATTACACTTTGAATAGATTTATAACTTTTCTCATGTGTCAGGACATAAAAGAAGAAAACACTATTTTGCTACAATATCTCACAATATTCTGTTTTATAGCAATATTTCCACTCTGCATTCCCCTCTGACTATGTACGTGGTCCACTTGTAACTACTTCAATCGTTACTCTGGAAACTTGTCCGCTAACTTGTGATATCACAATGGGCCTATGTATGGCCTAGGTATGGCCTATGTACGGCCTAAGTGTGTATTCTGGCCGAGTGTTCATGCCCTTGATAGGCACTTAAACCTACCTACCTATCTACTCTAGCAATTCTCTTCAACTCATTACGTCTCTACTGGCGATATCGTCTGAAAGGAGCTATAATTTTCGGTATTAAGTGATTAATAATTTAGAACATGGGCTGGGGACTGGGCTGGGGACTGGCGTACTTAACAATTTTCAATCCCTCCTTGATGAAGTAACTGGTGATCATTCTCATGATCAGTGTACAGTCTTGGTACGTTATTAATGTCACTCAGGATATTAGGATAATATACCAATTGACTCAGTTTCCGTACAATACCTTGTGGCACCTCTTCCCTACCTTGATTAACCGTCTTCTTCATGCTAACTGTTGAATATATAGAATCAGGCCAGGACTTTCGAAACCAATTTTGGCACTCCTCAAACAATTCTCTTCACTTATAAATGCTGAATGGATACTTCGGACCACACTTCCGCTCTACCGAACGAAGGACGACAATTCTAAAGCGCTTGTGATTCGTGAATACCCCAACACACGCCAAGCAACTCTGTATTCCCTCGACATACAATTCCTTAGCAGCCTAATCCAACCCGCATTAACATATGACCATAATTCCAATTAATTTGTACGTTTGTGAGCCGAGCCCTGTCCGTCCGTCCGTCTGTTCGAAATGATTGCGACTGCTGCCAGCGTGAGTTGGTTTATTCATGACATTCCTTGTGTGGGGGGGCTGCTAAGTGGGGTTGTCATTTCACCTGTAATTTTGGCACTTTTGTGTACACTTCATCATAACTGTTCGATAACTGGTCCGCATTGTCCGCACTGAATTAATGACAACAATTGCATTGGCAATCAGCCGCAATTGTCATGGGTCAAATTTGTGGTATTTGAATTAGATGACTCGGGGCAAATGGCAGAGCAAATTGTTGGAAGTGTTTGTGATTTATTTGACACCTCTGTGGGCAGGCAAGCCAGCCAAACCCGCCCACTTTTTGGTAAATTGTTTTACTGGCTGTAATTTGCCAACATGACGCTGCGGTCAAATTAAATAGAATCAATTATTTTAGTATTCTATTGATGTAAACTTCAGGTGCGAAGGACTATTTTGGAAATTGCAGTTGGGTTAAGAAACATTATCTTCAGGACATTTCTGTGCGCACAGTTGCAGTTTCATTAGTTATCCTACTGAAGCCAACATCTCTGCAACAAATCCCTAAGCGTGCATTGGTCCTCTATACGAGTACTCTAACATATTCCACACTTCTTAAACTGAGTCCTTCATAAGCCACTCAGGTTTTAAGTTTTCTCAATTTAAAAACTTGTTCCATTTTTCTGCTTTTTTGCCCCAAATAACCAAAATAAATGTAAGCAAACATGATTTCATATGATTCGCAGGAATTTAGTAGAAAATAGGCATCTCGACTTGACAAAAGTTAAAAAGGAAATTCGACATCAACATCCCCAGCGTCATCGCCATCGCCATGTCGTCACATTGAAAGGTGCTAGTGACCTTTTTATGCAAATATTTGCAGGCAGCCTGCTTGAAAGTTGTTCCTTTCTTCTGCGGCAACCACACTCTTATCTTGAAAAGGACATGTTGTGGGCTCGTATGTGTGGCAGACATCATAAAAGGACACGGACACACTTACTCACAGTCGCACACAGCTACACACACAATGGGACAAGCACAGGTAATCGTTCGGAGGCAGTCAGCAAGAAAGCAAACAACCAAGCAAATAGGCAAATTTCAGAATGCTTTTGAGGTTGAACGAGGTGAACCGTTTTAAAGTGCCACTGCAAATACTGTTTTAAATTTAAGCGTATGCGGATAGATGGCTGCATATAAAAACAGCATTCGCACATATCTCTTCATCAACACTGCAGTAGCAGCATCAGCATCAACAGCCTGAGCGAGCAGTGGCAGCGGGCAGGAGCCGACAGCTAGCAGCACAATCATCAACAGTAACAACAGCAACGCAATCAAGTTGAGATCGGAATCGTAAAACCGGAAATAAAACAGGAAAATTAAAAACGTACAAAAGGTGCACGTAGCAAAAGGGGCGCACACGTTCGTACAAACGAAATATGGCAACAACTCCGAGGGCAATATGCGAAATGAAACACTGCATGAAAACGTTTGGCTGCTCGGCTACTGCTGCTGCTGCTGCTCCTACTATGGCCACAGCAATGGCAACAGCAACGGCCACGACTACGGCAAAATGGGGCAGAGGCAGTTGGAGGGCATTGCCGTAATAGGCCGTCATTAAAAGCAGTCAGTGGGAGCCGCACACACTGCCGAGGATTTGCCAGCAATTTTAATATTTTAGATTTGCTGCATAAAAATCTCGAGCAACAAAAAAGACAGCAGTAGGAATAACAGCAACAACAAAAACATTAACAAAAAAGGATCCCCATAACACGCTTTAAAGTTGCAATCTATCGATTGTGCCGCGTCTGCTCTGCAGCCATAAAACAAAAACTTTTGCCATAATTTAAGTTTCTATTTTTATTGCGGCACTGCTTAGAGGGCTCACTCGGAAAAGCCCACCAAACTGCCATTACCAATTCCTATTTTCATTGAGACCACTTCCCCAAAAGGGTGCCCCCACTTGCAGCCACACGCCCGCACTTCCACACAGCCCCCACCCCCCGCAGCAAGAAAAAAGACAATTACTTTTAGCAATTCTTCCAAGCGATTTGTACAAAATCCACAAATTAAGGCACTTGTGTTTGTCATAAGGAGAGAAAGAAAAACACCATAACAACAACAACAACAGGGAAACACCAAAAAAGCTGGAAAATGAAAAGCGAAAAGAAACCAATGCTGGCAAAAAGGACCAAAAAAAAACACGAGCACAAACGGCAAAATTTGTTTCGCGTTGCAAGTAAAAAATTTATGCAACTTCACACACACACACACACACACACACACAAAAGGAATCCAAAGCGGAAATTCAATCACAATTCGCCAGGAATTAAGCGGAAATACTCTGTGAATCAGCTGCCGAGCAGCACGTTGATCCTGATCCATCCATCCATCCAACCCTCGCACAGCCACTGACTGCCGATACGACCGAGGCGCTGACAATTGTCTGCACGGGTGTGCTCTGCTGCGATGCTGTCATCTTTGCCGTCACTCCACAGTACAGCCTGGCAATTTTTCCATTGTGTGTTTGTGTGGGTGTGTGACGCTTGGCTGTTTGGCTGTTGAAGTTGAAGACTTATTCCATTAGGGGTACAATAAATAATGAAATCTGATCACGTTTCCACTCAATTACCTGTTGGAGTTGTGCGGTTCGCACCGCTCTTTTATGCTTCATTCGCACTTCGGTGGGAATTCTTCCAGTTTCAAGTGCGACGCACTCATAAAGCGTACCGGTGTGATGGATGAGACGGATGGGGCCGCCCTTTTGTGAATATGAAAGGAGCAATCAATGCCGGCATTAGTTGTGATGATACTCTTATGTGGATTCAAAGTATTTATGGGAATGATACAATCCATCAGTTCGATGGGATTGAAGTAAAGTAGGAAGAATGTGAGAATTTAATAGATTTTACATTGCTGGGATGGGGAATGCTGTGGGGTGTGGGGTGGTATACATAAAGTACCGAAAGAGGTATGTATATTTTAGCTAATCACCAGACTAGTATAGAACTACTCGTATATCAGTTGTTCTTATGTTATATTAAATTTCTGAGAAGATATACTAAAATATTCTTAGAAATATAAAGCTTTGAGTAAGAAGGCTGTGAGGAACCTGAGTAAGAAGGGTGAGAGGATACTGAGTTAGAAGGCTGAGAGGAAGTTGAGTAAGAAGGGTGAGAGGAAACTGAGTGAGAAGGCTGAGAGGAAGTTGAGTAAAAAGCTGAGAGGAAACTGAGTAAGAAGGGTGAGAGGAAGTTGAGTAAGAAGGGTGAGAGAAACTGAGTTAGAAGGCTGAGCGGAAACTGAGTAAGAAGGCTGAGAGGAAGGAGAGGCTCACATGAGTACCAACGAAGGAGGCAACGATTCATAGTGGTTGGATTTCAGCTCGGTGGAGAAAGAACCGAGATTGGTTATAGATAGATCAAACTGGGAGTATCTGCATTCATACTTAATTGTCCTCATTGGAATTTTAAGGACTTTGCTTTGCTCCTTCACCCCCAAAATTCCAACCATTCGCCAGAAATTTAAAAAAATTTAAAAGGAAATTAAAAAAATAAATCAATGTGATGTGTAGTCGACTTCTATATTCATGTTTCGATATCAGACCTTGCAATATATGAAAAGCAACCCTTTGAGAAAAAGGTTATTTGCTTCAGGGAAGTGTCTTGCTGAGTTTAGCAGAATACCAGCTCATAAATAGGAGATTATAGGTTAGGTTGAATGGCTCTCCGTAGACTCAATTAGGCATGTTGAAGGCCCATTGTGGCAATAGTAGATTATAAGTAGTCCTTAAATGACTAGGAGAGAGTCCATCGAACACCTGTTCTGCAAGTATCCAGCGTTGTCCAAAAGGAAAAACACTTTCCTAGGCCACTACTTTCTGGACTGCCTGCGGAACATTTCAAGCGAAAAAATGAGCTCCATTAAAAGCTTTATCAAAAACTCAAAACGGCTGGACTTTTGAAAGGGAATTGCACTTGTGTCTGGTAAGGTATCATAAAGGGCCAATCCAGCTCCAAGTGGGCTTTTTGGCTGCCGCTCAACCTACCTACCTAAAATGATTCTCCAAATCCCCACAAGTCGGCATCAGAGGTACGAATATTTTGAAATTGGAAAGTATTTATTTATTTATTTAGAAAACTTACGTTTATAATTAGAATTATAAGTTTATATATTAGAGTTATAACTACTATGGCTTCAGGCAGTTTCAAGTAGAGTAACTTTTCACAAATTGTATTGAAATATATACAAGAACTGCGGCAATTATGAGATTTCAATGCATTTTAGGATCACCTTACATATGGAACATTCGATATGTTCTACTACGTTCTTGCTAAAGCTAGGAATCATTAGACCCTTTCTCTCAACGGTAATGAGATTAGGAAGAGTGTTCAATGATGCTGTTTATGGTACATTTTATAGGTAGATCTACAGAGCAGTTCAGTTGTCACTTGACAGCAGCAGATATGCTATAAAGAGTTGTCCATGATGGTGTATTTTTATATCATGCATGAATCAATGAGTAAACTCTGTTATACTTTTTATAACCTTAAGGTACATATACAATGTAGATATAGAGCAGATCAGTTGTGACTAGACAGTAGCAGATAAGAGTGGTATATAGTGTTACAGTGTTATGATGAGCTTTAAGCTTCAACTTTACCAACTTCGCTTAAGAAAATTTCCGTTCAAATAAACTTTATTTACTAAAGCTGCATTAGAAAAGAATGTGCTTGTATTACTTCACATATTCCAGTGAACAAACTATTAACAAACAATTAATTTTCGTAACAATATTCATTTTAACTGAATGTATGGAGATGTTTTGCAAATGTAGAAAAATGAGATTATTACAGAGAACTCATTCAGCAGGGAGGAATACAAGAAGAGAAAGGAAGTACATCAGTGAGAGATCACTTTTCCAATAGTAGGTCTAACTAGAAATACCTATTTTGAAAGTCCTGTTTACTTTGTCCTGCACCTTGTAGTACATATAAAAGGTAAAGGAACACTGGGAGATTGCGTGTGTTGGTATTAGAGCTCCATATGTGAATGTGGTCAATTCATATCCGACTTGATGTCACTTAAGATTTTGGATGTATAACGAAGCAGAACGCAAACACCCCATTAAGGTTTTATTTCTAATCTTAATATTCCTCATAAGAGAAGGTTTTATTCTTAGTCACTACAAAGAATAGACTCCAGAAGAGTTGTGGTGTAAATCTGACTACATCAAAATCTTGTACTAGAAATTTTCAGAATTTTCAGGACAATCCTGATTAACACGCAATGTGGCTAGAAAAGAACAACTTGTAATCATATACTGATTTACACAATGGAGCTGGAAAGTAAAAAGTTATCACAATCATGTTCATTGTGTTATACTGCTTCATACAAATAGTTCTATTTGATATTTCTGCTTAATATACCGTAAAGAAATACATCACGAACTTTATTTCAATTCGCTTCCTTCCATTCCATCCTTGAATGTGGCTTTATTTGTAAATTCCGGTTGTGCTTTCTTAGAACATCACTCACAAATATAGCGAATTTTTCTTTGTCCTGGCAGTGTATTCCTTTAGAATATTATTCCTTGGAACACTCATAATTTCAGGATTTATGCATTTCGGTGTTATAAATCAAGCACGGAGATAATTTAGCACCTCAGAGTGGAATTTATAACTAATTTTAATATGCCGTTTAGAATTTATATTCGCAACTTCACTTCACTTTTCAACTGAGGAAGTAATTTGCTTGTACCTGGCAGGCTGCACAGCGGTAATTGCAGTGCAATAAAGACATTAACATTAACGCCAAAGCCACCAGAGGAGCAAGGCAAGCCGCAGAGGAGAACCTGAGTATATCAACAAGGGTACTCGAGCGAATGGGCGCATGGCACATAAAACACGGAGCTGCTGTTCGGCAACTAATAAAGTCATTAAAACCGCTGACAGACATAAAACAGCGGCAGACAAGTGCATACTTGGGCACACACACACTCACACACTTATAGTCCTATACAGGAGCCGCGTAACATTGCTGAGCAAATTAAGCGGAAGTTAATGCGAGCACATGTGTTAGTGCCAGTAGTTCCGAAGAGCCTCGCTTCGCACTTCGCTTTGCTAATTGCGTGGAAATTGCATTAAAGGCTCATCTTTTATTTCGTGTCTTTTTTTTGTTAATTTAAAAATTATGTGAAAAAATGCGCTGTCGCTGGGAATCGAAAATTAAATTAAAAACGAATCAGACACGCGGAAAGCTTCCATTGCAGACTGCAGCAAAGCAACTGCGTTCTACGCTCCTTGCTAACTAGGAAAAAAATGTCACAGGTGTTGCAGAAGCACCACCAACGCCAACACCATCGTCGCCACCCAGCACTCCACCTGCCTGCTCCACTCGTCTAAGCGATTTTTGATTACACTTCCGACGGAAATTATCATACATCCTTCAGCCTGAATAACTTTCATGGAATACGCGTGTGCACTGCAAACGCCTTCGCATGTGATGTGTCTAAACTGTTGCCGCTGACGCCACATAAATTCCTTTTAAACACGAAAGGAGGAAAAATTAAACAAATGGCATTTTAAATTTAAGTGACTACCTGGAAACATTAAATTCGCTAACGCCTCAGGCTCCGACTCTTACTCGGACCTGACTCTGACTCTGAGTCGCTTTCAGACTAACGCAGCACCACCTTCTTTGGCTAGCAGCTCACATTTCTGCAGTGCTGCCGAAATTACCAACTAATTAAAGCCATTTGTAGCATTTCATTCAATTAATTATTTCGACTATCAACACTGTCAATCTTCTTATCAGCAATCTGCAGCGTATTGTTGCCATTTCCGGTAGTCTGTGCCCTGCAACACTTTTGTTGTCTTCCCGGCCAGACAAACTCGCAGACAAACAAACAGACATACAAACAGACAGACAAACAGCCAGATACACAGACAGTCGGACAGAAAGAAACAACGAGGGTGGCTGCAAGGATTTGGCTCCCGCCGCTGCTTCCCCCATTCGCAATTGTACCGAACTCTTGACAAACTTATTTGTTTTAGCTCACAACTGGGATGGATGATAACAAAGCGCCCGTTGTTAAGTCTGTGATGTTATCGCAGCCGAACAAAACGCATTAGAGTGGTCGGAAGTACGGCATTTAATGCCTCCTGACAGTCACACTGATACACACAGAGCCACACAGAGAAACACAGAGGCTCAAGCACTGCCACAGACACGGACGCTTAGCACCACACGGAACAGTTGGACAGGATGTGCAAAATTTATTTTGGGGAAATGTAAACAATTTCCCTTCGGTGTTTGCCTGTCGAGTGTGAAATTTAAAAGTTGTGTTTACGTTTGAGCTACGAGTAAATTAATTGAATTTTGACCGAACGCATATCAAGTTAATATATAATTTGTTTACTCACAATTAAGCAAATCTCTCGAAAACACTCTGCAGTTTACTCATTAATATTCGGAAAATGTTTGCACAAGTAAGAGTTAAAGCAAAGGATAGCAAGGACCCACTCAAATCCTACTCTATGTACACACCTGTGCTTCTGGAGTTGGTAGCAGAACAGGATATCATTGTTAGCATCAGTCATTGCATGTTTTATGTTTATGTTATTATTCATTATAAAGTTATTACTCTTGTTAATTTTTGTTTATTTTATTACTCATTATAAAAATTACTCTCTTTCATTATGTAAATTATGCTAACCAGGATCTATAAAATCAGAGGAAAATCTTATCACAGTAACAATGAAGCGACTGATCTAGAGCAAAGGCACTGAGACAACAATGTTTAAAGAACTTGATAGCCCCTTTGATTTTGATCCTCTTTTAACTGTATAAACAGAAACTCTTTTTTGTGGATTCTACGAATCTTCCATACTTTCCCACGCTCCCTCTTCTGTACTCATATCCCCCCTTAAATATAGCCTGATGCTGTGTAATTGGGGAATCCAGGAACTAAACACTCCACATTATTCGTAAAAAAAAGTACCACTAGTAAGGTCACTAGCTTCACATCTCCCATGGTCCAGTGGTGGAAGAATTCTTGAGGGCATTCCACTATTCATGATTAATAAAATATCTGGCTAGGTCCTGCCATAACCCTACTTTGGAAATAGAATTCTCAGTTCCACACCTGAGACACGAGCATGGGAATTGAGAAAAAACTCCCATTCTTTTGACTTTTAAGTCAACATTTTTGCATGTGGGTGGGAAAATTATATAACTACGAGTTCCCCACTATATAATTAAGATAGTCCAGTGTGTTACTTGGATATAAATACATCTTGAATGGCCAACACATCCATCGAAAAAAATCCATCCGCACTATATGAAGTTTAAAATTGAATAACAAATAAACGAAGAGTGGATTTCACAGAACTTTTATACCAAATGCGCGAACAATCGATGCCAAATAAGTGCCCCTGCTTCTCTGCTTGCATCATGTCCCAGAGGTTAGATATATATATAATTGAAGTAGGCCAGAGAACCCAACTTAGAAGGGGACTTCCAATCACTCAGGCAACATGCCCATTGTAACCTTAGCCTGGCAGTAGTAAAGGGGGTGATAAATAATGACATTTAAGTCCAATAGTAATTGCTCTAAGGCTAGAGAACATGGTTCGAGCTTCTGAGATTTTCTAGTAGGTAGGTCGGTTTTAGTCAGCATTATTCTGTATGACTCGACTCTGCAGAGGTGTTGGTTTATGGAACTGGATTGCTATTGACTGAAAGGTTTCTATGAGTCAAAATTAAGCTTCTGTGGCCGATTATGGATACGATTATGTATGGAGAGTAGAGCCATACTTTCAGAATGTGAATATTTTCGCTGAAATTTTATTAATTTTTAATTATCAATGAAGTATGAACCTCCATAGATAAAATGGCCAACTTTACAAAGTATATTTGCTAGTCCACAGGTGAAAGTATTTATAGGATGGCTAGATGAAAGATTTATACAATTCGGATATCACCATTTCTAAACCTTTTACTGACAATTACTAATACAATTTTGTTCTTGGTTGCTCCTGGATTCAAACTTACAAATCCATTTACCACATTAGGATATGTAATTCTTGTCCTCTACTACCCTAGTCTTCTACTATTCTAGTAATTTACACCCTCTTCTTCTACTACCCTAGCTTCTACTAGCATAGTCTTCTACTTCCCTAGTCTTCTACTACCATAGTTTTCTACTACCATAGTCTTCTACTACCCTCGTCTTCTACTAACCTAGTCTTTTACTAGCCTAGTTTTATACTATATTAGTCTTCTCCTATCCCAGTCCCTAATAGTCTTAGATACGAATAGTTCCTTGGGTCGGGCGACTACTGCGTTCCAAAGATGCACAGCTTTAATATAAAACTTCTCAACAAATTTTTTCTTCCTAATTTTTTACTTTGTTAATTTAATCCTGATATTTTATTTTAATTTTTCATGAAGGAAGCGTAATTGGATTTCCTGGAGAGTAATTAATCACATAGGAAAAGTTTGCATCGATGATTCATACATAAAATTATGAAAAACTTACAATTTTAGGGAATCCTGATAAGTTGCCATCAACGAAATAAGGAGCCAGTGTTACTAATTAATCTTAGCATACTCAGCTGAAGTACGACAGGATATTTACACATCTTCAGAAGCGTGGAAAAGTATTGTTCTCAAAATATTGTGTGCTAAATTCCTCTCGTATGCCTCAAAATAAACCCCCCACAGGACCTCAAATTAAACATTCATCTAAGTTACCCCATCGACTCTCTTTCTTAGCTTAACTACTCATAACTGCGTGCCGGTCCATTTCTGATTTCTGAGATTACAAAGCCTGAGTTCTTTGTGAATTTGCAGGAAACCGAAGACTGATTTCCTGCCAACTCACAAAAACTCGTGATGAGAATAGTCTTCTAAATGTGTTTACTCCTTCCGGTATTTCTTTTAAAATGTTCCAAATGACAAAAAATTCACGCAATTCCTCTGCTCAACTGAGTGAATGACTCCTTACGCCGTACGCGGCAGTCCACTTCGGCTCTGTTTACATATAAAACAAATGAGAACGCTGGAGTCAGTGGCGTCGCTGCTTGTTTGCACGCGTAAATTCGTCGTTTCTGCTCCCGGAACTGTTCTTGCAGAATGCGAGAGGGAACAAGATTTTCGCGCTTTAAAGGACTAAATAAAAAACAAATTGAAAATAAAAAATGCGCACAGAACTGTGCTGGCAAGCAGCATGGCGCATTGCTTCCGCCTGCAAATCCCAGCTTAATGCAATTCGCATTTTTCTGGTCACGTTCGCAAGTAAATCAATTAAGTTGTCATAAATTTCATTTCAGTTTTTTGTTCATTTTGCTCTCTTATATTTGTCTAGCTGAGTGCTGCTTACTCGGCAGCTGGGCACATTCGGCTCGGAGGAATGAATTTCTTGTAATTTCGAGGGTTGTTGACAAATATTTAATATACTAAACAGTCTGGCAAATATGCGTTCCAATGATAAAATGATAAAATATAAAAATAAAGGGAAAACTTGATAAGCTTTTACTGGTGTTTGGGGAGGGGTTCTTCAAGTGTGCAATGGGAGAAGGCGTGAAAAAGTAGCACATCATGATCTTTCTGCTAGTACTCACATAAGAAGCAGGCATTGGGCTTTCAAGCAATGCGAAACCTCAATATAATGGACTTGTGACTATTATTTTTAGATCTTACACCATATTTAAGACTGGAAGGGTTTGAGGAAGGAGTACTAGCTATTGAGGCTTTCGACTCGAAGCGAAGAATAATTTTTTCCAAAAAAGCCATTTTGAGACCAAGCCCGTAGCAAGATGTGAACCTGCGATCCTCTGAGTGTCTAGCATGCTTACCAATAGAGCACAGACGGCGGCTTTGAACTTGGTAGAATCACTGAGGGATAGCTGAAAAGATCACTTGGTTTATATGAATATCAGGCATTGTTCAAAAGCTTCAAATAAAATTCTTATAAGAGGATTTTTCAAATCTTAATGAAGAACATAAACATAAAAACCACCTTACATTTTTGTATGAATTTTTTGTGAATTTTTGTGAAAAAAAGATAGAAAAATCACAGAAAACCCTGATACAACTATTTCGTGATTTTAATTTTAAAAACTGTATAAAAATCTCCAATTAATCTTATGAACGTCAACTAAAATCAACTAAAATTTTTAAACTATTTTTCGTGGATCAAATATACAAAATCATGAAATATTATTTTTGAAAATTTTTGCAAATTTTAGCCAAAAAAAAAACATAAAAATCACCTTGAATCACACAAAATTCGTATACCAGTATATTAAAAATATTAATGAACACTTAAACATAAAAATCACTTGAAATATTTAAATGTGATTTTTGTGATTTCTAATGGAAAATACATACAAAAATCTCCCGTAATTCTTATAATGGAATTTTGCACTCTTATTGAAAAAAATAAGTATAAAGATCACTTGAAATTTTTATAAACGAATTTTGTAATTTTAATGCAAAAATTCATAAAAATCACTAATCATTCTTGTATAAATTTTTGGGGAATTTTTATGAAAAAATATTCAAAAACCACCAATAATTTTTATACATAAATTTTTGCTTTTAAATCTTAATAAAAATTAAACATAAAAATCACTTGAAATTTTCATACGATATTTTTGTAAATTTTAATGAATAAAATAAACTTAATTTTGTAAATCTTATTCGCATAAATTTTTTAGATGTGTTTTTTGTGAGTTGTATGGAAAAATATATAAGAATCACCTAAAAATATTTTAGAGTATGTAGAATATCTTTATAAAAATCACTTAAGATTCTTATGTGATATTTTTGTGATTTTAATAAAAAAAAATATGCAAAAATCACCAGTCATTCCTACACGTTTTTTGCAAATTTTAAGCAAAAAATCAAATAAAAATCACTTAAAACTTTTACACGTGATTTTTGTGAATTTTGTGCAAAAATCATCTGAAATCTTTCAACGTGAATTTTGCAAATCTTTACGAAAAAAATACAAAAATCACAATAAAAATTTTTATATGTGATTTTTATGAATTTAAAAAAAAAATATACATTAAAATTCAACTAAAAATCTTAATTAGTTTTTTGTGAATTTTACTGAAAATATATAAAAATCTCATATCATTTTTATGCAGGTATTTCCTGACTTTTGATTTGAAAAAATATATAAAAATCACCTGAAATTTTTGTTAGTGATTTTTGTGAATTTCAACTAAAAAATATATAAAAGCCAGCCTAAAGTTTTGTACGACTTTTTAGAAATAAAAAAACAAATTTACGTCTGAAAATCACCTGAAATTCCTAATGTGACAAATAAACATAAAAATCATGTAATATCTTATACGAGATTTTTGTGAATGTTAATGATAAAATATATATAAAAATCATCTAAAACTCTTGCAAAACTTTTTTGTAAATCTTAATGAAAAAATGAACATAAAAATCACCTAAAATGTGTTCGCGAGTTTTTGTGCATGTTTCATGTTTTCGGCAATATTTCTTAGCGCCTGCATTACACTGCTGCTCCCCCGTTGTGTTTATAGACTGCTTTGGCAGACGCATTTACATACGTATCCTTGTAGCGGAAAATCCACTTGAATGCACAATAATCACGTATTTGTTCTACACACAACGTGCGATTAAAATTCTGCATGCATGTACAAATCTAATAATTCTTTCCAACTGTCACTCCATTAGCGAAAATGCGCTGAAATGAGTAAAGTTTACAAACACTTTCGGTCTGCTCTGCTCTGGTCTGCTGTGTTCTGTTCGCTCTGTTCTGTTCAGCTCTGTTCTACTCTGGTGTGGTCTCGTCGGGTTCGCGTCGACTATGGTTGGGTTTGGTTATAGTTCTAACAACTGCATTGGAACTTTCTTCCATACATAAACACTCAAACGGACTCAAGCCCAAAAACACTTACGCACACCCACACACACTTGCTTCAACACCAACACAAGCAAACATCAAAAAAAGGACAACGGCCACTTCCGTGCATTCGTCATCATCTTCCCAGTGTTTTTCTCCGTCCGGCATACGAAGGGAGCATACTTAAGAGCGCTGCGGAGCAGGCAGCCTTTGCCTATTCCTCAGACCAACGGATTGTTGTTGGGTATGCATACGAGGAGCTCTGGAAACCCGCATAAGTTTATAACAAATGCGAGTCGAACTCGGGTTTGGCGATTTATTTTGCACAAGTTTTAATTTCCGGCAAATTTCCTACTGCAATTTCCTACGGAACACTAAAGCGGGAGAGGTGCCGAGAGCGACAGAGACAGACACACACAGAGTGACAGAGAGGGGGCGCAAGTGTGAGCCATTGCTGGAAAATATGTTCGATAAATTTTACATATTTGGCAGTAGATAAAAATGGCATTCGCTTAACTGCGCATTTGGCGTAGTTGAAGTGCTCAAATGCCTTCCGCTGCATGTGCCGCCAGAGCCGCACCGGACTGAGCTGAACCGAAATGAACTGAAACGAATTTTATGTTCATGTGATTTATACGGCGCAATTTTTTGTTCATTTTTGTTGGTTTTTGTTTGTTCTGCGTTTGCGATGCATGTGGTTTCTGATTAGAGATTTGCCCAGCTAACTTTTAATGAAGTGAAATGCAATTTCCCCGCAAGCGGCGTTAACTGCTCACAATTGTGCGTCACGTTGACGGCATTGTTGTTGACACTTGTCCGTGCTATCGTGCGTCCGTGCGGTCGGTCTGGCCCAGTCCTAGCCTATTCTGTCCGCAGGTGTTCAACTAACATGAAATTTCATTTCCTGGCATCTGCATGGAAGGCAGGTATTTTAGGCCGAAACCCAGCTGTCGCAACGGCATCAGTTCAGTATCAAATTTCAGCCACTCATTCATCAAGCTAAGCTGGCATTATAGTTGCATTTGCAGGGCTCTCCCACTGCGTAGCAGCAAACTTGAGCGCCAATTGACATGCAACGAAACTGCAAACTTGTTGCCTGATGTGTGGCGGTGCTGCAGGTCTGCTTTGTCTGATGTGTGGCAGTGCTGCAGGTCTGCTTTGTCAATTATTTCATTAACTCGGCATGCGGTTGCTGGGTGTGAAGGCATCGGGGCTGTCTAAATGGCCTGAAGTATGGCATTGTTGTGTGGCACAATCAAGCAACTAAATTTATTGTGTAAATTAATATGGCATTGTGTAGAATGAGGTAATGAAATATGTGCTATGATACCAGAAATCGAGAGGAATAAGTAGAGATGAGTGTTCAGCCATCGACTCTGGGGTGTTGTCATAGTCAAGCGAGGTATAAACCTCTTAAATGACGATGATATCAACGCTGTGATTTGATGAATGTAAACTCCACACTGAACAGTCTTGAGAAGAAAGGATTTTTCTTAGTGAAGCAAGAGCAGGGAGGTCCTAGGATAAAGTACTCAAAGTCATGGAAGAATTGGTAAAAACATCATCAGTCAAATATCTGAATTTGATCAGGTGACAAATGAAAATGCGTTTGAATTCAAATATACTCAGACCAGAGACAAGATGGAATTGCAGAAGATGGAATTGCAGAATTTGGCATTATTCACTAATGAATGAAATACTTGAAGCCTCTGCAGACCAACTCCTGCCATTTTTAAGACTGTGAAATTATTCTATACCATAGACACACCACACTTGTTTCTTTAATATCCTTAGATTCTACTGAGGAAACTACTTAAAGACTAAAGCGAATATGAATACAGTTCATGAGGATGCAAATCTTTATAATACTAAAATGATGCTCTATCACTTGAGTCCTTAAATCCTCAAGAAAATTACGTGATAACTGCTGGCCACAACAGCTCTTCATCACTTGGGGTTAGCGCTTAATTGCTAAGAGTGAAAACTACGTACATCACTGCCTTTAATTAAGAACACTGCAGGCGTAAATGACGCACAAAGCCCTAAAACGGGTTCACACTCGCGGGGCGGTGTGAACTCCTTCAAGGAGCAGCAAACAGGCGTAGATGTCTTAAGTGGAATTGCGTATGAATTAAGCGAATTATTTTGTACGTAATGAGTTTGGAATGCGTAAAGCGGGAGTGGAGGCGGCAGCGAGAGAAAGAGCACTTAAAAATGCGCTTATCGCGTTTGATGTTGGTGGCACAGCATGCTAATTCAGCGTAAGCCACAAGCGCCACTTAAGCGACTCCAGCCTTGCACATAAATAGCCAATAAAATTGGGCACTATCCAGAAGTAAACTAAATTTGCGAGGTTTTCTGGGCCCATTTCAGTGGACACGAATTAAATTAAATTCTCCCGTTCTCCTGCACAAGCGGCCTGCACTATAATGTCTGCCACTAGGACGCTGTCTGCCAACCAGGCAGTCACGCCACATTCTTGCCGCTTGACTGTTCAATAAAAGAAGCCACAAACACGCTCACTCACCCGCACCCACCAGGACACTGCCTCAGCCACGGCCACACAGGCAAGGAGACACACAAAGGCTGAGCTAGTGCGGCATACGCCGTTTGCACCCACAACCGCGCCACGTAACGAGGACGATTAAGCTGCTTATGCTTCTCGTTGGCGCTGGCGCTGGGCGCTTAACGAAATTATAGTCATTTCAAAATTGTTATTGAATCTTTGGGAAGTAAATAATCCTTGTTGAATGCACGAGAAATCCTCGCCGAAAGTGCTCGTCAACGTGAAGGGAGTAAGCTGCGAGCACTGAGCAAGCTTAACTAAATGCTGCCAAATTATACGCCATCATTTTAAGCAAGCTTTGGCGGCACGTGGAGTGAGGGCGCGGGCGGGGGTGTGTGCTAGTTCGAGTTCGAGACTCCGTGGTTGGTTTCGCTGCAGCCCTGGCGCTGAGGACGAGCCACAGCAGCCCCTTCACTGCCCTAATGTGGCTGAGTAAATTGTTTTTGTGGCACAAAATTTATAACACCATATTAAAGCAAGCTGCTCACTTGTGTAGCGCAATCGTCGTAGTCGCTGTGGTCGTGGGCTCGGATGGGGGTGGGGCAAACGAGTGCTTTCATTATTTGTACTTGCGTTGATGCCCAATAATTTTTATGCGTCCTTTAGCAATTTTCTTTTTGTGGATTTATTAAAAGTGGCTAAAACGTTTATTCTGCTTAGGATAAAGTCGCGAAAGAAACTGACACACATTTCGGTCATACACACGGCCACTTGAGTGTACTTAATAGGGGGAGGGTGGGCGGTTGGTGTGCGGTTTGCTGGCTGACCAAGCAGCCATAAAAATCACAAAGGATAAAAAGATAAAATTTCTTTTAATAAAATTCGCAAATAATTCAAGAGGATTTTGTTGCTCACTGCGTGTCCTTTGTGAATGTGCGTTGCTATTCTTATTTAAACCAGCTGCGGTGCACCTTTAAAGCAGTCCTTGCAGCAATTCGGCTGCCACAAAGGCGTCAGTGTACGATTTCATTTAATTGAAACAATTTTGTAATGAGTTACGCGGATTTCATGTAAATCAGGCAATTAAAAATGAATTAGTGCGGTGGAGTTGGTGGTTAATTTACGCCGTAGAAGACGAGACTGGATAATTACGATTAGGATGCTCAACCGATTACCGATGAATAAATTACGAGAGAACAGCTGCTTCGTTCTGCTGGGCTTGTCAATTATTTACATTTTGTGAATCCATTAAAATATTGAGTGGCACTGCTAAGCAAAGGACCGAACTGGAAAGTGGTCTGCCGAGAGTCGAGGATCTTTCAGGTTGAATGAGTGCACATGCAAACAAAGGACCCAACGGGAAAGTGGTCAGTTGAGATTCGTGGAAGTTTCAGGTTGAATGAGTGGCACTGCTAAACAAATGAGCGAAGTGGAAAGTGGTCAGTTGAGATTCGTGGAAGTTTCAGCTTAAATGAGTGCACGAGCAAACAAAGGACCCAACTGGAAAGTAGTCTGCCGAGAGTCGTAGATTTTTCAGGTTGAATGAGTGGCACTGCTAAGCAAAGAACCGAACTGGAAAGTGGTCAGTTGAGATTCGTGGAAGTTTCAGCTTAAATGAGTGGCACTGCTAAGCAAAGGACCGAACCGGAAAGTGGTCTGCCGAGAGTCGAGGATATTTCAAGTTGAATGAGTGGCACTGCTAAGCAAAGGACCGAACTGGAAAGTGGTCTGCCGAGAGTCGAGGATATTTCAGGTTGAATGTGCTCCAAATAATTACTTATCAATTAATTTTATAATATACAAAACTGTTTCATTAGAAGAAGATAAATGCTTCTGAGAATGATTGCCATTAAAGACATCAGCTCATGGAACACTGGCCTATACTAAAACCGACGCTGACTTTCTCTTCACAAATATCAGAAGGAACCCATGAGGCATGTTTTAATTTGAAAACATTTGTAAAAGTGTTTCCAACTACAATTTTTATTTCAAATAGGAATCATTTCCAGGTAGAACTAAAATAATACTGAAGAGTATAGGACCCGCACTGAGTACTTGCAATTACAATGATTCATAGATAAGGTTTTAAGTGTACCATGTGTCTTTACACCCTTTATATAATTCCCATAATAACATACACAAAAAAGAGAGCGAAGATACTGGTCTCTTCCGAAGATGCAAGTCCTTACTTTATAGGGTCAGAAGTTACAGTGAAACAATAAGGAAACTATTTTTGCTTATTTTTATTATTCATGATTATAATAATATTGTTATAAGTTAAGATCTCAGCATATAATACTAGGTTAAGTTAACGTGGCAGCCGATCTAAGGACCAGCTCACCATGGGTCCATTGTGGTACATATAATACTAAGCAAAGGATAACAGCCTGCGCCTGAAACATATTCCAAACTGACGTGAACTCGAAAACTTGTTTAAGATCATGTTCATGATGGACTCCATTTGAGTTTCTAGGACATTTATGGCTTGTTAAAGACCACAGGAATAAGTCATAATCGGTAATTACAGTTCTCCAAATTCTGGCACAAACTTATTTTAGGATTGTGTCGGTTCTCAATAATTTCTGAATGAGGGTTCTTCTACTTCAGGCACAAATGAATTTTTGGAATAGGTCCCTTCCTAAATTTTTTATAAATATATTCGCATTAATCTTCAATTTGATCCTTACAATACTTATGGAACATAGTTTCATTCTAATAAGCTCTCCATAGAAGTTTGCAGCTCGGGATTCACTCACCAGTTTTTGTTTACTCCTTCAGATATTTCTGGATCTCCGTCAGTAAAAATAAAAGTATTTAAGAGAACTCAAAAGGTAGGTCTATGAAGCTTACAGCACGATATTGATGATACTGAAAAACTGTTGCACTTTATTACCATCCTTGTTGGGAAATACCAATGTTAAAGTGAGTATAGTAAGTGGTGGAGATGCAGGGTCACAATTATATCTGTTTTCGTAGAACTTCCTCACGAAGATAAGGATGCTTGTGAATTAGATAGTTTAATATCACTTAGAAAGGCAGGAAAGGAATACTTCACACTCATGGTGGTATTCCTAGCAGCCTTGCTGTGTAATAATAATTTTAGGTTTCTCTTGTTATTTGGTGATTACTCATTCGCACTCTGCGGGGAAAGTTATTTATCCCTCCTTCAGTTCAAAGTGATGCATGCAAGTGTGTGTTTGTGTGTCCATATAATATTTTAATAAACTTAAAATATGGGTAGCAATGGAGGCTCGTGCTAAAAATGTGAGCAAAAATGTTGCCATGGCCGACATATCCTTGCCAAATTGCCAATGCATAAATAATTTGAAGGCGGCTTGCTCTGCCGTTGCTTGCTGACTCTCAATGATGGCTTCTAAACGACCAAATATGGCACGAAGCACCAGCAGGCGGCAGTTTGGTTGCCATCTTCTTACCAGCATTACTACTTTAGTATCCATGGATCGGATTGGTGTATGTGTCCTGTGGCCGGGTCGGTGCAGCCTTTTGTTACACGTGTTGCCTACTGAACTCCTACGAGCAAAAACACGGCCTGTATGTAAGCGCACTGAGCCTTTTTCATATGCTCCTGCAAGCGACTGGTTATATTTCTTATTTTCGGTGCTCGCTGCTTGGTGCACTTTCGCCTCTTGCTCCTTTAACTGCTTCGGACACTCGTGTCCCACACAAATCGTACATTTATCGTGGAACATGTGTGGCCATTTGGCATTTAGGGACACAAGCTCCGGGTGGCTAGACTGGCATCCCATTTGTTTGCTGATATGAGCAAAATTTGATTGTCCTTCGGTTTAGTTGACTGGGTACACTCTAAATTAAGTAATTTTGGGAAATTAATAACACGCCAGGGAGGCTGCAATTCATTTGCCACTTAGTGAACAATACGGAGCTATCGTTTCTGTTCACACCGCTTCACTCCACACTCACTCCATTCCTCACTCACTCTATTCCTCACTTACTCCACGCCTTACTAATCGCATCAGATTTTAGTGTCATGAATTTTGATGCGCTGCCAGCTAAAAGCACCGCCGCAGGAATACACAAGGACGCAATACAAAAACAACAAATTTATGCACTAATAGTGCTACTCCCCAGCGTATCGCCTCGATTTTTTTCTGAGTCCTCTGCCGACTAACACTAATTCTAATTTTGTCATCAAACTCAAACGCTCCAATGCCACCCGCTCCGTCCACCAACTATGCGAGTGGATTGTTTGTGCAAGCGGCATTTCCCCAAATGCCAGCAACTGGCTCAAAAAATACCAGAATAAAAGAAAAACAAACCAAACCAAACCAAAAAAAGGAAAACAAGCGCCGTACGAATGGCCAAAATCCATCTGCTCCAGCTCGCTTCGCATCACGGCATTAGGATGCGGCAATTTGTGTTTTCGTATCGTTGGCAGGAACGTATTTCGTCGGTGGCCGTGGTGGCAAAAAGAGCAGCACAGCACAGCACAGCGCAGCAGCCACGCCGCACAAAGTTCAATCACTGCCAATAAAGATTTCCAATTGATTTCCATTTCTGTTTTGTGCAGCGCGCGGAGACAAGTGCCCGAGCGCACTTGGATCTAAATGGTGTCGGCGCATCAGAGCCGCTCGTGATGAGTGCTAAGCTCAGCGCATCCGATAGTTGCCTACAAACATTCTGGAAAATAGAAAAAGAAGACGCAAAAACAACTAATGCCGAAATGAAATGCCTTTTTGAGCGCTGGTTTAGGCGAACGAGAAAAAATGACAAACATGCAGAACGGGCACTGTGGAGCTGATCGCGCTATTTTTGCACAGATTTGGTCAACATTAAATTTGGTGTTGCATTTTTTACTGTTCCATTCATTCACTTGTGCAGGAGTTACAAAT
Source organism: Clusia tigrina (assembly GCA_920105625.2). Taxonomy (NCBI): domain Eukaryota; kingdom Metazoa; phylum Arthropoda; class Insecta; order Diptera; family Clusiidae; genus Clusia; species Clusia tigrina. The sequence goes on from OV050033.1 coordinate 182,039,351, forward strand.
CCAGTTCACTTGTGCAGGAGTTACAAATTCAATATAGTAGTGAAAAAAATACTACTAATCAATTGATATACCAGGATTGCCTATAACTTCATATAGCAGGAGGTAAATGGAGTCAAGATTAAGAGGAAGTCTCGGACTAGAGTTTTAAGGATTCAATATCGTAGTGTATAAAGTAGTGTACGGAACAATTGAGATACCAATGCCAATAATTTCACATATTAGGAGGCAAAAAAAAAGAGTTCCTAACTGAATAAGGGAAGTTGAGATATTTTCAAATCATATTTAAAATAGTTGATTGCTCTGTTGTTGTTGATTCGGTACCGCTAATGATATGCGTCTTGAGTGATATCCATGATGATGTTGTCTCTATCATACTATGAGGCAAGCAAGTCACTTCCATATTGGGAATGTCTCTTCCGACTAATTTATACAAACAAGAATGTGCTCTTGAATGAATCGGGCATGCATAAATGTGCTTGTGGCTCAACAGGAGTTCAGTGGTGAATAGGGAGCAGCAGCGTAATACTGATTTAGAAGTAGAACCGACGAGGTTATGGATAACACATGCTTTCTTCTTGATTGACACGCCACGAAACTGCAAAGTTGTTGCCTGATGTGGAGTTTATTTTCTTATTTGGAATGCCTCCCAGAGAGTCCAGAAAGTGGTCACCCCAGAACGTGTTTCTCCTTTTGAACAACGCTGCACACGTACATAACAGGTGTTCGATGGACTCTTGCTTCTTCTCATCCTTGGTACTCCTCCAGAAACCTTTTGAGGAATTTCCCAAAATACTCCCATGAGTACCCAGGATCGATCCAGTGTCCCATTAGAGCACTTATGATGGCACTTACAATTTGTCTATTTAGAGATAATATATCTTTTGAACGCTTGACGTTTTTTTCAGGCTAAGTTAGTCTAGCTATTTTGTATCCTATTCCTTCAGACGAGCACATGCCCATTCCATCTAAGGATATTGTGTTAATTAGTACCTTACATGTAGCAATGGGAATACCGAGGTTTGACTTACCAGGCTGAATCGTATTGTGGTGCCCTGTAGAGTTCATCCGCAGTTGCCTGAATATCCCTGGCCAGCTCAGATGCAGACTAGTTTGCTTTCTCCTCTATAGATTTTCGGCAGCTCTTGATGGCTTTTTATGTAATAATAGCCGAATCTAGGGGGCGAAAAGCGGCCTGGCTGGCAGGTAGAATGCAAATATCTTGTCCAGATATATTTTTCTTCTTAAGCCAAGACAGTGCCTCCTCTATGGCCGCAACCTAAGCCTGAAATACGCTGCTAGGTAGAGAAGCCTAAAATACTCCTGTATATCACTCATATTTGTTATAGAGCATAATATTGACCAAATTTGCATTGACAGGGGTCCTAATAATTAAGTCCTAACCTGAAGCATCGTTTCAAATTAAGTATAGACGGAAGCACATATAAGAGGAGGGTGTATCCTAGTTTGCTTATAGAAGCTATTTAGATGAGCAATGCAAGTCATATTAAACTATCTCTGTTGGTCCAGCAGGCTGAGGCCTTTTACAGCCAAAGGAAAGGGACTAAATAATTCAAAATGTAATGTTCCTGCACGGTTTTGGGTATTCTAAATACTTTCTAAGTATACAAACTTTAGTATATATTCCCTATAAGGGATTCCTTTATTAATTTCTTCACTATCTTTTATTATTCATTATTTATTATGCCTTTAGAAAAAATTTTAATTTATTTGAATTTTTGTTTAGTATATGTTGCGTTCCACCCACTGTGCTTGAGGCAGCCGCCGAAGTCGCTCCATTGAAAAATCATTTGATTTGACACAAGCGAATGCGTTGAACCAAAAAACAATTGCCTTTCAATTGGCGGCAATCACTGGCATTGATGTGCTGCTCTCAAATAATTTCAATGAATTTTGAAAAAATACACAAACAAAGGAAAAAAAGGAAGAATGCCACGCGCCATTTTGTCACTTTCCTTTTTTTTTTGTTTAAGGGTGCATAATTTGAGTCCTTTTTTATTCATGTGTGTAGTTCTTACGGAAATGATTTTATGCAAATCTCAGTGAATGCGCTGCAATTTAAATTTTATCGCATCTTAAACTGAGTACTGGGGGAATCTTCTAAGAAACAGTCCTAGCGTGCATTTCCAGTGTTTGAAGAGATGTACTAACATTTTGGCTCTGGGGTCGAAAAGCGTGCATGATTTATTAACTCATTTCGCCACAGTTCTATTCTTTTTACTCTATCAGCATAAAATTACTGAATTTACTATAAAATGAAAGCAGAACAACAAAAAAAGAGAAACATTTCATGAAGAACTGAGAATATCCTGCCAGGAAGCAGCCGCTAAAAACTTTGAACTTTTGCAAACAGCTCCAACAACGACAGCAGTGGCAGCAGCGACAGCACTGAGTTTGCAACTCGGTGCATTGAAGAAATTTACACCATCAGCAGATAAAAAGAATCAACAAAATTGTACAAACGTGCGGCTGAGCGTCTTCGTAGCTAAAAAGGGCCATTTTGCCGTTGTTGCACATTGCACGATTTTGTTGCTGCTTGGCGAACAATCTGTTTCCTAGCGCTAAGAAGTTTAGCTGAAAAATCGTGCAACAGCACCAGCACCAGCACCAGCACCAGCAACAACAACAACAAAGCGCCAACATGCATTGTCTATTGTGCAGTCATGCCGAACGGCAAAATAACTCGACAGCGCTCTCTGCTCTTCCGCTTCCTTTGCGCCTTCCTCTCCGCGGCCTGGCAGCGCCAACGTGCCAAAGGACTCAACTCAACTTCAACTTCAACTTATGGTGGAGTATCATATTTTGACAGGAAAGCCAAAAATAAGCTTCACCAGCTTCACCAGTTTCACGAGCCTCGACTCGCCTCGCCTTGCCTCGCCTTGCCTCGCCCCGTCGAGCGACGCGAACAATGCCAGAAGAAAACTGCGCTGGCACACAAACCCAAACGCTGAGCAATTTTTTATGCTGATCTGTTTTGTTTTGTTTTTGGTTTGCCTCGTTTTATGCCTTTCCGAAAACTAATGAATTATTGCCAAAGTTATCGGACTGAAAATGCTGTAAATAATGGGCCGCCCACGAAACTACACCAAATAATTTGTGCCTGTGTATTTGGAGTGCTGATTATAATAGACGAGCTGCAGACCCCCGATGAAAGTTTTATCTGCAGCAAATGAAAACAAGATTCTCACAACAAAAACACAGGACCAGCAACAAAATAAAACGCTTTAATAAGCTAATTGCACGAAACAGAAATGAAGTTCTTCACCGCCATCGCCACCGCCACTCAGTTGGCAGTTTGCAGTTATGTTGTGCACACAGCGCTCAAATGACCAACAACTGCGGACTGTGTCAAGTCGAAATGGCACCGAAAAGTCCACTCGCTCGCTCGCACTAATTCAATTTGACTAGAACAGAAGAATGATGAAAAAGTTGCTGATGCCGCTCGCTCGCTTAAGCCAATTAGCAGCATTGTGTGGAGCAGCACACAAAAAGGTCTCGAGCCGGTGTGCAGAAAAAATTCCCACTTTTTCACTGGCATAACGAGCTGTTGGAAATTTGACATTTTCGAAAAATGAAATATAAATGAATAAATAGCCCAGGATATGCAGGGATCCTTGAGAATATGTTTTACCAGTTGGACGGCACAAGTGTGGAACAAGTTTTCTATGGACTGTTGGAGAAGAGCCACAGTTCATAGGAGTCTATATCAGAGATTGCTGTGACCTCAACAGATACCTGAATAATTAAGGACAATGTCAGACCAAGAGATTTTTGGTCCCAGATAAAGAAGTATCTAAAAATCTCCTTATGCTAAACAGAGAGAACCTCCGAATCTTCACTGGATACCTGACGGGCCAATGGACACTCAGGTACCATCTCAGAAAGTTGGGGATTTTCTTCACGGATTTATGCAGATTATGCAACCAGGAACCAGAAACCTTTGTGCATATTATCTGTGAATGGCCTGCAGTCTGCAGAAGGCGTTTCCTACAAATGGAGACTGCAAAAATAGCACCTGAAACTATTACGAACATGGAACCCAACAAAGTGTTAAAATTAATAAAGAGCCTGAAAATGGACGGTTCAGCAATGGCTTCGCACAAAATACCAAATTGGTCGAAGTGCACTACAGCCAAAATGAACCCCTTGTACAAAATGAACTCCCGCGTAATCTTGGCAGGTTTTGGGTTCCATGCACAATTTTCTACTTCCGTAGCAACTTCAAAGATGCCTTCAAAAATAATTTTTAGATGGCGGCAAAATCTGTGTACGCAGTTCCCCTGGATTTGATTCTAGATTTAGGAATACTCTGGTCGGATGCAGACCGCCAGCAGCTTTACACGTATCACATGATGCGGTACTATTGTTATCCTGATTATCATAACTTCCACCAGATTTGTTGTCAGTAAGGGGTTGGGGGAATGAGTACTAGCAACTAAAGCATTTGACTCGAATAGAAAGCGATTTAGAACGAACCACTTTTCAGACATGCCCGGGGCAGGATTTCAACCCACGATTCCCAGGAGTGTCGCTAGAGTAGAGTCCCTTGAAAATTCTTCTCCTTCGCTTCTAAAGTTTTACTTGTGACAATATTCTTTTTGGATTTTGTAATATGTCAGTTGTGTCCAAATTGTTAGTGTTCAGCTTAATTTTCATTTTAATAATAGAAATTTCGCCAGTTGCCAGTCAGCAGGGAACAGATACTGACGATTACGAAGACAACGAGACCTTCTCCGTCCTCACAATAGGCGGACACCATCTGGAGCGTCCTACGGTTGTGAAACACCTCGTTTCGATACGGTACAGTCATCCGCTCAGATACTTCGGCGACAACCATGTCTGCGGGGGTTCCATAATATCCCCCAGATATATACTCACAGCGGCCCATTGTGTTTCTTATCCGTGAGTACTTTGTGGTTTAGAATTTGAATATATCCGTAAATCGTGTTGACTGACTCCACAATTCTGTATGAATTCCTCAGTTCGCACAAATTGCATGTCATCGCCGGGACGCCGCATCGCTTGCAATGGGCTTCCACCAGCAGGGTGTTGAGAGTGACAGATATAGTTATACACCCGGAATACGATGGTATGAGTTTCGAGAATGATGTCGGGATTTTAAAATTGAGACAGAATATAATTGAAGATGGAACGTCAACGGAACGCATAGCTTTGTCGAGTGTTAGTCCACAGCCAGGCACTAAGTGCGTTGCTATAGGTTGGGGCAGAATTCTACCAGTGAGTACACTACTTAGATATTAATGGAAAATGTTTGGCCCAACTCTCAAACCCACTTAGCACGGTCCGTTCGCGGGTGCTGCGCTTCACGTCAATTTGAATATTTGGTCCCAGGACAGATGCGAAAAAAGTTTCTTTGGATGGTTTCCTGGTATGAGCTGTGCGGCAGATTCACTGGATCACGAAAAGGATACGTGCAGCGGAGATTCCGGTGGTCCCCTAATATGCAACAACGAGGTGGCGGGCATAACGTCATTCGGCATGGGTTGTTCCAATAAGGATTTTGCCGGTATTTATACGAACGTTTCATTCTATCGGGATTGGATAAACCGCAATTCTATAAATTCAACTACCTCGACATACTTGAAGTGTTCTAGTGTGAACATTTTGTTAGGAGCAATTCTGATATTTGTGATCGCTGAAACGAGACAAAGTTGTCTATAAAGTTCCTTAGCTAAGATACGCGAAATACACCATTTTCTCACGGAAGTATGTTTACTCATTTATATTTCATTTGTTCAATTCAAGCGACAAAATTATGTTTTGAATAATACACCATTCAGGTACTGAACAGTTCTTTTGCTCCAACATATCACACCATTCACGTACCCAACACAAGTTTTTCCTTCCAACATATCCCATCATTAACGTTTCGTAACACAATTTCTTTCATTCGAAGATATCAGTCTGGGTTTTATGAATGATTTCGCTGATTACTTGCAGGTCTTCTAAATTTGTTGATTCCTGTAAAGCTGTGGTTTGACATTACCCCTAAGAAAGTAATGGAGTTAATGAAAATGTCCGAGGAAAGTCAGCAACCAGATATCCTCTGAAGACCGCTTTCCATCTAAACGATTATAGACAAGTCGAATACACAATCTACTTCATTTTTCATAGACCAATCACATGTATGGTTCAATCAAATATAGGAGGAAATTTGATCTGAAATGCCTTAAACCACAAATCAAAGATCTCCAAATGATCTCCAAATGTGGATTGGTTTCTTACAAATACCTTAACTGGAGTTCAGTGAAGTCGTTCCTGGTTCCACAAGAACGCTTCCATAGAAATGAAGAATTTTTTATGGACATTTGAAGAAGGCTTCAGTTGCAGTATCCTCTCATAGGGGGAATCGTTACGTATGTGGCTGTCAATAGATGTCAATTATATGCTTTAATTAGTGATATAGTGGGATGTGATAACAAGTATACTTGCATGATTCTCCTACAAGGGTTTTCAATAAGGATATAACAATTGTTTCATCAATCAATGGCTTCATTGTTTCATCAATGTGTGGCATGTGACACCATCTTGTTAGAGCCACATATCAAGTTCGCCCAATTCTGGCCAAAAATAGTCTTCCAACATGGCACGATAGGGAACTCCATTGACCGTAAATTGGCCCAATAAACCAGAAATCCGTAGCGGAAGTTTCTGTTCCCGAGAATCGACAAATTTCATCATTGATCATGGATCATCACACAGTCAACTGCTGCAACACTTCTTTGTAATTCGTTCATTTTTATGCTGTTTAAGCTGTGGAATAAATTCACGATTTCCAATTTATTGCTTAGTGTATATAACTCGATTACTATCTCATCGACTTTTTCTTTGCTTTCTTTTCAATGTTTCTCTTTTGACAATTCATTGTTTTTTGTTAAAATGTCAGTTTGGTGTGAATTTTTGGGTTTCATTTTACTCCTGGACCGGTTTGCATTTCCCACCAACAACGCAACTGCAGGTATCAGTTATGAAGACCATAACTACCCCACTTTCCGTACAGCAGAGGGCTACCAGCCGGTCGAGGGCTCTCATGAAACACATCGTTTCGCTACGCACCGGAAACCTCGTCAAACACTTCGACGACAATCACTTCTGTGGAGGTTCAATAATATCACCCAGATATATACTCACGGCGGCGCATTATTTTGTGTATGCGTGAGTATACACAGTAATTGATAGATCCTTTATATACATAAAGTGACTATTTTTAGAATATCTCAAATGCGGCTGCGTGGTGTTTCTGGTGTCCTGAAACGCTTGACAATGACTTCGAAACCCAGAGAGTTCAAAGTGCGGAGAGAGATTCCCCACCCGGAATACAACAGAGCACGTCATCTGGGTGACATTGCACTGGTAGAACTAGGAGAAGACATTATTGAGGACGGAACCACAATCCAGAGAATGCCCATGACAGTTACGGCTCCACAGCCCGGTACTGTTTGCGAAGCTGTAGGACAGGGCAGGGTATTTACGGTGAATACGGTGAAACCTTGGAAATAATTGAATTTAGTTAGGATCATGTCTTTTTCATCCACCCAGAATGGTCCGTTGGTGAATAACGCACTTCATGTTAAACTGGAAATTTTGCCTGAAGAGAAATGTGAAAAATTCCCTGATGCTGGGTGGAAACTTGGTAAGATGTGTGCGGCCAATACAACAAATTACCAAACCGGCGACTGCAGCGCCGATGCCGGTGCTCCAATAATATGCAACAACGAAGTGGCCGGCGTAATTTCATTTGGAGCAGTATCTGCCTTTGAACCGCACGCAGTATCTGGGCTCCACACAAATGTTTCGCATAATAAAGATAGGATATATCATTATCAAACTTCCAAGAATTCCACTCAGCTCTCCCACTCAAGTACCTTTAAATTTGTCTGTCTTTTACATGTAATTGTGCTGGTACGAGTATTTTAAAATAGAATCTGTGAAGTGAGTCCAACTAATCTGTGTTTCTTAATATCGTGTGAGTCTTCACACCCACTTTCTGTTGCGTGCCTATCTTCCCACGATCTGCTGAAGGCTTTCGCTGAGTTTGTCATTTTCCTTCACGCTCCTTTTATGAAGCTCCTATGAGAGTAATGAAGGATCACACCTCAGCTGATCAATCAAGTTTCGTGGAGCTACGGTTGTGGATGCGATGATCGCTTAAACAGAAACATGAGGAGGCGTGGCACTATCTTCCTTATAGAATATGTAGATAAATGTATGTCCTTAAAAGTGTGAGGCTGTAGTTTACTAGGGGCACTCTACTTCTATTTATCAGAGCCAGTAAATGGTTCTCTGACGCGGGTAGTTGAAAGGTTGAAAGGGACAGAACTCCTCCTGGTAGCACAATGGGCCTGGGCCTAAGTGATGTCTTCATGGGCAGGCACATTAACTAAGGAACACCCTAATACCCTGCCCTATCCTGCAGTACCAGGCTCTGGAGCAGTATCTGTCTTGTGCACTCTCTGGATTGTGGTGCCATTCCTAGTCATACCTTCGTCCAGTTCTGCACAGGGATAAATAGGGTTCAGTTTGAAAATGAGTTCATAAAGTGGCATCTTTCTAGTAGAATTCTCGAACTCTTCTACCAGAGAGCTATGGTATGAATTGGCTTAACTCCAAAGGATATTTATAACCCCAGAATCAGGAGTATTGTGGTCTCTTCCAAATCCAATCTACTAGTAATCTAGACTGATGAAAGCTCCTCCCTCATCATTAGATTCGCTTGGTTGAGTTCAAAATTGTAAAGAAATGTTAAAAATAATTACAACCAAGGTAATTTAATTTATTTATTTATAGTGCTTTGGAAATCCTTTCTGCATGTCCTGTCATCGAAGCGAACTGAACTGATTCTATAAATTAATAATTTTACCAATGCGTTTGTGTACAAAAACAACATTTCAGGCATAATAATTAATAACCACTGCCGCTGGCCACTGGACACTGGACAATGGAGTACGGAGAACGGCAGCAGGCGAGTGGAGTACAGTTTGTTTGCTGTTTGCATCGGAATGTAAACAACACGCCCGCTTACGCATAAAGACAGAATGTGTGTAAAATGACCGTAAAATTTGCGTAAAGTTTGCGGTGATTTTAATGGCTTAAAAGCAAACAAGCGCCTTATTGAGTCGGCCGAGAATGCCGGGCGGCGTGCGAGCGGCACCAATTCATAAAGTGTACTCGCATATGCTGCGGTGTGTGCGGAAGATCTTCGTTAAGATTTCGCATGCAATTATCCTGGCAGGGAAAGGATGCGGTGCAAATGTGACAAATCGAATTTTAAAGCACGAAAGAAGGATGGAGACCGACTTCGAGATACCCTTCTTAAATATTTTGCACTGATAAAATTTTGTATCAAACTAAGCTCATGGAAATAAAGTGGGCAGGGCGATATTTGTGGTATATAACTTAATACTAAGAATTATTTGAGTACATTTTTTCATTAAGTTTAAATGTACATGAAGGTGGGTGTGGCAGTTGATATATCACTAAATATTGCACCATAATTTTCTAACCTTATGGCAAGTTCTCTTGATAAATCCTGTATATATCTCCAATTAGATGTAAATGGCTGTAGTGGGCATGGGAAATTGTAGGATAATTTTTTATATTGTTGAACTGTACATAAAGGTGGGTGTGGCACCAAGTTTTACAGTTCTCTTTGCCAACAGTTATAAAATAATTATAAATAAAAATAAAGTCTGTTTATATCTCGAATTAGGCATATGCATATATTAATGGTGGGCTTGGCACTAGAGCTAACTCACCCACGTTTGGTTTAATGTTTAATGCTGGTACTGTGATCCATGACATGCACATTGAGTATTTCGTTGAAGAGTCTGATACAGGGGCTCAATTATGAATATATGTGTATTGTAGGCGTGGCATCCATTTCATTCGGACAGACCTTGTGTTGTATATAGGAGAATTAGGCGTGTCCTTTGTGTCCTCAAGACTATTGTTTTTGCTAAGTTTCATTAAACGGTTGGGCGGGCAGATATGCCTTATGTATATACTTTGTAAATGGGAGAGTTGAGCGAATCCTTTGTCCGATTGAGTCCAGAGAACTATCGGCTTCTGGCTATAATTTTGCTAAGTTTCATTAAAGATTAGACAGAGAGACAGAGAAAGCAAATCGACACAAAATGGCCTTGGTAATTTGTATATGTAATTACCACACTTCCCTTTCACAATCTTCTTCCAAATATTTCCAGGCTTATAGCACAATGGGCATAGATGCCTGAGTGTTTGGAAAGCTCCGTCTTCGGGGGTTCTCCAGCTTACCACACTTCCTTTCTATTATATTTTACCACACTGCCACGCCTCCTTCTGAGTCTTACTGACGGCCCAGCCACATAAAATTAACATCTCCTTTATTACCCCTTTAAAGGTGACGGGTATAAATAGCGCCACATTGCGCCCACGTCACCGCACTCAAATATGTGCAAACTCACATACGAATATGCCATAAAATTAAGCTTGTTGTCGTCGTCGTTGTTGTCGTTGTTGTCGTTGTCGCTGTTGTTGTTATTGTTGTTGGTGTGATTGTTGCTACAGCTGTCATTGTTGCTGTTGTTGTTGTTATTGTTGTATAATTGTTACACAACAAGTGTCCTTGCGTGCAGCCGAAGATATGCAAATTCAACAAAATAATATTATTGCAGACGATTAAATCTGCATACGAACGGCTGTATTCACACTATTGCAACCACAAGCACACAAACGCACCCAAATGCACACAAACGCACACATAGGACGACACACACACACAATCACACAAACGCAGGCATAGTTGTAAATAAACACTGGCAACCACAGACGCGCTAACGCAGGCTCAAAGCCACGGCAACAAGGCAGGCAGCATATGCACACGTGTACGAGTTGTTGCAAAATATTGAAATATGCTGTCGGCAGTTGCAATTCATTTACACGCTCGCACACACACTCCGTCACACGCACACAAGCATACGCACACCCTCACGCAAACACAAATGCTCACGTAAACTGTATCGAATTGAAAATCGTTCACAGTTCATGTGGCAATATGCATTTCTGAGTAGTCCTTTAAATAATACCGAACGGACGCTCTGAGTATGAATGTATATGAGTGTGTGTGTGCTGTGTGTGTGTGAGTGTATATGGGAGTGTGTTTTTGCCTGCAAATACGTGTACGGTGTGGGATGTTTTTTTGAATTTTTTTGTTAAATGTTCGGCATTGCATTCGGACAGCATTCTCCACAGGCAAAATATCAATTTTGTAATGCAAACCGAACTCCCCCAGTTCTGCAGAGGCGTGTATCTACGGTAGGAAGGGAGTGCATGGCGAAGGTTGAGGCACATTTAAAAACTGCAACAACAAAAATTTCGTCCATAAATATTTTTATTCGACATGTTCCGGGATGCATGCGGCATGTTGCAATTGAATCGATTAAATCAACAGCATAATTGAAATTATGATTACACAGACTTATTAATTGCCTATCGGGAGTTCATTTGCATAAATTTCGGACGATGCTTTTAGGGCTTTGCTTTGGCACACTTTTAATTAGGCACATTTATGTGCATACATTCGGGCGAGGATGTGTTTGATATTCCATTTAATCTGACATATAAAATATTGAACTCAGCGGTAAGCTATTGAAGCCAAAGTGAAACAAATCGTTGGGAGTCAAAGAGCCTGATTGTGCGTTGAAGACAGTTCAACAAAATTGACTAATTAATAAGCTCAAATGAAGCAAATCCAAGGACTATCTTCTTGGGAGTCAAAGAGTCTGAGTAAATTTAGCACAGAGTTGGACAAAACTGGCTAATTAATGAGATCAAGTGAAGCAGGCCAAAGGACTATCTTCTTGGGACCTAAATAGCCAGAGTATAATTTGCAAGTAGTTCAACAAAACTGGCCATTTCACAAGCTCAAGTGAAGCAATTCCAAGGACTATATTCTTGAGATCAAAAGAACTTGAGTATACTTTAAAGACAGTTGAACAAAGCTGGCCAATTACCAAGCTGAAGAGAAGCAACCCCAAGGACTATCTTCTTGGGACCTAAATAGCCAGAGTATAATTTGCACACAGTTCAGCAAAACTGGCTATTTAACGAGATCAAGGGAAGCAATTCCAAGGACTATCTTCTTGGTACTCAAATAGCCTGAGTATACTTAGCACACAGTTGGGTGCACCATTATGGCCAAGTGGGGAATTTAGAGTAAGTGGTACCCATTTTTACCAGTACATAACCACAACGCCGTCAGTTGCGTTAAAATGCTGTTTCTGGCCAATTTATCCTAGGACAGTTGTAGCCACATTATGTCTAGCACAATATAAACATACTCAATATGCAGCGCAAAGATCTGAGACCACCACTGAACTAACTATATACACTTAGGAGGAAGCCAGTTTGGTTGGCATAATGAATGTGGTCCTACAGATAGTAATCAAGGCAAGCAATCAAAGCACTTAGAAGGGAGCAAACACTGTGTTTGACTCTGACTTCACTTGATTTACAGTCGGTTCTATAGTTTCTCTCTTATTGAACCGACTGTAAATCAACTGAAGTCAGACTCAAACTCAGTGTTTGCTCCCTTCTAAGTGCTTTGATTGTATATAATTCACACTTAAGCTGTACATATAACTATCTCTTTCGCACATTGCGATTATTTGTTTACATGTCTGCGACGCCAATGGTATATTAACTCAGTAAAGCGCGGTACTTCATTAAGACAGGACGTTTGACGAAATGAATTTCGTATGAGGCGTGTTTTTATGCACACACCTAAAAGACCCGAATATATCGTATGCTGCAGCAACTTTATAAAGTATGCTTGAGTATAAGGTATAGTATATAAAGTATAAAGGATGGATCAAAGTTTTGGCGGTCTTATTTTTTAAAGTAAAGAAATTATATTACATTGTTTATTAAATATTAAAATTTAATTCTCCGCCTTCGTGTTCTAACGCTAAGTATGCTAGTCTTACAGTAGTGGGTTAGGGTAAGAATCCTGCCCAGATAATGCTACGGAAATGATGCTGCCTTCGAATACATTTCTCTACGAGTCTAAGGCTTTACTTCTCAGAATGAAGTCCCCCAAAATCTTCGTAGAATCAAATATGGCAGAGGTAAAATAAGTAAATTAATTGTAATAAGTAAATTGCTTATTTAGTATTAAAATTAATTGCACACCATTAAACAATTCAGGTTTGAGTACAACTTTTATACAATAGAAAATTTGAAAAATTTATATTCAAATATTTCCATATTCTTCATAGAATTAGTTATTATTATTATATCCTTGCTCCATAATTAATTATTAATTTGTTAATTATTTATTGATTGCATTTTCCAAAAATGCCCTATGATCGGTAACTATCACACTCGTACCTATATTATGTGATGATCTTCAGCACCGAGTCAGCAAACAGAGCTTCACGGCTGCTCCAATGCTAACACACAGCAGAGGATTTGAGGCACAATATAAAATGTTATCGAACATGTTTGGCAATATAAAGCAAATACTCACGTCTTCAAGAAACTGGAGTACCCTGTTCCCTTACGTACTTACAACAACACCAAATTTTACTATATAATACTGTGCCTCCATTCACTTATCACAAATGACAGAAGTAACGAAAAGTACACACAAAAACTCTGAAATAGTTTAGGGTCACCTCCAGTGGAACCTTTCATAGTTCGTTGTATCCAGTCTTGATAGAACGACACATTCGTATAGACGCCAGCAAATCCCTCATAAGCACACTCCATGCCAAATGAAGTGATGCCCATAACTTCGTTGTTGCATATCAGCGGACCACCGGAGTCACCGTTGCAGGTGTCCTTTTCGAAATCAAGTAAATCGGCTGCGCAGAGCATGCCCGGTTTCCATCCAAAAACACTCATTTTGCATCTCTCTTCGGATAAAAGTTCCAAATTAACGTAGAGAGCGTCAGCTGCCAGCGGACCGTGCTGAGTGTGTAAACGGATCCTGTTAAGCACATCACATAAATAACGTAGCACTCTACTTACACTCAAAAGTCTGCCCCAGCCTACAGCAACGCACATAGTGCCGGGCTCTGGACTAATTACCGACAAGGCTATCCGTTGGACTGTGTCGTTATCCTCCAGAATGTTGTAACGCATTTCTAAAATCGCTATATCGTTCGCATTCGGGGAAATGGCGTATCTTGGATGAATAACTGAGTTCTTCACTCTCAACACTCGGCTGGAGGAAGCCCGCAGCAAGCGATGAGGCGTTCCGATAACAACACGCAATTTGTTCGCACTGAGGAGAAAACACCGTCAACACGATCTGTGAATATATTCAAATTCCATTCCCGAAAATACTCACGGATATATAATACAATGGGCCGCGGTGAGTATGTATCTGGGCGATATTATGGAACCCCCACAGAAGTGATTGTCGCCGAAGTATTTCATGGGTTGCGTGGTTCGTATCGAAACGATGTGTTTGGCATACAAATGACCCGGCGGACGGTAGCCGCCGGTTATGAGAAACGTGTGGTTGCCGTTGTCATCATCGCTGTCACCAATTGCTCCGTTGTTGCTGGGAAATGACCAGATTTCTAATAATAAACAGAAAAATATGCTGAACACTAAAAATTTGGACAAAACTGACATATTCCCAAACTAAAAAGAAGAATTGTCAACAGTTTAGCATTAAAAAGAAAGCAGGAAATTTTTACTGACACTTCTTCAACGACGTGCGACAAATGTTTTGCAGGTGTGACAATCCAAAGGACGAGTGTTCTTGAAACTAGAGATAAATGCTGTGCAAGTGAGTGGTCACACAACTCTTCTTATCCTCAAACATACAAAGTGCGTACAGTAATAGTAATGGCTACACCCCTTCGAAGCTTGTGGTAATGTGCTGGTCCGTTCCAAGTACCCCATCCGATCCAACAGAGGTTCACCTACGGCGGTCTCAAGTCACGGAGGTAATTGTGAGACTGACGGCTTAGCGACAAGACGCAGCACACAATAACAAACATGACAGACCATGGGTGTTCCACTCACGTCTGTTTAGCTTCTTATTAGACAGGAGTACAAGTGTATCGCTAACAGGCTCTGGTCTGAGAAACAGGCCTGCAGGATTACCAGAGAAACCAGAGTAATTACTGCGACTCCCTCACCAAAAAAGTGGCCCTCCTGACCGGCCATTTTGTCATTTGCACACATGCTCAGATGCTTAACCTTCCCTTCAATGAGTTTTGCCGCAGCTGCGGGTCGTCAGACGTGGAGGAAGATCTCCCACACTTGTTGTGCTACTGTCCTGCCTTCGCAAGAAGAAGATTTACATTTTTGAGGCACCTTTTCTCGAAGGTCTTTGCGGAGGAATCCTCCATCAGTATAAGCAAGATCGCTCACTTCATCTGGGAATCGCACGGATACCCAGTTCAGTCCCGGGAGGGTGTGTCAGTTTAAAGGACCCATTTTTCTGTGGTAACGCAACTGGCCAATTTCTGGCCTAGGTGACCAGCCACCCTAACCTAACCCAACCTAACCGGCAAAATAATTTGAATAGGCTCGGACTGCTGTTCGGAAGAAACCCTACTGCAAAACTTTGGAAAGAGTCCAAAGGCTTGCGACACTGTATGTGATGGGAGTCTTAAGGACTACGGCAGCGGCAGCTCTCAATACAATCAACCCCTCATTGTCCTCTTTCCGAAAAATCTTGCAGCAATATCTGTGGAAAGGTAATTGTTGACTAAAAAATTCTCTTCCGATCGGTCGATCAAAGTTCTAAATGTCGGAGTCTCACGGGCAAAACTGACTACGTGACTCTTATTCTCAGCTTGCACAAAGGAATGAATGCTAAATATAAAACCATCAGTCTGTTTACAGACGGCTCGAAAATGGAAGATGGTGTTGGAGCAGGCGTAGACTAACCTGAACTAGATATCAGACCGCCATTCAGGCTCCGTGGCTATTACAATGTCTTTCAGGCGGAAGTGTTTGCTGTTAGGAACTTCACAGAGCTCGCCTGCATACCAGCTCTTCTGGGGGTCTTTAATCCTAAAAGAACTAAAGAGTTAATAACCATGCCTCGGAGTAAATTAAGAGTCATCACAGGCGTTTTAAGCGGACTCTGTAGACTCAACTATCACATGAATAAGTTGGATCTATCTTCAGATGCCATCTGTAGATTCTGTGGAGAAAGCGGCGAAGCCTCACTGCACCTGATCACAGACTGCGGACCTTTGGCTCGCAAAAGATACAGGTGTTTTGGAGAATATATCTAAGATATGAGCAAGATCCCTTAACTTGATTTGTACAAAAGACATGAATTCCTGTCGGAAATTAACAAGAGGGAAAATCTATAGATGAGACTATCTTCATCTTTTAAATAGATAGGGGCATCACAACAGATCTTTCAAGTCGCGGTGTATAACACCCTTAAATAAATCTAATATAATGTAATCATAGTGAGTTGTCGGTCTTCGTAGTTTAGAGGAAAGCATGACAGACTACCAATCCTGTGGGGTTGCGGGTTTGAATTCTGCTCAGAGCCTGGTATCGTAATGTTCCTTTCTAAGCTGTTTTCTCTACGAGTTGAAAGACTCAGTTGCTAGTACTCCTTCTAACAGAGCAATGCAGATATAATTTATTATATTCCAATGCAATAAATAAATATCACGTTGAAGCTTAGCAAATGCACTGATCTCATCTTAAAGAATATCACAATTTTCCTTTAAATAAAACATTGACCAACATTTTGTTTTCTTTAACAGTTTATTTCATGGCAGGATTTAAAGACAGGAAACACAACAATCTCAGCTGTGGCTCGCTGGAATTTACGAACTTCTATTTATGTTTTCATCTTTCGTCCTTGAAGTTGGCTACGTAAATATTTCATATCATTTTAAGTAGCTCCAAGGAGTTCAAAGCAAATATTTCATTGGGTTTAAGGAAACAATTTAAAGTCAGTTGAAAGTCAAAAAAAATCTGAACTGTGGCAAATTGAATTTTTGCATTTAACCGCAAACGATGATCAAAGCCCGCAGCCCAAAGACAGGAGTACAAAAAGTGTCCCTAAAAAAGCAGCAGCAGCAAAAGTTTCGCTTCAAAACAATTTGCCACAATTTAGATAAGAAGGAATTTATAATATTTTAATGCATGCGGCGGATGAACGCGTACTCCAGGATGTGTGCAAAATCTTCCCAAATGCTCGAAAATAGCGCAAAAATTTAATAAAAATTATTTCGCAATAAATTTGGCAACAGATTTGCAGCAAACAAAAATGTTGAAAGCAAATAAGGCGAGTATCAGAATGCAGCTTTGTTTTTGTTTGCCAACACCTGCCCACCTGGCTGCCGCCCCTCACAGACTACACGTGCAACTGCCTATTTGACTGCCTGTCTGTCTGCCCTCCTTTTGAAGTGACATATTAAATGTGGATTAACTTTTACATCCTGTGTATTGCTCAAGGGAAAGGACGAAATGCCGTTTTGCATTTCTTCACTGCTGTGCGCCGGGAATCGCGCGTTTATGACATTTTGATTTATTTATTATTGAAAAAGTTTCTTCCATTGTGTCTTTGTTTCGTATTCGGTGACATGACTCCGGGCTCATCCGCTGGCGGCAGCTTCTTCCACGCCTACTTCGCCCACCAAACAAAACGCTGCCGAACCCGCTTTTATTGCACACAATTTAGTCATAAATTATTTTACTTTCAAATCCGTCACTTCTATAGAATGAAATTAATTTTTAATGTCCTTCAGTATCCTAGCAGAACCGCCTTTTCACTCTGTGGATCGGTTACAGAGACTGGCATCAATTTATGGGCGAAGTGAGTCTGCCACGGCGCCAATGACTTTATCTGCATTCATCGAACGTAACAATCAAGTCAACTCTGCTGATACTTCGTGTAGATTGAGTGGGATGATGAGTGGGGGCGTTGAGACGCGAGGGTAGTGGGGAAATTAATTAAAAAACTTTTTAATCAGACTTTGAATGCTCGTATGTCAGCGTGGAGCTGCACTGGCAGCACCAATTTCGCATGAGGCCAGCCAAGCTTCGCGGAGTGCTCCGGGGAAGAGCAAAGACAGAGAATCAAGTGACTTTTTAGAATTTCACTCACATGTGGGAATAAAAAATAAGCCTCATGCATTTCACAGCATAATTTACAAATTGCCAAATTTCCTCATAAGCGCCGCATTACAACACAGACTCCACCGCTTCCCATCCACACACGCACACCCCTGCACACACACACACGCGGGCACTCTTAAATCTTTTAATTTCCCCACCAAGAGCTGGTTGCAAAGTTTACCAACGTCTTACAAGGAATAACAAATGGCAAGCATGCAGCAGCACCTTCCGCTAGGCGTGCAACTGCAGATGCAGCGGGAGCTCCACAGCCACGCCGGGTTCACAGAGGTCTCGCTGGCATTTGGGTTGGCGGCGCTAGGCATGCGTCGTACTTAACAAGAGGCCCCCGTCGCAGGCGTTTGCGCCACGTTAACAAAACTTTTAATTTATGTCGAAAGCTTTTGCCAAGAATTTTAATATGCGCACATTTTTCGCCTAACGCATTTGTCACTTACTCGTAAGTCCTTTGGTGCAGTGAGTGCCGGCAGAATTTCCCGCACTCCACATGTTGACACTGTGTAAGTGTGGTCGGTGTGTGGCATCTTTGGCAAGCAAATAGTTTGCAGCTGGATATTGTTCAAAGAAAGACAACTTTGCATTCAAAAAAAAATTTGTAAATAAACTGAACAGGCTGAAGTGGCCTTATGAGAGAGGAAGGGACGTGCTTGCTCATTAATTGAAATATTTTCACATCCTCATGCATAACTGAGAAAGGCTATGAAAGGATCTTTCCCTCACTATTTGTAAGGAAGCCATGAACATTCCACGTTTGAGGCACAGTTCGTCGATATGCGGCACAATGAATTTATCAAAGGGATTTCTAGCAGCATAGTCTCTATAAAGCCTGCAAAGCAGCGACAGCAAGCAAAGAGTGAGGAAGATGCATCCCTCGCTTAAATCTGAACTCGTTTATTTCTGATGGCGGTTGTGAGGTAACAGTATTTGAGATTGAAAAATCTGAAGGAAGCACAAAAGTGTTTTGGAATTGTTGCTGTGCTAACATCGACCAGTAACAGAAGAAACTCCTTCCCTGGATTGAGTCCTTTGCAGGTATGTTCGCGAGCAGGGTGTGCTAAAATGTATCCTCCTAAACGGTGCAGTAAAACTAATGATCGAAATCAAAAAACGACAATTGTATCCTCTCATTTGAGCCCTCGAAGTAAGGGAGTAAGGATCACCCCTCAGTTAAACGATGAGTGTAGTTATATACTCTTTGGAGCCTTCGAAGAGAGGTAGGAGATATCACTCCTTAATCAATCGATCATACACTCTTTGGAGCTATCTAAGTAAGAGAGTGAGGATCACTCCTTCATCAATCGATGAGAATATTCTTATACTATTTGGAGTCATCTAAGTGAGGGAGTAAGGATCACTCCTTAATCAATTGATGGGTGTAGTCATATATTCTTTAGAGCCCTCGAGGAGATATAGAGGAGATCACTCCTCAATCAATCGATGAGTGTAGTCATATACTCCTTGGAGCCCTGGTAGAAAGATAGGAGAGGTCACTCCTCAATCAATCGATGAGTGTAGTCATATACTCCTTGGAGCCCTCGAAGAGCGGTAGGAGATATCACTCCTTAATCAATCGACGAGTATAGTCATATACTCTTTGGAGCCATATAAGTAAGGGAGTAAGGATCACTCCTCAATCAATCCCTTGAGTGTAATCATATACTCCTTGTAGCCCTCGAAGAGAAGAAGATAGTATCCCTCCGTAATCAATCGATGAGTATAGTCTCTTTGGAGCCATCTAAGTGAGGAAGCAAGGATCACTCCTTAATTAATCGATGAGTGTAGACATATACTCTTTGGAGCCCTCGAGGAGATATAGAGGAGATCACTCCTCATTCAATCGATGAGAATAGTCTTATACTCTTTGGAGCCCTCGAAGAGAGGAAGGCGACATCAGTCCTCAATCAATCGATGAATATAGTCATATACTCTTTGGAGCCATCTAAGTGAGGAAGCAAAGCTCCTTAATTAATCGATTAGTGTAGTCATATACTCTTCGGAGCCCTCGAAGAGAAGAAGGAGAGATCAGTCCTCAATCAATCGATGAGTTGTTACTTCTAGTTACACCGAATGCCCTTTTATTCATTTCGGGTGCTTTTAAGATCATTTCAGTAAATTTGAATTTTGGTTTAGAAAGAGAGAACACGGTTTTCGGGAAAAGAGAGAACACCTTTAATCAGGGTCTGATTATTCCAGTGTGTAGGAAGGATAAATTATTCTAGGCGACTCATCCTTTAGGTTTGCAGTATGCAACATTAGTAATAAGCCAGAGCGTTATAGCAGAATCAGTTGATATAATATTTCTAGATATTTCTTAAAGAGCCATCTAAGTTTGTTGAATAATGAAAAGACTATTTGGTCACAATATTTTAGACACTCACATACACGCACACTTCATATTCTCTATTGAAAACACCGGTAAAAAACAACGAAATGATAGCAATTGTAGTTTGGTGCTAAAAATCACAAAACACAGAAGGACAACAACGAAAAAAACAATAAACAATAAGAAAACACAACAAATGAAACCCAAACCAAATCTCAAAATCAAATCAACTTCTTAACTGCCTCAACAAGCGTGCCTGGCATACAAAAGCAGTGTAAATACTTCTATTCAACTCCTCAACAAACATACACACTCTCACACACATACACACCCACACACACATATAATGTGGCGCGCTTAGACAAGCCTTCATTCATCCTTTTTTGCGGCAAGTTGCATTGCAGGTGCCATGTTGACACTAATGTCACAATAACAATGTTTACTCCTTGTTCTGTTGCTTGTTTTTATTCCGCTCCAACGGGGGTTTCGCTCGGGATTGCGTTATTGTTTTGTGCCACAGACAAATGGAGGCGCCGTCAACCTTGTCACGCGGAGTGTGCAGTTTGGTGGTATTTACCTGGCATACACTAACAACAACCCGAACAACAACAACTACAATAGTTGTGTAGGCAACCGCCTTTGCCGCGCTGCGATGCTCTTGGCTTTTATTGGTGGCGCAACTTGTTGGCACTCACGGCACTGTTGTTGACGCTTGATACGAGTACGTCGTGCACTTAACTGTGTAAATTCTTTCAATTGCGGATTTGCATAGCGAAAAGGTTCTCTCCTTCTTTGTTCGTAAATATTTAAAGTTAACGAAGGGATTCGAGTGGATTAGGCATACAAAGTATATTTAAGAAAGCCAAGGAAGCCGTGGTCCTTGGGGACTGAGAAAGAAAAGGTTAATACACAAAGAAATACATTTTTCTATCTGATATGATATCCGTTCATTGAAAACTAGCCAATTACATTGGATCAGCATGGTCTCCTCCGCTGCGTCCACAGAGGTAGCTGTTCAACTGTGGGCAAACAGATTATAATCAGTTACAGCCAATTCTGTTGCACATAGTAAATGCGGTAATGATCCAACTTATATGTGTGTACATGAGGCAGTTGCCGGGTTGGCTGGAGGAAACATCATATTTCTGTTCTCCGAATTCGGTCCTTGGTGTTTCAGTTTTACTGGCGAACGTTGCTACAAAGCACGACTTCCTTCACTTAAACTAGTTCAGATGGATTCTCTAAGAAAACTCTTCCGGGAATTTCGAATAGTCCACTTATCATTCATCGAACTCCCTAAAAATTGTTTTCCCCTTTTAACTATGAGTGTTAAGAATTATTCTACGATCTTCCCAGAAGGCAACGTCAATTATTCCATGTTCAACACGAAACACAATCGTCATTAACTGACTCGCTAAGTACGGTATCCATATTTTTGCCTGCTTCGGAAGGGTTTTCACAATGAGTACGTTTTTATAACTATTATTGTGGTGTATCTGGTGTATAGAAGCGTCTCCAAGCCTCAGTTGTATTTCGTTGCAAACAGGATTGTAAGGGGGGTTGATATACTCGTATACCAAACACTCACTCTTCTGGAATGTGTAATCGACCGATGAAATGAGTCGTAGTTCAGTTTCTCTCAGTTTGTATCTTAGCGCTGCCGAGCTAAGTAAGAAATACAAAGAAAACACCTTTTTTAGAAAAGACATCAATATTTTATCTCCTTGCACTACTTTTCGTTGTATTCCACTCCAATTTTATTTCCGGCGCATCACTACTCCAGAACCAATTAAGGAAGTTTAGGGAAATTTCGTTGGTTATCTCATCACACAATGATGTTGTTGTCTCATATTCAATTGTTATACAACCTCATTGGAGGTCCTTGATCCACTTGTGAATGAAGTTATACGTTGGTCCAGAATCTCCTCCCAGAACCTCTTCCTAGCTGGCTTTGATTTGCATAGGGTCCTTTCTCCTTTCCAACAAAATAAATGAGTGCAAAAACATGATTGCCTGTTCCCTGCGACAAATATAATCTTACTCTCATGATACTAGATTCGGTGCGAATATGCCCCGTACACTTTTGCCCGTGTCGTAGAGAGAGAGAGAGAGAGAATAGAATATTTTGATAAGAAATTATTTCTCCTGAGATTTGTTAACAAAACTTTTTATCTGGAAATGGAGACCAATCATTTTTATTTGTGACTTCATTAGGAGCGTGTCTCCAACTCATAATGTGCAATGGAACTGAAATTTAACATGTTCTTCGAAGAATGATGAAACAATATCGCGTTTCCAGCTCATCTCGGAATTTACAGAGATTGGCACGAGGAGCAAGGAGATAATAGCGATGTCATTTATATATCGGCAATCATTATTTTTAAACTAAGCGATATATTTTTACACTTTCTCACTATTTAAATTTCTCACTTTCTTACGACAAAAAGAGTTACTCTCATATCACTAGTAGTTGTGAGAATATTCTCACGTACTCTTTTGATGGTGTCCAAATCTAAAATATTATAAGAAATAAGATCTCATGAGAATTGTAAAAGATTGTCTGGAAACGGAGACGAATCATTTCTAATAGCAGGTACGGATTTTCTATAACTATGTATGTCCCTATACAGGACAAAAAGATGATCATCCAACTAATAAACCAGAATAATACAATACAATCCACTTAAATCCAAGAACAAGACCGGGAAATAATGTTGATCACCACGACTATTTTTATGCTGAGAGACCATAGTCTTGGAATATGTTCTTCTTTCTATTACATATATAAATTAGCCTCCCATTATGTTGGTTCCCCTTCCTAGAAACTTTCTATACTATTTCATATGGTGTGTTGTAGAGTGGGGCTTATGCAATAGGTCTGATGTCTTAAAAGAGGAAAGAGGAAAAGAGGACAACAATAAATATCAGTAGAATAGAGTTTTCCATGAAAATGAAATAGAAACATGTTCGCAGTTTATGAGTGGCTTTTTTATAATGATATTGGACGATAAAGAAAACATATACTTGAGAATTCGACTTAACGAGTATTTAAGGCACTGTCGAGAACAAAGTAAGGTCATTTTGAGAAGAAAATTGCATGTATTTGTACCATTCTCACCAACTCCAAATTGCATGGTGGAAATATAGATGGTAGATCCTTGGTCCTAATTATTATGACTTTAATGTCGTCAGAGTCGTATAGAAATAAATAAATAAGTCTTTCCATGCACTGGAAAAAGAATCTTAAAAATATAAACACCACAAAGGGTCGCAAATGAAGGACCAAACAGGAAAGAACAACTTCCGCTCAGCCACCACCGGTGTTGTCACCATTTCGAACTCAATTGCAAAAAGCTTCGCTGCCTTTGAAGCAGACTCCTTCACCAGTATAACAGTTGTTAAACCCTCCTCAAAGCAAGGACAATAATTATTACAGTTAGCTGAGGTGAAAGCTCAACGCTACACGACGAAAGTCAGAGCAGTGAAATCGAACAAACAACCCCGTTACGAGGCGAGTGTTTTGAGTAGTCTATGGAAACACTGCTTTATAGAAATTCCTTCACAAGAAAATTCAGACAAACAAAATTCTTGCATAGAACAGGTCAAAATTTATGAAAATGGAAAAGTCGGAGGATGACGTAAACTCCAAAAAAGTGGATAAAGTGAGAAGGAAAATAAAACACCAAAGAATGCAAAAAGCAAAAAAAATTGAGAGAATGGAAAAAATTCGACAAACGCGAAATTCGGAAAAAACCCTGGACCCCGTCGAAAGACCGGAGAACTTCGCCACTATGGAGTACTGGGAGTCAGCCATATTGGAGATGGAAATTGGCATTGTGAAGAACTGTGCCCGAAACCATTTAAAAGTCATGGACTACTCCGTCATACTACCGCCGAAGCTACGCAATCGCGTCAAGACCCTCATACCATACGGCTTCGATGACTACGATCGCAACGTGTTCATGGAGGAGTTCATTGACATTCCGAACATATCTGAGGATAGCGATGATGAAGATGCCGATGAGGCAGTGGCAAAAAAAAAGAAACTCCTCAAAGATGTAAGCACATAGAATTCTTGGGTAAGTGGTGATATAATTGGCTTTTATGTTTTGCAGGAGATGTTCAATGAGAGCACTTGCTCAGAGATTGAACGCATGGAGAACGAGTTCCCGAAGTGTGATGTGAAATTTGCGGTGTCCACGAAGCACCGGCAACGCAAAAAAGACCGCAAGAACTGGTTCTCCAAGTACATATGCCAGACGCGCAAGGAGCGGGTGCACTGGGACTCGAAGGTTTACAATTTGGAGACCAGTCTGTGGGAGAAAAGTTTGGACGAGCAGGCGGAGATATTGATGGATGCTGTAAGTTTTAAGATTAAGTACAGTAATGAGTGAGTAGGATACATGGTAGCATGGTGTAATAAATCCAGGTATAAACGACAATTGGCTGTATTCGTGTGCTTTTCGACAAAAGCCACACACTTAAGAGTTGGGTTCTGACCTTACTACAGGGGCACTCCGAGCCGCATTCACCAAATTCGTTGGCAGAAGAGGCCTCCCTAGCATTCACCTGATTTATTACACTATGCACGGTATTATCAGTGGATTGAGCACCACCTGACACCATGGTATTATCAG
Organism: Clusia tigrina; assembly: GCA_920105625.2. Taxonomy (NCBI): domain Eukaryota; kingdom Metazoa; phylum Arthropoda; class Insecta; order Diptera; family Clusiidae; genus Clusia; species Clusia tigrina. The sequence goes on from OV050033.1 coordinate 182,064,458, forward strand.
TGGATTGAGCACCACCTGACACCATTACAGTATGAAGTCAATCAAAGCTTTCACTCAAAGCAGTTGTTGGGAATTCCGAGTACAACAACCCAGCATTGAGAGAGCTTTGCCTTATTTCAGTGGGGCGCATTCTATTGACAGTACCTGGCAGCTATTTTGCCATACGATTTACCATAAATTTCCCTCAGTCTGCAGAACGCTTCACCGAGTGGCTCAATAATGTGGGCAACAAGAACGAATGCCAAATGTCGAAAGCTCAGCTGAAGGCGCTTTTCGCCATCGAAAGCGACAGGAATCTTTTAGCCGCCATACACACCGAGCCGAAGGAAGTGAAAGCCATCGCCAAAACCGTGGCGGATAAATGGAACATACCGGATGTAAGTTCGTACACGTAACCGCCAACTTTCATATCCTTTACAACCACCTTTCGTCCTTCAACTTCTGCTACTTCCTACAGATGGCCATCGAGTTGAAATATGAGAAGTACATCACGGAACGCTTGAAGCATGTGCCAAAGACTGTAATAACTGTCGCCTTCGGACGCACCATACCGCAAAACGAGCTGCCATGGCTGCCGGGCTTCTTCTCCAGTGACAAACCCATCACTACCGTCTTTCCCACGGAAATACTATCGGGTGAAAAGCTGTTCAAGGGCATACGTCATCTCCGCACTGTGAAGGGTCTGGTGGAGTTCTCCGAAAATCATCCGGACGTCGAGCGACCAGACTACTTGGTACGCACCGGCATGTTCAATAAGAGGGAAACCACCACCGCCACGCAGGAGGTGCCACTATACGAGCGCCTCAAACTGAAATACTGAAATCCAAGCGGATGCTTTCGTCTTTCACTTTTAGGAATTTTTAAATTTTACATTCACGTATCATTCAATTTGTATTTGGTCGTCCTGTTGAGTCCTTTGTTAGCAGACGCGAAAACTTTGTAACCTGAATTTTATTATGCTTCCACACATGCGGCAAAATGTTGATTAAAATCCAAAGCAAACCGAACTAATTCAATTTGATTGAGCTTTTACCAGGCACCAGCTCTTAATCAAACTAAATTGCTACACCGTAGTTTATTAGATTTGCCTGCACTCAGCATTCATGCTGCAAGCCTGCTAATTATGTTAGGGAAGTGCATTAGGAGCATGCCAGCGCAACAATGAGTTCCACGTGAAACGACGCAAGCAGCCAATTTGGCCCTGTTTTGCAGCTGCGCGTATCACGAAAAGCAATTGAAGCGTAATGAAATTCGCTCGGCACTCGGCTGGCCAATTAAAATTATGGGTAAACACAGATAGATGGTCGCAGGAGCGCTTATGAGGAGGCTTTTAAGTGGCGGAAAAAATTATTGAAAATCGGAAAAAACAATGGAAAAACAAACAGGCAAAAAACGACACAAATTGGGGTACTGTACTTGGTTAATGGACTAGCAAGGCACTGCAGGAAGCTGCGCAATTGCCAGCAAGTGGCTTTTCAAGTATAATTTAGGGTGACATTGCTTGCCATGAGGATGTCAGAGTGGTAGCTGATATGAATAAGCATTCTTATATGTATGGTGAAGACTCGCTGTGATCAGGCCTCACTACAGTGCCCATTATCAGCTCAGTATATCAGATTATCCATCAGCAGCATTTTGGTCGCAAAGCAAGGCCACTTCTTGTTGCTTCTGGTGGAAGGCATGAAAAGCTGGAATTCTCAACTTTAAACTACTGAAACAGAATTTCATGTGTATTCAGGTAGGAATTGTGTACAGAAGCACGTAAGTTCCACATGTCTTTAAGGGATTTGGACGAATCTAATAAACACACGCATCCACCAACCATTTGTGGAGGCGTCTCTATCACTGTTGCTTCTAGTGGAAGGCATGAAAAGCTGGAATTCTCACCTTTAAACTACTAAAACAGAATTTCACCTGTATCCAGGTAGGAATTGTGTAGAGAAGCACGTAGGTTCACCATGTCACCATTCCGATGATTGTTGCTTCATTTCGATGTCTTATTCATAGATCCATGTCTCGTTACCAGCAATGGTGCCTTCGACAACATTTTGGCCTGAACAAAGCATTTCTTTAGCGACATCAACTTGGTGCTGTTTTTGCTAAAAATTCGCTACTCTGGAAAGAAGCCACGCTCCAACTCGTCTCATCCCCAAAACATCGTGCATAATGCTCTCCACCGATCCGAGCGAGACAGCAATAACGGCTCCTATCTCCCGGATGCTAACATAACGATCTTCGAGCACAATTTTCTCAATTTTTTCAATGTTTTTGTCAGTCAAAGAGTTTGATGGGCGACCGGAACGAGGCAAATCATCAACCACGGCTTTAAGCTCGTATTCTTGTGTTTTCGACATTGTCGAGTCCTCGAAGGCTACCGTTAATATTTTCAATGCTTCCGCATACAAAATTTTGGTAGAAACACAAAATTTCGAACAGCCTGTTTGCTCCACTATATTCGACAGAGCTAAATTCGCAGAATTTATGGTTACAAAGCTATTATGCAAACCCTATCTGAGAGATTGGGCTCAAAATTGATATGTAAACAACTGCCAACCTAGAACGTTTTGACAATATCTCAAGCGCGGACACTGACCTCTATTTTGAGTGAGTCTGAGCTCTTATAACTCAGTACGTACCATTGGAGTATTATCCTAAGTGGTGGTAGATTTTGTGGACTGGAGATACTATTGAAAATCTCTGTACAAAGGTGACGATGATAGTTGCGATTTGATATCCGCATCTTCCGCAGTTGCTGTTAGTACTCATATCACAATTCTCCAGGACTTCATATTGTTGAGAATGGTTGAGCGGTCGCCAAAGAGGCAGACTTAGTTCATTTCGTGGATAATAATTGTATGAAATTAACAGAAAGCAACTGACCCCGCTGGTCGAGATATTGAAACGTTGAAAGACACCTCCCCCGGCCTCACAAATTACTCGAAAGTTTCTTACTGCTTAAAGACCCATAAGTAAAAATTCGTTCATAATTTCCAAAGAGACCTCTAGCTGTAATTATAAGGTACAGTACATAGTAAACAGGACCTTTTTAATAATAGGTATATCTGGTGAGCCATCTACAGGCAATTTAACTGTCAGCCTCTCCCCGTATTCGCCTGATTTGACGACTTTTACTTATCGGAAAAAAGCATTTGCCTATGAAATGAAAGCATTTTGTGGATGTAGAAGCCACTTACCTTGACCTGAACATCCTGAGGGACATCCCGGCTGACGACTTACAACACTCAATCGAATTCATTTTAGACAGTATTGAGTCGGAAGGAACTATTTTGAATAAAATAAATCGGTTTTGCAAACAAACTTTTTGCTCTTTTTCTCCTGGCAATTTTGAAGCCAGTCACAATGGACATAGATGTCTCCGAGTGGAAGACGGCCTTCCCAACCTAGCCTAACCTATGCTATTCTTAAAAAGTCCTGTTTACTTTGGAATCCACCTTGTATGTGTAAATTCTGACTGTCGAGGTACTCAGTCCAAATTCTTCAAGGGGCCAATAGTCGGATAAATGTACTCACATATTGCTGCAAAATATTATGAAACACTCGTAGTATATCAGTGGTCATTTCAAATGATCCCTTGAGAATTGTGTAGATGAAAGGTGGGTGTGTAACCAAAATAGTTTATATATCAAAAAATGAACCGCTAATCACCCCCATCATAGTGTGATTGGAACCCAATTGTAGCCCTTCAATACCACATTTCTAAGATACGACCAAAATCCTCTAAAATAGTTCTACGGCATGATACTAATACTAATATACAACAATTTGCTCCATTTATCAATTCTCCTACTGAGTCTAAATTTAATTTTATACGAATAAATTTATAAATATTCCCAATCCTGCCAATGGAGTGGCATTGTTGTCAAGGCATATGGAGGAAGGACCTTTGTGGAATTCATCACTGAACTGAAACTAAATATTTACCTAAACCACATGAACAAAAAAAAACTAATAATAAAGGAACGGGTTAGAACTGCAAAAGAATGCAGAAGCAATCTGCGCAAAAGGAACAAAATTAAGAGCCCTTTACCACTTGGACAGTCAAAGTGAAAGCTGTCAATTTGAATGGAAACATATGCTCCACTGACGACTGAATTAGCACACAACCGAAATCACAGAAACTCAAACTCCAACTCAACCTCAACCGCAACCGCAAGCTAAACCAAAATAATGAATGCTCAGAATGGCGGAAATGAACAGGACATGTTATGATGGCATGGAGCAGTGGAAATGCTTGCTGTGAGCTGTGCACAAACGAACGGGCAATGCGCCCACTTCAAGAGCTCCTCACGATCGCAGTGGACACCAGTGAAACGGAAGCACAGACTGTTTCCCAGCAATTGAGCACTTTCATCTCAAGCGAGCAGCACTCTGCCACTTTTCGGCTGCTAATAGGACATGTGTCAACGTGGCCGCTTGGAAGCAACCACACACAAGTTCATGGATATGCTAAACTGGCTGACAAAATTAAATAAATCTGTGGCAGGGGGAGTGGTGCGCGGGCGGCTGTGCAAACTTCATTGAAATCACTTTAAGCAAACGAGTAGCAAACGTTGAGCAGGGCCATGACAAGGCTTGAGTGTGATTAGCGGAAACAAGTTTTGGGCGTACGCATATTGCCAGGATGTGTCACAATGAGCATTCGCTCGCACACCGGTCTCGCATTCACAGTGGGGAGGAGAAGTTAATAAAACATATTTGCGGTTGCTTTGTTGCTTGGGTGCTTGGTTGGTTGCCACATGAAGCATCGAATTGTGGTTAATCAAGTGTTCGGAATTGGTGCGCTGTGTTTGCGTGGCCACTTGTTGGGCAGCACGCTTCAATGCATCAAATAAAGGATCCAGCGAAGTGTTTAATAAACATGGCACTGAGCGCTCGTGTGAAGTGTGTGCGGGAGAGGCCTAATAAACCCTCGGAATATGCCTGAAAGGGTTGAGCTGGAAATATCCAAACAATTATCTAATTTTGGAGCACCAGTTTGGGAAATTTGTCTAATTTTTTCTATTAACTAGGATCTATTTTTGACTCCATGGAAGGTGGGCTAGAATATTATGAACTTGGGAATTATTTTGGCTGATTTGTTAACAAACCCCAGTAGATCGTGTGTTCCTAAGTAGACAAAATATGCCCTACTTAGGATGTCAGTATCAAATACCTCGAATCTGATTCTAGGGATTGCAGGGCATACGCACAAAGAGTGGTCCACCGTCTCATCTTCCTCTCCACAAGCCGGTCAAAGTGCACTGTATGCAATGCCTGTCATTTCCATGCTCTTCGCCCACGCAAAATAACCCAGTCCTACCAGAAGTCTGCAGTCTCCCCTACCAAGTAACAGAAGAAACCTTGACGCTCACTTTTTCCACATATAACAAAATTCTCTTGTACAAGGGCTTAAGCCGGTATGGGCCTATGGAATTCAACCATGGGGTTGCTCAAGTTCCTGCAATATAATACAGCTCCAAATATTCCACAACAAAGTACTGAAATGTGCCGCAAATACATCTTGCTATGTCCGCAGCAGTGATCTGGAACACGAGCTTGGCATCGAGTCAGTTTCCGCTGCAGTACCAAAATGTGCAAAGTCTCACATGAAAAGTCTATCTAACCACGTGAACAGCGAAGCCTCAGTCCTTACGGTTCCAAGGGAATGGAAGGAAACGATGAAACGGAAGAAGGCGCACCATCTCATATAGTAACCAACTTCTCAGCACGTATTGTTCAGAGCACTAATAATACCCCAGTGGAAGAAGTGCCAATGATTTGATCATACTAGAAACGTTTGTAACAAACCTCCGCGGTGTGGTAAGGGCACAGGAGAACATGCTACCACTGATTGTGTAAAACCAACATCTGAAAACCCCAAAGGTTCAAATTGTGGAGAGTCCCATCTAGCAACCTAATGAGGGTATGTAATTGCCAAAGAAGTCCAAACAATTTTGTCCAATAGACTATGCCAGGCTTCTAAAACAATTATTCGTGAAAGTAAGAAACCCCTCACTTCATCACATGAAAACAATGCCAACACCATCAGAAAACCCACAAAAAGCTACTTCATATGCCCAAGTAAGGAAGGTTCCTTGCAAAATAATACCATTCCACAAAACTCTGACTCACTCTTACTTATTTTAACTAGACTTAATGAGCAAGGAAGATTGTTCAAGTCAATTGAACAACGTCGAACCACTCTTGAGCATAACATGCAGTTCATTGATTATGAAGAGGTGCTTAAAAATAATCTTATGGAATGGAATTGGGTCTGCCACACATAAAAATGAGCCAGAAGTTTTGGTAAATAACGACGACATCGACATCTGTCTAATAGCTGAAACACATTTCACGAGGCACTCTCATATAGCTTTTAACAAATACACCCTTTATCACAGCATACATCCGCATTATTGCGCAAGGGGTGATAGTGCAATTATAATTAAAAATACCATCACTCATCACCCACTCAGAGAAGATCAAATAAGCTCAGACGAATCTCAACAACTTCCGTTTCCGTTGAAACTTTTAAGCAGCCATTGATGCAATCAGCATTATTTAGGCCACCAAGATATCAATTCAAATTCGAGCACCACTTGACTTTCTTTGGGCGATACAAAGGTCGGTATATCATAGGTGGTGACTTCAATGCGAAACACATGCACTGGGGCTTCAAGCTCACAACAACATAAGGCAGACAGGATGGGATACAATGTCAACCGGTAAGCCCACATATTCGCCTTCGTATACCAAGACGGTTCCTGTCTTGGTTGACTTTTTTATATTCAAAAACACTCCTGCGAACCATTTCACCATCACCCAAATTCTGATTTGAGCTCTGACCAGTCAGATAGATATATAGATAAAAGTTTCGGTAGGCCGGAAAGCCGCAAAAGAAGGAGGGTTCCAAGCACTCAGGCTTTGATGCCCATTGTGTTATAAACCTGGATATGTTTAGGGAAAAGGGGAGATAGAGGATATTGGAAAAGAAGTTACACCTCTTTAAATTCCTTTGACTCTTGTATGAATCTCAGAAGTCTGCCCAGGGATAAGGAATGTACGTTATTCATTCCCAAAACATTTGACCCTAATATGCGCCTCCTCATCTGGCAAAGGCAGGACAAGAGCAGAGAAAATGCTCTGTACAGTACTGTTCTTCCTCCAGTCAGGAGAGGCAGTGCGGATTTTCGATGATGCCTATGGTCACCATAAGATGGCCCCATGGAGTATGCCCCGTAGTTGCCCCAACCAATGATCGAAGATCCTTCCTTCATAATGTTAGAAGGAAATTTGCAAGTCTCTTGTTTGGGTTTTCTAGGAAGTAGTTGGTTGTTTCACATTACCATATAAGTATTGCGCTGACTTCTTTACATATACCCTACGACCACAAAGCACTGGTATTGAGAGGTTGGTAATAAATGATATAAATCTATAAACAGTGATTTGGATCCTGATCCAATCATTCTTATAATTTCACTCTATTCATTCTCCACCCAATTCTCTACTTGATTTACACCTAGGTCTAGCTAACGGATGCTATGTTACTAACATCAATATTTCTAGATGACACAGCAGTTTTAAGTTCTCACCTTGACCCAAAGTCTGCATCGGAAAACCTGCAAAAGCATCTAAAATAAGTAGAGACTTGGCTAGCCAAATAGAGGATACAGGTTAACGAAACTAAAAGTCCCCACACTACATTTACCTTAGAAGAGGCACTTGCCCGTCTGCAACTCTCAACAACCACACCATTCCACAAAAAGAAAATGCTAACTATCTCGGTGTTTATGTTGAGAGAAAGTTGACATGGAAGGAACACATTGAGGCAAAGAGAACTCAGATGAAGCTAAAAGCAGCGAAACTGCATTGTCCTCTACAGATGTTCAAGACTCACCCTGGGCAATACAGTTCTAATACACAAAACAGTTCTTAAGCCAGTCTGGGCGTATGACACTCAACTGTGGGGCACCCTCTAATTGTAGAATCAAGCTCCGTTTAATTATTGTTAGTTTCTAACTATCTAGAAAGATTTATTAAATGGAATATGATGGAAACAAAAATGTTATTCAAGCATGTTTTCTGCTCTATTCAGGTTGTTGTGGATATTTCTTCTTTCCATTTTAATTCAATTCTGGACTTTCTACATTTGGGATCACTTCATAACGACATTACCGGCGTTTGAAATATGTTAAAATACACCAAAAGAATGACGCTAAAATCAGGAAGAATGTTCCGAAAATCTCATCCAAAATACCCAACCCGGTTCCTTCACTTTTGGTATGCAATTGTTTCGTTTCGTTTGTTTTTGTCCAATTTCCATTGATCGGGTTTTCAGTGAGTCGTAATCCGCACACTTGCCAAGCCTGCTCGTAATTAAGAGTCAATTCATGCTACGTTTTTATGCAGTTTTTGAAGTCTTTAATGTTTTTTTTCTGTTTGTTTTTAGTGTGCGTGCTTCGTTTCAGCAACAATCTCAACCCACGCAAGTGCTCAATAATATTGGCAACAGTTTGTCTTATGTTGACATAACGACGTTGCTGGTCCCAATGCTTGGCATTCTTTTGCATACACACACGTCGCCTTTCGCAGCATTTCGTTACAGTTTGCCCCAACTGGAAAATGCTTGCTTGGCAATTGTCATTTCGTGCAGGCATGAGAAAAATGCTCACAACAATGGCGACAAATCGTTCCGTCTCTGCGTTGGCTCGGCGGCCAGAATGCGCCAACGATGTCAAAGGCCGGCTGCACACTGACTGCCAACTCCAAGTACCAACACCAGTACAACAGGACAACAGGACAACAGTGCACCAGTTCAGTTCAGTTCACCAGTACCATTACCAGCACCAGCACCAGGAGCAATAGCAGCAGCATCACTGCACACATAGAAAAAGGTGACCAGGAAGTTGCAGAGGATGTGACAATATTGCTTTTGATTTATGAGGCCATAAATTCATTTTTGTTTTTCTCACATTGCTGCCGAAAGACTGCAAGCAGAAAAACGTTAAAAATACCCAGAATGTCCTGCTTTCTACGCTGGCCAGCGGTGGCGTCAGCTCAGAGGAGCAGCCACATACTCGCACACTCCAGCACTGCGCGCTCAAGTGTGTGTTAGTGGTTTAGCACTAGTTGGTTATATTGGATTAGAAGATAGGAACAACTGCCGTGTTAAATTGGACACTTACAGCACACCCACACGCCCATATATGCACACATATCGAACCCCAGCCATGGAGCACTGCTTGGCGAAAGGACAGTTTTCGAGTCGCCTGCAATTCGACCTTAACAAATTTGTTTGCTTCTTTTGCTGTTGCTGCCAATGCTGCACTGAAACTAACTTGCTATGCGTGCAAGTTGGGAATACTCTCTACACACACACTGCCACGTACACACTATCATGTATCCGCACCCATACGCATACGCAGACTCCTCTACCTGGCAATAATGGCAACTTTTTGTTATCCTTTGCATTGATGTCATTGTTGATAATCGAGTGGTGTTGCGTTTGCTTGCTCGTGCGTTGAAAATTTCGTTCAGCAGCATTCAAGGTGAAACTTCAAGTCATGCTACGGTTGATGTGGCAACTTATATCCCACGTACTCGTACAGCACCATCCATAGATACTCGCATGCAGCCCATGGAGCCGGCACACAGAAACACACGCCTGGGATTTCGCATTAAGAGCATTTAATGCATCCATCCAGAGTGAAGACACATTATACGCAATTTGGCCCGACGGCTGCTGCAATTGTTGTGCTCCAAATGCGAAGTTGTTGCAGTCGGTGGGTGGGTAGGTAGGTAGCTGTGCTAATGCCACTATGACGTAAGTAACAGCACCGACGGCGGTGACAGTTATTGTGATGATTATTGTAACGCAGCAGGACAACTGCTGTGCGGACAGGCATGTGACAGCGTTAATTTGCGGGAGATTATCCCATTTGCGGTCGATAAAGTGCATTTTGCGACTTGGCCACACCACACAAAACGGAACTGGCAGACTAATCGGCAACGTGGGCAACACGTTTAAAGCACAAAATGGTCAGGTGCCAGAATTGATCCACAAATAAACTCAATTAAGGATGCACTGGACTGCTCCTCCGCTTGCTAATGACAATAAAAGCGGCCGCAGTTGACGTTTTTCCCCACCATGATGGCAAAAATTGGTGCTAAGTCAGTTTTAGTGCAAAAACTCTAACAAATACGTGCACCCCCACCGCTGCACCTCACTCCACCGCCAGCCAAAGCCAATCAAATAAATAAAGGCCAATTGTGACTGAGCAGCGCAATTGTCGCGCGGGTGAAGCATTAATTGCTTTTTAAACCGATATACTCGCATGTGCCTGCCTGCGCGGAGGAAGCGAAGGCTACAAAATGCCATCGTCCTGAATAATGAATTTAATTGTATGGGTCAAAATTTAAATGACTTACCTCCCTATGAATTTCAATTACGGCCAACAGAAAAAACCAAACCCAAACTGATGTGTCAACAGGGAGCAATTTCTCTCCATGTGGGATATAATCAGCAAGAGAACTCTGGGGAAGCTGAGGGCACTGAAGGGACGTAGGATATCTTTCATGATTTATTAAGTTTATTAAAGTGAATATTGTAAATTACTTGAACATTGTGCATATCTTCGATATCATCTCTCACAATTACTGGAGCACTTTCACCGAAATTTTTTCTAGCACATTCTGTTTGGTGGTCTGGAAATAATTCTAGGAGTTCATTCAAGACAGCTCTAGAACCATGCTTTCAAGTGCTTTTGTATCCTCTACAGGAGCTTTTATGCCATTTTACGTAGCACTTATCCTTCAATATTGGTCACAAACTGCAGGTGCATGATGCCATGAGGGATTATATATTAAATGTTCCAACACTTCCATATTCTTGCTTCTTAAATTTGTAGCACTGTACGCCATAACAAGTGATCTTGAATAATCATGATAAGACGTCGTTTTCTGTCTTTTCACGGCAGAACTTCTGACAAACCATGGTTGCTAATACAACCTGTATTGATCATCCAGATTGATATGACCCCCTGTGAAGAAAAATAGGGCATTTGCTTATGTTTCTTTTCATGATACTTTCGTGTTTTTTCTTACTTCTCTATACCCACCTTCTTGATTGGGTCTTTGGAAGTGGTTCATAAAAATAAATCCTGTTGAAGATCTCCAAAATATGTTTTGAAATAATGTACAGGAACAAAGGGCATCAATGCCTGAGCCCTTGGAGACCCCCTTCTCCAAGGGCTCAGGCTCTCCGGCCTACCCCACTTCTATCTATCTCTTCTATCTAATGTACTGGAAACGTTCCTTCACTTTGTGGCTTCTATATGCTTCAACATGCTTGTGAGTTGGCTTCCAGAATTATGTCGAGAAGTCAAAAGGGTGTTTTCAAGTAGGCCAAGTTTATAAAAATTTAGTGGAGGCATCAAAAGGGTATTTTCAAGTAGGTTTGCTATATTGCTGGTATTGCTAATAATTGAGTCTTTGTTTAAATAAAATAAACGAGGTAAAGTTAGTTTTATTGGAAAACTTTCTCTGCAGTTTCTTGGCAGGAAATTCTGCATGGAAATATTTGTTTTTATACTATAACGTATTCGTTCTAAGCTGAAGTCTGCAAATTTCAATTTTTGATGTTCTAAAACACACAGAAACATTTTCCTTAAAAAGGAGCTAAATGCGTGTAGGCTCAATACACAGGATGCCGGTTTCAGTGTTACTCTTCCTCGCCTGTATTAGCTTTCCTCATATCGAAGTAATGAATGCCGAGCTCCACAGCGGCTTGAAAGCTTACCCCACAAATAATTGCAGCAACACAGCAATTTGGCTTACATTGGCCGCTGCGCTCTGCTGGCACACCACTGAAATGCCATGCCCAATGCTGCCATTCGGTGTGCAGCACAACACCTTCCTGAGTAAGGACTGAAATGAATTTTTAAAAATGTGCAAAAAGCAAAAAAGGACGCCCACAATGAAAAAAGCACTCAATGGAGGGACGCGCTCTGACTGACATGTTGTCCTGATTTCAGTCAACAATAGGCCATCATCAATGTCCTGGCCATATCAGCGTTCATGTTGACACTGCAACACACGCTGCAGCAAATGGTTTTTTGCAGTTTTCCCTCTCATTTTTTGTTGCTCTGGTTTTTTATGTTGAGATGCTGGGATTGCTCTTTTTTGAAAATGTTATTATTTTATGGGCGTTTTCAATTTATATAAACAAAACATTTTAATTTCAGAAATTTAATTAAACGTATCGTCGTTGGCTGTGCCAGGCGAGTACTTCGCCCGCCGCATGTGTGCGCCTGCTGCGATAGCAGTCGGCAGCGGTGGCATTGTTGGTGCAACGTCACGTTGCCTGTTAATAGTTGTGGAATGCCTGATCGAGTGTGTCCTGCTTTTGTCAGAGACCTGCACACGGGTACACAAGTAAATTGAGTTTGATTGAAATGTGCCAATTTAGTTTTAGGCGCTTGCTTTGACTCCTGCTGGACAAGCAATCATGCCAAGCAGTTGGGGCACATGTCGTGGAAGGGCAGCAGACAAGTAAAATAAAAATATGTCCCCATGCCCGATGCTCTCTACAAGTAGGCGCTTGTTACTGTGAATGTATTTGAATGCTGTTGTAACTGGTTGATAGCCACTCTCCTTAAAGGATAATAATATTCCATGTACGGGTATGTTAGGTGTACAAAGTGTTGTTGCAACATGCAGGCAATTAAAAACCAAAGAATGTTAATCCACAAGTTTTGTCAGCCCCATTTTGAGGGTGAGGGTAGGATAACAGGGTTCCATCGTCAGCCTTCAGTAAACACTTTTCTCGTAAAACATAAAATATTGTGATGTAATAGTTTTTATAGGATTCATGACTAAACATGAAGGTAGGATCTTCAGGGACTATTGGGAGTATGGCATCCCTCACAGGTAAATGGCATCCATAACTATACTGATGCATACCAGCTGCAGAGAAGGGTGGTAAGTGGTGTATTCTCAGATGAGCTGGGCATTAACGTGTCCTGCAGGCTTCCTGATCATTGCAGCGTATTTGAGAATGGGAAGAAGTATCTAGGCTCAAGAAGCAGAAAAATATGGACAAGGTATTTGCATTCTATCTGACAGCCAAGCGGCTTTGTAATCCCTGGATTCGGCTACAATTACATCAAAAGCCCTCAAAAGCTACCACAAATCTATAGACGAGAAAACTAGCCATCTGAGCTGGGCTCCCGGCTGCAGGGATATTACAGGGAACTGCAAAGGAAATGAACTCGCCAGGGAGGGCACTATAATACCGATTCAACCAGCTAGATCAAACCTCGGTGTAAGTAATTAAGGATATAACAAAACAGTTTCAATATACAATTATCAATGTTGAAGTCACTTCTTTGCCAGTGTTGCCAACTTACTACAAATGCATGGACTCAGTACCTATTTTTTCAGTTTTTTTTACATCGCTTGGCTTAAGTGGTCTTCAAGAGTTCGGAGTATTCACCACTGGCTACTAAACTGAAGCCTTCGACGTGAACAGAAAGAACAGTCAGAAAGAAGCCCCATGAAACTGAGTACTCAGCGCAATACAAACCCACGACTGTAGGGTCCTCATGAGTTTACCATGGAGCAAGGATTGTAATAACTAAAAGATTGGGTAGTTACAAGTATCAAACATTTCTCTAGTTCCTCAACATCATTCATGGTTTCGGTTAGGTTAGGTTAGGTTAAGCTGACTAGCCGTGAAGGCCACATATAGACCTACAAGGTCCTTTGTAGTGCCAGATGGATATCCGTGTAAGAGCTGTAGTAAAAATCATTAAACAGAGAGACGCTCTTAGCAAATCTAAAGAGCGAAACTGTCCCTAATTGTTCGGCCTCTTCTAGTCCTTCAAACCAAGGGCTCCCAGATGTGTTAGGCGCGTTTTCAATATTGCGAGGCATAGGCTTAGTAGATGCTCCAAAGTTTCCCTTGTGCCCTGCTCCCCACATTCCCTGCATTCATTGTCTTTTGTGAGTCCCATCCTTTTAGCGTGTACCGCCGTCATGGTTTTTATGATTATCAATTTTCTGAGTGTACTCTTAGCTGCAAGAATGTTGTCTGCCTTGAACAAAATTGCTTGCCAGCTGTTTTGAGTTCCTCTGCTGAGTGCCGCACCAACTCCTCCGCACTGCAGCGTTTAAACTTGCTTCAAGGCAGGCAAAAATGTTGATCTTGTCTTTGTTTTTCTTGGGAAATTTGGCATGGAGACTTGTTCACTTTTAATATGACTTGACTGTAGCAAAGGTGGGGTGGAAAAGTCCCAGTAACAACTTGAGAAGGAGTTTGAAATAAACAGCATTACTGCGCCTTGGACACGCACTGCTGGCAGCTGCACACAAACGATGACATCAAAGCACAATTACAGCAATTTAAGTTTTATTGGAAAAAAGGCACACATATTGCATTTATACGCAAACAGCGGTACAAAGGTTTGTTTCCGTATGTGTGTGTGTGTGTGAATGTTGGCATATGTGACTGTATGTATGCTGATATGAGCGTTTGCTTGTCCTGGCAAACACAAAGTAACAAAATTAAATTGTCCCACGTAATCAAACCAGAATGCAGGTCATAATGTGTTGTGCGAGGGAAAACAACACGACACGGCAACAACAGCAGAGAGGAGCTCGCTTATTGCATGTTGTTACTGTAGTTACAACGAGGCCTTTGCTGCTGCTGCTGATGCTTTGCTTTTAACGTTAATTTATGCATCCTTTGTGAAATGATGCAGCATCACTCACTCTGTTTGTCGGCGGTTGTTATTGGTGTGCGCCCTGGCCCTGCACCTGCACCAGAGTGTGGTTGTGTGCAACGGAGGCGGATGTGCACATGTACGCACTCCTGCACTGCCGCTATTGTCAAACAAATATCGTGGAGTTTGATTGCATCACCCGCGCGCGCGATTCCAGTGCACTTTTAGCAAAATGTTAAATGCTTTTACTGCCTTTTACCTGCGGCCCTGACGTCATCAGAGCAAATTAGTAAGCGAAACTGAATTTCACTACCACTTACTTCGAAGCTAAACTGAATTACGAGTGGAGCGCAATGGATGGAGCGGAAATTGCCAGCATTGTGTGAGTTGATCAATCTTTAAGGAGAGCACCCTACCCTGAGTCCACACATCCTTCACGGTTCATGCTGTGTGTGCGGAGCGGTTCGTGCTGCTTTTGCAACTGTGCCTATATATGGAAATTTAATGAATTATGATTAAAAGGATTTGTTTCACTTGTGTGCGCTTAGGCAACATGCCTGCCCACGTCGCCCATAAGCCAACTCCTATGTCCGTTGCCGAGGGGTTGGAGGCGGCGGCGGCAAGGTGCCAACATGTCCACTTTCATGTTGAACACAGTTTGTTCGGTAACACTTCAGTAAATCCTTTTGATCTTCCACTTGCTTAATTAATTAAGCGCAGCACTGGCAGGGTTCGCCTCTATGTTTCTATGTATACACCACTTTTAGAGAAATGTGTTCTCAATTGGAAAATGGAAGCAAACGCATGCTCACACATAAGGTCCTTGCTGCATACGTGTCTTATTTTTAAATTGCCAGGGGTATGTGAGCGACGCACGCTTTGCTGCACACCTTCCTTGTGCCTAAGCGAAATTATTCGAAAATTTTAATTAATGCTACTGACATGCACACACACACACACACACACACTCCCTCATGCCTAAGCAATTTTCCCATCAGAGTGATTTTCATTTGCTACAAGTTTGCTCGCCCCTTCCACCAAACGTTCATCAATATCCTTGTAAACTACTTTGAGCTGTGCATTGGAAAACCGGTTTGACTTCTTCATTAAATGTAAATGCGAGTATCCGTACAGCAAATCAAGCCAAATCGATTTACCCTAATGAGTGACCACCCATGGCTCTTGCCATGCCCAACACGGGCATCACACACAATTACCGAAGTTTTCTCAGAATGTTCACCATTCGACACATTCCCCTTTACTCGTAATGTTGCATCCCAGCAGGCCTGCTCACTTCAGTCCAACACAGTTTTAAAGCGTAGAGAAAGTAACTAAAAATAATGACAAAACTTTAAAAATTGTGTTATAAATCCGTGTCCTTTTTTTGTTTCCTTAAGAGAAATCATTTTAGCATCATGCACCGCAAGCGTTTTCAACTCTTGTCTTTTGGTCTCTCGCTCAAAGTACGAGCACGAATAAACAAAAGCCCTGATTAGTCCGCTTTGATTCATCACAACACAGTCAAAAGGAGAAAAAGAAAAGCATAAATTATAAGAGACCTTTTGACAGTTCATTGTCAATTATTTGGCCACCGGCTGAAATCTGGGGTTGCACATTTCAACATTTCAACATTTCAACAATAGCCGAAATTGAAGGGTCAAAAGCGTCACTCTACCGCATGGAAAAGTTTTGAATTTTATATTACGAGCATGACTGCCACTCACTTTTTCCCAGCATCCTTTTTATTACCCGTACCAGTTGCGGCGCTTGACTGGCATATGTAGAGCGACTCCCCACACGGGCCGTGGGAGTACCGCCTCCTCCACTCAACTGCACATTGTTGACTTTATCGATGGATTCACTTTAAATAATTTCATAAAAAGTTTCAAATCGAATATTTCTATTTAACATATCTCGAAGTTGTCCCGAAGTTGACGCATCTAAAACTATTTATGAGGCGGAACAAATATTGTCAAGTCGGCCGGAAGTGTTGGGATTTCACATGAAGGCATTTTGCGTTCATATCAGCTCAGTTTGCGTGCATGCTTCTACAAGTAGGCAGAGGCGGTGGCATTAATTGACAAGTATTCATGACGCCTCAGTGCGTCACAAGTTAGGGGACTGCATAAGATAAGGGAACAAAAGTGAGCAGAGGAGTGACGGAACTACATCAGCAGAGGCAGAAGACCTCTGAATGCAATTTTAAAAATATTTGCTAACTTGGCTTGGAATAAATTAATTCACATTTATTGTTGAGTGCAGGCAATGCACTCTGGTTTTTATTGCAGTATTGAGCTGGTTGATGCAATTAATTGCCTCAGTATCAGCCTCACGGAAGCATCATCAAGTTATTAAAAGCTTTTTAAGGATAGTTAGAATGAATGACGACCATAAACCAATAAGTGCAGCTCAATCTCTACAGTTGAGCAAAAATAATTTAAGAATTTTGACAGGCCTCTGTCATTTAAGAAGTCACCTCATGAAGCTGGGACTCTCACCTATAGCTACGTGTAGATTCTTCAGGATGACCGAAGAAACACCAGAGTACCTTCTAAGGAACTACGAAGCCTTAGCTCGTGGTAGGCAGAAATATCTGGGACATTTCTCGCCCGAGGGCACAGATATTAGAGTAATGGAATCCAACTCAGTGCTAAGCTTCCTTAGAACTGTTGGACTAATAGAATACCCTTAATAAGTACATGCAGGATTAGTACAAATTGGTCCTTAGAACAGTTGGACTAATTGAAGACCTGTAATAGGTACATGTAGGAGGAGTACATTAGATAAAATTGGTCGAGGAACATTTGCCCTCTTTGTTCCATTCATTCATTCACTCATTCAAGGATACGTAGCGTGAAGTCCAAGTGAGAAGAAGCCTGCGAAAAGACCTAAAATAGTTCAATAGACGGTCGAAGTCCTTAGATGTAATTGGCAATGTGAACTTTTTTCTTGAGATGAAAGATTTGTTGTCTCTCGAACACTTGCAGGAGCTGCAGTCAGGTGAAGTGACAGGAGACATCTAAGAAATCTCTGAAATAATAAGAAGCCCTTTCTTAAATTTGAAACAATAAAAAATAATGTAATATATGAAATATCTTATTATGATATAAATCTTAGCAGGATGAAGTAGGCAATGAAATTATGATTAACACCCTTAATAACAAAATATACAAATCCTACAAATCGAAGGAAGTGGAAGATAATTAATTATGCATACAAACTGGACTTCTTTCCTTTTAATAAATTTAAAATATCCCTGTAATTAGAAGCTGCATTTTGAGACAATTTGAAACTTCTCTTTATTGGCTTTAAATGGTTTCAACTGTTTAAAAGTATAAAAAAAACAATTCAGAAGAAATTGTGTTGCTGCCAACTCTGATATGAGCCTGATATACCTGCTTCGTTGCTTCGTGGTACATCAGAGTCTACTGAGAAAGTTAACTGTGCGTACAATCTGAAAAACTAGGAATATTGCTACACTAGATCAGAGTCTGTCACTTTCACAGTGCATCCTGTTGGAGGCTAAACCTCTCTGCTGCTACATTCCAGTGAAATTTCGTTGATAAATCTTCAATAGGAACCTAGTAATGATTTTTTTTTAATTCCGGGAGTGGCAGTAGTATTACGATCCCCACACACTGTAATGGACCCCATGTATATTTTGCCAATTTTTATTCCCATACCATCAATAAGAGCGTAGTTAGGATAATTTTAATTTTAAACCCTAAAGTTCCTTGTATTAAAAGTGAACGTGTCCTTTCTCTGATCAACCCCATTGCTGTTGCATTATAATGTCCACTTGCTGCTCCCCACAAAATTTAGTCCATGGATCTCTAATAGAACTTAAGTCATAAATATTTGTTAATAGTAGGGGTGGCATATAACAATATAAGGCCCACAATTTGCCCAGTGTTTAGTGTGACCCACATCTATATAACCACCAATTACGTCACGAATCCATTAATTGGACGGAAATTATTGTCATTTTAAGAAGCTGAAAAATGTTGTAGATATGAGAGGTAGGCGAGGTTTTTGTCCAAATAAGCTCATAAAGCAATCTGATTCTGTAACTTAATCCAGACTATGGCTACGGAAGTGAGCTTATTTCGATACCAGCCACGCCTCCTTCTCTTAGTTGAAGAACGTCTCAACCGCACAAACTTACCTCTTTTTACCTTTTTTAAGGTGAAGGGTATAAAAATCCCCTCCGAATCCGGATCTCCAACAGAAATGTGAGCATAGAACAGCGACAACACCGAGCGCGACCACTGTGATATGCGTCTCAAGTTTTATGGAGTGATTTTATTATTATTACTATTATATCTCACACCATAATAAATGATGAATGCAAGGGTGGGGGAATGAGTACTTGCTACTGAGGTTTTCGACTCGAAAAGAAACCATTTTTCTAGACAGATGCATATTTGAGACCAAGCCCAGGGCAGGATAAGAATGTGTGACCCTAAGAATGTGAGGAGAGCATGCTTACTACTAGACCAGAGTGATTCTAATGTTAGCAGTGTCTAATTTTTCTTACAGACAAAGTAGCTCGTCTTCATTTGGTGTCATTATTTACAGTCATCACTTTCCTCCCTGGCTGGTACGTGATGAATGAACACATTCAAAATGACTTGAGCATTGACATGGTGGAGGAAACCACAAAAAAATGTACCAGAAAATACACGGAGCGTCTAAAGACCCATGAAAATTCTCATATGCGACAATTGTCGGGAATGGAAAATTTCCCACAAAGAAGACTGAAGCTAATCGCACCCACCGAACGAAAAGAAAGATTGTAAATAAATTGGGAAGAAAAAAAAATTGTGATTGTGAAAGATCTAGACCGATTAAGTGGTTAACTGTGCAAATGCAGCATCCAGTAAGCACTTGCAGATTCTTCACAGGGGCCGAAGAGACACCAGAGCACCTTCTAAGGAACTGCGAAGTCTTAGCTCGCAGTAGGAAGAAATATGTGGGGCCTTACTGCTCCGAGGGCAGATATATTAGAGCAATGAACCCCAATTCAGTCCAAAATTTCCTTAGAACTGTTGGACTAATAGAAGACCCTTAATAAGTACATGCAGGAGGAGTAAAAATTGGCCGTGGTACATTGTCGCTCTTTGTTTCATAGTGCTGGATTATTAGAAAATCTGATTTATCCCATAATTTTTAAGTGTGAACTGACTTCTTAAGTTACGATCGATGAAGGAATAAGATTATTTGTCACTACAGCTTCAAATAATAATCCTCTATAGATTTTTATTCTCTATATATCATATTAGTGAGTACCAGTACCAACGATATCCTTGGCTATAAATATATACAAATTACTCTTTACTTCCCTCTTGTCTTTGAGGCTCTAGTTCACACCCCTCCCTGTCCTCAATGTCATAATGCTGCATGATATTTCCAGTTTCTCTTTTAGTTGAAGGCCTCAGTTGCTATTTCTCACGATCCGGAAAACCGCAGTCATGCCACGCGTATAATTATAGTATAAGCTTATATTAATAATTATGATATCCTTCCCATAATTCGTTAATAGCCGTTAATAGCTTTCAAGCGTAGGCCTCATGATAAGAAACAATTGCCTCAAAATCTAATTTCAGAACTCAAAATTTTCTCTCGAATGTGTGAAGTTCTGTTAAGGAAAAATATATCACTGATTCGTTGGATTTAATTTAAGAATAATAAGAAAAGGACCCGTAAGACCCTGAGAAGCTGCAGCTTGTATAGAACAAATTAGCCCTGCTCTAACCAATTATTAGATAAATTGTTCCATCATTTCTGCTGAGGCCACGAAGTTTTTTTAGTGGATTTTGTTACTCTCAGTAAAATTTAATATATTTTATAAAATTATGTAATAAAGGATCAAAGGAAAAGAATACAAATTTTTGATGTAGTTGATCATTAAAACTAAATCTTATTCTAAATAAAATAACATAATTTTTCAAAATTAAAATATTCCCACTTGTTCTTTAAAGAATATTCCTACTTGTTCTTGGAATAAAAAATAGTTTCAAAAAAATCAAATAAAATCTCGCATCCCTTTGGAAAGAAAAAGCAAATTTATTCAAGTCGCTACGAAGCGAACCGAAAATGAGATATCCTTGCGACAAGCGAGAGGGGAATTGAGGGTGCCCCTACACGCAACAGTTACACAATACACCCACACAACCGCAATGGTGTGAAAATGTGGATAAACTGCTGGGGGTGGCGTACGCCACCGTTCGCCGAATACAGTTGTAGTGGTAGCTGCTCTCAAATACACACACAAACAAAACACAGAGCCGTGCATAAAATGTGTATAAAAGGACACAAATTACTTTGAAACTGTGAAGCTCATTAGAAGCCTAAAACCACACGAAATTAGTTTTGATATTTTTTTACAAAAAATGTGTTTTAATGTTTAATTTTAAATATAAATAAACTTATATAGTGAGCTGTCAACAATACAGCCTCCTTGAAATTGCCACTGTTTGCGCATGAGTGGATAAACTTATGTGGGGCAGGCAATACCTCGATGCTCAACCGAATGGAAATGTCGCACACAACACCACCACAAGCCACAAAAGTCACCCATAAACACGCACACAGGCACAGGCCCCAAAAGGAGTATTGTTTTACGACATTCTGGGCTCAGTTTTGGCACGCTTATCACAGTGTTCTTGTAGGGGTTGTGCTTGACTTTTCCACCGTATGTGTGTGTGTGGTCATTCCTTTACCTGTTGCCAGGGGTGTGAGCAACAGTTGAGGGGTAGCGCAAAAAGTAGGGTATGCGAAGGTTTGTAACACAGCTCAGTTCGCAAACACGAAACTACGAGTATGGTAGCAACAGCCCACAGGAGAAGCAGCATGGGAGTCTACTTAATGGGATGCTGAGCAGTAATCAAATAATTCGGTGTTGAGCAACGTTCAATGAAAATTTTTTGCAAAGAATTCTTGGAGAACTGCTAAGGAAGTAGGTGTGTACAATATGAGAATAAAGAAAAATATATAAACTTAGGCAGTTAAATATAAGATCATCAGCCTAACCGAAGCCAGAAATATTATTAGTATATATTTACAAATTCAATCTCTTCTTCTGAGACTATGTTCCCACTAATCTACCCTAGATTTAGCCTCCGCCCAGTTGACACCACAATATGGCTCTGGTCCCATGAGGCTTGAAGCGCAACCGTCTCTAGCCAGTTCGTCAGCAATTTCGTTGCCTTCGATCCCTGAATAATCAGGGAACCAGCTAATTGCACCCAAAGATTGTAGGTTATTGAAGCATTCTTTCACTAGTTTCGTTTCTAAAGAGAATGAAGCTAATGCTTGTATTGCACCGCTACTATCTGAACAGATAGTTATGTGCGCTCTTGATACCTCTGTTCAGATTTGCCCTTACGCAGATTGAAATTGCTCGAATTCCAGCCTGAAAGACAGCCTAGCGTCTTGCCCATTGGCTCTGCGGTTTTGGTATTGGGTATATAGACTCCTGCACCGACTCCGGTGTCTGCTTTTGTCCCGTATGGAGCTATTCTAGAGTCCCATGCATCACGGTCTGAGAATTGCGAATTGAGAAAATTATGATGAAAATGTCTGTTTGGGATCCTATAATCCGTTATTGAGCAGATTATATTATTGATATATACAAATTCAATATCTGAATAGCCGGTATTCGTGGCTCGCATGATTACGAATGCTAGACTGGCACTCGGGGGTCGTGGGTTCAAATCCTGCCCCTGGCATGGTCTGCAAAATGCTTATTTCTAAATCTTCTTCTCCTCGAATCGAGGGCCTTAGTTCCCTCAACCCATTGGAGACATTCTTATGGTACAACATATAATAATAACAAAATAGTGCGATTTCGTGCCTTAGGTGCAATTGCGGAATATGGATTTGTTCCTGCTACTAAGGCAGCCAGAGTCTCTGCTCAATTGCTTCTATTTTCGCTTACCAACACTGCTCCTGAGTCACACAACTACAGTTCGAAGGAGAAATCAGCGCTTGCCTGTATGTGTGCGCCTCGTTTGCGCCGCATTCTCACACCGAACCGCACCAGCACGAAGCAAAACTAGGTGCAGCACAGAGCTTAGAAAGAGCAACAGGCCGAGAACCACCACAACAGCAAAGCAACAGTAGCAGCAGCAGCAGCAGCTCAACCGCTCCTACAAATAGGAGACCAATGCTGTGCAGCAGGCTGTTGGCTGCGTAGCGAAGGGAAAAGCCGAACCGAGTGCTGCGTCACTTCGTATTGGGTGGTTGGGTTCGGCTGTTCGGCGCCGCGCTGCAGCGCCCCTTGCGAAGCGCAACAGTTACGCTGGCACTCTGCCTGTTGCATGTACGTGTATGACAGACAAGCAGGCAGCACTGCAGATAGGCGAGAAGTGTCGCAAGCCACCGGAAGCGGATATGTCACAACATAGCAGTGCCTACGACTATGTGGCATGTGTGAATGCTTGCTGCCAGTTGCAGGGAAACGCAGCAGGTAGGCAGTTACATCCTTTAAGAAGACAGCACTACAAAAAGCGAAAGGTTCGTAGGAGTTAGTTCGGTCGGACGTTCGGTTGCTTGGTTCGCTGGCTGCGTGGCTGCCTGGCTGGCTGGTTGGTTGGCTGGTCGGGTCGGCACGGGTCGGGTCGCTTGATCGTCACTCGCTCGCTCGCTCGCCCATTCGTTCGGTCGCCTGCCTGCCAGCTCGGGTTGCGGGTGAACTGAATTGCCAAGTTCGGCTCACGTCGTTCGGCAGCGCTGTTATTATACGTAATATTGCTGCTTTTGTTTTTGTTGTTATTGCTGCCGCTGCCACTGTTGCTGCTGCTGCGCCTGCTGCTTTTTGCATTTAATTTTGTTTTTTTGTTGTTGTGTCTTTTCGAAAACTAGCACCTACCAAGTGCGGTACAATATAGGCAGGCATCCTGCTGGCTGCTGATATCGATGCGACCAGTGACTGTGCGATTCTAATGCTCCAATATGGATGCCTCAGTTGGTTTGTTGACGCGTTCCAGGACAGTTTAGTGTGCTCCAACTGAAGACTTGCTCATATTACTACAATAAACCACTTTTCAAATCTTGCCAAGTACCAAACTTAAAAACAGAAATTCTAAAAAATAAATTCGAACAAAATTTTAAATTGCAAAAAAAAACTTTCACATAAAATTTGCTAAAATGACATCATTGAAAGAAACTAAATTTATACAAAAATTAAATTGTGCATAAAAAACTGCAGCGTACAAACTACTCCGCTTAAAGCATCGCATCGGCCCAACTTAAGGTAATTATATTCCTCATTTACCCTGTATTATATTTAAAGTCCAGTGCTTGATTTTTTCGCTGGCCTGCCACGTTGCGACGCCACCATATGGCGGCATAATTGAGTACGCCTCAGTAGAAACTGCCGCCTTTGGGGCATTTAATTTGCATGTAATGCAATTATCCATTTGAACTTTAACGCTATTTAATATCATACATGTGCAGAACACTCTGACGAACTCAGAGCCACACCAAGCGCGCACACACACACGCACACACTCAACAATGACATCACAGAATTTCTTGCTCGAAGACGTTCTCGATGGGAGATGGCAGGAATCACGTTTGCGTAATTAAATATGCAGTGCACGTTTTGATTAATTGTTGTGTACGCGTCCTAGTGCCGAGAGCGTTCCTTAAGTGCGGTTGTTGCTGCTCTGGCTGTGGCTGTTGTGCTTGTTTTTAATTGTGTTTCATTGCAATTACAATAAGGCATATCATGGCCTCAAATGCGTGTGACTGTGTCTGCAGTCGTTGTTTGCCAAAGTAACTAGAATTCAATTAGGAAAAAACTTAAATTTACTGGCCAAAGTTCGACAAAAACACGAGCAAGAAATTGAATCTATTGCACTGCTTTTTGCCCCATTGCGTTGTGTTGGTGGTATCTGCATTCAGCAGTTAGCCTCGAAATTGAGGTGACCAAAGTTTGCAAAGTTCGCTGTTGCCAAGGGAGCACTGAATGCACTGAATCACGTGAAGTAGCTAGTCAAGTGGTGGATTTGGATCCACTTCATGAACGATTTTAGCAGAGCTTGTTTTGTAAGTTTTAATTAGCCACTTTATAAAATCGCAGATATAAAGTTTTAAGTCGTGATTTATACTCAAGTAGGGTAGCGTTAAGATATTGTTTAAGTTATATAAAAAAAATATATTTAAATTCTGATGGTAAAAGCAGTTCGATGGTTCCTTAGAGATGCGTATCAGAAGATGATGAACTGAATTCATTTGAAATTCTTGTTTCACACAAAATATAATTCGAAATATTTAAAAGTAAAAAATGAAAAATCTCAAAACTATTCCAAGTTGAGTTGGATCACAAAAAAATGGACCCATTGACACGTTTATTTATATAAAAATTCTTCTGCCC
This sequence comes from Clusia tigrina, assembly GCA_920105625.2. Classification (NCBI taxonomy): domain Eukaryota; kingdom Metazoa; phylum Arthropoda; class Insecta; order Diptera; family Clusiidae; genus Clusia; species Clusia tigrina. The sequence continues at coordinate 182,089,559 of OV050033.1, forward strand.
ACACTTCGATGAATTGCTTTTAAGTTGGTTTCACACGCCGATTGACATAGTTACATACAAATTTAAGGAATCACGAGATGTTTGGCTTCCAAATTTGTGGAAGTTATAAAAAACAATTTTTAATTTTACAGCTTTTTATATTATATATATTAAAATTTATATTTTACATATTATATAATTATCATAAAATAATCTCAACTAAAAACATGTGGAAATGGGGTCGTGGTAAAGCCAGTAACAATGACGCTCCATCGTCTTTAAGAATAGGGAATACCCTTATCATTAATATTTACGTCCTTCGATTAAGAACCATTCTATTAATAATAAAATATTAACCAAAACTCCGCCCAATTTTATTTATAGTTCTCAATATTTCTGTATAAAAATGAATTTGTAAGGAAATAACAAAATATCATTCTATTTTTTACGGTATTCAAGATTATTTGATATGATTGTAGTAAAAAAGTAGCAAATGTTAGGATGGAGCTGACGGACCTGGCAGCCAGTACACCCCACTTCCATTTTCAAGTTAGCTTCCTCCTCAATAAAAGTTTCTTGGGTTGTTTCCAAAGGCTTATTGACAGGAATTTATTTAAAATTTATTATTTTATATTTTGGTTTTTTATTATAAAATTAACATTATTAATTACTTTATTTTCATCATATTTATTTTTTTATTTTTTTTTAATTTTAAAAGTAATGTTTCTTGCATTCAATGAAATTGATAATCCCAAAAGTATGCAATGATTTTTTACTTTTTCCAGCTAAGGAGTTTTTGGCGTCACTGAATGAATAAGAAAGCATCATAATTTAAAATTAAGAACATTGATAAAAGAAAAATCTAAAAATAATAAATAAAAAATAATAATAAAAGAAAAAGATAAAGTCTTTTTCTCCACGAACTTGTTGACAAAGAAGTGACCACTGTATGTGGTTTCTGTGACATTATATCTACTCAGGGAAAAATTGACTTTCAATGAAAGATCTCTGGTGCGGATAAGCGGCATGTCCGAAATATCTTTATGATACCCCAAAATGTTTTCAATAATTCTCCTTCTAACATTTAGTACGGTGGCATAATCACATTTGTGCATCTACAGTGCGCAGTGGTCTATCAACAAATTCGTTGAGAAGCAATTTTCATAGTAAAAATTATAAATAATTATTCGACTGATGGCCTGACAAACTAAAAATCTTAGGAATCTATTATTTATTAATTTGGTAAAGTCTTATTGTTATTGTCCAGCCAAGGATTCCTGAACACATAAATAGTATAAATATTTAGTTCGATTGTTTTCAGAAAGCTCTGAATACACTGAATCCCATGAAGTAGCTAGTTAAGTGGTGGATTGGGATCCACTTTATGAATGATTTTAGCTGAGCTTATGTTGTAAGTTTTAATTAACAACTTTATAGAATCTCAGAGATAAAGTTGTAGGTCGTGATTTATACTGAAGTAGGGTAACGTAAACATATTTTTTAAGTTACTGAATTACTTAAAATACTGAATCAATCTTTCTGAACCAACTCTTGTCTTCAATAATTTTGAGTAACGTGTATAATAAAGAAAAGAAAGTCAACTCTTCAATCCAAAGGTTATGAACACTTTTTCATGTGTAAAATATCCCAATACTTGAGCCGAAAAGTTAATTGCCCGCATAGTGGGTCATTGAAACCAGTCCTGGAACTTATGCAGAGCCTCAATGAATATTTCTTCATACTTAAAAAAATCTGTTTTACATAGAAGCCAAATATACGCCAATTATGTGGTTAGTTATATACAATTTATCAAAAAAGGATGCTAAAAATAAGAAGGAAGCACGGAAAATATTATGCAAAATTGTAGCTCTTATATTCCTGTAAAATCAATTTTTAACCATGAAACTCATAAAGTTTATTATGAAAATGGAACTCAGTGTTCAATCCCATCATACAGAAGTAAGCTCCAAATCGATATTTCTTTTATATAGAATTCAATTTTATATTATACTGCCCCGGCATTCAACCATAAAAGAAAATGTATATTGAAATCTTTTCACTTTTACAAATTTTTAAAAATATTCAGGAAACTTTGAAATCTTGACAAATCCGTAACATTACATAAAAAGAAGAAATCCTTTATAGTTTGTAATACTCCTAGGAACATTTTTTAAATTATATCTAACTTTTTATTAGTGTTGTTTTGGATCCACATGTGGAGGTACATGTAATTTTTTTAAATTATATGTTCCTCTAAACAGAGTTTATTAGACCTGAGAGATGGTTGATAATACTCATTTCCTCACATAATTGAGAAGACATAATTAATTATAATGCAAGTTACAATAATATTCATAATCATAATAAAAGATAATAATACACCTGACAAAATATCGCATACATAACCCTTTTTGTTCTTATTTATACAAAATATTGAGTAAAATCACTTCTTTATTAAGACTACTCGTATTTCTGAGGAACGCGTTTCTAACATGAAAACTATATATCAGCGATTAATATCACCGTGGTGGTGGCTATAGTAGTGATAACTGATCGTAAATTTTGTCATTGTCTGTCCAATTATTCTGTTGTCAATTTGCAGTTCTTCCTCTAAAGCTGCAGAGTGACAGAAAACAGAGGCGGTAACAGAAACAGAATCCAGTACATTTGCAACAGAAACCTCAAATTTTAACGAGAGAAAATGAGCGTTTGGCAACAGAACAGAAGCAAATTCAAGATGGGTTGTTTCTGCTTTGTCGCCAAACACTAACTTTCTCTTGTTAAATTTTGTACTTTCAGTACTGGATTCTGTTTCTGTTGCCGTTTCTGTTTTATGTCACTCTGCACCTTTAGTCATTTTATTGTCAGTACCATTTTCTACTTCGTTATACAACTTTGTTTCAAGTTATTTTACTCTGGTTCAGTGACCCGGTCTTTAGACCAAAGAGCAACATGAAGTGGACTACTATTTTGTAATTCTATTAAACCAAAATTTATTAAAATATATAATTATTAATATATTATTAATTAAGATTATACTGACATACTCTCATATATTATTGATTAATATAAAATATAGTTAATAATAATAACTATTTAAAATAATAATATAATATAAGAATATATATTTAAGGAATCTTCTGTATACTTCGTCGGCAGTAGTTCGAGATCCACACTTTGAGTTCTCTCTAAAAATCTTTACGATTATTTTGGAAGCATCGGCGAAGATGTTTGATGACTTCAATAATTTAGAAATTAATAATTTTTTTAGTGCTACTCCATCTCTTGATTGTTCTTGTTGAGGAAATGAAGAGAGAGCTTGAAATGTTGAATTGCCACCTTTGTACCCGAAATATAGATATATATAGAAGAGTAATGAACATATCAAAGCAAGGAACATAAAACAGTTTGAGGTCCAAAAAGTGCTCTGAATTTTCCTCTCCGCATGGTTTGTTTTGCAAATCAAAATTGAAGTAAGCCTCCTTCATTCGGAAGACGTTTTTTCAAATATCTGGTATAAAAAAATTCAAGTTCAAGTATTGAAATCCATAAATCAATGCCAGTACAATCAATGCCTGAGTGCTGTGGACCTCCCTCTTTGGCGGTCTCCCGGCCGCGTATTGCCTGCAACTTGGTTTAAAGTCACCGAAGTTCTGGAGGAACTTTTTATTAATTTCTGATAAACTTGACTAAGCATTTCGTTTACCCCTATATGCCTCAGTCGGCGTCTCAGTCGGCGTCGCAGCCTCTTTCAGCGTCTCTGTAGGCGTGTCAGTCGCTGCCGCTTACGGTTGGGGGGTCTACTGCCTTCTCTGTGCCTATATCTACGCCTACCTGCCTCAGTCGGCATCGTAGCCTCTGTCAGCGTCTCTGGAGACGTCTCAGTCGCTGACGCTGTCGATTGGGGGTCTGCTGCCTTTTCTATGCCTAAAAGAAGCGATCGTTAAAGGCAGTTGCCTTTCAGTTCAGATTTTTTCACTATTAATTGTCATATAAATAGTAACTTAACTCTTATTGAATTTTTCACTATCTGGTTTAATAGAAATATTTTATTTATTTATTTAACATTTTTTATATAGTAATATATTAAATACAATAATTTCATAGGACTAGCAACTTAGGCTATGGAAATAATAACTAAATTCTTAATGATTTTTTCACTATTAGGTTTAATATTAAGATTATATCTCTCGAACTTATTGGCAGACAAGTTGCACACGGTATGCAAATGTGTGGTTATGCCACCGTAATAATTGTCAGAAGGAGAGTTATTGAAACATTTTTGCGGATCTTGAAGCTATTTCGGACACGCCACTTGTCCTCGTCAAAAATCTTTCAGTGAAAGGCAATTTTTCCCCCAAGAATGTATTATGTCTCAGAAATCAACAGCACACCAACCCTCCGAGGAATCGATCCTGGGCCCTCAAATTTTGTACCCTGTCTATCCAGATAACTACGCTAACTGCATAATAACTTAAGTTATAATGAAACAACAATTAATAGTCACTTTATAATGAAATATTTTCTACTCCTGATATAGTTTATATATATATATATTTTAATTTCCTTTAAACATGTTTGTTTTTTCTAATATTATTTTGGGGACCATGCCCGAGGCAGGATTCCATGCAAATATAATATTATTATATATTATATATATAATATTGTTATAAGTTAAACAAATACTATAATATTATATATTGTTATAAAGCATATCTCTATGGTTAGAAATAGTAGGGGACCCCGCTGAATCTAGCGTAGTTTTGTTGCAAGGTTTTACTAGAACCTTAATTAGAGTGAAGATCCCTTTCCATAAGAATTGAATTGGCGATGAGTAGGAAAATCTATAACAAAAAGGATTAACTGAACAGTTTATATAAATATGAGTTTTCATCGCACATCTCCTTGATGGTCTTACATATTTTTCCTATTTTAATAACATGAGGCAACAATATCGATACTTCCCCCACTAAATAAATACATCAGTGTATAAGCCTTCATATTAAATTCCCCCATGTACATGAATGAACTTTGATAACCCATAAATCGCGCCTAATTGATGAGTCCTAGTGAGGTTGTTTTGTCGGTCAGGTATCGATGCAATCAGTCGACAAAAATGACACAAGAATGCCATCACAATACAAATTGAAGTAGATTTGAAAAAAGTAATCTGGTCACTCTGCTAACACCACGACTGACTGCCTTCAAGTGAAACTGAATTCAATTTCTCTTGTCGCCCGATACTCAGACCGTCTCAGTCGTTTATTTGTATCGCAATAAAATCAAACAAGATGATGAAAAAATCCCCAAGACGCGGCCATAGGCAACCGACGGCCGCCTGCCTCCCATTCCTGGACACACACTCACTCAACCAAACACTCATTCAACCAAACACGCACTTGCACACATATACATGTGCCCACAACGCCAACACATACAAATAGAAACGCACATTGAACCACAAACGAAGAAATTGAAGAAAGTCAAGAAAACTACAAGTGAAGGATGTTACGAGTATAACACAAGGACCAGAAGAAAAACAACAGCAGCAACAAGAGAGAGAAAAAAAACGTGGAGAAGACGACGCCATAATAAAAGCAAAAACAACAAAACACGCTCGTAATCATGATTAATTGCAGGATAAATGACTTCGCTGCTCACCAGCCCCGGCGCTACGCTGATGTGTTGGCGCGCAAATTAAAAATCCAAAGAAAACTGCGGGCACGAAGCAAGCAGAAGTGGAAGAAAAAAATTAAGAAAAAATTGGAAAAAGCTGAAGAAAAAAATGAGAATCCAACGGCAACGGCAAATGTCCAACGAAACTGGTGCTTTTAAATAATTCACTCGAAATCCACTTGTAGAGTGGAGTTTCTGCTTTTGGCTGAAGCCGCTCCATGCACGTACTGAAAATGACGCGACTTGGCTTAGAGCGGGGAGCACAGATGATGGCATGGACCCATTACCAACACACGCCGGAGCCACCCAAATAGCGGTCGTGTCAAAGTTTCGCATTTCAGCCGGGCTGGCCCAAACGATGGCAGCGTTCCAGCGCTCCAGCGCCCAAGCGGAAGCGGAGGTTTGTTAAGGCAAAAACTTTGACTGGCAATTTCGCTTTCAATTTGGTTTTTTCCGCCAACCATATCTCAATTTTATTTAAATACTCGTACAATAGCAGAGATACAGACAGCAGTCATGGAGAGCTAGGGACAGAAAGTGGGAAAACCCGAACACTGTTTTAAACTTTACGCTTAGACGCCTCGCCTCTGCATCAGTTTTGTTCGTCCATTTCATTATAATGAACGTAAAAAATCACAAAAAAACTTTTCTGACACTTTTTTGAGTTAAGAAAGTATTAAATAGATTTTTTACACGATTTTGACACATGCCACCGTGAGGCAAATGGGCCAAAAGAGTGCGAGCTGAATAGCAAATAGCAGGGAGTAGTAGGCCCCACACCCCAGCCTGGTCGTACCCGTGAATAGTTGACTTTGTAGGGAAGCAAAGCAAGTTTTCGGAGCCTTCAAACCAGCAAATTTAATCAGCTGATTGTGCTGCTAAATTTCGGTTCGTACACAATTTCAGCAGCACCTTTGGCAGCTTCTCATTGTACTCGTATTGTATGAGTATTCTTTGTGTGTGAGTGCTCTTTTTTAATTCTTTCCAACTTGAACAACTGCTGACAACAGGAAATGTTATCTTCATTACTACAGCCTCATTTCCGCCGCCCTGACACGACCCTTCATTTAGCTGCTTTTTGTTTCTGCTGCTGCTGCTGTGGCTGCTCGTGCTGAGTTCATCAGCCAACCACCACCGCCGCTCTGCCTCCCGCACACCACACTTTTGGACTACACCTGATGACGCTGGAGTCATTCATTCGTTCGCTCATTCATTCAGTTTCACTCTTTGCCGCTAAATATCCGGCGTTCCGTTACTTAACTTTGCTTTTAACTTGCGAGTAACATTTCTTTTAGCTAATTTACTCAGCTGCCTCGCCAGTCCCCCAGCCACAGTCCCAGCCCAATATACTGCTTCCGCCATCACTACTTCTGTGCGACTACTCATTTCCGAAGGAATGCCACTTATTCTTAAGTTTTGCGCCACGTTCGCGAAAAAGAAAAACTCAGCAAGAAGATTAATTAAGAAAAATATGAAAATTGTTTTGATTCATTACCAGTGAAATTTTTATACGCTCCTCCGCTTTCGCCAAAGAAAAAGTGGATTTTAAGAGCTTGTTATTGTTGTTGTTGTTGTTATTGTTGTTCTTGCTGATTTCTTTTTTCTCCTTAATTTCTTATTTTTTCTTTTTTGCTCCTTTTAGTTTTAAGTAATCAACTAAAACGAAGTGAGCAACTGCTGCTGCTGCTGCTGCTGCTGCTGCTGCTGCAGGGAATGTCATTTTAAATGAGTAGTTTAGGTCTGTACTTTAGATTGAAGTTACAAGGAACCATTAACTGCCTGCACAACTGAGCCCCGCAATTCTGGCAAGCAGACACTTGAGTTTATGTAATGTTAGGGTACGAGGAAAATATGCCACACCTTGTTTTTGCAGTGGATAAATAATTAAGTACACCATCGTAAATTTTGATGTCAAATCAGACCTCACTTAATGACCATGTTGAAGGGACTCGGAAGGTATTCTGGAGAGATAGCACTTTTATTTATTTATAAGTTGATACACTTCTTGTATGTGAATCCTGAATCACAAGTATAGAGAAGATCAATTCTCCTCTATTATACAATTCCCTCTATTATACAATGGAGCGATGACCTGTCCCTCTCGTCTAGAGCAGATTAGTTGCAAGATTCTTGTTACAAATCTGCGACACAGTTTATGGTTGATTTTTCCGGCAGCCTACAAAAATTTATTTTACATGAACTTAAACAGGAATTATCATATAGAAATATAATTCATACCTGATCTATGCCTGATCACATTTTTCAGCGTAGCATTCCAAACCGGAACATCCTAACGAGCTTCATATTATTGACAGAGTTTAAATGGATTGCATTGTCAATTGAAGACAGAGTCCTTTCAACGTTACTGAAGAAAACTTGCCTTAATATGAAACTTCAATCTCGACTCGAGTTCAGATAATCTCCTTATTTCATCGCTGGTTCCAACAAGGAATCTGGGGTGGGAGCGGGAATATTTTCCGGATCTTTAAATGTTCCACTATCCTTCAAATTATGCCATCTATTGTGTTTCAAGTAGAGCCAGCAAGTTGTCAGGCATGCAGGGCGCTGAAAGTGGGTGGAAATTGACCAAAAACATATCCATTTACTCCGATAGCCAAGCAGTGATATGGGCGCTAGCGTCACACTTTTCTAAGCTGATCGGCCTCTGAAAGGAGAACTTTAACTCATCGAAATATAGTATAGTATCCCTCTGCTGGGTTCCTGGACACAGAAACATTTAAGACAACGAAAGATCCGACAAGCTAGCTCACAGAAGGTCATCCGAAAGAGCCCAAGTGTTTTCCTACATGGACGCGGGGGTCCCCCTAGCCATTGTTACGAGAAATATATATTATCACTTGTTCCGCAAGGCTTAGGAGAGGTGGAGCAACACTACGACATGTGGCAGTTCGAGAATGCGTAGCCAAATTACAGTGCAAGAAGACTCATAAATAAACCAAGACACACCATTAGCAACCTCTTGGCCGTATGCAAGGGTCATTCAGTAAGCTGAAAAATTGGTCATTCCGTTCAATGATCATTGCTGGAGTTGAAAAGACCCACAATAGAGAGAAACAGTCATTGACATACTTTGTGATTGCCCAGTCCTCGCTCGCTTGAGACTCAAATATTTCGGAACTCCTTTGCTAGAGAGTCTGGCTCTAGTTTAGAACTTTCAGACCTACCCAAATTTGTTAACAACTCCGGCTGGGGTTGAAATTTTACCAAAGTTTATCTTTAGACTCACGAAGATATGGCATCAAAACGGCACTATTGCTAATGGAGCCGACCCGAGGGTTGTCAGCCATTCTAACTAGGTGCCTACCATACTTTTTTTTGCCAGTGCACTTTCCCAAAATACTTGAAAAGAGTAACTTAATCATTACTTGAAATGTAAAACATAAACCTTCTTGAAGGTAAGCAGATCTGATTTGGCTGCCAGAAGAAATCAATTGTAGCTATGACATGGTTATAAAGAATAAATTACTCGTCCTTACAAATTTGTCAGCTTCAGAGATCTGGATGCAAAGCTACAATCATGAAAAAGTACATGAAACTTTAATCTCTTCTTTCCTTTCAATTTGAGTGAGTAAGCCAGAGAGTGTCTGTAGGCAATGCTGGAGTATATTTGTGGCCCCTGAAGCTATGCCAGGTTTTTCCTACCATTTACTACCAAATCTACGTGCAATTGGTATGTAAATTATGCAGCATACTTTCAGGAGAATAAACATACTCCTGCCGTACTTACTGACACTCTCTGGCATACATGCTTAAATGGAATGGAAAGACAATTTTAAAACTTAATATGCTTGATATATGAGGCAGTTAAATTGGACGTTTGACCAGGAAGCACTTTAATTCGATGACCACATGAATGTAACTATGCGAGTAATTGACAGAACTTTCACTGTCGGTAGGAAGAAGTTTCCCTGACATGGCTGCGCATCACATGTTTACTCCGCGTCTCCCCTTTTGCTTTATCTTTAATATTTTTACACTCCACTAACCGAATAAATAAAATGTTTCCACTCAATCGCCGCAATCGAAAATTGTTCATTAATAACTGCAACGGCAGCCTACGCTGCAGCATGCAAATACAAACACGAAAACAGATATGCGAGAGTATAATCGAAAATCAAATGAAGCGCCAGAAAATATGCAATGCAAATATGCAGCGCTAGCAGAGTGCACACGCAATCCACGGCAATGTTTGAGAAATTCAAAGCGAGTGAGCACACAGAAAGCGATGAAGCTGATGCCGTGAGCCCCCCGTGCGAGTGGGGTTTATAGAAACGTGCGTACGTGTTCATACACGAGCTGAAAATAAATAAGCAAGGATAAAAAGTGGAACTTTAATGCGCGCAACGCCCAGCAACACCAACCAACAAGCGTAGTAATTTGACACATTTGATCACATGACACGGCGTGACTGCAGCTGCAATAGCAACTTGGTATCTAATAACAGCAGAGCCGGCAGCAGGCGTCGCCTCATGGTCAACAACAAGAACAACAGCAACCAATGAAGGTGGCACTGGGGGCAGCATTAACAACAGCATCATTAGCGCTTGTAGGCTCCGAGTACGCTTCGGCGACATTGTACAAAATATTCACAACAATTGTGCGTTTTCATTAACTTGATCCATAGAAGCCACGTCAGTAACACATCCATCAGAACGCAGGCAAACATACCAATACACTCGTACGCAACGTACTGCGGCCAACAACCCGGCAGGGAAATTAATACTAGCGAAAGAAACTCACTCACTTCGGAACTAGAAGTTAAAACTCCAGAAGGCGGGTTTTTGCATATCCCTGAGCGGCGAATGTACCAGTGTATGCATTTCAGATCATATTGATATGAAATGCCTACTATGCTCACTTAGCTGTTGAATGAATCGACACATAAGTTGGCCAAATATCAACAGTATCCTATCAAGACAACAACTCCCACCAACAGCAAAGGAAACAACATGAACACTCACAACTTAAAGCTACTCGTGTTTCTGATCTTATCTGATCTTCGCTTATTTAGTTGTAAGGAAAGGAAAAACGGTCCTAAGAAATTGATGGGTGTGTTTAATTATTCACTTGTTTTCACTGAATTAACACTGAATTTCGTGTCATGGTGCTCGATGTTGGATTTATCTCTTGTTATAATACATGTTTTGATAGTTCTCTTGTTATCATCCATGCTTGCCTTGGACGACCTCGGCGCCTGGTGCCTTGGGGGTTCCATGGAAGGCCTTTCTTGTCATGTTGTCATATTCTATGCGTATAGTATGACCTAACCAGTTGCACCTCATTTTCTTGATCTCCGCGTTCACCGGTTCGCTTTTGTTGAGAGATAGCAAATCTTCATTGGAGATGATTGCTGGCCAATGGATCTGGCATAGTGCCTTAGACACTTATTAGTGAATTTCTAGAGCTAATTATAGATACCGCTTGGAACATTCCACGTCTCCGATCCATATAACAGCAATTGTTCTACGCTGCAGTTAAAAATCTGAAGCCTAGTTTTCAGGAACGATCGTTGTAGCTTGTGGAAGCCTGCTCTAGATTTGTTTATTCGAGTCGCAGCGTCAGTAGTGGCCTCATCACTTGGCTGCCAAGATATTAGAACTCTTCAATCTCTTCTATGCACACAACGTTGCCACCACTACTCAGAGTAACTGAGAGCTGTCTCATCAGCTTGATCTTCATCATGTTGATCTTCAGAGCGACTGTCAAAGCGTTTTGTGTGAGGAGAGACAGTTTATCCCTAGTTCCTTGCTGGGTGTGTGTCATGAAACAGATGTCATCTGCGTCGTCTAGATCGCTTAGTTTCTGGTGCGGTCGCATTGCAAGCCATCTGAGGCTTCGATGTTGGTTTTCTTCGGTACACTCTCCAAGTACCACAATGAATAGGAACGTCGAGAAAGCTTATCTCTGCCTCGCCAATGTTTGATATAGTTTCCCACAAACCTTTCCTAAAATAAGAATATTTCTAAGAGCTCATTCCTGGTCACAGCTACCAAACTGCTCATAGGAACAAAACCAGTTGCGTAGAGTCATGAATGATATATGATATCATATCTGATTCCTCTTTTGTCTAGTACCAATTCACCGAGTATTCTTTCCAGTGCACAGAGAGCATTCTTTATTAGAAAATGAATTTTTCAGTATAGCACCAAATATCCAAAATATTTATATCCAGGCCTCCAGGAATCGTGAGTTCAAATACTGCCTCGGGCATGGTGTGAAAAATGCTTCTTTCTAATATTTTCTCTTCCAGTCGAAGGCGTTAGTTGCTAGTACTCATCCCTCCAACCCCTTATCCACAAGTTATGATAATAATAATAACAGATTCACCCCGAGGGTCGCAGGTTCAAATCCTCCCACGGGCTTGGTCTCCAAAATGCTTCTTTATATAAAATATTTTTCTCTTCGAGTCGAAAGCCTCTGTAGCTAGTACTCATTTCCCCCAACACCTTGCACTCATAATTAATTATGGTGTAAGGTATAATAATAATAATAATAGCAGATTATTGGATGATATGGAAAAGTGAGAATTTGCTGCCAACACTCGACCTACCTTCCCCCCGATAGAACTGTTGCTACCTTTTCCCTGCTGGGTCGCTTCGTTGGTTTCACAAATTAGCATGCTGCAAGCGCCAGTGGAGCATGGCGGAATGCTAGGCACAGACCACGGATAGGCGCTCGCTGCGGCCAGTTGTTGTTGCTGTTGTGGACGCCACGAGTACTGCCGCAAGGGGCCGCATGTGCGGAGTTAAAGCTTTAAATTGTGTATTGCAGCGGTAATTCGTCTATGAAATCACTGTTAATTTGATTTCTATTTTTTGCACATGTGGCGATTGTACCGCCGCCAGCCAGGCACTCATTCGGACAAATGTGCCCAACTGAATGATGTTGCTGTTGCTTTTTGCAGATGCTGCTACTGCTGCTGCTGCTGCTGCTGGTGAAGCCGCCACTGTCGCTATCGCCGTCGCTGGTTTGTTTTTTGTGGTCATGGTCGTGGTATAATGTCTTCATTGATGTAATGTTGACACTGCTGACAGCTTTTCTGACTCAATTTCGTATTTCACTTTTGAAAAATTAATTGAAGTGGATTTTTTATGCCATTTGCATTTGTTGGCAATGTAATTTATCATTGCGATACTGAAGCTGGAGCTGGGGTTGCGGCTGGTGGCTGGCGGCGGAGCTGGGAATGGGTATGGAACTGGAGCCTGTCGCTGGTCGTGGTGACGCATTTCGAAAGCGAAATTGAATTTTTATACGTAAGTGAGTTGTGTACGCTTTTCAAATTGTTTGTGGTGGTGGCAGGCAAATTGCATTCCTTTTGCCAGCGATTTTCTAATTAAAGATTTAAAGGACATTTTTTAAACCATAAAAAAAAATTGAATTTAAATTGGAGTCTGATGCGTGTGAGAGCGTTTCAATTTACTGCAAATATGAGCAGCTTTAAAAATAAACAACCGGCCAGTCCGTAACAATGAAAACCACAATCAGCGCTGGTCAAGTGTGTAACAATTTTCAGTGCAGGCCGCTTTTCAATTGAAATGGCAAACAAAACCGCACTGACAAATAAAGAACGAACCTCTGCGCTACTGATAGGTGGCTCGCAGGGCGAAAATTGCCGCAAGTGTTGTTGAAATTTTCAAATGCCACACAACGAAAAACAACAGATACAACAACAACAACACCAACAACTACAGCGAACACACAAAAGCCGGGCGAAAAAAGGCACGGAGCAAGCTCACTTATCAGCACAATGCGGTCTTGCAAACAATTAAGTTTCAATTTTGAAACACTCACACCATCACGCAGCGCAGCAAGTGTCTTCATTTGAGCGCCTAAAAGTATGCAAAATGCCGTTAACAGCACCCCAAACACGTACTCGAGCGCGCTCATTTATTTCAATTGTTATTTTTATGTGCAGCGCCGCAAGTTATGCCACGTTTTTTTGCTTTTTGTTACTTTAGTTGTTTCTTTGAGTTTTTTTGGGGTTTTTTTTTGGCGCTTGGAGTCAGTTTTACAAATGATCAAAGTGGTGCAGAGCAATTCAGTGACAAAAATCCCCAATTTTTTCACTGACTCTGTCAAAGTAAATTTTTTTCCGTGCCGTTTTAGCCTTTTTTGTATATTTTTTGTCGCCTTTCTTGTGGATGGGCGTGTAGCTTTTTGTTGGCAATTTGCATACTTTCTGGCTGCTTGCTCTGTCATATTTAACCCTTTTTCTCTGGTGATACTCAAGTGTTGTTGGTAAGGGTGTTCCTTCTTGAAGTCACACTCACTCAGCTGTGAGCCTTTTGGTTGATATCTTTCAAGGATATTTGTATAGCCAAAAATGATATTTTGTTATTATTCCTGGTATCTTCTGCCCAGGCTCCTGGCTGAAAGAGACTAGCATTCTTTTTCGTTTAAATTTTATTGAAATCACTTAAAAAGCAATGGCGTAGTGAACGTAATTTATTGCAGGAGGCGAGCGTTTAAAATGCCAATAAATGCGACCGTAAATTACCAATTTCGCACTAAATAAATGCAACAATTAGGTGCACTTCCTGGCGTCTGCTGCAGCCAGCATCTTCGCTCGATGCTCAAGGGTCTGCCCACTCCGGCACGCGGTGAATTGGATTGAAGTGAAGTGCGCAAAATTGACACCCAGAGCAGCGAGTTCCCGGTTCAAAAAATCCTTAACTTGCGTGCGCTGCCACCAGTGCAATGTGGGGTGGCAAGCTGCACAGCCGCCCCGTAAATGGCTCATTTTGCACGTCCGCACTTAAATGCCAACACGTGACTCAATTCGTTGCCTTGGTGGCAGTGGCGGTGGCGGTGGCGGTGGCGGTGGCAGTGGCTGCCGCAGCGACGTGGCTCCTCAAAAGAAAACTCCTGGCGAGCGGGCCAGTCATTTTCAATATGCGCCATGTTGAGTCTCTGCTCCTGCTGCTGCCGTTACTCCATTATTGTTTCTTTTATTTCGTTTAAACGGTTGGACACTTTTTTGTAGCCACTTTTACCACTACTGCCGTGAGCTGCGCCGTCCTGTGTGCCACTGCCACGGCCATTACCGTTGCCGTTGCCGTTGCCATTGCCGTTGCGAGTGCTTTTATGTCATTTTTGCTTTGTGGGTAAACGCGAAAAAACTGTTAACAACTCAATCCATAAAGTGCAACACTTATGTATGCCCGCTACACATTCTGATGCGGTCTGTTGTGGTAAGCGCCATTTTACACCATCATCCATTCGCCATTTGCCACTTGCCACTTGCCATTGCCGCCTTGCCGTGTCGTTGTCGTTGTCGTTGTCGTTGTCGCTACCATTGCCGCTTCCACTGGCTCTGCCATTGTCGGTGTCCATGGCGGTGTTGGTGGCTTTTATTTCGAATTGGCTTTTATGCTGCTGCTCTGATATGGCAACATTATTTTTTTATGATTTGCATTTGGCATGGATTTCGTTTGCCATTCATAGACACATTTTTTTCTTGTCCTATTCCATTTGTGTCCTTTTGGCTCAAGCCAATGTACGACTACTACACTCTTGCAACATGTTGCACACCGTTCGAATTGTAAAATTATAAAGGGTGCGCCCCACTAACATCAACGCGAATGCCTGCACAATTTGCTAACGAATTTTATTGCACCCGCACACTTCACTAGCCCCAGCAATGGTCGTCCAGCGCCGCGCACCCAGTGTTCTGCAGCCCAGCCACTAACTACGCAACGATTTCCCCGGTGCCAGCACTTGGCCACAATCGCAATTTCCCACTACTCGGGCAGGGCAGGGCAAGGCAGTTCACCATCCACCAACGCTACACCCACACACCCACACAGCAACACTCACCCACGCACCTCGCATAGCAGTGCAGCCAGTCGCGCAATATGACTTCAGTTACGCCATCGACCAATGCAATTATATTTTTGGTCCTGACCAAAGCACTTCTCATCCATGATTTAGCATTCTTTTTGGTTTTCGCAATTTTTCTATTAATTCTCCTTCTTCGGTGCTCGCCGGCTGGCCCGCTGGCCCGCTGGTTCGACCGCTGCACACGCCTCCGTTTCCGTCGCCGTCTACATCTCGGTCTCAACATCCTCGTGCATATTATGTTATTTTACTTAACGCAGATTGTCCTTTTAACTTCGACGCTTTTGCTTGTTAGCCAGAAATGCGATTTTGTATATTCTCCCCTGTAGGACAACATTTTACTGCGTGGTTGTTGCCATGCTTTTTCTTTTATTCTAGACCAACCCCATACCCACCGCCTCTGCCTCTGCCGCTGCCGCTGCCGCCGCTCGTAAGGATGAATGGCCCCGCAGGTCATGAATGTTGCAATTTAAATGGATTTATTCATTTGGTCCTCGTTGCGCTTTTCATTTTTTGCTTCCTCTTGTTTTCGGTTTCATGCTTTTTTCCTTCATGGAACGTAAAGATGCGCAACCTGTGCTGAAGGTGAAATTTCTGGCGTAGATTTCCTGTACATTCTTTCGAAAATGCTTCAATTATGCAAATGCACGCTCACGAGAATATTTAATTATTTAAACATATTTCACAATTAAGACAAAACATTTTAAGAGCTCTTGTAAGTAGTGCCCGCCTCGGAGAGTGGGCGAAAAACGTGTGCTCTGCGTGTGGATATGGGGTATGATGCGGCATCTCTTTGGAGCACTTAAGCTAGATCCCAAAGCGGGCAAAGACCGAAGCAAATGGTGCAGAGTGTTTATTTGACTAGAACATCAAATATACTTAGGCCTGTATGAAACTTTGAAGATACAAATACTGAGCGGCTTCAGATATATTTTTGGTATTTCCACTGAAAACTGGTAGCCTGAAAATAGGGTCGAAAACCAACATCGAGAACAGAATGAAAACAGCCCAATGGGTTGAGCAAGTAGACCAGGCAAAATGAAGGATTTTTACTTGAAACATTGACTACTTATAATGATATTCCCTTGAATGAAAATATGGTATGAGTATTCGGGACTTAGAAGTGGGGTAGGCCCGAGAACCACCGAAGACGTAGGTATCCAAGCACCGTTGTACTTCATTCATTCAGGACTTTATATGGTCTTTGTATTAAGCCTGATGTGTATTAAGCCACCTCTCCATCATAATATATCAGGTTTTTTAATTAGACATACTCTACGGATATTGTCCTTAGACGTACCAATACTTTGCCATAACCCAAGAAAGCTAGTTTGACTCTTTCCAATCGAACGATATTGGTGTCTAATGATATTGATGTCTTTTCATCTCGAAATGACAGTGTCACCCAAATATGCACAAAATAGAGTCATTGTGTCTGAAAGTAACATTACACTGTTTACACTCTCCTAATCAATATGTTCCAAAGACTTTTTCTTTATAATTTGCTGAATATATCCTTCCTTTCGGTACTTTCCCTCGAAATTATATCTGCAAGGGTTGTTGAAAAATTAATACTAGCAACTAAGGCCTTCGCTTCAGAAAGAAGAGAACTTAAAAAAATCATTTTAAGGCCATTTCCTTCTAGGTATTGAACCGGCGGCCCCACGAGTGTGAGACTAATAGGCCCACCACAAGAATTTATGAGATTTTGAACATATTTATACAGCTGTGAATAGACTTTCTGGTTCAATGCTGATGATATTCCCCTTGGTAACAATGTAAATCCAGATAAAAATCCTTGCTATGGCTCTCAATACTAGAGGAGTAAAATAGAGCCTGAAAGCAATAATTTCCACTGCCAGTTGATGAGCCCGCTGACCCAATCCCCCCTTAAAGTTAATTCCAAAGAACTTGTGACCTCTACGAAGAGTGTCCTGGGAGTTGTTTTTGTGCAACTGCCTTCAATGAGCCTGAAAGCAATAATTTCCACTGCCATTTTTGGTACCCGCTTACCAAATCCTTCTTTAGACTTAATTCCCAAGAACTTGTGACCTCCACGAAGAGTATCCTGGGAGTTGATTTTGTGCAGGTGGCTTCAATGTCCCTGAAAGCAATAATTTCCAGTGCCAGATTTGATACCCGCTCACCCAATCCCTCCTTAGACTTAATTCCAAAGAAATTGTGACCTCCACGAAGAGTACCCTGTGAGTTGTTTTGGTGCAAATGCCAACCACACCCATTTTTGGCCTCACCCTAGGAAAGAGAAATCTTGTTTTTCACAATTTAATACATCAAAGCCAGGGGCGCAATAACAAATTAAATATAATATCAACGCAATTCTGGTCGAATCCTTGGAGAAAACCCGAAGGCTCATTATGAGCAGAAAACAAAACACGAAATTCTGATGTAATACATAATTGATATGTAAAAGTGAGTAAATAACAAAGCAAAAGGGGCGGAGAACAAAAGAAGCAACAGAGGAATTCCAAAGAAATCAATCCCAAGCCCAGCAGACAAACAATTCGTGACCAACTCCAACTGAGACTATAGCAGGGCATCGTCAAAGAACAGAACTCACTCGAGTGGAGCAAAGGAAGCCTTTCCTCTGCCGCAGCACGCCCGACCCCGAGTGCACAAAAATATTGAATAGAATACTCGCAGCAAAAGAGAAGTGCAAAAGCGAAACTTGATTTGACTGACGATTTCCGGCTTTCATTCTTCGGCGTCTTCGCCTGCGAAATAGGACTTAATTTAAGGGCGCAGCTGACAGCAGCCCGCAGCCAGCATCTAGCAAGGATGACATGACTCTGCTCGTTCCGCTGCGTAAAATATGAATGAACTGTGAATACGAAAATGTGGTGCATGCCACTGAATACGTTTGCCGGCTTAATGCACATCCTTCGGCGTGCTGTGAGGTTGGGGGCGGAGTTCGGCGAGCGGCGTTCGGCGTTCGGCATTTTCACGCGTTTCCGTTTGCCGTCAAATTTTTCATTGGATTTAAATTTGAATTTCTGAGCAGTGCTTCCGCCTGAAGTTTTTCCTCCGATTTTATTATTTTTTTCTGCATGTTCCTCGCAGAATGTAATTCGTTTTTCTGCCACTTGGGCAGCACCGAAAAAAAATCCAGGACCACTCGTAAACTACAACAATTTTCACGCAACAAGTTGTGAAACGAAAGAATGAGGTATTAAATGCACAAGAGCCGAGCAAGGCGACAAAAAAGAAAAAAAACCATTGCGCTCACAAAAAGAAAATCGAAATGCAATGAAAAACTTAATCTAAGCAAACTGCAGCAGCAGCAAAAAAAGACGGAAATGAAAAGAAATACAAATTCGGAATTCAATTTTGAGTCGAGGACATGCTGCAGCAGGATTTCATGGGGCTTAGTGTGGCAAATAACTGGCAACTGGAACTGAGGACTGGCAGGAGACAACGCCGCAGAAGATATGCGCAAAAGTAATAAAATTGAACGGAGGAATGAGAGCGCAAATAAACAACGAGCAAGGAGCCAGTGCATAAACGCTTTTACGCTTTTAATTTTGTCCTCACAACAAATTTCATTTGCACACTGCTGCTGCAAGGAGTGGGAGAAGGAACATGCGAAAACAGACTCCACAGACTCAAAATACCAGCGAAGAGCATTTGTGGCGGTATTTAAGGATTTGCAGCGATGCCTTAAGGCAGCTAACGAAATGCGCAAATTTGTAATTGAAATTTTTGATGAAATAATTGCAAGTATTTGGTGTGCACAAATGAGAAATATACTGACAGAAACTCAAAACGAGAAAAGGAACTGATAAAATGCAGAATTCCCGTGCCAACGGAAAAATGTGTTGCCTGTTTTTAGGTGTCTGGCCAAGAAATTTCTAAAATTCCCTAAAGCTCTGGCTAAATATTACACCCACCAATACAGCCGGTGCCGTCCTGCCGATGACTCCCTGCTCCCACCCTCCCCTTTGCTACCCGTGGTGACGGTCTGGTCGTGTTACTTAAGCTGGGTAGTTGACCCAATGTAATGCAATTAAAATTAATGAATGCCTTTTGTAATTAATAACATTGGCGCTGACATTTCTGGTACAAGGAATTGCGGTATTTAGCTAAGTGCGGAATTTAAATTAGCTTGTAAGCGGCAAACAAGGTATAATTTCGCTGCTACGCTCGCCTTTAATGAGAATTTAGTGCCCCGACACAACACAACGCTACACTTTAAAGAGCGAAAGTGATGCCGTTGGAAGTGGGCCTTGAAGCTGTCACAAATAATTGAATTACGAGTTGAGGCACTAATGAGTGAGGGCGGCAACGAAAGGGCTGCCTTCGGCTCATGCATGAGTTATATGTTATTTGTGTGCATTTAAGCAGGTAGCAGGCAACGCGAAGGTGTGAGAGTAAGCCGGTAAAATTAGCATTGAAAATCTTTGATTAACCGGTGTTGCCTCATCCATCATAAACAATTGTCCTTAAAACGACTTAGGCCTGATATTTGATTAATGCCATTATGAAGGCGAGTGATTATTATAGTGAAGAAGTGATGAACTCCCTCATGAGGGTGAAGCAAGCATACCTAATGAAGGTGAAGCAGCCCAATCAGACTTTGAGATATTTCGGAGCCCCTGTAAGTGTGCTATAAACTGCAGGTCAATTGCTCATGAAAAGTCATAGCATGTAATTAGTATGTAGAAAGAGCAGCATATTTTCAGGCTCCCAAAATAATACGCAAAGGCTTTGAATACATTAAGTAAATTTGTGTAAATCAAAGATTGGGTACTATTTTGAATGGGTTTATTGAATATTTCCTAAAGTAGCTACTACTCATTCACCATAGCCTTGCAGTCATAATTAATTATGGTGAAAGATTTAATAATAGTGAATTTGGCTTCCCTAAACAGTGGCAGAATAGAAGAGATATGACAGGATCAGAGCAAAAACTGACCATCAAACAATTTACTTGAGAATTTTGTTATAGTAAATAGGTACGATTTGATATACTCGTATATATACGACAAATTAGTTCTCAAATGAAATGGTTTGTATTATAATTTAACTCTGAGTGTTTAACATAATAACAGGGGTATAAGTTCAGTATAAGTGGAATACGAAGACCCCGCACCAGGACTCTTGCCAAGAGTCCTGCAAAAGCAAATCAGCCATTCGTGTCAACAAAGTGACAAACACACTAATAACGAAGCTGAGGAAGCTAATGATTAGAATAATACACACAGAAAAGTGGACTCTCATAGTATTTTGCACACACACATAATTATTTAGTGGGAGTGTACTTATTCACCGCCCACGTTTATGCGAAACACAACTGAATAATCAATGAAAATTACCACAAACGCTCCTTTCCCACACATTCGTACGAGTAGTGATGAATGAGTCCTGAAATAGCACCAGGCTCACTGCTGTGTGCCTTAAGTACCCAACTCACATGGATTTCCCATTTGAATTGCCTGACGCAGAAGTTCTCGTAACAATTTACATTTTAATTACTCTAAAGCGAATCATTTGAATTTAATGCACTCCTCAATCCCGAATGTCTAAACTGAAATTGAGCTCTTTGCCATTTGGCTCTCGACTTAAAAGGCAGCCAAGTTAATTAAAACGAATTGAAACTGGCTTCATAAATTTTGCCAAAATGCTTTATTAAAACTGCATTCGTTACGCTACTTTATAACTTCATTTACCTTCGTTCCAGCCAAGTAACTAATTACTCCGCTCCGGCGAGGCAGGCCACTGAAACCGAAAAACAACAAAATAAAACCCAAGCAGCAAGATCCTGCCAGCAAGGAGTTGTAAGGAGCAGAGAAGACGATGGGCCGCAGACACGTACGCAACGGTGGCAGGGCTCCAGCGCAAGCGGCAAGAAAGCCAACGCTTGTCAGTGGCAAAATTTACGAGCGTTGAAAAATGTGCGAGCGCGTTTAAAATTCCTCTTTGACGCCTGCTTTCAATGTAGTTGGCTTGGCATTTTTGTTGTTGTTTTTTGCGTTCAACATTTTTAAATCGATTGTTTACAAAGAAAGCGCACTACTTGGCTTCCAGCCACAAACGCCCGCCAGCCGCAGTGAACAAAAATAAACGAAAAATTCTACGCAGAAAGATATTCGAGCACTTAACGCATTCCTTAAGGACTGTCGGCGAGTGGTGGCAAAGTTCAGCCCGGACACATTAAGCTATATCAAGTGCATAAATTAGCGAATAATGCCGGCAACTTCCACGAGAATCCTTTTTCATTAGAATGAGAGAAGTTCGAAATATCTGCGCCTGTTCGGGAGGGGCGTTCAAATGTTCAAATGTTCAAATGTCAATTACGCCTTTCAATAAAAACCTCAAAGGTGGAATGTCAAAAATATGATTTTATTATTTGTTCGCCGCCACTCTGCAACTGACAAGGAGCTGTCAGCAGCGTTAAGACGAAGGTTTATTGCCAGCAAGGGTGGCAAGTGGCAGGAATTTTCACCTGCTGACAATTCAATTAATTTAACTTTAAATATGATTTTAATGCAGGCACCTAAAACAAGCCTACAATGAACCCCGCCCACTAGTTGGGCTCCTTAAAACACAATTAAACCTGAGCCCTCCCTCAGCGTCCACAAATATGCGCTGAAAAATTTCAATGCCTAAATTCTGCCCGCACTTGAAGTGCTCCAAGCAGCGCGGCGAGCTCTCAAGAGCTCTTCACATGACTCAGGTATATCAATGTCAGTCGCTTCATTATGCCGGAAGTGCATGAACTCAAGCAGAAGAATTTTGGCACAATTACAGTGAAATAAATCCACGCAAGATTTGGCAAAAGTCACACAGCACAATCACAATAAAAAAGCAAAGACGAAGCGGAAACGCAAGTGGAGTTGAGCTGAGCTGAGCTGAGTGGATGATGTGTTGTGCTGGTCCGCCACGCATGAAACTACCCCGAACCGAGATGAAGGCTGCTCAAGTTGATTTCTATAAACACAACTACTGACGCAAGCAAATTGCCAGGATTACACTCAAAGTAATTGTGCGGAAAATTTATTGTAGCTCCAGGAAATCCCACAAGGAGAACAATTAATGATCTTGCAGGTAAAATATGAATGATTCTTTATATGAACTATTAATGATCCTTTAGTTGAACTATTAATGAGTGTTTTAGTGGCCAAATAAGGATCCTTTAGTTGAACTATTAATGATCCTGTAGATGAACTATTAATGATCTTTTAGGTGAAATATTATTCATACTCTACATGATACTAAGTGGCCTACAAATGATGCTTTAGGGGACCTCTTAATAAAGCTTTAGATGAACTATTCATGATACTTTAAGTGGCCTATAAATGCCCTTTTAGATGAACTATTAATGATACTTTAAGTGGCCTATAAATGATCCGTTAGGTGACTCCTTAATAAAGGTTTAGATGATGCTTAAGTGGCCTATAAATGATCCTTTAGGTGACCTCTTAATAAGGCTTTAGATGAAGTATTCATGATACTTTAAGTGGCCTACAAATGATACTTTAGGTGAACTATTAATGAGCTTCTATTAATGATCCTTTGGATGAACTATTGATGATCGTTTAGTTGAACTATTAATGATCCTTTAGTTGAACTAATAAGTTTCCTTTAGATGAACTATTAATGATACTTTAAGTGACCTACAAATGACCCTTTAGCCGATCTATTAATGATTTTTTAAGTGAACTATTAATGACCATTTAAGGTGAACTCTTAATGAAGCTTTAGTTGAACTATTAATGAACCTTTAAGTAACCTATTAATGTTCCTTTAAACAACCTTTTTGGGAATACATGGCTAATCCATCTATGACTGAAGAACTGACTACGCAACTGAAGACTTTTTTGCGTAAGGATATTTAAACCACTTCAATGCAGCTTTGGTGCTAGTATCGCTACTTTCAGCAACTTTTCCACAACTATTTTTACAGAACCGAAGTTATTTCTCGCCACTTTAATGGTACGAGTACTTTTAGACTCCTTTCTTTCTCTTAGTATTATTTACTTTACAACCGGGATTTTTAGTGTTCTTTTTTTGAAACCTGGATACCATTGATGCGAAGTATTCAAATTTCTCAGTGTACACTTCTTGCAATTTTATTGCTCCATTGTTTCCAAGCAGCTTTTGCCATGCAACAAGTTGATACCACGAACTTAGTCTAAATCCTCAGCCATGTACAATTTGCTACAATTTGTCATGCCACCAGTTTTTGTAGCAAATCATACGCTATGCCCCCACACACATGAACATCTTCATGCGCGTACATCCAGTCCCACATCTGCGTACAAATCTAAGGTGTACTTCAACGATGAGCGTCTCCGTCCTGGTGGGTGTTATCCTGCCAGCATATGTTATCTTTTGTGGAGCTGCAAAGGAAGCATTCATTCGGCAACGAAACTCAAATCTGCAATAACATTTATGCTACTTTATGGCAATTCGATTCAATTTCATTTGGAACTTGTGCGTTGCTCTTGTCTACGAGCATTTTGGGCGGCAGATTCACGCGTGCATGTATGAGTTTAACGAGAGGTATCACTTCCGGCGAACGCACAGTCGCAGTCACAGTTACAGCACATGTCTGAAGTCATGTGTGGGCGGATTTTTGGGTGTGTGTGTGCGTATGCCTGTCACTGTGACTGTGACTGGGACTCTGGTGGATTGATGGGTGCCGTTGCGTAATCTTATACCACGTGTAGCAACGCGTCTGCAGGCTCTGTCGTCAGTGGGGGCGTATGAGTGCGAGTACTAACAACTAACTTGAACCTAAATCGATAATAATTACTATCGTTTTATCGTATGCGTAAATTCTGCTGCCTGTGAGGGGGAGGGAGGGGCCTGGGCGCCAGGCATGAGCCCGGGAGTTAGGGCGGAAAGGGCGCTCTGTTGACTTAGCTGGCTTATGCACATATTTATTTACGTTTTTGCGGGCTTACAGGATTTGTTTACATTGATTTTTGACAAATAGGATTTATTTTGATTAATCGTATATAAATACGCATGCAGAGTTATTCTGACTTTATTTCCACTTTAATTTTGGACCATTATTTAAATTTTTTTGCTTGTTCTTTGAAAGCGTTTTACTATTAATTTTCCTATTAATAATTGAAATTGTTTAGACGAGTTTTTCAACCTTCACTGCAAACGTACATAATTAAATTTTACTCCCCAAAAAAATCAGTTTCTTCTACCTTTCGCATCCTTCTTCCCAGTGCGGCCGCGTCTCCTTTAGTTGGGCGCTCTGTTCCGCTCTCTTGTGTGTGTGTCAGTTTGTTCGCTTCAAACTCAGTTTTATTTTGTAATTTCGCCTGAGCCTTTTTCCCAAAGACGCCCTTCCGTTTTATTTACTGCGTGTTCCATGGCTGAGCTCGCATATCCCAACCGCCCACCGTCGCCCACACCCAGCGTCAGCTGTCGTGCTGTAGCTGCCACTTTGGCATAATGGAGCTTATCTGCATAAATCAATATTCTGGGCTTTTAACAATCTTAATAATACACCTCTATACACCTTCATAAACGTCCTTACACCTCCTGCGTACAACCAACGCCACCAACATTGATTCCTTCTGGCATTGCGACGACTCTTTTTCATGGCAACGCAAAAGATACTCGTATTTTACCTGTCAGCAGCAATGCGAGTATGTCTTCTTCCTTTTTTTCCGCAATGTTTTCTTGTTTTTCCCCTTATTCATGGTATTGCTTTTTATGCTGTTGGCAGCGGCTGCAGCGATGTCTCACTTTTGAGCCCATACAGAGCCCTTACAGAGCCCTTACTCTGGGCGCACAGAGCAACAAAATGAGAACAAATTTAGGCAGCTGTATTGAAATGGTGAACCTGAAGAGCCTCACAAGTGGGTATCAGATAAGTGAATGAGGAGGTGGCTGCTGAATATTTTAATTTTACTTCAGTGCATAGAACAACTTTAATTAGGTTGTAATGTTCCAATGTACACAATGTTCCCCCTCACGGAAGGGTGAACGGTGAAAACATGATTAGAAATGATGCCCCGACTATGATTGTGTTTTGACGTTTCAGGCTCTTCATGTCAGAGCAATCATTAAAGATAATTAGTAGAGTCATGAAAAAGAACTTTGAAGAGGTGGAAACGGTGAAGGCAGTGTTAATTATATTCATATACAGATTAGAGTAACACAACTACACTTTTATGCCTTAAGCAATCTGTGGAACATCAGACTGTTAGTATATGTTATCATGAGTATGGTATCATGAGGAAGCAGAAACTTATAAAGGGGACTGGTCTCAAACCTGAAACTATACATGGATATGTGAAGGAAGTTTAAGGAAGGTTTACTCGAGCAATCAAATATAGCTAACTTGAGTCGAAGCTGTGTGTCCTTTTTTACATTTATATAAACTATATTATATAACCGGGAAAATGCGTCTCATTTCAGAAAAATGGGCTTATCTGTTAGCGACAAGAAGTCAAACAATATTCTGAAATACATAAATTACAATTGGCGAATATTTTTATTGATATTGCTTCTACAACAAGGAGCAACTCTGTTATTTGATCACTGGATTGTATCAATACATTAAAATTGCTGCATATGTTTATTTATACTGCTGCAAAACTCAATAGCTCTGTAGTTCCATCACTGAATTGTGTTAAATAATGCAAAATTTCTATAATAAAACTAGTTTAACCAGCAATTAACTTAAAATAGTTGACAAACTTTGACTCACTACAACAGTTTAAGAAGTTTCACTTCTACTTCTTTTTCAATTTTATCACTTTTGATCTGCTTTCAATTGAAAATTCGGCATTGAACTGAAAAGTGTTTTACTCTGTTTTGCTTTCCTTTGGATAATGTTGTTGAATGTACAAGTAGATTATTCATCAGTGTAATTGAAGTAGCACCATCACAAATGCCTCATAGTATGATAGAAAATACACCAACACTAATCATTCATAGCATTAATAGAGAACAGAATACCAACATGAGCCCATTTTAAATGTTTTTTGATATAATCTGAATGTAACAATTATTCATGTCGACTCGTGAATTTTTAAATCAAATATTTCGTTATGAAGTATAAGTATATACGAGTATATCGGATGGTAAAACAGAGAATATTGCTGCAGCCTAAAAGTAGCCTATGTATTTGTGTTTTTTATATTAAAAAAATTGATTTCTTGGAGTGTCAAAAAACATTTTAAAATCACATAAAATCGCAGCATAATTTTAGGGTGTTTTCATGATAAACTTTTCAGGGTTTTCATTATATTTATATTCCTTCGTATTCACCTGACATGGCCCAATGTGACTTTTTGCTGTTCCGACAACTTAAGCTACCACTTCGCAGAAACCATTTTGAGACGATTGAGGCAATAATGACAAATTCGCAGGTTGAGAAATGACTACTAGTTCCTAGTAGTAATTTCTCAACCCCTTGCAGACATAATTAATTATGGGCAAGGTATAATAATAATAATAATATTAGCATTCCTAGTGCGCAACCAAACTTCCTGCACTTTAAAGGATCCTGAAACTCACAACAACCTAAGCTGAATTTCTTCCCTCACAATATATAAAGGAATGGGCTCGCCTATCGTAACTACCCATATGCCTACTGTTAGTAACTGAAACTTCCTATTTTATTAACCAGACTAATTAAGCGTGCATATAACAATCTCTAATGACATGAGGAAAAAGCAGAAAAATTCCATCCAATTAGCCTTAAAGGTTCAGGCAGTCAACGCTCCTGCCACAACACACACATCAGCTGAATACTTTCAATTGCAGAAACAACCGCACCAATTCACCAATTTATGCAAAGGTTTTGACATACCACCCGCATACGTCAAACATGTCATTGACAGCGCCAGTGTGTAAAAAAATAAACAGAATTCCAACTGAAGGGCAACTGGCAAAGACAAGGCAAAAAAAGACGAAAAAACAGTGAGGAAAAAACGGAGAAGGAAAAACTAAAATGAAATTGCGTAAACTCTGTGCCGACACTGAGTTTTATTAAACTCTGGCGAAAACTACTCCCTCCATGCTGAGACATGACTACTTTCAGTTTTTTCCCCACCAGATATCCTTAATGCCTTAATAAGTCATACGTACACTCCGCCAGGATATCGAGAACTACTCATCATCATTGCCGTCGCAGTAAAAGCAGCAAGTAAAAATAGAAATTCATGTTAACAACAATGCGAACATAAGAAAATATGTTAAAAGTGGGAAGTTGGCAGTGGCAGGAGTCGGGAGGCGTGTAACCAAGCAGACTGGCGCAGGGAAGCGAACAGGGAAGGACCACGCTGCGGTATCTATGTGGGAGCAGTGCTCTTGGTGGCTGCATTTTATGAAGCACTTTTTCTTGTTTGTACAAATTTTATTAAGCGGAATTGAGTACTGCGAAACTTGAGTTGACACAATGTACACGAAAGCAGCAACACGACCACCACGGCTACAGTCATTGTCAACTCATCTCGTGTGCACATGTAATGGCACAAGGGGCTGGGACTGAAGCGAAGAGTCGCTGCTGCTGCTGTTGGGGCCTGTGCTGCCGCTGAAACTGGGGTGAAGGCTGGTGTAGAGCGTACGCTTTGGTGGCCTCATTAAGCACTTTGCTTGTTTGCGAATATGTTATGAAGAAAAAATGTTGAAAGAGCAAAAAACAAGAAAAATATGTTGCAAACAGTTTCTTGGAACATTTCCCGTATTAAGTCTCGTACACTTCAGAGACTCTCTTAAGTTTCCGTTTGAAGAAATAGTTAAATACAACAATTCAATAGAGTAATTAATTTGTTAAGTACTATTTGCCAAATAAATACTACACAAATATAGTGGGATTTCTGCTGGTGGATAAACCAAGGATACGCTTTAAAGACCTGCCCAATTCACAGCTTTTAGAGTAGTCTTTTTCAGCAAAAAGGCTTCCAAAGTGACACAATGATTGGTGGAAGAACCCGCATATTGAGTTGAGTGCTTACTCAGTAATTCTATGAACTCAAACGCTGTTCTCAGAAACAACTCCCCACCAAAAAATGGATTAAAATATACCTTAAAATAGGTAAACCCCATTACAATGGCAGCTCACACCCCAGCTGGCATATTTTTTATACTGCAATTGGTTACTGACAGTGATGACAAGTCATTTGTAGTATCATTGAGGTCTGATATTTCAGTTGATTTACAATTTGTAGTGTCATAGAAAGCTGACAAATCAGATGGCTCTATTGTCACCTAATTTTTAAACGCCTTGTGTATTTGCCTTTGATCTCTCACTATCTCAAATGAGGCTAGTAACGCTGATTACCAACTGCCGGCAGGTGATTCCGAGTTCTCAGCTGCCCCAGCTCAGCCACATAAAGAAGTAACATTTCTGTGCGTCTCACTGATGTGCAGCTTCCCACACTCTAGTCTGAGGCGTAGCCAGGCAACTACTAATTAGTTCGCAGGAGTAAGCTGATAACTAGTCATGTTATTATTCTTATTATCACTTCTTTCATCATCATTGTTGGCTCGACGGTCCTAGTTGAACCTTTACCTCCCACTATCACTTCTTTAATTAAAAAAATTAGTATCACAAGTCGTCAGGTAACTCAGGTGAACAGTTGTGCGGTGGTGTTTTCTTTGTTGATAACTTCTTCTTCTGATTTTTAGCTGATTATAGGAATTTGAGAGTCATAAAATTATTTAGTTCATCCTTTCTCTAGTTTGATAAGTTTAATTAAGAAACTTTCTAAAAGTGTCATTGCAAACAAATATCACAGTGTTTTGAAATCAATGCCAGTTCCTTTATAT
The DNA here is from genome assembly GCA_920105625.2 of Clusia tigrina. Taxonomy (NCBI): domain Eukaryota; kingdom Metazoa; phylum Arthropoda; class Insecta; order Diptera; family Clusiidae; genus Clusia; species Clusia tigrina. The sequence continues at coordinate 182,118,833 of OV050033.1, forward strand.
TGCTACGTATAATTTTGTATACTCAACAGGAACAGAAGATAAAGAATGCGTTTATTTTCCACAGATTTCATCCACATCACTGCTCGTTTATTTGGCCAGCCAGTTCTGAGTGAGAAGTCATCTTATGCCGATATCGTTTTATATGATAGTATTTTTATAAAGTAGTTTTGATTGAACCTTACTGGCCGTATTCTTATCAGATCTTTTATGTTGTCTCTAAGTATGCATTTTCCATCAATATAGGAGTTTCATAGGGTTTGTTTCTATCACAATCTCTAGTTTATACTCCAAGTCACTGGTATTGGCTTCCTATATTTCCTTTAATATATTTCTATTCCTATACCTAATTTAAAGTATCCGCATTTTATTGTCCTCCTGGACATGTAGTAATTCTCTATTCTTTCGGGCAATTTTTCAGTACTTCTTCAAGGCAATTGTTCAGTACTTCTTTAAAGCAGTTTTTCATTACTTATTGAAGGTAATTTTCTGTATTTCTTCCAGGCAATTTTCAGTACTTCTTTAAGGAAATTTTCCAGCAGTTCTTCAGGTCTATTTTCAGTACTTCCTCATAGCAATTGTTCAGTACTTCTTTAAAGCAATTTTTCATTATTTCTTCAAGGCAATTTTCAGCACTTCTTTAAGCCAATTGTTCAGTATTTCTTTAAGGCAATTTTTCAGTACTTCTTCAAGGCAATTGTTCAGCACTTCTTCAAAGCAACTTGTCATTATTTCTTCAAGGAAATTTTTCAGAAATTCTTCAAGGAACTTTTTCGGTTGCCCTTTGATTCTCCTCTTATATCTTAACCCTCTACTAATATCATTCAAGATCCTTGTGGCTTTTTTATTCTGGTTTTTATAATTTTCATTCTAATTCATTATAATTCTAAAGCTAAGGACTACAAACTAAGACTTCAGATTCAAGGACATGCTTCCCAAGTCACCAAGAAGACGAAGTTGTACTTCTTAGCTTGAATTAAGTATCACGCATGCATTTCTTGGTTAGATTAAATAACAGTCTCATTCGATTTGTTTATTTGCGCCTCTTCACTTTCTCTTTGTGCCTTTATTTTTGTGTACATCGAATGTGAATTCCATCAAATCAATTATTGAAATTTATTCATTTCAATTTAATTGAAGTGTATTTAACGCTTCTCTGTGTATTTGTATACTTCTTCATATCCGCTCACTTGTACAGTCGATCGAAATGTCCTTGTGGCTGTGGCATTAATGCGATTACGAGTGTGTATTAAAGTCGTAAACGAGCCCTGCATGCAACATGCAAAAATTGTTCCCTAAGACGCAAATGATCCCGAAAATTTATTCAAAACCATTTCGCTCAATTTGCAAGAATATTGATTTTGGATTTTCCAAGCCGATTTAGTACAACTGCCACATTCACACACACACGCACACATGCAAACAGCTTAAAGTGCTAAGTACCAAAGAGCAGCGTAGATGAATAGCAGCAGAGGCAGCAGCATTAAGACTACTCTTCGGCTTACACAACAGTACTACAGGACAGAACAGAACTTAAGAGGAGAGAAACGAGAACAAAACACAGAACAATAAATATCCAATGCGATTGTGACACAACAAAACCCAACAACACGAAACTGCAAATTAAATTCACAACATTATCAGATTTACAAACAAAACAAATTTCCACACAAAACCAACCAAAAAGTCCAAAAGTCACCAAATATTAAACGGGCGGCTTGGCAAGGACCACCCAACAACAACAGTGCGAGTACTAACAACGACAGCGGTAGCAGTAGAAGTGGCAGCAGCAGCAACACCATCATTAACCAGCGCCAGGACGAAGGGTCGAGCGCGCCTTGTAGTGGGTATTATGTTTCATAAGCTGTTTATGCGTTTTCTTCTCATAAAAAAATTCTAAAGAAATTAAAAAGTCCACAAAGTTTTGTGTGATTTTTGTTGTTGGCCCTGCCGCAGAGCAAGCGGCATACGGCAACAGCCAGCAACAGTGCTGCTGCTGCTGCTGCTGCTGCTGATGCTGCTGCCAAAAGTTGTTTTGCCGCCTCAACAGCTTTAACGCTGTCATTATGATTGTCAGCGTCATCAAGATTTTTATTTGGTACGCGTTGTCGCCAGCAACGCTGCTGCTGCCAGGACTGTCATCCCTTGTCACATGCTGCCGCCACTACCGAAACTCCCACTACCACTAGGACTACCACAACCACACCCACACGGCCACCGCCGCCCCACTGCCACTGGCCTGAGAGTATTTTTGGAGCTTTTTATTTGTGCGCTTATTTTTTGTTGACTGACTGAATGCCGACGAGGACGAGGATGAGGACGACTGTGTGAATGGTTGGGCAACTTATCTTTGACTTAATTTTATTTGATGTGGTAAACTCTGTGGCAGATTTTCAGCGGATTTGATTTGATTTTGACTGTAACGAGTCGCAGCTCAGCTGTCGGCATTCATCATAATCGTGGCTAGTTTGCTTCTCTGGCATTTATGTGACATTATACAAGACCCTAACGCACACACACACACAGTCACACAGCCACATAGAACTCCCTTCCATATAACCCGTATATCCATGTAAGGATATGGCGTATAAAGTTAATAAAAATTAATGTCCTTAAAATTCCATCAGCGCTAAAGCTAAAAAAATATTACTTACTTATGTATGCATTAAAGTCTTCGCTATGTTGTTTCCTTTTCTATACTTTTATGCTACCTCGCATGGCGTGGCATGTAAGCGCCCTGAGCCAGCCCCGTGTGTGTGCATCGTAAACTGCCACATGTCCCTTGCCGCCCGCGATAATGTCCTGTGTCTCTGCTGCGCTGTGTACGAGTGTGTCTGTATATCCGTCTGGCAATTGCGAATGCATCTAAAAGCTCATATAACGCGCGCGTGTTTATTTATGATTAATCGATTTTACGACTTTCCCATCGCCCTCCCCAACGCTTCACTCTTTCACACACACTTTTTGTATCCTCCTCGGCCATAAAACGTGTCAATCGTAGGGCGAAGGAGCATTTACTGCATCCTGCATATGTCTTTTCTTCTTTCGGCACTGACATTTCCAATATTTTAGCTTGTTAATTAGGAAAACATTTTCAATTTAAGTAATTTAAAACTTTTTAACAATGCCCAGCGTCTCCAATCCCCCACACGCCACACAAGGAGGCAAAAGCGAACACTTCCCTGCTACGTAGAGGCTCAAGGTGCAGCTCTGAGGCAATCAAATTAAAGTGGCAATATTTCAAATTTTTAATTAATTTCCCATTGCTTGACGCATGTAGGCGTGACTGCATGCACAAGGATGTGTGACTGGGTGCTAGTATGAGTGCCTGCATTGTGGCGTATTAACCTTATCTATTGCATGCAACATAAGCGTCCATGATGCCTGCTCTTCATAGGAGCCTTCTGTCGGCTTGTTTGCCAAAGGCAGCTTAAAGCATAAATGCTACTTATATGTTGCACACACACACACATATACATACTCAGAGGCAGGTCCTTTTAGTACGCATCCAGTCGTACGCTCCCACACCCAGCAATCTGCTCGCATGCACAAAACGCGTCACATAAACAACAAAATGATTGAGCGATTGCAGAATAAGGCGCACACAACAATATCCTCATTCACGTTGCGCTGTCATCTCGCAGGAATATGCTCGTTTGCTCATTTAAGCAACCTTTTTACCATTTCACGCAGCTCTATGTGTGCATGCGTGCATGCATATGGCTGTTCTTAAGCTCGCATGCAAGTGTGTGAGTGTGTGTGTGTGAGTTTTTCGGCTTGTATGTGTGCGTTTGTACTTACTATAACGCTGTAGCCGCGGGAGCTTTTTATGAGCATTTTACACTGCATTTAATTTAATGAGTCCCTTCAATTTTTTATTACAATACAAACGTTGTGCAAATGTGTGCATATGGCAGTGTGAGTGTGTGAGTGTGTGTGTTAGTGTGTTCGTCACAGCATCTAGAGACATGTCATATTAATACCCTGGAAGCACATGCAGTAATTTGGAGCTTTCAAGAATAATAAGAAGAATCAGAGAGTAAGAAACAGCAAGAGACCGAATCGCTAACAAAATATTCCTGATATTAAGGATTCAACTTAAGTAAATTAATAATGATTTTACTTCTTTCTCGCTCTCTTGAATGCTCATTGCTCTCTCTGAAGCTGAGAGAATGATATTCTTTGCTTGCTGTTTCTTATTCTACTGATTTCTAACTCTTTAAAGGACTACAAATGACTTCATATTTCTAATAAGTGCGGAAACAAGAACCATACCACAAGTACCATGAGCCAAAACAAATACCCGTGTTATCTAGAGAGAGTGTGTGAAAGGAAAGAGCGTTTACAATACTGAGGGGAATGAATCGTGATCATTATAAATGGGCGTATGTATTGAAAGTGTTCTATTCGAGAGAAAAACCTTATCTATCAAAAATCAGAGTTCTTTTCTACAGGAAACTTCCAGTCTAACAGTTCTGTTTCCCCAAAGTATATTAGACAATAGTATTGGATTCAAAACTTTACAAATCCGCTCTTAAATCACTACTATTGCGCCACTATGATCGGCTCGTAACAAAAGCAGTGCAGCCTAAAAGTAGGCAGCATTTTCTTGTGTTGTCTAGCGTAGCTCTAATCCACATTGTTTAAATGTCCTGCTTCACATAAAATGAGGAAATTTTTAAGGATCAATGCTTTTATTTGAGTCTATGCGAACACTCATTTCATTCTACAGAAAAATAACATTGTTTTTGAAAACCGTGTTCAAATATTTAAAACTGATTTGATAGAATGAAATAATGACTCAATAAATCAGCGCTAAAGCCCAATTCTCCCAGTACTACTCACATTTTCCTACATATATAAGAAGTTAAAAGAGTGAACAACATTTTCTAGGACATTTTTTCTCCTCAGCTCCTCCACAATCAACGATACGTACTCTGATTATTCGATATATTTGTTGCTTCTTATACTATTGTATTGATACTACTTCCGTGCTTTCAGTACAATGAAGATTTCTTTGTTCCTGGATATACTACTGAGATTGATAAAAGAGCCAAAGAAGTTTCAAAAGGTGTCACTTCCCTTTCAAAAGCCTCTATCTCCACTATAATTCTGGGCTTATTGTACAATTGGCATCAATTTCTTGAGTACTTAGAGACCTCCTTCTAAAGCAGTTCTTCGGCCTACATCAAATCTACCTCCCCATCTGTCTATTTTTCTACCTATCTGTCTTTCTATCATAGTTTTATCCTGTTCGATTATTCAATTGCGACTTTCCAGCATGTCATTTCAGTTCAGAAGATCACCATTTTGTGCTATCAGGGTGGTGCTGAACACGCACACGTCACCACTTCGCATACTTGCCTGACTTTTATGAGTTTTCTTTTACTTTTATGATGCAACAATTGCCTTTTTGGCTCACACAAAATTTTGTGTGATGAAAAGTTTCTTTTAAAACGCTCCGATGTGACATTTATCGTTATGTGCTCTCGTTTTTATTAACTTCCTATAAAACCCCTCTTCGCAGCTCATTGTGCCGCTTGTTCCGAAGGAGCTTAAATGTCCTCGGTTGTGTGACAGCGCCGTTCCGCAAATGTTGATTGCAGTGATTTCGATTTTGGACTGATGAAAAGTTAGAACAAAAACAAAAAGAGTGGAATGTTTACTTTTATGCTTTCCAATTTGCAGAAAATAATAAATGCAAATATTTACAAATTCTATTTGAAATTTAAATTGTTATTTATACTCAATTATTTTGCAATCTAACTGAAACTTTGAGCGCACGCAATTTCTCAGCTCATAATTTTAATAATCAAAGCTCCATTAAGTAATTTTCTCAAATACTATTAAATCATCTCTGCGACAAGCGAAAAGGGGGCATCGGTGGCAACAAGCAGCAGCGCCCACGCTGCTGACAGCGTCACGCATAAAATTAAACAAACATCATTACAGCGCATCCTGCAAAGCCAAATTAACTGCTGCTGGTTGTGATGGTCCTGGTGCTGATGGTGGTGTTGCTGGCACTACCACTACAACACCATTGGCAAAAAGCGGCAACAACTTATTTAATCATCAGCAATAGCGACAGCGGCGAGAGAGGTAGCAATACCAACACCAACAACCACAACAACAACAACAACAACGACAGCGAAAATAACGTCAACAGTGCGGCAGTGGCATGAAATAGCGAAAGGGCGCAATTCTATGAGGCGACGACAAAGGTCAGACCCTATGTTGACGTTTCATCAGAATTGAAAGTAATTAACATTTTCCTCATTTAGCTGCGTGAGGTGCGAGCAAGCGTACCTACGGGCGCCCAGTTCTGTAGTGCTGCGCCGGTAGTTGCCTGGCGCTAACTGACTGTACTGTGCAGGGAGGGGGGTACGAAATTTGCGAGTGAGCTGGAAAATGAATGTGAACTTAATTTGAACTTGAGCAGAGCAGAGTAGAGCAGCGCACAGAACTAGGGTAACGCCCAAAATCCACCGACGACGACGACGACACGGTTTTCGCAAAGGTAGCACTTTTCAGTGCCTGCACAAAGCCAGAAAGGAGTAGGTTGGATATTTTAATTGGCATTTAGTTGTCTTGACGTCTGACATAATTCTTGATTGCATTTTGATTTGTTTTGTAAAACTTAAAGTTTCCACCCAGACTCGGCGTAAGTTAATCAACTCAGCTCATAGATTTAATTAAAGTGGCGTGGCCGCTGCGGTAATTCTCTTGTTGCGAAAATTAGCTACAATGCTGCCACCGCTGCGGCCTGTCAGGATATTCAACCAAAAATTACGGTCGTTGCTACCAGACAATAAGGTGCCCGTTCTGTTGAAGACAGGGAGTTGATTCACGTAAACTTAAGGAAATTTTTGCGATAGCGTTAGCGCTTTTTTATTGAGTCATTATTTCATTCTATCAAATCAGTTTTAAACATCGTTTCGTTAAATACTTGAACACGCTTCTCAGATACAATTTGATTGGAATTTTTCTGTATAATGAGGCGGGTGTTCGCAACGACAAGAGATGAAGGCATTGATCCCTACCCTATCCCAGAGGGATACTCGTGTTCAAAATATTTGGATTGCAGTTATGTTAAACAACACAGGAAACTGTTGCCTAGTTTTAGGGTGCATTGCTTATGGTGCTGTGACGAAGCGAATATTTGTTTCAGTATAAAGAAACATGTCATAAATAACAAGAAAATTATGATGACAGTCGGCGGCTGGGAGTGTTTTGAATCCTCTCCCTGAGTGGGGGCTGATGACACCATTTGTCCATTCTGTTCCTTCGCTGATGACACCATTTGTATTCTCTTCTTTCTCGAGACTAATTGAGAGAAGTGCTTTACTCAAGTCTTAACATGCTGTACTCAAGTCTTAACATTGGCATTAGTGACGATGGCAACTATTTATAATAATAACAATAATTAGTTGAAAAAACAACTGCTTAACCTGCTCACTTCCAACTACAATAAGCTGTACCCGTTGATGCACTCTGGGAAATACTCAGGTATTAATGCCCATTGTACTCTAAGCCTCGCAATATATCGGTGATAGAGGATTTTGCAATGAAAGTGACACCTGTTGAAACTTCTTTGACTCTTTTAGGCATCTCAGAAGCCTGTACAGGAACATTGTCCATTCCCAATACATCTCAACCAAAAATACTCTTCCTCATTCTGAGAAGACTTTTGTCTGAAAAGAGCCTATAACCCCATAAGGGAAAGAAATGGATGTACTTGCTGTGTGAAATTGCTTGAGATGCCTCGTTTGAGTTTTTGGGTACATATAAAAGAAAGACTCCTACTATTTGAGCTTGCGACACAACAACACCACGCGTTGTTAATTACAATAAAATTTCCTTATGGACAACTATTCAATTCAGCTTTGTGCTGAAGTCATCAATCATGAGTGCGTTACCAAAGTCCCAAACACTCTACCAGGCGGATATTTCCTACATAACAGGCTCTATTACAGGCCGTTGTTCTTCTGCCATTTCCAGTGTTTTCCCTCAAGATTCTAGGCACATTCAAAGGACACTTTTGCTAGCACACTTCTCTGAACACTTCACTAACTGTTGAATTTTCTTAAAGGACCATCGTTCACGCCTGCTGCACAGCATCTCAGCTAATCGCTGGTGCTCTTTAAACGGCCAGCAGAATAAACGGTGCCCTTCGTCGTTAGGGGGGACATCGCCACATCCTTCGATTGTGTACTTAGGCTTTTAAAAACAACTTCATTGAGTAATTATGTTCCAAAGAAATTAAACATTTTTTTGTCCTTTCATTTATTTTTTTGTTTTTTTTCTTAGTTTGCTATTTGTGTGTGTCTCTTTTGAAATTTATCCACGGATTAAGAATTATAAATCTACCCAGCGCCAGAAGTAGCAACTTAGAAAAAGCGGCGGCAGAAGGAGCGGCAGCATTTTCAATTTCATTTCCCACCTGCGACACAAAAGTATCCAGGATAAGTAACTGAAAATGTTGTTTACGTGTACTTTTCAGTTTTCAGTTATCCTCGTCTGCTCGCTGTTTGTTTGCTGGTGGGCTGGGATGTTTGCGGGACTGTGTATAGGAGTGTGGGTGTGTGTGTGGAGTGTGGGTGGGCGTGTGCGTCACTTTGTGTTTGTGTCAAAGTAGAACGACAAATAACAAAAACAACACTCTGACACACACACACAAAGGGAAAAGAAAAGGAAAAAATGTTGTCTCACAACTTTTAATTAGTTTTTGCTTAAAACCGCTCAGGCAGGCGTACGGCAACGCGTATCCCTATTTAGTGTTGCCATATACTTGCAATTTTTTCCGTCGCACCGTTTGATTTCTGACCGAGCGCTGCACTGCCGAGTTCCGGCGCTGTTCAGGTGCTGCGTCTGGTAGTCAAGGCTTAGGACGCAGCAGGAGCTGAGCTGCTGCATCGAGCACCCCACAGCGGTCCACGGATATAATTTGCTGCCCTCGCTCAGGCCTGCTGCCAGGTGGCGGGCTGTGGGGTTGCATTCGATGGAGCGTGGTCTTTGCTGCAAACTCGTTTTTAGTTAAATTATTATTTATTTATTTTTTTCTTTTATGATTGCGCCAACAACTTTGCTGGTAAACTTTTGCACTTAAATCAGTTGTTGATGGAAGGTATGATTATGTTGATGAGAAAGTGAGATAAAAGCAAAATTTATTGCGAAAGAATGGCAAACATTTTTTATGAAAATGAACACATAAAAAGCCAGGGTAAATAAAAGTTTTCCCCCCTTTTCGAATGCTGCAGCGGAAGCCAATCAAAATTTTAAATGTTTTTCTCCAGCCAACCGAGAAACCAGCCAAGGAGACAGTCAGCAGGCAAATCGAGAGGCTGTCGGAAGGCTGCCAGGTAGGCAGGTACACCAGCTGAAGACGCAATTTTGGCTTGAAGAGTCACCCTAATTTGCGAATTGCTTACCCTAATGCTCAATGCCATGCAATTCAATTTTTATCAAATTTGAGTGCTGCGTCTTTTAAATTTTATGCAAATACAGCGGCGCAACTTTTCAGCTCCATTTCGCAAACTCACACAAATGGTGGCAATTTCGGTACCACAAAGCAGCAGCAGCACCATCGCCAACAACAACAACCGCAACAACCAGCACAATGAAAATCAACGCCAACGCAATTCATAAAAAAATACAAGCATACAAATAGAAATAAAAACAGGAATAAAATGAAATAAGTTTTGATTATTATGCATTTTCCTCCTCGAACGAACAATTGCGAATAACAAAGAATTTTTCCAAATAACTTTCAGCTCTGCATGCGGCGGAAAGGAATCAAAGCGACAACAACAACAATAACAACAATAATAACAGCCGCAGCAACAGCAGCCGCAACAAATCCACGTCGTTGAAGTTTCTCCTGCGCTTGCTTGCCCGCATTTATTTGTGCAACTTGCATAGTACGCCCCCAAGCCCGCTGTGCCAGCCGAGTCCTGGCAGTGTGTGAGCGCAACAGATTGAAAATAACAATTTCCTTTTTTGTTTCACAATAAACCGGCAACCCAACACAAACCAACCCGACCCAACCACACTCCAGTCCCTGTCCTCCAACCCAATTCTCGAGGCAACTGCAAAATGCTCAAATATTGTTGCATATGTTGAGGAGCCAAACAGAAGTTATTTTGTGGTGTCAAATTCCGTTAAGACTTATGCCAAGAAGCTAACATTTGTACACCTGAAAGGGAAAACAGTGCTTCAGCTCCTAATTTGGCGAAGCTGTGTTTAGTTACCATAGAGCCCGGCTTCGCCAGATGCACTCCACTAACTCCACTCAGCTGTAATGCTTTATCACAGTACACTATCACATTTTTTTATATAGTGTCATAGCATTGGAAAAGTTTTTCTGCATTACAAGTTTTGCCATCATCTTTGTTGTTCCCCATTTGCTTTAGCCTTGGTTTTTATGTGAAGGAAACGAAAGATGAAATAAGTTCTGTTGTAAGTAAGTAGCAAAGAAGAATGCAATGCTTCCTGCGGAGTCGTTGTGGTTATTGTGGAATTCGCACCTTTCCATATAGCTTCACTGCATTTACACGCTAACATTACTGTTATATATAGTCCTATGGATAACTGAAGTCTTTGTTATATATATATATATATATAAAATGTCCATTCCTTACAAGATAAGAAACAGGACACTCAGTTTAGTACTCTTATTTAGATGCATCTGCGGCTCCATAACAACTCCAATGAGTAGAAACAACATATGGTATACAACTTATGCTACAAAGCATCATATGTATATAGGAATGTAGGAATCTTATGTTCCAGAGTCCCATGTTGAGATCATAACTATACGCTATCAAGTGAGAACGATAGTTTGGATTTGTTCTCATGAGAATTGTTCTTAATTGTGAATTAAAGGTCTTGTATCATTTTCGCTAAGCCTTTTCAGTGACTTTCATTCACTCATATGCAGTTTGGACAAGTTGGAGTACTCTTTCTTACTCTCTACTCTTTCCTCTCTCTTAACTCTTTCCTCTCTCTCTCTATGTTTTTCACTTTATCTCTCTCTTTATCCGTGTCTTTCACCTTATATCTGTTGCTCTCTCTTTTTCACCCTCTCTCGATCTCTTTCACTCTCTCTCTGTTACTCTCTTTCTCTCTCTATTTCTCCCTTTCTCTCTTTCTCTCTCTTATTCTCTCTCTCCCACTCTCTCTCTGTTATTCACTCTCTCTGTTTCTTTCGTTCTGTCTCTTTCTCTACCTCTTTCTTTCTCTTTCTGTCTCCTGTATTTATCTCTGTCTCTTTCCTTCGCTATATTTCTCTCTCTTTCTATCTCTCTTTTTCACTGTCTCACTTTTTATCTCTATTCACTCTTTATCTCTATTTTCTCTACCTCGATCTCTTTCACTCTTTCACTCTCTCTCTCTATATCTCACTTTCTCTCTATCTCACTGTTTTTTTACTTTCTCTTTATCTCACTTTCTCTCTCTTTCTATCTCTTTCTATCTCTCTCTTTCACTTTTCCAATCTTTATCTATGTTTTTCTCTTTGTCTCTTTTTCTCTGTCTTTCACTCCCTCTCTTTTCAGTCACGTTTCTCTCGCTCTCTCTCTTTCTCTGTATCTTTCTTTTACTTTTCTCTCTCTCTCTCTATATATATATATATATCTCTGTCTATCTCTTTATCTCTATTTCTCCATCTTTCCACCTCTCCCTTTTACTCTCTCTCTCTCTTTTTATCTCTATTTCTCTCGCTTTCTATCTGTCTTTCTTTTACTCTATCTATATATATCTCTCTCTCTTTATTTCTCTCTTTATCTCTCTTTCTCATTTTCTCTACCCCGATCTATTTCACTCTCTGTCTACCTCTCTATTTCTCTCCCTTTCTATCTTTCTCTATCACTCTCCCTCTTTTTATCACTGTTTCTCTATTTATCTCTCATTTTCTTTCTCTCTGTCTTTCACTCCCTATCTCTCCCTCTCTCTCTTCTCTCTCTCTCTCTCTCTCTCTCTCTATCCCTCTCTCTCTCTCTCTCTCTCTCTATCCCTCTCTCTCTGCCTCTATATCCCTCTCCTGGTAATACATGTACTCCATGAAAACAAGAATGATAGAAGAAAGGATTTGCATATCAGAAGTTCCAATGACGAATATTTCGGCACATTAATCACTCCAGTGCCTCTTCTATTGTTCACACCTCTTACGACTGACTTCTTATAAGTTCCTCGTATACGCTTAGCGACCATATTTTTATTAAATTTAAATCAAAATATAAACTTTTCCATACCTGATCTTTAAAAATTTGAATAAACTCGGAGATGCCATGCAGGTTTGACATACGCGAAAAAAGGAATATGCCGCTCTGCTCTTAGCATCGCGGCAGGATGCACAAAGGAAGGATAAGGCCAAATTAGTGAAAAGGATTGTAGCGCACACACAAAAAACGGATCACTTGTGTATGCATGTAGAGCGTATGTATTGCCGAAAGCTTACACGGGATTTGCTCCCGCTGCCATACGCGAAGTTCAGCTGGCAAAACAATAAAAGAACCAAATTGAATGGAATATAAACTAACTACGAGAGTGGCCTCCAATTTAAGCAACTTTTAACATAACTGGGCCAGATTTATGCAAAACATGGGCGCCAGGATGTGTGTGAGTTTCGTACAACTTCACAGAATACGAGCAAGTTGCTCAAATATGACGCAACAGAACCCAAAAAAAGAGGATGAATGGGAAGAAAAGTGCAAAAATTGCCAACAAAATCGAAAGGGATTTCAGTGCTATCGAAAAGCAGAAATTTTATTCCCCAAATTGATTGAGATCAAAGGTTTTGCTGTTTGCATAGGACTTTAAGATTTATTGATGTACACTGTGTACACCGCCAAGCGCCTGATTCCCACAATCCCCGCTGCCTAAAAGCTCGAATTATGCATTATGTGCGTAAGCGTATACGAGTGTGCCCCTGGATGTGTGCCTGTGTGTAAGTGTGTGCATTATCCACGTACGTCTGCATATGTATGGGAAATTAGAAGTTAAAATTTCACTTTTGAGCCGAAAGAAAAGGATTTGCCATAGCTTAAGGGAGATTTGCGTAATGAGTTTCCTGTGCAAATAGCGCATATGCCACATGAAAGCAACGATAAGTAGCAAATTGCCGTATTCGTGCCCAAAAACATGCAAAAAAAAAAGGGATCTGAGATCTTTTATTGAAAATCGAAATAGAGAACTTTGTCCCGAATGAATGTGAGTATGCATGCATTTATTTTTAGCAGGCAGAACTAAAATGTCTTTAAAATATGAGTAAGTTCAATAGGAGAAGAAAATTTCATAAAGATTCCCTCATTTACAAGACGACACTATGTCGAAACAGTTTCATTCGTGGGAAAAGGGTAAAATAGAAAGAAGGAGGAAAGAATAGAAATGAGAAAGAGAAACATAATATTTGACTATATATTTTTTATATTATATTAAAATATTTATATAATATATTTGAATGCAACAAAATGACTGGAAATCAAACTTGAACCTTAGGTAGGTAGGTAGAGACGCGCTTAGGCCATGATTGACCCTTTGTGATACCGCATGGGACACAGGACTCATTCCCTTTCAGAAGTCCCGCATTTATAAAGCAGTCGAAGTAGCTTATTTGCTTATTTCGAATGTCGACCAGAGAATCCAGAAAGTAGTCACATAGGAAATTGTGTCTCCTTCCGGACAGAGCTGTTTGAATTGAAGCCTAAATAATAAAAAAAAAACCACTGTCAAATTGTTACCAGGTAACAGCAAAGCTCCAGACAATATTGTCAAGTGTTACAATCTCATAGTTTCATTCGCACTGTACCAATCTGACTATTCCAATCCAACGTTCCAAATAAAGTGTTTCTACCACCAATCCAATTTTCCAATCAGTCTCTCACAGTTTCACTCGCACTGTTTCAATCAGTCCCAATCGCACTATTTCAATCTTGTGTTTCAAATACAATGTTCCAATCTTACCGTTCCAATTACTCTGCTTCATACCCACAATTTCTATCAGACTTTCCAATCACTCTCCGACAGTATCAAAAGCGCAGTTTCAATACCAACAGTTCCACACTGTTCCAATCTCAGGCACACTATTCATATATTCCAATCTTACTTTGCCAATTACTCTGTTTCAAACCCGAAATTTCAAAAGCACGGTTACAATTTCACTGTTCCAATCACACAGTTTGAATCCCACAGATTCAACTGTTACAATCACACTATTCCAATTCTAATGTTCTAATTACAGTGTTTCCACCACACTGTTTCAATCAATACTTTCTTAGCAGTCTCCCACAATTTCAATAGGACAGTTTTAATAGCACTGTTGCAAGTTGCAACTTGCAACCCAATGACACGATTCCAATCACACTGTTCTAGTCTCACTATTTTCAATCACACTGTTCCCATCACTCCCATCCAATCGCAACGATCCAATCACAGCATTCAACCCCCATCTTTCTATTTCGCTATCGCGTAAACTGGGCTGAAATATAAAGTCCCACTAGATCCGTAAATTGAATTAAATGGCCGATCGACATATAATTTCTATATACATATAATTTCTATATGACCGATCGATCCAGTACACTGAAATTATCCGCCTTACGCAACTCTAAAATTGTCTCATTTTCACTTCTAAACTAATCCCATTCTCTCTGATGAATTTACTACAAAGTAGTTTTGCTCTCCAGCAATCCTTTTGTTTGCACATATAATAATTAGGGACGAAAAAAAAGGATTATTAAGGGGACAAAATTACTCCAAATTACATCAATTTCTATGTTTACCTTCGTAACTGCCTTACGAGTAAGGTAACATTTACGCCCAGACGGCTAGACTGGAAAAATTTGTGGCGGAAGTCACTTAATTTTTGCTCATTTGCTCCGTTCACAATTCATATCCGCCGCTCCAGGAGCATCATCGTCATCATTATCATCATCATCATCATCATCCACATATTTGTCATATGCTGGCTGTCGTGTGCCCTCAGATACTCCAAATACTCCCCATAAACAAACAAACGAACGAACGAATGGAAAATCATCTTCATTTGCTCAATATTTACATTTACACCCAGCGAGCGATTTGGCTGCAGCCCAGGATGAGAGCGGCGCTGAATTACTGTGCGACACTTAAAAACAAATTCCGCACGTATTTATTCGCGTGCATTCACGGCCCGGCACAGCCAGGCAGAGCCAAGAAGGAAGTCGACAGCATGTTGCCAACCTAATGAAAACACAAATTACTTCCGCACATTGGCACGTCCTCGGGAAAAAATTTCGTACGAGCACTCTCATGTGGGTCTGTGAAAGCGGGCAAATTTCAGAAATTCTATGTGTCTGTACCTTTGTGTGGGTGTTTGTGTGTGTGTGTTTGTGTGCGAACATGCACAGCCATTTACAATGACAATCCCAGATCGTTCGGTAATAAACCCATAGAAATGCAATTATTAGATTTTCCTCTTTGTGCCAAAACGACTGAATACGACAATTTCACATTTACCCAAGAGCCAAGTAATCCACCCAACATCGATGAGATTAATACTCATAACAGCAGCAGCGAAGCGGAGGGCGGGCCAATAGGTTACAAGGGAGCGCATCGACGCAGACAATTTTATATACAAATGTAAATACATTTGTGCTGAAATGAAATTAGAAAAACAAGTGCACAGCCAGAATATGATGTAAAAATATTGCTGGCAAAAAGATTATTAAAACGGATCCTTCGAATTGGTTCCATGCGGCGGCAATACTATTAATGAACACATACATCCGTGTGCCCGTACACTGCGATAGCGTCAGTTGAGCCAGCTCGAAGGTCTTCACGGCATAATCTTTGCATGCAAGACGTGAGGGCAGTTTCTCATTCAAGGATGCTCGCAATTGCTCGTACTTAGGCTGCGAACACATGACGTAAAGTGGTACAGAGTCTCAAAGATAGCAGGGGACTAGTAGGACGAAAAAGGATTATATATTATTAAAATTTCAAATAAAATAAGATTATTATAATTAAAAGAACTAAATTGCAGAGTCAAAAGAAAAAATTATAAACAGAAGAGATTTTTATAAATCAGAAATTTATAATTCAGGTAAATATATAATATATTCTTTTTTTTGATGAGTTATTCTGAAGAATATGTCGAAGATGATCTTTTTCGAAAATGAAGATCAAATAGTCACACCTTCTTTTTGTAAATTCTGGGTTTAACAGTCTCTCTAGTATTATAAATATTCATACAATGATTCATGGTAAACTTCTTAACTCACTGCTTTAGGGTCCTTTTAGATTTTCTTTGGGGAAATATGAAGAAAAAGTCCCCTAGAAAGGGAAATGGATATAAATTTCCTTTCTAGGATACAATTTTTTAAGCTACAATCTTCTGTTCTCGATGAACCCTCTTGACTTTGAGGTCTGAGGTGTAGTTTTCTTCCTTATAATCATGCCATTATAAGCGAGTTTGCCATCGTATACAAAGCCTTATAACCCGCTTGTATTATAATATAAATTTACCTTATTCTTAAATAAATATTAATTATAATTGAAACAGCCATGATTGTTTATCACTACAGTCTAGTCCAAACGGACATCGAAGACCTGGTAGTAAAGCAGAGGATCACGCTTAAATTCCTGTTTTACGATTGCACCTAATTTAGATGCAGTTGCTGAGATGTAGTTACAATAACACCCCAGTTCCAAACGTAGCAATATACCTCTGCATATCTGGGACTCTCCATTACAATCCTTTCACTAAATACAGTTGACGTTACGCTTGCTGTACTACCCCACCATTATGTTGGCTTACTTTATATTGTTCTGTGCAATCTGCTTACTGTGTTATGATGAAATGGTGGCCTCACATAAAAGTCTTCCGCCTGGCTGTGAGGAGGAAAGTGGCGCTGTTGTCTGCAGCAACTATTACTGAAGGTTATAATATTGTTTATTTTGTGTTTGTCCTGTGCACCACAATTTCGAAAAATCCAAATCGAACGCATCGTAACAGGAGAGACAAGGATTCCAATCACTTGATTGTATTTTCAGCTGCAGCAACGTACCTAAGACAATATACTGCTTACTTAACATGAAATTAGAAGCAGCTTTAATTCATTTTTTCTCGTCCTTGCTGTATGTGTGTGTGTGTGTGTTGCTGCAGCGCATCGAGTTGAAAATATAAATCAAAGTTATAAATAAAATCGGAAATAACTCATAAATAAAACGCTCGGAAATTGACATACCATCTGCACCCATACTGGCACGCTGTCCCGCCCCAGGCCCGCCTCCAGCATTGTGACAGTCGAACAGCCACTGTAATGTAATTTCTTTCATATTGCATTCGAGTTGCTCGTTTGGGGGTGTGCGCTGGCAGAGTGGGCGCTGCGTCTGCTCTCGGCGTGGCTGTGTGGATGTAGATGGATGGATTTGTGAGTGTTTGAACCATGGATTTGTAATATTCTGTGCGTTTGCGCTGGGGAAAGTCCTGCGCTGGGTTGTGGGGCGTGGTGCGCTTGTGTTTATTGGCTTATATAATGCAATTATTTCTCCAGTCACAAATCGATTACGCTGGGGCTTGGCGCTCAAATCGATTTTACAACTTTTATTTTTTCATATTATAATTCGTGCTTTTTTTGGGGAGGGGGCGTTGGTGGAAATAATAATTGAAAAGCAAACTGGCGTGGTAAGCGCAAACGTTGAAGTTAATGCACACATAAATGGGTTTGTTTATGATTTGATGAGGCTCCCCTCAGCTTTGGCCTTAACCCAGCCAGCGCCATATGCGTTTTAAACATTGGTTGGTTTGAGTGCGCCACATGAGATGTCATGCGGTTGCCAGGCAGCGTTGCGAAAACGTTATTATCACACCATTATGACACATCCAGATGCTTGCGAGTATTATGCCCAAGATGGAGCACTTAAACGAGCGCGCCTGCTTACATGCAACGCAGTGGGGAGATGTGTGGAGCGGGCGCCTCCTTATCCTTTACAAATTCAGCGCGATTTCCTTGCACGTTGTCTTTTCCGTGAGCTTCCTTTCAGTTCGACCTTTTCTCGCTCGCTTTGTTGTATTTGAATGGAGAGCTCACACGTGACAGACGAATATGTCATCAATTTATTTCCGGAAATTCGCTAATATGATTTTTTCCCGACAGGACTTACATAAGCAGCTTAAATAACACTGCTGGGCGCCAACAAAGCCAAGTTGTGTGTGGGTGGGTTTATTTTCTGTATACAAAATTAATTGCAATAATACTCTCACAGCTTACACCGGCAGCTCCGCTCAAATTGAATTAAATTATTCTAAACGAATTTGTTGCAATTACATGCAAATAAAATTATGTTTGATCTTACAGAATTCGACGTCCTTGCTGCACACATGCACACCCACAAGTGAGCAAACACCCTGCCTTCCTTCCTTCCTTGCTTGCTTGCTTGCTTCCTTTCTTGTAGCCTGTCACGTGCGTATGTAAATATGGCACTTCAACATGCTTGAGCTACAAATGAAATTGTTAAACGTGTCCCTAATTGCAAATATCTTGCAAGCATATCCTAGACAGGAGACACACTCGTGAGCACACATACACAAGCACACTTTCACTTACACCCATAAATAATTAGAATTATGCACACTCCTCCACATGCAAAGAGGGCACAGCAGGCAGACAGTTCAAAACGTAAGTGGCTTCACTAAATAAGAGCCTTTGACTTTTTGACCACAAGTCCAAAGGAGTGTGGGAGATCAAGGCAATATTAGGAGTATCAGCAAATAAAAACGAAATTTAGATTGATAAAAATCTGATAACAAATTCACATTAAATCCTTCGTAGAATAGAGCCGTGGAAATTTCTTGAGGAACACTTTTTGTGCCTACGCCGAGAATGTCCACAACAATTGTGGCCAATCTAATCAATCCCTTAAGTCAGTATACACAAAATGATTCTTTCAAGGATCTTGCAGAGCATTTGGCAAAATAAAGCAGAGTAGCAATTTCCTGAAACACATACGCTGTGGCTAAGCCGAGTATGTAGACAGAAATGAAGCCCTCAGGTACTCAGTACTCACAAAATGATTCGGTCAAGGATCTGTTCAGTTATTATATCTTCACAATTTATAGCTTCAAAACGACACCAGGTACGTACCTCCCAGGAGTGTGAGATTTTTACTCACTAAAACCAGCTCCCTAACCTAATAGCTATGCTAAGCCAACAATAGCCTGTTAGCGATTTAGGAAGGCTAATGAATAGATATTGATCATGAGGTGTCGCCAGTTGCATGTATGGGAAGAGGATGCTAGTAGAGGAAATGGGCGTAGGTATGAGAAGCCCATGCAAATAAGCTCCTGGATCTTGTCATAGTTTGCTGCCTATATCAAAATACTTGTTTTCATCCCTCCCAAATTACTGAGCTTAGTTACCACACTTGCTCCCCAGCAGTAATTTTGCTGAGTTTGCAATTCTTCCTCAGAATTCTCCGCAAGATCGACTTCATTCCAGTCCACCATAAACATTCTTCATTAGGAGTCTCTTTAAGCTAATCCCTTTAAATTGTTAACAAATTTCATTAACTGCTTCTCTCCGAGAACACTCTCCGTGGGAGTGCGCTCGTCAGTTATTCCATTTCACAACTGGCAATTATGCCGCTATTGTCTGCGAGGACGAGCAGAATGTGTTCTTAATTCTAGCCATTAATGCTGTTAACCTCATGCGAACTTATGAAACATGCATGCAACGACAGGTCACAGAGGCGACACCGTTTTACATTTTCAGTTCCATTTGCGCTCATAAAAATATAAAAGAATTCATGATTTCATTTTGCAATATCACATCTTCACAGTCACATTCGCAGTCACACATCCGGTAAGTGCTGGTGGCTGCCACGATGGCATTGGAGTAGGTGATGCGCTCACCACCCCGTGCAAGTACTCCAGCATGTGAGCTTGTGAGGCCACCACACTCTGCCGCCTGCCCGACTGTGATTTTATTTGCTGTAAGTGTTAAAGCAAACGTGTTAAACTGCCAGCCAAGCCAGCGCGTCCTGCACACATGGATACAACCGGCTCGCACGGGGATCTGAGCAGCTCCTGCTTTGCATGAATCTGTTGTACTCGCATACGTGTGTGTACATGTGTGTGTGTATGTGTGTGTGTTTGTCTGAGCATTATGCTCTATTCTATTCCTGTGACAAATTGAAAGCGAAAAGGAATCAAGTTCAGCGCATAAATATAAATGTCTGCCACAGTGAGAATGAACATGAAAATAAAAATCACACACAACACACACAAATAAAAATGAGAACGAAAAGAGAAATAAAACTGAGTAGGAAAATAAAAGGAAAAATAAAAATAGAAATAGAAATATGTAAATCTACACATAATAGACTAGAATGCGCATGAATATGAATATAAATTGAATTTGCTCGAAAGAAAAGTGCAAATCGCATTTGTATTCATTTGACCATGAAAAATCGAAGGAGATAAAGTTTTTTGCCTTGAATTTTTTACGACTCTGCTCTGCCGTCAGTCCGGAAAGTGATTCCTTCCGTGAGCATAAATATTATTAAGCAACTTCAATTCTTAAATCACTCTCGCCACGTTTAAATTGTGACATAATGGCAGCGAAGACGGCGTCCGTGGCACAAACAAAACAAAACAACAGCAAAGCCAAACAACGCAAACCCAGAAGAGAGGAAAAGGAAAGCGAAAAATCTCCTAGTACACTAAGGAGCAATAAAAAAATGTCAGCCACACGTCGAGCCATGTAATTGACACCCAAGCGAGCGCAGTTTAATTAACCTTCCATTGCACGTTTATGGAAACAACTTTGAGAAAAAGTTAATTGATTTGGCTCAAAGGGAAATCGAACAGTTGAGAGGGTTCCAACGGCGGAAACAAGATATGCGGTCACTGCAAGCATGACAAGGTCTGACCTGGGTCTGACCTGGGTCTATGTACTCTATGTATACCTATGAATCTTATTCTTTATTAGTTTCACATGGGAGGTTGAGCGGTCCCTGCAAACATGACAAGGAACTGTGTACTCCATGTATACATGACAAGGTCTGACCTGGGACAATATACTCCTTGTATACCTATGATTGTTATCCTTTATTAGTTTTTCATGGGCAGTTGAGTTGCCACTACAAAAATGACAAGGTCGTACCTGGGACTACGTTATCCATGTATACCTAAGTTTCTTATCCTTTGATCTTATGAGTCATGTCAGCAGTCTAGCAGAGGCGTTAAGACAACTTCTACTGAATTCAATGACTTTTCAGTACAGAAAGAATATCTGTGATTGCAGTAAATTAAGCAAAGTCAGTCACTTAGACACACAATATTGAGTGCAGTCAGTTACGACTGGGAATACGGTCAGATGTTTTGGGAATGGACAATGGCAAATGGACAATATACCTTGTCACTGGACAGACTTCTGAGATCCATAAAAAATTCAAAGAAGTTTGAAAAGATATAACTTCCTTTCCAAAATCCTGTATCGCCCCCTCCCCCAAATATGGGAAGGCTTCTGGTACAATGGGCATCTATGCCTGAGTACTTGAAGACCTCCTTCTTCGGCCCACTTTTATATATCTATGTATAACTGGGTTTAAGTTCCAGATATGAATTCTGTATTATTGATTATAGTCTTCGTTTCAGAGATGTCTCAGTAAAGCAGTAAATGATTGCAATGATTAGTGTTGCTTTCAATGGTGTCTTAGGTAATGACTGCAGAGTATGTGGGCTGAAGTTGCAGAGTCAAATTGGTGTCACCAGTCACAAGACAGTTCAGTGAAATAGCATTAAAAGGACATTTGACATATAAATCTATATCCTCTTTATAGTGGATGTAGATCCAGAAACTGAAAGCATGACCAAGTAATAATTTTGATCTTAATTTAGGCAAAGTTTTGTAGCACAAAGGACTTGGTTTATAAACTGATATTATGGAAATTTATCAGGCATAATGTGATATTTTGGAGTGGAGCTACTCAGCAAAGTAAGCGCCTGTTATCACTCTGGGTCTCCAGTAATTTAAGTCCACATCAGCTGACAGTCAGTTCCCCAGTAGCAGCATTAGCTACTACACTTCTGGGGCTATACTTTTAAGAATTATACTTAAATATAAATGAAGGTTTTCAATCGTCCCTGCAATTAGAATTACTATGAAGTTTTCTTTCCAACAGAAAAGGACCTCTTTAAAGTACTCCTATAATATAAACTGAAAGTATATTTTTCATTCAAACAAATTAACCAATGACCTTGGAGTCCATAATAGGCATGCTAAATACACTCAAAGGGAATCAGCGAAAATTCGGAAACTGTCAGAAATTTGCAAAAAGGACGAAATTCTTTGACAATTCTTGAGCGAAAGTAATTTAAACAAAAAGCCTTAATAAGCAACAAATGAAGAGCGCCAATAAATTGCAAAAAAAAGGAAAAAAAGATGGAGTGTAAAAGTTTTCAACTACAAATTAAATGTAATTTGTTCTTCATAATGGGACAGTTTACAAGGAGACAACGCCAGTACACCCAAAAGAGCAGCCGAGCAAAATCAACTCAAATACAACACAATAAATTATGGCAAGCAAAGTTGTCCTGCCCGTGTGTGTGAGTGCAGATGTGTTTGTGTGTGTGTGTGTTTAAGTGAGTGTGGAAGTGTTGAAAACGCTTGGACACAAAATATCTTATGCTGTGCTATCCGGTTTCCGGCGCTCGATTCCAAATATCTTCGCATGCGAGTACAATGGAGCGACCGGACCCAAACCAAAAGCCCGGCACCGCACGGATTTGCACTGCAGCGCACCCATGTCTGCGTGCGAACAGTATCTTTATCAAATTGCGCAACTAACGGATGTTGTGTTTCAATTTTGAAAACACTAAAGGAAACTCACAACACAATTGCCATGTCCGGCAAGTGGACGTTAACTAGATAACATACGAGGGCCCATTCAAGCACCAGTGCGAGTGTCCTGGCAGCGGTTGGGTGTGAAATCCGCGAAGCCAACTCCAGGACGCTTGAAAAATAACCGAACGCACATAAAGTAAATACAAACAATTGCCAAAAAGCCAGAGCCCAGCAGGGATGGGTGGGGTGCTGTGCTGTCGTGTATGTGAACAGTGATGAAGGCAGTGAGTAGCGTGTGATGGCGTCGCTTGCCATTCATTGCGTCGCAGGCCACATATGGCTTTCATATTTTTGACACTTGTAATTTAGTTCATTTTTATTAGCACAAATAGCGCTCCAAATGAGTTCAATTCAATTGTGTTGAATGGAATTGAATTGACAGGCTGCCAGAGAGTTGTGACGTGCGCATTGATAGGGCATCCTTTTCGTAGTGGCTTAGCAATTGCAACTACGCAATCACATACTCACACTGCCACACACACAGCTGAGATTAAGGAAGCGTTTCCCATATGCCGCTGCCACTATTCACTGCCTCCTATCATAAAATAGGTAATGCACACAAATGGCACCTGCGAGCGCTGAGTCCTTGCGTTGTCTGTTTGCCCGCTAAACTTACGAGCACTGCAAATCCTGCACTCCTGCTCCTCTGGCCCTATGCAGGTTGCATCCTTGCCAGCGTTTCTAAACATTTCCTACTATTTCGTTTCATTTCATTTCGAATCGTTTCATTTTGCACCGTTTGGAGAGCTCAAATTAGAGCTCTGCAGTGCGCTGAGGCAAGGTTGGGCTCCGGGTGTGGTTGGGGTAGGATTGCCTTAAATCCCCTTAACTGTAATCCACGCAATTTTGCTGCTGCTGCCGCTTTCACTGGCATCAGGCAATTGTGGCAATTGTACAGAAAGCTAAATAAAGACGGTTAGGTACGACTTACGGCACACAAAAGGCCAATTTTAACATTCTGTGATGTACTCATTCAGTCAGCGCCTGGCATTGTGCGTGTAAGGAAAGTTATCATTGTGAGCGTATGAAAGAAAGGAGCAAAAGGTATGACGGCGGGAAGAACTGGAGTTGATGTGCTTTTCAAATAAAAATTGTTATTTAAAAAAGAACTAATTTTCAATGACTCAATGGTTGGGGTGGAGCGAAATGCCGCACCAGAGGTGAGCTCCAGTGTCAGCGGGACACATCCTCTTCTGTAAATGGACTGAGCTACTTGCAGTTAGGCTGAAGATATTAATGATTTTTTATAAGAGTGCAGGAAATTGGTGTTTAAATGAAAGCGCTCACATATTCCCTTCACTCTCAGGTGATGTGAAAAATAAGGAACAGTGGGAGAAAGGATTCAACAAATATTTGACAAAGATTCAACAATTATTTGAGTTAGTGTACCTGAAGGGATAAAACTGGCATACATTTATATGTAACGCCAGTACCCGCGAAAAGGATGAGGCTAACCAGAATTGATGGATGTAGGAAATGCGGGGAAACAGACTCCAAGGAAACCTTGAAGCGTCTCCTATGTTTCTGTCCATCAATCGCTACCCTGGGAATGCCTCCACTTTTAAGGCTAGATAAATTCGCGACTTCCGCGACTCCGAAGTGGACACTCATCTGATATCGCTAAGTACCTAATAGGTCTACGCGTGACCTATTAGGTCACCCGGTCTAACCCAACCTCACCTGGCCTATATGCAATTTCACTCTTTGATATAAAGAACAATCAAAAATAAAATTTTTACTTAGTTCACAAAAATAAAAAACAATTTTATTTTCGTGCGAGCTAAAAAATCCCTTGTTATAAGTCGATTTTTTTGATCAAGCCGAAAAATATGCTACTCAAAAATATGGAATTTAATCCTTATCTTTCCCAAAATATACATAGGAAAAATGTTGTCAGATTCAAAGCATACTTTTCAGCATGTTTCTTATAATTTTGTAAGTTTCGAGTATACTTGATATAGGGAAATGACTCATATATTCTCAGACCCCCTCCACAATATATAGGAGTACATTTACAAAAAGGAAACATTACACTCACATATTCTGAAATTCAAAAGGATATATGAAGTCATAAAAAATGTGTACCAGGTGGAAGGAAAGGAGCCAGTATTTTTTCAGTAATCAATAAAAAAATCAACACCAAGTATTGAAATCAATACTTTTTCCAATCGAGGAAAACAAAAACAGAAATTTGCCAACGTAGCCAAGTCAACATAATAAACCGCCGTTGCACGATAGTTAATTAACTTTTAACTAATTAAGGTAAACCAGCAAACCACAGAAAAAAGGTCAGAACAAAATTTTGAAATACCATTGCCGGCATATCATAGCAATGGAATTGCTCGTAGCATAACTGTGTCGATATTTCATGTAAAACCAGCAGCTAAATCAGACATTCCCACACACTCTCTCATACAGATTCACACACCCACACTCAGCCAGCCCAGCACACGTGAACATAAAGTGCTAATCTGCTTTGGCAAAAGTTACTAAACCATTCAAACTGCATGCACACCGCCACACAACGTGAACAACTTAAGCCAGGCACGAAATTTTCGCACCTCTGTACACAACTCCTGCCAGCGCTCCGGTCACCCGGGCTTTTCGGGGGTATTGATATCAACACTCGCCACTGCAACGTGCCCAAAAGTGCTCCAGTGCCTAGGTGCCGCTCAAGTGCCGAGATGTGCCAGTGTCTGTGCCAGAGCCAGAGCCAAAGCCAGCGCCAGTATCAGTATTTAGGTAAGCGCTCGCTTGGAAAATATATTTAAACACGTGCTCCTCGCAACAACAAATCCAACTATTGACTGCAAACCGAGCGACCAACCAGGACCAACGGACTGCCAAATCGTTTATTACCAAGCAATCAGTACGATTTGATTTGCTTGTCTGTCTGCTTGTCGAACGATATTGCCCAAAAAAAGCAGGAAAAAACAACAAGCAGAGGAACGGCAACTCCCAGCCTGGTAAATAAATGTTATCATAGCATTTCCAAACGTGCTGCAGCCGACAACAGACAGACACGCGGGAGTACACAAAATATACACAAAACGACGATGATGATGATGATGCGGCTGGATGCTCCAAGCAGGAGCGCCCAAAACTGAAGCCATACTGAAGCTTGATACAATATTTTAGCTGGCTGGTTGGCTGGTCGGGTTGGTTCACGGTGTATTGGCTCATTCATCCATCAGTTTCACTGATATTTTCATCATGCAAACATGGCAGCAGTGGCAACTGACAACGGGGCAGAGCCAGCGGAGCAAAGCCAAGGGAGCAGAGGCAACGGAGTTCACGGCTCTCTGGCACAGTACTCTGTCTGAAATACATGAAACCAGGATATGAACAATTGGAATGTATTTTGAGAGCAACTTTTCTTGAAGAATTTCCAAATTGAGAGTTTTGACACTAAAAGTATGCAACGATTTTTTTTTTCTTTAACTCCGCAGATCACAGTGAGTTTTGATACTTGAAGGACATTTGAACCTTATGCATACATTTCTTGTGCAGTAACAGAGAACTGTGTTGATGGCCACAAGCTCACAGGTATTAAGAGTAGCTGAAGTATTATGGCTCGAGCGCATTATATGCCATAAATGCCATTCATGCCTGCCATTCGCATGGTCAGTTGGGTAGCGGTAATTTAGTAGAGCGGTGCTGCTGCAGCAATTGCCATGGAGCTAGACATACACATACTTAGTTGCGGCAGCTTAAGTTGGCATATATATTTAAACATAATTCGGATATTTGTATGATATTAGTTCAATTGAAAATTATGCTGTATTTACATGGGAGCACTTTTATCCTATTTTACGAGAGAGTGCACATGCACGAAATTAAACCTGAAGCCTCATTTTGAAGCATTAACAATGCCGGACCCTGGGCACATTTGCGCCAACGTGCGCCAGAATATTTTCAATTTTTAACGAGGTTTTGGCACCTTAGTTTGTTTTTGCACGCCCGTCTGTCTGCCGGACAAGATGGATGGGCGCCCATGCTGCTCTTTTCGTTCTTGCGTTGCAATGGTTTACACAAAATGTTCTTTTTTTTGAAATTTTATTATCGACCCTACGCAGATCTGCTCCGAACTGTTGTGATTTCGCGTAGACGCCAATTGACTAACAAAAAGGCAAAGAGGCGTGTCGGACTGGTGCAAGTGCATCCCTTTGATGTCGTTTTAAGCGGTGCCATGTGCGTTCGATGGCAGGCAATATACTCGGAGCAGCGGAATTTGCGAAGAATATCGCAGCAATTAAACAAAAACAACACCGATGCGTCGCAATTTCCACAGGATTATAGTTGCCAACGCAGGATTAACATGTAAGAGTGCAGTCAGTCAGCCAGAGATGTCCGATAAGTAACGTTTCGTTGCCGGAAAATTCGTTACAGCCGAAGTGCGAGTCAGTGAGAGAGCACTCGTTACTGTTCAGAAGAGATGTCAGATGAGTAATATTTCGAGCTCATTACAGCCGAAGTGAGAGTCAGTGAGAGAGCACTCGTTACTGTTCAGAAGAGATATCAGATGGGTAATATTTCGAGCTCATTACAGCCGAAGTGAGAGTCACTGAGAGAGCACTCGTTACTGTGAAGAAGAGATATCAGATGGGTAATATTTACAGCTCGTTGTAGCTGAGGCATTCAAGCTGTGAGATAGTTTTCGTTACTATACCAGATAAATGACAAATAAGTACTGCCTCATAAGCTTATAAATCTTTATACTCCGGATCATTTTGTAGCGAGTGCTTCTGTAATCGTTACTATAATGTAATTATCACTAATGTATCCATACGCTAGTATTCGGTACTACGGGGATACTGAAAGCATCTTATGCATGACAGTATGAGTTCACTTATCACTTGATTCAGGATGGGAGGAAGTACTGAAGTAACGATTATTTCTATTCTGGTGCAGATTTTTTAGATATAAGAAACGATTTTTACTAAAAATATTTCAAATAGTTCGATGTATTTCAGCAAGGAAGAATTCTTCCTTATTAAAGTGGAAATGTATGACAAACTAGATTGTTCGTTGTCCTTGACTAGATTGTTCGTAGTCCTTGTTAATTCCGTCTTATTGAAATAACGAGTTCGAGATATCAAAAAATCTAATGTTATTGTAAACTACAAATTTGTCAGTCAGTCAGAAAACCAATATTTCATGACTCTAGTACTCGTTACTGCTGAGATATTGAAGTGACGAGTTCGAGGTATCGAAGCAGCGGCTTAGGCTTCATGACATTTTTCTTAACAGAGGTATCAGTAAGGCAGAAAACGACGTTCCGTGACTCTAGTACTCGTTACTGCTGAGATATTGAAGTAACGAGTTCGAGGTATTGAAGCAGCGGCTTAGGCTTCCTGACATTTTTCTTAACTGAAATCTCAGTAAGGCAGAAAACGAAGTTTCGTGACTCTAGTACTCGTTACTGCTGATATATTGAAGTAACGAGTACGAGGTATTGAAGAACCGGCTTAGGCTTCATGATAGTTTCCTTTACAGAAGTATCAGCAAGCCAGAAAAGCTAAATTTCTTGACTCTAGTACTCGGTGCAGCTGAGTTATTGAAGTATCGAGTTCGACGTAGTGCAGAAGCTGGAGATAGCGACATAATTCCTGACAGAAATGTGAATTTATTACAAAAGCGGAGTTTCATTTTTATCGTACTCGTTACAACTGAGGCATTGAAGTAGTGACTTGTGGTGTACTAAAGTATTCGTCACAAAAGTTCAAAATTCCAAAACGTTGGTACTCATTACGTCTGAGATATGAGAGTAAATAGTCCTGTTTCCAGAAGTGGTTCTCCACTACAATATGGGGATAGATAAGTAATGTTTGCTCACAGTACCTCCGGAGCCTTGAATTAAAGAGAGCTTATGTGGAACTATCTTAGTTTAACTGCACTCGTTTCTGTTATTCTTATATGACAATATCAGCTCCTTAGCTCAGACTTTTTGCTAATATCCCGTATTGCATAACATCCTGACTAGTACCAACGAATCAAAACTAACGATTACTGTTTATAAAGGTAACGAATATAAAACAGCACCGAAAATTCAAGTTATTTCTGATCGCTAATCCCGTACTTGGCATTACCCCACACGCCCAGGGCACTTTCGCACACAGTTTGCTTTGTGTGAAGGTTGAGCGCCTCCGGCAGCTGCGAATGCGGCGCACATGTAAGGCTGTTTAACACAGAATTTCAGGTGATTAAAAAGTTTGAACACTGTTTATTAAAATGAGATTATCAACTAAACTATACGCCGTGGTGGTGGCGCAGCATTTCGAATTTAGCAAATTTTCCTCTTCACTAAAAGTTGGTATGAAAATTATGGAAAATATTCAACACCGCATTGCATACTTTTGAGGGTTCTTAGACATACTCCCACTCACCCTCTCTCTCTCTGGATCTCTCCGTAATTTCCACTCCCTGTTGACGTATAATTGCAGCTTGTTTTTTCTACAACTTCAAACCAGAAACACATGTAAGCCAAACTTTGTCTGCGTCGCATTATTTTCAGCTCCAGCACCCCCCCAGCCCAGGAATATGCACTCTGGAGCATCATTTTCATTTCATTTTCATCAATCTCGGCATTTATGCGCCCTGTTGAATCAGTGCGCATCCTCGCACAGTTTCATTGCTGTTTTAACTAATTTTTAGTGGAAAAGTTTTACACTTACTTCCGCTACTTTTATGAGCTCAAATTTACACCAACGCCGCAATCCGTTTTCATTTTCATTTTCAGTTCAGCTCTGCCTCTGCCTCTGCTCGTAAAAAAGAACTGCTGCACTCCACCACAAGCAAACTTGAGGACGCTCCGTCAGCAGCCAGGAGCAGCACCACTAGCACCAGCTGTTGACAAGCGAAGGCTCGCTGCTGGCTGCCTGTCTGTTTGGCTGGTTGGTCGGATGCCTTTGCCTGGCTAATTGGCGCAGAGCAAGTTGGGATGCTTCTGCTTAACTCGTAGGAATTCTGGGGATTTTGTTGGCACCCTCAACTCCCTGCCCTCTCCACACACTTTGAGTGGTTACTGAATTTTTTATATATACTTCTTGTTGTTGTTGGTGGTGTTTTTTTGGTTATGTTACTAAATATTCTCTGTGTTAATTTGCCAATATTATCATCATCAACATCGTCCTCGTCTGCAGCAGCTCCGTCGCTGTCAGTCGGATTATTGTGTTCGTGTTGATGTTTGCAATCAAGTTTATTGCAATGAAATGATTTTAATTAAGTTTTAAAATTCCTTCCTTTTTTCCTGTTATATATCGCAGGTAATTTCGTTAAAGTCTGAATTATTGAGCGGGCATAAATGGAAACCGTTGGAATCTCAGCTCGAATAGTGAGAGTATTTTCCTAGAAATATTCTTTCAATAGAAATATTCTCAATTGAGACGGAGTATTGTAAAAAAAACGGTTCAAAGGTATTCAGCATAAGTTGTAATCAAAATAAATGCACAGCCCTGAGGATCCTGCCGAATTAGATGGTTTATTATATACATCAAAAGAAGAGGCCTCCCAGAAACTCTGAATTAAACATTGAACTACGTGTTAAAGGAGAAACCTATGTGAAAATTCTTGCCAAACTTTAGATTCTCCATTCTCACTCTTGATTTTTTGGTTCCAAGAACAACACCTTTTTTTACAAAGTTGATTCCATGAAAGATCTGTGTCAGAATTCCATTAGTTCATTATGCAGAATTCTTATACAACTTCGTGTGACCTGTGGTAGAACACTGGTCTGGACTCCGACTGATCTATAACAGAAATGCGAGAGTTTTATGAAACATCTCTGGCAGATCACTGGCAGAACTATGACAAAAATCCCGCAGTTCTCTGAAAGAGTTCTGACAGTTCTCTGTAAGGATTCTGGCAAAACTCCGAAATATCTCTGATAGAACTCTATTAGAACTCTTACATAATTCTGGCAGATCTCCAAGTAACCTTTGATGGAACTCGTACTGAGACAAGATAGAAATCTGGCGGATCTCTAATAGAAATAGGACAAAAATTTTGCAATTCTCTGAGAGGGTAGGGTCATAATGGAAGTATCCCGCAGTTCTCTGAAAGAGTTCTGGCAGCTCTCTGGAAGTATTCTGGCAGAACTCTGACAGATTTCTGACAGAACTATGACAGAACTGCGAAATTTCTATGATAGAACTCTAGTAGAGCAGCAATCAGTAATTTCTCCGACACAACTCTGATAATTCTCTGGCACAACTCTGGTGGGACTCTGTCATACCTCTGACAAAACTACGCCAGATCTCTGACGGAACTCTAGCAGTTCTCTGGAAAAATTGTGATGGAACTCGTGACAGATCTCTTACATAACTATGAAAAAAATCCGCCGTTCTGTGATAAATCTCCGAAATTTCTCTGATACAACTCTCACAGAACTCTGATAGGAATAAGGTGGTTCCCCGATGCAACTCTGGCATTTCTGACGGACAACTCTGGTAGAGCTCAGGCAGATCTCTGACAGAACTATAGCAAAACTCCCACAGTTTTCTGAAAAAAGTCTGCCAGTTCTCTGATAGAACTGTGACAGATCTCCGAAATTTCTCTAGTATGAAATGAGGTGACTCTCCGGCACAGCTCTGGCATTTCTCAGGGACAACTCTGGTGGGACTCTGTCATGACTCTGACAAAACTACGGCAGGTCTCTGACTGAGCTCTAGTTGCTCTCTGACTGAACTCTAGTTGCTCTCTGACAAAACTCTGGTATATTTCTGCCCAGAACTTTAACAAAATCCACCAGTGAGATGATGCAATGTGGCTCTATCAGCTTCCCATATTGCAATTACAAAATTCAAGGAACTTTTTTCCTACACATATCCTAGTTAAATACTTCACTAACAGCAACTGAGTTAGATAACATTGCAAACTGCATTTCCAGCAAAAAGCCGCCCCACTTCTGTCATCATCTCCCTCCCAGTCCCACCCACCTCTCCCACTTTTTTGCTCTACCGCTGCAACTCACATTGAGAAGAAAAAGCCCGGAATCCTTTAGCTTAATCCGTCGCATCTGTTGTTAGTGCAATTTACATAAAATTAGCAAATATATCACGTGGGCCGCTGCACCGTTTTACGACGCTGAAAAGTTAACAAAAAAAATTTATGGCAGTTTAATTTTATGGCGTTTTTATAACAAATAAACAAGAAACATTTAACGCCATCCGCAATTGCCGGCACGGACTCCGACGGCCTGAGGCACTGAGGCATGGACTGGCTCTCCGCTCAGCCTACTCTCCGGCGAGATTATCTCACGCATATTAATAATAATTTCGTCATTAAACGAGGCGCGAGCGCACAGGTGTAAACAATTTGATAGCATTTTGTGCATTCGAATGCCAGCCGCTTCAACGCGTCCTCGTCCGGGACACCAGCCGCCAGAGCAAACAACAATTGCAACGCTCTGAATGGAGTTTAGTTGGAGCCACGTCCTTCCTGCACACTGGCGGCCGCTGCTGCTGCTGCTGGAATGTACGTCGACGTCGTAAAAAATCTTGCAACTTCGTGCAACAGATTCCATTTTAACGCCTCATTAACTTGCCTTCAGCTTCAAGTTACTTTTTGTTGCCGCTGTCGTTGCCGTTGCTGCCTCACAGCACCCACGGCCTGCGAAGACTGCCACACCCGCCGCTTGGCTGTTATTGTCGTTTTTCTGTTTTAACTGGCACAGGACATGCACATAAACGAACCACGATAGTTATAATAATTTAGCAATTTCACCGGCTTAATTACGCGCCACATTTCATTTTCAGCGAGCAGGCAACGGCCAACTCAGGTTGGCGCAAGGATGCGAAAGTCAAGGTTGGCGCCGGCGGTGGTGGAAGGTGGTGAGCTGTAGTCCGTTGTCCGTCGGCCGAGGCGGAGAATCACTTTAACGACCGCAGGCACTTTAATAGCCTAAGCCAATAAAAACATCCCCGAAAAGGCGAAAAAGGATACCAGCACGTGAGATAAGCGCGCGCCGCACGAAGGCGACATTTGGGGCCTCTCTCAGCCGACACAAAGACACCCTCCGCCCAACCAGCCAATTTACCTACTTAGGAGCGACTGAGGAAAGTAAAGTAAACGTTGACTTTTTGCGTTTAGTTGTTTGGTGTTCAGTGTTTGGCGTTGGGTTTCTCGTTTCATAAACAATTTGTGTGTGTGCTACCGACACTTCTTGTGTACCCAACCGCACTCGGGACAACAAAATCCTTGCAGAATGAAAGCAAGAAGTTGAGTTCTATGTAAACTTTAAGATTAGGGATTTGTTAGCAGTTTTTATGCACTTAACTGCCTTCAAAATCAAACCACAATTTAAATGCGTGTAAGGAAGATTTTATAAATATGAGAAGAAAATTGGTTGGGAACATTTTCCCAACTTGCCTGGGGACTCCGAAATTTCCTTTCGATTAGTAGTATGAGACTGACAGATTCAGTTTAGAGGGGAAGGTATTGGGCATAACACAAATACAGGGTCAGCTTAAGAAAAACTAAGGAGAGTGAGAAAAAAAGAGGTTCAGAACCCCTTAGTTTCATTTGTCAAAGGTCGAGGCATTCAAACTATAATATTCCACAGTAGAATAGGATTTATTTCCCCCAGCACAAAACCATAAAACAATTCAGAAGTTCCTCAAAGTGAGCCAACTTTAACCTTGGATTATTAATATACGAGTGTATATATATATATATATATATATATATGACTATATTTATATATATATATATATATATATATATATATATATATATATATATATATATATATATACATATATATATATACAAGTATATATATATATATTCCATTTAAGTAGTGACCCGGAAATTCCTTACCTTGGAGATTGAAATATAATAACATTCCTATTTTGTCTTCTTTCTTTTTAGGCTGCAGAATTCCATCACAGCATCCAGACATCCAAGAGCGGTCATCCTAAAAGCCTGGAAATTCTGACGCCAATAGCTTAGCCGCACCATAGTTATAATAAGAGAAATGTGCTGTTAGAGGATGCACGTTGATGCACTTCTTACTATATGGACTCTTTAGAGGGAAGTGGAACCCTATTTAAAACGACCCTTTCCGCAATTGAAGACGTTTCCTTTCCGGTGAGTAACTACCCTCTTATGTTTATAGATAAATTTTAAGTATGCAGCGCGTACTGCGCACGGTAATGGGCACCATTAGACGACATATCACTGGGAATATGGGCACCACATTTAATCACACACAAAGGACAAAGATATTATCTTTTATTGGTACAAGCAACACTAGCAGCGCCGTTGAGTGGTTTCATACTATGACCACATAAACTTCTTCGATGTCATTTGGAACACAAACATAGCATGAGGAGGAAACGGAGCAACAACTATAGAGCCAGGTACAGTTGGCCATGGACACACACAAACTCATACACAGTTGAGCGCACACATCCTTGTTTTAATATTGACTCGCTCTTACAGGAAGATCCCACAAAAACTCGGCATGTCGATTAATTTTTGCGCAAACAGCAATAACAATAATAATAGCAACAACAACCACAACTACAACAATCACAACTACAACAATCAGAACTACAACAACCAGAACAACAATCACCACAACAACAATAGCAACGAGTAAAAGAAAGATGAAAAGTGTTGAAATAATATTTTCTTTACCGCAACATATACGTGGAAAATTGTTAGTTTGCTCGGTCCTCTGTCTCCTTCTGCAAGTCCACCTCCAGCTACTCCCACTCCCACACCGATTTCCGTTCTGCCTCATAGCAGACAACGACGCATTTTTGTACATATTACGAGCAACTTTTACCTTTACGGTTATTTGAAAAATGCAGCAATTTAAACTTAACCCAGCCACGTTGACCAGCGCAAAGAAAGGCATCTTCGCCGCCTGGCAACAACGCTCCAGCTCCGCTTTGTTGCGTCCAGCTCTAGCGCCAGGGCAAGTGCCTCAAATTGTTTGCAGCACACCACACCGCAACGCAGCGCAACGAGCTGCAGGTGAAATTAATTTAATGTTTTTTTATGGCAGCGCCATTCCTCTTCCGCATCATCGTCCGCCCACCGCTGCCAGGCTCTGCGGTTGGCACGAGCTGCGGAGTACATCATCGGCGCTTATTGTGGCGGTGTGGGCAGACTCAAAATTAATTATGATTTGACTGGGAAAGCTTTGCGCACTATGGCGGATTTTAATTTTCTTATCTGCGTTTTGGTTAATTTATACGAGTACGAACAGTCCTTCCTTGCCATACCCCGCCTTTCCCTCAAACAATGTCAAGTAAATTTTCGTACATTAATTAAAATTTCGCCGAAAGACTTTTCTAATTGTCGCTAAATTGAATTTTTGGTTTGCCAAATACTCATGCGATTTATGTGTGTTTGTTAGGGGGTGCAGGAGGAGGGTGTACCCTGATTTAGTGTATACTGATTTAGTAATTTTGGCTAAATTGCGAAAAGTTTTTAATCGAAATTTTATTTACATTTTAATTGCATTTGAAAAGTGACACTTCACAAAGTAGGCTCTTATAATAAATTAAATATATCTTAGCCTATGGCAGAGCAGAGGCGCACGAACAATAATAACCATTCCACTTCCCCTCTAGTTAAGTGAGAATATAAATGCTTCATTATAGAAGGTCCATGATTGACTCCGAAGGCTCTAAGATCATTTTGGTAAGTGTGGATATAAAAAGCTTCATATCGAAGGTCCATGATTGACTCCGAAGGCTCGAATATAATTTTAGTTAAGTGTGAATATAAAGTGTTTCATTATCGAAGGTCCATGATTGACTCCGAAGGCTCGAATATAATTTTAGTTAAGTGTGAATATAAAGTGTTTCATTATCGAAGGTCCATGATTGACTCAGAAGGCTCTAAGATCAGTTTAGTTAAGTGTGGATATAAAAAGCTTCATATCGAAGGTCCACTATTGACACCGAAAGCTAAAGTGTTTCATTATCGAAGGTCTCTGATTAAATCCGCAGGGCTTTAGAACCTTTTAGTTAAGTATGGATATAAAATGTTTCATCATCGAAGATTTCTGATTGACTCCGATGGCACTAAGATCCATTTAGTTAAGTGTGTATATAAAAAGCTTTATATCGAAAGTCCATGATTGACTCCGAAGGCTCGAAGATCATTTTAGTTAAGTGTGAATATAAAGTGTTTCATTATCGAAGGTCCATGGTTGACTCCGAAGGCACTAAGAGCAAAAGCCTCACACCGCAGTTGTAGGACGCTAACCAAATCCACCTCGATAAGCGATCAAACCAGTGGTTTAAGTTTTGTTGCTAAATGCCCACATAAATTTCAAAGGATTTCAAAGGAGTTTCGCTTAAAGAGACGAACAAATACTGTTGAATCGAATGCAGCTATTAAGAAACAGCATACTTTAAACTACTTAACTAACTTTTTATGGCAGGTGTTAAAAGGCGTCCACTATTAATACAGCAAACAAATAAATTTCACTTAATAAATGCAGAAACAAAAGCAAAAAAACCACAAAATTAAATTTTCCTCGTCAATGAAAGGGAAGCCAGCACAAATTTTACAAGACGGCAAAACTTTTCACAACACAACAAATACAAAAGGAACAACAACAGCAACA
Organism: Clusia tigrina; assembly: GCA_920105625.2. NCBI lineage: Eukaryota > Metazoa > Arthropoda > Insecta > Diptera > Clusiidae > Clusia > Clusia tigrina. The sequence goes on from OV050033.1 coordinate 182,155,301, forward strand.
ACAACAGGAACAACAACAGCAACAACAACAAGAGGAACAATAATACAACATAAACAAGGAATAAACTTCTGCATTGACCCAATGCAGTTAGGTCAAGAGCTAAAAGTTTTGGGTAGCTCTGAAATACTTTGCCAAAAAGTTGGCTCCAGCTGAAACACCATCGGAAAAGCCAAAGCACATGCCTACGCAGGATCCGACGGTGCAAGGCGGTGTGTGTGGAGGAGTGCTGGAGCTGAGCACAAAGGTGCAATTTTAGCACTTTGTTTGATGGGTTTAAATGGCATGTTAGCAGAAAAGGACAAAGTTCCCGCAAGAGGAAGGCGCACAAAATGGAAATTTGTGCTGAGGAATTATGCACAAAATCAATTGCAAAGGAACCGAAATTGGGCAAAAAGGATATTAATAAAGTGAAAGAGAAACAGCATAAAGGAAGGCAATTAAAGTGGCAGGTGAAAGTTTTACTTACGACTTCACAGTACCCAGCAAAGGAGTCTCACACCCATCTAGACGTCAGGATTATAAGGGGTACAAACTTCGTCCCTCACACGACACGGTGTTGTTTAATTGACACTTTGGCCAATTCACCGCACACAATAAAACGATTAAGCCAATATTGTAACGATGAATTCACCTAACACGCTTGCCGCACATGCACGGGTACTCGTGGCTTATCCTTGCAGGCGAGAATTTAATATTCTTCAATAAATCAGTTTGAAGCGTTGCACCAGACGCGCCTCAATCAACACACCAGCTCGCCGCTGAGCACATAAGGCAGCTACAGCGCCAGCACGTACATCAAAAGACCGTTTGTGGGAGTGGCGTTGATGTGTGGCAGCAGCAGGTGCTAAGCTTAGCGGTGGAGCCTGTGTGTGTGTGTATGTGCGGTTAACCAAAAGTGCCACAATGGCCAATATTTCCTGCAGCACACCAAAGCCGCACTCTCCCCGCAGCCCGCACTGACATTGATACAGACAAACAATCTCTTCCGTGGCGATGGCGGAATGTGTCATGAAAATGATGAAATGAGTGCGCTTCGCAGGTTGCCGTCACTACCACGACGGCGGCGATGCTGATGGTGATGGTGCTGGCGTTGGCGATGGTGCTGGTGATTATGGCTATGCTGTTGATGATCTGCATCCTTTCTTTTTGTGCGCCGTACCGACCGAAAGTGTCGAACAGGATTTAACACTGTGCTAGTGTGAGTGTGTGTGGTCTTTTTGTCTGCCGCCGTTGTCACAGCTCCAACAGAAATGAGATTAAAAGTGACTTTGTTAAATTGTCAGACATCAATCTGCTGGCATCACACACGCACACAATCACACACACACATACTCATCCACACCAGCCCCAACTGCAGCTTGGTTGCTGGCACCACCGCAAATTGTCAACTGGATAAACCCCATGTTAGGTTTTAATGATACGATCAAAATACCGCAACGCAGAGCTTTAGCGCTGCCACTCTGCCACACTGTCACCGAGCTGCACTGCCATGGAGTCCGCCCCGTCCGCTCCCGACTCGTACATTGTGTAATCCTTTCGCTGATACACAATCTCTCCCTGTTGTATTGTGTGCGGATAATGCTGTAAGTGCATAAGTCCGCGTATCTCTGTGGAGATTGCGTTAAGCAACAACAACAACGATTACAGCAACAGCTATTATTGAATATTGTTGCAATTAAGCGATATTCATAAATTAAAATGCAGCCAATTAACACATTTGCTAAGCACTTTACCAATTTGGGCCGTGGAAGAGAGCCCCCATTAATCCACTTTCAACAATCTGTCTTTCCTCACATGAGCATTTTGCAGCCAAGCGGAGCGTTGTTGTTCAAGCGAGGTTGTTGTTGTGAGGGGAGTTGGCACAGTGCTGCCAAGTCAGAGATTTTGATGGTTTGTGCATAGACTACGCTCTGCTTTTATACGAAAATGACAATCTGTGCAGAATCATATGTATAAGTATTGCGGTCAATATTTGGAGCATCTGCTTTAAGGCGTTGTTCTGAGAAGTATGGAAGGAGAGTCCAAATATAAAATGTGAGTTCTGTGAGAAAATAAAATACTGGCATATTGGATATCCTGGAAGAAAATAAAATACTGGCATAGTGGATATCCTACTTGGGAATAGTGAAATATTCTCTCTCAGCATGGACTGAGCAAAGTTCCATAATACTGAAACCTTCATGAGCATGGATGGTCACAATATGTCGATATTGACAATAATGCACAGGAAGGATATAATTTAGGTTTAAATACAAAAACAAAATATTGTTCTTAATATTCATGACTAAACAGGAATAATCTTAATTTAAATATTCATGACTAAACAGGATTAATCCTTATTTAAATATTCATGACTAAACAGGAATTCTCTTTATTAATATATATTCCTGACTAAATTGGACTAATCTTTATGAAAAATATCTGCTGCTTACTAATACTATAAATTATTAATGATAAGATACTGTTCCTTTCTCGCAAAGCTCGAGACCCTAACAATGAGAGATCGAGTCCTTTTGTTGCACTAATGTACAAACTTCACGGGCATATTACAATCTTCCGGACAGCAGAGACTTTCTTAAAAACAGCAGTCGGTTGGGCAGATCAGTGCGGTTGTGACTTGAAAGTAGCAGCGGTAAGAGTGAATTACAACTAAAAGTGAAGTGTTGTAATGCATTCAACTTTAACTTTTCTTTTTTAATGTTAGCACACATCAATTTAGGACCTAGAAATTTAAACTATATTTGAAACGGAACGAGTTGAGAGGCTGCATTCCTATAAGGCCAGACTCATCTTGGAAGAATGCCTATTCAACGCGAGAGTTAGCATAGCATACAACCACACTTCATACAAATATTTAATGTGATCTTAAATTGTATTGATTGGAAGCCAGTATTCGTCCTGACCGTCGTTGGCATCAGACACTGGACATATTTCTACTGGGCCATGTCTACGAATCTTCCTTTCTATCAGAGCTGATAGTTTCTTAGACGCATACTTGCATACTTGTGTGGTTAGGGAAACTTTATATCCTTTTAGCTTGTTTTCATATTACCTCCACAAACGCACCTATCCCAACTATCTGATACGTGAAAGGAATTCCTATAATGTCTTTGAGAAATACCAATGATAAAAAAGCTGGTTGCTTTCTTTCGTTGCACAACATTTTTTAATATTGTGCTCTTGTCCACTCGAACTGTGGGATTTGTCTCTGTTTTATTTGTTACATTCAAGTATCCTGTCTTTAAATGCAATTTAGAAGCAATTTTTTTTAAAGGATTCAACAGCATTTACTCGTATAAATAAATTTGTTTGCTACCGTAATACTCAATAACTCCGGAATAATCATAAATACAACAGCAACAACATCAACAACACCAGCAACAACAACAACAAAAACAACAATAGCAACAAACATTTTACTACAATAACATAAATATTTCGAAATGTCCATTTCAATCTGTCCATGCCGTGTAAAAGATACATTCGTGCACTGTTGGTGTGTGCCTTGCTACCTTTTTATAGATTGGCATCTATGGCAACGTCGCCGACGTCGTCGTCGGCGTCGTCAGCGTCAGTGGCGTCGGTTTGGTAGAACGGCAGCAATCTATTTGCTCACCAAGGGGGCAGCAGGAAGAGAGCTCTTTCATTTTCATCTCTTTTTTGCCATTGTGATTTTTTCTGTGGAATATTGTGTCCATTGCATTCACATTTCCATACGACGAATTGTTATGCGGGGCGTGTGTGTGTGTGTGTGCAGTTTCCGTGCATGTGGGTGTGTGAGTACGTTGGTGGACGGCGGCTCGGTTGGGAAAGCGGCGTGTGCATGAGTGCGAGAATCAAAAGCATTGCTCCGTTTAATTCGTTTCATTACAGTTCACTGAATATTTGGGTTCCTTAACAATCGGTTATCAATGAATTGTACCTAATGCCTTTGGAGCGCGGCTCTGGTACTGGCTGGGACTGGTGCTGGTGCTGGTGCTGGTGCTCGTGTTGGCCCTGTTGGCTGTCAGTGGGTGCCGGTCGGTGCTGCTGGATGAGCTCAACTCGCTTCATGTCTGTCGCTTGGCCTGCCAGCGAGAGTAAATAAGTTTAAATTTACTGTTATGTGCGTAGGGCTGTTATATGTGTGCATGAGTGTATGTGTGTGTGTATATTTGGGTGTATGTGTACGGAGAGATTTTTGTTTGTTCTTTCGCTTGGGCATTACTGCAGGTAAGCCCTGCGAATCTCGAGTTCAATTGCACGTAAGGAAGGCTTAGTTGGCTACGGTTGAGTTTATTTGTTTGTCATTGGATTTCTTTATTTTGCTTCTCGATTTTAATGCGGAATTTAACTGATTGCTTTCCACATTACTCACAGCTCTGCCTGCATGTTCAACTCCAGTTTGAAGAGGTTGCACTAAAATAGTTTCCAAGGAATTTAAATAATTTTCGAACTCGATATTGAGACATTATTTAAGGATACTTCAAATTATTCAAAAATATGCCATAAGAAGCAAGTTAGCGTAAGTAGCAGTATAAACCTTCATCTACAATATGCCCCTGCATGACATGATATATCCAAATAATACGACTGCTGATCGACATATCCTTAAGACAAAACAATTCTTATAGTAAATAGCTCCTATTCTGATTTTGCTCTGAGAGTTTCAGATAAACCGCGCTTAAAATCATCAGAAAGTTTCTATTCATTTGGCTCTTCATTCCTTTAAGTTTGTATAGACTATTTCAAGATATAATGTGATATATTATGAGAGATATCATGCAGGATATAATGTATTTGATTGTATAAATTGAATATCTCTACAAAGCAGAAGGTGAAGATATATTCCATATTTATTATTTAAATTTTGCTTTATCAACGGGCACCACAGATTTTCTACAAAACATCAGTCGGATGGGCAGATCAGTGCGGTTGTGACTTGAAAGTAGCAGTGAATTGAAATTTATAAAGTTCTGGAGCATACTATAACTTTCCTGACAGCAGAGACTCTATAAAATACCAGATCAGTGGAGTTGTGACTTGAAAGTAGCACAAATAAGAGTGAATTACAACTAAAAGTGAAGTGTATTACACTAAATTCTAACTTGGTGTTTCCTTTTTTAATGTTAGCATACCTCAATTTAGGACCTACAAACTTAAACTATATTTTAAAGTGAACGAGTCGAAGACAGACTCATCTTGGAAGAATGCCTATTCAATGCGAGAGTTAGCATAGCATACAACAACACTTCATACAAATATTTTAGTTGATGTTACATTGAATTTACTGCAAGCCAGGTATCGTCCCAGCCAACTTTGGCATCAGACACTGGACATATTTCTATTGGTGTTCTTGTCCTGCTGCCCTTGTAGCTTAAGCATATTCTAATCGTGACATTTCTTCCACAGTCTCTAATCAGTAATTTTTTTAAGCTTCTTCAGTATTTGCAACATTTATGTTCTTTTAAGCAAAGTCTGTTTTTGTCAATTCTGCGCAATCTGCTCTTTCATTGAAGTCTATTCAATGTAATTTATGTCGATGGAGCTGGATTGTTGAAAAAGTACTGCATTTTCCCTTCCTTTCTTATCTAATCAAACACTCTGAACACTGAAGAGATTCAGGTTGAAGTATTTTTCGATAGAACACAATTCTTTGCTGTCTTGGCGTCTGTTATGAAAAAATGCTCAAAAACAAATATCTCCAAATACACGTAGCTGCTATAGCAACCGTATAAATCCTTCATACAGAAACACCGATATCATTAGTAAGTGACATGTAATAGGTTTTGTTTTTGCGCCTATTTTTGGTTCCCGCAGTAATTATTGTGATTCAGACATATTCTATTTATAAGGCATTAATATATGTTATATATTTATTTGCTGTTTATTGTTATATAATTATCATAAGTTAATGTAATTGAGACTTGTTCTGCAACAACATTTTTCTGCTTTTCTGGCTTTTATGTTGATAATTACGTACGAGTACTTCAGAATCTTTTTCGGCGCTCATCACTGAATACCAACGAGACATCGTTCCTACCATTCGCACTGCCAGTAAAATTTGCTTAATTTTTATTGAGTATATGGGAGTGTTTTTAAACAGATTGTTAAATATATATATATATATATATATATATATATATATACTCATATATATATATATATATATATATATATATATATATATATATATATATATATATATATATATATATATATATATATATATATATATATATATATACTCGTATATATATATATATATATATATATATATATATATATATATATATATATATATATACTCGTATATATATATATATATATATATATATATATATATATATATATTTTTTTTTTTTTTTTTTTTATATACTTATATACTTTATATACTCGTACATATTCTTTTTTTAATTTATATTTTCTTCTCATTTTCGTTTAGTTAAACCTTATGAAGATAATTTTTTTTTTAAATTTTGTTTGTGCTTTATACATATTTATATACAGGTTTTTTGTTATATATTTATTTTTTGTTTGTTTTTATATATTTTATATGTATATTTTTTATAATGAAGTTTTTGTTGGTTCTTTATTTTATTTAATTTTTACTTATATATATGCAGATTATTTTTTACAATTTTTTTATTAATTTATATATATATATATATATACTGATTCTTGTTTTAATTTTTTACTTAAATAAATCTGAAATTAATAAACGTAATAATTGTTATTTATTTATTTTTAAGTTGCGTTTATGCTTTTCTTCATTAATATATTTTTATATTCACAGCCACGCTGATAGTGATGTTCTTAAATTTAATTAATAGTTATTTATTAACTTAATTAATAATTATTTATTTAATTATTTATTTGCTTTATAAATTAACAAGTTAGTATATAAAGTTTAAAACCTGCAGCCCTAGCAACATTTGCCATCGTCTGTACTAATAATTATATTTTATTTTTTAAATAAAAAACATTTTTTGTGTACAATACAAATTTTTTTTCATTTTTACTTAACTATTTTTTTGGTCATTTTCTTATTATGCATTAATTCAATGTTACAAACTAATTTTTTATCATTTACCAAATCTAATTATCCATTAATTTTTTATTATTATTTAATTTTTCTTTAATCGGTAATTTTTCATCATTTATTCTTTTACGCTTTTTTTGTATGCATTGATTTTTTTTTCAATTAATTTTGCATCTGTTTTTAATTATTATTATTAATTTACATATTGTTCTTTTCGAAGTTTTTCATTCTTAATCAGCATTCATTGTTTATGATTTTTTTGTTTGTTTTAATTTATTTATTATTAAATATATATTTATATTTTATTTATCTACTATTATTTAATTATTTTGTTTTGATACAAACTATTTTATTATTTATTGTATTTTATTATTAATATCATAATTATTTTTTTTTAATATTTCATTTTTTGTTTCTTATTTTAAATAATAATTATTTTTTTTTTATTTAATATTTTGTTTTTTACATAATTATTGTATTTTTATTTAATTGATCTTTTATTTATTATTATACATAATTACTCTTTTTTATTATTTATTTAATTTTTTATTTATTATTTTACATACTTATTGTTTTTTTGTTATTTAATTAATTTTTTATTAATTATTATACATAATTACTCTTTTTTATTATTTATTTAATTTTTTATTTATTATTTTACATACTTATTGTTTTTTTGTTATTTAATTAATTTTTTATTAATTATTATACATAATTATTCTTTTTCATTATTTATTTAATTTTGTATTTATTATTTTACACAATTATTGTTTTTTGTTATTTAATTAATTTTTTAGTTATTATTTTAGATAATCATAATTTTTTTATTATTTTTTAATTTTTTATTTATTATTTTATAGAATTATTGTTTTAATTATTTAAATAGTTTTTTATTTATTATTTTATAGAATTATTGTTTTAATTATTTAAATAATTTTTTATTTATTATTATACATGATTATTATTTTTTTATTTGTTTAATACTTTATATATTATTTTATATAATTAATGTTTTTTGATATTTAATTAATTTTTTAGTTATTATTTTACATAATTATTATTTTTTTATTATTTATTTAACTTTTTATTTATTATGTTCATAATTATTGTTTTTTTATTATTTACTTAATTTTTTCATTTATTCTTTAATTTTTTTTAGGTTAATTTTCTAAAATTTGTTGTTATTATTTTTTTTTTTTATTTATTCATTTACATTTTTCATGAAATAACATCATGAATTTATTTTTTGAGTTTATTAATTAAATAAGTACAAAATTAATTTCAAATTTATTTTGTCTTTTTTAAACTATTTGTTTTTTTTTAGTTTTATATTATATTTTTGAATACTTCTTTCTCATCACATTTTTCCATGAACATTGTTTTTGTATTAATTTGTGCTTTATTTATTTATTTAGCTCTTGTTTATTCGTTTTTTCCTTTTTTTTTAATATTTTTAGTCGATTGTCGATCTCCGGATGAAATTGAATTAAAAGTTTTTTAGCGAGTTTATTGTTTAAATGACATTATTTATTCATTTTTTTATTAATTTTTTTTTTTTAAAATCTTCCTCATTTTTATTGAAATTTTCATCATTTGCGGTTTCCATCTTCAGTGTTTTTTTTTTTTATTTGTCACTTAATTCAGAATTATATAAAATTATTTGGCATTCAGACCAAAACTTGTTATAAAAAGATCTATTCATTATTTATTATATATTCTTTTTTATTTAGTTTTATTTTACCAGTTTTGCTCTTTTAATTGCATGTTCATTTATTTCATTATTATTATTATGATTTTAGTTTTATTGCTCCTTATTTTCTTTACGAATTTATTTTCACTTTATTTATTTTTTTTCACCCATTCTTCAGTAGTTTCTATTGGACACATGTTTCAATATTGAATATGGGTAAATATGAAAGCATTTATAGAAACACCTTTCCATAACAGAACATTTGAATTGTCGATTACTGTGTTCTAAATCACGATTACCCAAGGGAACGTTTCTCATCTAATTATATTATTATATTATTTATTATATTTCTAAATACTGTATTACTATAAAATTATTATTATTCATCTACAAATTAATATAAACGGGAAAAAGAAATTTAAGTCTTTTGTTTATATTTTGAGCAGTGCGGAAGAACGGTTCTAATGACCCAGCTCACGCACTATCACCGTGTTAACATATTTTCCACATTGTGTGAACATTTAAAATTATTTTGTTCAAAGTAAACACGCAATGTTTCATGGTAAAACTTTACTTTGGTTCGATTTGAAAGCGAATTGCACAGGTGTTTATTTATAGAAAATCATACACTAGTGTATTATTCAGCCCCCCCTCCCCATGGTACAGTGGTGAAATTTCTAGATATCTAAGGATGCGGTTCTGAGAAATTCATCGAGTTTTCGTTGACTTTTGTTTTGTTTTTTTGTTTTAGTTCAATTTTGTATCCAACTCTTCTGAGAATAAAATGACACTAAAGTAAAAACATATTTAAATAATTTAATTGATAATATTTTTATTATTTCAAGCTTTTTGTTTGTATTGATTTTCCGCTATTTTTGTTTTTTTTATATTTTTTTCTTATTGAGAAACCTCAACTAATAATAAATTGTGCTTTGTCATTTTTTAATTACATATTTTCTTTTTTATATTTAAAACTATATGTTCATTTTTTTGGATATTTGTATTATATTTTAAGGATTATGAAACAAAATAATTAAGTAATATTTCAATATTTGTTATTTTTTATTTTAAAGATTTTTTTAAGTATTCTTTTTTATTTCAATATTTTTATATTTTTTTCAATTTTTGAAAAATATTTTTGAAAGTTATTTTTTTATTTATTGAATTTTTATTTTTTTAAACCATTGAAAATATAATAATTTTGCGGTTTAAAAGACATTTCTACATTTGTTATTTTTTATTTTATTTAAAATTTTTACCGCATTTTATATTACATTTTTTTTATGCTTTTTTTTATCAGCCTTTGAAAAATAATAATTTTGCAGTTTGCACCCAAACATATATTTCAACAATTATTTCGAAATATGGGCTCTGATTTATGACTCGAAGATTGTCACTAGTGTAGAAATACGCACAGGGAATCACGGAACGGCGCATAGTTTTCGTACATCCAAGCGGGAATAATTCTATTCACATAAAAGCGAAGCCCCCACTATCCACAGGTCATTCCCTCTCTCGCAAATCACGTCATATTAAGCCAAGTTTTCAATTTTGTTCTTGTTAATTTGTGAAATGTTGGACTCCAGCACACAATTCGAAGCCAAAGGCGAGTAGAGCGGCATAACTTCCGTTTTGCCACTGAACTCAGCTGTAGTGAACCATTGCGAGGCCAGAGCAGCGCCAACGGAATGCAAGTACAAAAACAACAATGCTCCCATGTGCGAGTAAGTGTGTGGCATATATGGGCTTGGAGTAGCAACTGACTAACTTCCGGCTATCAAAAGCAAACGCTTAATGAGCGGCCAAAAAGTGTTGGACTGCGCAAACGCGCATTCACCACGCAGCAGCAGCACGCTTCACTGAGTATGTCAAGCATGGCACCACACCAACAATACCCGCACACACTCATACACACACACACTCCCACACACACGCACGGACATGAGGGCATATGTAAATCTACACAAATCTGCTGAAAGAGGTTACTAAACTGACAATTACAGCAACAACAACCTTCCAGCAAAAGTGAACAATAAAAAAAAATTATTTCATAAATAATGCAAAGAATGAAAATCAAAGCACAAAAAAAGAAGAAAACGGTTCAACACAAATTAGATTTCATTGACAGAGCTCCAGGAGTGAGGAGAGCTGAGCTAGCGGCATCGGCGACCACCCTTTTTTGCATTAGCCTATGCCGCGACTCCTCGAGGCAAGCAAACTCAGCTAAAATATGCCCGAAATCTGCAGAGCGCTCAATGAATTTCCCTTTACACACACACACACACACACACACACAAAACACACACTCCCACACACATAAACATAGGCACAGGCAAGCAAAACCAGCAATTTTCAAAGTGAAAGCAAACTCAAGATTTTCATAACTGAGTTCCAAACAGTACTCCGGCACCAGACAACAATCAAACGGAACAACAGGAGTCTCTACTTGCTTGTGAGCTTCTATTGCACTTTCAGGACCACGCCCACCAAGTACTTTCATACCAAATCTGTTGTTAGTGGTAGTATCATACCCGTTCGCAGCCTTTGAGATCCGAGCTATTCTCCTTATTGCCACTGGGCGGAGTACTGTGTGGCAGCGTCTAATCCATCATAATAATGGTTGGTCCAGTACGAGTGCGTATGCAGCGAACATGTGCGTGCGACTGTGTGTGAGTTTGTGCGGTTTTACGGAGGAAAGCGAGCAGATAGAGCCAACGCCGCGGGCGGTTGCTGCTCTACTCTGCCGCTGTCTTGCTCGGCTTGCTGGCGCATTTGTCTTCATCCACCTTTGTGCTGCTGGGATTTTTTCCGTTGGATTTATCGTGCGTCCAAACGCAAAAATGATGAATTTCTATCCTTTCACGGCTGAACTGACAACTGGCTTGGCTTTGGCAAAACATTTTTGTCGAACACACGAACGAGCGAGCGAGCCAGAGCTCCGCGTACTGGCAGATAGCTTGGCCAGCGGCAGCGGTAGCGGCAGGCAGCACCACCACCACCACCAGCGCCGCTCGGCATGTCACGCTCAATGAACAGGGCAGCGGCTGAGCGCAATCGAATCGAACTGCGCTGATAGCTGCCGGCAGACGGCGTTTAGTTTGTTTGTTGGACACCGCAGGTTATCGCCTACTGGAGCAGGCACTACGTTTGCTGTTGCCATTGCTGTTGCTGTTGCCAGCGATGTTGCTGTTGCTGCTGCTGCGCAATCTGAAATCAACCTCAACAACAAGCAAAACAACAACAGCAGCAGCACCAACAGCAGCCCGAGCTTTGGCACGAGCGCCCGCCGAACGAGCCAACGTGACAGTGACTTTGCCGAGAGTTGCGCCGTACGCCACGCACTTACCCAGCATCGCATTGGCGTGTATCCACAGAACCACCTTCGCACCGCCTGCAGCACCCACCGCCACCACTGCAACAGTCAGCTTCATTTCATTTCGATTTTTGGGGGTTGGAATTTTCCGTGAAAATTCTGGCTGCGTTGCTTTCGTTGTAAATGAAAATCGCTTCTTGTGTCATTCGTTGCGGAACGTTCAAAGCGGAAGTATCTGCAAGTTGTGAGTAGCGGCACAGCGGCTGACGAAACTTTCGGCGTTCGCAGTTCCGTGCTGGAGTATTAGTGGCAGTGTCGAGCATGGCAAGACTTCGCGCCAAATCGCATCAGTGAACTACAACAGTGAACTAAAATCGCACTCGCAACACTTTCTCACACTTTGCGGCAATTTCGTTGCTGGATCAGTTACTTTGTTAGAGTGCCACAGCAAATTTAACGCCAATTGCCGCAATTTATAGCAAAAACATACAAAAAGAGGCCGGCTGATTGGCTCAGCTCAGCTCAGCTGTTGTAAGCCACCCGCGCTTTGACACCGCTCCGCTGGCCGTGAACTCGCGCTCACACTCGCAGTCGCAGTCGCGCTCAAGCGTTATCGTGTTCAGTTTGCAGAGCAATTACATCAATTGCGACGGCCTGATCCAGTTCAGTTCTGTGCTGCTCTGGCCCACCATCGCGTCGTGTCGCGTTTAAATCCATGTTTGCTCGGCGCCTTTGCCAGTTCTGTGACGTTGTAATTTGCTAATCTTGCTTTTTGTGTCTCAATGTGAAAATCGTTTCGAACTAAGTCACTAACTAACAAACTAAGCCATTGAATCATTGAAAAGTAAACACCGCCTTCAAGAGGCACTTACAACAAACTAATTTGTGTTTAAAAAATTATTTCTGGTAAGTTTAAATGAACGTTTATTTATTTTATTGTAAGTGAAACAAAGAGGAGGAAATAGTTATGTCACTCTGAATACAGAGGGTTAAATCTAATGAGTCCACAAATGGATTTCTGTTAAGTGAGCAAACATACCCGGAGAATCCAGTGGAAAAGTGATTGCCTAGGACGCTGGTAAAGGGATCTGGGCAAACATACCCAGAAGCTGTGAAGACCCAGTTAGAAGCTGATTGCTTCATTTCCTGGTAAAGTGAATTGAGCAAAGATACCCAGAAGCTGTGAGAATCCAGTGGGAAAGTGGTTGCTTAGAACGCTGGTAAAGGGAGTGGAAGAAACATACCCAGAAGCTGTGAGAATCCAGTGGGAAAATGGTTGCGTAGTACTCTGGTAAAGGGAGTGGAAGAAACATACCCAGAAGCTGTGAGAATCCAGTGGGAAAATGGTTGCGTAGTATTCTGGTAAAGGGAGTGGAAGAAACATACCCAGAAGCTGTGAGAATCCAGTGGGAAAATGGTTGCGTAGTACTCTGATAAAGGGAGTGGAAGAAACATACCCAGAAGCTGTGAGAATCCAGTGGGAAAATGGTTGCGTAGTACTCTGGTAAAGGGAGTGGAAGAAACATACCCAGAAGCTGTGAGAATCCACTGGGAAAATGGTTGCGTAGTACTCTGGTAAAGGGAGTGGAAGAAACATACCCAGAAGCTGTGAGAATCCAGTGGGAAAGTGGTTGCTTAGAATGCTGATGAAGTGAATTGGGCAATCGTACCCAGAAGCTGTGAAGATCTAGTTAGAAAGTGGTTGCTTACTAGGCTGGTAAAAAAAATTGAGCAAAGATACCCCGAAGCTGTGAAGATCCAGTTTTGCTTTATATTCTGGTAAAGTGAATTGAGCAAAGATACCCAGAAGATGTGAGAATCCAATGGGAAAGTGGTTGCCTAGTACACTGGTAAAGGGAGTGGAGAAACATACCCAGAAGCTGTGAAGATCCAGTGAGAAAATGGTTGCCTAGTAGACTGTCAAAGGGAATTGAGGAAACGCAACCAGATTGCCTTTTAAAGTGAAGATCCAGTGAGAAAGTGATTGCCTAGTACTCTAATTATTTTGGTTCCGTTGACTGACACACCAAAAGTGTTCAACATGGAATATAATTATGATAATTGAATTCTTGACATAGACTTGCAATAAAGTCAGCGAAGAAGAAGACATATTCCAAACACTCCGATACAGGGAACAGTCACACAGTCACTCAATCACTTAATCACTCAATCACTCAGCTCTCGATTGAATTCTTCAGTTTTGTTGAAATAACACTTTCCAATAGTTCTTAATATTTGTTAGGGTTTTGAATCCAATCCAGTGTTTGAACTCCAAATTACTCTGACAAAGGTCTCCATAAACATTGAAATAACTGACTCGTGAATTACAGTTGCTTTCTATAAATGATTTCAGACATTATATAGGATTGAAATGAAAGTTCTTCGCATCCAAACGTCCGCACTTAATCATACTTCGTAATACTCCCCAAATGCTCGCTATCGTTTCACTAAGAGTCTGTACAGAAACTCACGATATCTCTAAGTATATAAATAGTGTAGTTCCGGGCCACGAAGTATTTATATATTATATATTAGAAATATATTATATATATCAGACATTTTTATCTCAAATATACGCGAGTAGTGAGTTTCTTAGTCAGCGCTGCGCTGAAATGAGGTTTAAGCCGGTACTCTCGGCAGTTGAAGCTTCTATTGGGCGTTATTGTGATTATGATTAAAACATAAATAATAAAATTAAATGGCGGTGGAATTTCAATTAATAAATAATAAAAATAATTATATAAAATTGCAATAAATAAATATCAAAAATAACAAGGAAATGAAATTTCAGAATAACTTCAATTTGGTGGAGTGGGCTCTCATTCCAAATGACTGGAATTTTAAATTTAATAAAAAATAAAGTAAATAAATTTAATGAAATTATTTTTATTATCGCAGTGCTTATAAAAATAATTGACTAATTATTAATTTAATTAACTATTTTACTAATATTTAAAAATAATTAATAAAAAATAAATGAAATTTTTAATTTAATTTTTTATTTAATTTAAAATTCCAGACCTAGAAAATGAAGCCCACTCAACCAAGTTGAAGTTGAAGTATTATATTTATTATTTATGCCTTTAAATAAAATATAATTTTGCTAGAGTATAATATTGATCAAAGGATCTCTAGGGATTTGCTAAGTGACACTGCTTCGAGAGCTCCAAGAACAGAATTTATGGAAGTTGAATCTCCATACCTGCCAACTCGTGCCAATCAAGTGTCTTCCCATAACATCACAAGGAAGTCTTATATCTCGGCTGTACAATGAATTCACCACATCATTTACTTTCAATGGAAGGATTATTGTGCAAGGTTTCTATGAATACCAAACACAAGGAACCGTAACCTTCCTTCATATAAAACACAAACTATACAGCGTATTTATACATGTTACCATTACTATGTACGAGTATGTATTACTTCACCTGTCTTACTCAGTTTCAGTGTTGAATCAGAGATATTGTCATGAATTTAGATAGCATCCTAACATACCTAGGACTAATATAGGTCCAACGATAGCATTTTAATTCCTACGGCTCTCTGCACCTATCAAATGGCAGTCGACGTCTCAAGGAAATTTAGTGTACTTAAAGTGTAAGTACGCTAATGTAAGGTTTAAGGTCAAATAAAGGTTAAATATGGTTGAATAAAGGCCTAAGTCTTAAACCCTTAAAAAATATTGCTATTATTATTATTATTATTATATCTTACACCATAATTAATTTTGATTGCAAGGTCTTAGAGGAATGAGTACTAGCTGCAGAGGCTTTCGACTCAAAGAGAAATTGATTTTATAGAAAGAAGCATTTTGGAGACCAAGCCCGTGGCAGGATTTGAACCTGCGACCCTCGGGGTTTGAGTCTAGCATGCTTACCACTAGACCACAGAGGGTGGCTCCTTAAAAAATAACTTTTGTTACTTGTATGATGGAAGAACTTTTGAAGCTCCAACTATGTCTTCGGTTAGAACACTAATCCGTTAGAGAGGAGTCTTTCAGTGTTGTGGTTCGGCTGCAAGTCGAAGATTTTATCTTTATACACATATAACTCCAGATTTCCGGTTTGTTTAGATACATATATTTAGTGCAGGGTATGGATACTTTGAGGATTTATTCAAATGATGCAACGCCCACTCCATAATTTGAAGTATATCCTCAAAGTATCATAGTTTGTGTTTGGTAGAAACAATTGAGTCATGTTCGCTGGACTGGTGGGGAGAGGAAGAGGTACTGGCGATAATATTTGCGTGTAGTACTCTTTTGTGAAATTTTAGTGACTATTGCTGATATAATTTAATTTTTATGGTAAGATGAATAGAGTACTTTGAAGAAGGATACTCAATTGAGGAACATGAGAGGATACAAAATAGAATTAAATACTCGGTTATGCATATTAATATATCGTTATCGCTATCGAAAAGTTGCTAGATATGAAAGAGTCCCAAATGCAGAACAACCCAGGTACATAGCATCGTAACTGAAGATGGAAATATTCGTTGTAAAGATGGTTTGTATTATTCAATCTCATGATTTTTCATTAACTTCGCTACCTGGAGATATCTGTCACAACAGTTACAATTAATTTTACTCCTAATATGAGGATTCTAGTCTGAACTACTGTCACCACAAATAAACTTTTAGTAATTTTTTTATATATATTTATGCTTACATATATTTATATATAAAGCTGCTTATGTATGGAGTAGGCAATATTTCTTAGTAGGCAATATTTATTTTTAAGGCCATTGAACAATTGTTTAAAACAATAGTTTAAAAATCCTAGTTAAGGCATCAAAATGTACCTCTCTCTCCCGCACACCTACCTGATAAAATCATGAGACTAATGACGAATGAATAACTCGTCTCTAAGAGTATAGGGACCAAACTATGCGAGACTTGTTCTACTCGTCTCAAATTCGAAATTTCCTGTCAATTATCCATTTTAGTATTCGTATATTAATATTATTGTGCAGCCTCCAAGTTAAAAAAATAATAGTTTAGGAATCAAAAGGTACCTCTGACTTACGTGCTACACCTACCGGTGATCAAATGATGAGACTCATGATGGAATAGCTCTAAAAGTGTTCTAGGGACTAAACTATGCAACACTCTAAATCACGATTTGTTGCTCGATTTAATTCCACTCTTCTGGCATTCGAAATATTCTGTCAATAATCCTTCTTAACTATTTCCATATAGTTCGAAATATTCTGTCATTAGTTTTTTTTAACTAATTCTGTTTCTTTCATGGCATAGGATAGAAATATTTAATTTTATTTTGTTATTATTTCTTCTTCTAGTTCTGGAACCAAAATTTTGTTTTAAAATTTTTAACATTTTATTTTGTTTTTATGGATGATTCATTATGCTCCAAATTATCGTGATTTGTTTCTTGATTTCACTCTTACAAATACGCTTCTGAACCTTGAAATATCCTCTCTATATTTTTTTATTCAATTCCGGTTTTTTTGGTCTCAAAGAACAGAAAACTTTTATTTAATTTTGCAATTATTTATTTCTTCTTCGAGTTCAAGGTCTCAGACCAAAACATTGTTCTTAGATTTAATGAATTAAGCACCATTCTCCCAATTATCGTGATTTGTTTCTTGATTTCATTCTAATTATATTTTTCTGAAATTCCAAATATCCTTTCAATATTTTCTTGAATTAATTTTGACTCCTTGATTTCATACCTATAATATTATTCTGAAATTCAAAATATTTTTTCAATGTTTTCTTGAATTAATTTTGACTCCTTCATTTCATTCTTATAATTGTAATTGTCTGAAATTCTAAATATCCTTGCAAAAGTTTATTGAATTAATTCTGACTCGGAAATACAAAAAAAGCCTTTAATTTTATTTTCTTATTGTTTCTTCTTCGAGCTCTGAGTTTAAAATTTTATTTAAAGATTTCCAACCTCTCATTTAGTTTTTATGAATAATTCGCTTTTCTCTCAAATATCCTGTAGGATCTCATTAATAAGACTTCAAAATGCCGCGGAATTGTGACAACCTTTTGCAGTGGATTCCATGCGATTCCCGCTCAGTCACATTTCAACAACTCACCACTTATGGCCACCACCTATTCTTCCCGTTTTATGAACCCTACTCACTTGCCGCACCCACCTCTTCACCTCTCCTCTCCTAACTTTTGTGGATACTTAAATGAAATTCCATTGTATTTAATTTTATATTTCTTTTAAAAGAATTTTCAAAATTTTCTACACACCGCACCTCCCTCCCGCCCAGCTCGAACAGTTCGCTAGTAAACGTATGGAAGAGCAAACACACATTTTTGAGGCGTCTGTGACTCGTTGGTGGGTGCCCATTTAATCATGTGCTGTGATGCGATATCGCCGCACAGCGAACTGCAATAGACCGTGACACATTCGGCGTTTAATTGTGCAGCAACTATGGTTGCTGTTCCACCTCTCGCTTGGTCGGTTGCTGTGCAATCGCATGCTCTCGTAGCGGAGCGCTCACACACGGACACAGCGACGCGGCGCGCCGTTAGTAATACCCAACTAAACACACGCCCCCTATTTGATTGACTCGACGACGATAGTTGCTTGACTGGGAGTACCTCGTAATTTGAATTTGAATTTGAATTTGAATAATTTGGAAGTGATTTGGCGCGTATTCGCCACGACAAAAGTTCAACATCGCCGCATCGATTAATCGATGTGCAGAGGAGCGATTATATTGTTGCGCGTAATTATCTGAACGCTCGTCCCGGTCCTCAAATACTCGTACCTGAGCGTGCATGAGGGAGTATGTGTGCGCGCGCGTGTGTGTGACTGTGTGTGTGTCGGTCTTTGTTTTATATTCGCATTGGCATAAAACTTAAGTGAACAATTTGCAATGCATGCGGCCGTCAATGGGGGAATGAATGCTCCATTTGTGTGCTCCGGGGAATTTCGATGTTGGGAATTAGACATTTCGATGCGCATTCTGCTGCCGTCAGGAATTTATTGATGTGTGCGTGAATGAGTGCTCTTTGATACGAGTATTTAGCAGGCAGACAAGGAATTAAGTGCTTTAATGTGTAGTGAAGCAACGGGAGTCAAGTTTAATAACTGCTGCTTTATGGCCGTTTAATGCAGAGGCAATTCAACACTTCTCGGGGGTCCATAAAATGAAGTCAACTTTTGCAAATTTCCATAAATTTGCGGAGGGTGATGGAGCGAGCATTGCTTAATTTAAGGACAAATAAATGGATTTCTGTTATGTGCAAAAGGGGCTTCGGAAGGATTACTTATCAGGAAGAGAACAATCTGTTAACGAACAATCTGTTAACGAACTTCCCTGCACGGAGTTCAATATGAGCTCAGAACTATTTCCGTATGGTACACTCCCTGACTCCCATTGTGACTAAAGTGAACTTCGTATAAATTGGCATGGCACCATAGGATATTGGGGCGTGTATTCACAGTTGCAGACTGGTTGAAACACTGTGTGCGTATATACTAGTCCATCATATGTGGCAACTCATTTCTGTTTTTCTCTGCATTGTAATTAGAAATTCCTTTGCAAGCTTCTCTCAGTTCATTTAAATCAGACCAGGATAGAGCCTCTTCGTGACAGCTCACTTAAGCAGACTTAAAGACTCATTGTGATTAAATCGGACGTGAATATGATGCAATTTTCAGTGGAAGATAAGATAGAGTAATGCAAATCTGAACCATTTACTCCAGGAAACTTATCTATTATATATATACGAGGCAAAGCATATGTCACTTATCAATCCAGCTTCTAAAAATTAGTTATCGATTTGAGAGATATTTTCCTTCTTTTGAGGTGATTGTTTCCCCAATTGTAATGTATTCCCCATCTGTGTCACATTTTCTACGAGTGGCACAACTCTCATGCCAGCATAACTTTTATATGAACATTTGTATAATTGTGTGTTGGCCAAGGAACCTTTAAGAAAAATGTCTCAGGATAACATCAATTATGATATCATTACGACACAGAGACAAATTGTCATCATTATCATTATTACAGTGTCACTTTTATTGCCCCACTCTGTAAGCTACCTTAGAACCCAAACAAACACTCCAATTTCCATTGCAAATTTCGACCATTTGTCCTTCTGATTATTCAAATATCTCCAGATTTAAATTCATAATTTTCCTTGAATTTGTATTGACAAAATAAGAACTGAACTCATTTAAATTAAATTTTATTAAAATATGGTTTCCTCCTGCTCTGTTTACTTTCAGTAGCTGGTTTGTTTGGATATTGCCAACTAACTTTTCCCGGCAGCTCAATCATAACCACAACGTGGGGAGCACAAAAACCTATGAATGCGTACGGCGAACTGATAATGATCTGCAGAAAGTATTATGCTAGGCTGCTAGAACAATACACAAACAGAACGCAGACACGGCAAACAAGGCGCAGACTTCCACAGCAACAAATTATTAACTTCATGAAATACAACCAAAAAAAAGGACACAAAGAATTGCTTTTCAATTGAAGACAAAAGTGTCGCCGAAACGGAGTGACAACTGTGCAAAAAGGACCAAAAGGAGGAAAAACAAAGCGAAGGGAAGGTATAAACAAAAGTTATGACGTTTGCAGTTGTAGGTAAGTGACGACTTTGCTATGTGACGACAAACTTCGTTATTGATACTGATAATGCACCCAGGCAGCCAGTGAGCCAGGCCGCCCGTCAGGCAAGCGGAAGTGTGCGTGTTACAACACAAACACACACAAAGCCACACACACTCCACACGTTTGACAACTTCCGTTTCCATGCGCCGCACACACACACATACAACACGCTTCAACACACGTACACACACAACCAACATCCTGGCTCACTTGCATACGCATACGGAGATGGAGCCTCAACCACAGAGCCGCAGCAGCACTCTTTATCAAATGAAGCAGAAATATAGGATATATATATATATATATATATATATATATATATATATATATTCAAGTACCTTTGTGCCCCTTCATTGCAATAGTTGTAGGTAACAGTTGTTGTTGTTGTTGTTGTTGTTGCTGCTACAAACATTATGCCACCCACACATTCACCAACTGGCTTTCTCTCTCACTCTGTCTCTGTCTGTCGCTCCATTGGATCTCGAGTGCACTGCATTTGCTGCTTGTGTGGTTGCTGTTGTTACAGCATTCACTCCTGTTGTTGTTTTTGTTTTTGTTGCTGATTGTCTGTCTGATTGTTTTGAATAGCAATGTCAGTGCACACTACACCACCCAAACCGCTGCACTGCAGCTCACCCCGCCCCTCGTGTTGCTTGTGTGTGTTGAGTTGCTCATTCTGCTGCCAGTTGCCGCACCGCTCCAAGTGTTTGCAAATGCGAATATGAGCTTGCCATCGCCTCACATACACTCACACACTGGCGCACACACATGGATGCAGCAGTTCCACGTGCCCATGCACACATGCATACAAATTGATATGTTTATTTCCTTCCGTTTTTTGTCCTTTTCTCGCAGCGCATTGTTTCGCTTGAATTGTGCGATTGATGTGCTCGATACCGCACGCTTTGCTACTCAAATGCCGACGGCGCCCAGGCCGAACATTATTGTCACAGTTGTTGACAGCACTCTCGGAGTTATAAGTTAATTTTCCCTGAAATGCAGACTGCAGAGCACAGTTGGTTATTGTTGAATTTTAAGCGACGAATCAGTCACTTCACATCTCCATGTCGCTTGTTGAATAAACGATGATCCTTGGCGAGATAGAAGTAGGTGAAGCGTACCCAACGAATGATGCATGTGTTCCTCCTCATCACGAGACTTCCCACACAAATTGTGTTGTAAGCGTTACATTGTAAACGTATACCAAGGCACACTTACTAGGTAGCAACTTCTCACTGAGGACATTGGATATGCGGTGTTCAGTAATGTGTGGCCGGATCAAATGCCGCTTAGAATATGATTTCTTGGTAACTGGAGCTTAGTGAGAATAATCCTTAGTGCTTGTATGAGAAGGCAGTGCTTTTCTTGTTTGATTTCTTAGGTGACATGTTGGAGAACTGATGGTGAGCCTTATAAACGACCTATAACAGAACGAAGACAATTTCTAAGGATAGAGATTAACCCTCCTTTCATATTGTATATAGCAGGCTTACCTGAAACTCCTTCAAAAACAGTTTATATAAAAGATGGTTGGAAGATCCAATGAAAAATTTTTAGGAGCTGAAGACATCTCAGAGACTAAGAGAGGGTTAGTGGAATGAAGATAGATTAAGAGAAAGAAAGAGAGAGAGAGAGAGTGAGAGAGGAAACGATTCTGAGAGAGTAAAAGATAAAGAGAGAGAGAGAGAGAAGGGAGTGAGAAAAAGAGGGAGAGAGAGGGAGCTCTCGTGAGAGAGTAAAATATAAAGAGGGAGAGAGAAAAGAAGAGAGGGAAAAAGGGAGAGAGAGATAAAGAGATAAAGAGAGAGGGAAAGACTGACAGAGACATAAAGAGAGAGCGTAAGAGAGATAGCGAGCAAGAGAAGTATAGAGGAGAGTTAGAAAAGGATAGAAAAGGAATAGAGAGATATGGATAGGAAGAGAGGAATCAAGAGAGAGGGATATAGAGAGAGGTATATAGAGAGAGGGATAGAGAGAGAAGGATAGACAGATAGTAACATAGAGAGGGGGGATAGAGAGAAAGTGAGAGAGACAGGATAGAGAGGCAGTAAGAAAGAGAGAGGGATAGAGAGACAGAGAGACAGAGAGACATAGTAAGAAAGAAAGAGAGAAAAAAAGAGAAAAGGAGAAGTGTAGAGAAGGAGCAAGAGAGTTAGAAACGGATAGAGAGAGAGAGAGAGTAAGAAATAGAGAGAGGAATAGAGAGATAGGAATAGAAAGAGAAGTATAGAGAAGGAGAAGGATAGACAGATAGTACGAGAGAGAGAGGGGGGTAGAGAGGTAGTAAGACAAAGAGACAGTGAGCCAGAGAGACATAGTAAGTGAGAAAAAAAGAGAGAAAAAGAAGTATAGAGAAGGAGTAAGAGAGATAGAAAAGGATAGAGAAGAAAGGGAAACAGGGATAGAGAGAGAGTATATACAGATAGTAAGAGAGAGAGAGAGGGGATAGAGACAGCGTCAGAAATACCGAGGCATAGATAGATGGTAAGATAGAGATAGAGAAGGGATAGAGAGATATAATAAGATAGAGAGTGAAAGAGGGAGACAGAGTAAGAGAAATCAATAGATAGGGATAAAGAGGAAACAGAGAAAGTGTAATAGAAAGTGAGATTAAAATAGAAAGCGACAGAGAGAGAAGAGAGATATAGTTAATTCGATCGCTATATTCGTTTCTTTTTCACTCTTAACTCTTCGGATTCTTACATTAATATTTCCCAATGGATCTGAGCGGCTCTGAGAGCTAACTTCACATGTGAAGTTAAGCTTGCAGCTTATCCACAAACCCCATAAGATTTTTCTGCTGCTCCTTTGCTCCTTTTGAACCAGAACCGCCATATCCTAACTACTTTCACACTCGACAATTTTTATCATAGACTAGTTCAAGGCACGAAGTGGTCATGATTCGTTACTTAAATTTCGATTCATAGAGGAAAAGGACAATTTATTTAGGAGTCTTTTTTCAGTGCTTTTTACATCCAAGGAAAATCTAACGATAGGGATGTGCAACAATATTTTTTAAAGGGAACTTGAAAATAATTTCAACAATCATAATTCCCTGGATGTGTACCATTTCAAATAGACTATGGAGTAACTAAAGTTATTTCTCAAGATCAACTCCAGAGAAAATTTGCTTAAGGGCTGGAAAGTTTCATTTGAGAGAGATCCACTGTGGCTCTAAAAACGGAGGATACCCTTAGGATATTTGCCAGTGGTCGATGTAAAAGAAAACGTCGAGCACTTTTAGAACGCCATTGTTGGAAGTGAACGAGGAGCGAAGAGATGCAATGAAAGAACCGGTTGACCGAAGGAATTTTGTATTGAGGGAAGGTTCTAATATAATAGAAAAACTGCAAAGGAATAGAAATGATGTGAATTAACGCCAAATAAGTAGCAACAGAGTGAATCAGTTGGCTCCTTCCATAGAAAGGAGGAGAGAAGAATTGAAAATTTTAACAGTTTTATAGAAGATCAATGGAATATAAATATAGGGGAACCCTGCCTTATTCAGTGGAAGAAAGATGCCTTGCGAAATTTTACTTAATTGATCAGTGGACTTGGAAGAGATTCAAAATATCCTTCGTTAATATTGTAGCGAGCTCCGCATTCTGTGTCTGGGTGAAAACCGTCACGAGAGGCTTGCAACTTTTTACATGAAGTTAGGGGAGCTGCTGAATATTTGGGTCTTAGCCATTAGAGACAAGTATGGCAAAGAATAGAAACCAAAAATGTTTCCTTAAGGAATTGCTGGTAGTTCCAAAACGTATCAGTCTTGCAACTAAGACCTGAAGAAATAATCGTATAAATAAATGTGAGTTCACACTTTTTATTGTTCAATTCCAAAAAAAATTCATTTCTCATCAATGAGGTTGCAAATACGTACAATATAAGAAAACAGCATTGCCTTAGAATCGTGTGGGTTTGAAGAAGCTGTTTATATCAGTACTACAACAACAATATTGTAGTGGGAAACGCTTATAAATTAAATAGTGAGAAGAATTTAGTCCTGTATAAAAAATCGCCAGAATGGTTTCCATGCTCCTAAACTGTTTGGGTAGATTTTTATGTCACATATTCATCAAGTCTAAACTTGGCTCGTTCACTGGCAAAACAGAGAGTGTAATATCACTTGTCCCTTCACCCTTTCGACCGGTTGAGTAAGTGACTCATGTGAATTTTTTCGAAATAATTCCTTTTTATATATACTGGTTTATGCCTTTTCCACTTTGTTGGGGTAAAAAACGTTGGACTACAGTTTAATTGCATTACCAGCAAACAAATTTGGCTTTAGGCCTGTCAGCATCCGGAAACTTTGCCTCTGATGTAGTCAAGGATAACATATTTAAAGGCTTGAGTGCTTAAAGCCAGCGCTGTAAGCCGCATTAATTGTATGCGTGCGGGCGCAGTGGGGAGCGGCAGGAGACGCAGTCAGCCACCAGG
The DNA here is from genome assembly GCA_920105625.2 of Clusia tigrina. Classification (NCBI taxonomy): domain Eukaryota; kingdom Metazoa; phylum Arthropoda; class Insecta; order Diptera; family Clusiidae; genus Clusia; species Clusia tigrina. The sequence continues at coordinate 182,180,384 of OV050033.1, forward strand.
CTGGCAAACGAACCAATACCAATGCAATTACAAATTTTTAATCAGATTAAAAAGTTTCGTTTTAGTGTCTTTGACAAACAAAGCCGGCCGCAGTGGCCGACCGGGGTTTTAAACAATTTAACTTTGCTCCAATCAATACAATGCAGCGTGGCCACTCGGCCGCACAGCCACTGCTGGGTGCATCATTAGAACCCGTCAAGCTGTGCAGGCATGTGACAGTCGGTCCCATCCGTCCTTCTATTTGTCTCCTCGTCCGTTAGCCAGTCACTGACTCAGCCAGTCCGTCCCTCAGCCAGTCCGTCCCTCAGCCAGTAAGTGCCTCAGCCAGTCCGTCACTGCCTCAGTTAGGGAGTTCGGTTGCGCTTTTAATGCAATTACAGTGCAAATTACATTATTTGGCATTTAATCAAATGCAGTCACTCCATGTGCGTGGAGCCGTGCAGTCGACAGGACGCAAACGCAAAACTCAGAGCGACATGCAACAATTAAATTAGTGGCGCAACATTGGCTGTTTTGTTGTGGCAAAGACACTACTCACTCGCAGCCGCCTTGCTTTGATGCACCGACTTTGGTGTTTATGTATTAAGTGCTTTGTGGCTGTGCGGCTTCGATTGGCAAACTCGTAGCTCGAGTAGCTTTTAATTGAATATGCAAGGACACAGGCAAAAAAATTGCACACACATTTCTAATGAACTTAAAGCCTGCTGTGAGTGAGCCCGAGTGTGTATGTGTGTGTTTAGGTAAACAATTAAATTACTGACTAATTTAGAACAATATTTAATTAAGTGACCAAAGCACACTTCACTGCATTTGCATGTGAGGAAAGCTCCCCAGGCGTTTGTCTACTCCTGGCATTTATTTATTTACGAGAAGCAGCTCTGCTTGCACACAACTCACTTGTGCAACAAAGTCAATTTTCTTTTGCACTTGGCTGCGTCGTCATCCAAGCAGGAGCTGTCTAAGCTTTCCTCAAGTTTGCAGAGATTTGAGTGTCGAGCTAAATTGTTGCTAAATAAACACACAGCAATATGCTTTCATTAAAATTATCTAGGAATGGTAATTGGCTTACTGGCCAGACCCCACTTGCAATGCACACTCCCAACCGCCCTCGCACGCAGCCCGCACAAGCGCTGTCGCCCCTCACATATGCTAATATGGCAACTAAATAATTAAAAGGATATCAAATTAACGCTTCCATTATTGCCGCTTCGCAGTTGCTTTTTGGTTTTTGTTTATATTGTTACCGCCGCCACCGCCGCCGTTGTTGTTGCCTTGTTACACTTGCACGCTGCTGCCACTTATCGCCAAAGTTGAAAAGATTTAATTTTTCCGCAAAACTTCACATGCAGCTTAACCAAAGAAATTCACCAACACCCCCGCCACAAACACACACACACACACACACACACTCACTCACACGGCTTAGTTGGTTGGCAATCTTGTCTGCAACTTTTTAGCTGTTGCAGCTTAACGCACGCTTATCGCAATGTTGAGCAGCACACTTTCACATTTTCACAACCAAATGAGAAACGCCTCTTTATACCAATTTAAAACTCATAATATCCTTTCAACGTTCAACGCGGCCGCCCCGCCACTTTCGGCTTGAATGTTTTTCGAAAATTTGTTGAAGCACCTTACGTAAAATTTGGAAAATTTTCAAGAGAATTGCACCCTGAGGCTAAAAACAACAGCTACGCTACGTTGCACAGGAAATGAAAATCAAATATGCCAACATTCCGCAGAGCCCGAATACCCACACACACACACACAAACAGTATGATTCACACACACACACTCCATGCCACAAATGCTGCGGCGGGCTTACATTTGCACCCGAAAAATCTGACAATCATTGCATGTTTGGGTGGGTGGGAGAGTGTGTGAGAGAGAGTGTGGATGCTCTGTGAAGCTGTGAGGATTTAACGAAACGTTACTCAAGTACTCGTTACTACTGTAAAAGGAAAGTAACGAGTAATCGAGTAATATGCTAAGAGTAATCCTAAATATACATTATGGTGATGTCACATCAACAACTTTGGGGTTTAAGTGTATATTGGTGTTTATATATATATTGTATATATTAGGTGGAGTTATTAGCAAGGGCACTGAAAGAGAAAAAGAGCTGCAGAAATACACTATCAAGCAAATGAGACCAGAAAGATTGCTTAAGCAGAGAAATCAGGAGTAAATTGTTATCTTTCCCAGCCGAAAGAGAAGATAATTTCAAAACATGTAAGAATTACATAATAAGAACTGTCTCTCGTAGTTTCTAAAAGAAAAGACAATGCACGAATGCGGCATCGAGTTTCCTTTCCTTGCTTGAGCAAATGAATTCATGTGAATTTATGATGGAAATACAAATGAATTTTCGGAGAGGAAAACTAGAGAATTAAAGACTTAATTTCCCTGATAAGATTGAGATGGGAATCCGAATATTCATCGGCCGACTTCACTTGAGTCGAAGCAATCCAATTTTCGAACATAAGAGTAAGTCCCCGTATATACTTTCCTAGCAAGCAAAATGGACAGATGAAGTATTAAAGAAATTTTCGAAGCTGCTAGACTAAAAATTCTGATTTGCCTCACAATTTTCAAGAGAAGAGATAATCATCGAACACAGATCTCAAACTCTCGATTATCTTTCGTTAGTTTGAAAGAGGAAATATTAGAATATTCGCATTGCGACTTGTTTCACACAAATTTGCGAAAAAGAGACTAAACCCCTGTATATCCTTTCTGAGCAAGGAAAATGTATAAACAGAATATTCGTTCAGTTGAATTGCTAATCAAATTTTCGAACTTAAATCTCTCATTTGTCTTTCATTAACTTGATGAAAGAAATACCAAAATATTCGAAGCACGAACGATTAATCGAATTTTCGAACATCACAGCCAGCCCCCTTATTTCTCATTTGCTAGCTTGAAAGGTAGAAAAACTGAGTATTGTAGGCAAACAAACAAAGTTCGAAGTTCGAATTCACTTGAAGTTCTAATCGAATTTTCGAACTTTCTAAACAAAACTCCTCTCATTACCTTGAAAAAAGAAGTATCAAAATATTCGAAACACGAGCTTAGTTTAGTGTTTAATAGAATGTTCGAATATGACAGCCAATCCCCTCTTTTCTAATTTGTTAGCTGGAAAGGTAACTAAATTGAGCACTGATAGGGACACTTACACAGTTCGAAGTCCGAGTTCATCGAATATTCGAATACGCTAGATTAAATTCTATAAATTGCTTCTCATTTTATTCATAGAAGTTGTATTCAAATATCAGAAGAGCATGACAACTCAGCATTAAGCCCGAGTAAAAGCAACGTTTCAATACAATTGTCAAAATTGAGTAAACTCCAACTTTGTCTTTCGGTAGATTGAAAGCAGGAGAGAAACCTGAATTCAATAATTATATTCGAAGACCGAATTGAAGTGTCAAATGTAACTGTAGCCTTAAGGACAGACAGACAAGGATAGATAGATAGTGATATTTAGATAGGAATAGATAGTAAGGGATATATAGATAGGGTAAATGGTAGCCTCAAACTTTACTCATTGGTCTGTTATATTCCAAGCGACAGATCTCAGTACTCTGACTCATTAACAAAGGACTTCTTCTAAGCTCACTTAAAGTAACTACTGGTTAAGGAGAAGTAACCAGATTTTGGGGCACCAATTTCCAAGTCACTCGTAACTACCGTCAAGTTCCCTTTTCGTGTTTTAAGGCTATTTGGCTACGGTTTGTGTGCTGTTGCGGCTGGCTTAAACGCTGCCAACTCGACTCAACTCCAGTCCACTCCACTCCACTGGAAGCGACTCGAGTCGCTTTGGTGCGAGGCGGCAAATACCATATTAGCACGTGCTAATGAGCAATTTTGTAAAGTGATAACATTTTATCCCAGCGTGCTCTGCTGCGCACTCGAAATGTCTTGTGTGGCGGGCGGTACACTCGCCCCCATTATTATTTGTTGACTGCGCACAAGGGCTGCCAGTGAGCCAGCGTCGACTCGGTTTTTACCATATTATTTGTTTGTTTATTTTCCCCCCAGGGAGGATAAGAATAAAATAAGTTAGAGTGCAAAGTGGCAGCAGCACCAACAACAGTGGCAGCAACAGTAGCAGCAACAGCAGCCGCCGAAGATGCTCCTCCACACATTTTGCTTTTTGGTAGCTGAATAAGTAGTTTTAAGGCAGTCACTGGCGACGGTTTCTTTCATCAAATTCTTCTGTCTTCCTTTTTTATGCTTTTTTTTTGTTTTTTTGCTACTTTTTGTGCATTTTTCCCCACAACTTTCGTTTTTTATTCGTTCGGTGTGAGATTAGATGGAAGGTAGCAGCTCCACTCCCGTAGAATCCACCATCGAAGCCCAGCTGCCACAATTATTGTGCTAAGCTGTGGTGCTGATTTGCTTTCAGCTCGCTGTATATATAATTTTGGCCTCCTTGTTTCCCCTTTTCGTGTCCTGCATAATATTTTCCAGCATCCAGCACACACTGCGGGAGGGTCCTTTTATGCGTGGAGTCGGCGCGCAACCTTTGAGGTTCAGATTGCGGCATATTATTATTACATTTTAATGATGTTATTGTGAAAATGCCTGCAATTTCCATTAGACAACTTAATTATCGTTATTACAGCGACGACGCTGCTGCGCAAGTAATAATAAAACTGTGCTGTTAAAAGGATGTGTAGGAGCGAACTAGCGCGCCGTAAAAGTGCAGGACAGGACAGGGCACCCGGCGAAATGTTGCTCAAGTTGGCAAAATGTGGTGGCATTTTCAGCAGAATTCTCTCAGTCAGGACTATTTTCCAACGGAAAAACATATACTAAACATATTGTTTGGTGTAGGGAGCTGCTTTAGTGCCGAAATTGTCTGCCAATGTGATTTTATTTATCCATGTTGGGGATGGAGAAAACAGGTAGAGACTCACTAATTTAGCATGATAGCAGATCCTTCTGATATGCATTTAAAGTAGCTCGTTACTAATAAGGAATAAACACGACTGCGTGAATTGGCGACTGAATTGTGTAGAGGAAGTGAGTGTTTTTAGGCTCAATGGGTGTGGAATTTGGAAGTAAAATATTCAACACTTTATAGAAGATGTTTTTGGTGACACACTTTCCATAATTCAGAGGATTTATAGGCCAGAAGTTGTTGTAAGCACTCATTTTCAGCTGCAATTGGTACACAATTTAAGAGAAATTGATGCAAAGCAGCAGAATTCCTTCGCTTATATCTTTTGAGGGTGCTTATCTAATATCCTCCGGTGTATAAACATGTATATAACATATCAATTATATAGCCTAAAATCAATCCTCAAAGACTCTTGAAGCGTCCATTACTAACCAAACAAGTCACTATTTTATTGCTTATATTTTTTAGATATATTCTTCGGGTAAAATATAACAAAATTGATTAAGAGATATTTCTGTACTCTTCTCCTATGTTCTTCTTGATCCTATTGATTTGCATGTCTCGTGATAATATTTCGGATGATATATCAAAACACAATCGATAGCTTAATTAAATGGACCATTCTCTACTCATCTCTTAAATACTCAGAACTCTTAACAGAACTGTTCAAAGACCTCTCCACAGACCTCTTCACAAACCTCTTCACAGACCTCATCACATACCTCTCCACAGACCTCTTGACATACCTCTTCACAGACCTCTTCACATACCTCTTTACAGACTTTTCACAGACCTCTACACATACCTCTTCACAGACTCTTCACAGACTCTTCACAGACCTCTTCACAGACTCTTCACAGACCTCTACACAAACCTCTACACAGGCCTCTTCATAGATCTCTTACAGACCTCTTCACAGACCTCTTCACACACCTCCTCACAGACTCTTCACAGACTTCTTCACAGAACTCTGCACAGACCTCCTCACAGACTCTTCACAGACCTCTTTACAGACTATAGAAAAACTAGTCAAGACTTCTGAGGCACTATTCGGAGGCTATTCAGAGATTATTCCGAAGTTACACAGGGACTGTTTGGACTCTGGTTAAAGTATACTCCGAGATTAATTCAAAGAAAAAGCGAAGGTTATAGAGAGGTTATTCGGGGACTATACGAAGACTATTCAGTCATTATTCGTAGACTCTTCAGTTATTACTCAGGAATTTTCAGACATTATTTAGAGACTATGGAAAGGCTTTTCCAGCACTATTAACAGGCTGTTCAGAAACTAGATAGAGAGAGATAGACTTTTCCTCTTGATTTTAACGTATCCTGACAATTTTTCGGGCGATACATCAAAACAAAATCGCCTTTTTCATTAAGGAAACTTTTCTCTATTCACCTCTTAAATTGCTCTTGATTTGCATCACGCATCATGACGATTTTTCGGGTGATACATCAAAACACAACCACCAGCTTCATTAAGGAAACCCTTCTATACTCATCTCTTAAATTGCTCCTGATTTTAATGCCTCATCGCCATTCAATTAGCCTACTTTATCATATTAAAATATTAATTTAAATTATTTAATATTTATTTTGGTTTTTTCCTCATTATTGCATTATCCAACTACAATTTTTTCCACCGATAACAAATATATGAAATTAATTTCCAGTGTCATCGGGTTATTTTACATTTGCTCTCGGTGCACTTTGCAACGATACACATGAGTGGCCGGCAATGGGGCCAACGCAAACACATGCTAACAACCATTCACCATGTCATATCAAATAATTGTACCCACCTTTTTGTCGAGTAAATTAAACATGCAAAAGTTTTGCTGGCGGAGCGCTATGATGACGCTGTTAATAAGCTGCACAAAAGACAAACAAATGCCAGCGCGCAAATGTGTGTACACACGCGCCACTCACACACACGCACATGAATACACTGAAAATGCCACAGACACCAATGCAACACGAAGTTGTGCGGTATTCAGTTGCATTCATGTGCAAACAAACGAACAAACAAACAAATTTAGTGTTTTATAATAAACTAAGCGCACGAAAATATGCAACAATTTGCGAATAATAAGAGCAGCAAACAACAGCAAGAACACAGCAGCAGCAGCGGCAGCAACCACAGCAGCAGCATCGCCACCGAACTCGTAAATTCAGCGCATTTTACTAGCACGCCTGGAAGCCAATGGACACACAAAAGCACACAAATACACCTGCGTGTGAGCGGAAGCATCTACTCGTATGTGGTCTGCAAGGGTGTGGGTGGGAGTGGAAGGGCCTGTGTGTTTGGGTGTTTGTGGGTGGTGGTCTATTTGTGTGAAATGTCATAATTTATGTACAATTCCCCTATCAAAATTAAAACCGCACTAAAACCAAAAGTTAATATTTGTCTTTTACATTGTAAGCCACAATTAATTTGTCACTTGGTAAACTTTTATTGTTGCTGTTGTTGTTGTTGTTATTGTTGTTTGTGTTCTTGCAGTTGTAATAGTGTGCATAGGTATATGGCTCTGTTAGTGTTGTTGTTGTTGGTGATGTTAACTTACTTGAATCTTGGTTTTTATGTGTGCAATTTGCCAACTGAGCCAGCACCCAAGTAGCAGTCACAGTCACACCTCACCCCGCCGCCTTGCAGCTTCACACCATACACAAAATATTGAACTAAAGTGAATTTTAATTAAAAAACACGGACAAGTTTTGACTTAATTTAACATTAAATATTTTTATGTTGAATTGTGGCCGCTTGCATTACTGTAATTAAGCTACCTTTGTGTATTTGTAGTAGTGTATTTGCGGTTGCTCGAGGCTGTGTGGGAGTAAACGAAGCTTTGCGGTATTGACTTGCATCATTATGCGTATTCTTGATCAGTTTACCTTGATTAGAAGGTGTTTGTGTGTGGCGCTTGTATGTGGTTTGCAGTTAATTAAGGGACCCAAACATATTTGCAACAGATGAAAAGGCGATAGTGCAAGTTTGGTGTACAGTTCACGATATGGTGTTAAATGTTTCATACAGTGTCTTCTTACTCTTCGTATGTAGGAGGGGATCAGTTTCTCATAATAGAAATCAGTGACGTATATTATCAAATCTCTGCTAGTCCTTAATCCTTTAAAGCGGTTTCTGTTCATCAGATATATTAAAGGGTATTATTGAAGTTTTTCAGGCACCTAAAATATGGCTTTGCAACACTTTTCGAATAAATTTGGTGTATTTTGGTATTTATAATTGGCATGCAACGAGTTTTAAGAGTTTCTTACAAGAGCTCCTGCAATTAAACAAAAAGTCTCATGAATATAATCACAGCCTTAAACTTATTATTTATTTACCAATAAGTTCCTTGTGTCCCAATGTATTCCAATATATTCACAGCAGAAACATCTTCGAATATATTCAATTGCCTTTTAAATCGTTAAAGACAAATTTTACATGCTAATCAAGCATAGAAATGATGCCACATTTCTGTAGAATTTGTATAAAAAGTGTTCAGAATTTCTTTGAAGATCCTCAAGAACACAACAAAGAACCACTTGAATGCATTCACTTTACCGATCTCTAGGAATGAATTCAAAACATCGCATACTGAAGAAACTTATAACAAGATTAACTAGTATTGTTATACAAGGGAACAAAACAAATAAAAAGTGCAGCATATTTTCAGGGGCACTCCTCATAAATGTTCTCACTGAAGCCATCTAAAATATACCCTCTGCATTATGATGAAAACGATTAATAATTAAGCCAACTTTGCGAAAAGAAACACCGCCAAAAAACAAAAAAAAACATTAGAGAGGAGGCTGGAACATTTCTGGAAAATTGATCAATACAAATAAGAAAAAACCTATGCTTGGTTCAAACCAAAACCTGAGCCAAGAAAGGGTCCACCTATTCAAAGAAATGCTTCATTATATAAACCTGGGAGTACAATGAACTGCAACGCTTGGAGATCTGTTCAGGATGTCAATGATGAGAGGGTCGTCAGTGCTAGTAGAAGACTTCAAAATGGTCTCAAAACTTTTTTCTCAATCTCGGTCGATCCAGTTATATAGAATAAGTAATATATTTATATCCACAAGTATATAACAATTAGATAATTGGTTATTGTTAACATTTCTTTCATATTGTTTCTCTTGGTTCTCTTGACAATTTCCAAGCAGCTAAACCCAAACTCAAAGCTACCACAACATTTGTGTGTCTGTGCCAGTCGCACAACTACGAGAATATCCAAGATCATAACGTGTAAAAAGAGTGCTCAGCACCTGCTCCGCCACACCCTTTAATTGCCATAAAAGTCTACTCTAAAAGTAAATAATTCACTTAAAATCAAATAAAATTTAATTTACTTTCAACGGAAATGCACACAAGACCACTTATGCTCCGAATGAAGCTGACTTCCTGCCTGACGACTGAATTGCTTACTTGGAAACTGGCTCACTGGCTGGCGGGATGTCTGACTGCTGGCGGGATGTCTGACTGGCTGACTGCCCACTTTGTTATGGTGGAATCCTGCAAGTCGGGCGAAAAGTTTAAACGCTCCCTTAAGGTTCCCCTTTGCATGTTTATGTCGCTTTCTATTATTGCACTCGCCTGTTTTTTTGGTCTCTTCTCTTCCTTTCCTTTCTCTTTTTCTATTTTTGTTTCTTTTTGTGTTGTGTTGTGTCGTTTTGTTTTGCTTGCTTCTCTGTCTAGTGCAAAGTTTTAACAATAACATTGAAAAAGCTGCTCCTGCTGCCAGGGTTGCCAGGTACTCGGCGCTGTGCTCTGTGTTCTGTGTGATGTGCACAAAAATGCCATTTAAGACAAACACGCAAAGCACGAACGGACTCGCAAACATGGCCAAGCCAGTGACAGTGTCAGTTGCCAGTACCAGTTCCATTGCACCGGCCAACAGGTGACCAGTAGCCGCCTCTGACCGCCTCCGTGTCACTGTCGGCTCTCGCAACTTTAGCTTCCGCAAAGCGTGAAGTGCGCTTTGTCGGTGGTCGCAGTGCATAGTCTTGCTCTGCCACCTATACTAATGCTGATATATATATATATATATATATATATATATATATATATATATATATATATATATATATATATATATACTTACTTTGATGTAATATTTCTCGTTTTTTGCAGGAGGACACACACTGTCCTATTTCATCAAAGTTAATTTATCTCTTTCAAGTGCTGTTTCGGAGCTCCGAGCAGTGAGTTAACTTTTTATTATTGTTTATTTGTGTTTCACAAATGTGGGTGTGTGTGTTGAGTGTGGGGGGAGGCTGGATAATAGAGGCGAGGTGTGACGTTGGTGGGGCATTAAGCCATTGGGCGTATAAATGTTTGTGTTGCCATTTTAGTGTCCCTTTTAATGCTCTGTTTGGGTTTGTTTATATTTTATTTGGTATTATTCTGGTGTCTTCTTTTTTTGCTCCTTGCAACTGTGTGCGCCCTGAGCTTAGCTTTCGCATTGGGGTTCGGTCGCAGCCCATTGGCAAATGGGTGAAGTTAAAAAATCGTAAAAAAGGATTTACCCGCTAAGAGGTGGACACGAATAAAGTAATAAAATAACAGAATAGCTCGGTGTGGTCTTGAAATTGTTGCTGAGGAGTCGAATGAGGTGGCAAAGAAAACAAACGACAGGGCACCACATAATCCAGCAGCAAGACAATTTAATTCAATTGATTCGGAATGATTTAAATATTGCGGTGCTCCTGCTGTGGGCGTGTTCCCGGGAGTGTAGACCAGGTTTGCAGTGTCTGTTTAAAAAAGTGTGCTATAGAAATTACTTTTGCTGTGCTGCCCATATCAGTGCAAAATGTTGTGAACGGAAGTGAGCCTTCAAGCAATGATTGTTTGAAGAAAGTAGTTTTCGTTATACAAAGGGTGAAGGGAAGGTCTGAAAGGAAGTATCCTCAAATAGAGTAGGTGTGAAATGTACTATCCTCAAATGTAGGGGGTATGAAGGGAGAAGCATTCGCGTAGGCAATAGGAAAGTGGTGGGCTATCTGAGATATGAAATAAATGTGATATTCAAAGTTCTCCTTTATTTCACTGGTACCAAAAGGAACACAGAGAAACCAGGATTCAAGGCTCAAAAGAGTTCCCGTCCGTCTTATTTGTGAACTTTATTTTCCACTTCCCTCTTGATAGAGGTGGAATACTAAGTTCGTCATATATTAAAGTTAACAGGAGAATCATACCACAGCTTCTGTTTCTTCCTCAAGTTCTGTTGAATTCTAATTGCTTTTGACAGGAGGTCCTTCATGAAATCATAGCACTGCTGTTCCTTCCTGAATTTCTGTTGAATTCTAATTGCTTTTGACAGGAGGTCTTTCATGAAATCATACCACAGCTGTTCCTTCCTGAATTTCTGTTGAATTCTAATTGCATTTGACAGGAGGTCCTTCATGAAATCGTACCACAGCTTTTGCTCTATCCAAAATTCCCGAAAAATTCCCATTGCTTTTGAATACAGATATCTACATTCTTCCAAAGCCGTATTCTGAAAAGATATTTCACCCGTGTCGTTGCCAAATACCCGTGAATAAAGAGTGTGGAATAAATTCTGTAATAACTCCATTGACTTTTTTGTGGATGACTCTGAAGTAGACGGAGAAGTAGGAGTGGGAGCTAGGAGTGGAAACTTGGAGTCCACATGAGGTACTTAATTCTCATGCATTATAAAGTGTTTCTCTTACCCGATACCTTTGAAAAAAGAGTGTGGAATAAATTACCTAATTAATTCTCTAATTGACTTCTTTATGGATGACTTTAAACTAAACGGAAGAGTAAAAATTGGAGTGGGAGTTAGGGGGGAAAACTTACAGTCCACATGAGATACTTAATTCTCAAGCATTATAAAGTGTTTCATACGGTGATGTTGGCTTTCATTGTAGACTATTTCACTTTAAGATATTGATAATCATTTTAGATAGTGGCAATTTCCTTGCTATATAGCCCACAAGGATTTCTAATTCCCATTCGCATGGCCAAGTAGCCGTAAACTTGTAATATATTCTGATACATCCTTGTTGCGAGTATGTAAATTGTGCAACTGAAACTGATTAATTTGAGATACTTGACTAGTTAAGAGAGATCTGTGAATTCCAATAATTCCACAAAGGTTGTTAAAGGAAATGAGCGACGAAATCGTTGAGATGAGAAATTTGTTACCTGCAAATCCCATTATGCATCTGAAGCTGGTTAGAGTGTTCACTCTTTGTTACGCACTTCTATTTACCGTTTATGCATAAAGGAAGTGGCAAATCCTAATTCCTGAACCACAAAAATTGCCACCTCATTCCCAGTGCTCAGTTTAGCATCACGTGGTGTTCCGAAGGACTCTCGACATCACAACGCAGTCAAATTCAATTACAATACAATTATAATCAGCTTAGCTGCACAGGCGCTTAAATACAGAAACACACAAATGCAATTATGTCGTGCATTGGCAAACATGCGCCCGACTGCCACAACACACAACAAGCGCTCCAGGCGGAAATCAAATGTAGCCTACAACTGGAAATCAATTGACGCACTCAATTAATCAGGAAATTTCACAGAAATTTCACAGAAAATTCACGCAAATGCCAAAGTGTCACTTCTTGTGGAATTCCGAGTGAGCTCCGATCAAATTGACTGCACAAAGCTTTGTGCCACAGCGCCTCCAGCCGTACGCGTACACAGCAGCCGCACACTCACACAGCGCAGCAGATGTGTCACAAATGCGAATTTTAAACCAGGACCTTCTTCCGAGCAGGATTTATTGTGTCTTTATTTGTTATTGCTTCTTTCCATATTTTTTCTTTTACTATAATTGCTGTTGTTCATTTTGTTGTTGTTGCCTTTGTTGTTGTTGTTTAGTGCATACATTTGTACTTATACCATATTTACCGGAAGTAGACATATTTTCCGCCAGCAAATAATCATAATAATTATTATTGTCGGTATCAGCGCACATTTATCATCTCTTAAGCACATGAAACGACTTAATTATCCTGCTTTGTGAACGAACGCCGCCGTCGCCGCCTCTGCTGCTCCTTCCAAATATTTGTTTTGTCTGTTCGTCGCTGGGGGCTGGGGAGGTAAGTAGCGACACATAAGCACTCATTTGTTGCACGCGGAGAAAATACCCACTTCCTGTCGTGCGGCGGAATGAAAGCCTTCAAGTATGTTATCACAATGGCATGGGCTGACAATATAATTTTTATATTAGTGCTGCATACTTCACAAGAAGTAATCGATAATTCGTTACAAATTTGTGAAACAGTTTTCCAAAGCATTTATTTGAATAAATATTAGGAAAATAATATAAACAATTGATCATTTGTTAAGTAGAATTTTTCATCGATAACTGGAGATGCAATTCCATTGAGATTCAATGCGTTTCTGCGAACTTTTTCAATTACAGAAGTTCAGTGTTCAGAACTGTAACTCCAACATGCTCCCACATGAATAGTTTCCAATGGCAGCACTTCTTAAAACCAACCCATTCTCCAAATCTTATGGAGTAGAAAGTTTCTTGAAATATTGTCCAGGGATATTCCCTTTAAAGGAGGCCATACCGTTCCTTTTAGGAACCCAATATTATATTATATTAAAGAAAACGTTCCAGAAGTACCTTTAATTCTTAATCGTGTTATTCCTTCTGAAAAATACACGTTTTCCATCGTATATTGAAAGAGTTTCCATACCTTTCCTTCTAAAACTCAACAGTTTCCAATGTTAGAACAAAACTTTATTTTCTGAACCATGTTTTTTCGAACCAACTCTTGCGGACTTAGCTCAAACGGTTTTTATAAATATCGAGTATCCTTTAAATCAAATGTTCACGTTGTTGCTTCAAATAATTTCCAAGATAATCAGTTTTGAAAACAATCGTTTCTCGAAATATTTTCCGAAGTTGTTCAGTGAAGATCTTCAATGAAACGTTTCACGTTGTTGCTTCAAACAATTTCCAAGATAATCAGTTTTGAAAACAATCGTTTCTCGAAATATTTTCCGAAGTTATTCAGTGAAGATCTTCAATGAAACGTTTCACGTTGTTGCTTCAAACAATTTCCAAGATAATCAGTTTTGAAAACAATCGTTTCTCGAAACATTTTCCGAAGTTATTCTGTGAAGATCTTCAATGAAACGTTTCACGTTGTTGCTTCAAATAATTTCCAAGACTATCAGTTTTGAAAACAATCGTTTCTCGAAACATTTTCCCGAAGTTATTCTGTGAAGATCTTCAATGAAACGTTTCACGTTGTTGCTTCAAATAATTTCCAAGACTATCAGTTTTGAAAACAATCGTTTCTCGAATCATTTTCCCGAAGTTATTCTGTGAAGATCTTCAATGAAACGTTTCACGTTGTTGCTTCAAATAATTTCCAAGACTATCAGTTTTGAAAACAATCGTTTCTCGAATCATTTTCCCGAAGTTATTCTGTGAAGATCTTCAATGAAACGTTTCACGTTGTTGCTTCAAATAATTTCCTAGATTATCAGTTTTGAAAACAATCGTTTCTCGAAACATTTTCCCGAAGTTATTCTGTGAAGATCTTCAATGAAACGTTTCACGTTGTTGCTTCAAATAATTTCCAAGACTATCAGTTTTGAAAACAATCGTTTCTCGAAACATTTTCCCGAAGTTATTCTGTGAAGATCTCCAATGAAACGTTTCACGCTGTTGCGTCCAACATTTTCCCAAGACTATCGGTTTTAGTATCAATCGGTTGCAACGTTTCTTGACACATTTTCCGAACTTATTCTTTCTAAAAGCCCAGTGGTCTCTTCCAACTATCAAATAAAGTTCTTCAATGAAACGTTTCAAGATTATCAGTTTTGAAATCAACAGTTCGCAATGTTTCTTGGAACATGTCCCGAAGTATTTCTTTCGAATACCCCAGCAATCTCTTTTAACCATCAATGAAGTTCTCCAATGAAACGTTTCACGCTGTTGCGTCCAACATTTTCCCAAGACTATCGGTTTTAATATCAATCGGTTGCAACGTTTCTTGACACATTTTCCGAACTTATTCTTTCTAAAAGCCTAGTGGTCTCTTCCAACTTTCAAATAAAGTTCTTCAAAGAAACACTCACTTTCTCCCTTCAAACAATTTCCAAGATTATCCGTTTTGAAAAGCAATTTTTAAACTTTCCCAGGATATTTTTAAACAGTTTCCAAGGATATTATTCATTCTGATAAGCAAACGCTCCCCATATTTCCAACAATTCCTTACAACAATTTCTAAGGATATTCTGCTTAGAACCCAACGTTCCATCGCTCCTTCAGCATCTCTAGAAGATTGTCTTCTGAATAAAAATGGCAAATTTTGTGCGTTTAATGCCATCATTTGAAGCACTTTACAAAGCTGCAGTCATGTTTTTGCTTCAAAATTCTTTATTGTAATATGTGTAACAGTGTGGAACAAGGATAATAAAGCATAACAATAACCATTGAGGCTGTGAGTGGTGGGTTGCGAGCGGCACCATATTATGGGATGGGCATAAAATCCTTTAAAATTGCGCAATATGAAATTTTTGCTTGTATAACCGAGCATTGTTCAGGAGCATAACAAATTAAAGGTCAGACTGTCTGTGACTGTGGGGATATATATTTAACGAGTATGATGGGCCAAGCAGAAAACACACACAAGCCACTCACACAAAGTCACTCGCAAACTCACACATAAACACACATAAATCCACACTCACTCATACAGCAGCACAGCAGTTTCGAATAATACAATTATCAAAAGTGAATGTGGACAACAATCATGAATTTAATTTGCCCTAATCTGATTAATTTCATATGAACATGGACAAAATTCCTGATTTTTGTGTGTGGGAGAGTGCAGTGGGGAGAGTTTGCGTATGTGTGGGAGCTTACGTATGTGTGAGTGTGAATGTTAGGTGAGATTTTCTGTTTGTTTGTTTGTTTGCTTGTTTGGATAATGCGCATTGTAAGAGGATCAGTGCAGGCGTTACAAAGCAGTTTTGGCTTTAATAATATTTGTAAAAAGGATTAATTTAATTGCAGGTTTATCGGAGTTCATATCCACATACAGGGTGAGTACTCTATAGCGTTCCATGCTGACACTGAGATGCTGGAAAGTTGAAGTTAAATTACATAAGTTTATAAGTTTATTAATAGCTGCTTTTAATCTATTCTAAATGCTAATTAATGGCAATTGTCTCAAAGCCGCGAACAGCAGAGCATACTGAAGGGTTGCAGCGATTGCCAGGACTCCCCCTTGAAGTAAACAGATAATTAAATGCTTTATATATTAAGTGATAATATAAGGAGCTTGCCTTGAACAGGCGTGTTTTTGGTAGTTTCACTCCTAGCTGCGTCCCAATTACACGCAAATCACGTGCTCCCCGGCACTCTGGCAGCTCTTATGCCAGTTATGCCGCCAGTTATTCTACCAGTTCTTCTGCCGTACTTTACCCTCTCACACCATCCTTGACAGACGCCGCCTCCTGCCTATCTACGTTCATAGTTTCACGCTTTCTACCCTGTGGGCATATTTTAAGCGTACGCGGAAATACCACTTGGCACGCACGTAATTTGTTAATGATATTTTAATAATCAACGACGTCATCGACAACAACAACTACAACAACAACGCATAATCAACATTAAAATAAACGTAATCAGCAGTCAGCATCGGTATTCATTGCTTAGCAATGCCGCGCCAAAGGTAGCTCGCAGGAACAGAACAAGCGAAGCAGCAACCGCACCATGCGTAACAGGAGCAACTCCACTCGCGGGAATTTTATGTCTGACGATGCGTAGATATATATATGAATATATATGCAGGAGTTTGTGTCTGCTTGTAGGTGAAAAGGAAGCATCATCAAAAACCCGCAAACATTTGCCACCGGCACTGATATTCGGAGTTTTGCGGTGTGCGCTCGTATTCCGCAGGAACATGACCCTCGGTGCGTATACGCAATTTGTATGTGTAAATTCACGTTGACAGTAGGCGGCTATAACAATAGACGCGCGCCGCCTCATTATGCAGCATCAAAATTAATTTTGCTTATTTGCTGCTGATGTTAAAATTAAATTAAATTAAATCGCATCGAAGTGCTGAATGGCGCAAAGATGCCATTGTCGCTGTTTAGCACGATAATAATGCGCACCTACATAGACACACATAGCTGCGGCAGATGGTGGCTACGTACTCTTATTTCAGCCGAGGGCGTGAGGGAGGTTATGTGTTAAACATAATGAAAGGAAATAAAATTTATTTATACTGAAATGAGCGAAGGCGTAGTAAAGGGAATTCTTAGGAGACCACTTCAAATTGATGGGTTTGGTAATAATTTAATTAGACGTTGGCTGAGAGTGGGGCCCATGACTTTGCCACAGAACGAGGCAGGTGAAATTTTTTGGCTCGTCGAATAAATAACATTTAGAAAGAGTCTCAGGTGAAGAAGCGCCATAACAAAAGCGGTTACTCTGCTGCTTTAATGGAATTATCTCAGGCAATAGGCTTTGTATGTGGGCTACGCGGAAAGTGCCACTTCCCACGACATTGCTGTGCCACTGGTGCCAAGCTGCTTGCAGCATGAGTCCGTGCGGAGAAACCAATAAAACCAATAAATTTTGTGTTCCTGGGTGTGACTGTACTTCAGTTACTGTGTATACTTAGTTCAATTAAACTTAGAATATTCCCTCCAATTTAAGGAGCTGGAAGACTTCACTGCATAGAAAAATAGCTAATACTTTATTAACCGAATTTATTAAGCAACACTGCGGTTGCTTCAGTTATACTGTAACACAAAGAGCTATTCTAATGGACCTAAAGCTCAGCACTACCCAAAATCGTTCAATTTTTGCCACTAGCAACTTGATATGATGTTTAAAAAAGTGGGTACCAATGAGGTATATTTATTTTTTTCAATAATTTTTGAAAACAATTGCCTGCAGAGAAATGCTCCCTTTTACCCATCCAAAGTGTAGCACACATAAAGAGTCCTTTTTACACAATCGGCCCTGCACACACACATTCTACTCTCACACCGCTGGCATAGTGACCATTCCAGGGGTAGGATACATAGCTGAAATATTCGGTGTAGCCTGCCACATAACGCTCGCATGCCTATGTTGCACATTTGTTAATGGCCACAAGCAGGCCATGGTTAAAATACCGAATGCAGAGGGAAAGGCACTGGGCAAATTACTTTCCCATGCATGTAAAAAAAAAATCCATTTCATTTCATTTATATTTATTTTTTATTCCAGTTTTAAATACCAATGATACAAAAAGTTTCAAAATTCTATCAAGGACTCATATTTTTTGCATATTTTTTCAGTGTATGGCTGCATATGTTTCCCATTAAGTGCGTTGCATAAATTCCGCACATACTCGTACACTTGACCAGCATATTTACTGGCACAAAATGCCTATACAACTCAGCTCAGCTCGGCTCAATCGACCCTAACCGAACCGAGCCGCTCTGACCCCACTCGCCCCGCTGTGACCCAACAGGTGCAGTGCTTACATTTCTGGTTTTTGTGGTTTTTCATTTGCTAAATGTCACCAATTAGCCCAAAAGTCTCATTTAAGCAAGCAACAACAATGGCAACAGTAGCAGCAGCAGCAGCAGCAGCATTACCAGCAGCACACGGTTGCCAATGGCTACGCAGCAGCAGCAGCATGAGCACGGCCAGAGCTGGAGCATCATCGGTAATGGCAGCAAACGGAAATTGCCACAAATGTTGCGGCCATGCAGCAATGCCAAACAATGCGAACAACAGCAGCACTGGCCACAATAGCAATGCCAAACAATGCGAACACAAAAACAGCATCATCAACAACAACAACAACAACAGTAACAACAACAACAACAGCAAAAGTAACAACAACAACACCTACAGCAGCCCATTGAGCAATATGCCAATGCAATGAACTGCACAATATTGGGCCAAACGAAATCCGGAAAAACATATAAAATCAACGAATTGCGAATTAATGAATTGCAATGATTTTTTATAGCAACAACAAAAAATTGCAACGGCTCGTTGGTCAACCAAACAACCATGCCTCCCAAACACCACCCACCGAACAGCCCAACACAAAATCCCACCAGGACAGAGCGAAAATTTGTAAAGCTGTTGAGTGAAATGGCAATGGTACCGAGCGCCGTGGGGATATGCAACGAAATTCGACACGAACTCACACACACTCATTCAGAGTCACGGACAATACGAGTGATAAAATGGCCAAATATGCTGCTGGGCCAGCCAGCAATTGGCAGTTGACCAATTCCGTTCAATTAACGTTTGCTAATTTGCTCAAATGATTGGAAAATATTTCTTCCTAATGGGCGAATGATTTTTAATTTGTTTCATTTATTCACGTGCGTCTGCATTGGTGGACAAGTTAATCACAGTCGCACTGAACGCTTCGATGCTGGAATAGCAAAGCGTTTTAATCCCGAGTTAATGTCAAGCATCATTAAAGCGCAACTACGGAATTACGCAACGAGTGAAGCGCATTTTTATGCTGCTGCACACACAGTTCAGACTTACAAATTCCACTTAAATGTATGCAGCAAATGCACTTCTGCACGCACTTCCCTATGCATCCCTACACTTTCCTACACTTCCCTACAATTCACTAGACTTCCCTACACTCTCTCTCTCGCTTACTACATTTCTTGTCATTTAATTTCCTTAGCAGAAATTACACACATAACAAAAAGAAGAAGATCGCAAAGGACCAAAGCAGGCAACAATGAAACCCGCTTAAATTTAATACAAAAGTCAAACCTGCCAATTTAATCCCAATTTGCCAAACTACCTGCCTGCGCCTGCCTCTGAGCCACACTTCGCCACCAACTGACTGGCAGATTTCTTTGCGCTAACACGCTCGCCTGCCTGCCTGCCCGGCTGCCACGTCACGTTGCGGAATGTGCTGCCTGCTTGGCGCTTGTGGCAAAGCTGCCATTGACTTTGTTAGCTGGTGCAGCAAAAAACTGGCTACAAATATTTGCTGGGTAAAAGCGGTGGGTGGCATAAAATATTGAACGGCATGACACATACATAGACCGGGACGCGCGCGTCTTACAAGCACTACACTAGCAACAACAACAACAGCAAGTCGCAGCTGTATTAAAGAGCTGTGTACCATGGCTTATAACTTAAGCTATTTTAAGACAGTGCACAGTGTGTCGATGGGAGGGAAACGGCGTATAAAACTGGCATGCAATGTGGCATGTGGCAGATATTAGCGAATGCCATGAAGAATAGTTTAAGTAAGCACTGAAGTTTTAATATAAATTAGGCTTATGAGGTCGATTTTTATACAAGGTGGGTATTAAAAAGGTGGCTTTTGTTGGTTTCGTTTTGGATTTTAATGTCATATCCACACTGCCAAGACTTTTGAGCTTAAATTATGTACGCATATATAATAATAAATTCATCGTTTGTGTCTTGAGAACACTGGTAACACTTTCTTGATTGGCACTTCAAAAAGGTTCCTACATTTTCATAAAACATGCGTTGCCTGTGGAGTTCTTTTTGAAATTGCTTTTAAAACCATAGACACAAAATAATTGATTCCACTTTAATATTTTTATTAGTGTAAACTATACTAATTTCAAAATTGAACATATTTTATTTTAAAAGTGTAAAATTTCTCATTTACTCAAGGCTTTTTTATACCCAAATTTAACCAAAAGTCGCCTTTTTCTTCTAAAAGAAAAAATTCGTTGCATACTTTTAGGGTCATAATTTCTGAGTACCTTTTTTGTTAATTGACATTGAAAAAGAATTCAAGTTAAGTGATTATATTAATAATAAAATATAAATAACCACAATTCTATAACTGCCACGCCTCTTTTACATGCATTTTTCCTTATATAGCTGCATTTTTCATGCATTTTTCATATATTTGTCACGCATTTTTTATGCATTTTTCTAATATAGATTCAAGTAAAATTTTTAACAATATTCTGGTATATTGATAGCACAACCACACCCATTTTTTTTACTTTCGCACACACTCTTGACTAGAGCATTACTTTTGGCCCAGTTTTCCAGAAAGTTTCTTTGCTAAACTCGTAGAAATGAATTGATGGTAACTTAAATAGTTTGAAGATTGGTGAAATGAGGAATTGGGACCAAAACTCCCTCCAGAACCGAGTGAAACTGATCATATTCCTCCACCAAAAATTTTTCCTACTTGCTTCTCTGAATCGACACACTGTACGACTGCCAGTCATGCACGAAAGATGAGGGGGAGAGACTGGTGAAGATAAAGCGTTGAGCTGGCAGGAGGGCTGCTTTTAAACACTTGTAACTTAATTTCCAAATTGGCATGCTGCTGCTCTTCAGCCACCAAGCAAACCAATCAAACGGGCCACCTCTTCCCCCACTCCCATGAAACACACTTCAGCTTAAAAAAATGTTGAAGTTGTCTGTCAACTCGCTTCCGCACAATTTCATTGCCGAAAAAATGCTACAGAAAAAAAACGAAAATAGTAACAAGTCAAGGATACGCCAAACTACTCCAGGATACACCAAACTACTCCAGGATACACCAACTACTCCAACAGGAAGTTTAAACAAATGCAACAATCTCAATAAACATCATGCAAGGTGCTTCGTGCTCCGTGCTTCATACGTCGTATGTGTTGGCAGCCTGGCTGCGCCTGCTGCAGGACGCAAGTGAAAAGATTTACTTGTTGTTTAATTTTCAAGCAATTTTCTTTTCAACTGCACTTGTGCTGAGCTTTGCTCGTATTTTTATTATCCCTCATTTATTTTCTTTTATACGTACACATACATATTGTTGTTGTTTCGTGTTACTTGCGTGCTTCCTTGGCACTGTGGGTGTATATGCCAAGAAATCCTTTAAGCAGTTTCTTTAAAAACAACGGTGCCTGTAATCTTAGTCGCCTTGGCTTGTCTTGCCTAGCACTGCCTTTCATTTCCTTTCCTTTGCTTTGCTTTGGTTGACTGGTGTTGCCTTGTCTTGGCTTGCCTTGCAGCGTGCGCTGATCCTTTTCCAGTGCCGCTGAACACCCCTGCCAGCTGTGTTGACTTGTCTTGGCTTAGAAGGCGTCCCGTTGCCTGTTGCACACTGCTCGCGACTGCACTGCACAGACAGAATGTGTTGACTTCGTTTTGACATGCGACTGCCTTTGCCTTTGCGTTAACCGCTGCCTCCTGCCAGCACAGTTCTCCTGCGATGATGATGATGATGATGATGCCAGCGCCTCTGTAGTTGCCTCTGCTGCAGCCTCTGCTCTTTTGGTTCTGGTGATGGTGCTGGTGCTGCTGCCACTACGCCTGCAGTGCATTTTTCAATTTTCCTAAACTCGAAATCTGAGTCCGGAGCAAAGTTGTAGCAACTGCAGGCGGTGTGCACACACTCACTTCTATTATTATAATAATATGCGCTTTAGGTAAAGCTGCCAGACTTTGGGATACGCCTTCACTTTCGTATTGCTGGGGAGTCCTTGAGCAATTTCTGCTGCTGCTTCTGCTGCTTTCCTGCCTTGTTTCTTACATGCTGTTTGCTGTGGTGACTTTTTCGCTTTCTTACTTTTTTGTTTTACTAAACAGTGTGCCTTTGTATGTGTATGTGTGCCTGTGTATGAGCTAGTTTTGTCCGTCTCGCTCAGTGGTTGCTACGTCCACGTCCCTGCTTTACTTTGTTTACTTTCTATGATGATGACGCCGGCGAAGACGATGTCGAGGACGCCTGCAACCTTTTTCATGTTTTCCTTGCAAGGATATGCTGCATTCTTTCTTGTTGTCGTCATCTTCTGTTCGAAGAAGCAACAGCAAAAAATAAGCACTTTGAAATCTTGTGTCTTGCAGGGCCACAAGCGTGAAAACTCCTTCAAGAGGAAAATTTGCGTGATCTCCCACTGCAGTTGTTGTGGAGATCTCTGCTGGTTCAGCTTTTGTCTGAAACTGCGCCAGGATTCTTAAGCATGTGTCTGCAAATTTAAATCATGCTCATGTGTACGTATCCTCCCGCCACTCCTGCGTCTCCCATCACTGATTATGTTTTATACTTTTTGTACATTTCCGAGTTACGCCAAGTCACCCAGCGTCTGCTCAGGTCGGTGGCTGTCTGGTTGGCGTGTGGTGCTCCTGCTGCTGCTGTCATAATTTTATTTCCTCCTTGGCGAAAGTCTCGGTTAAAGTTGGTGTTAAAAAGAAAACAAAGTGCCAACCAGAAGACGCTTATAGATATAAATCTCAATAATCGTTTATCATGACGACGGTCCTTTTTGCGCTCGCTGCGCCAGTGCCGCGTGTACATGTGCAAAAGGTAACAACTCTTAGGCAAATTGGTATGCACGGTTTCTGGTCGCTTTGCCTTCTTTTTTTTCCTTCGGCGCATTCTAAGCTAAAGTTGAACAGTTGCAGCGTGTCTTGCCGCTTAGCAGTAATCAAGATGAATTTGTTTGTTGTCAATTTTACGCTTTGGTGAAGGTAAACAATTTGAAAATTGCCTGCTGTGGAAATCGATTGCCGTCGATTCGAAGCGGAACAGTTGAGCAAGGATTCCACTACAATATTTTTAATCTTTATATGAAATATTCAATAAATTTAAATTCCTTTTTATGTGAAAAATAAAACAAATTTCCGTTACTTTTTATATACGCAGATGGTGATATGAAGAGACAAAGGATGAGATATGTAGAGACAAGATAAATAGATGTCCAGTGAACAGATGTCTCCAATTTTTTCTTGGCCCCCGGAAGTATGCTACAATTTGCATACAAATTCAGCTTAAATTTTGTATAATGCGCTTCTATCTGAGCAACTCGTGAAACGATTATAGAGATCTCTGCTGTGAGTGGACTAATCAGCATTTCTGTGAACCTCCTAAAAGTATGCCGCACTATTTTCATACAAATTCAACAAAAATCGCGAATAATTTACACGTCTACCTGAACAACTCGTGAAACAATCATCGATATATCTGCAGTCAATGAAGTCATAAACATTCTTACTCTATTATGAAGTTCCTAAAAATATGCTAAACAATTTTCATACTAAGTCAACAAAAATCAGGTATTATTTGTAACTGTTAATTAGTACGCAAAGAGTGGCTTATTTTCAGGAGCTATCAGAAACAGTCTTGTATGTTTACCCAAAGCTATAAATATGCATGAGTCATTAGTGATATATTTTGGACGCCAGAAAACATGTTGTAGTTTTCATACCAACATCAAACCAAAAAAAGAAAACTAGTGTAACATATTTTAAAGGATTCAACAAAGTATTTATGAGGAACATAAATGCATTCTTACTTACCTCAAATGGAGACTTACCGAACTGGACTGCCAGCAGTCAGCAATGGAACTAACAGCTCTTTAATTTTGCTAACATATTCGAATACAATCATATCCATTACATGTGGCCTAAACTCAGGTGAGCCAATATATTTTCATTTTCTATTAACAGGTAATTTATTTACAGTAGTGAGGGCACACATCAATCACTGACTTATCGGGAGATATGAAACAGCTGGTATTGAATTCAACACTTATGGGCATGGAACTAAAACAAGAAAATCACGGATGGGGGAGGACTTCAAATGTAAGTCAACAGGAGAATAAAGAAGATGAACTTCAAAAGAGAACCAAGAAGGAAAGAAAGCAGTAATCAGGTAGGTAGAAATACCGTCAACTAAAAGCTTTCTTCACTAAAGTAGTTTCCACAATTCAGTACTGTTAAAAAGAGTGTATTAAACTCTAGACTACTTTTAGGGTGTACCACTTTCTTGTGTGAAACGAATCGAACTATGTTTTTGGTGCAAAATCTCTGACAAATTCACCGTGTTATAAAACTCAAATGTGCAAATTCAGAGAAATGAGACGATAGTTTATGTCATTTAATAAAAGTGCGATAGTGCGGCTTAAAAATATACCACAATTTTATAAAATTTTTATAGAAAGGTTTAAGTCAAACTTGGAGAAGCTGTTAACATGGATTATGTCTACTTGCTAGCTGCAAAATGACTGTGACTTAGACCATAGTTTCACAAATGTCCAATCCAGCCTCAAGTGAGCTTTTTAGCAGCCTACCTACCTAGACTCTATTTAGCTTAGAGAGTTATGCCGCTACGATTATTGTCAATATTCTGCAGATCGAAATACTGTTTTATGTCGTTAACACATTAATATTGCAGCCTAAAAGTTTGCTATATTTTGTTTATAATGTTACTTCAAATTCTCATCACTTCACATTCACTTGAATTCACCTCTAGCCTACTTTTAGGCTACACTAGTGTTGTCCTTAAAATTATACCAAAGGTAATTATATAATTAGGGTATATGAGTGGGAGTGCGTGGGTATATAGGGTACGAAAATTACTCAACAATTTTAAAATTTTATTAATGTAGGAGTGGTTCTATAAGAAGTGACCTTTCTGTGCATAAGCTCAGTTCTACTAGTATCCTTGTCAGCAACCTCCAAAGTAGTTTAAAGCATGGGAAAATGCATGCAGGATTATTGCTACTGACAACTTTAAAATCCTTATGGCTTGAGCTTGAATGACTAATGTCAAACATCAGCCACGCTGCTCAAATAACTGCAAATTTGTCCGGGCTCCTCCCTTCTTACCGCATCTAATTGAAGGCCTGGTGATTAATTGTGGTTGGTTACCTGCCACAAAAGCCTGTAAAAGTATTTTTTATTATTTTAAAATTAGCTGTTTGTGTGGTTTCTATTGAATTAACAACTGAGTAGGCATACAGGAAGCTCCCTCTTTTCAAAGCCACTCCTAGGATAATAAAATTTTTAAATTGTTGATATATTTGCGCACCCCACACACGCACGCACCTACACGCAGCACACCCACTCACACAGACCCACTCACAGACACACACCTAGCATTGTTTTTATGCCACACACAAATAAATAACAATATGAATCTTCACAAATGCGCACACATAAAAAGCACATAACCGCAAGGACTCCCGTTGCCGAGTGCATCCTTACAACTGCACAAAAGCAACAAAGCAAGTCAGAAAGAAGGCAGAGCCAGCGCCACTTTTAGCCTTGGCTGCTGGTGTTGTTTTCAATTTTGTGCTCGCACTGGTATCATAAAACACGCACCCCTGTCCCCGCTGTCATAGCGTCTCGTCACCGTTGCGTTGAAAAAGTGTCAAAAGTTTTGCACTTGCAGTGATTTAAATAAATGCGAGAGTAACAAAAACAACAAAAAATATTTGAAAAAAAACGGGAAAAAACAATGTATTTACTTAATTTTATGTTTTGTGCTCTTTGTATGCCGAATTTAGCCAGGTCCCAACTGGGAATTCCTCAGCAGTCGCCTGTGAAGCTTGTGGTCACACGCCCGCAGAATCACAATAATAATGTCGGCGGTTGCTTTGTTGTTGTTTGCCGTCGTCTGTTTACCGCCGTGCCCCTGGTGGAGCAGACAGACGGGGCTTCATCACGGTCGCGGTCTTGCCTCTAAATGTGTGACATTTTAGTGTGCGCCAGGATATTAACTTATGACGCTGCTGACAATTTCTGCTCTTGTTGTAGCCACACGGCAACTGCATATAGCTCAGGATGCGCGAGAAAGACACACGAACACTTTCTTTGTTTTTGTTTGATTGTGTGATTATGTGAGTGTGGGTGTGGGTGTTTAGGTTTCCTCTCTCTGGCCGGGTATGTGGGGGTATAGTGTTTATATGCGCTGCGGTGCTTTTTTATGATGCCAACTCCTTGGTTGACAATTATTTTTATTACCCATGGCGCGAGTTTTTGCCAAAGTGTTGAACATAAATAGCAGACTCCTGGCGTATACGTACGCTAAGTCTACGCTCCGCCGTGTTGCTCTTATGCTGGTGTCAGTTGTCGTTGTCGTGCGGTTGTTATTGCCCTCGTTGTCTTAGTTGTTGTTGTTGTTGTTGTTGTTGTTGCGGTGTACATTCATTCGTAAGTTGCGTTTATTTACTTTTGAAATTTATGTTTCGGTGTTTTATAAAGATGAAAAATAATAAAAACTGCAAAATAAGTGCGCGCAAATAATTTTCCACGGGTTTAGAGTGATATATATGCATGCATGCATCTCCATTATCGTGTTCATCTTCAACGTCGCCGTTATCGTCCTCGTCCTCGTACTCGGCGTCTTCATGATCCACGCTGAAATCGGGTTTCGTAAGCAGCGGGCTGTATTTTATAAATTGACTTAGTTCGTTGTCGACGAAACCTGCATATGGCGTGGAACAAACAACTATAACAGAAAGAGCAGCAGCAGAAGCCGAAGAAGCAGCAGCAGCACCATCAGCGAAAACACAAACATAAACATGAACATAAACATAAATATTAGCAGTTAAATTTAAAGTAAGTGTATATGGGCAAACAACAGCAACACCGCCAGTAAGAATAACAACTATAACAAGAGCAAGAACGACTGCAATGAGCACTTCTTCCTCCCCACTCCCTCACCCACTAACATCAGTGGCATTTATCGCCGGCCCACTTGTGCCGTCTCCCACATTATTTAATAATAAAATCGATTAACACCTCTGCCAAAAAGCAAACCAAACCAAATTGAAATTTACTCACTCCGCCCGTAGGTAAGATAGTGCGATAGAACAGACCATTAAACCAACCCACCCAGCAGCCACCCACACAAAACCCGCAAGGCGTTCACATGCAGCAGTTACCGCATTTATGTCCAATGCATGCAGCACGGCCACACAAACACGCACAGCTACAATTTAGGCACTCAGCACTGAGCCTAACCCCGCCCTCTTTAACACTTTCACAGGTTTAGGTGAGCGCCGCAGCCATCATCACTCACCACTGCACATTAGCATTGCGGTATGCCTGGCAGCTACAGCTGACTGCACAAATTCCCGTACCCCCTCACCGCCCCCAGCCACACCACACACGGCCGCAAGCCGAAAATTCACAACTTCGAAACTAAACAGCAATGCGCCCGTAATTTCATGCATAAAATGACTGCTCCTTGTGGCAGAGCCGCTCCGCTCCGGTCCGTCCCGCCTCTGCTGTGCAGCACTAATGCAAAGCTACTTTGCACTTGCCACTTGACGAAAATTTTCCCAAAATTTCCACTTACTTTGTAGTGTTGCGCAACCAAATAACTCAATAAATGAGTTACATGTTGTTAACCGAAATGTAAACACCGCAAACACTGCTGCTGCTGCTGCTGCTGCTGTTGCTGGTGCTCGAGTTGCCGTACGTGGAAGTGTGAACACCAGCAACAGCTGCACCAACCCACACGGCTCTACTGCGCCGCCAACGAACACCAAACGAAGTCAGTCAGTCAGAGTCAGGCCCTTGCAAAAGTCAACCAAGAGTTGCAAGGGCATGAGGGAGGCAGTTGGCAGTCGGCTGTTGGTAGTCGGCAGCAGCCTTTTCCGGGCCAGAAAATGTTCATTACGGAAATTCACATCCGGTTGCCAGAAATTAGAAAGTGCACAACTCTGCAGCGTGCCTTTATTTTCCTTTATTATTTTTCTGCTAGTGTTGTTGTTGTGGCTGTGAGTCCCTTCTCTTTAATTTAGCTGCAAAATGCCGTTAGAGTCCTCCTCGTTTAAGGCTAGTAATAAATACAAATTTAAGCTCATAGAGAACCGAGTTACATACTTCTCTGCCTGCCTGTGTCCAGTGTTCGGTGCTAGTCACTGTTGCTGGGCGAATTCCAGTGGAGAATTGCTGCATTTCCTTATATGGACAAGTAACTGCGGTGAATGTGGTTAAGCGACTTGCAACAGTTTCTAGAAAGTGCTTTTTGGGACACTTCCGACAGGAGATGAAGAAGAAGTCCCAGTTATACAGGAATTGGCTACGAAGGAAAATCATACAAACACATAATATAGAAGGGAGAAAAGACAGTACTAGTTGGGTAGGGTATTTCAGTCACACCCATAAGAAGGCGTGGCAAATACGGTTTATTAAAAATTGTTATTAAAATAAATACAAAATAGGGTTAAAATTGTGCAGCACCATGGCTGAGAACCAATGGAAAGTTAGTCTGAAATTACTCTCTCTAATACAATATTTTCATTTCAGGATATTTTTTCTATTTCTCATATAGGCTAACAGGGATCACGGAGCCGAATCCCGAACCTAAGGTACCCCTACTTGGCAACTGGGAATTTGCAGCTCTCGAACAAATAACCACAGATTATAATTATAATGCTTTGAGAATTCTTTCATGAAGATGTGCTCGAAGAGTAATCCAAGGACTCTTGCAAATATTGTATGGGAGTCTATAAAATTCTGCGTAGAAGGATTAATACTCTATAGACAGATAGGAATATGGCTAACTGCAAGCAAAATTATTGACGTTCCTATAAAACTAGGTCCTTATAGTAGAAAATAGGATCACTTTCCTAAATAGGGATCACTTTCCCAAAAAGCAGGTTCTTTAAGTCTAAAATGGGACAAGAAGTCATCTTCAGTAAGAACACGAGGATCATAAACTACTTTCGGATATTTATATACTCGTATATAGTGTTCCAAATAATTCTGGAGCCAAATAAAACTTATTACTGAAACACATTTTAACTATAATAATCGATTAGACCATCTAAAGAGACTATATCCTTGGTGGAACTAATTCTATATACGAGTATAAGGCAGAATATTGCTTTGAAATTCAGAAGATAAATTAACAAAAATTGGCAAAAAAGAAATATTCCAAAAATCCCTCATTGAAATTTACCCTACTTGCCCTACTTGCAAGCACCCTACAAAACTCTCAGCTCATCTGTAAATACTGCACACGAGCAGCTCCATGGGGCATTTTTACATAGTCACAGCAGCAGGAGCGGCGGAAGGTAATCCAAAAATTGTCGAAATGAACATTTGCAGCAGAGCTGTCGAAGGATGCTTTCCTCCACTACTGCACGGCTTGATTGGGTGAGACAACCTGACGTCCGGACGGACTGGCTGACTGGCTGACTGGCTTGCTGAGTGCTCCTATTTCAAAAACTTGATTGGCATAAAATGAGCTTTTGGCAATTTACACCTCTTGTCTAACGGACTCGAAAGTGCCCAGTTTGGTTTTGTTAGCTTAGAAATTTTGGGTTTTTTTTTTTTTTTTGTTTGGTGTGTCTCATATTTGCACCGAGCAAACACAGAGTGCGGAAGGATAACAACAGCAACAACAACCACAGGAGGAAATACCTGAGAGTGGGCAGGGAAAATTGAAAATGTATTTGATTAATTTAAATCATGTGTGGAAATTCCATCATTTCCATTTTCTATTTAACATAATTACACAAAATTGTATACAAGAAATAAGAAAAAAATATTAAATAAATATGAAAGTTTTCTAAGTAAATAAAAATAAAATAAAATAAATTAAAGATGTCTATTAAAAAAAAATGAATTACCCTGTAAATTAATAGAAATATTATATAAAATTAAATAATAAAATTTATAATAAAATATAAATAAAAATTAAAGATATTGAAATACAATTTTATTATTTATTCATTGTTTTCATTCCCACTGGAATTCATGAGAATTGTTCTCATGACACTTGAGCTGAAGTCGTATTGAAAATAGACGGCCCGTAAAACTGCCTGAAGCGTGTCAAGTAAGTGCCTAATATGTCGATTTAAGATAAGAGGACCGAGCTTCATGGAAGACTGGGAAAGCAGCCTCCACTTACTATAGATAACCGGACACAGCCTCATAGAAGACTGGGAGATTTGTGGCTCTCGTCTGAAAGTATAAATTTTTGGTTTATTCAAAAGGAACGTCGAATTCAGAGGGTTTCGCTTCTGCACTGTTAAGTGAAGTTTTTTATTGTAACGATATAGTCATTTCGTCATTTGATTCTATAAATTGTTAGTAAGAAATTCTTATTGATAAGCCTGTAATGGAAAGTCAATAATAATATATAATTAGTGAGAACTCATTAGTGATGAATTATTAATTAAAAGTCATATGTGATGGTATTCGTTTAAGTCATAAAGGACGTCATTAATTAAAAGTAATTAGGTAAAAGTCATTAATAAAAAGTAATTAGTGAGAAGTCTTTCGTGAAAAGTCATTAACAAAAAGTTATTATTGATTTATTATTGACAAGTCTTTAAAGAAAAGTCGTTTATGATAAATAAGTAGTGAGAAGTTATTAAACTAAAAGTCATATGTGATTAGTCAATAGTTTTAGTTATTATTAAAAGTCAAGAGTGAAAAGTCATGAAAAGTAATAGGTGAGAAGTCGTTACTTTATGTCATAACTAAGTCAGGGATAAAATTCATTCGGGAAAATGCATTCATCAGAACAGAAGTTAGTGAACAGCCATTAGTGATAAGTCATTGGAGTTAAGTCACTTGTGATAACTCATTAGTGATAAGTCATTGGAGTTAAGTCACTTGTGATAACTCATTAGTGATAAGTCATTGGAGTTAAGTCATTTGTGATAGCTGATTAGTGATAAGGCATAAGTGATAAGTTATAAACACAAGTCATCATAAACATGATGGTGTTAACTCTGCACTAATGATCCTAGATCTGGAGTAGGAGCTCCGAAATAAATATAAACTAAATAAATAGAAACTAAATAAATAGAAAAGGAATAAACAGAAAGTAAATAGACAGAAAATAAATAAATAAATAGAAACTAAATAAAAACAAAATAAGTACAAGAAAAATTCGTGGATAAGACTAAGAACCGGTTGAAAACCCGTAGAACTGAACCACGCTGTTTTCAGAGCTTATAAAACCATCTCAACATTGAGCCTTGTATGAGAAGAATTACAAGGTTGGGATTTCTTCTCACATTTTGCTGGATCCTTTATTGTGACTTTAGTACGCTTGATGAATTGTAAATAGGTGGATCAGCACTAACTAATATGAGAAACCCAAAATCCGGAAGTGTACTATCAATGGGAATTTCATAACTACGCATATGGGGTGAAGAGTACATGCAGAATTACCCAGTCAATAGATAGAGTCCTTCACTGCTACGTGAATAATATTAACAAGGAACGATGATGCAATTCAGTTGCTTACGAAAAAAAATGTGGTTCCTAGAGATCACGAACGAGAGCATTGTAGATTTCCTTCTAACATTACGAAAAAAAGATGTTCGAACATTGGTTGGATATTCAAAGTGCATAATACATGAGGACATTATAAGGCGACCTTAGGAATCATCGAGAGTCCCAACTGAGCCTCCTGTCTTGAGGAAGAAGACGACGGCACAGGGCATTTTTTCCTTTTTTTGTCTTGCCTTTCCCAGAATGAAGAAGCGCGTATTAGAGTCAGATGTTTTGGGAAGACTGGAAAGACTTCTAATTCATAAAAGAGTCACAGAAGTTGGAAAATTTGAAACTTCCCAACCCGTTCACAATCCTCTATCTCCCCCCTACTTCCAAGCTTAAGGGCATCACTTGCCTGAGTTATTAAAGAACTCCATCTATGGCGGTTCTCTGGCCTTCCCCAATTATATATCTATTCTAACTATCCTCCACAGCATAACGGATGATTTTCATAGTCAATAAGTTGAAGATACCGCATGAAAAGGTATCATCGGGTCTGAAGCTAGTTCAATATATAAAAGAGGAGAGTTTCTGTTCGAGTATCCCAGAGCAATATGTGTTACTTGGAACCTTAGAATACTTAGAATTGGTAGTTTTAGGTAGGTTTAAGTGCCTGTCAAAAGCACAGAGACTCGACTAGAAGACAGAATTTTGTCATATATTGGCTCATAATGTGCCACAAGTTAGTAAGCTTTCTTCCTGAGAATCTGTGCGGAGTCTTAGTTCAGACAGTTGCAGAGTAGGACGAATCTTCAGAAGTCCTTTGTGTTGATTAATTACTTATCTTGATAGGAATGACCTTGGCAGGAAAACTTTACTTTTTGTTACATCCATGATCTCTGTTTGAACCACTCAAAACAGCTTGATAATCGAAGAGCTGATGGTGCGTATCTGTACAGTTTCTAGGCATGACAAGTTCTATATCCACTTAGTGAACTTGTCAGGTCTGGAGTCACACTCATATAGTTAAATCAGCTGGGCGAAGAAGTCGTGAAATATGCCAAAACCTTTTAAATCGCTTTGTTGTTCTTGAACCGCAAGAAAACCTGTTCGGTTCTAGTCATAGTCGAGCACTGAAATGATGTCATCAGTAATTGGAGTTGGGCTGCTTCTATATATGGAACAATTTCTTTTCTATATATGGAGCAATTTCTTTTCTATATATATGGAACCATTCCTCCTCTATATATGGAACACTTGACATCATCACCAGTTAAGAATATCTGCTAGTTAGTGATTTCGCCTTGGATGAAACAGAAATCGACGACCATTTCAAGAGTTGCTCAGAAAGATAAGAAAGAGTCCTTTGAAGCTCAAGTTTCCCAGTTAGATGGATAAGTAGCCACTTTTATTGTGCGGAAATTTATTAATCAGATAATGGTACTGATATATTATGGATAACTTCTATAGGGCTGTTCCAGATTATGCAAGAAATGCTTCTCTCTTAGGTATTTATTGTATCACTTATTGTGAGCTAATATGTAGTACAATTTAGTACTAGAAATTCTAACAGACTATAGTACTATAATGGTGGAGAACAAGTGTAATGGTAGAATGATATAGAACCAGTATAGTATAGTAACACCATACTATAGTAGCTGTTTAGTATAGTAGAAGTATAGTATGGTAGCAGTATAGTTTGGTAACGGTTTATTATACTAAAGTAACCGTATAGTATAGTAGTCGTATAATATAATAGTAGTACTGTAAAGTTTAAATGTAGTATCGTATTCGTACTCTACTACGTATCGATAGTACCGTACTATACTATTATAGTACTAGAATAATGTAGTTCTATACTATACTATAGCAGTATTATACTAGAGCTACTCATTGTACTTGAATAATTGGTTTATAGTATAACACTGCTATAGTATAGTATAGAACTACATTATTCTAATACTAAAATATTATAGTACTGTACTATACTATACTACATTAAAATTTTACAGTGTATAATTGATATAATAGCATTCTGGCATAAGACTGTGATAGTATAAGCATTGTAGTAGCATACCATAGTACCAGTATAGTGCAGTTGTAGTATAGTAGTAGTTCCAAATAATAGCAGTTAAGAAAGCAACTTTGAGGTAGAATGGATACTTGCAAGATTCTCCGTCATATGGAGAGGTAAACTTTATATTATCGACGGTAACAACAGCATTTAAGATTTTTTATTAGAGCAAATTGGTAGGACTATATAACTAATATGATTCAATTTATGGAATTTGCTATAGTGGCGAAAGTAAAGATTGGTTATTTTCAGTGTTCTGAGGCAACTTCATTAATGACTTTAAATCTTAGAGAGAATGGAAGAATTATGGAAATTTCCTGGCATCATTCGAACGCATCCGATATTTGAGAGTAAGATGTATTCATATTGATTATGGCATCATTGCAGGAGCTACAAGGACCCACAAGAGAGGGAAACAGCCGTCCAGTTTCTCTGTAATTGTCCATCCCGCTTGAGACTTAAATATTTCGGAAGTCCTTTTCTAGAGAGCCCGGGGCATTGGTCTAGTTTAGAACTTTCATACCTAACCAAATTTATAAACAACTCCGGCTGGTTTTGATTTATATCAAAGTATATCACCCTCTTTAGGCTCGCGAGGATGTTGCATCAAACGGCATCATTGCTCATTGGGACAATCCGAGGTTTGTCAGCCATTTTACCTACATGGCATACATGAATCGGTAGCTTTTCTTAATACCCTTATTCGAACTGTTATTAGTAGTAAAGATTCAGACTCCATTGGGTGTGGTCCGCAGGAATCTCTAGAAGTCTTGGAATTCTGCTTCCGTATGACTTCCTGGGCATGGTCTTCAATTACTGCTTGGTATATCTGATTTCTCATATAGTAAATGTCCTTTGCTGCTGGTACCGAAATTGTTGGACATTATAAATTATGGTGTGAGCTATAAAAAAGTTCATAAAAATTCTCGTAATATTGCAGATTATCTTATTATATATATTATTATATATTAGCATATTCTATATGGTATTATATTATATATTATACATGATTTTATTATAAATTTAATGCAATCATTATTGAAATGATTCTCTTGAGCACAGTTGACATCGTTTTTAAATGCCTCCATTTGATAGTTTCCCTCCCACTCAATTAGCTCATCCTGGATTTCGTGACCACTTCCTCTCTCTCTCTCTCTCTCTCTCTCTCTCACATTCTCTGCCGCCTGCACAGCTACTTAATTGCAGTAAATAAATTAATTAAAATATACAAATCTGTCTCAATTACATGAAAGTGAAAATGCGACTGTTTTATTTATTCACAACTTCATGCAAGCAAATTACACAACTCCATGTCCTGCGGCGTACGAAATGCGTTAAAAAGCGACTGACTATCAACGCACAACACGCTATAATTAAATTTTAAGAATAAATTATCATTCGCAACTGGCCAAGCCGTACAATTACAACTACGTCATATTCACGCCCACACACACACACACACAGTCCCAGTCACAGTGACACAACCACCGGCACAAAACTGTGTGTAAATAAATAAATGAGTGTTGTTGGGCATGGAAAAAAGGATTCAATTCTACAACACTGCCACTTAAACCAATTGCCAGCGCATATTAACGCGATGTAGTCGCAACACAAAACAGGGAGAAAAGGAGGAAAATTGTGATGGGGAAAAAGTAAAAATTCGCATGCATTTCAAGAGCGGTCCTGCCCGGGAACACGAGCGCACTGGTTTAATTGACTGACTGCAGAACGCAGTGCTCAGTGCTCAGAACCGGACACTGACAACAGCTCATCTCATTCGTTGTACCACGAACCATGAAAATGAAAATAATGTAATTGCATTTAACGCTATGTTTATGATGCGGACAGAAGGGCGCTCCTGGATGAGGGTGGAGCGGCAACGTTGGCTGACTGAGGATGATGACGACGCTGCTGCTGCTGATGATGAGGATGGTATTCCCATGATGGATTTATTACGAAAATCAAATCCACTTTAATTAATGCGATTTGAAATGATGGTGAAATGTTTTAAACGATTGAACGCCACACTCGTAACGTGCGGCGGCGTATTTACCAGCAGTCATTCCACAGGATATGCCACAGAGAAAGAAAGAGAGGGCGGTATTGAAAGGAAGAGAGAGCTCTGCGTACATGCATCCAATGCAATTAGAAGTGATTAAGCTCATAAACGAAAAAGGAATTGAAAAAAGAGTTTCGAAATCGCTTGTTCAGTTTGAATAGCTTGAAAGGAAAAAGGACTTTCAATTGTGAGGGAATTATTAGCTTAGATAAAGGGCGGATTATTATTTATGCTGCAAATGCACAGCAAAAATGTTTATGTTACCCCTATTCAATATTACCGTGTTGAAGTCAATTCAACTTAATGCAGGGACAAATAAACTCGCATTTAGTCTGCTAACGTGGCACTTTTTCACTTTTTTCAAGTGAGTTGCAGAACTTTCTGAAGTTTGTATCAGGCACTATATTCTACCCACCGTTTATATTTCCTTTCCTCATCATTGCTATCAATCTGTTAGACTTTTTCTAACATTCTTTCAAGTGTTGTTCAATTCTTTGTGGTTGTTTCTTCACATCTTGTTCCAGTTTTTTCGGAGGTGCATTTCTTTCAGTTAATTTAAGTGTGTCTTCTACGCGAGTATCCGTGTCCTTGACGGCCACTTAAACGTACCTTAAACCCTC
This sequence comes from Clusia tigrina, assembly GCA_920105625.2. Lineage (NCBI taxonomy): Eukaryota > Metazoa > Arthropoda > Insecta > Diptera > Clusiidae > Clusia > Clusia tigrina. The sequence continues at coordinate 182,217,000 of OV050033.1, forward strand.
TATATATTTATAGACTGCAGTAAGTTTATAAGACTAGAAGTAGAACTATTATTTAAGGATGTCAGTGATTCTCCCATTTAATTAAAATATGAGCAAAGTCTTATCTACAAATCTTTTGAGACTAAGAAGTATTTTAGTTATAGACCTCGTCTAGCCATATTGCGCTGAACGAGGTCACACCTGGGCTACGTTAGCATTTGAAGTCAGGACATACCTGAGCCAGCAGACGTCGACTAAACTTGGCCCCTATTTAAATCATGGGTTTACTACCTATAGCAGAGAAGAATGATTCCAAAACAAGGTGGCAACTAAGCAGCCAATTGACATTTATATGGATGGTTCCAAGCTAGAGAACGAGGCCAATTGCGGCATTTTCCCTAAAAACAGGGACTGAAACAATCCTTCCATGTCCCGGACCATAGCGGTGTTTTTCAGGCAGAAGTGAGTGTCTTTCAAGCATCCAAGTGGCTTATTTGCTTTGATATAGGACAGATTTACTCCAATAGCCAGGAAGTAATCAAGTCTCTTGCTAGTGTGTTTACTACATCAAAGTTTGTTCTCGGCTGCCGCACTTCCCTCAACAAGGTGGCGAGGAATTCACAGATCAACCTCTACTGGGTGCCTGGACACAGGAATATTTTGGAAAACTGCGAGGCCGTCGATTTTACTTACACTTATTACAATATCCCCCCTTAGCTTCCATAGAATGGGCGATCAAACACACTGCCGCGAGGAAGCAAAATAATTCTGTGTAGAGAAGTGCACATGTGGTGTGGCCAGACAGCCTTGGACCACCCTTGAGCGTACTTTTCAGCTACTCAACATTAGCAGAAACTGCTGCAGCTTTGTGAGGACTAAAATCTTCTGTGGGAAATTTTGGCCCACACTACAAATGACAGAGTCGCTACGAAACTATATACACACACACATCACGATAAAATACCCGAAACGAAGCAACTGCATTAGAAATTTAACAAAAAAAACTACATACGTTGTAACCAATCAGCGCAGCAGTGGCGGGAGAACAGATCACCATCAGCATATTATACCAGTTGGAATAATAACTAGGATTACAACAAAAGCAACCTCACGCACAGCCAACGATCTTGCTAATCAGCGCTATGCTTGCAAAGAGCGAGGAAAAACACAGCGACGAGGAATACAACAAATACATGCCGGACAAGAGAAGGTGAGTGCACGAACTCAGCGGTGGAATTTGCCGAGTGCGCTCGCCCGGAAATCTTACACCAACAACACGAAGAAACGAGAGCGAAGCACAAGAGGGACAACGACAGAACCACCACCACGCCAACGGCCGGCAAGTACAAAGCACAAGAGGGAAATGCTGATTGTCAGTTAAATTAAATATTTAACAACAACAACACTACAGGATTCCGGACAGCGCTGCTGGCAGGCAACAATACTGCAGGCTAACCAGGGACCGTTGGAGTGAGGTGGCTGACCGCCAGAAGTTGAAGGTGGCCCAAGGGCAAAAGACGGCAACACCAACAAGCCTGACTGCAACAACAACAAGCCTGCCACAACAACAACAATCGACTACTGGCCAACGGAAGTAAAATCACACAACGGTGGCCTGCGAACAACAATATGTGTCAGCCGCTGCGACCTGGGACTATATAAACCACGTAGCCCAGGCAGTAAGTCTCTTCGTCGATCACCAGCATCCTGACTAGCAACAGCTCTACAAAGTACAATACGAACATAGAAAGCTTAGCAAGAACCTCTGGTTTTTAATCGTTTTCTTGCTAAGCCATACACAGACAGAGACTACAGGGATTCAGTGAGAGCCTCTGGTTTTTAATCGTTCTCCCACTGAATCACTGAGACACATACGCCACCGAGACTTAGGGACTTAGAGGGAACCTCTGGTTTTTAATCGTTTTCCCGCTAAGTCATACGCCGTACAGAGACCATAGGAACTCAGTGAGAGCTTCTGGTTTTTAATCGTTCTCCCACTGAGTCACAGAGACACACACTTACCGGGACGTAGAGACGTGAAAACAAGTACACATTGAATAAGTTGTTTATACAAACATAGAGTTAAGGAAGTAGTATTGTTTTGAGCAAGGACTAACAAGAGTCCATAATCAATACACTAAATAAATACGTTGAAATTAATTTAACACACAGGATTTTTATATTTTTCTGTATACGACCCCTGGAGCCGCTGAGTTTTACCCCAGCTATAAAAAAGAGTCGTTAGAGCTTGGACATATAAACCTATTAGATATACACCTGCTCAACAAAGCTTTTGCGATTGGTCAACGATGTTCATAGATCATGTTCATAGATCGCCTACTTAATACCGCCTCCATTCAATTATTAGAATATGATAGATTCTATTAGATGGCTATCCTTAGGCTCCCTTAGGCTTGTTTAAGGCCCAATTTGGTACCACTGGAGCTTTTCTTGTACAACTCTAGATCCTCTTCAAACCATCGAGTGGTTTTAATAAAAAAAGGCCCCTTTCGTTAGCTTCAGCCGAAAAATCCCTACAATACTGCCAAGAAAAGTGAATCCAAGAGCAGAAAACCTCTTTCTGTAGAGACCTTTTTCCTCTTCTTCGATATCTTGACAACTCCTACAAAAGTCATAATGTGGTACCCCCAGTCTAATTGCCTGTCTAACAATTACACAATGACTCGCCAGTATCCCTATCACGTTTTTTCGTCCTGCTTATTGAATTTTAACAGCAGTTCAGAACTGCCGCAGTTTCACTCTGGCCTGGTTTGCCTACTTTTAGGCGAGATGATAACTGCCTCCTGCGGACGTTTGCAACTTCGAGAGTGTGCCCATCTATTAGTAATTTGCATGTAGCTAAAGGCATTGGTACAGGCACTTTATCCTGGAGGATAGTTAACGTTGTATTATATATAGTATCCTCAGGTATAGAAAATTACCACCAGGATTACAACCCAAGATAATGCTGATTTCATTTATGTGTTGTTAATTATTTGGCAAGAATTTCAATTTCCTGAAAGGACATCAAACACTTGAAAAGGTCAATAACTGGCTGCAGAGCAGGCAGGCGAACTTGCCATGGAAAGAGCTTCCACAAAAATAATAGGAGCAGAGGATAGGAATAGGAGTATAGGGAAACGCACTCAGAGAACATGAGAACTGTGCAAGACAGAAACTCTTTTCAAGCCACGTACGCTTAAGACCATCTAAGCTCTTGTTGGGTAGTTACAACAACAAAAGATTTAAGACTTTCATGTGACTATACAAGAATAGATTAAGAACTTTAACCGGGCTTGTGACTGAACACTGTAGGCTCAAAGAACATCTGAGCAAGCTAGGAATTGTAGCAAGTCCCAAGTGTGGATTCGGTGAGAAGGATATTGAGTTACCAGAGCATATAATCGGAATGTGTGGGGCGTTGATGCACAAAAGGAAAAAGCACCTGGGTTATTTTGAAGTACTAGGTAGCAATAGTACAATGGACAGCAATGCCTGAGTGCTTGGAGACCTCCTTATTCGGCGATTCTCTAGCCTACCCCACTTCTAACTAGGTAGCTCAATAGCACGCGTTGAACCAGCCGACATCCTCAAATGTTTGAGGGTGTCAGGGTTGAATAGAATTTTATAGGGATATCCTATTAGCGGAGGGTAGTACAATATACTTTATTGGTCGCAGTACTTCACACACCTCCTTATACATTACATAACATAACCAGCTTCACCATTATAGCATATTTAGTTAAGTCTCACTCGGTCTCCATGCCGGTGTGGACGTGGTATAACTCTAATTTCCTCTGAGTAATTCCACAAGTAACGCTGTGAATTAATAAATGTTGAAGGTGGCAATTTCATTCTAAAATGATAGAAAATGAGTAGGAAAGTACTCATAAGCATATATGGCAGGATGTGTATGAGTGTCCTAGATGTGTGGATGTGTGTGTATATGTGTGTGTTTATATCTATTGACATAAAAATTCCTTAAACAAATAACTGAACTTTTATTGAGAACATTTTTGCATTTTTGCTTTTGAATTTGGTTTTTGTTTTGGTTTTTGTTTTTTTTTTATTAATAAAATATCCTAGTCAGCACATTTTATGCGGCGCATATCACATTCAGAGTTGCTACAGCTTTTGGCATTTCCAATGTAAAGCAATTTACATTATGCATTACACCTCCATAAGAAGAGCAAATAAATATGCCAAGTGTAGAAAACCCCAACCAAACCACCTGATACACGGGAGCGTAAGTCAAGGATTTGCATAAAAGCACTGAAATTGCATGTTGGCAAGAAGAGAGCGAGGAGCAAGGAACGAAGGAGCATAGCAAGGAGCGTGGAGTAGAGAAAGAGAATCGTGGAGTAAGGAACGAGTAGTATGGAGCACAGAATGCGGAGCGTGGAGCACAGAGTATGGAGCGTGGGGCACAGAATGTGGAGCTTGGATCTCAAAGTGTGGAGCGTGGAGCATGTAGCGTAAAGAAATCCAACGTCAGCCTCAGCCGCCTCAGCAGCCACTTCAGCTGGCATCAAACAGCTCGCAAAAAGGACGCAAAGTTGTGCATACGAGTGTGACTGCCGAGGCGAGCACAAGGACCAGGGGAGCCATGTCTAATGTACAAAGGTAAACACTGTCGGGGGATTTCGGAGAACTCGTATCTTTTTGGTAAATAATACACATGTGTGCTTTCGCGATTTATTTGTTTAATATTAAATGAAAATGCACACGTGAGCGCGAGTATGCAAGGCGAATGGTGAACAGCGCCGCCATAGACAACCCACCAACTAAGCAGCCGAATTTACGCGTGGATTGGGTGCATTATAACTTTTACCTAAGTGCTTATCTTATCGCCCTGGGTAACGATAAACGCCGAAGGTATTTGCCGCCGTCGTCGCTGCAGTCCAATACAATTCTAATGCCCAAATGCTATTTAAAATTAATTAAAGCTAATAACTTGGAATTCGGGTCTGAAATTAGCACGGACAGAGCTCTGCGCCAGTGGTGTAATTAAACGCATGTACCTGCATTAGTTAAGAGTTTCTCGTCTCCATGAGTGTCGTCTGTGTGTGTTCGAGAGTGGGGATGCATGTAGAGGTGTGTTAGGGTGTGTGCGAGTGTTAGGGCCATGCCATGATTGCATCATGTGTGGTGTCCTTTTGAGCACTTGAATTGGACGTAATCCGATTAGCCATAGAAATGCCAACGCAATGCGGAGGAGGATAGACAGTGAGAGAGAGGGAGAGGGAGTCAGAGGAAAGATAAGTTTTAGTTGAATAGATGAAGCCTGAAGTACTCCACATTACATTGCATTTCTGGTTACAGTGCGCGTACGTGCTCATCATGCACAACATACTCATAAGCAGCATAAATTAAATGAATGAGCAAACGTAAATATTCACAGTGCTCTGTCGCCATAACGAAGACCGAAAATCAGTAGAAGCAATCCAAACTTCACACAAATCGGGAGACCAAATAGTGTGTGTAGAAACCATCTACACAAATCTTCTGGAGTGTACTTCCTACCAAATTTAATACGGCAACATCCGTCTTTGAGTTAATGTCCTGCTGTGAGAAGGCAGCTAAAGGCACGCCTGCTATTCTGAGCTCTGAAACAGTGTCAGGGGACAACCATCAAGGACTCTTCAAATGACTTCCCAATCATTATTATCAAACGGATTATTTCATAACTACATCCCGTAACCCAGTGAAATGTTATTCTGACTCCATAATCTCGGTTGATCCTTTGATTTTCTTCTAATCTTCAATGAGTTTTTCTCAATCATGGACAGTGAGCCATTTTAATATGTGCTGATGATGTGACTCCTTTCATATTGGCATAACTGGAACCATATCCAAGCGATCTCAACTTTGAAATACCATAATTCAGAAAGACGAAATTTTATTGCATTATTCTGATGCTGGAGAAATTTGAACATCACATCTTGGATTGTCTTGTGGCTCAACATACTCAATTGGTGGTTAGTTTCGAAAAGCTATTGACTCTGTTGATGAGCTGAACCGTTACCTTCATTCTCCTGTTTATATTTTTCGGTCGACCCAAACAATTGGTGGACCAATTCCTCAGTAGACTTTCCTTCTGATTCATTGTACCTTCTGGAAAACTATTGTCCTAGATGTGAAATCTCATGGTTCTAGATGGCAATATTGCTGGGGTTAATGTCTTAGAATCTCTGCACATCAAAATTATTCAAACAAGGACACTGTCACTGTACCCACAGTTCACACTGGCCATTGCACCATCTTCTCCTTATAGAGAGACACCTTCAAAATCAATCAAAATCAATTATAATGCTCAGTTTTAATATTTCTAAACGACCCTGGAAGCAGTCAACAATTGTTGCCGACGCCCAAGACTCATCACCGTAGAGCAGGACAGAAATTATGAGAATTTTTAGATGCATATAGTTACCTTCCCAATGGACTTGATACTACATTCTAAACCCAGAGGAACTATGACAATGGTGATGCTGCAACGTAATTGTATAATTCCTGGGGCTTATGGGGGAATCCAAATACACAAATACGTTGACCATCTCGTTGGTATATATGCAAAGTTCTGATCCGATACATAGCTGATGACACAGTCTAATTCGCTCCCTGAGTTGAGCTTTGCAATCCCTTTTTGGGCATTTAATGGAACTCTTATTTTAAGTGTTGTCTTCGTCTTCTGATACTCCCATTAACACTTATTATTTTCTTTTCTCAAGAGGAGATTACTTTCATGTTAATTCATACGAAATCCTGCTTAGAGCTAGGGACTGAGTCACCGAACTCCACTCAATTGACTTTGATAAGGGAAGACTGTCATTCTCTCTCATAATAACAGGCATGAGAACCTCTCATGAGAAAACATCACCATAAAAACACGGACAATCTGACTCTGGAATTTGGGATTCATTTCCGAAGGATCTCTCGGAAGTTATTACCTACTCTAGTGTGTCCTGGTCTACGCTTTAATTGCTCAGAGGAAACCACAAAACTGGGCTGATCGCTCAAGAGGTAAATACATCCGAAACAATCAGGCAGCAAAGTTCGACTACGAGCGAAATACAGGGTCTATTTGATGCTTGCTTGGGGAGTACGCCTTTGGTATCATTACTTCCATCTCACTTAGTTGGTGTATTTGCCAAATGAACACATAATAAATTTACATTCATATCCACACTTGGACAGATTACTGTGCGCTCCAGCCCACATTTCTATCACTTGGCTCACACTTGAGCCCTTTCACTGCAAGTGGCACTATGGCGGGCAAAATTTGCAAGTGGCTTGTGTGCCGCATGCTTATTGTGCCTCATGGCGATACACAGAAGTTGACTTGTGTGCAGATGCACCACACAATGAGGCAGTCAAAAGCTCACCAAAAACCGTCATGAATGCGACTGCATTTTCATTTGAGTGGCCCAAACGTGAGGATACGCAGTAAATAACAACAAAATTAGCACAGCGGAAATCAAGGACTTGAGGCATGTGCAGGCCAGGAAGGTCAGCAAGGCCGTAAAGGACTTGAGTTAGTGTGGCAATTGAAACGGCGCTGTGAAAGATGGACAAAGAGCGTCCTCTTTGACTAGATGCCATGAGAAGGAATTCGCCTGCATTATCCTTTTTGTGCGATTAAATTTTGCCCGCAAGTGCAGCTGGAGAGGAAAGCGAATGGCGCAGCGGGGGCGTGGGTGCATGCAGCATAATCCTGGCAGCACTGCACGCATACGAGCATTACGCAGTAGATGCAAGTGTCAAAGCGCCGCATGCTGCGCCCTGATAACAAACACCAGATTGATTCTTCTTTTGTTTTCCGTTTTTTGTTTATTAATTTACGCCTATTTCGCGCTGTCGGCCTTTTCAAACGCCCTTTTCATGCTCAGTGGGAGTTTACCTTCAGAGCGTCGTTTGTGCCGTTATTGGATTTTCATTGCACTGCCCACCGACATGAAACGCGGCTCCGGGCCACTGGTCAAGCGATATTAAATATTGGAGCAATCGAACCGTGCGATAATGCGATTGTCCAACAGCAGCGCTCTGGCCGAGGTGTCGCCACCAAGTGCAACACAAAAAGGGATAAGCTCCGCGCAGGTGTGCAAACAAATAGAAACGGCTTTGAGCATGTTTTTCATTTTTAATAATGTTATTATTACAAAATTGTATAATCAATTGAGCGGTGTCCTTACAGGCGATCCTGTGCCTTTGTTATTGTTGCTGTATTTATGCCCGCCTGCCACATATGCTTCGCAGCACGTAATTACTAATTACTCTTCTGTGAAACAAGCAGCGACACCAGCAGCAGCAGCAGCAGCAGCAGCAGCACCATCGACACCATCAACACCATCATCACTAGCAGCACCATGAGCAGCAGCAACCAAGCAACCCTTTATGTGTTCATTGAATATAATGGCAGCTCATGTGTCCGTTCGTGTGTCCGTTGTGTCAGAGAGGGTGTGAGTCCGTTTGTGATAAATCCTTTACAGCATATTGAAGGTGCATTCAATTGTGTAATATTGGTGTTGGTCACTAAAAATGTTTTCCTTTCACGCTAAATTAACTAAAAAGGTGTTTAACAACATTTCACAAAAATCTTGCAAAGGTGCTGAAAGGGTGCGGACATGTGTCCTCATGTGTCCCCTCATGTGTCCACACTAATACACACACTCACGTGCTTAATCAGGCATATGAGCATCTGATGCACAGAAGACAGCACACCAGTTCAGTCTGATTGTCGGGGGGAGTGGGGCACGTGGTGATTTCACCTTTTCCAACAGTTTCACCAAAGGTGTAAACAGATTTCTTCGAACTAAGCGGAATGGCAACGAGAAACACGAAAAATATAAAGGGTGTGGAAAGGTTTTGAATGTCCAAGCATCTTCCTTGCACAAAATTACTCATGTCACTGAAAGCAGCGAGGGGAGTGGGTTGATTGTGTAATTCCTAATAAAGGGGAAAAAGGGTCACTAATTTTGTAACAGTTCAAAATAGTAGAAATTGAATATGAATATATGTAGAATAATTTCCTGAGGCGATGTGGTTATGCTATTCTGAGCTATCTATGCATCTATGGCCATCATTTTTAAGAACTATTTTCAGCCTTGAAATGATCATGTGAATAAAATCCCAACTTAGTTGTACGGAAGTCTTGAGAGCTCATCTCTATCTACTCTACCTTTACTGATGATATCGGTGTCGGTACTGAAAAAATTCTTGAAGCCTTCATAAGGGACTTCCTGACAATAAAACTTCTTTTCGAAGGCACAGCATGTATATTACCATAGGCAAGTCCACGGAGAGTACATTACACTCTCTAAGACTATATGTAGAAGAAGCCATAGAATACTAAGATATGCCCTAATAACAACAACAAAAAGATGTCGATACCAGCCTTTTGAATGGGTTCTACGCCCACAAAGCCCTTGCCTTTCATCGCCAACAGATGCCTTTTACAGACTCTTCAAATGACTCAAATTAAGAGACAACAGTACCTCATAATATTGCAAAAGGGACAACATCTCTTGACTCTTTTCAAATGTTTCAAAGTATGAGAGTCCCACAAACCAAAATAGTGCAAAAGAGACAGCATCTTTTCACTCTTTTCCAAAGAATCCAATTCGGAGAGAAAGTTACATCACAGTAGTGCTAAAGGGACAACATCTTTGCAGACTCTTCAAAAGACTCCAAATAATGAGAGAACGACACATCACTGATGAATTTTTACCTATGAGCACTTGAAGCTCTTAACTTTAATTCATGTTTAGTCATGAATGTTGGAAAGATCATATCTTTACAATAAAATTTTACATTTTATTATTACTTATTATCTATTTTTAGCTATGCTTAATACGAGTAACTTCAATTGGCACCCCTCAACGGCAACCAAACGAAGACGTCTTCCGAGTGTTTACACAATTAGTAATATCATAATAATAATATCAATATTGATAACACCATTTGCCAGCCCGCTTTGGGTCCCTCGGCGTGTACCTTCGAAACTTTTTCTGTTTACTAATTCAATTTTAATCACACCGTTTCGTATGTAAACGTTATCTTTTTCGCACTCGCAGTCCGCCCAGAGATGTCGACGCTTTTTTATCGCCAGATACCAGAACTCCACACCATTTTGTTAAAGCCAGTAATTGATTCGTTACGCTTGTCAGAAGCAAACAACTTCCTCGTTTTACTGCTCTACACATGGAAGCACTTTGATAAGCAAAATCACTGACCATCATTTTGTGAAACAATATGTCTGAGCAGTATTTCTTTAAGAGATATTATGGGAACATTATTTTTGGTTTCAAGACAGCCAGCAAATTGGTGTATTAAACAGAAAAAATGGGCACAATTGTGTGGCTGGTGGGTTGATGCCTCTTTCTTATGGTTACCTATCAACCAACTTTCCTATCAGCCTACTTACCTACCAACAAACTTACCCACCTACAAAACTGCCAACCAACTTATGATGATGCGTCTTAATTTGCCTTACCTTCGAACCATCCGTGCTGTCAATCTACATACCAACTTATATACCAAATTACCCACCTAGCCACATACCAACCTATCTACCAACTTACCAAACTACCCACCAACCACCTTTCCAACTAATTGTCGGTTCTAATAGGTCGGAAATCTGTCAATGGATCCACTATGTGGCTTCTGGGTTGTTGCCTCTCTTATATCTATCTTCCAACCTACCTACAAATCTACCAACCAACTCACCTACCAACCCCCCTGCCAACCTCCCTACAAATTTACCAACCAACTTACCTACCAACTTACCTACCAGCTTACCTACTTACCTTCCAACCCAACCATCTGGTCTCACAAATTATAGTTCTGTTAGGGCGGCAATATATTAATGGATCTATCAAGTGGCCTATGAGATGATGCCTCTTTCTTATACCCATCTTCCAACCAACTGTGCTACCTAACCACTTACCAACCTACCTACCTACCAACTAACTTATCCACAAATTAGCGGTTCTTTTAGACCGGCAACTTGCCGATGAATCCACCGTGTGGCTTACCTGACAACCTACCAGCCAATATACTCACAAATTATCGGCCCAATCAGCTCGGAAATCTATCAATGGATCCACCATTTGACTTGTGGGATGGTATACATTTCTTATACCTATCCAACCAACTTTCCTACCAACCTTCTTAGAACCCCCTCCCCCAACATGTCAACTTACCCTCCCACCTACTGACCTACCTTCCTACCTACCAACGAACTTACTCAAAAATTATTGGTTTCATTAGGGTAATGGGTCATTGGATCAACTATGTGGCTTATGGGACGATGCCTATTTCTGATGCCTTTTTTTCTACCTACCTCCCAAACTACCTCACAACCTACCTACAAATTTACCAACCAACTTACCTGACATCTATTACCTGTCAATTTCCCTATCAACTTATACCTACCAATTTACCAACCAACTTAAAAACTAACTTACCTACCCACCTGCCACTCTAGCTACCTGCACCACCTAAAAAACACATTGCCTAGAGACTTCCCAACACCTACAGGTACCTCTCAAAAGTGACTTCTTCCATCACCACAGAGTAACATATCGGAGACTCTTTTAAAAGACTTTCGCAATGATCTTCTCATGTTTTGGTGCCGCACCTTCCAATTGTAGAACACAACTATCCATCTATATATCCAACTGAAATGCGTAAGCCCCCTTCTCTCCAAGTTTTCTCCAAAACGAGTACAAGAAATACGGTAGTGCGGCATGCTACCGCGCTACCATAGTAGTTCTATTACGCAGTGAGAATGACTCATTTAATATCTTACTTTAGACTGGCTTTTAAACCTCTCGACGATAAATTCGTCGATAGCAACTAAAAACATAAATTTTTGTATTTAAAGTAATTGTCTAACGCAGAGTAATGAATCAGTACGCACGAAAACTGTGTCATTGGGCGGTCGGTTAAAAGCAGAGCGGAATATAGAATAGTTTCGCACATAAATCGGAGAATTTGTGTTTTATTGGTGCTAAAATGTGCTTCAAGTCGAGTGCTTTATTTATTTGACTAATTTCTCATCGATGTTCAACAACAAAGAAAACATAAAATACAACAAAATGCCCACAGTGACCTTCAGGTGGGTAGCCAACAACTTTTCAATACTATTACAATGAATTTGTTAATATTACAATAAGAAATAAATACAATTATCGATGTGCGCAATGGAATTGGTGTCAGTTGGATTAAGCGTGGTCATTTTCCATAAACTTTGATTGATTGCCGCTGCACTGAAAGTGGACAAGTTGACAGACGCGTGCCAATTGCTCAGAATAAAGCATAATTATCACACTCCAAGTGGATGGCTATAAGCTTATAAGTAGAATCCAGAATCTGTATAAGTTTAAATATAATCTAGAGAAACTCATCTTACAACCATGACCTAAATTCTTTTAAGTGTTCTCCAGGAATCCACAACTCTTCCCCCAACTGAAATTGTCCAAGAGCCTGCTTACTCAAAGTGTTCGCTTTCAATTCTATACAAGTATTATATTTATATGTGTCTCCAATTGACTCCCAGTGATAACCCAGTGAAAAATATACGTATTCACAATACTCAATAAACCTAAGCACTCAGCTCCATTGTGAATGCATTTGTGAAGAACGCCATATCGATATCGTTAACTGGCTACGACCTCTGAGTCTCCGCAAGGACGACCAACGACTCTTTTAAAATTTCATATTATATTTATATATATTTCTCCAATTGACTCCAGTGATTTTGATCAAAAGAATATATATATTCAGAATGATCAAGACAACTATGCACTCAGCTCTATCGTGAATTCATTAGTGATAAAGTTACGTCGTTACTAGCAACAAACTCTGAGTCTCCAGTAGGACGACCAACGACTCCTGTATCTATCTGATTGACGGCTATCGTCACTGCTGACTTGCCAATATTTCTATGAGTAACCTGCCATACAACGAACTGGTTAAACTATCAGTCACTTCAGGAGTTGTTGTTGTATTGATCTTTATAAAAGCGAACTGGACCCAGCTGGGTTTTATATGTATTTCTAACAGATCCGGACACTTTTACTGGGAGTGAGCTAAGCTTTGATGAAGAATTTCAAACAATAAAAAGCCTCAGCCAGCGACTGGAGTTAACGATCTTGAGTTTTTCTACTTAAATTGGGTTTTTGTATTAACTACATCGACTTTTTCTACCTAAAAATAGGTTTTTGTATTAACTACCTCGACTTTTTCTACCTAAAACTAGGTTTGTGTATTAATAACCTCGACTTTTTCCACTTCAAATTAGGTTTGTGTATTCACTACACTCGTTATTTGAATCAGCGAGTTGGAAGTCACCACCAGTGAATACGAGTATATAACGAGACTATTATTATACAGAGAGTATTATAGAATAGAGAGTATGGTTATGAATCACTACTCGTTACATTTTGATTCGGCGAATAGAAGATACCAAGAATTGTATTAATATAGAGTTAGGCATTCTCAGCAGCCAGCGCTGGAATTCACCTACCACAGTGGGAATATTCTCATCTCTATTTCATTCTTATTTGCATGCGAGTATAAAAAGTCTGTGTAAATATTAAGAAAAGGGCGGAAAGGGGACGATAATCATCACACCTCAGGAACGTACTTCGTCATTATATATTCATATATTGATTCATATATTTATTCATATATTCCTTCATATATATTCATTTTGAAATTTACTTAATTCTCTCGAATTGAACTCATATTCAAATTGCCTCCCAAATGCCACAATAAACCTGATTTTATTAATTATTTATTTAAAAATGTTATTTTTATGCCGCATTTGTGCTATTTTTACCCCTGCCAAACAATTGTCCAGAGCAAATATTTGCTCAAAAATTGAAATCGTGGCTATTTAATCACAGTTAGACGCATGTAATTGACTTGTTTGTAGAGTGCTGCTAATATTAACAGCAATTACGGCTCAATTACGGTCGGTGTAATACGACTTATATGAGTACTACATGGCAATGTGGCTTCAGTTCAGAAAAACTGACTGAAACATTGAAAGTGTCGATTGAAGTAATATCAAAAATGAGGGTGAAATGAAGGGTTTCTGAGGCAGTCTACAATTATCTCATATAAGAATTTGAAGATTGAGATATGGTTGAGGATAGGGAAAGATTCAGATATTCTGAATAGTTCATACTAATGACAAGAAAACAATATTTGGTGCGGGAATTCCTGCAGAAGATAATTATACACCGTGTAACTAGTCAAGGGTAGTCAAGAGTAGGGAAGGTTAGTCAAAGGTAGGTAAGGGTAGTCAAGGTAATTGCAAATATTGTGTTAGGGTTCTGTTTCCACGGTCGGAAAGTGTGGATTGCGCCCCTAGCTAGGCATCTCTCTGGTTTAGTTAGTTTATTTGCTGCATGGCTTTTAATACTATCACCAAAGGCCTTCAACTCTAAGGCTAAGAATATACATAAATCCTTATTCTAAGTGAAGGTGTGGATATGAAAAGCCCATATTGGGAATTATCCTTTATTTGCTTCTTGCATGCCTGCATAATTATTCTCTTATTCTTAAAATTTATAAGGCAAGAATTCCCAAACTTATTGCAGTAAGCCCGATTATTCGTAGAACTGATTGAACAGAATCTCGGGGCCTAGTTTCGAGTAAGCTTGAAAAGAGAAAGTTTCTACAGTGAGCCCCGATTATTCTTAGATCTGATTGATCAAAACTCTAGTTTATATTTAGGAGTAAGCTTGGAAAGAGAAACTTTCTATAGTGAATCCCGATTATTCGTAGAACTGATTGAACAGAATCTCGGGGCCTAGTTTCGAGTAAGCTTGAAAAAAGAAACTTCCTGCAGAGAGTACCAATTGTTCTTAGATCTGATTGATCAAAATTCCTGGGTATATTTAGGAGTAAGGTTGAAAACAGAAACTTTCTATAGTGAATCCCGATTACTCGTTGAACTGATTGAACAGAATCTCGGGGTCTAGTTTCGAGTAAGTTTTAAAATTATAAACTTTCTGCAGTGAGTCCCGATTATTCTTAGATTTGATTGATCAAAAGTCCAGGGTATATTTAAGAGTAAGCTTGAAAAGAGAAACTTTCTATAGTGAGTCCCGATTACTCGTAGAACAGTTTGATCTACTTGCCGGGGTCTGTTTAGGAGTAAGCCATGCATATTAGCGGACTGTGTATGGTCTCAATGATAATATTTTTCAGTTCTTCAGAAGTTGGGAGAGTCAACAACAGCTCTCTCTCGATATGACTGCATATATATTTTTCCATTATGCCACAATAAGACTATAAAAGCCTACTTTACAAATCAGCACAACTACATTTGCGTAGCACATTCAGCCGAGGAAATATCTCCAGTCGGTGTAGCGACATCTTGAGCTGGGGAAACCGATTTCGATTTGCTAATTACTTCCACGAAGTTTGCGAACAATAGCTCGCAAGGCAGACTGCAAACAGTAAACAGACCGCCACAGCAATCTTGCACCCTCGAATTATTACACGACATTCGATTGAAGTTTTCACGTGTGTAGAGAGACCTGAGTAGGTGCTCTGTACCAGACAAGTGTTAAAAAAACTCGAAGATAATCAGCTCCAGGCAATTCGCTTCGAGTCACGCATATGTAGGTATTGTTCGGCTCTTGAAGCTACTGAAGCTACTTGTATCTTGCGAGACCCGCTCTCCGGGCGAGTGTGATAAAATAATTCACACTCGATATGCGAAAAGTGGCTGCGATTGCGATCAGTACGCAGTTTGGCAACGGAGCCGCAACATGTCTCTGAATAATTTAAGTACCGATGCTGAGGCGGCCGCCACACTGTGGAAATCGAAGCAGCGGGTGCACTATCGGGACGAAGTGGCCAAACAGCGCAAGTGCGTCTAAAGTTCAGCGTTCGAAACGTGTTCACTGAAAATCCAACCAACCAAGCGAAAAACTAAAAATCTTGTTTGCCATTAAATGACATTAATGCGCTTAAATACGTAATTAAAAATTAAATAAAATCAATTGGATAAATGAAATCAAATAAATCCAAAAAAAAGTAATTAACGAACAAGAAAAAAGTGGTGTGAATTGATTGAAATTGAGCAGTAAGCGCCTCCGTCGAGAGGAGGCACAAACAAGGAAAACAAACAATAAAAATAAATAAAAACTCCTTTTCATAAAATAAACGAAAAAGCAATAAACTCAAACACAAAATGTTAATGTAAATATGTGAATATGTGAAATATGAATTATATTTTGAATATTTTTTAAGTGCACCCAATTCTGGCCACAATTCTCACTGCAGGCAGGATCACACTGCGGCCCCTCGCCCAGTTACCCGTCTCGTCAAATTAATTACACTCTCACCCTGTATGGCAATTAAAGTAGCACAGCAGCACTGCAAAGTAGTGGGAATTTTTCAGTTGTTTTTTGAGCCACTGGACGCGGTGTTGGCAGACGGAGACGGAGGCGGAGACTTACATCATAGCAGCAAATGCGAAATCCATATCGGAAATCGTTCATTACCAAGTACAGTTGACATCTGTTCATATATCAGCCGAGTTTATTGCCACTTCAAAACAGCAGCAGCAGCAACAACAACACTAACAACAGCAGCAACAACAGTAGCATCCACAGAAGCAACAACAACAACCACCAATTAACAACTGAGACTGCGAATAAAATTTATGCCCATCATTAGACGCCGTCACACCCCCTACAGACTGTCTTCAATAGTGGTCTAATCGACTTTTACAACCGGCCATATACAAAAAAGCCAACAGAAAGTTATTAACAAACACGAGACACAACAACAACAACACCGAATTTTCTTAACACCCAAAATTATCAGTTGATAAAAATTCAAACACAAAAAAGAAATGTATTAATATTTGCACGGATGTTCGGTGATGGGAGTTCAGTTCATTGGAGTTGCTGGTGTCTCCAGACACAATGCCAAACAATGCTCTGTAGTAGCTGAAACGTGATGTGTTGAATGACGTCACAGCAGTCTAGCCAGCTGCCTATTGTAGAGCGATATTTTGTAGTCAGAGTTGTTACTGTTGCTCTTGGTGTTGTTGTTACTATTGTTGTTGTCACTCTTGTTGTTGTTGTTAATCTTGTTGGTGGTGTTGCGATTGTTGTTGCTACTGTTGTAATACATTTGTTTATATTGCCATTTAACACGGTTGCGTTAATTTAACAACAAAACACTCAAGTGACTTCTATTCGCAATCGGCGCCGAAAATGAGCAGGAAAAAACAACGAAGTGAACCTGCAATTTTCTACTTCGTTTTTCATTGCTTTTTTAATTAATTTAGTTTTTAAGTAGTGCACAAATTTTCTAAGCAAACAAATAGAGAGATAAAGATGAATTGATATACTCGTATAAGTGGAATACATCGGCGACCTTTCGCTTGACTTGAAAACAGTTCACGCTGCCTTTTCTGATGGGTTCCCAAACAGAAATCCCCGAGCAAGTTATTGAAATATCTATTTGATAGTCAGTGAAGTCACCAGTACCCGGGAAAGTTATTGACTCCAGAACAATGTGATGTCGAATTCCATAAAGAAAACCTTCCCCTAAAAATCCTGGATAAGATGACTTTATCTTCAAAAGAGTCTAAAATTTAAAACAGAGAATACTTCCCGAATTATTTTCCATCGAATTTGTTGAGGATGATAAAATTAATGTGGAGATTCTCGTAGATATAGTATTGGAAAACCGAGGAAATGGTCACACACACAATAGGACTGATTTTATTTTCCATTTTAGTGACTTGGATAACAATTTCTTTGAATTGTGGACAATTTTTTTTTTAGAGATAATCTCACCCTATCTCTAGATGCCTGTCTCTCTCTATATTTGCATATTTAGCTATCTGTGTCGATTTCTTTATATATATTTCTATCTCTTCGTATCTCCCTACATATAGTTACGTATCTCCTTATCTCTTTATATATATTTCTATCTCTCTGTATCTATATTCATTTTGTTTCTATTCTCCCAGCTTATGGAAGGGAGGTGGCAATCTTCAAAAGTCATTCGCCGCAATGTCACCAGTAGTATGGGATTCCTAACTACTAAAACTACCCCCTTCGCCGTCTCCCCCCGCTGGGGACTACCGCAAGGTATACTTCTATTTCTACATATATATTTCTATCTGTCTCTATCTCTATCGCTCTCTATTTATATTCGTCTCTCTTACCAACTGTGTTTCTATTTCTCTATCATTCATTATTTATAACTCTCCAAATCACTCCATACATATCCGTAGCTCTCTATATATGTATCATAACATCATATATATATATATATATATATATATATATATATATATATATATATATATATATATATATATATATATATATATATATATATATATCGGTCTCTCTTACCAACTACCTTTCCATTCTTCTATATTTCTTTATATCTCTATATTGCTCTCCATCTCACACCGTACATATCTATATCTGGATCGCCATATCTTTATATATCTATATATCTCTCTTCACATCTCTCTCTATATCTGTCTCTTTTACCATCTACCTTTATATTTCTCTATCTCTCTCTGTATATCTCTCCATATCTCTCCATTGCTCTCCAAACCTCAATATATCTCTCTATATCTCTCTATATCTATATCTGTCTCTCACCATCTATCTTTATATATATATATATATATATATATATATATATATATATATATATATATATATATATATATATATATATATATATATCTATTGCTCTCTATATCTCTCCATACCTCTCTATATATCCTATATCTGTATATATGTCTATATCTCTCTATCTCTCTCTATCTCTCTCTACCTAAATCTGTCTCTCTCACCATCTACCTTTATATTATTCTATCTCTCTCTATATATATTTCCATACCTCCTCATATCTCTCCATACCTCTCTATATATCTATATATCCCTCCCTCTCTATCTATCTGTATTTCCCCTGTTATAATTGTTCAGAAGACAGATCCTATTTTCGTGACCATATATTCGATTATTGGAGTTATGCCTCGATTCCAGTTTCTTCTATTCTTATAACATTATCTTCGTTCTCATTGACTGCCATTGAAGTGATTTTTGGACTCCCCTACAATTAATCAATCGGGCACAAAATACGAGTACAAACTCTGAAGAGAAAGAATTATCAGTTGGTCGCCCTGGCTCTATATTCAAAATTGGAGACGGTCTCTTTTATTGCTGCCTAGGTAAGGGGAGTGAATTATCCTTTTCTCTTCACCTTTACTCTCTAAAACCATTGAGGTATTTGCCGTTCGAAACAGTCATTGTTATTCTGTTGAATACGTTCACTAACCATTCAAAGTAACCCCAAGGATCTTGAACAGAATTTTTTTAGTATATTGTTATTCCACGAATTAACCAAGCTAACGAATCCTCTTCTCCTCCCTCAAGCTAACCCAGATAATGCACCTTCTTCTCCTCCCTCAAATTAACTTTATTCCAAATTATAATTACTTCAAATACTCTGCCTACACACAGAGAGTAGCGTAAAAAGTGGCGCCCCCTCATTGTAGATGACTGAAACTTCTGTGGTCTTCAGTGCACCAAGCAGGAAGCTTCGACACTGAAGTGTGACTTGTTCCGAGTCCAAGGTCTGTGGCGATTTTCAGTGCATACCAGCAGCGACGCTAGAGTAGCACCTTATTCCAAACAATTATCACGCAGTGGTTAAAGTATTAATTACCCGAAATCTTTAAAGACTTCTCAATTCAGAAAATTTACACGTACGCGTAAATTATTGAAGACGAATTTCATATCGAGCTTAATTTGTAAACACGTTGTTAATTGCCTGTTATCTATCACTTTGTTGGTGTTGTTGTAGTTTTGTTGTTGTATTTGTTGCTGTTGTTCTTGGGTTTGTTGTTGTTTTTGTTCTTCTTATTCGTCTCTTGTTTTTGTTGTTGTATTTGTTGTTGTTTCACCAGCAAGTCCAACAAGCTGATTATAATTGGCACGTGTCAGTGGCGTGCAAAAAGGCGTAGTCTCCGGGTTCAAGAGCCCCAAGTGGATTATTGTTGAACACGATTTCTCCTCTGCTAAGTGGAAAATAAATTGCCACACCCATTTTTGGTTGAAATACTATTTATTTTATATTTCCTTACTGAGAACTTGCTTCTGACATTTTGGTAGATATTGTGAAAAATGTAGAAAAATATGTTTTCCTTGAGCATTATCAGGGATTGGATGGATTTTAAGTGGACCTATATCATTATTACTTGTGATTAGTTATATTCCAAAGGCTTTGAAGTAGAAGGTTCCGTTTAAACTATCACCATGTTCACCATTGAACATTGAAGAGGTAAAAGCGTCCCGGAGACTTTCTCTTTGCTTGTCAAAAATTAGGAGAGAGGCTTTGAGCGAAGTCTAAAAACAAAACAAGAAAGCTTTACAATTTTTATTCTAATATCCTCATTTTTTTTTTAATTAAGGACAATTTATGTCTTCCAAATATATAACAGTTTGATAAAGTCACAATAGTATTGGGCGCCCTGTGTCCAGCATTGATGAAGAGTTGAACTAATTTTCAATGTGTTTGATAAATAAAATAGAAGCTGAGCGAGCGATTGCTCTATGAGGGCTGTTTTCAAGAAAGCTTTTTTCTCTCGTATGGCATAGGTCACCACCCTATTAAGGATTTGAATGAAAGATCTCGAAAGAGCAATTCTCAATTATCCTCATTGAGATCATTTTTGTGGACCATGTTATTGAGGGTATTTCAAATGATACCCAATCAAAACTCATCCTTGAAGTGGGTTTACGTATGCACTTTAATCCCCTTGAACAAATTTTGGAATGACGCCCCTGCCCCCATTGAAATATTACGTAAGCTACGAATTAATAACCAGCTTAACTGACATTGTCGCAGTCTCCAACCCAGACCAGAGTCACACTATCACCACAAATTTCTTCTATTTTGCATTAATTGTGCTTGCTGCAAAAAATTATTAAAAATTTCTAAAACTTTGATTAATTAGAGATCATTTTTTATTGAATAAAACAAACAATGGCAGTGGCACGGGTTGAAATTTATTGGAAAACGCTGCGATCACCAACGAACTCGGCCAGAAATTTACATGGTGGCGCAGTCAGTGACGAGCTGGGGTCTCGGACGCACCTCACGTGACTGTTTTTAGACGACGTAATCAACAAAGACCTTAATAACTGAGGTTTTGTTGTTAAATTCGATCCTATTTAGAGCGACCAAACAACTTCCATGGTCTAGAATTTTGACCATTATCAGGTGTCTTCTGTGCGTACTTGAACTTGTCCGGGAAGTTGTTAGGTGCGCGTGTGTGGCGTCATTCGCACAGACGGGCTTCCAACTAATCCCACTTGAATGTCATTACAAATCAATCACGACAACGGCGGCACTGTCACCCTTCCATCAATCATTTGATAATTACTCGTACAGTCAAAGTTCTGCTGGGCCTGCGAAAAGACATCCAGACCATTATGGAAAACCTCTCAGTTGATCGTGACTCTTTGATATTAGCGGTGCGCAACGGTTTTCATTTCTCCTAGTAGGAAGTGGTGCAACGTGTTTAATTCGAGCCTTTGCTTTAAAAAGTGCTAAGACGTTTTAATTGTTGCCTCAATCTCGAACACTCCCTCAACCCGGAAACGTCAATCACTGCATCGACGTATCGTCTCTCTTATTTTTAGTACCTATTCCCCACTTAATCTGAAAGAATCTTTGCCCATTTTAATGCTAGCACTGAAAATTCCAGCAATAGCGGCGAAAATTGCGCCCTAAAGAAACCGAAATCCGACAACGTAGCCAAACTAACCGTACCCGGACTCGCTCAGCGACCGGACGATTATCAGCAACTACTGCGGCCGCCATCACCGCCCTCCATAGTAGTGCGGTACGCGCGCAACTCCTGCGATCATTGCGGCCAGCACAGCATACCCATCATGACGCACCCAATATCACCACTAGCGAAGACGCAGAATAATTTGGAGCTGGTCGAGACGGCGAATGCGCGTCAGGCCCTCATACCCGCCATCATACATCGTGATGATTCGGCCCACTCACTGTCACCGACCACGCACACGCTGCAAATCTCACGACGACCGTCGTTGTTGCTGCAGGAAATACTGACGCAACGTCCGTCAATACTATTCGGCAGCTCGAAGAAGGATCACAACGGGCAGCCGCCGAGAATTGCAACAAACGCAGGGTACAGGTTCATCAACGCGTCAATATGTGCCGCAAATACCAATTTAGTTTAATGTGTGTCCTTTTTCTGCTCTCTATCGTTACAGCTCACTGAATGAGACCGCCAGTGGTAGCATGGTGACGATAAATGCTCATGGAGGACATGGCGGCAGCTTCTACGACAACGGCGCGAAGAGTTTTCAGGCCAAACAGTCCAAAGTGAAGAACAGGCGGCAAGCGAAGTAAGTTCAAGTCGCGATCAGGAGTCACTGAAAATGTGGTCCTCTGTTTTCTTCCGTTCAGAACCTGATCTCTGTGAATGTTATGGAACTCCCATTAATTCATTACTCTACTTACAGTGATTCCATAAGTTCAGCGCTCTCCGCCACTTACTGCAAGCTGCTGGTGCTACTCGGCGTATGTTTGCCCATCACCGAAGTCATCTCGGATCAAATTCCCACATACGTGTACCAAGGCTTTTACGTGTACCTCTACTCCTTCAGCATACTATTTGTCCTGTTCCTGTACGTGTCCGCATTTCGGAACCGAACGTTGTTCAACGCACTGAAGAATTTCCGTAAGTCAGGCTGAAGCATCCTGAGAAGGAGGCTGGATACGAGGAGATGAGAAAATTGTGTTGCGAATGGTACGATACGCATCACCCGATGAAACTGTCTCTTTATGAAGGAAAGAAGTTACCAGAGCAAGGAATGCTAAAGTACAGAAAAGAGGTTTGATTCTGGGATGCTTGTACCCAAGTATGCTGATACCAAGTTGATAATTGTGGTCAGTTTCGCAAACTTTTGGCAATTAGACACGGATCTAGCGAATCTAAACAATTTGAAGGAAATCAATGAGAACCTGTCGAAGTTCAATCTCTAGCTGTATTAGCCTGCTCCATCTGGCCATCCGATCCTCGTATTTTCTACCATTCCCAAACACCGATATCATCTCCTTGCCTTTAACACTCTTTGGCTCCAGCAAAAGTCCTTCCAATTCCTTACTGAAAATTGTTCTTTTCAGATGAGCGCAACAACAATGTTCATTTGAAGGCCAAAGTCACACATTTCGGCAGCTTCTATTTGCGTGTGGGCGCCATCGCTTTCGCCATTGGCACCATGGTCTATTCCGGCTTGGAATTTGGACAGTTCTTCGAGCTGAATGGCCAGCCCGGCTGTAGCGACATTTTCATCGCCATAACGCCTATTTGCCGCATGGTCTTGTGCATCATTCAAGTGCAGTTCATCTTTCTCAATACAACTTATCTCGACATGGCGCGCCACAAAGTCGCCTCTCGCTTCGGACTGATGCACATGGTGGCCACCAACCTCTGCGAATGGCTGTACGTGCTGGTCGAAGAAACGAAGCACGAAATCTTTCACATCAGCCGTCATGATGTGGATCCTGATCATGATCCCACGTTAACCGGAGGTACTCATGGCGGTGTCGACTGGACAGCCGTAAATGCCTCGATGCACGTACCACGGCAAGCAACACCAGTAGTGAATACGATGAGTCACATAATTACCAATGTCACCGCACTCAATTCGACCGCTCACAACAGCACCACAAATCTGACCGATATTGGCTTCCATATTTCCGGTTGCACGCGCAACAATATCATGGGCGCACTGGTGCAGGAGGTGTCGCCTTTCCTCTTTCCCTGCACCATTGAATACTCGCTGATATGCGCGGTGATATTGTACGAAATGTGGAAGACGGTCAAATCGATTCCGGACATTGATAAGACGCGCAAAAGTTCAATGAAACCGGTCGCTCAGAAGCCGGCCCACCAATTCTCGGTGGATTGTTCCCAATCGCACAAGGGTCTCTTCTTTGGCATTCTCATCATTGTGATGACTATCATCTCGATGATTATGTATTTTGTGCTGTACACTCAACCTGGATACGAGCTGATTGCGACTCAAGAAGTTACCTTGTGGGAGACCGTGATGTATTTCCTGTGTGCCGCTGCAGTCGGTGCAGGTGAGTTCCGAAAATGTCGCTTAAACGAGGAGATAAAAGACAAGGATGGGGACTAGAGATGAAATGTTTTTCCCCCGGAAAAATTGTGGATATCGAATTGATGTCGATTAGTAGGTCGATATAGATATCGAGAATGAGAAACAGTGGGAAAATTCGACGAAGTAGCACATATATTTATACCCTGATTCACTCAAGACCCAGCTACATCTTGGCCTATATGTCCATATTTTTAACCATATAAACAAATGTCATTTGGGATCTCAATAGTTCCATCTCCTTATCTCTTACCTCCTCCCTGCTAAGCTTAACAAAAGCTTCAAATCTCCAATAAACAAATATACAAAACTTATTCTGTTCCAGGCATGTTCCTCATGCGAGATCTAAAGTATGTACAACATTCGAGCGATGAACATCACTCCATGGAGTTGGACAACATGCTGCTGGTAGTGGCCCAGACCGGAGTGTATCTCTACGGTATGTTCAGCATACTGGGTAGTTACTTCTCCAAATGGGACACAGTCCCTGATCGCGTGGAAGGCATTGTTGCTGAGGTCTTTGGTCTAGCGGAGACCTCACTGCAAACAATGTTCATTCTGCACGCTAGTCATCGGCGCTGCAAGGGCTCAAAACAAGTACGACGCAAGCCCGGCCGTGAAATCATCACCTTCCTTTTGGTGGCGAACATCGCCATTTGGTTTGTGAATACATTGATCAAGGGACGCGCAGTGTTCCGACAAACGCATCTGGAGTTTTTCGGTGTATGGGGTTGGACAATTATCACCCACATTTCGATGCCCCTGGCAATATTCTACCGATTCCATTCGACGATCTGCCTGTTCGAAGTATGGAAGGTCTGTTACAAGGCCAAAGCCCACTAGGAATAAGAAGTATTTCGCCTCAAATTGCGGCTAGAATTAGTGTTAACTATTAAGTTATTTTTAAATATTTAATTGAACAACTTTTCTCTGTTTATTTCCATAGTTTAATTTAGCAAATTCAAACCAATTGTCAAATAAAATCAGGAATATTTTTGAAATATCCAAAAATTTGTGTTAAGATCTACGAGTATATGCAGATTTATTTATGAGCGAATATTTTTTGTATTTTAGGAGAAATTGGAATTATTTATACTATTTTTACTTGAAATTACTGTATGCACTCAAGGAATGTATATTTTATTCATCAAACAAAGAAGCTTATAAATTGCTTCGGTAAGCTTGAGTAATCATGCTATCATTCCAGTTGCTAATCTTCAATAAGCCCACTTCCCACATTACATGGATTAGTTTGGTTTTCGCAAACCATCGCCATCTAACGGTATCTTAGGTAAACTTTAAGGAAATAGATTACCTTTACCGCCTATTTTATACATTTAAGGCCCGAATACAATAATGCGAGAGACCGAGACGAGAGCGAGACCGAGTCTCGGCCGAGATCTCGTTTTGCACTGTCTCGCATTCTAATATACAATCAACAAAGTGCGAGCCATATTTACACAAAAGCAAAAGTGTTAAAAAACTATTAAAAACTAAATGTTTTGAAATTTTTTAATTAATAAAATAAACGCGGAGCCACAAACAGCAAAACAGAAATAAACAAATGTGTATTACAAAACAATTGATTACTTTGACAAATTGTCTCGGACGAGAGTGCGAGGAATTTCTAATTTTTTAGAAATGCCTCGTCTCGCCGTATCGCATCTCGCATTATTGTATATTGCCACATACAAACCTTTGGTACAAATTCTTTTTGACATCTCGGCCGAGACTCGGTCTCGCTCTCGACTCGGTGTCTCGCATTATTGTATTCGGGGTTTATTTGCTTTATAGCTTTGTGGCAATTACTTAGAAAAGTCACCCTTATTTGCTTGCTTTACTTCGTGTCCATATTTGGTACCATTTGCCACAGAAACTCTCACTTTTTCTCTCCTTTTCTTTAATCTTTCTTGCTATTAATTCAGTACAAATGTCCCATAGTTATTTATAGAACTTAAGAAAAGTCCTGTTTAAGGATCACACCATTTTTCGCAGCTACATTACCCCAAAGCAGAGACTGATGTATAAAAATGCATGTGAAAGCGTGAAAATTTCAATTGTATAAAGGAGCAGAAATACGAACATAATAAAATACTTAAAGTGCACATGGCAACCCAGCAGTTACCAGACACCATTATTGTGCTATAGCAGATGCACACTTGCGCACATACCAAACTGCTTGCAACAAAAGAGCACAACTAGCTCTTTGAAAATTCAACGCAGAAACGTCAAACTTTGTGAATTTACAAAAACAAAATTTGCGCTGTGATTAGTCGCCTTTGCTCAAAGAAATCATTCTTCGTTGTTCTGAGCCTATTAATCACTTCTAATTTATTTGTTTAAATAAAGCTTTTCAACAAGTAACAACACAAAGGAAACGTTTTTCGCCAAGGCCAACTAAGCATAATGGAGGTAGACGAAGAAGAGTTCGAGGTGCCCTCATCCAGCAGCAAAGGCGAGAAGAAGCGTTTTGAAGTCAAGAAGGTAAACTAAATTAGTAGTCCTAAGCAAGTAATAATTATAATATTAACCAGCTTATACTCTTATTATTTGCAGTGGAATGCCGTAGCACTATGGGCTTGGGGTAAGTTATTGTATTAAGTTTAGCATAAATTGCTCTGCCCCCAACATAACCTTAAAAAGTTTGCGTACAAAAAATTTAATATTTTTTTCTTGCTCGCCAGCAATTTGCACTGAAATTAAAAATTTTCCATTCTACTTTGGTAGATATTGTTGTAGACAACTGCGCCATCTGCCGCAACCACATCATGGATCTATGTATTGAGTGTCAGGCCAATCAGGCTTCGGCTACAAGCGAGGAATGCACCGTTGCTTGGGGTGTTTGCAACCACGCTTTTCACTTCCATTGCATATCGCGTTGGTTAAAGACCCGTCAGGTGTGCCCACTGGACAACAGGGAATGGGATTTCCAGAAGTATGGTCATTAGATTGTGTCCCTACCTGCCTCATCTGCGTGTGTGTGTGTATAGTGAATTCGCTAGTAAGCAAACAAACAACACGATTTCCCTCAAGCAAATGCAAATGTTTCCTTTTTATAACGACATTCAGAATATATTTTAATTTAATAAATTTTATTGCATAGAGTTCAATTGTAAACGGGTTTCATTCAATTCGCAAGGAATACATTTGGAAAGTATATATAAGTATTTTTATGTTAAGACAGCAAAGACGCCTGGCAAATTGTAATTATTATTTCACTATATATAATTTTTATTTTGTTTATCGATTGATTATTGGTTGCACATTTAATGCTTTAAATTTAAAAAAAAAAATACTTTGTGCTCGTTGTTGTGTGTTGAGGCAACGGAATAATGCTAACTCGGATCCAAAATCGCCACAGATAATTCAGGCGCCTTCTTTACTGAGCATGCATCATCCTGCTGAGTTGTGAAGTAGCTGGTTCTGCCGTCAATTCACTCCGTGGCCGCAGTGACAGTGCCAACGCCTGGTATTCACACCCCGCGAACAGACAAGTACCACAGCTAGAATAGCTCTCCTAGCGGTAGTGTCCAGCCCCTCGGAAAGAACAGTCAATTCATTCACAGTTAGATATGATAATCCTCTATCAAACATAGTTAAAAACAGTCTTTCATATGGAAGCAACTGTAGTTAAATGTAAACTCTTTGGAATTTTTTTAAATTAGCTTAAAACTACGCAAATGTGTCAAATGTAAAATGAAATTTTACTCTTAAAAAGCAGAGGTCCCATTATTCCAAGCGAAGCACTTTCCTATTCCCAATAAGACTTTTTTTGTTAAGAAATTTGCCGGTGTCGTTAAGGGAACACACGCACGACAAAAACACCACTATACGTTTTTGACATTTGCTAGCGAACGGAGCTATCGTCAAATTTTGCCGTAGAAAGCCATCCAGGACGCACTGCACTTATCAGGTGGTCGCAAGAGGAAGTCAATCTTCTTCTTGCTCGTTTTTTATGATCGGTGATTTTTGTGGGTTTTTTTAGTGACCACCTTTTTTCACCTAATTGACAATTCCACTGAAAATGAAATTGAACGAAATTGTTGTTGTAGGCTTGCGGTCGCCTTATTAGTGCTGCCTAGTGCCACCTCTGCGTATCGCTTTGCATGCTACGAAACTACAAAGCCGGCTACAAGTGTGTAGCGCTTCGCTGTTCATAATGGGGCCGCCTCCTCTCCTGAGTTCACCCTGTAGACTGCATGTAAATCAAATACGCCAAAGCCAAATGAATTGAATTCGTTTTAATCTTATATGTTTACAATGATTTAAAATTAGTAATACTTTTTGTTTTTATGTTGAAATACATGTAGATGCTGGGTATGTGCCTATGCACGCATTAAATATTGTTTCAAAATTATATTAACTGATGGCAGTAAATGCACCGGTATACATCGTTACTACTATTGCACTTATTTGCATGCCTGCCTGCATTCCGCTGCAAATTGTTGCAGATATGCGAAGAGACATTTCATTTAAATAATAGAGCATAGAAAGAATTTTTCATTATTACATTAATTGCTAATACACACTCTAACTGGACATTTATGCCACATAACTACATTGTACAATTTAAGTATTTTCTCGTTAATGAGGAGTTAAAACTAAGACGAGCACACGGCATATTATATCAGGGCTTGTAGGGATTTTCAAAGTCAAAGCCTCTATAGGTCCTCCACGCATGCTGTGCGGACCTCAATTCTTACACAACTTACACACATACATTGATTTATATGCCTAACTATTTATTAAATGCTTATGCGACTAAATTCATGTTTTTGGTCAACTTAAGAAAAGAAAGCAAATGAGGTATTAAAAGACGGAAAACTTAAATGAAACAAAAAACTTTAAATTAAATATAATTTGTAATTGGGTTGGTTTTATTTTTTCTTTATAATTTAAAAATTTATATAAATCCTTGTTTTCTTTTGTAATTGAAATGTGGATACAAATTATACGCGTAAAGGCGGAGTAGAATGAAATTACGATACTTAAATGATAGGAAAACATAAAAAATATAATTAACTATAAAAATTAACATAATTTATACAAACACACATGCACAAATTAAAAGAGAGTTTACATCCAATCAAAATCAATGCTTACAATTGTGATTTGTTGTGGCTTTTAGTTGATTTTGTTCTTTCTTTTTTTTTCGTTTCTTTGCTGACAGTACACATATTACATAGAGTGCTAAGATTAATTTCAGTTTCAGTTTGAATTTCATTTAAATATTGCAACCGATTCTTACAAATTCGATGCCGATATCTTTAAGTTTTTATTACATTTTACATCTATTTCTATTTAAGTTGGTATTTTTAATTTTAAGAGTTAATTAATATTCATGCCATTTTTTATTATTATACAAACAAATCTGCATGTTTGTTTGGGATGTGATTCTTGTACGTGGGTACTTCAACTGTACAAGAATTGGATACGATTTAATTCTACTCTCAATTTTTTCACCATTATTTTGTTGTTGTTGCTATTATTACTACGGTTGTGGCG
The DNA here is from genome assembly GCA_920105625.2 of Clusia tigrina. NCBI lineage: Eukaryota > Metazoa > Arthropoda > Insecta > Diptera > Clusiidae > Clusia > Clusia tigrina. The sequence continues at coordinate 182,246,708 of OV050033.1, forward strand.
GTTATTATCCTTATTTTTATTACTATAAGTTGATTTAAATTTAGCTTTACTTATGCTATTATTATTACTCAGATATCTTGATCTATCTTTATGTTTAAACTTTCCATCTGCAATGCAAAAAGAGAAAAGAAAAGAAAGAAAAGCAAAAAATCAAATTTTGTACTAAACAATTCTGTATGGATATGGAAAAAAGGAAATTAAGAGTTTTCACATAAGAAGATATTGCAGTGCGACCAGCGGCAATGCATAAACAGCTTGCTATACTGCAATGGCAAAGGCGAATTCTCACCCCACCCGCCCACTACTTTAATCGCTCTCTCATTCCATCTCCCTTTATATGCAACTTCTGTTTCATTCCATCTTCAGTAAATTCAGTTTAGTAATGAAACCATATCGCTGACGCTGCTATAATCATCCTGCCAGGGATTTCGAGGAAGGGGGTCTACCAACATTTACCATGCAATCTATTAAGCTGTACCTGTAATCTGAGTGCGCTGGGCTCTGCCAAAACTCTAAACTAATATTCTACCATTTACAACGATACGTCGGTGTGGAAGTAACTAACAACGAGGGTCAATTCGTCAGTAGATCAGTCGCTTTCTTTGCAGCAGCAGCGCTGCCGCCGCCGACACTCGCAGGCGACGCCGCTGCTGCTGTGGCAGTTATCAAACGCAGTGCAGACGCCGTTGGCGCAACGCCGCTTCCGCTCACTCCAATGTTGCGCGCAAATGCGGGCGCCAGCAGGGCACAAGAGCCGAAAGTATGCTTTGGCATAGATTGAGAAAGAAACAACGGTGCTGAGGACGCTGCAGAGGGGCCGATCGGTAGGCAGCTGACTGGCAATAGGCGCTCACTGCTGCTAACGAACGAACCCAAACTGTTTCGAGGTTGCTGCATCTGAAACGGTTTGTGCAAACTCACAGCTGCGGCAGTGGCACTCGTCGCACTGCCAAATGTGGTTGTTAAGTTTAGTGGCGTGGCGATTTCGACGGCCACCTCCTCACTTTGTGGCGGCAACGCAAACGATGGGGAAGTGCAGGCAGACGCAAACGAGGAGTTCGAAGAGCTACAGTTGGAGTGTGGGGATGCAGCCGCTTCTGTTGATGTGCTTAGCGAAGAAATATTCGAGATGGTCGTTGCATTGCCTGTGTGTGACGAAGAAAACGACGACTCGTTGGCATCGCTGCTGATACCGACGCCGCTGGCAGATGGTGGAATGTCGATTGTGTGGGTTTCGTTTCCGAAAATTAAGCGTAAGCGTTTCTTCTGTGGCGTGAATGTCGTTACGGGTGGTACAGCTAATTTGGGACTTGTATGCTGCACAACCCTGGCTGCTTCCAAATCTGCTGCGGCCGCTGCTCGTCTGTGATGCCTGCGATGATGGTGACGTTCTTTCGATTTATGGCGCTTCTTGCGTTTCTGTGGCAATGCCTCGAATTCCGAACCGTTTTCCGATATACCCTCCATGCGTAGAATCTCATATTCGACGGGCTCCGAGTGAGACGACGCCCGACTGGAGGACCCGTTGAAACTGCTGCTCTCATCGCTCAGACTGGTGCCCGACTCAATGACTTCATCGAGTATGGGGGAACGCTTCATGCGTAAGGTCAGCTTCAGACGTCTCTCTGGTGTTTTAAGTATCGGTTCCACATTGGACGTACTTGTAACTGCCTTAGAGCTGGGTTCGCTGCTAGGATGCTGCTGCACGCGTTTGCACAACCCATTCACATCCTCCAAATGGGGCTCCTTTATAAACGTTGCTGGCCTAGTGTTGCGTGGGTGCTGTGCCTGTGCCTGCGCCTGCGTTTGCCGATGATTGAGTGCGGCCGGAGCAACGTCCTCATATAAATGCTTCTTTGGCACTTTGGCGGCTTCCTCAAAAGAATTCATTAAATTCTTCCTATAACTTGGACTACTAATATTTCTATCGCTATTACTACAACTACCACTGCTGCTACAATTACTTAAAGTACTCAAGTTGCTGCCTAGACTGCCTCCGCCGCCAGCACTTTTGTGACTTGAATCGCAGGGCGGCGTCAGGTGGCGAGAATGCTGCAGTGATAGTTGCTGTTGTATTGCCGCTGACGCATTGCGTATGTCTGGAGTGCCCTTTACAGTGAAATTAACGCTAAATTTGCTACAACTAAGATTATTATTACAGTTCGTAATGTTTGCGGCAGTTGATTTCTCTCCCGGTTCTTGCTGGCTGCTGGCAACTGTACTCTGATGGTTACGCAGTACTCGCCCCTCGCTGCTCATGCTCATGGCTGAGCGGGCAACGCCGTTGCGGGTTAAACGCGGCTGCGAATTGGACAACTTCAGACTGTTCTCGTTGACAGGAGGGATACTCCGCATATCCAAACCGTGCCCAGTGGCACTTACATGGCGCTCTTTGAATACACAACCTTTCACCGGATGCGCATCGCTTGCAAAATCGTCCATCATCTCAAAATCCTCCATTTCGCTTGAATGCTCCTCCTCCTCATTCTGATCCGGGTCCGATTCAAGAGCTATTACATCTTCAGTCGCACCGAGCGCTGCAATGGCTCGAGTCTGCCTGCCTCCACTACGGGATAAGGCGGCGCTTTTGCCACTTGCATCAGACTTTAAAGCGAGCGTTGTACCGCGTCGCAGCTGCCTGCGGGTTACGCCCGTTGACGCTCCCGACATTGGCTCTTCCGCAGTCACGATAGCCTTTGAAGCTCCCTGGGCCGTTACATTGGCAAAGTCTTCTGTGGAAGCGGTGGAATTTGTGCTGCTCGTGCTGTTCACCCGGGCCGATTTGCGTAGCGATTGGCGGTTTACATTAAAGCCAAAGCCACTTTCTTCATTGATCGCAGCGTCCGAGTGTTTTTGCAGCTGCGCAACACTGCCGCTTCCCTTGGCCAGTGACGGCATCGGATAGTGATGGTGATGATGCGTATGCGGATGCGAGGGCGGCTGCTGTTGTTGCTGCTGCTGCTGTTGCTGGTACGTGTTGGCCATTATCATTTCAGCGTCGTATTTGGTCATACCTTTTTGCCGTAATTCCTTCATTGTAAGTGGTGTCACCACCACAGCGGGTGACTTTTTGCCGTTGTTTGCGGCTCCACCACCGGTAGCAGATGTGCAGGGAACCTCAATTTTCTTACTATTATTGTGGACACCATTTACATTGGCACTGGCATTGCAACTGGCACTGACACTAACACTGGCAGTGGCACTTGCATTAACATTGACACTAGCACTGGCGCTAGCACTGACACTTGCTGTCTCCAACGCATTCGTATCCAAGGGAATGGAATTCGTAGAATTGGTGCGACTCTTAATGCGGTTTATTCGATTGTCAGTCTCTCGGAGGCGATATCCGCCGTTTGTATTCAGATCGTATGGACTAATGCCGATCACGCATGTACCATTCAGTCCCAGTGCAAGGCCAGATTCGCCTCCCAACTGACCATTCCCATTTTTTCCAGCAAATGCACCAGTTCCCCGTCGCTCGCATGTTTCGCATTCGCAATAACAGTTCACATCTCCGAAGAAGTCCTCTCCATAAAAACAAGTTATCTCCTCGCCCACCTCTATGTCACGCAGCACTTTGACGCAAGCGGTGTCACGCCCAGTTGCCACAAACTTGCAATTTGCACGGCAATCGTGATTTATGTATGCTGCTGGACCGAGCCACAGTTGAGCACAATTCTTGCGGCAACTGTACATCACAGAAAAGTCGTTTTTGCCGGTGTGCAAGAGCGCTGCTTCCTCGGCCTCCGTGAGCTCTGCTATGCAACCCACGAGGCACTCTATTTTATCATTCTTCGTCCAGCGCTTCGTCGAACTGATTTTCGCTCCCTTCTGCCCCTCAAGCGAGTATCGATAGCAGGCCTCGATAACGAATCCGCTGTCCTTATCAAATACACGCAAATACCTGATTATCTGAAAATGAGAAGACGGAGGATAATTACAAATTCGTAAATTTTCAAATATTTGGTATGTTTCTTACATGATCATGCAAACGTTTGATGGACATCTTGTTCTTGCTCTTAAAAGTCCGCGGTATCCACGGGCCACTGAATATTTTCTTTACAGCCACATCATAATTTTGCGTTGCTATGAACTCATCGACGATTGTCTTCAACTGTGCACTGTCCACCTTCAATGGGCGATAACGTATGTTCATTTTGTGTGTCTGAAAACCCAAATGGGGGTCCAGTATCAGCGATGTTGCCAGATCGTCATTTTCCGACAGTTCTTTGGGTGTCATACCGGTCGACTGGGAGAGCCGACCCACAATGCTGCTGGAAGAGCCATTGCAAAAGGTTTCGGGCAAATGGTAACCATTGGAGAAGCCGTTGTACTGGCTATTTTGTCCATTTGATCCAACACTGGACGACATTGAGTAGGATTTGGTGGATGTCGCCAATGTTATGGATGAATTAGACGATGAAGAGGACGAGGTGGAGGAAGCGGAGGAGGAGTTTGCGTATCTGCTAGTATCACCACGACGATTGTGATTTGAACCAACAACCATTCTGATTAAGTCTCCTGCAAAAATAGTAAAATTTAATTGTTATATATTTTTTTTGGATTTAAATTCTCGAATGAATAAATTAATTTCTTTTTTTTTGAAAAACTGATTGCCTCCATAAAAAATTCAAATAATTTTGAAAAAATAAAGAAAACAAAATTCATGTTAGATAGTTTAAAAAGCGCAGGTGTTTTGAAAGCCAGTATAGAAACACATTCAACTGCTTGAACCTTAGTAAAGACAAATACACTGCTTTACCATTGGTTGAGGCGAAAATAAACTGCCTTTTTGGTTGAGACACTGTATTATCTAAACCAACTTGAGAGCGAAGAAGCGAAATAGGTGCAGCATAGCAATAAACGAAAGAGTGCAAAAGCAGCTGATTGTAAGTGCAAACTCTACATTCTGCACAACAGAAATAAATTACTTTGGGAGTAAAATATGAATTAAATATATACAATACACCACTTGTGCAACTCTTTTTGCAAAGTGAACTACATAATTGAAGTAAGTAAAATAATGTTACTCTTTATATAATTACATATGTCTATATTTTTTGTAACGTAGACTACAACCTAATAATACCCATTATAGAGTATACATATACATTTCATTTAAAAACTTTGACACGAGAGCATAAACCTATGTGTGGAAAAGCAAATTTCAAAAGGCACTCAACTAAATATTAAGAATATTCTCTAAAATTGCATTTCATTTGTTTCATTTAGAAACTAATAAAGATATGTCTTATAAATCTAAAACTTCATAATTAAGTTTTCCAACGCACATATTTTTCTACGGCTTCCGTGTATTGCACTTGTATCTACCCATGTTAACCCGTTTTAACTGTTTGCGTTTATTTTATATAAATTTAGCACTTTGCCATTTAATAAAAAAAAAAAAACAATTATAGTAAAAACTGCGATGTAAATTAATATAAAAAATAATGTTTGCCTCGAAAAAAATGTCGTACTACATGCTCATACCTCATTTACGCATTCAGTTATTCACATTTCACTTACTTTTTATTAATTTATATACACTTTTAACGACATAATAATAAACCATAAAAAAATCGATACGAAAATCTGGTTTCATAAAATAATTGATTATCGATTCCCTTTGCTTATGATTCTCTTCTTTGCTCCTTTTTAACAAACTGAACCGAAAACCGAGAGAAAGCAACCGACAAAAAAATTAAAAAGCACGCAGCTAAATTCCATTTTCGGCTCACTGCACTGGCAAAGTAAATAATTAAAAACTAAGTTGCACAAATAATTCCAAAAAATAAATGCAGCTATAAGAGAAAACAATTTAATGCAACCAAAAATTGAATTGCATTTCAGAGTCAGACACGACGCCCGAGAGCGAACAATTTTTTATCTGCACGACTCAGCTGATTTCGTCGATACACACGCAAAAAGAACAAATAAAACGCAAATTCAAAGCATGGTGAGTGGATATATTAGATGGTTGTTGATTGGTGTGAGTTGGATAGACTGAATAGCCGTCGAACAGAACGAAAACGTCAACAAAGCGCATAACAAAAATCAACAAATTTATGCTGCAACTGTTGTCGTCTTACTTCCGAGCACCGCTACAGCTCTTTTATGTAACTACAGCGGTCGTTCTCGCACCCGCATAGATCAAAACTAACAAAGAGAACAAAAAGTCTATGTTCGTCAAATACAGATGAAAATGGCGGCGTCCGTCCGAGAGGGTTTAGCATTTCTATGATTATCATTTATGTATGCAATTTTTCTGTTAGGGTCTCATCGCTTTTTTTTCAATTTCTTTATATAGGAAAAATAAAAAGTCCTCAACAGTTTTGTAAATTTACCTTGGTATAAATTACTCTAAATCTCGCTATTTCTCCTGTTGAGTTGTTTATGATTTTTCTCTTATATCCGAGTTTAGCGGATACATTTTATTAATTGCTTCACTTCGCTGGATCGGTCATCTTCCTCACAAGTTTTCACAAAGAAGCGATGTGACTGAAGGGAATTCAATTATCAGGCAATAAGCGATCGAATGTGTACTAGTCGATATTTTGTTTACGGTGTGTTGCCTTATTGCTTGACTCATCTGTGTGATACGATCACAATTGTAGTTGAATGTACATTGTAAGAATTGTTAATTAAATGAACACTGGTTGCCTAAAAATTAAAATTATAAACTTTTTCCGTCCGTCGATTTTCTCTACGATGCTACACACACACCATTTCAGTTTCGCAAAAGAACAAGAAAAAATGAGTGCGACGGACAGAGTTGCTTAACACTATTTGTCTCTTAATATTTTGGTTTATGCGCATGCAAAAGGCATCTATATCTGAACTTTACACCTTTTTCAAAACAAATATGTGCATTATAGCGATTATAGCGATGCCACCTTGTTCGTGCACATCGTTGCTATCAAACTTAACGAAGTACATACTGACGAGAATATAGTAACCATTTTAAGTCTTTTCGACATATCACATTTTCTACTATTTTTTCATTCGGATTTTTTGTCAATTCTTAATAGTTTTTATGAAAATTATATTTTAGAAATCATGACCGAAGCAGAAATAGTTGCCGAAGATGTTCTAAATATGTTAAGTAAATATAGGGAGAAACAAAAACGATGCTTCATTAACATCTACAGAAGTACGCAATGTTGTCCATGTGGTCACAAAGCGCGGATCAAAAGCATCGAGACCAAAGTGTGTTGGTGAGTACTTACACAATATTGAAAATGAATAATATTCTTTGTTTTATGTTATAGGTATAAGCGAATGACAAAATGCTATCAGGCTCTTTTGACGTCCCTCATCATATTGCTTTTATTTGCCTTGTATACAATTTGGGCTGCAAGAAGGTACAACCTGGCCCGAGCCTTTGGTAATGGCGCTTGTGTATCAACATTTTTTTGGACTTATGATGAGTGTGTGGTGTCATATTAATATATTTTGTTACACAGATTGAACAAACTGAAAAAAAGTTGTATTCCTCTATAATCGGATAGGATTTATTTTTTTATTATGGCAACCGAATCTGAAATTGCTCATATCAAGCATTTGAATAGAGGATCCTAAGATAGATACTCAGGGGTTCGACAAATATAACGTTATAAATCCCAATGAAACGTCTGGTATCAGTTAATTATCGAGACCAGTACAACGTTTTTTTTTATTTACTTGAGGTTTATTCTTGGATTTTAAAATTCGACATAACTTTACTTAATTAATAATTTGTACAAAGGTCTCACACAACATTAGAGTGGGAAGACGTGTTACGGTTTTGATTTAAAAGTTCATTATTCATATACTAGCAAGCATGCTAGTCCTGCAGTCGCTACGTAGAGTGGGCGAATAATGATCTGGTTATGGTCTTAAGGGGACCTTAGACGCTCAATCATTTGACGTCCATCACGTAGATGGATTAATGAAATATGTATGTATGCATCACATGGACACCGATTGATGGAAAATCAAAACTTTTTCATTTTGCTGGACGCGAATTAGAAAAGAAAAGACAGAAACAGAAAAAGTCCCGTTATTGCTCATTCGAAATCGAACGCCGTGCAGTAAACATGCTAGCTGAGACGGATGTATATAATTTCTCATGCTTTCGACGAAACGAAAACATGACAAAAACATTGATATTCGATAATTGGTCTCATTTTTTAAGCATATTTTCAACCAAATGGGTTTATCCTAATCTTTTTTTTTTTTTTTTGCTGCTAATGCCAAGGCAATATGTGCAGCACAATCATCCGTATCGCTGATGATAAGTATTTTCACCGCAACAACGTGAAGCAAACTAAAATTATACGGCAATCGACTGACCGTCTAAGGTCCGTTTATGGGCTATCGTAAAAAAATATACGCGGAATTCGACGACAATCGATTGATCGTTTAACTTACTTTCGTAATATTTATTTTTATTTATATATCTTCTTCGATGTGATGCTGACCTTGCTAGGCATAGCATCAAGCCCATGTGGACTTGAATATTTATGGTGTAAGCTGTTAATAAGCATACTAATTATCAAGCTGAATACATACGACGCAACCGTTGAAGCAACCAATGTTCGTATATAGCTTTGATTCTTATTGAAATGCGTGTTGCCGCAACGGTTGCCTGAAATATCAAAATATTTGTATATTCTGTGTTGCTTCCATATTGCCTCGTGTGTATTCAGTATTAGGTTGTACAAACCTACTAATGCCGAAAATACAGAGAAATTATTTGTTTTGCGCACACTTACACATGTGCAAAACTGTAGTAGTATGGCTGATTTTCTTCAGAATTCTGGTTAACCAATGATAAACAAACCTATCTATATAGACAACAGGGTTTTTTTTTAAGCGTCAGAAAAAATTTGATATGGTCTCTGCCTAAACTATGTGGCAACATGTTTCTATATTTAACAACATACAACTGCGCAGTTGTTAATGGATTCTCTGTTCCTTTTAAATGCAACTCTGTAGCTGCTAACTGAGCCCATTAGTACTTTGTGTTAAAACTATTTAAGCGAGTGAACTCTTCGTGACAAAAGAAAAATTTTTGTGTTGAAATTATCAAGTTTGTAAAGAAAAGCTGAGAAGTTGAAAATACGCAACCAGATTTAGTTTCATTAATTGTAAAGAAGTTCGTAAGTACTTTGGCTATATTTTCTTTGATATTATTAACATTTTCTCTGTGTCGTGAAACGAGCATATTCCAATTATAGGTTGCCATAATTAACAGTACCCGGAACCCACCATTTTGTTGTTATTTATTGGTTCTTTTCTATAATTGCAGGAAAATATTAACCAAAAATGCCGACCATCAAGTTACAATCGTCTGATAATGAAGTATTCGATACCGATGTGCAAATTGCCAAATGCTCCGGCACAATAAAAACAATGTTGGAGGACTGCGGCATGGAAGACGGCGACAATGCGGTGGTGCCACTTCCCAACGTCAACTCGGCAATTTTGCGCAAGGTACTACACTGGGCTAACTATCACAAAGATGACCCCCAACCTACAGAAGATGACGAAAACAAGGAGAAACGCACAGACGACATCTCCTCGTGGGATGCCGATTTTCTAAAGGTTGATCAAGGCACACTGTTTGAGCTAATTTTGGCGGCCAACTATTTGGATATCAAGGGTCTGTTGGATGTAACTTGCAAAACAGTTGCTAACATGATTAAGGGCAAGACTCCGGAAGAGATTCGCAAAACGTTTAACATTAAGAATGATTTCACACCCGTTGAGGAAGAGCAGGTGCGCAAGGAGAACGAATGGTGTGAGGAGAAATAGGAATCCAAGAGAGGACAGTCTTCCGGTTAGATAACTTATGTAGTACTAAATTGCGATTTTGTTGGCCACAATTTTACACACTAAATTATGGATACTGATTCTGGTGTAGCTCTTAAAAAAGTTTTTGCTTCAATCTTATATTAATTAATAATCCATTTTGTCCTATTATATTATGCACTCATATGCAAATAAAAATTGGCAGTTTTAATAATAACCTTGAATAAAATAATTGTAAATGTAATTTTTTATGTGTGCGCTTGCAGGGGTCCGTTGATTACGAAAATTTCGGTAAACAACAAACTGCGTGCGACTGTGTGTGTGTGTGTGTTGTGTGTAATCGTCAAGTTTGCTAAAATCTTACCTAGCTGTTCTTTTGTGTGTTTTTGTTTTTGGAATTAAGAAAAACTGTTACTACGATCGTTGATAAGGTACTGTATTTGGTTAGGTAGCAAAAGGAAGTGGATCGCTACGGGGAATTGAAATCTGTGCGTGCGAGAATTAAAGTAAAAACTCATACAGGGTATATGTGTGTGCACATTGTACATACATATATCTATATACCCAGCAATAGTTTCCTTTGATAATTTTTGAATGTTTAAAAATGCGTCTACTCAGCAGTTCCCATTTTCACACATTCCTAGAATTTTGTTAATTTTATTAATAGTTTCTAAGTAAATACACGCACCAATAAATAATCCCGGTATTATGTTAGAATAATTTGTGGCACGATTTGCGCTGCGAAGCTCTGAGAATTTTGTCTATTATGCAAGGCGAGCGAGAGGAAATTTACATATTAATTTGCTCCTAAAATATTTTCTTATATTAACTTTTCTGCTTTTAATTGAATTGTATTTGTGTGGGAAAGATCAACAAAATTAATATTGAGTAAGTTTTTGAATGCTGAATGGGAAGACAAAGGACGATGAAAATTATGCAGTTTTTCCTTCGATATTAAATATTGATTTTCAACGCATTCAATTGTTCGCGACCTGCGTAGTTGCTTCATATTTTGATTCTGCTAAGGCAGCTAGGCTACATAAATTTATTGTATAAATACATTAAAATGGAATTACCAGTGATGCTAGCATATGGCTCGTTCGCTTCCTACTGGGTAAGTATGCAGCGAATTCGGAGATTGGGATTTATGACGAACTTCTCAAGAAAAAAAATGATTCTGTTGAATTTTTTGTTACTTTTATAATTTTTTATGGTTCCTTCAGCCCAAGTACCTTTCTTTTGAATTCAGACTAAATGGCATTGCAACGGCCACTCCAGATTGATTTTAATTCAAATTAATCATTGTAATTACTGTAAGAAGTAAATAACATGATTACTTGCCAAGATATCAAAGGTTAGCTTGATTTCATTCACAGAATAATGGTAAAAATCACGACGAGCTACTATGCATAAGCGTCTGAAATCAGTTTTAACATCAACGGGATATTCCACAGAATATTAATGTAAATAATCAATCTTCCTTTATAAAAAAAAGTTTCTTTTGTATTCATTTGAATGCCTTATTTGTAAAAATTATGCTGGAAATTAGCTTAAAGCCATAGCTTCAATACACTTGATTTTAATTATAGATCTTAGTTTTGTAAATAAATAAATTTTAATTAATTACGCCTTTTAACCTGTGGTGCAAATTTTATACAGTGTTTTTCCTGATAATTTTGAGGTTTTAATATTTTTGTAACTAAAACTCTTTAAAACTTCATACATATTTAATAACTAATGCAATTTTTAGCACAAAAATATATATATTTTAGCTTTCCTTAAAAAAATGTTTGTCCTACTTAATCTGTGACATACTGTATATGGAAAAGTAGTTAAACTAAATATCGTATAATAATATAAGGTATTTGGTTAAACTACCCATTCCCACTCCTACTTGATTACCTCAGTGTTTGAATGTAGGAATATTCTAAATTGAAGCAGGTTACACTCAAGAAGTATCCATTTCCAGATGATAAATCAGAATAGGGCATCAGATATTTACGACGATAATAACTATAAAATAAAACACTTGTCTATCCGTTCAACGACGCTGCATTTTTTTTTTAAAATTTTGTAATGTATTTTTTATTTTTTTATACGTACTATTTATTTGTTTTATATTATCAGTTAAAAGTCTTCCAGTATGAGTGGCATAACGTGGTATAATTTATACTTATTATGCTTTATTTAATTACCAATCTATAGTTTAAACAATTTTCATTAAAAACAATTTTGTTTTAAATAATATGTGGATTACTTCTTAGCAAACCAAAAAAAAATATTATTTTAATAAATATATATAGTAATTTTGCCAGAAAACTTTTTATGACATTATTTTATTTACTCTTTTTTGAGAATTTTATAATAAAATATAATTTGTATAATATCGATTGTCGAACTACGGATGAAATTTAATTATTAATTTTTTGTAATTTACATTTAAGCGGCAAATTAAAAAATTACTCCTATTATATTCTAAGTACAATGGGTATCAATGCTGGGGTGCGTGGAGACCTCTTTCTTCGGCGTTTCTCCGGCTCACCTCAATTCACCATGAAGATGGATGATGAATATCGGAAAAACAAACATTTTATCTAAAAAATTAAAAAATTTTTGCCATTCAGACTTTAAACTCGTCAAAAATAATAATAATTAGTATAATGAGCATTCAATCTGGATTCCACTTTGGAATATTTATTTATAATTAGAAATTCAATTATTAATAACTATATTACTATAATTTCGAAAAAAAATAAACGGCAGCACTAGCAGCGGGGCTATCGGCTGGAAGATGTATTAAGAGGTTACATTATATATTAATAGTTTTATATGTAACAAAAGTAAATAATATACTGCTTTACTTTATATTATTTAAGTTCAACTTTTCAATAGACCGAAATTTGTGTATATAAAATTAATGATATATATTTGTATATAAAATTAATTTCGTCGCACACAACCTAAAACTTACTGTTGCCGTGGTCGGCGAGTGTTGAGAATTTCTCCTCGACGTTGCTACCTATGTTATTAAATTATGGACTGCAGGAATTCATTTCCAGACACAGTTGGTTTTCTAAAATTTTAGATTTCCTTGCGTTCTACAGCACTGGCTCCGTTTAAATATTGTTTGTGTTTGGCATTACTTTTTCCAGCTGTCAACTTGTATCTTCCGTCTCATTTCGGTCAAGAGTCGATTGAAGGAAAGAGCGAGTGACAATCTGAATTAAAATCGTTAAGTGGAAATTTAAAGGAAAATTAGTGAATATGAAGTGAAAGTCTCTTTAAACTGTGATCATCTACATTTACAGTAGCATAATTTGTTATTTTATAGCCAGGAATGGTAATTTCCTAGCCTTTTGTGTGTGTGCAAAAACCTAAAGTAATGCGGCAATTTGAATTCGCTGTGCTCTTTTCCTCTACGTACTGTTTCGCCGACAATTCAATATGATAGAAGAGCGACAACGTAACAAAGTGTTACGTTATATGATAAAAGAGTTGCGTCAGTGTTGCCAAGTGTGTTGACATTTTTGTTTAGTTTTATATAAAAAAATAAAAGTGGTGCCAATAGTTGTATTTTGATATGAACATATATTTTAATTCTTATATATACGCATCAAACAGCTTGGCGAATATGAATGTAAGGATGTAAGTGATGAAAAATAAAAAAAGGTTTGTTAAAATCGTATATGCCAATAAATACATTTTATATTTTGGTGTAGGACTTCTAGCAATATTTGACAGGTGCGTTGAGCGTTCTGAACCGTATTTAATTATACTCTAATTATAGATACATTATGTGCAAGTACTTCTGAGGTTGTCAGTAGGGAGCCTTTATAAATTTGTTTAAGAGGTCGTGATATTCAACTACCAATATCCAGTCTTAATATATAATATGCAGTCATTTCATTGTTTATTTAATATGAACAATAAGATTGCCAACATTTGGCGATGGTCAACATTTTTTGGATCTGGTCATGAAAACTATGTATGTTTTCAAAGTGCACCAAATTCAAACGAATTCATAGTCCGTAGCAAATCCCTCGAAGTTCTACGGAGATACGACCACACACTATAATTTAGTAGGCATAAATGGTGTCACAAAGGGACAATTCAGGCTTAAGTGTGCTTTTAGATCAGCCTCTCAACCTACCATGCATAAATAAAAAAGTGTTTTAAGATTTATCAACGAAATTTTATTTGGCAAAAAAAAAATTATGATAAATATTGTTTTGATTGATATCCTACCATGCCCATTTACATTTTCATTATTATTTCAGTAGGTATTAATTCACCTCATCTAGCAGGCTGTTTGCCTGGATTTATTCGGATAGTATCTTTGGTTTTATCCCTCCGTCACTACGTATTTAAAATATGTTTTGGGGTCTCTGAAAAGCGCCACCTAGCGGTATTTACATAGAATTACACAATTGGAGCACATATATGCCTCCATTCAAAACATTTCCTTTCTTTAATCATCTTGGAAGAATTACGTGTGACCATTATTTTCATATTGTCACCTTGCACCCCACTTTTAGGCGTAGTCTGATACTTACTCCTGGGTTATAGGGTATTTCGCACTCTGGCGTGCCTCAATTAAACCTATTTTACTAATTGAAAAAGAAGAATTTGTAATAATACTTAATTAAATATAAGCGCACTTAATCGGCTTAAAATATGCAATTTCATGACTTTCCATTTTTTCTTTGTGCAGATAAAACAAGAGTTAGCAGTATTGACTTTGGCTGTGAGCAGCAATACTTACTCAAACAACAACAAAGCCTAACAATGTTATAGAACTGACTGCTCTCCACGGCGTGTGTTTGTTTGTGTGCGTGTGTGCGTACTCGAAATTGAAATACACAGGTGAGCAATTTGAGTGACAGTCGAGTTTGCGGCCCTAATCAAACCCGTCTCAATTTTATAGAACAATATGGATCATTTCAAGGCTACACTTGACCCGAGAAAACAAGAGCTACTAGAGGCGCGTTTCATAGGAGCAAGGGTAAGCAAGTATTTACATACATACATATATAAAATATATTAAAATAGCCTATATTATAAACTATTCTGAGTACGTTCAGCATTGAATTTGGGTTATGGTGTTTGTGTGGCTGTGTGAGTTAGATAAGTGTCATATGGCTTCCTGATATATGGCCCCCAATGGCCTAAAATTAAATTATAAAAATTCTAGAATTGCTCCTAACATAAATTGCGCAGTTTAGTTTCATTTTCCTCGTACATATTTAATTCTTGACGTGAAGTGTCATCAATTCCGGACACATTTGTTCTTCTGAGGCAATTTCTCTGTTTAGCACAAATGTGCTTCCAATTATAGTTCTGAAGTCACGCACATTCAATAGCCTCAAATTGATTATTTTGTGACAAAGGCAAGAAATATATATAAGATTGTATGTGTGTGTAGTATATGTCTGCCTATGTGGCACCTCAATAAATGTCGCATCAATCACATGATAGCTTGAGATTATATTCCTATATACAAAGTATACATATACCTTGTAAATTGCTTATGTTGTAAAAAAATAAAAACAATACCATTGAGCTCTCTATGAGCAAAAATATTTCACCATTTGACGATTATACGCCTAAAAAGGCGAGAATAAAACAATCGCATTACCTCATACCCATTGAAACTAAGCAAGTCTTTACATATGTTTCTACAGCTGCACAGTTATACATATATCGAAGCATTGTATATACCTTATGTATACACCAATACTATATTTATATACATACATATGTATAGAAATTGATCGGTCTTAGCAACAACAAAGGCAGAGAAGAAAACCAAGCCAAGCCAAACCAAGCCAGACCAAACCAAAAAGCAAAGCAGCAAACAAGCAAATAACGAAATAAATAATTATATACACTCGAAAAGTCTCGACAAGTAGCAGCATTGCGTCGCACGCCGAGCAAATTATTAAAAGTAACGAATTTAAAATATCGCATTTTCAGTCCGAACCCAAAGTTCAAGGGATACAAACGTCTCAACGCTTGTGCATAGTTCATTCATTCATGCGTGCTGCTGCCCGCTGACTGACTCGAGTCTAAAATTGGCCACAGCAACAACAACAATACAAATTAATTTTAATGCATTTCGCTTTAAATAAAAAAAAGAATCCAACCACACATACTCTCTCACTCTCGCACTCACGTCGCACACTCATGAAACTGCATTATTTACAAGTAGTCACTCCAAATATAATTTATACTTTTATCATATTTGCTTTAATGCTTTTAGATTTTGAATTGCTTTAAGCACGAAAGGCAAAATAAATTGTTTTTGTTGTTATTTATAAAATATTCAACATTGTTGTGCCAGCCGCATATCAGACCAGACGCAGACGCGCCTCCAACGACTGCTGACTGACTAAACTAAATTCAATGAAGGTGAATCAAACAACACGTACACGCCACGGTGCCCAATGCCCGCTCTTTTTCGCTCTCTAGCTACATATGCATACTCAACTTGTCTCCGAGTTAGCCGAGCGCTCTGAGTTTGCTCGCTCTCATATGCGGTTGAGCTGCTGCTAATGCTGCTAATTCTACTACAAATAACACCTCTAGTACGTTTTTGCATGTATTCACGCAATATTTTGACAAATCAACACAAGTCGTATGAGCAACATTAATTTAATGTATTTTCGTATTATTATTAATATGAGACTACATTGCAATGGCAACCCACAGCTACAAACTACTCGGTAACTCATCCTTGTGTTTTTTTGTTGTTAGTGAGGAGCATTGCTTGGCAGCATATACATACATATAAACATACGCACTCACATGTGAGTTCGTCATACACACAGGCACCAACACTTGTTTGCTTGCGAGCCACATTTCCTGCAACATCCACCAACTGGTAGCTTGCTGCTTTTCGGGCATTTGCTGTGCGCCTCGTACAAATCAAAAAATAGTGTGAGTAGGTGAGCCGAATCGATTTGCTACCACAATATCATAAATTTCACACATACAGAATGCGTGTAAAACTTATTTAAAAGTGCTTAAACATTTTCAACTTTAAATAAATTCAACAACGATTCATTTCCGTGTAAAATTCACAACTTTTTGGTATGAAAAATTGAAAACTATTAAATTAATTTTTAATACCAGTTTTTTTCTTTATTTTTTTTTTTGTGGTGCTAATTAAAAATTACTACACTACAGAAATAAATAAATAAAATCGCGTCACTCGATTAACTAAATCCTCACGTTATTGGCAGTGGAACAGCGCTGATGTTGTTATAACCGTGTTGTTGTTATTGCTGTTAAGTTGTTGTTATAGTCATGTTGATGTTGTTGCTGTTGAGTTGTTGTTGTGGTCGATGTTGACAGGCGTTGATTATCGCTGCGCATCTGTTAAAATCTCATTTTTCCAACACTGCTTATTTAGTAGCAAAATATTTTAAATTACTTGGCTATACGTGTGTGTATATAAATAAACAACATGAAATTGGTTCTCTTTAAAGAGCTGTTGTTGCCTCTGGTGCTGCGTCATCGTCATCTCTTCTAATAACTTTGAGTACTCAATTAAGCAAACCGGCTCGCTTTTGCCGGCCACAAATGTGGAGAGAGTACCATTTAAAACTCACTCTCGTTTTTGGTCTGCCTGCTGCACTGTTGCCGTTGTTGGGAGCCAACTTAGCGTTGTCTGTTGTCATACGCTCATTCGCGTGTCTGTAAGTACGTACGCGTATATATGTGAGTAAAGCTTTGCTCGTAACATTCCAACAATTGTTTTTAGCCTCTTGTGTGAGGGGGCTTTTATTGTATGTACTGTCTGTGTGGCGTTGTGGTGTTGGTGTTGGTGTAGTCGTAGGTCGTATACGTAACATACTCCGACTGACTGACTGCTACAGTTTTGTTCACTTGTTTCCTTTGCAGGTTGTCTGCGCTTTTGCTATGCTTCGACGACGGTCGCATTGGGGCTTAATGTTGGATGATGATGTTGGTTGATTGGTTGGTTGGCATGCTTGTTTGGTTGGTTGGGTGGTTGAGGTTGCATGTTGTATGGTATTTCTTTTTGTTTGTGATTTTATATTTTATTGAAATGAATACGCTGCTGGGACTGGAAGTGTTTAGAGAGAGATGCGGACAGACAGCAGATTATGTGTGCGTTTTTGTGGTTTTTCTGCACTGCACTGCTGTTCATTTTCTGTTTGCTGCTACGTTTGTTTTTCCTATCCGCTCGCTTTGTAGAGGGGGACTGGCTGGTTGGCTGACTGACTGACTGACTTGCTCTGGAGATGGGATTGAGTTACACAAATTGTTATTAAAAGCTTGGCAGTTGTTTCGTAGTGTTTGCGGTTAATCAGATTATTTTATGGGTTTATGGGGTTATAACACTCCTAATTCATCGTCTAATTGATTTATTTATTGCGTCGCAATTAAAACTACACAGTGAGTTTGAAGTAAAATTTGTATATTTTCGTTTTTATATATTCATCAACAGTAATAAACATTTTAATATTTATAAAAGAAGTACTACTTAGTCGGGAATCGACACAGAGTACTCAAATTGGTAGTAGAATAGAATCGTGCCGAAGACATATAAAAGAAAATAGGTCAGCGTAATTTAACACTGGAGTGCCGAATGGGGTCATTTTTTTATTCCAAATCGGTTTTGTTTTTGACTTCAATCGGCATTTTTTTCTGTTATTTGATTAATTTAGGAACTGAGAGGTGTTTTATAATTTTCTTTACCTTTTTAAATTTTCACAACATTTTTATGAAGAAAAATTTGTATAAAAGTAAAGAAACGGAAGTAAAGAAAAATTATGTACTAACATAAAGTAGGTCTCTTGTTGTGGGTGGTTTATATAAAAAGTAGGTGGTTTATATAAAAAGTCACAGTATAAAGACCCTAAACAAATTTAAGTAGCTATACGGAGAAATATTGAAAGGGAAGCAACCAAAAATTGTTTTATTAGTTCACTTCAATTTATTGATTTCTAATTATTACTTTATTATTAATTAATATTTTATCATTATTTTTTGTTACTATTTCATTATTATTTTTATCATTTTTTATTATTTTTTTTATTATAATTTTTTATTTTAACAATATTTAATTTGCATACTATTTTATTATAATTTTTTATTACTATTTTATTATTATTTTTAATTATGGTTTTTTTGTGTTTTTACTGCCAATAATTTTTTTGATTATCATTATTTATTTATTATTATATACATTTTTTTATTATTTTCACTTTTCGTTATTATTTTTATCTCTATTATTATCATATTTTATATTATTTTTTATCAATATTATTTTTAATAATGTTCTTTTTTACTGCTAAAAATTTTGTTATGTTCATTTTATGACTATTTCTTAAAATAATAATTTTGTTTCTATCACTTTTTATTATTATTTTTATCATTTTTATTATAATTTTTATTATCATCATATTTTTAATTTTTTTTATTTTTTTGATTAATGTTCCTTTTAATAAAATTTTTTTTTGGACTTTTTTATTTATTTTTATTATCATTTTCTTAGTATATTTCATTGTAATTAATTTAATTATTGTTTAATTATATTTATTATTATTGTTATTATAAATTTTTTGTATTTTTTTATTTTTATTTATTATTATTACTTCTTGTAATTGTTCAATTAAGTAACGTGAAATAAATATGAAATAGCTCCATAAACTTGAAGTTTATAAAATATATTTTCGTTCTGAAATCTGATTTCGATATATTTATGATATGTAATTAAGTAATTTAAGTAATATCAATTTTAATATAATACATTTTGCTACTACAATTAAAACATGAAATGTATGTATTTCTATATTTAAACTTTGAAATACTTGTTCTCAAAAATTACGTAAGCAAAAATTCACGGATTGGATTTTTCATCGTTTTATGTGAAAACTTATTTATTCTAATTTTTACTTTCATGTGATGACACATCCAGTCATTCAAACGTCTTGCCACATTCCATCGTACATTATAAACGTAATTCCATTTCCTTTCGCCTTCGTGGAAGTATTCAAATTAATCTAAAATATAATAATATTCCAAGACATTTTCTCATCGCATTCCTGAAATTTCGAAAATTCATATTGAGACGAAGTAGTCATTTTATTAGTCATGATTAAAAATGAATAAGCGCAACATGCAATTTATATATAGAACACATACATTGTTGTTATTGCCTAACCATGAGTGATGTTGTCCCATTCTCTCATACTATGAGGAATGAGGATGAGTCATGATACTAAAATTTTTTTGTGTCGATATGAGCAAAATTTGTCTTTTCATATTTTTAATAAATTTATTTCTTAATTTAAACATCAGAATTTTTCCATTGAGGCTCAAAAACTAATTCGTACAAAAGTATATTTCTGATTTTTTGTGGGCTCGCATCTTCGAATTTTCCCCAGGAACTTAGCTCTCAAAATGCTCTAATACCTTTTCTCTAGTTCCCCCAAATCCTTACAGACCTCGTTATTTATGATGTTAGAGTAAATTTTAATAATAACAATTCATTAAGTAGTAAAAATGCGACCAAGCCTTGAAACCCGTGCCAGAAGTTCAAACGTAAATTTAGAAAATTACATAATCAATTGCCACCATGCAATTTGGCTTGCTTCCTGATTTGTTCTAAGATATGTATATGCACAATCTCACACGCTCTCACTCGCCCAGCAGCCACCCATCAGCTGCACTTCCATTTGCCTTGGCCATGTTCGCTAAGTCAACTCTCAAGTTTCGCGTGATTTATAACTTGTCTATTTGGTATGAGCCATAAGCGAGAAGGCCTGGTGCCAAAGCACAAAGAGAGCGCATGCATTTTGCCAACCTGAGCTTTGGAAAAACAAAAGGACTCTTGCGTATGTTGAAGTTTCTCCTTCACGCACGCATATGCGAGTAATACACCACCGAACAGCACCAAATACGGCTAAACCCAACAACGCGAGCCTTTCTAATAAATGCTGACATTGCACTGGAAGCTGTATGAGTGTGTGTGTGTGCATATGTATGCATCCGCTGTCCTAATCGACCGGTTTGCAATGTTGCTGCTCCGTTTTTCGCACAACGCAACGCAGCGCATTACACCATCATGATCAACACCGTCATCATGAGCACCAGCAGCGACAACAGCGCGCCCATCATCTTCAAAGAGCTTCAGGAAGCACATAACCAGCAGCCAAACTGAATTGAGCTGAGCTGGGATAAAATAAAACTGTCACGAAAGAGCTGCAATTGCCGTGGAACTGCACTCGGTTGTGTTGTTAATGCTGCTGCGGCGGAGTCTGTGCCAGCCAGCGAGCCTATTTGATGACAGGCAGGCAGGCAGCCGTCTCCCCACACGAATTCCGACCGAAGTCGAAGTAACTAGTATCCTAGTGGCACGACGAACGACTACCGACAGGGGCGACAATAATACAACCACACACACACACATGCATGTGCTCACAAGAACGACCGGCAAACGAGCTGCTCGTGTACTTTTGGCGTGATGTGCTCGTTGTGTTTGCTGCTGCTGCTGTTGTTGTTGTAGTAGTTGTTGTGTTATTATTCTCACATACAATTCCTTATTCATTTATTTGAATTTCAGCAGCATTACGCGCCGTTCGCTGGCTGGCCGGCGCACTGCAGTGCATTGCAATGGAGCGCTGCCTCCGACCGTCGTAAATATACATGCGACGAATTCGGGGCCAGCGAATATTCTAAAACGAAAAGTCGCACGGCGCGGTGCAGCACGGCGTAGCGGAGCGCAGCACGATAGGGCCAGCCAGGCAACAGAACTCAACGCAAGCGAACTCAAGCCAAGTCAAGGCAAGGCAAGGCAAAGCAACGGAACGCAACGCAAACGCACCTACAAATCGACGCTCTAACCAAACGAACTTCATCCTGGCGTATGAGTAACGAGTGAGTACTCGCATTGCCAGCACAGTGAGAGAGTTGCACTGCGGCCCGTATGGCCACAGTGGAAATTGATTGACAACTACCACGCTCGAGTCGCAATCGCAATCGCGTTTCGTTTTCTTGCCTAACAAAAATTTGTATCTGGTTAGATAGACGGTGCGGTTCGTTCGTTCGCTCGTTCGCCAGTTGCTACGCTTTGGACGGCTTTTCTTATTTGCTGCTTTTGCCGTGTTTCTGTGCTTTTGTTGTTAGTGTTATTGTTGTTGTTGTTGATTTCCCTGCTCTCATACGCCATTTGGCCAAGTGCATGCACTCCAGCGCTGCCGTGTGCTAATCCGTACTATTGTGGCTAATTTTGCAAGGTTTTTACTTGTACTCTTATATGATTACATCGACTGGCATTGTGTGAGATGCTTGCAGCAGCAGTGGCAGCAGAAGTGGTGGCAGCAGCAGTGGTGGCAGCAGCAGCGCCGTGTATCTATTGATAGCCGATTTTAAGATTTTCAGTTTATTACAACGCTTCATTGAAGTTTGTTGCAACTGTTTTTTGTAGTGGCAAAGCTGAAAGTGGTGCAGTTATTGTGAGCAGCTATTCTAAGTAGTGTAAACTCAAAGCAGACAAGCAAGAAAAATGTGAATAAATACATACATACAGATACAAATAGTACATATATACAAAAAAAAAATTTATATTTTATAAAAGTTATCTTTATACAAGTGTAAACAAAATTTGGAAGTGTTCGTTCGTTATTAGCGCTACACACAATCGCTTCAGATTTCGTTAGTGTACTTGCAAAGTGGTTATGCCTCTGATCAAGCAGCGAAAAATGAGTCGATACAAGGTTTGTAGAGTGCATGCATACAGATACTCATATTTATTGTAGACAGTTATAAGTGTTCAGCTGAGCGCTACAACCAGTTAGTAATATTGAAACCCACAATAAGCAAAAACTCTTTATTACACCATTTGAAGAGTTAACATTTAATTTTCCCCAAGTTAATGCAAATTGCTCAATTCATCTGGAAAATATTCATTCTTTCGTTCATTTCGTATCTACCGTTACCTTAATTCGCCTGGCTCAGCTTTAATTACTCTTGTAAAATTTGCATATGCTAACACACACAAACACATACTCATACTCATACTTATGCACTCTTTTTGCAAGATGCAGCAGCACTAAAAACAACATCAGCCATCAACCAACCATCTAACCAGCAACACCAACCAACCAGCCAACCAACCAACCATCCATCCAACGAACAACCAAACTAACATCCACAACCAACAACGAACGAAACAATCGGCCGAACAACACCCCACTCCACTCTACACACACACTTTCTCTCTATTACAATTTCAAATAAAAATTTTTCGCAAGTTCATTGAACTTGCCACGAATTGTCGTCGTCGTCGTAGTCGTCGCTTTGCTTTACATAGATTTGACCTGACCTAAAATACAAAAATTTGTTTTTTATATGTGGAGCAAATTCAACAGTGTGAAAACTACAAAAACTTTGCAGCAAAAGCGTACAACAACGTGTTTAGCGCTCTCTTTCTATTCCATTCACCTTTGCAATTTGCCAGCAGAGCGCTCAGCAAGAGAGAGCGAGTCCACAAGAGAGTGCTGTACGGTGCTATGCCGTTTGAAACTTTTGTTTGAATTTGAGCAAATATGTTCTCTTTTTCTCTTTTCTTCTGCCTTTTTGTGGTGTGTTGGTGCACATTGTTTGTGTGGAAAAAGAGATTTCATCGCCCATTTTAGTGGTAGTGGGAGTGGGAGTGCTTGCTCTCTGCTTCATTTTTGTCGTGTCTAGTTATGTGTACTTTTTTATATGTATATAAAATTAATTTGTTTTAATTTCTTTTAAAGCTGCAAACAATTATTTAAATGGGAAACTGTTATTGTAAATGCTAATTAATGCACAATTAAAATTTTATTAATCCGAGGGCGGATTGAATAGTACCTGAGGTGAAATTAGGGAAATTAGGAAATGAAGAGCCATTCTCTTGTATCAATGGATTTTAATATACTATATATTCTATATATTTATGGATTTGATTTTTATGTTTAGTTAAAAACTGCTTCAATTTAACATGCTTATTAGTTTATAGACATGGATTTGAAACTAGTATGTTGTGTATGGTACAAATATGGACACATTGGCAGATATTGCCGCTAATTGGATGACTATACCTGTTATATACCTACTATTATACTATCGTGCCACAAGTAAAGAACCTCAACTATGGTCCGGTAAATGTCGCAAACTATGTTTGGCTTCTCCACTTTAAACGTCAAATCACTTCTAAGAAACATAAACAAGTGTTTGGTTTGGTTTTAAGACGACATAATCCGGGTGGGTTTGGGTTTCATTTTCGTAATCGTTGATGAGACATGAATACATCATTTTAGTCCAGAACAGAAACAATGGCATTTTCCTGGAGACACGACTCAGAATGAATCAAAATGCGTATACTTTGCAGTCTTAGAGGATACGTATTTTTTGATGGGCTGAAACAAGTTTAAGTACGTGATGATGGGGGAATTCCCAGTTACCATTTGCAGTGAGTTGGTATTAGTAACTCTGTGTGTAGTGGATTATAATCCAATGTGCCAGTAAAACTCGATGAAAAGTGAGAATATTGGACAAATACTTTTTTTTTTAGTTTTGAACACGTTTCACCGGCTTCGTAGTTCTTCAGCTTCATTGAAATAAACAGATCACAGGACAAATTTCAGCTTCCTTGAAATAAACAAATTTGTGAGGCGTGAGACCAAAATGAACCGCAATATACCAACTTCGTTCAAATCGACCAAGTTTATTAAACTCTCCGTAATAGATAAGAAAAGTTTCTTTGTTAAACAATAAGAAATGTTTCTTAATCTTAAGTAAAAAAAAAAAAATTTAGAAATATTAAAACACTAATTTAGTTTATTTTTCTACAGAAGCAATTGTGCAAGCAACAAAAATTTTGTGAAAAATGAATGCCAACAATTCTCTTCGTTTGAGCAAATCGTTGAATATGTTGCAACGTGTTGTGTTGTTTGCAGTTTGACCCAACATGTTCTTGCAGGTTTCCATGATTTTATATGGTTTTTGCTTGGAGGATTTTCTATCTATATTATTTTTACCTTAGAAGTTGATTTTCCAGTCACTGAAGTCACAAATTGACATGAATCTATTTAGCACATTCTTTCAAAATGAATTTCTTCAATTATGAGAATTAGACTGGGGTTTATATTTGAAGAAGTTTCTTCTTTTATGAGCGTTAGACTGAGGTTTATCTATCTCCGTATTCCTTTTTTTTTATATATGGGCATTAGACTGGGTTTTATATTTGTAGGCATTTCTTCTTTTATGAGCATTAGACTGGGGTTTATCTCATTATTCCCTTATTGGTTGCCAGATGAAGTTGCGTCGCATTTACCTCCTTTATATAATAATAATCATATTTATTTCAATTATATTAATATACAAAAAATAATAAAAATAACAGCACTAGCTCAAGGCCATCAGCTGTTACCTCCTTTAATTTTACATCATTTGGTGGTTCTTTTGTCTGCCAAGATGGATTATTATTATTATTATTATGTGGAAAATGTTTTGTTCCGTAGCTTTGTTTCAAAAGGATTCACAAAGGTTCGTTTTGAAAACACACAATTTGGGTATCTTATACAACACAATTTTACTATATTTCGCATACGAGTGCATGAGAATTTTGCTATTTTCTTTGGAATGGTTCCATCAATATTTCATCAGTACTTTAGTTACACCTCTGAAGACAGCTTCTCTTCCCCAAAGGCATTACTCACCTATTTCATCGCTAAAGAAATCAAATTCAGTCATTATAGTGACATTATAGTTGACAACAACCTTCCTTCCATGTCCTACAGTTCGCTAGGAGGACCCTGTGTACGGGCTTCTGGAATATACTACTGAACTGCATTGAAGTTTCTTTTGGCATCTTCCCTTTTATGGCTCTTTTCGCCTCTGTGATTTAAGGGACATTACAGTCTTCAGTGTGCCTAACCATCTATAATTGTTCCGACGGTCCTATGTGAACTTAGGTCCTCTTGATCTTTAATCGTGCTATTGCCCTACTGACAAATTCTAGCTTGTTCGTGGTAGGTAATGAATCTAACAATACTATGATTCCATCAATGCCATGATTCTTCCATTATGAATTTTGTACCTCCCTCATGCTTTGTCCTGGTGCTGAACTTTTCTAAACCATCTTCCTCCCTTTAACAGGAATTGCTCATGTTAACAATGGGCTTAGCTTGAACTCCATTGTCATTTAAGGCAAGCGACCCTTTAACCAGGGCCAGACATTACTTGAGCTTGTCCCATTAGTGAACTGGCCAAGTATCGAAGTTCCTTCCCTGCTGGGCTGGCTGCAAGTTAATAGATTTATGCTCTTTCGAGTGCGCCTGTTTAGGCTTAGATGTGTTTGGTTGAACTTTTTGCCACTACCGACATTTTTACACCGTAGTTGCTGGTTTTGTTGTTATTGGTGGGTAGTGGTGGAGGTGAAGCTGGTGGTACTGGTGATGGTGGTGAAGGTGGCAGTGAAGGTGGTGAAGGTGCCGTTAGTGGCAGTGATGGTGGTGGAGATGGTGCTGTTGTTGCTGCTGCTAGTGGAGATGGTGGTGTTGCTATTGGTGACGGTGGCGTTGGAACACTGGCTCTGCTTTACGTGTACGTATGAGCCACTCGCTCTGCCAGTGCCACTATCACTGTCTCTACAATGGTTCCATTCGTTCGTCACCCACTTCCATAGCATTTCTTGTGTTTGCATATGAGTTTCAGTTGGTGCAGTTGAAAGTTGAGAGTTGGGTTTTGCGTTTTGCGTTGGGTGTCAATGGTGCAGTTTGCGCCCAACTGCATATTAGAGTGGCTGAGTGCACACAAACACACACATACAGCCGTTCATACTCATGCATCTACATATGAGTGAGCTTGGAGCTTCTGTGTATGCATGTATGTATGTATGTATGTGTGTGTGTGTGTTTCCGCAAGTACATACATCATTGCTGGAAGGAGAAAAAAATATTGCACTTTACTTAACGTTGGAACGAGATGGTTGCACAAGTTTTCCACATTTTTCTTCTGTGTTCTTTTTGTTGTTTGCGCTTTTCCTGTTTTATTCCGTTGCAACAACATTTGGAAATGAAATGCGATTTCATGAACGCTTTTGTTTGCTTTTCCTAAAAATCATGCTTTCCTGAACTCTTAACTAAATTTTCGGCAGCCACTCGTATGTGCATGGGTATGATTTATGTATGTATATAGTTGGCTTATGTATATAGTTGGCTTATGTATATAGTTGGTTTATGTATTCTGTATATATGCATTCGGTATCCGTGGATATCTGCCTTAGTGACTGTGAGCTTTTTAGTACTGGATTTTTGCAGCCCTGCTTTCAAATTGATGTCTTTCAATAAGAAATTTTGCTGATTTCATTTTTATACATATGAAATTTTATATATGAACTTTTTTTATATATGCAATTTTCTTATGCATCCAATTTTTTATATATTAAATTATTTGGTGTAAGAAATTTTTTATATATGAAATTTTTTGTATATATAAAAGTATATTTATATACTATTTTTTATATTTAATTTTTTTATGTATGAAATTTTTAAATATATGAGATTTTTTATAATGAAATTTTATTATATCAGAAATATTTTTATACATATATATATTTTCATACATATTTTTATACATATATACAATAATCATGTTTTTTATGGGTTGAACACTTTAGAATAAGCATGCGTGCAACCCTCTGAATGAATAAACCGCATCCACGCACATTGCCAACTGCACGGATGCTTCCAGATCATTGCAATTATTTTAAACGACTTTTAAGCAGCTTCATTTGCCAGGCATCCGTTTTTTGCGGCTATTCTTTTAGTTTTACGCAATCCAATCCAGTTTATTTATTAATTTTTTATTTTTATTTTTATATGCCTTCGTTTGCCCGTGTTTGCTTCCCAATTTTCCTGTAAAGAAGACAAAAAAAATAAAAAAATTAATGAAAAAGAAGTTACGTACTGCATAACTGGTTTAACTAGAATTGATCTTCCATGAATGCAGGAGAACATCTTGTTTTCATCCATCGAAATAATCAAGGTCAAGATACTGTCGCAACTCATCGCGCAAGTAATCAGCGCATGCGTATGTTGCGCTCAATAAAATTTTGCGCTGATATTATTATGCGGAATTTGCTGCAATGTAATCTGTTTTTTCTGTACTGTTTGCGCACCCTACATCTAGAAGTGTACACCTTCTTAGTTGGCTGAAGTGCTTTAACGTTTCAATGCAACAACTTCTTCATACTTGGAGTGCCTTGATTTTTGATTATTTGTTCCAATATGTGT
The DNA here is from genome assembly GCA_920105625.2 of Clusia tigrina. Taxonomy (NCBI): domain Eukaryota; kingdom Metazoa; phylum Arthropoda; class Insecta; order Diptera; family Clusiidae; genus Clusia; species Clusia tigrina. The sequence continues at coordinate 182,274,793 of OV050033.1, forward strand.
TTGATACAAAACTGCTGTTTAAGTTATAGAGATATTAAAGCTCTACATGCTTTTCATATATAGCAGGAGGTTGTAGCTTTCTCATGAACAGTTCATAAAATTTAAGCGATCAGAGGCGATCGATCGAACGCAACCATAGTTAGTTTGAACATAGCGTGTAGAGATTTTTACTTAAAAGGAGCAATAAAATATGAATTTCCTGTCTTTCTGGGTAAATTATTTCAGGTGTTTTGAAGGAGATTTGCTATTAACACTAAGGCCATAAAATCCAAATTAGTCTTTGTAAAAACTTCAGTTAAGAGTCTTCACAGCTCACAAGGTACAATAGGCTACCAGCCCACCATGGCTGTGAGGGCAAGGAGTATGCTACCTAAACAGTTTTTTCATGATTTTTTGGGCATTCTTCAGCTCGATCAGACCGTTGGCTGCCAAACATCAAAGCGCAGGGTTCGACTCCAACTCGAACTCAAATCGGTTCAAGAGTTTGTTTTAAGAATGTCACAAAATATAGCAAGTGCTTTTTGTTCGCACTTGTTCCTTCCAACACGAACTTCTGCGGAGAGAACACAGCATGCAATTCTTGATCGAACCATGTTCAGTAACATGTCTATTCGAACCTCTTCTATTGAAACGAAATGCTGTTAGCTGCATGGATCCAGTGTAGGGTGCCCCTACGATTTTACAAACGTGTGTTATTGTCTTTCCGGTCGGGTTGGGCAAAACTTAAACCAGTTCTTTTAAAAGCGTAACCGTTTAATACATTTCAATTTGTATTTCTTATAAAACATGAGTTCAATCTGGCTCATAAAATGTATTTGAGATGTTTCCTTTATATAAAGGTTCCTTTTTTTTTATAGATATTATAAATTCTTTTTTATATTTCATAAAATTTTCTTCTTATTTAATTCTGATGCTTAGCTAAGGAAGCCATCACTATCTTAACGAATATTGATACAATTGGTAGATTCTTAGCCTGGGCTTTGGGAGCGTATGAGTAATTTTGAACTGCCGCGAAGGGTTTTTCCGCTTGGTTCGCTCACACTATGCCAGGTTCATATTTATTGCAATCCTTTTTTGCATAGTCTAGTCAACTTTGCCATTTATTTCCTTGTACATATGTACTCTTATACATATGTATTTGTGTTGGTGTGTGTGTGCAAAGTAAATGCCCGCAGCATGAACGCGCAAAATGGCGTCCAATCAGTGTTGTGAAGTGTGTAAAACTTTAAAACGCAGTCACACACGCTCAAACGAACGCACAAACAAACAAACGCAAAGTTCTGCGAGTGTGGCAAAGAATGTTGAAAATTTTTTGGCAATAAGCAAACGTGCACAACCGCAACAACAACAACAATCACAACAACAACTATAGCAACAACATCAGCAGCACGAATAAGCAACTACAGCAACAACAAAAACACCAACTACATACAACATGAGCGGATATGAAATTTTCAATATTTACTTTTGCCTCTAATGTATGCATTCATTGGTATATATTTGTATGTATGTATATGAGTATCGGTGCATGTGTGTGTGTGTGGTGCTACGACGGACGCATTGCGTTGTATTGCGCTGAACGCGCTTATGTAATCTGTACCAGAATTTATGTGAGTATATAAGCAATTCTCTTTATATACCCACTCAGCTTGGAAGTTAAAGTGTGCAGCAGAACTGTTTTGTAGGCGAATTGACACACACACACACACACACACACACACACACACACACACACACACACAAACTCACACATACACTCATCCATTCATGTACATATTTACAGGGTCTTTTTAGGGGGTGGGTAGAAAATTATTACCAAGCTTATTTCCATTTAATGTGGAAAGTTTTGCGAAAATTCTAACAAGAAAATTGCCAATATTATTTTTGCACTTTCAATGGTGTGTGGAGGGAGTGAAGGCTGCTTCTCTCCACCATATATACCAGTCCATGAGTATTTCCTCTGCTGCTGCCATCAATCATCAAAGTATTACATTTCTTTTCTTCAACTCTTGTTAAATGCCAGCAACCCAATCAAACCGAGAGCGGGGTTCACTATTTAATGTGACCACAATGTTCTCAGTCTTGCTCCTAGGCTGCGGCCAGAGTAAGGACATTAATAGCTTTCCTGCAAAATGAATTCCATTACGCTACGTTTTCAGTTGCACAGTAACACTTCAAGGAAAGCCCGTTGTCATTTGCACGCAACCGAAAGCTTCAGTGAGGAGTCTTGTTTCATAACCCTAAATAAGTCAGCTCTGTCTGAAGTGAGGGAAAGTCATCTTTATACGGAGGAGGGCGTGTCATCAATACGTATTCTCTTCTCCCCTTGTATTAGGAATCTTTTAGATAAGGAATCTTCAAATGAAGTTTCGTGATTCACACCATCTAACATGAAGTCCTTTACTAGGATTAGATAAGGAATCTTCAATTTAAGTGCCTTGAATCATACCATCTGACCAGACCCTTTACTTGGTTTCAATAAACAATCTTCAAATGAATACTCTTGAATCACACCACCCTTTCACTACGATTAGATAAGAAGCCTTCAAATGAAGTGTCCAGATTCACACCATTTGATATCAGACCCTTTGCTAGGTTTTGATAAGGAATCTTCAAATGTAGTGTCCTGATTCACATCATCAGATATCACAGCTTATTCTTTAGAATATCCTATTATAGTTGTCAGCAGGACAGAGCTTTTATCCTGAACGGGACAGGACAGGAATATCTTTTATCCTAAAAGGGAAATGGCAAAAACATATTTTAGTGTGCACTACCTGGGCTTTGAGCTTACCCATTACCTTAGCATATGCTAGAAATATCTTTCAACATATTTCCCGCCCTGCTGTAATCACAAACAAGGCACTGAAATGTGCTCCTGAACGCTTCTACATTAGTTGAATACGTTCCTCAGGGGATGAGCCGCCTTGGCATATTTTTAATCGATTTTTTCTGTGAATCCCACTGCCCCAACATAATTATCTCCAAGTTAAATGAAACCATCTTCTAAATTGTTCCTTTACTATTCTTTACTATACGTTTTCTTGACTATCACTCTAAACTGTTTTATTATAAGAATTCTTGAATTGTCAAACAGAGTCTCCTTCCCTCGGACCCACGTCCAAATTATTTTCCTTATTAATTCATCTTTCTTTCTTTTATCCATTCAATCTGTCAGCTCTTTCTGGATTATATTTGATATAAATTTTCTTTCCTGTTCCATTGCTCCATTAAAACGCATTTAAATAAATGTTATTACCATGTTCATCCCTTATGTTTTACACCAATTTTGACTGTCGGGTAACCCTACCCTGTAAGCGGGCGACGATGCTGTGCGCTGTTGTTGTTGCTGATGCTGCAGCAAGTCTCTTTGGCTGAAACGTTGAATTTTGTTGCTATTTTCGCACACACAAATGCACGAATCCCTGTGTGGGGCTGTGTGGGTATACTCACTCGTACATAAGCATAAATATCCTTTCTTCACGGGCGCAACACATTCCAACACATGCGAACATGCAAGTACCACACCGACCCGCATACCGCACTCGCACTCGCATCCGCACCACGCATTTTGCCTTCTCTTCACCTTAATGCTCCATTTCGAAATGCTCGCATCCCGTGTGTAGCCAATCTGTATCAGTGTTGTGAGCACGTACAACCAAACATTTGAAGAACATTACCTCCAACAGTTGCACAGTAGTATGAACCCGACACAGTTTCGGCGCTTTTGTGACACGCGATGTCTACTCCTGATGCTGCTGCTGCTGAAGCTGCGGCTTGCTGGTCTTTGGGGCTGTAGTAGGAGATGGAGCTGGCGCTAGGACTGTAGCGCTATATCTGTTTTTGCCGCTGCCGTTGGCGATGTCGATGGTGGTCGGTGGTTTTCTGCGGTGTCGGTTAAGTGGCATATGGAGGACTACCACCATCGCCACCATCACCATCAGCGGCGTCATGGCCGCCTCTACTCAACTGTGCCACCTTCGGCGTATCGTATAGAATCAACGCATTGGCTGCCACTGTGTCCCTGTACGAATGCACGAAGGAGAATGGCGCAACAAAAATTATAGATCCATCCTTTCGCTGCTACACTGAGCAAATTGAACAGTATTCAAGTTAATTTGAATGATTTGGCTTGTTGTTTTATATTGGGGCATGGTGTTTTGATACAAGAAATTCCAGCAATAAGGGTGTTCAATATGTTCCCAGGCATCCGCGTTCTTTTTTTGAGGATTTATACTCATATAAGTATTATTATTCTTATACCTTGAACCATCATTAATATGGGGGAATGCGTACTAAAAATTAAGGCCTTCGACACGAAGAGAAGAGATTTATAAAGAATCATTTTTGAGATCCAGTCCGGGGCAGCATTTGAATCCACGACCTCCCGAGTGTAAAGAGCAATTCTAATATCAATCTACATTATTCTGAGCTACCAACGATAGGATATGTAACCGTAGCCTGACAGAGTTTCAAGTTACTCGTAGTTCCCGGTGCCTGAGTTTTCAGGCCTTTATATTCAAAGTTGTTATGCTCTTACCCAACTCTTTCCTCCACATCTAGCACGGTATTACGTAAGTTGGCGATATAAGTATGCGATATAGAATACTTTAAACCCACAGAATTGGTTGTTGAGTATAGAAATGAAACCTAAAATTGCTAGTCTCGGCTACAATTGCTCTGGACCTTATTTCCCTTATCTTTAATTCCATAGTTGAACCTTGAATTATTGATGAGTAAGTTTTCAACCGTGCTACCGAGTATAACAAGGAAGACGGCACATGAAACCAAAGAAAAGCCAATACTACATGGGTCTCTTCTTCCTCATAGAAAATTAGCCATGAAAATCTTGAAGCATAGAATACGAGAGTTATGAAGATCCCGGTGAAACATAAATAAAGTCCGCCAAATTCCACAGATCCCTAAAGGAACAGCTGAAGACTTTTTTTCACAACCTTCCAAAACAGAGGAAGTACAAAATATCAGGAGGGAAATATAAAAATCTAGATAATGACCATATCGCTGTGAATGGTGAAAGTTGTTTATCAGAGGCGAAGTATACAAATCCAGTTAATGAAAGTACCACTGGGAATGGTGAAAGTTATTTATATATTTCGTAGTATTCCCCTTGAAGTCCTAAACACTTTTTCATCGTCATACAAACAGGTCAGGCTTAGGCCCTAAGGACACAGGTCTTACAAGTAGACAAGAAGCTGTGAAATTTCATTTGCATATGCTTTTAAGGTCGCTTCGGGAGTTGTCCATGGTGCTTCAGGCAATTTATGCTTAATTTTCAGAAACATGGCATAGTGTTGAAAATCGTAGAGTGCTAGGTGAAGGTTTAGTTTAGTCGTGTGCGTTACTCATCCTGGGATGATCTAAATTGGGGTATTCTTTTTTGCTCACTCCTCTGCACACTGGGTCATGATTCTGCACACTGAGATGTGATTTCCCACCACCATCATGTGTTTGAGGCACTAGTGTTCTTACACCAGTTATTTACAGTGTAGCCGAGTATTCCCACGTTCCTTACCACCGCTGGGCTGGATTGGTTGGTTGGCCGTGTACAAATTTAATGCCGCCGCCGCACTTAAGTGTCTGTATCGGTGTGCAGAGCCGAGAGCTCCTGCGTAGTATCTACTGTAAATAAATTTATCTATTTATTTTATTTCTTCATAATGCGTGGGCGTACATGGCGGGGGCGGCAGGCATTTGAGGGCAAGAAGAGCTCTCCGTTTCTCTTCACTTTTGTGTTGCTTTCTTTTGGCGTTGTTGGCGGAAGCTGTTAACAGAGAGGAAAGAAAAATCCGTGGGTGGTTTGAACCTTTCGATTATGGGCGTCAGTCATGGTGTGGTCGATAGGTTTGCTGCTTGGGGCTGACATTGGGGTAGGGTGGGCAGGCTGCGCTGCTCTCTTCGTGGTTTGTTTTTTGCTGTTTGCCTTCCACCGCTCCACCGCATATTTTATGTGTAGTTTAATAAAATTGCTTTCGCCAACCTCGGCGCTCGCATTTTCCTTTCTGCTTTTTTTGTGGTTCATTTCATGACATGTGCAAAGAATAAATTTTTCCTTCAATTTGTGTCTTTTTATTTATTTATTTATAATTTTTTTGTGTTTTTCTGTTCCGTTTTGTTGGCGTTTATTTTGACCTTTTTCGTTTTTCGCTCCAACTGCTGCGTGAATTTCAAGAAGATTCTATAATAATATTAAAATATGTCGCTTTCTTCGTTTGGGTACATATGTATGCCTGACTGTGGTATATATATACTGACATACATATAGGTGCGTATTTATGTGCGAGGAAGTAAGTAAGTAAGTGGAATGAAGCACTGGCAAGAAATATAATGAGTTAAAAAGAGAGAAATCGTGGTTTTTGTTTTTCTTTTTGTGGCATTTGGTTGGCAGTGCAGCAGCAATAGTTGGGCTCTGCTGCTGCTGGTGGTGCTGGTGGTCTGGTGGTGTTGCTGGTCTGATGGTGGTGGATATGCGTCGACCCAAAGCGTTGCTGGGTGGAGTGCGCAATTATAATTTAAATTATGTAAACTGCAGCGTCATATTTCAAAGATTTTACGTAGTTTCGAATGCGTGCTGAAACTCTTCGGACGCGCTTGAGGTGGGCTGCATGTGTGTGTGTGGGTGAGTATGTGCATTAGAGCAGGTGTATACAACTACATGCACGCACGCACATACGCTCCTATATACACACACAAGAGCATTGCACCGAGCCACGCTAATCCCAGATTTCAGCTAACTGCCACTGAGAAGCACCGCTGCAGCACAGCTCCTCTGCTATGGACCACTCTGCTCAGCCCAATGCAGCCCAACTCAGCTCAGTCCTGTTCAGTTGAGTTCTACATGCGTACATGCGTGAATATTCATTAAGGCCTCCTCAACATTTAAGTTAACCCATTTCAGCACATGGCCGTACATTGTAGGCCCATTTCTCGGACCAACACATACACACACACACACGCACGCACGCACAGACACCCGCCATTGCATTGCGAGGTGCTTTGGCTCTGCTCTGCCATGCTGTGCGGTGTTTTGCTCTGCCTGCGAAGTTGAGCTGGCAAATCGCGCGAGTGTGAGAGCTCACTCGCTCGCTCGCATTGCTCAAGTGCAGTCGGGAAATTGCGGCTACTGCTGCTTAGTTATGGTTAGCTAACTCTGCCGTTTGCTATCGATGGTACTGTTTCATTTCTACCTACATACAATTCATATTCATCTATTTCGAACACTGTCCCCATCCGCCGTCAGCCCAAACCCACATGCAGGGGCGCCCCAGCATCACCATCATCAGCAGCAGCAACAGCAGCAGCAGCATTGTCATCCTGCACCAGCTCACAAGTACGCTTTACCTTTAGTCCCATTGGCACTACCGCTGCCGCTACCATCGCCACTACCACTAAGAGTGCCACTATCAGAGCCACTACCATTAGTGCCAGTTGTAGGCCCCAGCGCCCGATGCAGCCGTGTGCAGTTCAGTGGGTTTGCAAAACTCTTCACTTTGGTTATGCGATAAAATATTGCATTTATGTAGTATGCCTGTCTATCTGGACGGTGAGTGATGCTGCACTACTAATGCTGCTTTTACTGCTGCTGTTGCTGCTGCCACTGGTGCGGGCTGCTGCTGCTTCTGCACACAACAACCGTTGCATTGCAGCGCTAGTTCCGAGTTCTGCCCTCCAATGGCACTACGTCTGCGGTGAGCAGCAAGAGCGGAAAGCAGCATCAGCAGCAACGAAGTGCACGAGTACTATTCTCATGACATGTACCACATGCGATTTGGCATTCGCTTAGGCTTTGGTGCTTTGCTGCTTATTATATGCACACACACACACACACACCTTCACCTAACACAAACCCACACTCTCACTCACACACACATACATGCAGTTGCATTCTGCCTGTACATACCTATCGAAGTATGTACTCGTATTTGCATTCCAAATAGTATCTGCACATATCTTCATGCATACGTGAATGATGCCCCAGTGCAAAGTACAACTAAATTTTCTGCGCTGCCTTGCAAAGGATTTTCCACCAAACCCTGCACCTTTTTTTCGGGGTTTTTTTCTGCTCAAACATTTTTAGCCGAGGGCTCACAAGTTATTACAGCCCTATTACAGAGCTTTCACTCTCAGATTTCTAACTAAATTAACGTTTTCTATTTGAAATATATTTATAAATATATTCCGGTGGTGATTTCGAATCCTGCCTGGTCTGAAAAATCTTCTTTCTAACTCTTTTTCTCTCCGAGTCGAAGGTCTTACTCTTTCACCCCAACTCCTGGTAGACATAATATAATTAAAGATAATAATTATTCCTGCAATTAATTTTTAGAAGTAGGCGTGATTTAAACTTACTCACGCTGCTCAGCACGGAGCTTCTTGGGCTTTGTATCAAATTATTTTTCATTTATTTTTGTATTATTGTAGTTGCATTATTATTATTCTGTCGCTATGGAATCTGATGGAGCCCTATCGGTGTCCTTTTGTAGCTCCCCTTGCTTAGGTGCAATTTAACTGCATTGTTCCTTACTCTGGCACGCTTTCAATTGCACATCTCAAATCACATTTGGTTTAAACTCATTTCCTTCATATTACTTCTACTGAAGATAACAAGATATTCCACTGCGATCAGAAGATATTCCACTGAAGATCTTGAGAAAAATACTCGCCGAGAGATCTATTCATTTCATTTTGGCTTACGCTTGATTCCATTTGTGGACCATTATATCTAATTATGGGCCATTATGATGTTACTGTATTCATTGTTGAAGAACGGAGAGCAGAGCCAAGTTGGCTCCAGTGTAAAATTGTATAATTGTCCATTTTGTACATCAGGGAGTTCCAGTTTAAAAATCTGGTTGGACATGGAACACATGGAAAGAAATGGCTGCAAGGTTTTCATTGACACAAAGTATAAACAATCAAAAAAATATAATCCCTTTATACTCGTAATAATCGCGGGTAAGTTGCCTGGTTGGAGTACAATTTTCGATGAAATGTTGCCACAAATGATGATAAATCAATTTGTTTCGGATGTGGTTCTTTAGCTTCCGAATTATTGTGATCTAACACGGAGAGTGGAGGTGGCAAAAGACACTTTCTTGGAGGCAAATAATGTCACTGCTGCATTAAATTACAACATCGTTTCATAAAATAGACTGGAACCTTTCATAAAATATACCGTCTGCTGCCCCGGGTTTGTGAGGCACATGTCGTCATCTTGGTAAAAAAAACTTTCTCTCGGTGGTTCATACTCGTGTATGAAATAAATGGGATCGGAAAATGATCGCCTGAAATCTCCACTATTGACGGTTATTACTCTGCCTTCATCATGCCCATAGAAGTAAGGTGTGATGACTCTTCCAACCTACCGAAACCCATCAAAGGTCGCTTCAAGATCTCTTTGGATTATAAGGCGTTTTGTGTCTGTTCATCCAGAAAAGGCTGAATAAGAAATTCTTTGCCATCGAAGCATGTATCAGAGAATATTTTCGTAGAAGACTAAACGGCAAGCTTATATGCATTATGTCAGATAACCAGGCTGCTCTTAAGGCTCTCTATACGTCCTTAATGGCTAAAAAGTGTCATAAAATCCTGAATGAACTAGGCAACGACAACAATATCACACTTCGCTGGGTGCCTGGAAAGAACGGATGGATAGCCTCGCGAAAATGGGGCACTCCGTCCACTCATTGGCTCTGAACCTTTCTGCGGCGTGACTACATGCCAGTCTGCAGACTTACTTAGGAAATGGGAAGATAGTCAGATAGCTACTCAATGGCAGCATGCTTCTGGCCAAAGACAGGCAAAGAGATTTCTTACCCCCAGCCGAAGTATGTACAAAAGGATACTAACCTTGCATCGCGAAAGTCTTAGGACTCTAGTGGGGTATCTGACAGGACAGTGTTGCCTAAGGTACCACCTTAACAAGATAGGACTGACGGTCATTTCTGACTGCAGATTCTGTGGACACAACTCTGAAACATCAGACCACATTTTATGTGAGTGCCAAATGATCAAAAGTAAGAGATTAAATTTTTTAGGGGAATTCTTGACAGACCCTCCCATAATTTGGAAACTTGAACGTTCCAAAGTGGTCCCATTCATAAAAAGCCTAAGGTTAGAGTGAAGCATAGGGGTTGGCACAATACGTCCTTATGCGCCGCGGTGCTAGTACTCCCTGACAAATTCAATCTAAATCCGTGCTTACTAATTTCTATCGTTCGAATTTGTTGCTTCTGCCGAGAAGAATGGTGTATCTGAAATATTAATATTCTTCCCACAGATATCAAAAACGTAGTGTCACATAGTAGTTGACCCATTCTGAGGTACTGAGTATAATATGGTACGTCCAGTGGCCCTTCCCTCTGTCTCACCCTACCTCTGTCACGCACTTGGTTACTCACTCACTCGCTTACTCACTCACTCGCTTACTCACTCACTCGCTTACACACTCACTCGCTTACACCCTCTCTCGTCCGGACATCGGGGTGAATTTAGTGGGTTAAGGCCCCACACTACAAGGGTTTTTGACTGCTTTACACCTCGTAAAAAAACACACACACTATATCTCTCTGTCGATTTCTCTCTCTCCCTATCACTCACTATCTATTTCTCTCTATCTATTTTTCTCTATCTATCCCTCTCCGTCTCTCACTCTCTGTCTCTATCTATCTATCTATCTAGCAATCGGAGAAGGAAGGCCTTTCGGAGGTCCCGCGGGTGGAGACTACAATGGTGGTGGTTTTTATTGGGTACGAATCCCATACTATTGGTGTCGCAATGCATCCAGTGTCTTCTTGACGATTTCCTCCTACGTTCCAATATAGGAAAACAATCATAAAATCATCTATGTATATATCTCTCCATCTCCCTCCCTTCCCTCTCCCTCTCTCCCTCTATATTTCCCTCTTTCTCCCTCTTTATTTCCCTCTCTCTCCCTCTTTCTCCTTCTTTCACCCTCTCTCTTCCTCTCTCTCCCTATCTCCCTCTCTTTCGCCATCTCACTCTCTTTCCCCATCTCTGTCCCTCCCCCTCTGTCTTATTTTAAAAGTCTAATAATAATAGTATAATAATAATATAATAATAATAATATAATAATAATAAATATTCTGTCCTTTTCACACAGCACTGGTACTATGAGTCATCAAGCTTACTACCTGTCTCTCTTATGTACGAGTGATTAGTGTTCCTGCTCTTAAATGCACAGCATGCGGGACTGATCTCAAAGAGAAACAGAAACAGTTCTACTGAAAAACCGATCTATGAATTGGCCGCTGCAGTGACACATTTGAATTATGAATCGAAATAAACATTGTGAAATGGTTGTATTCAGGAAAACTTTGCCAACAATTTGTAAAGTAAATCACCCGTGGTCAATGCATCGAAGGTTCACACCCATGACCCTCCACCAATGCTGCATTCTCCTTTGAGTACATCAAACTTGAACTTTCAGTGCCTTCAAAAGTGATTTTCCTACTTTGGCCAAGGATTCTCATATTTTATGCATGTGCCTGGCTGAAAGCTTTGAGCCACTTTGCTGGGCATGGTGAACTTGTCGCAAATCAATTCAGCGGAATTATAACCCTCGTGGTGGCACTTAAACTGCTCTTCCGACGGACTCAACTGCCTGCAGAGCATTTGTTTTGCCAGTGTCCGCCATCTTTAATTGTGTATGTGTATGTGAATGTATGTGTGTGTGTCGGTCGGTCGGTTTTTTCTCATTTTTTATTTATAAATTTACTTGGAAAAAGGAATAAAGAAGCGGAAAAAATTGAAAACTGGTTAGATTAGTTTCGCCGTTTGCAATGTGTGCAAAGAATTTCGCAAACTGTACCGGGCTACATGGGCACATATTAAAAAAAAAACGCAAACAAAAAAGCGGCCAGCAAAAATTAAGCGAACAAAAAACGCACACACAATTTTCTAAATGAAGTCGGTGATTTTGCGCTGCGTCGTTTGCTGGCAGCAGTTGCGCTGATTCAGATGCGAGTGCGCGTACAGACACACTCGAATTATGGTCCGGTCCGGTCCAGTCCGGCTGATTGGACACTTGGGCCGTTTGGTCGGCGGCCTGAACGCCTGGGCGCCTGGCCGCGTGGTCAGTCTGCGTGCGACTCCGCGCTGGACACCAACGCCGAGGCGGCGGGTCACATACTCTTCTCAACCAATTTAATTCGGTCTCATTGAGAAGTGAGCAGTAAATCCGCAGCGCTGCAGTTAATGCAATTACATGCGTTTTTATTATGCGTGCTTATTTTTAACTGGCAAAATAAATAAACAAAAATTGACTGCAGTATAAAAAATACAGTAAAAAAAAGAAAACGAACATTGAAATTAAAATGCACATTTGTGGCCGCTGTTGTGGTGCATCTTGCATCTTGCATACCCGCCTTCTTTGTTTTTGAGTTTTTTTTCTCGTATTTTTCTTATGATTTTTTCAGCATTTCACGATTTTTCTTTTAGTGTGCTATGCAACGAGCTTTTGCCTTAGTCAATTTTATACATATATATACATATTTAGTATATATATATATATATATATATATATATATATATATATATATATATATATATATATATATATATATATATATATATATTTATTTTTTATTTAAAGTGAAGTAAAGTTGCGCACTTTGCGCGTTGCGACTTCACTTCAATTCAGCTGAGTTCAGTTCAGTTGTTGTAATTGTAGTTGCAGTTGTAGTTGTAACTGTTGTCGCTGCTGCCGTCGTCGTCGTCGTCGTCGTTGTTGTTGTTGTTGTTGTATTTGCTAGGTTCATATTCTCATTACAGGTCATTCACCCAAAAGATACGCTTATGTTGTACACTTAATATTTTTAGCTTTGTTCGAATATCGCGCGGAATGGCGAAAACTTGCAAATGATTGTGGGCCTTTAACTGAATCGCAAACATTTTTTCTCCTCCTCTTCTCTCCCTCCTCTTGCCTCTTCTTTTTTCTTGTTTCTTTTGGCTTCCTGTATTGTTTTCTTTGCCATTAGCTTTCGCACCAACAGAAATAAAAACACACAAAAAACAACAAAGAAGAAAAAACTTCAAAGAAATTGTGCAACACTTTGTGCCATGATCGCGCTGCAATCGACGCCTAAACGTGGCTTCTGCTGCATCGATCCGCCAATTGCACCATTTAATCCGCTGCCTCGCATTTGAATTTACGGCTACCAAAACCGCTACGCGACTATTTTTGCAATTTTGCAATTTTGCAGACATAATTAGGCCATTTTTTGCTACTATAATTTTGCTACTAATTATTTAAATTTTTTTTGTTTAAAATAAAATATATATTTTTATTTAAATTTAATTGTTAAAATTTTGTTTATTTAAAACTAATTTATATAAAATTTAAAAAAAATTTCTTCTGTCTCTTTTCAGGTAAGTCCGTTTTATTTGAAAATATCCTTCATATATGAAAGTCGCTAGATGGGGAGTAAAAGAACCAGGTATGCAAATGCCGTAGAAATCACATCTAGGTATAACAGCACATTGAATCCAAGAAGTTTTACAGACAGTATTGATTTATATTCAGAATTAATTTCTCATGGGGTCACAGGTCCGTGTCCTGTCCCGGGCCTGGTCTCGAAAAGGCTTATTTCTAAATCTTTTTCCCTTCGAGTCGAAAGCCTCAATTGCCAGTACTCATTTCCCAACTCCTTGTAGACAATTAATTATGGTGTAGGGTAAGAATAATAACCATAAGAGACTGCTCCACCTTTGTCAGATTTACTTTGACATTTAAATATCCTATATATATAGTTTTATTAGTAGTTTAACCAATAGTTATGCCGAAGACCGTAGTTGTTAGTTGCCTAGTAAATAATTTATCATTCAATTTATTTGTGTATAAACTTTTTTAAATAAAATAATAATCTTTAATAATTCCAAATGAGCAAACAAAGACACCACTGTGCTTTTTCGCCAAATAAACAGAGCGGAATCCTTCCCATTAGTAACTAATCTGGCCCTGAAAGATCCCAATACTTATGACCTCAATCCAAGGGCAAATACTTCATTTGAAATAAAACTTGATCAGACCACTGCTCCCACAGAAAGCTGAAGTGTATCAGGCAAGTGAAGCGATATAAAATCAGGAGCATGTTTCCTTAAATAATGAGTCCACTGCTCCATAGCATAAAATGTTACCTTATCAAATGAAAACAAACGCTCACAGATCACTGAAGAACGTCCGTAGTTCGCTCTACTTTTATTCGTTTTATTGCATAAGGACAGTTGTGAAAAAAGTACTCTTAATACGTTGATTTTTTAGAATTAATAGGCTTCAATCCCAGTATGAGAATCTCTGAATCACGTCAGATATGGAAGACATTTGCGGGAACACAGGTATCGTGTTTCTATGTATCATTGGTTAATTAATGCGTAGAGAATTCTATGTGCTTGAGTAGTAGGCCTCTGAGTGATGTGGAATCCCAAAGAATCACTGGGTAAAGGGTATCCCCAGTATAGGGTATCAAGTATATATTTACATAAGATACTACACAAGACTTTTAAATGGTTCAAAGACGTAGCATAGAAGTACTTCTAGGTGAATATGAAAGAAGAACTAACTGCATGAAGTATGTGTCCTTGCCAGGGTTTACTAAAGACGTTCAAAAGATGAGGGTATAGAAATTTCCGGGTTGAAAATCATAGAAAACAAATCAAGATGCGGATAAAGAAATACTATGATAAAATAGTCATTTTATCTGATAATCACAGTTAAGCGTTATATTCAAATTAAATCGTGTGCTTCCTTATACGTTGTCAGTGATATTGGCTCTTTATACTATAATATGAGGAAACAATCCAAACAATGCTTCTCGTTAGCTCTAAAGGCCAACATTATCGTGCAATCGAGAATATTCTATGGAGTAGAAGAGTGGAGAGGAAGAGTGTGACTAAAATAACGGGAGCAGTGAAATCGCGTATGGAAGCATCAGTGATAAGAAGTGATTTAGAAGCACTCTTAAATGAATTCCATCCTAAATCAGCTTCTAATAAACCAAAGAAAATTAAATTATCACACAGTTAATTAATTGACACAATCCAGTGATCGAACTATTCGCAAAGAAACTAATTTTCATAACAATTATAACTTGTCTGTATACTCAAGTGTTGTTAAAATTGCCCGCTCTGCTTTCCAGGTCAATTTCGTGGTGTATGACCTTTTAGAATAACTTCAGCAATGACTTCTGATTAAAAACTTCTTATTAGTGACTTCCCTTTAAATGCTTCTCATCAAAGACTTCCCATTATAGACTTATCTCTAATTACTTGTCACTAATAACTTTACAGTAATAACTTATTAGTAATGACTTAACAGTAATGACTTGTCCCTTATGACTTTTCAACAATGACCTTTCATTACTCGTCATGACTTATCAGTAATGACTTGTCCTTAATTACCTCCCATTACTCATGATTAGTTACCAATAATGACTTGAGGGTAATGACCTCTCATTATAGATAATAACTTATCAATTATGACATCTCACTAATGGTCTTTCATTACTAGTAATGACTTATCAGTAATGACCTTTCATTACTAGTAATGACTTTTATCAGTAATGACTTCTCACTAATAACCCTTTTTTGCTAGTAAGGACTTATCCGTAATGTCTTATCAATAATGACTTGTCACTAATGATTTCTCAGTAATAACGTATCAGTAATGACTTTTCAGTAATGTATTCTCAGTAATGACTTGTCACTAATATCCTCTCATTACACGTAAGGACTTATCTTGACAATAATATCCTCTCATTACCCCGTAATGGCTTATCAGTAATGATTTGTCACTAATAGCCTCTCATTACTCGTAATGACTTATCAGTTATGACTTGTCACCTATGACCTCTCATTACTAGTAATGACTTGTCACTATTGTTCTCTTATTACTCGACATGACTTGTCAGTATTAAAAGCAAGTTAACGTTTATTCATGTTTATTTATGAATGACAAAAAGACTACTCCTGATCCACCCAATCTCAACTACCTTAGTAGTTACACTAAAATTGCGCTTGAAAGGAATCATGAATATAGTGGGATCAATGGAGTACCCTGTGAAATTAATATATTTGCGTAAATCTGCCCCGCCCCCCATTCTCGGTTTAACTTTTAGGTTCCCTACCAATATTCTGCACCAAATTCAATTTATCCGTTAAAGAGTTTTTTACCTTATCATACTTAATCATGAGAAGGTTCTTCCTGGGATGTCTGGTATTGTCATGCCCCCTTTACGCAGAATTTGGGCGTGGTTCTTCCGAAATATATTCCCTCTTTCTGCAGCATCATTTTAATTTAATATTACGTATACGCACGATGGTGCATGCGTTAAATTCCGATTTTTGAGGGATCTTGAGAGTCGACTGAGTCGAGACTGTTCAAAGAGACTTTATCTCACCTCATTGTTTATCCTTATTTGTAATCCAGCCGTAAGACAATAGACTACCATATTTCTTCAAGGTATTGTGGGGCGTGGTGGTGGTGTGCCTCTTTGGGCGCTTGGTCCACTACTCCACAACTTTGCTTCAAGAAGGTGGAAAAGTAGAAACGAACGCTAAAATCCGTCGGATTGCAAAATTTATCACGACATGATTCATTGAAGTATACGCATGTGTCAATTCGAGTGCATACACACATGCACACTCGCATATTCACACACACATACACAAAGGCAAGTACAAACTTACGCCGAGCTGGATAGAGCCGAGGGTAGGAAAATGTATCTCAATAAAATAGGACGGAACTGCCATGGCAATAACGAACGATAGGGAGCGATAGGGAGGTTGGGTGGCACTCACCTACCGCCGTGTTCGTGCCCGTGTTTCCGTGTGTGTGTGTGCTTGTGCTTGTATTTTGTGTGTGGGAACTGGGTTTACTCAGCACTGCACACCGAAGTATGCATTCCAGAATTTCTCGAAATTAGTTGCCAGACAAAATGCAGCAGCGAAAAATGATATTTAAGCGGGTGGCTGGAGAAGTGGCCGCTGTCCGCAAAGAGACCCGCACGGGTTTACAGCTTCATGGACATGGAGGATGAGCAAAATAAAAAATAAATCCTTTAAAACAATCTCCCACTGCATACGTTTGCCGCTTGGTTCTCATGTGCGGTGTTCCAAGGCTCCCTTAAGGCTGAAGTATGTGTTGTAAATTAAAAAGTATGGAAAAGGACATGAATATTTGCGTGCATGCCACGGAAAATTTACACCAATCAAAAAAAGTACAAAAGCATAACAAAAAAAAAAAAGGAATAGGAAAAAACTCTAGCTCGGATGGTCGCTGCCCTGGCAACAAGCCGGCCTGCCTAGCTGCATGTACTAATAACGAAAGAAACCCCTCGGCCTCGGGTGGTGCGCTGCCCGCCACTCCCGTCGCACCGCCTGTCTGCCACCCATGCATGCGGCATCGCGTTGATAGAACACAAATTCCAATTTCCAGTTGTGTGGCGCACTACGTCGGAATCGGGTTAAAAAGCTGCGATTATATTATTTCGCTTTGTTGCTGTTCCCGTTCGAAGTGCTGCGAGTAAGTGTGCTTTAAGTTTAGAAAAGGTGCTGGAACAAACTGGAAATATTCACTCAGCCAGTCGCTCGCTCCGCTGCGTTGCTCTTAGTCACCGGCTGCGGCGGGGAGGCGCATTGGAGCGGCATTGGGGGCAGCAATATTGACTGCTAAAGCGTGTCTTTTGGAATTTCATTCCTTATTCGGCTGCTTTTTTATATGTACCTAGACAAAAATTATATATTCACGTAACTATATGCCTACTTTATAGATATGTGTGTTGCCCTGTATATAACCAATTCGTTGTGCTTAAGATGTAAGGACATTTATGAAAATGCCACGACCTTTTCAATGGTTCCAGTGCACGCGATAGTCCGCAGTAGTCATGCGTGTAATACGCCTGCTTGGTTAATTGTTGCTCGCTATTGGGTAATTCTGCTTCCTGTGTAACACCACTTCAGATTCTCCGCCTGCGAAATTCGTAAAGTTTAAAATAATCAGAACAATTTGAATTTTTATATATACTGGTATAGTTATTATAATTGATCTGTTTCATCCTAGTGGCACGGATCAAGAGCAGAACAAGGTGCACTCCCAAGTAATTCAATTACAATTCTCCTCACTAGATGGCAATGTTCGACAATTTGAATCACCTTTTATACGAATATTTATTATGGAAATTGAAATGGAATTCAAGTCGCAGAAGTCTGGGGAAATAGTGTCACGGGAGTCTGGGGAAATAAGGCCACAGAAGTCGGGAGAAATAATGTCACGGATTTCTGGGCATTAATGTCAAATATGTCTGGGAAATTGAAATGGAATTCAAGTCGCAGAAGTCTGGGGATATAGTGTCACGGGAGTCTGGGGAAATACGGGCACAGAAGTCTGGGGAAATAATGTCATGGATGTCTGGAATATAATGTCGCGTCTATAGTCTAAGTCTGGAGAAATAATGCCATGAATGTCTGGGAAAATAATAATAATAATGTCACGGATTTCTGGGCAATAATGTCACGGATGCTTGGAGAAATAATATCAAATATATCTGGGAAATAATATCACTGAAGTCTGGGTAAATAATGTCACGGATGTCTTAGGAAATAATGTCAAATATGTCTCGGAATATAATACCACGGAAATCTGGGATATAGTGTCACTGATGTCTGGGATGGTAGGTAGGTAGGTAAAGCGGCCAAACTTAGGCCATCATTTACCGCTTGTGCTACCGCATGAGACAACAGGTTTCATCCCTCTCAAAGATCCAGCCATTTGGAGCCTTTAATGAAGCAGCTTATGGAGCTTATCTTTTTA
This sequence comes from Clusia tigrina, assembly GCA_920105625.2. Taxonomy (NCBI): domain Eukaryota; kingdom Metazoa; phylum Arthropoda; class Insecta; order Diptera; family Clusiidae; genus Clusia; species Clusia tigrina. The sequence continues at coordinate 182,293,637 of OV050033.1, forward strand.
TGTGAAATATTTCCAAAGAGTCCAGAAAGTGGACTTCCAGGAAAGTGCGCCTCCTTCTGGACAACGCTGGACACGTACATAACAGGTGTACAATGGACTCTCCCTCCTCCTCTTCCATGCAACTCCTGCAGATGTCGTTAGAGGCATTTCTCAGCCTACACCTGTTATTACCCAGAGTCCAGTGTCCCATTGGGACACTAATTCTGAACTTATACTTAGTCTATTTAGAGACTAAGTCCTTTGAGCGCTTCACATTTATCTCTGGCCAGGTTTGTCTAGCTATTTCGCATCTTGTACCTTCAGACCAGCGGCTTCCCGCTGTGCCTTAGGATATTGTATTTATTAAGAGCTTACATGTGGCAATAGGAATACCGAAGTTCGACCTATCTGGTTCAATCGGTATGGTAGTAACTTCTAGTAGTATCTTCTGAGAATACACCACCTCCATTTCTGGGATACACGAGTAGTTTCACGAATCTCTCGGAAATAATATCATGCAAGTCTGCGGAAATAATATCACGAATGTCTTGGAAATAGTATCAGAGATCTCTCTGGAAATAGTGCCACGGATGTCTGGGGAAATAGTATCAGGAGGGTTTACTAAGAAACCCACCACAACCGCAATAACGGCTTCACAACTGGAAAAACCCACAAAACCAATTGAAATTGTATGATGAGGATTTATCGGGATTTATTAGAAACATTCATAGATAGCGGACAGAAGTTTAGTAAAGAAAAGTGAAGATATGAATGATATTTACGAAAGAAACCAATTATTTGAAAATATCCTCTCGATTGTTGTAGATAATTAAACAAACAAGCAATGATAAACATTTTAGTTCTCATTTTATTCACGAAACTAGTGTTAGAATCACTGTCACTATCTACAATAATAGAGTTCTCGAGAAAGGAGACCTAATACACTTCAATCTTAGTTTGTTCCAACTTGACACAAGGAATTATCCATATTTTTCCTACAGATTTGGAAATATTTTGCCATAGGTTTCCTACTGATTTTGTGAAATTGGGACAAGATGCAAAGTCTACTCAATTTCGAAGGTCTAAAATGAAGGTTCCGCTAGCCTAAAACTATTCCACAAGTATATCAAACGGACTAAGTCAAATTTATGTTTGAGAATTTTGAGTGAAATTCCATAGAACAACTACATTAGTAGTCACTCCATGATCATCTCTAACTTAAGAGAATAAGAGAACAATTGCTTACTTCCGAAAGAAAGCTGACATTTGTGTGGAGGACTTTCAGGAAATGAGTCGTAGAAAAAAAACCATTTAGGGACCCTGTCCTGGATACAGCCCAAATATACGAGCTAGTTAATAAATAGTTAGAAGGGAGTATTCTATATAGAAAGGAGTATTTTGTAAAGAAATGAGTCTCTTGTAAAGAAAGGAGTTTTTTATAAAGAAGTATTTCGTGAAGGAAGGAGTATTTTTTAAAGTAGGGAATACTTTATAAGGAAAGAGATTATTTTATAAAGAAAGGGGGTATTTAATAAAGAAAAGGAGTATTTTACAAAGAAAGGAGTATTTTATAAAGAAAAGGAGTATTTAATAAAGAAAAGGAGTATTTTATAAAGAAAAGGAGTATTTTATAAAGAAAAGGAGTATTTTATAAAGAAATGGAATATTCTATAATGAAATGGAATCTTTTATAAAGAAAGGGAGTATTATAAAAAAAGGGGAGGATTTTATAAAGAAAGGAGTATTTTATATAGAAAGAAGCTCTCTTCAGGAATCAATAAACCACGCTGCTTAAAGAGAGCTTCTTTATATATACAAACAATCAAATGCATGTGTGTGTGTTCGATAACGATTGCTCTGAAATCAGGTTCTTGCTTGGAACGTGTTCTTTATCAGTTCCTCTCTCCTTCGGGGTAGCATGCCTACTCGAGATAATTATCATGGAACTGTTGGTAACAAATAGTAGAAGCATATGCCGAACTGCTACCAAATAGTAGAAACATATTATACCGAAAATAAGTTTATGCTAATAGTTCGAATCACTGAATTTAAAGTGTTCCAAATGTTTTTAGTGTGTCTAAGGAAACAGCATGATCGAATAACTCCCAAAAATGCGATTTTAATTTGACTAATTCGTTTATAATATATTTATATATAATATGGCATCTAATGTGACACTCGAAAAGTTTAAATAATATTAAATTGACAATTTCTTGGTTAGTCAAAATATTTGAAGTGGGGACTTCAGCATTTTTAGCTGGTTGGTTCTTAGAAAGTCAGCAATTTTTGCAGTTTAAATTAAACGACAATTTCCAGCTATATTCTTTTAATAAATTATGCTTATATACAATCATTGTGTTCTAAAGTCCCTGTAAATTTAATATATTTTGATAGAATGTCTTTATAGGACCATCCATCATTGCGTTGTATGAATTCATTGCATCGTAAATTTTATATACGATATTTTTATAAAATTTTTTTATATACCTCTTCATTGCGGTGTGAGAGTCCATTGCAGAGACCCTGTAAATTATGCTCTACTTAAACAAATTTTTATATAAAAAATTAAAAATTTTACTACAGCTATTTTCGCTTGAGAATTAGTATATGCATTTATATACTATATATAAATATATGTGCTAGTATATATATAAAGATTTTATATATGTAAAACTGGAATGTTGTTTACTTGAAACTTATTTTAAATATTTACATAAAATTTTCTTTTTGCTGCGCCATGTCAGAAAATTTTCCATTTATTGTGAAAAGTTGCAATATTCGCGCAGTGGTCGATGCCTGAATAGAGGCGGTGGCAGGAGGAGTCGCCGTACACAGGCGCTGGTACTTACAGAGCTTTCATTATTATTGTCGTTGTTGTTGTTCTTGTTGTTGTGGTGTTTGTTAATGCCACCTATATCCTTTTGCTGTTAGGCTTCCCAAGTTGTCGTTGTCGTTGTTGTTGTTGTTGTTGTTGCGCCATCTGTTGACGCATGTGAAGTTGAGTTGCGTCAAGTCATCATAAAATAACGTCGTTCCTGCCCGATGCTGGTGGTGGCGGTGATGGTGGTGGTTGTCCCGAAAATCCCACATTCACATTTTCTCCTCGAACAGCGGATTCTCTACTCTCCTGGCTCTGTTATTGCGTACTACGAGTAGTTGAATGCTGTATTATGCATACATACATACTAATTTTCTTTTTTCTTCCTGCCAGGATTCCATTGGAGTAGCTGAGCAGTTGCAATGCGCATTTATGCGTTTCACTACTCGCTGGTGTTGTTGCTGTGCCAGTTGTTGTTGTTGTTGTTGTTGTTGTTGTTGCTGCTGCTGCTGCAGTAGTTGTAGCTGGATTACTGCCATCAGTCAGCCAGGAGTATTCGAATGCAGGTTGGTATATTGACGCGCATGTATTGTGCAAAGATTTACATTTCTAGTGTAGCTGCAAATGCATCCTGTTCCCTTCCAATTTATTTAACTAATGTGTGCAGCAGTTAGGGTATCATTGTTGTTGTTGTTCTAGCTATTATAGGGCTTCCTCTACGCTCGAACACCCCTAGGAGGTGAGCACAAATTTTATTATTTAACATGTTCCGAAGAAAATGTTGCCAACGAAATTGCTCACACGTACCTCTCCAACTCCCATCTCGCCCCTTGTTAATGTATTTGGCCTGCCTTTAAGCAGCCAGCATCCATCCCACAGCCCACATCTCACTTGCCTGCCATCCGTCCCAACTCAGCTCATCAAATTTTCCACCTGCTTTGTTGTTGCTGTTGCCCATTTCCCCAATTCGCCTTGCTTGGCAGCTGTGCAACCTTTTGGCCATGCCTGCTCCTGCTTGTGTAGTCGGGTTTGTTGCTCTTATTGTTGTTGTTGTTGTTGTTGTTGTTATTATTGTTGTTGTTACTGCTGCGACTGCGGCTGCTATCGTTGTAGCCTTGTAGCCTGTTTCTCATCGAAATTGCTGTTTGCTTTGCTGACTGCTGCTTGCTGCGTTATTAAATGTGCTCAAAAAACTTTCGACTCATCTCACACAATACGCCGCCGCCGCCATGTCCCTGTAGCATTTGCAATTCGGCAGTCTGTGTGAGTGTATGTGTGCGCACATTGTACTCGTCGCGCATTTGTTGGTGTTCTTCTAACGTTGAACTTTTTCCCGAACACTCGTACGCGTACTTCTGTTTTGTTCTGTGAATTTTTGCAAACGTCTTCTGAAAGTAGCATGGAAAGAAGAAAATGCTTGGCTACCAGCGAAGCATAGATTAGACTGGATCCTGGGACCGTGTATAATGATTCTACGGAATTTATTGGTAAATATGTATATCTACTTAATTTTAATATAGAAAATTAATTGTTAATTTGTGGACTGTTGCTGCTGCGGCCTTTGAACGCCCATGTCAATGTGTGTGGTAGGTACACCATTTTGCCGTGTAGGTATCCATCCATCCCATTTGCCATTTGGCACTCACTCGCCGCAACTTAGGGGTATGTATTTATATTACTTTTTTCTGGCCTCCGTTGTTAGCTTTTTAGCCGAAACTCTTGAACAGTATTTTCGGTTGTACTCCGAAATGCGCGTAATTTCGACTGCTGCTTACACACTCCAACAAAACTTGGCGCTCTCTCACTTGCTCAGCGCGTTCGATTGGTACGGCACAATGGCATTCAACTCTTTTTCCCATTTGTGCCTGAAAGCGCCCCGACTCCGAGTGCTGATAACTTTAAATTTTCAACTTTGTGCGGCAGACTAGTTGGTGGATTCGTTGGCTGGTTGGTTGGTTGGTGGGTTGCCGTTTTCCTGCTTTTCCCCAATTCATTTGCCTGCTGCATTGGTAACAGTAGTGCGAATGTGTTGTTGCGGTTGCACTCTGGTCTGTGCAGTGTGGCCGGCAACAGCCATGTACATACGTACCTACATAGGTGTATATGTATATACGGGTGTATGTGTGTGGTCACTGTTGGGCAGGCAATAATAATGTTGGGCTAGTGTGGATAGGCAGGAAGGCAGGCAGCAAGCAGGCAGGCATAAAGCTAGACTACTAATAAATTTACAAAAATCAGAGAAGCAAGAAAAAAAAGTGCCTACTAGGAAAATTTTCGGCCAATGCCCAATTTGCATTTGATAACTACGTAGTACGAAAAAATTGCCGACTTCTGTTGACAATCTAAAGTAGTAAAGAACCAAATTACTTCCGATCCGAAACTAACTTCCTGAAGACCACAAAAATATTTTTCATGTTTGAAAATCCGTAAAAATAACTACAAAATATTGCTTGATGATAATATTAATGCACATAGAATATATTTTATTCAAATATTAATATTAAATTAAGATTAATTAAAAATATTGTAAGAATATTTGAATGAATATTGTTAGTTCCACTAAAGGAAAATTCAATAAAAACATGAAGGAAGCAATTGAAAAAATTAATTCTACAAAATAAAATATATACGAGGTTCAAATTGGAATTTCGTTTATTGGTCCACAATGCAACTATAGAATAATTGGAACTTACTCTAACTTTTTATACAGTTTACAAATTTTACAGTTACCACATAATAAAATATATAGCAGCTCCAAATTAGAAATTCGATTATTGGTCCACAATGCAACTAAATAATAATGGGAAGTTTTTATGCAGTTTACCAATTATACAGTTATTATTACGCATAATTTTTTAAATGTGCAAATGGCAACAAAAACTGATATATCCAAGCAATTTAGATAACGTGGAAGTATGTTGATTAAAACCCAATTTATATTATATCAAATTAGAAATTAAAAGTATAATATAAATGTGCACTGGCAGCTTTTCATTGCTGTTATTGTTGATGTTGTTGTTGTTGATATTGTTCTTCTTCTTCTTCTTCTTCTTCTTCATTTCGTCGTTGAACAGGCTAAGAAAAGTTTTCATGGCGATTTATTTGTACAATCTTTGGTGAAACGTCTGAAAACTCCGTTAAAATAATTCGGGTTTGGTAGTCAAAATTGTCCCCCTCTAAAAAAGTGTTTATTAAAATTTGTTTTATACTTTTTAAATAAAAAAATAATAAATAAATTTCTGAACACAATTTAGTAAATGGAATGCTTATTTTTTATTTATGTTCGTATCATATCCTACCACTCTCCTTGCTTCTTTCTTTCATCTCTCTGCTATTTATTTGTGATTAATGGCTATGTTGTTATTTTAATTTTATAACATTTTGGATTCTAACAATCTTTCTGTGAGGTGCTGCATTTTCTCACTGGGGTAGGGACCATACACATACTCACTTACTTCCTGATAGAAGTAGAAGTAGAAGTACACCTCATCACCATCAAGCCCATAACATCATCACTGGTGGCAGTGGCAGCACCATCATCAACGCCGTTATTATTGCTGTAGCTATATTTTTCGTTGGTGTTGTTGGCTACGCCGACGCCGTCATAGAAGTAGACTTGGAAGCCAACGCAGACGTCGACGTTACTTTTTCGTATGTTGTTGTTGTTGTTTTCGTGCACAGTCCCATGCATATCCACGTAGCACATTGTTTTTTTTTTGTTCCCGTACTTTGAGCGCTCTCTCTCCTCAGTACTAATAGCGCCTCCGGAAGTGATGGTTTTGTGTTTTGTGTGTGCACTAGCAGCATTTCTTTGTTGTTGTTTTCCTTCTTCTTCTCCGCATCGTTGTTGTTGTCGTTGTTGAATTTTGTGCAAATCTTTATGTGCAATCTTTGGTGAAACATGTAAGAACCCCAATAAAATAGTTCGGATTTGACTTGAGCCTCTTCCTCGTCAAGTTATAGTTGAGTGACGGAATATGTCAGGCGCCGACTTGAGTTAGTGTGTTTGTATGGCTACTCCTACTTGAACAAAAGTTTTAAATAATTTATTCATTAATCAAGGTTAATGAGAGCAACGGAGAGAGAGAGAGAGAGAGAGCGACGACCATTGAATTTTTCACAGTGATCCAAACAAAAACAGTGGAATTAATTGTACGTAAACACTTGGGTAGCAGCAACTAACCCACTGAGATCTTCCTGTAAAGATACTCGGATACAGTGGTGATTAAAAATACGTGTAATTAATATTTTAAATACTACTTTCGTGCATTAAGGCGTATTTATCGCATAAAGTATCAAAAGCACTGTGTTCGATCGACGGGGGGTTGTTGTACGTGAACTCTTGTTATGAACGGCATTTATAAATGGCTGACACTATGAGTGCTTAGAAGAAGGTGGTAAGCATGTTTCTTATTTTTAATTAAAACGCACTTTATTCTTATATGTGCATCTGTATTACAATTCTGAATTATGCTAAGCGCACAATTAGAATATTACCGTCTGCTCTGAATAGAGAAGTGTAGTGACACGACAAAGGGGTGGAAATGCTCGCTGTGCTGTGTCTGTTGTGCTTGTAGAGAGTTGCTTCTGATTTCATGTTTCCCATTTTTTTGTTCTGTTGTTCAATATTGTACATTGTGTGTGGGTGGGTGTTGAACTGCCACACTTCCCCACTCCCTGTGCGCTTATTGCAAAAGTGTTGCTTGACGAAAAAATCGATATTGTGAAAGTTTTCACTTGGCTGCGCAAGTGTTAAATTTATTTGGCATATTATTTAAATAAAATGCATTTTTTCTCTATTTGTAATTGTATAATTTTCTGGTTGATTTTGTTCAAATCGGTAAAAATTCGATGTGACGTACAAATGTTTAAGCAAAAATTCCAATCCAATTTTCATGTAGATCGTAATCACAATGGTATATTCATATATATATAATTTGATATACATACATACATACGTTTGTTAAAGCATAGGTTTCTATAGTTGCACCACATACTCATAATAATATTACATGTTTTTATTTAAGTTTCATAAGCGGAAATGAATCTTCAGAAGATTTCAGCTAGAACCTACATAAAGTTAAGAATCGTTATATGTACATATGACTCGTAAGCGGTTTCTTAGTTTTTTCAGCAACTTGAATGCCGAATTTTCTCGTTACGATTCGAAAAGTTAACAGCCATACCAAGTTTAATGCCGAACTGGTATATTTCACTTTAATGTGTAATTTTGTTAGCGATTCTTAACATTATTTGGGATTTTGCTTTACTTTTACGCTAAGTATATCAGTGTTGAAGGAACTTGTAACAGTTATTATTAAAACCTGAATACAGCAAAACATTATCTTTATAATGTAAGTTGGACTTAGTTGAGTGGTCGACTTAAATTGCTCATGTCCCATTCTAATTCGCAGGTGTTAATTGAATTATGTACTTATTTACGCAAATAACATTTTTTATTTATTTATTTATTTAGTTCAAGTATAATTTAAATAGGCTTATGCCGATAACACTTAATGATGATGGACATAAATATATTTAAAATTTGAAAAAGGTTAGAAAAGTCAAATATTTATCACACTTAACTAACAGTATTCAATTACAACAGACAAACAACAAACAAAACAAATTATTTTCGAATTAAAACACCTTAAGATTGTAAATCTGATATTAATTAATATATATGTATGTATGTATGTACTTATATTATTACTACCATGTAATGTTGTCATGTTAACTTGAGCATTCAATTTTTATGGAGAAGAAAATAATTTGATGGAATGAATGTTTGGTTTTTGATGTAATGAATTATTGGTGTTTGGTGTCTAAATAATTGTGTGAGTCACAGTCTTGCATATTGCATAAGGTCCTTTGAGTGATTCTCAATTTTAGTACTTATAAATTTGTTCATTATATAAAGTCAGGTAGGAATAAACAAATACTCCGTCTTTATCAGTCGATACCAATTACTCTTTCCATTTATTATATACATACATATGTGCGTAACTTAATACGCACTTAATATCAAATCAGAACATCTGTCAATATTCGGCATCATTTGCTTTCAGGAAAATGTGACTTCAATTTTTTCCTTCCCCTGCATTATTGCCAAAAAGTTGTTATAACACTTACAAGTATCGAGTGCCTGCTTGAAAAGTGTCGGGACACTGATTCAATACAATTCATATGGCGATATGACTGCATAATCGTTTCCATGTCTGTTCTGTATTTCTTGTCCTAAGCCATGTTTTTTCATTTTTCTTATATTTTAATTTGCAGACTTCCATTTGGTTCTTATATTTTCCATATCTATGTGTCTAACTACATGGCCACACATACGCAGTTGCTTGCCTACAGAAGTTAAAACAATTTGAATGGCAGCCATGTTTAAAAATCCAACTAACTACAATTTGCACAAATGAACAATTTCATTTTCCACCATGTCAACCAGAAAAATACCTTCCCCCGCTTGCCTGCTCAGTTAATGCCACTGCTAGCATGACCGACCATCATCATCATCATCTATTTGCACTGCACTCTCTTTGTTGCTCTTTGAGCACGTCGTTTTTATTCGCAAATATTCGCCTATCTTAACTTGCCTGCTACGACTTCTACAGCAACAATTACAACAAAACTTTCCTCGGGCGTAAAGCGAGTGAGCACATTCGTATTGCTTTGCCATGTTGTTCTTGTTTTCGATTGTAGCTGCTCACGTTTGGTGTGTGCTGCCTTGGTATGCTGCTGCGCATTTCTGTTCTCCTGTTACATTTTTTACTTACGTGAAAAGACTGTGTGCATCGTCATTGTGAACGAGATTCGTTGCCACCGTGTGTGTCGTGCAGCTTGTCGTTTCACGTCGCTTAAATTCCTAATAAGTACGTTTGCTAGCTGGCGGTCGATTGGTTGGTCGGTTGGTTGATTCGTCGGGGGCAACTTAACTTAACGAACGTTTTATTTAAAGATTGTACGGATTTAGTAAAATTTAAAATAGCAACAAAACAAAATGCAAATCTTGTATGTGTAGTAAATACATATCCTCATGTAATTTCTTTTTCAGTTCTTTGTGTGCACACATTTTCGTTTTGTACTTATCATACAAATGATTTTTATACATGCATATGTACATAATTCCACCTTATCACAATTCCCCTTTGTTATTGTTTGAATTTTGTTTTGAAAACGTTTTCTTTCCATTCACCTTTGCTTTGCGCTGTTACGCTCTCGCTGCTGCTGTGCTGGCCAAACCGAACCGAATCTAACCACTTTATTCCCATACGAAGTCGAGCAAAATAAAAAAGAAAGTACGAGTATCGTTTTTGTATCGGTAACACCACTGCCTACCGCACTCACACACACACACACACACCTCAAAATTGTTGCTATTTATTTATCAGAATGTTAAGTACTCGTGTACACAAACAATTCAACTTCAACAACGCTGATTATCACTTTAGCCAACAGCTCGAGCAGCGCTTCAGTCAGTCAGGCAGAGTGTGGCGCCTGAAACCACCGCCCCACTGCGCCAACATTGTATGAATGTATTCCATTTTTTGTGGTTCTTCGTACGCTTCTTTTGTGTGTTTGCGTTTGTTGTTGGACTGGTTGCCGCAGCCGCTGGTCTCAGACTCTTATTGTTGTTGCTCAGTATTTTTAGCGATTTATTTAATAGCTAATTTAACTTAACTCAATTAGGTGATTATCTGTTGTATATGGCTTTACTTTTATATAAATTAAGTGTTGTTGTAGCCTTGCCCCTCCTATACACCAATATAATTCTCTTTTTCTCGATTTGACGATAAACGACAGTTATACGAGACTAAATACGACGAGCTTATACAAACACACACACACACACATACATACCGTACCACATCACACCACCAGCGCCACCCACCGCCATTAAAATTACCTACTCATCCCCTATTCATTACATTAAGTACTCTTGTTTATTGTTTTTACTTTTATTTTTCTTCACAAAAGCATTCTGTAAAAAAACTGCTACAAAACTAAAATAAACAAAGCAACCTGCTATTTTTTTCTCACAGCCGAGTATCTGACATTCGCGCCGCACAACAAAAGTATTCATAACGTGCTGTAGGTAAACGTTAATCTTCTGAAAACTGTTCATTCCCTTGGAAATTACTACAAAATAATGAATTTTAGCACTTTTCGTTCGGTCTGCCTGAACAATGCATAACCATTTACTCACTGCATAGCGGAACACACGCATTTCTCGCACGCTACTTACAAACAAAACTTCATACATATAATACACGTATATACCAACAACAACAGCAGCACATGTTCCCACCATCAGCTGCTCGTTGAGTTAAGTAAGTTGCACAGTGGGCTTTGCACATAAAGTTTGAAACATTTCATTTATTGAAAAGGTATGATTGTTTCATTAACCGTGTTTGTTCCCCCGCGGAACGATATGAATTAATTAAAATTATTACACTTCCGAAAAATATAGTTTAAACACATCAGCAACGCTTTATTTAACTTTGTAATATCTACACTTCTATATATATATGCATACAACCATAGTCTGATTAATAGCGTTTTCTTTTTTACCGAAAAATATTACACTTGCCTTACACTTAGACTTCGTGTTCTTTTCTCAAATTAGTGCAATCCTGCGTGAGGGCTGCGAGTTCTTTTGCGAGAATGCGACCGAAAATCTTATAATATTTTTCCAGATTTAGTGTATCTGAAAACAATACCTCGAAAAAGTAATTAATTTAAAAGTCCGCCGACGCCACTGGTATTTTGACTAGGTTGTTTTTTCGAAAGATTTATTCCATTTTTGTTTTAATATAAATGATGGGTACTATTTTCTAATATCAATCAAATTATTCAACTGTTTTAATTATCCAAGTTTCCCAGTGCCACCTTAAAATCATTCTACTACTTTTTTCTTTATTCTCATCATTTATTAATTTCAATCAATTTATCCCTCCAAAAAGGTTCATTCAAATAAGTTACAATACTATGTATTGTTTGTAAAAGGAAAATGTACAAGAATTTCGCACAACAAGCAACAAGTACTCTAAAAAATCATTAATCAGATATAAAGTATCCTCAGAGGTTTTTTAGTTTCCGCTCTTTATACAAAAAAAAATTGTTTATTTTTCGTACACAAAAAGAATTGTTTTTCAAAATACGCTTCATATTTCATAAGCAAAATAATTATTGATGTCCTAGCAAAAGACTGATTCATGTTTCCCGAACAAAATAAGAAGCTTAAATTCAAGAATGGATGCTTTGCCACCGTACTATTATCACATTTTTGTTCATAAGATTAATTTTATTCTAGTCCCATAAAAACGTTTGTGTAACAGTTTTGCCTGAGTCGACCACTGTACGCCGCTCTTCAACTAACACGCATTTAATGAACTCTGCTAAACCGAACGTTTACTCCACTCGTTTATGCCGTTCGTCGCTCGCGTCTGACGAGCTGTGCAGTTGTCGGTCGTTCGGCGTACACGTTTCACTCCAACAGCGCAGAAAAACGTTTTGTCCGCCACACTGCAAGCAGCCAGGCAGGCAATAGTGTATCTAAAACGGCGTCGTTCGTCTGCTTGCTATTTCTCCTAGTGAGAGTATGTTTGCCTGTTACATTGGCGGTTACACGCCAGTCGATTTGCTCGTCACGTTGTTTGTTGGGCGCTCGTTTATACGAACTGTCACAACGGACGAGAACGTCCGTCCGTCTGTTTGTTGGTTTGCTTGTTCGTTCGCTCTATTCACCCTCCGTGTTGGTGAAAGAAAAAAAACAAGTTTGCTTGTATTGTTGCTGGCTCGCATACCTCGTGTCATAAATCTAATGCAAAGCACATGTTCTGATATCATAAAAGAGCAGTGTTGCCACGTACAATTTTTATTTTTAATAGGTTTTGGGTGAGTATTTCTTTTAGTATATTATATCTAAATTAATATAGGATAAAACAATAAGAAAAAGCGTTTAGAGAGTAAATAGTAAATAAAATGTATGATTTAGTTTCTTTTCAGTGGTATGTTTCGGAGAAATTTTACATTCAAAAATCTGTAACTATTCAAAAACCACAACACTTCATTGATTTTAGAAAATGTTGCAAAATTTTACCATGATTATATTTTTAAACTATAAAATCTCCATTTTCGATTTGATGGCAACTCTGTTTCATTCCGTTCTCTTGGGCATGCTTTGCGCCCATTCCCATTCCGATTTGTGGTTTCTCGCTCTTTGCTTTCTGACGTTTTGCGCTCCCAACTCGAACGGTGCATATTTTGCATTTGAACGAACGACCAAGAGAGCGAGCGAGTGTACGAACCAACTGTTTTACCGAAAATGTGTTTGCTGCTGCTGCAGTATTTTGTTCAATTTGTGTCGCGTGTTTGCTTGCTGTTGCTGCTGTTCCCCTATTCTTTCCCTCGAATATCGAATCTCGATTTCGACGAGATTTGAGTGACCGACGACTGACGACCGAACTCCGTTGTAAATGTTGTTAAATATTTTCTTTATAAATCTTTATTTATTATTTGTTGTCATGGTCTGGTCTCGGAACACGCCAAAATACAAAAATTGCGTCGAGCAATCGTAGTGGCAGTGCCTGCTGCCGTCTGACAAACCGCCATAACCATTGAATTTGTTATAAATGTCGGTCGTTCTCGTCTCTCACCTCACATTACCACCCTCTTGACTCTGCCTTGCCATGACTGGTTCGTCGGTCGGTTTATATCAGGTTCAGCTTGTCTCATTTCGTGTCACCCGACTGGGTATCGGAATCTCGTAGTCAGGCTTACTCTGTCTCTCTCCCTTGTTCGCTGCTGCTGCTATGGTAGTGGCGTTGGCGCATATGCTTGGTTTTCTTTACTTAATAACTTACCACATTTTTAATTCTATTAAAATGAAAATGAACCAAAACCGATTGAAGTGAAACAGCTGAGGGCAGCAAGAAGCATGCCACACCGACTACGCAGCCAGGCGGTCAGCCATTCCACACAGCCAACAACTGACTGACATTAATTCTCCGCCGCTGACACAAGTACTCATCGAAGCGGCAACCAGCGCGATCCATCCAAACAACCATTCAGCCAACCAACCAACCCGTCAGACGTGGTAGCTAGTATCGTGTGAATATTTGTACTTCAACTCACCACCTCATCCCATCTGGCCATGCTGTTGTTGGTTAGCAAATTGAAATCTCGCGCCTGCCTGTGCGCAACCCATCACGTTGTGCTGTTGAATGAATCAACATTGAAAACCAGAACGGATGATTAGCCTAGTAAACCGAACATCACCAACAGCGACGACGATGCGCTCGTTGCAGTGTGCCTGGCTGCTGCTGTTTTCCTTTGTTTGTTGTTGTCGGCAGCGCTTTTGGCTAATAAAGAAAGAGAGAGAGAGAGAGAGAGAGTAACGAGTAAGTATTATCGGTACGCTCTGTGAACTACGCTCGTGTCCACTTGCTCTCAACTGCTGTTTGGCGTGCTGTCAGGGCCGGTTGTTTGCAATGTTTACCGAATTTTCCGTCCGCTAACCCCCGAAGACTTTTCGTCTAGTTTTCACGATTTTATTTGAGCATTTACAACGACGACGTCGCACAAAAAGAGAAGGTCGTTTGTTGAGTTGTTTTGCTGTGTGCGAGCATGAATGTATATGTGTTTTAATTCTCACACTCTCAAACTGTGTCGGGTCTGGAGAGTCAATCGTGCGCCATGCCATACCGGAAGGTCGCTTGCCACAACATTTATTATGGAAAATCGCGTAATCAGTTCTGTCGTATCTTTTGCATTTTTATATGTCTACATTTTGTTTTGACTATTTTTAGCCAGACGCAACGGGGCGCGTTGTTAGTTGGATCGAACTTGTTGTGTGCTTGATGCAACTGTAAGCGACAAATCGGTTACTGCTGGGATTGCTTTTTGACTTGGTTCGTTCGTGCTGATGAGTGTTGGTTGGAATGGGTATTGAAAATATTTTTTTTTCTTTTGATAACGTTGTTGGGTGTTTTTGATAAATGTTGGGTGTTGTTGATATACATATTTATATGTAGGTGTATGTGTTTGTGTGTGTGTGACACTGTTGTCTGTTGTGACAGGTTCAGCTATTTGCGATTTGAGAATGAAATTTAAATAGAATTAAAATATTGTATTTATGTACATAGCTATTATTTTGACATTTATTTGCGCAGCTTATATATTGAATATATAAAAAATAATTTGTGAAAATTTGAAATTTCCTCAATTAAAGTTTTAAATATTCATTTCCATAAGTTTCACAAAATTGGCTTTCATTATTACACTTCACTCAATTTGTCCACATCTATTAACCCTGTTTTATGAGTATTCATGAATGTATGTATGCAAGTGCCGTGACTTATCTACGCTTTTGCTTCAGCTGATTTATGAGCGTAATACAGTACCATTACACAAAGACCTTTGTGAAGTAAGTGCTGGACTTGGTTTGGAATGCATTTATACTCTCTTCAAGCTGAGAAAGAGCAGCTGCAAAGAGCATGAACACGAGAATTCAATAAAAAGAAAAATACACCCGAGAAACTGCGAAGAGAATTACACATTTGCTTATCGATGATTTCTGAAACTCTACCTCGTTCGTTTGTGGGCTTGTGTGGCTTAGCTCGTTACCATTGCGTTGTTAAGTGGGTTGCAAGCAACAACAACAATAACAACAAAAACAACAACGACACCGACAGCAAAAATTTGGAACTTCACTTCGTCGGATGCCAACAACTAAACTTTAAAGCTAACTAAGCGAAAATTAACGAAGTGATACGACTTCCTACTAAACAGTGCTGCTTGCGCTGAGCAAATTTGTTGCAGTTAGACCAGCTTTTTCTGAATTTTTTTCTTCTGCTTCTTGTATTTGTTGTAATGTGTTATGCGTATCAGAGTTTGTAGCGTGAGAGTTGCTTGTGATTACCCCACGGGGCACGATTGGCATTAGGTTCTTTCAAACAAACGAACGCACGTACGTACAGGCGTAGACGGTTAAGTTTTGGTCGACGCTTGCTGTTGTGACTTGAGACAATTATGTTATGAGTTTAGGTTGGGGGCGAGTGAGTTTGATGTATGAAGCTTTGTATGCGTTGAGTTTCGTGGGGTATCTGGTTGTTGTTGTAGTTGTTGCCGTTGTCGGTGTTGAAGTTGTTGCTACAATTTTGAAGTAGATGTTGATGTTTGTTGTATGTGAAATGGCATGCGACATAATAGCAGGGCATTTATTGCCACAGAAATTTTGATGCATGTTGTTTGCTGTTGGGGCAGTTAGAGGTGTGGTTGGTTGGTTTTGGCATGGTATGGTGGATGTCGATGTTTTCGATACGAACGCCAGTGAGTGACTTGACGAAATATTTTTGTTTTTTTTTGTTTAACTTTAATACACGTTAGAGTTTGCCGAAGTATATTTTTAGTATGTAGTAGTTTAGATTGTTCTTCTGTTGTGGATATGTACATGTATAAACTGTTGATAAATAGTAGGGAATCTAGCCCATAGTATTGGTTGGCACTCAGAGTTGCATATGAACGAAAATCGTTTGGTGAAGTGTACAAACCGGTTGTTAGTGTTTTATTTCTTATTTTTTTTGTTCCATTCGGCCAATTATGTGTGCGTACGCACTTAGTAGCGTTTTAAGCGTTAAATCCTTTGCTATGTTTTGCAGTTTTTGTGTGTTTTTCTCTTTCTTTGATTTTTCCCCATTGTGGTCCGTTGTCAATAGAGTGGTTGGTTGTTTGGTTGGATGGTTGGTTTGAGTCCATGAGTTGTGAGGTGTTTTGTTGTTGTGTACAGTCGCTGCTGCCACTTTTGCATGTGCGCTTTTTTCTTGCTTCATCTTCTCCACTTCCACTGCCGTGTTTGTTGTTGGTGCTGCTGCGCTGTTGCGCTGCTGCTGCTGCTTCTCCACTTGTGCAAACTTGCGGATACTTAACTGCGCCGTTTTGTTGCCACCTCGGCCGCATCTGACTGTCAAATGAAAAAAAAACAACAACCTACTCGTATTCTCTGTGTAATCTGCGGATGGTTGCTGTTGTAAGAGCATCATCAGTCGTTTTTGATGCGCAACGAAAACGGTAACGTATTTTCGCGTATTTGTATTTCTGCATTCGGTGTTGCTTGTGCCCACATTTTTTGTTAGCAAATTTGTGCACCTAACCACACTTGTAACATTTGGATACTGTTTGCTCGGAGCCTCTCTGCGTTATATGTACTACATACTACGTGTATTTTTGCAACTGTGCTAGTGTCGAAAATTTTCTATATTCATAAGTAATATATTTAATTTTGTAAATAATTCATACACTTTTTTTGTGGTCAGTCACTGCTTCGCATTTCGATTTGGAAAATTTTCATCGTACTTGGCCATTGTAACATTGCAATGAACAATATCTGGGAGAAATGCATAATCCGTATTCGTGTTAGTGTGTGTGTGTATGAGAGAGTGTCTATATGGGCTGACGTAAAGTTTTTCTAAGAGAACTGCATAATAGCAAAAACTAAATAAATTAGTGGTGATTGCTGTTCGTGGCCCCTTCGACGAACTCGAAGGCGAAGTGTCTTCGTGCAATTTTGTGTGTGTGTGACTTCGTTTCGTAGCGCTGCACTCAAACAAAGCGCACTATATCCCAGTGTGCTTAATCAAAAAATTGTATGTGAGTTGTTTATTGGAAGAAAATTTAAAATATTTGAAATTATCTTGAAATGCAGATACACATATACACAAACTTACTTATCTAAATAGTAAATACATACATACATACGTAAGTATGCCTGCATGCACCTGGTATTTTTTTTGGTGTTGTAAATGGTTGTTTTATATAAATATGTATTTATATGCATATAATTTTTATTTATATAAAAAAGTTTACTCATAAAGAAATTGAATGCTAAGCTTATTAACTAGACAACTAACAACTAAGGTATTCGGTATAATAATTGGTTAAATTAATAAATTTAATTTGTCTATTGAAAATCGAGGTGCTAAAATTACTTTTTGTATATTTGCAAACCCTAAATTGGAAGTTTCAGTGTATGCTTTATTCTATTGTTCTAGGATGTTGTTAATAAAAAATTCATAAAATGACTCCATATCAAGGAAGTTAATTTCCCTTCTTTATACATAGATAGTAATTATATTTGTCTATTGAGAATTGTGATACTAAAATTAATTTTGGGGTGTTTTCAAACCCCAAATTTAAAGTTTCAGTGTAAGTTTTTCTACCATTGTTTTAGGATGTATGTATGTAGGTAAAAAATGTAGAAAATTTCTCCGTATCATGGAAATGAATTCTCCTTCTTTGTAGTTAGTAATTGGGAAATACTATTTCTCCACAGTTCCGGATGTTAGCTCTATGAAAAAAGTTTACCTAAAGGCTCAAAAATAATTTGTACATTTTGGTCGTGTGCTGTAACCACGTCACAACTTCAAATCACAAATTAATATTGAATCATTCCATCCGGATTGCTACCTGAACACAATTTACCACACTTCAACCGTGTATGTATGTATGTATGGAAGGGTTAACTTATTTTATTCTATACAAATATGCATGTAAGAATATTATTTTTTCCTATGGTGTAAGATTGTCGCTCTGTGTACGGTACAATAAACGCTTAACCCTTTTATTTGACTACAAAAGTTCACCTATTTACAAACCAGTTTCCATGACGCGATCCAGAATCTCTTCATACGTTAACATGACTGTGGAGTGGTGATATAACAAGCAACACCGACTATGTAGTGGTGATGTAACAAGCAATGAAGAAATTATAAGTGAAAATGTCACATATTTTTGATGGAAAATGTGACCTTCTTCAAGTTGTTTTCTTCCAGTATTAAATGTTTCGTTAACAATTTATGAATAATTTTTACGCAACCCAAATAAAATGCCTTCTGTCACATTACAAGCTCAATGGAAAAATATATACTTTTGTACAAAAATATCCTAGAAGAGTGGGATGAAAAAATCGTAATAGTGGTGGATTGAAAAACTAGCTTAAATCACAATATTTGCAATTAACATCAAACCTGCCACCATTTGACTTACAAAATTGGAACATCAACAGCAATATAATTATAGTGTTTTCCTATACTATGCAATATATTGGGTATATACTACATACTATATTGGGTATATACTACATACTATATTGGGTATATACTACATACTTATATACATATTTGCTCATACATATGCATATGCCTCAAGTAATTCTCTCGTATTTTATAATAATGATACGTAGTTTCATGCCAAAAATATTTAATTTCTACGCTATTTTGCTACTACGTATTAGCACCACCACCACAATTGCCACTGATACACTCTCAGCAGCTCCTAGCAATACCACCCCATATCAACATCATCATCATATCGTCAACTCAACTTAGCTCAACTCAACTCCTTTTAAAATTACAACAATGCTCTTGTACACGATTTCCACAATTCTGGAAGTCTCACGTACATTCATACGTACGTACTCGCTTAAAATTTTCTGCCTGTCACGAGAACATTCGTACTCCACAAACGAACGAACTGTCTGCCTGGCAGTCTGTCTGTTTGTCTGTCTCGCTGGCACGAACAACAGGCAGTCAACACGACAATTCGTCACTGCTCGTAGTCAATTCCATAGTTCGTTGTCGGTTTGGTTTCGTTTATTCGTTTACTTGAGCTCGTTGGCTGGTTCGGTTCGTTGTGTTTTCGTCATTTATTACCCCGGTTGGAAATGGGATTAATACAGCATCACGGAGTCACCTTCGATAGACATAAATTTTATTATTACAACTACTTCGCTAATATACGTATTTTAGCAATCCGATACCATATCCAAATTTTACTACTTTTATCTTCAAACATATATTCTAAATAGTATATAACTAAATAGTGGTAAACATATCTGAATAGAATATAACCTTGAATTAGTATAGGCGAGCTGAAGTCCCTGGCAGCTAGTGCCATCTCCCCACATAAAAAAAAATCAAGTTATTGTTTTTCAAGTAATAGTAATCATAATATTTCAACATCTGTCTAGTGTGGTTTTTTCACTCATTGTTCGGTCCACATAGGTACAAATTAATCGAGATGTCCCAAATGCTACTAACAATGGAAGTTTTGACCTAACTGTATAATGCTGTAGAAATATTTAATTATCCCCATGAATGGAAATCAAGTTAATGCTCGAAGCTGTGGACATGCTGCATGCATGCTGGATAGGTACAAATAAAGCGATATGTCGCTAATGATGCCAACTATGAAAGTTTTGACATAACAGTAGACATTTTGATTATCTTCATGAATTGATATCAAGTTTTGCCAAAAGCACACTTGAGCACACATAAAGGCCCATTGTGATACCACGGTGTGGCGCCGTTCAACCACTGACTAAAAAGTTCTCTTAATGGGATGGTGATAGTCAGCGCAAGGACAGAGCCGGGAAAGGCACGACTTCTCCATCATGTTGCAGGAAACCATTCTGATAGTTTGATGAACGTAACTTTGTAACGCTGTAGACATCATGATTATCGTGATAAATAGACATCAAGCTAAAGCTCGGAAGTTGTGGACATACCATATACATATAGCAATATAGTGTTACACGGTGAATTCATTTGAATTCCGTCATTTAATTGTATAGGTTTCAAAACCACGCCAGTAATTTAAAAAGCTAATTGAAATAAAGAACACTAAGATTAAATGGAAATTTTGACAGCTGGCATATTGTTCTTTCTCCTTATCGACTTTTCCGTGTAATAGCGCCTTCCCATGATAATACGTGCTGCATCCTGGTGATTTCCAACTGGGTGAAGTGTCGTGTGTGTGTGCATGTTCGTTCACATTTATAGCACATTTTATAATAATACAATTTTTATTATAATTTTTCTTCTTTGGTGTTTTGTTGCTTCCACTTTTTCCACACACTTTCTTGCTCGTTCTTGTCGGGCAGGCAGGCAGACAGGCAGGCCGTTTCTACATTGAATCCATACGGTCATGTTACCACCATCACCATCACCGTCACGTTCGCCCAAAACACATCTTGCCATGCCATGCCGCCACACTACTGAACCGAACTCGTCGAGTAAGCTGGGCTGAGCAGAGCAGCGCAGCGCAGAGAAAAGCAGAGCAGAGTTGAGCTGCAGTGTGTTTATTTATTTCCGTTTATATACATACTCTAGGCTATTATATACTTTACACACATTATCATTTACGCCGCTATGTACTCACCGAAGCAGCGCCAGTCGCAGTAGATAGAAACAACAACCAGCGACTGCGGCAGCATTGAAGGCAAATTAATTTTTTCATTTTTTTGTGAATGTTTTGTCATTCGAGTGCAAACACAAATGAAAATCATTTAACTTCAAATTTGTTGTTGGTGCTGTTCGAAACGTTAAAAGGCAACACTTTAAAAGCTAACAAGATTTTCTTTATTCTCCCTACACCCGAGAGTGCAACGAAATAATTAAAAATAAAAAAATTTAATTAATTACATTTTAATTTTGATATCATTGAAGAATGATTCGCTGAAGTGTGCGCTCTGTTTGTTTTTATCCGTTTGAAATCGTGTTGATCGTGCATTTACACAAATTGAAATTTAAATTGAAAGAAATAAAATAAAATTTAAAAAAAAATAGTTCTGTGCCTTACAACTGCTTCGCAACAGCAGCCAATTTGAACCAAATCGCGCAGTTCCTGAGCCCAATCAGCAACAACAACAACATAACAATAACAACACCAGCACACCAGTACATATTGTAATAAACAGCAAATGCAATCAATTATCTCAATGCCAACGGCGTTTTGTGACCTTTGACAAATGCAAGAATTTTCGTTCCGTTTTGCTGCTGCCTTTCGTTTTGTCTAATTTAATTTTAAATGTTTATTTGCAATGCAAAATTGGCAAACCGCTGCACAATTGCATCAACAACATTTGCAACACGTTGTTGGTCATACTGTAACTGTGACACACAGTAATCACAACTACAACAACAGCAACCACACCGACAACAACAACGACTGCAACTACAACAACGACCACAACAACATCATCAGCACCGACAACATCATTCGTGATAACAACAATGGAGGCATTTGTTATATACTTTACAAAAATGTTTATGTAAGTTAAACAAAATTACTTAATTATTTTTTCAAAATTATTTTGACGACAATTTTTAATGAAAAAATTGTCTGCGTTTTCGTTTCTGTTGCTATTTTGTTACTCGATTGTCCTGCCCTGCTCGCCACTGCAGCTGTTGGTAATTTTCCATACTTGCATTATATCTAGCAGGGGTTCACAAACTTTGCTGGTTTGCGGCGCCCATATGTTTTTCTTGCTTAATTCATGCTTTTATTGAATCTTCTCTAAGTGGAACAAACAACCATTATTCACATATTCTTAATTGAATATTGACGACCTATTGATTTAAGGTATTTAATACTACTGGAAGAGTGAAAACTTATGCAGAGGCTCCTATGATCTTCTTTTAAGTTAATCAACACTGTTGAAAGAGTAAACAATTTTATTGATGAAGTTTTCAAAGAATCTCCCACCGTTCAACAGTACTCTAAAACTCCGATATCCAAGATATACTCACAGAAGCAAATGTTAACTAATTATTTTCCTTGTTGAATATAATTAAAATAACTCACTCTAAAACAATATTATACATAGACCAGCTGCCAGGGCTGGTGCTTTTATATATGCATTTTGTTATAATTCACATTATAATAAAAATTTAAATAATATTCGCTGAAAAATATTCTTAATTTATATAATAAAAATTTTGCTGAAGTAAACATATGAAGAAAATGGGGAAAATATGTTTATTTATTTATGTACTTAAATACTTATACTTATATACGTAAATAAATACTTATATACTTAATAAATTTAATGATCAACTTATTTACTAGGGAACTAGCTACTAAGGTTTGCGACCAATCTATTGGCTAGACTACTAATTAAAGTAGGTAGGTAGGTAGGTAGGTAGGTAGGAGTGGCCGCCCAGTTTGCCAAAAGCACACTTGAGCACACATAATGGCCCATTGTGATACCACGGTGTGGCGCCGTTCAAGCACTGACTAAAAAAGTTCCCATACTTGGGATGGTGATAGTCAGCGCAAGGACAGCGCCTGGAAAGGCACGACTCCCCCGTCATGTTTCAGGAAACCATCCTGATACTTTGATGAACCTGGCTATGTCCCTAATATTAATGGTTGACAGCTCTGTCAGGCTTGTAAGAAATGGGGCACCAAAGGTGCGAATTCTTCTTCTGCTCAAGGATGGGCAGTGGCATAAGAGGTGGAAAACCGTCTCGTCCTCTTCCTCGAAGCCACAGCCTCGGCAAAAGTCGTTTGAGGGTAGGCCCAGTCTTTCTGCGTGCTGTCCCATTATGCAGTGGCCGGTCAAAACCGACACAGTTGTCGACAGTGATACGCGATCAAGTCGAAGAAGTTGATTGGTTCTGTTTTTGTCCATGCTTGCCCAAGTTAGTCTAGCCGTGTGGCAGGATTCCTCGTTAGCCCAGGATTTGTAGGCGTCAGCCAGATATTTCCGTTTGATTTCGAGCTTGGCTGTTGCCAGTGGAATGCCGATGTTTACAGAGGGATGAATGTCGTGCATTAGCGTGCCTGCCTTGGCAAGCTCGTCCGCCTTGCAGTTTCCCGGGATTTCGCTGTGTCCGGGAACCCAGACTAGGTGCACCCGAGAGTAACTTGCGAGCTCATTTAAAGATGTTCGACATTCATGAACTAGTCTTGATGTGGCCGTGGAGCCAAAAAGAGATTTAATGGCGGCCTGGCTGTCTGAGAAGATAGATACGTCAACTGCGCCGATATCACTACTCAGCATCCATTTGGCTGCGTGGTAAATGGCCATGACCTCAGCTTGAAAAACGCTGCAATGGTCTGGGAGACGTAGGGAAATGTTTAAGTCCAGCTTGTCGGAATAAATACCGCTGCCGACTCTACCTCCAAGCTTGGAACCGTCGGTGTAGATTTCGACTGTTTCACCGACGATTCGGTTTTCTGAGGTCCAGTCGCTTCGACTTGGAATAGTGAGGTCGAATTCCCTGTTCAAATCGGGATAGACCGACATATAATCGATAAAGTTGGGGACTGGTGGGTCCTGATTCAGAATTGAAGCATGGCCTGTCAGGGTTATGCGCCAGTGCGAAAGAGCATTAAGTCTAATCGCTGTCAGCTTGGCTTGTTGCTTAACCAGGATCCCCGAGGGGAGCCAGTGCAGCATGGCAAAAAGGGCTTTCGTAGGTGTGCTACGAAGAGCGCCAGTGATCAGTAGAGCAATGGATCTTCTGATTTTATCAAGGGGTTTGATATTACAGGCTTTTTCGAGAGCTTGCCACCAGAAGACCGACCCGTATAACAGGTTTGGTTCAACGATGGCCGTGTAGAGCTAGAGCACGACTCGAGGACGAAGTCCCCATCGTGCACCAACTGCTCTTTTACAGCAGTATATAGCGCATGTTGCCTTACGTGCCCTCTCAGCTAGATTGGCTTTCCA
Organism: Clusia tigrina; assembly: GCA_920105625.2. Classification (NCBI taxonomy): domain Eukaryota; kingdom Metazoa; phylum Arthropoda; class Insecta; order Diptera; family Clusiidae; genus Clusia; species Clusia tigrina. Next base: position 182,317,951 of record OV050033.1, read on the forward strand.
ATTAAGCTTTGGGTCGAGAATCAGGCCTAAGTACTTAACGTGTGTGCTCAAAGAGCGGAGTGCCGTTTAGACTAGGCATTGTAAACTTTGGAATTTTGTACTTCCTAGTAAAAAGCATAGTCTCGGTTTTGGATGGGATAACCCCAAGTTCGAATTCGCGACACCAGTTCGACACAATAGAGAGTGAATAGTTAAGTTTTTCGGAAAGTGTTTGGGGGAATTTGCCGGGTGCCGCGATTGCTATGTCGTCCGCATAGGCTATCACTTTGCATCCAGTAGATTCCAATCTCACCAGTAGTGTGTTAGCTGCCAGGTTCCAGAGGAGGGGTGATAAAACACCCCCTTGTGGCGTGCCCCTGTTAACCACCCTCCTGGATTGGGCACTGCCGATCGTGGAAGTGATGATCCTAGATTTTAGTAGAAGCTCTATAAATTTAAGAAGACCTGAATTCAGGTTAAGATTATAGAGTGCGGAAATGACAGCGTTGGGGCATACATTGTTGAATGCTCCCTCGATGTCCAGAAATATGGCAAGTGTGAATTCCTTGTACGCCAAGGATTTATCAACTTGAGAAATGAGAGAATGAAGTGCTGTTTCAACCGATTTGCCTTTAGAGTAAGCGTGTTGAGATACAGAGAGAATAGAAGGGTTGATCGATGTCCTGATATGTAGGTCAAGAGGTCTTTCTAGAACCTTAAGAAGAAAGGATGTTAGACTTATGGGTCTGTAATTGCAATCTGAGGCTTGCATTATATATTTCTAGCAGCCATGGAAGGATAATCTCTTCCCCATTTTGGATATCGGCAGGAATGATGCCGGTCCGGGGGACTTGTATGGCTTAAAGGTTTGAATGGACCACTCAAGGTGACTTTTTGTCACTTGGAATGTGGGGGGGCTATCATGGGAAACCTGCTACACCTGGTAGAGTGCTTGATCCGCTGAGGCTATACTCCTTGGGAAGTGGGTGTCTAGCAGGATATCAAGGGTTTCGGCGCTTGAGTGAGTCCAGCTGCCATCTGGTTATTAAAGTATATGTATTAGATATTTATATGTCAAAGTATATCTGAAAAAGGTGGAGGTGTATCAAGAAAATGTGGAAAATTACTTTTCTGCTGAAGTAAGCATGTGAAGAAAATTGGGGAAATTTACTTTTAACAAACTGAGCCGAACGATTTAGCTTCTTCTGTTGCCACTTTCATCACAATATTTCTCGATTTCGATCTTTAGTCAACAGATTCTATTCTCTCTCGTCTCTTTATCGACTGTGGGAGGGGAGGATACCCTAATATCACTTTTTAGAGGCCTTCCATATCATTTCTGTATAACTTTCACATAAATTTAAAATAAAATCATATATATGAGCGGAACCGCATAATTAAGAAACTAGTTATTTAATGTTGTTCTTGCCAATAACTTCTCGAATTTGTTGAATTGTTTTCAGGATTACACAACATTATCATAATCCATCCAAATTCAACGCTGTTTTGTTTACTCGAGGTAATCAAGGTTCAGTTCGTCAAATCATTTGGTAATTCAGCGTATTATAGAATACAACTCTACTTGACATTAAAAATCTGCAAGGCCTACGTATGATTTCATTAATTATTTACACGCCCACTCAAGCAGATTTCTACCTAACAAGTTCTCCACTTAATATAATAGTAAGAATATAATCTTAATATAATAATATAATCATAATATAATAATATATCATTTTGGTCCTTGAGCTTTAAAATTGCCTTCCTAAGTTCGAATCCATTTCCAACCGTGTAGTTGTGCCTAAGGAGAATATGAGAGCACGTTCCTGGAGACAGTTAATCACCTCAAAGGACCTGATGCACTATGTATACTGGATTATTTGCATTTGCGTCAATTGGGTATTTTCCTTTCCTATTAACTCGCGCAATGTCAGAAAGGATTATTTCACATAAAGTCTTACTGAGAAAAAAAAAGCTTACTGAGAAAATTTGGCGACGCTGCTGTAACTCCGCCACAGTTTGGGAACCTCTGATTCGTAAATATGCGCAACCGTGTGTGTTGGCTGATTACAAACCTCAACGCACGTAGGAAGCTGACTGCGTCAGCGAATTCCTTGTTACGGGTTTGTGTGTAGGCTCATTTAAGCGATGTTAATGTGTGCGTAATACACCCATTTAGGGTCCAAACATGGCTGCAGCTGACAGCCGTACGTGCCTCAGGGTGGGCTTATGTTGTGAGATAAAGTATTATTAAAAAGCATTTGTTTGTTTAATTTGTTTGATTTTCCTTAAATTATGCACTGCGACACTACTCTTTCATGTCCTTGTTGCTCTGTTGCGTAGAAAAGGACTTCGCACAGAACAAAGCTACATTGTATAATTTCATTCAGAGGCATTTCATTTTAATTAATAGTGAAAACTTTACTCTTAACACTTTATTTTTAATGGTTTTTGGGGAGTTGGTGGGCGGTATTTTAAGGAAGATATTCAATTAGGATTTATGTATAAGAAAAGTTTTGATAGAAACAATCAGTGGGACAACAAACGCCCAAAATGGGTTCTCTGGAGAGTTTCGTAAAATCGTATTTAAATTTCTCATTAAGTTTGAAAAAGTTTCGTTAAGCTTTATATAAATTTACTTTATTTTGAAAAGTTTCGTTAAGTTTGAATACATTTTTAAGAAATGGTTTCTTTATGTTTTATATAATTTTCCTTAATTTAAAAAGTTTCGTTAAGTTTTAAATAATTTTCCAAGAAAAATTTTACTAGTCTGAATACGTTTCGTTCAGTTTGAAATAATTTATCTGAAGTTTTAAAATGCTTCGGTCAGTTTTTAATAATTTGCCTTAAGTTTATCATGGTTTCGTCGAGTTTGAAAAGTTTCATTCAGTTTTTATAAAGTTTTCCTTAATTCAAAAACTTTCATAAGTTTAAACAGTTTCGATAAACTTGAAATAATTTGCATTCAATTTGTTATGCTTTCGTTGAGTTTACGGCAAGTTTAAAAAAGTTTTAAAAAATCGCCTTAGGTTTAAAAGGGTATCGTTAAGATTTATATAATTTTCCTTCATTTGAAAAAGGTTAAGGTTAAGTTTAAAATCATTTTCGTTGGGTTGAGTTTCGTTAAGTATGAGGTTTCAAATAATTTTCGTTAAGTTTGAATAAGGTCGTTAAATTTCAATAAATTTTCCTTCATTGTATGTTTCGTTTAGCTTGAAAACTTTCTTTAAGTTTTAAATAATTTTAACTAAGTTTAAAAGGTTTCGTTAAGTATGAAGTTTTTGATAAGTCGGTAAATTCTGTTAAGTTCGTTAAATTTTGATAAGTCCGTTAAGTTTTGATCAGTTCTAGTCAATTTTTAAAATTTTGTTGCGTTTTAAAATATGTTCGATAAATTTAAAAAGGTTTCGTTAAGTATGAATACATTTCGTTATGCTTTAAATAATTTCTCTCTAGTTTAAGAAGGTTGCGTTAGATTTGAAGATAGTTTTGTTAAGTTATAATTAATTTGTCTAAAGTTTAGAATGGTTTCGTTAAGTAGCAAAAAGGCTCGTTAAGTTCGAAAAGATCCATGTAGTTTGATAAAAGTTTCGTCAAGTTTGAAAATGTTCCGTTAAGTTTGAAAATTGTTCGTTAAGTTTCGTTAAGTCTGAGACAGTTTTGTTGTTTTGTGATAGATTTGGCTAACTTCATATTTCTAATAACGATTAGATCGTTCATGTATTTGTCGCATAGAATCGTACTTATGAATATTAAGAATTGTGTACATATAATTAATTAAAAACTAAATGCATGAATTGAGTGGAATACAAAATAGGTGTGGCAGACCAAATGTCGTACATGCATACATACATACATTGAATGAATTTTTGAAATGGAAATTACGTGGTAATTTCTCCCATTTTTCTCGCCCCTTTTTTCTCGACATGCATATATTTCACCACTTCTCTATTAAAATTGTTTGCCGGGGGAAGCGTAACAAATTTTATTGCTGCGCTATTAAAATTTTGTATCGCTGGAAGGAATTCTATTCAACATCATTTGCGGCGCAAACATTTGAAATGTGTATCAAGGTCAATTGAATTACGTACAGAATTATGTACAGAAATTCGACTGCTACATAGAAACGGAATGAACAATGCTCTTTTCCTTCTGGACTTGTTTGTGTACGCGTACTCTACTGGAGACTTCGTGTTTAACCAATTCGAAAAGTCACCTCACCACCACCACCGCCGTGCTGGGAATTATGTTATTGAGTATTTATAACTCAATTCTTCCCTTTGTTGTTGTTAGTGTTGTTGTTGTTCACGAATTTAATGCGTAATTAATGCCTGTTTCGTTTTTTTGTTGTTCTACACTCCATTTGCCCTTACCTTGCCCTGCGCAGCCTAGCCTTGTTTTACCGCGCATTGCTTGTTTGCCGAGGGTTGTTCCTCTTAACCCTACGCAGTAGTTAAAAGGCATTAAAATTGCCACATGGATAAAAATTCATATTGTTCTTATTTCTACCTGGGTTTTTTTGTCGGTTCATATTATATACTATATATATAGTATATATGTGGCTATATGCTTATTTGTATATTGTATGTATCTGCATGTGTTGTTGTTGTACTTTTGCGCATGGTTATCTTTGAAATTTATTTTTATTGAATGTTTAAATATGCTCTGCGCGTGCAAAAATTGTGTGTGTTTTTACTTACCCTACAGACAGACAGGTGGGTCAGCAGCATTCCTTGCGAGCATTGACTATGATTCCATAGGCCAGCATTTTTGTGATTCCATAAACCAAGATGCATCTAAATTGAATACAACACCAGAAGTCTTGAGAAGTAAAATCTTCTATATTCAACATATTGTATGTCCATACCTGGGGAAGCCAATCTTGAGATGCGAAAGTTTCGATATGCCAAAAGCCAGGGATAAATTAGTACCTCAAAACCTCGAGGTTGATACCATGAACTGAAACATATGTATTTAAGGGTCGAGGGTACATTAACTTAGTTTCGTATAAAGAATTGAAATCCACTTATCTCGGGATTATAGTTTCTTATCTTTATAAGAATTGATTTTTTTGCGAGGAATCCGTATTATGTCGGGATTATGTCTTCAAGTCTCTGAGATCCAAAAGCTTCAACATTTCTATATTTAAAAAAAAGCACAGAATTGCATAGATTTGATAGTGGAAGCTCCAAAATCATGGAGGCTTTATAATAATGGAGGAATTTAAGATCCTGTTTTTCAATCGAGGCTAATTTTGGTTTCTTTGTTAACGGTTTTCCGGGCAAGATGAATAAGTTAAGCTCAAATATTAGAACATAATTCTAGATTTATAGTGTGGTTTGAGATTCTCTTCTTTTTTTGACCGATCCTAATTTTTGTTCATAATTTTGTTTGGTTTTTTAATGATTTTCTACCCAGGATGAAGACTAAGTTTAGCTCCAAAATGAGGGTGGTGCAGTCGTTATATAATTGTTTATGTTTATTCTAGTAATTTGGAATGTTAAATATAATTCCGTTCACCTGCCTGCCCTTCAGTTACACTATAATAACAAAAAACAAAGATTTTTAAGTGAATCCCAAGTCACAGGACGAAATATGAAACTAAATCAATAACTAACGAAGCTCTGAACAAACCAAGTTCCATTGGAATTGAATATTTTGTTTTTGAAGTGGGAGTTTAATTTTTACCCACTCTCATTGCCACCCAAAAGTGAACATCTCCACGGACTCCCAATTCCTATTTAATATGAAACACACCGTTTTAATGGGAGAGCGCAGACAGCTCCATAGGCGTGCTTCTACTTACATTTGAGTATAGTATTTTTGCATTGAACTAAATATTCTCATCGTCCTTCTCTTTTTTATTTGATTTTTACCCTATCCTAAATATTTACTATATGTGTGTATATACTCGTATATATTTTCCAATTTTGTCTCCCTTTTGTGTCATTCTTGTTGTCAGTGTAAACAACTGCCCACACTTTATGTCTTTGGTCTCGATTCGGTTGAAATATGCATGGTGTTCTCTTCCTCCCTAAAGCAGCTCAATTTATAGGGTATCTTGTGTTCAGCTATAGCCAACCTTAGGTTTATTTGCTTGTTTTTGCAATTATCCAAAGCCATGGAAAATTACTAAAAATGATTCATTTATTTGTACGTATTCCTCGAGACACAACTCTGCTACACACAAAGAAACTTAACTACAATTGAATACGTCAAATTGTTGAGATGTTTGTTGAAAGGATAATTTGATGAAATACGACAAATTGTTGAGATGTTTATTGAAAGGATAATTAATGGGATACAACGAACTGTTGAGGTATTTATTGAAAGGATAATTAGGTGATCGCATGAAGAAAATATTGCACGAAAAATAAAAATAAATATTAAAATGTTAAGCGAAAGAGACCCACTCATTTTGAAATTTATAGTTGATTACAACAACTACAAAACGTATTCGTCGCTTTTTGTAACGAGTCCGAATCGGTTCGCTCATACGGCTTGGCGACCTGAAGTGTGCTGCCATGCCAAGTGCGATCTTTAATGGTTTGTGCATATAATAAGATTATTGCATGGAATTACTCCGGTAAATCGGTTCTCTTCACCCAAGTTCAATTGGCTCCTCAACGAATGAATTGAGTGGTGAAATGGTTCACGTCCACTTTTTACGCTGCCTGGTGATGTTGCTAAGATGACAGACCTGTGGTATGAGTGACCAAACACCCTACTAATCGTATTAATCTGCTTGTCTCTTGCAACTCCCTAGTATGATTGGCTTCGATGTACTTGAAAGTGTTTTTTCGCAGTGTACCTTTGAAGGTCTGCACAATAGTTGAGATGTTGGCAAATATTTTAGATTTAGTTGGCCACATTGACACCCCGATATCTGTTCATTTCAATGCTTTTGTGGTGGTTGTTTTAGCCGTGTGTGGCTGCTTAGCTTGTCGAGTGTTTTACGCTTTTGTTTAGCGTAATGATTGAGCGTAGAATATATTGCAATAAACTCGCAAGGAGGTTCAGTTCGGTTCTGCTCTGCTATCCTCTCCTCTGTTCTCCGCTCTTGTTCTGTAACTTGCGCCTAGGTATGTATGTATGTGTTTAGTTGGGTAGTGCAGCAGGATGAGCGTTGTCAAGAGGAAAAGTTTAGCCCCCTTTTTCTCTTTTTCGTCGTTTTTTTTTATATATTATTTTTATTTCCATACATACATACTCGTATTTGTATTTTGTAGCGAAAGCCCTCGATTGCATTTCCATCAGCAATTCATAGGAGCCAAAGTTGGTGGTTGCGGTTGTTCGACTGCTTGGTGGTGGTTGCGAATCACCTTAAGAGGAGTGGGGCTATCTGGCTGCTTGGCTAGATAGTGATGGTGGTGGTGCACCATAAGAGGTGATGACGTGTGTTGTTGTGTAATTTTGTAAAACTTGCGCGCTTAGCTTAAGAATAAAAAGCTTCACATTTTCCAGTGGTATTCATCATCAGCGTCGTCGCCCAGAATAAAAGCGACAGCATCAGCAGGAGTGGCTGCGACTAAAGCTGCTCCCCAGCCTGAGCCTCATCCTCAGCCCCATCCTTAGTGCGCACCTTTCACTGCTGCCACACTGCTTTTTGCCTTACAGCTGAACTGTATTTGCCACAGTTCAGTTTGTATATTATGTAAATAAGCGTGCATATATATACATACATGTGTATATATATAAAATAAGAAAAAACAAAAAATACGAAAAGGCTACATGATTTTTTTATGTACAGCGTCAGCTTGCGCTGCTGATGGCTCTGCTGCCGTCGCTACTACTTTGCTTCATGCTTTTACTCGCATTTTATTTTATGAAATGAAAATAAAAAAAACAGAAAAAAGTATCTTTCAGTTTCTTCTTGGTTTGTTTGCACTGTAGTCGCGTATCTTGTATTTTCTTAATATTTTTCATTTGTTGTCGCTATGCTGCTGCTTGCCATTGCTGTAGCTCCTCTTCTTCTTCTGGTTGTTTTTGTTGTTGTTGCTCCTACTGCTTACTGCAGCTAGTAAAATGTAGTGTAGTGTAGTGTTGTGCTGCTGTCGCTGCCGTTTCTGGCATGACGTCCGCAGAGCACAGCACACCACCACACCACCATCATTAAAGCTCTTTTTCTTAATTTCATTATTCTTGATTTCATTGGTTGTTGTTGTTTTTGTTGTTGCTGCTCCTGCTGCTGCTGGTGGTGGTGTTGTTATTCTTTTTTTTTGTGTATCTAGATTTATAATAACACAACATAAAATTGACTGAATTTGCGTTGCAATATGAAAATTCATAAAAACAAAACAGCGAAAATTAAGAAAAAAACAATTCAAAGCAAAAAAAAACAATTCGAACAAAAGGCGTGCGCAGGCAGAAGGAAAGAAACCCAATGCGTCCGTAAACGCTCATGTCTACAATCTATGCTATTCCATTTGCGCTTATTCGCTTGGTCGGTCATATTTGAGTGTTGATACGCAAACTCGCGCACATTTACACCATGCGCCCAAACCACAACAACAACAACAATAATTATAATAACAACCACAGCAAGTATCTATATCTAACAGTTATATATGTATGTACATATGTACCTACAACAGTATTAAAATTGTGCTTCATTTTTCAGCTAGCAACTTGGTTGTCTCGTTTCGTTTGTCTCCCAACATACCAACTAACCGAACCCATGCAACCAACCAAACCGTCCAACCAACGAACGAACCAAATTAACGCAGCAAACCAACCAACCAACCAACCAACGAATCAACTTATCCATGCATCCATCCACCTTGCCATTCATCTGGTGCCACTACCATCTGGCGTTCGTTCGTACGGTCAGTCGAGTCAGTTGGTCTATTGCTCAGTTGCGCGGTCGTTTAATGCCTGCTCCTCAGTTGTATGCGTCGTCCACCCCATCCAACTGTCCGTCTCGTCCGTTCGCCTGTCGACCGTCGAACATTTTGCAAAGTATGCACGAGTATGTCCATCCGTCCGTCTGCCTGCTTTGGTTTGCTTTGCTTATATAGCAATAATTGCTTCTGATTGCGATATGTGTGTGTACTTTTGTTTTACTTTATTTTTACACATTTGTTGTTTTTTTTCTGCTGCTTTTGTTGTCGCTGTGGTTGTTGTCGTCTTTTTTATGTGTATATACATATAATACTTACATATAAAATTTCCACAATGCAGCATTTAAAACTTTTGTATTTTTGTAGCTCGTCTCTGTCTGCAGTTTTTACTCCTACTCCTACTACAGCACCACTACCTCTCGATTTAATAAATTCTTCTTCTCAATCGCTCAATTTTCGCTGCATTGGAATAATTTTGTAGTTTTTATCTTCATATGTATGTATAATTTTTTTTTTATTATTTTTTTTGTCTGTTTCCTTTTTTTCAATAAAGTGAAAAAAATTTCACTTTATTATTAATTTGCTTTTGGTCGTTTCTTTTCTTGCCTTTCTTACATGCATACTTCTGATATACCCACTCATATTTTTAGATTCGCTTTTCTTATCAATTCTTACTTGAGCATTTCCTTTTTGTGGTTGTTGTTCTATTTTTAATGCAGACCTACACCTTGACAGGGCGCGCATATTTATGTCTGTTCAGCGCTGGTTCTTGTGGAACAATTATGACCAGCCAAATTGTTACTTATCAGTAAGTACCGTACACGCCCTGAAAGTAGGGGTGGATGTGTCAGCACGTCTATTTACGCAGAACGGCAGAGAAATATACATATGTATGTATGTACATATCTGCTATGAAGAATTAGCGTACAATTCATTTCTTCTATACCCAGCAATACGGAGGTGGTCTATTTAGCCGCTCTCCGGGACCACCTCCCAAATAACAACTACTTTTCTCGGAACAATTGGAAGAAAATAGCGTAAAACACCTGTGCAAATACATTTTGTTTATATAAATTCAGTAAAACTATATTCGTATAGCAACAATATTTCTGAAAGTTAAATATTAACGAGGTCAGCCGTCAACGACGCAGTCAATTGTCGCTGTATCCAAGTCAGGAACGTATACGAACACCATTGAAAGCAATACGAAAGTATTTATAAGCTTTTAAAAAGCCTCCAGGCTGATATCGGTAAACTTGGTGTGACTTTTCTAGCCAGTTCTAGCACTTTTCCTTTATTCACATACATAATTCCGAAGGTTTGAAAGATTGTCAACATCACCTTTGCACTGTATTAGAGTACCATATTTTCCAGAGTAAAATACCGTTGACTTTTTAAAACATCTTTATTTATAACTTTTGACGCGCTATCCTGAATATTTTCTCCGCATTTGTTTCTTCGTATTCAGATATTCTCAAAAGCCCTGTGAATGCCAATGATCCAATCTACTGTTCCCAGTCTCTGCTTTGCCCAAGTCATTTGTCAACCTTAGTACATAGTTAGGTCCTGAAGAAAATGTGTGATTGATTTCCCGGATTGCTATGGGATTTATATATATAGCGGGTTCATTCTCTGATCATACTAGACTATCATATATGCTACCCATAAGTATTTCAATGCTATTACGATAGAATCGACTTCAAATCAGTAGGCATATGTGCATACAACATATGTATGTATGTATTTATATGATAATGCTTTATATGCGCTCAATCCTAAGCTGAATAACCAAATGGCATATTTAATTGCTAACTTATTGGGTTACTTACATACATATGTATGTATGTATGTATATCGTATCTGGAAAGATTATGTGAAATGAGCATTTTATATGGAACGACACTGGATTTTATTCTTAATTTCAGTTGCTGATCGAGCATAAATATCACTTAATAATTTGTCATTGGCATCCACACATAGTATCATAATCTTTTATTTACTTTAATTACTATACTGACGCAGATCTTCAGCAATTCCCAGCTGGTCGCTTTGTGAGCTCTTTCCCTTATATTTACTGCCTACACCCAACAGACCAAATAAATCTTAAAAGTGCAGAGTATATTTTGAAAACCTTGCGATGTGAGTTTTGGGACCTTTCCACATATTTTCATTTCGGGTCTGCTGACTTACATCCTCGTCTTCAGTATGTGTGGTGGCATGCTTTGTTTTCTTTATATGCTATGTACATACGCACCTTGTCTTCTCGTCCTGTGCCTCTTGTCTTTTTTTACATCTGCCATCATCTTTATTTCTGAATTTTATCGTTTTATTGTTTTAGCAATATCTGTGAGAACCTTGTACTTAATTTTTTGCCCATATCCTTGACTGCATTCTTGAGAACTTGTGATTGTATCTTTTGTTAAAAATTAATTATCTTTAAAAATTAATTCATATTTTATTTACGTTGATTACATAGTTTTTTAATTTTTTTCTTATATATATTTTTGTTGCTTTAATGGCCCCACCCCACCCTAAATTTAATTTTCAATTCGTCCTCCCTCCATCAACGATTGAGTCGCTCTTCATTAAAAGGCGACTTTTGTAAGTAATTGCCGATATTGTTGTTGTTATTTTTGCTTGCAATACATGTTCAGTTTATGTATGTATGTACATATATTAAGTATAGGTGTGCATTGACAACCTTCCATGCACCCAACAGAAAACTTGCATAAGCTAAGAAACGAGTAGAACACATTACATTGTGGGTTACAAAAGTTATTATTTATTTAACTTAGGCGTGGGATTGAAGATTTGCTGTTTCTCTTTTGTTGGTGTTTATATATTGCGTGTATTTGTATTACATATAAGCTATGAAGTAAGATTATACAATATACATTCCTGTAAGCTACGAAGTGGGATTATAGGATATACTTGTAAGCTATGAAGTAAGATATTATATGCCTGTAAGCTCTGCAGTAAGATTATATTATACTTATAAGCTATGAATGAAGTAAGTATGTACAACATACCTGTAAGCTATGAAGTAATATTATACTATGTACCTGTAAGCTATGAAGTAATGTTATACTATGTACCTGTAAGCTATGAAGTAAGATTGTACTATATACCTGTAAGCTATGAAGTAAGATTATAGTATGTACCTGTAAGCTATGAAGTAAGATATTATATGCCTGTAAGCTCTGCAGTAAGATTATATTATACTTATAAGCTATGAATGAAGTAAGTATGTACAATATACTTGTAAGCTATGAATGAAGTAAGTATGTACAACATACCTGTAAGCTATGAAGTAATATTATACTATGTACCTGTAAGCTATGAAGTAAGATTATACTATACATATATGTACCTGTAAGCTATGAAGTAAGATTATACTATGTACCTGTAAGCTACGAAGTAAGATTCTTCTAGTCTTTCCGTTGTTTGTAATGTTAAGAAGAATCTAATGTTGGCAATTATAATTTTCATGGAGATAAAATGTCTCTGTCATAAAAGACTATAAAGTACAGCTTCTCCGCTCAAAATCGGAACCATATGATTGAGTACCAGATAAAGGCGTAGTAGTGAGGGTTGTGTGTTTTGATGGTCAAAAGTTTGTATAGAGCAGAGGTCGCCAAAAGGGTCTATATATACCCCCAGGGGTCTATTTAACAGAAGCTGGGGTCGATCTGAGCCAGGGGATTTTGCGATTTTCGTAAAAAAATACATTGTTTGCTTTAATGAACAGAAAGTTACTTTTATGTCGATGGAGATTTCGAAAAATTATATAGTGGTGGATGATCAAAAAAGTTTGGCTACCCATGGTATAGAGCTAGGAGTCTCACCATAATAATTTCATGTCCAATGGTGAGTTTATCCAATCCAATTAGGTTCTTTTGTTATTGTAATTTTATCGCATGCAACATAATATTCTCTGAGTGGTGGGTTTCTGGTAATGATTTTCTTACTGAAATTTCAGCAAAATCGGAGGGATTTGAAAATTCAAATAAAATGCAATCAGACTAAAATTTTTACGAAATTTTTATTTCCTTACAAATATTCCATATTTAAATCGATTTATGAGAGGTTCCATTTCGGTGGGGTGTTTGTCACCTTCGCATGTGTTTTAATTGCGCCCACCCACTTGCCTTCGCCGTGTTTATGAGATTGTTGTAAAAAGCAATTTTCACTGCAATTAGCACAAATTAAAAAAAATGTTTTCTAATTATTCCACGAAAGTAATAAGCCAAAAGTGTTATTTAAATACGCATGACGTCAATGGATTGTTTGTTTGCCTCTGCCACTGCCTCTGCTTCTGCTTCACTTTTGCTGATTTTATTTGTACCAACGGAGTCAGTCTTTCCAAGGCAACAACAACAACAACAACAACAACAACAACAACAACAACAACAACAACACAATAATAATAATGAAAAGAGTAGCAATCTCGTAAAATAATATGTAAATATTATATATGTACTTGCCTCAGTATATACACGACGATGATGAGTCTAAATATGTATGTATGTATGTATGTATGTATGTATGTCGTAGGTATATATGTACATTTAACAAATTCCAATAAATATGCTCGGTTATATAGCGCAATCTGTGGTACGTACGTGTGTGTGGTTGTGTGTTTCTGTAGCATCGCCTTGTGTGTTTTGTAGATTTTGTTTTTGTATTTGTTGGATTTTTTTTTCATTCATTCGCTTTGTAAATTTTTATCTATTATGTATACTTTTTTTAACTCTACTTGCGCTTATGTCGAAATAAGAAACTACAAAAATCGCCAACCCAGCAACAATTGCAAAAACTTGCCTTGCCGTTACTCGCCGGTGAGCCCCGCGCCCCTCTCGCTAGCTTCTCACTATGCGCGTTGCCATTGCCTCTGCTGCTACTACTACTGATGTTGTTGTTTTTGTTTTTGTAGCAGTAGTAGTTTTTTTTTTTTTTATAGCGTGGAAGATGTTTTCAAAGATTTCTCCATTTTTATTTAGGTGATGTGTATCTATCTATCTATAGTGTATATGTGTATATCTAGCGATAACTGCTGCCAAGTATCTTTTTCACCTAAAGTAAAGTAGTTAGTTTAACGTGTGACGATGCATACTTTTCCCACTGCTTCTTCTTCTCTCTCTTTTCGCCCATACTATTTGTTTGGTTGTGTATGTGCAACACTTTCAATTAAAAATTTAACTACTCAGCCTGAGCCGACAGTCAAAAGCAATGAGTAATTGTAATTTTCTTTCCATTAAATCCAAAAAATTTCACCACACTCGTTCGCATGGTGGGGAGTGAGTAATGTGTGTTTGTGCTCTGAGTGTGTGTGTGTGTGTGTGTGCCTATCTAATTGCATTCATTTGGAATTTTCCATTGTGCCAGATACTCTACTAAGTAAGTGTCTAATATTCCATACGAACACATCTGTTTACAGTTTATTTCATACTTCGTTTGGATCGACGACGACGACTCCAGTTCATGACTTTCCATAAATAGAACAACAATTGTAGACAGTATCTCAGCAATTGCTGGGCCATAAAATGGCGTCCGATTGTGTGAATATCGCATTGACGTGCACCACCACGCCCTTCCTTGGCTTCAGCAGCAGTTGCCCTTGTGCACTTCTTTCTGCATTTCAACTACACTCATTTGCAAGTATACCGGTTGGGTTTTCATTATGAAATAATTTTCTAGAATGCTCGGAATCCCAATGGCTTGCGGCAACTAAACATTGTTAGCTGTAATTTACCTGTGCCAGGATTATCCGCATTTGTGCGTCCCTTAATTTTAGTGCCTTATGCAGCCACGCTCACAATTATCGGGAACATATACGAGCCTATGCTTAACGCCTGAATCCATCACTTCATTGATACCCTTGAAGGATTGTGTGTATTTTCATTTGTTCGGATTGTTATGTTAGAAAATATTTGTCAGCAAGCGAACTAGGTCTCACAAATATTGCTCTAATTGTGTGTCTCACTTTTGAGGAGGATGCACACTTGACAGAGAAAAACTCTCAAAAAATGTAAGGCTGAGTTTACACCGTCAGTCATCAGCCAGAAACACTTCAGTTGTAGTAATGAGTATTGTGGGAGAATCGAGTGATTTCAACAATCGAGTAATTTGAACAATCGGACTGATTTGAAAAATCGAATAAATAGTAATGGAGAGATTTAACAAACAAATGATTTTTTTATTCAAAGTTTTTCTTGGCATTGATTTTTGGCAAAATCGAGTGATTTGAACAATCGGATGGTAGGAACAATCGAATAAATAATAATCGACTGATGTCAACAATCGAGTGAAACAATCGAATTAGTAGCGAGCGAATTGAACAATCGAATAAATAGAAATGGAGTGATTTCAACAACCCAATGTATAGTAATCGAGTAATTCCAACAAATTAATAATTTTTCATTTCAATCATTTCTTTTCTCGGCTTTGATATTCAAACATTCCAGGGAATTGTATGCTACATCCCACCACATGCATCCCTTTTGTGTATAATAAAATTTATATAAACCAGTCAAGGGACTTCTGGAACTTATCCCACCACATGCATTCCATTTTTGTATAATTTATTTGCTATAAACCAGTCAAGGGCTTAATTACTTTTGTCTCTGCATCCTATGCATTTTGCTCCCACCTCATATACTGGCAAGATTGCCTCATATACATATTTACTTACTTATATACATACCCGTAGTTATATACATAAGTGTGCATGCCTATGCGTGCTCAATGCATTCAAGATATTACCAAAAATTTGCACCTGTCCCACAGTGTTCTGCTCTGTCGTGAGTTGTTGCCTCAGTGCAGATACAGAAACTTAAAATTCACTTTCCTTTCTGAGCACTGCAAATTTTAGTTTTGGCAGCTGTTTCAGTAAATAAAGACAAAAAGGACCACGCGCCACGTGATGTGATGTGTAGGGTAGGTTCGTTAGGTTTGACTGACTGACGGAATAGGCCACGCTTAGTTAAGTCTTTAGCGGTACCAGGTGTGTGCCCATTTAGGAAGAAGAGATCTTAAATAGGCAGGCGCTCTTAGTTAGCCTTGGAAGAAAGGCCATTCCCAGGGTCCCCAAATTTCCGAATTCCATGACTTGATAATCAAAAGAAATCACATTTCAAAAGTAGAGCAACACTTTAAAATAAGAAATCCAATTCGAAAGATAAAGTTGACTTTTCATACTCTTGGGAAGACTTCATAGTTACTTAAATTTTATTATACCTTCCTCTTCTTGTCCTTAAGCTGCAATAATTCTTATCCTTAACATGCATCTACTTTGATGCTCTGGTATTTCAGTAGCGTAGACAGTACATCCGGTCTATGATGGCATATTCTCAGGAGTATGAAAGTCCCAACAAACTTAGCGGTCATGGATCTATCAAAAGTCGGTATCGCTAGGTTCGTGTTCCAGTATTCTATGTTCTAAGAAACTTACTCGGAAGCAGCTGTTTAAATATTTCTCCATATTATTGTATTAAATATTTTTACATAATATTATTATATTAAATATTTCTAAGTTATATTATTATATTAAATATTTGTACTTAAAAAATACTTAAAATCATTTGCGAAATGGGTGTTGAAGATCCGAATTTTATATATACTTCCAATGGGTTGATTATATATCCACCAACGGTTTACAGCAGACAACTCCAAACTTTTCCATGTTAAGTTAGAATACCTTTGCGCTGGTCAATCGATTTACTTGTAGGTAAGAGCTTCAATGTGATCGTCCTTTTCTCACTCCATGTTCTTTGAAGAGCCCTTTTTCTCATGGAACCTTCTTGCTGGTATTAATTTTTATTGCCTATTATTTAATTGTTATATTATATAAAATATATTTAAATCAGAATCGATTTTTGGCACTTTCGTTACCGACACTTTCGCCCTCCATGACTCATTTATTCTGTGTTTTTAGAACAATACCCACTCAACTCTTCATGTCCTCAATGACAATTATTTGATTCAACATTTCCTCACAAATAATCATTTGGCAACAGTCAAAAGTAAAACATCTATAATTAATTAATTTTATTTATCTACGAGTCATACCTGACTGCAAAAGAAGGGAGCATATTTTCAAATATGGTTTTTATTGCTTTTCGTAGTATTTTCTCTAATATATATTTTCTCTGTTTAATATAACCCTCGATTTCTCCACGCAACTGTCTCTAAAAAGTCACCATACAAGTATCCCTGTTGGCTTGTTTTCCCGGCAAGTTCATTAATAACAACAGATGTTTTTTTTGATCATGTAAACAAAAGGACGTTTCGAGTTACTTCCGTGTAATTAGTTTATTATTTGTTATCTGTTTATACTTGTGTGCGACCAGCGGGGAGTAGGGGTGAGGTACTAAAGTGTTAGTCAGTGGGTGTAGTCATAAATCGAATTGGATCTAATTACATAAATTATTAGAAAATTCTCTGTTTCTCTGGTTGATATTCACAGATACTACCTCGGATAGCTCACTGCTTCAGACTACTCAGTGCTTCAGACTAATTTGCAAGATATTAATTCAAATAGTAAAACTATTTATTCAGTCCTATCGGGAATATTTTGTCTTTACGAAGAATGCGAACTTAATTTCCTCAGAGGGGGCAAGGAATAATCTCAATTCGGGACAAGAAATAATCTCAATTCGGGACAAGAAATAATCTCAGCTCTGGCCTTGAAACTCCTTCACGATAAAGTGTAAATGAATTTTCTCTGAATTTTTAGCGGGAATTTTCTTGGAATTCTTGTGGGGCTAAGGAATAATCCCAATTCTGTCCTTGAACTTGATAAACTATAAAATAATTTCTAACAATTTTTCCTGGCAAATTCTTCTTATTGAGTCAAAGAATAGTCCCAAATCTGGCCTTTAATTCTATTATAAAATATTAATATATACATTTCTCAGTTTTTATTTCTTTGACCTTTTCTAGAATTCTTATTGGGTCAACCAATAATCGCAACTCTGGCCTCGAAACTCCTTCACGATGAAGTATAAATGTATTATCTCATTTATTATTTTCTTGGAATTTCATTCGATTTCTCAGAAGAATCCGCATCAGAATGTTATTGGCATCGTATTCTAAACCGAGTGCATTTAGAGCTGATTGTGATCTATTCGTATACAAATGTTGTCTCTATTGAGTATATGGGCGTGTCCATCCATAGTTTATATAGGGCAGATGACTCTTTTGGATAAACATCATAGGTACTTCCCATCATCTAATATGCAAATTGTGCGATGGCGATAACAACAATCTAATGAGTGAATTTCTGTGCTTACCTGCCATACGAGGAAGGGTTACTCTATAGCCAAAGTTCCGGTAGACTGCCCATAAAGTCAATGAACCGAAATTGAGCGTTTGATTTTTTACTTTGCACCGATTTGTATTTTTATGCATTACCACAATGAATTCTTTCATTGTACTTTTCCATGATATATCAATTCGCGCATGTAATACCCCGTTGCTCTGACAGTGCTACCACTTTGGCTTTATGCAGGACTTTTATCCATTATTTTCCCCGTGCAGAATAGAATTCATTGTTATACAAATGAGATTAACATAAATTGATAAAGAAATCACATAAATGAGTGCGTGCTGAACGAGGCTGATATATGTAAACTAGGATTAGCCGCGATCGGTTGACATATTGCTGGGTATATCCTAGCTAATTTGGACAATAATGTGGACTACCTGAACATGTCGCTACATATGAAAGGATGTTTCCCACATGAAAGGATGTTTCTCATATAAAAATAAAAACATGTTTCTTATGTGAAAAGATGTTTCTCATATCATCGGATGCTTCTCATATGAAAGGATGTTTCTCATATCATCGGATGCTTCTCATCGATATCATATCATATCAACGGATGGGCAGGGCTTCTACGAGCAAAGCTTGTTTACTGCCATAACAATTACCCCAAAATATAAATGAATATTGAACTGCGTCAACTACATTCCGTTAGTGTGGCACGTGGAACATTTCAATATTAATTTCCAGTTTCAGTTGCAATTTCTGGCCGCCAACAAAATCGACTTACATGAGAAATCCAGATGACTTCATCACAAATTTGTGCACATACCTCATCAGAAGTAATTAATCACGTTTGACTATGAACCAGTCCGGCGGCCTGGCCTCGCTTTAATTAAAGATTATTGCTCATTTTTGTGCTTGTGAGTTTCGCCATTTAATTTTACTAAATCTCAAAATAGAAAAATATTTTTCCTACCAATTATATTTAATTGGCAGTGCTGCGTCGTGATGTCCAGCTTCGCTTCACTTGCCTCACAATTTGTGCCTTGGCTGTACGCACATAATCCGAGGTGGTGACTTATGTATTTATGTAATCGCAATTAGCTAATTAGCAATGTCCGAAAAGGCCATCTCCAACTTGGTTGGTGGATTTCCCAGGTAGTTAGCATATGAGAAGTGCTCTTCAGAGCGCGCAATTCCGATTTACTCTATATACACTCGCAGGTGAGTGGGTAGCTATGGACTCAATTGCAGTTTGGTACGTAGTGCTCCCCGTGTTACTGGTCGTAATCAGGGTGTCAGACTGCCTCCATTTGAACTGAAACCTAGCAGCGAGCGCGGCACTGCGGTATATTAACCTGGGTCTACATGGTGATACTGTACGTACTTTCCATCTATCCTTTTGCTATTGCATGAGCATTGTTTTTATGGGAGTATGTGTGTGTGTTTGTGTATTCGAGTGAGTTGGTGTCTGCCATCCTAGAGAGCCGGAGACTTGATTGTGTGCTCTGCTTGGCAGTGCTTTGCCATATAATTTTCGGTTTTTGCTATTTTCGTCGCCATCTCACCGCTATCGTTGCTGTCCTCGTGCCTGTTCTCCATCTCCTCCTCCCCTTCCTCTTTCTCCACTTCGTCGTCCTCGCCTCGGCTCGTCCGCGCCACGTCCGCGTCGTTGTTTTGTTATACTCATTTGCACGTTTGGATTTAATAACGATGTGTACCATGTTTCTGGAATTGTCTATTCCACTCTAGTGTTCGTGTGTCCGTATGTAATGCCTTATGTACTAGCTACATATATATGCATATATATACATAGCTGAACACTATGTGGCAGTAGCTCGTATTGCGCTGAATTTAATCATAAGAATTACATTTGTCTTCGGATATGGTCTTTGCTCTTCCTTACACTTTAAACAATATACTTATACTTAATGCCATGCCAGCCACTGTGCTGCCGGTTGGTTGTTCGTTGTGTGACCAAGGAGGAAACTCACGACACTAAGCTTCTGACAAACGTGTACAAAACACACAAACACATCCTCACTCATCCATCCATATCTATATGTATGTTTATATATATTTATATATATATATGCCTATGTGTATCCATATAAACGCATATGTTTCGTTAAATAGCCGGGTTGTGTGCGGTGGCCTCTGTTTTCCGCCAGCGACACTTGGTGGGTTTAAGTGGATTCCTTTAGAGAGGTTTATACGTATCCATACATAAGTATCCACATGTATTTGCCATTATTGATTTACCATTTAACATTTATCTTTTGGTTTTTCCTTTCAACGCCCTTTTTCAGTGCTGGAGTGTTCAGTGCTCAATGCTCTATCACGCTCCCATGGCAACTAAATGCATATTACTTTCTTATATCTGAATATTTGTGTGTATACTCACTCGTGGCAGCCCTTCTATTTCCCAGACTCACATCCCAGCTAACTGCCCTTTCCTTTGCGGCAGTTTTAAGTGCCCACATTCAGACTCCATTAGCGTTATCGAATCGTTTGAGCATTGTGGCGTATCTCATTAATCAATTTGTCTCTCACAGAGTGTGATTCTCAAATCAGACCCCTCTTTTTCGATTTCAGGCCTATTAATTTGACCTTTAATTACTAGCAAGTTCATCCATCATCATGGTTTGCCTCTGGATATATTAGATTCATCCAAGTATGCAAGATCCACTGAAGTTAGTGTGTTCTCACTTGGATGTCCAGTTAAAAGGGATGCATTTTCTATTGAAGTTCGAATAGTCCCCGCTCAAATTCGCCTATTCTCCATTGAAGTTGATGTATGCTCCACTGAAGTCTGAAGTTGGCGTATTCTCCTCTAAAGTTGCTGTATTTTCGACTGAAGATGGTCTGTCCTCCATTGTACTTGGTATATTTTCCACTGAAGCTGCTGTATTCTCCAATGAATTTGCTACATTTTCCACTGGCGTTTTCTATTCTTCACTGAAGCTGGAGTCTTCTCCACTGAAGTTGGTGTATTCTCCATTGAAGTTATTATATTATCCATTGAAATCTGAAGTTCGCATATTCTCCATTGAAATTGGCGTATTCTCCATTGAAATTGACGTATTCTCCATTGTACTTGGTATTTTCTTCACTGAAGTGGGTCTCTTCTCCTTTGAAGTTCGCATACGAGTATTTTCAACTGAAGTGGGTATTCTTCACTGAAATTCGCCTATTCTCCACTAAGTTAATTATATTCTCCATTGAAATTGGCGTATTCTCCATTAAAGTTGATATATTTTCCTCTGAAGTTAGCGTATTCTCCATTCTAGTTGGCATTTCTCCACTTACGTTGTTATATTATCCACTGAAGTTGTTATATTCTCCATTAAGGTTGTTATATTTTTCTCAGGCGTTGTTACATTCTCGCCGGTTTAATCTAAATCGAAGGTTTCATCTTTAATATAAAAAGACGGTTGCATCTAAATCGACGGTTTGATCTACTCGTATATCGATATTTTAATCTAAACATATATAAACATATATACGAGGTGTGATCAAAAAATAACCGTAATTGTGTGATCAAAAAATAAAGTATTTATTTATTCATCAACAACTATCTTGTCCCCTTTAAAGTAATTCCCCTCAGATATAATACACTTATGCCAGCATTTTTTTCAATCCTCGAAACACTTCTGAAACGGTTTTTTTGGTATCGTCAGCAGCTCCTGTTTCGATTTTTCTTTTATCTCCTCAATCGTAGCAAAACGCTTTCCTTTCATCGGTGTCTTCAGTTTTGGAAAGAGGAAAAAGTCAGCGGGGGCCAAGTCCGGTGAATACGGTGGTTGAGGCATGATAACGGTTTTGTTTTTGGCCAAAAACAGCTCTTGAGCGATGTCCATGCGACGTTGTTTTTGCCCAAAATTTAGCAATTTTGGAACAATCTTCGCTGCCGCACGTTTCATGCCTAAAACATCCGTAAAAATTGCTTGGTATGAGCCGAACGATATGCCAACATCATCAGCAACCTCTCTGATAGTGAATCGACGATTATCCAAAATCATTTTCTTCACTTCGTCAATGTTTTCATCGGTTGTTGACGTGCTCGGGCGGCCAGGACGGGCATCGTCATTGACATCTTCTCGGCCTTCCTTAAACCGGTTATACCACAATTGAACTTGTCTTCTGCTCATAGTAGACTCGCCAAAGGCCACAGTCAACATTTCAAATGTCCTTGCGCATTTTTCTTTGATCCATTTTTTCGAATAGTACAAAATCGAAGAGCACACCAAAACACGACTAACCTTTTTATCTGTCAAAAACAAACTGACAATCCAAAATGGTTGGTATTGCCAACATATATAACAGACATGTGTACTAACATAACAGAAAAAAAATGCGAACATCGAACATACGTAGCTCACAAAAAATGTAAATTACGGTTATTTTTTGATCACACCTCGTACACACCTCAACAGACCTCAACATTTGTGTCAAATATCCTGCACTGGAACAATTTCATCAATTACAAGTTTAGTACATGTTTTACGGTATTGGACAATTTGGTTGTCTTCAGAACTGATTGAATTGGCTCCTTTATTTACAGGCATTCCCTTCGCTGTTCCCTGATCAGATTATCAAGACCAGACCCCTCTATCTGTCATGTGCCCCAAGTTGTTATTGCAGACGGCGATAAACGTTTCAATATTGTTGTTGTGTGTTCATTTCTGTGTTGAAACCTAAAACTGGAAGAATTTTGGTACCTCTTAAAGTGAGTTGAATGTGTTTGGTAGCGGCATCTCGAGACCTCGTTGATGAAAGTGCAATTATATATCATTTATATGCGTGGCTCTGTACCATTATTTTGTGATTAACTGAACTTCACTTTTGGATAATGTGGCTGGTTAATGTGTACTTGACATAATCCTTTAAAGCCACCCCAGCACTACAAATGTGCCAAAACACCACCGACTCGCTGAGAGACAGAAAGAGGGGTGAGAAGAGTGAGAAGTGAGTAACTTGCTTCAGTTGGCTGTAAAAATCAATAAATGGTTCACAGCAGTCTGCCACAGTGAGTTATGTAAACCTTGTCACAACTCCCAAGTGTCGTGTCGATACAATCCAATCACTCGTTGGCATGAGGTATGAGGTATGACGTATGAGGTATGAGGTATGAAGCAGGCGATATGAGGTGGGTAGTTTGCTTTCGTTTGGTTTCGTTTGAATTGGTTTGAGTTGTGGTGCAGAGAGGAGGTGCTATCATCGATACACTCCTTCGTATTTGTTTAGTTTAGTTTGGCAAGTTAGAAATTTGATTAGTGTTGTTGCTAATGCTGCTGCTGCTGTTGTTGTTTGCCATTTGTTGCTGTTTGTGTTGTTGCTGTTGTTGGTTGTTGTTGTTGGTGTTGGTGGTGGTGCTGCAGGATGTTAGTTGTCTCATTGCCTGTTAACATGAATCTAATAATTTCATTTGTTATGGAATTCGTGTTGTTTGCATGAACGTTCCAAGCGTGTCCGTGGCTGTGTCCGTGTCCTGTATACGTGCATGGGTGTGTGGGTGTGTATGTGAGGTAGCGTATGGTTTTTGGGTGTATTTGTCATTATATTAATAATACATTTGCACATATGAAGATATATTTATATACATATGTACATGGGTGTGTATGTATATAACCCGCCTTCACATCCTTTTCCATTGTGCCATTTTCAATTAATTATTTTGTAGCTCAGATCGTAGCTGTTCGCTTCGTTTTGGTTTGGTTTGGTTTGGTTTTGCATCTGCATATATATATGTATATATATGTATATGGATATATATATCTGAGTGTGTGTGAGAGTGTGCTTGTGTGCTATTTGCTTGGGGTAACTGCGTGGAATGAGTGAGTGAGTGAGTGCGTGAGCTCACGAGTGTTTGTGTTGGTTCGTGTATTTTGGAGGGTGGTGCAAACGCAGCTCTCTAGAACTCGTGGTTACAATGAATGCCCTGGATTGCATGGATACACCTGGGCGCAGCGTTCGATGCAATAATGCGCTAACCTAGTAGCGGGGCTCATATTGGCGCTGCTGCTGCTGCTGCTGTTTCTGTTTCTGCTGCTTCTGCTTCTGCTGCTGTCTCTGGGGCCAAGGCATGTACAAATTTCGCTACCCAATTGTGACCTGCTGCACTTCCGGTACACTTTGTTTGTTTGGTTGTTTGACATCCTCCATCCTCCTCCTCAGCATCAGCATCAGCAGCTTCGCCACAAAGCAACTAAAGCAAATTTCTGACCCGGCCAGGCCAATCGTGCTTTGGCTCCCACAGTTTTTTTCACCACCCACCACCGCTGCAGCCGCGGCCCCTCCGAGTCGAGGTTCAGCATCTCGCTGTTTGTTTATTTGTTTGCTTGCTGCTGGCTTCCTTCGGTCGCTGTCGCCGCCTGGAAGTATCGCTGTGTGTTTGAATGTGTGTGTGTGTGTGTGTGTGCGAATGCGTGTGTTTGTGTTCTGCATTGCTAAATGGAATTCCTGCTGTCGCTATTGCTGTTGCTTTTGCCGTGGCTCGTCTTTGTTTCATTGCGTTACGTACATACGGAGCAGTGCTACGTACTTACATCGTAGGTTCGCTTGGTTTATTTTGTGTGCGCCAACGGGGCATATTCCGGATTTAATGCATTTTCCTCTATTTCTCCGCATATTTTACAGTTTCGAAGTTTCGACTATGTTTCCGCGTGTGTTTGTGTGTGTGTGTGTGTGTGTGTGCGTATTCGTTTGTATCTGCGAATGGGTTGCCAAGCTGGCTGACTGGGCTGTGCGGGTTGTGAGTGGGATTGTGATTGCGTGTGTTTGCATGCGCTTGTGTGGGTTAGTTGCGGGTAGGCTGGGCGGTATGGAGGCGTTGCTGAGTGTGTGTGTGTGTGCTTAAATTTTTTTTCCTCCACACTTTGCATCAGTCAACACAGCATCCTTGCGCTTTGTGTGTGCTCCATTGCTGCCGCTGTATCCTTTCATATCCGACATTCGCTCGTTTTGGATACATTTTCGTTAATTTTCGGGGATGTTCTCCGCTTCAGTGGCAGCATTGAACTCGCAATGCCGACGCAATTTTGTTGCTGGTGCGATGCTGATGGTGATGGGAAATGGTGAATGGTGATGGTGATGGTGATGGCGATGGCGTTGGTGGTCGCCAGCGTCGTCGGTGTTGGTGTCGCTGTCGTCGGTGCCGTCGTCAACGACAATTGAATATGAATACTTTTGCTTTAGGGTTTCCATCTGCTGGCAATGGCGGCTTTTCAGTGCTTTCGGCCAGTTTCATATTCACTTTTTGAGTGAACCATTCTTCCCGCCGCCGGATTTGTGGCTGGCAGCATATCTTGCGGCCTGCTGAGCTCTTCTGCGCTATAATTTTATTTATTTATTTTGGTTTTGTTCTCTTTGGCATACTCGGAGGGTCCTTGATTTGGCTCTCGTCGTAATGTGGTGGCACCCAGTGCCCTTCCTACCGCCCCCTCCACGTACTGCAGGCGGTAAGCCATGCAAAGGTGGCGTAACACTGTTTGGTTTGGTTGTGTGTTTCCGCTTTTTTCTTATATCCTATCCGCCTGCTGACGGTGTTCGGTGTTCGTTTCTTCGGTCGAATGCTTGGCGTCGTCGTCGTCGTCATCGTCATAGTTGTTGTTGTTGTTGATGCCTTTACTGCTGCTGTTGCTGCGTTTTTTTTCGCTCGTTGACGGTTGTCGCTTATGCTGATGCTCTGATGCTGGCGCTAGCTTTGGTGTTTTGGTGCTGGTGCTGGTGCTGTTGCCATAACTGTTGTTGTTGGCAATGCGTTTGGCGAAGGACATTCAGTCTGCTCGGGACGTTTGAGTTGGGGAGTTCAATCGCGCAACGCGTTCGTTCGTTCGCTCGTGCAGTATTTGCATTAGTTTGTGTGTTCGAGCGTGTTTCTCCGTGTGAGTTTGTGTGTGTGGATTTTTTTACTTTATTGAAGAAAACGAGAAAACAAGCAAAAGCAAGGATTTATGTTCGCTGCCTGCCACACACTCCCCGCGTACACGCTTACTCAGAATTTCTTCGTGTGTGTGTGTGTGAGTACGTGTGTGTGTTGGTGTGTTGCGTGTCTGTGTATCTGGGTTTCACACTGCTCCGTGTCCTCCTTCAACTTTAATATTTGCCCGTTGAAAGTTTCGCGTGTGTTTTCCTGTGTTTTTGTTTTTTTGTTGTTGCTTCGCTAACTGATTCATTCGCATACAAAAGAAAAATTGCGAGAAAAAAAGACAAATAAGATAAAATCGTGTTGATATTTGGGTGTGGCTGTTGTATCGTGCTTTTATCGTTCTTGGCAATTTCCTTTTTGTTTTTTTGTCGTTGGTGTTTTGTTTTTGCTGTTTATGCGGTATTATTTGATTTCCCTGGTTGCGTGTATGCCTGACATTGTCGCCCGTGCCACGGCTGGACATAAAAAGTTATATGTACGGTCGGTGCACAAATCCCTGCGCAGGGAGCAGGCTCCTTTAGACATTAAACGTTATTTAACATTGGTACGGAACAGCGAAGCTATGATGTTTAGATGTAAGTAAGCCATTGCATGGAAAATAATGTTAAGTGTGTGCGTGAGGCAACCACAATGTTGCCACCTTCGACGATTCTCCGATGATTCTCTCGGTTGATATTACAACTTGCCTCAATCAACATCCACATGTCATGTATTAACTAAATGAGGGGGTTGTAGAACTGTCCGTCCGTCTCCTTGGAACCACTCCTGTGGCAGTGGGGCATTAATAGGGGCGTCTGATGGAGTCAAGTCAAGTTTTATCTCGCTCTGAACATACAAGCATACATATTCGCACATATATAAACACACACGCACATAAAGTCTATGGTGGGGTGGGTCGAAAGAATCTCGTGTTGCCCTAACAAAAGTTCTGTGCTCCATTTCATCATTATCCCAAACTTTTTTTCCTTAGCCTGGAACTTGTTTGTCTAGCATGGTTCTTAAGCGTGAGTTTGCTAACAAAGACCGAAGGAAGTGCCCCAGTTAATATTGAATATTGCAAAATTGCTTTAGGAAGTCAGCTTCGGTATAATTCGAGACCTCTGCAAGAAATCTTTTGGATAGTGGTGGAATCAGAACTAGAGATATTACATTTTTGTATATATAACAAATGTCTAGAATTACAGACTTGGTTTCAATATTTTTCTCTGGAGAATTAGTGGATTTTTCTAATAAATTTCTATAATAAATTTCTATATTAAATGTCTATAATAAATGTCTATCATAAATTTCTTTCATAAGTCTCTATATTCATTTTCTATAATAATCAACAAGGCTGTCTACAAAATCGTCCACAACTACGACTCATACCACAAAATTATTCAAAATACGATTCCAACCACAACTCCAACACACAACTTACATTTTAATACAATACATATATATATATATACAACGCAAATATATTGAAGCATACTTGAGAGACATGAATAAAACATAGAGCAAGTATTCCGAACATGCAGGAGGGTAAAGGCGAGAAGTTCGATAATATTGCTTTGTTGACGACGGTATTGAGTATATAAAACATTATTGAGTAAGGGGTGTCAAACAAAAAAAAAAACAACTCCATACAAATAAGAACTCAACGACTTCAACTCGAACTCCACCACTCCTTTCCTGTATTGAGACGATATTGTGACTTGGCAATAAGTTAGGTATGTCTTGAAGTAACAGCAAGTGCTGCAGCATTCGTTCCATAACTGATCTGATCTGATTTGGAGAGTTTGTCTTGAGTTCGCTCTTAATTTCCATAACAATTTCCTATAGTAACCAGACAAGAAATGTCTGAGTTTATTGCCAACAATACGTAATCAAATACCTTGTCATCTAAAAAGCTCCTTTGTATACATTTTGCTCACAAAACTGAAATGTTTGTGACAAACCGTGATTAAGATTGTCAGGATACAACCCCAGGGCTTTCAAACTGAATTATACCTTATATATTCATTGCATTTGCTTTAAGAAGTTCAGCCACATTTCGGTTTACAAAGAAATCACCGAAATCGAAGCTACATAAAGAGGCAGAATCGCAGCTGGGACTTATATCGGTAACGCTAAAATTGATTTAATTTACATTGAAACATTGAAACACCTCAGCTACGCAAGGATTACAATTTGTGAACATTTTTCCCACACATAAACTTTTATTTTGTGGCGTTTTATGTTATTTGCCGTCTTCTTCTTTGGTCTATCTTCGTCTTTTTTGTCATTTCCCTTACATTTTTGCCAATTCTCTCTTCTGTAGTTTTTATTCCGCTTCCATCTCTGCCACTTCTTTGGTTTTGCCTTATAACCACTTTTCGTTAAAAATATCCCATTTTAAGCTCTTTAAATGTTTTCTCGCACGCTTTTCTACACCCCCACCACCACCACCGCCTACACCAACGCTAACGCCAACGCCACCGCCGCATGCACATTAAACACCCGCTAAATAAGTTGAATTTTTGTTTGACATTTGCTTTCCGGTAGTGTTCCGGTTACAACCAAATAAAATTTTCCACAGAGCACACTCTCACTCAGCGCGCCCCCGCTCTCCGTCCTTTCACTGTCTGCACTTGCCTCCTTGCCTGCCTACACTTGCCTGCCCTGCCTGCCAGTTGTGTGCTCGCTCGTATTATATCCACCTTTAATATTAACGTCAAAACTTTGTCTAACATTTGTGGGTTTATTGTGGGCAATTCACCCTCTGGGGGAGGTTGGCTGGGCCAATGTGGCGTTGTGTGTTGGTGGCTGTTGCTACCACTGTGCTGCGCTGTGCTGTGATGGTGATGTTGAGTTTCCCACAGTGCCGCTTATTATACGAGTTGGTGAATATGCGAATATGCATGCCAACACTCTGTATTGTTGTGCTTAGATTTCTAGCTCCGGTCCGGCATTCAAGTGTATTTAGGTTGTCTCGTTTTGGGGTTGTGCGAGAGGTGAACAGCAGGATGCTCGCCGTATGCCCGTTGTCGTTGTCGCTGTCGTCGTGGGATGATGATGATGTTGTTGTTGTTGTTGGCTTTTGTGCGCTGGCTGTCAAAGAGAAAGAGACGACAGACGTCGGTGTGTGTAGCACAGACTAAACGACCCGACGTTGTTGTGTCATTTCGCATATAATTTTGTAGCGAGCAGCGTCAAACCTCAACTCGACTCAATTCGACTCTCGACTCTAGACTCTATTCGAAACGATAGGATGCCTGGCATGCCATGCGACTCGAGTCGAGTCGATTCGACTGCTCTCGTCGGGAAAGTCATGTGCGCCCCAGTGGGTCGGTCGCGTTGGTGAAAGCCAAGCAAAGCGGATTGTTGCCGGTTGGGGTGGGGGTTGTTTCGGAGTAGAATAAAGTGTAGTGGAGTGAGGTGGTATGTGAGTTTTGTTGTATGTGCTGGTGTGTGTTCGTGGGAACGAGTTGCCGCCTGGTGCCGCAGCGTGCAACCAAAGTTGGGCATCGATTTCAACGCTTTACTTACTTATTTGTGTAATTTTTTATTTAGCTTTTAATATTTTTCGCCAGCCCAGCATACTCGGCATTCGTTCTCGTATTGAGATTGTGGTGAATAAGGTGTAAACCTACTTGTGTGTGTGTGTGTGTGTGGGGAGCCTCTCTGTGTGGGGCCTCAGTTTGTGGAATCATGTATGCTCCGTTGTAGTAGGTATCATGTGCTGCGCCTCCCGGTTATGATTGTGGGTGGTTATGTGGGTGTCTTGTGCATTTTTTGCAGACACCATCAATTTTCATGCGACTGAAAGTTGTTTGGGTTTATTTTGTTATTGTTGGTGCTGTTTTTTCTCTTTCATATATTTTGTGTTTATTTTTTAGTTGCTGTTGTTGTTGGTGCTGTTGTTGTTGTTGTTGTTGTTGGTGCTGTTGTTGTTGTTGTTGTTGTTGTTGTTGTTGTCGCTTAGGGGATGGTGGCCGTATAAATATCCGAGTCGACAAGCGCTGTTGTGTTGTTAGGTGTGTGCCCATGTGAGGTGGTTGTTGGGTGTTTGGTTGGGCTAGGACAGTGTTTGACGTTAGCAGTCACTTTGGTACTGCTGGCTCGCTGGCTGGCTGGCTGGCTGACTGCGGGCTGCTCCACATCTTAAATTTGTGCAAGCATAGCAGCGCTTTGAGCAGGGAACTTTAAGTAAACGGTTTGCTGTAAAAGTGTTGCCAGCTAAGTTGGAGCAACGATTTTTCATTTCCGACAGTGGCGCTTGGAGTGTGGTGAATTGTAGTATTATGCATAATTATTCGTAGGTGTGTTTGTGACTGTGTATGTGTGTGTGTGTGTGTGTGTGTGTGTGTGTGCATATGGTGAATATTAGGAAAAGTGTGCTCACCTTTAATACATTTTTTTGATAAGAGAACTTATGAGATTTAAAAAAAACAATTATTTTACAGCATATTTTTACTTAGTGTAAATTTAAATATAACAAAAATATTTTGAAAAAAGCTTATTAAATTTAAATAAGAATAAATTAAATTATATTAATATATTAAATAAAATAAAAAAACACCAAGGTTTAAATTTAAATATAATAAAAATATTACAAAAATTTTAATAAATTTAAATAAAAATAATTATATTTAAAAATTTTTTTTAATTTAAATGTACATACATATATAATAAAAATTCGTAAACAAATTCGTTGAGAAATCTTTTATAGTAAAAATATTTTAAAAACTTATTAAATTTTTAGAACATCATTTTACTTGGTTTAAATTTTAATATAATAACAATATTTTTAAAAAAACTTATTCAATTTAAAGAAAAATTTTTAAAAAAAAACATTGAATTTAAATACAAATATTTATTTTGAAATACATTTTTACTTGATTTAAATTTAAATGATACTGATATATTTAAATAGAAATGAGTTTAAAATAAATTTTTATTTGTGGATGAAATTGATGACGTGGATGCTTCATAATTTGTTATTAATTATATTTTATTAAATTATAGTAAACAAAAAATAGTTTAAACAAGAAGTTAAATTTTATGGAAAATTTTTATATTAAATTTTTTTTGTAATTTTATTTTTGTTTTGCATTAAATTTACAAAAGAATTTACTGACTTACTCTCAAAATTAGGGAAAAAGGTTGACCTGAAATTTCTTATAAAATTGTTTATATTAAATTTAAACAAGAGGAGACACCATGTCCTCGGCGGAATTCGACCCCATTCTTCGAGACTAGCATGCTAGCCTTTAATCGGTTTGGAGGCCGACTTGGAAAATTTAAATAATATTTAATAGTATATTATTGTTATTATAAATAAAAAATTGTATTCTTTTATAATTTTTTTCATATTAAAAAAAAAATATTTTTTTAAAATAAAATATATATATATATATTTTTTAGTATTTTCAAAAATTTTTATATCTTTATATATTAAAAAATGTTTTTTAAAAATATTATTAATTAATTATATACTCAGTACAAAAACAAATTTATTATTATTATTAGATTTAAAATAATTATACAGCATACTAATTCCTGTTTATTTCTCTTCCTTTCAGGTAAGGATAATATTTCAAGTTTTAATTCTTGTTCGGATACAGCCAAGAGATGTATCTGTATTGTGTGAGTATATATTTGAGCTTTTCGCCGCTTTTAAGACATTTTTTATAGTCATAACTTTAAACATAATAAAATTACTTGTTATGGTGATGCCAATTCAGTTCCTCACGACATTTCAAGTGAAGTCTAATCAATTCAAGTCATTCAAGTGAAGTCAAGCCAATACAACTCCACAAGTCAAGGCAATTCAATTCAATTCCAGTCCGCACTAATCTAATCTTCCGTTCTATCTCGTGCCAAACTCAGGCAATTACTAACTGTATACAAAGTACAGTAACAAATATATGCCGAGGTCCTGGTATATATTTGTTAGTTCAATAGTTCAAACTTTGTCCGTCCGTCCGAAGTCTGAAGCAACATCACCATATATAAAGCAAGTAATTCCACTATGACTGGAAGTAGAACGCCTTAATTGGGCAGAAGCCGCTTTGCCTATTATATTATGTAACTCCTATTATATCGTGTAACTCCTCCAAGGAACATGTGGCCACAATTTTTACTAAAGTACCCTGTATATTTAAAGTGTATATTTTTCACATACAAATACTATTTAAAACAATATCCGTGCTCTTTCATCTAATTGTGTCAACTCTTCGTAAAGTGTGTGTTAAGATTACGCAACCGGCAAACACCCTGTATGTTTAAAGTGAGTGTAGGTACACCACACCATTCATTATCGCATGGTAAACGAGTGTGCCACAGTGCAAGAAGAAATGCTGAGTCAGTACATTTTTTGGTGCTACTCGGTTACACTTTGTGTGGTGCTATGGCGCTGGTGGCTGTGCTGTGCTGTGGTGGCAGCGGCATTGGTGACGCGCACGGTGGCAGTGGCAATATTAAACATTTTTTCTGTGTGTTTTTTCCCTTTTAGATTTTCCGTTTTGTGTGCTATTTTACATTTTCTCTGTACATAAGCCAAGCCGCCTCCGTTGAAGTTATCGATCCTTGTTTCATTTTTTCTGTGTTGTCTTTTGCTTTATTTATATGTTTTTTTTTCTTTGGTTCTTAGCTTTGCCATTCCCGTTAGTATTGGCAACCCAACCCAACCCCACCCCCTTCCAACAGTGTACACCGCCGCCAGCACTTTAGGCTACCTAACAAACAGACTGGAATATTTCGCGTTTTGAGTGAAGCAAGTGGAAATTCATCAGCAGCGCCAAGCGTTCTGGCCTTCCTGCCTAAACACCCACCCACACGTCGGTTTGTCTGTCTGTCTGTGGCCGTTCGTCTGTGGGTCTGTCACTGTGTCGCTCTCCGCCATTTTAGCAATATGCTGGCGCTGCTGTATCCGCACAATCCTTTGTAGTTTATTATGTGTGCGTGTGTGTGTGAGGGGTGGAGGCAAGTGGAGTGCTTTCGTTCTTGGCTGACGCTCTGCTCTGCACGCACCCATTAACAAATAAAGCTAAATTGAATTAGATTTTCGTCGTTTAAGTTTTCCCAATTGTGCTGAGATATATTCCAGCTCCACTCGCTGCCACACACACACACACGCACACTTTCACATAAACACATGCATAAATAGAAGCGCCGAAACTATTGCGTGCATAGTCGAGTTATTGATGGCTCTTTGGAAAATGAGCATGGCCGACAAATGCGCGTTTAGTTTCTCCATTCGAAAGTTTGTAGCCGAGTCTTCCCAATGCACATTTGTACGTGTTTGTGGGGCTATGCGTACGTCTGTGTGTGTGGAGTGGTTGCATGTTTTGTGTATGTATTGCTGTGTGCGTGTGAGGCTGGATAACTGTGCAGGATTACCGAGTGTTTCAGTTAGTTCACATGTTTTCGTTGGTGGTACGGTATGTTCTCGATATTAAACGTCGATGCTGCCACTGCTGCTGCCGTTGATGCTGCTGCTGCTGCTGCTGCTGCTTCTGCCCCGGTGCCTGCTGCGTGTACATTTTCTAGTTCAGTTTGTTGCTGCGTTGCTTGGGGGTACTTCGACTGGAAGGGGATACTCTCATATTGCACAGAACACACATATTAGGAAGCTCTTCTCACGTACTGCTTCGTACTTTTTGTTCTTGTCGTTGTTGTTGCTGTTGTTGTCCGTATCGCTGTTACGTAATGTCGTTTTGTAGCTGTAGCTAAAAGTTATGCTCCACCACATCCCAATGCAGCACACTCACAAACACACTCACCCAAATATATATGCATACATTTATATCCGTCCATAGGAAAGTAGGTACCCTCCGCACATATGCAAATAGTAAAATTTGCACATATTTTATTCCTCATACGACTACAATTTTTTCCTTCCAGTAGTTTCTGCCCTCACTGGTGGCATAGCGACAGCGACAGCGCCTGCGACTACTTTTAATAATGATTTGCTTGCATCCAGAAGTGGGCAAGGCCAGGGGGAGGGGGTGGTTAGTGTTTTAGTTGTGTGTTTCATTTGTAGTTCCCATTCGAATTGGAAGGGTAGTATTTACATTTCCTACGTTATTGGATGTTAACGTCCAAAAGAGCCATTTGAGAGGGTGACTGAGGACGTGTGAAAAATTGTGAATATGTGTGTTTGCATACTCGACTATTCTTTCTGCTGAAGCACTCTGTTTGCATTTTCTCAATTGGTGTTCCTTGACAATTAATATTGTTTCACAAATATGTTGTAAATAATAAGTATATCACAATAATTTTGTTGGTAGTTCATGTTTATTATTATAAATGTGGAATGAGGAAATATTCTGGATTAAGTTGATTCTTACTTTATTTTGCAAGCATTTTTGTTATTAATTGAATCTTTTTAATGTAGGTATGTTGGCTTAAATAACTTTCCTGATACCACGTAATATTGTTATTCTACCTGGGTATTCTGTTGACCGTGTGCTTTCCCAAAAATTTAGTGTGCAACTTGAACTCAGTCAAATCTAATAAAACATCTAAAAGGTTGTCTCTCAAATGGGTCTTTCTTTTCCTATTGAGCGCCAGACAGAGAAGGCGCTCCTATCTACACAGGCTGCAGAAGTCATGTGATTACCTCCCATCTTCCATTCCCATTCTTCTTGAATAACTTCTTATTAACAGCCACTTTTACTACATACGAGTATGTACAGCAAGGTAAAATCCAAGTCCAAATGTTCTCATTATACTAAATCCTTAGTTTATATACCTCAGGTGTGAGACGCTTTATCCATCTGGATGTGCCTAATGAAACCCATGCTCAGAGAGGGGCTTGTGAAAGGGAAATTACACCTTTCCAAACTTCTTTGACTCTTATGAAATTCAAAAGTCTGTCCAAGGATAAGCAATGTATATTGTCCTTTCTCAATGCATATGTCCCTAATACGCACTTTCTCATTCTGGCAAAGGCAGGAGAAACGGAGAGAAAATGCATTGTGCCGTCCTGTTCTTCCTCCAGACAGAAGACGCAACTTGGTCTCTCGATGATACTTATGATCGCCACGATGATACTTTTGATGCCCCATGGATTGTGCCCCGTGATTAGCCCAACAGCCAATAATCGAAGATGTTTCCTTTGTAATGTTAGAAGGAAATCTGCAACTCTCTTATTTAGACTCTCTTGGACGAACATGGTTCTTTTGCATGCAACTGAACTGCATTATTGGTCCATTTGAATATTATTCACGTGGCTCTTGATCAAATTAATAACCCCTGCTAAACTTATACCGATAAATGGCTCTGGTCCCATTGGAGTACCGCAGATCCATAGTTTGGCAGTTCATCAGCTATTTCGTCACGCAACTCCAACTCTCCATTACGTCCAAAGCAAGCTTAGTGAGGAAATTACTGATAGCAGTGAATCTTTCGAGCAAAGGACGGATCTGTCGACATCAGCGGGTTGTTAAAAAACTAATTTGGTCCTTAGGCTCTGACATGTGAAGGAGGTGAAGTAAGTGTCTGCCAATGAGCTCCAAAAGTGCATTCTTGAAAGGAACTTCTATATGTACAAAACTATGTTAATGAATTGTTATAACTAATATGCTTGCGAGGGGCGCCAGGACTGTCGCCGTGGTAGTTTATAACGAAAGAGACACCCCTGCATATCTAGCTTTTCTTTTCGCTTCCAAGTGGTGCTGGCGATATAAACCTTTAAACGTTTCCACTGAAATTGTACCAAATGGCACAGCTCTTGGGGGAAATTCATTGTTTGTATCGTGGCAAATTTTGCCTTTGAGATTTGAGCTCAGCTTCGTTGTGATTAATTTTTTCTTACACTTTCGTTGGGAATAATTGAATCAAAGTGAACCGAATGACTTCCAACTGGACTTTGACCTGCAATTAGCATTGATTGCTGACGATACATCGTTTTGCGGCTGGAACTTAGTTGGCACAAACTTTTCCATTTCTCTGAAAATATGATTAGTAAATGAAAGTTTTTTCATTTCGTTCCATTCCATTCCATTGCATTACAACAAAATGGGTGCCCAACAATGTGTGCCACTTTCCAGTGTTCCATGCCTACCAGAGTACATCTTTTAATAAGTAGTTGAGATATAGTATGTTAAAAGAATATTTCCGTGAGCAGCAAGCAAGACGCCATTTTGTGTTTTTCGTCGTCCCCTTTCCCCACGTCTTCTGCTCACACGACTGCTACTTAATATTTTCAAGCATGCCTTATGCAACTTTCTCTTACACAATCGTACTTTATACACTTTATTTATTTATTTTTTTTGTTTTTTTTTTGTTCTTGTTTCGTGTTTTTTTATTTTATTTATGTTTTTTCTTTGTTTATTTAATAAAGAAAAATGTTAAAAAGTTTTAATGTGGAAAAGATACTACTCGAAAATAGCGCTGAGAGTGTAGCAGAGCAGAGCTGAGGAGGCTGCAGCAGAGCAGAGCAGAGCCGAGCCGCGCAGAGGAGGCCGCAGCAGAGCCGAGCCGAGCAGAGCAGCGTGGACGTGCACATGCATAAGACGTTTTAATGATGTTGTGGATGATGATGCAGAGAAGGAGCCGCCGCCAGAAAACGCAAAATGGGAGAGTTTGGTTGGTGGGGGGAGACTAGCTGGGTACACTTTTTGCGCTATTGTAGAGTGACTGTCTCTATGTTTGAGTGTGTGTGTGTGTGTTGGGTGTGCGTTTGTGTGACTCTCTGTGTGATTGGGTTGTGTACTCGTATAAGAGGAAAGTTCAATTACTTTTGTAGCATCTCACTGCGCTGGTTACGTTGTCGTTGTAGCTGTAATTGTTGCTGCTGCTGCTGCTGCTGATTCTGCTTCTGCCGTTACTGTGTTATTGTAGTTGCTTTGTAGTCCTCTTCTTCACCTTTGGAAAATCTTGCTAGAATTTTCCATGAAAGTTGTTTTCTTCGACGCGCATGCAAAACGGCCCAGAGAGTAGGCACTCATAATTCCACAATACTTTGGAGCGTTGGATTTTTAATTTGCCGCTTATGTCACTGCTTGATGTGTACATCATCATCAACATCATCATCATTATCAGTGAACGCCATCTTCATTTATTTACTAATATATGTGAGTCAGCATATGAGCAAATGTATATACATAGACATATATATGTACATATGTATATATATTTCTGTATATACTCCGCTCGTATCTTTTTCTGTTCGATTCGGATACAGATATTATTGCTACAAATAAATAAAAAAAAATACATAAATAAAAGCAACCGAAGAAAATTAGCATTTTGCAAATGCTCAGCAGAACACCTTTTCACATTATCGCCTCCTCTTACCCACACACTACACACAAACACACACACACACACACACACACACTTACACTCCCATACACATTCCACACACATCCAAAAATAGAATAATTATAATAAAATAGTATTTCGCTTTTAAACTGTTTCTGTTTTTGATTTGTTGCCCCATGGCCTGCGGCAAATTGTGATTGTTGTTTAGCGATTCGTGGTGTTTCAAGATTTCACTTTTATTTTGTGCCCAAGCAGTTCTTTTTTGTATTTGTTCTTTGTTCAACTTTAATTGCTTTATTTCTACGCCGTTTACTTCTTTGTACTGAATTGTCAGCCATCTGAGTGAACCAAGTGTCTCCGTCGGTCTCAAGTTTTAAAAATAGCTCTCAAATAGCATTATTAATAGTTCCAATATTGATCAAGTGCGCTTATAATAATTATGCTCGTTCGTGGCACCTACCAAACCCACCCAGTGCCTACCCAGCCTGCTGGCGTGCTTCATACATGTGGCCACCGCCAACCTCCCTGAAGGCGTTGAGTGGCTGACTGGTTGACTGGCGTCTCTGCTGACAACGCATGCATGCACTTTTCTACATTTTCTTGTGTTTTTATTTTTCGTATTTGTCACTTATTTGTCTGTCGCTGTCGCTGTTGCTGCTGCTGCGGCTATCTATCCATCCAACCATTCATCTATCTGCCTATCTGTCTATCTATCTATCGCTCGCACATGCACATGCAAGTATAGCAGAGGCAAATTCGGCATCTGGCGCCTCAACCCGCTGCGACCCCTAGGCCCCACTTCACCCCACTCCGCTCCACCTTCAGCCTGGCAACCAGCCCGAGTTGCTTGCCCCGTTTACTCGTTGCATACTCGTAGATGCATTATTTAAAAAGCAATGCATAAAAAATTATAAACTGCAGTCTTTTGTCTCTGTGTTGTTGTTGTTGTTGTTTATTTTGAGTTTTATTCCACTTTTCTCTATTTTATTGTATTTTTTCGCAGTGTGTCGCAATTGCAAATGGCGACGCGACTTTTCAGTTTGATTGCGTGGCAAATGTAGAAAAAAAATCAAATTTTATTTATTTATTTTTACATTTGCGTCTCACTCTTCGCTGCCGCAGAAAACAGCAGAGAATTTACTCTAATTAGGCATGCAGAGCATGTTTCGCGAAAATATTTGAAATATTTCGCAATATTTTTCTTTTACTCCATACAATCGTGAAAAATGTATCGGCTCTGCTGCGGATTTTAAATTGAATTACTTGAAATATGTAAGTAAATACAAGCAGGTACATATATATGAATAAATATGTATATATATAAATATACATATGTATATGTATTGTCTGTTGACTGAGATGTTTCTGCTGGACTTCTTGTTTTTAAGGCCTTTGTACTTTCAACTCTAAAATGTTCAGAAATTTGTATAAATTAATATTGTGTAGAAACAATTTTTCCAACGTCCAAAAATATTCAAAATTCGTCTCCAAACTCACCCAAGGTAGATAGGTAAGTAGGAGTTCCAGTTTAGTTCACCAAAAGCACACTTGAGGACACCTAATGGCCCGTTGTGGTACCACAGTATGGCGCTGTTCAAGTACTGACTAAAATTCTCAACTAAATTTGAAAGTAATTACTTTTTCATTTACCTTTTCCAATTATCCTTACGCCATGGGATCGACATAAGTCATATCGGGAAAAAACCAACCACCCACTTCGTCAGTGTTCTGTCGTCATATGTTTTATTGTTGCTGACGTTTTCGCTATAAATACTTCTGCCTTTTTCGCTGGAAAGAGTTATATTCTTCGAGGTTGATGACGCACTTTATCCTACGCTTACAATGCTCTCCTCCACTTTCCTGTAGCTTTAGTTATGTACGTATTGCTGCCATCAGCATGGCATCCCACACGTTTTGTTTTCATTAAATTTTAGTTTTATATTTCAACTGAAATATTGTGGATTTTCAGCTGCAATTTGAATGGGAGATGTCAGAGGTATGCGGACTTCTTGTATTCAGTTTGTCGTCAGTTTTTAGATATCGTTTCGTCATCTCACAATTCAATTTACCGAACTGGTGCTTAGTGATTTTGTATAAGACACTCAGATCTTAGATAGAAATATTAATTTTGTTAACGATATCTGAAAATTATAACCAACTTGAGGATATATATTTTTTATTTTATTTTATCAGGGTTGTGGAGGCGTCAAATAATGTATCCAACTCCGACTACCACCAGTAAAATTTTCCAAACACGACTCCGACTCAAACTCCAACTCTGACGCCGACTCAAACTCGAACTCCGACTCAGACTCCAGCTTAAATTATGATAAAACCTTAAATACATCTAACCAATAATAGAATAACT
Source organism: Clusia tigrina (assembly GCA_920105625.2). Taxonomy (NCBI): domain Eukaryota; kingdom Metazoa; phylum Arthropoda; class Insecta; order Diptera; family Clusiidae; genus Clusia; species Clusia tigrina. The sequence continues at coordinate 182,357,568 of OV050033.1, forward strand.
GTTGCATTAAATAATGGAAAGGAATACAACTTCATTTAATTAAATTTATTTAATTCGCGTAAGGCTGATAACTAAATAATTATGTATACATTTGTACAAATAACGGAACGCCTTGGTCGCTAATGCTAGTATAAAAGATTTTATTTATTATTTATTAAAAATTAAAATTTATAATAAAAAAAAAGTTTTACAAATTTCTCCAGTCCATATTTAATCTACAAATATTACTACTTCACCCAAAATCCAGCGACTCCGACTACGACCCCAACTCCGATTCCAACTCCGATTACAACTGTTTCCAGCTCCGATTCCAACTCTAACTTCGACTCCAACTTCGATTCAAATCCGACACCACAATCCTTCATTTTATAATCCATGTCTATACAGCGATATTCTCTTGAGAAGCGTTAAGTCAAACACTCCGCACCCATTGTACCGCTGTTCTTAAGGATATCATGAAGTATACCTTTTGGAACCATTCAATATACTACTTAAGGCGTTGTTTTTATTGGAACACTGTTCTTAAGGATATCAAGAAGTGTTCCTAAGACGACTTTTTTATTGTACCATTGTTCTAAAGAACGCCAAGAAGCATTCCTCTTGAAAGAATCCAATATACCGAAGACGTTGGAACTTGTCATAATTCTGCAGAACTTCAATTGTTTGTATATATTGAGCTTCTTTATACCACTGTTCCGTCTGATATTGACCTTTGATTTCAGAACAATAAGAAACTCGAAACGAAATTCTATTGAGGTTCGAGTCCAGTTTGGTGGTTCCTTTGTGTCCGTACGTTTTATATACTTTAATTGTGTATGAATATTTCCCCCAATCTATTGGTTTATGCATACTCAATACTCATACATATGTACATATGTATGTACATATATCAGGATTATCATTAAAAATCAACAATTTTCAAATGTATTTTTATAAATAATATAAATAAATTTTTCCTGTTGAAATATAAAAGCGGAAATAAATGTCGCTTGCATATAAGCTCACATGTGTGTGTGTGTGTTTGTGTGGGGGGGGGTGTGTGTGTTTCAGTGTACATGACTTAATTAAAATAAATTAATTTGTTTTTACAAAATTTAAATTTAGAAAACAGTTAATAATAAAGAGCGAGAATGAGAGTGAGAGTGAGCGTGCGAGAGGGAGAGCAGAATTATCCGTACACAGCATCTCGGCTGCTCAGCTCAGCAAAAACTGTTGTTGATTTGGAATGGGCAATAAATATTTATTGAGATCGCTTTGGAGTACATTATATACAAAGCATATACATATATACATATATATACCCACTGGTATATACTGTACTCCTCATAATACTGATCGTCGTAATGATGATGGTGATGATGATCTGTTTAGAATTGTACTTGATTGTATCTTTGCTGCTCTCGATTTTTTCGCTCGTTGCGATTTGATTTGCTGAAGTTTCTTCACTCGCGCGTTGTGTACAAATTTAATTTTGTTATTTTTAGATTTACAGTGAATTTATAAACAATTCACAGTAGTTCAACAAAATTTGTTTGTGGATGATTCGGTATGTATTTAAATACACACACACACACACACTCAATCATGCATTCCCGCTTGAAGAAGCATATTTGTGTATTTGATTGTTGCCCCCACCCACGTTAATTATTTCTGAGATACAAACATTTTATATTTATAAACATACTTCGTATTTTTTAAAATATGAAATAATCTTTTACGAGCGTTTAATTGAGATTTTTTCGTGCGCATTTAATTAACTACTTAATTTATCTATTTATGTGTTTTGTGCGTTTTTTCTCATTTTGTCGACATTTGTAGCCGATTTTTTTTAACTACGCCATTCGAAGATACCACTTCCACACCACTCTGTGGAAGAGGTTGATCCGATCAAGTTTTCGCAGCTCTGCGCTAATTTGTATTTACCTGTCAACGAGGAGAATCTGTCGTTATTTGTTGAAGACACCTTCCCTCTAATTAACAAAGCAAATTTGAAATTCTTGAATAAATCGCCGTTGAGAGAGAATTGAGTGCCAAATATTTCAGCAACAAATAAAACGAATGAGCTCCAAAAGACTTTCGAAGCGGTCATGGAAGCTGTGTTCGAATTAATCAATCTTTCAACTGGGAGTGATTGATTAATTACAGGGGAAATTACTTGGATTTAAAAATCAAAGTGGAAAGCAAGTTTACCTAATTTTGAACAACCGGTGTGACTCTGAATTAACTGAGCTAAGAGGAAAAAGTAACTAAGCAAAAATAAAAGCTGGGTCAATAGTCACAATTATTGTACTCTTATATAAATGGAAGAAATTCAAGCGGCCTTCACAGTTGTGCTGGGAGAAAGTTACATCTCCAGTGCACAGAAATTTGTATTTATTCCATTATCCATTATTCAAGGAAACATTCTTTTTTGTGGATGTTTCGATAAATGCACTGATGTGTCCCAGTGCATTAGAACGAAATTGAAAGAGGACGCACAATTATTAAAACTAATGTTACCACTCCTTTATAAGACATTACAGATTACGAGTCTTATGGGAAGTCTCCGAGTTATTGGTAGTCTGTGAGTCTTATAGGCAGTCTTTTTATTTATAGGACCTTTTGGATGGGAGTCTTATATGAATTCTACAAGTCTCTCTACAAATCTGCGAGTCTTAGAGGAAACATGTAGTCTTGTAGGGGAACCCAGTGCGTCTTATAGGGGAGGTCTGAGAATCTTATGTGACGTCTGATTCTTATAGGAAGTTATCGGGTCTTACTTATAGGAAATCTGCCAGTTTTACATGGAGTCCGAGTATTTGCAGGAAGTTTTCCGAGTCCTATAGGAAGCCTCAGTTTTATAGGAATTTTTCCGAGTCTTATATGAATTCTACGAGCCTTATAGGAAGTCTGTGAGTCTTATAGGAAGCCTATGCGTATTATAGGGGAAGTCTGTGAGTTAGGGTAGCTCTGCGAGTCTTATATGAATTGTCCGGATCCTATTTATAAGAAATCTGAGAGTCTTATAGGTAGTATTCAAGTCTTATAGGAAGACTGGGATCCTTGCAGGAAATTTGTAAGTCTTATAGAAAGTCTGTGAGGCTTATAGGAAGCCAGTTGGTATTATAGTGGAAGTCTGTTAGTCTTCTGGTAAGTCCTATATGAAGCCTGTGAGTCTTATAGAAAGTTTGCGATTCTTATATGAGGTCTGTGAGTGTTATAGGGAGTCTCCGAGACTGATTTGTAGTAAGTCTGCTAATCTTGTGTGAAGTATGTGAGTCTTATAGGAATTCTATAAGCCATATAGGCAGTATACGTATTTTATAGGAGTCTGAAAGTCGAACCCTGAGCCTTATAGGAAGTCTACGAGTTTTGAAGAAAGTCTGAGTCTTATTTATATGAAGTCTGAAAGTCTTATATGAAGTCTGCGAGTTTTATGGGAGTCTAAGTCCTATTTGTAAGAATTCTAGAAATTCTACTAGTCTTATGGGAAGTATGAGAGTATTATAAGGAGTCTGTGAATCTTCAAAAAAGTCTTCGAATCTTATTTGTAGGAGTCTAATATGAAGTCTGAGTTTTATCAGTAGTATGGGAGTTTAATAGGAATTCTGTGAATCTTAGGCCCCTGCCTAGATTAGTAGTCAGTCTCCTGAGCTAATGCAATGAAATGATAGTGTTTTTTAGAGAGTTTGGACTAATTTATGAATGAAAGAATTTATGAAGAATGGAACACAAAATCTGGACACGGCGGGGTACCCTTGTTTTTATTTCCCAGCACTAACAAACTTCTCGAAACAGTTTCATTTCGGGTTTGAATTTTTCCACATATTTCTGCCTAATTCCCTCTAGCGATAGGAGCTTCTTTAGAGCAAGGATTCCCAAAACAAAAGTCCTTGGGTCTCGAAATAAGGCAACTAAAAATTGTCAACAAAGTGCACCACCAAAGCTGGTCGAGAAAATAAGCGCATTTCTTATAATAGAGGGAGGTTTTGCAATACGGATTGTTCCTCTAGTTCGGTGTCATTGTTTTAGAGATATCTTACCAGTAATGATGTGAATAGGGAAAGAGTAGGTGCCGGATTCAGTGCTATCGAAAATAAGCAATGTACTAGAAATTTTTTGTGGTGTTTTCCATTCTATCGTTCATTTCATGTTTGTTGATGTTCGGTAGACTTAAAACATCCCCTCCAGTTATTGTTCATTCCTCTTCTTATTATTTTCTGCTTACACGTGAATTTTTTTTATATTTACAGTCTGTCGGAAGCATCAAAGCGAATATAGAACTGCTCAAGGTTTTTTGCGTACTTCATCTCCGGGTTGGTTTCACTTAATATCGATTTGTGTGGGCTTCATCGGTGGAATTATTCTGCCATATTTTTGTGCTGTTGCTAGTCTTCATTTTCCTTTGCTTCTTCATAATTGTTTGCTTGTGCATTTTTTTCACAGGATTTCTGATAAAGTATGAGTAACTTTTTTTCCTTGAAACTCGACTAGGACCCTCGCTCTCACTTCGAAGGAGCAGTGTGCTAGCCTTGACCCTGCTTAGCACTTGGGCGCAGGTTCTTTGTAGTTCTGCTGGAGAACTTAAGAACTGCCGTGCCAGCTTATTCCTGCCTAGCAACGCATATTTTTTATATACTCACCTCATATCTATTGTATTTACGTATTTTTTTTTAAATTTTTATTTGTTTTAATTTGGTTTTTTTATTTGCTTTTTTGTTTTTTTCTTTTGTTTTTTCATTTGCTTTTTTTCGTTGTTTGTTTTGCTTTTTCATTCTATTTTTTTTTCGTTGTTTTTTTTAATGTTGGTTTTTTTTTGCAAATGTTTGTTTTTGTTGTTTTGTTTGTTTGCGTTTGTTTTATTTTTGTTTAAGCAAAAAATATATTTTTGCTCTATGAACAAAATCGAGCCTTGGCATTTATTTTATTACATATTCGTTCATTTATTCGATATTTGTTTTATTTTAATGCACACCCCACAAGTTGTTGTGTATGTGCTTCTATATTGTTTTTGTTCTTATGTGATTTATTTTGTTTGTGTGCTCGTATTTGCAATATTTGCCAATCCGCGCTGCGTATTGCCTCAGCGGATATTCTATATCTGCGTTTTAACTGTGCACACACATTTGTGAAGAGGTAAATAATATTTATTAAATTAGTTTTAAGTGGGAAAGCAGAAAACACGACAACTCTGCACACAGTTCAGTTCGTTCGATGTGCCGTAATCCTCCACTAACTACTTAGTATGTGTACTTGAAAGTAAATATCGCTTAACCAATGATACCCAAACACATAAACGCACACACTCTCACACTCGCCCAACTATAATAAATTAATTTTATATTTTTCATTATAAGAATCTTAAAAATTAATCGCATTTGATTGTGTGCACATATTTACATAGCCACGTACATAGCCACTCATATACTACGCCCCTGCCTCTTCCCCCATATTCTATTTCCGAACAAAGAATGACCGAGTTGTGTAAATTTGTTTACATTATCTCTCTCTGATATCTGTACATATTAACTGTAGATTCGTATGCATTGGGTTCGTGATTAATATATTTAATGCCTTCAATTGGATGAACGAGCAGAGCCGTTGAACACGTTAGTATAATGAAGACAATTTAATTGTAGTACCACTTCTCGTTTTCATACATACAGATTTATATATATGAATGTGTATATAGTGAGTATACTCGTATCGTGTGAGGTCATACCCGGGCGTGTCCAATTAGGAAATGTAGAAACAGTAATAAGCATTCAATCTTATGCAACGCGTGTAGTTGTTCCTGCTTTTCATGTATGAATGAACGAATATACCTGATCTAATATTGTCTACAAAAGGTCAATCCTATCATGGATTGTAGCGCCATCGAAGAATAAAAGGAACAAAAGGCTTCATAATAATTAATTAGCCAACTATGCCTAAAAGAAACAGTACTATTTACTTTAAAAAGGTTGAAAAACATTAATATATGATGGATTGATTGAGTGGTTGGTTGAGAGAGGGCCTTCCAAAGCTTCAAGTTAAGTAACTTCTTCAATACAAATGATTGATTGGGTGGTTGGGGTGTGATGCCTCCTGAAGTCGCGAGTCAAGTCAAGTTGTATAAATAAAATATGTTCAGAAAAGGAGCGAACTCAAGTAATCAAGTCCCTTCTTCCATTACAAATTTTCGGGTTAGTAGGCTGACTGAATGGCTTCGAAACCTTCGGAATTAAAGTCAAGTAACCTCCTCAATTCCAAATGATGGGTTGGTTGGTTCAGTGACTGGCTTCTAAAGTATCAAAATTAAAGTCAAGTAGCAACTGATCGGACTGATTTAACGTACATATAAGACAATAAAAGAGTTTGGTCTATCGAACAACACACAATCCTGCATGCCTAGTTGTTTTTGCAGCTGAGTCCCTGACTTTTGGCAGACAAAAAAGTTCTCACTGTACGCCAGGTACGAGTACTCTAAAATTTCCATAGAAGAATATATTATAGATATACAATATATCGAAGAATCAGAGAGGTTATTGTAATAGTCATATTTGCTAACACTGATCAACATTGTTATAATTTTTCGCTACGATTTGTGTGTCATCACCAATCCAATTGAATCCACTTAATACATACTTCAACCTGTTGAAATTTTGCAGTGATGACATAGATATAAATTGGCATAAATTAGGCATAGTTCTGTAGGGTATTCATGGCATTCATAATTTGACCAACTTTCACCTGGCATAATTATTCCGAGAATGTGGTACTTGTACAATATAATTACAGTGAAAACCAACTGAGTTGTGGAAAGCCAAATATGATATACACTCAAACATATCTAAATACGATGCACATGCATATGTATAAGTACATATAATATATATATAATATGTATATAATATGTACTTATATATATAAAATATTTGTATATCGTACTTGGGTGAAGCAAACCTGTCACCTGAGAGAAAATGTGTTCTTTCTTCTTGGATGGAATCTAGATTGGTTAACTCAGGTTGACAAAAGTTTCACGTGTGGCAAGTAAATTATCTGACTGCTGTTTTAAAAGAAAAAGGTATGAGTAAATAAATAATTCCGATTCTTAACAAAAGCAAAAGCAACACAAACCAAAATCTTTCCTCTTAATTTTTTTCGAACAATTTTTTAATTTGTCCCTAAAAACGCCCGTGATTTGCCCCAAACTCAGTTTCTGCCCTCAGGGGTGAAAAGACTGGCAATGCTTCGGGCACAGAGTGAAACTGGCAGCACTGTTTGAAATGAAGCCGTTGATTTTTTCATTTATGTACGTATGGGTATGCATGTATATGACAGCTACATATTGATTTTAGAAAGATACAAATTTGGATACACACCGCCGCTACATATTTACATATCCACACTGGCACACACACACACACACAAACACGTACATGTAGATAGCATTTGAAATTATTTTTGCGCAGTATTTTTTGCCTGCCTGTTTTTAAGATTTATTCTAACATTGGCGGAAATGCAAAGCCAAAGCCAAAGCCATTTTGAAATTGAAGCTTGTGTTACTACGCGTTCGTCTCTTTGGGGGTATGGACACGCTATTATAACTACGAAATGTCGAAGCTGCTTTTGCCTGGGAGACAACAGAAAAAGCTCTCCAAAGGCAGTTTTGTTGTTGTTGATTTTTCTCCATATAACCTGCATGCTGCAGACAGAATATTGTGCGCAGAGCCTCTGTGCATTCCATTACGGGTACAAAGTGCACGTACTTACATACATACATACATATATGTATGTATGTCGATAAATATTCCCTTCTGCGGCAGATCCACAAGTGAAGTACGAGTAGCTTTGATTTTTCTGCTTCTGCTGTTGGGCTTGAGCCAATTTTGAGTAATTGGTGGTGGTGGAATGAAGGGTATGAAGTGGGTGGTGGTGACTGGATAGCGTGTTAACAAATGTTGCTTTGTGTATTTATCGAAGCCTTGCCACTACTGGCTGCTCAAATGGTATCCCCCTGCCGTTTTATCTCTAACAAGCTAATATTTGTTATCAGCAACTTGCTTGCAACTTTAATTTGCTTTTTTTCGTTAGTTTTATTTTCTAATAAATGTATTTCGCTTGCCTGCTACGATTATATACCAGTCTACATGTCTATATAAAACATGCCTATGCAAGTATGTACATAAGTTAGTAAATAAGCATGTATATATATATATATCTCAGCGTAGATGTGGCGTGTGTGTGACCATGGCGTTTGGTATTTTGCAGCGCTTCGTCGTTGTTCGACGTATCGTCCCGGCCGCCGTCTGTCCGACCATCTAAACGTCCGTCCGTTCGTCCGTCCGTGCATACATTACTACAATGAAATTTTCGCTTAATTGTGGATTGTGGTGACTATTGGGACTGGTGTTGTTGTTGTTATTGTTGCTCCGTTGCTGCTGCTGCTTACTCACAAACAAATCTCTCACCGCGTTTTTAGTCTCAATTTGTATGTGCTTCAATAATAACTGAATACACGCGGCTTTTACGGCAACAAAATAAAACAAAACAAAGAAAAAGAAAATTAAATAAAATATACACAAAAAATTATTCATTAAACCATTTTTTGCTCCTTCTCCCTACTCTATTTTGTGCGGCGGTTTCGTTTCGTTTCGTTTGCGGGCTTAACTTTGTTGTGTATACGATATACAGTTGTTGTTGGTGTTAATATTATTAGTGATACTTACAACGTCGTCTATGCCAACCGATCGACCGTCACGACGACAGGCAGTAAGCAAGTCAGGCAGGCAGTCAAACAGTCAAGCAGCCAGCCAGCACTCCACTTTGCGTAGATACAAAATATAAAAGGAAGGAAAAAACTATCTACGCGATACACTCGCCTGCCACCTCAGACCACCACCACAACCCGTTGGCTCCACATGCCAGTAGAGAGTAAGTGAGATTCTTATTGTTGTTTTTTCATATAGTACCTAGGTATGTATGCATGTGTTTAGTACACATTGTATTTTCTTTTCGTTTGCCTCTCTTCGTGTTCATTATTATTATTATTATTATTTTATTTCCTTCGTTTATCGCCTAAACGTTTCAATCTGTTCGATTTAAGTCAGCAGCAGTGTTCGCTGGGCGCTGAATGTGCCGCTGTTGATGGCTCTTGAGTACGGCGTCTTCGCTGCCTTTGCCACCGTCGACAAGTACACATTTCGCTGGCTTGTTATATATTCAAATATTAAATATTATATCTGACGAATACCGATCTACACACAAATATAAAACAATTTGCTTTTATACGGTCAACATCTTGCATCGAGTCAGTCAGTCAGCGCCGCCCCACTCGTCCTCGCAAACACTTCCAGTGGGTAATCGGGTGTACGTGTGGAAGGCTGTGTATGCATGCGAATTTGGAATACCTTAATTGAAAATCGAAACAATTTTATTTATAAATTCTTTTCATTTTATTTAATTAAATAAAAACATTAAAACGGGCAATTTTACTAACATATTCTCAGTCAGCTCCGCAGTTTAATTTTTTTTATTAATTTTTTTAATTTGTATTTTTGCGTGAAACGTGTCAGTTAAACAACACCGACACTAACACTTTCAGTTGAATGACACTTTGTGGAACATAAAACCCAACTAACTCTGAAGTGATTGCGTCAGTGTCTGTCGGTAGGTTTCTCTGTTTGCTGCTGTCGCTGGTTGGTTGGTTTGAAGACTGCTCGAAACGAAGGAGTTAGTTGCAGTTCGAAACGTACTCGAAACGCCTTGAAACGCTGTGCCATGGTAATTTTCATTATTATTATTACCTACTTACATACGTTTTTTCTTTGATTGGTTTTTTAATATCAAAGTTCAACATGCCTTTAAATAAATGGTGGGTTTTATTGTTGTTGTTGCTTAGATTCGAAATAATTGGTGAAAGTACACCAGAGTAACAAACCACAAAATAGCTGAAGTTTGTGAAAATAATAAAATAATAATCAATAGCTACAAATCGGCTACAAACACACTCACACACACATCTACAGATAGGTACAAATTTGTTTTATCACACACAGACTTTTGTTGTAATGAAGAAAAAGTCACACTTCGTAGCTTCTTCCTCTCCACCGCAATCAAGACGCAAGAATAATAAATTATGAAGCCGCTTCCTAACGACAAAAAGGTGTCAATTGTTATATAAAAGAGAGCATGTACTCATTCATTCATTCATTTGACCACTTTCCGTAATAGCGTAATCATTATAATCTCCATCTGTCCGTCCCCAGCGCACCACATGCTCCCCACAAGTGCAATTAGGCGCTTTATAAGTTTCCAAAATGTTCTACGGCGAAATCTGTAAGAAATGTATTCAAGCTTTTGGGGGAGTGGGAGGGGTATTGCTATTAAAGAAATACCCTACATCTGAGCGGTTGTGAACTATTGTGGGCCGAACATACAGTTTTGTCGATAATGAAACCTTACGTACTAGGTACAAAAAATTTCCTCCAATCGGTTAATCGCCAATCGAGGTTAAACTTCGAAGACATATTATCTACTTGGGGAAAAGTTGCCTTTCACTAATGAGGACAAGTGGCTGGTCCGAATAGCTATAAGATCTGAAAGTTTTTTCAATAATTCTCCAATCTGATAATTAAATACGGTGGCATAACCACATTGCACCTACAGAGTGCACTTGGTAACAAATTCGAATGGAACTGCTTTCATATCGAAGATTAAAAATTGCACACAAAAAAGTGTATAATTAAGCAAATGTTTTGTACTGGGATTGCGAAAAGTTCTTATTGGGTTTCTCAATGCAGTATATTTTGACATAACTGGTAGAGCCCAAAAGCATGTTCCATATTACATCAAGGGGCTTGTTCAGTTCAGCTTCATAAAACTTCTTTAATGTTGTATGACTCAATGTTTCGATTGCCAAGTAATGTTACGCTCTGTAGCGTGTGTGTAGCGCCTTTACAGTCGTCAAGGTAGTAGGTAAATAAAACAATTTATTACCACATAATTATATTTTCAACCAATTTGCAAAGTTTCTGGGTATGTGTGCAGATACAATGATTATTATTTGCGGCTGTATTTAGTATGAACATTCTATATACATATGTTCGTGCATTAATACTATACATATTGGGCTTGTGTGAGTTACACTAAAGAATGGTTTACTATGTACTACAATCCTTACTAATTATATTTAATAAGCATACATAATTTAAATTTACCCTAGGTTGTGGTCGCTTTGTTGCACTAGTGAACACACCAGAGACTAATCCAACTACTATTCTGTAAACTTATTTGATGAAATCCTGCATTGCCCACTGCATTGAAGTTCAATTGTAGGTTTCCAGTTAGTTCGCTAAAGACCGACTAAATCAGCGTGTTAAAATGTTTTCGTATGTTGCAATTTAGCTGTTGTTTCTCTCTCTCTCTTCTACTTCACCTTACCTATTGCCGAGGGGCCTACGAACAAGACGGTGACTAAAAGCTGCAATCAAATCAACTGTAAATTCATTTTTAAAATCTTTGCTACGACTTGGATGCGAGTTCGTTTGGTTAGAGGCAAGTTGCCTGAGTTCGGTTTTTTGTTTTGATTTGTATGTTGTAGTTTCTTTCAACAAATCTTCAACGTATTTCTGCTGCATTTATTATGGAGCAGGTATCCGCGACGTGAAGTGGAAAAAAGTTGTCTGTAGTCTCGTGCACTTTTATTATAGCTTTGCTCGGCTCGGCTCAGCTTAGTTCAGTTTGGCTCGGTTGAGTTCGAGCGCTTGTTACTTTGTTTTTCCTTAAGATATTTGAAGTTGCAAGCGAGCTGGGTTTGATTGGATTGGAACAATGGCTTTATTAATATAGCCCTGGGAAGTTTATTAACCTTTCTCTGGCAAGAAAATGAAATGTATGCAAGCGGCTGTTGTGTATGCATATTCAGTTAAGTTTTTATGTACATATCTCCAGAATACCATAGCACAGTATTTTATTGGAATATTTTGGTGTATGTTTATTTATTTACAACTATAACTTATAAATTAAAATCTTAAGCTAAGGGATTTGTTGTATATTGTGACTGTGATTAAGTTTCACACTGATATAACTTTCAATCCTTTTCAAAAATGTATTTACGATTACTATGTATATCGATTTTAAAATGTACCAAAAAAAAAACAGCGACATGAGCATGTTTGAAAAGCTCTGTACTACTCCCTTTTCAAATCTTAATTTGGCTCATAGCATGTTTGACTGAATGTGTTGGCTCTTTATATCCATCTGTCACATTCCAACTGCTTGCATTCGATGTCATTTTTTCATTACATACAACATAATATTCCAACCGAGCAAATGAACCGAACCGAACCACGAACGACAAACAGCAGGAGCAGCAGCAACAGCAACAGCAACAGCAGCGCAACCCTTGCGAACATCTGCCAGAGCTGCACAGTTTGCATTCTTATTTGCTGTTGGCCTGGTATCCACCAAACAAACCGAGTAGTAAGAAGCACTCAGCTCGTTCGTGTTCTGTCTTATTTGCTTGCTTATTGAGTCAGCAACTATCAGCGTCAGTCCGTCAAAGTTACTAGCTGTATAATTGCTGTGCGGCGACGGCAACACAATTACAATAATCACTCGATTATAAAATGTAATAACGGCATGTGGAGAGTAGTTCAGTTTTCCAAAGAGAGCACCGCGGACAAGTACTCATTCGTCGTATGTAGCCGGATTTAATTAGTACGCGCAAATCAAGAAATATCTGCTGCTACCCGATGCGTAGGCACAAAACAAAAAAAAGTTGTAAAAATACAATTGGAAGTAGCTAAGGAGGTGGCAGGCATTCCAATCACACCAACATACGCGTATTATTAGATTGTATTATCGAATCGACTCGACTACACACACACAACCAACGATTCGTTGTAGGTCGCTGCTGTTGCATGCAGTGTTGTAGTATATCAATTCGCAGCCGTAGTTCGTTGGTTCGGTCGTGCGGTGACTTGCTGGTTGCTATCAAACGAACGACATCGACATCCACCGCAATTCGCCACTAGCAACCAACTCAAACATCGTACATAAAATAATCTAGTAAATTCGCAACAGCAACGACAAAAGACACGGTCCAAACCAATTCGACCGACAATTCATAAACGCAATGGAGAGGCAATACAACACAACACAACTCACAGCAGCAACAGCAACAACAACTGCAACAACAACTGCAACAACAACATTAACACCATACATTTCTTCGCTCGCATACTTAATACCTACGATACCCAAAACAAAAACAATTTAAGTTCAGTCGGTTAGTTGATTATTTTCGCTTCGTTTGTACGTTTGCGTCGTTGCTGATTTTACCTTTCTCTCCAAGTCAAGCACAATAAACAGTGTTCGTCGTTCAGAGCGAGCAACGTGACGTGTGTCGTGAAAAATGCTCGCATTCGAATAATCCAAACAAATAACAAAAATGAAGTGTGCAAAAGGAATAATAACAACAAAAAGCTTTTAATAAATTAATAAATATTGAAATTATACCGGTAAGATACAGATACAAAGCAAGACAAGAATGTGTCGTCGTCGTTGCTGGCTGCCAAACAAACGAAAAGAAACGTAACAAAACCGAGCAACCGCACCGGTTGTTGCTCTATTGAAGAATAACAGAGAATCGTGTGAAGCAAAATACGCGAAACATATCTCAACTGAACACTGTGCATTTTTGTACGAGCTCGTTTCAGTTCGTTTTTCCTTGTTTGTTTTTATTCAAACATACATATGTATGTTCGACGTCGTCTCTCGTGTCGTGTGCTGCACAGTTTGTTCGCATTAATACTAATACTCGTCGTTCACTCGAATCGTCGGCTATAAGGAAAACTAGCAAGCAGCTGCTGTGTGTGCCGGTATCAGCTGTTTTTGTTTTTCCCTACATTGCGGCTCTTGTTAGCTGCTGCGTCGGGGCGCATGTTGCCTTCGGGTACATGTTCGTTTGTGACGTCTTTGCAGCAACCAGCCCCAAAGTCGGTGGTTATTGCTGCTGTTGCAAAGAGACAACCACGTAAACGGAGCACGAGTACAACTGCAGCAACTACTAACGCAGGAATAGGAACAGCTGCCTCAACGAGTGCAACAAAGCGCAATAGAAAATTATCAGAGAGAGTGAGTAGTGATATCTCTTTCGTTTAAAGAGTTTTTTCCATTTAAGAGAGTGTATTTAATATTTAGCTGAGGGATTCTCTTTCCGATGAGAATCGAATACCCACGTGGCTGTTGTTGCTCTTTTGAAAGTGGAGATATACGAGAAACTTGTGTACGTGTACGTGTGAATTATAAATCGCTGTCAAAATTAGATTAATTGCATTTCTACGATATAATATTCCGGTGTGTGTTATGACTGTGTAAAAGGTTCATGCCAGACTTCATATAGAAAGCAAAAAGCAAGCATTAAAAATATGGAATTCTATTTCTGGTTTAATAAATTAAATAGCAAAAATTAAACTGAAAAATTCATCCGAGTTGACAAAATTGAATAACTGGTCTGTCAACATTTACTAATTTTTTTTTTTATTTATCCATCCAAAAATGTCATCAAGAAATAAAAGCAAAACAAACAGTGATGATGAGCATTTCAAAAGCAAATACGAAAACATTAAATTCCTTGGCAATAATGTGAAGTCATTCATTCACTCAAAATACGAAATAAACACTGAAACTGCTTTCCAGTGCTGATATATATTTGTGTGAGTGTGTGTGTTTATGTTGTGCTAAAAATAAAGAGTGGGAATGAAAATGAAAATTTGCGTGACGTTACGTGACGTCTCTCGACCTTGACTCATCGGCATGAACTGTAAAACTGAGCGGCGAAGCGACGTGTAGTCGTTTCATTACTCGCTGCTTGACTGAATGTGTGGACAGGCCAACACTCAACTCAACAGTGTTGGTTGTATGTGGGCTTTGCTGGATGTGTTGTATGTTGTATGGGTTCACATGGGGGCTTGCGACTTGCTAAAAAATTCACAATACATATGGAGTACATTCCCCTTATTGTGAACTGGTTGGGTTAGTTGGTTTTTGTTGGCAATGCAGTTTTCAATGCACTTAGAGCGCAAGCGAGAGAGTATTTTATATTACTCTCTCGTCGTATAGCAGATTGAATCTAATTTTTAAGAGAAATTAACACCGAAATTAGAAGACGATAAATTAAACTCATATCTAAATATATTCGTATTTTTTATACGAAATTTATTCACTATTTTGTGGATTTACTTTATTTTATAGTTTGATGAATAATTTTGAATTTAATTTTAATATGGTGTCTTAGAATGAAAAATTATAAAGAGAGCTCATTATGTTGTGTTGGGCATGGTACTATTCACAATAATGTGTCGATAATGCGATGTTTGCATATCGGCCACCGTGAATACATAGAATTATTACTTCCGTCGTTGGTTCAATTTTTTTTAATCGGATGAAAAATATAGAATAATAATGATAATTGTGATTTATTTAGCAGATGTGAGTTGGGGTTTTCTATATTTGTATTTAATTGGTACAAAGTGTATGCATATATATTTACTATATTCATAATTTCCAATAAATGTTCGGAAATATAAATTTTGCTTTATTAAATTTTCATATAATAATTTTCTTTGCAAATATGTATACATGTTAAATTATAAAGTTTCTTAATTCCTCACATTTCCTTTAAAGAGAAAATTTTAATTAATCACTTTAAATTTTTGAAAGGTAAATCGACAATTTTTCTTTTACACCAGGCTGATTTTCTATTTATTTCCTACAAGTTCTTCCTTTTTTCTCATACGATGCAAACAAAGAGAGATAGAAAGAAATGCGAAATATTTCTGTTTTGCTGATTACAGTTTATAGGTATGTCTTGTTTGTCTCCCAATTTTACATACATATACATATGGACAAATGTAGATTTATCTCGTTCTTACGTGAGAGAGCGAGCATATAGTCAGTGTTGTCTATCCTAGTTTACGGGATTTTTTTCCCCCGTAATTTCCATATTCTAAACGATAAAATAAATTATATGAAGACTTTTAAACTATAATCAAATATTTATCTAGTAAGTTTTTCAATTACTAGCAAACATTTTTTAATCTAAATGGCAGAAATGTGTTTATTAAGTAAGATGAGCAAATATATGAAGAAGGGGATTTCTTAAATTGTTTCGCAGTGTTGACAACACTTTTCTTCCATATACAGAAAAAATATACACAACGATGACTACTTATATACTATATACACACCACATTATTAGTGTATAAAATATTTCTTCCTTCCTTTTACACTATCGGACAGTTTGAATGAAGTGAAAAAGAAATTAAAATTTAATTCATAAGAATAAAGTTATAGAATTTAATAAGTATTTTAAGAATATTTGTGCTGTGAAAATATATTGTGCAACTTTTTTAATTGAAAATCTTAACACTAATTGATAAAATATCAATGCAAGCCGAAGTCATACAATTTAAAAATTGTAAATTTTTATTCTTTTTCGGCAATGGCTGCCGTTGACGATGAGACGACAACGAGTGAAAAACGATAATCAACCGAATCGTTTACGCAAAACGAGACAAGACATTTGTAAAAATATAAATAAACCCATAAAAAGTCAAACGGATTAATTTTTGCAAATGGAAAATAGAAAGAGAACAGTTTTATGCGCTATTACTAGCGTATTTTACTTGTTAATTACTGAAAGATTAAGATTCCTCCTGCGTATCAATGTGTTAATTTAAAGAAATTTGCGAAAAAAGAAATTACAATGCGGCATTTGAAAAAGGTGAACATTTGAGTGAATAGTAATTATAATTGAGAAATTCGAATTTCTTATTGTATCCGTTGCAATATTGTAGTTTTATTTGTCGGAGTAGTATAACACTGCGTGTGCGAAAAGTATTTTTAAAGAATTTATTTTATAAAGGCAAATTTTACGTACTTTGTTGGTCGCGAAAAGGAACAAGACGGGCATGTAGACAGACAGACGGACTTATTCGCCGATGGTAGCCATTTTTATTTTTCTGTGCTATGACATTTTTTCCTTTACTCAAGTTTGGTTTTCTTTTCTTGTGTCTTTCGTTCGTTCGGATTCGTTTGTTTTAACTAGTTGACACAAGAGTATTAAAGCGAAGAGTAACGAATAGAAACGAAAAAGGGGGAAATTCAGCGAATTATTTTCCAAATAGTGGGAATTTACGTTTAAAGTATTATTTCAGTAGACGAAAATAATTTAAATACTCGAATTAATACGACATCCTTCGGGTAGATGTACCATTTATGACGGTTCCGGTTCCGATTACTTTCAAATAGATAAGGATCGTTGGTACTGGTATTGTAATTAAAGGATTATTAAATTTGTGTGTTCCGCTGTTCTCGCAAAATGCGTTGGAGAGTATATGAAAATTGTGAGTGAATATACAAAATAAATTTAAAGGCAAAGTTAGGTATAATAACATAACATCCATTCCATTTTCAGTGCACCCCATATTTTCCATACTATTTTATAAATTGGTACCAAAAAAAAAAAGAATCTCCGAAGAATTATTGTATTTTATTTTATTTATTTTTTGTTCTTTCAGATGTCCGCCGGCGCTCAATTGCAGATGGCACCTCAGACGACGTCGACCATAAGCCATCATCACCAGCCACATCAACAGCATCACTTCGGAACGCATCATAATCAACAGCAGCAAGCGCAACAGCAACAGCACTTGCCACAACAACTGCAACCTCCGCCACCACCACCGCAACAACAGCAGCAACAGCAGCAGCAGCATTTGCAACAAGCGCAGCAGC
This sequence comes from Clusia tigrina, assembly GCA_920105625.2. Taxonomy (NCBI): domain Eukaryota; kingdom Metazoa; phylum Arthropoda; class Insecta; order Diptera; family Clusiidae; genus Clusia; species Clusia tigrina. The sequence continues at coordinate 182,375,331 of OV050033.1, forward strand.
AACATCAGTTGCAACTGCAACAACAACATCTGACGCCACATCACCAACAAGCCACACTACACTCTGCACTAGCCAATCATCATCACCATCAGCACCAGCATCCACAACTGCATCAGGCACAGCAGCACGCGGCGCCGCTGCAGCCAACGCACAGCGGCGGTCACAGCAGTAACCCCGATTCGAATATGAGCACAGGTTCCTCGCATAGCGAGAAGGATGTTAGTGACATGTTAGGCGCAGCAGGCATTCCTAGCCAGATTGGACTACTTTCGAACAACGCTGCCCCTGTGGGCGGAATGATGAACAACAGTGGCATCGTGCAAGACGGCGGTGTTGCAGGCATGATGGGCAGTGGCTCGGCAGTTAGTAATCAACAACAGCAACAGCATCAGCAGCACCAACACAATAGCGGTAGCGGCAGTGGTCGCATTGACAAACTGCCACGCACACCGACAGAACGTAAGCGAAAACGGAAAATGACAGCCCCACCCACTGACGATAGTGGGGGCGGCGGTACTGGCAGTGGGGGAAACGGAGGTAATAACGCGAACGTAAACCTAACCAAGACGACGAAAGCAAATATGGCCTTCGTCACCAGCACCGGTGCGCAGTCATTAAACAAGGCTAATTTGTCGTTGAATTTAGGTACGCAGCAAGAGCGTTTGAATATACCCGGCGGCGGCAAGAATGCACGCCTTATGCCACCAGGTGCAGCGGGCGACAATAAGAAGATAAATGAATATTTTAATAAGCATAGTGTGCAGACCGGGGCGACAAACAGTCCAATGCGGCCACATACCGGCGGCTCCAAGAGTCCGTCAGCTCAGCAACAGCCGCCTCAGGCCAGTAGTGGTGGGCCTGGCGCGTATCCAATGTATCCACCTAGTCCGCAGCAGATGAATGCAGTAGGTGTGCCCACATCTACCGCGCAGCCTCCGCCCGACTTCCATTACAGCAGCGTGGCGAGTAATACTGCGAAACAGCAGCGCCAGCAGCAACAGACTTCCAATGCAATGGTTCCTCCGCCGTCGCCTATGGTGAGCGTACTTGCGCCCACTTGCATGAGTGGCGGCGTCAACACAAGTGGCATGCTGGGCAGTTCCGGCGTCGGCCCTCCACCACCGCCGATGCCCCAGTCACAACAACAGCATCCCGCAACTTCCGTGGCAACATCCGCGCAGCAAACACTGACCAGCGGAGTTACCTCGCAGCAACTGGCTGTAGCTCAGCTGAATTCGCTGCAGCACAGCATGATGACGACTGCACAGCCCCCACCATTGCCGGCCAGTACCATCACCAAGGCCACTCAGACGGATCTCTCATTCCTAGAGATTCAAGAGCGCGACTCGGAAATCGAGACGAGCAAGTCGAAACTCGACGAAATGACAAGACTGTCCGATGAGCAAAAGTGCCAGATCATTGCTCATCAGAAGCTGATTGACCAGCACAAGTCGCACATTGCCAAGTGCATCGATGTGGTTAAGAAGTTGCTGAAGGAGAAGAGCAGCATCGAGAAGAAGGAGGCACGCCAGAAATGCATGCAGAATCGATTGCGTTTGGGCCAGTTCGTGACGCAGCGCGTAGGCGCGACATTCCAGGAGAACTGGACCGACGGGTACGCGTTCCAAGAGCTCAGTCGGCGCCAAGAGGAAATTTCCTCGGAACGTGAGGAGATCGACCGGCAGAAGAAGCAACTAATGAAGAAGCGACCTGCCGAGTCGGGTCGCAAACGGAACAACAACAGCAACAATAGCCAGCAGCAGAATTCGAACTCGAATGACTCGACGAATTTGGCTGGCTGTGATCGTTTAACAGGCAGTGACAGCGGCATTGCAGGAGTCACCGGCCCAGTAACAGTGGCAACTGGCCGCGGTTTGGCGCGCTCCAACTCCACGCAGGGCGGACAAACTCAGTTACTGCACAACGGTGGCGGTACTGGTGTCACTGGGGGTGGCGCAGCAGGCACTGCTGTAGGTGACCGCCTAGCAGATCGTGGCGGTGGCGCGTCCGGACGCGGCGATAACAGCGGCAGCGGATCCGATACAGCAACGTTCCTAAAGCCAGACCCTGTTTCGGGCGCGTATACTGCACAGGAATACTATGAGTATGACGAGATACTAAAGCTGCGTCAAAACGCCCTTAAGAAGGAGGACGCCGACCTACAACTGGAAATGGAGAAATTAGAACGCGAGCGCAATCTGCATATCCGCGAGTTGAAGAGGATACTCAATGAGGATCAGGTAAGTGTCGAGCAAGTTTGTTTAGTGATTGAATAAATTCTAAATCCTTCCCTTCTGTATGTATACTCCACCACAGTCCCGCTTTAATAATCATCCAGTGCTAAACGAGCGATATCTGCTGCTGATGCTGTTGGGAAAAGGTGGATTCTCAGAAGTGCACAAAGCATTCGATCTGAAAGAACAACGATATGTGGCATGCAAAGTGCACCAATTGAACAAAGATTGGAAGGAGGATAAGAAAGCCAATTATATCAAGTGAGTGGGAGCTAGATTCCAAACGAAGAAGTATTGTGATTAAACGGAGTTATATTTATGAGCCAAAAGAGCAATTATTTTAACACAAATTCCTTTTACCTTGTGCACAGACACGCCCTCCGAGAGTATAACATACACAAGGCGTTGGACCATCCCCGGGTGGTGAAGTTGTATGATGTATTTGAAATAGATGCGAATTCTTTTTGCACTGTATTGGAGTACTGCGATGGCCATGATTTGGACTTCTATCTGAAACAACATAAAACAATACCAGAGAGAGAGGCGCGGTCGATTATTATGCAGGTAATTAAATGAGCTTTTTCGCGATGGGCGCCACACAATTTCACTTTTGACTAATTTGTATGCTTCCGCCGTTCTTCAGGTTGTTTCTGCACTAAAATACTTGAATGAGATTAAGCCCCCCGTCATACATTACGACCTAAAGCCGGGGAATATTCTGCTAACCGAGGGCAATGTGTGTGGCGAAATAAAAATTACCGATTTTGGGCTTTCCAAGGTTATGGATGATGAGAATTACAATCCAGATCATGGAATGGACTTGACGTCGCAAGGAGCTGGAACCTATTGGTGAGTATGTGTGGGAAAACATGTAACAACACTACGACGAACAATTTCAATGTGAAAATATTTGCAAAATCCATTTATTTTAAGGGAGGAAATTGGAATTAATTAATTAATGTTTAACCCCCAACTATTTTTTATGATTTAATTTTATTATTTTCGTATGAATTTGATTTTAACCTCCGTTAATTTTTCCTTCAGGTATTTGCCCCCAGAATGCTTTGTTGTTGGCAAAAATCCACCAAAAATATCTTCGAAAGTCGATGTGTGGAGTGTGGGCGTAATCTTCTACCAATGCCTCTATGGAAAGAAACCGTTTGGACACAACCAATCGCAGGCCACAATACTCGAAGAGAATACGATACTCAAAGCCACAGAGGTACAATTTCCCAACAAACCAACTGTGTCCAATGAAGCAAAGGTAAGTCTCCTCATACATTTTGTATGAATGTGTATTCTATTCTCTCCCTTCCTGCCTTATACGGATAGAGTTTCATACGTGGCTGCCTTGCCTATCGCAAAGAAGATCGCATGGATGTATTTTCACTGGCGCGGCATGAGTACATTCAGCCGCCAATACCCAAACATGGCCGTGGTGCGTCCTTAACGCAACAACAACAGCAGCAGCAACAACAGCAGCAGCAACAGCAACAACAGCAGCAATCGTCAACATCACAGGCGAATTCCGCCGGGCAAACCTCGTTCTCAGCGGGCATGTTTGGCAACCTGAACCAGTCGAGCTCCTCCTAGCTGCAAGTGAAACGGAATTCTAACTCCTAATTGCTAGTGAGGATCGCAGCCAATCAAAGCACCCATACAAACAGCAACAAAGAACAGTTAAGGAAGCCGCCAAGTCGTAGCGCAGCCGAAACACGAGAGCATGATCTCGCCCACGCGCAAGAGCAAGATCACGAGTGCGAGCTCGAATTGGTCGTGGAAAACAAGCACTGCCCGACAAGATGTAGCATTGCATCAACGCCTGCCAGCGAGAGCAGGCATCAGAGAAGGCGTGGTCGCGGCCGCGGCCGTGGAGACCGGATTGCAGCAACAACAACAGCAAAGCACACGAGGACTGCCGAAAACCAGAGAAGACATCACAGCAGGCCACCGTACGACGATAACCGGGTCTTGTACACGCTTGGTGAGCATAACTGCAATGCGAACAAGCTAATGAAATCTAATCAAACACAACAACAATAAATAATAAATAACTTCACTGCCGCCGAGAGAAGGAAAACTAGTAAATCAAAACATACACGAGTATGGGTGCGAATGATTGACACCGCGATTAATGGAGCAACCAACCCAGCCAGCCAGCAAGCAAGCCCATTCGGAGATAAAGCCAACGTTGTAAGAGGGAGCTGTAAAAATTCGATTGAAAAATAAAACAAAAATTAAATGTGATATAATATGCTTGAATATAGTTTCGAGTTAATGACCATAATATCAGAATTTGCTGATAAAGGAGTAGCGTAGCGTGCGTCGTCTGCGTGAATGTCCATCATGTGTGTGTGTGTGTCTATTAGACTTGCTATAATAAAACTAGACTAATACAACGTCTTATACCATAATTAAAACTGAACAGAGATCAGAGAAGAACAGAAACAAAAAGTCGTTAAAATTTTGCTAAATTATAAATTTTATTATTTGTACTACAATAATCAATTTACATTGTAATACTCTACCTGTATAGTTTTTTAATCTTTCGAGTACTTCGAAGCTCTTGGAACAACTCAAATGCAGAATTATCAAATCGAAAGCAAAATGTGGCGAATGATTGAACAATTGCCGCAGATTACTTTAAATAGACTAAACAATTGGATATAGACATGCATGCATGCACACACCACACATCATACACATACATAACCATTATTAATTAAATACATAAATTAATTAATAGTTAGTTATGCTCGTAAGTTAAAAGTTGTAATGTATTGAAGTAGAATGAAGTAAAGCAAGTGAGTGGTGAAGTGGCAGGAAGCCAACCACTACAAAAAGAAAAGAGCAACAACCACGTAAGCGCTTGCGAAGGGATGCGAGTTACATAAAGTAAATTTAATTGAAATGCGCCTACTTTTTATTATTAACTATTATTATTATGATAATTATAATTACAATTATTAACTAAATATAAATGATATCTTTAAAGAAAAAAGTACTATTAAATAATAAAAATTATAAATTTTATTATATATATAAATAAAATATATATTAATTTAGTGGCTAAGTCAAAAAGTTACAAAAGTATGTATGTATAAACAAAAGAAATCTATGTATAAACAAAAGAAATCTATAAATATTCTCAATTTAATAAATTCAATGGTAAATGTTAATGCAACAAGAGAAACGATGCGCAGAGTAGTAAACAAAAAAAAAACATCGCTGAACTTAAGAGATAATGTAACTGAATAAACTAAAAAAAACACCACAACAACAAAAATACAGAAATTCGTTCTTTATTACTCGCAAATTGAATGGTGGACAGACAGAAGAGAAGCGAAAAATAAACGTAAAATGTTAAAAACAATTCAAATAAGTAGCAACTGCTTAATTAAAAGAGAAAATGTGAAAGAAAAGCCCAAAAAACTGAGCGAGTGTGCGGAAATGCGCTCCTTCACTGCTGCCGTTCTCTGAGGCGCGGTGAGAAAGCGAGCGAGCGAGCTACTCTTTCAGCTGGCAGCTCAGTGTGCGGCACTGTGCTGCTGCGTCTCACCACTCACGCAACATTGTAAATAGAGATATAACTTTTTGGAATTATTAAATAAATAAATTTACAGCTGAAACACATTTCGAAACTATATTTTCCTTTATGCATATTAACCTTTAAGTGACGCGCCTTTGTGTTTTGTCTGTGTGACGTATTTTTACATGAATCTTTTTTGTAATTATCGATCTTTTGATTTTGTACAATTAGTTAACTTAGTACGTAGCCATAGTTGTAAAATGAGAATCAAAACAAACCAATAACATAAAACAAAAGAAGCGTGAAGGAGAGCTGAAGAATTTTGCGTCATGTGTGCAGGTGTGTTACTGTATAATTTCTAATTTATATATAAAAAGTTTTAATTATTTTTTTTAAATTTTATTTTTAAAGTTTTTAATTTGTTTCGTTTCGCTATTATTTTCATCATATTTAGAAGCGTCTTGGTAAAGAATAAAAACAAAATATTGAAAATGCAGAGCAAAGCAAACAAATTAATTTGATTAATATAAAATGCTTCAAAACGATAAAAGTTGAAAGAAAAGGAATGTGGAATGTATTCTTTCACATTGCAGAAGAATGAAGATTATAAATATGAATTTTAAATAAAATAAAAAAAGTACGCATAACAATTTACCACTTAATAACGAAAAGATGAAAAATATTTGTTGAGTATTTTACTATTATTATTATTATTAATTATTAAAATAAAAATAAATTTAAAATTACAAAATAATATATATATGTATATATATACATTTATATATATATATATATATCAAATATTAAAATAGTTATTATTAAACATTGCATAAAATAAAAGTATAAATAAATATAATATGAAATTAAATAAACAAAACAAATTTAATAAAAAATAAACAAATTTTACACACTCCACACACACACACATACACGAAAAGATAGAAAGAAAGAAATTACTACTGAATATAAAATTAAAAGAAAACAAAAGAAAAACTAGAAATACAACAAGCGAAGCAAACAAGTTATGCTAAAAACTAAAACAATAAGTTATACTTAAAAAATAAAATTTTTAAAATTATTTAAACAAAATTTTGAGAAAAAGAACAGCTTTTTTATTTCTATTTATTTGTGTTGAATTGTGTTATATTAAACTCTACATTTTGTATGCTGAATTTATGAGTAGTTCATTCCAGAGCTATGAAGGATTTTGAGTCAATCAGCAGATTGCAGCCTCTTTTTTCCTATTCATTATTGTAAAATAAATATTTTTGAATTTGATCCCAAACTTGCTATTGCTGTCAATTGGTTTTATACATATGTATGTCATGAAGTTAATTCTTGCAAATTGGCGGAATACTAAAGACTAACAACTCGGAACAAAAATTGCAAATCTCAATTGAATTATAAAATGGCGTTTCGTGCGTCGATTTGACGAACAAAATTTTAACGAATTCAAAGGAGGACGCGTAAGCTTAACGTTCAAGTGTGAGTCATTTTGAAAATGCACTAAGCATTTCGCAGCCGTGTCTGATATCTTTTCGTGGGGTCCACATAAAATATGTGTAATTCTCTTAGTATACTGAAAGGAACTGTTCTTCCACATAATTCCCAGTGAAATTTAATTTTTTATAAATTAGACGACTTAAAAATGCGTGCATAAGTGTTCTCTAGCAATGGCCGACTTTGGGGATAGTCACGACATATTCTGACGAAATAACTTGCTGAAGGTTCGGTTAGCAATGCGTAACGCTATTTTTCGGTTTCGGAATTTAAACTATTTAAAATATTTAATAAATCAAATTTAAATCAAGAAATTCGAAGTTCTGACTCCCCACAATAAAATAACAGCATTTGTTCGCAGTATCAAGAATTTCTGAATGACTGCAACAAAACATGCAAAATTTACTGTGGCTGCAACATTCTTCGTTTGCAGCTCTGGTCCATTTCATGTAAGATTAACAGTGATCACTTACACTCAGTGGATGTTTCTAGTTGCAGTCTCCATCAGTGAGCAGAATAATGTTAAACTTGGATGGAAGATCAAAATTATTCAGTTCTGTTGCGTTTCATTTAAATCTGGGTTGAATATTGTGCTTAACGCACTGTTGTCACCTGCGTGCACCTGTCTCATACACTGTATACACCCGAAAAAATACCAAGTCAGCACTTTTTTACATTACTGGATGGACTGAATTTTTTACTTGTTTATTTGAAACGGTTTCTTGTATGAACGTGGAAAAGTTCCCTACTTGAGTAAGATACTCCACTTCAACATAAAAATGTCGCGCCGTGTTCCAGTTCAAACTGCCAGCGATCATACCCATATAACGACCCCGGTTCAATTTCATTCCCCCTACTTTGTTAGATCATGCGTTGCAATTTTTAATGGACCACCAAATTTACAACGAACAAATTTCTTATTTTTTATATACGAAGGTTTTTTATTATTTGATATTTTTTAATGTAAAAATGCGAAAATTTGTAAATTGATACTTCCACAATGCAAACATAATTTCCAAAAATAGTAAAACAAATTTTTTTGACTAATATAATACAAGAGAATCAAAAAAATCCCAATCACTCTTAACTAAAGCCAAACATGAAAAGCTAAAAATAAGTAAGAATTTGTAGATGTTTTCTATAGAAGAGTATTAAAAAACAAAAACTAAAAAACAAAATCCAAAATTTATAAAAATCACACAAGACAAACTTCAAAACCCAAAAACGTACATACATATACATATATAAATATATATCAGAAATACAGAAATGAATGGATTTTAGTGTAAAATTGCAAAATATTAAAATAGACTTCTTAATTGTTTAAATGTAATTAATTAAAATTTACATAAATTAAAAGAGTAAAAGAAATGCATACAAAGAAGAACAAATAAAAAATTGACCGTAAAGTAAAGTAAATTTAACATTTTAACAATTTTTATTGGATTGATAGAAGTAAAAGAGTAAAGTTCTAACAAAAACATTTTCTTGTAAAAGTCGAAAACATTACAATTTGATTATAAAATTCAATAACTCAAACAATTGTTGCAGAGCGAACGCTACAAACAAGAGAACAAGAAATTTAGCGTTGCGGGTGAAATAGTAAAAATATATAATGAATGATGTGGGGGTAGAAAAGGTTGGGAAGAAGGGAAAGAAGCGTATAAAACATTTAATATTAAATCATTAAAATAAAAACAAAACAAATTATTAAAATGTATAATGGCAGTTTGATTTCTATAACGATTTCTTTAACGATTTCCCTGGAATGTATTGTTCGGCCGAAGATGGAGACACCAACCACGCTTCATTCACCGGAAGCATCAAAAATTGCCTGTGCTACAGTGGCATCCTCTGCGGCCATGCCTTAAATATTAAAATAAATTAGTTTACTTATACTACCCTATTTTAATGGGCAATGCATACGAACCCATAGACTGGAAAATGGTAATGCCCTTCTCCGGTGGACACTTCCCGCTATGGATTATCTCACCCACCTCGGCGATTATATTCGCCTTCAAATCTTTTAACTCGATCTTGGCGCTGGCCCAGCAGTCGACATAGACTTCGGCGGCTTCGTCGTAAATGTCTTGAGCTATTTCACCGAAATGCACCTCTCCAGCTCCAACGGCTACAAATTGAAGTGCATAAAGAGTCTACATCTGATAAATGACTACTTACTATTTATGTGTACGGATGGCTTCTTCAGCATGGCGTAGTTGATCAGTGCCTCTGGAGAGAACGTGCCCACACACACCACATCCGATTCGGCAACTGCATCGGCGGCGTTGGCTGTTACCATCACTATTACGTCTGGGGCTGCCTGTTGCAAAATCTCAGCCAAAATCTGCGCCTTCGCCGGTGTACGATTCCATAGGAAAACGTGGGTCACGCAAAAGGTGGCGCACATACCCAAGGCATGATTTTCGCCCTGCACCCCGCAACCAATTATACCCAACTTGATGGGATGTTTGGTGAAGTCCGGAAAACGGCGTAAGTACAAGTACTTAGTGGCCACAATAGACGCGGCCGCAGTGCGTCTGGCGGTGATATGCGTGCCGTCCATTATACAGTCCAACTGCCCCGTCTCGGTGTTGAACAACAGAATATTGGCCAATACATTGGGCAGTTTATGTCGTTCGTTGTCTGAGAAAGACGTCACCAATTTGCACGCCAGTGTGCTGCGGTTCACTTTTTGTACCGGCACATCCCCAGCCCCACCGAAAGTCACAGGCAGCTGGTAGTTTCCTACGAAGCCTGGCATACAAAACAGTATTTGGGAAGTGCCACCACCGCATTTGGTCAGCACTCGCGGCGGCTGATACACAAACGATGAGTCGGTCCCGTCCCCGTTTCCGTCGGGAATCGGCGCGGCAGTAGCCTTCATGGCCTCCTCCACAGCGGTGTTCACCAACGGCCAGGTAAGTAGGCGGTGCACTTGGTCGGCACTAATGTACCGCGGAATCGAGTTCATTTTCCAATACTCAATTTATGCTCAAAGTTATTTTGTTATTTGAATAAAATTTTCTTATCGACTGTTAAATTGCTATGTGAATAAAAATGTTTGTTATTGCCTGTAAGAAAAATGAAAGGTAAAATGCGAGTATATCAAGCAAAATGTAGGTCTCTTTTTTTCTATATGCAGATTTGCTCAGAAAATATCACTGGTCATTCTGTCCCTTTCCCTCAAATATTGATATGGTCAATGTGAGATCATGTACAGTACGGAAGAAAAATGGAAGGAATTACACACGAATTGTGGACATCAGTAGCCCGGAAGTAAACAATACACAACGGTAATTTAAAAACAAGAAATCGTGTGTAGACAACTGGGAACAATTTCAGAATGTCCCACTGCTTAATATGTGTAAAGCAGACAAGGAAAATAGGTTCTGTCAGGTCATTATTACCTGAAGAAGAGATCACAGAACACAATGTGCAACTGCATTCCTTTGGCACATTTCACCGTGACCAGCTGGATCTGGAGGAAATAAAGAATGCTCCTGCCATGGACAATGCTCAATTTCATCCACAAAACGAAAAATATAGTGGAAGAACATGACAAACTACATCCTTTCTCTAGACAAGGAACCTCTAGGGAGAAAAGTACCTGATAACTTAAAGTGGGATGCTTCGACATTATTAAACGGAAGAAATCCCATAGCATTAGATAGGTATAGTAGATCGGATAATTGTGACCACAAGGATCACTAATTTTAAAATGTACAATTACACAATATATCTTTTAGGCCGCAGTGTCGCCCATTGGGCAACCTATAACAAATTATTATAAAGCATTCTCTCTACAACCAGAACAAACGTGAGGGAAATAACTGTGTACTTCATTTAGTATCGTCGCTCCCTTTAGGTGGAGGCTTATAGATGGAAGGAATTGTTTCTCTTTATAGCAGTGTTTAAATTAGAACTAAACACAGAACAAATCTTCCTGTAGTAGTGGCAAAAATATGCAAAATTTTAAATTGATGCTTCTATAAAATGCATTACAGACCTTGGATATATAGTTATTCCGGGAAAAGTTTTCCTGTCCCTAGCAGAACAACAAAGCAGGCCTTAGTTGCTAGTACTAATTTCCCTCCAACCCCTTGCAGACATATTTAATTATGGGGCAAGGTATAATAATAATAATGTGATGGATATTAACGTAATTTTAAATTAGAGATGAGAGATTGTGTCTATTACGACGGCGTTCCCCCCCTACACAAGCTCGAACACACCTTGCTCAGCCTGAGCAGCAGCTCAAATACGCTCAGTCAGTCACTCATGTCGATCTGATTGTGTGCTCTGCGAGTATTCCCCACTCTGTGCACTTGAGCCTTTTCACCTCTCGCCGCTATTTTGATTTTAAACTAATGCGAATTATTCGTAACGGTTCTTAATTGCCACATTTCGTTTGGCATATGATTCATTTTAGCCATAATGCTGCAGGCTAACAAATGAGCGAATGTATTTTTCCATTTTTTTGGGCTCGACTGCTCCTAACGCGGCGTTTAACTGTAAATTTGAGGGCGCTGCACTAGCCCACATTTTGACCTTGCTCAGCGCGTTGTCATGCATGTTGTAAATTTGAGAATGGACGTTATAAAAATGTTTTGACACTCATAGCAAGCAAAATGAATTGTAAATCAAATGCAATTGAATGACAAAGGAATATACGAGCATGCACAGCAGCTTGGCCGAACCTACTTTTTCAGATGTCAACTGTGAGGGCGGTGGACGTCAATACTGCATATGTGATACACTGAAAGTCGGGTCAACTTAGATGCGAACTATTTTAAGTTCTATTTAATTAATTTTTGATAAAAGGGTCTTGTGGAGCTTCGAAAACTTTTTCAAAAAAGGAAATTTTTGGTGCATGGTTTCCTCTTGTTAGGCCTGCATGCATGACCCTAATATATTTTGGCCAAGCGTGCCTAATAAAGCGCGGTCAAATTATTATAATTTTTTGCTTCTAACAGAGTCTAAGTGCAGCCACATGACGCCGCTACATTGCCACAAAACTGTTGTGTGTTAAAGGCGTATGCGGCGAATTAACTGCTGCACACAATGCACCAGGTACAGGCAACAGGCAGGCAGTCAGTCGCAAAGGCTCGCTTGCTCGTATGGGCACACCTTTTTCTACGAGCGTTGCAAAAAGGAAAGTCTCGTGTGGCTTTAGCTTGGGACCGGGGCTTTTGAGCGCTTTTGATCAATCTATCTGCGCCGCAATGCAGTTTGTCCTTGGACACCGCTGCAGATACGAGTACGCTGGTGTGCGCGAGTAGGTACTGTCACTGCTACAATTGTGCCGTTATACGAGTATGCCGTGATTTATTTATACATTTTTTTCATAGTCCACTTCCGCCTGCGCACTTTGCCCGCCTGCTGTCTGCACACCAGTGTGTGAGGTGCTGAAATGCAGCAACAAAAACAAGGCACCGTGTAGAATTTTACACTATGCCCTCACGCCGCCACGCCAGTGTGCTCCATGCCTCCATGCTGCCATCCACAACCACCGCCACCATGCTTTCATGCTTCAAGTCCCGTGATTATTGTGATTTCGTACTGGTTTCCGTTGAGCTCAATGGCTCAAATATCTTTATTGAAATTGTGCAATAATTTATGCACATACGAGAGTTTCCCCTCCCTCCTCCTCCTCGGCGTATGCTTACATTTATGATTAGTTTTGGGTGTATGGGTGTGTGCAAGTTATGTGTGTTGATGGTATCGAGACGTTATGCTTGTTGACAGTATTCAATATTCATGGCTTTATTTGATTTGGTTTCACCGATAAGCCAATTTAGAGCACTAATTCCAGACTTTCATGTGGCGCTATTCTCTTACTTATTTGTATAAAGCTTGTTATAGACGACCTGCTAATCTTTGTGTAGGAGTAAGACCTTTCGGATTAATTTTATATTGGTAGACATAAGCTGAACAGAATCTGGAAAAATCTTGTTGTCATATGGACGAAACATACCTAAAACACCAATATCCAAGTACATATTATTCTGCCTCATTATATGACCGAACCAGACAACATTAATAACGATTTATCTCTGACATAAGGGGGTCGAAATGTAGCAACATCATCAACAACCCGGACCGATTGTTCTAAACTTATAAACCCAGCAAGAAGCCCTCGTTTTGTATTCAGGCTTATATAGTATGGCTTTAAAACCTTTATAAAGTAATTAATCCTGAAAATGAAATTTCGTCACAATATTCCTTTAAGTGAATTAGTCACTTTACAATTATTTTACTTCGTTATCAGTTCAAAAAGTTTTTATTCCAGAGGGAGAATTATGTTTCAAACATGAAAAGGAAGAAAATCACCTCCGATTCATGTCGATTTATTATTTTTCGCCATGAGTTTATATAAGTTCAGCGAGTTTCTTCTATTTTGGACTTTAGTACATAATGGATGCAAGAATTATCCACATTTGTTTAAATCATCTTATATATGTTTCAATTATCTCTATATACTTTATTAAATCATCTACATACATTTTATTTATCTGCCTATACTTTATCTACATACGAGTATGTTCAAATTATCTACATGTTTAAATTATCTACACATATATTTTTTTCTACATATATTTTTTATATACTCGTACATATATTTTTTATATACATATATATTTTTTATCTACATATGTTAAAATTACCTTCATATGTTAAAATTATCTACATATATTTTAATTATCTACATATATTTGATTTATCTACAAATCTTTTAAATTCTTTTTTTTCATAAGCTAATGTCAAGCACAGCAATTCCACTTTCTGTTGCTCTAATTGAAATTTTTCATTCAAAACTAATTTCAAATATGCATAAATATCAATATCTTTGGAGTAAATTTATGAAGCACGGATTTCCTCACTGCTTATGTTGTTGTATCGCCTCAGCAGCCTTCTACTTCTTACACAGTATTCTGTGGAAAAACTGGAGGAACGAATAACTACTGAAGACTGTGGGCGGTTGTGCAACACACTCATACGAGAATTGCCATTGCAAATAGCACCAATACTGAGACCAAGCGCATATTTTCAATTGGGCGCACTCCTCAAACTGGGAAGGAGTGAGCGACTGTAATTACGCTGGTCTGAATGCAACGTAAACTTCCAAAAATGAAAAATGCAATAAACTGCAACAATAGCAAGAACAACAACAAGAGCAACTGCCACCGCAAAGGCACACATTTAAAATTGGAAACTGTTTCAGCCTGTCGCAAGCTGCCAGCCGCAGGTCTACATGAGCAGGTTGTGCATTGTTTGGTTTTCTGCCACAATAACGGCAAACGTCGCAAATATTTGACCACTGCCAGAAGCCAAGCTTGCGACTATACTATAATACTCTTCTATAATCGCCCTCGCTTTATTAGGAGTACTGTTTCGAGGTAAATGCTGGGATAAGGAAGGGATAAGCTGCTAATTTGTTTTGTGGAAATTCGCTCAAAGTTTCGCACTCTTGGAGCAGAACAACATCCAACAAGGAAATTGTTATTTCATATTAAACGGCATATGATTAGTTGCACCCCTCGGAAGAAGCATTTTTAAAAGGCGACCCCTGACAAAATCCACTACCAATAGGTTTACTAAAGTTTGGCACAGGAGACAGAGTGGAAGATGACAACTGGTATGGTGAAATCGCGAGACGGAATTGTTATACAGCATAAAATTGTGACGAAGGAGTCGACGAGGTTTTATCTTTCCTATTTGACAACTTTAAATCACCAGGCCCTGATAATTTATACCTAATAATGTTAAAGAGAGGAGGGGTTAAGTCCAAAAAGGCAATGGAAGATCTACATTGCTTGTCTTGGTTTAAGTGTGAAGTCTGAAAAGATTAACTTTCCTTTTGCGATCCTCTCAGCTAAATATTTCCTCCGGTAACAGACCTGATCAAGAATCTTTGCAAGTGTATATTAATTATAAATTATCTTCTTTTATATATCAGACTTGGAGTACAATGGGCATCAATGCCTGAGTGCTTGCAGACCTCCTTCTGTGGCGGTTATCCGACCTACTCCACTTCTATCTATCTATTTATCTATTTAAAGTTCGACACGGCGACGGGCTGGGGATACTACCCGGATTAGGCATACGGTATTTTGTGGAGAGTCTTGTATCATCTTACCTTATATTCTAGGCTGTTATATTTCTCACTTGCCCTCGTCTTCACTAACCCTATTCCTCACTAGTCCTCTAACTCACTGGTCCTCTTATTCACTGATACTCTTCGCAACTGGCCCTCTTCCTCACTTGTCATCTTCATGACATTCTTCCTCACTAGACCTCTGACTGGCCCCTTTTTAGTTACAATCTCCTGTAGATCTGAAGGTAGTGGTGCATTTTGTCAGCTCTCCACTTAAAAATTCTTGGTTGGATTATTGGTACAATTATGTATTCCATCATGGTTTGCTCATTACTTGGCACATTCTGGAGACCGTTTTGAAACGTTAATCCACTGAGCCAGAACGCTCCCAGTTTGGCAGTCAACAAAGTACACACTTTTTCCAAAAAAAATATTTAGTTTATAAATTGTTGCCTCGTATATGAGTGTGTGTGTGTGTGTGTGTATATATATATGTGTATGGGTGTAGGCATGTATTCTGTTCGATTGCGAGCAACGCTCTGATTATTTTTAATTTAATTTTTTTGCCTCAGTTTCTTTAAAGACGATGGACGAAATCAAATTACAAAAGTTATCGGGTCGGTGCAGTAATAAAATTACTAGCAAAAAAGCAAGAAACTGTCTGGAAAAAGTTTTATAATAAGCCCGGTCGAAAGCGCACAACTTTAGAAGGCAGTGCGAGCGCGTCTGTCTGCACCTTAGTTTCGACTTTTGCGCTAATTTTCGTTGTGGCCGCTTGTCCAATGCTGACGGTGGTGGCGGTGGCGGTGGCTGTGGAAATGCTGTCTTGCTCCGTGTTCAAACGTTTCGTTTAGCAATTATCCTGCATTGTTTCAGATTGTGTGCTGTTAGATATTTCTCTGAGACCTGCACTAGCTCCGAATTTTCGGCTAATTCACTTTTCCCCTTGTTGCTGTGCAGAGTCAGAGGCACGGAGCTATGCGAACTATTGGCTACATATAGTAGTGGTGGTGGTGGTGTCAACCATGGTTTCTCTTGTTACTTTCGGTTGCAGTACTCGTTATTTTGTATTCGTTACGGATAAAGCTGCAGAGTGACATAGAACATAAACAGAACAGAAACAGAACAGAAACAAAACAGAAACAAAACAGAACAGAAACAGAAACAGAACAGAAACAGAACAGAAACAGAAACAGAACAGAAACAGAACAGAAACAGAACAGAAACAGAAACAAAACAGAACAGAAACAGAACAGAAACAAAACAGAAACAGAACAGAAACAAAACAGAAACAGAACAGAAACAAAACAGAAACAGAACAAAACAGAAACAAAACAGAACAGAAACAGAAACAAAACAGAACAGAAACAGAAACAAAACAGAACAGAAACAGAACAGAAACAGAAGATTATTTCTGGAGATAGAAACAGAATTCACTAGAAAACCATTTAAAATTTTATTTCATTTGTAGCCATTTATTTTTTTATCGTGAATTGGTCCGAGGAGAGAATGGAGCTTTGGCTACCGGGAACTGTTCATTACTATCATAGAGGTTAGAGGCAAGGAGATGAAACAGTTTTCTTCTTTTGCCTACAAATTGAAGAATAGAACGCTAAATTTAAATTTCCCGGTTAGAAGGGAAGTTTCAAATTAAGTATGCTTCCTGAGTCGCTCAATTTGTCCTCGCCTCCAGGCCATTTATCTATAAATAGCACCATGCACAGCGTCTTACTGGCATCTCCGTACCTGCAAACTTCTTCACTATGAAGGACTTTTCTTTCCATAACTATATAGCTACGAAGTCAAACTGAAAAGCAGCAGTAACGAGTAGCTTCCCATATCGCTGCTCGGCTATTTCGGGAGTGTGTGGTAAAATAAAGTAACGAAAAGTTACTTCTCTGCCATCTCTAACATCCTCATTGCTAACTCTCACCTCACTTAAGCGGAATCTGCATTGAGTCTGTGTTGCAAGCCCCATTTCAAGGCATGAAATTAAGCAATGGGGATAGACGAGCGTATGAAATATATTTAGAATGTAAAGCAAACCACAGAAGTCTGTGCTGAGGTGGGTTGAGAGGTGGGCTGTAAGGTGCGGTGCATTGCGGTGGGTTGTGGCCATGCAGGTGGAATTCGATATGCAAACGTCAACTTTTCAATTTTCAACTATAGCCCTCACAATTAGTGGGTGGAGGGAGACGACGTGCTGCTGTACGCACACGGCAAAAATCGATAGTCATCCATCAAGCACACCAAACCACGATGCTCCAATTTAGAAAAAACCAAACCAGCGCGATTCAATGCCACATTTGCCACATTTGCCACAGTACGTCGCAGAGAGGCATGCTGTGCACATTGAAGCTGCTGAAGGCATGTGCGAAAATGTGCTGAAGGCAAACCAAAGCCAAGCTAAGCAAAGCAGTGCATCGTTGCACCTCCACTGATGTGGTGCTTGGGTGACTCTGCTGACTTCATCAGCAAGCTCGCTTAGTATTTGCGGCTGGTCGAACAATACCAGCTGCGGCAGCTTTGTGTTGATGCCGAGCGCGGTGTCAATTCTAAATGGCATTTAGAATTTTTCCGATTTTTTCATGAATTTAATTGCTTCCAAGCGCGCATTGGCCAAGTGGACATGCATTGAACTTGGCTGCCTGATGTGAGGCTGGTCTACCCGCAAGTGCACTTTTTGTAGATCGAGGTCTTGAACGTGACATTGCACCTTGAAATTGAAAATTGGTTGTCATTAAAATTGATGAATGCTTCGTAGCTCGTGTGGCATGCTTGTGATTTATGCTGCCATTTTGGATAACACGATAACACCCACTGTGATAGGAGAGCATAGGCGTAAAAACGAGGTTCCTAATTTTGTTCCTATGAACTCAACTCCCGCATTGTTGAACACAACAAAATTTTAAAAAATTAACTATTGATAATTGTATGAATTTTGTTTATTGTATTTAAATTTGCATTTGCTGCAAATGCAACTCGTGCTGCATGCGGCAAGTGCAATATTAGCAGCAATTGAATCGAATCGTATTCGGTTTCGTTTGGGGCTTATTTATTTCGCAGCCTGTCTTGTTAAGCTCTCTTTCTGCTGCTGATAGATACAATTTATCATGTCAATTGTCGCTTGTCCACATGTCAGTGTTCCCGTCTTGTAGATATTTATCCACATTCTTGATCCGCCACTGATGTGGACTTGTGTATATGTCATGTGTCCATATATCTGCGATCACATTCATGGCTTTTTTTTGGTCAGGAACTTTCAAATTTTAGAATACATTTTATAAATATTCAATTTTATAATTTTAATTCTTTTAAAAAGTTGACACTGTATTATATTGATTTAGTCTCTTTTGATCTGCGTCACAGTTCTTTTCTCCCCTGGATATAAATTTAGAGAGATGTACAAATTAGCTCACCAGCGCAACTTGTTGCTAAGTTATGTTTGTCATTAAAGCTTATGTTTTGCTCAGCAACATGTTGCCATTGACCTTTTGCCTCTATATAAATACTCATATATAATTCTGACCATGTCATATTGAATCCAGGATTAGAGAAACTCATTTAAAATTACACAGAGCCAAGTGAATTAGTAAGGCAGTGATTTGAGTGAGTGACAAGAATATGTGAATTGGGAAGGCAGTGATTCGAGTGAGTGTGGTGGGAAGGCAGTGATTCGAGTGAGTGTGGTGGGAAGGCAGTGATTCGAGTGAGTGTGGTGGGAAGGCAGTGATTCGAGTGAGTGAACGGGGAAGACAGTGAATGTGTAACGCTATTCATTTGGTTCCATACTGCCCGAGGAGACCTGAAAACTGCCAAGTGGCGTTAGCAATTCTCTCAACAATGAAGCACCAATAAAAATTAAAAAAAATATGACATAACTAATCGAATAGTAAATACATTTTCTGTCGGGATTTTTTTATTAATAAGTGGGAAAATAGTTTCGAACGAATTATGTACTTTATATATATAATTCTCTCTCGCAATCAATCATAAAATCCCCGCTGCAATTCGAAGTTTCTATACAAAATAAATCATCCTGATCGGTGGTGGCAACTGTTGCACAGCTGTAATGGAACTCTTCAAATATCGACAGAGAAAAAAACATTGCATGCAAAAGTTTTACTTTTAATTGCTCTCCGCTACAAGCTGCGCTAACAACAACAACAACACTTACGAAAAGAAAACAGAAAAAGCCAAGCCACCAAATGCGAAACGGCAGCGTTTGAGAGCGTTTTAGCTCCGAACGTGGCAGGCGGCGTTTGGAGAAGTGGCGTTCCGTTAGCTTCGAGCCTTCAATTTTCACACCTTTTTATGCTTTTATTCGCTCGGAACTTACTTAATAACTCCACGAAGTGGCCCATTTCAAGTGAACTGCTTTAATTACACACGCCTAGAGAAAAAAGCAGAGCCGTCGCATTTTTCTAGCGTTTGTTTACTTTGGCGGAATGTGCGGCGGATTCGCTGGCTTTTTTATTGCTATTATTATAGTCTAAATTATTACGTGTGTGGATATATGAGAGCAGCAAAAGAGGTTGCTCAATGCAACTTGCTTCCAAATGGAACACTTGTCTCAAGTGTTACTTTAAGCGAATCTCAAGGAGGACCACCTTCAGATGAAGATTTCGCAAGGATGACTAAATTGTCTAACTAAACTGTTTCAATTAGGCAATTTGCAATCAATGGATTTACATTTGAAGTGATTGTGAAGTGGTTCTGAAGTGATTCTGAAATGATGTTCTAAGATGATTCTGACATGATTCTGAAATGATTTCGAATTGATACTGACCTGATTTTGAATTGATTCTAGCTCATTCTAAATTGCTTCTAAACTGCTTCTGCTTCTGAAATGGTTCAGAGAACTGATCTGATTCCAAAACTGACTTACTTCGAGAACTGTTTCGATTGATTTGAGAACTAAAGAATTTTCTAAACTGAAAGACCTTTGTTTCTTTGTGGAAGTATAGAGGAAATCATACTACTTCGACTAAATTGGTTTAACTGTGGTTGAGAAATATTGAAAATTAAATTATAATACGACGTAGTGCAATACGCCAAGGACAAATGTAATTGGCTATATGGAATTCCCACTTCGCACATTTTAATTAATTTTAATAAACGCGCATTCATCACAATTGGGCATGCTCGAAATGGCGTCTTCCAAATGCTACAAATTGCCCCATGGACAACGGGTTAAATTTATTACACAGACTTCTCAGTGTATAGGCTAATGTGCCACATTTGAAGCGTATTTGAAGCATATTTGTTCTGACGCCGCATTTGAACTTGAAATTGTGCAACATTTCGACGCACCTACGAGTCTCGTGTACCACACCACACCACGCCAAACTAAGTATTTATTGGCCATAAATTTTATGTTGATTAATTAAAGTTCTGTTTGGAAATCCACGCTTCGCTGCGCTTTACAAAAACAGTCGGCGGTGACTTTGATAGCCAAATCGACGCTTGGGCAAACTGCATGTGTTGCACTCTTGACTCTTGTGTGCAAATCGAGCTACGAGCATGTGTGAATACGTGGAAGTTGTACGAGTGCGAGCGGGAACTCTTTAGCAAATTCTGCGGGTGGCAGGCACTCAAGTTGAGTGAGGGAACAGGGATTGTATTTTCTGAGGTGCGGCTTAGTTGGTTATGTGACAGATACATGGAAGTGCCCAGCCAAATCATCAATGAAGTAGTTACGATTATTTTATTTACAATGACAATTTGAATTTGGTTCCATACAGATGTAACCCAAAAAGGCTCCAGAACACCGAAGCAAGTACATATACTCGTACATACGATAATGAAAAAAAAATATTTTTTATATATACAAAAAAAATTTTATGTTTCTAACTCACGTTTTATACCTCACCTTTTCTATCTAACTTCTTCTACACCACTCCACTTTTTCTACACCACCACCCTTTTTCTACATCACCCCACTTTTTCTACTCCACCCCACTTTTTCTACTCCATCCCACTTTTTCTACACCACCACCATTTTTCTACACCACCCCACTTTTTCTACCCCACCCCACTTTTTCTACTCCATCCCACTTTTTCTACTCCATCCCACTTTTTCTAGTCCACCTCACTTTTTCTAGTCCACCTCACTTTTTCTAGTCCACCTCACTTTTTCTAGTCCACCTCACTTTTTCGACTCCACCACACTTATTCGACTACACCACACTTATTCGACTACACCACACTTATTCGACTACATCTTACTTATTCTACTCTACCTCACATTTTCCCCACTCTACATCACTTATTATATGTCACTTATTCTACCACACTTATTCTATCTCACTACTACACTGCACTTTTTCTACTTCAAATAACTGGTGTGATCCTCAATCTAGGGATCACTTCAAACCGTGTGATCTTTTTCATTATTTTAAAGTTGTTCATCTATCGATCTGTATTAATGCTCTTAAATGCGCCACGAGTTGATTTTAGTAACTGATTCTCACGCAGATACGAGCATGTTAAAATGAAGAGTGTTGAGTCATTACAATCAGTTGAGTGAACAGGCGACACAGTGGTTCTATGAGCAAGGCCTTTAACTGGGAGTATGTACCTACATTGCAGTTGCCACTTCTACTTACCTGGAGTTGGCACTGTAGTAGGATCAGAGATTGCGAAAATCGCACTTAAATGTCTTCATAGCAAAAGTCAATTCGATAACCTTTGCAGACCCCGGTTGCTGGAGTAAAGTTTACTTTCTAACCGAAAACTTTATGAAACTATTGCAAAACTGTGGCAAGCGTCCATTTTATTTTTTGCTTGTTTTTAATATATTTTTTACCTGAAAATATACACAAAAATACAAAAAGGTGCAGTGTTTTTGAGTTCGCGTAGAGAACAATGCTGCCAGCACAGCTATACAGCAACGCCTTCCAGTGACCCCATGAACTAATCTGTTTCCATTTACAATGATAAAGTAAAAAGGCCCAAGCAGCCAAAAATGTATGCGAATGCGTTCCACATCCCTCCCCCCTCTTCTTAACAGTGACCAGGCCGAGTTGGCTGTGCTGCGACCATACTCGTAAAACAATGCAGCTAATTGTAAATACGCCAAACTCGGCGTTCGTTCATTGGTTCAGTCGACTGTCCCTCCATTCATTCCATCGTCTGTCCAAGAGTCCGCCTGAACGACGGGTCCGTCTGTCCACGAGTTCGTCTGTCCACGAGTTTTGATCTGTGCGGCTTGGCTTACATTTGCTTTATGTGGTTCATAAAAGTGCTCCATTTCCAAGCTTGATGTATTTAGCTGGATAACTAATTGTGCGCCGTTTAGTTGCTCTGTGGTCTGTTTTTTTTTCTTTTGTCTTTGTTGTTGCTGCGAATGTTGAGGGAAAGAAGTGCAAGTTACAATGACATTTGTAGGTTTGAGGTTTTATATTTAATACTCGCACATTTTTTCCACTTGAGCGCTTTAGTCAAATATATTTTAAGAAAAAATATCTAGGAAGGATCATTTAGTCAGCTGTTTGGAGTAAGGTAGTAAAGCCTTCACCCTGCTAATCTGAGCAAAATTTGTGTTGGTTGATTTGGACTACATGAGTCTATTGTGAATGGGAACGCAATACGCATCCTGATCTGTTAGGGGATCGCTGCGAGTAGAAATTCAAAATGTTGCGGGGTAGTAATTCAAAATGTTGCGGAGTAAGAATTCAAAATGTTGCGGAGTAGGAATAGGAATTCAAAATGTTGCGGAGTAGGAATTCAAAATGTTGCGGAGTAGGAATTCAAAATGTTGGGGAGTAAGTAGGGATAGGAATTCAAAATGTTGCGGAGTAGAAATTCAAAATGTTGCGGAGTAGGAATTCAAAATGTTGCGGAGTAGGAATAGGAATTCAAAATGTTGCGGAGTGGGAATTCAAAATGTTGCGGAGTAGGAATTCAAAATGTTGGGGAGTAGGAATAGGAATTCAAAATGTTGCGGAGTAGGAATTCACAATGTTGGGGAGTAGGAATATGAATTCAAAATGTTGCGGAGTAGGAATTCAAAATGTTGCGGAGTAGGAATTCAAAATGTTGGGGAGTAGGAATTCAAAATGTTGGGGAGTAGGAATAGGAATTCAAAATGTTGCGGAGTAAGAATTGAAAATGTTGCGGAGTAAGAATTCAAAATGTTGCGGAGTAAGACTTCAAAATGTTGCGGAGTAAGAATTCAAAATGCTGCGGAGTAAGACTTCAAAATGTTGGGGAGTAGGAATAAGAATTCAAAATGTTGCGGAGTAGGAATTCAAAATCTTGCAGATATATGTGTACATATCTGGTGGTGTTACTATGGGCTCAGTAAACAAATGTGTAGTAGAGCCCTCTCGCCCGACAAAACTGACACTCGTACAAGACGCTCATCAAAGAGTATTTACGTATACGTTGTATATTGTCTTTGCGCTCATCTTACCAGTGCTGCTCTATGGCGCAGAAAAGCATGGATCGTGTCGCAAATTGATGCAGCCGCGCTTGGGTTGTTCGAGAGGAAAATTCTTCGCAAAATCTTCGGTTCTTTTCGTGTCGGCGACGACTACCGTATTCGAATGAAGACGCGTGCAAAGCAGAGGCGCCTGGAGAGCGCTGTTAAGTTCGGCCGTAAACCGATAGCGGGCTGTTTCGCAGATTCTGCGATTAGGCCACGAAAGTAAGTAAGTAAGTACACATCTTTATCAAATAAATGGGAAGATGGAAATTCAGGAAAGTATTCAGGAAAGTACTCAGCAAATATAGGCCAATCACGAGTCGGATTAATGAATGGATTCAAGCTGTCGTCAGGAAGGCTAATCCTAAGGGAAAGGCGACCTTATCCGACATTTCGATATATGAATCGCTGCATACAGGATAGTTTTGAAATCCTGGTACGCGTATGAATGATATTTGCTTGTGGTGCTTTGAAAACAATTATTATTTCTGATCAACTTAATAGAGCTGTAGCCAATCACGGGTGTCCTCGTGGAGCTCACGGTTTCCTACGCTAGAATCGCCCACCTTTATTTAACTATGCAACGCATACAAATAAACGGCTTCAAATAAAATAATTAAACTAAATTGCCTGCTTATTTCTTGGTCAGTCACTTGGTTCCACCGAAGTAAGCCATTTGGTTATTACTGCGACTTTTTAACTCTGCTTTATTTTAATGGCAACCAATTGCATTTCATGTATTCGCATGGACCCAAAAAGTGTTCAATGAAGTGGCCCGAATTGATTTTTAATAAATGGTAGCACTAAAAATTCAATAAAGCTGCAGTCAAATAATTCGTTTAACAATTTCGCATACAAGTGGCCGCCTCGCAGCGTACGGGTGTGCATGAGGCTGCAGGTCTTTGTCCGCTCCCTAAGTCGTAAATTACTTCAATCTGCATTGCTAGGCGGCATGTCCAAAAATTCATTAAACTAAATTAAGCAAAGTTTTTATTAAGGCGTGGGTCTTGCAGCAAAGGAAGCAGTTCGAAAGTTCCTCAGCAAATACACAGAAATCAATTTTCAATTAAGGTTCCTTAAATGAGCTGAATTTGCTACTGTAAACTTACTAATAAACATTCAACCCCTCAAAGTGGGACAAAGACGCCCAGCTTAGTTTTAAATGGCATAGTACCAAAAATATCCAAGCTCACGTTGCATATTACATAAAATTAGAAAAGACCTATTGTATTTACACTATGAATCGGTTCATGTTCTATTCTCTTGGTCTCTTGTGGAGACCAAGTTTGAACTGGTGTGATGATTTACCTTTCAAATGAATCTTTACAGCCATTCAATGTTTAATTTATATGCTTCCGTTTCTAGTAGTACACAATGAAGACATGATTTGAACTTTGGAGGGACGATTCTGGGTGCTGGAGTGGAGTGGTGAATACGAAGTTGTTACGAGGATCTGGAATTGATTCGTTGTATAGTCGGGAATTGGTGATGTTGTGGATTCGGGAAGTGGAATTTTGTGGAATCGGGAAGTGGAAAATGTGGAATCGGGAAGTGGAAATTTTGTGCTGGATATATGGAGTTGGAGATATATGGACTTGGAGATAGGTGAAAATGTTGGGATATGGAGGTGGATAAGTTGGAGAAATGGAGGTGGATATGTTGGAGAAATGGAGGTGGAAATGTTGGAGAAATGGAGGTGGAAATGTTGGAGAAATGGAGGTGGAAATGTTGGAGAAATGGAGGTGGAAATGCTGGAGAATTGGAGGTGGAAATGCTGGAGTAATTGAGGTGGAAATGTTGTAGAAATGGAGGTGGAAATGTTGTAGAAATGGAGGTGGAAATGTTGTAGAGACGGTGGTAAAAATTTTGCGGGCGTGGAATTTGAAGTAGTGGCTCTAAATTCCAAGCTGCACCACTGACTAAGTACTCTACAAGTAAATCGCAGCTTAAACAACAATTGTGACGAATTGTTTTGAAAAGCCAAAATGAAAAATAGTTGTTCCATTTACAAAAGAAGAGTGCCCTGTTTGCGTGGTGCACATTTTCTCCTTGGTTGCACCACTTGAAACGGTGGTCAATGATATTTTATCGATGCTAATCGCCAACGAAGCATGTCTGCACAAAGTGCTGCAGTATGCCTCTCGCATGCTGTGTACCAGTGGCAGGTGAATGACACACACGAGAATTGCACCATGAGAACTGCCGCAGCACAAGTGGCCGAAAGGATTTAGTGGGCCAATGGTGTGCCAATAAATTCAAATTCGTTGTCAAAGTCTGTGCCGTAATTAAGATTTGTTTTATTTGATTTTACAATTTAGAAGGTGAATATTTAAGCACACACTGCAACTATTTTACCGTTACTGGAGGTCATGTGTGCTGGCGTGCCACATTTTGCCGAAAATTGCTCCGCGGCTGCAGAGCATTTCGGCCCATACCCAAATTGCCAACTTCCTTGGGCAGAGCCAAAAGAACCAACAAAACGGGTTCGATTATCAAAAATTCGAATATTCGCACTTAATTTCAAATTTGTAATTTGAAATTTGAAAGCTTTTAGTCTGTTTTTTGTGGTTGAAAATTAAGTTCACTGATCTGCACAAGCCAAGGTTAATACGAACACACTCTTCCACGGGCATTAGGAGCAGTTAATTGATCTTGCATGTAAGTGTGTGTGAGTGCGTGTCTGGTATCTGATAAGAGTCTAGGCAATAAATTTCAATTATATGTCATAATTAGCAATTTTGGGGGAAAAATATGAACTGCATGCACAGAGCTGAATGGTGCTCAGAATGGGTCTGAGAATGGGGCAATTGGTTTCATTCTTTAAAGCTGTGTTCGTATGCATTTCATATCCACTTGTAGTGGTATAGTCTTTTTCATAAAAATGGGTCAAAACTAGGCAAGATCAAAAAACGAATCCCCCAACAATCTGATTATTCTGTGGACAGTACTGTGAAGTTATTTCCGTGGTTAAGTGGTTATTGTCACTGTAGTCTTTTAGTGCCTATTGAGATGTGAAGATTTGGACATATTTAAGTTTAAACCTAAATTAACTGATGTGTGATAAATGTCTTTCCTTATAATGCTATTGAAGTTCGAGGTAAGATACGAGTACTTCGCTAGGTCAGAGCATTCCCATAGTGAATAGCAGATCTGACTGTTTTCTCAAGATACCTTACGGGTTGAAATGTAGGCAATTACGCGATTGGACAATTTAATCGGTCTCTTAATACAAATACAAATTGGACAATGCGTTATAAATTTTTTGAGGTGCAAACCAAAGCCTCACCACGATTCATGAAAACCAACGAAGTACGCAAAGTGCGGAGTGGCTGAGAGTGCTGTCCACATTAAAGTCAATTTGTCATACACTCGCGCCACAACAAAAACATTGATGACAACGAATGACGGCAGAAATTGCAACAAGCGCGGAGCCGAGTTCGAATTATGGAATTCAAATTAAGCGTAATGGCAAATCAAGCAGGCAGAGCAAAGCGGCAGCATAGAGGAGACAGCAAACCCAGCGACGGTAAATTATGTAAGCGCAATTGCGGCGCGCGGATATTGCAAATTGCTGAGCGTATCTGGAGCGACAATGCGACAGTTGTGTCATTGTTTACATGTACTTACAGCAAATTGCGCTTGTTTACCGCATTCGCAGAATCTAGATCGAAAGTGCGTATACGCTCCGTTGCACAAAATTAGCTACGAGCTCACATACCCACGCTCAGCAGTGAGGTGGGGGTTGGGCTGCGTTTCAAAGCGAACATTTCTGCACATTTTGCCTGAATGTGTGTTACGAGCTTTGGGCACAATTATTTTATTTGAGACCCATTTATTATATCAATTCATAATCTAATGAATTACTTCGACAGTTGCTATTGCTGAATAGTTTATTTGCTTATCATGACGGAGTAAATTATTCGTAAATTTAATTTGAAATGCAAATGCGCTTTTCGTAATCTCAATATTCTGTTATTAAATCTCATATGAGCGGACAACTTTTGGTTGTTCGTTAGTGAAATGCTGAAACTTAAATTATTATTATTATTATAGCTTACACCATAATTAATTATGAGTGCAAGGTTTTGGGGGGAATGAGTACTAGCTACAGAGGCTTTCGATTCGAAAAGGATTTTATAGAAAGAAGCATTTTGGAGACCAAGCCCGTGACAGGATTTGAGCCTGCTACCCTCGGGGTTGCGTCGAGCATGCTTACCACTAGACCACAGAGGGCGGCTGAAACTTAAATTATTTTACTACATTTTAATACATTTTTTGATCATCATTGCTTTACAGATTAAATGGGAAGTGATTAACAATTTCATTAACTGAGAAACTGGGGATGAAGAGGATGGGATATTCAACAAAATAAGACTTAATTCTCTTATTGAAGGGTATTTGATGAGAACAAGCGGCGTGTCCGAAATAACTACAAGATCTGCCAAATGTTTTCAGTAATTATCTATCTGATGGTGGCATAACCACATTGCACCTACAGAGTGGACTTGTCAACAAATTCGAATACTAAATGGTTTCATTTATTTTAATATTTACAATTGTGTGTAGTAATGTTAACATAATATTTAATGAAAATATTGAAAATTATCTAGCTGATATTAAACGATGCAAAGAACCCTTGGAAACCATCAGAAGTGTTTAAATATAGCCTGCGGGCAGAGTAGCCCAAAGGCTAACAACTAACAACTGAGCAGCAGCGCTGTCCCTCTTCTTCAAGGGAATCTTGAGCGATCAATTCAGCACCAATGTAGCATTTAAACTTGGAATCACCATTCTTTAAGGATAGCATTTATGACTGAAATTTGCTCCGTTCAGAACGGGAATTAGCTGGAGCCACTCATGCAAACTCGGAGATTTACACCACCAGAGGGTACCCGAAACATGCTGGCAACTTAGAAACATGCCCCCCTTTATGTTTGGTTATATCTTTAAATTCAGTTCAGTGCATGATCTGCAGAACTAATCGACATTAATAGCAACAGATAAAAGCCATGAGAAGCCACATAATTTCATATGACAGCATAACTACAGAC
Organism: Clusia tigrina; assembly: GCA_920105625.2. Classification (NCBI taxonomy): domain Eukaryota; kingdom Metazoa; phylum Arthropoda; class Insecta; order Diptera; family Clusiidae; genus Clusia; species Clusia tigrina. Next base: position 182,404,171 of record OV050033.1, read on the forward strand.
AAAGAATGGGAACTTTCGGCGGGGACCAGACAGATAACCAATAGAACACAACTGTAGTTCACCTCAACTAGTATGGTCAATCACTTTTGCTTTGTAGCACTAAAATTTAGACGAATCAGGTCAAGTGCAGTATAAGTAGGGCAGGTATATGCATACACATTGATGCCCTATGCTGCCAAGTTGAAACTGAGATCACACATCTGGAAGGTCTATGCGCACACGTTGAAGTCCTATGCTTCCAAGTTGAAGCTCTAAGCACACAAGTTGAAGCCCTATGCACATACATTGATGCACTATGCTCTTAAGTTGAAGATCTGCGCACATAAGTTTAAGATCTGCGCACATAAGTTGAAGATCTGCGCACATAAGTTGAAGATCTGCGCACATGAGTTGAAGCCCTATGCTTCTAACTAGAAGCACTGCGCTCCTAAGTTGAAGTTCTGTGGCTCCCAAGTTGAAGCCCTGAACCTCACGATGAGCTCCATAGCAACAAGTTGAAAACAGCCTTAAAATTTTTTAAGTGGTGGACACTTCTTGGCTACATGAACTGGAAACTTCCCCTAAATGATATCCATTCCATTAGTCCTCTCCCTATGAAATGCTTTTTAATATGCAACTGCAGTGTAATAGCATATAAAGTTATTCAGCTTTCGAATAATTAATTAGTGTTAATACATTTGTTTTATTAATTTCACATTTTTCTTTTGGTTCCCCAACATGTATGGCAACTTCCATTGAGGCAATACAAGGTGGGGAGCCAAAAGAGAGACAGCCATGCAGACGCAGCGCACATTTGGCTTGACGCTATTTTTCACACTTTCAATAAAAACATTTTCCACACAAAAAAGCGGCTGCCATAAAGTTTTTAATTATGCCATAATTTCAGCGCAAAAGCAGCCTTGCGGCAACGCCTCTGCTGCCAGAGGTGGGTGACAGCAGCAGTAGCAACATGAGTTGCACTTCTCAGCTGCGGCGGCGACTTTTATGGGGTTTTAAATGATTGTCAATCAGAAAAATGCTTCACGAGTGTTGTTTGGGGCCTTGTCTGGCACATACAAAATTAAAATCAATTAAAATGGTTCTGGCCTCTGACTCGGCGCATTGCAGCAGAGTCCCGGGCAATTAGAGGCAGTTAAAACGGTTCTGCCACACATTTAATTAAAGTCACTTTTTGTTCTTACACTAAAATTGATTTTGTTCTAAAAATGCAGTTATGCAAACGGGAGCATGAGATTGGTCAGCAAGATTGCTCTTAATTGCACCATCCACCTCAGGTCTTATCGCTGCGGCCATCAGAGGTAACCCCGAATGGGGGTGTACTAACCAACTCGACTCCTGCTGCTTAATGATTACAAATGTTTTGGGGTTTGTGCCACTCGCGTTGGAGTGAGTTTGTGGTGCACATGTGCGGCTCCAAGATCAGAGCTAATTAAAATGTTCGCAAAGCAAACGAAAAAAGAACAGAACATTCTTATTATGTGTATTGAAGTGACCATTGTGGTCAAATGGCAGTTTATTATAAAAAATGGTATCAAATATCAGAATTACAGAATTTCGCATTAAATTTGTTTCCAGAACGCTTGAGACCGGTGGCTGGTGGATGGTGGTTGGCGAGCGTGTTGATTTTTAATTGATTTATTAATGAGTTCTGAACGTCGCGCTCCCGCTGCTGAGAACGGTTCTTGGTGTGAACGCCACACTGCGCCGTCCGCCACACTGCGCCGTAAGCCAGATGGGCAGGTTTGAAAATTCTTGAATTACGCTGTTGTTCTTGTTGCTAATAATATTTACAAGTCGCTTGGTTGGTGGGAGGGGTATTGACTTGATTACACCATAGCGTCTGGGGTACTTTGTTGATTTATCACGACAACACTTGTAAACGATAGTCGCTTTATTTATTTATATTTTAACCACGGTGTAAATTATGGCATTCAAATACTCGTATGTAGCATATTAACTATTCCGAGATACACTTTGGCACTAGGTTGTGTGCTGGATCACTCGAAGAACAGTCACCGACAACAGGGGCCACAAAATCAAAGCGAACACATTTGCGTAGGCTGTGATTGCCGATTCTTAATTGTCAAGAACAATCACAACAAACGGCGGCAGCACTAAAACAACACCAACAACAACAACACAAACGACAACAACGCCAACGACAACAACACCAACAACACCAACTACAACAAAAAGAACAAAACAACACCATCGACAACAACAACAACACCACCACCACCACCACCACCAACAACAACAACACCAACAGCAACAATAACACAACAAACAGCCATAGCAACATCAAAGGCACAACAACAGCGTTAATTGGCTTAATTAATCATTCGGAAGTTATAATCACATTTAATTAAATTCAAATTAAGCGTTTCCATTACGCAACCGAAACAAGCTCCCAAAACACAGCAGTCTGCGCGCTTGCGCAATAGAAAAGAACAGAATTGCGTGTATGCTGCTTCATGTGGCTTGCGTGGTTGTTCGACTATTTCGCTCTTTTTTGTCCATTTGACCATTTTGACCATTTGTGCCGTTGGTAAACATTCCGAATTGCATAAATTAGTTGGCAACAACATTGGCTAAAAATGCAGTCAAATTTTGCAACCATTATTAAAGACAAGCGGTCAATTCTCGAACAAATTTTATCGCCCCACAGATCGAGAAATTATAACTTATACGCAAATTGGACACTGCAAAAGTGGCCACTGTGTTATTATTACGTGCCTAACCTCCGCGTGCATAGGTTACTCATGTCGACTATGTTTGTATTCGAAGCGCTTACTCAACGGTTACCTAAGTGCGGCTAGAATGCAAATTACGCAATTGACTCCATCTGCATGCATTTCGCCTCTTTATGGATGTGGTTCACCAGTTGCCCCCTAAGCTCAATTGTTACTGGTATGATGGCAAATTTGGATCCGTACTCGAAGTAATCAAGTGGGCTGAATAAGCGAGTGCAATTGTGCGGATATCTCCACTCTATAAATGCAGTTTCTTTTCGCTCATTAATGCGACTTATGTCAGCCGTGTTCGCCGATTTCGTCAAACACAACAAAAGCAATGAAAATACTCTTGTAAATGATTGTAATTTTTTGTGGCTGAGTAATCGCAACGACTCGGAAAAGGGCTTGGTCGCGGTGTTACTGGCTCCGCAGAGTAATTCGTAGCTGAACAACAGTGCAATTCAGGTCACTTGCATGCAGGATGACGCACGAAATGTGCATCCATTCGGCTCAACTGGGTGTGGGGTCAAAGAGTTTCGTATTTTGAGGCTTTCAAGTTGTAATGTTGATGTAGAATTGTGCAAAGCTTCTACGGAGGAAAATAAATGTGTCCCCAAATTCTGTTCTACAGAGGAAAATAATGATAGGTGGAAGGTAGCATTGGCGAAAGGACATTCAGGACACGTTATAAGTTTATATATACATATATATATATATATATATATATATATATATTAATATATATATTAATATATATATATATATATATATATATATATATATATATATATATATATATATATATATTAATATATATATATATATATATATATATATATATATATTAATATATATATATATATATATATATATATATATATTAATATATATATATATATATATATATATATATATATATATATATATATATATATATATATATATATATATATATATATATATATATATATATATATATATATATATATTAATATATATATATATATATATATATATATTAATATATATATATATATATATATATATATATATATATATATATATATATATATATATATATATATATATATATATATATATATATATATATATATATTAATATAAATGCAGGCATCCTTTTGATTTCAGAAGCATCAGCATTAAAGATTCTATCCTTGGGAATTGGATTAAATTAAAGAAGACATCTTTACTTTGAAATTGGTATGTAAACCGTAGCTCTGCTGGCATTGAGTCCAAAATTACAGATAGCCAAATTTCAATGACTTTTAAACGGTGCATCGCAGACCCTTCAAAGTTTGCGCCCTTCAACACCAGTACTAAAAATTATGAAAAAATAATAATAATAATAAATAATAATAATAAATAGATAAATTTATTAAATATTATTTTTATATCTTGCACCATAATTAATGATGACTACAAAAGATTAAAGATAAATCAAGAAAATAGTCCTGAAGGCAAAAAGGATTTCATTATGATGCAATAAAATCAAATTAAGAAGAATTTAAACTAGGAATTATGCCAGGGTAATCACAAGATAGTGTGTGTGTATATATTGGTATTATGTCTCGTTCTGGAACTTTACTAAAATTTACTAATAATATAATATTCCTCGACAAAGGTTGCTGCTTCTGCTCCGCCAGAGAAATTTGGATCACACATTTTTTAAATCCTTTCTTTAATATTCTGAAATAATAAGACCCGAAAAGGAGAGAGGATCCCCCTGGATTTTATTAGAAATTTCCCTCACTACTAAAAAACTCTTTATAGGAAATATAAATAAATTTCTGATATTTTAGTTTTCTACTTTATCTGTTTCTATGGTGAATTATCCACTGAATGTGCGCCCTCCTTGATCTCAATTGAATATAGGAGCTTCCTCCTATCCTCACTTGTGCTAAACTGACAGGATTATCTTTTACTGCAGAAAGGAAGTCCACGATTTCATTCAACTGTCCACAAAATTGTATCAATATGTGATAATTTATCGTTATTACCGCTTAAGTACGTTAGATATAATTTCGAAAAACCCCTCGAGGGAGAAAAATTATACCACACAGTCCACTCATTCGAAAAGCGAATGTGGCAATATATGCAGTTATTTTAATTTCAACGATTTATATAGTAATAAATGGAAAATAAATAAAATAATCTATCAGCACTAGTCACCACTTGGGCTTTCAGCTGAATTATATGTAGTTAGATCATGGCGATTGAGCGCGAACATTACTTAATATTATCCTGCCATACATTTCTGTATGTAAGGAATACGCAGGACTTATATGAGAATTCGTATTTTTACGATAAATTTTTTATTCCAATTTATTGCTTGATAACTCACCTTTAAGGACAGTTTCGTACAAATCTATTTAATCAATGCTGCGGCAACGCGAGGGTGCGGAGTGACTCTCTTTGACCGTTTGCAGTCAAGAACCAAAATAGTTTTTAGCCTATTTTCTGTGAAATATTACTGCAAGTGATTAATAAAATGGACAAATTCCGTTTTCCATGGCGAACTGAGACAAATCGCCGCTTGCTGCGATAATGAATTCTCGCATAAAGCAACTGGAGTAGGCGGTCAGTGGCCGCTCCGACGGTGGCCCAGCGCCCGTAAATCTGACAAAATATTGTATTGTGTTTTGTGTTGGTATTTGGCAGCAATTATTTTTCAATTCGTATTGTGAGTTGACATTTATTTGAATATAGCCAAGGTCCCGTTTTGCAGTGAGCTCAGACTGAGGCTGTGGCTGTGGCTGCGCCTGTGGCTGAGGCTGTGATTCTGACTGCTCCATGGTAGTTAGCTAGGCAATTATTTTGTATTTTTGTCAAATTTGTTAAATTTCAGAAATATGACAGTTTTGCGGGAGTGCATTGAACTACAAGTAATAATGGCTTATTTGGCATTATTTCGTTTTTTCCTCGATATTAGTTTCAAGTACCGATGTAAATGTTCTTCAAGTGCACAAGTTGGCTTTTGTTTGGAAATATTGGAAAAAATTGAAGGCCCCTATTGCGAAAGCTGCATGGTGTGGTCGATTACAAATAGAAAAATAGTTAAATTCAGTATTTTGTAGGAGAATAGTTCGATTGTATTTCGGAATGGAGGCTGCACTCCTCCCCACCCTTACTTCGTAACAAGGCAATTAAGAGGCATGTGAATTGATAATGGCACCAAATAAATATGAGCTCAAGACCAGACGGTGGCTAATTCATAACTGAATGAGAAATGGCAACAAATGTGCAAATCAGTGCAATGGGCTTATATGTATCTTACTGGCTTGGTATATGAATCCTACTCCAACTATTCAAGAGACCAACTATAGAAAAAATTCACTATTTGACCCTCATTCCCCCTCTAAATTAAATTGTAAAATTTACATCATTAAATACGAGCAATTGTAGTCATATAGGCGTGACATAACTATATGTTTTGTAAGCATTTCCCAATGTAGGGCAATGTAAGATAATAAAACGAAAATTTGTTCCAGTTCCTCTGAACTGAAAATATAATCGAGCGGGAATTGGAGTCTTATACTCGTATTCCAACTGTTACATAGCAATCATGGCACATAAAAGCATTATTATTATTATAGTTGTAGCTCCTTCTTCACATACGCATCAGTATAGCCAGAAAATAAGCCACCGAAATCTATTAAGCATCCCCAGGAGCCGCCCACATTTCTTGCCTTTCGCTTTGTGAGAAATTGAAGGAGCAGAAGAATGGTTTGGAGAGAAAGAAGAATAGTAGCAGTATTTGGAGGAAAAGAAGAACAGTGGCATGACTTGGAGAGCAAGAAGAACAGTGTCAGTATTTGAAGGGAAATAACAATAGTGGCAATATTTGGAGGGAAAGAAGAATAGTGGCACATCATTGTCTTCAATCTTCTTAGTTGATGAATAGAATGCAAATAGTGTGTGAGTCTTTTTTTAGCGACTACCCTCAATATACTCAGCTTCCACGGAGTATTCAGCGTGGTCTATAAACTCAAATAATATAATCTACAGCGAAGGCCTTATACCAGATTTAGCCTGCCAGTGATTGGAAACCTTCTATGAAATCTATGGCAGACCTTAACCTTATCTCTGGGGAAGAGTTGAGTACCATCCAACAAACCGTAATTTATTTTCTGTTGTATCAATTGTAAGTCTTCTTGTTCTGTGTCTTGCCTCAATCGCATGAGCACTGATGGCTTCATACGCCGAAAGCGAACCTTTGTGACACGCTCCCAATGAAACGATTCGTTATGAGAGGCAGCTCTGATTGTCTGCTGGTGGCATTGTGACTATTGCTGTTTGTCGCTGGCTTTGCCGCCTCTTGGTGCATTTGCAGACTGTTGTGACTGGTGTGGCGACATGTGAGCGTACGTACTGTGAGTGCTGCTGCCTATGTGAATTGCCAATTGAAGTTGGCAATAGTCACACTCTGGACTGAGATGATGATGATTGTTTGTGTTGCCATTGTTTCGAATGTCGTCATTGCAAATTGAATTGCAGTTCTTTTTCACCTGTGTTCGCCTCCAGCTCTGCACAGTTGCAATCACAAACAACCACAAAGACTCTGCACACATGCATAAACACACATATACACAGACACTCGTCCACTTATATGTACATAGATGGCAATTTATGACATTCACAGTGAGCGAAACAAATTGCAGCGCCCGCCTTGCTGGAACGCTGTGCGATCGTGTTGTGCAGCTTGGGCACATTTCCTTCAGCACTTTTACCAGCGGCATGGAAATCACAATAAAAATGTTGCTTGACATCTCAAACCGTGAACTGATTCTCTAGGGAAAGACGTTGGCAAAAATGCAAGTACAATGCACGCGTTGTTCGTTCGTTGCATTGCACGAGATGCCGTACGAGTATTTATGAGGCTCGGTGTGCAATTTGCCATGTTTCTCTAATGAAATGGCTTGTAAGTTCATTAACAATTCTCAACATTTTAACATTAAATAATTAAGTATCAGAGAAAGCCTCCGCTGAGGTGCCGGAGACTGGGATTCTTAATTTTTGAATTAAATACTTTTACGTTGGATTATCTGCAGCATCGCGTTGGGAGCTTGGAGTAGGGGAAACTTGCTGGCGTTCACTGTTGGCAGTATGGACTTTTCTATTTAATTCTGGCCGTAAACGGGTTTGTTGGTAACTCCGAACACTCTGCAGAACAGCGTTCATGAGTTGTCTAAGAGTGATATGGCGAAATAAGCTGCTGATTCCACTTTTGTACCGGACTGAATATCATATCGCTCAGAGATTCTAAAAGGACAAATTTGGTTAGACAAAATGCTTCTGTAGTGAAATTGATAACATGCAGGAGTCGGCGAGAGTGTGCAGGGTGCTTTAGCAGGACCGTACAGAAAAGCTGGGCTCTATTCTAAAGTTTGATAGTTCTCATACCAATTAAATGGTGGAAACCTGCAACATTCTCCTGATAACCCACTTCCCGGGTAGCAGAATTATCACTGACGCAAGAAATATAATAGGTTGATAGCACGAATGGTGGAATCGCGAGAGGAAATTGGTATACGGCATCAACAATTGTGACAGAAGAGTCAATGAGGTTTTCTCATTCCTCCTTCAACAACTGGCCCTGATAATGTATGCCCAACAATATTGAAGAGAGCAGGGAATGAGTTCAATAAGGGCATTGATTGTCTTACTCTAGGCTACATACCAACTCTTTGGAGACAAATTATGGTAGTCTTCATTCCCAAACCGGGTAAGGAAGACTCAAAGCTAGCCTTAGTTCGATTAGTTTAACAGCGTTCATGTTGGAAGGTCTGGAGCGTATGGTGATGAAGAGTATTAGAGCGGAGATAGTGTAGCATAGCTCAGTACCCTTCCAAATGCATATCAGCGTACAACTTGCTAAGTTTTAAGAACCAGTACCACTGCCAAGTAGGCTAGAGACAACTCCATTACACATACCTAATGGTACTAAAAATAGAGGTTTGACCAGTTGGCGCTGTTAATTATGTGACTCAGCTGCTATCATAAGGTGTCACAAGGGAAGGACTAAAGAAAAATATGCGTGAAATTCAAACTGGCGGTTATGCGTCTCTGTGTGTCCTTCTTGGCGTATGTGCTAATAGCTGGGCCATCTGGTCCAACGTCCAAATTCTGTACCCAATTTTATTATAATTGTACCTTACATCATAAATAATTATGTCTACAATGGGTTGGGCCAATGAGTACTGGCAACTAAGGTCTTCGATTCGAATGGATATATGTTTAGAAAGAAGGATTTTTCAGACCATGCCCAGGGCAGGATTCTAACCCACGACCCCTGAGTGTGACTCTAGCATGCTTTCTACTACACCTTGGAGGCCAGTATATCCAAATTTACTCAAGTTTTTCAATGAAATAATGCCAATTTTATTACTCTGCACTAAACAGGCTCCCGCGATTTTTTCATGCACACCCAAAAATGGCTTCTTTACATTTCGCTTCCACCCAAACTGCGTTTGCCAAATTAAAAATGAATCGTCATAAACAACACTTAAATTAAATAATAAAAAAACGATTATTTAAACGTCGACGGCGCGTGCGATGCTTGTGTCAGTCATGGACAGAAATGCATAATTGAAAGAAACCACTGAAGCGCCCGCATCTGGTGCTGCCAACGGCGAATACCCGAGGCGACAGCAGGTGCAGCCCCAGGCAAGTCAGGTTATTTGGCCTGCGGTGCGAGTATTTACGACCAATGATTTACGGGAGTTATGGAGTACCTGGGCCCACAGCAACCGTCGGCACTAAAAATGGTCCATCACCGAAGTGTGTACTCGTAAAAGTAGCTTAGATAGTTGTGATCAAACAGCCTCAGGCCTACACAGTGGTGACGTTTACGACCCCTTCGAAATGGAGTTGTGGTGAATTTTATTGGAACTAGTTAAGCACTTATTCATAAAATTAATGAGAACTACTTTGGGATAATCTAGTGGGAAGCAACTTAGCAGCAAGAGGAGCAAAGGGGAAAATTTTGTTTAAAGTTGAGAAGATATTAATCATATATTAATCAATTGCTTGTTTGAAAGAGATATGTACAACTTAACTATGAATTATCGTCGTTTCTCTCTTGTTGTTTAGGCTGTAAATGATTAGAGTCCTCGTTTCTGTTGCAATTGTTTCAATCAATAAACAGAGTCCCTCCCATTCGTAGTGTATGGTGGTCACAGATAGGATCCATGGATGGGCAGACAATGGTTCTATGGATACTCGTATTTTGTAGACCTAATTGGACTTTATAATGAGATGCGATCATGCGGAATGTTCAAGTTCGGTCAACTTAATTTAGAGCCGAAGCATACATTTTCACTCGAATTATTGGCCAACTTTTTAATTGATGTTTTTAGTTCCGCTTTTGTTAATTTGTAGTAATTTTTTACCATTTAAGATTTGAGTTAATTTGTAGTAATTTTTTACCATTTAAGTCTTCACACATTCTCACATGAATTCTTCCCACTTAATTGCCACTTTAGCAAAGCGCTTTAATTTAATTTTCACATGGAATCATGCAGCACGCCACTAGTCTCTCAACACTCCCAACGCTGTCATCGCTGTGATGCAATCACGTGGAGAATGTATGTAAGAGTGCGTGATGACGATGATTCCTTTGAAGCGCCGCTGCTTGAAGTCACCATGTGTTGCACAAACAGCTCAGAAGGCCGATGTTGCACGAGCGGCGCAATTCAAGCGGAAATTACGCCTGCCGCATGACGTGAATGTCGTCTTAATTCAATTTCATTTGCTTAACTTCATTTATTAATCGCAGTATTTTCTTGACCAGCGTTTAAAGGGAAATGCAAAGTGACACATTGGCCTGTCAAATACCAAGAGAGGTAAAATTAACAAAGCAGTAAATGCCGTTAAGGCTGAGTTTGCTACTGCTGCAAATTGCGTAATATGTATGGGAATGTATAACTTTGTGTGCGAGTGTATGAGTGTGTGTGTGTGCTTACTCCAGGAGCAATTAATTGGCTCCTTGGTGCAATTGTCAATTCAATTGACGCCAATTATCGAATTGGAAATGCGGCATTTACATGCCCGGCTTCACATTGCTCACATTTCCTAGTACAACATTCTCCGCCGCCGAGCGAAATACCGCTCCATAATTTCTAAATTGTTGCTCGCCCGTATTCTCATATGATTTTAATTGCTGTTGTTAACTCACTTCAAGGATTTTATTGCACTTTTTACTTTCGGAGCTCTGCTCACTCACAACGCGCCGAGCATAAGTTGGGTTGTTAGCATAAGGCGCAGCCTGGGAACGCTTACATTAAGTGGGCATGCGCAAACACTCTTCCAAAGTAGAACATGCCATAAGCATGACTTATAAACAGCTAAATGCACACAGTTTACGATCCAGTTAAACGCTGTGCCCAGAGGTGATCTGGTGCGAGTGAGTGGAGGCACTCATTTAACTACTGTGCTAATTGCATGTTTATTCTTCTTTATGGCCATTATTTTCCTCAAACCGCTGAGAAATGAGACGTTAATCAGAAGTCAGAGAAAATAACATGGTGCGAAACAATTCTCCGTGTAAGTTGGCTTCTATCTGAGTTGGCTCCGTGTCTAAGTTGGCTCCGTATTAAATGGCAACTTGTTTGCATTGTTGGCATTATTAAAAACTACATGGCTCTGGCTTTTGTCGAAGGTCTTTAGAAATTTTCTTTAGCCGAGTGGTTCTTTTATTGTGTGCGGTTAAAGCTTCCTGCTTTATTGTTTATATTCCGCATTTGGTTTATCTTTTACTACACAATTATTACTGCGACTTTCTACAAGGCTTCGCTTACTTTTGTTCTATTTATGATGGCGTCATGTATACAGAACTCCAGCATGACGGAAATAGTTAGAATTGCCTTAAACGCAGGTGCGAATTTTAAACCAACTCGAGGACAGTGCCCCAGAAGCACTTCGCCTTGGTAAATGCACTGCAGTCGTTTGAGACAAAAAGCCAGATTAGAAGAGCCTAGAAATGGTTTGTTAAGCAATCGAAAGAAATTGTCGGGATACTGACTGATGAGGAAAAGAAAAGCGCCACAAGCAATGATGAGTGTAGGAAATGCCCGGAACCAGGCTCCAAGGAAACGTTGGAACATCTCTAATGTTTCTGTCGATCGATCGCTAGGCTAGATTAGGTTGATCTGGCTGGCGCTAAGGCACACATAGACCTATTGGTCCTTAGCGGTACCAGATGAAGCTAGTGAATTTGTAGTAGACATCTTGTAGGTTCTCAGCGCTTTTTGTGAAACTCAGGAGTGCTTGAAGTTCCACTCCTAAGAGGTCTTCCAGCGTCCCCAATTGTTGGGCTTCAAGCATTTTAAGCATGTCATTGATAACGCAGGACATATACATAAGAGGTAATCCAAAGTCTCCATCGTTCCGAACTCCCTTCATTTCCTGCATACGTCGTTATTGGCTTTGTAGCCTGCCAGTATACCTATGATGACGCCCAATGAGCCTTTGCATCCGACTCTGATAGAATGACCATTATGGACTGAGCAGTAAAATACTCATAACGGCCTCCCAACGCACTACCTAAAGGTGAATAACCGTCGGACAAGGGGGATTGGTTCCCATACGACGGCTGCGGTCATAGGCCGAATGGTTCCCCTCCATAGCAAACAAAAAAAGAAATATACCTATGATAGTTCTGCAGTCTTTCCGTGACAGCGGTCACTAGAGCCCTCTTAAAATACTTGAGGGCGCCCTGGTTTGGGGGACTAGAAGACGTTTCAACCTTACGAATAGACTCACTTAAAAGGCCAGCTAAAAATGGCTTCCTATTCAAGGACCTCTACTTCCGCGAGTCCTAAAGGAATGCTTATATGGTATAGCTAAATCGGTGTTGTTTATTCTATCATCGTTAAACCCGTAGTCAACTAAACCCGTGGTTAAACCCGTGGTCTCAGTTGGAACCCTCTTTCTTGACGAAACAACGCAAGTATTCATCCAAAAGTCAATAACTCTGCTCCAACGAACCATGAGCCTGTCAATGATATGCAGTGATATGCAACTTATTAATCCTTAACATTTTACACGTTTCAGAGAACAATTTCGATACGAAGTTTGATCCGTTATCGGTGGAAAATTCCCAAACATGCTCGTCACAGCCATTGATCCAGTAATTGTTTGCGTCAGTCTAGGAAGCTGAACAACTCTTGCAACGTGGGTGCAAGTGTCGTCGGTGGAAATCTGAGTGTGGAGGTGAATGCATGCCAATGTGCTGCGATTGACAACCGTTTAAACGCACGCAATTTATGGCCTGTTTGTCAACACTTTGCAGTCATATTCTAAATGCTAATAAGCTAATTATTATAATTTTAGCTTAAACCGGCATTTTCAACACACACCGACATTCTATCGGCGGCAGTGTCGAACACTTTCTTTCCAAGACTCTGCTCATGGCGAGACACAGAGTCAGTTGTCACTGACTGGCGGCAGAGGTGGTGTTTGAGCGGTGCGTTAACACGTTTCCAATCACTTTATTTGCTATGCAAATTTGTACTTTTTGCCATTTGTTTTGTTGAGCAAAATTCTCATTTCCATGCAGATTATGTTTCGCGTCGCTTATCTTGGCCTGGCATCACCACAAAAGGTGTTACCAAATAATTTGTAACCCAACTGCAACATTTGCCTTACTTCAACGCAAATAAGAGTACATGTGTATGTGTATGTGTGCTGTGTATGTGTTGTATATTTGCGTGTGTGTGTGACTTGTTGAATAATGAAGTTTTTGTATTGCCAGTCAATAAACGCAAATAACAAACGCAAATGAAAAGCTGCAATTGTCGTATTTGTGGCACTTTTGTTGTGCAACATTTTCTGCCACACATCACATCAATAGCACATGCATTTGCGGCACTGCTGTGGCACATACTCACACACGCACACTCTCGCCAACATGCCACACGATGTGGCAATTATAGAGGCAGTTATATTGAATGTTAAAACAAATCCAAGTTTAGAATTTATTATCTGGCTTTGCTTTTGTGTTTCTCTTTTAATTTTTCATTTACTATCATTTTCAGGCCGCGTTTTCCTTGGCTCTGCTGATTCTGTGCATTATCAAACGATAAGAAATTTGATTGTGCTTGTTTTATGTCGCTAACACGTCCACGTCCACGTCCACGGGAACATGAAACATGTGAGACACCATGCTAGGGTTCAGCCAGTGTGGCCAGATGTGAACATAATATGATTATTATTATTCTTATATGTACCTTGAACCATAATTAATTATGTCTGCAAGGGGTTGGAGGAAGGAGTACTTGCAACTAAGGCCTTTGAATGGGAGAGAAAAACACTTAGAAAGATGCAGTTTTGAGACCATGCTCGGGGCAGGACTCAAACCTACGACCCCCGAGTGTGAGTCTAGCATGCTTATCACCAAGCCACGGAGGTCCGCATGCTATTCTGTATATTGTCATTCACAGTCAGTACAAACTTTCTTGGATTGCTTTGTTGGGGATACTTGGTAGGACCCTGTCCCCGAAAGATGCTAAAGAACAGAATCCGTTGTTCATGGTAATTGGTAAACTCCATTAGAGGCTTCAATACTTGTATCGGGTTTTTAAATAAGGACATAACAATTTTGTATTTAAATAAAATACAGAATAATTGAGATATCGGGCTGAAATTAATTCCAGATATAGTTCACATGCAAGATTTAAGTAGGCAATTCGATCTCGTTCATATTACCACCGCGGATACAATGGAGCCTCTTGAAGTACATGTGGGCTTTCTGCACCCACTGAACGTATATTTTGCTTATTGACAAAGTCATTAAGCCAAAAAGGAGCATAATCGCTGAAGATTATCTTTCGATGTTATTCAGGAGTTTCTTCAAATTTTTGCAAAAAAGTTTCGGCGCTTCAAATGTTCAAGAGGCTTCAGTTCCTGAGTTAGTTTGATCTTGTAATGGTGTAGGCCTAGATCTTTAGGTAAAATTCGAAGCAATGTGGACTGAGAGAATTCTAATTCCTTGAACGATGTGGAATCAACTGATTTAGCTCATTTTGAACTAAAGCCCTTACAGATGCGATGTTTTCGGTACTTCCACTGGTCTCATTGGCATAGGAACATTCAATAGTGAATATGTTGACTCGAATTTATCCACTATAGCACGCACAGCCTGCTGGTGGGACAATTATTTCGACCGAAAACTGGAATAGGTGCTTTTAAGGTTCCGATCACCAACTCAGAATTTCGGTGGTAATTTTTAATAATTTCCAAAAGTTGTTCCTTCGTGGCTTCACCATGATAGAAATATAAACCTTGACTGATGTTTTGCCGTTCATGAAAAAAATTGAAGGGTGCATTTGTATTCAAATACAAAATTGTTATGTACCTATTGAAAACCCCGATTGTGTGAATAGAAATCCACTTTCTAATTATAGGGTTCCATATTCGTAGTATGAACAGAAATCCACGTTCTAAAACAACGTCTAAAAAGCTTTAAAGTCAAATATTTCAGCCACAAAAACTAGAACCAAAAAATTATGAAAAGGAGGAAAAAGATGGTCAATCTGGCAACCCTGCCATATATTTGCATTGATTACAGCTGCTCTGGAAAATAAGTTAATCGTTGTTAGCTCAATCAGGCTAAAATGAATGCATTTGACAGCGACGCATGGTAGCGACGTCATGTCAATCAATTAAGCCCCAGCAACACAGCTCCTGGCCATTGGCTAGACCCCAACCAGACCACGGAGACACCAGTACCCAGTTGACCACAATGTGCAGCGAGCGTGCGTATGAGCAATGAGAGAATGCTCGCGGTCCACTTTTCATTAGTCAAATTCGCTAAAGTGACATGCTCAACCGCAACCGCAGCCGCAGCAATGGAACTGTTTAGTCAAAGCATGAGGCAGTGGAATGTCAGGCGTTTTCGGTGCTGTCCATGCACATAAATTAATGGCACCAAGACTACGAACACTGAATAAGCGCCGCGATGCACATTTCTGAGCTGCCCTGGCGCTGACTTTATTGGCAGAAAGTGACGCCAGCGACGCGACGCGACGCGACTTGATGTTTAATTGGAAAGCGGGAAACAGACTTCTCAAGATTTGCATTTTTACATAATATTTCGTAAGCTGCTTTGTACGTGAATTTCCAGCGAAGGCCCAAAGGGAATTGGTCTGTAAATCATTAGACAAAATGACTCTTCCACCACTCTGTCACATATTATTTTGATTGGCAATTTCCAGAGTCAACTCCATTGGGAGATTCACACACACAGAGCCACCATAAATTGCTGCCTTTGTCTCCCACGCCCATTGGCGCAGTCGCGTATGCAATGCTAATGCCGTTAGTTTTATTTCCTTAATTTGAATAATGTCATCATTACTTGTGGCGGAGCGAATCTCACACAGAAACTGTTTGGGAAGCAAAGCAATTTCGGTTTTATTGTTGCATTTCATTTAATTCGCGGCTTTTATGCCGTTAATCCGCAGAGATAATGACGTGAAATGTACTCCCTTTGGATGTAAAGTGGAGTTGTAATTATGATGCGACTGAAACTGAAAGTCAAGTTTGCATGAAGTAAACAAATGGTGTGGAATTTTTCTTTTAAATACTCACATCAGTAGATGCCACAGAGGTGCAACAGAAGGTAGTGAGGTGGTCAAAAGGAAAGCAATTCATGGTAGTGCTTCAGAGAGCAAACTCAATGCCCAGAACAAAGAATTTGCTCGCAGTGCAGAATAGTGTCATTTTATTCACTTGCAACTTAAAAATTCATCTTCATCTTCCAGCAGCCAAAATGCCCGTACAGCTAACAAACATTCCAGCCTAACGGCGGGCTGAATACATGGCGGACTCAATCGTTGGTAGTCTCAATCCATGGTGGACTCAATCATTAGTGGATTCAATCAATGGCCTACACAATCAATGCTGGACTCAATCCATGGTGGACTCAGTCATTAGTGGATTCAATTAATGGACTACACAATCAATGGTGGACTGAATCCATGTTGGACTCCATCCGTAGTAGACTCCATCCATGGTTACTCTTATGACGTAATTCGCTGCACTTTTACTTTCACGTGGCCAGTGTCCTACTCAGAGCAACGCTGGTCCCACCGTCAGCATTTCAATGCGGATGCGAGTAAAAATGTTTATTCATTTATTTACTGAATTAAAACAAAATTGCATTGAGCCCCTGTTTAAATTGCCACACAATTTGGCAAAATTTTCATTGGAGCATTTGCAGACTTTGTTTTAGCAGCAGTTCCTAAATGCAGGTATCCAACAGTGACAGAATTCCCAATTACCATTTGCCAGTGCCGTGATGTGGGCTGCTCTTTTAATAGCCGCGGCGGTCTCAGTTCGGGCACTGGGCAGGTGCGTTTGCTCCATTGCCGATCGTAGCGCAGGAGTGTGTGCAAAAGCCGTTCACATTCCTCGCATCCGCTTCCTAAAAAGGCAGACAATTTTCGAATTGATCTCGGAATGGAAATTGTTGAAATTGAGATGTCGGCACGGGCCAATTACGCGCCGCTTCATTCCGACAACTGGCGTTGAATGCCTCAAAGTTGACTGCTTGCAAATTACGAGTGCGCTTGGTTAGTTGGCGTAAGAAATGACCAAACATGATCACCAATATGAGGCATTAAAGCTTCCCTCCATGTAGCATTAGGAATAAGTGCTTTCCTTGTTGTTCATATTTAAATATTGGCAAATTTAAAAAAAATTAGATTATTTTTAGTAATTATTTTGATCAACTTATGGTCAATATTATAACAGGTTAGAGGAAAGGATGACCTGGTTAAGGTTCAGTTGATTCGCTGGATACAAAGCATATCGTGTTGATACGTCAGAGTAAAGGAAAATAAGCCTGATCCTTAATGAGCATTGAGTAGTTTGGCTGCTACATTTGGATCCGTGAAACACTGATGTGATGGTTTGGTGATTGGTTGGCATATCAGCAGTGCACAGTGTGTAGAGAAGGGGCACTACTACACTACCATGAGGGAATCCAGCTTCCAGAGAGTATTCTGGGGAAATGAAATTTCTATATTGTATGACGAAGATAACTATTCCAATTTAATGATTTTTTGGAGGAAATATACCCAGCTTGATTTGTGATACTGACACCAAAAGTATTTAAAATTCATTTATTTATTATATTTTATACCATAATGGGAATTTGTGTGGGAGACTAACTACACTATACTATAAATTAAGGCCTCGAATCAAAAAGGTGTAGCAACAAGCATGTCGAGATCATCTCCTAGGTGACATACGAATCCCCGACGGAACCACTGCGAGACCAGCATGTTGACCACTTTTCCATGACGGCCGACTGAACCTAAAGCAATTACGAGTACTATATGAGATTTCGTCCTTTGATCACCGTCCAATTATTAATCCCGACAATCTTCGGTGGAATAAAAACAGTGCTCAAGCTATGGTTCTGGAGTATTTGGGTTGAAATATGTTAGTAATTTATAAGTTATAAATTTGTAATCACGTACGAGCGATAAAGCGACTGGTTAAATGCCTTCATAAAAGTATTCGTAATTACGCACTGCTGCCATGAATGCCTCCATTGCTCCACATACACGTCATTGCACTAATTGCGGAGTTTTACAAGCGCCGATACATCGATGAATAGACGGCGCCGCCAGCTTAAACAACGGTAAATAAAGCAATCCACAATATTCGAAGCCGCAAAAAAACGCCAAGAAAAAACATTTTCTAAACATTTTTCTATATTACAAAACGCCGCGGCTGCGCTCGTAATTTGAAATGCTGTTTGCGCATGCGCAAAGGCATTTACAAGTATTGCAATGGTTTTGATATAATAAATAAAAATGCAACGAATGTGGCAATGAAACAGACGAGTATGCGCCTGTGCAACGGCTCTGGTGGTGGCAGTGGCGGTGGCGTTGGTATCAGTGCGCCTCTTGCTGCTCCTGCTGCACTCGCATGCAGGCAATGAAGTAAATTGAGTGTGGCCAAAAAGGAAAACAAATTCCACGAAGATCATTGCGGCTAAAATCGCTTCATTACGAGCACATTTGCCACTCGCAGCCTTTTACACAAAGTCGTAGTCATTAAGAGTTCTCGTAGCATGGTAAAACTTTAAAGTTTAACTATGCAGGCGGCATGTTGCATGTTGCATTTAGGGTGTGCCCAGTGTTTGAATTATGTTTCGAGCGGTTTATGTTTGAATTTTTAATTCAAATTTAATTGGTTTATTAGAGGAGAGTGACGTTGAAGGTGAACACAATAGGAAAGCTATCCCAGATCTCCTATGCATAGATCTCCTCTCTCTAGATGTCTTATTCCTAGATTTCTTATTCTTATGTATTTTATTATCACAATGCGCCTATGTATGACCTAAGTGTGTCTTTAGGACGAGTGTTCGTACCCTTGACAGGTACGTAGGTATTGTATTCCATCGGCTCCTACGCTGATATTAAATTCTAGGCACCTTGTTGCTGTCTGTTTAATAGTACTCTGCCTCTGATAGTAACACTCTAATAGCTGTCCGGTGCAACATCATAACTTGACTCTATTCGGTTCGTCAACTTGACCATCAAATCTTCACAAAAAAGCACATCAAACTCAGTCTGGACATAGAATCCAAAAGTCATTGCAGCAGTGATTCCGCAACTACTGTCAAAGCCTTGGCAAACGTCAAGAGCGCCGCCTGTTATGACTTACTTTGTGAAGCTCTGCCCAAAAGTGACTCTAGGCGAAAAAGTCTGCCAACAACACAAAATTGTGCGGTAATTGCCTTCAAAAAACACCAAGTCACGGATGGAGCATATTTTCGGCTGGCTGCAGCAGTTCCGAACCCAAGCCTTACAAGTGTGTCTGGCCCAGGGGCGAAATTAGCCGGCTGTGTACGGGTAGAATCGCTGAAATGGTCCGCAAATTTGTCGGCTCCAAAGCAACAGAAAAAAGCAAATGCGGGTATTTTCAGATTTTATGGCCGTACCCAATCACTTGGCAAACGGAATCTGCACAGACCGAAACTCGTTCCAGTTTCAGCACAAATAAAATTGTCGATCTAATTAATTGCATTTGTGCTTCGCGCGCTGCTCGGCGGACGCTGGTTTATTTAGTAACATTCGCAATCGATGCCAATCAATAATTCAGTTAAAATTACAACAAAATCGGACCAGTTTTTTTTTTTGTCTAATTTTGTTTTTTTCAATATTGTTTTAATTCAAATATTTTATCACAAATATTGGATTATTTGCAGAGTTACCCTGGCAGTTGGTGCTCTCCCCACATTGTAAAATAATAATTAAGTTATTTTTTTTTCAAGTAATAAATGAATAAATACCAGAGTTATTCGCTTTTCGTAAACAATTTAATGAATTCGTTAAGTCCCAGCTTTCCGAAAAGATGGCAACACTGGCAAACAATCCTTCTGACAATGGTCTTATTTTCATATGCAAAAATTCTGTGACATCCCCTCTTTTTATTTTTCTCATTTTAGAAAATTTCTGTTGACTTGGGAATGCAACTCCTTCTTCTTAAATTGTGGTCATAATAGTTATGTCCTTCTGCTAAAGCTTTAATGCTCTCAAGGCTGAACTTTTCAATCGAATATACTCTTATAATCCCTTTTAATGACCCCCTTTTCAATAATCAAAATTTAAGTGGATTTTTTTTAAAATAATTTATTTATAAATTTAAAATCGGGTTAAGCAGCACAGTTCCAAGTCGCTAAGTCCTATTAGCGGGACAAATCTAAATCGTTAAGTATAACGATTTCACACATTTTTTTTTTTTTAATAGACATTTGACAAATTCAAGTTTTTGAATCGACCGAGGCTTTTGTAAATATTTGGTAAAGAAGACCGTAATATGAAATAGACATAGATTAATCGTGTCATGAGGTAGTTAATCATGATTATATTTTTAATCACGATTAGACCTTTAATCATGAGGAATTATTTAATCACGATTATTCCCTTAATCATGATGGGCTCTTTAACCACGTTTGTACCTTTAATTATCGATGGGGTAGTTAATCACGACTAGACATTTACTCATAAGAAGTTATTCAATTATGATTAGATCTTTAATCCTGATGTGGTATTTAATCAAAATTAAATCTTCCATCATGATGAGTTTATTAATCAATATTACTCCTTCTCTCACGTTGAGTTGTTTAATAACAATAATAACTTTAATCATGATTAGCTATTTAATCACGATCAGACTTTTAATCATAATGAGGTAGTTAATCTCGATTAGACCTTTAACCATGATAAGGTATTTAATCCATTTCCTTTAATTTTTATATATTCCCAGTTTCTTCAATTATTTTCCTGAACTCTTTTAAAATGGTTCGGAACAGGAGCTTAGTGGTCATTAATTCCTTCAAAATTTGATCTGTTCTTCAGTTGATATGAATTTGAACTCATTTCGAGCAACTTCAATAAGTCTCTGAATCAAATCAAATAGGAACATCCTTTCCTGACACTGGCGTACAAATAATTAACAAAACAATTACAAAAGCCTTGGACTCATCTCGTTGAGCACGTGCCCACACGAGTGCCCATCAAGTGCTGACAAATGAGACACGCCTGGCGCTGTTAAACTGAGCCCAATGATTGTAACCGAAGCAAAACAAAACTCATCGCTACTAATTACCATAAATCTCAGCAACGCGTATCATGTTGCGCAGTTCATTACCCAGCCAGTAGTGCCCACTTGGTGTATGCAGCCACTGGGCAGGCTGCGCTGGAGCCAGCCAAGCAGAAAAAGACGTGCATGTTGCATAATTCCTACAAATGTTTCACCCTCTTGCATTGCCACAATTATCTTATCTTCTACGAGTGTACTCAGAGCTGATCATTCATACTTGCAGATGAAGTCATTCGCCTTGCACTTGATTTCGGTGCTCCAGCTGGAATCTGGTGTACAAGCATCTCATCAAATTTCCACTCCACTGCAGGCAGCTTCGATAGGCCGCCACACTTATGCAGTCAGACTCATTGTTTCAATCCATCATCTGTAGCATCAGAAGTTGGTGGGCATTTAATGAGAATGGTGTTACCTATAGATCAAAAACACTGTACTCCTGGAGTGGAACTGGTTACCAATAACTTTTGCATCTTAAATCTCATTATGCATTTGCTCAAGGGATTGGTTTTATTTATAAAGCTGAACTGTGAGGTGTAATTGAGGCACTCCTCTGAGTCAGCTCGTATCAATCGTTGTTATTTATTTAGCTTCGTTACTACAGGAAACTGCAGTTATAGTGCAATACAGCATCTATATACGACTACCTGTTCCTTAACTTTTAGTAAGTGGTTTGGTTTAAGGTTCCACCATCATTTTAGTGTCTATAAAACCTAAGTCTAACTTTACGTGGTTAGAATATTGCGCCCCACAAGATACCACCTCCTTGTTTTCGCTACGATGACGATTTAAAACCATATTCTACAAGGTGCAGGCCAAAGTAAACAGGATCTTTAGAAAAGAGGCAGTTCTAGTGAGAGGATCTATAGGCAAATTAACTGTCAACCACTGATCGTAGTCCCCTGATTTGGCACCGTGCGACTTTTACCTTTTCGAAAAATGCATTTGCCAATAAAAGGAAAGCTTTTTGTGGACTTAGAACCTTAAAAGGCTTGTACCGACATCCTGAAGGACATCTCGCCCAACGATCTAAAGCTTTCAACATGTTTTTAGACCATGTAAATCGCTGTATTGAGTCAGCTGGGAATAAAATAAATCGGTTTTTGCAAAAAACACTTTTTGTTTTTCTTATTTTGAGAAAATTCTGTTGACTTTGGAATGCAACTTCTTCTTCTTAAATTGTGGTCATAATAATTATGTCCTTCTGCTGAAGCTTCAATGCTGTCAAGGCTGACCTTTCATCTAAAAATATCTTCATATTCCTCTTTAGTAGATCCAATGAACAGAATTAGAGTTGGAATATTTTTTAAATAATTTATTTATAAATTTAAAATACACGTGTAAATTATTAATCGACATTTGATGAAAAACAGATGCATATAAAAATTTATATAAATAGTAAGAATTATTATTATATTAAGAGCGTTTGCCTACTTAGCGGTAGTAAATTTACAGTTGACATTAATAACTTTTAAGTTAGTGCACTTAACAATTATGGCTGATTATTCGAAGCGACGGAACGGCATTTGAATGGCCTCGTCCGCCTCCATCGCGTTTATTGTTCATTCCATTTGTCTGGTATGTATGAGTGTGTGCGTGCGTCTAGTATTTAGTTTATTTAGTAATTAGTTTTATATATTAATTTATTATTTACATACAGTTAAACTTAACACATTATTTATTGCGTAATTAATTTAAATAAATAAGCTCTTTATTTTGACCAGGTCTAACAGCTAAAAATTTAAACTTTTTATCCATCGTGATTGGTTTTCATCATAAAGTTCCCAATTAAGAGTGGCAAGGGAAAAAAGAGTAAGGGGAAAAGAGTAAGGGGAAAAAATAGTAATAAAAATATATGGTCCACAAAAGATCCGATCTTGGGTGGCGCAATTGTGTCGAGTCTTAAGACCGAAGTAGCGTAAAAGTAAAAAAGAAATTACTGTTAAGTAATTATTTTATTGTCATACAAAAAGAGGGGGGCGTGGGGCGTGTATGTTGGCCCATATAAATACGGAAATACAGTTATGTATATATACCGGGTATATAGATAAATGTACGTATTAAGTAATACCGAACAGGAAAAACGTTTGGATGTCTGCCACCATTTTGCGCCCATCCAACTGGATCATGATATCCGTATAAAAGAAGCGATAGAAGTTAGTAAAAGTTGATGCGATTGAAACAGCAAGTATATATGTAGTGCCACGCCTACAGTTGTGTAGTAGTGTAAGAGTAAGTAGTTAAAAATACGTCAGGTCGTGCATCTTCTTGGTCTTTGTAAGACTTCTCGTAGAGGTTCAAATGGGTGCCAGGTTTGTCAGTTTTCCCACACCTTTTTGGGAGTGATAGGACATATAGGGTTTAGAAGGGCTTCGTAATACTCCCTGAAGCACTGCGGTATTGCACATGATTTAGTTAATGTTATTGGAGTACAATTAAGGCAGGATTCACCCGGAATGTTCGCAAAGATTTTCCTAACTATATGAAATTTGATCTTAAGGCGTCCAAAAGTTGCTCCCATTTTCTCCAATTGTGGGAGTACGAAACTTTCACACAACAAACGCGAAAAATCTCTCCGAACGAATGAGTGAATCCAACCCCCGTCCCTAAATTTATACACCTACGCTTGCTTCGATGGAAGTAAACGCCAAGGTGATCACATTTGTGGGCTCCCTCAAGCTCCCTCCTATCAGCTCGCTTTACACCCACTCCATTTCCCCTATTGACACATGTCAGCGCGCAAACGATCACCTGGGGAAAAGCTAAAGTAATACTGAATCATTTGCCATTGTTGTCGGAGCCTCCATTGCCGTGCACGTTTCGGTATTTCGGCGTGATGTAGTAAATGTTGGACTGCTCGCCGCCATTCGTCGGGTAACGCGGTGCCTGAGGGACCCTGTACGCATTCGATCGGTAAATTTGGTTCGCTGAATTGTGGCGCACCAGCTGCGCTTGTGGCACGTACTCACTGTCGGGATTGATGGGCGGCAGCGGTTGGCGGTAGTTGACCAGAATGTCCCGATGCAGTGGTATTTGCTGCTGTTGCGGCTGTCGCAGTGGTGGGGCTTGCGGTGGCAGCCGGTGTGGCGGCGCGTAGTACTGGGACTGATGCGAAAGCGCTGGCACCGGCACTCGTTGTCCCTGCTGGGCGTAGGGTTGCACTGATATCGTGTGGAAGGGATTAATAAATTCCGCATCGGGATTGAGCGGCGGGCGGTTGGGCGCATAATTCACGTAGGTGTCATTCTCGAGGCTCCAAACGGGCTGTTGCTGTTGTTGTTGTTGCTGTTGCGGTTGCGGAAACTGTGGCGGCGGCCGGTAGTTGATGATTTTCCGCACGGGATTGTGAAAGGGTTCGTCGTAGAAGCGATGGTTCTGGCGACTGGGCGGTGGAGGACCGTAATAGTAGCCGGCGAAGACACGATTTTTCGGTGCGATTATTGGTGCTGCGACCTGCAGGCGTTCTGAGTAGACCGGCTGTCGTGGAGCTGGTTGGGCGTACTCGTTCAGTTCCTGCTTGTCGAGGGAGATCCAGGGTGGTTGCGTGGTCAGTACGGTGCGCTGAGTCGATTGATATTCGCTGGCGTCTGATGTCGGCGGTTGTTGCTGCTGTTGATGTTGCTGCTGTGGTTGGTACGCTGTAGTCAGCGGCTGCTGCAGGTATTTCGCTCCTATTCGCGTTTTCTTCGTTCTGCTTTTTTGGGTCGGGTACTGGGCGTCAGGCTGCACAGGCACCAAAGTAGTCGTGGACTGGTACTTGGGCTGTGGTCGCACTTGTTCTTCTTCTTCTTGTTGCTGTTGAGCTGTCGGGATTTCGTTGTCCGCTTTGTCGTAGGCTATCGCTCTGAAGGAGTTCTCGTCGCCCACAGGTGGGCTGTACGTGACCATTGGCTTGAATGGTTGCTCGTCGTACTCTGCGGGCGGTTGGAAGCTACCAGCGGCAGTGATTGATTGCGTGGGTTGGAGATTCTTCGTGGAATCGAAACTGTACTCGTAGATCGGTTTGGCTTTCGGCGTGCGCGGAATATTGTTGTCCCGCAATTGCTGATTCTGATAGTAACGCAGCGTTTCGCGTAACGCATTCACCTCCCGTTCGAAATTTTCTAGAGGGCGTGGCTTGAATACGGGCACCTGCTGCAAAGGTTTGTATCGGATTTCAGGTTTCGGCGTGATGTACACAATATTCTCCTTCACGAACTGGCGATTCGGAGGTATAGGCTGGAGATAGTTGCGATGGCCTTGAGACTTCAGTGGACGCTTGCTGGTCGCATACAGTTTGATGGGTTTGGGGGATGCTGGCGGTTTCGCCGTTGTTGAAAGGATATTATCGATGATGTTGGGTGTTGTCGGTTGGCGTTTGGCTTCGAAGTATTCATAGTAGATTGGATTCGACTTGGAGAGCGTGTCCCTGGTTGGTTCCGGCGTTGTCGGTATGAAGTCCACCAGACTTTGACGGGATGGCGGGAAACTTTGGGACGGATAGACAGGAATGGGAACTGCAACTGGCACGGGCACCGGTTCAATAGGTGATGAAAGAGAAGATGATGGAGATGATGGCGGAGAGGGCGGTAGTTTAGTAATTTGCGTGGGTGGTATTGAGGTTGACACAACTGGTGGAGCTGGAGTGATGATGATTGTCTTTGGCGTATATTCGGATATCTTTGTAATGACCTGTCTGAATGGAATTTCTGGAGGTGGTTTCGAAGTAGTGGTTGTAGTTGTTGTTGTGGTTGAAGTTGTTGTGTATAGCCTGTGTCGCACTGGAGGTGAAGGACTGGTGGTGTATGTCTTGTCGGGTTTTTGTAAACGACTGAATTGGTTTGCAGGTGGTGGCAAGACTATCCCCGGCACAAGCGGCCCTGGTGGTACGGGGTTTGTGTAATTATTTTTGTACACGAAGCTGTAAGCGGGTGGGTAATACAAAGAAGGATCGTCTTCATCGAAGTAATCCTTGTCTGTGCTGTTTGAATTGTCAAGTGAACCATTGCGCCCGAAAGGAAACGGCCCCAGACCAGGGAAAGTGATGGGGCGTGCATTCTTTAGGAACGGATTGACAAACGTTTGGTTGTGGTAAAGCCACGGTGGATAGGGCGCCGGGTAGAGGTAGCCTGGCTCACCTTCCGCAGGGCTTGGAGACGATCCCGGCCGGGTAAGAAGATTCTTCTCGTTGTCACTGTCACTTTCGGGCGGCGTGTACTTGGCTTCCTGGCCGGCGGGATAAACTGGTATCGATTCGTTAGCGACCGGATAGACGACCGTGAATTTACTATTTCCGATAAACTGTACCGGTCCGTTCTCTTCAAGCTGGACGGGAAATGGTGGCGGCACTTTTGGATGCGGTGGGATTTTAATCTGACGACCGGGAGCATCATAATCATCTATCGGCGGCCAAGGTTCTTGGGCTTCACCTGTATTAAGACTGCCACCCTTGATAACCAGAAGATGATCTTCAGCCAGCCAAATGTCTTCCTCGGGGAGCCCTCCATAATTACGTTCATTGTCGTAAGGAACCTCTTTATTTGGCAGATAACTTAGTACTCCAGGTCGTTTGGGTTCGCGACGAAAAAGTTCCTTCTCTATAAGACCGTACTTGCCGTCTCGCACTTGTTCGGAAAGGGTTTTCTTTGAGTCCTCCTTGCTTTTCTTAGACTTTGCGGAATTCTCTTTGCCCGAGCCTGCACTTAACCGGAGAATGCCATTGTCCCAGTTATCAAAATCCCCGGGGTCATCTAGCAGAGCCTCATCATCGTCATGACTGTCATAGTTCTCACCCATATCAATAATACTTTCTATGCCCGATGGTTTGGAGCTGGTCGTGGTTATTGGAGTGATCCTGGAGTGACCTGCAGCACTCGCCTTATCGTGCCTATAGGAACTGCTCAGCATGGGTTGTTTGCGTCGGAAGTACAAAGGTGTCGGGTTAAGTGGGGAAGCTGAATTCGAGACGGAGCTGTTCGTTGACACGGCGGACACCTGATACGTGGAATGCCCCTCGGCATTTTGTATGTGGCCTGCTACAAGCCGCTGAATCATGCGAGACCTGAAATAAAGAATGCGGGATTCGAGTTAGACACAAGAAATAAAGAGTAATTCTCTCTGAACATAGCCAAACCTCGCTAGGTTGTGGTTAGTCCCTTTCTTTCATTTGTACCAACTGGGATAAATTAATTAGTTTGTGCAGATTATGAGTATGGTTAAGGAAAGGCGGATTAGATGGAGCTGAAGTTACGTTTGCGGATAAATCAATTTACGAGTAATTTTGGAAGGTTTTTGAGTGTAGCAAAAGTGATTCGAAGAATCTAATGTGGGAGAGAGACACTGGTTTGCTGGGTTTGAGGGAGTTTACGGAGTGTCATTAGTGTTCCACACCTCCTGCCTTACCTGCATTCAAGTCTCAACTATAATGAAAGCAACTATCAAACAGGGTTATTAAGCGCTTGAGAGTGGCTCACGGACTATGAGATTAATCACACTAAAGTATTTCTAAGCGATAGTAGCGTTCAATATGGTTGCGGCTTCATGCTCGTCGCGCATTTACGTCACTTCTGCTTGGTGGTAAAACTCCGAAGTGAAGTCCCCAGCGAGCACACCGCAAATTACTTGAACGACACTCCAGCAAGCCTCGTAAATCGTTCACAAAAATGGTTACTCACGTTTTCGGTGTCTCTTGAAGTTTGGCGGAATAATTCGCGTGCCGTGCTTGTTCCGTGGGCACGTCGCCGTCTAACAGCACCACTGACGGCACTGACTGGCGTTGGCTGGCTTTGAATGCTGTTGACACTGTTCGCTGGGTTGGCTGCGCCGACTTCGAAGAGGAAGAGTGGGTCGCTGCTGTAGCCGCGACCGTTGCCGTTGTTGTCGCTGACGACCGTGTTGGTGACGGCGTTGTCGATACTGCAGCATCAGAGGTTGCATTTGCGCTGTTGCTGCTGGATTGATTTGTCCTAAAATGGTGGCGCCTCTCCGAGCGCCTACTTTTGTACATGTTGCTGTCGGAGTTGCCGTTAGTGTTGCCGCTGCTGTCGCCGCTACGTGGTTCATTTGCCAATGCACTCTGCAGGCTGCGATTTTGTCGCACGCTATTCGCGCTTGCGGCGTCGGCATTGCGTACCAACTTGGTTGAGGTGAATGTTGCTGCTTCGGCAGCCGCCAGGTTGGCCATGGAGTTGGCGTGTGCCAGCGTTCGCCTTGCCGTTGGCTGTTGCTGTCGTCTCGTTGCTGACGGCACTGATGTTGTGGCTGATGCTGATGCTGCCGCTGTGATTGGAGTCGATGTAGCTATTATCGTTAATGGTAACGATTGATGGGGTGCAGGCAACGAAGGCGGCCGCGGTGTTGTTGTCGATACGGAAGTTGATGCAGCTGCCGTCAGCAGCGGGCAATTTTGATGCGCGGGTGTGTGCACAGTTCCCAGCAGGAGAATCGCTATCAAGTGTAAGGCCAACGACTTCATCTGCAAATATGAAGAAGAAGGAAAGGAGAGGAGCGGTTAGAGCAGAATCTATTAGAGTGGATATGTCAGTAAAGCGGTGAGCGTGGATTAAGTGAGTTATGCAATATTGTGCCACATCGTTCATGGCTACATTTTAGCTTTTTCGAACGTTGTGGAGCGCTGCGGAGACACCGGCCCAGGTAGCCGGCTGCCGAGCGGGATAAGCTCACTGCAGAGTTTTATGGTAATTAGCAGAGATGGGTTTCGTTGCGCTCGTCTGTTCGCGCCTCTTAAGCTGCGGCGTCGCACTCGACAGCACGTCTTTTGTGGGAAATTGTGTGGGCACGTGCTTGATGAGTTTACGGCTTTTGCATTTGGGTTTTTGTGGTTTTTCGGCAGATAGTTTTCTTTGGTACATGGGGGATTTATGGCAGCTAAGCGGTACTCAGGCAAGATTTATACCGTTTAAATGTCATGTGTGAATGGAGTGGAACGTAGTTGCGGTTAAGATGAATTTAGGTAAATTTCTTGATCATAAACCAAAGATATTAAATATTTTATCTCTTTTTAATTCTTTTATTTATTATTTTGTTGTTAAGACGTTCACAAAATTCCCAATGATACCTGGCAATTCCATTACTAAGAGTAGGAATACTTCAAATTAGCAGCTAGGCCAGTTGTGGGCGCTGCTGCCACTCTTAACATTGGACAGAAAAAGTAACAGCGGACAAAATTGGTTGCTATCTGCCACTCTCAGCGGCGTGCCGCCCAACTAACTGCAATTAATTAGAGCAACAATTTCGCTTGCAGTGCCGACCAGATTCGATTGCATGAGTACACTCCTTGGAACAGAGCTCCGGCTGGGTTTTTTGGTTGGGAGGTTGCGGTTGCCGTGAACAATTTTATGAAGCAATCGAGTCGGCAATGCATAAAGCCAACACCATGCATCGTTGGGACAACATTGGTCGTGGTGCCTCTGGCATGCTGGCACTCTCTCACGCTCCGTTTCAAAGGCCGCCGGTTATCATTATTCAAATGCAGTTTAATTGAAATTGGTATTCAATTTTTATGATATTTGTTTGTAGCCATATTAAGAACAAATGCATTTTCTCTACTGATTGATACCCAATTCCACTGAGCTGTTGTTTCTGAGCGTTGAAGCAAGTGAAGCTCCCTGCAGCGGTTTCGATATGATTGAGTGCGACATTTGTTCACTGATTACTTTTAAATGGTTCTATTAATTAAGGCTCATAGCAAATAAATCTAAAATAACATGAATTAAATAAAACTTCAGAGTTTTCCATTCAAATCTGGTCACTGATATAAATCCTAATGAATTCATATAAAAAACCTACTAAAATGACATAATTTCAAAATCGATTGAACTAAATTGAAAGGAGTTAAATTTATTTCGTTCTAAATATATCAAAAACAATTATCGGATTTCAACTTCATCTTAAATTACCAATGTTATTCGAACACGAGTGTCATGATACGGTCCTTGTTGTGTTCCTATTCAAATTGGAATATTTTCTAGATTATTTTATATATGGAGAATAATACAGAAAGCCAAATTATGCAGCCAAGCTTCTTGTTAAGGGATTGTAAACTAAAAGGGTACATGGGGAATTTGAACAAAGAAATTGTTAAAGTATTTCACTTCAACGCATAATTTAAAGGCAGAAAATGAGCCTTGGCTACACAAGAGCTACAACTTGTCGTGAGTTGTTTTCTGTTCTATCGCCAACCGCTCATTTTCCGTCGTAAATTATTGTGGTTTCTGTTGTAAATGTACTGGGTTCTGTTACTGTTCCCTTAACTGGGACATCAGAGTAGGGCTGCTAGACCCAGTTAACTTTACATATTTGTTTAAAAAGTTCGCATAAACAAATTTTACCCTGAAACTGTATCGGGAGAAAATAATTAAAAAATTATTCCTATGATAAATAACTTTTTTGGCCATTTTTTGACCACTTTCAGACCACATTTTGGTCACTTTTTAACCGTTTTTATACCCCATATATGAAAGTTTTGGCCACTTTTGGGCACCTTTTGGCCGAAGTACTTCAAATTATTATTCTCTGTACCTCCGCCTTCGTTGTTGTTTGCTCTGGAAAAACTGTTAGTCAATGGGCCCAAAAGCCTTCAAGGCAGCACGAAAGATTGCCACGAAATTATGCCGCAGTCAATTTTAGCACTGCTGAAAAATGGAATGGCAACACACACAATTTTACAATTTTCTAGATACACATTTGAACAACTTCACTAACATTCCAGTGGCGGGTGTAGTGGAGCAACCGCTGCAGCGGGTGTTGCGGCCAATACTACTGGTACCGTTAGGCGCTACACCTCTTACTGCGCTGGCTGACTTGCATATGTTTGTGGGCTTGTGAGTGTTTAGATTTAATGCAGTAAATGCCGCTGCGCAGGCGCGTGCACCGCATTGAATCGCTCAAATGCGAGTAGATTGGTCAATGGTGTTTTGTGGCTCAGAAGAATTGATCAATCTATTTTTTGTTTTCTACCTTAGCTGGTTAATCAAAATGTTATGGGCTTATTTATGGTTTTTATACAATTTAGCTCCGTTCTGCGGTTCCGATTGCGAGAGACGTGCGCATGCGTGCAGCCAATTAGTGCAATAAATGCGAGTATCACTGTTGGACTCATACAGTTGCGGTAGTTGGGGTGTGTTCGTTCAGTGAACCGAAAGAGGGGTGATTTATGCTTATGTCCGTGATAGGATTGTTCTAAATTTGACTTTGGAAATTATTCCATTCAAATGGTTAATTAAAATAAATATATTCAGGTTAATTGAAAATGTAACAGAAATTCTTACTTGTAAACCGAGTTCTAAACAAAAATGTATCAATCCTGATCCACTTGATTCACAGTCACGCGGGACTGCTGATTCTCACCTTCTATCAGGGAGTGCGCGATCAGAACTAACAAATATTTTTCCAAATTTGAATTTTGCCAGTTGCCAAAATTGCTGATTTGCAAAGTTTGCGCACCTCGCATACTGCATGCTCTGATAAGCATAGTTGGGCAGTATCATCACGAGTATAATTAAAACAAAAGGCCAACAATGAAGAACAATATTTTGAACATATTTGTTAAACTGAAATACAATGTCGGGGAAAAAGAAAGCTAGAACCAAAGCGCATTCCTATAGAAGCTCAATAGTGGACTCGTATTGTGCCACAACCCCGCAATTTGGACTTATTTACGCAGACTTCCGACAGGTCTATTTGTCCTCTGACGTTGATATCTCCATTATAATTGCTGGAGTACACCATTTCGGAGCCGTTGAACACAGCAACTGAGGCAGAAACCTTTTTGGTTAGAGGCTGCAGAACACGCTAACGTTTGTAGCCAATTGAACCATGGTCTCCTGCTTGCTTGCATGTCAGACCACCTGTCGCCGCTGGCACCATCACTGCTCGCAGCCACTGCTCAGAGTACACTCGGTCGCGCTGCTTATATGGACCGCTATCACTGTCAAGTGGTCGAGTCAACATTTGCGCATGCTAATTGGGTATTCTGGCGGTGTACATATGAATACCCTTCCATGCAGCTTGGTTCATTTGCTCTGCTGCTATGCCATTTTGCATACTTTCCACCAAATAAATTGTTGTATAATTCTGTTTGTATTATTTATCCATATTTTTAGCTGGGAGCGCTCACTGTACATGGTGCCATAGCTGGACTGGTCAGTCTCTGCCTACTTAACACGCTTGTGGGCAATGTAGCGAGCGTGTTACTTTTGTCTGGCGCAGACGCAGCAGCGTGAAAGCAAAAGTGCTGCTGACCCAGTTACGCGCCCAGCATTACTTTAGGCCAATAAACCACAATTCATTGACTCTCTGCGATTTGCTCAACTTTTCACGCTATTATTTTTCATACAAATGTTGTTTGTGAATTAAGGAATGAATGAATGAGTGAATGAATATCATAGAAGAAAATGAAATGGGAATAAATGAATAGCATAATCGAATATCAGAATGAATATCATAGTCGAAAATGATATTCATTCTGATTGAGGTGCCACAGACAAATGAACAGGGGAATCCAAGAAAATTTTAGTGTAATATTTTGTGGTCTGGTTCCAAGTTGATATTCGATTGATTCACTGTGATTCTGGATTGGAAGACGCTACTTTGGGAATCGAAACGTTACATTTTTATAACGACGTTCTCACTGAAAGCCACTGCCTTGCTCTATGCCTTCTGGCTGTATTGACTCGTCTGAGTTTAAGTACTCAACCATATGTTGGGTACGCGTGTGAGGCAACTGAGTAAAAAGTTAGTTGAAAACTGAGGTGATGGCTTACAGCTAAAGGTGGATCTTCCTTTTCCTAAGAATCACCTAAGTAAAAAGTCAACTGAAAGCTTTATAGATCAAGGTGGACTTTATGTTCCTAGCAGAATACCAGCAAAAACAATTTAGTATAGAACTAAGCAGGGAAACTATTGAGTCCTCTAGATGAGTTACGAATAAAAAGCTTTGAAACTGTTTCCCCCATCAGACTTTCCATGTACACTTTTGCATAGTGAAAGCCTAAAATCTCACACGGCTTTTAATATTTACGACACTGGTCTAATTATTATATAACTGTTTGAAAATTGGGGGAATAAATTAGCAATAAAAGTGTTGTTAAATCAAGAAGAATTTCCACACCTGACCTGGCACATTAATATGGAAAAGAAAAACAGAAACAACGCTGCCAACTTTTGGTCGTAGGAGGGAGCTACCCCAGAGCAGCGAACTCACAACTCAATCGTGAACAACGGCAGTTCAAAAACATGGGTTTAGTGGTTAGCATTAGAAACGCAAACAAACGACTCACAGATCATGGTATTACTTTATTTATTTTTTGTCTGGGTGGAATCAATGAATTTCTTAATTTGATTTGTTGTCTTTTAACAAACTGAAGTCAAGCTCTCTTGAAAGTCACATCCAACGCGCTGCCATCGTTAATCAAGTCGCATAATGTCGCTGGCAATTTAACAAGAGGCAACAACTTTACGGCCACAGTTGGCGCAGGTTTTGCCTTGGTTTCGATTTCCTAGCATTTACGAGCACTAAAGTTGTTAATCACGCCCCGCATTACGAATGTGACACGATACCCAAGCGGCAATATTAAATCACCAGGGTTCGTCGTGTGACATTTTCCAGCCCAGACTACTCACGTCGTCTCGTATATATCGCATAAACCTGCTTGACTGAAGCCACAACAAATTTTAAGTATGCGCATGCGCGCCCATTTCTGCGCTTATTTTTTATGTCTTGTCTCTCTGCACCACATTAGATGAACTAAATCGATTGTTTATTGCGGTGTGCACGCTTTAAACGGAATTCCACAGATACTCGCCCAGTGGTGGTGCGGGCTGGAACTGGCGGGCTGCAGTTGGCGGGCGACTGTGGTCAGTGGCGAAAACATTGATTGACACATCTTAAGCGCTGCGTGCTGCGCACTACTACAACTATTTCAGCTCCATTCGGGGCTAATAGTAGTTAACATATTTTGCATCGCCACCACCGCGGGAGTGCAGGTTCTGAGCAAGCACAACGCAGCGGGAAAACGCCTGATAGGAAAATATTTTTATATATAAATAGATATGAATAGTCACACATGTAAACATTGCCCGATATATTCAAAATATTTACGAAATACACGACTTCTGTAAACCAATTAAGAAAGAGAAGGAAAATTGCATATAAAATATTAGAAGGAGCTACTTTCCTTGAACACCCTTTTGAGGTGCTCCCAAAAAATATTCAGTGAAAAGTAGCATAGGAAGGGAGATGAACAGTAAAATGTATATGAATATCATAAATAGAATAGAAATAGAGACTGTATATGAAAAACATAAATCGAAAATAGGTGAATATCGTATATAGAACATATATGAATGCCGTTCACAATAAATTTTCCCCAAGGCTGTTGAAAGATAATTATTTTGTTTAAAAATATTCTAACGAAAAGGGAAATATTACATTTCTATGAGAACTCATATAAGAGGAAATGCTTACTTTGCTTGATTCCTTTGATGGCTGAGTACGAGAAAGCATTCTCTTCCAACCACCGTGGTGGAAAGTCGCAGTCCAATTAGTAAACAGAGAGCTTCTCACTATTTACTCTTTATAGAGAGTCAAAGTCTATTTTTATACCTTTTACCTTTAAAACGGGTTAAAAAGGTATATTAAGTTTGTACGGTTGAGCTATGTTTCAATTGCTAGATGGAGGCGTGGCAGCTATAGACATATATATACACAAATGGTCAGAATCATTTTCTGAGCTTTGATTTTCTTAGTCCCTCTGACTATATATATATGACTATATACACCGGTAAAAATATCTTATTGAAACTTTGTATAACCTAGAACTTATATAAGATTTCTATATGAATATATTTGGGTAAAGTACCTAATATAATAATGCTGTAGGTACCTTTTTTAAAATTTGTATAATTTCGGTGTAATTGATGATATAGTGACGAAAAATGTGGGTACTATTTATTTACTTACATGCCCACAATTAACGCATATTCATAATTTAAGATCAATAAGAGTGTGATAGATAAAATCAAAGAAATAAAGTCAATCAGATGAAGGAATCGTCCACAGGACTTTCGTGACTGAACCTAAAATTAGCCTAACTATGCTTATAGATGATACAGGAACAAAATCACATTGGGTCTATAATTGTAGTCTATAGTGCACATGCAAAATATTGGAAGCATACTACTAATGCCACGCCCTCAATTAACCAAAAATCATTACTTAGTTCCTATAGAAAATTGATCTACGAAATTGCACACGAAACTTCACAGTGCTAGTGTAAAACACCGCAAATATAAATGAGCGGGGCATTTCGCAATAGAAGTGTCATAATGAAAATATGCCTATTTCTTAAGGTCCTCAGGAGATCAGCGTGAAGAAAGTCAGCCAAACTACGGTATATCTAATAAGTTCTAATAGAGTCCTTATTACCGTACATGCATGCATGTAAGGCTAGATGATATATGCATATATAACATCTAATCGAAATTATAAGGAATAATATCATATTTGATAAATGCTCATTAAGGATCAGGCTTATTTTCCTTTACTCTGACGTATCAACACGATATGCTTTGTATCCAGCGAATAAACTGAACCTTAACCAGGTCATCCTTTCCCTTAACCTGTTATAATATTGACCATAAGTTGATCAAAATAATTACTAAAAGTAATCTAATTTTTTTTTAATTTGCCAATATTTAATTTTGAACAACAAGAAAGCACTTATTCCTAATGCTACATGGAGGGAAGCTTTAATGTCTCATATTGGTGATCATGTTTGGTCATTTCTTACGCCAACTATTCGCGCACTCGTAATTTGCAAGCAGTCAACTTGGATGCATTCAACGCCAGTTGTCGGAATGAAGCGGCGCGTAATTGGCCCGTGCCGACATCTCAATTTCAACAATTTCCATTCCGAGATCAATTCGAAAATTGTCTGCCTTTTTAGGAAGCGGATACGAGGAATATGAACGGCTTTTGCACACACTCCTGCGCTACGATCGGCAATGGAGCAAACGCACCTGCCCAGTGCCCGAACTGAGACCGCCGCGGCTATTAAAAGAGCAGCCCACATCACGGCACTGGCAAATGGTAATTGGGAATTCTGTCACTGTTGGATACCTGCATTTAGGAACTGCTGCTAAAACAAAGACCAATCCAGAGGGAGAATTCGAACCCACACCCCTTGCAATAATTCATAATAAATCCACAGAACAAGTTCTCGCCACTTGCTGTTCCAATTTGCGGTTTTCCCTCCATAACAAGGAGAACCTGACCTAATCGAGAAAATGGCAACACTTCTATATGGAAAGGAGTGCGAGAAAACATTGGAAATTGATTATTTTCAACTATACTTGACAAAGCTTTTAAGGACTTGATTTTATTTGTATTTAAGATCGCAAATATTGCACAGCTCTTGATCTGGAAAGGACTTTTAGAGGTATTCCTCATCCTTTGTATTCAAATTTTTTTTCAAATGCTTGGCTCTGGAGTGAAAGTTTTGTTTGTATAACTCTGAGTCCATTTCTGATTCTTTGAAAAACATGCAAAACTAATTTAAAGCAGCCGTTTACAAGAGCCGCAGACACTTCACACTCCGTGTACGTGCACAAAGGCACACGTGCACGTGCACACGAGCAAAAACATAACGTGCAGGCGATTGCGCTAATTTTGTGCTGCACACCACACGCGCTGCAGGATACATTTGCGGCGAGTTGGCTGCAATAAATTACCACCGTTTCGGAATTGGGCATTTAAAAGGTATCATTACAAGCACTTGGCTAAGTGGCCGAGAGCCTTGGCCAGTCAAATTATTTACACAACGTGTGCCGTGCTTTCAATTTGCTGCCAGTGCAGTTGAATAAATGTTGATGTTGGTGGTGGTACGTGTTGTTACAACATTTGGTTGCAAGTGCCAAAAAACGTTGCAACACACACGAACACCTTCGTCGTTTGTTTCTCTTTAATTCTTTTGTTTTTATCTGCATTTATTGACTGTGGTAAAAATACCTGAGCACTCATATTTACTCACACAGGCTCACATGCGGAGCAAATGACAAAGAGCGCTGAAGAATTGCAGACATTGGGTACAGTTCGGCGGAGTTGCGAGTATTTGGTAACACTTTTGGTGGTGCTGCTGAGCCGCAGACACAAAAACTGCACCAACTGCTGACACAAAAACTGCATGTGAATTGGAATTTTATCGTACGAGTAAAACCGAAAAAAGGCGCGAATTTGAATATCAAACACACCGCCTGGAAGCGTGTCAGCAGCAGCAGCAGGATACTACAACGGAGTGCTCAGCTTGGCTGCTGCAGTTGTGCAAGGGAGTTACTCAGCGGTTCCAAATTAATAACCATTCGGTGTGGAATATTTCCGCATTCATTACTGGGGGCCGTTTATATATCAATTGCAGAAGGTAATTACCACAATTAGATGGAAAATGCTGCTGCCAAGTGTTGACAACTTGACATTTAATTGCGTGCCCAGAACTGTGTTTTGCCCGCATTTATCGCAGCGTTTACCATAGCATTAAATAATGATTGCTGTGTGCCACACCCATAAGCAAATAACGATTGCCCGTTACCGGCAGTCATGACAAACTCATTAGCAGCCTCATACTGACACGTATTCAGTGAATAGTCCGATAATGGTAATGCAATTACAAGAAGCTGGGAGAAGGTATGCCTCCCTGCATTCCAGGCGTGCTGGTCTTTCACCAATATTACGAGTGGTAGATACGTTTATTATAACTAGTTTCAAACTGAGCTGCCTGCTAATCACTCCTGCAAAATGTTTCAAGAGCCCAATTTACTCGCAAGCATGGCAGACAGCGTGATTGGTGTTTCAGTCCCAGCTCGTGGCACAGGGGACTCTCCACATAGTCGTAGTTTTCTCAAGACTTTTTTCTGCTCGCCGCTTGCCTTCTTTTCAGCATATACCAATTATAATTGTTACCCGCAAAAGCTCCAATTACCCACAAAAGCCACTTTCTAGTTGTTAAATAAAGTTATTAGATAGATACATAGTTAGAAGTTGGATAGGCCTGAGAAGGAGGTCTTCAAGGACTCAGGCATTGAAGCACATCCTACTCTAAGCCTGGAAATATTTAGATAGAGGATTGTGAAAGGGAATTTACACATTTTCAAACTTCTGTAACTCCTTTATGAAGCTCAGAAATCGCAGTTCGGACTTCCGATGTCATCATATGCCATATAATAAAGTTATTAATACTATTGTTAAATTTACCTTTTGGTTCCTTATATCACAGAAGAGTTGAATGGTTTTTAGTAGTTTCGTTGGTAGGTTATATGAATGCTTCGGTTATGGTGCAAATTGTTTGGTCACAGTTGCCACATTGATAGGTGAAATGGTGTGGAATTAATGCATAATCAATTTTAGTTACGATTAATGAGGTGTGACGCACTTGACGTTTACATTATGAGATTGTTTTAGGAATGATGACGACGTTGTTACTGTAAGTAAATAAAAAATAATAATATTCTATTAGCAATTGTTAGAATGATTTAAAAAGTATAGCAAATTTTGCTAAATACATAATTACAAATTATAATTAGCCGGGCAATTCTGGTTTTATAATCCTCTAAAGTGTGTGTAAAATTAGCTAATAACCTAACCTGCCCGTCCAGTGAGGTGATTATAGTCTCACGGCTCTGCTCATGAATCTGTTCATGACTCTGTATTTACTCTTGGTTGTGTATTTACATGGGTCTGGCGACAAGCCGAAACGAATTAATGTCCGAATCAGAGATGGAGTGGGAACTGAGGCTACAGCAGCAGCGACACAATATCCAATTAATGAAATCGCTCCGAGCCTCACCGTAATAGAGCGGATTAAAATATCAAATAAAATATGCAAAAATAGTTGAAGCCTTGATTTTTGTATTTTTTTGGCCGCATAATGTACAAGTCACCATGGCAACTGGCAGAGGAACTCCACGGATTCTAGTCTATGAAATAGATTTAATTCTAACTCAAGTCCATTTTGATGTTGTCATTGACGAGAGTTGCTCTTTGTATTGGGGTATATAGATATATTCTATTATCTATAACTTTTTTTAATGTTGCATATTATTGGATCTTTCCTTCTGTTTAAATGACACTAACTTAACAAAACTTAAAATTATTTATATATATTCAATCGAAGTCTTCTCTGGCAAAAGTTTGGGTACATTTCCCAATCATGGTTAGCGAAAATTCGTTATGGACCCCCACACCTCTGGAGTTTATTATTAATGCTCAAGAGGGGCTTAGTGGCACGGCTCGCACATGGATCAAACCGACTTGCAGAGGAGATTCCGGAAATGACGTTACAGATGAGTATGAGCGGCATAGTATCGCAGTTTTAGTGTTGCCAGACGCTACCTTATCCTGGGCATGGACTTCCTGGCTACATGCAGCATTGCCCTGACATGAGTGGGGGTAGTAGTGTGCCACTATTTATTCTTCTTAGTAGAAAAACTATGAATTCATGTAACGCAGTTTCTACAAATTCTTCAGAAGAGTATGTTCTTCATCATTTTTAGTATCATATTATTAAGAAATTTAGTTTTGTTTGAATCACTGGATTATGTCAAGTAAAGCAAAAGCCGTTCATTGATTATTAAGCTTCAATAAAAGTACTTTAAATGAAAAACAATTCACTTAAGTAACAGTTGACAAAGTTAGATTACAACAATATTTTTTTTTGTGTAACTTTTGTTTCCAAACCACTTCTTAAGCTTGTAACAATTTGTAAAAATTTTACTTGAAATTACCTCTAATACACTTAGCTTATATTTTGAAATATAAATTTAAGTTTTGGAAATAAATAAACACTCCTGATTTCAATTTGTGCTTCAATGACTCTGTGGAGGCACATACGAGGATACTTGGTACATTAGTTCAAATAAGATATCCATATTGCTCCTGGCTCATGTTATAACAAAAGGAGACTAACAACATGTCTATCAACCAAATACGACATTATATATCTATATATTATAGATCTATACAAATAGTTAAACAATAACTCACAACTAACTGTATGGAATTTTGACTATATAGTGCGCTTGATGGAAATCCCTCTACTAAAAGGTGACTAAAATTCCAGTGAATCTCTCAACAGAGACTACATAACTAAACAAGTGAATAGTCTGATTCACGTTAAGATCCGGCGCAATAAAATGCGACTACAATGGAGAAGATAAATCACAATTTCCACACGGTATTCCGTTCCAGCTGCCGCCTTTTTTGAATTGCGAGCATAAAATAATTGTATTTATGTGTTTAACTTTATTATAGCAATAAAATTTGTTATTGCTCGATGTAAAAGTGTCCGCGTAACTTCATTAATTGAGCATTAAATTGAGCCAAACTGCATTAGGAAATAATTGGCAGTTAACCACAAAATAAGGCACGTAACTACACCTATGAAGAGGCGAGTACTACGAAGCCTCCACTCCTCTTCCCGGATCGTGAGTTTGTGGACAATTTCACACTCTTTTACGGAATCAACGTTATGGAAATTGCCAATTGAAATTTCCCGCCATTTCGGTTACGCATCACAAACCTCAGCACGAAGTGTCTGCGATTGGACGGCTGGCCAAAATGCCGTTTGGTATTTCCCTTTCTGCGTGTTGGCCACGCAGCCTCTTTCAGCGACTTGGCCGCAAATGAGCGCCATTTCCTTTTGAAATGCAACGAAAGTGCCATCATCAAAGTGCGGCAAATGGTCACATGCATGCATGACGCAATTGAGGACGGCGGCGCTCCAAAGCGGTGTTCCATGCAGCATGTGGGCATGTGTGGCCAGCACAATGATGTGAATTACGCATTGTGTTTTTTTTGTGTGCCGTTTTCTGACCAGACCCAGTCAACAAAGGCAGTTTGAATGCAATTTGTATGCAATTAAGAGCGAGCATTCGAGTATGATGTAAACACCGTTTTTAAATGGGAGGAAATGCTTCTTCTAATTGCCGTAAACAGTTTTTAAATTATATTTGGAATTCCCTGCAATTAGCGGAAGCCGTAAACGCGGATCACCAAGTTCCCTTCAATATTCTTTGCATGTAGTTCACAGCAATTCCAATCGACTTAATCAAGTGCTTATTTATTTACAATCTAGCTCCGTTTCCATTCAATTCAAATGACGATGATGTTGTCGACACACTTATTCAAGCGGATCTCTCATTTAAGGCAGCTAAATGGAAAGCCGCGTTTGGCTGATTGCGCAGTTGAAATTGCTCAGTGAATTGCGTTCAGATTCTGTGCAAGTGAAAATCTTTGACGATACTCTCAAAACGGCACGATCCAATGCAGGTGGCATTTTTGTTATGGATCTGCTACCCTCCTCATTTGGACGAGGATGATCCGATAAGGTAAACTGGTGTTAAGCACTTATTAATATAGTTATGAAATGAAGAAGTAGCTGCAGATTTACACCAGTGCTGAAAGTGCCAAAGAGAATATACTAATATAGAAAACGAAATTAATGGGAAACCAGGCTTTAAAATTCTTATATTAAATATTTGAATGAGGTTTAATTAAAAACGGAATCAATCGTTCATTATTTAAAGCTGGTAAGCTGGAGATAGAAATAGGTTAGGTTAGCTTAGGTTAGGTAAACCAGGTAGCTTGCGAGTTATGCAGGTGCACTCGGAGGGCCTTTAGACAGTTGTGATACCTGTTTAGGAATACATCATCATCATCTAAACTATCATCGTCATCATTGTCTATCTATCTATCTCCCCCTTCCCTCAAATATTTCCAGGCTTATAGTACAATGGGCATCAATGTCTGAGTGCTTGAAGACCTCCTTCATCAGCGGTTCTCCGGCCTACCTCAATTCTCTTTTATTCTATTCTATTATATCATCAGGATCGTCTTCTCACAGCTAGGAACTAGCTTAGCATCTACAACTACTCATCTCCACTTGTGCTGATATATTATTATTATTATTAAATCTTACTGCCAGGTGGGGAATGAGTACTAGCTTACTGAGGCCATCGATTCGAAGATAAAGGATTTGTTGAGAGAAGCATTTTTAAAACCAAGCCCGGGGGAGGATTTGTGCCTATATACAGACAGTGATATCTAGTTTATTATTCTCAGCTTTGTTAACATCTCTGAATACACTGTCAATCCATCACAAGTCAGATCATTCTAGTAAGCATGTTTAAGTCAATCCATCACAAATCAGCTCATTCTAATTTAAATGTGTAAATTGAGTCTTTAACTTTCTATAGCGGAACTGTTTACTGTAGTCACCAATTCGCCCATCTTCTAAATAGATAGATAGCATTTATATACAAAACTGACTAGTTCTAAAAATCATAAACTTGATGGTCAGACTTCCAAGAAGATCAGACACTTTTCTAAAGTTTCAAGAATGCCATTAAAAATATTTATATACAAGGTGCAGGACAAATTAAAAAGGACTTTGTAAATATGGGTATTTGTAGCGAGGCCATCTATTGGCAATTAAACGTCAAGAATGGGTGGATAAGCTGGTATGATTTGCACAAAATTTGACTCAGTTCATACGAGTTTTCAAGCTCAACTTCACATAAAATTTCAGTAACCCAAATGAATGGTTTTTGAGATATATACCTCAAGAATATAGGCATATGGAAAATAAGCGTTATAGTGCAGGGATCAATGAGAAAAATTAGACAGTTCTTCTTCGAGTTGAACCTCATGTCCATGTAAAGTTTCACCTTAATATCTCTTTTCGTTCTTGCCGTTTACTATTTACAATAAGCGAAGAAAGACCGCCGCAGACAGCAAAATCGACCCAGGAACTTTTTTCATATATATAAACTGACCTAGGAATTACCTAAGTGTTAACCTTAGTTAAGTAACACCCCGAAATGGCCACTGAGTAAATAAACATGTATGATTAAGAGACTAGCTCCATTGTTAAGACAACGTTAGGTAACGCCATAATTAGAAAGCCCAAAACCATTGCCCAGTTTGCCTGAGTTGAGAAATAAATGCTGATAACGCTCCTTACAACGGCCCGATTGCTATCTGGCGATAATGAATTAAATTGGCAAATACCTTCAAATTAATTATACACGAGTAAGCACACAATAATTAATCATAAATTTGCTCTATTTGTGACAGTGCCCAAAAGTAAATGGAAAAATGTCGTCTATTGATATTTTATAACCATTTAAGTTATGACTATTAAACCAATACACAAACACACACACACACAAGACACAAATGCACAAACATACAACACAATAAACGCATACGCATACATATGTATACATGCAACCACAGCTCAGTTCCAGACGGCCAATTTTAATCACTCAATTTTAACAGCAGTGCTGAAGTCAGCTCAGTTCACACCTCGCGGCCCCTACACGAACACCGAGCCTCCAGCCTCAAGTCAACAACGCTAGCAGCGGCCTAATGTAAACATTGTGGTTATCAAAAGTGGCGCTTTTATGGCGCAGCCAATTCACTCGCAGGCCATTTGCAGTGGCGACCGGCAGTTAATTCGTAGCGACAAACACAATTGCCCGGCTGCTCGTAAGCACCTTACGCGTCCCATAACTTAGTGCCTAATACGCGTGAGTGTGTCTTCGGTGTCCGCTGGCGTGAGTGTGTCTTCGGTGTCCGCTGTGCGACTGAGTGCTGGCTGTGCCCGTGTGCAGCGACTGCTCTTCCCATATACGCAAACTCTACGTACGCATTTGAGTTGGCCACTGACTTCTGCGGCAGATGCAATTTTCCGCTGGCTTCTGGTCGACCGGCAACCGCCTCTCCAAGATCTTCAGCCCGAAACAGCAAACAGCAAACGGCAAACACAACAAATTCGTTTTGAGGCACACGTCCGCTGAAATGTTGTGGGATTTTCTTAATTATTATTTTATTATTTAATCATTTCCAATGAGTTTATGGAAATATTTATTGGTTTGGTTGTTTGCTACTTCACTTAACAATTAACAAAAAGTTTTC
This sequence comes from Clusia tigrina, assembly GCA_920105625.2. Lineage (NCBI taxonomy): Eukaryota > Metazoa > Arthropoda > Insecta > Diptera > Clusiidae > Clusia > Clusia tigrina. Next base: position 182,448,505 of record OV050033.1, read on the forward strand.
TGTTCCCACAATTTTTCATAAAATTTATTGCAAAAAATTATTTGTTTACTGGTTTAAGTTTTGGTTGTTGTTGCTGATGTTGTTGCTCATGTTGTGGCCGTTGTTGTTGTTGTTGTTGTTGTTAACCATAATGTGGCGGTCCCAAGTGGCATATGATTTGCAATGAGCGATTGAACGATTCAGCGAAGGGAAATTGCAACAGAATTTCCGCTTGAGTTGGTTTTTATACTGCACAAATAATCATGGATAGTGTGCAAGTGTTTAAATCGGGTACACGACATACGAAAGACTCGAGAAACGAACTTCTTTGCATGCAGCAATGAAGTTGAGCAAATAATTATTTTGAATTACAATCAAATGAACTTTAATAATTGTTTGCATAAGAAACTGAACAGAATGCACCCAAAAAAGTATACAAAATTTGATAATGAACTATAAACTGCAAATTAAATTTTCAGTCAGTTCAGATCAAACCTGTCTGCAAACTTTGTCAGCAAACAGTCAACAATGCAGAAAAACTTGTGTGAGAAGTACTTCTACAATTTTACAACAACTTTTCTCTAGGGAATTAGTTCATGGGTTAAGGCAAAAACAACAAGAAAATTGTATTGAATTTTTATTCATGATTTACACCTACCAAAAGTACCGCGGAGCGTAATTAAAAAATAACACTTTACTTGCAATGCGAACTGGACAATTTGGACTGTCTTCTCCTTCGCATTACATGAGATAGTTGGATACAATTTAAGGCAGAGGGATGATATGTGATACAGGGGTATAAGGCATGTTACATGGGTACAGGGTATGAACAAGGGTATAAGGCATGATACAGGGGTATAAGGCAAGATAGTATCCCCCACAGTTCGAGAAGTGGATAAGTGAGCATCATATAATTAAAATTACTTAAAAGGGCATTTAAAAGGAACTGTGTATGAGAAGAGATTTATATTTGATACGGTGGTGTAAGTTCTCAGTTCTATAAACTGTACAAAATATTAATGAGAAAACGGAATAGCTTCCTTCCTTCCTCTACCAATGTTAGCTGCAGCAATGAAATGCGAGACTGGTGCATATATACGAGCATACACTGAGCTGATATGTCATTGGCGTCGAAGACATGCAAGCAAATCATCGCAATAAACTAAGATAGTTATGAGTTTATATATATATTTATATATATTATAATTGATTCCTCATTGTTGGTATGTGCACCAATTTTCACCCTCGTATATTAAGTAAATCAACTAAGCATATCAAGTAAAACTGTATATTTAAGTATGCTGCAAATGCTCGTATAAAAATACCCCAATTTCTAGTAATTCTGAACGCAAAAATAATCATGTTGCCACTTTCGATTGTCACAATATGTGCACTTGGGCAGTTATCTGCGTCTAAATTGGCATTTTAATTTCACCCCACTCGAGGCATGTGACATAAGTAATTTTAACGCAAGCTGAAAGCCCCTTCAATTGTATTGACACATTCAAAAATAATATTGCTCAATCAAGTCCGACTTCATGTACGTGTATACGAGAATTTCCTCTATTCATAATTCCCCTGGTGGACACTTTATGCGCACCATTACAGATATCGTGACTAACAGCAATTGGCAAAGTCGCCACTCGGTGCAGTCGGACGCTGAAGTGTCGCTTGGGTTGGTCACGCTGCTGCTGCTGTGACAATTGACGTTTATGGCCACGCTTCTATGGCTACGTTTCTATGAAACTAAGCTGTTTGCTAACGGAACTGGGTGCTCGACTGGCACAGAAACCTCAAGAACCGAAATAAATTGCGGCGATAAGTGTCTTATTTGGGGACATAAGCAGAGCGCTTAACTTGGCGTAGCACAAAGCACTCAATAAAAAGAATTTATGTATAATATTAGCCCAAATATTGGTATTGTGTGGAGATCTGAGCGCCTGGGCTTATCCAGAGTGGCAACATGTTGCCGCAACTTGTTGCCAATGTGTCTGATGATTCATTGTAGCTGCGCTTGCATTGCAATTGTGAGTTGCAGGCGCTCAAGTACGAGTGTCAACATAATGCAGTTGCTCTATACGCAACGTAATCGGATTTGTGAGCTCTGTGACTGGAGGCGTATTCACCAGCAACTCCTTGCGCATTTATTTTCAAGTTGCGTATGCGCATTTTCATGGAAATTCGAGGTGGTGGAGACTTTCAATATTCGCAGCTTGCAATTTTAAAGCTACGTGAGACGTGCGACGTGTTTACGCCTATGATCGTACAGAAGTGTGATGAAGAGCGATCACACGCATGAGCAGAGGAAACAATTGCGTGCAACAACAGGTCGTGGAAGGTGTTGAGGGTGTTGAGACTGTTGCGCAGATAGCAGCAGTGGGATTCTCCTACACAGACAGTTCGCTGCCAGTATTTTATTTATTTTTATATCATTTGCAGCGCAGTTACGAGCAGTTTCTTTACGGAGTGCAGTGACTTTATTAAGTGAGATATGAGAGAACTCCATTTGAAGTTGATTCCGACGTTTATATTGTATGTTTTTTTCTCTTAAAGATTGCAACTCCAGCTCAGGCGGGTGCAAAGTGTGCGATAAGATCTTCAAAAATATACGAAAAACTCAATTAGACCTCATCGCATTAAGGCGCAATTCAGTTGCCAGACTGCATAGAATTGGCCTGAATTGCAGAGCTCGGTTGCAATCAGACCAAGCCTGGCAGATCAGTGGCAGATCACAAAATTGCCAATAATTTGCATTTACTCGTAATCGGATTTTCTCTGCCACCACCACAATTCATGATAAAGTGTTCATTGTGCAATGCAAATGAGTGGGATGGCACAGTTTCGCCACTTTAAACAGAAGTAGCCTCAATTTAAGGAAAATATTGGCAACCTCCCTTTCGTTTATGCTCCAGTAGCATGTTCGCCAGTAGCCTTTCATTGGGGTTTAATTCCACACCTTCTTCCATTTAATATTCAATTGCATTATTATCAACTGCTTGGGCCCGCGCCTCCTGCTCGGCACTTGGTAAGTTCATTGGCCACCAGCAATTATTGTACTTGTAGCGATGCGCGTGGCTTTGCGGCAGTGTTTGGGCAACACCACTGGCTGGCTGCCTCGTTAGCTGCTTGGCTGGTTGCCGGGCAAGCGCGCTCATTGCATTATTGTAAGCAGCCAACCACTTCCTCACTTGTGGCCACTAAACACCATTATCGCAAATGCAATGCAAATCGGCGAATGTGAATTGTTGTTGTTGTTGTTGTTGCAACTGAGCTATTGTTGTTGTTGTATGTTACACGTCATTGCATGGCAAAATTACGTTCGTGGAGATGCAAGTCTCAATGAAAATGAAAATCATTTCCGCTGTGGGTGGAAAGTGGAAGTAACGCAAAGCGTGGCATGCATTTGTATGCGATTTCAATGCAGCACTCAAATTGAGCAATCAAATAAATCAGTCCAACAATTGGTGTTGGCAAATTTTAATTAATAATTACACAAATTGTTCGGCGGACTGAGTGTGCACTTCCTAAGTTTCATACCAACGTTCAATTCCAGTTGAAAAGCAGCACCACAAAGCTCTGAAATGCCTTAAAGCATTGTCAACAATCAAAGTGATTAGAGACTGACTAAGATACTCGAAGAGAGTGCAGTGACCTCAGTGGCTCAGACGATAATGATTTAATCTTTGAATAAAGTGTTCATTGCTTCCTCTCATAAAGTGGCGATATTTGGTGCTAAGACTCTCGAGTGGACAAGGAAACCTTGGAAAACTGACTCCAAAAAAACCATTCACGTAAAATGACAATGGTCACAAGGACTCCTAAATTGCCAATTGTATGTTATGACAGCATAATTAGAAAGTATAACTAGGAAAGAGGATCTAGGCAGCTGCGACTCTTTATGTACAAATAAGGCTTCATAAAAACAATGATTTCACTATGGAATTAAAGGTAATTAAGGGTAATTAAAGAATAAATTTCAAACTGAAAGAAGCGAAGATGTGTGGAAATAAGCTTGCAAAGGGATCAGTATACAAGATGTTATAAAATTTGTACAGTTGTTCTGTTCCAGTTTGGATGTTTGCCATTTTTAGATGCAATTCTATTATATATGAAAAAATATGGTGAACAAGCCCATTGCGAGCACCTTAGAGGGAACTTTGCCGGTAACATTTAGCGAGTTATTCCATACTATTATTGTAGTGGTATCCATCCTATTATTATAGTAGTATTCTTTGAGGGCACCAGTCTAAAGGCTTCACATTGCTTTTCTACCGTCACTGAAGCAAGGATTCGGTTGATCCAGTTTAACAGAAAATTACAAAATATTTACTATATACTGTATAAAGAGGTGTGTGAAGTACTGCGACCAGAAAAAGATATATTGTACTACCCTCTGCTAATAGGATATCCCTATAAAATCTTATCCACCACTGAGGCCCTACAAAATTTGAGGATGTAAGCTGGTTCAGGTCTTGCCATTGAGCTATCTGGTACTTGAAAAGAACCCAGGTACTTTTTCCTTGTGTGCATCAATGCTGCACAAATTCCAAGCATGTGTTCTGGTGATTCAGTATCCTCCTCACAGAATCTACATATGTGACTTCCTGCAATTCCTAACTTGCTCAGATGATCTATGAGCCTACCGTGGCCAGTCAGAAGCCCGCTTAAAATTCTCGATTTATTTGTTGGATAGTCCAATGCAAGACTCAAATCTTCTGCTGTTGTAATTGTCTTAAGCCTACGTGGATTGAGGAGAGTTTCTGTCTTGGATATTCTCTGAATGAGTCCCCATACTCCTCTTCCTATCCCAAAATGTTTACGAACCAATAAATTAATACTTTCAATATATTCTTTATTATTATCTTAGAACATTATTATCTCAACCCAGCAATTTGAATTTGTTGATACATATTTTGTGGTCATTACTACACGGCCAGTCTATTTCGTTTTTAATTAAGCCAATTGTGAAATCCCAACCACATTGCTACTGCAAGCGAGCCAACAACCAAACAACCACGTATTAAGCAAATATTTTGATCTTGGTTTTGTGTGACGCGGCGCATGGGCAGCCAAATCGATTACAGCACTGAAGTGTTCAGCTTGGAAACTATGTTTTAATTTACTAACACACCTACTCGCAGCGTGTACCGGCATCTGTTCTTTGTGGCACTCCACAGTCTCACAAAGGCAATTGTTGATTGCGCTCCCAGATTTATGCAATTCAGTGCTGCGGCTGCAGAGAGTTTCGCAATAAGAATCGAATTTCAATTTGCAAGTTCAATTTAATTAAAACTGATTATTACTTCCGAATGATTAATTAAGGCAATTATCGCCGCCGTTGCTGTTGTCATTATTATGGGCTATTGGTAAAGGCGGCCTACACGGCGTCGAATCTAATCAGTGGCCATGTTGTTGGTGGTGAACTGCCTCTGCAGCGGTCAACACAACATTGTGCCAAAGTATACGTTGTAACTGTTAATGGGCAACATATTTGAATGCCATAATTTACACCGTTGTTAAAATATAAATTAATAATGCGACTATCGGGTGCAAGTGTTGTCGTGATAAATCACCCAAGTACCACCGACATTAAGCTCCGCTCCCATCAATCCCCCTGCAAGTGATTTGTGGACTTTATTAGCAGCAACACCAACGTCATTAAAGAACTTTCAAGCCTGCCCAGCTGGCGCTCGAATTCTTAATCAACGGTGCTGGCAAATTTACACCTAGAACCGTTCTCAACAGTGTAAGCGCGACGTTTAGAACTCATTAATAAATCAATTAAAAATCAGCACGCTCGGCAGCGAGATCAAATTTATATGCAAAATTCTGCAATTCTGAAAATCTGAGCTGGAGAATTCTGTTCTTTTTTCCTTTGCTGGGTGAACATTTTAATTAGCTCTGATCTTGCAGCCGCACATGTGCACCACAAACTCACTCCAACGCGAGTGGCACAAACCCCAAAACATTTGTAATCATTAAGCAGCAGGAGTCGAGTTGGTTAGTACACCCCCATTCGGGGTTACCTCTGATGGCCGCAGCGATAATACCTGAGGTGGATGGCGCAATTAAGTGCAATTTGCTCTGCAATCTGGCATAACTGCATTTTTTAGACCAAACTTCAAAAATTGGTGTAAGAACAAAAATTCATATTAACTAAGTTTACGAGTACGTACTCGTATATCGAAGCCGCTTCAATTGCTTCTAATTGTCCGGGGACCGTTGCCGCGTTTCTGGTGCAGTAAATGCGCTTTATTAACAATAATTGGGGCGAAAATAAAATCATTTAAAACACCATTTAAGTGGCTGGCAACAAATTAAGGCAGGAAACGTGCCGCGGACGGCAACAGCAACAACAACGATTCTAAGAAACGATTCTTGTGTTGTCGCTTAAATCAAGCAGAGGCAGAGGCGGAGGCGTTGCTGCCGGTCTGTTTTGGCGTTATTTTAGCAGTACAATTAATAAATTGACTGTTTTTAATGCCCCAGAAAGAAGCATAAAAATTGACGCCTTCGTTGACATTTGGCCTTATTTAAGGAACTGACTGAATGCATTCTTGTGAGCGTTCAAAGGCAAATTATGACTACTACAACAACGAAGACAATTATATATAATATTATATTATTATATATATTGTAATATTGAAATGTCTCATTTGATTTATCTACTAACAGACAAACAGTCAAGCTTAGCTACAAAGAACATAAACAACAGTCATGTCCTGAATGGGATTGGTCCCACCACTGCATATCTAGGATGGCATTTACTAAATTGCTGTTCCTTGGTTAGTGTTCACTTGATATCAGAGCTGAAACTCCCAGTTGTTCTAATCTGCCCTGCTTTGCCATGGTACCAATAGTTGAAAAAGTTACCTATAACTCTATCATTGTCCTGAAAGAGGCTTTTATACACCTGGTATGTAGTTGTCCAGAAACAAGCCACAGGCTGAGAGAATTTGAACACCTCTTTAAATGTCTGTGATAGCTTTATTCCAGCTAAAAACATTTCTAGATATTCCGTGTTAACTATGTCTACACTTAGGATTACACTGAACAACGTTGCTATTTTTTAATCGAATACGGTAACATACCTAGGAGTCCATCTAGACAGACGACTAACATGGCGGAACCATATTGCGGAGAAAAGAACGCAGAAAAAGTTATAGGCTCATAAAATTGGCTGCTCAGCAAATCAAGGCTTCGATTAGAACATAGTTATATTGTACAAAGCAGTGATCAAACCAATTTGGACATACGGAGCTGAGTGCCAGGACTTTCAGTTGTTTCATCAATATAGTTTAGTTCCCTCCTAATCTGTCTCGTGTGGTATGTTTTATATTTACTCACAGCGGGTTCGAATCTTGAGTAAAGGACGATATCGGAATCTTTCTTTCTAAATCTTTTTCCCGTCGAGTCGGAAGCCTCAGTAGCTAGTACTCAATTTCTCAATACTCCTGCACACATAATTAATTATGGTGTATGATATAATGAAATAAAAAATAATCGTTTGAATTTTATTAAGCCAGAATTAGTTTTTGATATAATACATAATAAATTAAGAAAAAATTGTTTGAATTTTCAGAAACCCTACCATCTGATAATTCAGCTTGTACAGAATAAATTAAACCTGACTTGCATATGAGAATTGGTATCTTAGAAGTGAACCAAGTACCATAGCAGCAATTCAGAAGACTCTCAAGTGTCCAATATTGCTAAATAAGCAGGCGTAGTGAATGTACTCCACACATTGTTGCATTGATACTCGCAGTTGAACAACACGATGTCGAAATACTCTAATCCAAAATACACAATCCAAAATACAAAATCCAAAATCCAACAAAGATGCCAACAGCGAGATAAGCGCACAGAAGCAAATACGCTCAAATTACAAACTTTGTCAGTTGAATACAAAGAAGAAAAAATATAAAAACAGAACGAACACGCTCCGAGTGCAGAGATGAAAAGTCCATTATTGCATAATTGCATCAGCAGCGCACAAATAAATTACTGGCGGATCAAATAAGCCAAAAGCGTAATGAATTTGCACGAGCCAGTGTGGCGAAAACAAGCGCGCATGCGCGTTGCATCTGTTTCACATGGCGACAGCAGACTTCAACAAGAATCCGCGTACGTACTCGTACGTGGTCCAACGGCCACGAACAGCGTCCGACTTTATGCCAAATTATGGAATTCAAATTGCAACTTGTACAAGCAACAGACACAACAACAGCAGCAACAATGAAGCATTAAGTAAGCAATTGGAATGTGCAAATTTAGCAAATTGCATCGCATATCTGAAGCGACAATGCGATAGTTATGTCACTCTTCACCAGCACAGAGCAAATTGCGTTTGTTGGTGGCATTCGCAGAATCTAGATCGAAGGTGCGTATACGCTCCGTGGCACTGAAGTGCTTGTTGCCCGGCGAGGGGAGGGAGATGGGGCTGCATTGCACTCACAGTTTGATGTGGCAAAACATTTGTGCATATGCATATCTGTGAGCCTAATAGCAACATGTCGTTCACAACACAGCTCCAGCAGAGGAGTGTCTCGACTGGGTCTCAACTGGGTCTCAACTGCGTCTCGCGGTAATTCCGATCTGAATTAATGTATGCGACAATTGTTGCCTTTGTTTATCCACTTTATAATTACTTGTACAATTTGCTCAGCTTGTCGCTTATTTGCGTCTCAATATTTACTTCTTCCATGGCGGCAAATTCAATTTTGAACGTCTCAAGCAGTCACGTTACACTTTAATCAAGTAAGCATAATTATTGTGATCATTATACCAGTTTTGTGTTCAATTTTGAGCGCATGAGCATTAATCACACACAATTACGACCCTGCCTTGCCCAATATCGTGGCCGGGCCGGGGCCGGTGCTGTGAACTCGTTCGCCGGTGGTGGTGAGAGGCAAGAAGTCAAATTGATCTAATATTTTCACCACATTACAATGCAACAACCTCTGTCCTTGACTTGTTTATTACACGTAATTTCATCAAATTATATCATTTCCTGCTTAATTAGTTTTTATTTGAGCAGCCAAGCCCACATGGCTTTAATGCTGTTGCCGTACACTCGCTCCTTCATGCTTGTCTATATTTATGCATATTTAATTTCTTTTTTGTGAACTGAATTCTCTCCTAGTCTGAATTCTTAACAAGTTTGCTTTTTGCTGATTTCCTGTTCGCTGGCTACAGACCGGGTGAGAATTGCCGTTGAATGTTTTGTTTGGAAGTTGCGTTCTACTTCAGTATTTATAACTGAAGTTTCAAGTCAAATTATCATATTAAGAAGGAGATTGTGAAGTATATTTTCACTCGGAGTTTCTATTGAAGTGCTTAGAGGATGAGATAAGGATGCAGTTTTGGATAATACGTAATACATTTTAGGCGCCTTCTTACTTATTATCCCACAAGAGTGTATCCTTATCTCATCCTCTAAGCCCTTCAATAACATATCCGAGTGTATATATACTTTACATCTTCCTTCTTAATATAATTAATTAGCATCACCAACAATTCTAGGAAGAAGAAAGTGTGGACCACCTTTTATGCAGAAGCCAAGTGCTGGCAACGTGGCGTTTCCACTACCTAGGAAAGTAGTTCTCCAGCCACCTTTTGGAGCTAGAGGAGACATCAGTACAAATTATAATAATATATGTCAAAGCCAGTAAATGGTTCGCTGTTGAGGGAAGTTGAGTAGGACAGAGCTAAGTGATGTGTCTATGGATAGCCACAATAATCTAACTTAACCGAACCTAACTCCAAGCAATATTTTCCAAGAGACCAATACATTTTTAGCAGTAATCCCACTTCAACTGCTCTGTGCCCGAGGTTGATAACTTGGTACGTTATACGAATAACATAATTTTCGCGCTCTTCTCTACTTTCTTAAACAATGTCTCTGTCTACGCCATTTCCTTAAAAAAATTAACTGCAAACGAAATTTATTTAACCACATTGCTGCGATTATGAAGTCAATTTATTTTATATAAAACCAAAGAGCACTCGAATGTCAGATAACCCACATGGAAGCCTATGCGTGAGTATAGTACCTGGTATAGACATGGATATTCACAGGCGCATCTGCAGCACATCTGCTGAATGTAATTACACAGAAAGTGAAAACGTTTTGAAGGCCTTGCCGCAATTTATGAAATATGCGCGGCATGTCCGCATTTTATTAAAACAATTGACATAACGTGCGGCACCCGAACGAGAAATTGCCCGGCAGCAGTGCCCCAGACAGAAACTGCATTTATAATGCCGATTTATATAAAAGTGACCATTTGGAAGTGGCAGCGAAATGCAGCACGCAGACAGGCGAGTGTCAACTTTCTTTGAGTGAGGAAAAAACAATCCAAAAATTCACAAACTATAAAAAAATATTCAAAATTCGCACAGAAGTTAACAAACTTTAATCACACCACCACAGACAGACACGGCGGCGTGTGCTGCCATTAAAATTCAGTGCCCACAGCCGAGAGTGCAAATTCAAGTTGCACGGAGCGACGAGGTGCGGGGTGCGGTGTTCAGAGGAAGCTCGTTAATCAAAATTGCTAATTATAAATTAATAATTTATTAACTTAATGATATGCAACTTAGCCATTAGCCGCATTTACAGCTACCAGAAGGAAGTATCAACCTTGGCTAATTCAAGTCAATGAACTCCTCTACTAAATGGGAATACATCCATTGCGGGCACAACAAGCGATTTTTAATTGAAACCTGGCTAACGGAAGTAGCCAATTAACAGATTGTGTACCTCAGCTTCAAGTAGAATTAGTTGGCTCTGGTTCCCAGTGGATGATTATGAGCTACGAGCATTTCCAGAACTAAAACCTGGGCGGCAATTTTAATCATTTCTCAGCGAATAAGTCGAAGAATTAAATTTATGCACTCAGTGAGCTCAGCCTCTACGCAAACTGGACACATTTGCTGCGCCTGGCGATTGCGCCACCAGCACATGACATGAAACGCGCAGCTTGGCGCGCTTGTTTATGCAACACTGGCGTTGCACAGTCACCAGCTAAGAAAAATGTCATTCATGGTGCATTTTGACAGTTGTCAACTCTACTTGCAGTGCATTAGAATGCAAGTTGATACGACTTCCCTGGCCATTTCTTATACGTATACGAGGCGGAACAATTACCCTGGTCGGCGAGCTCAAAATGAAAATTCATCAATCGCGCTGCCTGCGTTTAAAAAGGCCACTTAGCTGAAAATTGCACCGCTCCCAGCTGCAATTTGGTTGCACATTTTGCACATTTCTCGTTAGGCGTAGGTGTTGGTTGAGGCAGCCTGCAGCTTGCAGTACGCTGCATGCCTTCGCCTGCATATTTGTCGCCAGTTCATGCTGAGACGGGCGGAGACACTCGTGGTTTTAAATGCTCGCGATGCCGAAAATGTAAATGCCAAAGATCAGTTCAGATTTTTTGAAACGCCACAAAGTTAACTGAAAGGACATATTAGCCAAATAAATACTAGTGGAGTAATATAGAGGAGAGCTTTTAGATCAGCAAGAGCACTTGGAAGGGAAACTTACACTAACTGGTGGTGCATGGAGAGCTGCGCAGAGCTGACAATAACTATTACAAAACAGAGTTAGTGCAAACAATCAAATTGCTCCCAATCATTTTACTGCATAATTAGAGTTTATTTATGTAATGGTCTGACAGAGTAGCTTTAGACAGAAATTAGGCCTCCAATTGGGGTGCCGGCAGATAAATGAAGGAAGGTACTCCTTTCTCATAAATTGCATCACACTTTATACCGTAAGCGGTTGCTGCCTGTGTCGCCCATGAAACCAGGTACGACTACTAATAACATAGCGATTTGTATAGTAATTTGTTTAAATTGAATTAATTAACGTACAATTTTGAAGATACCAGTGAGATACAATTTTATGATATTTAAGTTTGTGGTTTAAATATGATAATGAGATTATTAACGAGAAGGTTGCCTGCAGCAGGCAGGTAAATTTTGACTTTTAATAATTATTTGTCAGTGACACTTAAAAGAAATGTCACCTGCATTAACCAAGTCTAAAGTAATGGCAAAGCATTAAATTCCCCGCCAACATTCCAACTTACTTGATACGAGTCGACAAGTGCGCTTCAAACGTTTGTGGAAACCTGCAAAAAACAAAGCAAAGCAAAATTATCAAATTAAAAGAATCAAAATTATATGTGTTAAATTTTTGTCAATGTGTGTTTGCGGCCATTAAATTAATTGTATAGGACAAAGGGTGAAAATGTGTCATGCGAATGAACCCATTGAAGCAAATAATAATAAACTAGCAGCGACTTGGAAAAAACTGTGCCAAGGTTGCACAGCAAACCCAGCGCCACCGAAAAACAGAAAACAACAAAATAAGCGCACCAATTGTAGACGGCATAATTGGCCTCCCCACCGACTCAAAATTGGTGCAAAAGTCGGAATTCCTCGGCTGCAAAAGCTGCCCTGCCAACTCACACAAAGAAATAAAAATGATACGCTTTGAAAAAAGGGTCTTTAATTGAGAGTACCTTAAAAAAAGGCCTAAATTCACAGCAACAATTACAACAACAATTGCAGAGTATATAGCCAGATCGCATATATTCATAGCTTTATTAACTGACCAACCTCACAGTGTTCAGCGTATCAAATTGACCACAATAGACCTGAAAATGGGCTAAGTTTATGCCATACAGGCAGCTCAACGGGCAAAGAGCAGTCCGCATGCGCAGCCAATTCATTTGTTTGCTTTTCGTTTTAGCACTTATTTATTACGTTTTACTAAACAAAAGATAAGCTTTTAATAACTAATAATATTGTGAATTTCTGGCCGAACATTTGCCTCCCATTTGCCTGTCCATTGCGGTAACACTGCGGTTCATTGGGTCACTGGGGGAAGGCGTCGCTGCGTGAACGGCCAATGTAATCATAGTTTGGGGAATGTGCCCAGCCTTATTTTAATTTACGACTGAGTCTTTTATTAGCGTAGATAAACGACCGTTTAAGATTGTTCAGTAAGCCACGAACGGTTTATTGAAATTAGAAAGTGTAATGTTGCTGGAGTGTTTATCACTTCGCCTTTGGGCTGAACCGCAATTAAATGTTGCTTATGAAACTGCAATTAAAAAGAATCATAATGGTGGGAATCTGGACGTCGTTTTGCTCATAGCCTAAATTGGTTTTTACACATATCCCCTATCCATTATTTACACACTTAGGTTAATCAAATTTCATTTCAATTGAACCGTTGCAAATCCTCCTAATAATAAGCGATAATTTTCCATCTACAGACGCTTCAGTGCGAAAAGAAGATGCAGACCCTAAGACTCGAATGGGTTAAGCCCTGACTTCCTCAAAGAAATTTTCGTCCCGGTCTTAAGTAATTTAACTGAACTTGTCTTATCTTCCCATTAGATTAATACTCGTGTTTACGAATGTGTTCAGTGAGATATCTACAGCAGCCCACAAAGTATACTCCTGAGACTCCGAAGAAACTCCACAGAGACTCTTCCCATAACAACGACAATGTATCTTTTATTTTCAGAAAATATCTTTTGTACCTGGGTTGTTCGGGAGGACTTTGCTAGAGCCTAGAGAGGAGATCTACAAGAAAAAAACGATGATGAAAGCAGATGAGATCTTCGATGATGAATGAAATCATTGATGAATGCAGGCCACTAATTAGTTTTCTCTGCATAAGTAGGTAGACAAAATAATGGAGCATATTCTATTGCTATAAAGCAATGCAGATTCTGGTTCACTGTATTGGTATTCTGGATTGCTACACTACTAACTGAAGACCACAGGCTTAGAGAGTCCTCCAAGAAACTTTATCGGTCAAGAAACAAAAGGTTTCTAGGACTTCATTCTTAATGGCTTTCTTACAACCTAAGTTTAAGGTTCAAGTGGTTGTCAAGGGCACTGATACTAGACCAGAAGACACACAACCTTGATTTACAGAGTTAAACTTCATCTGAATGCAGCCGTCTGAATTCTCAACATAGCCCATAAAGTTCTTAAAGTCTGTTGCCTCGCTTCAATCTCCAATCCACCACAATCTCAGCTCATGCTGCTTGGAGCCTTCTCTCTGATTTCATCTGTTTATGATCACACCCAGCTGCTGTGTCCACTTAATAGTGGATTGCTCCAGTTTGTGTCTGCTCTTACGGCGCATGCCTCGAAGTGTTTCGCGCGGTAATGAAAATGCTTGCGTGCGAGAATTCCATTTTTTCATTTGACGTGCTTTCATACAAAGTTGATTTGCCAATCACTGCCAGTGGGGCCATAAAGCTGCAGATGGCGATGCCGGCAGCTGCTTTGATTGACATTAATTGTTCGGAATTAAAGGTAAATCGTAGCAATGATTTGCGATTGATTTGCTTGAATTGTAGTTGATTGCTTAAACACGCGGATATGCGCGGAGTGTCTTTCGGCGCTGGCTCAAAGGTCAAGTTTAAAGTGGTGGAGTAAATGGTCGCATGCGGTTTGTTTGGTTGCGGTCCCATTTCCAATTGTTTGGCGTCATTAAGAGCACTTTGTGTGGCATAAAGTAATACGCCGAGACCCGATTTGAAAGGTTCAAGGAATGCAGTTCATTACTACACAACGCGACCACGCCCATGCGTAAAAGGTTTGTGTTTGTCTGCAGAATTAACAAAGTGTTTTTTTTTTTTAAATTAGCGCACGCGTCTCAGACTGAGCGGAAATATTAAGACTAATTTTGATAATGGTTCCCGCACAATTGTGGCTAAAAAGTACGAGTATCACGACCCAAACGCAGCCGGGCATGTGGCAAAGAAAATGCTAATAAGCGGCAGCAGTGCACGCGACACCTCTGCCCACACTTTTGACGCCTCGTTTGCTCTGTGCACATTGCGAGTACATTGCGAGCATTGTGCGAGGCGCGACACCGTCTGTTGCAACGTTTACGAAATTGAATTAACTTTTATTATTTAATTTATTTACGAGTAATTTTGCATTGCATTTGTCAATTGTGCTGCTCTCAGGCGCATTTTTATTGCCGCTTGTCGGTCGGCAGTCGTCGCCGTTCAGTGGCCGCGCCGCTTGTCGCGCATAAAACTGTCAGTGCGCACAGAGGCAGAGACCCACACACGCCGTTTGCGGCAAGCAAACGTTAAGAAATATGGCGGCGGCAGCACGCATTGAAATTTGTAATGCGCGCAGCAATAATTTGTCAAGGAAATACACATTATTCTTGCGTAGTTTGCTTGAGTGGTGAGGCAAAAACTCTGATACAATTTCTTGGTCGTATAGTGAGGCATATTTGTCGACATATTTGACGGCATATTTGGCAAGCACTCCTCACACCCTGTAACAAAGGGAAAGGAAAGCACTGGCTGCGTTTATAATAGGAAATCTAATAATAAAGATGGAACACTCAGAATCGCCCAGAACCAGACAGAGGGAAAGGAAGGCACTGGTTGCGTTTATGATGGGAAAGTTAATAATAAAAATGGAATACTCCCAGTCACCTTGACACATACAGAGGGAAAGGAAGGCACGGGCTGCGTTTATGATGGGAATAATTTAATAATAAAGGTAGAACTCTCCCAATCACCTTGACACATACAGAGGGAAAGGAAGGCAGTGACTGCGTTTATGATGGGAAATTTAATAATAAAGATGGAATGCTCCCAATCACCCAGACCCAGACAGTGGGAAAGGAAGGCACGGGCTGCATTAATGATGGGCAATTTATTAACTGTATCAAAGATGGAACTTTCATTAGTGCTTCTGCGTTTATGATGGGGAAATTAGATATTTAGATCAATGATGGAGCTTTCATTATGGTAAGTCAGTGCTTCATGCCTTTCAAGCACTTACGTAACACACTTTATTCGGCTTTACCGCAATCATTCCCCAGCAGAGTAGCAGCAGAATGCTTTATTATTAATCACCTTTTAATTAGTATACTCGCAAACAGTGGAAAAATAATTGAAACAATCAAATTGAGTGTAAATAATTGGACCCATTAATGAAACAACAATGTAACCATTACGAAAGACGTTTATACATTTGATTAATTTCCACACTTCGCAGTAAAATTGTTAGTCAGAATAACAAATTAATTTGCAGCCACTAATTATCGTTTGATTGTTGGTGATTTATAAAAATTTACCGCTAGATTGTTTGCATGTGGATAATGTGGCAGAAAAGTGCGGCAGGTATTTGCATTTGTGTACTAAAACGTAGCTCTGGAAGTAGAACTGGACACTGAGATAGATCAAATATGCTAGAACAGATAAAACAGAGTTTCCTATTCGTAATGCAATTGAAATATTCGTATCAAATGGAAGTGTTTGTGAATCCAACCCGTCAAAAATGTAAAAGTACTGCTGAAAATTTCAATGCTGTGACCCAAACTGTATATGAAAATCGAGACCCATCACTGAGACGTGGACTTTCTTATGGCACCACATGGCATATTCGTCGTAAAGATTTGCATTTCAAGGCGTACAAAATTCAGTTGGCACAACAACTTAAACCATATGACCATTTATAGCGTAGAAATTGCGCAGATAGGGCTTTCACAGCAACTTGAACAGGATCCGTTATTTCATCGAAACACAATCTTAGCATATGATGAAGCTCATTTCTTGTTAAATATCGCCGTAAACAAGCAAAGCAGCCACATTTGGAGTGGAGAACCCATATGATGTTCGTGAAACACGTTTATATCCATACAAATTATATGTAAAAATCCAGGAAATTTTTGTCGATGCTCATATGTGATTTGCTGACACCGAGGTATACACTTTGGAATTTTCTTGTGTCGAGTCGAATTAGAGTGGGGTCTTTGAAATTTAGTTGTGTCGACTTAAAGTGGGGCTATGGTTGAACCTCAGGAAGTCCTTTATAGACAGTTTGTTTGTGTTGAGCATTTTGTACCACGTTTAAGTTTTCCTAAATATACGGGGTGAGTTCTTTTTATCGAATTGGATTTTTATGCAGTTTGTGGCATCGTTAGGATTCCAATGGGGGGTAGTATGTACAGGGGCCACTGTAGCCAGTTTAGTCGTGTTATCGGCATATTTGCTAACCCATCTTATTTGCGTGTGGAATGGATATTATTTTTGGATAAGAATATTTCTAATAGGTTTTCGATTATCGCTGTGATTGTCTATATTTTGTATTGCCTTTAGTGATGATAGGGAGTCTGAACATATTGCATACCTCCCTCTTTTGGATTTAATTTCAAGTTCTATGGCTGCTAGTATGGCAATTATTTCTGCTGAATAGGCCATGGTAAAGTTTGGGCAGTGCAAAAGTGAGTTTTCTGATGAGATTAAATATAGTCTTGTTATATGTTGTAAGCACCGTCGTTATATAGAAAAGTACGCTTATTTAATTGTGTTTACAATTTGATAAAATATTGTCTGAAAGTTGTATCGTGGAGTTTTATTTTCATTGAATGGATCCAGTTGAAGGTTTATTATTGCAAACTTAACGTGCCATGGGCAGAGATTGCACTTCATATGTTTGGATGGACTGGATGAGAGATTATATTTGTTACTTTCATATGGTAGATGGGATTTCCTTATATTTATAATTGTGGTTTTATAACAGTAGGTGCTACTGGTATTCATTACGATATTAAACAACTCAATATTGGCATAGCATTTAAATCTTTTCTTGAACTTTATTTCTAGGAATCTTGGTTTTTATTTCAAATTAAACTGATATACCGCAAAACTTAAGTAGCCAACTCAAAACTCAGCAGGAAAATATCATAACAAAGCACACATTTAATTGCATTTATAGTTAATTGTATGATAAATAAGAAATAATGAAATAACAAATAATGAATAACAAAAATGAAATAACAAATAAAGAAGTAACAAATAATGGTATAACAAATAATGACATGAATAAAGCTAACAATAATAAAACACTTGAATCACATCTGGAAGTATGAGTAGACCAAACTCAGGTAATGAACTTCTTACAATTTCCTTCTCCAATTCCTAACCACGCACCGCTGCATGCCAAATTCATCGTTCAAACCAAATATTATTTTGCGCATGATACTCGTATTTGTAAAGCTATCCATGAGTCCCACACCTACCTACGCCTCTGCTCGCCACACCTACGCCAACTCCAATGCAACATAAACAAATCATCATAGCTCGACTTATGCAAACACAATAGAAAGAGTATGCAAATGCAAGTACCAAAAAAAGGATCAAACCCATTGTTGTGCGTGTAGGTGTGTGCAATGGAATTGTATTCAAATGACCTACGCAACTATATCAAGGTCAAGTTGAATATACATTCAAATTTATTTCAGATTTATTAACAAAAGACAATTAAAAATTTGAACAGAAAACTTTGAAAATACCATAAAATTAAATAACGCTCAGCCCCAAAGTGGCCGGCAAAGCAAGCGGCGGCATGAAAGGAAGCAGTTGGCCGCTGGAGGCTAAAACTGCAACTAATGCTGGACAAATTCCAAGCATTGTAATGTGTTTTACCTTCATTGCAGATGAGAGCCTGAAGATTGAAGCTCATTGAGACGTGAAGGACACTGACTCTGCTCGTAGTCTGTCACTTGGTGTTGATTTGCAGATACCAATTTCAATGCAGCGTTGTGGTTGATGCGATTGACACAATTGGTTATTCTTGCTGGGTGACTTTTCTGATATGAAGAATGCACACGTACTCCATAAATATCTGCCGCAAGTTGTCCTTGATGGACATACGATAGTGCAAATTCTTAGCGACGCTCGGTGAGCATATTGAATTTCATTTGGTTGATCTTAAAAAATTATTAAATAATATGATGATGCAAACCTCTGCAGAGATATTACAAATGCGAGGCTTTTGTTTTAAATACCTTTGCTTTTATATAAATAAGATGCTTTTATTTTAAGTTCACATTGAAGTGTTCTGTGTGAACAACCAACTCGAAGCTAACTTTAAGTTGGCTAGCATACTTGACTATGTTTAGGCCTGCTTTTCATCGGTTAACTTACTATTTATTAAGCGAAAAACTTCATTTGTGGATTCCTGGAAACTTTGAAATCTTTCTTCAACACTGTTGGTTGCAAAGAATCTCTGAAGTAGAGCATAAGCGATGGATTGGTTGGATGGAACAAGGATATTCTCATGATTGTCGCTAACTAACATAGAAACGCTTCAGAAAATCGTTGGGAGATCAATAATTGCACATAAAAATAAATACATGGCACAAAAGACGCCTTTGCTCGCCCGCGGAACTATAGGAATTAAATATATTGCAAAGGAGCCCAGATTATTGACTGAGGATCTAACCCACACAAAAATTAAAATAATTTTAATAGTACATGTATTCAAAGGACGAAATGTTGATTGATTTGGATCAACTTTAAAAACATCAGAAGTTGAAGAATTCATAGAAACATTTCTCCGCTGTTATCGAAAGAACAAACGAGCAAGTAAGTAACGTACCGATGCCCCTAATAATGATCAATAGCCATATTGAAGATGACATGATGAGAGAGGTAGAGGAAAGGTGGAGTAGTACCACATGTAAAATCCCAAAAGCTCATGTACAAACCATACGGCATTCAACTTAAATCGACACTGTCACTTCCGAGGAAGGGTTGTAGAAAGGTAGTAGGAATACTGACAGATCACTGTGGTACACTCTAAAAGGATGGGACTTACAAACAACAATGAATTCAGTAAATGTGGGGAGCAGGGCTCAAGGGAAACTATGGAGCATCTACTACGCCTATGCCCCGCAATATCGAAAACACGCCTAACACATCTGAGAGCCCCTTGGTTTGAAGGACTAGAAGAGGTCGGTTTAACCTAACCTAACCTATCGAAAGAACAATTGAAATGTTTTCATCTCCAATTTCTGGGATTAATGTATCCACACTATTCCGGGATTAATGTAATCGAACATTTTATAGTTTTCCATATATTTACCAAGCACTTTTAATAATCAGATTGAAACATTTATGAATGCTTTATCATGCTGACACGTGAGCAAACTACTCGTGAAGAGATTTACTGTATGTCCTGTAGGCGGTTATACAAGAGAATCAATATATCAGAATAATAAAGTTTGGGAATATTGAAAATAGTGACAAGGGGCAAGCTTAAAGATTTCTTTTGATTATTTTCTTCTAATAAGTAATTTGACCATCATGAATAATGTCTGCAACGATTTTGAGGAATGAGCAATAAAGCCTTTGATTCATAGGAAAAATAATTTAAAAATCTTTAGGACACCAAAGACAGCAAGATTCTTATTTTTCCTTTTTAGCAACGACTCAGCACTTTTCATGGAACCTTCTCAATATTCAAGTAAGTCACTTTTTAGAGCCATGACAAATATTTCAGTTAGTTGCGAGAATAAACCTCCACCAAAAATAAGTTCAGGTTGAAAGAGTCTTGTCCTGAGTAGGATTGTTATGCTTCCTTCCCAACACTAACAATGCCATTTTATGGAACCTTCGCAGTATACGAGTAAGTTACTCTTTAGAGTCATGACAAAAACACTAGAAAAGTAACCAGAATAAATTGCCAACAAAATTAAGTTTAGGTTGAAAAATTCATCTAAATCCGATTTGGTCAACAACGAAAATTATGCGTTGACCGAGGAAGAAGTTATGCGGATTCCTGCTGTAGTCTCTCCAAGTTTCGCTGTTGCCAATGATTGGTGGAGGGAGTGGTGGATTGAGTATATTTATAAAACAATTGTCTTTTTATATTTGAAGAGCGCTAAGTACCTTCCGTGACTGCCTCTGTACCTCAGTGCCTCTGTGACATGGTTTTAAGATTACAGTGACTTGATTTCGCGTGCCTCGTTGCTTTAACCATATATCACAGAAATGCTGATACAATCCTTGTGAATGCGAGGATCTCCAAAACTGTTACAGAAGGCTATAAACTTATTTCTTATTTATTGATTGTTCCTATCTGCTTCTATAATATGGTGTTTTTCCCATATCCTCAGAGTAGAGCGCACTAAAATTGACAATGTGGGTCACCTACGCATCACCCACACTTCACTCTCCTTTCACCCTCACTTCACCATCACTTCACCCTCCTTTCTCCATCACTTCACCATCACTTCACCCCACTTCACCATCACTTCGCTATTACTTCACTATCACTTCACCCTCCATTCACCATTACTTCACTCTCACTTCCCCATCACTTCACCATAACTTCCCCTTCCCTACACCCTTCACTAGGAACCCAATCTCCATAGTATTATATGAGTAAGTAAAACACTTCTTAGGTTTTTGAGATTCTGTTTCTTGAAAGTACCTTTCGAATTTTATTTAACCGCACCCTTCTAATCAAGTGTTGAAAACTTCAGGTATTTCAATAGTTTCAGCAAAAAATTTAACCAATTTAATTAAAAACAATCAGAGCGTTTCATTGAGTTGGGCTGAATTTCCACACTATGCTAAAGAAAAATATATTTGCACTGCTTCCATCGCATCTTAGGTGATTGGTTTTGGAGTTTCAGTTACCAAAGTTGGTATAAAGCATAAGTATATAAAATTATATTGCATATATATAAATCCATCACAAAAATTGAAGCAATTACAACAAATCCTGATTTTTTATTGGTACTTGTATAATGTTTATATTACCTTCCTATACAGGCAGTAATGAAGATTGAGGATGACAAGCGATTCATCAAATCTTTATAAATTCATAAATTAATAATGCAGTTAATAATTCGAGTGTGTGGATTAGTTATTGCCCCATTCGTAGCATGCCAGCAGGTTATGCGATTTTTATCTAAATCTATTTTAAGTTTTTTTGCATTACTAAATCAACATACAAAAATACTAGGAACGCAAGTATCGGCATGCAACCAGCCGACGCAAGAGTATTAAAAGGTTATCGTGGCAGGCATTCCAAGAGTTTGTGTCAGTTTAGCAAACCCGCTGCACCTCCTCCAAGCGTTGTCTTAATCCAACTCTCATAAATTTACGCAACCTCTCCGCTGTTATACAACACTCGCACATTTACGAGGCTCCACTAGGCCGTAAAAATGCCTAGTTACTGAATTGTTATAAGCATAAAAATCTCTTTAATTTGCATTTGCTCTTTACTTGTCTGGGGGGAGGGGGGTTGTGTTTGTGCTAACCTGGAGAGTTTCTCTGGCAGCGCATGTGCTGAAGGAGCATGTTTGATTGTGGCGGAATAATGATTAGAAAGCAATTGCTTTGCATGTTTTGACAAATTTCATTAACTGAGCAGGGGTTTCTCTGTGGTTGTCTTCAGAAAGATTTCGTGCTGAATTCATGTCATGCATGGCTGCGCCTGCGCCCATGTATGATTTACAAATTATGCCCCACGAACGTTTCTGTGGACCTGCAAGGCAGGACAAATATATGCGAGCGAGTATGAAATTTGCATGAGCGAAAGACGCATTCATTGTTCAGCGTTTGCGAGGCATCCATCCACATGGGAGCTGGAGTTGGATTTTCTATTCCTATCTCCGTAGTTGGTTTGGATAACTCAATTTTATTGTTGCCAGTGATTCGTGGATGATGCTGAGAAATGTATATATTTATGAAGCTATTGTCATTTTCTATTTTTGTACGTTTTTATGACAGGTTTAAGTGTGTTCCAACCTTAGCAATCAATTGAGCAAACCGCCCACTTCGCCATAACCTTATTGAAATACTTATGGAACAGTTCACGTTGACATTGATGCGGCATTTTCAGACTTGACAAACGAATTTAAAATGAAATGAAATCATTTCCATTGATTATTAGCCGCAGCGCTTTCAATGGCAGTGTAATGACATTGTAATGACATTGTACTTAAATATAAACAAATATTACATATACTAATTATATTTAAGTGCTTTACTGCATGTCATTTCACAGTCAGTGCGGGGCAGAAACATCGGGCGTTGGTGGTGGTAGCGTAGACTGTAATTATTCATACACAGCAAAACACTTTTCCATGAGGATGCCCACTCATACCCATACTAGGGAGTGGCTGTCACATATTCTAGATATAATCTTCCACTGCACTGAGAAGGCTCTAAGCAAATTCTATTTTTAGCCAATTCACAAAGATGACCGATGTATTTGTGAAGCGTTTAAAACAGCAAGTCGCACATTTCAGCGCATCAAATTGATTTTCAATGTTTCCGCGTTTCAAAGACTGCCGACAAATGGTGTTATTAATCATGATATCAAACACAAAGTATAATAAATAATATCCAAATCAGTCACTAAGTTTCAAGAAGAACAAATAAACCTCAATGAGATGCTCATTGTTGTAATTGAAGTCTCACATTTCATGATTATGTTTAAATTAATTATAAACACTTGCTTGCCAAATAAGTGCCTATTCGCTTGCAAGTGGGTTGTTCTGAACCAACCAGAAAAGGATTACATGAGGCCTTCATTGTGATTTGTTATGGCAGTTGTCACTAATCAATACGTCAGTTTATACGCGAAGATGGCATTTGGTTCTTCTACATGAACACTTTTACGGAAAAACATAATTTGCATCTACATTATTTATTTACTTTTCTACATTTGTTGCGTCATTTTTCATCGTCTACGTCGAAACTGCAGCCTGGAGTACCCTACAACATATTTTTATTTTTTAGTAAAGATATCCGTGTATACAAATACACCACTTCTTTTTTGGATTCCTTGTTTTATCTATTCCAGTTCAGATCTGATGCTTATAAGTAAGAGTACAATGCTTCCAGGTACATTATCAGAGATGTCGCAAATCTTAAGAACCAATGAGAAACTCGACGCCTTCCTTTTCTGGTATTGTACCGACAATTACAATTGAATCTGAAAACAATGTGAGACACGTTTGTGAAAAGTTGACATTCCTTCCTTGAAAATACTCAAACTTGACATCGTTCCGTTTCTGGTACTGTGTAAACTAACCGAATACTAAGAGTGACTCTTTTGTCAACCATTGCTAGGGTCCTCGACAACCTTCCTTTTCTAACTCTGTGTAAACTACATGCCGACAATAGAATTTTGAATTGAAAACAATACATGACTGTTTTTGAACAGTTGCCAGGGTCCTTTCTTGAACGTACTCGAAACTCAATACACTTCCTTCTCTGTTACTGTACCGACAATTACAATTTCAACTGAAAACAATATATGACTCTTTTTGAAAAAGTTTCCAAGGTCCTTCCTTCGAAACTCGACACCCTTCCTTTTCTGATACTGTGTAAGCTATGTGCCGACAATAGAATTTTCAACTGAAAACAATGTATTACCTAAACCCCTTTGGTATTTGAATGAGTGGTTTCACAGGCATTTGGCATTACTTCGGAACTAAGAAGGATCTGGCATAGTTCACATATTTAAATTATGGATCACAAAACATAGAAAGCTTGTCAGGTCCGCACAGAGTGTCAGCTGACTGTATATAACAATTTTAAACCCATCCTACATCAAAATCTTTAAGGTGAATGGGGTGTATCTAACACCGCAAAGGACCTTGCCTGTCTATGTGTGTCTTTTATGGGCAGCCAGTGTAACCTAATCTAGGGCATATCTGCTCTCAGAGTGTCTTTAATGTTCTAATTTGTTAAGCAACTGTGCACAGAATCTCTGAGGTACAGCTATATAGCATAAAAAGGATATTTTGTAACCTTGATTACACTTTTAATAGCACAACAATAGTTTTTAAAAATATAATCGAATTTTAAAAATACACTAAAAATTCAAATTTATTATTTTAATAAAAAATTTTAGAGATTTAGATTGAATGTTTCAGGGAGTACTGGCACCGCGCCCCTAAAGGACCTATTGTGCTAACCCTTATGATTCACTCTAACCTTAGGCTTTTTATAAAAATTTTATGATTTTAAATATAAATTAATATATTTAATAAGATAAGAATTTTACAAATTTCTCAAAACTTTTAGAAATAAAAATTTATGGTACGCAAATCTCTTAAACAAAATTATGTTCGAATTGTTCTTTGTGCTTGCGTTGAATTGTGGCTTCCCCGAGAGTATTTCTCAATATCCAACCATAAAGCAACCAAAATTTGTCCATGTAGACTACAATAATTTTAGTAATTTAAAATCTTAACAACTTGATTGATGTGCAACAGAAACTATTTCGCTGCGATTTATCAGTGAGCAAATTAAATCAAGTTGAAGGTGTGGCATTTAATCAACCCACGAGCAAGTTTTGTGTGTGCGAACACTCTGGATCTTTACAGTTCTGCTGTGAATATAAACCAACTAATCCAAAAATAAAACCCCAACCGGTGACTGTGCGAATTTTGCGATCTTTGGTCAAGATTTTCAGGTTCCACATTTTTCTTTCTGTACAAATTCACATCTGGTATACTTGAAAATTCACCAAACCCATTGAAACGGATGCCGCAAGGTCGGCGCAGTAAACTGACAGAAGTGGCACCACAAAAGAGTTCACAGCGCTCGCTGCTGTTCTATAAATGATAAATAATACGTTAAGGAGACTTTGACTTGAATAATGGTGCCTTTGGCCACCACCACCACACCACTGAGAGCGCTTGACGTGCAGAATGGCACTGGCACTGGCAGCTCGTTCGCATGGGTTGGGGGAAACCTTGGTAAGAATTTCTGTCTGCTGTCTTAATTTATTCTTCGCGTACGTTCGCCCAAGAAGCCACTCAAGCGCACTGCGTTAATTAATAATAATTATGCAATTTACGCTTTCGAGCAGAGAAGCAAACACTAAAATTTCAATTTCTATATTTACAGTGTTTAATCAACAGAAATGCGAACAAACAAGCGCAATTTTCGAATCAAGTCAGTTAAAACGAGCTTCGCACCTGCGAGCGAGCGAGCGGGGGCCTTCGAGGTGGCTTCTTTCTGGCGCTTGCATGGATCAGTTGTGGAAAGCGGCGTGGAAACACAAAATGACTTTGTTTAAGTTTTTAATAAATCTTGCAGAGTAACTAACAAACTGAAGTGTCATTCAGACAGCAGGAGTTTCATTCAGGAATCAGGAGTTTTGTTCAGGAATCAGGAGATTGTTTCAGGAATTAGGTATGAGTGGTTCAAAAATCAGGAGTTGCTTTCAGGAATGAGAAGTTTCTTTCAGGATTGACGAGTTTCGTTCAAGAATGAGGAGTTTCGTTCAGAAATCAGGAGTTTCTTTCTGGATTGAGAAGTTTTGTTCAGGAATCAGGAGTTTCATTCAAGAAGCAAGAGTTTCGCTCAGGAGTCGAGAGTTTCGTTCAAGAAGCAAGAGTTTCGATCAGGAGTCGAGAGTTTCCTTTAGGAATTAGAAGTTGCATTCATGAATAAGGAGTTTCGTTCAAGAATCGAGAGTTTCTTTTAGAAATCAAGAGTTTCGGTCAGGAATCAGGAGTTTCGATCAGGAATCAGCAGTTTCGTGGTTCAGGAATGAGGAGTTTCATGGTTCTGGAATGAGTGGTTCAGTAGTTATACAAATTATTTCAGACCTAAAATTAGTCCATGACCTTCGGTAGATCTGCTGATATTTATATACAGTATCTAAAAAAGTTAAGGGTAATGTTGGACTTACACTGAATCTGCATTATAAACAACCAAGATTGAAGCACATCCGTTTAGCCACTTTGACTCATAGAAGGCTCATAGAAGGTGTGCCCCGGTGGTATTTAAATGTGTTAGAATTGCTTTTATTTCGCAGCAAATCCCTCACAGTGTTTGGGATCTAAAAAAAGATTAAACAATACTTCATATTCCAAATATAGAAATATGGGTGCCAGTGAATTTTTTATAAGAGCATGTTTAATACCCCTACACTGCTGTCTTTCAAAAAATTCAACACTAATGATACTCGCTCACTGAATGTGACTTGTTATCCTTCAAAAATTCTCTACACAGCATTATATGCAGAATGGCGCACCAGCAAAAATTGACAACAAACTATCTCAATAGATCTGGTTTTATAAAAATCCTCCTTATACGAGTACTCTCCCAAAGAAAGTTATGAGAACAGAACCAAGGCACCAGAGCTTCAAAGTCAGTAACATCGTTATACGAGTATATCCCCATAACAGGTCACCTAACAAATTGTCATTGTTTCAGCCAAATTTAGCCTCATTTAGATAATAAAAATTGTTCCAAACGCGGCGGCGGAACACTTGATTGGCGGGGTGTGTATTCTATACCTCGAAGACAGTTTTAAGATTTTTATAGACCAAT
Source organism: Clusia tigrina (assembly GCA_920105625.2). Classification (NCBI taxonomy): domain Eukaryota; kingdom Metazoa; phylum Arthropoda; class Insecta; order Diptera; family Clusiidae; genus Clusia; species Clusia tigrina. The sequence goes on from OV050033.1 coordinate 182,475,639, forward strand.
TCATTTGTATATATAAGGAGATTCTAGAACTATTCTCCGATACATATTTTTATCTGAGCTGTATTGAGCAATGACACTTAAGCCACGAGCTGCAACCTCTGAAGAGTAGAACGAAACACGAAAATTAAAGAGTAAATCTTTCTCTCGGATAGAAAATCATAGTATCTACCGGGTAGCAGAGACTGCAGACTTCTGATAGGACTGATGACGGGTAATTTTGCATAGGCTAAGCATATGCAAATGATAATCATTGCAGAAAGAACCCTTTGCCAGGCTTGTGGAGAGGAGAATAAGATGGTGGACCACTTTTGGTACGTGTCCCCGCTTTCGCTAGAATCAGGTTCGAGGTATTTGGCTCTTACATCCTAAGTAGCATGATCTTTGACTACTTAGGGTCACAGGATCTACTCAAGTTTATTCACAAATCAGGTTGATTAAACCAACATAAAAATGGATCGTTGAGTATAGTACAACAGATGTCTTGTGATCTGAGTGCCATATATGACTAGTTGTTTCGACAAAAAAAAATATTTCGTAGAATTTTCGAACAGATTTTTCTGTGGGCTGCACACAAAAGACTTAAGAACCGAACTTTTCACACTTCTGCACTCACCTCGTCTTAGAAATCACGCAGTAAATCCTAAATCCAAAAGTGTCCAACTGATAATTTCGGTTAACTTGCTTGTTTGCTTGTTTATGGAATATACGATTCGCAGCTTTATAAATAATAATGGGCAATATTTATTGAAGGTTTAAGGTAAAATTGTTAATCTCCATACACCGAACTGAAACAGGGCCACAAAGCATGCTGCAATTGCAATTTGAAGTGCTTTAATTTGAAACGATCGCAAAATACGGCGAAGCACATGCACAAGAAATTTATAATAGCAGCTTTGGAGCTTAAGATCGCTTGCATCGATTTCACCGCTGCACAGCTCCCAACGTCAGCGCGGCGCTTGCATTTGACGTGACGTTAGGCGTGCATTCTGTGTCTGGGCGAGTAATTCGTTCAGTCCGCGACGGGCAGGCAAATATTTGCCAACGTCAACTGTGGTGGCGCGGCCGCTGTTGTTGCTGTTACTGTTGTTGTTGCTATTGTTGTTGGTGTTACTGTTGTTGTTGCTGTCGCTGTTGTTTGCTGCACGCGCGCGACTTGCAACTTGCAACAATATGCATACAAATTTGCAAAGTAGCGTTTGGGTTCGATTTTGGTTGGATTTTATTCAATTTTTTTCTGAATTCACTTTGGTGTGCTTTGTTGTTGTTTCTATATTTGTTGCTGCATGGCTCCGAAATAGTTAACAATTTTTTTTGTTCGTACGTTGTTTTGTTTTTAGTTCGCTCTGAAAGTGCTGTGGCACACACACGCACACACACACCAATGCACTAGTACACAGCGACCCCACTGCAAACGCTTGGAAAAGAAGGAATTTCTTCTTGAAGCAAAATTTGCGCTGCGGCGGCTCCTTCTCAATTTCGTTGAGACGTTGCGCGTGCGCCAAGTCGTTGTAAGTGCGCTTGGGCAATGCTGTGTTTGTTGTTGCTCTTGTTGTTGTTGTGGTGGTTACTTTTGTTTTCGTTTTTAAATAAATTCATGTATCGTATGCACTTCGCGGCAAACTTTTTTTTAGTTTGTGGTAAGTTTCGTTTATATTTTTTAGTGTATTTTTTATTGTTTTATTTTTTGTTGTATTATTTATAGTTTTTTAAAATTTTTTTATTTTTTTTTTTGTCTTTTTCTTGTGTTATTTTTTTTGTTGCTGTTTTTGCTGTTGTTTTTGTGGTTGCTTTTGTTGTGGTTGTTTTTTTTTCTTTGCTTCAATTACCTTTTGATTTAATTTTTCTTTGCTTACTTACTTGTTAAAGACAAAAAGAGTTATTCAATGATTCCGAGGATTCGCGGTAAACTGTGCGCATGGAAAAACAAAATGAAAAATTGCAAAAGAAGAAAGAAAAAAGAAAATATTTTAAGCGTTCCATTATGTGCTTCTGGTTATTATGCAAGCCCACAATGTGACACGTTTGCGATAATCTCATTCAAAATACTTTTCATATCATTTCATTTGCATGTGAGTGGATTTACATATTGGTCAGGAGTGAGTTTCTGACTTGACGCTGTTTCGAAATAGCGGCCAAAACAAAATACTGCCAGAACGAACTTTCAATTGTATCAAAAGTCTCGTATTTTCTTATATTCTGTTTTTAAATACCTAAACTAATTTATAATAGTCAAGCGAAAGAGTTCTTTAGAACCAAATCGGAATTTGTGCGAGTGTATGCAAATTAAGTAGACGAAAGTGTGGAAGTAGAAAACTTGTCTCGCTCCATAAACATGAGGATTGTGGCTTTAATGAAATCGAAAGCGGAATAAATAAGTTACTTATTTTAGATACCAAATTTTAATTTAATCTAACATAAAAATTTAAATTGAATTTTTATTTTGTCTTTGTTATCAGCATGTCGCCGATTTAACCTTATAATACTGGCAAAGTAAATCATTTCATTCTTTACGGGTTTATGGGAATTTAACGGGTGTCTTTTTTATTTAATAATCGCAAAGGTATAGTTAGTTAATGATAAAACAGTAAATCATTATGTGAATTGAAAGTGTGTTTTTTTTTTTAACTTTGATATTTCTAAAGAAAATCATTTTATTCTTAGCGGATTTTCTGTGAATTTAAAGGGTGTTTTTTTAATTTTTATAATCCCAAAGTAAATTTTTAATTTTTTACTATTTTTATGAGAATCTGAAAAGTATTTTTTTAACTTAATTTGTCACAAAGTAAAAAATGTCTTTGTTAATGGGTTTTATAAGAAATCAAAGGGTGTTTTTAAAATTTGAATACAGTCCCAAAGTAAATCATTTCATTCTTTACAGGTTTTGTGTGAATATAATGTGTTTTTTGTTGTACTTTAATATTCACGTAAGTAAGTCATTTCATTTTTTACGAATTTGATGGGAATTTAAAGGGTGTTTTTTAACTTTAAAAATCCCAAAGTAAATTATTTCAATGTTTACTATTTTCATGTGAATTTTGAAGCGTGTTTTTTGTACTTTAATATTCGCAAAGTAAATTATTCCACTATTTACGACTTTAATGTAAATTTGAAGAATGTTTTTACTCCTTCTCACGGATTATTCGCAAATCTCTTGAATTGAATATCACAAATTTTCGGTTTATTTCAATTCTTTCCACGGAAATTCTGATTAACGTTATCAATTAAACATTTTTATATTATACACACTCAAAGGGCATTTCTCGTCCCCAGCACAGGCTTTCGTCAAGGAACACGACTACGACCGACCGGCTCAAAATTCGCTAGCGATTCGTTTCTCGCTGGGTCTCGACAAACTACGAGTATCACGCGTTTACACCTCGACTGACAATTGTTTACTGCCATGATAAGTCAGGGCGAGCGGCGTATTAACCAAAAGCAAAAAACCCATGCGCGAACTCTCAGCAGAGCACTCCAAATTTGGCGCTCTCAATGAAAATTTGCTCGGTTTGTAGAGTCCACTGCGCACAGCGCAAAACACTCCGCTATGCACATGCAAACTTTGAGTGGAGTGGAAAATTGCACACCAGTCAAAACAAGTTTCGTACCACACAACAACAACAACAAAGAACTGCATGCGCTAAGGAAGGGTGCAAAAATGTGTAACAACACAGTAACCCAAACCACGCTTAGCGCACGCAGCCGCCACACATTTAAGCCAAGCCAAGCAAGCAAGACAACAAACCAGCAGCTAGCCAGCCAGCCAGGCCGCCACGACTAGTCAAGTCTCTAAAGAGCGCGCAGAACCGTGACGTAATAAGCACGACTTGCTTGTCTGCAGCCACTGGTGTAGTTCGTTGTCAACTGTCGCCGAGGCGCGCCGGAAACGTGTTTGCAATGAACGCCAAAAACGTCATTGTTTGAAAGCACGAGTAATGAGCCGTGCAGCAAGCAAGTCGGTTAGAGAGCGCCAGAGAGAGGCTCTGAATTCAAATTTGAGCTTTGAGTATAAGTATGAAAGTCTCAACGGCAGAGATTGAGTGACTTTTAGGGTGACTTTCGACCTGGTTAAAGAGACAGAAGTGTGGGTGACTTAGTGGGACAATATTCTGCGGTATTTGTTTTCCAGACGAAATGTGCTACCGAGGGAGAGAATTTTTAATTAAGAAATGTGACCGTGGGGCTAGAGTAGCGATTAATATAATTATCTCTATACTTATTATAATTATTACTTTAATTTCTCAGTTCAGCTATTTACAATAACTTCTGAGACCTTAAATTTAAGTGACATAGTTACAATTTTTATTATTATTATTAATTATAATTAATGTATATTAATTATCATTAATATATATTAATTATTATTATGTTAGTTAACTAATTACCTAAATGTACAATGCTTTAGTAGAATAGCTAAGTAAGCTAAGGCCATACTAATTATGTAGATATATAAACAATAAAAAAAATCTTTACGAGATCATTTCTCCAACGAGAAATTAGAAAAAAAGTTAACACAAAATTATCCACATTGCCAATATTCATCAGAAAATATATAGAAACAGATGAGTTTAAGTCTGTTTTTATTAAGCAATCAAAACATAATTTATTGGAAGCCGATAGCCCAGGCAGCTTGGGCTTATATTTAACTTATAATTTGTAATTGTAATTAAACTTAATAATAAATAAATAAATTATTGGATCATGTTAGAGTTGAAAGCCTCACTAGCCAGTACGTACTTTTTTATTACTTTTAATATATATATTAATTCTAATCTGAAATAAACAATGATTATTAAAGCCACTCTAAAATTTTTATTTTATATTTATATATTACTTTTGCAATAAATAATAGTTTATATAGGACCACTCGTAAAATTTATTAGTTTTGTATTTTATATTAATTTAATAATTTATATTAATTATTAATTAATTATATTGTATATCATATTAATTTTTATCTGTACGAAAATAATAATATAGATATAAAAATATATATATATATATATATATATATATATATATATATATATATATATATATATTTATAACCTACTCTTAAAATTTATTACTTTTAATATTATATATTAATTTTGATCTGTAATAAATAATAAAAATGAAATGAGCCCAAACAATCATATTCAAACAGTGATGCACAAAGCTTCGCACACATGCGAAGGCAAATTACCGCTGCCTATGCATACACAAGTCATCACAAATGTATTGGCCAACAATACCCAGCAGGAAAGGAGTTCACCCTTAGAGTACTACCGGTAGTATCTAGGGGAAATTTTTATTGGCCCCTGGAGTAATCATTTTGTTCTCCTTTTAACATAGGATTGTCATTGGTAAAGGAGTGTCGCAGCTCTCTGAATCGGGGCATATATAAAAACTATCCGTCACCTTTATTGCTTCGTTAAGGTTTTACATTTGTATCCACAATTCCACGAAAGTTCTTCGGCCTTCAGACAAAAATTGCCTCCTTATAAATATGTTCTCTCTGAGAAAAAAAAAGAAAAAACTCACACTAAGGTAATATGGAGCAGTTTTGCCTTTAAGCATAATGAACAAAAAACTGCCCGAGCGCTGGGCATGTCCCCTGATAGAAAAGAAGTATGGATCAACAAAAATTATCTGCTGCATATTCTCAGCTTCACTGCAAAACGTCGATGACGGTTCAAGCAACTCTGTGGCAGTAAGTGGCGGAAACAGACACTTAAAATCTAACGGCACCACCACGCGAACTTATACCAACCACACAATCGCACTGGAACCGTTGCGGAGTCCAAGGACAAACAGCATTCCAAATCAGTGCAAATCAAATGAAAACAGAGGCGTTGGACTGCCACGAAACCTTCCTTTCTCCTGGTGTTGTGCGGCTAAAAGGTGCGCCTTTACGCCGAGAGAGCCTTTGTTTCTGCAGATTTCGCAGTTGGGCAGTTGGAGCACACTCATCACACTCTTAATCTGCTGGGCCAGCCGCGGACACCTCCAGCGGCGCAACACTACGCTTTACAAAAGCGTGGCTGGAGTTTTGCCTCACACTGCAGTGTCACGCTTAGTGCTTTACTTTCCTGCTTAGAAACGAGTGCGGCAAAATTAAATAATTTTAATGTTCTTTATAAGGAAATTGTGCTGAAACTGATTAAGTCATGCATAATGGGGCATGTTAAATTGGAATTGGCATAGGCACGGACACGAGTATGTGCCGCAGAAATACTCGCGTTGAGTCAACGCGTCAGTCTTGAAAGAGCCCCGTACTCAAATGGTAAATGAAATATGGCAATGTTGCCCGTTTTTCACAACTTTAAATGGCGAAATAGGCCTCCCAGCACTGTAACAAATCAATTGTGGGCGGCTACCACCCCCACCCTCTTATCCTGCCTCGTGGCTTTGAAGGTGCATTTGCATTTTTCTGCCTTATACACAATTTTTTATTTTTTATAATATTCATTTTGCCATTTATTATATTAAATGACAGGCCGCTGAGCAAGGTTGCACCGAGCACTGTTGCAACGCACAAGTACAGTTAAGTTGGGCAGGCGTCGCTCTGCGCTTGCCAACTTTTAATGACAATTCTCAATCATATTTACAAAGCTTCAATTGGCTTGGTTGCGCATGCTCAACATTGAAACGGTTTTCTAGTTGCTTTCTGTGGGTCTTGGAGTAAGTGCTGTGGTTGCATGCATGTCGTATTTTTGCTTTTTGCTAATAATACTGGAATAGATTTGTTACAACAAAGGCGCCTGCTTCAGCGATTCAAATTGGATTTGAGTGATTGAATGGGGTGGATTTGTTGAGTCGTGTGAGTCACACACCGGGTGCATACTGGGTGTGGTAATCGCTCTAATCCTGTAGTTGCCAGATTGCTAGTGTGTAATTTCACATTCCTTACCAGGTCCACATTTGTATTGGTGGCATAGAAAGCCAGCCCCAGGGCAGGTGTACCTGCAGCTCTCAGCTGGAATTCGCACGCGAGCGTTTTCTCTAAGCTGCTCTTTAAATATGCCATTTATAATTTTAAATCCATCAGTAATGAAACCATTTCTCTTCTCTCGTTATGATTTATAAAGTTTACGACATGTTTCCTTTGCAGTGCGACGCGAAGGTTACAAAATTATCTACCAAATAATTCATCATACTCGCAGCCATCGCACGAATAGAAAGTACCAAAGTCAATTTATGCAAAACGAAAGGTGAAAAGCATAAAATTTTACTCACTTCCCATGGAGAGCAAACGAGTTCATATCGAAAAACTATGCCGAATTTTGAATTGCGAATGCCTCATTTTGCTGGTTTTTGCTTCTTCTAAGCTTGTCACTGCGCCTCCCAAACCATGTCTTCGTCTTATCAGCAGCACGCATCAAGCAGCGCACACAATAAGACATAAATTAATGGGGTACATGCGAGTAAATGCATGAAAAGGCATGAAAATGCATTCTCAACGCATTTCACTTTCGGGCGGGTGCCGCAAATGTCGCCAGCGCTGCTGCTGCTGGTGTGGCAGTGAAAACCGCGACACACAGCAAACAGCCTCCCTGCCCTGCCCTGCCGCAATTCATTTCATTCATTAATATGCATTTCGCTTATTAAGATCTTCATTGCGCCGAGGGAAAACCTTTGCAACCAGCTACGGTATGCTCCACAATGGGCATGAAGCGAGACAATGGCATTGAAATCTGGCAGCCGCATTGGCGCGGAAGGAGAGCATGTGAGTTTCATCGCGGTGACAGTGAAAATATGCAATTTCCATTCGAGTGAAACTGTTCAACGCGAATTGTGGAGCATGCTGGAGTACAGAAAAAAAGGTCAAAGATGAACAAAGAAGATCCACAGCACGATCAGATCATCAACTTATTTGCAAGCTGACTTATCTATTCTTGTATGGTGGTGATGCTGTGAGGGCTGTCGAGGCCGTGGATAGTTTTAGCCTTGAGATGAGGAAATGTAGGATGCAGAAGAGGAGGAGACACATGGTGGTGAGGGCAGTAGGGCTTATGTAGCTTAGGGTAAGTTTTAGCCTTAGGATGAGAAAGTTTCGGATGCAGAAGAAAAGCAAATGCAAGGTTCTGAGGGAAGTAGGGCTTTTTTATCTTAAGGCTAGTTTTGGCTTTCGTATCAAGAAGTATATGAAGTGGAAGAGCAGTAGACGCAATGTTATTCATACTAAAAAGAAACAAGAACATGAGGACGCACAGTGCAGGCTTCTCCTTTAGACCAAAAATTCTTACAGTTTTATCACTTGGGAGTTATTTGATACATTTAGGGGCATAGTATCAAACAATATTTTCGTTTCCAAGTCGATCACTGAACCCTTCTGTACACTATCAGCCAACATCATTGGAGATCTGCTGAAGAAATGTACAGATGCAAAATGAAGTCTAACCTGGAAAAATCTTCCGGTACTAAGCCAATCAAAACCTCTTCTGGTAGATTTTAATCCAAAAAGAGCTAGAGAGTTTATTAATATGTCTCGGAGTATATTAAGTATCATCACAGACATAAGCGGACACTGTAGACTCAACTACCATATGAATAAGTTGGGTGTATCTTCAGATTCCATCTATCAATACTGTGGAGAAAGTGGGAAACCTCACTGCACCTGATCACAGACTGAGGACCGTTGACACTTCTGTCGTCCAACACCCATTTTCTGCCATTAAATTGTGTGGTGTCTGTTGCAAATGTACTGGATTCTACTTTCTTTGCCGTTTTTGCTTTAAGTCACTCTGCACCTTAACGGTATAGAAAAAACTCGGACACAGACAGAGAAAAGGATAAACTGGCAGACGAACAGACGAACACACGAACGTACGGACAAAGTCAATATTACTCAAAAAGTGATTGTGATCAATTGTACTCGTATACGAGTAAGTATACAACTATATATGTCCGTAATCTCCGCGCCTCCTTCTGGTAGTTGGAAAACAGGTCAACCCCACATACTTAGTATGCCCTTTTTCTTCCCTTTTAAGTGAGCAAGTGCCCCACATACTTAGTATGCCCTTTTTCTTCCCTTTTAAGTGAGCAAGTGCCCCACATACTTAGTATGCCCTTTTTCTTCCCTTTTAAGATCAAGTGAGCAAGTGCAGTTGTGACTTGAAAGCAGAAGCAATAAAAGTGTTATACATGTAAAGTGAAACTTGTTAAAGTGTTTTTTAAACTCTGCAGCAAATAAGTTCTTATTATTTTCCAGATGCTTGCTAGACACACTCGGGGGTTTAAATCCTGACCCGAGCTTGCTCTGCAAAAGTCTTCTTTCTAAATCTTTTTCTGTTCGAGTCGAAGGCTTCAGTTGCTAGTGCTCAATCCTCAACCGTTCGCAGACAAAATTAATTATGATGCAAGGTATAATAATACTAATAACATTTTTTTAGTAAATTCATATTAGATTAATCTACTTTATATAAAAATGTTTTCTCTTTTAATAACTTGACATAATCCAGTGATTGAACTAAGCCCAATACAAATTTACGTACAAATAGCATAACAAAATTCATTGATGTTTTACTCCTTCACAGTTCACAGGACTATTACTGGCGTTTTTGCTGCTCGCCCATTGATGCATCGATTGGAAATAAAGTATTTTAATTTCATTCTACGATTGCTTATTTAATTCTGCCAACTATTTATTTCTCCCTATTAATTTATGCACGGAACCGAAGCGCTGAGGAAGTTTTCTCTTGAATATTTGTGCCGTCGCGAAATTTGTTCACCTTAGTTGCATGCTCACGTAATTAATTGTTACATAATTTTTGTGGTAATGAGAATTACCCACGCCACTGCCCTGCTCACTGCGGCAATGAGCGACTGTAACTAAACTCCAACAACGCTGCTTTGTGCCTTCGGTTAGTTACTACTTGTCGACCATTGTCTATCATTCTGGAAACTGAATACCTTTCACATCCGCAGGTGGTGCCTAATCAAACGTAACGAATTTATCGATTGATTTTGTACGAGCATAGTCCGCCACCAGCAGCGGCAGGCCCAACGTCAGGCCCAACAACATCACCACCATCACCGCCTTCAGTCAATAACAGTAAACAAAGGAATATGTATTTATTGTATAGCGTCAAATTGCGGACAACGTGCCAATAATAGCAGCAGCAGCGAATGCCTTTGTAAGAGAACTGAATACACCTTCAACACAAGACGAAAATATGTTTAAAGCTTTAAATGTCTGTTGGAGGATGTTATGTGAACATTTCCCGAAGCACTGGGGGAATCTCTTCAAGTATATTTGAGTAGTAGAAATATGCAAATCACCAGGATATCTGATTATTCTCCTGATGAAAATTAACGCAGCATTGAAATAGAGTGAATCACTGGAGCAAATTTTCACATTTCCATATGCCACAGTACTGGAATTAATTATAGGCTGACGGAACTAATCAACTCCACCCCCACCCCACTGGTATAATTTATTACTACTGCAGAGATAACCACAAAGCTATACTTAGTTATGCGAATTTTCTTTCGGCATTAACCAGATCGCTCCCTCTACACACCCTTTGCATCGCTTGTTTTTGAAGAGTAAGTACAAATCGGGTATGAATTTAATGTACGCCCACATAGCAATACACGCAATAACTACAAAGGCATCATAAGTGGCGTGGCAGCCTCCGCTTACAGGCATTAAATCATCAAACATAGGGACACACAACACAATCAATCAACGGCCATCAAATCGCGTTTACGTGCCACGAGTATTTGGGCTGAAACACGAGTTCGCAGGATAATAGTAGCAGCAGTATAATAGAAGCAGCAGTATAATATAAGCAGCATAGTAACAAGGCCAGAACAAGGCTAAAACACAGAGCGTCTGTTGGTGGCGGCAAGAATAATTGCTTCGCCTCGCAGAGGAACGATTGTGGTGCAGCAGAGTACACAAATCGATTAAATTTTAAATTAATGGAAATGTGTATCAGCACATAAACTGGTTTATTCCCCTCTATTTGTCGAGGGCATACGAAGAAACCCGTCTACGGTTTCGAGAGAATGTAAAACTAGTTCGTAAGGAATCAATCGATTTATAGATCACAAGTTTGGGGGTGGGGAGTCAAAAGAGGGTCTCTTTTAATATTGTTGTTAAAGAAATATAAAATGTATCAATTATTGATATACCCGTAATGAAATGAGAATTGATTGAAAGTCATACCATTTTAAACTAGTCATTGAAGCAGAATAAGGTCCTTTCCCCGATAATAAGAGCAGAAAAAGTCCAGAATTACTTTCCCGATTGTTGAAGCTTTCATACTCATACTCATAACTCAAGAAATTTTAAAGCAGTTATTTAATTTTATATATATACAAGGATATCTGACCGATTAATACATTGAGACCACAGTGGTAAACCCAAGAACCAATTTTGTACCTCTGTAAATAAGCACTGCATTCGCACAGAGATCATGGAGTCAAACATCCCTCAGATGATGATGGAAATATCATCACCATAACTTATTCCTTCAATAAGGTTTAGTCCACGAAGAAGCCTGTATACCAATTACCAAGTCAAGGAGTCTTCAATCATGTTTTCATGTCCTTCATCGGCACACCAAATTGATGACAGCTTCTTGTGGCTGAAATAAAGGTAGCAACATCATCCAGAGAGTCAAGGATAAACCTTTCGCTCATCGACATTTGATGTTCTGCATAATTATGACCACAACGCCAGATGGTGGACGATAAGCATCTATGGAATTATTTATCAAGGCTGTGGAATTTAAGTCTCTCAAGATCTCTTCTAATTCTCTTAATCTTAATATAATCCTCTTATTGTTATTGACGACACTTCTACATAAAGGAAGGGAACTCTGCAGATTTCTTTGTAATTGTTTGACCATCCAAATAGTGTATGACGCAGTCAGTGGCTTTGCCTCAATGACGGGTATGTTTAGCGGATAATTTGATAAGAATTATCACATATATCTCCTGTGTTCATAAGTAAGTCTTTCCATACTTATCATCAACAACACGAGCCTCTTTCAAACCACCTACAAATTATTTCAGCACTACTTTCCTCCTATTTCCTTTGCCAATAACCATGAAAGAAGTTATTCTTAAGAACTATTTACTAATTTTACCACAGGATATCTCCCATGTTCTTAAATGATTGTCCATCTGGCACCGCAAAGGACCTTGCCGGTCTATGCGTGACCTTCACGGCCAGCTAGTGTTCCCTACCCTAACCACCTATCCTCTCTCCAATGCTCACAGTTTTAAGTGCCACATACAAAACATACGCGCATTGTAATCGTATTGTACCATCATCTCGGAAGACACGTTCCAATAACATTGTTAACGCCACAATTTATTTTCTCCAAAGATTTAAATACAAAGAAATTTCATCAAGTGTGCCTCACTGACTCAGCCCGGCAACCACCTTCACTCATAGTAAGCATTCCAAATGTTGCACAAAGGCGTTGCAATTTTGCCGCAACGTACTCATTCGCAGTTCAACATGATTTTATACGGTTTTTCCGTACTGATTTTCATCTATTCATCGTGATTATGCTTCATATAAAAATTCAATGTATTTATTCTTACTCGTATATGATTTCCTCTAATACTTTGTTGCATGCCGCACAATGTTGTACTCTATTCATATAATTTGAAGTATGAACAACAAAGCGGTCATTGAAAGCTATTATTAAATCAGAATCGATATATCGATTATTTGTTCAGACAGTTAGGGGAGTTTTCAATCATGTTTTCATGTCCTTCACCACATCATTACAAATTGTGAGTCGCTGGTTGGAACTCAGGTACGAGTAATTTTCAGTTATAAATAGTTAAAAACATTTGTTCATTGTTTAACTCGTGTGGGCAGTTTAGTTTTATTGGCATGTTTTGAAATTTCCTACTACAGAATAGGTCAGCTTGCGAAGTAAATGATGATTTCCGCCCTTTGAGCTCTTTGCGTTATATTCACAACAAACAGCCAACACAAAAAACAATCATAGAGTTTTAAATTGAAAGCCCAAACATGGTTGTGAGTTCATTTCTCGAAGAATTTTTCAGAGCTCTGCTATATGCGTTCGTATATATAATGGAAATACATATTTTTATAGCCGTATTGACAATAATTGTACTAAAAATAGATAACCGCTAAAACTTGCTACTGGCAATGCCTCACATTGGCCTCGGCAACTGACAAATTTGAGCAAAAAAGGAGCACTGAAAAATGGCTCTAAAAATATTGTAACAATGGTTACTTGCAAAGAGTATTAACAACAAGAGTCTTCTTACGAATGACTTCTGAGTGAAACTGAGAAAATGGTTTTCATGGCTTTGCCTGCAGAACTTCTGACGGAATGTTTGATTTACCATATCATTAAAAGCAGCTCTTTTTTATCCTACCTCTGAAAAGATAAAATGTTCACTACGAACAATATTTATAGTGACCCCTAGGCTATTATTTGTATATAATATTTTTGATCGGGGTCTTGAGTTCGAATCCTGCCCCGACAAATATTTTTGATTGCTGTCGTGGGTTCAACTCCTGCCCCAGCCATGGCTTTTTTCTAAATCTTGTTTCTTTTCGAGTCGAAGGCCTTTGTTACTAGTACTCATTCCCCAACCTCTAGTAGACCTAATCAATTATGGTGCCAGATATAATAATATTAATAATTTTTGTATTTGAATTTTGTTAATGAAGTATTTATGAATTTAAACTGTTTGAATAACTGAAGAAAATTTCCACTCTAGTGCGATTTGCATACTCCTGCTTTCAATGCTCTTTATCTGAAATTGACAAACGTGAGCAGAACAGTGGAGCATGAAAAAATTGCTCCAAAAACATTGCTGCTTGCACTCATGATTTTCTCTCTCCCTCTTGCTCACTCTCTTGCTCAGCAAACATAGGTAATTATACTATTTTTGTCCTAGGCTCACAACAAACGCCTGCGCACTGGGCCGCACATATGCTTGTGGAGGGAGGCCTCCCACCCACCAAAAGCTGAAATCACAAAAACAATTTGCAATGCAAACAGGAGCAAAACGAAACGAAACAACAAAAATCGATTCGTATCAGAAGGATATGTTGAAGTTTAAAGTGTGATAGGAAGCGGAAAAAAGGCACTTGAAAGGAACTGTCTGCGCGAAATGGAAGGAAGGCGATAGGAACGATAAACGACGAATTTGCACGAACGTTACGAGCAGTGAAAAAAGGATTCGAGTGGAAGCATGACATTTTCCTGCCACTAGCAATTAAAATCGCTGCTGAAAACAATTCAAAACGATATTAATTTAAGTGAAATCGAGAATATTGGAACACAATTGGCAGTGAGCCCGAAATAAGCGTCTCAATAAATGTAAAATTCAAGTGGGCCGTGTGAAAAATTGCCAAGGTGTGTTGCTAGCAGGGACAGCGAACAGAAAAAAAACATCGTCAATGATACTCCAACGCAATGACTCAAATCTCTTGTGTACCCTGTGACATCAGGGATACGCTTTAGACTGATTTTCGCCAGCGAAAAAAGGAGCGAAACGCGCTTCTGGACAAATAACGTAAACAATAAAAATCAACTTTAAAATTCAAGTATCACACATTCTGCAACGCCACTCAGGAGAAAATGGTAACGATGACTTCAGAAGTGGACAAAACACAATCCTCTATCGCAATGACAGCCAAGTCGGCCGCCACCTCAACATACTCATCGTCCTCGGCCACCAACAACAGTAGCAACAACAACAGCGAAATCACCAACGGCAACGCAATCACTGAGAACACGATTACGAACGTGAATGTGAACGTGAACGTGAATGCGAACACCAGCAACGGGTTGGCCGCCAATGCCAACAGTGCCACCAACGTCAACGCCGCCACCGCCACCGTTGCCGCCACCACAACAACCCCCAACAGCAGCGCATGCAGTTCGAGCACGAACAGTGCCAACAGTGCAACCACACTGGGCACTGGGATCACTACCACCACTGGGAATGGTGGCGGCAATGCAAAAACCAAAGCAACAATTGCTGCCGGATCGCAAGCCCTCATGCCCATGTCAAAATCCGCACTGGGAGCGCCCGCGGCGTCCACGCCACAGAAGAAGAATGAGGATGCCCCCAATATTATGGTGTACAAAAAGGTAATAAAAGTCCACTGTTCATTCGTTCATTCGTTAAGATGTCCTGCAACGACCTTTTGCTTCTCCACATCGCCCTTCCACTGCTCCTGAACTAATATACTCTCTCTTTTATCAACGCATACAGATGGAGGCAGTAATTGAGAAAATGCAGGCGGAATCAACTGGTGTAGCTGTGCGCACGGTGAAGGCATTCATGAGCAAAGTGCCGTCCGTGTTCACTGGTGCCGATTTGGTGGCGTGGATACTCAAGAACTTTGATGTGGAGGATGTCACGGAGGCGTTGCATTTCGCACATTTGCTCGCATCGCACGGATACATTTTTCCCATTGATGATCACGCGTTGACGGTCAAAAATGATGGCACCTTTTACAGGTGAGTAACGAGAAGGGGCTGGAATGACGTAATGGGAGATGGTAGGCATGTGAAATATATATGTGTGTGAATAGGTGTATATGTGAATACACCTATATGTGAATATATATGTATGTGTATTGCTACTGGTCCACACTTTCAAAGAAGGGCTGAAAGCTTGAAGTGAGTACAAAATTTGATTGAAAGTTAATTCCCTCAAAGTGTAAAAGTGAATTCCTTCGAAATGAAGCAAATTACATTGAAAATAAACAAGTGGGTCGTCCGGAGCTGCAGGTGCTGGCTGCAATAACAGCTTTTGTAGTATGCTTTTAGGCTGATGTCTTTAAACTTTTCCGCAAAACGCTTCAAATTCAAACAGTTATTCTTAGCCTACTTTTAGGGTGAAGCGTTTTTACAAGAGTGTGGTTATTTATCCTGCATTAAAACTCATTTTACAGATCGCAGGGGCAGCAGATTGAAAAGTTTCCTAAACTACCTTCTTAAGAAAGTGCCTATGACTCGAAATTTTGTGGACTCTTCAGATACGGTTTTTAACATATGACTAAACTTTTCATTCTTCAGAAGGTGTGCCTACTTTGAAAATATATGTGCATTGATGGTATTTATTCAGATACCAGAAAATGTTCTGCGTTGTGCAAAGCAATTCCATAAAAATTACATATATTTGTATGAGAAATTTGTAAACGTAGACCAACATATCTTGACGTGCCTCAAGGAAATTCAAAAAGGCACTTGAATGTATTCCCTTCGCATCTCTGAAAATATGCTGCTTTCTCTACGAAGCCAATAAATATAAATTAGGTGTAATTGGTATGAGAAATTTGTGAGAAAAGATCAACAAATTGTGAGGTGCCTCAAGGATATTCTAAAATACTCTTGCATATATTCCCTTTCTATCTCGAATAAACACATAATAATGGTGCCTTTTTAATGCAACAATTATTATCCATGAACATATAAATGCGTCCTAATGTCACCTCAGATATGGCTCTGGCACACAACTGACTATTTATACTTACTAATCATTGACTTTTACCATTTCTTATAGATTTCAAACACCCTACTTCTGGCCCTCGAATTGTTGGGAACCAGAGAATACTGATTACGCGGTATATTTATGCAAGCGAACAATGCAGAATAAGACTCGCCTGGAACTGGCAGATTATGAGGCTGAAAATTTGGCAAAACTACAGAAAATGTTTTCAAGAAAATGGGAATTTATATTTATGCAGGTAATCAGGTACAATGTAATATATAAAATTCATTTCATATATCCTCCCCTTTTGTAGGCTGAATCACAAAGTAAAGTGGCCAAGAAACGAGACAAACTCGAGCGAAAAGTGCTGGACTCGCAGGAGCGCGCTTTCTGGGATGTGCATCGACCGATGCCGGGCTGCGTGAACACTACTGAAATCGACATCAAGAAAGCATACAGACGAGGTGGCTCCAGTCATGGCACTGGTTCTGCGGGTGCCTCCGTAGCCAAAAATCCCGTGGAACAGTTGACACGTATTATTGCGCTGCGCAAACAGAAACTGGAGCGTCGCACAATCAAAGTCTCCAAGGCGGCGGAGGCGTAAGTAGAAACCTCAGTACTAATTACGTAACCCTTTCTTTATTTAATTTATTCGCGTAAATTGCAGTTTAGTTGCTTACTACGAGCAGTACAATGAGTTCGATTACTTTATAACGCTGCCGGAGCTGCAAAATCCTTGGCAAACCGACAGCACTGAAATGTGGGATGCAGAGAAAAACACGTAAAACTGAATGCAGTTGAAAATTAAGTGAAAATAATTATTAATAAAATTAACAAAAAATATTACAGCAAAGAAGTTCCTTTGCGACGTGTGAAACGTTGGGCCTTCAGCTTGCGAGAGCTGCTCAACGATCCCATTGGTCGGGAGCAATTCACCAAATTTCTGGAGAAGGAGTACAGCGGCGAAAACCTGAAGTGTGTAGTAATGTCACCAATGGCCTCCATCCATAGAATACGTTACCTCCAACGACGCATCGGAGCGAAAGTTTTCAGGAACTCTTTTAAGAATATTCTTGAACGAAACAAACGAAATCAGTTCAACGAAAAACGAAACATGAAAGATGAACAAGTTCACATATTTCGCTATCCTCCAAGTCCATTTACTAGAATCATCACATTTTTAAATGCAGTGGTTACACCATTGCGTTGCCCTCTAAGTTCGTTTACTGGAATCTTTAAGTTCGCGTTTACCCCATCCCTCTTCTCTTTAAGTTTAAGAATAATTAAAAACTTTCTCTCCATCGCGTTCTTGGAGAAGAACATGTATCTGCGGATTGGAGCCATATGGCTGTGTGTGTGTGTGTGTGTGTGTTTGTCCACGCTAAATGAAATTATTGTTATATATATATATATATATATATGCCATTTCCCTATAATGATGTATATTTACCTAAGCACACACCTTAATTATTATTAAAAAATTATATAAATTCACTCACTACCATGCGTATTTCAGATTCTGGGAGTCCGTGCAACACATGAAAGCACTGCCGCAATCTGAAATCAAAGAAGCCATTCAAAAGATCTGGCAGGAGTTCTTAGCACCCGAGGCGCCTTGTCCCGTCAATGTTGACTC
Organism: Clusia tigrina; assembly: GCA_920105625.2. Classification (NCBI taxonomy): domain Eukaryota; kingdom Metazoa; phylum Arthropoda; class Insecta; order Diptera; family Clusiidae; genus Clusia; species Clusia tigrina. The sequence goes on from OV050033.1 coordinate 182,493,706, forward strand.
GAAATCTGTGGAATTGGCTCGCGAAGCGGTCAATGCTGCCAATGGCCCGAACCGCTGGTGCTTCGATGTGGCGGCATCGCATGTCTACCACCTGATGAAGAGTGACTCCTACTCACGGTATTTGCGTTCCGACATGTACAAAGACTACTTGAATTGCTCGCGCAAGAAGATCAAATCGATACCCAATCTGTTTGGTGTGAAACGCTGAGACGCGCTCCACGACAAGTAAACCGGGCATTGTAGGGTATTTTTATTGAACTGGTACGCTGCCAGAGCGTTAACGGGTATATACACGTAAATATGCTTTTTTTACTATCATTTTACACGTTATTTTTATAGAGCATAGAATAAATCAAACAAATTTGTGTAAGTACCTTTGTGTTGAATTGAGAAGCAAAACAGAAACCGAAACATAAAACTAGATCTAAACCGCAAACCAAAAATAAGTATTGAATATAGTATTAAGTAAATACAGCTAGGCTAGTAGTTGGTAATAGATACAGATAATAGACAGAAAATATTAAATTATAATGTTGAATTTAAATGTTTTTAAAAATTGAACACACAAAACTGCCAATGCTTATTTTAGTTTAAGTATCTCGTCCTCGTCCACTAGAGCGACACTCACTGGAAACTCGTACGAAGTACAGTGCAAATGAATTTATAATTTCATCACAATGTAACACAGTGAGCAGAAAAGCTACTAAACAACTCGATATAACATAATTAAGATTTACAATAAAACCGCAGTAAAGACGTGATTAGGTAAACTACTTTATAGTGCATGCATAGTAAACAATTTGGCTTTTCTCCAATCCACTCGCAAGGCGAATTACTCGTCCACTAACACTCTTTTCCTCCTACCGTTTTCATCATTTCAAGCCGAGCAGACATCTGAGCACGTTCGGGCACAAGTCATGTCAAACACACTGTTGTGGTGGTGCCAACGAGCCGTGACGAGTACCCGAGACGATTAGCCTCGGGCAAAAGCGAATTAATACTCTTTTCCTACCGCTTTCATCATTTAAAACCGAGTACACATCTGAGCACGATCATATAAATCATGTAAAATACACTGATGTAGTGGTGCCAACAAGAAGAATAGCCGACACGAATAGTCGAGACGAATAGCCGAGACAAATAGCCCATATGAAAGCTGAGACGAATAGCCTCGGGTGAACGCTATACGGCCCGAGTCGGTAATTCTCAAGGAAAAACTGCCTCGTTGGTGCCGACATAAGAGAGTTCGAAACGTCATCGTGTGCTTACCGTGCCTCGTTCATGTTCGTGCTCCATTGTGTCAGTTCACTGCTTAAGGAAACACTTCAAATTTTGCAGTACAAAGTCATTCAATTTGAATCCATTTCCATTATTAACTCTTGAAAATTACCTAGAATTCTGTTGAATTATTACTGTTTCAACTTCTTTAGTTGCATTTCCATTATTAATTCTTGACATTACTGTCCATTCTGTTCAATTACTACTGTTTCAACTTCTTCAGTTTTCATTTTTAATGTGAGGAAGAAACAGGCCATGGAATTAAGAAAACTCATTGAATTTACATGTGTAAGCATATAAAATAAAAACTTTAACTAATAACTTTATTAATTAACAAACAATGCAATAATAAATGTATAGTGTACAACTTCAAAGGATTAAAACAATATAAATATATTAAATATCTCTACCAATTCTGTTCTTACTAACAATTCCAAACTTAAAATTTAATATTTGATATGGACCAGAAACAGGCCATGAAAGCTCATTGTTCTTAGAATTACCTTAGAGTGTGTACACCAACAAATTGATCTACAGCAATTCATATTCAGATCTCCAAACCAAACTAGACACATTTAAAAAAAATTTTATGAAAGTTCTCGATCACTCATCCGCCACATCGTCCCAAAAACCAAACTCAGAAAATTGTATAAAAAGTCTTCTTTCAATAGATTAAAAACAATCTTATTCAAATTTAATTCAACTAACTGTAGATGAAAATTTTCCATCTCCTTATTCCCCAATTTATCTAAATACCTTTCTTACCTCTCAACTTAATGAAACAACTTAGTAAATTTGACATAGTAAATGCCAGCAATATTTCAGCTGATATAAATAACTGAAAAGGCATAGGAATATAGACACTGAGAGAGAAATAGAAAATCATATAAAGGGAATTAAAGCCATTGCCACCATTAACATATACAATGAGGAAAGAGCTCTTTTTAAACTGCATTTTGATTCAACTTCTTTTTCTAGACGGCATAATTTTTTCAAAAGTTTGAATTACTCATAATATCTGGAATCTTTCTCTCAACAGAGGAATTAAAAATGGTGCTTAATCTTATAGCAAGCAATTAAAACAGTGGGCCACAATTAGAAGGCCTAAGGGCATTTGAAGCTTTTCAAGTTTCACCGTGAAATCTGCACAAAACCGTGCTCTACACAAACACCTATGCACACTCGCTTGAGCCTGTAGAATTGTATTGATTAGAGTGTACACAGCAGCGATGCACTACTTACTTAGATGGCCTTACCGGGTTAGGGACGACTTGAGAAACTCCCGCCAGACTATGCATTAACTTACATATTCATAACCCATCCACCCAACGGAATGTGTTTCGTTGGTGGCTTAATGTATCCAAAAACACTTCTGGTGATTTGTGTGCTTATAGAAAGCTTATTAAAGCTTGCGAACATGTGAGGAACTTTGTGCATCACTGCTGTATATGACTGTGTCAACGGTTTGCTTAAATCTCACATTGCTAGTCCACCAACTTGAATCCATCGTTACAATTAGTTAACTTAAATAGTTCTCAACCCACTTCATATGCATGAAGACATATTTAATAGCCTAATAAGTGAAAATTAATAAAAATGATTAATGCATTCAGAACCTCCTCGTTGTATGTTGATTGTCGTACCTGTAAAACTGTGCGCGAAATTGCGAAATGCAAATATAATAAAAATAGACTTTTAATTATAAAAGATTAAGCAAAACAAAATACAATTATTGTCATTTGTCAACATATCCCAAACTGAATGTGATTCCCCATATAAACTTCATCAATACTACTTGTATTTTAATTATAAACTAAATGTATTGTACGTAGAGAAACAGAGGGGCCGGGCAGGCGGAGAAGTATGTTCTATTATAGTCCAACTCTGGCGCGCATTTAACGCGCATTCTGTGCTAGGCATAAACTAGTTTAATTATACCAAGACCCATACTCATTGTAACTGAAAATTAGCCAGAAATATTACCATAAACATTCCTTACCCATTAGTACATTGATTAGGTAAATGATAAATGGAAATGTGGCGATATACGTTTGTGTACGATTGCTTGAACAAGTGTCTTTTAATTGCGTTGCTTGAACTTTTCATTTACATTGTTGCCTCATTGCAGTGCAGGAAATGTGCCAAGCGAACGGGTGCAAGCTGACTTTCCAGCCATCGTAGTGCAATTTGCATATGTTCCGTCATACGCCGACAACTGTTTTCCCACCGTACGCAGCCACTGGGAATCACACAATTTCTGGTCATTTGTTGCTATTTATTTTCAATGCTTAAATAAATCATTTGGTTCAGTGATAAAAATGCCGCCTTCAATACAAAAATAAAACCAAACTGAGAGAGTAGTAAGTAGGAGTAGGAGTAGGAGTAGGTATCCGTGTAGGTGCTGGACTTTCGAGTCACTGCTTTAGCTAAACAATGTACTAAGCAGTAACTTAACTGGAGAGATAGGCTACGTCAATGTTGAACTTTTCTTTGCTTTGAACACTGAAGCAACTGAAAGAACAAAACTGAATAGAAATAAATTTTATGTTGTATTTAATAAATTAATGTATGTATGTATTCTTTATGTAATATGTAGTAGAAAACAAAGGCAAATAAAACAAATTACAAAAAAAGGAACAGTATTTTGGTATACTTTTTTTTATTATAATAGTTAATAATTTAATTTAATATTATATAATAATAATTCTCCATCGTGAGAATTATTAATTGACCTCATGTACCATCATTGAGAAAGGTGGAAGATATCCTTTTTCAGCTGAGAGCAGCTTCGAGTGTGTTGCAGGACCTGGGCTAGCGTTATCGGATGATTTATAAGTATTGCATGGTATTTTTCATTAGTTTAATTAATGTGTGAGTTTTCAAGGATTTTTTGTTCCTATAAAAATGCCATTTGATACCTTCTTTCAACTGTGGGAACAGATATCCTCAAGGCTATGATATTTTACAGCTGTCTAGAAGAAATCCAGAGAAGAATATAAATGGATCGATATTCGCTTGAGCAATTGAATCCTTTCCAATTTAAACATCCTTGAAAAATGCGGTGAAAATATCACAAAAGCAATTCACAAAATTCAAATAAGTTTAGCTCACTGATATTTTCATAATAATTATAAATTTGTTTGTTAAATAAGTATTGAACATTTATAATAAATAATAAGTCCGTTTTAGTGAGTTGATCAGGAGAGTGATGTCGATATACGATAACTCAGCCAGTGTTCGACCAGTCAGACCGTCTGAGAACATTATTGCAAGAGCTGATAGTGCCATGAAAATGAGCCTCATCCATTTTAGTGAGTTGAGCAGGTGAATGATGCGCCTATCCCAATCCGTGTTCGACCAATCGGTTCGTCTCAGACCATTTCAAGAGCAAAAGCTGATAGTGCCGTGAAAAATTAGTTACAAAATTTGGGGGAGGATATTTTTTAAAGTAGTCTAAAAGCAAATTTCTTGATCTAAATCTTCCATTGGAATAGGAGAGCGAATTTGAATATTTTAATATTTCATAGTGTAATAAAATGATGCTTACCTAATGTCACTCTCTACTAAGCTCATCTGAAGTCACTCCATGCTCATGTTTATCTAATGTCATTCCTCCTAAGCTCATCTAAAGTCACTCCACGCACATGTGCATCTAAAGTCACTCCACGCACATGTGCATCTAAAGTCACTCTTCTTTTGCTCCTCCTTAAGGTCTCTTCTTAAGGTCAGTCCACGCTCATGTTCATCTAAAGTCACTCTTCTGATGCTCCTCTAAGGTCACTTTGAGGTATTTCCATAAACAAACACACTCTGAAGTAATTGAGCTACTCTCAGGGGGTCTATGGTGGTGCTATGGTTATTGCTGCGCCCATACAAACGTCTCATTTTACTACTTACTAAAATTGCCAGTGGAATATTTCGGCAAACAGGCGATTCTTTTTAAGATAAAATTTCAAAGCTCTAAGGAATTAAAATAAGCGATTCTTTCCAAGACAACAAGCGTTACGATTTTAGAAAACGCTTTGGCAAATCGGTTTGAAGATCAATATGAAGAAGACCCAGCTGATGAGAGGGGAAGTATGGAACCGATTATATATTCCAAGAATCGTATCCCTTATCTTATCTCAAGTCTGGTTGTTGTATACCAATATACCTCCCAAAGATGGTTGAATTCATTGCTTCATTGAATTTCTAATTGTATCTTCTGTTATCAGTTCTTCATCTCTGCATCTGTGACTGGTGTTCCAACGCTACTTCCAACAGTTCTTCACTATTTTTATATCACTTTTACTCTTCTCACTGCCACCATCGACTTATGATACGAGTGTGTTCGGGAACTCACTGGCCGTACCACGTCTACTTCCATCACTACAAATAATTTCTGTCTTTTGAACGTAAACTTTTAAATTGTTTCTAAGTTATTAAACGTGACTATTCTGCAATTCGTCGATGAATGAAATTAGCTCATAGAATGGAGCGTGGAATGAAACAAGTGAATGCAGTTTGGAAATGCGATTTGCATGCCCCGTGCTCGTACAGCCAAAAGGGTGCTGTGGCTACTTACTTGCCATGCTGTAGTATTGTAAATGTTTAAAATAAGACGTAATTTGGCCAGAGAACAATGGAAAAATTGGTTTTAATTTGGGTGCGATAATTTCTGGTTTTTCCCGATGTTGCATTTTTAACTTTGCATTTTATACTCTCATTTTCACACCAATTTCGTGGAGCCTCTGATTAGTTGCTATTTATGGCATCGCGTTCCATGGCATCGCGTTCTACACCTTCCATCTCACTGTAGTCATCTAACTGAAGTTCTAAACTGGTGTTTAAACGCTGATATCTAAATTGAATGCGAGCTCATCAACCCCAAATAATCTTGCATAGAATCATTCAAACTCATTCGTTAATAATTTTGTAGAGCATTAATATGTTGTTGTAGACCAATATAGCGCAGTTATCAGTGATAGCACTGGACTCATCTAAGCACGTGGTCGTCTAATATACTCATTGCGTATAGTGCCGCAATATGTGCGCCATTGAACTCACGTATCTCTTATGTGGGGGCATTGCCTTTGGCCGCAGGCATCCACGTCAATACAACGGCAAGTTGCCTAATATCAAATTGACAAACAATGAACCTGAACCTGGACTGAGGCTAATTAAGATTAAAAATACACATTTTGTGTGGATATTTTAGGAGGCAATCGTGACTTTCTTGCGTAATTTGAGCATTTAAAAGCATAATTATAAATTGCAACCGATACGAAAGTGAACCAGATTACTGGAGCATGGAAAATCAAAAACGATAGAATTGAATTTTTATTTAATTACATTAAATTATGAATTGTTTTAAATACCTTATTTCTAGCACAACTTATCTGCAATTATATAAATATAGCATCATGACATGTGGAGATTAACAATATAATCAGAGTGTACCTACCTGGCCGTATCCTCGCAGACGCCCACGAGTCCGCAGCCTCATTCCAGCAGAGTCGCTTAATCAGCGCGTGATATCTTAATTGCGGTGCGGCTGCAGATAAACGACGGGTAAATATACGCCGGGCAAATAATCATATCCGCTGTGTCACAATTCAAAGCTAATTCTCATTGCTTATCTTTGAAATTATTTCCATTTATTTTCCTGCGTTTTTGCGCTCATTGCACTGCTCGTAAAATTCTAGTAAAATACTAATTAGACGCGAAGAAAGACTTGAGACATTTTTTCCTCGCCGTAGAAACAAGATTTCGACATGATGAATTGTGATAATAGGTCCATACGAGCACGCACACACACACACAACCACACACACACACAGACAGAGCACTCATAAACACACATAGCCAGACACACACAGTCATGCATTCACTCGCATACCTGCACCTTTGCAGCCTGTTAAGGCTTTTCTCTGAGATAATGAAGGCTTTAGTTGACGGCATCTTAAATCTTGGTTGACAAGTAGGTGCAGATTCTAGGAAATTGCAAAATAACGCCTCGCAGAGCCTTTTATGTCCCATCTAAGCCAAATATGTCTGCACTACAGGTGCACAGTGAGCAGTGTATGCTAAAAAAACATAATATAACTGGGATGCAAGCAGTAAAACTGGTGCTTAAATCCTCCGACCAAGCTGTGCATCTGGTTTTATTATCTTATTATCTTTCTTACAATTGCGAATCGAATCGCTTCGAATCGTAACGTACAATAACAGACAGAAGGCTCATATCATCGTATCAATTTCAAAATTAGAAAAGAACTGCTAGATAAGAGGTCAGAGGTGTGGGTATGAACCTCACAAGCTCCAAGCGACAGATACTAAGCTGCAGACAGTCAATAAAAGAAAAAAAAAATATTTGTTAAAAAGACAGCAGAGAATATTCCAAATATAGGAAACTTTAGTGAGCAGAGAGTGCCACAAAATGTTAGTACGTCTATCAGAAACCGTTATAGGTAACTACAGCAATTTGCTTGAAGTGATTTTAGCTTTGTTCCTCATTATGATAACCTCACCTTTTCAGCTAAAAATAGTCTCAGCCAAATTTGTCTCAGCCAAAGTAGTCTTAGGTGCGGCATATGGAGCTTGGAGCTGAAACAGTTGGTAGCTCCGGTGCTGCTACTTTATTAGTATAGTATTTGGAAGTAGAACTCACTCTCGATGTATAAAATTGAAAGTCCTCATCGTACCTCGTTGATTCCTAAGTTAGTATATGAAGCAGAATTGTGGTCTGATGAGTGATGAAGTCTCCGAGAGGAAGACACTTCACCAGAATTTTTAACTTATTAAAAAATTACTTTTTAGAGCACAAAATAATTTAAATATATAATTTTATGTTTAAAAAAAATGAAGAAAACAATTTTAACCTCATTAACAGATAAAATTTTATTCTAAAAAAATTATTGGTGAGAAAAATAATTTAAATAAATAAATAAATTTATTCTATAAAAAAACGATTCAACCTATATTTAGATGTAGATTTCAAATTCTTACCTTGTGAATCTATATGGTTATCCTACTTTTCTTCAAATGCTTACAAACAGATATTCATATATATAAATTCTAATATCTACTCATAATATCCTTTGAAGTGTGTGCTTTTAAAAAATATGTCTCCACATCTGCCGATAAGCCAAGTCAAGGACACGAACATGCGGCCAGAGGCACACTTAGGCCATTAGATTAGATTAGATATATTTAAAGATGTTATATACCGCGCGTGAAAGATCTATTGCGATGCTCCTAATTATTTAAAAAGAAAATAGTCTTATCTATAGATCTTCTGTCAGGTGTAATTTCGACAGGAATTCATGTATACACTTAGACCATACATAGGCCTGCTTATCTTTAATGTATAATTTATAATTAAAATTACGCTTCATAATAAATAAATAAATAAGTAATCTCTCCACATTTCGGCATCTAAATATTTATTTATATATTATTCACTAACTTAAAACTAAATTAAAATTTAGAGTTAATGTGTAATAATCTATGACAACTGACGCCTTCAGCTTGTACCCCAGGTAGAATATTTTGTAAGCCGGCATTGACCATATTCAATTATTGATGAGTGCTCGGAGTACCCGGTCGTATGAGTGATAAATCACTTTGGACAAAAATTGCGCAGCTGCTCCACAATTCCAAAAACAAATTTCAAATTCTCATTAGCTGCTGAGCTGCTGCTGCGCCCATCAAAGCTCATCTCTATGACACTTGTACTGCAATGCAAAGTACTCCATTAAAGAAACAACAAAACAACAACAACAGTTGCCGCGCCAGACCGCTATTAGCCGAGTGTAGGCAAGCGAGCGAGCGCCACGAACATTACTTTATACAAACACAACACAGAGGCAGCGCGTACTTCACCACAAATCACGTAAACAGTTCAGTGCGCATCCGATGCGAACGATTCCCAGCCATGCCATGCCAAGCGGTAAGGCAAGCGATCTGACAAAACAGTTTGTGTTCGGCGCTGCTTGGCAATTGTTGTGCAGATCAGTTAACGCTAAAAGCACGGAAGCCAAAAGTCAAAACCCAAAGTCGCACAATTGCGAAGTTCAAGTGACGTTTTCATACGTACGCGTACGAGTAGTTTGAGAGTACGTTTCACGGGCGTGGTGCAGCAGAAATTCAATATTGTGTGTTTTGGTGCAGCCAGAGACAAGAAAGAAAGCCACGACTAAGCGCAAGAGTTGAACATTTTAAATTCAAAAATAAACGAAACGAAGCGGATGCACACACGGGCAGCTGCCAAACTGGTTTTCACTGTATGCAAAGCAATGAGAACTTGTCTTGTCCGAAAATCAATTGATCAGCAATTTTACAATAGCGAAAAAGGCAGCGGCTGTGGCGAGTGGCCTTGAAAACAACTTTTTTAGTGAAACTCAATTTCAAGTGCAGCTGCAGCAGTGTTCAAAATTCTGTCAATTTTCTATTCATTATTTAATTAACAAACTTTCGCATATAACAACAGCTTCAGTTTGTTTTGATAGAAAAAATCACAAACAAAGTAAGCTTAATAACATACTGTAATGGTGAAAGGGCGGTTTCAAGCATTTACAACCACCTCAGGAGACAATCGTCGTCGCAGCAAATTGAACCTTATCGAGTGTAATGAGAATAAGTTCATTACAAGCAAATAGTTGTGTGGATGCGGCAAAACTTAACGTCAATACAGCATACACAAAGAAACATTGAGCGAAAGCAAAGCTAAAAACACAAGTGTCAAAGTACCCCAATAGTACAAAAGAGCAGCATCAACCTCATCGTCCGACAGCAGTGGCAGCCACTAAAAGGACATTCACCTTTGACTATTTGCACGCGTGCGCCAGCACCGAAAAACGTCTGCAAACAAGATACAAAAACATAATAGAAACACCAAAAGTAGCGCGAGTGCAACGCTTTCAAGTACGAGTACGTAGAATACGCAATTATAGCTGCGTACGAGTCAATTAATTACACTCGAATTAATCAAACAGAATCGAGCGAGTCTAAAAATAAAACAATAACAAAAAGCGAACAAAAATAATATAAAAACAATAACAGAACAAAAAATCAACAGTAACAACAAAATCGACAACAACTACAGTAGCAACAACTACAAAATAGACGACGACGACAACAACAACAGAAGCGCATCGACTAATTTCGATATCCACATAAAATAGCTGCAGCTCAAATCGCACAAGTGTCTAAAGTTGTGTAGCAGCGTTGAACTGTAGCAGCATCAGCAGCAGAATCAGCAGCAGCATCAGCTCAGCAGCACAAGCATCAGCTGCGGCCAACGGCCATCGGCATCTCTAGAAGTTCTCCACACTCTCCTCTCACTCACACGGTTACGTAGCCGTAGTTCGCCGCTATTGCCAAAAATTCTTATAAACAACAACAAAGCACGAAACGCATAATAAAATCAAAATCGCGCCCGGCTGTGCCTTCTTCGTGTGAGAGTGTGTGTGTGCATAGGAGCACACTTTCTCGTTCACAATGTGAGTATATCCACACACACATATGTACATATATCCTCATGTATACACCAATTTCACTAGCGTATGCTTTATGCCGTTTTCCCGCATTTCAATTAAAATGTTTTTTTTTTGTTTTACTTATTTTCGATTCATTTTATTTTGTTTTGTTTTGTTTTTGTGAATTGTGCCACATTTTAATAATAAAATTATTTTGTTTTTCTTGGCTTTTTACGAGCAATTTATTGGATCTTTTTGTGCGCTGTGCTCTTGTATTGTTTTTATTCTTATCATTGTTTAAATTTTGTTTCAAAATCATAAAGAAAAATTATATTTCCTAGAAGCTAATTATATACGTATAAAATATATGCAGTTCTTTCTTTATTTCCTACTAATAAATAATTAAAAAATAATTAAAATAAATACGTGACAAACGGCAGCGGAGCGACTTCGCATTCGTTATTCCAAACAATTCCAATAAACTTAACAATAGCATCAAATCAAATGCACATTTACATATACGTATTTATATTTATATGAATATTTTGATAATAACCTCATTTTATAGTATATATTTATATATATTTATGTATATTGAAAAATGTTTAAATTTAGAAACAGTTTTTGTTTCCAAATGTCGTTTTTTATGCATATTATTATTTTGCTTTTTATATTGTTCGTCCGGCAAATATTTTGTATACATTTTTTGTGATGTTTTTAAAATTGAACCGGAGATCAAAATAGTACAGATATTTTTTTGGGAAGGCGCCATCATGCACATTGGAATTTAATTAGGAACTAACTATAGATATCTGGGGCATTTATAAGTAATACTACACCTGACCACACTTCAATAGCAATGAAGGATACTGGCAATTTTCCTCATACACCCCAATAGTATATGGAAACTACGTTCCCTAAGTTCGTAGTTCCCCAGTGGACCCTATACAGAGTCTACTAACATGACATGAAACTATTTATTTTTGTTTCTTAAGGAACCCCGTTATTTATTTGCGAGCGAAACTTATTAAATGCTGAAATTTATTATTCCGAATCCAAAGACATTATGGTATAGATGGGTATTAAAAATGCAACAACAATTACGAGATGCAAGAGACAACTCTCATATTAAAGAAACTTTGACTTTGGCCGTTAAAATTCTATCCTATATCTCAAACTGGAGAGTTCCAGAGTGCCACTCGTTTTCAAATCATAGATTATTATTTATGATTATATCTTACACCATAATTAAGTATGACTGCAAAGAGTTGAGGAATGAGTACTAGCTACTGAGAGTCCTTCGACTCGAAGAGAAAAAATATCTTTAGAAAGAAGCATTTTTGAGACCAAGCCCGAGGTAGGATTTGAACCAGCGACCCTCTGAGTGTGAATATAGCAACAGACCACTGAGGGCAGCCAAAAAAGCATAGATTAATTCAGATCGATCTTGTAGATGGACTACCAAGCCCTCCGGCTTCAAGAAACGTCAGAAAGGTTAGCTCGGGCCTCCAAACAGTAGCTAGAGTACTGACGTAGAACCGTACAAGCACAAAAACTTGCGACGACATTAATAGTTCTGTGAAGGTTCTTACGGATGCTCTTAATAAAGCCTTATCGGTATCTTGCCCCCCCCCCCTAGGAAGGACTGGGGAAAGATTTGCAGCTTCTACCCTGTGTTTCTTTCAGACAACGTATCGATACAATAATGAGAAAGATCATAAGCACCATAATAATAATAATGTTTCTGCTATATTTCTATCCTATGTTCCTTCCAGACTTCATATCGATGCATGCATCGCAAAATATCATAAGGCAGCACACAAAATTCCATATAGAATTGTCACTTATGCCTGGAAATGCCTTCACAGACACAGCAAACAAATATTAATCTTTATATGATGTTTTGCTATGTGTTACCAGTCAGATCAGGCCCTATTTTTAGATTTAGAGGGCATTCATATTTATATATATACAGAAAATAGCAGATTATATTAGTAAATATTCCTTCAATTTAGTACCAATCTTTTAAATACTCTTACATTGTTTTGAATGATTCATCAATATAACCGCATCTTGCCAATAATTTTGCGAAAAAAAACAACCAACAATAACTAAACAAAATATTACCTTGAGAATATGCCTTCATAAGCATAAAATTCTGCAGCACCGACTGAAATTGCATATTTTGCAAACCACTCAAAAAATAATGCAATAAACTGCAAGCGCAGCAAATTTGGCCAGAAATGTGATAATGCACCAACGACAGAAACCAAAGAGTGGCAGCGAAACGACAGCCCAGCGCAGAGAATTCTGAGGAATTATGAAGCAACAGTACTAAACCTGAGTAGCACATCTGCTGCGGTGGCCAAATAATTACGAATATACTTGAAATTGACGCACATTGCCCCAGAAACCTATTTCGGCCACATTTGCCTTTTAAGCTAGCAACGCCAGCAATTAATACCAACAACTGAACCAACTTTTTTATGCAGAATACACGTACACTAGAAAATAACGGCAACAACAACAGCAATAACAATAACAGCAACAAAAACAACAACACCTATATAAATACGCTGTCACAGGCGAAAGAATAATAATAAAAGTGAGTATCAGCAAAGCGAGAGCCGGTGAGGGCACACGCCCAGAGGAGACGCCGACTGCCACAGTTTCCACACCCAGCTCATACTTTTTTGCTTTATTACACACTCGTATATTGCTGGGAGTTGCACAATTTCCCCCTCCATTCAGTGCTGTGAACGAGCGGCACTCAACTGCTCAGCCCCAGCAGCAGGAGGAAATGTTCTGAAAGCGTTTTCTGAAGAACGATTCGCTCGACCCCCATAAACAAAAGTGTTGCAACACATGTCAGGCGGTGAGAGGTGGGGAAGGAGGCTGAACTCGCATTGCCTCATGATGAGTGCGCTTGTAAACAACTGAAAGAAGAGTGAATGAAAAAGTAATGAAATTAATTATTTATCATTTCTGGGTACTTTCAAGTTCAAGAAAAATACGCACAACCAAACTTTAATAAAATCAAATTTTAAATAAAGTTACAACAAAACAATAAACAACTAAAGAAAGTCACTTACAAAATGTAAATAAGTGAAACTGCTGATATCCGCAAGGCCTGCCAACTGGCGGCTGTGGCAGCCACCTGCGGTCACTAATTTGATAACGGGCTCAATCGAAATAAATATTTATGTGGCAGATATTGAAATCCGCCACAACAAAGAGAAACCGTATTAATATGGAAATATGGAAAAACAGCGGCTCCGTGAAGGCCGCCAGACGCGAGTCTGTTGTAGATGACATATTCGTAGCACATGCCCGGAATATGAAAACAATTTCCTGGTGTTGACACAATTGGTTGTCTGTTCATAGCGGGTTTTCCTTCAGATACTCTGTATCTCTACATTGTGTTCATGTTAATGTATGTGCAATTACAAAGAAAAGGAAAACACGTATAACCAGGCAGATACTACACGTCAATGGGTCGATCTTGCCATGAGATATGACTGCGATGTCTCTCCTAATCAACCTGTACGTAGGCCCGGCTGCTGTACACCTTTGGGGCATTTGAGCTACAACACAGACTCCGCTATTCCAGTCAGCGGTTTATTCAAATATATATAAATACGAAATATCGCAGATACTCGTGTACTGGAACAACGATAGACACAACATTGTAGTATTCAATAATGTGGTATAAAAGTGGGTAGAATGGAACAATGTGGTATACGAATATTTTATTACATCAAACTAGTATATGATAATTTATTACACAATAATATTATATAATATACAACAATGCAGATCTACAGACAAGTTATCAATTGATAAACTCTCTTAACGACTTTAGTATTCACAATGTACTAGTTTTCAATTGACAAACTACCCTATTGACTTGTTTATTATTGACAATGTAATCCTTACTGTCAGCGGAAGTACGTTGTATAAGTGAATGAACTTAATTCCAAATATCGTATATAGAATATAATATAATAATATATAATATATATGGAATAATATATTGTATTTGCTTCATCATTCACCGCAAAGCTTGCACTGTTCAAGTGTAAATAATATTGTCAATACACAGTATGAAGTGATCAGTCGAAGTATTGTTCAAGTCTGCTTCTTTACTTACAATTCACAAAACAACTTTGTTTCCCACACTGCTCTCAAACCCATCCAGACACAGATCTATGAAAGAATCTCAGAAGATACTATATTGTACCCTCTTTCACTGCATTTGGAACTTAAGACTAAAATTCCACCAAATCTCATACGATGGGTGATTGTACCCTAACAACTTGGTATTATTTTCAAGCTACTGAAATACAATTGTCCCAAAGTAGCATATCATTTAGCCTACGAGTATCACATTGTGTCTTCCGTCGGCTCATCATTCTCGGGACCTTCACATTATCCAATAAACTAACATAAATCACTGAGTTACTTTGCCTGGCTTAAAGTGACTTTCTATCTTCAGTCAACCAGGGAAAAGCAGAGTCAGCTGTGGTTGCACAATAACACTTAAAATATACCAGGACGAAGAGAGAGAATGAATTCGTTACCCATCCCCAGTCAAGTGGACTGAAAGTAGGCAGTTCAATTAAATAAAATATTCATTTAAACATCCTTCAAGTGTATTCTTTACTCAGTCATCAATCTACTCGTAATCCTAATGCATTAGTTTATCACACTGTAGCTTCCGGGGCTTATCGTATTCGGAACTTCGCATTATCCAATAAACTAATATAAATCACTGATTTGGTTTACCTGGCTTAAACTCACTTTATCTCCACAGTCCGCAAACATCAGAGTCAACTATAACCACACTTAAAGTAGACCAAGTTGAGTAGAAACCATGAACTCGTTCCCCATGCCCATTTAACAGGACTAAAATTTGGAGGCTCAATTAAAATATACAGCTAAATAGGACCACAAAAAATCTTCCAGTTTATCCTTCATTCAGTCAGCAGTCTACTCGTATTCCTATATTAATTGTCTATCAGATTGTAGCTTCTGGGAGCTTTTCGTACGAAGGACCTAGACTAGCATTCACCACGGGACTAGCTGAAATCTCTGATTGCATTACCTAGCTTGAACTAACTTTATATCTTCAGTCCACAGTCAGAGTCAATTGTGGCAGCACTTAAAATATATCAGGATGAGTAGTAGAAACAATAAACTCAATCCCCATTGCCAGTTAACTGGACTGAAAGGCGGCGGCTCAATTTAAATATTCAACTAAATAAGACTACAAAAATCTTCCAGTTTATCCTTCATTCAGTCAACAAGCTATTGGTATTCTTATCTCATTAATCAGTTTGTGCGATCTTTTGCATCAGAACTGAAATAATTAAAACTGTAATAAAAAAACAGGATTTGCTTTGAGCCATAAGGCCTAAGTAAGCCACTATTTCTGATAAAGCTGGTCAACCGCAGTGACTCAATTGTAGGCGTCTCCAGAGCGGGCTTCAACAAATTATATTACAATGTTGGACCAAAATTTCTTTCACTAAATTCCCGTTTACTTACACAAGTGCGAAGGTTGCTTTATTTCAGCGGCGACTTTGGTTCATAAATTCGGCAACGATACGTTTGCTGTCCATTTTAATGGGCTATAAAGCAGCAAGCAGCTAAAATTAGAATCTGCCATGGTGCCATGGTACCATGGTACGGGCAGGTGACACATACACCAAACGAGCCAGCGATTTTACTCCTGCTTCTTTTTGTTTGCCATGCTCGCAATGCGAAGTACGTGCCGAAAGTCGGTTATGGTGTGTTATGACCATAAATACTAGTTCCACACTCCAGAGCAGCATGTCAGTGTATCAGTATACCCAGAGGGGAGCTTTGTGGGATTTGTGTACACACAAATAAACTCCAAATATAGATCAAGTGACAGTCAAGCGTGCATGGGGGCTCAATGACCGGTAACAAGAGTCCGTAGCTCAAGGTGACGAAAATGGGTGGGGAAATTCTATTTGTGTATAGTTTTTTTGCTTCACTATTGGGAGGTGGAAGTCTTTTTGAGATACCATACCGAATTCCTGTCGAATAAAACCACCTCCTAAGCGGTGTGTTTGCACTGAAACCTGGCATTTTCCTGTGAGAGAATACTCCAGCAGTAGTATTCGCTTGTCCGTGGAGTAGTCCGGGCAGTGGCCGTGACATAACTCTCAACTTAACTGCTCCAATGACTTCAAAGCAATCACCGACCAAGACTACGAGTGCTCTGCCCATTCTAATTAGTTCAAGCGTATAAATCAACACTCCGAGAGTACGAGTACGATTCTTATTTGATTGCAGTTAGAACACAGCGAACGCAATTACCACACCTCGCAGATCCCAGCACCACAATACGGAATTGTTGGAGCAGCTGGTTTCTTTTTACAATTTCACATTCTTATTTAAGCGGATTGTGGTTGTGGCTTAATACGGTTGTGGAATAAAGCCAAGACAGCTTTTGAACGGGAGAACAACAGCTGAAACAGCTGCGGTGTTGGCGGAGACAATCTCCATAAACTCTTCATTGCGGTGTTGCTGGTTGGTGGGTTGCTGTGCACATTTCCATAACGGCCGCCGTAAAGTGATTGTGGAGTGTTTTGAACTCGAGGCGGGCTGAATTAGTGGAAACATTGTTCCTCGCCGGAAATCTTTTATATGAAATCTTTTGTTGAAAACTGTATAGAAAAAAATAACATTATTAAGTAAACATTGTTTAAGAACATCATAAATTTCGTTATGGTCGAAAGATTAAGTGTTAGATGGCAAGGAGAAGCAGAATATGAAAAAGAAGCTGATTCATTGAAAGATGATAAATCTTATGGAGAATGCTTTAAGGAGAATTTGTGCATACAAAATTTATGTGTGTAGATGAGGCAAATGTGGCACGAAACGTATACAAAATTTGCATAAACATTTCAACTGTGAAGAAAGTATGTTTTACCAGAGAAGAAATGGACAGATTAAGAGGCGCGGTGATGTTCTCTTAATTACACTGAATTCAAGTTAGCCAATGTTCTTCTAATTAGCCTGCATTCAAGTAATTTAAGCTTACCAATAATTTCTGGTCTCGTATAAGTATAATAATGGATTTATTGTATACCATTATGAAGCATCAAAAATCAATCGGTAACTATTTTGTCCAAAAATAGCCAATAAAATGAGCTCTCATACAATGAGGCGAACTATTTCGCACAAACGTTCTCGAAAGCAGTCTGAATATATTCAATTAAGATGTTATGCATAATTAATCAATGAGCCTTCAAGTGCTTAAGTTAGCTCTCCCAAAGAAGGCTGCCACTCTAATCTATTCCTCATTACAATGAAGTTCAGGTGTAACTTGAAAGCAGCAGCGTTATAAAGTAAAAATGTTGTTCCACTATATTCTGGCAACTGGTGATGAAGTGAATTATTGCAGTCAATTAAACTACTTCAGTTCAATTGAAATTACCAAACAAATTGTGTATTGAAATATTTAACACAATCCAGTGATTGAACTTGTAGTCAAACTAATTTTCTTATATCAATTATTGGTCAAACAAATCTTGCGCTTTATTAGGGCTTCGAAATGGTTTCACGAGTAAAGTAGAGATGCAGTACGCGGTGGTATCGCAATGGACCCATTGTGGTCTGATTGAGCTGGTCTGTAGACTGACTGCCACAAAAACCTAACCTAGCCTATATCAATTATATAACTCCTCCATACCCATACTAGTTATTTTGTATTTACATGCATGCATCCTTTATCTTCGTCACTGCTTCGAAATTGATTTAGGTGTTATTCTTCTGTACGCCTGGAAAACCAAATTATTACTTCATTACTTCTTAATTCCTTCACTCTATTCCCATTTCGATGAAAGTTTCTCCTTGATTATGAATTCCTTAATATACTCCTAGTATTTCCATTTCGATGAAAGTTTCCCCCTCCAAGCAACCTTAGATATTAATTCCTTAATCCACTCCCCCTATTCACATGTATATGAAAGTTTCTTCTCATCCACTTCTGCCATGTCCATTTTGATAAAAGTTTGCCCTGACCTCCTCGTTGCATACCTTCAGCTCAGTATTAAACTTGCCAATCAAATTCATATTTTAGAACTATAAGAGTCCATAGTTGTCCATAGCTTTATAAGAGTCCTTTGTGTTCAACCAATTGCGAGAATGTGTGTCACGAAGTAGATGGAGGGAAAATAAAATGTCTCAAGTCATTCCAGTATACGGAGAATCAGTGACGCTCCAAAAGAGTATCTCGATAAAATCACTTTCATTACACTATTCTGAAAGACATTTACCCACCATCACTGTGATTCATTCAGAATTCTTATTGTTCTGTTTTTGTTATTCTGTGAAGACATCTTTTCCATTCCACTAAACAATAATATTTTTATTTAAATACGCAAGTGAACCTTTTATCCGCACAGCATTTAAATCATTGTGCAATCACAACCGCTATAAAAGTGGGCGGAGAGTGGGCTAATTGCGATCTCAATTAAACTGTGTGTGAGATAAGCTGCGCCAAATGGAGATGATTGGATACAATCACCGTAAACAGCGTAAAACTAGCAAACAGAGAATTATTCCGAGCTGATAAAAATGAAATTTATATACAAATAAAGTAATTATAATTTAAGTGCTTAAATGAGTTGGTGCGAGTACGAATTTCCACTGGCAACTGCACGTACTCTGGAGCCTTTGGAGGAATCGTTTAAGTGTTTACTCAGCAGTGGGCTTAGACAAATTATAAGCTACTCGTAATTTATCTCCGTGAAAGAAGGTCAGATTGTAAGCTCATCTAAGAATGGGGGTAAATGGAGATGGTCACATGGGGGTATAATAAACCATAGAAGTGAGTTAGATTGGGGATATAATAAAGCATATAGCAGTGAGTTAGTTTGTCTCGCAAACGTCCTCTAAAATGGTTGGTAATTTTATTACGGAACTGAAGGCATGCAACGGGCGAAGGAGGTCAGGACAAACTTTCATCGAAATGGGAATGGTAGAAGTGGTTGAGGAATTATTAATCCG
This sequence comes from Clusia tigrina, assembly GCA_920105625.2. Taxonomy (NCBI): domain Eukaryota; kingdom Metazoa; phylum Arthropoda; class Insecta; order Diptera; family Clusiidae; genus Clusia; species Clusia tigrina. The sequence continues at coordinate 182,513,484 of OV050033.1, forward strand.
GAGAAAACTTTCATAGAAATGGGAATAGTGGGAGTGATTAAGGAACTATTAACTAAGGTTACTAGAAGGGGGCAAACTTTAATTGAAATGGGTATGTTAGGAGTATATTAAGGAATTTATAATCCAGGAGGGACTTTCTTCAAAATGGGAATAGTAGAAGTAGATTAAGGAATTAGTAATTTGGGTTACCAAGAGAAACTTTCAAAGAAAGTTAATAGTTTGGTTTTCCGTACAGAAGAACAACAAATTTCGACACAGTGATGATGAGAAAGGATGCCTGCATGTAAATACAAAAGAACTAGTATGGGTATGGAGGAGTTATATAATTGATATAGGTTAGGTTAAGTTTTAGTGGCAGTCAGTATACAGATGAACTCACTCAGACCGCGATGGGTCCGTAGCGATACCACCGCGTAACACTGCATCTCTACTTTACTCGTAAAACCATTTCGAAGCCCTAATAAAGCGCAAGATTTGTTTGACCTATAATTGATATAAGAAAATTAGTTTGACTACAAGTTCAATCACTGGATTGTGTTAAATATTTCAACACACAATTTATTTGGTAATTTTGGATTTAAGTGCAATAATTCACTTCATCACCAGTTGCCAGAATATAGTGGAACAACATTTTCGCTTTATAACGCTGCTGCTTTCAAGTTACACCTGAACTTCATTGTAATGATGAATAAATTATAGTGGCAGCCTTCTTTGGGAGAGCTAACTTAAGCACTTGAAGGCTCATTGATTAATTATGCATAACATCTTAATTGAATATATTCAGACTGCTTTCGAGAACATTTGTACAAAATAGTTAGCATCATTTGTAGCTGGTCCTGGTCATGTTGTTCCACCAATGACTTATTATTTATGACATATATCTATTACTAATGGGAGTTTATTAATTACTTAACAACTTTTGACTACATATTATTCCCCCTTTATTCGTGGTTAACTCTGAATGACAAAATTATGATTTTATACACATTTTGTACTTGGACATTTTTCTAATATCTCCGATGTACTAATGATGCATGAGTTATTAGAATAATATATGCATAGTACACAGAAGAACTACCAGAGCGACAACCGAGTCGGCATATCAGAAGTTGATACCAAAGGCATAAATATGCTCAATCATTAGTTCCAGTTTGTTCGAAACCTAGTGAAAGAGATGAGATACTGTCGTATGACTAAGGGTCAAATTGGTCTAAGTGGGCTGTCCACAAGGGAGTGGCCACTTCTAACTGCCTAGACAGGAGAATAGTAAAAACAACTAAAACAATTGTATGGATTATTATTTGATACTGACCCACACATTACTAGAAATAAGCAAACAAATGCAATTTCCGTATTGAAATACATTGGGGCTTCACAATATAAACCGTGAGGTGAAAAACATTGTCAACTTCTTCAAATTGATTAAGTCCACGGCAGGTGATCAGTCCACAAAACTCTGTCAATACAGCACAGAGATAAAGCGATATGAACACATTCAGACAGTTATGGGAGGTGTATAAACTCGCTGACGGCACTGAATTCTTCACGACAATAAGCTTAAGCAAATTAAGTGAGGGTAGGCACGTGAGAACGACGCGCAAGTACCGTTATTTGCGCAATGATTTATGAAGAACAAACGGACAGACAGCGGGCTAGTCACGTAAATATTGGCAAGACGAGATAAGCAAATCGCAGTTCATATATTTATACATGTCATCGGCACGGGAAGAGGGTAGGCAAACTTTACGGATCATAGAGTCACCACTAACTCTAATACGTCTTATGAGGAGATAAGTCAATGAAAGCAATCCTTAGATATCCCCGGGATAGTTGCTCTACTACGAATGATCAGAGAAGTCAGTGAAAGTAATCCTTAGATATCCACGGGATAGTTACTTTACTACAAATGATCAGAGAAGTCAGTGAAAGTAATCCTTATATATCCCCGGGATAGTTACTCTACTACAAATGATCAGAGAAGTCAGTGAAAGTAATCCTTAGATATCCCCGGGATAGTTACTCTACTACAAATGATCAGAGAAGTCAGTGAAAGTAATCCTTATATATCCCCGGGATAGTTACTCTACTACAAATGATCAGAGAAGTCAGTGAAAGTAATCCTTAGATATCCACGGGATAATTACTCTACTACAAATGATCAGAGAAGTCAGTGAAAGTAATCCTTAGATATCCCCGGGATAGTTACTCTACTACAAATGATCAGAGAAGTCAGTGAAAGTAATCCTTAGATATCCCCGGGATAGTTACTCTACTACAAATGATCAGAGAAGTCAGTGAAAGTAATCCTTAGATATCCCCGGGATAGTTACTCTACTACAAATGATCAGAGAAGTCAGTGAAAGTAATCCTTAGATATCCCCGGGATAGTTACTCTACTACAAATGATCAGAGAAGTCAATGAAAGTAATCCTTAGATATCCCCAGGGTAGTTGCTATACTACGAATGATCAGAGAAGTCAGTGAAAGTAATCCTTAGATATCCCCTGGATAGTTACTCTACTACGAATGATCAGAGAAGTCAGTGAAAGTAATCCTTAGATATCCCCGGGATAGTTACTCTACTACAAATGATCAGAGAAGTCAGTGAAAGTAATCCTTATATATCCCCAGGATAGTTGCTCTACTATGAATGATCAGAGAAGTCAATGAAAGTAATCCTTAGATATCCCCAGGATAGTTACTCTACTACGAATGATCAGAGAAGTCAGTGAAAGTAATCCTTAGATATCCCCGGGATAGTTACTCTACTACAAATGATCAGAGAAGTCAGTGAAAGTAATCCTTATATATCCACGGGATAGTTACTCTACTACAAATGATCAGAGAAGTCAGTGAAAGTAATCCTTAGATATCCCCGGGATAGTTACTCTACTACAAATGATCAGAGAAGTCAGTGAAAGTAATCCTTAGATATCCCCGGGATAGTTACTCTACTACAAATGATCAGAGAAGTCAGTGAAAGTAATCCTTAGATATCCACGGGATAGTTGCTCTACTACGAATGATCAGAGAAGTCAGTGAAAGTAATCCTTAGATATCCACGGGATAGTTACTCTACTACAAATGATCAGAGAAGTCAATGAAAGCAATCCTTAGATATCCCCGGGATAGTTGCTCTACTACGAATGATCAGAGAAGTCAGAGAAAGTAATCCTTATATATCCCCGGGATAGTTACTCTACTACGAATGATCAGAGAAGTCAGTGAAAGTAATCCTTAGATATCCCCTGGATAGTTACTCTACTACGAATGATCAGAGAAGTCAGTGAAAGTATTCCTTAGATATCCCCGGGATAGTTACTCTACTACAAATGATCAGAGAAGTCAGTGAAAGTAATCCTTATATATCCCCAGGATAGTTGCTCTACTATGAATGATCAGAGAAGTCAATGAAAAAAATCCTTAGATATCCCCAGGATAGTTACTCTACTACGAATGATCAGAGAAGTCAGTGAAAGTAATCCTTAGATATCCCCGGGATAGTTACTCTACTACAAATGATCAGAGAAGTCAGTGAAAGTAATCCTTATATATCCACGGGATAGTTACTCTACTACAAATGATCAGAGAAGTCAGTGAAAGTAATCCTTAGATATCCCCGGGATAGTTACTCTACTACAAATGATCAGAGAAGTCAGTGAAAGTAATCCTTAGATATCCCCTGGATAGTTACTCTACTACAAATGATCAGAGAAGTCAGTGAAAGTAATCCTTATATATCCCCGGGATAGTTACTCTACTACAAATGATCAGAGAAGTCAGTGAAAGTAATCCTTAGATATCCCCGGGATAGTTACTCTACTACAAATGATCAGAGAAGTCAGTGAAAGTAATCCTTAGATATCCCCTGGATAGTTACTCTACTACAAATGATCAGAGAAGTCAGTGAAAGTAATCCTTATATATCCACGGGATAGTTACTCTACTACAAATGATCAGAGAAGTCAGTGAAAGTAATCCTTAGATATCCCCGGGATAGTTACTCTACTACAAATGATCAGAGAAGTCAGTGAAAGTAATCCTTAGATATCCCCTGGATAGTTACTCTACTACAAATGATCAGAGAAGTCAGTGAAAGTAATCCTTATATATCCCCGGGATAGTTACTCTACTACAAATGATCAGAGAAGTCAGTGAAAGTAATCCTTAGATATCCCCGGGATAGTTACTCTACTACAAATGATCAGAGAAGTCAGTGAAAGTAATCCTTAGATATCCCCTGGATAGTTACTCTACTACAAATGATCAGAGAAGTCAGTGAAAGTAATCCTTAGATTTCCTTGATAATTACTCTACTACAAATGATCAGAGAAGTCAGTGAAAGTAATCCTTATATATCCACGGGATAGTTACTCTACTACAAATGATCAGAGAAGTCAGTGAAAGTAATCCTTAGATATCCCCTGGATAGTTACTCTACTACAAATGATCAGAGAAGTCAGTGAAAGTAATCCTTATATATCCACGGGATAGTTACTCTACTACAAATGATCAGAGAAGTCAGTGAAAGTAATCCTTAGATATCCCCGGGATAGTTACTCTACTACAAATGATCAGAGAAGTCAGTGAAAGTAATCCTTAGATATCCCCTGGATAGTTACTCTACTACAAATGATCAGAGAAGTCAGTGAAAGTAATCCTTATATATCCCCGGGATAGTTACTCTACTACAAATGATCAGAGAAGTCAGTGAAAGTAATCCTTAGATATCCCCGGGATAGTTACTCTACTACAAATGATCAGAGAAGTCAGTGAAAGTAATCCTTAGATATCCCCTGGATAGTTACTCTACTACAAATGATCAGAGAAGTCAGTGAAAGTAATCCTTATATATCCCCGGGATAGTTACTCTACTACAAATGATCAGAGAAGTCAGTGAAAGTAATCCTTAGATATCCCCGGGATAGTTAGTTACTCTACTACAAATGATCAGAGAAGTCAGTGAAAGTAATCCTTAGATATCCACGGGATAGTTACTCTACTACAAATGATCAGAGAAGTCAGTGAAAGTAATCCTTAGATATCCACGGGATAATTACTCTACTACAAATGATCAGAGAAGTCAGTGAAAGTAATCCTTAGATATCCCCGGGATAGTTACTCTACTACAAATGATCAGAGAAGTCAGTGAAAGTAATCCTTAGATATCCACGGGAGAATTACTCTGCTACAAATGATCAGAGAAGTCAGTGAAAGTAATCCTTATATATCCCCTGGATAGTTACTCTACTACAAATGATCAGAGAAGTCAGTGAAAGTAATCCTTAGATATCCACGGGATAGTTACTCTACTACAAATGATCAGAGAAGTCAGTGAAAGTAATCCTTATATATCCACGGGATAGTTACTCTACTACGAATGATGAGGAGAGAAGTCAATGAAAGTGATTCGTAAATTACCTTGGGTATCTTTACTTACTCCCTCTCTCTGAATGTGGAAAAATATCTCTGGCCTTCATATGAGAAGATAAATATTGTTCCTTTCCAATTCCGTTTGAATTTGTTTACGAGGAAAAAAACAAAAATTGTTGCTTCTGCTTTTAAAAGATCAGCAACAAATTCTCAACCAAAATCAATAAAGAAACTGCCGCTGATTGATTGTGTACACAAAAGACGAAAAGGGCCTGAAATCAATACGCTCCGGTCTCTTAATTAGGCATATTACTCCTGATTATCCACTCACATTCGCAGCTGATAAATATTTGCCATCAATATTAGCACAGTGCAGGAGGTGGTGGTGCCGGTGGGGATTGGAGCATGCGACGCTTCACTTCGTTTCTGGCTAAAAGCTTACAAAAATATTTGCTTACGCGATTTGCCGTTAACACTTTCTAATTTCCCATTTGCGCTAAATTTTATATTTATTCTCTGTTTTCTGTTTTCGTTGAGGAAAAGTGTTCAAAGTTCATTGAATCGAAAATAGGATGGAGTAGGAAAATAAATAAATAAATTGCCGTTTCATTTTAAATTTGTTTTTCTAGCCTACATTTTCGTTTGTTTCGGAATTTCTTTCTTGAAAATATCAAATAGCAGCGACTTAGCAACTAAATGAATATTGATTAATATTAGACGAATATTTGCGGGCCATTTTTCTAATTTAAGAAGGTTTGGAAAATGTCCTTTTCATCCTTCTCTTTTAGTTAAGGAACATAAATCTATGAAATAGAATCCATACTTCCCTTCGTCTTATCATATTATTATTGCAGAACTTACTCGTAAGTGGAGAAGATTTCCAGTCCATAAATAAATTAAAAGAAAAGGAGGCTTGAGTTGTCCTTTTTATGCTGCTCTTTTAGTTAAGGAAGAGAAATCAAAAAATATTAGTATCCATACTTCGTTTCGTCCTATCATGGAATTTTTACAAATTTTTCTCGTATTCGTAATAGCGAATGTTTGGGGATATTTTACTTATTTAATTAAAAAAAGGAAGTTTGAGAGTGTCCTTTTCCTACTACTTATTTTGTTAAGGAACATAAATCAATAAAATATTAGTAACCTTACTTCATGGAACTATTGCAGAACTTACTCGAAAGTGGCGAATATTTGATGACTAATTTAAAATTTAATTAAAAGAAAAGGTGGTTTCAGAAATGTCCTTTTTTATTTAAATTAAGGAACAGAAATCAATTAAATATTAGACTCCATAGTTCACTTGGTCTTCTCCTGGAACTATTTTGTATAAGAGAAAATGCATAGAAACCCGAAAAAGTTTGTTGAACTCTCTTCTATTTTCCCTTCCTGATGACGTCACAAATCGTCCAAATAGGCAAAATATGATTCTATAACTTCATTTGTGTGCTTGTGGTAACTGAAGGCATTGCCACCTTTTTACTAATAGAAACTTTATTTCTATAGCGTTTTATTGTGACTCAAACCACCCTCGTCAGACTTGGTAGTTTGTAAGAGGAAGGTTCACGAAATTTATGAAAATAGTAACAAATCCCAACCCGCCTTCCCCAATCACTTCCAGAACACAAATATGTACGAGCCAACCATGGGTCACGAGGCATTGCCACTAACAGTTCATGCCTGCTTTTGCACTAAGACTCTAAGCTGCAGAAACAGCCACAGTCAATGGAAAGCAACCTGCTCGTACAGTTTTGTCCAACGGTGTTTACCAAAGGCGTCTGTGGAGCATATTTGTGAAGCATAAATTCTCTGTTGGATTGCAATATTGGGAGGCACCCAATCCACACTTAATTATGCAGAGGAGTTGTTTTTATGGTCACAGGTCTATGGTCACAGAGTCAAGACCTACCTCAAGTCTGAAGTCAGGGTATCACTCTACCAGTGCAGTCAACGCGCAGTGCTTACCTCCGCCAGTGCACCCCTCTGCCAGTGCATCCCTTCGTCACTGTATCTCTTCGTTAGTATATCCCTTCGATAGTGTATCTCTTCGTCAGTGTATTCCTTCGTGCATCAGTCTACCAGTGCATGCCTCTGCCATTGCATCTATCTGCCAATAATTCCTTCTACCAGTACATCCTTATGGTAGCGAATCCATCTGTCACTGCATCCCTTTGCCAGTTCATCCCTCTACTATTGGATCCCTCTCCCAGTGCATTCCTAACCATTTCATCACTCTTCCAGTTACCAGAGCATCCCTTTAGCAGTGCATCCCTCTGTAGGTTCATCACTCTGCCAGTCCATCCCTTTCCAGTTCATCCGTCTGCCATTGCAACACTCCGCCAGTGCATGCCTCTGCCATTGCAACACTCCTCCTCCAATGCATCCCTCTGTCAGTGCACCCCTCTGTCAATAAATCCCTCTGGCAGTTCATCACTCTACCAGCGCATCCCTCTGCCAGTTCATCAGTCTTCCAGTTATTCCCTCTAGGAGTACGTCCCTCTGCCAGTTCATCCCTCTAGGAGTGCATCCCTCTCCCAGTTGATCACTCTGCCAGTTCATCCCTCTAACAGTTCATTCCTCTGCCATTGCAACACTCCGCTGCTGCATCCTTTTGGCAGTTTATCAATCCACCATTACATCGCTCTACCAATACATTCATCACCCATTACATCTGCGAGTGCGTCTCCCTGCCAATGCACTAACTCACCACTTTAAGACTGGGGATGAACCGGTTTCAATGATTTCAATCAGTTCTATGAACGAGTGCCCTCAAAGCAAACCAGTCGATTCGTTAACTGCATAATTAATCGAATGAGTTTAGTGTGTGAACGACCGACAAACCAAGTAACTAACCGACCGATTGCCTGACGTTGAATCAGTTGGCACTGGAATTGTTGTTAATTATACGCCTCCGCATGCGACTGGACACACATGTCTTGCGAGTATCGCAGGCAAGTTCAACAAACAGATATGCTCGTGGAGTAGTCGTAAGGCTTTAGTCGCTTAGCCATTTAACCTTATTAAAGCTGGTCTGTCGCAACCAGGCATTGTTTGAAAATGCGCTTAGCGCTCTTAACGCCGTTCTGACGAGTATGGCAAAAAGGTAGAAAAGCAGCAGCAGCGCAGCAGCAGAGAACAACGCGAACTGCGAACGGCGCACAGCAAACAATGAAATGCGATCGCAACCGCAATGCAAAGCGGGCAGAGTCAGCGCCCGATACAGAGTTTGGGTACCCAGCGAAACGTTGGCAAAACAGCGGGCCTTTGTGTGTGAGCTCCGGTGGCTCCGGTGGCTCTGGTGTTTTTGCCCTTTTCCATTTTTTGCTCGGCTTTGAGTTGCTTTTCATTTGGGCCTTTTGAGTTAAGCAGCGTTTAGTTGTGGATTCGCGATTGTCTGGAAAGGTTTGCATTTGAAGCGGTTTTAACTCGTAGCGAGGGAATTTTTTTGTGCCAATAAATAACACACAATTAATAAATAAAAAACGTTTTTTTCATTCTGACAAACAAACAAACAACTTATGCGAAATTTGTTGGCTTTGCTAAAACTAATTTTTGAGTGTTTGTTTTATTTGATTGTGCGTGTGTTTTTTTATTTGTTTGTTTATTTTTTAACCGTCTTAATTCGTTCTAATGTCGTTGTTAATTGCCGTGTGTCCAAGTGGCCAGCATGTGCCGCCAAGTTGGCTAAAAGCCGTGTGCAATAGTTATTTTTATTGATGAGCCTATCTCTGCTGATGTGAGAGCAAGGCCCAAGTTGTTCATTAACACCATTATCAAAGTGCTAAAACCACGCTGTGAGCAAATTATTCTCCAATAAAAACAAGAGATTCTCCTCATCCACTCAGATGGAAAGAGATGAAAACGGTTCAGTCGGTCACATGCCCCAAATTTATATCCTCCGTGTTCATTAGCATACAACTCTATTTGAATTGATTAGCACGCTAAATCAGCCCCACAACAGCGGAGCAATTAAAAGTGATTAATAAAAGAAACGCGCGTGCGGCAGGAAAGCGTTACCAACCAACTGCCGCCAGTTAAAACCAATAAGAAGTGGCTGCGGAATTTTGTGGTCAACACCGTGGCAAAACCGCACACAATTTCCTCATTAAACTGAATAGAAATAAAATTATTGGGAATACTTAAGATCAGGATCTTGGAGTATCTTTGGAGTGGCTGAGTGTGTGTTAGCCACATCCAAGGAGAATACGATTCAATTAACTGCAACAGCGAAATTATTACATAATACTAAATAGAGTTGTGTTGTTGTTGTTGTTGTTATTATTATTATTGTTGTTGCTGATGATCATTGACGCCCGAGCTATACCAAATATGGCAGCAGACTAGCGAAATGCGTCCTCTCGCTTACCTTCACCTTGACTGTCGACTTTGAGAAGCAGCTCCTAAAAGCGGCACAATCAACATCATTGAGACTCGCCTCTTAACGACGAAACATTCAACATTGAGGCTCGCCTCTTAACGACGAAACAATCAAAACAAAAATGAGTTACAATTCAAAATCGATTGATTTGTTCAGACTTAATTCTGTGAGACAAAGTATTAAAAGCAGTTTGGAAAAGCATGGTGCAACTAGAGGTGGTGGCACTTGTTTTATTTTACAGTTGAAGAATGTAATTTTGTTATACTCTGATCGATAATATCAAAACTAGAAATAAATGAGAGATTCATTCATTTCGCTCTCTCATTGGATTCTAGTTTTGACGATATGGATGAGAGAGACGATAACAAAATTATACAGAAGGCTTCTACCTTTAGTTAACTAGTTGGTGCCTCCTGAATGATGCAGTTACTTAGAATACAACTAGCAAATAGGGCTGAAGCTGAGTTGATTGGACCTTAGAGATACCCATATACCGTAGGATAATATATCCAACTACCCCACATAAATAAAATGAACGAACGAGTTAAACTATCAAGATTTTGACTTGATATAACTTAATTCTCCACATTGCTTGTTTAAGAATGTTTCACATACTTAATATTAGCTTTTTTTTGTTCGATCCTCATTTTTATACTGATGACACGAATATACTGTCACTTCAGACAAAATCACTCCGCTTCTATTAGTCCAAAAAATGATGGTACATCAGTGAGGGATCTACCCTTTCTGACGCGTGTAATTGCCAATAGACGGCTTCTCTGTAAATACCTGTTTACTTAGCACTTAGCATATACGACTTGAAGGTGGACTTTTCGTCGAGATTTGGGATTGATATAATTTTCCCATTACTTGTTGTAAGACTATTTTTCATATTACAGAATACTACTTGAAAGTGGGTATATTATCGAGATTTTGGATGCACATACAAAATCATTCTAAACATTACTTGTTGTAAGGTTGCTTCTCACATTACACAATACTACTTTAAAGTGAGAGTTTAAGTTTCGCATTGCACAATTTTGCACCACTGTGTCAGATATTGTTGATAATCCTATATAGATCTCATGTCATATATTTCAATGTCACTGATGGGTGTGACAGTGAAGTTAACTCGCCCATATTTTGTTTTGAGAGTTAAAGACGAATAATTTTGAGGTATTATTGGACTCTCCTTGATAAAATGGCAAACAGGTCACTACATATCGTATTTTTCAATAAGGACCTAACAATTTTGTTTTCAAATAATGAGATATGGGGCTGAGATTTATTTCAGCTGTAGCACACATGTTTCATTTAAGTATGGAATTCAATATCGCTCATATAAACACCGCGAGCACGTTTGCAGCGATCGCTTTTTTGGAACCAAGTTTCCAACACTCTACCGCATACATATCTCGGCGGGAACGTTGGAAATTTCGCATTCGATATTGTTCCTGAGCTCCTAGTTGGCTATAACAAACGACTGAACTTATCGCCATATAAAGAAATCCCACGGCGTTCAATCGCATGAACAAGGTGGCAATTCGACCGAACCATTTCTCGAGATTACACGATTACCGATCCCCTCCAATAAATCAATTGTTTGACCAGTTGTGTGCATGTGGTACCATCTTGTTGGAACCACATATCTCTGATGTCAAGTCCAACCAATTCTGGTCAAAAATAGTCTTCCAACATGGCACGATAGCGAACTCCATCGACCGTAACATGGCGCTCATGTTCATCGACGAAAAACTAGGGTACAATCACACCTCCGTCATGAAATCAACACCACTCTGCCACTTTTTGTGGATACAATCGAGTCTCTTGAAGCACATGTGGATTTATTTTTGTCCAATAACGCATTTTTTGCTTATTGACAAGGCCATTAAGCCATCAAGATATGTATAAAGGTATCCAGACGAAATAGTTATAGAATCCCAGACGTTCCCTATGAATATTCCTCCACTTTAGCCTTAGAACAAATTTGATGCACATATTGTTCTTATGGGGTAAGAAAAATTCCCCTAATTGTGTTATTAATAGATCTGATTACTTCAGCTGATTTCTATACAAATATTTCACAAATATTCCAGCATGTGAAGTGCTAGAATCGTTGTAAATTTAGAACGCACCTCGTGCTTAAAAGCGATTATAATTCCTTTTATTTTCATGAGCTGCACACAAATTGCTGCCATCACATGACAACGCCCCTCCGCCCTTTCGCTTTTCATTCCTTATCAAGCAGCACATTTAAATCGGCACGAGATAAATCGTGTCAGTTGTACGAGTGTACGAGCGGCCAGCTCAATGCAATTTCAGTTTGCACAGCAACAACAATGAAAACAACAACAGCAACAACAAAAACAACGACAACAAAACAAACAACAACAACAACTGCAATCTAATGATGACCTTATGTTATCACACTCGGGCAAATTATGATGTTAGGCACTGCGTGAAGTACGAGTGCGACTGCACGAATAGGTGCAACTTTTGTTCGTGCAGTGGCTCAGCTGATGCAACGCTTGAGTGATGATTTACAATAACAACAACAACAAAATGCAAATTGCGAGTTAGCAAATTGTTCAATGGCAACAAACGATGATAAAGAAATTATTAAATTTTATTTCTTAAAAGAAAATTTTAACATTAATTTTATAAAATATAAAGAGTAAAGGAGAAGACGCAAGAGAGAGCAATTGCAATAATGGCCTGAGCCCACATTTAACACTGGCCGCGACCGCCGTGAAACTGCAGCTGAGCTTTATCTGTGATTGCCACTTTTCGCTTGCTGTGACTGCGGCTGCGGCTGCGGTTGCGGTTGCGGTTGTCGCCATGCAATTTCCCTGTCTTCTTTTTTAATTCCTATTCTTTTTTTCATCCAGTGGCAATATTAAATTGCCGCAATTTGCCATGTATATTTAGCTGAGCAGAATGTACTAAAAATAGGCATTCACTCTGACAATGTAAATGACAATAATCTGATTCCACGTAATACAACAACAGCGGCAGCAGAACCAAACAACAAAAAACAACAAAGAGCATCAAGAAAAGTGCAAATAAAAAAGATTTCCTTTTTGCATTATTGTTAAGATTCTTTTTTGGGTTTTTTTTTGTGTGGCAAATTAACATTGCAAGTGCGGTTAATAGATAAATAGCAAAATGCGCATCTGTTTCCCTGCCGATCTGCTGGTGACGACAGTTTTCGAACCAAGGTACAAATCTGCTTAATATTATATTAAATATATGTACATATGTATACTTATTTAGCTTATAGTGTTATAGACACAGCAGATTTATATAAGAAATTACTGGGCACAAATGATTATGTCTTGGGTCAGTAGTGCCCACACTAGGGGGGCACTAATAAGGTGGCCGCAAGGTTACAAGAAGTCTACAAAAACAACAATTAAATTTATTTGTCAACTGAATTATCAATTATGTAGAAAAAGCAGATCACTAAAAAAATTTACGTGCGTTAAAAACGATGAAGAAGACAACTGATTTCCCTTCCGACCATCTAATATGTGTGTCCTGGACAACACCAAGAATTCTGTACAGCTTGAGAACAACAATTATGACAACAATCATAACAGCAGCAGCAGGGCGGACTTATTAGGTGGTCTCAAAATAAATCACTCTTCTTCTTAATCGCTTTTACATTCGTTAATTTTCTAAAGTTGTCCACAGCGATCAGCGTTTTTAACCTAATTTACAATTTAACTGACAATCTAATTGAATTTTATTGCTTTTATAATAATTTAATAAAATGTTGATTTTGTAGCCTAGCAGTCACGTTATTAGTGTTCCCTGAATAGCCGCTGAGTGTGTTTTGTTATTTTGACTGTTTGTGTCTAACAGAATATTCAGTGGAATCGCTAGGCTATGGCTTAGCTGAAAAAAAGTATAAGATCATATAGAAATGTTAAATAATTCAAAATGTACACCCTTACATGGACTACCAGAGTATCTATTATGCAAAGAATATTGCAGGAGAGTCAGCTCAAACTCCATAAGAAGTTTGAAAAGTTCTCTAAAAGGTTTAAAAACAAAAAAGGTCGCCTTTATAAAGCAACTCGAACTCCATAAGAACTTTGAGAAGTTTTGTAAAGGGTTTAAAAGCAAATTAATCACGTTTATGAAGCAAGATTATTGCCCGAGAGGCAACTCAAACTCCATAAGAAGTTTCAAAAGATTTCTAAAGGGCTTAAAAGCAAAATTCGACGCCTTTATAAAGACCGAGAAGCAACTCGAAATCCATGAGGCATAAGAGCATTGAAAAGTTTTCTAAAGTATTGAACGCCTTTATAAACCTTTTACCTAGTTTTTGTAGAACCAGTCGCGCATTGTTGGCTTTACTAAAGAGCTGGCTATTCAGAGGGAATTTACTATATTTAGTGTTATTTATTTATTATATATTTAGTAAAATACCTTTGGATTTGCCTCGTTAGCATAATCCAATGCCTTTATATAGCTTCGAAGCTACTGTAATACAAGTACTTTTAGAATTCATGTGAAATTTTGATACACAAACAACGTTGTTTGTTATATAACTCCACAAATTTTCTTTATTGTTTGCAAAAAACCATAGAAACACAATTTGTTTTGTGGCTTAATGAACTGTAAAACTAAGGCAAACTAAACCAATTTTAAGTATCAGTTGGGGCCTGTTTTGGAAAGTTTAAAATTGAACTTTCTTTAAGATATTTAAACTTAGCTTAACTTTAATATTCGGTTCAGCTGTATTATAGCAAAGCCTTATTTTCTATCTTTAAACAAGCACCCAACAGTTGTGTTAAAAGGGGCATTGGTGCTAAATCCACATACAATGTGCGATAAGTAATTAATATCATTATATAATACGTTATGCATTACGTTATGTACGAGTATTTCCGTTTCAATTAAACGCTCAGTGTGGGGCAATTTCAACCACAAATTGGTTCCCACTGCAAAGAGAATTTAGTGTAGAGTTTCTGCATAAACATATATTAATGAATATATTAATAATTAATTAATAAATATATTAAAATTTATATTAATATATATATATTAATAAATATATGTTTCTGGTTTCTGTTTCTCTCACATCTGTAATAAAAATTCATGTTCATGGCACTGCTAGTGTTACCGTTAGCAATATGTTAAATTTTACATAACAATGTTAACGAGATGTTATTAACAGGATATTAAACTATCTTTGCCCACTGTTAATAGGAATTCTCATTCCTCAGCGAGCTCATAAAACTTGCGTATTCAAATACTATAATAATTATAAGATTTGATTTCTTTACAATTAACTGCTTTAAGTTTTTGTTTTTGCAAACGGTCCGCACACAACCTTGAACTTCAATCGTCAATCTATTTATAAAATAGCAAACGCTTTTTTAATTTTCGTCTGTTTTAGCATTGATTTAAGTGTCTCAGCAGCCGCTGAAAGCCGGTTTTTCATTACAAAAATAAATAAAAATGCAATTTTTATTACCCAAACCACGTATTTAAATTTAACCCACTACACTCGAAATGAATGGAGTCACATCGTGTACAAAAAACTGAACAATTTGCGGTAGAGTTAAATGAACCGTTAAATTAGAGATATGCAAATTATCTGTGATATTTTCTAAGCGACTTTGGAAATGATATAAAATAAGTGGTAATTATTTGAAATAACAGCCTCCCACAATGTTGAAGAAATTTTAGAACGTTGACGAAATTATCTGAGTCAGAATAAATCCATATTCAAGAATTTAAAATGAAATGAATTGTAAATTAGCTGCACAAATATTTTTATATTAATTTACTTGAAATTTTTTAATTTGATTTACATAAGCTTCATAGCTTCATAAGAATATCAATTAAACTATTATAACTCAAACTCAAGAATGATGGATAAGTTTTTCTATCATTCTTGGCTCAAACTATCATTCTTGACTCAAATTAATCAAGTTTCTTCCCTCTCTCTCTCTCTACATCTACTACCCTCTTTCAGTATGGCACTACAAAACTACAACACTGTCGCCGCACGTTCAAGCAGTCCTATCAGTAGCAGCAACAACAACTCCCAAATGGGCCGTCAGAGGCCAGTGATCGATTTGCTGGTCGCAATGGTCGCCGTGCCCATACTAATCCTGTGCGCCCTGCAGCTGGAGAAAAATCTCCACGATATGGCCAACAGTCCGGAGAGCAGATGGCTGGTCTTTGCCCTGGGCATTGGCATGCTTATCGTGAGCGTTATTATATGCGGCTATGTAACGCATCGCATGGGCGTGTGCATTTGGGCAGGGCCTATTGAGGCGGGCAGTGGCTCAGATGGACGCAGCTTACAACATGTAAGTATGATCAGCTGGTTTATAAATATAGAAGAATAGCTAATACTCATTTCAACTATTTCACTCTCTCCTTCTCTCTCTCTCTCTCTATCTCTCTCTTTTACTTTCTCTCTCCTTTCATAGATCAACTCACAAAACGACATTCTGCGCATTGTGGACACTCTGCCGCCGAGTTATGATAGCGTTGTGAAGTTCGATATTCCGCCGCCGCCATACGATTGCCTCGTCATCGACATGGAGCAGTGTAAAGAGGAGCAGGAGACCACCGGCAAAGAGGTGCCGCGCACCGAGCTGGCAGCCGTGCACATGTAGCACCGCGTTCAAATCGCCATTCATTTATGGGAGAGAGAGCGAAAAGAGATCGGAGAATTGTGGGCAACGCAATTCTTCCATTGACTAATACCACACGGTTCTGGACGACTTCGCAGTCATTGTCCGCGCTGTAATTTTAAGCTAGTTCCACAGCATTTCCCATACACTCGCCTGCGAGTGATAACGCAGCTCATGCTCCCGTTTAGCAGCGAAACGGCACTTTCGCGACGTGAGCAAGTTGGGCAAACTTTTATATAAAGAAAATCGATTTTAACTGTAAATATTCAAGTCTACTCAGTAAGCGCATTTAAATCTCATTGTAAATATTCCTAAACCGCATCTAGTCCACCAGTACTACTTACGCAATAATATGTATTAATAAAGATAATTTTAATGGAATTGAACTTTTGTAAATGATTCCTGTGAAGAACAAAACAAAATAAAGTAATTAATTCAAATAACTACAATTTGAGTGAAGGTCATTTCCATGTCTCTGTGTAAGTCACTCAAAGGTCAAAAAGGTCATTAAAAAGTCAATAATTTCAATAATAAAAAGTGAGTGGCAAGGTCAAAAAGGTCGTCCAAAGGTCAAAAAGATCGTTCAAAGACCAAGAAAGTCATTCAAAGCTCAAAAAATTCGTTCAAAAGTCAATATCTATAATAATAATAAGAGATCAAAAGGTCGTTATAACGTCAAGAGGGCCATTCAATAATCAGAAATGGCGTTCAAAGGTCAAAAGGTCCTTCAAAGGTCAATAAGGTCGTTCAAACGTAAATAATGTCAATAAAAATAAGTGAGTGCCCAGGTCAAAAAGGTCGTCTGAAGGTCACAAAGTCATTGAAAAGTAAAAAGGTCGTTCAAAGTCAATATCAAAAATTATAAGGGATGTCAAAAATCTTTGGTTAAACTCACCACTTCGACATGAAGCCCATTAATGAACTCGGTGATTCTAGCCGGATTTTGAAACGAACAAGAACTCTTGCCTATACTGTAGGGGGTAATATTATCTCACCGGATTTTACCACAATCTTAGAAAGGTGCTTTTCTAAATCTGTGTTGTCCACGGTCTAAGACGTATTCCACGTGTGGAACATATTTTCCTGAGAGCCCACCTTGATTTTCAACCGATTAATTTTCTTCGTTTCTGTCATTGTTCCTATTCTCCTGGGACCCATATAAAAAATGCTTTATTATAGTTTCTACTTGATAAAGAAATCCCCACATTGCCAGGGAAATTTGGCTGTGATAACCGTTACTTTGAAAATATTGATGAATAGGTAACCACACTTCCGCCCTCTAGGTTTACGGCTTCTCAAGTCACCTTCTGAAATTACAGCTTCTTAGGTCTCCTTCTGAATTCACGGGTACTAAAGTCACCTTCTAGGTTTGCGTTTTCTAAGGTCACCTTCTAGGTTTACAGATTCTAAGGACACCTCCTAGGCTTACAAAATCTAGATCATCTTCTAGGTTGAAGGCTTTTAAGGCCACCTTCTAGGCTTTCTTCCAGGTTTACGTATTCTATCTTCCAGGTTTACGGATTCTAAGGCCTTTATTACAGTAACTGCCGCTTGGAAAACACTAGGAGAGGTTTGAATTATATTCAGATTTTCATATGCAAGATTTTTCATATGAATTCCTGCCCAGAACCCGCCGCAAATCCTTCATGGTTTAATAATTCATCCAGTGTAGTCATCAGTGTAGGGTGTTTTATTAGTTTATCTGTTGTATTTGTGCCCTTCTCACGTCTTTCATAGTGAGGAAAGGAGAACTCGAATGACTTTCTCAGGTGGTCTACGGTTTGCGCAAAGGCGAAATAAAAGCAACTTCCCCCTCTGCTCCACAGACATTTGTTCAAAAAGTTGCAACAGCAGTTGAAATACATTTAAAAGGTTTTATTGATATTAGAATATGAATATTATTATCATTACATATTATTAAAACAGATACGATTTAATTAAGCTTAGTTTATATAACGACCGGGTTGGTATTGGGTTTTTTAGGTAAAAATTAAACAACTTTTTTCGTAACTTAAACTAAAATTATTTTCAAGTATGTTCACATAAATCTTTCCGCTTCTCGTTCATCTTAATTATAAAATAAATTTACAATTTCTTTCTTCTTAATTTTGTTTATACACAATAATAGCAACGTTCAATTTGGTTCTCTAACTTTCTAATGCTTAAATAACGAACAAAAGAAGATGATCAGCTTCTCCTCCTTAACAAGGACTTATTTCGAAAAACATGAGACGTGGCTCACTAGCGCGCAAGTGGGCGTGTGATGTATTTAAATACAAATGTAAAACAAAAACAATTTTCGTTGGCGGTGACTGTGAGCATGGACAAAAAGGAAAACGGCAACAACAAACAAAAATAGTAATAAAATGACGTCAGTCTCTGTGGCTGTGACCGTGTCCAGTCGGTCTTTGTGGCTGTCACCAAGTCGGTCGGTCTCTGTGGTTGTGACTGTGTCTTGTCGGTCTCTGTGGCTGTCACTATGTCAGTCGATCTCTGTGGCTGTCACTCTCATTGAGTTAGCCGATCTCTGTGGCTGTGATTTGAGTCGGCCGATCTCTGTGTCTCGTCTGTGTTTGGGTCTCAGTGACCGGTTGACCGTCAACTCGCAGCGTCAGTTCTTGCGGCGATCAACCGGACACTTTGGACGCTCATATTTATGTTACAAATAATTACAGGCTTAAATAGAAATTACGTCTGATTTTACAAGTTTCTCATTCTCCGTTCGGAAACAAATTTTCACAGAGATTATTCACAGCTCGAAAATTGTGTGGTAAATGTGTTGATAGGATGTGTTGGGGTGTAGAGATGACCCATAGCGGTGGAAATGGAGCGTGAGTAGTTATCAGATATATATATATATAGTATATATATAGTATATATAGTATATATATAGTATATATATAGTATATGTAGTATATATATAGTATTTATATTGTATATATAGTATATATATATATATATATATATATATATATATATATATATTTGTTTTCATCTTGTGTTGCGTTTGTGGCATTTTCTCCAAAAGTTGCGTTTATTTTTTAAATCTCTTCGAAAGATTGTTGTAAAATATATCACACATTAAATTCAAATGTAATGGGGGAGGGAAAGAATGGTAACAAAATAATTTAAATAAAAAATATTGTCAAAAAATATTTGCAATCCTAGGGGCGGGCGCGGGCGGGTGCTGGTGCAAGACAGGCAAGCCGAAGGTGCGTGTTTCCCTCTCGTCTCTCGCATGACTCTGAGAATGGCCTTTCGCAAATGCAACAACTTCGGAGAGGTCCGGAAGAGTCGCCGCTTCGCTTGCCGTGCTTGTTAACATGTTTTGACCGTGTTTCGTGTTTGACTAAGAGCTGCATAAAAATATATTATTTATTCATAAATAGATTTCCAAAGAACTCCGCTCAAGGAAATGCCTGCTTAATTGGTAATATTAATTGTAAATGTTCCTTCTCTGCCCATGTAAGTGAACACAACAGTAACTGTGGTTGGTCCGTCAAACCACCGCCGCCGTATGCGCACCGGCAGTCGCGACTACATGTGATGCCACTGCGTCACCGTGATCGAGGGGTTGTCGTTGAGGCGTGCGATTTCCTCGTGCATGCCGTGACCCAGCCATGTCAAGTGGATTTTGCTGTAACGCGCCGGGCACAAGTGCAGCGGATTTCCGCGACGCAGGCCCTGGTCCGTCTCGCCGTACTCGTCCAGGTACGGCGGCTGTATGAAGCAACCCTTATTGCGTCCCAAGTATACTATCTGGCAGTCGCGTATGCGCAGAAAGAGGCCAATCTCTGCGCTACAGAAGTTCGCATGGTACGTGCACGCACCCACAGTGCGTCCATTGAGGTCCGGCTGGCAGCAGTACGACTGGCCGCACAGTATCTTGTTGCATATCAAACACAACGTGGGCGTCTTCATTTCCTCACGCTCGTTGTTAGGGCATATGAAGTCCGACACGCTGTTAATTAGATCGCTGTAGTCGGCGGGCAAGCTTATGAGCTGCGGCACGGGTCGAGTGCAGGGCACTGTGGCTGACTGGATGTCGTCACGCTTGGCGCTACTGAGCAAGTTCCACATCACGATGTCACGGTGCGAGGCGAAGGACTCGAGCAGGGTGGCGTAATAGCTCTTGTTGTCGAAGTAGGCCTCGAAATTCGACTGGAGTCCCAGATACTTGCACATGTTCTCGTACGTGTCGCCGTCACTGGTGGCGAACTCATCCGGAAATTCTACATCTGTGATAAAGTGGAAGAATAGGCAAGAACAGCGCAGAAACTCGCGCATTTCCATCTTAATGTGCTCAAACAATGCCGCAATCGTTCTCAAGTCGCACTTGATGCTAGCGTAAAACTGATCTCCCGTGTAGAGATCGCTCATGCCTTCCGTGAAAGGCTCCTCGGTGTTCTTCTGTATTGTCGCGTAGGCCCGGCGATGGGCTGCTATGTTGTATTTCCTATAGAATTGGACTATATAGTCTTTTGTGTTCTCTGGCAGATTCTTCACTTCCGCTTCGAAGTCCTCGTCAATTTCCATGGATTCGTCGATGTCATAATTTGCTGGGGCTGCCTCAAAGAGCACAATCGCCTTGACCATATTCGCGATGAAGAATACTTGCAGTGCATAGAAGTCCATCATGCTGCCACTGCTGATTATCTTTTGTGCTAAGGGGACAAAAATCAGGGAATTAAACATACAATTTCTTCAAACCAAATTTATAGTGAGAAGTGCACTTACTCGACATAGCAAACAGCATGTTGGGTAGTATGAATATCCATGACACCAACATGCTGAAGCAGTTCCACTCCAACACGGAGCCACCCTTCTGTTTCAACACTATGTCCAGCAACTCTGCGGCAGGTATCACCAAATTCTTAATCTCTGTCGCGGACAGATTTGTGGCATACAACGAACTCGCTCTGATCAACCCGCTGAGGCAGCTTTGATGCCGGATGGACATCTCACTCTTGAAGGGCTTGTCGATAGCCCGCAAGTACACTTCCAGGGCCTGCAGCGTGTAGGTGCATGAGTGCCACATCCACAACAGACTTTCGTTCTCGTTCAACTCGAAAGCGGTCGGAGTATAGTAGCGCGACGATCTGATGTAGTGCTGCACGGACGTGATCCAGCTCTCGGGCAGTTCTGGTTTGTTAACCGGCTGAGCGATCTTCTCGAAGTTATTTACGTCCGCAATGCAACGTTGATTCTTGAGCAAATCCTCCCAGCACGGCATTGCTTCGGCCCACTTGTCGGTCTCCTCCTCTTCGCGTACCGTGTTCAGTTCATCGCCGAACAACTTCATCACCTCCATCCAGAGATCGATGGGGAAGACTACATCGCCCTTGTGTATAACGTGCGGCATGGAGTACTTTGACAGCGGCGCACTCAATGGCAGCACAGTGTTGCTCAAACAGCGGCAGTAGGGGCACTGAAATTCGGTGCTCTGTGTGACTGGGAAGAACGGTATGCGATTACGGTGTGGTCGTCGCTGCTCCTTGGACTCTTCATTATTATAGTATTCCTGCCAGCAGTCCACATGCATTACGTGGCCGCAGCTACTCGCGTGCACAGAGGAAGTGTGCTTGCCTTGAGAAGGCAAAACCTTTCAAATAAAATAAAGGAAACGAATAATTTTAAATAAAAATAATTGTTAATTGAATTATAGAAAACTTTTAGTCCAGATTTCATCCGCCTGCACTAAGCTAACTAGAAAAAATTAATACCATTGATTTCTGCACGAATGCCGAGTACACCAGGGTCGATCCCTCTCTGCTCACATTGCAGTCCTCGAAGCAAAGTATACACTTGAAACTCTGCTCCTCCGGCTGCTGCAAACGACGGTCCACGCCCAGGCAGGCCAACGAGTTATACGCCACAGCGCCCTCCTCACTTGTGTCCTCCTGCCACTCCATCTCATTGGACTGCGCTACGGCATTTGTGCTGGCGAACATTTCCGCATTCGTCTTCATAAAGTTCTTCTGGGCACTTTCCATTTGCGCCATTATCTTTGCCCGACGTTCGGCTGCCAAACGGGCGCGCTCCTCCTTCTCTACCTTCTCCTGCTCGGCAGTGGTCAGTGGAGCTTCAAAACTACCCTCCGCACCCGGCGTCTCACCGTCTTCGCTTTGCATAGCATCGCTGCCACTTGGAGTTTCCTTGCCTTGTAGCTCTCTAAACTTCTTCACAGTCCACAGAATGAAATCACGATGTGCCTCCACCTACAGAAAAGGGGGAACGTTAAATCAATGTCGGGCAAATGCAAATACAAGCGTAGGGGGATCGATCATCAAGTGAGCGCATATGTAATTGTGTAAAGCTTTCGACTATCGTTTTATTATGATTAAAACTTTCACAGTGATGGAGCTGATTTATGCCGCTACCTGACAAGGTGATTATAAATATATAAACCAAAAACACTCCCCTTCAAGGTCTTCGAATCCCAATCATTGCTCTAAAGTTAGGAAACACTCACCCTAGCACTGCGTGCCAGTTCTTCCAATTTGGGAAGGACTTTGTATTTCTGAGCCCCTTCGTAGAAGGAGAGGAAAGGATAGTTCCCGGTCTGCTCCTCTTGAAGACCATATCCAATGAGATGTAGAACCTGCAAGTTTAAGAAATCAATTTGAATTCAGCTCGAAGAAACAACGCTCGGATATTGGTTTGCCGCATATACCAGCAATATATTGAGTTCATTGTATTTTATCCTTGCTCATCAATTATGAATGGCTTTGTACGCAATGTGGTGACAAAAGTTACCACACTGTCTGGTCACACTACCCACGTATGTATATATACGGCACACCAATATGAAAGCGAGGATGCAGAGAGCACCATAAATTGATCCTACCTTCTGCAAATGGTTCTCCAGGAAACTCTTCGCTTTCAAATCCAAAGCGCGGTCCAGCACAGTGGTGATGATGCTCATCATAACATCGCATTGGAGTAAGTTTGCAATAGGGCTAAAGAAAAAAAAATTGGGTATATTATAAATTTCGATCTGTAGTCATACCAAATATAGAATACAGAATTTTGCAGTTCCATGTTTAAAATATGAATTAACACATTTATAATTATATAATAATGAATAAATTTTAATGATCATTTTCTTTACTCTTTTAAGTAGTGTATGACGTCACAAATATTCATATAGACAGCACACGCAAGCGGCCATTCTGTATTCTGTTGATCCTGTCAATATTCTAGTTAAATTCATTGTAAAACTCACACAAATCCCTCTGTTAGTTTGGGCAGTTTTGGAGGTGGACAACACACTAATTCGCCTTTGTTCTTCCGCCGCAGACGTTGTGTCTCCTCCGATCGAGACTTCTCCTCCTTTGTGTAGTGATAGAAATACATATTGTACTCCTCGTAGAGTTCTTCCTTCAGCTCATATACGCCCTTGGCGTCAGACTTTTGCGGTTTCTTGAATATAGCTACAGATTCGATAACATCCTCCAGAACAGTGTCATTGTTTGAGTCGGGCAGAGCGCGATTCAACTCTGAATGCGAGAAGGATTTGATACAAAGCAATTGTAGGATTTCCTTCTTGATGCGATCTCCTTCGGTCACACTCGACACGCCGGGTACATACCGTTCGCCAATTATAACTATCAAGAGCTCAAGGAATTCGTCAAACATCGAGATCTGCCGTATAAAATCGTCGTCCGTCGGCGGGGCAGCCAGATTCTGCTCGTAGTCCGGTTGCATCCAATCGATTAAATTAAACTTATTCAATATGTGAATCAGATACTGATTACTCTCAATAAGCGCAGCTCCAATCTGCAAGCCCACAATGTCGCGATCCAACATTTCGGCGCGACAGCGTACGTTGCGGTAGAAGTAGAGCTGGTGGAGCAGTGAGTAGCCGTTACGACGCCACATCCCCGAGTGAACCTGACGTAAATGTAAATGGAGAAATTGTTAATAAATAAACGAATCACTTGACTACTCCTCTGCTCACCTGTGCAATCATTGCCTGTGTACACAGGATGGGCTCCATTATCTCCTCCGGGGTACGCTTGGTGGTGGTCACCGCATTGTCAAATGTCAAACCGTATGTACCCAAATGCAGGTATATACCGGCATACAGACGCGACAACGGCAAATGTATTGAGACGGGGCGCGAGGACACATCGTACATGATACAATTGGCCATGTGGCTGCCGACCGTTTTCTCCTCCAGTTTGGTCAGGTTGACAATGAAGCCGTTGTTGACGATGTACCGCATCACCATTTGATAGAACTTCGTAAGCACATCGCGATCCGAAGCGCACCACTCGAGCATCAGCGAAATGCTGGTCGCTAGTTTTATGTGCAAATTGAAGGCGCACTCCCACTCAGGTTCGTAATCCATGTGTTGGCCGGTTTGACGCGTCAACGATTCCATGCCCTGCATCACATTCAGCAAGCGTAGCAGAGCTTTGCAGCCTTCTAGAAATCCCTCGCGCAGGTCGTCCGTCCAAACGTCCGGCTTAAAGCTGAGTATGTACCGCAAGTCGTAGAGTATGTAAGCCGCTCGCTTAAAGAAGCCCAGACCGGTCATGTTCTTGGCAAAATGTAGCGTCTTATTCTGTATGTACTTTTCGATGGACTCGTGGTAGAACGTGTGCAGCAGTTTGTAGAAGATGCCTTCGTTCGAGATCAAGTAATGCGCTATACTCGGCACTGTGAAGAGCTGCACGCTCAACGACACCACCGAAAAGGAGTGCTCGTGGTCGTCGCGAACGAAATCTTGCACCACAGTGGCATAATGCCGCGAGAACTCTCGCGCCAACGTCATCTTATTGTCGTACTCCATCAACATGCCCGAGATGAGGAGCCGGTGCCAGCAGGTGCGCGCCGTCTTCCACAATTTCACATCGTACTCCAGTATGTGGCTAATGCTGAACGGCGCTTTCTTGTCCATAATAACGAGTGCGAATATCTCCCGGAACGTAGAATGACTCACCAAAAACTCCTGGAACCAGGTGAGTAACTGCAGCGCAAACTGCTGACACGCCACGGCACGTATGTGCAACACAGACACGCGCAGCGACTGATTGGCCCGCGTTGTGGGCAGTGCGGCGCCAACCGAAACCGATTGCTTCTCGATGGCGTCCTTCAGTTGGCAGCACTCGTAGAACGTGTCGCACTTGACCACTGCACGACCTTCGCGATCGATGCTGGCCACGATTTCCATGGCGTCTTTGTGCCGGCACTTGGCGATCTTCGTCAATGTCTGAATGACCTGGTCGAAGGTGTGCGACTCGTCGTTGTAGAGCACAGTGCAGAAGTAATCGTCGCCATCGCCATCGCCGTCCAAACACTCCAGGCTGGCATTTGTTTCGATCTCCAGGAAGTTGGTGCAAAATGTGAGTATAGCCACGAAAGCCAATGTACAGCGCTCCTTTATCGCTTCTGTGAGAATGGTGCTGCTGACCGGGTTCTCCTTACCGCGCTGCAAGCAAAAATTCAATCAGTTTAATTCATTTCACGACGATCAATGCAGCAGCATACTTACCAAATGCTCCTCGCAGTAGTGATCCTTCTTCCAGGCCTCCTCGTCGCCGCAATCGCAACAACCGCCGCCGCCCGACGTAGCCATTCTGTACTTGTGGTAACGATGCGCCGATTGTTTGAAGCAATTCACGCACAGCACACACGTGGGATCCATGCCACACTCCCGGCAACTGTAAGTGGGCTCGCCATTTTTGAACACCTTCCCGCACACAGCCGCTGTATTGCCTTCGAGACGCAATTTGTCCAAAACTGTGTACGGATTATCGCCGAATATGAATTCTAGGAACACGTCGATGATGCCTTCCTTCGCGCCAGCCTCTTTGAACAGGCATTTTACTGCAAATGGGTGAGGAGGAAACAATTTAAATGGACTTTAAACACAGACTATGAGAAGAAGAGATCTAGGAATAGTTGGTTATGGTGGAGTGTTTACATTGATGAGTGTTTACATTGATGGAGTGTTTACATTGATGAGGGACTCTTAAACGAATGCCAAGCGAGATATTCCCATGAAATTATATGCAGAAGCAGCGTAATATTGAGATACGTATTCCAACAAGAGCTTCTTTCTACTTTAAAGGAATGTACTAAACTAAGTGGAATTCATAAATAAATGCGTCCTAGTGCCAGAGGAACGGTAGCTCCGACAGGAAAGCCGGTTGAACCGTGCCTTATTCTGTATTATTAGAAATACCGGCATGAAATTTTGACGAGCACGGACCAACACAGATATATATCTTGGTATAAGAAGAGTCGTCTCGAAAACAAGCGAACTAGTTATGATACATCTATCATTCATTCGGAAGTCCGCAAGGATAGCAATTTTTGAGTTTTCTCCAAATCCTACAGGGAATGGAAAAAGGGTTGACTGAAAATTCTTAGAGGGAATAGAAAAAAAGTTGTCTACCAAGTAGGAGCCATTTTTAGTCTGAGAGCGTAGAAATTTGAGTTTCTACAAATTCCTAGAGGGAATGGAAAAAAGTTGACTTCCAAATAGGAACCATTTCGAAGTATCCAATTTTTGTATCTATTCCTACAGGGAACGGAAAATTTTCTCCCAATTCCTAGAGGGAATGGAAAATAATCGACTACTAAGTAGGAACCATTTCAAAGTTCGCAAGGGTAGCAATATAGGAGTTTCTACTAATTCCTAGAGGCCATGGAAAAAATGTACTATCAAGTAGGAACTTTTTAAAGTCTACAAAGATAGCAAAATTTACTCCCAATTCCTAGAGGGAATGGAAAAAAATCGACTACCAAGTAGGAACTTTTCGAAGTATGCACGGATAGCAACTTCGCAGTTTCTGTCAATTCCTACAGGGTATGTCAAAAAGATCCGACTACAAAATATTAAACCCTGTAGGAAGGGACTAAGAAATATGTGAATACATTAAAGGTTCTCTCATGTGAAAGCTCCCGTTGGGATACTATTAGAAATCATATGATTATACTTTTCTTAATATGCAAAGAACAAAACAAAAATATTGTGGAAAACTTACAAGCGCCTTGAAAGCTCCGTTTTGGGTTTTGTTGAAAGCTTTTAAGTTCAGAAACAATATTATCCCCTTTAAAATGATAAAAGAGTAGAATTTGAAATAAATTTGAATCAAACCATTCCGGTATTAAGCCGGCAGAGCTCTAAAAGACAAGAGCCATAAAGAACGCAACTACCGAATGGAATATGAGAAATCATTCAGATGTTCCGTATATAGAAGCATATTCTATGCGGTAGTGCCGTACGATGTGGTTCTGCCTTCAAAGTGATTTGTGTAATTTAATTTTAGTGACTAATTAAATAATCGTTAGTGAGTTTTTTCATAAATAAAGCTACACTTAAAAAAAAAATGTTACTATTTTCACATATACAAAATTTTAGTTAAACAATAACAAATTTGGGAGAAAGCATACATGAAAAAAAAAAAAAAAAAAATATATATATATATATATATATATATATATATATATATATATATTATATATATATATATATATATGTATATATATATATATATATATATATATATATATATATATATATATATATATATATATATATATATGTATATATATATATATATATATATATATATATATATATGTATATATATATATATATATATATATGTATATATATATATATATATATATGTATATATATATATATACACCTATATATATATATATATATATATATGTATATATATATATATATATATACATATATATATATATATATATATATATATATATATATATATATATACATATATATATATATATATATATATATATATATATATGTATATATATATATATATATATATATATATGTATATATATATATATATATATATATATATATATGTATATATATATATATACACCTATATATATATATATATATATATATATGTATATATATATATATATATATATATACATATATATATATATATATATATATATATATACATATATATATATATATATATATATATATGTATATATATATATATATATATATATATATATATGTATATGTATATATATATATATATATATATATATATATATATATATGTATATATATATATATATATATATATATATATATATATATATATGTATATATATATATATATATATATATATATATATATATATATATATATATATGTATATATATATATATATATATATATATATATATATGTATATATATATATATATATATATATATATATATGTATATATATATATATATATATATATATATGTATATATATATATATATATATATATATATATATGTATATATATATATATATATATATATATATATATATATGTATATATATATATATATATATATATATATATATGTATATATATATATATATATATATATATATATATATATATATATATATATATTATTATATTGATATTATTGATTAATATATGCAATTGATCATTTAGAGCAGAATCGGGGCTTTAAACGTATGGTTTTTTGGCTGACTGAAACTTCACGGTGATGCAGCTGACATAAATGGATACGACACTCGAAACATGCACTCAGAGCAAATGCAATGCCAGTGATACTGATTTTACATAATTTATATTTTAAAGCAATTTGTTTCTTATGTGAATATACTTTACAGCTAATGACAACTTGTTCTACAAGTATGAATATTTGATGGGTAAGAACGGATTTTAAAGCACAGAAAGCTATTACAATTATAGATATAAAAATATATATAAATATATATAGGAACAGATAAATGCTTCTTACTAAAAATAATACGATTCCTTTAGCAGCCTAGAAACTCTTCACTCTGATACAATACTATAAGCAAGCAGATGATATATGATTTATGATAGCAGAATTCTCATGCAGTTCCAACAATAATGAGATCAGGATACACTAAGACAGCCTTAGACGAGTTAATAAATGAGATTATTATTAATTATATGAGCACTAAGACGTCCTTAGAGTAGTTAATATATTAATCTTAATTTTATGGGCACCCGATTATAGAATTTTGATACAAAGATCAGTTTTGAATATATGACTATATAAAAGGTAAAAAAGGATAGCGTAATTACCAAGCAGGACATAATATGATGCAGTTACATATGAGGACGTGTTTGCACAGCCCACGAATTTGTATAAAATAATAATAGTTATAAAATAATTATTAATGTGCGTTAATGAAACGATGGAGGTGAGGAGAGGGTGAGGATTATTTGAAATCAAGCTTCAACTACTTACAGCTGGGTCTAGTTTGATCTGAAAGAAAAGAAAAACCATGAAATGTTTTACTAAAAATTGGAAAATAAAAGAAAAGAATTACAAAATCCTGAAACTTAAAATTAGAAACGTAAGCTAAAATTTTAAAAGGAAAAAATTATAACATCCTCAAAATTAAAATAGAAAAAATAAATTTTATAAAAAATCATCATCAATGAATCAAGATATGAGGAAAATGTAAACCTATTTTAAAGAACAAAAATTGTGTACAATGGATGCAAACAAACTGGAATATTAAAACGAATGAAAAATTGTTTAGGGAAAAATCCCGAGTCCTTTTCTCTAAAAAAAAACCTCAAGTATTAAAAACTAATCACAGATAACTTTCAATATTTCCTTCGCAATATCCAAGAAGATGAATGAGAGAAATGTGTTCCTAAATATTGTTGTCAGGTAAGTAGGTAAGTGGGTATATTTAAGGGATGTCAAGGGCACGAACACTCGGGCAAAAGAATAAATATTGCTTATATAAATAATAAGTTTTTAAATTTAATAGTAATGAAATATATTATATATTTAATTTTTTTATTTTAGACGAAAACAGCTGCAAAGCTAAAAACACAGTATAAATAAAAAAAGGAATAAGTCACAGCATACTCCAAACACAAAAACAAAAACTCTCATCGAGCTAAAAGACAACAACACAACAACAACACCTTCCAAAAACAAAAACTCTCGAGCTAAATGACAACAACAACAGCATCTTGATCAAACCCAGTCATAGTAGTCCAAAAGAAAACGGAGAAGAGAAATGACTGTGCCAACAAAAATAAATAAACCAAAATATCAAGGCGAGAAAACGATTTGATACATGTGCAACGACAAAAACAACCAAATATATATGTACATACTAGATTTATAGCAATCGCGGAGTGTGAAAACACCATTTTTTGTACCATTTACAACAATTGACCACTCATTTGACCAAAGCGTTGCCGAGCGCGCTACCATTCAAAAATTTACTCAAACAATTTTGAGTTTCTTTTCTTTTCAATTGGAAGTGTAATGAGCTCAGCTCACAGTGCTTCAAAGTGGGTGCGCACTCAGTTTTCAAAACAATAAAATACTCATGCGTACACACCATGTGCGCAAGTGGAACACCAGAAGAAGAAAACAAGTTTGAATACTCGTATTTCTTTCTGTGCCTCCAATGTTCGCTATTGTGGTCTATTGTCTTGTGTTGTGTTAGGGGCCCATGTAGTGGTGGTCAGCAATGAAATATCAAAGATCACAGACACACATAAGCGACGTTTTGGAGCGCGCTACAAGTAAATTTAGCCAAGCGTCTGAGCATGAAAATCAAATTTCAAAAATTCAGTTCAAGGTCATGTAACGAGGCGCACTCTTAATTGCCGTACAATTGCGATAGCAAAACTGATTATTCTTAATATTTTCAGTTGAACACGTAAGCAAATTATGGATGATAAGAGAGTCATATAAAAAGCGTTGGTGGTCCTTTCATATAAGACGGTTAAATGATTCATGCTAGATGTGCCCTGAAAAGCTGATGACACACTGATCGCCTTATAAGCAAGTAAACAAAGACTTAAAAATATCGAAACAAAATGGTGTCATCAAACTTGCATAAATTGAATGCCGTTGCTGCTCCCCCATTCAATTTACTCGACTCGTTTTTTGCTCAATAAGAAAAGATTTTTATTATAAAAATTAGGTGGTGATTTAATTTGTTTGTTATTGCTGTGTACTGGCGGATTATAACAAGAAAATATTTAAATTAATTTTAAAATATAATATATGAAATTTCAGTCAATGTTTGCAACTTCCAACGAATCTGTAAAGGGTGCAAGGACAAGGAACTTAAGCATGTTTATGCATGCAGGTAAATACAGCCTTGCAGAAATGCGTTGTAATAACCAGAGAATACAGAGTTTTCCGCACACTTACACATGTACAAAGCTGTAGTATTGTGGCTGATTTTGTTCAGAATTCTCGTTAACCAATGATAAACATACCTATACAGATTGCAAACTAACCCTACGTCTCCACGGGCAATTTTTGATGGCATAACATCTGTCAAATTCGATTGCAATGGTTGGCAATATTTTAATGGTGGGCATTGCGATGTTATGCCATTGTCATTTTGAAAATGCCGTCAAGCAATCTAGTTCGCTGTGCCCACGCTTGAAAAAATTTTTTATTTAACGATGAAGAGGAAAAAAGAAGGAAACCGAAATTCTGGGTGAATCCTTTATTACAAAGAATGCAAATGCACAGTCTCCAATCATTTTAGCGTTTTTATTAATTTAATAGATGCGGTCAAACGAAAATGTCCGACGATGCTTCCACTGTGAGCATCACGAAAAAATGAAAAACGGCTGTCAAACAAGCAAAATGACAACTGATTGCAACACAGCACGTTGGCAATTTATGGCATAACATATTTCATAACATAAATTGCCAACTTGAAGCAATTTGGAGTCTCCATTGGCAATTTGCTTGAAATTGCCAATGGCATGCCATCAAAAATTGCCCGTGGAGACGTAGGGTAATGATAAACAGAAATTTTTTTGACGTTTGAAAATTTGACGTTTAGTATCGCTTCTTTGGTAACAGCAGTGGAATGAATTTTGTTATCTGTAACTGGAACAAATACAGTCAGGGATTGAAGTCTTCATACACATCAAAAACAAAAAAATTGTTTTGCAGAACTGCTTCTTATGTATTTTCATACGTGTACAAAATTATAGAATTTATTTACATTTCAAAATGAACGGTATAACTAAAAAAAAAAACAAAATGAGTGCACATACTGTCATTTTTTTATTTTATACACAACTATAACTTATAATAAAATTATAATCTAAGGGAAGCTGGCGCACAAAGCGCTCTCCAGAGGGGGGATTGGTGGTAGATTGGCTCCTCTTTTTATGGTAGAGTAAAATGCTCCAAAATAAATACAAAAATACAGAATTGATACTAAGTAAATTGTAGATTTAAAATGTACTTCCCCCCCTTTTGATCATAATATTGGTGACTAACTAACAGCAAACATTTCGAGAGATTTCGCCTTGCGAATGTTTTTATTTTGCCATTCTTATTTAAAGGCCTATTTAAGCCCTAAACACTCAGGACTTTAATCAATCAGCTGTTACGACCAAACAAATGAAGCTCAGCGTTTGCGAATATGCCAACCTATTGAAATTTGATTTGCTATGGATATTCAGCGAAAGTTCAAAAACAGAAATTAAAGCGGCCCCTAGGCGTTCAATCGATTGACGTCAAATTACGTAGACGTATTAGTGAAATATGTGTGTATGCGTCACATGGACACCGCAGTAACCATGCTGAATATGGGGGAATATCATTTCTCAGGGTTTCGACGAAACGAATATTCGATAACTTGTCTCTATTTTTAAGCAAATTTTTCAGCCAAATGCGTTTATCCTCATTTTTTTGTTTTTGGGCTGCTAATGCCAAGGCAATATATGTAACACAATCATCCGTATCGCTCATGATAAGTATATTCACCGCAACAACGTGAAGCAATCTAACATTTAACGTCAATCGGTAGAAGAGTGGAAAGACCAACGTCAAATACACATACACGGAATTTCACGTCAATCGATTGACCATTTAAAGTCACCTTAAGGATGATCCTCTTTCCTGCTGGGTTATGAACATGTTAAGCTAACAGTCAACATATGTACATACACACACACACACAAGGATTGTGTATTGTGTATTGGCGTATTGGTAATCCTATGGAAGTGAGAACACTGCTGTTCGCCATTACGCCTATAATCGAATACATTTAATAGGAAAATCATTTTCCAGGTGTAACCAGGTGAGCTTATCTACTAAGAAGTTATACATATGTAAGTGGCTGGTGGGCCTTTTAATAAAATTTATCTCGTCCTCCCTCACTCAGAGCGTAATCTGTTTTGCTCTTTATGATGATGTCATATACGACCATAAATGCACTTTATAATTATAACTTATGAATATACGCACTGTTTTTGTGGTTGAGTTCTGTATGAAAAATGAGAAATGGGTTATCTTAAATTCAATACAATGTGTAGTCGCGTAAATAAAGAAATACACACAAAGAACTTAAATCAAAATAAAGACAAAGACAATTCTTATAAAAAATATACTCATGAGATCGTTTAGTGAACTTTCCATTATTTATCGTATGCCCAGTGAATAAGGTACTCAGGTGCAAAATTACTTGTATATTTTAAGAATGATACTTTCTTTTTCCAGAATATTGCATTATCACGCACCTAGATAATTTTAGAAGGGAAAAATAAATATTAACTTTGAACAGTTTGATATATTTATTTGTAGCTCTTTGTGGAGGAATTTGCACAAGTGCAAAAATATCCCACCAAGAACATTTACAAAATTCAACGAAGTGGTTTTGTTACGTACAGAAGTAGCACAATATTTTTTTATATTAATTAATGAGCCCATAAAAAATAATCACAAAATGACAAAGATGCTTGATGCGAGTACAAAGCAACTGGAACGTACGAGCACAACGACACACAACAAAAACAGCAGGTCAGAAGGAAACAAAAAAAAAACCGTGGAAGGAAATATATACATCCACAGATGCCTACACAAATCCTATAAAAAGATTTCCCATGTAAATTTTGTATTAAAAGTTAATATTTTCCTCAAATTAAACCAAATGAAGAAATTAAAATTGTTCTGTTGATTAATAGTGTCTGTTCCGATCAATTAAGTTCCTATTCGATATAATTAAGTCAAGTCGATATAATTAATTACTGCTGTAATTAAACCGCAAGTATTTCAATTTCAGGTATTCAATTAATTTTTGCATTTACACGCAATACTAAATCCATTACAGACAATATTAAAAGCGAATTGCCAAAAGTGTTTAAACGCATACATAGACAAAGTGGCAAAAATGGAAATTGAGAATGACAACATTGGCAGCAGCAGCGCATACAAAACAACAACAACTACCACAATACTCTTTATGCATTATTGCAACGTCATTGCTCGGAACAATCAGAACAATCGGAACTGGCGTATGCATAGTCAAACATGACATATGTACATATATGTATGCATGTGTAAATATACGGAATGTCGAATTTTTATCTATTTACGGTAACGGAACAAAAGCCTCCAATGGCAAATCGTGAACAAAACACTGCACGCTCAATATCAAAGAGTAAATGCGATTAAATAGAAACAGGGCGCTAAAAATGAAACGTTCCACACCAAGTGGATGAGGACAAGCATCGTGGGGGAACATATAAATAAGTATATTTAATTTTATAAAAATTATCACGTAAAATATACAAAATTAATTTTACACTGAAATGTGAAAAAAATTCATGGAAAATTTCCGCTGAGCACAGGTCAATGGCAATGCTTTGGTACAATATGCCAGATTTACTAGTAAAATTGTTAGTTATAGTACAAATTTTCAATTGTTTTATGATATGAACCACTGCATATGTATATTAGAATCAGAAAATTTGTGTTCTCACAGGGAAAATTTAACAATTTATTTATGAGAGCACACACAGTGTACCAACACAACCAACGGAAAGTACTCTTTTTACATTTTTTGTGCAGCCTAAAAATACCCACTACATTAAATTAACCCAATGTAGTCGATTCCACTGGGTTCAAAATGGTCACCAGCAACACTGGTTGTTACGGAGAAGGGAAGCAAGGAATTTGCCAAATAACTGTCCGTTCCAGTCCCATTTTCGATCATTCAGCGAATTTAGTGTTTTCTATGCTAAAACATTACCCTGTATATTTGTATTCACACAAGTATAAACGAATAACAATAACGATATGAGTACATAAGTATGCTGTAGCGGTACCACAGTAGCACTGCACTAAGTACAATACAACCCCTGACCACAAATAGCATATAATACCAACAATCATGATTGTATCATTTTGCTGTCTGATTTCGCCACACCGACTAAACTAAGGCCATTGTGCGGTCTTTGTTAACTGTAACATATATGTATGGATTTAATTGTGGTTTGATCTTGACGGTTTAATAACAAACAAAAGCACTTACCTCTTTCGCATTCGTATTGAAACTCAAAATATTTCCGGGATTCTTTTTGAAAGAAATCAATGAAGTCGCTTTTTAGTATGGTGCCAGCCTGATATTTAAGCCGCCAATCTTTAAGCGGCGATTCGGCTACCTGTGCTGGTGGGGCAACCACATCCTCCAAATCGAATCTATCCATTGCCTGTTGCCTATATAAGTGTTTTGGTGGCGGCTTATTTTTAGTTAAAATGAGTTTGCGTTTCTACGCAATTGTTATTCCTTATGTTATAGACAACAGTAAAATATATGTATGTGCGCTTATTGGCTCAAATGGTGGTGTTTTCCTTTTCTCTAGTATTCTATAACGTTTCCTTCCCTTTAATGTATATTTTGCAGTAAGCTGCTGGTGCTCCACTTCTTCTTTGCCCTGTTCCTATTTTCCTTTTTCTTTGTAATCGTTTTTTTTTATTTTTCTCTTTTTCAGTTTTTTTAAACTATTTTATAATCTGCAAAACAAAAATTACTTTTAATAACATGACAAGTTATTCAACTAAATTTAAATCGAAAGTGATATAATTCACACGTGGCTAGCGAGACCCTGTATCGCCCATTGCCTCTGAAAATATTTTCCAATATGAAAATAAAGAAGAAATAATATTCTAATTGGAGCTACATAAGTACGAACTATATTTGTACATTGCAACCCGATTGGAACTTCCATAGGATGTGTATTTGCTCCTGGTATAGAAAATTGCATATATTTTTAGAACTTTTTAATTAAAGCAAACAATTTATAACAACTAAATGGAGTAAACTTTGACCAATCGTGTGAATTGTGAAATACCCAAATCATTTCCAGCAATGCATAATATACAGGCAATAATCATAGCCTCCAGCCACCCCAGGCCCCTCGCTCAACTTCATAAATATTTCTACAAATATAAATTTCGGTCGAAAAACAACATCAGCAGAGGCAGGGAAAATAAGCTGAGCAGAGCGCAAGTTGCCAGCGCGGTCGTTGTTATACAAAAATGGCAGGGCCTACAACTACAGAGCAAATAGTGGGCCCACATATGCGGATGCTTCCAAATGTGAAGGTCACACAAGATAAGAGCCATTCGCAGCAAAATCAATGCACTCCAGACAGCAAACAATACCCAATACAATAGGTTTATCCAATTGGAAATCGCACGACAAATCCATATGCACTTAATACCGGACTATAAGTTGAATTCCCAATTTTGGGTGAATTCTCATTAGAAATCCCAACTAAATGTAACAGTTTCATTTCAATTACACACAAAAACGAATTAAGTAATATTTTCCACAATTATCGCTCCTGTTGGTGACCTTTTATTTCATTCGTATGCCACTCTATTTTTATAATTTTAGGCTTGAAACAAAATAAAATTTTTTTGTTTTATTTGATCATATTAGCCATATAATATAATTAGCATTTCTATATTGATTTTCGGTTTTATACTTTGTAAATTTTGACAATTTTCATAATTTTTACTGCGACTTTGCTAATTTGCGTTTTACACAATTACAAAATTTTTTTTCTTTCTTTCCTTTCAACACACACTCCCGTACGAAAAATTTTCACACAATAAAGTTGTTTTTTTTTTTACACCTTCTTGCTTATATGTATATATATATATAAATATGTATATATTTCAATTCAATCTCTTTTCTCTATCTCTTGTTTTCGTTTATTTGTTTTGTGCAAAATTTTCCACAAATATGTAGTATATTTTCTAGATGAGATAAAATTGTAGCATTTCAATATAAACACGAAGCGCAACTAAACAAGAAATTCACTTTACAAAATTTCGTACCCAATATTGCTATTGAATTATCAAATGCTATATCGCTATTTGCTAGAAAGAGACAGGTAGACACACACAGTTTCAGTAACGACAAAATGTAATGCATTTTGGCACATATGTTTTGTACTGTTGCACTTAAAGTGTTGTATAGTACTTCAATTGTTTCAAGTGCAAAGACTACATATTTTTAAAAACAACCCGAACAGATTAGAAAACAGCTACAGCAAAAAAATTTAGAAGTACAGCAATGGTACAAAAACTGTGGGATAGACAATATTCCACAAATAGAATAGAAATATAATCAATCACCCTTATAGAACAGAGATTATTTTGAAGAAGGAAATTTTCTAGAGCCTAGACTAAAGCAATGCAAGAGACCAGAAAAAACCGTTAACACGAAAATAACAAAAATTTGCAATAAAACGTTGCATTAAATAAATGTATGTTAATTGCTTACTATGTTCGAAATAATGCGGAGTGGAGTACATGTAAAAAGTTATATTAGACCTATGTCTTCAGCTCCAAATATTCTACTCTCTCACATTCCACGAAACAGCATAATAGCCATTTTTTAATTTTAACCAAAGAACTAAGGACATTTATAAAATAAATCCATTAAATTAACTGTAAATAACACTTGTGAGATAATGTAAACTTACGTGAGCACTATCAATAAATATAATTTCTAACATTTTGAGAAAAATCAAATACAATACTAAATTTTGAAAACAAAACAAAAGTTGGAAATATGAATATTCTTAGTTTTATTATATTTATCACTACAGTGATATTAATTTCAATATATTTATACATATCAAAGTTCATAGTTGGCAATTGTCCATGTATTATTTTTAGCGGACTACTAATTGAATTAATAGGTAAAATATTTTCACCCTTACTTTGTTTCATTCGTGTCAATCTTATTCAATCCCCCCAATCAAAATAAGCTTTCAAGCTGATAATGCACATGTTAAATACAAGACATGCTAGAAGTGCAAGACATGTTATTGAAAGCGGAAAAATGCAACCATGCAAGAAATATGTTTGTTTCAATTTATAAAACCGTTATTGAAGGCCGTAAAATGCAACCATGTATGAAAATGAGGAACTACGAGTGATAACAGATCACCAAAACAACAACTACGAATCTACGACTAAAGTAAAAAGTTATAACAAACTTTTAACAGCTGTTTCTAATTAGCATGAAGCCTACTTCTAGGATCGATTGTTTATTGCATTCAGTTCAGTATCCGTTATTTACAAAAAAATACCCACAATAGATGTAAATTATGCAAGCAAGCCAGAACTATTATAGTATACAAAATTTGGACATAATAAATAATAAAATAAAACTTTCTTCACTTGCCTCCCATTCTTGTTCTGCCACAGGGGGTGTATTTTTGTGAAAGAAAAACATTTTAAAGCAAGAAATATCTAAAAAAGTGCTTTTTCGTGGAAAAATCGCATATTCACCATCAATTTGCATACTAATTATATAAGTGAGTGAAGTTTTTGAAGCACGTCTAATCAGAGCAAAGTGAATGTATCCCAAATTGATTTGAATTTCATCTCCCGTGTCAATTGTCAGTTCAATCTGTTATTTGTTTTGACAATTTACTCAGTAAAATGATAATCAGAATAAATAATCGTCTCTTTTGGGCTAAAAAGCCAAATTTATAATGCATTATAGTCCTTATTATTTATTATTTTGTAGTCATGGTTATGGTATTATTATTCTTTTATTAGATATCAAATTTAGTGCTACTAAAGCATAAAAAATGCATACACTGAAAATAAACCCAGCAGGGTGGCATAGTACAAGGCAGGGATATATCCAAACCAATTAAGCTAAATATATAATTTTTAGGTTTTTTTTATGTAAAAATTTCACAACACATATATTCATATATATATATATATATATATATATATATATATATATATATATATATATATATATTTATATTTATTTATTTCTATTTATTATATTATATATATATATATATATATTTATATCTATTTATTATATTATATATATATATATATATATATATATATATATATATTTATTTATTTGTATGATTATTTTCCTTCTTTTGTAAATAATAAATAATAATGTATTTATTTGTAGAATTGGAACAGCTAAGCTATTTGACATATAACATAACACATAAAGTAATTTGTTGGTTTTCTCAAATTATACGGCTATTAAAACAAAGAAACAAAGGTGGATCCCCCTGCAATAATATCCAATCAGGTCTTGAATAACATCAAAACCATACAGATTTTTCTTAAAAGATCTCAATAATGCTTTCTTATTTATCTACATAGTATGTAAAATTCACTGTCATTTAAAATATTTAGAATTAAGGTTTAAAACCATAATTACTCTTGCTGTATTAAAATTGTCATTAATTTATAACTATTGTGCTAATGTTATAAATAAATAAATAAGAATAATTAATAAATAAATATGGTATTTCAGTCTTACGCGTGGATTACTCTGTACATTCTGGGAACGTTTATTTCACCTAATTTTTAATTTATTACTCGAATTTTTCACGTGCTTAAACAAATGAACCTTTCGGGTTTTGAAGACAGTGTAAAAGTGCAGAGTGAGATAACAGAGAAACGGCAATCGAAACAAAATCCAGTACATTTGCAAAAGAAAATACAAAATTTAACGACAGAAAATGAGGCAGAAATGACAATAGAAACAACTTATCTTGAGTAGGTTTTGTTCTGCCAGCAAATGCTCATTTACTTTCGTTAAATATTATAGTTTCTGTTGCAAGTGTACTGGATTCTGGTTCTGCTGCCGTTTCTGCTGAAGCAAAAATTGATTTACTATATTAAATATATTTTTTTACATTACGTTGCTCACAGAGAACTACCCACTTTCCAATTGGTTTTGTTTCGACGGAATTGTTTTCGAGCTGGTGGTGTTGGTCAATGCCATTTTGCAAAGTCGAATGAGCATTATAAGGATACCGAACCCTGACACAGGTGATCCCTAATCATGGTTTCCAAGGCTATTTTATAATCGATTGTTTTTCTCGAGTGAAGTATTCAATATATAATAAAAATTGCTTTGAACTATATACACATTTTTGACAATATATTGGTTTATAGTAAATCCAACATCGAGTTTAGATTAAGAAAGTGTCATGATCTCCAGCCATACAAACCACGAAGTCCATAAACCCACATTTATAAGTTTGTACTGCTAAAATGCAACTCTATGCTGGGTCGTTATTCTTACATTATCAGCTGTGAACACAGCAGAACTGCTGATTGTAAATTTTGTGTAGCATGATTTTAGGGATTATTTCTATTTATTTAAATGTTTTGTACTAGTAAATAAACAACGTCTCATAATTCCACTAGTAAATAATACATTTTTGCGGTTTTTTCTATCATTCTGAGGCAGAAGTTATGTTTTTAAACACAATAATAAAATAAAATAATTTTTTTATAAAAACAACAGCTGTTCCATAAAGGATGGATAACTTTTAAAGCTCAGGAAATAAGGACCTGTTAAGCTTTGAGTAGCCATAACAAAAAGTAAACAAAGTACGTATTTCGCTTTATAAAACAGTATATTATAAAACGTAATATCAAGTTTCAACCGCAAAATTTGGCAAAATAAATATAATTGTATAGGGAAAATGTTAGAAAAAGGAATCCACAGAACGAATAATCTAGTTTTGTATAAAACAAATAAATAATATAAGGAAGCATCACAGACGAAAAGTACCAAACACTTTTGCAGTTATCGATTTTTAATTAAATTAAAACTGTGCTTACTTTACTAGGCACAACTTTTAAATTTGTTCTTAACATTGCAACGAATTGAAATTCCGTGTGTACAAAACGAAATACACGTTAATATTTAATGCCAACTGCGAAAAATCGAACTTCCTTAAATGTCAAGGTCAATTGAAATGCCAAAAAAAGCAGAGGACCACGGAACAATTAACAAATGCGGCAAATTGGAGTACCAACAATTTAAAGTAACCACAGACATGGGGAATAAGAAAGAAAACGACCTATCAGCAAAAGCCATTTCAATGGAGAATGCAACGGAACCAATACACACTAGCGCACATAATAGTAAGCAGGATGTGCCGCGTACAGAACTTCAGGATATTCCCACTGATCACCATTTTCCAACCGAATGCGAATATATGAGCGCTCCACCACCACCGCCCCTGTGTGAACCACAAAAACCACTTTGGCTGTCTTCCCTTCACAGCGTCATCTTTATTATAACGTGTGCCTTGGCTGTGTTCATTGTCTTTAGGAATGTCCT
Organism: Clusia tigrina; assembly: GCA_920105625.2. Lineage (NCBI taxonomy): Eukaryota > Metazoa > Arthropoda > Insecta > Diptera > Clusiidae > Clusia > Clusia tigrina. The sequence goes on from OV050033.1 coordinate 182,555,354, forward strand.
CACATGGTAAGCATTGGACATGATTTTTTCAACTTTTATTCTAATCAATCGGTGTAGTATAAACGCTTTAAAATTATAAATTTCTGAGAATCTTCACAATCGCAGAAGAGAAGCGTTTGAAGTATTTTCTGAAATTCGGAAGAAAAAAAAATACTTCGCAAGAGACCGAAATACAGCTGTGATCGCAAGATTGTCCCACCAAGCCAGGCATAGGTGAAGTGAATATCTATTTAACGAGTATTTAACGAGTAACTTGAAGCTTCGTCTAGCTAGTCTACTTACGAAATTGTAGTAGATTTTAATTTCTGTATTTACAGTTTATAATCGGGCGTCTATTTGATTGCCTAGAAACGTATTTATACTAAAAAAATAAATTTATAAATACTTATTAAAGCTAAATACTCAAACCTACAATCAGTGACAAAGTCATTCTCTGCTTCTGCTACTTTCGGCAGGAGACAAGTGGGCTGCAAGAATTCTAAAAACATACCCAATTCTGTGTTATAGTTAAAGAATTATACCAGAGTGCACTTGTCTCTTTAAAAATACTTTAAACGTATTCCTTAGCATCCAATAGCAGAGCGTTAGCAGAAGAGAAAATATTTCTTATCATCAAATAGCAACGTGTTAGCGGCAAAATACATTTAATGTATTTTGGTTAGCGGTATCTCTAACAGTCAGTATTCCACAAGTGACACAAGTGTACACTTTTATACCAACAATGTTAAATCAAAGTCACAATAAAATTCCATTGTCATTCACATTCACAATTACACTACTGCCTGAACTCTGTTCGCTTCGAAAGTTCCTTTTCACTTTCCTCTTCGCGTCGCCGAAAGTTGACTTTAAGTTCATGAACTAGCTGCACTGAAATTTTTCAAGTGCAGCTCAGTTTTGAAAAATAACGAACATTTTCGAATTTTTTTCCTTTATTCCAATAATTCTAAATTGAATTATATTTAACGCACTTTTTTTAAAATAATTACTGATTATCATTGCATTGTAAAAATGTAATTCATCTTCTTTGATATTTGAATGTGGAGAACCCCAAGCGGGACTCCAGGCATTAACGATACCCGCTAGGATACTTGGTGGAGGACAGTTTTGGATGTTTGATTCAATTTCATGGTGGTTGGGATTGTAGTTTGGGGGAATATACGTTGAGATTATACTTATCTTCATACAAATATCAATTTCTATAGCAATTGTAAGAAAATTAGGTTCTTCGACTGAGCTAAATAATGTATCAATTATTTTATTAATTATTATGTACAATTACTTGTAAACCAAACTTGATATTATGAATTATCTGACTGCCATTTCCTGTTCGCGTCGCAAGCTTTAAATTTCTGAACTGAGACTACATGAAGTGAAATGAAACTGAACTTGGTCTGCAATAGTTCTTGCGACGCGAACCAACTTCATACTCAATTGTATAAGTTACTAAGGAGCTAGATTTGAAATTCACAGTAACAAAACGGTTGAAATTCAAGAGTAACGTGTAGAACTGTGCTAAAGTTACCCGAAATAATTAATAATTTAAAGTTACCTGAAATAATTTTTAATTAATAACCATTCAATTACTGTCTCTACCATAATATAAATACATATTGTGAATGGATTCCGGCACACATGATGAACTTGTATACAAAAAGAACAATAAACTTTCGTAATTGTAGGCGAAATTTTAAAAATTATAAAAAAAAGTTAAATATACTACAATTCTTTGTTTGTTTTGCAAATTATAATTATCAATGAGTAAATTTCACAACTATGACATGAAAAAGAAGAAAACACAATACTCGGTCGCCTCTGCGTTTTACTTAAAGTTTTTTTGTTTGTTTGTTAAATTGAATAATTTTTCTCATTTCGCACATTTACTTACAAATAAATAAACAAATATACTCGTACAGTACGCGAATGCCTCATGATGAATCTACAAACACAACGAAAAGCACTTTTGCATTGTATAGCTTGAGTGTTTTATTTATTTTGAAACGTGCTTGCGCACTGTTCAGTCTCAGTTTGGATGATCCAGCGGAAGGTGCTCCAAACTGTGTTAAAGCTCGGTTTGACGAACTTCGCTTACGCTTTTCATACAATGAATTTGATGAAATAATATAATACATACTTAAATTGAACATTATTTTTAAACGTTAACGAAATTATGGAGAAAATTAATAGTTTTGATGTTTTTCCTGCAAGGCATCTGCAAAGCTTTTGGGGAGCATCTGGAGATTTTTGGCAATCACAATGGGACAAGTTCATTGACATAACAGGTAAGTAAATCGTAGCATAAAAGACAACCAGAAGCAGTAGAAATGTTGTGCATAAATATGTTATATTTTTCAGTAGCACAAAAATATCGAAACAAATAAATATATGTATAAAGAGTACTCTCTAAGTAAATTTCCGACTTTCACACTAATTATATACATATGCACATCTGGTGCGGCTTTCAATCATTTCCACTTGTTTTCCACATATTCAGATACGTACGTGTATATACCTGCTACACACACACTTACATATGCTTTCGGAATCTTTGCCCAGCGCAAAGATCAGTCGTGCTAAATGTGTTTTCATTGATTTTGTTAGTGTGATTTTTTGGTTCTTGCCTCCCCCTCAGTTGGCGGTCATGGCTGCGTATATCACTACCCCTACCGGCAAATGGCTACCGTAATTCGCACTCTACTGTTATAAAGGTTCATTGTGCACAATATGAGCGATAGTAGATAAGTTATCAGCACTTCACAATCACAGCAGTATGAGAGGGCATGGTGGGATATTGAGTATACGGGCAAGTATCACTGGTATCACAGTTTGTTGTCTTCAGCACAATGTACAGAGAGGCAAATGAAAATTTGCTTACTCAGCCTTTGGTCAGACGCTGGAATGAGTGCGCTTTTATTATAAATTATTTTATTTATTTATTTTTTATTTGTTTACACACAAGTTGCAGTTACTTGGCGAAATATTTACTTGTACTTGTTGCTTTTTTACATGTTGGATTAAGCATTGCTATTGGGGTTTAACATCAACAATAAATGCTTTGAATACAAATAAGAATTTTTAATAAATGCAAGTTAAATGCGCGTTTGTGCAATATTCCACATGGACCGCCATAATGTCTAGAAATTAGTTAAAGTAAATATTGACAAGCCCGACACCGCCTTCCATAAAAATGTAAACATACGAACATAAGTATGTATGTATTAATACAAATATTTAGAGTTAATGATTTCCAGTGTTCTACTCCAATATTCCATTTCCAGAAAAAGGAGGCACCGTGAATAGGGGACGTTTCTGTGGGTATGTGTGTGATAGAAGAATAAATTATGGACACTTGTTGAGTCAAATTGGAATCTATTTAATTCTGAGAGGCAGAGCCTTTGTTGAAATATATATGTACATATGTATGTACTATATCAATTAGTTACATAAATGTATTACATGGTGTGCGTCACAAGTAATGAAAGCCCGCTATACTTCCTACCCTCAGTTACTTTTTCTAGCTGATCATGAATTCAGTATAATTGCGGTGGCAATTTAATAGGTGGATTATTCTGAGGACTTAATGGTAATGTGTACCCACCAAGTTTGCAGAGTTATCAGGCTACAAATTGACCTTCAACGCTAAAAGGGCAGATTTATTCATACATTTTTATTGTTTTTTTAGTAGCTATTCTGTTGCTTAGTGAGAGCAAAAAGATAATTACTAAAAAATATATGATGTCTTTTTCACATCACATGAAATGCTGAAAGTGTTGTAGAAAATTGAAGCGAAAGTAAATTTGTTCGTGGAAATTGGGAGAATTTTATATATACAATAGATCTTTTAGGTCGCGGTGTTCTTTTAGCCTGTCAATATATATATACATATAATTTTATATACATAGATATTAAAACTCTCTGGAGTAGAAGTTTTCGTACCGCTGTATGTCGATACTTTTTATTAGTTGAAGCCAAAGGTAGATAGGTAGGTTGAGCGGTCGCCAAGAAGGCACACTTAGGCCCTGATTGACCCTTTGTGATACCGTATGAGACCCAAGTCGCATTCCCATTCATTTGGAGCTTTTTATGAAGCAGTTGATGGAGTCTATTTTTTTGTTCGAAATGTCCCCTAGGGAGTCCAGGAAGTAGTCACACAGGAAAGTCTATATACTTTTGGACAGCCCTGGACACATATATTCGATGGACTCTTGCTCCTCCACATCCGTGCAACTTTTGCAAAAGTCATTTGAGATAATTCCCAGCCGTTTACTTAGGATCCAGTGTCCCGTTAGGACACTTAGGACGGTACCTACACTTGACGTTAATTTCATTTATCCTACTTCCTCATACCAGCACCTAACCGCTGCGTCTAAGGATATTGCATTAATTAGTAGCTAGAATACCGAGGTTTGACTTAGCCAAAAGTCAGCTATGAATGCCGGAATATTGTATTATATGTATATTTCATTTCGCATTATTATTATTATATTACACACATTTCATTTAGCAATTTGAGTGAATATTTTCCGCTTCTATTTTGCAAATATTTTAACATGTCCATATACAATCGATTTAGGGGATGATCCATTCATACTTTGGGTTTTCGGCACCACTATATTCACACTGCTGGTATACTGGATTGTGGGAGGTATTTACATATTCATGGACATCACGAATCGACCAGGATTTTTGCGTAAATATAAAATCCAACCGGGCACAAATGAACCAGTTGATTGTACTCGTCTTATGACGGTAAGCGACTCCTTATCCGTTTGGTTTGTAGTTTTTAGTATAAATTGGATTTCCTTGCAGGTCATATCCAGAGTAATAAGCAATCAGATTTTTATTGGCATTCCAATTGCATTTGTCAGCTACAAACTGATGGCACTGCGCGGTTTGAGTTCTATACGCGAGCTGCCCACTTTCCATTGGGTTTGCGTTGAGTTGACAATTTGCATTTTAATGGAGGAGCTCTGCTTTTACTATTCACATCGTTTGCTGCACAATAAGCACATCTACAAATTCATACACAAACAACATCACGAGTGGACAGCCCCGATCGCAGTCACAGCGATTTACTGCCACCCCATTGAGCATGTGTTTAGCAATTTGCTGCCTCCATTTTTCGGTGTTTTCCTTATGGGCAGTCATGTGGCCACCGCATGGATGTGGTTTGCATTGGCCATATTATCAACCTTGAATGCCCACTCCGGTTATCATTTGCCATTCTTTCCTAGTCCTGAGGCGCACGATTTTCATCACTTGAAGTAAGTGTATTCGTTTTTCTAATTATAGCAAATATTTAATACTATATAACAAATTGCATATTATTTCAGATTCAATAATTGTTTTGGCGTTTTGGGCGTGCTGGATCGCTTACATGGCACAGACTCTCTGTTCAGAGCAACAAAATCGTATGCGCGTCACATAATGATGTTGAGTTTTGTGCCGCCCCGGGAGGCCTTTCCGGACTCAACCATGAAATAAAACTTGGAGTATTATGCGCAGTAACGACGAAGAGAAAATAGCTTTAATTTTGATTGTATTATTTCGTAGTCAGAGTAGAATGCATACAACTTTAGTTCACATATGTGAGATTGTACCTACGCCGACACACACAATTCCTAAGCACATTCACACTCTTATCCACAACGAAGTGAACAGTTAACAGAGCCAGGATAGTTACCAAATTTAGTTATGTGATAGTATTATGCAAGCATTTACACATCCTGATCAGTCTCTCTACCCATCTCATATACAATATTTATGGTATTTTAGAAATGTATCATGTCGGAAACCATGGCATTCACTCATGCTTATTAAGAATACATGTGAACATGGCTAATATAATTAAGAAGAGACTAAAAATAAACACAATTTATATTGCAATAAAAAATATTTGTGTCACAAATCACTCCTAATCCACAAGTCCAATCGTACTTAATTTGTTTGCTATATCATAAACCTTTTCAGCCGCTTTTGCTGCGCCTGCCTATTCAGTTCGAATTGATAACGAACAGCGCATATTTTAGTATAGCAACAACACACAATTGGACGGAGAGATAAGCGGCCGGGAAAAATAATATAATATCAGAGCACTTTCTGCAATAGATTAGCGCAAATCCAGCGATTAGTGGCACCTCGCTATCAATCAGAATATAGAAAAATATTGCTCGTTTATTTTAGTTTTGGTCTTACGTGCAGAATGGAAAGCACACAATTCAGACAGGTCGCTTTGCGTTGGCGCTTACTGGGTGAAACGGTGCAAGGCAAATGGAATGGCCTGCTGGATATTGTGGGTAAGTATCTCCCCCATACTTCAGAGTGTCGATTTTCAAGTAACCCCTGTCTGCAGGAGACGACCCGCAAATGCTCTGGGTGGGGGGCACCACCGTACTCGTATTCTTTGTGTACTGGTTGTATGCTGCCATCTACACGTTGATGGATATCACCAATCGGCCACAATTTCTACGCAAGTACAAGATTCAGGCCGGGCAAAATGAGCCAGTCGACAAAACGAAATTGTTTAACGTGAGTTGAGGACAGACATCTTCTTGGCCATTTGAGCATTTTAAAATCATTGCCTTGCAGGCTATCAAAGTGGTGCTTATCAACCAATTAGTATTTGGCCTGACTGCCACTTATCTGATGTATCAGTTCGGCTTCAAGCTGAACAATGTCGGACCGATCCGCGAGCTGCCCTCAATGCAAACAGTGTTGATCCATATCGTGGTGTTATCGATTATGGAGGAGATTTTGTTCTACTACGTGCACCGTATGCTGCACCACAAGTCCGTCTACAAGTACGTACACAAGAAGCATCACGAATGGACCTCGCCAATAGCGGCCATGACCTTCTACTGTCATCCAGTAGAACACGTCGTCAGCAATCTGTTGCCCATTGGCATATCAGTGACCATAATGAGATCGCACATCGTAGTCGCCTGGCTATTCTTCATACTTGCTATTGTCAATTCTATGACCGATCATACTGGTTACAGTTTCCCGTTTTCCGCCACTTCTGTGCGCTTCCACGACTACCATCATGCCAAGTAAATAAATATATGAAATTACCGCAGACAATCGTATCAGGGTTAATTTAATACGACTTTCCTTCATAGGTTCAATTACAATTTCGGCGTCTTAGGTTGGTTGGACAAGCTGCATGGCACGTATAGAGAGAGCAAGCCCTCTGAGAAGACCACAAGCAAACAAGCGAACGGAGTTAAATTCACAAACAAAAAGCACAAGTGAAGCATTATTCTATGCCTATAGCTCCGGTCATAGAAGCAAATCATATGCCAAGGTTTTTCCTATATGAAAAGATTATGATCGATTCAGTGGTTCTGTAATCTTTACGATATAAACGCAATAAAATCAATATTTCTAGATTATACATTAAATGGAAACTATTTCTACCAAATCACACACAAACATTCTTTCATAGAGATAGAAATTCAGATGTGAATAATGGTGGAATTATTATAATTAATTGTATCATACCAGTGGGAGTCTCGTTAGTCTCAACAATGCATCTTAATGCATTTTTCTTGCTGGTGGAAAGCCTTACTTGCTGGTACCCATTCACTCCACCCCTTTCATAAATGTATGATGCCTCTGTGGTCTAGTTGTAAGCTTAGTTGAACTCTCACTTCGGGGGCCTTGGGTGGGAATTCTGTCACGTTCGAGTCGAAGTCCTTAGTTGCTATGATTGCTAGTACTCATCCCCCAACCCTTTGCGGACATAATTAATAATAATAATTTTATCATGATGCATAGAATTTATTTTTAATTGATCACTCTTTAAAACGAGAATTAATTTATGAACTATTGGTACAACAAAAGAAGCCTCCAGAAAAACCCTCACCAACAAAGACAAAAACTAAATATAAATAATAAAATTCGCAGTCTGGAGTGCAATTTCTTGTAGTAACTTTTCAATATGAATGTATTATTATTATTTAAATATTTATTATAATTAAATTTATAAAAAAATATATAGAAGCACTAGTTTCTCGGGCTATCGGCTTAGAATGGTTACAAATGTAGCTGCCACAGTTTAATGGTTGCTAAGCTTTTGGTTGAGGCAAAGAGTATAAAAAATAAGGAGATATCAAAACGGGCACTAGAGAGCGATTCAACAACTCTTCATGCATTACTCTTTTATTCCAATTGTTTTCCTCTTGTTTATTACATACTCTTTTATTCCACTTATTTATTCCATACACACACGCTTACGTACGTTTTCGAACACATTTTTCGGGCGCAAAGATCAGTTGGGTTTAAATGTATTTTAATTGATTGATCAGACTTTTAATTTTTTTAAATTCAATTTTGTAAATTAAATTAATTGTGTTGTGAGTTTTGTTTACACACAATTTTCACTTGTTATTTGAAGAAGTGTGTATTCGTACTTGTTGCTGTTTTGCATGGATTTCTTAGCTGAATGAGGCATTGTTTGTGTAGTTTAATAAACGTTAAAAAATTCAAAATTTAAAATTAAAAAATTATCTCTAGTCGAATTTTAAGCGTAACCCATTTTTATTTATTTTTTTTTGTAAAACAAAGCAATTTGTGCAAAACAGCAAGAAGTACAAAAACACAGTTCTTCAAACAACAAGAGAAACTTCTGTGTAAACAAAACACTTAAAACAATAACATGAAATAAAAAAAGACAATTTATTATCAAATAAAAAGACATACTATGTTGCGATCGTTGTTTTTGGCGTCTACCGTCTGTATGTTTGTTTTGTTTCTCTCCTTCTTTTCTTCCTTCTACTTGTCCGTTTTACTAGTGAATGCGGCCAGGCTAAAACCTACCAGACGATTCTGAGGTAGAGATGGCGCTGCCTCAGAATAGTAGAATTTCCAAAGAAAGGTGACTGACCGACTCGACCGCTAGAGCGGTCACTGATGGAATAGCGGAAGAGGCCGAGGAAATGGAGAAGATACGGTTTCAGGAGAGAGGAAAAAAAATCATATAAGAGAGTGGTAGAGAAAAAACGGGGCGATAAGGTGTTAAGTATTTAGGAAGGAAGTTGTGTCGAAAATTTTTGGTTGCCGCCCGCGTTTGAATTTTGTGTTTGACTGTGGAGGATTTTTGGAGCGAAAAAATTAAGATTTTCTTATTTGCATTTCGTGTCGGATTTTGTATGGATAGTCTCTCGTCTCGTCCGTGGTCCTGTTATTTATTCGGATATATTTAAAGTGTGAAAGATTCCAAAAAAATTTTTGAATTCAATTACAATGTACATATATGTGTCGAAAATAAACGTTAAAATTTTGAATCAATTTAAAGTGTTAGTTTAGTTTAAAGAGTTGGCGTTAGAAAGTTAACCTTGATTATTGAGTGTGCTGAATAGATCCATAACCGCTTGTTTCCGGCCCATCCCATAAGAGGGATAACTGATTGTTTCCGGCCCATCCCATTCGAGCATCGGAGGAAAAAGGAGGCTGCCGCCCGCCCCCTAGAGATAAGTATATATTTATTAAGTATACGCGTGTATGTATGTATTATTAAGTATACGCGTGTATGTATGTATGTATTATTAAGTATACGCGTATATGTATGTTATTTATTTAAGTGCAAGTAGAATGTTTAGTATGTTTAATTTTATGTTAAAAATGTTAGGCTAAGGCGGACAATATGGGGCGGGCTCGCTTGTCGTCGCAGAGGAGGATGCTAGGAAAAATGGTGAGTTGAAGTTTTTTTTTTGTAGTGTTGTCCCACCCGATGCAGTGTGGCGGGTTAAGGACCCCGACCATTGCTGTGAGCTAGCCGCGGTCACCACACTGCATCATTCTAGTGGTGCGGTAACAAAGGCCATCTTTGCAATGTTGGTGTCTTCTCTACGCAGAATGTGCCCTATCCAGCTCCATTTGCGTCTTTTAACTTCTATGTCAATAGGCTCGCTATTGGTGAGGCGCCACAGGTCTTCGTTCATGATCGTTGTCGGCCAGAAAATGCGGCAGATTCTTCGTAGACATTTGTGGACAAAAGTTTGAAGTTGTCGAGTTATTTGTTCTGAGACCAACCATGTTTCAGACCCATACAACAGAACAGGTTTTATGCTGGTGTTAAATATTCGTATTTTTGTGCGCAGCGATATCACACGAGAGCGCCAAATTCGATCTAAATTCCGGAATGCAGACCGTGCTTTGTTTATGTGTGCTGCCACATCAGATGTTACACCCCCATATTTTGTTATGTAGCTACCAAGGTAGCAGAAGCTGTCAACGTCCTCAATGTTGATGGTGGAGTTACCATGTGTCAGTACAGTGAGTGGAGATGTATTTGCAGTTTGCAGTCGCAAAAGTTAATTTTGGAGAAGTTGATTTTGAGGCCAGCTGCATGAGCGTTTACGGCTAATTGGCGTATTCTTGACGAGGCGCCTGCTAACGTGTGCGTGAAACAGATGTCACCAGCATAGTCCAAATCGCTGAGCTTTTGGTTTAATCTCCACTGCAACCCGTCCTCCGTCTCCGCATTAGTACGCCTAAGGACATCATCCAAGACCACTATAAACAACAGTGGTGACAGAACGCACCCCTGCCTAACGCCTCCGTTTATATTAAAGTTGACACTATTTTTACCTTTATAACGCACACTAAAGTTCGTGTCTTTATATAGGGCCTTAATGAGCTCGATGATCTTGTCCGGAACTCCGCAATTTTGTAGAGAGCGCCATATTGCGTCTCTGTTAACCGTGTCAAACGCACGTTCGAAGTCAACGAAAAGGAGAAATAGTGGCGATCTCCATTCAACAGATAGCTCCACAATTATGCGTAAAGTGTTGATGTGGTCCACGCAAGATCGGTTTGGTCTGAACCCATTTTGTTCACGCCGCAGATGGCTGTTGAGTACACCTGACACTCTATCTAAGATGATAAGAGGTAGGATTTTCAGGATGGAGTTGAGAAGGGTTATGCCCCTCCAATTTTTACATTGGCTGAGATCGCCTTTTTTTGGAAAAGTGATTATGATTCCCTGTTTCCAGAATGTGGTATTATTAAACTGTGTGTATTGCTAAAAAAAAAGAGCAACACACATAAATACTTAAGAAAATGAAATTTCCGATCTGACCGATGCTAAAAATCCACAATTGCTAACATCGAGTTGCAATTGCTTCCAATCGGTTGCAGTTTTGCATATGTTAATACTTACAAATGCAACCCTGTAACAATTACAGGCATCAGCTGAGTGCACCAACAACGTAGACAAAAAGTTTTATCGTAATAATAAATAATAGCGTAGGAACTCGGGCAATTTTAGTTGTCAAATTTTATTCAATTTTTCTGCAACTTCCAAATGGGAGCAATAATAAAAGTGCACTGAGTAAAGGAACTATTTGGAAATCATATCAAAAATGCATATGAGAGACATATTTTTCGTCTGCTGTTTCTTGTTGGTGGTAGAAAACCACAAATTAGTTTATGGTGAAAGTAAAAGCGAACACAACAGCACCAACAATAATACAAACGCCACAACAATCACTAATTATCTGGTAAAAACGACAAATGCAGCGGATGTGCCAAAGGCCCAGCTTGAGGAAATTGCCATAGCAGCAGAAAAGGAAAAATTTCTTAAAGAGAAATCGGAAATAAATGCGGCTGCAGGATCGAATGCAAGTAATAGCAGTGGGGAGAGACGTCGTAAGATCACATCCACCAGTAGTGACATTTACAACTTCAAAGCGAATGCAACACTTGTGGATAAAAACGCAACAGCGACGAACACTAACAACACCTTACCTGCGAGTCCAGTGTTCCCCAATGCAACAACGTCACAGAAACAAGTCGCTGAGAATGTGGTTTTAAATGTTGATAGTATCCCTCAAAAAACAGAGGACCTAATTTCTGTAGGTAATGGCAATACAACAATGAATATCACACACAGTGCTAATAGTAGCAGCGCCTCAAATACATCTACGAATATTGGTGATGGCAAAGTTGCCCACAATATAAACCAAACAGCGCTGCCAACAGTGGCAACATTGAATGCTACCGATCCAGCAATAAAATTGACCACGAATACCACAACTGCGCCTATCATTACCTCGAGTAGCACAACGACTACCACCACAACAACTACAACCACAACTACAACAACCACAACTAGAAAACCCTCCACTACTACTACTACAACCACTACCACAACTACGACCACTCCCAAGCCGAAAAAGCCCATCGTAACTTATGGTGTTGAGGATTTCCCCAATTTGGAAGCAAACATACCTGAACTGCAGAATGTTGTCGAAAAGACCTCTTCCAAATTGCCGGTATCTGAGTTTGCACCTGCCAGGGAACCACCCTACACACAGCCCTCACGGGAAATGGGTTCCAGCCTCGGTTATACAACCAGCCGTGATTACATAGTACCGGTCTTAACTGTCATCTTCACCGTGCCATTGGCAATAGGAATACTTATCACCACCTATCGCCGTTTTAGAGACTGTTGGACAACACGACACTACCGCCGCATGGATTTCCTTGTGGACGGCATGTACAACGACTGACAATTGCAAGTAAGAACAGTCGACAGCGCTTGGGAGGTGGATAGAAATGCACCGGAAATTGCTTAGCAATTGTGGAATGCTGCTGGTGCGGTAAAGTAACGAAACATTATTTAACAGAAATTTTGAGTGAGATTCCGTATGTCTGTTAGGCTTAAGATATTTGACCGATTTGTATTGTGTTTGTGCTAGCAATTCTGGCATTTCTAAAATGCATTTAATTTGCTCGGTCAATTATGTTAAATTGTAAGTTTCGATTGTGGCCAAAAGTTTAAAATCAGTATAATAATTGGATATTTTACGGATTTTTCTTTTATTCTGTTTCCAAAAGAGCACATTTTCTCTAGAATCGAAAACATAATTATAAATTTAAAATTGAGATAGTAATTATAAATATTTCCATGTAAATTCCAATAATCATTGGGTGGAAGGAGTAGCGATTAGTCTAGGGTATGAAAATTACAACAAAATTCTTCAAAATTTTACAAATTTTGTCACTCTAAAATATACAATATTAGTTTATTTGTAGCATGACAATAATAAATTATAAAGGGCGGGTCGTATATTAAAACAAACACATTTCAAATGTTAATTGAGGATTTTTTCAATGCATAAAATTACCAAATTTTGTAGCTAATTTTTTTTTTTTATAATTTGGGACAGTATTAAGTATACAAAATTATATAAATATATAAAATTTTGGTCATACCCTGAATAATAGTATAATAATTAAGCAACTTTAATCTATAAAAATTGGTAAACAATTTCAAGTGCCTTACACATAATAAATTGGATTTAAATTGAGTGTTCTTGACGTTTCATGTAAATATAGTTTTATATGTAGAAGAATAAATTATAGTACCATACAAGAAGGTGTGGGGTTATGGTGACAATTACACATCTAAAAAATTTCTAGGATACTGCCCAAACAACTTATAAGAAATTATAAACAGTGGTCCGAATATGAAAAGTAATGTACTAAGCTTTTGTCAATGCATTAAATCCAATTTGCTCGAGTGAATCATATATCTGCAATTGTTCTTAAGAGAAGTGCAGGTAAATTAAAAAATACGAAACTTAGAACTCACCAAAAACTAGGAAGCGCGTCACTTTCCTAATTCGGGTCTAAAGTGGGCCTTACACGGTCAATCATTTGGCGTATATCAAGTAAGAAATTTGTGTATTCGTCACATGCGACGCATTTGCAAAAAGATACATAATTGACGTCAAATGATTTATCGTGTGAGGCCCGCTTAAGATCTCAGTAATATTTAACGATCGAGAAGTACTGTTTGGGAATTCGTGTCGTATCGTCCCGCAAAATCTCACGTGCTGACTTGACTGCTTCGTTTGGCTGCGTTACGATACGGTTTCTCTAACTGATACTTAAGAAAAGCTTCGATGCCGCAAGAGATCGGCGCAGTACTGTAAAAAATTATGAATTTATGACAAAAACAATCAACGAATGATTTTTGCGATTTAGTGTGGCCACAGTATAAAAAAAAATTTTTAAATAATGATTAGCGCGTTCAGAATAATGATAGCATAAGCAATATTTATAAAAAATAATTGTATTTGTAATTATTGAAACTACCAATTAACTCAAAACAGAATATGGAATTGTATAGTTTACCAAACACACACACAATTCTCAGTCTACATTTCAATAAAATTATACTAACAACTAAATTTGCTGTTCTTTTCGCACAATTAATATTGGAAAACAGGGCAATTTGTAATAAATCACGCTACAGTGCAAAAACTGCAGCATAATTTTTTTAAACAAAACATGCAAATTGACGGCCGCCGTTTACATTGAACAATATTTGGAAGCAAAACACAGTCGTGCCACACAACCGAGCAGAGCATTGCATATACTCACGAGTGTACGAGTGCATGTGTGTGTGTGTGTGTGTGTGTCCGCTGGAAGCAATGAAAAAGACGCGCTGAGATTTGACGATCAATTCAACAAACCGACGGATTAATCTCAAGATTTATTTTGCTCATATGTCAAAAATGTTTATGTTTGCACCTTCGACAGCATCAAAACAAGCATCATTCAAACGACCCACATCGCTCTTTGTGTTAGGTCATCTTGGCTACATGGTTATAGTATGTTCACAAATACTCTTAAGATTTGAAATATAAATTTGTCTGCTGGAGAAGTAACTTAATAGAGATGCCCAAAAATAAATTATGTTATACGGCGGTTCTTGCGTTTTTGTTTCGAATGTGTAATATTATAAACAAATCAAATCGGCTGAAGAAAGGCGAAAGCACACACGAGCTGTCCGCTGGAAAATTTGCTCCATATCCACACACACACACACACACAATACCTCTGGGAGCAGCATACAATGCAATACAAAAGGCATAGGCAACGTGAAAATTTGAAAACTCTTTGGTGGCGTTCAGTTCAATTAGTTGTTGTTTTCAGTTCGCCCCATTTAGAACGTTAGTCTCCAAGTGCTGCGTCGGTTCTCGTGTTGTCGGACTTCGTTTAAAATTGTGTGCAATTGACTTTTTTTATTATCACAATTATGAATCCTGTATCGCCCCAACATCATCGTGGACATCCTCCCACAGCAGCGCCACCTATAATGGTGTCGTACCCCACGACGGATGTGCGCAGCGCTCATCACACTATGACGACGCAAGGACCACGCACCTATCAAGGATTGAAAACATGTGCGTTTCAAAGGTTTTATAACTTTGCAAGTGAAGTGTAAACATCCCTCTTCCCGCGCCAAATGAAAACATTGGATTATTTTTTTATACTGGTCCTTTTTAATATATTGGAGCAGTACGTCCTTATTTGGTCATCGCAAGGGTTAAAATCACTCTTCTTCTTTAACGTTTTATACGTTCGTTAATTTTCAGGTTTCACGTTTATTCAGCTTTTTTCACCTAATTGACAATTAAATTTAATGAAATTGTTCTTTTTTATCCTTCCGGCCGCCCTATTAGAGCTCCCTGCCGGTTTGGCGTCAATTTTTAAATTTTTTTAAGAAGGGAAAGAGTTGTGTAGCAAATTATTTCAGCAAACCTGAATCCCAAGAAGTGATACGAAAACGATTAACTTAGACATGAAATACCCTGAAAGAAAATGGGAACTTCAGACAAAAATAGTTTTCAATAGATCCACATTTTTCCTTATATACTCGTATGTACGTATGGAAATTTATAAACATCTCATTTTCTTTGAGTATTCTGGATTTAAAGATATCAACGGAAGTCGGAGGGATCCGCAAAATAAATTTCAAATCGCAAAATTACATGCATTCAAGAATATAACCGACACACCTTTGTTAGCTTCTGCACCTGCTCCAATTCCATTTGTATCCCTGCAGGGAAACTGACTATTCTGAGAAACAAGTACGATAATTACTATACAATGAATTTATATACAGTAAGTTGCGTCGATATACCATTTGAAAATAAATATTGAACTAGTTTGAAGTAGTTAGAAAGTAATATTGAAATAGTAGGAAAGTAATATTGACATAGTTGAAAAGTAATATTGGAATAGTTAGCATGTAATATGGAAATAGTTGGCAAATACTTTGGAAATAGTAAAGTAATATTGAAATAGTTGGGAATAAATATTAAAATAGTAGATTAGTAATATTGAAATAGTTGGAAACTAATATTGAAATAGCTGGAAAGTAATACTGAGGTAGTTGAAAATAAATATGGAAATAGTTGGAAAGGAATATGGAAATAGTTGGAAAGTAATATTGAAATAGTTGGAAAGTAATATTGAAATGATTTTAAAGTTATATTGACATAGTTGGAACGTAATATTCAAATAGTTTGAAAGCAATATTGAAATGTAAGAAAGTAATGAGGAAATTATTGAAATAGTTGCGAGAGTAATATTGAAGCAGTGATATGATTACAAATGGAAAAATTTACATAATTCTCTTTTCGAGCAAATCCTTCATATCCTTTTCCTCCCCTCTCTCTATTTAATTAATTAAACAAATTTGCTATTCTAAGAATACTAGAATTTTAAATCAAATATTTTTTCACCTTTTTAAATCTTCGTTACGTCCTGTTTTGTATAACAACCAAATGTTTATTAGCTCTCATATTTTAATATTTATTCCCAACTATTTCAATATTACTTACAAACTATTTAAATATTTCTTTACTATTTCCATATTACTTTCCTACTATTTCCAAAGTATTAGGCAACTATTTCCATATTGCATATTAATTTGTACTTAGTACTCAAGTATTTTGCCATTGTGAAGGAGCTCATTTGAAATTTTACTGCAGGGATGTGCCCTTCAGCAACACACTGTTCCAGTGCCAAAGTAAAGAAACAAGCATGTGTGTATGTAAAAACATAGGTACATATGTATATAAAAATTGTTAACCATTACCCACAAATATTAAAATTTAAAAGCGAAAATTGTTTATTTCACACAAAACACAGAAATGTGTTAATTAACATCATGCCTACCAGTTGATTATAATATCATAAAACTATTGACCACCTATGAAGTAGGTGAACGCTGTGCGTACTCGTACATACATATGTACATATATACTCGTATATATAACTGAATGTGTGTAAACGGAACCATGGTATCCAGCATAAAATAAACAAACTCAATTTAAACAGTTCGAACTAAGCAAAGCCCGCGAACGCTGATTTGGCAAATAAAAACAAAATTCCAACGTAAACAATTTCCAATTCCAACGCAGAGTGTCTGCATTCATTGCAGTCCGCCATCGCAGAAAGAGGGAGGGGAGGGGGTGTATAGGAGTGTATTATAAACAATATGAAATAAGAATTTATATCAAGTTTCTTCATTATGTGCGCAACTACCGGAAATCGTCAGATTGCCACACTGATGCAAATTTTATGAGTATTTCCTCATCTTAGCACATTATGACTCCGCTATAATGCGCACGCATGTGCCTAAATTTAATGGAAATCAATTTGGCGGGCAATGAAAAAGAAATTATCTCAAAAGATAAACGAAATACATTAAAAATATGACGAGAGAGTTTTCAAAAAAATATATACGTAGTTAGGTATCTCCACGCCTGTACACAAATCTCTTTATTGCTCCTCCATTGAGATAGAAACGCGCGAGCAGCGAAATTTGTAAAATTCAATTATCACAAAAATGTTGGTGAATTTTATTGCAATTTGTAATCAGCGCAGGTCGTTACACTTTTGATTTTATGCGTTTTTATTATAATTTTGCACACTACAGGCGCTTCAAGTCAATATACGGATGCATTATGAAGAGTAAACGGCGGCGGAATCAAAGTCATATTTTCAGAATATTTATTTCGCTTTCAAATGTTTAATTGAATTGGAGCTATAATATCACATTTAACTTTGCTAGTTATCAAGCAGCATATTAGAAACTTTACCTTACAAAAAATTATATAAATGTATTAATTGTTATTTATTAACATTCACACTCACAAGTTATAGTCAATATTTAATCACTAGAAACCAAGGCTATCGGCTTATTTATAATCATTATAATATTAATAAAAGTATTCATTGTCCTCAAGAATAATTCATTATAATCTAAGTACGCGCAAAACTTGTTCATATTGACGAATAAATTCATATAAATAAAATAAAACCTAGTCAGCTTAACCCAGGGCATACCAGGAAGGTGACAGCCTTTTAGTAAGCAAGGCGTCACTTTCCTGAGTGCTTGGATACCCCCTTCTACGGCGGTTCTCCTACCCCAATTCTGTCTATCTATGGGTATATTAGCTTTTAATCGGTTATTAATGCTACAGGTAAAATATAGTGCCAGGAAGTTGACAGCCTTTCAATAAGTACACTTTTTCTTGTCAATAAACCCAACGCGGAACCCTCTTAATACTGTGCCATTACATTACGTTTAGTTAGCGCAGTTTAGCTTAGTTTAGACTGCAAACAAAAATGTATGACACCCATATAAATAAAGTAATTGGGGCGTTAATGACAATATTGCCCACGTACAATAAGTGGCTCAAAAATCAAGCCATTTGAATAATTTTAAGGGTCTGCTCATGTTCATGCACACTTGAAGTTTGTCCCAAATATCAATTATGGATTTAACTTGTTTGAGTAAACTCTCAATTACTATTATAATATTATTAGAGTTTGGGGAATGAGTACTAGCTACTGAGGCTCGAAGAGAAAAAGATTTTTTAGAAATAAGCATTTTTAAGACCAAGCCCGGGGGAAGATTTGAACCAGCGACCCTCTGAGTGTGAGTCAAGCATGCTTACCACTAGACTACAGAGGGCGGCATACAAACTTTCTATATGCATTATGATTCAGTAGAAAAGAGCAATTTTCAAGCTTATTCCTAGTCTGCTTACTACTTTTGTTGTTGTTGCTTTGGAAGCTATTTTCTTCCGAAAATAAAAGACGAGGAGAACAGGAAATCTCAGATTTACATCTGTAGTACAGATACGTATCATGTAGGTTAGAAGTGACTGGCAGTCTTACCTTGCACAAAATCTGACCGGAACATTTAGATTAAGGACGTGTTATCTTTTAATCCGCTCCTAACGCTATAGGTCGAATATAGAACAATGGGTGTCTTATAATCTGAGTGCAAAAGGTTTGTCCAGCAAAAAAAAACGCTACACAGGCGTTAAATTTAATTGTCAGTTGAATTGTCAATTAGATGAAAAAAGCCTACCTTAAAAGAACCTAAAAAAATTAACAAAAGTAAAAAAACGATCAAGCAGAAGGTTGATTTTCCATTCTGCCACCTAATAAGTGCGTCCTGCTATATAGGTGGATATCTGTAGATTCAAAAAAATTTTACGTATGTTAAGCTATTTAACAAAACCACTTTTACCGAAACGACTTATTTAACATTGTCCTTAAGGCGGGTTCCTGACTGTGCTCAGCTCATGATGTGGTTTTAGCTCATAATGAAATTTTTACTAAAATTTTAATTATTACTAATATTGTAATTATTATTTATATTATAATTATTACACATATTATAATTGTTACTAAAATTGTAATTATTAAAAAAGTTATAATTATTACTAATATAATTATTACAAATACTATAATTATTACTAATATTATAATTATTACTAATAACTCATGATAAAATTACTATTAATATAATTATTACTAATACTATAATAGTTACTAATTAATAATAATTTTAATTAGTTATAATAATTAATTATTGTAATTAATTATAGTAATAATAATAATAATTTTATCATGATTTTATTCATGATATCACATAAAACCAAAGAGCATAGACGTAATTATTACGTTTTTGTTCTTTGGTAAGTCTCGCAAAGTGTGCATTAAGAATGACCCAGTTTGCCCTGCTAAACGAGTGAATTAGTGTTGTCCAGGCACTGGTGTTTCCTTTTTTTTGTGAGATATTTAACGAAACTGCTTAACGATATTTACGACCGCACATACACAGCAGGCGTCATAGATTAGTGTAGATACAAACTCTTCTTCTTCCCTCCACAGGCGATTTGAAGAATCTAATTTTTCCCTATCCGTGTGAAGCAATAACAACTCAACTAATCTATGCCACGCGTAGCTGTCCTCACCGCTTCATATATTTGTATCGATTCGGAGTACATAAGGCACTCAAATTTCATCATAATAAGATAAATAATTCAATTGATATTATATTACCGCACCACTTGTGATAGTGCCGTCAATTTTCAGAACCAATCCGATTGACTGTATATTTACATATCTCCTCGATACCACTGCCACATACGAAGCACTGCAGCTGGGTTTCCTGGTGCTTTGCACAAATAACATATCTTAAATTACAATAAACATTTATTTTTTCTCTGCTTGCCGTTTCTGCAAAGCTTTGGTTTATTAAAATTCCATGTACGCAGTAGTATTTCAACACCTCGCAAACAGAAAATAATCGGAATACACTCGAGAATAGCGCATAAATTAATAGCTGCGTGTTTATAAAGTGCACGGGGTGTTCTGCTCCCACTCGATTAGTTTAAGTAGTGGCACATACATTTCCTTACACATCACTAAGTTTAATTGTTACGAATGAATTGGAACAGAAGCACAGAATTGGCTCTTTGATGGCTAAAATATTGCGTTCCTCTTTTCAGCGGAGAACGATGAAATGGGCTGCGTTGAGATTCTGGCGACGGCCATCTCTTGTTTACTGATGGTGCTCACATTCCCCATTTCGGTGTTCATCTGCTTCAAGGTCGTGTCGGAGTACGAGCGTGCTGTTATCTTTCGCATGGGTCGCTTACGTAGCGGTGGATCCCGCGGGCCTGGAGTGTTCTTCGTGTTGCCGTGTGTGGATGATTACTGCAAAGTGGACTTACGCACAGTCTCCTTCGATGTGCCTCCACAGGAAGTGCTGTCCAAGGACTCTGTAACCGTAACGGTGGATGCAGTGGTCTATTACCGTATTAGTGATCCACTGAAAGCTGTGATACAAGTATCCAATTACAGCCATTCTACGCGTTTACTTGCAGCGACCACTTTGAGAAATGTATTGGGCACCCGAAATCTATCGGAGCTATTAACGGAACGGGAAACCATTTCACACACCATGCAAGTATCGCTGGACGAAGCAACCGATCCCTGGGGTGTGAAAGTGGAGCGCGTGGAAATGTGAGGACCAATGGATGCCACAATTTCTTTTTATAAACTATTTAATTATTCTATGCAGCAAAGATGTTTCCCTGCCAACGGCGTTGCAGCGTGCCATGGCGGCGGAAGCCGAAGCAGCACGCGAAGCACGTGCCAAAGTAATTGCTGCTGAAGGTGAGATGAAGGCTTCACGCGCATTGAAAGAGGCATCTGAAATTCTATCGTCAAGTCCCTCCGCTTTGCAGGTTTGTTGGCCACCTTTCCATTCATATTTAAAAGATCCTTAATCTAGCTCGACTCGATTTCAGTTGCGGTATTTACAAACTTTAAGCAGCATCTCGGCGGAAAAGAACTCAACGATTATATTTCCGCTCCCAATGGAACTGCTGACACCATTCCTGGCCAACAGTTCGCATTGCATGCATAAGCATCAGTGACGATCACCGTTATGGGAGTACTTGGATGCTCTGAGGTTATACGAAATCCCTTACAAGCCAAAATAGCAAATGTATTTTTAATTGAATTTCTATTGCCAAGAAGGAAGCAATTTTCCACTTCCGAAAAAATACCAAGTACATAAAAGAAGTCTTCCAAAATATTACAATTTATATACTCATTCATAAGTAATCTACATTCATAGATAATTACAAAAAAATTATTTTATTTATTTATATATTTAATATATGAAACTTAACCAATATAATATTTAAAAAAACACGCCCTAGTCACCAGGACTATCGGCGCTTACAATATATTACTTTACAAACTCTGTTTGGAATTTTACTATAAACTCAGCTGCTCCAACTTTCAGAAATACTGTGTTACAACTGAAATATGTTTTCTTCCCCCACCACCAATTCCAGGCTCTTCACCATATCTATTACGTAATTCTGAAACTGCCTTGTTCCAGACACAATGAACACCCTATTCTGCCCATTCACACCGCAATTTTGCTTCACATCAGTGGCATTCAATTTACGCGAAAATACTGCCTCCTTGTAACGAAGACTCTTCAAAAAATTCTCGCATTTATCTGTGCAACCACCTGCGCTTTCGCACCCGCCACTGCCACATTGTTGGTGCGCCAAAAATATGATCCCTTTGTAGTTCCAATATTTGTTAAAATCTTGCAACCGGTCACGGAAATAAACATGTTTCAAGTCACTGAAGCAGGCCATATGAAATACGCGGCTCATGTCATCTTCGTTGCTGAGTATCTCCTCTATAATGGGGAGTGCAGGTGCAACAGCTACGCCTTGCGTGAAAATGTACACACAATTTGGAACTTCATTCGTGTGATGTATGTATGTCCCAATGGGGCCACGAAATTCCACCTCTTCATTTACTGCCAAGTTGGAAATGTAACGCGACATCGGGCCCTGTGGTTTTAAATTCACCAATATTTTGAATTCCAATTTTGTAACGTCCACCCAATACGGGGAAAATGGCCGCAGCAGAAATTCTCTTCCCTCTTTTACCAGTACATCTGGCAACGCCACACGCATCATTACATGATGGCCGGGTAGAATGTCTAAAATGTAAACAGCTGTTTTCGACTTATCCGCATAGCTGAAATGCAATTCCAAAACATCTTCTAACCGTGTGGAATGTCTTGTCTTGCTCAACAACATAAATTTGCTATAATTTAATAATACGTTCTTTTTGCCGGATTTAGTCAAGCGCTCAGTTTGTTTCGGTTTTATATCCAAAATACAATTAGCACATCCATTCCCGCAACAATCACTTTCTGACACCAAAATGTTGTTTTCTTCGCGAGTAGAAATCATTGTAGGCACTAAAGCAGGGTTACATTACAGAAATGAATGTGTCATAAAAACTAAAATTTTTATTATGGAGAATATAATTAGTAGGTTTAATTGTTAATACTTTACAACAATCCTCTACTCTATGGAAATTGACAAGCTAAAAATTAGCACAAGTAATCACATCTGTGCTAGCGCAAAAAATGTTAGCTATAAAACATCGGTCAACATGTTGAATAAATCATTAAACATATACTGTAGAGTGTCATGAATGCCAATAATATCTTTAATGTAATAAAAATAATCACATAAATATTATTATTAATATTTATTATGAAGATTATATCTCAGCGAATTTATTGACAATACAAGTTGCACACAGTAGTTGCAGTTGTGTATGTGTGTTTATGGCACCGTTATAATTTTCAGAAGGAGAATTATTGAAACATTTTGGCGGATCTTATAGCTCTTTCGGGCACGCCACTTCATATTTAAATATTCACTAATTATTAAAATACATTATTAACAAATCATAATTATTACAAGCTGCAAATTTTAGATCATTAAAATGCATGTATGGCGGCAATAACTAAAATTACTATAATATTTCTGCTGTTGTTTTTGTTCTGTTGCCAAACGCACATTTTCTGGTGTTAAATTTTGTGGCTAATCTATTACAAATTCGTTTGTTGATTTTGTTTCTCTTTTAAATGGACTAGATTCTGTTTATGTGCCGTTTCTGCTTTACGTCACTCTGCACCTTGTAAAATAGCCGATTGCCGAAAAACCTACAAAATTAAAGGACGTAAAAATTGCACACTTCATATTATGGCGGTTAAAAGGTAGATGAGAGGAAAACTATCTGTTGGTAAATGAAATGAACTGATAACTAAATAAACATACAATAAAACACCGGCCGGCATTCAACTAGTTTGCAATGTGACATCCGATTTATTACCATAGATCAATCTTTCTATCAGACTAATTTCTATTTAACTCTCCAAAATGTAAATATTTTAATTTAATTTTAAATAATATAATTATTAATTTATTTAAGTATTTTTCAATATCTTCGAAATTTATTACTTGGAATTGTTTAGAACAAACAAAAGTGGAGTAAAAACGTACACTTTCCACCTTTATTTCAAAAAGGTAGCAAAAGAATACTTTTTCACACTACCTTTTTTGTGGTAATTCCACAGCTGCGGATATCTTAAATGTCAAAGTGGTGCATACAAACTAATATAAACTTTACAAATACTACATACATACATACTCTTAGATATATAAATTTGATTGGCTGCTTGCATTTTACCAAAATTTATTTGCAGAAAAACGGTTTAAAATATTTTATTATTATTAATTAATTATATATTTACTATCGAAAAAAATATATATATACATAAAATAGCATACATTTATTAAGCAATATAAAATTCCTAATAAATATAGAAGGCGAAGCTTAGCCAGGAGAAAATGTACCAAAAGCAAATACAAAAAAACTGCTATTAGTATTAAAGAAGTTAGCAAAATGCACATTATAAGGATAAGATTAGCTCGCGTAAATGAAGTGAAACAAAGAATTGCTCAAATTTAAAAACGAGCAATATTCAATCTATACAATAATTAATATATTGCTTGCGAATTAAAAAAATTACTAAAAATGAACCTTCAATCCTTGTTTAGAGATTTTAATCCCAGGTAAGTCTCACCAAATTGTACTTTCCATTGATATATCATTAATTGATAAATTTATTCATAGCAAGTTTATTGTACACTGCAGTTTATTTACGTTTGTGACATTGTTTTCATTGCGCTTGGACGGGTACATTGGTAATATGGACTTGGTGGCCAAGTGAATCACAAATAACATAATTTATTCTTAGATTGGCCGTATTGGGCTATATTCACCCCGCTCTGGATATGGAAGGGCATTGCGGCGTTGGGTGCAACAGTGGGTGCCATTGTTTGGTGCCGCTATCCACACTACAGGTAAGTTTTTAAACAAATAAACCAATGTTTCTTATATTGGTGCTTTACAGACTTGAAGGCGATTCCTACACACAATTCAAAGCCATGCTTATTTCCCTTTCGTTGCATCTGATTTTGCTTATGTTCGAATTACTGGCATGCGACAAACTTACTTCCGGTCGACATTTGTGGGTTCTGGTCTTCATACCACTGATTTTTGGTTCCGTTGCCAGCGTTGGTGCTTGTGTATGGGCTGTAAAACATGATCGCTCATTCGAGCTTGAATTGTTTTTAGCTGTAAATGCTTTGCAATTTGTCTCGCTACCCTTGAAATTAGATGAATTTGTTTACTGGAACTGGGAGGTGGTTTTTGTACCCATGTGGATCGTAATTTGCCTGAGTTTAGTCAGTAAGTTTGAGGCTATACCAATTAATTGTCCATTGTTCATGTATAACGAATACATTTAATTGTAGGCGTTCTTTATAATGTTATTTTCTGTGGCATTATGATGCGGACTCCGGAGATTTCATTGCAACAGAAGAAAGCTGCGCTGAATGCGGCGGTTGGAAATATTTGCACGGTTCTTCCCCTACTTTGCTTTCAAGTAAGTCGCACAAACTATATTAACATATAACTAATTAGATTTAATTTAATCTCTTTCGTTGTTGTACAGGTTGTAATATGTGACAAGCTGGAAGGCGAACTGAAAGTTCCTTTTACAGTAGTGTTTTCTCCATTGCTGATCTCAATTTTCGCGTTGATTGTGCTCAGCTTTAGTGCCAAAGGAGGCAATAAATGGTGGTTTGGTATACGTAAATCTTTTAGTCAATTTCTTCTTTCTGCAATGCCATTTCTACAAGAATACGGCAATATTTCATATCATGCTGATCATAGCAACAGTGCCCAATCTGTACCATTGGATGCATCTGCTGCCTCTGTACATTTGGGCGACTTCGCTAAGCACGACAAAAAGAGCAAAAAAGGCGCTAAAAACGACAGCATGAAACCAGTCGTTCCAATTATTAGTATTGATATGCCAGATTAAAGGTATATATCGGCAACCCCTTAAATAATTATAGTATTTTAGCTCAGTAAGCTTTAACATGCAGGAAATTGTTTGGAATTATCAACAACTAATTTATTAGCATATTTAAGCACGTATGTAATAGCATAATAATACAAAATCCCCTTTACCATAAACACATTAGATAAAATATAGAATCTCTCTGTCCATAAGAATTACTTTGTGTTAATTTTTACTTTTAATTTACTTACTAACCCCCTCATATCATGTTAAACTTAAACATATACAGACAGTTGTACAATTTATTATATAGTTGTGTTTTTTTTTTCTTATATGTGCGCAAAATTGTAAAAATTACAGGAAATGTCAAAGGCATAAAATTATACGAATTATGTATTTCATTAGAAAAATTGAAGATTAGCTTCTCTCATTTATTGTACTATTACTATTACTTTTAACTCATTGAAATATATAATTAAATGATGTATTAATATTGTATAACCATGTACAATTAATAAAATCAACGTATTTTATTAAATATTGTTAAAATGTAAAATTTCTCCGGCGTCTGGACATTATTTGGAACATACAAAAAATAGGACTTCGTGGTCAAGTGGCAATCATGGTAGACTAACACACGTTGGGTGGTTGGAATGAATAGAATAAACTTGAAACTGAGGCACTAATGACTAGGGGTTTCGGCCTACTGGTGGTAGATTCGAATTCTGCCTTAGTGAATGGATACGAACGGTTATTTTCTAAGGCCTGAGTTGTAAGTGCTGATTCCCACAAATCCTTACAGATATTATTAATTATTCCATACATATATTTTTAATTATTCAGTACCGACTAATGTGAGGCCACACTTAAAATCAGATAGTGTGCTGTTGCATTATGTACTTAATTATTATGGGATAATATTGTATATACTAAAGATATTTAAGTATACTATAAGTATTACATATTTGTATAAATATATGTATGTATATTTGTATGAATAGAGCGTGACACAATATAAAATATGTATAATATACAAATTTCTCAAGTTGCCAAGTAGATCATTTTGCAGCAGATTTGCCAGTATCTATTTTAATGTTGCAGGAAAATTAAAAATTGCGTTAAGTAGGAATTAAGGATGTTGAATAATTTTCTTTGAGTGTAATTCGTATTTGTAGACTGTAGATTGGGAATCAAATTGGTAGCTCGGATTTTTTCAACATATTTAACCTTGCTTTTCTGTATTTATATCCATTTATCTAATATTAATATATACTAATCTATGCTCAATTTTGTTAAATGCAACGCCGTGTATAACTGTCAGGGTTGCCGTTCTAGACTTATTCAAATAGGTTGACTATTATTAGTTTTTTTATGAGTATTATGTGCATAATATATAAATACATATACAAATACATCTTTTATTTGTCTGTGGGTACGTTTTGGCGAATTACTAATAATATCGTAGTATCCAAAAGATTGAATAAAAATACCATTTCCGGAATAGAACAACAAATCTCATTCCGTGAGTGGCGTAGCAAGCCAGGATTTTGTCAGTAGATACGAGGGCGGATTGATATTGAAGCTACCTAGCGCTAGATGGCAGCACAAACAGAAAAACTTTTTTTTTTAGAAATTGCGATCTGTCAAACGTCAGCTGTTAAAATTTCACCCAAATTCATCGATTAGTTTATTTGTTGTAGTCGTTTGAAGTAAGCAACTTTTGTGTTTCTTGAAAAATGGAAAAAAGTGAATTTCGTGCAGTGATTAAACACTATTATTTGAAAGGGAAAACGGCGAAAGAGAGAAAAGAAAAGCTCGATAAACATTACGGTGAGTCTGCTCCGGCAGATTACATGGTAAAATATTGGATTGCTGAATTTAAACGCGACAGAACAAGCACTGCAACAATACCATCAACAGAAAGGCCAAAAGAGGTGGTTACTGAAGAAAATATCAAGAAAATCCTCGATATCGTTATGAATGATCGCCGAGTCAAGTTGCGTGAGATTGTTGAAATGGTAAACATATCATATGAACGTGTGTTCAACATTTTGCATGAACATTTGCATTTGAAAAAGCTATCGGCAAGGTGGGTGCCGCGTTTGCTCAGTGTCGAACAAAAACGAGTTCCACAGACCACTTCTCAGCGGTGTTTGGACATGATAAAGCGTAATCCTGTTGATTTTTGGCGTCGATTAATAACTGGAAACGTGGGTCCACCACTACACACCTGAAACCAAAAATCAATCGAAACAATGGGTGGAAGCTGGTGGAAGTGCTCCGAAGAAGGCGAAGGCAGTGAAATTGGCTGGCAAGGTTATGGCCACTTTATTTTGGGACGCACGCGGAATATTGCTCATCGATTATCGTGAAAAAGGATCCACAATCACAGGAAAGTATTATCGTGCATTATTGGATCAATTGATTGATGCAATCAAGGAAAAACGACCACATTTAAAGAAGAAAAAATGCACTTTCTTCAAGACAACGCACCTGTTCACACAGCATTAGATATGATGCTAAAATTACGTGAAATACACTTCGAATTGGTTAATCATCCACCTTGTAGTCCAGATTTAGCTCCTAGTGACTCGAAAAAATGGCTCGCAGGAAAAAGATTCATCTCAAACGGAGATGTGATTACCGAAACTAACGCGTATTTTGCGGGGCTCCCGAAATCGTATTATTCAGATGGTATGAAAAAGTTGGAATATCGTCTTACTAAGTGTGTCGAAGTAAAAGGAGAAATAAATGGTTTTTGAAAAAAAAAAGTTTTTTTCCTACTTAGGTAGCTTCAATATCAATCCGCCCTCGTATATATATATATATATATATATATATATATATATATATATATATATATATATATATATATATATATATATATATATATATATATATATATATATATATATATATATATATCAGAGAAGAAATATATATGTATATAATCTGTGTAGTTTTACTAGACTCACATTCGGGAGGTCGCGTGTTCGAATCCTGCCCTGAGTATGGGTGATTCTTTGATGATTCTTTCTTCTTTTTTTCTTCGAGTCGAAGCCTGAGTTGCCAGTACTCAATTCTCCGAAACTCTTGTACACCTAATTAATTATGGTGTACGATATAGTAATAATTATATAGAAAAATTCAACTGAAATCTAGAAATTCCTGTAATTTATAAAATTTACTAACTAGTACGTTTCAGTTTTATTTATTTATATGTTTTTTTTATTCTGTATACACAATTTATTTATTTAATCTTATCTATCTATATACTTTAAAAGTGAAACAAAAATTTTACTCTTATTCGACAACCAAATTTGGGAGCACTACCTGCCAGGGCTCTCAGATCGTTTTACCTCTGTAAGGTACTATTTTAAGTGTCAATTCAACACTGCTTCAGTAATTGACTTTGGCAACACTCTTCAAGCTAAACTCTGCAAAATGAAAGATTGCTCCTGCATTTGTGTGTATGTATTTTCAATATTTTATTGATGGTGGACTAAAAATCAATAAAGTCTTGTGAAATGAAATCGAATTAGAGAAACACATACAAAGGGTGTAAATATTTTTTTTAATTTCAAGAAAACAAAAATATTAATATTTACTAGATAAACATCTATACACGGAATCGTGGCTAGGTGGGAAGAGCACGCGACGTAGCTGCAAATTTATTCAATTGGTGCGTAAGTACTAAAAAGTTAAGAGAATGAATATTACTCCTGGTGAACCCGTTCCTCCGGGGTTTGAGGATGAGGTAAATTCTGTGGCTGATATACAAAAAGCTATTGATGTGTATAAGGGCAATGCACTTATTGGTTTGGAGTATACGTTGGAGATACGCGAGGAGGACCGCCGTGAGCCGGGTTACTTCTGTGTGTTGTGTGATAAGCGCGGCGACCCCCGCACTATTATGCAACACTGGACATCATTCAATCATCGAATGAAATATTTACAAAAACACTATCCAACTGCCATGCGCGAAGTTAATTCAGTAAAATACAAACCTAACTCGCACCAGATCATGATTATAATCGTTCAAAATCTATCTGAGGCTATCGAGGACCATCACGGCCGTTTGGCACTTTCAGTGTACAGAGCAGATGAGTTTCGGCGCACGAAAAATAAAATAGTTAATGAGATAAACGCGAAATTCCATTACGATGAGCGCACTGGCCCAAATTTTCTTAATATCATAGACCGCACATTGTGGGAACGCAATTCTAACAATAAAGATGGGGATCAGACCCTTCAGATAACTATTAAAGCGCCGAAGCGTCAGTTGAGGGACAATGAGTCTGAGGGTCAGGGTAATCGTGAAGTATTAGATGATATTTCCAGTGAGTCGGATGGGCAAGAAGGGGGCAAGAAAAGTAAGAAAAACGAGCAGTCGCCGGCTTATCGTGTAGTGCCACGTGTGCGACGTTCTCCACCTTTTGAAGAAGATTACGAGAAAGAGAACGACAAAGTTCTACCAACACCAAAGGAGCTTTCGTTACAAGCGTCGCACATCGCACAAGAACGTTACAAATGGGAAAAATATCGCTGTATGTTGGAAATTCATCTCAAACAGATGGAAAAAATCCAACAAGATTTTGAACAGAATCCTGAAAAACACCCGCTCTATCCGGAAGAGTGGAAGAAATTCTGGAATCGGCGCTACAAGGAGTTGCAGGTCGAAAAGAAGATGGATCCGAACAAATACGACTACAAACCGGAATGGATTGTTTTTTGGACGAAACGGATGAAGGAGCTCTTTAACATGGAAGTGGAAAGAAAGAAAAAAGAAATTAAGATCAAATTGGGATTGCCTGAAGATGCTGAGGAGAAGGTCGATCAACTAAAGGAGAAATATAAAGTTCAAGTTAATCGTAATTCAACCAGTGCAAGTGGTACCAGTTCGGTTCAAAAAATTATGGAGCGCGAACGCGCTAAAAACTCTCCGAATAATTTACGTGATCGGGAACGTGAACGCGACCGTGATCGTGACCGTGACCGTGACCGTGACCGTGATCATGATCGTGATCGTGATCGTGACCGTGAACGCGACCGTGGCGAGAAAAAAGTTACTGAAGTCATCGAATTAAGCGATGATGAGGACACACCGCGACACAGACGTCGCTCGCGTTCTCGTTCAAATTCGGGTCGTACCCGATCGGTGTCGCCGCATTCACGTCGTGCTGCCAAACGTATGCATCGTTCGGATTCACCTTCAAAAAGTCCACGCTCAGATGAATACAATCGGTATCACCGACATCGTGCTATCCATGCACCCGCATATCCTCGAGAAGCAGATTACTACGGGTCAGCATTCGCTAGAGCACGCTATCCTGGGGCGCCCCACTATCCTATTCCTTCCGGCACACACTATCGGGTCATGGACTCCCAAAATTATCCCAAATACGAGCACTCCCCTAGTCCTCACTCAAAATCGAACAGTACCAAGGACGACCCGGAGATCGAGAATGACGGAACACTCACCGTTGTAGCGGTTTTACGTTTGCTCACCGCTCTCGAGGAACATTTAGGTAGCTTGGGTCCAAAGGTAGTGGATTTCTTAGGGAAAGCTTTGGCTTTAGAAAAGGTTAAAGCTAACTCAGCCGACGATATGTTGTTGGACGAAGATCATGTGGTTTTCTTTGAAACTATCAAAGAGAAGTTGAAAGGTTTGATTATCGCCGAGGTGATAGACGATCCACAAAAAGTGCGTGCTGTTAAAAAAACGATTAAAAATATTGCCTCTCTAATACATCAAGTGAATACGAAAGGTGAGTAATTAATAATACTGCGAACAAACAGTAAGTACATGCACAATTTCTTCTCTTTTGTATATACACCTTTTCATATGTTTCTCATACTTATTTATGTGTGTACATAACTTGGATCTCCATGCTAACACTTCTCAAGTCGTCGTTTTCGCGCGTTCTTTCTTACGTTACGTAACGTTCATTTCTGCCGGTCTTACTAAGTTGAGAGCTAACCTTTCGTTTAGTTTCGTTAAGTTTTCATAAGTTGATTTTGTATGTAATGCATGACGAATTATTGTTCATCATGGTATAATGTGTAAACAGGGTACTTCTTGACGAATATGAGTATGCCTTCTCGCCATGAAGAATTGATGAGCCGCTTACTGCTACGTAGCTGTATTGAAGTCGTTATTTTTGAAACGTTAAAACGTCATTGACGTATTGAAATCGTTACTTTCTAACACGTTGAATCATAATGAGTCATATCGACACCTGAGCCGACATCGTCATCGATATAACAGAATGCATTCACGGTTGTTGTGTGACAATTCGATATGAAGACTTTCTACTCGTATATTGGTGTTACTATGTTCATTATCAGGTATCGATATTTAGTGAATTACTGAGTATATATATATATATATATATATATATATATATATATATATATATATATATATATATATATATATATATATATATATATATATGTATGTATATATATATATATATATATATATATATATATATATATATATATATATATATAAATGTCTGAAACTACAGGGTATATGCGTTCCCCAATGTTGGGTGTACAGTTTTCTTAAGTTATCTTTTACGAGCAGTTCTATTATGTGTTTTAATGTTGTAAGTTTATGTGGAATATTATTCCGAAACTTTCAAGTTCTCCCGTAGTCGTTGTATTCATCGCCGTTCTCCGTTCTCCGTGGCTAGTTTTTAAAGTCGAAGTTTCTCAAGTAAAATATTTTTTTGTTTATTGAGTCAGTGATAAAAGTTTTGTGATACGCTGAAGCACACTTATCAAGTCTTTCTGCCAACAATCGAAAGAAAGAAAGACCTTAATCGAGAAACGTGCAAAAATTTGATATAATCTAAGTTAATAACAAATTTATATTTGCACCTATTTGCTAATAACGAAAATACTGCTTCACATTTTTCTTTATATCCGTTCTTAGATAAATCAAACAACGATGAAGAGGAAACTCAAGACTCGGCCAATATGGATGCAGGGAGAAAAATTAAAAAATACGGTTATATTCCGAAAGTTGAGGATTTGCCATTCGACCGTCAGATCGTGTCGTCGAAATTAGCCGCCGCATTAGTGAAACAGGGTTGCGAAAATGTCTCCACCGAGGACATGGACAAATTAATTTTTATGTTCGTTCTTATGGTAAAAGTGTCGAAAGAAAAAGTTAGTATTGATGGAAAGCCATTGCAAGTAAGGGAAATACTTCCAGAGCTCGGTATAGCACCTACTCTTGATGTGGCAACAGCTGCCTTAGCAAATCTACCTAATATCATTGAAGAGTTGCGTGTCTTTGAGGATGAGGTTAGCGCATTGGTGGATGAGGTGAAAGGTGACAATCCAGATGAAGCAATTGATAAAGAGACAAACAATGATGGTGGCAGTAATATGCTGGAATCACTTACCGACTCGGATCTACAAACACTTTTGCAAAATTTCAAGCATTTGTCTACCGAGGAACAACATCATTTGATTGCTCATCTTAAGAAACTAGAATCGGCAGATCCTGCCCGTGTTGAGAAATTGCGAAAATTTGTGAATCTGAATGATACGTCGGATGCGCCTTCAACTTCCGCAGCTGCTTCGTCTAGCAAATCGAATCGCAAAGATTCAGATAATGCCGGCAACAAAAAAAATCGCCCGAACAGCCATGACGACCCCGCACCACAAGAGGGCGTTAATGCTATCAACCCGAATAAATTCAGTCTCGACGATGAGGACGAAGACGATGATTACAACTTCGAAGAGGTTTTCAAGGCAGCATCCAGCAATGTGAATCGTTTGTCCGAAGAGAATTCTAACAAAGGCAAATATGACTCCAAGGCCTCGGATGCGTTGAAATCAACGAAGAAAGCATCATTGGGTAAATCGTCATTGGCAAAATCAACAACAGAGCCAATAATACCGGTGCCGTCCTCGCAAAATGCGTTGACATTTAATCCGGCCGGCATGAATATATCGCTGAGTGACACGAAAAATATAATCGCAAATTTGATGGGCTCACTACAGCAAAACAATCAAAACACAAATCACAATTCTGCCGCCCAAGCCCAGCAACAAGGCCAAGTGCAATCCGCTTCACAGCCAATTCAGGCCATACAACAGCAGCAACAACAACAGCAACAAGCTGCCCAGACGAATGTGCCGTACTATCAACAGCAGAGTGCACAGGGAGCACATGGGCAGCAAGCTTACGGCGGTGGTGGTGCATACAATCAAATGGGTAATAACATGGGCATGGGCAACTACAATGGCATGAGCGGCTACAATAACATGGGGGGCTATAACAACACCGGCGCTCCTACCAATTACCCACAATGGAGCAATACGTCCCAGTTATCGCAGTACCCTGCACAGAATTTTATGGCCTCACAACAACAAATGCAGCAACAACAAATGGGCAGCAACATGTACGGTCGTGGTGGCTACTGAAGAGATCTTTTTTAAAAATTATATACATTAAAATCTGTCTTTGTAATACTTTATCTGCAGTAAACACACCTTCGCTATATAATGAATTATATATAATTGCATATGAGTTTCCATTATATTTAAATCCATCAATTCGATGGGAATGTTTCATTACTTTAATTACACTCGAATGCACCCCCATTCTTCTAAGCTTGTGTAAATGTCTAAAGAAAAAAAGACGCCCTTCACCGTTCATAATTAAAATGCTTGTTCATCTCGGCTGTCCACCATGTTTCCACTCATCACCAGATCCTCCCACTGCACTGTGTGTTTAGTAAGTATGTATAAGTAAGTTCACAAATCCTCGCGAATTCCGTTTGCTGTTCATATACAACTCGATGCTGAGTACGCAGGATGTGAGATGGCCTGAGCAGATGCAGAATTCTGAAAAGCGGCAATTACAGTTGCAAATTACCACCACGACATTTCACGGTGGTGGATGAGGATTTTCACAGTTTAAGAACAAATATATTGAATTTTTTTTTTGCAATCATTTAAGCAAATAAGTTGAATTCAATGATAAATACTCCAAGAAACATTATGAGTTTAAATAAAGTATTCACCAGGTTCCAGTAATTTACTTCCAAACGAAACATTTTTACAATAAAAATAAAAAATTAAGTTTGTGGACATTTTTTCTTTCGCTCCAGTGTATTTTTTTCTTTAACATTGGCACATTTCTTCTTTATGTAAAATGATTTTTATAATAATTAATAAAATATAAATAAATTAATTATAGGCAGCACAAGCACCTTGGGCAGATGATGTGAAATGCAGGTGAAGATTTCAAATGAGTGCTGATTAATCGCCTTGGTTGCAGTTGAGTTTGTAGAAGGGTCCAAAATTATTTATTTTATATAAAGGTAAAGAGCTAAAAAGCCAGCTATTGAGAGGAGAGAATAAAAATTCATTAATAAACCCCGATTCTATAATTTTAAAGGGCTGAAGGGATCCAAAAAATTTAGCAATCTTGGTAAAGATCTTTTAAGATTAAGCATTCAGTTTAGTTTACGTATGCAGTTCTGTTTAAGTATTAAGTTCAGTTTATGTATTTAGTTCAATTCACATATTCATTTCAATTCACATATTTAGTTTAGTTAACGTATTAAATTCACTTACTGAGTTCAGTTGGGGCTTTCAGTTCTGTTTATGTACTCAGTTTAGTTAACGTATTCGGTTCAGTTTACGCATTCAGTTAACGTAATTAGTTCAGTTTCTGTATGCAGTTCTGTTTACATACTAAGGGTCACTAAGTATTCAGTTCAGTTAATGAATTCGGTTCGGCTTACGTATTAAGTTCAGTTTTCGGATACAGTTCTGTTACCCAGTTCAGTTTACGTATTCGGTTCAGTTTAGTTTAACGTATTTTGTTCAGTTTCTGTATTGAGTTCAGTTTACGTATTCGGTTCAGTTCACCACCTTTTCTCCTTAATAGTGGGGTAGCTATTGAACCGCTTTACACATCACTAATTTGAATACTTAGCTTTATTTTTGGAACATTAGCGGCGGTAGATGTAATTATGGGGTTGTTATTTCTTTACAAACATGCCAAAGCTTGTTCAGAGATAAGATAGAAGTGCAATGAAGATTTTATGGAAGAGCAGTTCCGGTATTCGGGGACGCTGCTGTTGCAATCATAGAACTAGATGCGAAGCAAGTACAAAGTGTTGTAAAATATGATTTTGATTTCAACACCCATTATCTATTGTAGAATACCAGATTTGGACATCATAAATACGAGAGAAGCTACTTTATAAGAACATTTTTTTTTAAACCTGTATCTATAATGTCTTTGTTGGGAATTTCCTCCACGGATACTTGTAGATTATGGAACTAGGCACCAGTAACCTATATGCATGTCCTCTGTGAGTGCCCAAAAGTCCATAGAAAGTGATTCCTCCAAATTGAGGCTGCTAAAATAGCACTCAAAACTATTAGGAATGTGGAACCCCACAAAGTGCTAAAATTTATGAAGAGTTTCAATTTGGACGGTTAAATAATGGTTTGGCACAAAAGATCTAATTGGTCGGAGCGTACTGCAGCCAATGATATTAATAATAATGCCTGCGTTATTTATATTCTTAACCATGGTTACTAAAAGTGGATTATTTTAAATATTGGTAACAACAAGTACATAAGATTTATTTGAGATTTGTTATGTATGTATATACATATGCACATAGCTTTATTTATTGGATGCTCAAATTTCTCCACAGCAAATTATTCTCTGGAACAAGGTGAGTTTATTTTAGTGGTGGATGCATCAGTACATTTTTTAATATAGAATAATCACAGAAAAATGTTCATTACTTCCATTGTAATTAACAGTATAGTTACATTGCAGTTCTATTATATGTGCATTAAAAAGGTAAAAGCCATACATATATTAATATAGATACACAACTCTTCTTCGTCCTTCAACTATGTAAAAGCCGGAACTAACATTCCCTCAGTTTCACCAAAGTTTTGTCAGTGCCAGGGCGTACTTATCAGGTGGTCGCAATGGAAAATCACTGCTTCTTCGTTTTTTACGTTCGTTAAGTTTTTAGGTGTAAATAGCGATTATATGTTTTCACCTAAGTGACAATTCAACTGTCAATCTAATTTAATGAAATTGTTATAGCCTTGCGGCCACTTTATAATTACTTTCTGCCCAGTGCTCAATAATATTTTTAACTCAACCACTTAGCACAAAACAAACTATATATTGTAGGAAGAAGAAGTTTCTGCGAGTATAAACAGAAAACAGAAGCAAAGCGAAACTCTCCGGGAGGCTTTTATCGCTTTAATGTAAATTGGATCTTAGTAGAAGAAATCTAACAACACTAGTTACATATAAATTTATAATGAAAACACGGCAACCCTGACGCGCAATGTAATTTTATTTGACTTTAAGGCTTCTGTTTATGATTTGGATATCCTGGAATTCCGGCAAGCGATACACTAATTTATTTTAATACTCGTAAAACTTTTACTATGGAACGAAAAGTAAGGAAAACGAGGCTTCACATGACTGGACCTAACGCGAAAGCTAAAGGTTTGATGAAATGGTGTTTTTATTTTGATGCTTGATAATTTAGTGTTTTTGTTTTATGCGCACAGCTGTAAGTGTTTGTAAAGACCATACCACATCAAAGGTAAAGGTACAATACATAGAGAATGAGCGCTACATAAACAGGAAGGAGCATTTGTATAGTATGGAAGATGTTGAAAATGTGGAGTACCTGGATGAGGCGATAAGCGAAGAGTACATACAATCAGTGACCACAGCTGCAATTGATGAAGATGGTGAAAGCACTCATGTCCATGAGGAGCACAAATACGAAGACGCATTTTATCCGAATGCCATACACTGTCTGATTGCACTGTACCGTACAAAGTATCAGCAAATGGACGACAAAAGCACAGAGGAAATCAAAGCGATGCACGTATGGGAGCATATTACCAAAGAGATGAATGAAAGTTATTTCGATTTTAGCCTGGCGCAGGTGAAAGAGAAATTTAGAGAATTGCGGAGTCAGTATTTCGGCGTTAACACACAAGAAGATATAGAAGCGTTTCATTATTTTGACCAGATGCATGAAATATATCAAGATAAGGGCATCGATGCAATAGCGGCCGGCGACGGTTCGTTAGCCCAGTCAAACGTGTACTGCGATGAGGTGCTGCAGGGGGAACAAGTCGCAGAGGGCGTGCACCAAGTAAGTGCGCTTAGCGACGAAGAAAACGCTGCCACTTATGAGGTGGAAGAGGACGCTGATCGCGAGGAAATAGCTCACAAAGAAACCGAATTCATTGACATGGTAGAAAAGGAATTACAAGCTATGGAAAAGGACACAACAGTAACTGAACTAGAAACTGATATGGCGACAAACCAAATACATCAAAGTCAAGTGAATAGTAAAGATATACTGTTACATCAGCAACATGATGCTGATAAGCATCATGAGGGTCCTCATCAGTCGTTACCCGTCCAAACAGTATTTATTAAATGTGAAGATACGCCAGATGATGCAATGCGATTGCCATCTGTGAAGCGTATTAAATTGCATGTCCCTTCAGATGTTGTGCATCCCGCTGGTCCTAAAATACCGCTCACCTTGCATGGTCAGCTGCAAAAGCGTTGTTCCCCCATAGTGCCTGTCAAAGTCAATGGTATACATTCCCAAAAGCCATTAGGTTCATCTTATGTCCCTCCACCAGACGCCAATACAGCACCAGTATCAGCAATAAGTGAATGCAAGGACATGACTCTCGCCGAATTCAATGCGGAGCAGGAGCGCAGACACCAAGAGAAGGTTCTTCTCATGCGAGAGACGCTTACATTGCAACAACATCTGATAGACCAATTGTTAAATCGCTTGTAAAAATATGTATATCATTGTCTTTTTAAATAAACTTTTAACATTCAACAATATATTTTAATTGATTTTAAATATTTTCCTAGCATTTGTATGAGAAAAGAAATCACTTTGAGTTTCATTAACCAGCAAAAGGTAAATGAAGGAACTGCACCTTCTGTTCCTTAAAGATTTGCTCCATTTCGTGCTGCAGCAATTCGTGCATAGATTCGCCTGTGTGTCTGTAAATCCATTTGCCGGTCGCCGCGGATTTTGGTCCAACGAAATCGTAACGTTTTGGTCCGCTCAAAGGTGAACTGAGCCAAATTTGTTTATTAGGCGTCTGTCTATTAATCACATAAGTACCATAGTTCTTGCCCAGTTTCACTGTTAGAACGCCGTCCTATATATTGGACAGAAGAATGATGTAACAGCAAATCAAATTGAGAAGTTCATATAAACTTACCCCATAAGCAACGTCGCTACCGCTCAGGTGCGACGCATTCTCAGTCAGTTTGTCGAAGTAATCACATAGTGCATCCAGAGTATCTGTACAAACACGGTCGTAGGTGACACTATCTAGAATTGGGTATGCGGTCGTTTCAGTGCTGCTGCTGGTTGTAGTTAATGCTCGCGTAAACCCCTGGACTGCTGGAGGCCATTGCGAAAATGCTGTTGTTACGGTTGTTAGAGGAATTCGTTGCGTAAATTGTTTTCCATTGGATAAAGTCCTATAACTCCCATATCGAACTAATAAACGTAGTGGAGATCCTGCTTTCATTTTACCCGTTGCCGCTGAAAAGTGTAATAGATTTTCAGTGTAAAAATTTGTAATAGATTGCAGCGTCAACATTTTGACAGCCGCTTCGAGTGTTTTTTGTGTCTTGTAGCAAAAAAGTACGCGTCGCTGTGTGAAAAATTTTAAGCAAATAAACAATTACATTAATTTAGAAAATATGGCGTTGCCAAGTAATTATAAGCAGATTGCTGCTGGAGCACAGTCTGGATCATCTACTCCGACAGCCACTACGAGTTCAGGCGGCAGTCGGTCGCGCTCTTCAGGTGCTGGAGGTGGTTCCGACCGAAATAAGGACACAACGCCCATTTTTACACACAGTAATTATGGAAACCCAGCCTTTGCACCACAGAAAGCCGGCAAGTCGTCTGGTTCTAAAACTCAGGCAGAGTCTCGTGCTCCCAAACCGCCGAAGCCACCAGAGAAGCCGATTCTGCCATACATGCGCTATTCAAA
This sequence comes from Clusia tigrina, assembly GCA_920105625.2. Classification (NCBI taxonomy): domain Eukaryota; kingdom Metazoa; phylum Arthropoda; class Insecta; order Diptera; family Clusiidae; genus Clusia; species Clusia tigrina. Next base: position 182,595,294 of record OV050033.1, read on the forward strand.
GCGAATTTGGGATAGTGTAAAAACCCAGTATCCGGAGCTGAAACTTTGGGAATTGGGCAAAAAGATAGGCTTCTTGTGGAAACAGTTAACTGAAAGTGAGAAACAGGAATATGTAGACGAGTATGAGGCCGATAAGGTGGAATATGAAAAGACACTCAAAGCTTACCACAATTCGCCTGCATACCTTGCGTATATGGCTGCCAAGAGCAAGGCCAAAAGTGACGCCGATATACATGAGACTCCTTCGCGTGCTGGTGCCAAGGGTCAGCAGGAGCGACGTATTGACATTCAGCCTGCTGAGGATGAAGATGACCAAGATGAAGGATATACATTCAAGCATTTGGCGTATGCACGCTACCTCCGGAATCATCGCCTAATCAACGAAATCTTTTCGGACGCTGTGGTGCCAGACGTACGATCTGTTGTCACCACGCAACGCATGCAAGTGCTTAAGCGGCAGGTTAGCTCCCTGACCATGCATCAAACTAAACTGGAAGCGGAACTGCAGCAGATGGAAGAAAAGTTCGAAGCAAAGAAACAACGTATGATGGAGTCGAGTGAAGCGTTTCAAGAAGAGCTCAAGCGACACTGCAAACCCGCTGTGGATGATGATACTTTCCAAAAGATGGTGCAACGCATGTATGATGAAATGAAACGTGACCGTCAACGTATGGAAGATCCTGCGGTGGCGGCGGCCCATGCTGCCGCTCTTCGTATGGAGGACAAAGCAACTACTGGACAAGCAACCGCTACTTCGCTCATGGGTGTTTCTGGTATTTAAGTTTTCTAAATCATTTTAAGACATTTTTATTTGTCTTTTTATCATTACAGTTAAGAAAGAGTCTCCGTTAATGTCCATGACAAAACCTATTCATGAATCTAGCAGTAAAACTGATCCTGAACCAATGGATATTGAGCCACCATCCAAACCATCGGTCTCATTACCTCCGAAATCGGAGAATCGCCCAATAGAGCTTCCAAAGCAACAAAAACACATTATGGAACCAATTAAGGACATTGCAAAGCACGGAATACCTGGTGTACCGAAGCCATCTCTACCCAGGAAGATACCGACACCCACACCTACTCCACCGCCACCAACCTCAATCGAACAACCACCAATGCTGCCAACATCAACCATTCCCCCATTAGGAAGTCAATCAACGCCTCCACCACCACCACCTCAACAGCAACAAGTTCCACCATCAATGCCCATGCATCCACATCATCCACCACACCCACATCTGCCACCGCACATGCCGCCACATCAGCCCATGTCAGGTATGCCGCCCCACACAGGCTATGGAAACTATGGAGCTCCCGGTCCAACGCGCTCCCCGTACTACCAGCCCCAGTACGGTGCACACCCAACCCAACCGTACGGGCAATATGCACCCTATTCGCACTACCAACAGCCTTACGGGCCGCCACCGGGTTCCCACTATATGAGTGCACGCCCGCCACCGCAGCATAATGGCTCACCAGTGCACTATCCGGAACACGTGGCCCCTGTACCCGGTCAGCCTCAGCAGCCACCACCGGGTCACATGCCTCCGCATGATGTGTACGGCCAACCTCCACACAACCCAGTACCCCCTCAGCAACAACCGGTACCAGCTGCTGCTCCACCTTTGCCAACTTCGACAGTGGTCGCAACCCCTCCAACTGCACCCTTGCTTGATGCGGTAAAAATCGAAGTTGACAAAAAAGACTCGGAATAACGAAACCTTTTCTCAAAAATCCAACATTTTCCACTTTAGTGTTATTTGGTAAAAATTAGAATTCGCTAGGAACAAGGTTTTAAATCATCATCTATACTATTATCCTTAATGTAAGCATGTCTAAATAAATATCCAATCATATACATTACTAAGAAATTATATTTAGCTTCCAAAAAACGAGAATTTAAATAAAAATTATTAGATGTGACGTGTTAATCGGTATTTATAGTTGTAGCCTTTTTTGCCTTGATATCAGCTGTTAAACTGCAATCATAGAGTAAAGAAATAAGAGTCACAATCTGAAATGTCACTCATTTTTCGACTTAGAAGAGATCGGTCGGGGGTAATTATACGAAAGCTGAGAGAGACAGTGCAGAGAACTGAATTTTGTCGCTCTAAGCGACCTTTTTCCTTATTATTTGTATATATGCTAGTATGTATGCAAAAATACACATGCATCCATTTCTTTACTCTATGCTGCAATATACAGTTCGTTTGCTACGAATTTAAATAAGTTTACTCAATATAATTTTTTGTTATACATGATTTAGAGAACTACAAATAAATTAATTTGGTCTCGAGATAGTTTGCTAATATTCATAAAGTACATTTGTAGAAAAATTCTTGATAATAGTACCTCTTAAATCAGCCTTGGTCCATCGCAAAAGCGCCGCTCGCATTTTTATAAATCGTTAAATTTTGAAAAACTCGCTGCTTTTCATAGAGTGAAATTGTGCTGACAAGAAAGGTGTTGCCAGTTTGTACCATGGAAAATTGTTTACCACGATTGTGATGAAATAACCGATTTGCTAGTATCTGAATTTTACAAGTGTAGAAACCCTGGCGAATTATTTTGTTCATATTACAGAATTGTACAGTGCCAGTTGTTATATTTAATTAATTTCATTCATAAATCTCATGGAGCTTCAACTGTAAATATGTATAATTATGATAGTATTTAGTAGTATGGCAAGGGGTGTTGTGCGACAAAAGGGAACTTTGTTATATGAATAGGCAAAAATCTCCATAAACCATTTTTGGGGTTTAGAGTATAATGGCAAAAAAGGTTCAGTGTATAACAAATTAGTTTTTATTCTATTATAAAGATAATAATTTTGTGTTTGGAATGTAAAGACGTCATGTCTGATATATAGAGAATAAACCACAATATCAAATGGAAAATATCTCAATGCATATAAATACCGTGTATTAGCGGGAATAATTCTAATTCATTGCTACAATGTAATATGAAATCAGCTCGATAAATCGTTCTTTAATGACTATAAATGTATTCTGCATATTTCGTAAAAGGCACTAGAAAAAAATTTCCAATCAGCTGCAGGAAATATATAAAATCAATTATTTTGGGAAATGGCCAGAGTTAATAACAGATTTGCAAATAAAATGAAATTGCAAAAAATAAAATTAATAGCGGCACGATAGAGAATAAATTACAATATGTTATATATAATATTTATATATTTATTTGTTTATAAACTGAAAAATAAGAATTCATTCTCATTCTACAGACAAATTTAGAATCATTAGCTACCAGTGCTTATATATTATAATACAAGTTTGAGATAATCATCATATTGGTATATAAATATTTAGACTGCAAATTTATAATTTTCTGGCAACACCAAATTCAGCAGGCAATTTGTAATTTTGTGCATTTCGTTGTCGTCAGCAAACAGCAAATAGTTTTCGATTTATTTTTCTTTCCTTTTATTTTGATTTAAACAATTTTCGTTTTAATTCTATCATTTATAAAATTGAAAAAGGAAGTGTTACATTGTCCGGTCATACATTTCTGAAACAATAATTCAAAATTATGCAGAAACTGAAGGGGAAAACGACGTAGATACTTGCAAAAAAGCGCAACAACCGAAAAGACAACCAAGAAGCAAGAGTGCAAAAAAGAGGCATTAAAAACGCGCCTCTTGTTTTTCTACGCCAGTCATTCGTTCGTTCGTCCAGAATCCAACGAGTTCATCGTCGCGCCGCCGTGTCGCTCGTTTGCTTCGCCTGCATTGGAATTTTTGCGTTTTTTAATTGATTAATTCGCAGTAATTTTTATTAATTTTGAGAGTTTCCTCCAGGTAAGTTTAAAGCAAAAGTACAAATTATTAAATAATAGTTATAAGACGGTGGTAGTGATCGGTGAAATGCTAAACGTATGAGTCATGAGAGGAACGAGTATAAACGCCGTATTTGCCGGCACTGAGTGAATGTGACAAATTTGACATTGGAGCAGGGCTGCCGCCAAATGATGTCAAAAAAATTCCACAAAATTTTGATTTAGCGTGAAAAGCAAAGTAATTTGATTTTGCAGCCTAACAAATAAATTATAAGAAAACGCATAAACTAATCGCCACCTGGTGTTTCGCAGTTGCACTATTTTCTCTGCAATATCTGCCGTTTCCTTACCTTACTATTTTATGAACGTACTGCTAATAATAAGCAGTAAAGAAGAATATTTTTTACAACTCCTATGCGTGTGATTTAAAGGGCACTTATGGCCTTTCAAAATAATGTTTTTCCTTTTGAGACGTGTACTTTAGCCGTCACCGCCAGTTAAACAGTTTTTGCAATCACATTTCGTGTGTTTTTCATTGAGTTCATCTGCACAAGTGACAATTAAGGGAACGATTCAGCCGGCAACGAGGTTCGATTCAGATCCAGCAGAGCACATTCAATATTTGTGTCTCACAAATTGTCACAATGTTATTTGCACCTTTGCCAAAGAAAAGCAATTCAATACAAATAGTTGGGAAATCATCCACCATCATCGTTACGTGCTGTTAGTAATACTCAACTATTCATTGCTGGGCTAGCAGAAAAAAGTGGTTGGCTTTTTTACAATTTTCACTCCATGACGCTTCATTACTCGATTTCTTTGTTTTCCTTGTGTCTACGCTCACACATACGCGATGTTTTGTAGTTTTTTTCGGCGTTTTTCTCTATAGTTTCTATGCACAAACTACCACTTATGCTCGTATTTTGAACGGTATAAAGTTTTTCATTTTCTTTGCCACATTTCTATTTGGCGACAAATTTTCCCATTGCATTGTGGGAACATTTTCTAATGAGAATTCACAAACAGTGTTGGAATTACCGATGTCAATATGGAAAAAGAAATCAGTGCCTTGTGTTCTCTAGGAGTTTATAGACCAGAGACCAGGCGATGCAGCAGGCTTCTTGTGAATTGTGAAATGTGCATGTGATGACTTGGAACACATTTCATATAGATGACTGACAACATATCCTGCCTCTTTATAAGCTAAATTCCAAACAAATCAAAGAGGTATTTAACAAGGATGTTGTAGAGAAGGAGATGAGACTCTATTCAGCAGTAATAAAATTCTCTGTTCTCGTGTATTGAAAAGAAGCTCACACAGGGCCTTTTAAATGGCGATCCACCTACAATCACCATCATTGTTGTGTCGACGGTCCTAGTTGAACCTTGACCTCTCACAATCAGATTGCCAAAATCACTGACATTTAATGTAAATATGATGTATAGTATGTGCATATTTCATGTAATATCTCTGTATGGAGACCGTTTTTTGAGGGATTCATACCTTAGTGTCTAAAATTCATGATGGTTGAAAGTTTAGTAGTTGCACATTCATATTTTCCTCGTTACATATTGTAAAAAATATACTTCATAAAATCGCTGTCCTTTAGCATTATATTAGATATATTCAATCTGCATGAATTTTTCGGATTTTATTGTAATAATTTCCAAAAACCATCTCAGCCCCTTTATTTATATACCAAGTGTGCATTTTTGTTGTTGTGAATTTCTGGCTACAATAGTTTCGCTTTTTATTTGCTGTTTGGTGTGGTAAGGTGGGAGAGTGAGGTCTCTTCATTTTATTATGTATACACATGTGCATACATGCATGCATAGTATTTTTGTTGCTTACAATAGTTTCGCTTTTATTACTTGTTGTGTGATGTGATGTGGTATGGCCATAGGAGGTTTTCTCGATCTCTATACATGCATGTGTATGTATGCTTTTGTGGGATGCATCACCTTATACTCATCCCAATTCGAATCCATTGTGTTCGTCTCCCTTCATCTTGGCACAACTTTTGACTGGAAATTGAGTATTTTTGGTGTTGGCTGCTTTTACAGCGACTGCTGGCTTTTTGCTTTTATCGGCACTAAAAGTAAATAAAAGTCAGGTGAATTTGAGTAGAAACTATTTGTAAAATTGTGCTGTTGCATTTTCATTAGATTTTGGCTGCTGCACTTCGAAGAGAAACAAATTACTCATGTATTTCATTCACAGTTATCGCACCGCTCCCTCCAAATCAACCGGATTTCATTCAATTTGTTTTTGATTATATATATTCTATCATTTGATTTAGTTTTTTAGCCAATTAGCACATTTTTTATTTCATTTTGCTTTTTCGTGTTTCCATGTTTAATTTTTTTTTTGTTTTCGTCCCAAAACCAGTTTTGGCTGAGTCTGTTTTTAATTTTATTTCATTTTCTTTTTGACCGTGTATCTTTGAAGCTTTTATTTTGAGCTTGAAGTTAAATTTTTAGAATATTAATTTTTTTAGATGCTTTTGCGTTCATTTGCCGAATATTAAGGCCAAATACAGGTAAATATTGGTATTCTTGGAATTTTTTATGAAAACAACCAAATATTTGGTTTCCAGGGAACTGTGTGTGCTCTCTTTTAAAAATGGAATATGACGTCATGCTCTACAATTTGAAATAGAGTAAATTATTTAAATTGTTCTAATGCTAAAATTGTACCTTACGTTATTAATATTTTGAAGACATGCAAAGAATTATTTTTTTCAAACTTATTTTTGTGTGCTTACATATTTGAATTTATTGGCAAATTCGAAATCCAAAAACCCACCTGTTAATCTTTTTTGCCTCTCTTCGATTTCGAGTTCGTATTTTTCTTTCTCTCTCTCTCTCTCTCTTTTACTCTTTTGCTCTCTTACATTGCTAGCGCAACAAGTGCTCAAAATCTGACTATTATTTTTATAGTAGTGCAAGTGCTTGTACAGGGCTTGTCAATACTTTTTATACATGTTTCCCTTATATTGTTATTTATTATGCTGAAATTTCGTTAATGATATTTATAACTATAAAAAAATCGGAAATGTATTGATAAAGGAGAATTCTATCAAAATGTTAATACGTGGGATTAATAAGTTAAATTTGAATTTAATTAAATTTAAAGCAGAAGCGATCAAATTGATTGAAGTGCTTCATACCCAATAATAATAATAATTAAATAATTTTTTATATCTATTCGTATATGTATATGTATATTTATATTTTTTAATTGAGTTTTGTGCAATATTGAGAGATTGGAATTAAATTTGTTCTTTGGTTCTTAGTGATAAATCTAACACCAATGTACATATTATTATACTCATTTAAATATGTTCTCCATCGGACCAGAATTGTTAAATTCTTGTTTGAATATTAATATTTTTCTTATATTTAATAGGAGTCAAGAACTGTATATAGAACAATAACACTATAAAATTGTATAGTAATATTAACCTATTTTAAAGTAGAGGAAGTAGCGCATACCAGTATTAAGTTTGCTTTGCCAATTTCACCATCTATAGATAGAGTTAAAAATATCTTCTGTTCCAACCTTCTTTCAAATATATGTACATCTCCCTGATTGCACTATGAAAGCATTTTTGATGCAGTTCGGTTCTCTTGTTTTTTGCTGGTTTTGCTCCAATGTGCACCAATTAGACTGAAGGTCAATGAATTTCCTGAAAAGAGGAGTCAAGCGACTCCAACAAATGCTTAAGATATACTGTGAAGAATTGATATACAGACGTCGAAAAACTTTCGTTTGCTGCATAAAAATTACATTTTCCCACCAAAATTTGTTGGTTTTTATTGCGGTTTTGGAATAGTTGATCACTTGTCTAGACCAACTTTTTTTAAGTACACTGTTTTCTGTAAAACAAGTAACGAGATCAGCGTGACGAGAGATGCGACAACACTCAGCACTGCAACAATAAAAATCTTCCCTCGTATCCAGATCCAGCTCAAGCAATTGAGCGCATCGCGTTGCGCTTGCTGAGAGTTTTTTGTATTGTACTGCATTGTGCCACACAACAGTGGGAGCAGCAGCCAACCAGCCAACTAGTCAGAGCCACAAGTTTCATTCATTCATTTTACGAATTCATTTCGCATTTGACTTTCGACTCGTACAGTTTGTGTTTTGTTGTTTAGTGTGACTTTTTTGTTTAATTGTGTGTTCGCCTTTCTGTCCCTCTGTGTGTGTGTATGTGTGTACACATTTCCTATCTTTTAGCATTTTATATACTGCGTGCTGTGTGTATTTTACTTTTCTTTTTGCCGTCACAATTTTTGCTATATTTTGCATTTTTTCCATTTAATACTTTTATTAAAACTAAAAACGAAGAAAAAAAGAAATCGGGATTTTAAACACGCGTGTGCGGATACGAATTTGAACGGATTTTAACAGCAGCGACGGCGTTATTTAACTGCTGTTGCTGTTGCTGCTGCCGCTCCCTGCCTGCCCGCTGAGCGATTGTGCGTCCGTTGCTGGAGCGTGTGTCGTTTTTGCTGTAATTTCTTCCCTGCTTCTCCTCCTCATCAGCAGTAAAATTTTCGTCGCTGTCGTTGCTGTCAATTCTCCCTCGAACTCGAAAGTATTTTCTCGTGATTGTTTTTATTGTTGTAATAAATTGCAGCCAACTTTGAGTTGCAGTTGCTGCACTCGCCGCTTACAATTTCTTAACTGGATTGAATTGTATCCGCGGTGGAAATGTAAACGTTGTAATTAGTTGTGCGAATGGTGCTGCAAATACACGCGAATCGCAAATCACATGCGTCGGAATTTGGTTTGGACTAGTTTCTGGTGGTACAGACGTGTGTTAATTTCAAACAAAAAAATTCCTTTTTCGGTATCACTTGCGACGAGTACAAAAAAGTATCTTACCAAAAAACCAGTGTTTTGTTGTTTGTGTTTTTTTTTTTTTTTTCAAGTGGTATTAATTATTTTTCAATTTGTATATTTGCAGTAATAAAATAGAAAAAAAGTCGAAACAAACTGTTTTATGTATTGCTGTGATAAAAAGTCTCAACGGAAAAAAGTATTGAAAATACAAGTGCTTCCAACACGCCTCCATAGCAAAAATCATCACTTCACGGATATCAACTCGCTTCAAGTGATAATGTAAGTACGAGTACACAGCAACCTCTCTCACGCCACAAGCGTTGAGGGGAAGCTGTGACTGCAATTGAACCCACCGCACTACCACACGCCACACGTCCAACGCACACTGTCGAGCTGGAACCAACGCCTCAAATTTGCGCTCGTTCGTACATCGACACCCAAATTTCTTTTTGCCATTTACTTTTAATTACATTTTTTTTTTGGTTTTTTTATATTTTTATTTTATTATATTTTAATTTTTTTTTATCAACGCCATTCTCATCTTTTGCACCAGCAGCACCGCAAGCACTGTGGGCATATCTTATCTCGCTGATGTGGGCATAAAGATTTACAAAAGCGCAAAATAACAGCAATTGGCTGCAGTCAACAGTTCAGTTCATTTCTTTTATTAACTTTTTCTCTCAATTGTTACTATTTTACGTGAGAGTGTGCTGCTCAGGGTGTGCGTCAGAGTGTGTGAGTGTGTTGGTGCGCTTATCATCAAAAATTCTTAAATTTTTATCTTAACTTTCATGCTGATATGGTTGGGTTCTTTTATAAAATCTTGTGTCACGATTTTGCTGCTGCTTTTGCTATTGTTCCAACTTGGTGTGCGTATCTCTATCGCTAGCACCAAAACCAGTGGAAAGTTCTTTCCAAAGCACACAAATTTGTTTTTGTATGCTATTTTTTTGAATATTTTTAACGCTTTTTATCAGTTTGCATATCGCTTCTTTTTGGTTTTATGATGAACCCGTACAGTGAAGCGGCGTGCCACCAACAAATAGTTTCCACATACAGAGTTGGCATTTTTCAAATTTTGAAGCCTCGTTCCAGCACATGTTCACTTTTGATGCTCACAGATGTTTTCTCATCCTGTGGTATGTTAAGCGGTTAAGTTGATTTTCATACTTTTTTTAGTAGAAACAGTTTCTTGGGATCATAGGAATTTTTATGAAGAATTATTATGAGTCAACTCAATATAAATAAATAACAGATATATGAAGAGGTGTAACTCGGCTACAGTTGTGAAAATAAATTATAAAATTTGTATAGATTTTTAATACTGAAGACTATCAAAGATACAAATATCTCAAAATTTGTGTGTAAATTCATTGTATTTATTCTGAAAGAAAGAAAGACAGTTAGGGAAAGATAGATATCTTTACTCAGACCAAAGAATGAGCGAAAATGTAATTTAATTTGAAATTAAATAAATGTTTTACAAAGTGGCTCACTTCAGTTTGTTCTCTCTTGTGCAGCGAAATCTAAGGGCTGGAGAATTGATTCGTCTCGTTTGTCTGATTAAAATCCCACAGAAAGAAAATCCTATTTAAACATTTTCTAAATTTGTCGTTTTAATTTTTTTTAATCTATTTAATAATTATATTTTATCATTATATTTTTAAAAATTATTGTTAATTGATTGTCGACCTCCGGATGAAATTTAATTATTATATTTATATAACGAGTTTAAAGGTCCTAAGCAATTTTTATTAAAAATTATATTTTTTAAATCTTGGCTGGATTCATCAGTGAATTTCCTACTATTTCTTCCGCTCTAGTATAAAAGTTTATGTTACTCATTCGCCCAGTAGACAATTTTCTACTAATTTTTCCACTCCAGTGTAAAGGTAGATCTTACTCATTCGCCCAGTAGCAAAATTGTATAATACGAGTATCATTCCCATTGTTTACTTAAGTTATCTAATTTATTTTCCTCACACCCCCCTGTCAATCTGAATCATCTCTCCATTTGTGCTCATTACACATACTTATTTATGACTGTATTCATGTTCGAGTCGCCAGCTCTTGTAAGAAACCTTATTTGCTGCTCCTTTACACGCAATCCTTTCACTTTTGGTATCTTCATCCTAGACATGTTTGCTTAATACACATTCTTAGCCATCTTTGTCTGGTTTTTGTTATCTTATCACACTTCTCAAGTAGTTACTGTATTGCTTAGTGTACAATTGCACTCGTGTACCCCATATTCTCCCCATTCACATATTGATATGCTTATATATGTATATGTGAGTAGTATCTCTTGCGATATTTCTTGCTATCTTAAATTTATTTTTTTGTTACTATTCTTATTGTTGTAGTTGTTGTTCTTGTAGCTGTAGCTGTTGTTGTTGCTATTTGTATATTCTTATAACTTCTCTCACATAAAGCTCAAAGCGAGCGTCTATGGGTATGGAGGCCACTGCTGCTCCGCCACTAGGCGGAGTGAATTTATAAAGTTTGCCATTTAGTCAGCAGAAAACTTGCCTTCGCGTATGATCAGAGCCGACGACGGCGATTACTGTGCGTTTCGTTTATCGGTTTTCGATTCTTATTTAAATTGTTCGTGTGTGTTTGTGCGGTTAGTATCTACACACATACATGAGTGTTTTATTAACATATGTATAAGTTCTAATAATTTTACAGTATGTAATTCGAAGTTCGTAATGCTTAGAGCTCATCTTTGGAAATTTTCTGGTTTATTAGAGCAGGCTCTCTGGCAAAGTTGCTAAAGGCATTGCCAAACTTGAGTCCGGCTGCACGCTACACTGTCGCAGCTGGACTCACACACACGCATGTACTCTTGTTTGTAGTTGCTGTAATTGTGGTTGTTTGCGGTGGATGCTGTGCACCCGTCCGCCTCGCAGCCGGCTGGAGTACCACATTGATTTGAAACTATTTGTCGAGGCAGCAATTTAATTTTTTTTGCGAGCTGCGCTTTGCCTTTTCTCAAATGACATACTTTCTAAAATCTTGACAGAAAAAGCAAAAAAAAAAAAAATAGCGGCTAAAGTTGTGTTGCCAGCGCATTTCAGCCAACTTAAGTCGAATCGAGTTGTGTGAGTTGAGTAGTGGTAAAGTAAGTGAGACTGCCTCTTGGCTCTTGCCATCCAACGTCGTCGTCGTCTTATTGTCGTCGTTGTCGTCGTTGTTGTCGTCATTGTGTCTTCTTTTCTTTCTTGGTGTGCTGTTGAGACAGGTTGCTGAGCAGTCAACTTGTTCTTTCCATCGGGCCACGATCGCCAGTGAACCTACTTAACTACTTCCACACTTGATGCTTGTGTTGGTTTGTGCCTTGTCAACATTGGAGAATTTTATTTTTCTATTACTTGAACGTGAATTCTTGTGCTCAGGTTTGTTTTCAGGTTTATTTCTGTGTCAGTTGAGTTGTTAGAAAAAATTCTTAGGAGATATTTTCCATACCCGTTCAAGTTATGTATTGGTTGTTGTAGTAACGCATTCCTGCATTCAGTGGTTTTCAATCATTTATATATATGCTCTACGTATATAGGAGTTTGATTTTTTTATAAAATGAAGCCGCAACTAACCCTGAGCAACCAGTCCGTCCTATGAATGGACTTGGGAATCCTGTTCAATTAGCCTCTACTCCCGAATCTTAATTGTAATATACAAGTACACCACAAATTTTAAGGAGATTTAGTTACACTTTCATATAGATTATAAAAATTTCCATTTTGTTCGGGTGGTGGATGGCCTGATTTTATCTCCTGCTTTGGTAACTTGTTTTTTCACTGTGTTTTAATTGGTGTATCCATTCCGTGTACGTTACAAATCCGCCATGCGATCTTTATAGTCACATCATGTACTTTTACCATGGCGGCACCCACGTCTTCAATGGCCTTTTAAACTCACCACACCCCACCACACATACTTGCACTATGTTTATACTCAACTCTTTTAAAGGGCACTATAGCTGCACTCAAATCTTTCCAAGGTGAGCATAGATTCAAACCAAGTTACTAAAACCATACAGCTCAAAAAGAAGGTTTTACTGGAATATACCCTAAGAAAAAATTTCTTAATCTCTTCATTATATATTCGTACTCAATCTAATTATAAACAGTTCAGAATAATTGAAAGTTAGACACTTTATAATCACTTCCTTATATATTCGTAATCAATCTACTTATGAAATGTTCAGAATCCTTGAAAGTTAAAGACAGTGACTATATACTATACTATACAAGACAGTGACACCACTATACACAATTATATTGCGATATATATAAAACGATGCTCATGATCATCTCATGAGTAATGTTTTTATGATTCACAGAGACTGTTTTATCACTTGTTCTATTGCTTCCTCATCCTTGTTGTTTTATTAGGTGAGATTGACTCATAATTTGCCAATAGCCTCATCTGCGATATTAGAGAGCCTACCAAACATAACCTTCATTCATCTGCGTTTAAAAAATTAAATTGAGTGTTATGAAAATTGCTTTAAGCTAACTGCTCGAATTCGATCACTGGATTGTGTCAAGCAATCCAAAAGTCTAAGATTGATTATTTCTTTCCTTTTGCAAAACAAAACAAAATATCAATGAAGACCATCCAATTCCATTAGCTCTGATTTTTTATTATTTATAATTGCGTTTCGTTTTAATATTGGCAAAAATAGCCAGACAATAATTGTTCCGCTTAATTTCTCTTAAACGCCTGCAGCAGTTGCGTGCAGCACAACTTTTGCTTTTAATTTGCAATATAGCCTCTTTTCATGTCTTGTGGTGGTCTCCTCCTCGTAGCTAGTCTGTCTGCTCGTCTGGCAGCTGTACGAGTGTGCCTGCCCATGCGTTCGTCCGCACGACCATGGTTTTAGCATGTCTTGCAATTGATGCAATTACGCTTCCTGCAATGACAATAAATGTAACACAATAGCCACAACAAAAAAACAGCATTGTGCTTAGCTTGCGTGGAGCTGGAGTCATACCAACAACAACAAAAACAACAACTACTACTAACCCACCACCAAAAACAACAGCAGCTACTCCTACAATCTCACCACCAACAACAACAGCAACTACTACTAACTCCTCCCAACAGCAAAAGCAGCATATGCACTATCCCCCTCCATGCAACAACAACAATTATCATAAGTAATAATAACAGTAATGAGAACAATTGCGGTGGTAAAAGTCACAGTGACTCTAAATGAGATGAGCACTTGAAAATACATCCGCACTACACACACGCGCTGTATTTAATTTCGTTTGAGGAGAGAGAGATAACAGCAAGAACAAAGCGCTCAAATGCGCGTAAATCTTTTGTTATTCACTTTCAGATATTTTTCCACTGCACACAACAGACGCGTACTTGTTGCACAAAAGATCTTTGCAAATTGCATGTGGCAATTTAGACTTGCACGTATTTATCGCTGGTCGGCCCTCTGCCTTCCGTCTGCACTCAAGTCGTTTCGGAAGTGAAAACATACTTGAAAACCTTTACAATGTACGAATATATATGTATTTGCTTTTTTTTTATGGATGTAGTTGGTATCCGTGTCTCTGCCGCTTTATCTAACTTGGTTGTAGAAAAGAGAATTTAAATAAGCGCACACAATTCAATTCATAGTTAAGTGTAATTGGTTATTACTACTACCTTAGTGTGAGGAGATAATTCAATCATTGCGCCGCGCCCATGCACCACACCAAACAGTGCATTTTTTATATTAAGGTTTCTTGAGATTTCTCCTCACTGGCATATACCGGAAATCTGATTGTTTACATAGCCAAGAAACCAGAAATAAGCTGGTTGTTTTATATTTCTGGTGACTCGTCAGGTGGCCAAAAATTCCAAAGTTATCCTTTTCTCCTGCGCGGAATGCTCTTACTATCCCTTTTTTGGGTCTTATTTCCTAGAAGGAGTTTCTAATTGTAGCCAATGAGTTGTGTGGTGGGATTAATGAGTTGTGTGTTTGGGCCAGTGAGTTGTGTGGTGGGGCCACTAAGATGTATGTAGGGGTCAATGAGTTGTGTGGTGTGGCCAGTGAGTTGTATGGGGGCTACTGAGTGTATGGTGGGGCCAATAAGTTGTGTGGTGACGCCAATGGGTTGTGTGGTGGGATGAATGAGTTCCGTGGTGGGGCCGGGGAGTATATTTCCACATACACTGAATTGCCTTCATAAAGATAATCTTTATTCTACGATTCATGATGTGTGTATATCTAATTGTTCAAATTTGCTTTTGGTTTATAAATTTGTTGTCTTTGTTGTTGTCGTCGCTGAGGTGCCTCGTTGAAAGAGTGCCCACATTACTTGCAGTTAGATGAACTTTTATTGCACCTCCTCGATGTGTTTGTTTGATGAAGAGCTTTGTTAATGAGAGACGAAGCTTTATTCGAAGCCGCTCATAAAAAAATTGCACGCGTGGAAAGCTAAAACTTGTTTGTAATCCATGCCCTACACCCACCCCTGTTAACAGGGTACATGCATTTCGTTGTTGACTTATCTATGGAAATGCGAACTGTGTGGAAGAGAGACTTTGAGAAATGCATAAAATTAAAACTAAGAGGTTCTAACCTATTCTCATACCGTATAGTTTAATACTCAGTAATAGTTTAATTGCAGCTTAATTAAAATTTCATTTAATTTAGTTTTATTTTTAATTGTATTTTAATTCAATAGGAGTTCGTTTAATTTTGTATTATTTTATTAATATATTAAAAATCAATATTAATTATTATATTAATTGTTAATATATTGAAAAATTATTGCGCTTAAAAATATCATACATCGTTCAACTGTGAAGAGTAGCTTTGATGGCTCTTTGCCACACTTCACTGCGACAAATTTGCATAAATATTTATTGGCAATAATACTTTTGAGAAAATCCGTACTTAAATTCAATGAAGTGTGTCAAATCTATAAACACTTTTTTATATCCTATTCTCGATTCAATTCAAATTGAAGTTCATGTTGTGTTTTTTGTTGCCATAATAAGTTTCGATAATTGCAACTCCAGCACAGCTTAAGACACGGACTAGTTTCTTATTAAACTTAAAAAAATACTGTGTGATTCAGTTCATTTTAAGAAATTACTTGAAAAGAAACTAATGCTTGAATAAGAATACGAGGCCGCTCTTTACTCTATTCTTACTTTACTCTTTTGTGGTTCCATACAAACAGGAGAGAGAGAGATCACACCTTGATTTTGTATATTTTTAACTCTGCTTGTTCTCAACTATCTTTAATTTAGGAGATTTTTACATAAATTATCTCGCTCCATGGTCTTGCTCTGACTTCGGATTTTTAGTCTGGCGTGCCAAGATTCTTCTATGTGAAAGCAGAACAAGTTACTGCGGAATTTCTTCTGCATTGTGCTGATTCCAACTTTGTGTATATTTGTGGTCGACTATAATTCACCATCATACTATTATAATGCTGCTCCTACCTACTCTACTCTTATTCAGACTCGAAGCGGCTAATTTCCATTTCCGCAGAACAATCATGCAGGAAGTCTCATGTGCAGCAATTCAATTACTTCAATCGATGTGTGGAATTTGAACTATTTACGCAAGTTGTTCATTAGTAAATTGCTCTATAAATATTGTGCTCTCTAAGAGTGAATGTGCAAAGAGGAAGAGGATAGATTTCCCGCCACTACTCGTATAAACATAAGTGGTTGGAAACGGTAGAAGGTTGCTTAGTCTATCAACATAACGTAGGTACTGACTGGAAGCTTTGCCATGAGACTTAACTGAGAGCAGAGGTGACTTACTACGATTTTCCTATATAATCTTCAGTCATAAGTCACAATGTCACGATTCGTTTAACTGCTGCTTCTTTGGGTCATCGTGGTATATGAATGACCCATTATTAAAAAAAGTTCATGATCAAAAGCATAACTCCACATAAATGCTTTTTTACGTTAATGATAATAATTATTAATACTAAAAAGTGTGCCGCATTTTAATTGAGTTATATCTGTACTCTTCCCCTCATTTCACAAACTGCTTTTCCTCTTAATTGCAAAGATCGCATGTAGTGTTGTAGAGGGGAGTTAGTTATTCAACACGCTCGCTCAGCGTTTACCTTGTCGCAGTAGTTGTCGGTCGTAACTGGTCTAAGGTTCAAGGCGTTAACAGCGATGCATGGCTACAAGTACATGTCAATTCTAAGTGCCACCATGAGAGTGCATAAGTCTGTAGATGCTAGTGTTTGTGGGATGTATTTGCCGTGCAAATGTTTTAATTTATCTGGGTTTTTAATTAGCTTCACTCATGTTAGCTTACATGACGCATACTAAATTTCTGTTTTATTTTTTTGTTTACTCTTTTAACTCATTTATCCATGATTACACATTGATATGCATTGAAGCTTAAAATAAAGTTATCTGTAGATCGGAAATAATATTGATAGCAAAGCTCAAGAATTCATATTTTCAATCGAAAAATTTCACAAATGACTTTTTTTTGTCTCCAATGACAAGTGCAATTACCAATTAATTTATCTATATTTAAAATTTGTAATTTTTTTTATAGATGTCTATAGAACATTTTCCATTAACTACTAGTTGGCTCGTCAATTTCATAAATATTTTATTATTGTTCCTATAATAATTTTAAAATATTTATAGTATATTGTATTTTTCTAATAAATACTTCGTACATTCATTACATCATATTTTATAAATAGACATTAACTGTGATTTCAAGGTACCCGTTTCGGAGCAACACGCAGTAGCAGCGTCTCTCTATTGTGTATCACAGGTGAATAGCGTGGGGTACGTTAATTTGCAAAGTGTACTCGCTGCTTGTAATTGTATGTTCTCTGTACGTAGTGCAGTATGCATGCACACGTACGATTGTCCGTTCGTACGTGCAAATTGCCGTACTATTTCGTTTCGAAATGAGCTTAAATAGTGATAAGAAGCCCTTTGTGTGGGTGGCGGAGGTGGTGTTGGTGTTAGAGTAGAAACGGCAGCAGTGACAACATGAAATACAAATACATACAGCTACTTCTTTACTTACTACTTTGCCGTTGCCTGCCTTTGAACCGCTCCTATCATTCTTCATTCAGTTATGTCATTTGTCACATGCTGTCGCAACAGTTTCGACTAATTTAATTTCTTTCCAACTTATCTGGAAAACAACACGTTCTAATACTTTTGTTGCTAATTCTATTGAGGAGAACTCTTTTGTTTTTGCACCAAAGACATTTCATGTGATTAGAAAGAATATATTATTAACAACGCTCTCTGGAAGAAATAAAGAAATTTTCTAAGCGAGAAATCTTCTAATTGAGAATCAACTCACCGTTTTCTTCTTTGTCAGTTTCTGACAGATGCTTTTTCTGATTTTCAACATCCTAAAAAATTTTTTGTTGGGCTTCATTATCACCAATGTCTACACAAACAACACACTGTTGAAACAGCTGTTTTAGACTCCTTGTTAGGTTATTTACGGTGTGTTCTTTTTCTTTTTTTTTGGTTGTCATGTGCACTTAAAACCTGTATCTCCTGAAGGGCGTAATTATATAAAGCGCTCTCATAAAAAAACATTATACAGTAATGGCGTTAACTTAGGACAAATGGGTTCTCTTCTCGTGTTAGATCAATTGTAGATGGTGCCTCCTGTAGTGAGGTAAGGAAACTGAGTTTGTAGATTTGAGTATTCGGATATTTGAGTAATTTTGAAATTTTTCTATCGACTATCAATTCTCCAAATATATTGCGAATATAATGTTGGAATTGCAATACCCCAAACAATCAGTGCTCAATATATCGTTACTAATATAATGTTGGAATTATAATACCACAAACTTCACTGCTCAAAATATTGTTGTGAATATAATATTGTAAAACCCCAAACTGTCAGTGTTCAAAATATCGTTACGAATATAATGTTGGAATTGTAATTACCCCCAACTGAAGCGTTTGACCCATTTGTAGATTTGTGGCGTTTACTTTTAATTATTGGATTTATTTTTTTTCGCGATGGTCTGTATAATTCTCCTTTTTTAATTTAAACTAGTTTTTCTGCCTCTCTTTTCTCTCCCTCATATATATCTACAGCTAATATAATTGGAGTTGCATGCTATCTCTACACGTTCTTTGTGAACTAAGCCGCCAAATCAAATTTTATTGTCATAATCCCCTCTATTAATTTTCCATGCAAATAGTAATAAATTTTGTATTTACGTTGGTTTCATATTACGTGTACAGAAAATTGAAAAAAAAACATACTTTAATAGTAAGTATATTTTATTTTAACTAGTCTCAGATCTACTCGCAGAATGCATGCATGTTTGTGATTTTTATTGTAAAATTATTATGATTGCCTGACACATGCTTGTTATTTATTTTTATTTTTCATTTTTATTTCATTACCTCCCTCCGTCTAGTTGAATTTTTGCAATTATTCAAACAAAATGTTTGTAGGTATGTAACATTTTGCCAAAAAAAACCAATTTCTTCACCGAAATTTTTCGTCACAGCACGACCACAAACCTATTCCCCCATTCACATACGAGTACACAAACAATTCACGGTGGATTATGAAATTAGTATTGTTTTTTTTTTGTTGCCAATTTAAATTTGCAAATTAACGTCATGCGAAGGCATTGTGTCTCGACCGATTTTTAAGGTGAGGGAAATCGCAAAGCGCTAAATGTGCAAAAATATACTATGTAAAAATGAGTACGTATATTCAGGGAATACACGATTGGTGAAATATGCTACCAATATACTTTCTTATTTGTGTTCAAGGCATTACTGCTGGAATTTTTAAAACCCAGCCCTCCAGGTAGTTGACCTTCCATGCGTGCTGACTGCAGAGTACATGTTGAATTAAAAACATACGTTATTGCGGTTGTATTAAGTCTCAGAGAGTAACGGTGTGAATTATCCGGTTCACATTGTTTTTACATTCCTAGCCCGGATAAGAGAATTTCTTGCCCTGCTTATGCAATTATTTTCAAATATTTAAAGAATCTTCTATAATTTACAATCGTTACTTATCACTTTTTTGATAAGCAATTAATCATTTTTTAAGTATTATGTACGAGTATTCATGTACATGATTTTATTTAATATTTTTGCTTTAATTTTTTAAATTTTCTTATCTACTCCAATAAATTCCCGCTCATAAATACTCGTATTGGAAAAGTTCAAAGTACATATTTTATTAAATAACTTATATTTAGGGGGGAAAAAATAAAAATACAAAAATATAAGAGTCCATTTTCATAGTTGATTTATCGAAGGTCATGGTTGAAGCCACTCCCTGCACATGTTCCCATTGCATTGAGAGTGAGAAGAATAAACGCAAACGACACGCATTTTCTTCTCTCTTGAGGAACACCCAACAAAACTGAAGACATTATGACATTTAATAAACTTATTTTGAATTTCGTCGTGTAACGTTAAGCAATGGGATTTTTATTGTTTATATTTTTGTCAGTTTCTGCGTGGGTTCTACATTTTCTTTCAGCACTCATCCCCACACTCGTATTTTTGTTGGTTGTGTTTTCTTCATTCATGAAATTGTGTAATTTAAATTTATATATTCTAGCGTCCAAAGCCTTTCCCCCACATTTTCTGTAGGAGCCACAAATTAGTTGTCAGTTATTTTTGAATTTTGTATGAATTAATGTGGTTTTGTTCTTTGTTTGTTTGTTCAATTTTGGTTCTTAAATTGTTGCTATCCACTGTAATTGTTTGTTTGCAGTTGTTCTGCACGTACACAGATATCACAGATCCATATAAATACATACATATATGCACTTTTATTTCACTGTATTTGTTTATTTGTCCGCCTACAATTGCTACATTTAAATGTGTTGCCAATACACACTGGATTCATATTCTACGGAAATGATTCATTTTACTTTATGAGAGGGAGGTAAAAATTTGCATTGCATCAACATCTCCCAACTGTGCATGATGATGGCATATGATTAAAGATGGGAAAAATTACTCATAAAATTTTATTTGCTCATATATTCTCCTCTCTTACGTTGTAAAACACTCTTTCTACTTATTTAAGCATCTTGAAATATTTCATGTGTGTGTAATGACTCAAGGTCTTCTAATAAAAGGCAGACACTCCACTACAACTCCTCACCTATTCCTCACCTTTTGCGCTTATCCCTCTTTAAAAACCTGTTCTCTCTCTCTAATTAATTAACAAGTCACGCTGAAATTTCCGGTACAACTCACAGCACGTAAACACTTTTACTAACAAAAACCCCCCAAACATCATCACTCTCTCTCGTATCATGGATTCAATTCGGGCTGCTGATTTACATACGAGTACATACGCATCGTGATTGTTTTATTTGTTTTCTACGTGTGTGTTTACTGTAAGCTTCTCTCTGCTTTTTTTTGTTAGTTTATTTTATTGTGAGCGGTTATTGGCAATATAATTGATTTTTGTTTTTGGCCCACTTTGTCGTCGCGTAGCTCTTTCGTAATTATTTGGAGCCGCACATTTCAACCATGTCCCGGCTAATTGTCACATAAACGCTTCGCTTTGGCTTTGGGCTATTTTTGTTATTCATAAATATTTTATGTAATTTGGCATTATTGAGATAAGATAAAATTTATTAGCGGCAGAGATGAACGCTTGGTGCGTGCATAAAAGTCAATTTCCGTGGTATTATTTATCGTATGAAATTGGAACATTTGAAATTTCAAATTGTCATTCATTCTGGTTTTGTATATTCTGTCATTACTGTTGTAAAAATAGATAAGCTAAGCTGACTTTAGGTTTAGATTTATTCTTGTTGTTGTGCATTTCAGGTTTAAATTAACGTTTATTTATTATTAAATTAACGTTAATATTATATATTACTACTACTATGTTTATATATTATAAATACTGTAATTTAGTTATTTCGTATTTATAATAAACGAGAGGTTAAAATCGCTCATAGTTTAATAATAATTCCTCAAATATATTTTCAACTAGTTTCGCGTTCCTTATTCGATATTATGAATGATCTCGTCCAAGTGATGTTCATACTCCAATATAAAAATGTATTATTTTTAAATGCATTGTTGATTTACCTAGAAAAGATAATATTAATATTTGTTCCGATGCGAATGCATATGTATTGCCAAGGCATTTGGTATTTGGCACACTGCCCATTAGGCAAATAATTTATGCTCAGTTATGAGTGACATCTCAAAAAATTGGGAATTTGCTCAACGGGAGATTACGCAACCAAGAACCGGAAACCTGTGTGCAGATTCTCTGTGAATGCATTGCAATATTCAGAAAAAGCGTTTCCTTCAAATTAGGGCTGCTAAAATGGCACTCGGAACAATTAGGAACATGGAAACCCCAAAGAGCTAAAATTCAAAAGATCAAATTGGTCTAAGTGCACTACATCCAATGACAATAATACAGTTGACATATATTTATGTAATTATTTTTTACAATTACGTAATAAGAGGTCAATTTATAATAATTGTTAATACCAGCGGTTAACTGGTTGCGTGGGTGGATCGTGTTGACAAGGGACCGAAATAGAACAATGGTTTGCAAAAAGAACGAAAACCGGAAGCCACGAGACTGAATTTTCTCACTCCCTATTTCATTACCATATGTTGTGAGTGTCTCCCCTGTGGGCCATTTCAGTTTCAGTTCATACCCACAACAGTTTCAGTCAACTGTGTGGTCATATTTTGCTCAAAAGCGTTGGGAATCTTGTCTAATCTGTTACATTAACATTTTTCGTGTGCAACAAATGCTTGCATTCACGTAATTGTGATAATGTATCATTTTGTTTATGCCGAAACGAGCTCTACACAAAAATTTCCATTGAATAAAAATATACTCGTATACTTGTATTTACTAACCAACCAGAAATATCTCGCAACCTCACAAGTCACCCGACTTGGTTGCCAGCCATAGTGTGGTAGCAATTTACAAAAGCAATTAGCAATCTAATGTCAAATACATGTCAGAATGCCACAATAGATGTGCACGGGAGCAAGAGAGCTGAGCTGGAATGAAGTGGAATGAGGAAAAATGAGTACAAGTGGAAATGCTTGTAGCAGATTAACGTTGTAGTCATGTCCAAAAGTATTCCAACAACATTCGGATAATGCCGTTATATCGTGCATGACACAGGTGTAGAAACAATAACTTTTAATATATTTTTGTATCTTCTTTTTTCTGTAAATTTTACATCTCTTTCTCGTAAATGAATGCAGATTATAAAAATCTAGTGTTGAAGGAGGCAATCGCGGTTGCTCTTAATTAGTTGTGGGTGCCAATATATAATGCTCATATTTAACACGATATTAATTATTATTATGCTTGGTTGGTATTGTGTTGAAGATATGATTGTTATCCCCAGAGATATGTGTGGCACTAAAAGGATCTCATAATTTAACAAATCGGAAATGCTGCCACTTGGCCGTAGAGGTTTGACAATGAAAACTAAACTTTTTATATTTTAACCAATTGCCTACATTTCTACTGGTGTTGGCTTGCATGCTATGCGTTTAATAGCCGATAAATGCTACCATTATTATTTAACCAACGCTAAATCTATTTAATGCACAAACGAAAAAATTAATGGAGTACACATTTAAACGTTTGCATAACTTGTTTGGCGTTTGCTTTTGTTTCTATACGCGTACCCGCACAGCACACGCGCACACACAAACACACACACAAACACACACACATACAAACACACACACATACAAACACACACACGCACACACACACACACACACACACACAAACAAACACACAAACTCCCCTGGAAATTTCGTTGTGTGTTTATTTGTCCATTAGCTGCAGTAATGAGCTGACTACTAGTCAGTCGTGTATACTCTGAAATAGTCGATGTTTGTTTCAGTTTGCTTTAGTTTCCAATTGTTGCTGCTGCTGCAGCTATAAATATGTATGTACATATGGATGAGAATGTGTCTTACTACAAAATTGACCTGACCGCCAATACCAATCACCACCGCCCGACCACTGCATTCTGTTAGTGTCTGTTGGTGATCAACAGTGCCAAATGTTTGCCGGTATTAAGTGACGAAAATTGTTGTTGGACTGTGTGAAAAATTGAATGAATGTGGGCCGCTTTAATGAAATGTTGTGAAAGGATGTGGTGGGGGGCAGAGGTAGGGGTCAGGCGTTTTGAATTTTGTTATGTAGTAGTTGGCATTTTCGGTCATTGTGGCAACCAGCAGAGCGCTTAAAGATGCTGTTGCTATTTGTTTTATGCTGCTCCTCGTGCCCCTCAGTGTTATGGAACGCATGTTTGCGTACATGAAACTACTTTAGTAGTGGCAGTGCGCTTTGCTTCATGCCGCGTTAGTTTCATTCGTGCTTGCGGTCAATAATTAAAAATATGTTTATATGTTGGCTTTTTTTTAGCTTAATTTTCCGTTTATTTTTATTGTTCAGACTCATTCGTATTTGTTTTTATTATTGCTTTTGAAGTTTTCACTTTCGGCGGCATTTATTTAAAAAAAAGTGGAGACTTTGTAGTATTTATTTTCCCAAGCAGTTATTGAGATACGCAGACAGACATCATATTTCATATTCATAACTCAGCACATTTAAATATAATCTGCGTGGAGATACGCCTTTGTGGGATGAACATATTTACGAATTCTCAAGAATGTGTTTTTTCACTCTCTCTCATCCATATAATTTTCACCCAGTTGACTGAATGACTGCACATAATATATTGTGGCTTCTAATCTTCTACAGAATTAAACTGTAACGATCAATGGCAATTTGATACATCTGTGACAATAAGCTAAAACCGCCAAGTTGATCTATGATGATAAGCAAAACTAGCGTGAATAAGTGGAAAGGCGTTTTTGCGGAGCAACGGAAGTAGATTTCAGCTGTTAATATAAATATTTACTGCCGCAGATATAGTATACTCGTATTATGTAGTATACCTAAATACTTTCCCTAAAGGTGGAAAACCATTAAATGATTGATTTAAAAGCAATTCGATAGCGCTGTCGGCAGTTTGCTTATTTATCAATTACACAGCGCCCGCTTCTATTGTGTTTTCACCACTTTCAATGATAATTGTGTGTTATAATGATTTTGTGTTATGATGATGATTATCTGTAAATACAACAGTAATGATGACAGCTGTTAAATTAAAGTTGTGTATTTTTCTACTGTTAAATCGCTAAATACATTATCTTCTGTTCAATGCTGTTTCTTACAACAGCCTGCTTCTTGATTCCACTTGTGAGCAGCCTTTTCACAATTCCTCTCAAATCTATTCGTATAAGAATAGTTTTTGGGATTACCCGCTTCTATTTAATGATGATGATTTTGTGCTCATTACAACAGTAATGATGACAGCTGTTAAATTAATGTTAAAGAAGTTTTTGTGTTTTCTATCTGTTAAATCGCTAAATACATTATCTGCTGTTGAATGCTGCTTCTAACAACAATTTTCTTCTTCATTACAGCAGCCCATTCACAATTATCATAAAACACAATTGTCTGATATACTCATAAATTTCATATATGTATGTACATACATATGTATGCACTTTTTTATTTCTTGAAAGATATTTTAATTTCTCATGAGCGATAATTAATTAAATTTCCTTTTTCCTTTCTGTAAGCAGCCGCTAATTCGCAATTATCATTAAATATAATTCATTTCAAATCTACTCGTAAATTTCAAATACATAGTTTCTGGGATTTCTTTGGAGGTATTTTAATTTCCTATGATTTATCGGCTTTTAGGTTACTACTTATTTGTTGAGCTTTTGCGTATTCCTATATTTTAATTTAATTTTTAACTTTTACAGAAGTTATGATGTCATTTGTCGTGTATTATCGCTTTCTCATTTAATTTTACTGTTTTCGCATATCAAGACAACGACCGGCGACGACACATATTTACATTAGTTTCACTGGTTTTTTTTATTTTTATTTTATCAGTTTTTTCACTCGTTATGAGATCATTTGCTAAATAAAATTAATTTTGAAGGAGATTACATACTCCAAAATTTATTAGTTCCATTCCTGAGAGCTGAATCATTTTTATTTACTGCTTTCTTTTCTTTAGTGAAGTTTTTTTTTCTGTAGTGAAGTTTTATCAGCAAAGTGAGTGCATGCTTAATTTTATTCACGTATACCACAAGCACACACATATGAATATGTATGTAAGTCGGTCGTATGTTTGCACTCATTTGGGTTTTGCATGAACTTGACACATTTACGTGTCCCGATTTAATGTAATGTCTCGGCCCTCTCTCTGTCGTTTTAAAATGAAACTCGTAAATTACTCTTGGCCCCAGTTGCATGCTGTGGTGCATCAAGATTTTTTTCCATGCTTACGTTCGTGTGTTAATTGCATTGGTACTTCGTGTGCATGTGTGTGTGTATGCATGCCGGTGTAGATGAAATTAAATTTAAATTATTTTCCATTCGCTGCACTTCGAAATTGTGGTGCAGTTCAAAGTCGTAGCATGCCCGTCGCTGTCAATTTCATCCGAGACTGTATCTGTAATTAATTCATCCTGTGCCGTCGTCGTCTATCAGTGACATCCAACTGCACTTGACACGTATTCTTCTCCTTTATTTTGCAGTTTAGCTGAAATTTTTCTTTTAAGTTCTTTGAGTGATTTTTTGTTGGTAATGCGATGTGGATTTTTTGTTGTTGTTGCCAAATGTCTGGCACCATGTATGCGTCATTTCTTTCCTTTCCTTACTTTAGTTACGCTCAATGTGATTTTGCTTGAAGTTCTGGAAAAACATCTTAACTGCGAATTTAATCACGAATGTTATAAATTTATTTTATCTGCATTCACACAATTTAGAACGCCCTTAACCGGAAGCTTCTAGAGAGGTCAGGAAGCTTTAAATGACGTGTCATGTATTATGGTGGTATGATTCAGTAAAATAAATATTTTTTATGTTTATAGTGTCAAATAAAACTTGAAAGTTAAGTTCGGCTAAGACCTGGTTTACCTTTAGAGGCTATTTTTAATTGCTGTGAACATTTGAAGAAAATTGTTAGTTCAAATTCTATTAATATTTGTAGGAAGTATGTTTTCAACAGGACCGACAAAAAATTACATTTTGCAGATTTCAATTTTCATTAAATTAAATTTAATACGATTTTTAAAAAATAGTTATATGTACTAGTATATACATACGAGTATGTATCGTCTCCCAAATTTAGTGTATTTCTTGATAATGGAAGTCTTGTTGTTGGAAATTTGAAGGTGCCTCAGCAATCTGCGACTAGTTTAAACAGTTTCTGATCATAAAAAGTACTTGAATAAGATAAACATGATCTTATTTGTAAAAAATCTCGGGACAAACCAGAAATTAATAGAACGTTAAACGTTTCAAGTGCAAATAAAGTCAACTAGCTCAAAATACCTAAAATAAAACTACAATTTCTAACCCGCCGATCCATTTCTTATGGTATTTTTAATGCATACACTACGGGCAGTCACAAATTGTCTTGGGTACTGGGAGAATTTTTATTCGTTTGCAAAATAATAAAGCAACATAATCCGGTTATTTTTAGTACTTTCCATCGGATTATACCTAGGGAAAAAACAATAAAACCGGATTTGTTCTAAAGATAAATCATTCATTCCAGTGAATAGTTGGGTTTTTAGCTCCCTTTACCACAACACTATTGTGAATTCCATAAAAAAAGCCCTTCAGTCCTTAGAATGCAATGTATTCATTTCACTGTATCCCTTGCATGGATTGTTGTTTTTTTTATAGATACAAATCATCTGGAACCTGATGCATTGTTGTTTTTGCTGCTATACATAAAATAAGTTTAAAATTCGCCCCTAACAACACAGAACTCGAAATGCCAATATGAAGACATAATTTCAACAACCAATATTCCAAATTTCTCTTAGAAATTTAAGAAAACGAGAACGGGATTTCCAGTTTTAGTTGATTATTTTATTTCATTTATTTTGTTGTGGTTTCTGTTGTTGTATATAACGCTTAACAATGTCATAACTGGAAACCGCTCTTCTGCTGCCCGTTTGCTCTCATCACTAAACAGTTTCAAATTAAGTTCACAATAACCATTAACGCATGCTGCTTATCATGCCCATTCATTAATTCAATCGTGAATTATATCAATTTTGAAAATAACCGCCAAGTCGTCTCACTTTTGCTTGTTATATTTTTCTGCTCATTTTATATTATACAAATGTGTGTTAGCTTTTGAGTGTTATTTTTTTTTAATACGACTATTAAAACCGAAATCCATTATAAAAAAGTTTTCAAAAAATTGAGCAAAGAAATGCCGAGCTTCAGGCTAATAAATGAGAAATATTTTTCTCAGCAAATTTTGACTGAATGTTTTGTTGTTGCTACATTGCTTTACACTCTAAAATTGATGCTTCACGGTAAATTTATATGCTTTTTTTGTTGGCGTTGAAGATCTTCATGTGCACATTCAATTTCGTTTTTATTTTGTCTGTTTAATAGGGTATAATGCCAAATATAAAATACACCATAAATAAAAATCAAGTTCAAGGCGAAATTTATTCAAACGTTAATGATCTTGTTTTGGCTTTTGTTGGTGGTTTTTGGTTGGTTTTTAAAATGCATAAAAATGACTTTTAAAAGTGCTCATACAAATTATAGCAAGACTTTTTTGTCCGTCCGTCTGTTGCTTGCCTCTCGTTGGTGTGTTGCTCGGCGAAGAGCGGCTTTATACTATATGGATTGGGTGCATACTTTAATGGGTTCCTCGTAAAAGTGTCATTAACTTTTTCATCTTGCATTTTATTGTTGTGCTTTTTTTGTTGGTATGTACTCGTATTAAATAACTCTCACAGCCATGGAAGGGGTCATGGTGGTCATACTCAGTTTGCTTCGCGGTGGGTTGTCGGGAAAATAATGTGTGATAAAACATTTGTTGGGGATATGCATACATCCATATACATATGTATACTGGTATACTTATACATATGCACATATATGAATTATGTATTCAATTTTATTTACTTCTGGTTAAAGAAGCGTAGTTTGTTGTTTGACTCTAATTGTACCCATCTCACAGATT
Organism: Clusia tigrina; assembly: GCA_920105625.2. NCBI lineage: Eukaryota > Metazoa > Arthropoda > Insecta > Diptera > Clusiidae > Clusia > Clusia tigrina. Next base: position 182,624,007 of record OV050033.1, read on the forward strand.
TACCCTCTGATGAGATTGTCATCTTTCAGCAAAAAAAAAAGAGTGACTGACTGTTGCTGCGGAGGAGCACTTTTTCAAATGTGTGTCAAATTTATGTTTGGTGTCAGCTGTTTCTGACATTTCCGTTTTGTTTTGTGTAAAACTAAACCGTTGGAAGTACCAACGAATATAGAGGGGAAAGTATTGGGCTAACATTTTTTTGCAGATTACTCTGATAAGGTAGCATGTGCATGATAGACGCTATATTAATAAAAGCATTAACGTTCTCTTATTTATTTTTGGATTTTGGCATTCCTATAGAAACCGGAGTCTGTTACCTCTCTTATTGTGCCCTGGATATGATTCACCTCACCACACCATAAGCTCTACGAATGCAAATTTTTCCATATCTATTTTGATTTCTCTGTCTCACTTCACCGCACCTCTGCAGCATATTCGTAATTTGATTTTAATTATTGTTATGTAATTGTTGACTTTTAGTTTGTTGGTCTCACAAATCATGCACTTTCTTCTTTGGTGTCTGCAATTGACGTTGTGTTTTCGTGCACTTCATACTTGACTTTTTCAGTCGCCATGTGTGTGGGTATTTCTTCGTTTGAACGTCACCACATTTTCCTCTACGCTTGATTACTTCTGTTCAGTTTCACCTGTGGTAACCGTAAAGTTTTCCAAACTTGTTTTATAGACAATTTTATAATTTTATCCATCCTGTTTATTACTTCTCCGTGTACATCTGAATGTATGGATTTATATAGTATGGAAACTAGTATTTAATGGCTTTAAACTACTTTGTTTCCTTCGTTGTGCACACATTTGTAGTAATATTTGTGGGCAAAATTTGAAGGCATTGCTCGAAATGATACTAAAAATCAAATTGTAATAATACGAGTATTTATATTTATTAGCCAAGTGTAAGAGAAGTGGAGCTCTGATTCAGTGAGAGTAGTTTCTCATTTGGTCAGAGTAGTTTCTCATTTGAGGATATCGCTCAATTTGGTAGCAACGAGAAATTTTTTACTATTTATGTTGTGTAATTTGTAAACGCATTTTAAATATTTTTGACACTGGAAAAATATCCTTGATACATGCACTTTTAAGATAAATTCACCTTGGGGTGTTGTCCATATGCAATTTTGTAGTAAATTGTTTTTGTTGCTATTCACAATAAACTATTGCAACCCCTTGTATCGGCATACAGTATCGTAAGAAGAAGAAGAAAACGCCCTCCATGTTTCTAACTTTCTTACTGATTGTAGGCAAATTCATAAGAAGAAAACGCTTTCCTTGAATATAACTACCTTAGTAATTGTATACAGTGTCGTAAGTAGAAACAAAACTTCCCTGTCTCTAACTTTCTTAGTGATTGTAGGCAGTATCATAAGAAGAAGAAAACGCATTTCTTGTATGTAACTTTCCTAGTCATCGTATACAGCAATTGAGGTCGCCAATACCATAACTCCTAAACACATTCCATCTAATCTCTCATTTATGTCCTCCCAAAAATATGAGATCTTATTTGGTGTATTCTATATTTATTTTAGTAATGGAGTGTGTCAACTACTTTTATCGATATAATTTATTATGATTCATACGGAAACCTGTTCCAAAATTGAAAATGACTTAAATGTCAATACTAAAATTAAATAAACAAAGCCTGTGCATTTAAGGCTTAAAATAAATATTCGTATTTGTTCAAATAATGGGACGTGTGTGTTTGTGTGTGTGTGCGGCCGCGCGTGTGAGTGACTGTGAGCATCATGCCATATTTCAATATGATTCACTTCGTGTTCTACTTGACAGCTAAAAGCCATTTATGTATAATAAAAACCTTTAAATTATTGAAATAATTACAATGATTTATATTTATAATCGTGCCATTTTATTTTATATTTACAGATTTCTCTAGTAACTCTGTTGACCCCGTCATTGAATTGCGTAGCAGATATCCATCAAAATGCCGCCCAAATCGGTGAGTAAAAAACAAAAATAATTGCACCAATTATGCAATCGAAGCGGTTGACAAGACAGTTTAAGAAGCTGCCACATCGTCGTCAATGGCACTGATTTCAATGACAGTTTCAGCAAATTTTAATACGCTAATAAATAATATTTCATTTTTATGATATAAACGTGTGCAGTCAGTCGCGGCCACGACCTACTCAAAGACATTAGAAGAGACAAAGAAAAGGAACGAGTGCATTGTGAATGAATAGTGGTACAGAATATGAATTTTAGTGATGAAATAAACAGTCACTTTTAGTAACCGGTGTCAGTGACTTTCAAGTGACCGGGTATTTTAACAGTGATCAAAGTGTCACTAGTTACATCAAACTCGGTGATTTAAATAGCGAGTGTAGTTAATACACAAACCCATAGTAGATAACAGCTGCGGTCACAAGTTCTTTACTTCAGTCGCTGGCTCTGCCACCATATTTACTATTTTTTGATTCGTGAAATTTGTATGGGAGGAGGAAGGGAGTTTCATCTATCTATTTATTACCCCCTTCCGCGTAATATAGCAATTTGGCTTAGCCGCTTTCGGAGAAACTGCATTCCTTTCCATAAGCAGTTTGTTTTTATTTTTGTCCTTTTGATATTGCGCTTCCCATCTCTATCGCTATCAACAATTGCCCGCTTCATCAATTGACTGCGAAAATAGCCTATGAGCGATAACTTTACTTGACTGACGTCAGTTGATTAAGGAGCAGAATCACATGCCAATTCTAACTGACAACCGCCAAAAGTTGTCGTGCCCCTGTTGTGTTATGCCCGTTGCAGATGTGTATCATTAAATTTTTAATGGACTCGAAAGCCGTTGGAATATGTGTGGACTCATGCAAAATATGATTGCCTTATAATTGTGGGACGAACAATAATGATGCTCCATTGACTGGCTCTGAAGTGCTTGGCAGACATTTTTTGGCATTTGTGGTGTGCTTTTTATATATTTTTTAATTTTCCACAATGAAGTACGTCATTGATTTATGTGATTATATCAAAACCACATGCCTCGTGTACTTTATCTCAGTTTGGTTGAACATGCTTCATAAGTAATGTATGAGCTTCCATAGGAATCTAAAATTGTGTGTTTATAAACTGTGTGTGCCCAAAATGTGTTCTCTATATATGTTTTTTGGATCGAAAATACTTCTGTTGGTTTCGCTGTGAAGTTCCTTGGGAAATTCGTGTCACGCAAGTGGTTACAATAAGTATTCGTGTTGTTAAATAATACAATTTTTTACTGTTTAACTTTTATATATTCATAGCTTAGAACACAAGTAGGATTCCAAAGTAAACAGGACTTTTTAAAAACAAGAACAAACATTTTTTTGACAAAATTGATTTATATTATTCAATATATAGTTCCCTACACACTAGATACAGCGATTTGCCTGGTCTAAAAGCATGTCGAATGAGTGTTTTAGATCGTCGGCCGGGATATCCTTCAGGACGTCGGTACAAGCCTTTTGAATGGCTTCTACGTCCACAGAACGCTCTCCTTTCATCAGCAAATGTATTTTTCCGAACTCAACACGTTCCCTTTTGGCGCCAAAATAGATGAGGCCTGTAACGCTCAAACGCTTTACTACTCACAATTCACACAACGAGTACTCATATGCACACATGCTTGTGCTCGTACACACACTCACTCACACACAGGCGCGCATGTTCATTTATCGAGTCATCATAAATCTTTACCAAAATCAAACGGCATTCTACAAAGCTAGAGTTGGGTTGGGCGGCGCCACCCCAAAATTTCAAACGCTGACAGCTAGTATTACAACTACAACAACAATAGGCACAATTTAGAATAAAAAAAAACAAAAAAAATAAAGGCAACAACAAGTGTAACCTATAAATTGAGGGTCACTGCGTCAATTGTTGGCCTAGTGCTCCCAAAAGATAAACCGAGCCGTGCGTACGGACGGACCGCACGCGCGTACGCAGTGGAAATGTAAAAATACATTATAGAATGATAAAAACAACAAATAATAATATCGACAAAAGTTAAAATTGAAATTACATTTGTTATTTTAAGCGACTACGCACTTTTGCATAGTTAAATAGTTGGAATATTTTTATCAATTTTTTTTTACTGCAAACTTCTTCAAACAGTTGCTCAGAATTAAATGAAATCACCCACCACCGCTGGTACTTCTGACTATGCTATTATTTTGTTCAATGGGGTTGTTCGCCCTCGGGTTAAAAATGCCAGAACCTCATGGAAACTTGGCGGCGACTTTTACCTGCACCAGCGTCATTTCTGTTCTGCGTAAATGTTGTGAAACTAAAGCGCCACCAACCTGCCACCCTCTCCGCATCCATTCTGGGTGGGTGTGAAAGCCGACAACTGTGACAACTTTGGGGGGTGGTAGCCAGAAATGCAGAATGGAATGGAAATTGGTTTTGGTTAAAATAGAAAGGCACAATTGCGAATGAGTTCAGTTACTGGCGAACGGTCATAAAAGTGGCAACGATTCGGTCCTGATTCAAAAGGTTTTTCTATTAAAATTTGTATAAATTCAAACGCATTGTCAAGGAGAAAAGCAACATTTGTGCAATTAACAAGTTAATTAAGTCAACGTTTGCCGTGATGGTGGTTTCCGACAGTCGTGTCCGACTGCCGCGCTACAGTAGCAGTCTAAAGCAGAAAACGGTTAGTTGGGGAACATATTTTAATTAGCAAAAAAAATGTGCCTGTGTATACAATTAATTACGCTGTTGCATCAAAAAAAAAAGAAGACATCATTTTTTGTTTGCATAGTCTCTCAATTTGCATCCAAGGTGCGCACACCCAGGCGTATACTTCACACAACAAAAATTATAATAAAGACCGCAAAGTAAACATAAACACACTTGAAAACACAATAGACTGATACTTGCAGTTGATAACAAACCTATTGACTGCTTTATAAAGAAAAATCGAGAGGAACACCTTTCAATGGCACTGGACGCAAACCTTGTAACGGTTTGGATTATAAACTGAACTGGTCAGTGAGAACCTACAGGGCCATCTTAAACGTACATAGTTGCCTGTTTCGGGACGTTTACAGATGAAGCAAAGGTTTTTAATTCATAGTGCTTTTCTTATCCTAACTAGGAATAAGTGTGTTATGTGCCCCAAGAGATTATGGGGCCACTAACGTAAACTTATCTTCAACAATCATCACGGTACATCCCTGAATTCCTGTAAGAATTATATACACCACCGAATTATGACTTCACTTGTCCTAAGTGTGACTTCTGGCCGATTATCTGTACCACCTAAAGCTAAGGTTAGTGACAAAGGAGACGCACCATTATCAGGCTTATTTTTCTTACAGACGTACTCAGTCCAAGAAAATTTTCTTAAGCTAACAACAACTTTTCAAACAACGAACTTTAAAAAACCCACTCATATTCTCACTACTAAAAGTCCACTCATATTCTCCCACTTAAAAACCCATTCATATGCGCCCTCCTATAAACCCACTCATATTATTCCTCCAATAAACCCACTCATATTCTCCCTGTTAAAAATCACTTATATTATCCCTCTTAAAATCTCGCTCATATTCTCCTTCCTAAAAACGGCTCATATTCTCCCTCCTAAAAATCCACTCCTCCCAAAAACTTACTCATATTCTTAAAACCCACTCATAATTCGCCCAAAATACCGTCTCATATTTGCCTTCCTAAAGATCCACCCATATTGTTCCTCCTAAAAACCCACTCATATTTGCCTCTTAAATACCCGCTCAAACTCTTCCTCCTACAAATCCACTTATACTTGCCCTCATAAAAACACACTCATATTCTTCCTCCTACAAACGCACTCAATCTCTTCCTCCTAAAAATCCACTCATATTTCCCGTACTAAAATCTAGTCACATTCTCACATCCTAAAAAGTCGCCAAAATCGCTGATGACACCGGCTTCGATGACTGCCCGTATGTTTTAACTGTTATAGTGTAGCAATAGAAAGAGTCGGAGACAAAAGTCTCATCTTCTGATCTTACATATCTGCTAAAAAATGTAGTTGAGTTCGCTTGAGTCATCCCTTCAACGCGCCCAGCTCAAAGCATCAATTTGAGTGCTTATTCTGCTGATTGTAGAGAACAATTCGTCTTGCGGAATGTTGCGATTCAGTTAGAGTGGTGTCAAAAATTCGAACATCTCTTTATTTTCCAAAACTAACTCTACGAGAGTACGATTCCTCAAATCAGTGGAAAACTTATATTTCCCTGCTACTTTGTTGGGTGGCACGGCACACCCCACCCCAAACTACTCAATGAAGTTGGGACTCACACCGTCACTGACTCGTAATTTTGACAACAATTTAAAATACTTGATTCCTTACACACACCTCTTCCCACTACCGTATTCGCACGTTACAACCCCCTCTTCCCCGGCTTCCGTCTGTTTATTGTCGGTACTGATCTGTGCCAATGCTATAATTTGACTAATTTGTGTATCAAAGTGAATCTCAGGTGTGCAGTTGATATCATCCGACAATGATTTATATTTATATTCTATTCCACATAAAATGTTTATAGCTTAATTAATTTGCGCAGATAACTATCGCACGCGAAAATTTGTTTTCGTACGCGAACAATTTCCTTTCAATTCCGTTTCAGCTTGGAGGCGAGATAGTGATGATACATCCATCCATGCTGCTTTTAAAAGCCACCATAGCTCTCGGTGTTTTATGGCTTCCACTCACTGTGCATGCATTTGTGATGTAATTTCGGTTCGTTTTTTAACAAATCGCTCAACTCACACAGTTGCAGTCGTCGTCCGCTATACATTCATTACCCAGATTATTTTATACCCTACGCACGGCTATTATTGCATGAACTTTTCCGTAAATGAACCACCTTTTATTAATATGCGTTGAAAATGAAGAAAGAACTTCTCAGGACTGTCTTAAGAAACTTCAGAGTTTTATTGTTGATATTCCAGGCATAAATCGTATTCTTCCGTGATATTCCAGGCATAAATCGTATTCTTCAGTGTTATTTCCACATACCCTCATTACTTTATAATTGGGAAAAATCACAAATTAATTGTAAAGGACATTTTCTGAAAATACTGCACTGACAATTTTCCTCAGTGTTGGGAAATATCTTGAACAAATAATGAACCGAAATTAATAAAAATTATTGGAAAATCAATAAAAATAATTGAAGGATTTTTATCGAACTTTTCAACCATTAAAAAATCATAAATTAATTGTAAAATAACTCTTTATGAAGATTGCAGTAAGAATTTCCCTCATCTTTGTTTCAGTATCCTCCACAAAAAGACTGAAAATAATGAAAAATTATTGGAAAATCATCAAAAATATTTTTAAAGATTTTTTAAGCAATTTTTCAATTTTTTACTTCGGTAAACCAATCTTTTACGGCGAAAATAAAAAAGATATTCAAGTTTTGAGAAAGGTTTTAATCTTATGTTTCAGACATTTGCATGATTATCAAAAATGAGGATTTCATCTAAAAATACGTCACAATCGCGGGTATGGTATTTTCTTTTCTCAGTAAGCCAAAAATTGCTTTTAGTGTACCAGGACAAAGATGGTAAAAAATCCCTCTCAGGTATGTTTCACCGCTCTGAGGAATCTCTTCAAAACCTGAAGTTTCAAATTTCATTACAAAACACTGACCTCTCACACATTCAAACGGATGGGTGGAAGGACGACATTTGATAAGCTATTTTGCAAAATGTTGAACACAAAATGTTCACACTCGTAAACAATCACAGTTTTTTACGCGTATGCTGCATTTTAAGTAAACAAACATTTTGCTGCAGTAATTTCCTGCAATTTGCACAGATATTTCATCACTGCAACGTGTATTTAAACGACCAATTTCATGTATTAGTGTTCCCCTTTTTGTTCGTTCGTTCTCGACCGTTTCCAGTGATCAATTCACACTCGCTCATTTTTAGTACGGAAATTTTGTGCCAACATTTTTCAACGAGAGAGCGCCACTGTTACACTCTCAGCGAGTGCTGCCACCATTGTGAATGAATGAATGCATTAACCCAAAAACGTTAATTGGATTGGACATTCAAGCCAACATTTCTGTTGATTTGCATTCGAGTTGCTTGCACTACACAGCCAATTTCTCTATGTTGCACCCTACAGTGTTCCGCAGCGGGTATATTAGTTTTGCAGTGGCAAAACATATGTATAATTAACTTCTTTTTTCCTGTTGGCCTTATTTACTTAAGATAAGGAGGACAAGACTTCGTTCGAATTAGCCAAGGGATTGGCTCTTCAATTGATAATTTTCAATGAATTTCTTTTAATCACTGCCAATAAATTGCAATAAATTTATGTATGTTCATCCCACATGCTATACGAGAACGTACCAAAGTTCCAAAGCCACTTGAGCTTGAGTCAGTCACAGGCCACAAGTGCAGCCAACTGCCATTTGCACAATTGTCGCTTGATCTACGTAACAACATAAGCGACAAGCAGCAACATCAACGCTGCACATCGGAGCTGCAGTTATGTAAAATTTAAAACAACAAGAAATCCATACCGAGCCCCACATATATGAGCGACGTGCTCTCGATTTCTATTTGCCTGCTACTCTGTCAATCTGTCCCGTCCATCCGTCCGGGTATCTGTCTGTCAACCACGTTGTCTCCGATTGGGCACTGTGTTTTTATACCTATTATGTGTGACATCACGTGCAAGTAAGCGTGACTGTGTCCGACTTTCTAATGTTGTTATTTGTCCAGTCAGCCAGCCAGCCAGCCAGCCAGCTAGCAGCAGCAGCCATTCATGCATCCAGCCATTCAACCGTCCAATCAGCTTTCCACTACCTATCTACTATTTCCCACCACCCTAGCCACCCTTCCAACCTCCTACGCCGGTGCGTGCGTAATCACTTCATGTGCCTGCCGCCTTTGCAGCAAGATTTCACAAATTGGATTGGCTTTGGGAGCGTACGATTAACATGAGTCTCTGCAAATCGATATTTTGTTTAATTTTGCATAATTCCGGTTTACTTTTGTCGCTATTTTTAATTTATTATATTTTCTTTTTTGTTAATAAATTTTTATATTTTTATTATTACAGCTAAATGTGCGCGTCACCACTATGGACGCCGAACTGGAGTTTGCCATACAGCAAACGACCACCGGCAAACAGCTCTTCGATCAAGTGGTCAAGACAATCGGTCTGCGTGAAGTGTGGTTCTTCGGTTTGCAGTACACCGACTCCAAGGGGGACTCCACATGGATTAAATTATACAAAAAGGTGAGTGCCGCATCATTAATTCAGTTCTGTTGGAGAAATGTTTATTTCCAGGGTATTATTTATTTATTCTTTCTAAATAAGATTTCAATTGAGAATTTTAATTTAATTTTAACATATTTTAATTATTAGTTTTAAATTAAGTTTCCAGAGGAAAATAATTTCCAGCAGCAATTTAATAAAGAATTCATATTTCTGTATCCCTGGGGCAGTTTTTTTGGCATCCTTAAACAAAACTAAAATTAGTATAATCAATTCTGTGAGGTGCTATGATGATACTGTTACATCCCCGACTAGCTAATGAGGAGAGAGAGTAAAGACCAAATGTAGAATTTAGTTCTTAAGAACACTTGCAGAATTGATGCTTCCGAAACCATTCGAATCATTAATGGAATGGAAAACTGATGCTTGTGTCACGTTTATGTGGGAATTTTTAAGAGAACTTGCCGAATTTTGGTTTACGAACTCTTGTACCACGTCGGACTCTTTTAGAACGAATGCCTAGGACCAAACTCTAGTAGGTATTTGCGTATACCCTCAGATCTCCAATATTGAAAATCTTAAAAAGCATGTATTGTTCTTCTATACAATATAATACTGATCAGTAAAAAACTTCTAAGAAAGCATATATCCCTAGCAGTAGAACAATGTTAAAATGAAGGGTTTCAGACAACATCGTTATTGTTGAGACACTAAGCCGCCTTTAAACCGTCCGAACGAACATAAATCCTTAGGCGAAGGATTCATAACGTCTAAATCAGTCGTTTATACCGGCCGAACATTGGTTCTAAGCGCACATCGAAAGCCATCTTGGTCATGCGACCTGTGTACTCGTATATGCGAAATTATAATGTTTGCAAGCTTTATTTATTAAATTGCCCTAAAAATTAACTCCATTTGTTCTTCTGCCCTAAAAATTAACTACACTTTTTACTCCTTTTTCTTGTTTTGTTCCTTTGCCTTAAAATCAACTACACTTTTACTATTTTTTCTTGTTTTGTTCTTTGCCCTAAAAATTAACTGCACTTTCACTCCCTTTTCTTCTTTTTTCCCTTTAACTTAAATCCCTTTAACTACTCTTTTACTCGTTTTCTTTTGTTTATTCTTTTTTTCACAATTTCCCCACCACGGTAACACTACTTACGCCCAAAAATCGAACTCAGTCCGATCAGACGGAACGAAGATTGATTTGTTCGGCTTATCCAACCAGTTACACAACCCGAGCACTGCACACGAGCATTTATCCTGAACCAATGTTCAATCGCTGCGGCAGAATTTTGTTCGTTTGGCAGGTTGAAACGCGACGAAAGAATTTTGACTCAATTAGATCTAAAACTAGCTTAAGACCATAGATGTCATAGCTGTAAGTCTAATTGTATTAAAATTTTAATTTTAATACAAGTATGAATAAATAAATAAATAAATAGATCTAAAAACACTACACAACAACGAGGAACTCTCCGCCATCTATCTATTCAATATAAACATATGAAATATTATGGTGTTAACATATGTACTGCGATCTAAATGATATATTATACATACACATATATTTGTTAAGAAATACGATCATGAATATTGTATGAGTTTTGAGGGATACGAAAGCTCCTCCATTGTACGCATTCCCCTACAATCTGCCCCTTAGAAGTTGCTTTGAGGAGGCTTTTCTTTTTCATTTCCCCTCAGAACCCCACCCACCCTATTTGATCACTTAATATATGAACTTCAATTTAACTAATCACGTTCTGAACAACTTAAACGCACACAGCCCGAATCGCCCGCAATCAAGACAATCAAGTATCTGAAGCGTGTCAAAAAGTATGTGGACAAAAAGACGGCGGACGGGTTGCACCACATCGACGAAAGCGCTGAAGATGATGATGCCGATGACATGGTGAGCTTGTTGTGGCTTCCCGAGTAGTTTGTTTCGTTGTTTGATTGTTGATAGTGAATCCTTGGACCAGTGTCCTTGCGAGCAATTTAGATTGTAATCATCCCCCGCAAGTGGGGGCGCCAGTACTCGAGTTGTTGCTTCCTTTGTAGTTTTGAGTTTTGTTTTTCAGTTCCTTGTTCAAAACTTACAAATTGCCAAACAATTTTTTCTAAAGCATCATTTTTAATTATTCTACTTTAAAAATGCACCCCATTCCACCCGCGACAGACTGGATCAATGCCGTTTTCCACATGGGTAAATATGAAACGTATTCCGGATTTTTGTTCGAGTTTTAAGTTAATTTTATGGTTTAGTTTTAATTTGAAGTAAAATCATTTCATTTTTTATATTGAAACTAATCCGCTTCGTTGTGATTTTATGCTCAGGTAGTGAATCAGGATGTGAAAAAGGAGAATCCGCTGCAGTTCCGTTTCCGCGCCAAATTCTACCCTGAAGATGTGGCCGAGGAGCTGATTCAGGACATTACATTGCGCCTGTTCTACTTACAAGTGAAGAATGCCATATTATCCGATGAAATTTATTGCCCACCCGAAACCTCCGTGCTGCTGGCCTCGTATGCCGTGCAGGCGCGTCATGGTGACCACAACAAGAGCACCCACACAACGGGCTTCCTGGCCAACGATCGCCTGTTGCCGCAGCGCGTCATCGACCAGCACAAGATGTCGAAGGACGATTGGGAGCAGTCGATTATGAACTGGTGGCAGGAGCATCGCGGCATGTTGCGCGAGGACGCCATGATGGAGTATCTGAAGATAGCGCAAGATCTGGAAATGTACGGCGTCAATTACTTCGAGATCCGGAACAAGAAGGGCACCGATCTCTGGCTGGGCGTCGACGCGCTCGGTTTGAATATTTACGAGCAGGACGACAAACTGACGCCCAAGATAGGTTTCCCCTGGTCGGAGATCCGCAATATTTCGTTCTCCGAGAAGAAGTTCATCATCAAGCCCATCGACAAGAAAGCGCCCGACTTTGTGTTCTTTGCCCCACGCGTTAGAATCAACAAGCGCATCCTGGCGCTGTGCATGGGCAACCACGAGTTGTATATGCGCCGCCGTAAGCCGGACACAATCGATGTGCAGCAGATGAAGGCGCAGGCTCGCGAAGAGAAGAATGCCAAGCAACAGGAACGGTAAGTTCATAGTTGATAGCCAAAATAATCTGATGTTCAAATTGAAAAATTTCCTTCTCTGCCGTTCCACAGTGAGAAATTGCAACTGGCTCTGGCCGCACGCGAGCGCGCCGAAAAGAAGCAACAGGAGTATGAGGATCGTCTTAAACAGATGCAAGAAGAGATGGAACGTTCACAAAAGGATCTGTTGGAGGCGCAGGAGATCATCCGACGTCTCGAGGAGCAACTGAAGCAATTGCAAGCAGCCAAGGACGAGTTGGAATTGCACCAAAAGGAACTACAGTCGATGTTGCAGCGTCTCGAAGCGGCCAAGAACATGGAGGCCGTCGAAAAGGCTAAGCTGGAGGAGGAGATTCAAGCTAAGCAACTTGAAGTGCAGCGCATTCAAGACGAGGTCAACGCCAAGGACGAAGAGACTAAGCGTCTGCAGGACGAAGTCGAAGAAGCCAGACGCAAACAGGTGGATTTCAAATGGAAATTCTTTTATATAGAAAACGTACTCATCTCGTGTCCCTGTTTTTTCCGCAGGCTGAAGCCGCAGCTGCCTTATTGGCCGCCTCTACCACGCCTCAACACCATCATCTGGCTGAGGATGAGAATGAAAACGAAGAGGAACTTACGAACGGTGATGCCGGTGGTGACGTATCGCGGGATCTGATGACCGACGAACATATCAAGGATCCTATTGAGGACAGACGCACACTGGCTGAACGTAACGAGCGTTTGCACGACCAATTGAAGGTAAATGGAGAGACAGAAATATATCCCAAAGCAATGATGGATTTCTCGTATGATTACTGTTTTTGCCTATGCCTGGGCTCTGAAACGTTCTCGTCCTCCCACTTAATACATTTTCTTTGTTCTATTTAAAATTTAGGCCTTGAAACAAGACTTGGCTCAGTCGCGGGATGAGACGAAAGAAACGCAAAATGATAAAATCCATCGTGAGAATGTGCGCCAAGGACGCGATAAATACAAGACGCTGCGCGAAATCCGAAAGGGCAACACAAAACGTCGTGTGGATCAGTTTGAGAACATGTAAAGTGCCGAAGGATGACGACGCTTGTATAGTAACACTAACAGCAAAAGCAACAACACTACCAATCAATACACCATCCTTATCGACTATCAAGAACAACATCAGTGGACAGGAGGACTACATTAGCAGTGCAAATGTAGTCTTCTACATTCACATAAGTCGGTCGCAAAACAAACAAACAAAACAACAAACAAACAAACTAAACAAAAAAGGACATACAAACGCTTATAATGAGAAACAAATAACCAAGTTGCATTTCCTTTTTCTTAGTAATTTAATTGTAAACAATTTGCATTTTCTTTTGTAATTTTTAATTTGAATTCATTAGCAAAGCGAAAGAAAGGTCCGCTATCAAATCTGAAAGTCAAAATTCTGAGAAGCGTTTACAAAAACAAAAAAAGTGTTACTTCCTATTCCTCCTACCCCTCCCCATATGAACTTGCGGAAGAGGGAATTTTTTGGATCGTTCCGTCTTCTTAATTATTTTATTTTTAATACAAATTTTATATATATAAAATACTTTTTTTAAGAGAAAAGTTTAATTATATACTTTAAGGTATAGTTGATGTTTCTTTATTATTATTATACATATTACATTTACAACAATTTTAATTAAAATAAAAAGTAAACAAGTTGAGAAATCCATTTAAATTAAATATAATTATGTTATTATTACTTTAAACAATAATAATAATAATATTAAATGCATTATAATTAAAACTAAATGAGGAATTATGTATTATTAAAAACAAACAAAAATGTAAAAGGCGAGCGAACGAAAGTTACGAAACCAACACAAAAAGAACTGTTTTTTTCCTACTTGTTTTTTCTTTCTTTCTGTTTTTTGTACGCCAAAAGAAATTGAAATTTTTATATGCACACAAAAATGCATAAAAGTATATTTTTATAAAATTATTAAAAATAATAAGATAATTCAATAATAGAAATAGTTAAACAATGAAGATACGACGCCCCCACGCTGCTCCATCATCATCGGTGGTGAACAAAGTGGCAGGTGGGGTGAACTACTGTAATTTTTTTTCGGTTTTTTAACTATGTTGTTTCTTTGCAAATTTATACATGAGTTATATTTACACACACACACACACACGTACATTCAACCATACACTTTATATGAATTGAATTGTTTGATAAATAAGTTAAATGTTTATTGTGAATCTTGTTGCTTGTTTCCATGCATTCATTTGCCCGAAGTTACTTTTTGTTTTTCTTTTTCTTTCTAAAGAATAATATTCTTGTACGTAGCAACGAGTTTTAAAGGCATAATAAAATAAAATTTTATTAAAAGAGAATGGATACTTTTCGAGTTTCTTGATTATGGATGGACGGTAGTCTCCTCTGTGACTCGTGTCATGTGTGTTGTTGGTGTTTTCGCAACTATAAATCAGGAGCGTCATCGTGTCAGCCGATAACGAACGAGAAGACGACAACACACGAATCGTGTTTGCTACACGCACTTCGTTAAATCGTGCACAGCGAACGAACATTAATACTCCCTACTTGTCCCCAACTTAATCGATTATATGTCGGTCTATCCCGATTTGAACAGGGAATTCGACCTCACTATTCCAAGTCGAAGCGACTGGACCTCAGAAAACCGAATCGTCGGTGAAACAGTCGAAATCTACACCGACGGTTCCAAGCTTGGAGGTAGAGTCGGCAGCGGTATTTATTCCGACAAGCTGGACTTAAACATCTCCCTACGTCTCCCAGACCATTGCAGCGTTTTTCAAGCTGAGGTCATGGCCATTTACCACGCAGCCAAATGGATGCTGAGTAGTGATATCGGCGCAGTTGACGTATCTATCTTCTCAGACAGCCAGGCCGCCATTAAATCTCTTTTTGGCTCCACGGCCACATCAAGACTAGTTCATGAATGTCGAACATCTTTAAATGAGCTCGCAAGTTACTCTCGGGTGCACCTAGTCTGGGTTCCCGGACACAGCGAAATCCCGGGAAACTGCGAGGCGGACGAGCTTGCCAAGGCAGGCACGCTAATGCACGACATTCACCCCTCTGTAAACATCGGCATTCCACTGGCAACAGCCAAGCTCGAAATCAAACGGAAATATCTGGCTGACGCCTACAAATCCTGGGCTAACGAGGAATCCTGCCACACGGCTAGACTAACTTGGGCAAGCATGGACAAAAACAGAACCAATCAACTTCTTCGACTTGATCGCGTATCACTGTCGACAACTGTGTCGGTTTTGACCGGCCACTGCATAATGGGACAGCACGCAGAAAGACGGCCTACCCTCAAATGACTTTTGCCGAGGCTGTGGCTTCGAGGAGGAGGACGAGACGGTTTTCCACCTCTTATGCCACTGCCCATCCTTGAGCAGAAGAAGAATTCGCACCTTTGGTACCCCATTTCTTACAAGCCTGACAGAGCTGTCATCCATTAATATTAGGGACATAGCCAGGTTCATCAAAGTATCAGGATGGTTTCCTGAAACATGACGGGGGAGTCGTGCCTTTCCAGGCGCTGTCCTTGCGCTGACTATCACCATCTCAAGTATGGGAACCTTTTTAGTCAGTGCTTGAACGGCGCCACACCGTGGTATCACAATGGGCCATTATGTGTGCTCAAGTGTGCTTTTGGCAAACTGGGCGGCCACTCCTACCTACCTACCTACCTACTCCTTACTTGACAAAATGTTTGGTTTCGTTTTTCAGCTATTCGCATTTCAGTCGAGTTACAAGAAGCAAAATAGTACCTATTCCTTAAACCGATCGTATCGTTTTTCACTCTACGCACCGATTATATAATTTTTCACTCGGTGCAACAATAGTCGAGTGTCGCATTGCATCATTCCGCCACAGACAACTTCCCCAAAAGTTACTTCCGTGTTAAGTGGAGTTTAATCATTAAGATTGAGTCTTCCATTTGCTTTATATAGGAATTCCACTCTTAGACTAGAAATCAGAGATCGTAAGTGCTAAATTTATTTGTGAAATGGGGCTACTTAAAATAAATAAAGGACGCAAAGAAAGAAATGAGTTTTGAATATTACTTTAAAATATATGTAAGTATACAACGCCTCCGACTGGGAAAATACTCATTTTGGTGGCAGAATTACCCCACTCAACGTCGAAAATCACTGAATTCTGATTTTTTTATTTGACATGATTTATACAATAAATTAAAATATGAACAAAACAACGCTCTCTGCGGTCTAGTGGTAAGCATGGTAGACTCACTCGGAGGGTCACAGGTTCAAATTCTGCTTTTTCTAAAAAATATATATTAATTGTGGTTTAAGATATAATAATAATAAATAGAAGTATTAGTCAGCACTGGCAACTTAGGCTTTCGACTGGCTGATGATACCTTCGCTAGTCCGCAGAGGTCTGTCAGACAGGGACATGTTTGGAGGGATGCGTTTAAGATATTGCCTATGCTACTGTATTGACCGGCTTATCGCCAATTGCAGCCTTATCTATAATAGCTGAGATTATCACTATAGCATTCATGATTGTCACTGTAACAGTTGTGATTGTCACTAATACTGCGTCAATTGTGTCTATAACTATAACAGTTATGATCATCAAATGATTTGCACGAGGGAGGCCGCTCTTCCAATTCATAAGTGAGCTTACCGACTCTTCAAACTCCTCTTTGGTATCAGCATTCGATTAAATTTGCATCGAACAATCTCCAAGGGAAACCATGCTGTCCTCCCCGATCAAGGGAAGATCGCTGAAAGGTGTATAAACAATTTTTTCACCATGCTTCACCAATACTAAGATCGTTACCACACCACTAAGAGTGTTATCACACCTCAAGCGCTTTTTGCAATAGATGTTGATATTATGCAATTAAAAGAAAAATTCACACTTTCTGTTTATTAATTAAATACAAGAATTTAAGAGATGTTTCCGTTTATTAATTTAAAAGATGTTCCACTAGTTTAGTTGCTTAAACAAGGCAGTCACACCAGAGTTGTGTTATTACATCTGTCAGAGATTTGAACACACCAAACGCAGCATCACTATTCATGGTCTGAAAGCAGCCTTAGTCTATTTTAGTCTCACGGTGCGGGATACGATAAAAGAATCTCGGCCAAATTTTACCTTGTTTCTATTTTTGACTCCAAAACAAAACGATTTTTATCTTTTAAAAAACTTTAATCAAAAACAAACTACCATAAAAATGAAAAAAAAAATTGAATCCATTGAATAGTGTATATAACAAAATAGTTTATATAAACAACAACCTGTGCACCACAAAACCTCTCCACCTACCTCCGCAATGAAATGGAGGCACTTTTGCATCGTTTTTTAGAGAATCTTGCAACTGCTTCGCTGCATATGTGTTTGCACAACTGGGTCGGTACTGCGTCTACTACAACTGAGCTTCACTGTCCGTCCAACGGTTCTCACGACAGTCGTCATTATTAAGCAGCACCCTTATGAGGTATTCCACAGAAGGGCGCTCTGCCGTACGAAAGACTGGCAGACCTTTCTCCTCAAGTGCTCGCCGCGTACTTGGACCGATGGCCACTAGCTTCCAGGATGTCATGGATATGTTGTTCTTGGTAAAGTACTCATAGGTACAGTTAACTCCGGACGGTGAAAAGAATGCCAAATACTCGATATTGTCTGCCTTTAGAGCCCGCTCCATATTCTCAGCTAGGTGGGGATCGCATTTGGTCTCGTAGACCTCGCATGCATCCACCTGAAATCCGTTCTCCACTAGCTTTGACAACAACGTATCAGTGCGCAAATTGCCGCAGGGCAGCAGCAATGGCAAATCCCTCGAGCCATCAAAAGTGTCAATGATGAACTCTGCCAAACCGCGTGCATTACCCGTTTGCTTCCCGTGAGTGAAAAGTTGCTGCAGCGAACTTAAGGCCATATTGTGAGTGACCTCGCCGACGGCATAATTATGCAACAGTTTCCATCCGGCATGCAGCTCCGTTAACTGCAATGCCTCGGCCACGGCCTCAACACAGCGGGGACTGGTGAAAACGATTCCCGCATACTGGTCCGGTATCAACAATTTGGCGTGCAAGTTGGTTAAATTTTTGAAGCCGAAACTCAGCGTAGGCACAAAAATTGGATTGAAATCGTTTTTCTCCAATACTTCTGCGTACACATCAGTGCTGTCCGACTCCGATTTGAAGATGATCACAGTTCGTCTACCCATTACGTTACCATGCCAAACTGGGTTGATTGTTTTCGTTTCGTCTGATCGGGCAATGGAAACAAAAATAAAAAGTACAATTGATCATTGATATGCAATCAGCGTTGCATGTTGCGGGCAGTTGTGCAGCTTCCGAGTGTGTTATGTGATGACCAAAATCCTACATAAAACAACAGGTTTCCGTAAATAATTATAAATTATACATTTAATTAGTCAAATCAAATTTTTCTTTTAGGTACAAACCTATTTTGATCTCTTTTACACTCTTTTATTGACTTTTATATAGTAAATATTTTAAATGTTTTTAAATATAAATTAACTGATATATTTTCTAATCTCAGTCCAGTAATTTAGTGGTAGTTCCAGCCCTCAAAACCACTCGTTGTATTCCTAGAGGCGCAGCTGCATTCCACTTTTGATGATTTGCGGGTGCAATTGTTATCAAAATTTGACATCATGTCAAAACTATAATTTCCATGTAGATGGCGTTGTTCTGTTTTAATATAGCAGTAGTATTTTGAGAGCGAATTGCAGGGAGCACTAGCGAGCCCTGACGAGTTGCAAATAAACGAGTACTTTACTCTGCTCGCTTAAATAGTTTATAGCAAATTGATAGCGACAAACGAGCTAGATTTCTACTCGTTTTTGCATAAGTGCATAAAAAAAATGTTGCCACATCAAAATCTTTATAATTTGTCTGTCTATTGTGAACACTTTTGGATATATTGAATATATTGAGTAACACTCAGAACCTCGGAATCCTCACTGGGTACCTGGGGGGCCACCGCACACTCAAGTATCATCTGAGAAACATGGGAATTTCTTCCACGGATATCTGCAGATTATGCCAACGAGAAATCTGTGTGCTTAATTTTTCTCTGAATAGCAATCTTAAAATTTTGCCGGTGCCCGATAATAATGTTATATATATTGAAGAGGAGTACCTGGATGAGGACCAATGCTCCTGCTCCAAAAACATAATTAAAAGCCCGCTAAGCACGCCACGGAGGAAAATAGCAAAAAATTCGCAGCAGAGAAAAGAACCACTGTATTCGGAGCTAGAGAAGGCATAAAAGAGTTTGAAGCTCCCCTTCCCAGTCAGCAGAGGTACATGAATGACATGAAAGAAGAGTTAAAACAGATAAAAGAGGTACAAAAGTGGACCAATGAACTGTTGGAAAAAATTTTAATAGCTCTTAATAAATAAAAATTCTAAAAAATTATAATAACAATTTTTTTATTGTCTGGTAGACACTCCAATAGACGAAAAACTCTATTGAATAGATACAATGTAGTGAACAAATATTAATACATAAATTTCATACGATTTCTTCTCTCATAAGCGGACACTCTAATGATCAATTGAAAAGATGTAGAACTAATTTGAAAATTAATTTCTGATAATCATTTGCCGGGCTCTACGACCTTCGGCTAAAGTATTATTGGACAAGTTTGGATTATTGTCTTCTTCAAGTGCATTTTGTGCGGTGTTTTCAACATCCGGCATTGCAATATTGTATTGCTTTCGAAAGTTATGCAGTGTGCAACAAGCATTGATGATAGAAGCAGGAAATAATGCCGTAACCATAAGTCCACGTTCTTGGGATAAGCAAGCAACTACTGTGAATGTCCTACAGTTTGCAGGAGGCATTTCTTCTAAATGGGGGTTGCAAAAATAGCACCCGAAACCATTTGGAACATGGAACCCCAAAAATTGGTGAAATTTATAGAGCCTTTAAATGGACGGATAAACAATGGCTACGTACATAAGGTCAAATTGTTCGAAGTGCATTACATCCAATAATGATAATAATACTTTATATGATACTGAATTGTAATAAAATACAATTTTAACATTTTATTTGAATACAATTCCGATGCGGCATTTCTTATATTAAAATTATATAATTTATGAAGATTAATAATTGTGTTCAATGACCAGTAACAATCAAGGATTTTGCTGCTAAGGTCAACTTACACACAGATTTTATATTAAACACCGGCTTGTAAAAACAAAGAAAATATATAATACATTGTTATCAAATTGACAAATTAATTAATTGAAATAAATTTTATGGTATTTTGAATAATTATATTTATTTTTAATGGCATAATTTAGAGAGCTCGCTTATTTTTTAAGATAGTTTTGTGCTCGAATATGGCAGCACCACTGACCAGTAAAATTTATGGGGAAATAAGCCCTTGAGCAAATAATTACCAGGTAGATATCTGCTAAAATGTCACTTCTTCAGAATAAAGAATTTCTGTGGTATGCCAAATTTCAATAGACCCCTAGAACAAGATCAACTGCAGAAATATATGGACGTGACTCTGATATATATATGTATATAACTCTAACTCTTTTTGAATAAGTAAAGTTTAATTAACGCATCTCTCCATCTGGCTTTTACCTGGTAATAATTTTTCTATCAATGAGGTGACTTAAAAAATATTTCCATTTGAATTTTTAATAATGGTTTGGCAGGGGTTTAAAAGCGGTTTAGCTAATTTGATCAGCTTTGTATGATAGTTTCACAGCCTCTGAGAATTTAGAAATTAATGATTACTAGAATCACTACGTATTTTTACCTGTGCGTTACCACAGAAGGTTGGATAAATCAAAAGATTTGCCAATGGAATCAATCCAGGGTTCCGGAACAACAGAACTGCGGATGACTGTAGCTATCTTAAGGAGTACCAAAGCGGCTCAAGCTGTGGTTCATATTAAGCCTCCTATCTCTTTCAAGATGGGTTTTCGATCAACAAAAGGATTGCCAGTGGAATCAGTCCAGGTTACCTGACCGACAGACCTTCCAGTGTTCATCGAAAAAGAGTACCAAATCAGCTGTAGCATTCACCAACGCCAATTTTTCTGTCTCATTTAAGACGGATTTTCGATACTCCAGCCAGTCCCACACCACGTTCAAGTAGATGACTCATAGGATTCACAATTATTTATAATTTTATTTGTTACCTGCCAACATTAGCCGCTTGGAATATCATTCACAATAGCGGCATCATTGCAGTGGATGACAATTTTTGTTTGCTTTTGTAATAATGAGATTTACAATTATGTATTTAGATTTAATAACTTCAAAACTAAATAAAACTAAAGAAAATAAACAAAAATATAATATTAAATAAATGCATTAAAAATAATTAATTCAAATTCCAGTTGCTTTTGAAAATGGGGGATGAAATGATAAGCGTTTAAATGCGCAACACATTAAATTAACTTACTAATTAATTGCTTAAAATATATAAATTATTTATTAATGATTTTAAAAATAAAATGATTTTCAAAAACAAACTAGTCTTGAAAAGTGGCAGTTCATTAGACTAGAGTCAGTGGATTTCTTGGGCGCTGCCATTAAGAAATAGTTTGCCCCTCCTTCCACTTTTTAAGTAAGTCCCCACGCTTTAGGGTGGGCAGATCTTCATTGATTTTGTGTAAATTGAATGAATCACGTCCGCTGGTAGTCCTGCGCATTGCAGGCGCTTTCCACATTTCCGATGCTGGTGCTGGTGAAATCATTGAGCAATTCACACTAAGTGGCTGTGTATAATTTGTATTCGAAATTATTGATGAGTATGGCTGGGCGAAGTAGGCGTTGCAGTTGGCATCAATCGGTTGAAAGGATTTAGTGTTGTCCGCTAGTGTTGTGCGCTGTAGTAAATCGGACGCATCCGGGCACACAGAGTTCTCCCGCGACAAATTCAACGGACCGTTTTGGGACTCGAAGCCAGAAGATTGTGAGGAGGCCCGTGATAAATTCTCGTCCATAGCAGTCATTCCATTTCGGTGTGCATTCAGACAATGGCTGCGCGACATTGTGGTGGCATGCGGTACTGTCTGACATTGGTTGAAATATCCGCCTGAGAGCCAGGATGTGGCGGACGCATTACTGGCAAGACAATTCGTACTGAAGTGTGATGGTGAGAGCAAATTCGAAGGCCTTACTTGGTATACTGCGTTACTGTGTACGGAGAATGGGGAATTCAGAGGAGTGGCGGCACCCGCAAAACTATTCAGTTTGTCTGTGAATAAACCACTTTCCTGTGGTGTTCGCATAGGTTGCGCGTGGGGCCCTTGAAATGAGTACATTGAATTTGCGACCGAGTGGTTTCCTGCAGCATTGTTAACATTCCGACCAAATATGGGCGGTTGTATGTATTGTTTATGATTGCCTAATTTCGGATTTGAGCCGAATATTGTGGTACTCGGCATAGCTCCAGTGGGAAAACCACACATTGAAGATGCGTACTGTGGACGTGTGGTTTGGTTGCTATTGCTGCAAAATGACTTAAAGCTCGCATTAGGCGAAATTTTGGTTGAATAGGTAGGTGAAAGTTGAGTCCGTGACAGGTTGTTAGACAAGCTTGGTGACGACAGCGGAGATTTGGTGAAGCGTGGACTCATTGCCTGTCTGTTGTACTGACTACGTATTGAAGTGCGGTACGAACGGCTTGTGTCCATGCTGCGCATCGATGGTGAGCAGCTACTGTTGAGTTGTTGGCTCAACATACTGATGGTATCCTCGTCACTTAAGTAGTCTTCCGAGTAAATTCTGTGAAAACTGTTGCCACTGATGTCGTGCAATTTGGTCGATGATTGAGCATTGCTTGTGGTTGAGATCAGAAAGGTGCCCACAGACGCGAAGAACTGAAGTACAAAATATGAATTCGCATCAATTTTAAAAACTATTGTGGAATACTTACCAGCAAAACATTTTGTGAGACAAAAAACTGTTCTCCAACTAAACGACCAGCGAGGACACTCCACAAGGCAAGCAGAAAGGTAAACCGACTGAGTTTAAAGCCGTCCATAAAATTATAACCAAATGCCAAACCCAAAATAGCGAAAGGACTGGCGAGCACGTAACACGACACAAAACTGATTCGGACAATTTGTGACAATCTTAAACCCAAGGAGTATAGGATTAATGTGAAAACAGTGCGAAAGAAAAGACCAAACTTCAGCACGATTTCTTGTTTGCCGAAAGTTTCGAAATAAGACATAATCACACGCCATAGCGCCACTACATGTGAAAGCGCCAAGAATACTTGATGGCCACAAGTTTGACCAAGCAGTTTGACAAGATTGTCCTGGGTGAACGTGGGCAACTCACTAAACAGGCAGCAGACATTGATGATGGACAAAATGGTGATAAACAGCGTAAATCGTTGCTTCCATTGCTGTTGCTGGGCGTGATGTAATTTATTGAAATGTGGTTGTTTAAGTGTTTCGGCTCCTTTTATAATGAAATTCAGGAACTTGGAACCGAGCACCATTTTCTTCTTATTGCGTAGAACCTGATTTAGGTGATGATTGCATGTGCCGCATAAACTATATTGCTCTTCCAGCTGAGCTCTGAAAAGAAATAAGAACCAACCATTTAGATCATTAAAACTTTTCAAGCGTTTCATAAACTAATCATTATGTAGATACCAAAGAGATTATAGGAAAGGAGATGATTATAGTGGTTGATGAGAAGAACTCATGTAGTTAAAAATGTCAACTCAATTACAATATTAGAATTACTGTCACCAGTTGGCCCTGCTCCCAAATTTTACCACTTCATGTGTCCAAATCTCCTGTATAACCTCATTGACTCACACAGCGGCTGTTAATATGAATTATACTGATGATTAATAAGTTATTTTAGTTACATTTGATACATACAATTTGTTTTTAAATAATATTGAAATACTTGCTTATAAACTTTCAATTCTTGGTCAAAGCGCGTTTCATTTTTAGGCTCGAATTGGGCCAATTTTTCCACTTTCAAACGCTGCGCCTCGTTGCAGGCATTGCAGAGGCCGTTGCTGGCTGGTAAATTCGCGTCAAACATATCCGCGGACTGATCCGAGTAATCATGTTTGTTCCCAGAGAGATTGCTGCAGTTGAACTGCTCAAAGATTTCACGGTTGTAGTCGCCGGTCTTCGTGAAGCCATTATACTGATCACAATGAGGGCAAGTCCAACTATTGGACTCGAGGTAGGGTACTTTGGTATTCTGATTGCAAAACCAACAGTTGACGGTGGCGTTAAATTTAGAGCTAAAAATAGATTTATGTAAATTAATTTGGGCGCGAAATAAGAGAATTTGGCAGACGAAGCAACGTGAATTAAAATGCATATGGTTTTTAGTAAATTTAGTAGGGGCATAGTATTAAAGTAGGAGCATTTATAAACTATTGTCGAAAACCGGTTAAAATGATTTCCTGTATACCTGAGCACCGATTACGTACCGTATTCTTACGTATATCTTCTTAATTAGTAAAACAACAACAAATCCAATCGCCAGCAATGGAATCACACTAGTAGCGAGGGACAGCATTTTGTTATTGCTTTCACTTAACACTTTTAACTTATTTTATAATAAAATCTATCACTTTTAATTGTACTTTAACGCAAGAAAAACTAAAACCTTGCCGCCCAGACACCACACGCCGACTTAACCAAAGTGAAAGATAAACGTCAGAAGAATTGCCAACTCTGTTTCGTTCATATTTAGCGGAGGGAACAAACATGAATTGGAACATATAAGCAAAGGAATCCATTCCGCTGTATCAACCATCGCACGTGTTCCTTACCAGTCAAATTGCACGAATTGGTACATAAATTATAGTTCCAATTAATAAAAGGCAGTAAATAGAATACAAAATGCAGCACGACGATGTAAGTAAGCATAATATTAATAAGCAAAGCTCAGTGATTGCACTGCATGTGAATTTCAGGTTGTCTGGAGTATTATCAACAAATCATTTTGCTCGCACAAAGTCAAGTGAGTCTTGTTTTAATCTCTCAGTAAACTAATTCACTAAAAATTGAACTCCTACAGAACCGACACCCGCACATTCTGCCGCCATGAGTACAATTTGACCGGTATGTGCAGCCGGCGCAACTGTCCGCTGGCCAACTCGCAATATGCCACAGTCCGGGAAGAAAAGGGCATTATATATCTGTTCATGAAGACAGCGGAACGTTGCCATACGCCCAACAAGCTGTGGGAACGCATCAAACTATCCAGGAACTTCGAAAAGGCCATAGAGCAGATTAACGAAAACCTTGTGTTCTGGCCGAAGTACATGATTGCGAAAAATAAACAGCGTTTTCTCAAGATCACACAGTACCTGATACGGATGCGCAAACTGAAGCTGCGTCGTCAGAAGCTCATTGTGCCGCTGTCCCGCAAAATCGAACGTCGTGAGACGAGGCGGGAACAGAAGGCTCTTATAGCGGCTAAAATTGATAACCATATTGAAAAGGAACTGTTGGAACGTCTCAAACGTGGCACATACGAAGACATTTACAACTTCCCGCAAACGGCATTCAATAAAGCTTTAGAGGAAGAGGAGATCGAAGAGGATGAGGAAGTCGAACGGGACGCTGATATGGAAAATGAGGAAGAAATCGATGAAGACTTGCAACGCGAATTGTTGACCGAGGAGTTTGTTGAAGCCGAGGATGATGATGACGATGAATATAGTGACGACGAGGATGCGTCTGACAGCGATTCTGGTGAAAGGGAAGAAGTTGAATTGGACAGTGATTTTGCATCAGATGGTGAAGACGATGGTGCTGATATTGAGGTAAATATATTTTTACTATATTGGACTTCGAAAGTAACGCAAACACTTGAATGTTCAAGTAAAGGGTTTTTCAAAAGAAACGCTAAAAAGTAAAATGATAGTGACAGCAAACGACGCCATATTTTTTCCCGCTCTTTTCGACATTTCTCTTCAGTAAGTTTTGCTATTTCATTATGCAAAGATATACGAGCCAACAACGAGTCGAAATTATTAAAATTTACTACCGAAATTCGGAGTCAGTCGCCTCAACTTTAAGAGCGCTACGTCCGATTTATGGTCGTCATAATTGTCCTAGCAGATCAACAATTGAGCGTCTAGTGGAAAAATTTGAATCCACAGGCACAGTACAAAATGTTCCCGTGCCAGTGAGACAAAGAAGTGCCCGTAGTGTCGAGAATATTGCTGCCGCTGAGGCTTCAGTTCAAGAAAGTCCAAATGTGTCTCTCACACGTCGTTCTCAAGCGTTGGGCATCTCTGTGACGTCGTTGTGGCGAATTTTGCGAAAAGATCTTGACCAAAACATTTATGAGGTAACTTAAATTTGAACACAAATTTCGAAAAAGCATTCCTGAGCAAACTTTCATTTTAAACAAAAGCAACATAAAACCTGAGCAACTTCATTTTGAAACAAAAGTCTAAAAACATTTATGAGTAAAATTCAGTTTTAAATCAAATGTATACAAAACATTTATGAGGCAACTTAAATCAGTTGATAATTATGTGAAATATTTACAATATAAAAAACTGAGTATGAGGAGACATTATAATGCTTTTTAGCCCAGTTTAACCGTGAACTGGCGATAGTTACTTAGACTCTCGGCGATAGTTACTTAGACCCTCGGATATTAAGACTGAACTAAAAGTTCCTCCATTGCTCATGAAGCCGTTTACATGAAATAAACTGAACGAGCATTTTTGTGAGGGTTTTACGTCCTCTTACAACCGCTAAAAGAGATAAGAGCGTATGATATTGTTATTATGACAATTTTGACTGGTACCAAAACTTTTGGGTGTATAATACAAATTGTATCCATAAACAGGCATTTAATTTAGTTATACAAATTTTTTTTATAATTTTCTTATCTTCCTTTTTAAAATATTATTGCAAAATCTTTATTCTATCTTTGAGCTTAGACAAAATATACCCTCTGCACACATACCATGATATGTTGATAAGGTATGTATGAGCCACCCACTGTTGGTTAATCTCACGCAGGCTCACGCAGCTTATCAACAACGCAATGTTTGTTCGTAGATGGTGCCTTCTCCCTTAGCTCAAATATAGTATGAAGATTTTGCTAATGTTTTCATAATAAAATGGCTATAGAGTCATTGCTTGATATTGAATCGCTGTGGCTTTATGCTTCACCAAGTGTTTGAGGTACATAGTACAATGGGCATTAATGCATGACTGCTTGGAGACCTCCTTCGCGGGTTCTCCGGCCTACCCCATTTCTATTTAATGCGTTTGAGGAGGAGTTGAAGGCATATGTTTCCTTATCCCTCTTTACCTTGCACTGCCTGTGCTTAAGCTTCACGCTGTATTTAAAGACTATATTTCCACCGTCACTCACGAAACCGTGTAATTTCCCATATTAGTTTACATGACTATCACTACGTATTTGCTGCTATTTACGCTGCTTTTGCCACACAAATACTATTTGTATGGTTGCACGTATGTGCATATAAGACTGTAATTATATTTGCAATTAGCATTGGTTCGCTAATTTTTGTTATATCTCCGCCAGCAGTAGTACAGTGCAATTTCACGCAGCAGGTCACTGCAATTGAAAATGCAGTTTCCAGTGAAATGAATAAATGTACATAGTAAATACATACCCCCAAACTGGGTATTAGAATTTCCCAGATGTGATTTGGTGGTCTCGTGTTACTTTAAATTAGTTGTTTTGTATAATCCCATTTTATTAAAGTTCTTTTAATATATTCATAATTCATGTTGCTTAGTCGAAAGTCTCAATTTCTTTTCAAATGTGTATGTTTTCTTAACTATTCACTGAGTCCGCCTTGCTAGGTCAGTCATAACCGTTTCCACTCAGCGTATGCAAATGTAATTATTATTTCAACTGTTGCTATTATAAGTTTATGGCTGTTAATTAACTGCCTTGCAAACTATTTACTCATTCAAAATATATAATATACTTGAAGTTTTAGTTAAGTTAATATTTTGTTTAAAATTTCTGAAAACAATGCGCTGGTTTGTAAGAGACGTACCAGTAAATTCGTGTGCTATCCATGCAGTTCCAGAGCCTGCTTGCTATTTACCGGCACCAGGGTCCACTTCTCACAATGAGCAAAGTTTTATCTTTATGCCACCTTTTTTTCCTGCCTAGATTCGAGATTCGATACGATTCAGTTCATTCATTCATTTCATATGATACGTTTGCCACACAACACAATTCTACACGGCACAGCACAGCGCACTACACTATATTATCAGTTTGTCTATCGCGCGTGTCTGAAACGGATAACTTTCCCGCGTACTCCAGCAATGACTCTGGTATAAAGTTTAAATTTGTGTGTAAATATAAATTTGTCCGTGTTTCTTATATCCGTTGATATGTGAATTAAGTTTGTAAAGAATTCGGAGAGAGTACATACTTGGATAGTCTCTAAATTGTTTACTTTTCACGTTTTATTGTGACGCCAGCGCATATCATTTAAAAGCGATACATCAACGCTTGTTTAGCCCCACCAAAGCAAGCCTCCTCCTCGTATAATGAGCCGCTGAATAATTGTGTGAGTGTAAAGCCCGGTACGGCAATTTCCAAAGCGCGCTTGAGTAGCGCTCGCAGTCGTAAGCGCAATTCTAAACGTTCTCGCTAATATAAATTGTTTTCTATACCAGCATTTTAACGGAAGTTTATTCAAAGTTTATTATTAGACCGTCTGTTTCACAGAGCTGCTCCATTGTAGAGCCATAATCAATGTTTTATGCGTTGTGTTGAAAGTGAAAAGGCTCCAAAAAAGTGTTTGCGTTACTTCTTCGTTTTATACTACAGTTTTAGAATATATAATATATATAAACAAATATAAATTTACTTAAAAACATTCATATAATCTATTAACAATCAGGATACTCCCGCTCCTGGTGCCTACGTGCGCGCTCCAAAGTCACCGAAAGCCACCAGCAGCAGTAAAACGAACGGTGTCGCCGCCCCCACAGTTAAATCAAATCGTCGTCTCAGGAAACCACAACTCCAAGTCGAATATGAAATGGAAGCGAATGGTGCACCAGAAAGGCAAAGGGTACATAAGTGAGGTACGTGCCGAGTGCACAGCCGCTGTGGTCTTCAATTTATTATTATTTTTTTAATTATTAATTTTTTATTAAATTTAATTAATAAAATAAAAAACAAATTTTTGTGCAACTCCAATTGTTAATTGGATTGCAATTGCAGAGATCTGGTTTTGTACCATTTTTGAAATATTGCCACAATTATCCATCAACTTTGTTTACACGATTTGTTTGTTTGTTTGTTTGTACGGTCGTGTGTGGGTTTCACGCATGCGTCATTTGCGCCGCTACAACCGGTTCGGCATTTCAGTGCCTTATCGGCGGATTTTTCAGCTTGGATGAAGCGCTTTGTAATTATTTAGAACTGATTTTTAGCATTTATACGGATTGTGTTGTTTAAAAATAAAGCAAACTGTGTTTCTGTACAAACACTACTCGAGTATGTGAGAAGATGGTAGCCATGAACTTAGTCAAATTACAAGTGGTTTATAAGTGTTCGTTCTGTAGTTCAAATCTCAATGAAATATTGGCGAACACGTTCTCAAGGCTGGTCACTTTAGCTGAGCTTATTAGTGTACACCAGTACGATTTTTCTGCTGAATCTGAAGGCCATTGGCATAGTTTTTTTTTCTCTCGTTAGTCTATAAATTTACTTATAAATTAATGCTGAAATAAAAAATGAGAAATTAATAAAGCTGCATGGCTCCTAGCAACAATTGGTTAGTGGTGAGAAAACTATTGTTTATGTTCACAAGTAGATAGGGAACTTCCATTCATACCATTTGGAGCTGACTGCAGAATGGCCAAGCTATCCAAACAATAGACAAAGATTATACATAAATAAACATCTGAGAGTTGAATCTACCACTGCTTAGAGTAGACACAATTCCAGCATCGACGTGTTGAGAAGCTAACATGACAATAAACATCTTGGAGTTGAATCTCCCACTACTTGGAGTAGACACAATTAAAGCATAGCCAGCTTGAGAGGCTGACATGACAGCGCATTATATTCTCTATTAACAATGAAGAACCTCTTCCCAGACCGTATCTCATTGCGATATTTTTAAATATTATTTGAACAAGCCCGCGTCGCCGTGTTAGCACATTCAGATCCCAGCGCTTATTCCATTGAGGTGCGACAAAGTATGCAGCTGTAGTGTTGATTTAGCTTCTAAAGTAGCTCCGTTGAGTATTTGCGCAATACCGAAATCTGAATAGATTTGCATTCGTAATATCAGAAAAAAGCGTCTGAGCGATCGTTCGGTAAACAATGTTTAAATATGCACATCAACGCAAATGCCGTAACCGAACGCTTGCACTACTTTGTTTAGATTGAAAAAAGTTCACAGTAATAATCATTATTATAATTGTGAATAATTGATATTTATTATAAAGCTTTGGAGGCAATAGAAGGGTGTTTTTACGTATAATATACAATGAAGCAGAGAGCTCTAATAGGGTGGCCGCAAGGGTACAACAACAACAATTTCATTAAAGGTGATTGTAAGATTAATTTACTATAATTAACTTTAGAAAAAAAACTGATCGCTAAAAACATACAAAAATCAACGAAAGTCAAACACGATCAAGAAGAAGAGTGGCTTCCCTTGTGACTACCTAATAAGTGCGTCCTGCTATGAAGCTCACTAATTACAGAGTTGTCTTAAATACAGAGAATCTGGTGTGTTTTCATATACTTACTCAGAGTTCATTAACGGAGGGGAAATGAGTCTACGACAGAATCAGGGAAATACACTAAGATTATTAAAAGGCAGACATCTGAACGCCATTAACAATACTCCGTGTGCTTTGTAAGATTTTCAATTGTTTTGGGTAGCTGAATTTCCTTACTTGAGTTTCTGTTCTTTCCTGCGTGGTAAGTACCACCACCATGGTCATATCAGCATTTACACCGGTTGGGAATTACTCATTGAAAATATTTGTATTCTTACTTCTCTATACACTATTGATAGCAAACCTTTAACAGAGAATTGAATATATTTAGTAATTATAAACAGATTAAAAAAAATCGTTCGAACATGAACATTTTTTAATATTTGCTTTAAAGACAAATTCAATAATATTTAACATCCTCTCACAATTGAAAAATGTTTCGTCCTTTATTATCCAGGATAAAGGGGAACTTTCGGCAAAACAGCTATAAGTAAACTATGGTGCATGTTTTTGTTGTAATTTTTAATTCCAGAGAGAGTACCTATCGACAACATTAAATAGTGATTTCTCCACTAGCAATCGGTTTGTTTATTACTAATGGAGAATTGAAAATTGGTTTATTAATCGCTATTGGGGAAAAACTTTCTGTGCAAGTACAGGCAGGCGCAAGCAAAGATTCAATTCTCATCTTCTGTCGTAATGTTCATACCTTCTTAGTGTACCCTGCATATGTAGAAAGTGAAATTGGCCGTTATTTATTATGCTCCCATGACCATCTGATGCTTCATCATTTTTTCGACACTGCTTAAGACAAGTTTCATTGAAGTAACTCCTATTATGGAGAAAATTCCTAAAGAAGCTATGCTGGTGACGATGTGTGTATTGTCGCCCACGCATCTTGAGTATAATAAACAGCCTGCTCAAACATAAGATACCATTTCGTAGCCTGTTATGTTTGTATAATGTGGCTGCTTACACAGCACATCTCCACCGGATAGCTTCACACTTTACCATAAGATTCCACTACACGAGTCTCAAGAGGAACCTTCGATGTGAGAAAAAGAAACTGTGCAACTGAAAGTGGATTTTCTTTATTGCTTATTACATTACAATTATACATCCTACTATCTTAGAATACTCTACAAAATCTCCATTAATTGTTCACTGTCCATGAGAATGAAATATTAAATCTATGAAGACGAGGATTTCCCTGGTACCGATTGGCGCCTTAGCCCATAATCTGAACATGCACTTTGCCACCCTCGTTGCAATATACGGCTTAGCGATGTATCCAGTTAGCGCAATAAATAACTACTTCGCTTTAGTATCCATTATAATTAATTGCTGTCATTATTATAATTATATAGTTGCTTGTTTGGAAAATGCACGGCTAGATTTTGTAAACAAAGAAGACTAACTAAGAAGTGAGTGAATGAAACAGGGGTGTTGATCATGCATTAATGCGGCCTCTGGTAGCTTCACATCCTGTGCCCGTGTCTAGCATTCCAAACTGATTCGAAGAGAATAAATTACTATAAACAAATAGAATATCGCTTGTTTTTTTTATATAACGAATGTTTTATAAGCAAATACCACTTTTGTACGTTATGTAAATATCAAATTAGATAAATCCACACCCATTTCACAGGCGTAGGAGACGAAATGAATGCGAAATCTTTGTAAATTGCTATTCAGATATGAAAATATACAATATGTATTTGTTTTAATTGCGGTTTGTTTATATAAATTGTTTGTATATAAAATAATTATATGTATTATTAAAGTGGGATATATAAATTGAATTCAGTTCGGTTTTATATAAAAATGAACTTTATATCGTAAAAAAAGATTCAAAGTATATTAATAATCAGTTTGACAGTTTTTGTGTTACTAAATACAATGCAATTTTACAGCAATTATTTTAAATATCTTTAATAGAAGTGAATATTTATTTCACCATTATTTTGTTGTTTTGTAATTGTTATTTTTTCGATTTTAACTTAAACAAAAAAAATGAAATTTTGAGTCAAAGATTGTGGTTGAACACGACTTAAAAAACGCCCATTTGTCATTTTTTGTTTCTTGATTCTGAAAATATTCATATAAACTTAAAAAAAAATTCGTCCAATAAACTTAAAAATTTGCACTTAAATATCCAATTTTTAAATTATACATAAGTATGAAAAATATGCAAGCATTTTTGTTGAAAAGTTTATACAAATGTCTATTAAAACAATTCAATGGAAAAAAACCAAAACAAAAATTATATTTAGTGAATACGCCATTACAGTAAAATTTAAATTGAATTAAAATTAAATTCATAGCAGCATTCATTAATGCTGCTCTATTTTCAACTGGTTCCGGCGATTTAGTGTCGATCAATCTGTGCTACCGGCCGCTTGGCGCAACAGTACGTATATCTTCTCCTTAATCCACTCCTTGTTGTAGGGTGCATAGGTGTTTGTGGACTTCTGATATACGAGACAACTGATATCGGCCAATTGGTCGACAAAATCAAACAACTGACTTATGTCATAGGTTATAGTAGGTGTGTTAGGATTGCGACGCTTTAAATGTTCTTCGTAGATTTTGCACACTCCTTCCATGCACTCGTTGACACTTTCATAGTCGCTGTAAGTGCGAGTTTCCGGGCGCGATCCCGGCTGCACCAACAATATTGTGTGCGACATCTTCTTTGTCACAAGTCAACTAAACAGATATTAATTTCTTATTAATGTTTATTTTCTGTATAGTTAAAGCAACATGCAATTAGTCTCTATATAGAACCGCTGCAATGGCGCCGCTGAACATCTTATTTTACAGCTACAACTTTGATTAATGTAATTATATTTAAACACAGCTACAAAAGTCCACACTTACTTTTAACTAATATAACGTATTTTTGGATAATTATATGTGAATTATTATAGAAAATGTCGCGAAAACTATAATTTATAAACTTTACCGCTGCTGAAAATAAATGCGAATGTTTTTCACCGCAATGCTTGACAGATTTTTGACAATTATTTCTATTTCACACATTCACATGGACTTCAGCGAATAAGGTGAATATATTCATCTCACTTTACGTCTTAAGTTTAACAGCAGTGACGAGTAATTCAACGTAACGAGTAAATTAGAGATGTGCAATTGTAAATATGTTTTGCTAGTGTACAGAAAACTAGAAATATGTATAAAACAAGGTGAAGCTATCATTTTTTTTTTTTATTTATAAAATGTATTTATTTAAGCAAGTTAATCACTAGTTAAAAATGAATAGTTATATAAACGATATTTCATTGTTAATTATATTCATTTCAGTTTTTTTTACGCTACTATTCTATAGGATTATTCGTTATCATAAATAAGATTCAATTTTTTAGTCATTTGTTTAACTAATCTGTTCGCAACTCAATAAAATTTTGTAAGTTTTAAATTAGATTTAAGAGGAATATTTGCGTAAATAAATTCATAATAATTTAATAATTTTCGTTAAATTTAGGGCTCCTTGCAAGCAGGCGAAACACTTGTATTTTGTGGCTGAGCAAGTTCTACAAATTTAGATGCACATGTTGAGTAATGATCGATTTCCAGAAGAGAAACTCTGCTTCTATTAATATTTTTAAATTCCTGTATCACAAAAATCTCTGGAATAGTGTTTCATACATTTATTATTATAACTTACTTCATAATTAATTATGATTGAAGGAATGAGTACTACTCTGACCCCTCTTCTCACTTTTTGCTACCAAATATTATTATTATAATTATTACTTACAACATTATTAATTATGATTGCAAGGTGTTCAGGACTTTTAACTCGTAGAGAAAAAGATTTAGAAACAAGCATTTTTGAGACCATGTCTTAGGCAGGATACGAACCCGCGACTACCCAGTGTGAGTCTATATATAGATATTCTACCAAAGGGAAATTTTACCAACAAATATATATTATTTTGGAACTTGTTGCAATTTCTTTATTTATATGCTAATATTAACTCGCAGAAGTAATAAGCGTTTTTCTAACTCTTCTCCTTTGTCTTAAAAAACTATTATGCTAATAATATAATAATTTTGTTGTAGAAGGTTGTCTAATGGCTGACACTGCGACCTAAAACATCTTTTGTCCCACTCTACATTTTAAACTTAGTGATCCATGTTATCACAACTATCCGATCTACTATACCCTATTGGTTTAGTACCCGTATTTTTTAGTAATTATTAATATATAATAACTATTATGCTATATACATGAAAAAAATGCTACCATTATTGAATTTATACAGCAAAACCAACACCAACAATAAAGTAGCCATTTTCTTGGTCTCAGAATATTTTCGAAATTAAAAAAAAATTCCATCTAACGATCTTGTAAAATGTTGCTGTTGTAACGTTTGATCGTGAGTTCGTTTCATTTCCGCCGTTAGATGACGCTGCTAAGCTTTTCTGTTTACATTTCTCCCTCTTCACAAACTTGTGCGGTGACAGTCCATCGATCAGCTGTTTGTCAAATGGACCAATTTCAAGGCGAACAAAATAATGAAATAAAAAAAAATCGTATTTTCATGATCACTAGAGGCTTTTTTGTGTGTATTTAATGTTTACTATTAATTTATTTGTTTACTACATAATTTAGTTTTAGTTCAAGATTTAATCGTTATATTTCTCACGAAATGCGTTGACCAGAATTGATCGTTTTATTTGATAAATACTTCCCAGAGAATAACAAAAAAAGTGTGATAGGAGAATTCTAACAGAACCATTGGCTAATTGGAAAAATTAACAGATTAAAAATTCAATAAGTTGAAAGAGGTTGCTGGCCGACTTTATAGTATGTAAACATCAAAGTGCAAGTGCGCGAATTGGTTTTATTTTTGGTCCACGCGCGTGCTCAATTGCCGGCGATCGCTGGAGGCCAAAGCTTGTGTGAGATTAGTTCGAGTGTCAGGCGGTTCAGTGGCTTTTTCTTCCACATATTTTCTCTTATGTATGCAATTATTTTACTTTAGTGCTGTGGGATCAAGGTTGGCTTTGTCAGTATTGGCGTGAATTTTTAAAATTGTAATTATTTCTCTGTTTCGTGTAATGCGAAATTGCAATCAATGTTCTCCACAACAAATGCAAAAGCCAAGGTAGTGCTTGTTTTTCTATGTCCTACTCCGGCTTCATACTGATACGCTTTTTTCGTCATCCTTACAGTTGCCCAGTGAGACTGTGCCCACGCTACGCTGTCTGCTAAACGGACCCTTTCGTGATCTACCCTTCGCTGTTACGGATCATCGTATCACACCCGTACATGATGTCGTCTTTATGGACGAGGTGGATCCAAATATCACACCGCTTATATATCGTCCAATGCCATCTTCACCGGGTGCAGCCACGGAAACCTACCACAACGGGTGAGTAGTCGCTTGGATGTCTTTATGAAGCGTATTTATTCACTATAGATTTAAATGCTGTTGGGCATTGAACATTTCATGTAAGTTGAACACCGACCACTTCAGCACTGAGATCTTGTCCAGCTTTAGACTAGCTTGCTGTGAAATTTATTCCGAACACACCTCAGTAACCTGCGCAGTGGATTGGCAAACTTACACGAAAAGCACTGTACCAACTTTTTAAGTGTATTTAAGTTTAATTTTTATTATGCTCATTATTTTAATATTTATTATAAATTTGACCTCCGCAGTGCTTGCATAACAGGTATTTTTGGCACTTACAAACGTGCGTTGAACTTGAACGCTTTCTCAACTTGGGCGGGAAGTCGTGTAACCCTGCATCAGAGTCCTGCGTATTGGAAACTGGGTACTTTAAATTCAAAATGTCTACGATTATCTTGCCAAACTTATCACTCGCTTAGGCAGTGCCCAATTACGGCTGTTTTGCCACCCACAGCTGGCTCGTTAAGTCAATATTTTTACGCAATTAGGTGTGCTACACACATGTCCGTATTTGCCCACATAAACACACACACGCACACATATACACACATGCATCCATGCCTGCTTGGCGTTCGTATTTGCTACTGTTGCTTGCGCTAATTATGACAACAATTGCTAATTGCCGCTGATAAGATGCGATGGAGCACGTTTTTGTTTAAATAATTATTAATTAATTGTGTTTTAATCTTTTGATTTAAGTTGTGCGCTGAGTCTGCATGTGTGCGCGGCTGACTTTCAATGCCGCCAGCTCATTCACTTTCGTACTCGGGATACCTACGTCTGCATATTTCTATTTTTATAAGTAGCCTGCCTGTCTGCTAGGTCTACCTTTCTCCGAGGCAATTTATAAAACTTCCTCTGTGTGATATGTTTATCAATTGCGTTTAAATTTTATTTTGTATTTATTTAAAAAAAATTAAATTACTCAATAAGCTGGTTGGCTGTTTTGCTGGTGGTGGTCGGTTAACTGGTAGTGGTGGCGGCGTTGGTGTTGCCGCCGGTGTCACGTCGTGCTGTGGATGCCTGCATTCTGTTGTTTTGTTTGGTGTACGCTTTGTTTACATAAAATGCTGGTGGGATCAGTTCCCAGCACAAGGTCACTATTTGTTTAATGCTGCGGCTTGGCTGTTTTCCGATAAGCTTCGTATTGGGTTGTTGTTTTTGTACACCAATGGTTATGTATTTGCTATTATCTGTGGAACAAGAGACTTTATTTTCATTTCAAATGCTTGGAATTACTCTTCATTTATTTAAGTTATTATTGGTTAATCGTGAACAAGTTGGCGGCTATTTCGAAAGTCCACAATAGTAGATTGTTGAACAACTATTGTGAACATTGGGGTGCATTTTGTATGTGAAGATACATACTGGATTGGCAAAACCAGATCAACTTTATTGCTACCAGATTTTGGGCGTTTCTCAACAATATACAGGGAGTATAGTTTTGTAGTGCCGTCTCAATGGTTTGGGCCAGTTACATAACTTTAAATGAGGCACTGCTGCCGATAATAAATTATTTTTCAACTATTGCCAATGTCGCAGTGTTTACAAATTCAAAATTTTATGTGTGCCATTGGTCTGAGAAAGAAGACGAATTAATATTCTCACGTTAAAAGTTCACAATTGTCGCAATTAAATCGATCACAGTAACTTAACGATTGTTCTTTTTAGCCGTAAAAAACCTCAGTTCGTTCGTTCGTTTTTAGCGCTATTTTAATTGAACTCCCAACTCTTTTGTACGTGTGCCTTTTAACGCTTTTAGAATCGCCCACAAACAATTAAATCACAATTTCATTAGCATTCGCGTTCTCAAATGACAGCTTACAGTGTTGCCTTGACATTGACACATCAAAGCGACATTAAAACAATTATTAACACCGAAAGTCAATGCCACAGGCACACCAGCAGCAGCAGCACAGCTCGTAATTGGCATTAATTTGATTGTACAACTGTGCCTAAAACAAATATTCCCTGCCATGTCATACCAAGCGCCAAAGCCGGCCACACAAAGGTTTCTAAGGAGAGGAAGACGGAGAGAGAGTGAGCGGTTTGATGGCCATTCCAATGCTGCCCGTCAGACAGTGTCTTAATCAATGAATGTGTTACTTAACGGGTTAAAATGTCAAATTCATGAGCAACGTTCAACACACAACGGGAGCAATATTCACACCCATACCAATACAGATTATTTTCCCGCCTAATTAAGACAGACGCCTTCAATGTTTTTATGGCTGTTGTACGCGCGTGGCTTCTGGGCGGTGTTTGCTGCGTTGCCGCTGCTCTTATCAGTGAAAGAGTTGACCTCATTTTTTTCCTCAGCCGGTCTGCTCGTTCGTTATCTTTCTAAGGAAAGTGATGTAGCGTGAAGTGGCGTGTCGTGGCGCTTTGGTTTGTGATTTTCATGTTATTTGTTGCAGCCCCCCTCTTTGATATGCAAATGCCTTTATGGCAGTTGTTGTGATTGGAGGTACTTGCATTAATTGAATTAATACTTTTCATCTATTAGAGAGCAGGCGTATCGAGGCGAATATATCAAATTAACACAATACAATAATGGATTAAACGAATTATCGATAATACATGTTTGTATGTATATGTATATGCATACTTGCCTAAGTGTGCCTTCTGGCCGAGTGTACATGCCCTTGCCAGCCATATACTTATATATTATATATTTACATACATATGTATGTATATATTTATATTATATACTTACATATGGATGTATTACATACATATGTGTATATATTTATATGTATGTATACATATGTATATGCATGTGCATAAGTACCACATAATTTATTTACAGCGTTCGTTTGTAAGCGGTGTTCTCCACTGCTGTAGCTTCGCGACACTCCTGATCACACCAAAGTCCGTCGGGTAGATTCAGGTTGGTGGAGCACTTCCAAGAGTTGAGCGGGATAGGCCTCGGCTATCCGTTGCGATTGCGGATTAGCAACGTCCAGCGTTCGTAGCGTCCCAGAGCGTTGCATAATCGCATTCGCATCTTAGCTGCAAAATGATAATGGTCAGAGCCAATATAGACTCCCCGGGAACGTACAAACATCTAGCACGCTGGAAGCATGCCTTCTGTCTATCACAATATAATCGAATACGATATATAAGATATAATTAAATACGATTTATAAAGCATTACATATATCGGATATATATATATATATATATATATATATATATATATATATATATATATATATATATATATATATATATATATATATATATATATGTATATATATATATATATATATATATATATCGTATTTTGTAAATAAAGGTTACTCAAAAGCGGGTCTTAGACGGTAAATCATTTGATGTCAATCATGTAAATTTTTTAGTGAAAAATGTCACATTGATACCGATTGATGGAAAATCGAAATGGTTTTATATTTCATCAATCGGTGTCTCTCTGACACATACACACGTTATTCACTAATCCGTCTACATGGACATCAAATGATTAACTGTCTAAGGCCCGTTATAGTCACAGCTTCGTATGACAGATAACGAAAACATCATTATTTAAAGTTGAAATCGATATTTTGCTAGGTTTCTGTGGATCACTTAAAGTTGAATCCTCAAATGAAGTAAATGAAAAGCACAATTTGCTGCAATATATAAAGTGAGAAAACCTCTTTTTTATCCAATGTCCTGTGAATCGCTGCTGAAAGGAGGGTTTTACTAACATGATTTTAAGGAACTCATGTCTGAAATGAAGGAATTGGAAGGAGCAAATATTCCTCCCCCATTGTGATAGGCGTTTGTAATCCTTTTAATTGGTGCTTTTGTTTGTTTACCTTAATTATGAAACGGCTTATGCCTAATTAAGGCGCATTATGTACGAATTACGCTTTAATTGAGAATGACAACAACAGCACATTCCGACTTTAAAGCATTGAGCGAAATTACGCAAAATTACGTCAAAGTTCGCTCGTTGAATTTACGACGAATTCACACAAAGTAAAGAAACTTGTTCATTACACAAGAACAACAAAACAGCAAAGAGAACATGAACCAGAACAAGAACAACAACAAGAGAACATTGAGAATAACAAGAACAACAACAACAATAATGAGCAACAACAACAATATGATGTTGAAGAAGAAGAGTGCCCACTACAACAACACCACCACCACCACTAACATGAACGACTAATCTCAGTTTTAATTAACACCTTTTTGGCTTCCACTGCAATGATGTTTCTTCCGGCCGTTTGGTCGTTTTTTGACGTGTCTTTTGTCGCCCTTTTTGGTAGCACGTGAAGCAATTTGTTCAAAATTGCCGCGGCCACACATTTAGCCACCCATCTTGATATGCTGTGCGCTTTTAAGTAATGCTCAACCAGAAAATAAACAAATTCGCACCATATATGTATGTAAATGCGAAATTCTATTATTGGAATTGCATTAACAGTCATTCCAGTCCACTTGGAATTGCTTCGTAAATCAATAAAGTGCAAGCTGTGTGTTTGTTGATTACTCGGACCATTGACCATTTTCCAGGAAAATAATATTTTTTGTTCTAATAAGAGTTTTTAATTTTCACACTCGAGCTCAAGGCCCCTGCTCTCTCATTATACCATGACAATTAAGTTATTATTTTTTAATAATTATTATATTTTTATAACGATTTTAAGATGTAAGGTATAGCGAGGTAAGGTTTTAATAATAATAATAATAATATTTTCACATATTTTCAATTTTTTCTGTAGTTAAGTTTGCCAAAATTATGTAGAAACTTTTTTCTCTTATTGCTTAGATTAGTAGAGATCAGAAGAGGGGGAGCAGGGAATTGGTTGTTGTCATACATACATACCTCATACCATCATTGATTGAAATGGCAAGTGAGGGTCGGATATATGTATATACCTGCATATATACTGCTTACATTTCGTTTTACGTGAAATTTGTCGTTTAAATATCTCACTACTTCCAATGAACTTGGAAGACTGTTCAAGTCGTAATAAATCCAGTTGGAATATTCACATAAAAACTTGTAAATCTCGTCCTAAAGTGCTCTAATGTGGTCTTTGAAGTCATTCAAAAGGCGTGTACCGACGTCCTGAAGGACATCCCAGCCGACGATCTAAAATAGTCTTTCGACATGCGTTTAGACCGTGCAAATCGTTCTATTGAGTCGGCAGGAACCTATTTTGAATAAAATAAATCGGCATTGCCAAAAAACTTTTTGTTGTGCTTAATTTTAAAAAGTCCTTTTTACTTTGTAATGCACCTTGTATAAGATTTGTTTTGTTTTTATTTTTAGGTTTTTGAAATCAATTCATCGAGAGAAATGCTGTTGTAGAGATGTATTTTTTTTCTTTTTTATATTCAATTTTCAAGAGTGTTTTTCCTTAAGAAAAATTAGTTCCGAAAATATCTGAAAGCTATCTTCGGGCCTGGAAAATCATAATAACAAACGTTTTTAATAGACTTGAGAGAAAGTAAGAAAGAGAGAGGGATATATAGATAGAGATAGAGAGAGATATATAGAGAGAGTGTAGCTTATGGCAAAAGAA
This sequence comes from Clusia tigrina, assembly GCA_920105625.2. NCBI lineage: Eukaryota > Metazoa > Arthropoda > Insecta > Diptera > Clusiidae > Clusia > Clusia tigrina. Next base: position 182,666,059 of record OV050033.1, read on the forward strand.
TTTGTGTCAAAACTTGCTGACAAATAAGGCCAACGAAGCCGACACTTGGCCGCGCTCCACGCTGGTCACCACCGTATTTTCTATGCCGATGCTCGCCGTTCTTAATTGAATTAGAATTCACCTTTCAGGGAAGCCCCACAAGAGTGGTTGCTGAATCGTTTCTGGGCTACGAGGCGAAATTGCAGCAATCGTTTCGGAATAAATTCAGTTAACGTTATAACGCGCGTTTATTCGGTTCAATCTTTGGCAATATTTCGATAAATTTCATCAAAACCACAAAAATTTGTAATCCCTCTGTGTCTCAGAAGTAAATGCGAAAGTAAATTTCTAAATAACAGATCAAAAAGTGCTTAAAATACACTGAGAAAAATCAAAATAACGAAAATACACACAGTTGTAGAGAGCAGGGGGGGGCTTCCTTATAAATTCAGTATTGAAATACGCAAATTATAAAAAATTATAAACCTACGATGCCGGAAGGACGCTCCTATCAGCGAGAGGTCGACGAGGTCGAATTCGAAAGCGACGAGGAGGACGAGGAGATGCGCGAGCAAGGCCTCGGAGTGCGTGTGCAACCGAATACGAATCGGCGGCCGAGTGCCTTAAAAGATTTTGAGGACATTGTCGATGAAGACGAGGAGGAGCTTGGGGGCGATGACATCGAAATGGTGGACTAGTGAGTTAAATTCGGGAAGGAGTACTTGCAATTTAGCGTAGTTACTGAAGCTTAACAAGTTAGCTGCACCTTTAGTCGTAGTGTAGAGAAATAGTTGCAATCCTTCTTGCCCCTGATTGCCTTAGCTTTGGGAAGAGAGCGATTACCATGCCCATACCATGCACTCTGCTGTACTTCCTTAGTAAAGAAAGCGTGCAATAGTGAAGTAAGCGATTGAAATTTTAATAAGCAATTTGCCAGCCAATTTATTGCCATCTCAGCATTATCCTTGAATATTTACACACTCATTAAGAAGTGTTTTATTATGCAGTTACTGCCAATTTAGACGAGGTAAATCCCGCAACTTTCCAATTCAAAAGTTGGAATAGGCAATTTTAGCAGAGACACCTGCACACACACTCATACATACATACAAGTACCCTCTCCCACACATGCATACGCGTCTGCATTCGTGTTCTTGCCTTGCAAGGTCGCTGCTGATCCTTACCAAAAGCCTCACGTTCGCGGCGTGTCACCACGGAAGCTTAATTAAAATTAATGAACTTGGCTTTTATTCCTCCCTTTGATGTAATGTCAACGACAATGGCACCGGCAACGGCAACGGCAACGCCGTATGTGCCAGGAAGCCGGAGTGCGCCAGTGAAGGTGGCCACTCCCTCCCGCCTCTCCTTCCACACGTCACGTGCCGTGCGTAAATATAATTCGGCAGTAATTAAACAACTCTCGCGCTCGTCTGTTGTGTAATTTCCGTGCAATTTGGCTTTCATATTTCAAAAGGAAATCTTTTTCTTTTTATGACTAAATCTTGTCAAAGAAGAGTGCACGAGCGGAAGGGATGGCGGGAAATTAGCAGAGTAAATTCTGCTTTAGGCGATTACTTTCCTTCGCTTTGGCGGCAGACAGATTAGCACCGATCACTGACTTTAAGTGCTGGAAAAAGGGTACTGCAAAAGGGTCCTGGTACTTTAACACTGTCAATCACATTGGTTTTTTTCTCCATTTTCTATGGTATGTTTCTCAAACATTTGTCTTCATGGCTATTGAAAGGATGATTGCCCCGTGAATATTGATGCGATTGTTAATGAGTTCAGCAGGGATTTTTAATTTAAAATTTCTGTTCTTATCTGCTCATGCTTATACGAGTATATACCAAATATGACTACATTCGTGAGCTCTTCATTTGTATTTTTGGTCGTCGGTAGTCTAAAAACTTTTCACACTGCAAGGACACAACGGAATATACCACAAATTTACTTTCGCTCTTATAAGGAATCACTTCATGATGTACCAAAAATGTACAGACAGAGATACGAGGGTAGCTCAATAAGTCCTTGAAAATTAATAATGAATACACAATTAATAAGGAACACTCATTCTATTCGGCAAAAAAAAGTTTTATTCCTCAACATAGTCTCCTTTAGCTCGATAAATTTCATCCAAGTTTTTCTCCAAATAATACGATTTCTAGACTCCTTCAAAATAGTCGTTTCCTTCATCGATGACCTCTTCATTCGACCCAAATCTCTTACCGCTGAGCCATTTCTTTATATTTGGAAACAGGAAATAGTCGCAGGGGCTAAATCTGGAGAACTTGCTGGATGAGGGAGCAATTCATAACCAAATTCATGCAATTTTGCCATTGCGGCTGCGAACTGGTGCACCGGTGCGTTGTCCTGGTGAAAGAGGACTTTTTCCCTCGCCAAATGCGGTTGTTTGTGCTTCAAATCGGCCGCCGAATCGATGCGCCGGTGATCGTTTTATCCTTTTCTAGGTAGTCAATGTGAATTCTAAAGAACTGTCGCCATGACTTTGATGGCCACCTTGGCTTTCTTCGGTTTCGATTCATCAAGAGAAGTCCACTGCATCGACTGTTCCTGTGTTGTGATAAATCCATGTTTCGTGCTTGGTTACGAAACGCCTCAATAACTCATTCGGATTGTGATGGAACATCGCCAAACACTCCTTTCGAGTTGTGAAACGATTGCGTTTGTTGTCAGTTGAGAGCAATTGTGGCACCCATCTGGCGAAAAGCTTTTTCATATCCAAATATTTATGGAAACTTATGCCATGTGAGAAGTCTGTAGTCTCTTCAAGTTCGCGCACCTTCACTCGCGGATCGTCCAATATCGTACTGTGGACCATTTCTGGTGTGGTGACCCCAATTGGGCGACCAAAGCGTTCGGCGTCAATTGTGCTGGTGCGACCGCACCGAAATTGAGTAAACCAGTGGTGGATGGCTGCAATCGATGGTGAAGAGTCCCCATAATAGTTTTCAAGCTTTTGTTTGGTTTGCGTGATGGTTTTTTCGCGTGAAAAGTTGTGTTTAATGAGCACTCGAAATTAATTTTTCCATTTTTACGAAAATACTCGTAGGCTTCTGGTTCAAATGAGTGTGGCAACCAAACTATTTGACAGATCAGTCAGAAAATCAGGATGGGTTCTTTCGAAAGATTCCTCTTGACAAGCAAAATATTGGATTTGAGGTAGCAACGGAATCTGTTGTAATTTGCAGGAACTTATTGACCCACCCTCGTATGTGCCAAAGTGAATTTATGTCCATTGTGGATAAAATGGCAAAATGGTTGTGGAACCGTAAAAACTGAAACAAAACAATATTGTTGTAGGAAGCACGGACAACCAAGGAGTTAGCCAGGATTAAGTTACATGTTTGTTCCCTTTAGTTGGTATATTGCAGTCTTTTTGAACTTGGTTAGCTCCGATGGTTTATAGCGATGATATCGTTCTTTTCGCATACCCCATCGCCCATTTCAGTTGCATAGTAAGCTACTTTTATGCACTTGATTCCGTGGATCATTCTATTTAGTCCACCTTTCTATATCATTTAAACACTTTTTTAATAGCTCAGCGTGCTAACTATGTCCTTCCTTCCTTCCTTCTTTTCAATGAGAAAGGAAATAAGTTCAAGGATTCACTCAAAACTTAGGAGTGATTATGCTCACCCTCTTATATTCTGTGCATTTAGGCATTAACAGGCGAACTACAAGTGTGGCTTGTATGCTTTGTCAACGATGTTTACAAGTGAGTGAGCTACAAAGTCTTCAAAGTCCTCAAAGTCTGCCAAAACTGCATTACATTTTGATATTTTCCTTTAAGGATATTCTCTAAATTATTTTCGTTGCATACTGAAACCACTTCAAAGAATTTGTACTTGTTTTTACGCTCAATTGACATAAATAATTGAATTATTAGTCGTAGGATTGTGCAGGAATAACTGCAGCACTGTCTCTGCCGTTTGTCGTCTGTGAATTTTGCCTTTCGTCCTCTTAGGGAATATAACTGGCAATTGAATTATATGCAATTTTTGTTGGCAAAAATCACATTTGTGTGGACTGCAGTCAAAATGCTTGTTAAGCGAGGATGCAGTGAACGTTTCGGAAGCCATAAAGGCGAGTATCGGAAATCAAAGCTCAGATGTATTCAAAATAATCAAATTTTTGTGAACCTCTCCTCACACAATTCTCCGTGGAGTACTCTCAAAATGTATGTAAATTTATTTGGCATGGTTTACGCTAAATATGGCTAACACTTTTATTTACCATGGAGTACTCTAAAAATGTAAAGGAAATTTATTTACTGTGGCATTCTCTAAAACTTTACAGAAGCCGCTCGAAAATGAGGTTGCATTCATAGATGATCCTCATAGTTTTTGGCACATTCCGGACCCCCCAAAATGCGGCTTCCCATTTTTGTTTTTTAAAATAGCGTATCTTAAGAACCCGTACAGTTAAGCGAGTGCTGGAAATTGTGTTCTTAGTTGCTTGTTTCATATTTATCAGTTCTGTTCTGTTAACTTTATAAATTTAAATGCGAATATATACTCGTACACAATGTGAATATACACACAAATCGCGAAAGTGAGTTGCTTAGCTCAATGTCAGTTTCATCCTTGCAACTTTTCGAACGATCCCTCCGTGCATGCAATTAATTTCTTTTACTTTTCTTGGCACATAAAAAGCGTTGCTTCATCATGAGCTGCGTGCAACATTTCCATTTTTATGACTGCCCCTGCAATTGTCTTTTGTGAGTGCACCACTACTCCAATATGCACACATGCAAGTATAGACATGCAGGCTATGCCTGAATACGGTCGTATGACTCACGCACACTCAGACAGAAAACCCATTGGAATACATTTTCCGCATACATAATTGCTGTCGCATGCAATTTGTCCATCCATTTGTCCGTCCGGTTGTCGTCGTTTTGTTTTTTTTGGTAGTTTTTGTCAAATGTAAAATTACTACTTTTGAGCTTTTCACCGAGTCCACACACATACACGCATGCCTGCATGCATTTACATGAGAGTGAGAGAAGAAAATGGAGTTTGAGTGAGTGTGGCTCCGTTTGAAGTGGTGTCGCCGGGCGACAATGAAGTCGGAATTGTTTCTGTATGGAAATTTATGTGCTTGTTTGTGAAATTGCATTACTTTGGTTCAGTGAATTGGGGTGCTCGTGCTGTGGGTGCCTGGTCTGGCAAAGGTGCCTGCTCTTGCAAAAGTGCCTGGCCGTGCTGGAGATGCCCGCTTCTGCTCTTGCAAGTCTACCTGCTCCTGCTGTTGATTTTGATACTTTTATTAGAGCATAGTTCGCTTCCATCAACAACAGATTCTTGTTTTCTTCACACCCTGACCCTGACTTGATGATGAAATTGATGTGCTGTTTACGCATGGAGCAAATGTGTTTAAATTGCATCCACTGGCGGCAGTGGAGAGCTCACAGAGATTACGGTTAATGATCATACAAGTCACAGGAGATATTTCTTTAATTGAAATGGTTTTCAATTTGGTGCATATATAAATATTAACCAGGCGGCTACTCGATTAAAATTTTCATTAGCTAAAAATTGATTCCTTCAAATCTCCTTGACGTATGAGTGATTTTTTAAAATTTTTAAGAGGTCTGAGTAAATGAGAATTACTAATGGAAAAGTCATTAATAAAATATCATAAACAAGAAGTTGTAAAAAGAATAGTTGCTAGTTTTCCCCACTTAACACACTCTCTTAGTTTGTTGAGGGTTTAAAGGAACTAAACATTCATTGAAAAAGCAATCCATGTACTCTTTATGACGTCTCCCAAATTCATAATGAGCCTGGTGAGGAATGAAATAGCCATCCTGTCTCTACTCATAATGATCATGAATACATTCTCACCTATTTCTGTACGATTTAATTAATATTTGATTGTCTCATTGGCCACTTCATAATTTTATTTATTATTTCGAGCATTTTATTTAATACTAAATATTTTTGTCCTCGCATGCATTATCCTCGCACGCAAGCTATTATATTGCTATTATTTTATATGAACTAAAAATATGCATATCCATGATGGAATCCGTTTCTAATTGACATTTTATTTCCTTTCTCTCTTCCATTCTCTCCTCTTCCGTGTGCAGCGAATCGTAAGTACAGCTTTCAATTTATTATTAAACTCATCATCAGCGTATTTAATGCAATCCTGATAAAACGAAATATCGAAATGAACTGAAGGTAAATGCGAGCCGCACCCCTGAAAATGCATGCCGGCACGTCACGTCTCTTCATGATACGGCACGGCACAACTTGTCCCGCCACGACACGTCCCGCCAGGATACGGAGTAACGCCATACGCCATCCAACTGAAGCAAGTGGAAATAATTTGGCGTAATATTTCGGAGTGCAAAATAAATACACAAATTAAATTCAATAACGACGACGGCAACGCTGACTGTGATGGTGACGGTGATGGTGACTGCGACTGTATCGGCGTTTAGTGTGCACATACCCCAGCGTACGTACCGTTGATGGCCAGATATACAACTGAGCACATTCCTCTGAACCTCATCCGGGCTGCATGAATATAATGGAACTTTTGTTTTCCGTTTCAACGGTGAAATCCGGAGTCGAGTCATCAGCATCACCCACCTCTCGCGTTTTCGCTTTAGTTGCAGCGCACAGTTTTGGATCTGCTTGGAAATTCTGTTTCAGACTTTCGTTGACCCGGCCCCTCCACGCCTGGAGCAACAACGAATAGAAAATCTCACAATAACGAGCATTGCGGAGTAATTTTGAATGCCTGCGCGCTAGTCTCCTTTTGAATTGTTATTGTGCTATCAATGAGCGGCACCTTTGAGCGTTTATCTACGAGTATTCCAGCATAGACAGACAGGACATCAGAAATAGAAATGGAAACGGAAGCGGAAATAAACACAAGCGGTTCACACACACATTCACACAAGCGGATCGCACACACATACACACACTGACGCCATACAATCGCATTGTTTCATGCACAATAACGCGAGGATGCCTGAAAACGGCGCAAATTTCCGATTTTGCCGAAGAATGCGGCCATGGTGTTGTGTGCTGTTGTCTTCTGTTGTGACTGTCTCTTGCCAGACGAGAGAGGGCCAGAGAGATGAAGCGTGGGGCGGAGAGAGAGAACAAACAAAATTGAATTGGAAATTCTCGTTTATTGAAAACGCGCCGCATTCACCCAGCCAGGCAGCATGTCAGGCGTGTAAGACAATGCCTGGCATTTATTGTTATTCAGCCGCAAGCGAAATGTTACGATAGAATAATAAGCGTGCAAATCCCGTCGGCTGACTTGCGTTTGTCATGTGTTCGCACGACGTCGCCAGGTTCTGGTGTTGTTTTTGCAGGTAGTGATGTCACTTGTTGTCAGTCTTGAATACGTTATTACCATTCGTTACTAATCGTTACGAGTTGTCTATAGTAATCGTTATTTTGCTATCGCTACGAATCTACCCAAGTGCCGTCAAACGAAGGAAGCTGTCAAAGAGGGAAGTGCAAGTACTTCACCACTGAAGTAGTGCAATTCACCACAGTGGGAGTACACTTACCCACAGTGCGAGTATACTCTACCACAGTGGGAGTACACTCCCACATATGAGTACCATTTCGATCCTAATTAATTGACGATAATCTTAGCAACTGCTTTTTGTGAAACGCTTGTTTTGTCACAGTGAAGTTCATGTCAGCGGTAATTTTAACAGCCACCGAAGGCAGTGGTTAAAGTGCAGAGTAACATAGAACAGAAACGGCAACAAAAACAGAACAGAAATATAAATAAAATAGAATAATATAGAAATAAAATAGAATTAAATAGAACAGAAATGGAAGTAAAAGCTAATAGAATAAAATAGAATAGTAATAAAATAGAACAGAAATATAAAATAATCCTCTTTCCTTTGTAGCGCAGCCGATAGAGAATTTTATCATTATATTTATTAAAAATATGAACAAAAAATTACAGCGTGGACTTAGGAAAAGAATTAAAGATGTACATGTAGTGAAGAGGAATTGTATGCAGCAAATTGAAAATTAGATTCGGAAATTGTGTCCACTAAAAGAGAAGTCGTTTTTTAAAACTATTTTAAGGGAATTATCGAACGGTTAAAATACTATATTAAAGAATCATAATATTTATTATTCGCTACAAATTTAAATCATTAAAATGCAAATTTAAAATCATTAAAATACAAATATCGTTTAAATACCAATTTAAAATCATTAAAATATCGGTAGCACGATTAATTATTTTCCTATTTCTGTTGCTTTCTGCTACTGAAACAACCCAAGTAGAATTTTTCTATTCTGTCGCCAAACGCCTATTGGCTGTAGCTATTCTGTTATTCATTCTGTTGTTGATTGTGCTACTGGATTCTGTTTCCTTTTCACTTTCGTTTCTGTTCTATGTCACTCTGCACCCTTACGTCCAACTCTGTGGTTTAATGATCGATTTTAGTCAATACACAAACCTCTTTTGAGGTTATAGGCAGCGAACTTTTATCCCTGTATGAGACTTCGTTTTGTCCGGGATTCATTTTTTAACAGTATAAACAAGGAGTTAATTATTATTATTATTATTACTACTTATTATTATTATTATTATTATTACTACTATTATTATTATTATTATTATTATTATTATTATTATTACTACTATTATTTATTTTTTAATTACAATTACAAAATATAATAAATATTTAAGCACTAGCTACCAAGGGTACTTATGGCATCACAATGGGCCTATGTATGGCCTAAGTGAGTCTACTGGCCTAGGGTTTGTGACCTTGACGGTCTCTTAAACCTACCTACCTATCAAGGCTATTGGCTTATTTATAATAATAGAATTAAATTCAATGAGATAAATTTATAGTTTTAAGGAAGTTAAACATAAATTAAACTAAAAATTATTTAAGTTTCAGTGGGGGTGGATACAATCTGTGCAGATTTTGTTCCTTGAAAGTTTGATAACAGACGGTACGGCACAAAGGGAAGGAGATTTGTATAGGAATATTGACAGTAAGGTGGAGGTTCACCTCTGAGAAGATATCGATGAGTGTACAACGTATGAACCGGAGTCTGGCGAAGCATTTGTTCATCCATGTGCTAGTTGTGGTAGGGAGATTAGCCGCTGAACCTTGGGGGTTGATATCCTTGTATTGGTAATTATAACATAGACAGTAATTTTTGAACGTGAGTGATTCTCAGTTTCTGCAGTTTCGAGTAAGAGATGTTCGCTTCGTCACCTTTTACTCGTTACTTTGAAATATGTATGGGATTACAACAACAACACAATATAGTGAAGGACGACTGCGTTGGAGATTTGGTATCTCTGTACCGAGTACCGTTATGCAGTAGTGCTCGTTACTTAAACGTGTTCGGGAGTTATACCAGATTTATACCACTGAGTGTACACAATTCTTTTGATCTTTTATTTTCCTTTTACTTTCTTTGATGCTTTTATGTTCCTTTTACTATTATTCTCCTGGAATGGTTTAACAGTGTAAAATGATGGTGAATGTAACTAAACGTTCCATTTTGAACTTCTCTAGGGGCGGGCGTCAGATATGCGCGAATTAAGTGTGAGCTCACAATACTAGGCGCATAGCTTCCCAAATGCCTATAGAGTTATTCGAGAGGTTATGCCTTCTTTTATTTCATTTCATTTCATTTTATTCTTGCAATCATGTGTCAAAATCATGTTAAACACCTTTAATGACTTTTGTTGTTATGCTGTGTGTGAGCGTGCATGCGTGCAAGTGCGTGTGGGGATGTGTGAGGGTGGAAATGCTTTCCAAATTGCTGATAAGTCAATTTTCACTGGATTTATATACAGAATTGGTTTGATTTACTTGTTCAGCTCCACTTTTCGTTTTGATTGCTCCAATGACTCTTCAATTGTTTTGTGTGTATGTTTCTGTGTGTGTATGTGTTTGTGTATGAGTATGTTTTTTTCTTTAGCAACCGATAATGGGATGTGGAAGGAAAGGCAGCATAACATGTGGAACTGTTTTCGCTGTAAGGGCACTTCAAAGTAGCATTTCCTTGATCTGTACTTGGTAACTTGCCAATTGGTGTGACATACCTTCAAGCTGCGATACAGTATTATTATGATTGATGTCGTTCACTCTTTGAGCATCTTCCACTTTATTATATATTTTTTGTCTAGATAATTTAATAACTATGCAAAGTACATTGATACACGATGGTAGAATTAAATTCTGATTCTGACTGAAGTAGTATTAAAATCAAAATTAAAATCTTTTCTCTATTGTAATTTTTATTAAATAGTGATCAAACTAATCCCGTTGCTACGTCACCATTAAATTGTATACTAAATACTGACACGTCTTCAGTCCTACCAGAAGTCTGCAGTCTCTGCTACCAAGTTGCAAAAGAAACTTTAACGTTCTATCGCAAATTTACAGGTAGTATAGCCTTGGCCAATCTGCTCAGGTAACCTAATAGTGCCCCAAATGGCAGCAAAGGGTACGGGAAGAATAGGTTCATGAAACTAGGAAAACTGGTCTTAGATTCTTTATTCGCAAGTTTATCTGCGACTTAATTTTCCATAACGCTCATGTGTCCTAGAACCCATATTAGCATCAGGCTATTATGCTTTCCAACAAAATTTAATCAAGATTTGGACAAAGCACTAGCTTGGGAGCTACAAGGGGGCTGGGTATGACTGTCACTGCAGACACAAAAGCTTCTGCCGCACTATCTGATTTCCACCACATAGTCCATTGCTCTTAGGATCGCATAAACTTCCGTCTGAAAGACAGAGGAATGACGACCAATGGAATAAAACCGCTGTGTTTCATAAAAATCCTAGAAACCGATGCAATATCTGCTTTGGAGCCATCAGTGAAAATACCACAGTGCTGCCTGCCGGGCTCAGTGGTACCATCAAACCATAAGTGAGCCTCTAGAAATTATATGCAGTAAGGGCGTTCTGTTATTGGATACACAGGCAATAAGTCAATAGGCATAGAAAGGATAGCAGTACCCACATCAATGCCAACCATATTTTCAAAAGCCCATCGCACGCCCACCCACTGCCGATTGTGCTTTAAATTTTAGGTGGCATTTAAAATCTCTCTTTGAATAAAAAGATCTAGGGCTGGAAGATTCAGCAATGCATCAAGAGCCAGAAGTTGAGGGAAAGCTCCAGTATAGCAAATGGCCACAGTTCTCTATAATATAGCTAGGGTACACTCCACTCCCTTGAGAGATAATCTTTTCCTCCAGACTACCAATTTCAGGGATATTATGACCTAGCTCGATACCTGATAAATCGAAAGGACTTTTGTTTGCGTTGCGTTTAATGGTAAATATTTTATATTTTATAGTAGATGGTGGGCAAACCAGTTCGTAGAGTACTGGATCGATCAGTAATGATTTCTTCATATGATGTAGTAATACACTTATATCGGTTCAATTCGGACTGTACACACAGCGAACACCATAAACATACATCGAACATCATAAACTCGCATCGAATCTCATACACACACAACGAACAGCATAAGCTTATATCAAATATCATAGACACATTGAACATCATACGCTCATATCGAACATCATGCACACATATCGTCTTCGCTTTGAAGGTTTGCTTTAAACTGTGTATAGATATAAATAGAACGATCCTGATGTTAGAGTTGCAGAGTTGCTGTTAAATTTAACTACTTTAAAACTATGTAATTAAATAAGTGTTGAGGCCAGTGATGGAACTATGACGATTTTGGGTCGATCGTAGATGTCTAGAATGGTTCGTAGAAGGGCAAAAACAAACAATGGAGTCGATGCTGGGGTCTATGTGACATTTGGGAACCAATAGGCAAATGGAATAGCGTCTTTAATCTGAAAAGAGGCTTTAAGGGTGCGCACATAGACTATCTGAATGTCCAACTGCATTAGAAGCCTTCTTTGGAAATGAAACTGGTGGAAGAATGCTTCAATAACCTCCAAACTTTAGATGCAATAAATAAGGTTGCACTTTGTTGGGTCTCGGGTCATTCCGGGATTGAAGGTAACGAAATTGGTGACAAACTAGCCGGGGCCAGTTCCGCAGCAAGCCCCATAGGTCCAGGCTGGAAGGAGGCTAAATAAATTAAATAATAAAATGCCAGATCTTCCACTGCTTTTGATAATTCTTTTTAAAATTTCTTAAAATCTCATCAAAATCTCCTAAAAATCTCCTTAAAATCTCTGATAAAATTCTTCATAATTTCCATCACCCAGTACATATAGGCGTATGATGAACATTTTCTTACTATCATAAAATATTGTCGACTATGTACTTTTTTGTGTGTGCCGAAAATTATACTAGGTTTTGACTATAATTATGTACATTTAGAGCTTTTGATCTGCCTCTGCTTCCTCCCCTTTCCTTCCACACTTAAAGTAAGTGTATTAAAAAGCTCGCAAAACTGCTCCTTCGGTGTCAGCTTTGGAATAGATCGTGTGCACTTTTTGTGAGCGCTCAATAAACTCACACATTATTTAATGAGTTGCCCTTTTGTTCTAAACAATTTTATACAATTTTCTTACTCTCGGTTGCTGCACCTCTCCCCTCTCTACTGTGAGTACTTCAATTTATTTGTTTTATCGGCATTTTACCAAATGTAAGCTGCTCCTTATCACACATGAGCATGAATAATAATACTGATGTTTGGCCTCAAAAGACACCGCAATTCCCCACATTACTGAATTGCCTGCACACTCACATAATCACATCGCACATGCATACACAAACACACACAGTCAAACATATCCTCGCAGCCATGCCACAGCTAATACTCATACACAGCTGCAGTGAAAATTCGAACACATCTCTCAGCGTTATTACGGCATGTCTCTTCCTCAAACACTATTACGATAAAATCCAATATTCACAACTGTATTAAATTTAAAATTCCTTCACCATTCGTCTGCCAATTCGCACACAAGCCACACAGGAGCACACGCGCACACATGCCAGCCACCACAACAACACGAACAATAACAAAATGAAAAATAAAGGACATGTAAACACAAATTTCATTACTACCGGAACAGTGTGTCAGGCGTTTTTTATTTCTTATTTGCTCGCCTTTTTATATTGACTCTAAGGATTTGCTAAAAATACGCTCTCGTATGTGTGCCTTAAAGCATCCGTGAAGAGTGCACAAGTGAGCGTGTGAAAAAAGTGTGTGCAAATAAGTATGCGATGAGGAGGGAAAAGGAACTGGCTTGGCAGGAGGAGTGCAGTGGAAAAAATTATCATATCACAACGAACTTAAACGCTGCAAACTGACAACATAAGCCCAGAGACAGACGCTGTGAGCGGGGATGGGTGTTGGGGCTGCTGTGACTGCTGTGACTGTGTTTGATTGTCGTACGTGTTTGTGTGCTGGATCCTTTTCAAACTGAGCTTATGGCTCATTGTGTGTTAGAGTGTGCTTGTGCATGCGAATTTGTGGCATTGCTGCTGCACGAGCCGCAACAGGGAGATCCTTGTTTGGTCCCTTGCAGCTGCTTAAAAGGAAAAGGTAAACACGTTGCTGCTAACTACCTGCACTGAATGCTCGCCTGGCCTAACGCTGAGCCGGCAAAGGTGCTGGTGTAAAGCGAACTGATGCTGTTTCTGTTTCGAAGCCACAACTTGGTATGCTGCTCATTTTCATTTTATCCTACCTCCGAAGTCATGTTGTGGCTTTTACAATTTTGCTTTGTAGGAGCAAAAAAAGGTGGAAAATATGGCATAAAATAGAGAAAAAGAAGTCTATTCACTTTCTGTGTGTTTGTGTGTGTGTGTGTGCCAGTGTTTTTTGTTGAGTGATTTGCTAGAAAGTGTGTACATGAATCATGCCGAGGCCTTTTTGCCTTTATCTGCTTTGACTGCATTGCGGCTGCTGGTGCTGTCATTGTGGTTGTTGTCATTGTTGTTGCTACTATTTTTGTTGTTGTTGCTGTGTCGGTTGACAACGTCTTCATCATCCGCAGTATTATCTTCATTACCATCATCATCCGCAGCATTATCATCATTACCATCGTCATCATCCGCAGTATTATCATCATTATTATCGTCATCATCTCGGTTTACAATGACTCAGTTTGCTGAAGGCTACATGTACATGGTGATGTTAGCTCAAAGACACTGTACTCGTATATTATCAGAAGGATATCAACTGCTTTATGCATCTGTTGGTGTCAGAAAAAAATCCTACCGGTTTAATAGTGCCTATCCCTACTTTTTCCTAACCTAGAGCATTAGTTTCTTGTTTGATACAAGTTTTGTAACTTCTCTCATGCAATTGTATTTTCAATGTACCTTCTGTCAAACTAAGTAATTGATGGGTCAACCGAGCACTCAAATTTTGCTTTATGGAGTTTTGAATCTGTTCAAAATTTTATTAATTGGTGGTTGGTGTCCTTTAACTAACGAATTTATTTAATATTTAAAATTGTCCTTTAAGTGATCATATTTTTTGACAGTAAATCATATCATATCATATTTTTTGACAGTATTCAGTACCTTATCCTGCCATGTTTATCCAATCACATGTCCATAAATTCGTTCTGACTACTGTGTATACTTATCATGGCGTACTGAGGCAAATAAATCTGATTGCTCTCTCTCTCTCTCTCACACACATACACACACAATATTATTTGACAGTATGACAACATAGTGACCAAATTCTGACAGTTGATAAGTTTAGTGTCAAACAAAGAGGAGCAAAATATATCAAACAGATTTATTTTTTACTTTTACACCATTTTCTTCACTTTAGCAGCAGTTTGTGACATAAATGGTGTCATACGTGAAGGGTGCATTGATTATGTGTTCAATACATAATTACAAATTGTTTGACAGCGACTTGTCCTGTCGCTCACTGAGCTCACACCACCATATTTCGTATTACATACGAATACTCATAGTGCAGTCAGACAAACAAATATGCCTGATCTTTCCTTCTCTCACTCTCTCTCTCTCTGCATAATTATTGACTTAAACGTATTCATTAGCTGTCTGAGCTTGCAACACCATGTTTCCATATTTGGCCTTCCATTACGTACTCATAATGCAGCCACATTTACTATCATCAAATGCCGCTACATCCTGCACATACTTATACGTAATATCCTTTTTCTGTTTTCTCCTCTTCCTTTTTTTATACGTATTGTGCCTTTGTTGTTGCCTCTGCCTTTCATATTCAAATGCTGGCTGCGTGAGGTTTTTTGTGCCCTCAACGAGAACTATTCAAAATCGAATGTCGCTTTGTGGCAGTCTTAATGTTATAATTTTCCGTCCACGTCCACATTGAGCAGACAATGGCTCGGCTGGGCTGGCTGTAACAATTGCTGGGCGGTAGATTGTTGGAGATCTACGGCTGGGGTTAGCGTAGCTGTGTGTCCCAGAGCGCTCTTGCCATTGTAGTCATTGTGTAAGGATTTAAAGAGGCTTGTGCACCCGAGAATGGTGCCAAACTACAGCACGATACTACGATGCTGCGTTAAATTATTGAATTGCTGCCAATTAAGGATTTAAATTTTATTTAAAGCTTCAATTGCCGCAGGGTATTGGTGCCCTTCACGCAGTGCAGAACACCAGCAGCACTCGAAAGTCCTTAAATGCTGCTGACGCTGCCGCTACCGCTGTCACTGTCACTGACAGTGCGTTGCTGCTTAGTTTTGGGCCATAACTACTACAGCCGTGTAGCAAGTGCACACCTTTTCGTAAGCCTACCGAAGGGACGAAGCGCTTTGCCCCGCCTAAGCCCCCCGGCAATTCGAGATACTCGTAACCAACTGTGACAAAGTCAAAGTCGAAACCGAAATTTAATTTTTTATTATTATTATTATGAGTATTGTAATTTTTACAGTGCTGGCAAGCAACCATTTCGCATGTATACTGGCTGTGTGCGACCCAAGGCTAGCTTTAGTGGCACAGAGGCGGCGTGGTAGGATTTTAGTTAGTGATACGAACTTCCGTTCCAGGCCCATGTCAAAAAGGCTTTTCCAATTGTGTTGAGCCTGCAGTTGGGTGGTTCTTATGTGTGTGTTTGAGCGTGTGTGTGCCAGGATATGGTGTGCTAACCGCTGCTTTGTGCGCCGTAAACGAAGCGTGTCTTTGATGCTGCTTTTTGTGCATTTTTCTGTGGCCATGCCCCCACCTGCTTCTCACTGATGTTGCGTGCTGTTTGCTTCTTTGAAATTTGTTTGTACTTTTTTATATTCTTTGTTTTTTTGTGTTCTTTTCTTGTGATTTTTTTTTGGTAATTTCTTTTTTGTCAAATTTTTTTTCCTGAATGCGTTTTATTTTCTTTTTTCTGGACAATTTTGTGGAGTGTTGCCTGTTGATAGTGTCATCTGTGGTTTTCTGTGCAATTGATTTCTTTTATGTTGGGCGTCCTTTTTCTACAACAGCCTTTCTCGTGTCTTTGGCCACACATTTTCCTGTTTTTAAATAGTGTTGCAATTTGCCACTATTTATCCTCATTTTAAGCTTGTTTTATAGCAGTATTATTCAGCAATTGAGAGTATCATTTCATTTACGCGACTGCCATTTAAGTGCTCCAGGACCAGACAGATTAGTCAGTCCTCTCTTTTGGTTCGTCTTCGATTACTATCAATTAATAACTCCTTTCGGTTTCCGTGCACGCTTTCGTCTGTGATTCTTTTCATAAATTTCCCCATTCTAAGCATCGTTTGAAGTTACTTAATCCGCTCCTAATACAGCCAGCCAATTGCGTCTGGGTCTGTGCCAGAGTGTTCGAGTATTTCTTTTATCTTTTAATGCATCCACGAATAAAATTCTCGAAATTCCTTTAATGTATGTTTACAATTATCCTCTGTTATTGCGGCTTCTGCTGCGTGTTTCCTGCTCCTGCTGTCTGCCTTCCACACGCATCTTTCCAAAACATAAACCTTAATGTCGTCACTCGTGCTCCTCGGTATGTTGGGCCATGTTTCTCCACACAAATTCTATTGAATATTGCCACCCACTCATGCCACTCTCTGTGCCGCTGTGCGTGTGTGGTTTTTTTTGTGTGTTTCTGGCTTGCGTGCGATAGTTTACGTAATGGGTCGGTGGGGGAGGGGGAGTCAGTGAAGGAGCCTTGTAATCCTTGCCATATGGTGTTAAAATTGGTTATTTTAATTATTAGGTTTTTAAATATTTCTGCTGGGAGTTTTGTGTGGGAACAGACCCGTAACAGAGAATATTGTTGGCACTAAGCATGTTATTAGGGAGAAGTTTATGTCCAAGCCCACTTAAGAACTTTGAAATTACACTGCTGGAGCTGCGAATGGAATGGTAGCAAATTGGTGGTGCTTGCAATTGTAGCTCAGTTCTAAAGTGTAACTCCTCTGCTGGATTTCCGTGCTCTTTTAAAGGTTCAAATATGAGTAATTTAAAGAGCGCCAAATTAAAGCTTCCTCGGTGTACCCGCTACACTTAACACGCAGTGAAGAACTTAGTTACTTGAATAACCTGACAACAGAATCTGTGATCACATGCCGTTATAGGGTTTGGGACGATTTCAAATATTCCCGCCAGATGAACACAGTGAATAAACACTCATCCATAATATTCTTTCCATGATTCAGACAGATTCATATGATTCCAAAATTTTGCAATGAAAATTAGTTTCTATGCTAAAAGTTCCATCACTGGATTGTGTCAAGTACTACAAAAATGTTTTATTAATTAACTTTAGCAAATAAATTTTACTTTTTTATTTGTTTTTATTCTGTACAACAATTAAACTTTAATTTAATTTATTACAACAGTTTGTCAAGCTTTTATTTCCATATCATTTCTTCTGCTGTTTCCAAGTCACAACTGAACTCTCGTAGTAGATGTCTTTTTATTTAATTGAAGTGATGTCGGAGATCTTTCCAACACAATACAGTAGAAAGTCCATCCAATAAAATCCAATATTAAGTCCATTAGTGCGAAAGAGATAGCATCATCATTGATGGCTCATAGTACGACAAAAAGAGACACCATCACTAATGACTTTAAGTACGAGTATTAGTAAGAACGAGAAAGAAATGTGAATCGGTGTTTATCACTCGTTGTTTGTGACTTGCTGTTTGTGACTCTTTGTTTATGACTCGTTGTTTGTGAATCGTTGTTCATGACTCGTTGTTTGTGACTCCTTGATTGTGACTCATTGTTGTTTTGAACTCTTACTAATAACATTAAAAACTTCTCTCGAATGATTTTTCTTTAATGGCGTACTAAGCATGGCTTTTTAATAGCAGTTAACGTTTATCCATGCTTAGTTATGAAATACGAAAATCCTATTTTATCGCCATATGCGAACTCTGGTGGCACTTTTGATGGCTTCCAGTACAATTGCCGTTTTTAATTTACGTTTTTCCGGACACTTGACTCACTTTTAATGAAGTTAGTGAACTATTTCATCGTCATAACCACTGCCACACTTCCGCACCAGTCAACAGACATAAAAGCTCATTCATTTCCGTTAATTTACTATGCCGAATATTTCAACAATTCCGTTTGTGGTCATAAAAAGCAATGAAATTAATTTCTTCTGAGTGATGACCAAGTTTACAACGCTTTCACGCGCTGCAACCAAAATAAAATTATATGCTTGCTGCATTTGCGATATTGCAAAGATTCGGGCGGGGATACAAACACGAAAACAACAACAATCACAAACACAACAGCAAAAACTACAACAACAACAACAACAACAACAACAACAACAACAACTACAACAACAACAAC
Source organism: Clusia tigrina (assembly GCA_920105625.2). Lineage (NCBI taxonomy): Eukaryota > Metazoa > Arthropoda > Insecta > Diptera > Clusiidae > Clusia > Clusia tigrina. Next base: position 182,684,791 of record OV050033.1, read on the forward strand.
AACAACAACAGTGGGAGAAATAGCAGAAGAACTCGCAGCAGAACTCGCTGCAACTGCGTGGAAAGAGTTGAAAGGACGAACAACGCACGAAAGCAGTTCACGTCCCACCTCGCCTCGGCTCGTCCGGACAACAATGAAAGAACTCCTCGTCGAAATGGAAAATTGTGCACTTGTACAAAAATTTTTTCACAATCATTTTTCTTTTCTTTTCTTTCAATTTTGTGTGGTTGGATGAGAAATAGTCCTGTTGCACAATTCGCTGTAAAGCAAAACTTTGTGTGGAGATAAACACAAAATGCAATTGGCTCAGACTGAAATTGAATTGAATTTTGTTCTCCATCATTTTCTTATTATTTTGTACCAACTCAGCGCGGCCAGGAGGGGTATTTTGCTTGCTATTCGTGTGTAATTTCGTTGCTATTATTTGTGTGGAGTCTGCAGTGCTTCACTGGATACATATCCTTCTGAAGGCTGACGGTCTATTGGCCACAAACAGTCTTACTTGTTTACTTTAATTCCATTGATTTGTACAAAAGTAATTTTCATATCTTTCCGGTGGGTTCCTATGGTGATTTTGTGCTAAAAATCGTGGAGGTTGGCTTAGGAGCATTGTAGAAGTTGTAACAAGAACTGAATGAAGGATGTTCTTAAAAAAGTGTCTGGTTTTAAGTGGCAATGTTTATGTGAGGTGTTTGTATTTCCAACAATAAGAGAGGGGCTTAATTCGCTTTTCTATACATTGTATTCATTGTTAGTGTTTATGCAGAATTATTTATTGGATTATGCTGCTGCCCTGGATGGTGGTCCTTTCGAGCTCTCATAACTTCAACCCACACAAAGTTGGAAAATGAGTTTGAAAAAGTATGCTAATGTACAACAGAAATTTAAGAATGCGTGGCGGTAGTGTTCTAAGGACTTTGTTGTAAATTTTGTATTGAACACAGACACAATGAATTATATAATAAAGTACAATATAATGCCAATTTGTATTTAAACTGAAAAGAAAGCGACTAAACCTCAGTGCACCTGATCACAGACTGCAGGCCTTTGGCACGTAAAAGGCACAGGTGTTTTGGAGCATATATCTTAGACATGAGCAAGATATCCCTCAACTTGACTCCTCCGAAATACATGAAGTCCGGTCAGAAATTAATCTGACAGAAGATGAGACTATGCTCAACTTTTAAACAAATAAGAGATAGTTCAGGTCGCGGTGTGTAACAACCTTAACTAAATCTCATCTAAACTAATCTACACTATAATTTTGATTATTATAAAGCTGTGGGAATTGAATTGAATCTCCAATTGGTACGAATATTAATACAAAATAACATAGGTGCAGTCCCAAGGAGTTGTTTCTATAAAATACAAGTACGCTAGTGGGGTATCTGACAGGACACTGCCACTAAGGTATGACACAACAACTCTTAAACATCAGAGCACACTCTATGTGAGTGTCTAGCTATTAAAAGTAAAAATTTCTGAGGGAGTTCTTCACAGGCCCTCCCATAATATGGAAACTTCAACCTTCCAAAGTGCTCCAATTTATAAAAAGTCTAAGGTTAGAGTGAATTATAGGGGTTACGGGCCGCGGTGCAAGTACTCCCTGAAACGTTAAATCTAAATCTAATATAATACAATGCACATCATTTGACTGAGGGCTTGGGTACCAGCTTCTATGTCGGTTGTTCGCCTTATATCTTAACTATCGGCCTCTGCTTTCTCTTCTGTCACGATATACCTACAGTCTGCCCTGTAATAATAGAAGGGCTTTAAAGCAGCCTAAAACATAAACAATAATCGATTTCACTTCACAAACTCATTAATAGAGTACTTTACGGTGCACTCTGTATGGCAACAGTCTCATTTCCATCATTCTTACAATTATCCATACCGACATTGTTGTCCCCTGATGTGAACGTGGCATAAAAAGTGCTCATGCATATTAGCTGCGTTGTCTGTAGTGGGACTTTATAGTAATAAATGAGTAATTCAACACTTGCACCTGCACCCACACGTACTTCGCACAGACTTACGAGCTGTCGAATATCCTCGCACACACACATACACACCCGCGCGCTCACCTATCCGCGCACACCCCCGCACTCTCCTATCCCAACGCACAGCGAATGAGCTTATTTCGCATTTGTCAATATCGCAGCCAACTAATGGGAAAACTTTCGTCCGCAGTTTATTTCACATTCGATTTGCATGACTGACTGCAGCCCAAAATCGTGGTGTGCACCGCAAAGCCCGCGATTTCCAAATTATTCCGCCGTGTTCTATGCTCGCGTATGTTTTGGTCGGCACCAAATCGACGGCCACATAACGTCAACACATGTTTTTGCCATAATAAATCATTTTGCAATTAAATTCGCACTCGCCGCCGGGCGCTCGGACGCTCGGACGCATGCTGTCTTTTAGTATTTATTTATACATAAGCTCCACCACCCACGTTTATGCGTAATCTCTTTATTTTTTAATTCGTTTTTTCTTGTTTTTGGAATTTTTATTAATAATGAAAGAACGACTTTTTCGACGTGTTCCCAAATATTTAACAAAACAGTCACGATTTATTTGTTTCTTTGTTAAATTGGTTTTTTGGTATTCGGATGAGTGGGAAAATACCATTTTGGCCACCTGAAGCTGGAAGATGTGTGCGTGTGCTTGGTATTGTTTTTAGGAAATGCTCTGAATTAGTGGACAGAAATTTTTGCGAATTTTAATTAAGAAATTAAAGGAATTTTGTTGTCATAAATTTATTTAATAGGCTTGAATTTATCTTGAAATCTTTGTCGGCTATTTAAAATGAAAATAAATGCTTGGAAGTGACATTGATTGGAAATCATCATCAAATCTAGTGAGAATTGATGTTACGAATCTGCTTTTATAGACAATTGGTGTGTACCGCAATTATATTTTTAATATTATTTTTTTTTAATATTTAAAAAATTAGTTTGACTTTGAATTTGACTGGAATTTTAAGAAATGTAATTGTTATTTAAAATAGGAAATTAAAAAAACATAAGTAGAAACATATATACAAAATTTTTCAAAAAATATATAAAAAAATATATAAAAAATATATAAAAAAATATTTAAAGACAAAATATGAAAAATAAAGAAATTAAAAATATTTTTGTAATATCGTTTTTATGTATTTTTATATATATATTTTTTGATATATTTTTTATATACATTTTTTGGTATATATATTTTTATATATTAAAAAAATGTGTAAAATCAATATAAAAGTATACATATCTTTTCAATATACATATCTTCAATATAAAAGTATACATATCTTTTTATATATAAAAAATTTTAAAAACAAAATATGAAAAATATTTAAACAATATATTTTATATATATTTTTTATATTTTTTTATATTTTTTTTATATTAAAAAAAATATTCATAAAAATAAAAAAAAATATATGAAAATAGTATATATAAAATATATATATAAAAAACATATAAGAAAAATGTATGAAAAAAATACATAAAAATTATTTTAAAAAATATTAAAAACAAAATATAAAAAATTAATGAAATATTTAAAAAAAATAATATATAGAAAAAGAAATTAAAAATTTATTTTTAAACTTCCCTTTTTATATATATTTTATATTTGTATTTTGCATATATTTTATAAATTTTATTATATTTTTTTATATATTTAAAAATATATATATAAACAATATATAAAAATATGTATAACAAAATATAGAAATAAAATATATAAATAAAATATATAAAAAAATATATAAAAAAATATATATAAAATTTATATAACAATTATATATAAAAAAAATATTAAAAACCAAATATGAAATTAATATGGAAAATATATAAAAAATTAATTTAAAAAAAGTAATTGAAAAAATATATATAAAAAACTATTGAAAAAATAGAAAAAAAAATCTTATAAACAAATATGAAAAAAATATATAAAAAAAAAATAAAAAATTTTGTTTTCATCTCTTTTTTATATATTTTATATATACTCGTATATTTTTTTATATATTTTTTATATATAAAAAAAAGAAAATATATAAAAAAATATATAAAAAAATATATCAAAAAATAAACAAAAAAATATAAAAAAATATATAAAAAATAGTGATAAGAAATGTTGAGTAAAAATAATCCAATCACTCGAAAGTGTCAAATTATTATTATTCATCCGATAGTTTTGATTAATTGACTCATTGAGCGAGTTTCTTTGTAGCTGGTGAAAATGAGTATAATGAGGAATAATGAGTTGACAAAAAATTAATAAGTAAACGAATGAGTGAATAAATGAGTCAGATAAAATAGTTAAAATTATTCCGTTATTTACTATAGAAAGTTGATATCCCTGGGTAGTTCTTCATATTAATTCAAAATTAAAAACATAAAAAGAAATAATTATAATAACAAAAATAACAAAGAATTATTCTATAATTATATATATAAAAATTCATATATTGGAAAAATATAAATTTGAAAAAAAATTTCAATACATTTTTTTTTTAAATTTAAATGATAGGAACAAAAAAAAAGATTAATCGTAAAATAATAAAAATTAAATAATTAATAAGGGAGGGAAAAAACTCAATAAATTAATTTAAGAATTTAAGAAGCACCATAAATCTAACATACATTTGTCACTGAATACCCTCAAATAAAAAATAATAGATCATTATCCTTCTTGCCCTCCAATCATATTTCTATCTCGCTCGCACCTACTCGCAACACTAAGAGATAGTGGCCAACTGTTGAGCTGTGTTTCCGTCAATGTTAGCAGCATGTTGCTAACACTCGCTGCCAATTGCCATCCTCACAGTTATTTATGTGCTCTCCCACAATTAAGCTTGGATAGTATAAACAGCTGCACTCTTCCTATTGCAATAAAAATTTGACTGGCCACGCGCACACACACACATAGAAACGCTCATACAGCCATGTGCCGGCAATCGTACGTTGAAATGTGTGTGGGTGTGTGTGTAGGTGCCGCTGCTTACAGGTGTTTTGCTTGAACTGAACACGAATTCACCAACAAAAGAGAGGGAGAGAGTGAGGCCATTTTGAGCGATGGTGTTGCATGCGAAAGGACTTGCGCTCCAAAAAGCTCTTCTAGTGCGATGTGGTGTGAAAGCTTTGTTTGTGTGTTGTTGTGTGTGTGTGCAAATGCAAGGCAAGAATTCTTGTTTAGGTTTTCCAACGCTGGCGTTCAAATTTTCCTATCCAAATAATTTTCATTTCAGTTTACTTTGAGCGTTCAACGCGAATTGTACGCAGTAAAAACTCAGACGGGAAAGTACCAAAAAATAAACAATTTAAAACAGAAAAAAAACAAAAAAAAACATAAACAACAAAATCAGAAATTGGCTTGGAGATTCCAAGCATTGTGTAAATAAACAAATTTGAAGTACTCGCAAATTCTTAGTAGAAAATAGTCTCAACGAACAAACGGAAATGTGCGAAAATGTTGGAGAAACTTGTGCAGATTATTTGTGAGCTCGACTCGAAGGACTAAGGAATTTCCTCGATAGTTTGAAAGCAAACAAAACTTATTAAATTTGGCTCGGAAATTTTGTTAGAGAAGAATGTGCGGTTTGTTTGTGATATAAAATAAAATTGTTGAATTGTTTAAGTGAATTGCTGGCTTAATGCTCCGCTCTCATCATTGGTAATTGACGGTAATTTATCATCACCTTTGTGCTGGGCCTGTTTTGCTTGAATTTAAATCCATTTCCTTCCTTTTTTTGTGTGGGTTTTTCACATTCATTTATTTCCGAGTTTTTCTACAATCCAGTTTCACCATTTCATTTATGTTGGAGGATTTTTATTTATATTTTGTTTGTTTGTTTGTGTTGCTGGTTTGTTGGATTAACGTTTAAAAACGCCTCTTTCCACGCTTGTGCCGGCGGTCATTGTGTTGGCCGCTTTTAGATCAAAATTTTCGTTTATTCAAATAATTCCTTTTTGGCTTTTATGTTTTGGTGAAAATTTGAGTCGCTGCCTTAATTCTGTGCTGCAATTTGTGCTGCCAGTGCCCACAGTTCATCTAATCCGCACAAATTATTTACGAGTGTGTTTGGCAAATTGAATTCACATGTTGCACGTTTCGCTTGCGTTATCCTGCAGCCATTAACAGCGCGCTCCAACACCCCCGCCAAAGCAGCTCACATTGTTTTCATTTGATCGTCAAATGATTACCACGACAGGCGCGTGTTGGTGTTCCAAGCTGCTTGCCCTCCCAAACTCAGTCTCACCGCTGAGGGGCCAGCGATGTCCGTGCCGCTATGTAGCGTTATTTTTACGTGTCTAATACGTGCGTACGTGTCCATTCCTAAATCGCCGCTGAATTGTTTTACTTTCACCGACTATAATTTTCACCATTTTCCCGTGGATCTGTGTGTGCGTGCGTGACTTGGTTTTACGAGCCAGCCGGGCAGCCAGCCAGCCAGCTACTGGCAGAAATACTCTTATTCGTTCAGGTTTCTTTTTAGTTAAATGGTTTTTCAATTTTGCCGCAATTTATTGTGTGTGCGCCTTTAACTCGTTATTCCTCCGTGCCATGTAGTAATCCTGTCGATAAATAACTTTAAGCGGAAATTTGTGCGTACATTTCGCCACATTGTTTCTTGGTGTTCCCAAGTTGCCTGCTGCCTTCTTAAAGTGTGTTTCCTGCCCTAAGTTCATAAATTTTTTTAAGCTGTTATTTTTCTCCGGCATTTTCATTTACTCTCACATTAAAATCGCATTAGTTATCCTTAGAAGACTGTACTCCTTTTATGCTTTTGTTTGTGCTGGGTTTACCTTTCGGTCTTTGTTTATTTACGAGCCATTTCCTGTGGCTCCTTTCCTTTTTGCCTCCTAGCCTCATCTCGTTCCTTTCTAGCGCCTTATTTCTTCCCTACTCTATCCCTGCTATCTCCGATGCCTTTTTTCCTTGCCGGCGCATACATTAAATGCAATTTATGCTAATTTGTCTTGTTCCATGCAGGCGGTGCAACGTGCTCTGCGGTTTCGCTAATTTTAACTGTTGCAAGTACGTGTAACTAAGCGTTTATGTGTGGTTTGACATTGCCTGGCGCCATAATACATTTATAGTGCTGTGTGTTAATGCAGTAAACCAGCACAGCCACCACACCACTAACACCAACTCCAGCGCCGGCACACACGCTCCATCCTCGCCACTAACATAATTTCGAGTTAAAATGTTGCCGCATTTCCGGAGTGCTCAGAATGGGTACTTTCGATCGGAGTGAACGCTTTAAATACGTACTTTAAATTTGCAGCCATGTGCAATTTTTAGCATGCCGAAGTGTACCTTCACAAGGCAATTTCAAGGATTCATTCAACCAGGAAACGACAGTAAAATAACACAAATTCCAGAGAATTATTGAAGGTATGAGTAAATAAATTTCTTGTTGTATTATTTAAAAGAAGAATTTAAAAATTTAAAACAATTTTCCACCTCAGCAATTAAACATAAAGAAATGAAATAATTTATTAGAAAATCTCAATTCATTATCCGCCCAAAATTTATACACAAGGCTCGCATATTAACTCCTCAAAGATAAATAGACTAATTTTATACACAAGGATCTGTAAGTCGTAGCCGAAGGGAGCCTAGCAAAAATTCATACCGATAACTTTTTCTAGCTCCAGGCTAGAAGATAGTCGACCAATTAGAATACTCAGTCTCCGGAAAGACAGTCTCCAAATTTACTGAATCAATTGTGATAATTCTTATGGCGTGATGATGAATTTTGTCCTTAATCGGTTTTGGTGCCACAGTCGCGATTCTCATAATTCCCAGAGCTCACTTCTATACCATGATATACGAGTGTTACTACAGAAGCAGTTATAATAACCTGTGTAATAATTTAGAGCAGGAAATGTCCACTGAAACAATTATGATGGTTATTAGGATGAATCTTTACCACGCTTTAGTGGCGACTCGTATATTCCCCAGAGCTCATTTCCGTACCATGAAATACGTGTCCGACAGTGTAGTAATCTATAGCAGGAACTCTCAAATGTACAATAAGTCTGTTGGGGTTATAACGAAAACAAAAATGTTACACTTCCCGAGCAGTCGCACAGAATAATGATAAATCTTCTGTTTGTGGTTGCTGAGGGAGGCTTCGTCTAACGCGTCAGCTTGTCGGCGTCCACAAACACACATCTTACACGCAAGGAACAACATCGGGACATGCTCATCGAGAACACCAGCAAAGTAAGAAACTGCATTTGAATTTGTATTTTTTATGCAAATTGGGTGTTCAGCTCTTTGTTCTTCTTTATAATTACTACTCGTTATAATAACGACTCGTTATAACTATTCGTTATAATAACTACGCGTTATAATAACTACGCGTTATAATAACTACTCGTTATAATAACTACTCGTTATAATAACTACTCGTTATAATAACAACTCGTTATAACAATGACTCGTTATAGTAACTGCTCGTAATAACTATTCGTTATAACAAATACTCGTTATAATAAATACTCGTCGCTTACATTAAAATGAGTCAATACGCATGGAAATTTTTGCCTGTGATTTTCGTCCCACAAAAACTGACTAAAGTTGTTCGAAAAATGTAAATGAAATCAATCAAATTGAAGATATCAGAAAGTAGGAGGGACTCACGACTGCACCTTCATAACAAAGTAGCATAAACTGTGCCTTTAATCGCTTTGGAAAAATTTATCGAGCGCTGCGAAATAAGCCGATCCCACTTTCTCCAGCCCCCGGGTACTGGTGAATGGTTGTTCTATTTTTTGTTACCTTTTCACTTGCGTGATGTCTTTTTATGGCCTGCCTGTTTATGGGAAATAACTTTTGTCATTTCAGTGTTATTTGCCTGTTAAAAGTGGGGTTTGTAATGGATCTATAAATGGATTGTTTCGTCAACATTTACGGCTTGTAAACTGCACATTTATCATATTCAGTTAATTTCGCTTTGAAGAGAATTCCAGCACATATGTATGTGCAGGGCTTAACGCTTTTGAGGATTGGAGCGAGTGACAACTTTTCACCTGATGAAAAGGATTTTTTATATGTTTAATTGAAGTTTTCCTTGGACAATGTTATTATCAGTTGCTAGCTCATATAATTTATAGTAAAGATGGTTTGTTCTGCAAGTATTCTCTGGAACACGCCATCTCTAACACAGTGCCCACAACTCTCCTACGTAAAACGCGACGGCACTGTTATCGGAATCCGTGCCTTTCTTTGGTGTTGAATTGAATATTTAAAACTTACTGCAATAAATCATTTGAATATTTGAACGCGTTGCGAGCCACCCAGTGATGCAGACAAATTTATTATAAAAGAAAAATCAATGAAACTTGCGCCCACAACAGAACGTGCTTGTCAACAAACCCCGCAAGTATCCTTTTATGCTGTCCTTTTTTTATAAATTTGTTCGCACTTAATTATCCTTTTTGTACACAATTTTTTCCTTTTTAAAGCAACAACTTTACAAATATTTACGGAGTATTTATGTTTGTGTTCTCTTCAGCAGACTTTTCATTGTCACACTCTGCTTACTTAATGGTCTGATTCACGATGTTCACTTAACACATCGTGGACCCATGCAGGGGCTTAGGGGCTTTTTCTCTTTTGGCGTAGGACATTCTAGTGTGGGGTTTTTATTTTGGAAGGCGGCGCAGCATTTCACATGTGAAGTGAGTAGCCTTTTTCGATGGAGTCGTTCTGTGGTTGAAAGCCGGACAGTTTTACTTGGTTTTTAACCTTATTGAGATGACGTCCTTGGTTTATGATTTTTCTAAGTCAGTAAGGCAAAGCCTAGCTTACGTTTTTTGTCGTGTTGGTATATATTCTTCTCTGTCTTTGGTGGACAATGAGAGGCGATATTTGTCAGCGTTCCTTTGCATACAATCTCACTGTTTCTGAGTAATCTAGTTCTGTGAGGAGGATACTGAATCACCAGAGCACATAATGGGGATTTGTGAGACGCTCATGCACTTGTTGGAATTATATAGTCATGTCATCACAGCAGTTCCTCACGAGCTATCTTTTTCTCTAGGTTTATGACAAAATTGCATGATGGACATGCCCACATTGTATGTTTTTATATACAACTATCTATAATTTACTTCAAATGACCACAGTTGTTACAGACGGGAAGTTTCGGCAGTGATGCGTATTTACTTATGTGTTCATTGTTAAATCCTGCGGCTACAATTTATTGCCTCGATGGGATTTATTTGGTATATTTTCCTAGGATATAGATTATGCGGTCCGATCATCCTTTAATGCCATCCTTATTTTTTTGTGTTTAGTTGTATGTCGTAATATTTTAATTTGTTTTATCAAAGAGTTTCGAATCATAGAGTCGAAGACGGTTTCATTTTACCGTATATTGTGGGACAATTATTTAACAATACTTTTACCACTGAATGACAATTTTGCCTTCTTTAACATATTGGAAAATACTTTTGAAAGTTTTAAAATAGTTCATCATTCAGTTGAACAATTTTTTAACAATTCTTTTACCACTAAATGACAATTGTACATTCTTTAACATGATTGGATAGATTGAACTTGGGGCTCTGAGAATTTTTGGAAACTTTTAAAGACTTATTTGACAATTTTGCCTTCTTTAACATATTGGAAAATACTTTTGAAAGTTTTAAAATAGTTCATCATTCAGTTGAACAATTTTTTAACAATTCTTTTACCACTAAATGACAATTGTACATTCTTTAACATGATTGGATAGATTGAACTTGGGGCTCTGAGAATTTTTGGAAACTTTTAAAGACTTATTAAATAGTTCATTATTCATTTGTACAACTTTTTACCAGTAAATGACAATTGTGCTTCTTTAAACTTGATCGGAAGGAGTGAAATTCTGACATTTTTTTGAACTTATAAAATAGTTCATCAATTAATTGAACGAATGGTGCTCAATTATTTACCACCCTAATTGACTAACTAAATTGTTACTAATTTCCACTGCAATTTAGGCAAACACTTTTAATAATGGGTAATAATTAAATGTGGTTTATTATCGAAATGTTTTCCAGCAGTTGGTGTCGATAAGTTTACCAATAAGTATTGATTTTTCCATATCAACACGAATAATAATTAAATTTGTAATGTCAAATAATCACCACCACAACAACACCGCCGGCAACTGCAACCATCTCGGCGGGCGAGGAGTTTACAGACAGAGGAAGGCGTCGAAGTCTGCTGCTCGTGTCAATACGGCAGCCAAACGGAATGTGTGGCTTTATTACGACCACGTGGCAAAGCCAACAAAGGCGGCCGGAATAGCCGAAAACATACTACGCTACAACTCAAATAACAGATGTGCTTATTAGATAACAAAATAACAACAAGGAGCAACAAACAAAAACAAAAAAAAAAAGAAAACCCAGTAAGAAGGCAAGAAAATAGATGCGCCTGATTGTGGAGCAGGGCGGTGGTGGGTGTAGTGAGGCGCAAGAAAATGCGGTACCACAAAAAATAATTAAACAAAAGGGTCTCTTATTTGGGCACAGTTTGACACGGATTGCTCTGCACTTTTGACCTATACAGTTAAACTAATTAGTTTTGGGTGTGAATAAAGGGAGGAAAAAATATAAACGCCACAAAAGGACACGAAATATGTTTGGGAACTATGCAGTGGCAGCCGGCATGACTGATGGCAAGAAATTTGCTGCAAACACGATGAAAATTCCATAAAATAAGCTGATAACCCTAAATAGTGCAAGTGGGAGTGTGTGTATGTGAGTGTGTGAGAGTATTGGACAAAGAGATTATGAGAGTGGGTGGTGGAGTGAGTAAGGGCCACTTTGTGATTAGAATATTTGAAATAAGCAGCCTTAAGTGTCCACAGGCACACACACACACCGACACCGACGCATGAACTGCCTCTTTCCATAAACTGCTGTTTTAGTGCCTTTGCCATATGTCCGGACACAACTGAGCGGCATATAAATAACTCTCCGACAAATGACAACAACACTTGTTTATGTATGTATGTGTACATCTCGGCCGCCCACACTCAGACACTTTGCCGCACACACACACTCACACAGAGGCAGATGTAAAGGCAAACATGCGCCGGCAACCTGCGGGCAAACAGTCAGCTCCGCACTTCCACTTTTAGATATGTTTCTGTCACATAGTTACAGAAGTTGGAAGCAGAACTCACACAAACACACAGAAACACTCCTCCACACACAGACGGAGGGAGCTCCAGCACACACACATGCACACACACAAACACACTTACAGTGTGATATTCATTAAATTACAATAAAATGCTTTTTTTGTTGTCCATGCGGTGTCGGTGCCGGTGTTGCTGGTGCCATTTGTGTCCATGCAACTGCGGTATCCTTTTTATTTAAACATTGACAGCAATTTTTCGTCCCTTAATTGTGCATATGACGTGTAAGTAAAGCTCACTCTTCGTCCTGCACGGTGTTGCTTGCCAATGTTTGCTTGCCGCACAAGAATTAACCAAATAAACTAAAATACGAACAGACCCACACACAAAGTCCCTGGCAAATTGCGTGGAAAAATAGAAGAAGAAGCACGTACACGTGCACTCATACACATCCACACATACTTAGCCACAAAAAACAAGAACCGAATAATGTTTTAGGAAGCAAATTATCCTGTTGGGTATTTCCATTTTTATGCGTTGACATTGTTCACTTAGCCAACTCGAAATATTGTATAAAAATAAAGTACTGTGTCAATAACTGCTCAGCTCCTGTGGCACTATATCCTTTTATCCTTTTCCCTTCGCACTCGGCGTACAGTAGCTTCTTTTGGCTTTTGCCCAGCCACTTTTTTGCCGCTCAACATGCGCTTTTTTCCGCCAATTGTTTATCGTAGATTTCACTTCCAAATGTTTAATGAGTGTCATTGTGCTCTTCGTCGCCGTTTGTCGCCTTTCTGTTTACATATGCACGTATGTATATATTTGTACTGGGTCTTTGGAAGTTGGAGTTGAAAATGGCAAAGGTCATTGTCCTTTTCTTTATCAGTTTTTTGCTTGACCTATCGCAATAATTGCTAAATTTGTTCAATTCGAATTTGAGTGTAATTGGTATCATGTTGGACTGTAGAAAGCCGGGTCTGGGTGTCTCGTAGAGTGTGGCAGCAAATTAACTTCGCCATAATTCAATTTGTGCTTTAAAATAGCTCTCATTGTGTGCCGCACGCGTATTAAACTTTACACAACAACACCTTCTGCATCGATTTGGTGTTGTCCCTTGTGTCCGTCTGCCTCAATTTGTGACTGCCTGCTTGAAATGTCGTCGTCTTATGATGATGACCCTTGAGGAAATTGAGTTATTGAGTTCACAAATTGTTTATTGGAGTGTGCGTGTAGCGTGTGCACTGCTTGCATCGATCTGGAGATGAGTTGAGACCGAGTTGAATTGGGCAGTAGTGAGGCAATTCTTTGTAGTTGTAGTGTAAACTTTGCCACTTCCATGCAACTACAATATTTCTGTTCATTGCATATACTCCTACCAAGGAGTATAACAACCACTCCTGGCTTTGAGCAAACTGTATATAGTGTAAATAGTAATCACTGCGAGTATTGTGCTCTTAAGGCTGTGACGCAATAAAGTTTTCGAACTCAACACTATTCGCTGCAGCAGTGTAGTGGAGAAGCACTTACCGAACTATTGTTGGAATATTCTGTCTATTTTCTGAACCTTTTTTCTTTGTATGTTGACCGCTGTGAAGAAAGTTAGTGGTGTGCACCCTGAGTGAAGCTCAATTATATGGCCGTAGATAGCAATGCACCAAATGCAGCCTCCGTTAATTCTGCTTAGAGAGAGCAGTGAAAAAGAAGAAGAATACACATGCTATTTAACAGTGATTGAATCCTTCTTAAGCCAACCTGCACTTAACAGAGCATAATAGAACATAACATAACAGAGCATAACATAACAGAGCATCAGATAACAAAGCACGATTGAGGAATAGGATGATCACTCAATGCATGTAGCTTTATAGTAACATACTAACTTTTATATTAAAAGCAAAAATCGCTAATCGAGGACTAACAGATAATAATAGGGAAAATAATTATATGATTCCACTTCTTAACAGTGGTGGAATCTTTCTTGAGGCAAACTTCACTTAACAGAGGCTAACATAACATAGATCGATTGGACAATGGTGAGATCACTTAATTAATGTATATTCATAATTCAACATAATTACTTTTATATTATAAATAGAAAATTTATTTCAACTACTAAATAATAATTATTTCTTCACTTAAAATCAATGCGGCAATCGAGGCCGAACACATATTAAAATATGAAAATTGTTTGTATAAATTCACTTAACATACAAATCAGACACTCACAGACTTATGTTATGTTAAATCCTCACTACTCGTGATCAGATTCACCAGAAACATATATTGAACATATATATAATAAATATAATATATATAATATATATAAATATATGTCTATGCATATATTATTGGTACGGTTGGAAGAAATGTTAAAATGTGAAATTGGATCAGAAACATATAGTTATGCTATGTAGTATACGTTTCTGATTGGAAGTCGCGTAAATATATGTTTCTGTCAGATACTCCTTAGGCATGTGTAAATGCATGTCTCTTCGTTATGCCTATTTAAGAGCTCTGTTACTAACAGTTAAATCGGAATGCCTATTCACCAGATCTGTAAGTAACCGGTAAATCTGTTCTGTGATGTTAATTTAAGGTGCAGAGTGACATAGAACAGAAACAGAAACGGGAACGTAACATTATTGTTTCTGGTAAATTCTGTTTCACTTTGCGTTGTTGATGCAGCCACATAAAACAGAAACAGACACAGAAACAGAGACAAAAAGATAGAGAATTTTATCATTATTGTTTATTGAAGAGATAAATAAATTACAGCGCGAACACGGACAGAGAATTGGAGATGTTTAGTGAAGAAGAATTGTATGGAGCGTTTTGTTACGCTTTGGGAATAAGCTACAGGGAAAATAAGCTACCATTTAATTTCCTAACCTAAAACAAGCTCAATAAAATAGGAACACATTTATTGTATTATGTACACAACGAATTTTCATTAAAATTTTTATTCATATACAACATTTAAATATAAATATTTTATATTAAATGCTCCTAAACAAATGAACAAAAATATATTGTCCTCGAAGCTGAGTTTTCTAATCAGATTCGGAGAAAATTCACTAATTGTTAAAATATTATTAACAAATCAAAATTATTACGCGCTACTAATTTAAAATCATTAATATTATTATGTCGCTAGAACGCACAATTATTTTAATATTTCTGTTGTTTTTTGCTACAGAACCACTCATGATGAGTTGTTTCATTTTATCAACAAACGCTTGTTTACTTTCCTTAAATTCTGTAGCTATTCTGCTACTGATTCTGTTTTTAATTCGGTTTCTGTTGCAAATGCACTGGCTTCTGTTTCATTTGATCACCAAAGGCTCGTTTTCGTTCCCTAAATTCTGTAGACATTTTGTTACTGATTCTGCTTTTAATTCTGTTTCTGTTACAAACGTACTGGTTTCCACCATATAAAATGAGTGTTTGGCGACAGAACAAAAATAACTCATCCCGACACTACACTACAGGTATTGATGATTATTGCTGAAATAATCATTTTATTATTATTATAATTAATTATATACACATGAAATACACACTTGCAGCCGAAATATAAAAATGATCCCCCGTTTACTTGCCGATTCTTGACGCCTTGAAGTCCCTATTAATACCTGCAATCTAATTCCCTATTAATATCTGCAAGCAAAATTTTATTTTTAGTGAATTAATCTTTTACAAATAAAATCTTAGAAGCACATTCAAATAAATCTTTTCTAAATTTAGCAACCAACAACGACAAAATATTTATAAAAACTTATACACATACAAAGGAAAAAAAAATTCAACGAATGTCTCCTTCGAGCCGGATTTGAACCAGCGACCTATGGATTTCCGCTTGACTTGCGTTAACAAGTCTAATGTAACTTCTACAGTCCACCGCTCTACCAACTGAGCTATCGAAGGTGATACAATTTTTGGGGCACAACACAAACAAGACAAAGGCAAACAATGAGTTCTGAATACAAAACAGACAATAAGTGCTGATAAATGCTTGAAAAGAAACAACAACAACAAAGCTAGCGATACACGCAAACGCCTCGTAATCACATTGCTTAATCTGAAACACACACACATATCTCTGTGCGTGCACCATCAGTCGTTGCGACAACAACAACAATACAAGAAATGTATTTCAACTTAATTAAGGTGAATTGGTTTAAACTTGAAAGCAATAAATAAAAAGAAAAAAATTAATGATAACAAGTTTTAAAGAAGAAAATTCAGCCAAAACCCAAAGAAAACAATCACCTTCGATAGCTCAGTTGGTAGAGCGGTGGACTGTAGAGGTTTACACAAAAGCCTTGCTCTGAGAGTTTGGGTTTCCCACCAAATATGCGACGACGCCTTCGTCCAATTTGTGGTGCCCCCGAGGCTCTCTCCGCAAGTTGGCAGATATCCATAGGTCGCTGGTTCAAATCCGGCTCGAAGGAATTGACTTAACTTTTTGTTGTTGTTGCTGCAGATATTATATTATGTGTCTAGGGGCAAATAATATATAGTTGCATATTCCTTGGTACACTATTTTGGCATATCTTAATTAGGTTGTCAGTCAGCGTCCGAGTGTCACGTAACCTTGATTTAATTAGGGAACGCAATCTGAATCTTATTCAGCTACGCAATCACACACCTCCATTATCACTCCACTGATGCCCTGACCTGGCAAAGTTCTGTCTGGTCACACACTTTTCTACACACTTATTATTTTCTTAGCCAGATTTTTTTCATTGGAACGCCTGCGAAGTGTCCAGTTACCAATTGGCTGTAATTGGCAGGACAGCTGCTTTCAAAATGAAAAAAAAATTATAGGTATAATGTTGAAATTGTTGGATTTATGCAGAAATGATCAAACTGAAGCTAATAATAATAATTATGAGTATTATTAGTTTACAAAAAAAGTTGATTTCCTGAAAATTATCCAATTTGCAGATGTGTATCTTCTTCTTCTTCGAAGTCTTTTGTTATTATAATGAGAACGTTTAGGTATGGAAAGGGGAGCTGTCAACTGTTAAATCAGAATATGTGTGCAGTTATTATAAGAAACGTAACGGCTTGTTAGATGCATGACAGTTGATTTCCTAATTGATGTTCCGTTTCGTTTCGTTTATTTCGAGGCGAATTTAGTTTCAAGATGGATTCCTATTATTCACACTGAAATGGAACTGGAGTGCCATTTTCTCTACTTTTGTTTTAGAAGAAGTAAAAATAAAACTACTGTGCTTTGTCTATGTTAGGTTTACCAATTGTATTCTGAATGTATTAAACAATTTGTTATTAAATCACTTTCTCATTGATATGTCATTTCCTTTAAGATCTTAGTATTTTAATCTGCTTTCATAATTGCTCCATGTTCTGTTCCAACGGAAGCTTAACTCAAGCCATGCCTTCTTTATCTGTTCTAAGTACACATTATTTTAATTAGAAATATGTAAAATATGAAAAATCACCCTGTTATTTACATTGAATGGAAACATTTCTTGGCATATGAGCGGACACAAAGGTAATCGTATTATCAACCACAGCAACTGAATTCATTTGGGTAAAAGAACACTCGCTTCTGCTCTCGCCTACCCTAACAGTTAAGATATGTCTTGGCAAGAGCCCAAAGGTGGAGCGCCAAGTTTTGGTGAGTAGGGTTTAGGTAATCTTAAATAGATTCGAGAGGAGGAGTGTACGTGCAATCATATATCTATATATATTTATGTACATATCTATGAATACATGCAAATGTTTAAGCATAAGGTACTGTTTCAATTGTGCCTTAAGTAATTGATAATGTTTTCGTATAAGCCGCTGGCAGCGTATTGCTAGTTAGTCTAAGTAAATGAGAACTTTGGGAAACAGAATATATATTATTATTATTTACTATTATTATACATTGCACCATAATTATTTATGTCTGGCGGGTTGGGGCAATGAGGATTACCAACTAAGGCACACGACTCGAAGAGAAAAATATTTAGAAAGAAGCATTTTAGAGACCATCCCCGGGGCAGGATTCGAATATAATAAATGAAACTGTTCTTAAGCTAAACCCGTATTCTCAATGATCGCAGCTCCATGTGGAAAGTGTTATATTAATCACAGAGTCTGTGTTCCACATTCATATGTTCCCTAGGCAGAACATGATTCCTATTTATTATGCGGGCCTTAGACGGTCAATTATTGGAACATGATTCATAGTTATTAAGCGGGGCTTAGACCGTCAATCATTAGCACATACAATTCCCTGTACTTATATTTTATGCTAACTTACACGCTGCAATCGACTGAGGTCGAATTTAGTTTGCCTTATGTTGTTGCGGTGAATTATGAGCGATACAGACGATTGTGTTGCATATATGACCTTGGCATTAGCAGTCCCAAAAAGGACAAACCGGATGAATGCATGTGGATGAAAAATAGAAACGAATTATCGAATATAAATGTTTTTTTCGTGGTTGCGTTTCGGCGAAGCATGAAAATGATATTCACTCGTCTCAGCTAGAATGTTTGGGTAGTTAGGTTGAGCGCTGGGCCAAAAAGGAACACTTACATAGGTCACCGGATATAATTAATAGTTTAATATCTTCTATGCCTAAAAGATGTGCGTCTGTCATCCAGAATAAAGGATTCGCAACGAAATATTGACTTCAATAATTTTTTTAAAAGTTTTGTCCACTTAGATTTGCGACTTTAATGTTTTTTTAATTTTAACTTTTTTTATATGAAATTCTGAATTCCTTTAGTTTGTGCTTATCAATAATAAAGATATAAATAAATAAAAAAATAAAAAAATTATGTTTTCATAAAAAAATTATCATATGAAAAAATGTACTGAGGGGGTGCTTAGGTTTTGGCCAATATTGTAGGTCCTGTTTGATCCTTTGTGATACCGCATGAGACACAGGTCCCTTTCCATTTCCGAATCCAGTTCTTTGGAGCTTTTTATGAAGCAGTTGATGGAGCTTATTTTCTTATGTAGAATGTCTCCCAAAGAGTCCAGAAAGTAGTCACTCAATAAAGTTTCTCCATTTGGACATTTTTATATGATTACGAGTATGTTTCGGTGTTCTTTTACTTCTCATATATTTATAATAGTAAAATATGCATCAATGCCTGAATGCTTGGAGACCTCGTACTTCGACGATTCTTTACCCCACTTCTATCTATCATATATCTATATCATATTTATTTTTATTTATATATTTTATAATATTATCATGGTTCAGGCGTTTCTTCTATTTGTCATGTGCTGTTTAGAGGCTGAATGCGTAATCCTTATTTGCACACATATCCTATTAAGGAAGTATCGTCCAATGATTCCGTATATTTCTTGGCAAACTTGTCAAAATATGTTGGAAATCTTTTAAGACCACAGAATAAATTTCATAAATTATTTAATAACCTCAATTTTGATAAAAAAAATGACTTCATTCTGTTTGCCTTGAAATACAATAAAAGCCCAGAAATTAATTCACTGGCACACATCTTCGCAGGCAAATGATGAGCCTGCTCGGAGCAGCTGTCAAATAATAATTTCCACAAAACAAAATGAAAATACCTACAAACATACGCGTATAAATGAACATTTTACCACACACCCCCAACTGAAGTGGGAAAGGCAATAATTGATTAAAAGCCAATAAAAGAAAACATTTTGGAAATGGCACTACCCACACACGCCGCACCCTCTCCGCTGAGGAACACATGTTGTCGTCGTCTGCAACGTCACTGGATGCTTCGAATGTGAATGATTAATGACCGCCGAGAAAGAACCTTAACCCGCTCGTCTCGAGCATGTTTTCATTTGATTCCATTTCATCTGATTTTATGCAATGCTTTGTTTTGTTATTTCGCTGAAATTGCAACGGCATCAAAGAAAGCCTGCACCTCCCTGCCCAGGCTTGTCGGGGCGGGGTGTCCAGTTGAATTGAGACGAGACGAGTCGAGTCAAGTAAGTGGCACCAGCTGTCAGTGGCACTTTTAATTTCATTCCTGGAATTCGTAAGCGAAGGTCAGACCGCGCGCGGTTCGCTCACACTTATGAGGGGGTTTGTGGGGGAGGATAGAGTCCAGCAGCAGCTGGAATACAAAACACCACAGTGGCAAACATCAAAAGCACTCAAAATTCAGCAAAAAATTTGGGCTAAATTGAGGACGAAAACACAGTGAAAGTGCTGAGCGTGCCCCCACACGTGTAAACCGATTCGTGCGGGTTGCGTGGCGCGTCGTCACACGTTTTCTTCGGAATTCCTTTTTTAAACTTGTCTGTTTAATATTATAAACGCCGCTGCCCTCTCACACCCGGCAGCGTTCCGGAATTCACTGTCGTCGAGGTTCCTATACTTTGTTTGTTGTTGTTGTCAGTGTCGTTTTTCGTGGTGTTTTCCTCTGTTCTTCCTTCCAATTTCTTTATAAGGCGAGCATGTTTCCAGGGAGCTCAACTTCCGAAAAGTACACGTACGTGCAACATGTGTCGCCTCTTAAATATTTCATTTCCGTACACATGCTTGAGTGGAGCTATTAGCAACAATGAACTACGTGGTGGCCGCATTGTTTTTGCCCCACTTGAGGAGGATGTAGTGAGCAGCTTCCACACAATTTAACACTGGGCAGCAGCATGCACAATGGAATTTTGAAAGGGAATCTTAAAATTTTTAATGGAGTTGAGGTCTTGGGATTTCACTTGTTTAATTTGAGTACCTCGTCATCATTGCCCATCATCTTTTTACTCTCGGCGTACGTCTTGTAGGAATGCTGGCGTAAGAAACTTCTCAACTGGTGTTCATGTCTATTCTTTGGAGTTATATTTTATCTTCTTTAGAGTAATCTTTTTTCTTATGTAGAGTGTTATTTTATATTCTTTAAAGTATGCTCTTATTTCTTTAGAGTATTCTTTCTTCTTTTTTAGAGCATTCTTTCCTCTTTTTTAGAGTATTATTATATCTTCTTTATAATATTAATTGTTCGTCTCTATAGTATACATTCCCCTTCTTTAAACTATTTTTCCTCTTCTTCATACTATTGTTTTCTCTTCGTTAGAGTTTTCGTTGTTTCCTTTATTCAAACTTATGTTTCCTCTTCTTCAGAGTATTTCTTAGCTTTTTTCTTCAACACATTTTCTTATTCTTTTAATTTATTTCCCGTTTTTTTTTACCATGGTGAAGCCTGCAGGCTTCAGTTCTCTTTACTTCTTCAGATTATTCTTCTTATTTCTTCAGAGTATTATTCTATCTTCTTCAGACTATTACTTTTTCAGACTATTCTCTTTACTTCTTCAGGCTATTATTCTATCTTCTTCAGGGTACTCTCTTTACTTCCTCAGACTATTATTCTATCTTCTTCCGATTCTTTAGTTCCTCAGATTCTTCATTTCTTCAGACAATTCTCTTTACTTCTTCAGACTATTATTCTATCTTCTTCGACTATGTACTTTATTTCTTCAGACTATTCACTTTTTTCTCATTTTCAGCTTATTATTTCCTCTTCTTCAAGGACTCTTTTGCATTCTTCTGCAGATTTACCTTCCATCTACATCAGTCTATAATTGTTCTCTTGTTCAGAATTTGGTTTTCTCAAGAGTTTTTCGACTGTTCTTATTCAAAATTCTACAGTTTTCAAAATAATTTCCTCCAATCTCCCGTGCTTGGATTAGGAATCTTCTGTCAAAGAGTTACACAAGGATTTTGTGATTTAAATTAGAATGGATCTCTGTTATATAAATAGACCAATGCCTTCGTAGGTATATAATACGTATATAATATTCGCAATAAGTATGTAAATATGGTACCAGGGAGACGTGTTGCCATCCAGTCCTTTCCTTCCATGCTTCCTCCATGCTCTTCCTTTTGGTTCCTTCTTTGAACCAAAATAAATAAATACGAACTCGTGTAAACAAATACAGGCAGAAAGTCAGGCAGGCAGACAGGGAAGGGGCAGGCTGGCAGGCAGGCAGGTAAACTGACTGGCAGGAAAGTCGGACAGGCAGGCAGGAAGGAAGGCACAGGTTACTAGGCTAAGGATGATCGGGGTCGGTCGCATGCCATACGACATAAACAGGAAATGTTGCTAATTTTGCTAGTGTTGACATGGGAACGAGCACATTCACCGCCTTCACCGTCTTCACTGGCAGAAAATCGGTGCACGGGGTGGATGGGGCCAGCACTACAAAACCAGTTAACGTTGTCTGCTGCTGAAAGGAGTCGAAAGTGGGTGGGGAGTGGGCAGGAGTGCGCTAGGCTTTTCCTTTTTCCCTTTATTAACTTTGCTATTGCATCCGAGCTTTTAGCGGAGGTTTAATTTCACACAAAAGGTGAATGGAGTTCAAAGCCGGTACGGCAAAGTTGCCAGGCGGGGCTGCATGAGCGCTCGTCTGTGGGAGGCAGGTGCGCACAGGGGAGCGTGGGTGTGCCGGCCGCCTATCTGCTTTGAATTTTATAAATACACTTTAAGTAAATGTACTGCAAGTAAAAAACGATTTGGTTGAATTGGAACACGTTCGACCCCTTCCAAGAGTTTCGTGTGACGTCTCTGGATTTGGCGTGGTTTGGCTTGGCGTTCGTTGTCTTTTGTTGCTGTTGCAGTTGCAATTAAAAATTTTTCGTATTACAATTTATTTATTTCGTTGTCAAGAAGGGCAGTGGAAACATTTTTCCTGGCGCCCAGAGTAGTTCCATTTTTACAGTTAATTTTTATTTGCACTTTATGACTGCCTCAACATAGTGCCGACCCAAGCGGAACCTGCAAGGACCCCGGATCCAACTGCAAATAGGAATAAAATTAATAAACGTAAAGTTAATCATAAAAAATAATTAATTGCCAACGCTGGAAATGAATTTTTAATGATACACTCGCACGAACAACAACAACAACAACCACTCTATATATATATGATATATATAAATTTTATTTAAAATGCAAAAATCAATTTTCCTTTTAATTTCCATTTTGATTTTTTCTCCATTTCACAATATTTCGCTGTGGCTCATTGACTTTTTTTGGATTTATTTCATAAGTTTTTTGTGCTGTGCTATTGAAAGGGCCTCGCACCAAACCATCGGGAAGTGGAAGCGTCAGTGTTTAATAAATAGAGTCAGGATATTTATATTAACATCATCGATACATCAAACAGCATCGACGTCAACATAATAATCCAGTTAATCATCAGAGCTTTATCAACTTGTTCATTAGGGTCATCATTAATAGTATCTTCAAATAGTGGTGTAAAGGATGATGGCATTACCAGGATTACTTTCAGCTTCATTTACATTTTTAATATTCTGGTTACGAAAATTCATCCTTCTCAAAGTGTGATCACTGGAATACATGAAACACTTTTTCAGTTTAGAAGTACTCTATTCTAACAGTAATTCACTTAGGCAGGATAATACCATTCACAATTTAACCAGTTTAACTAATTTAACTAGTTTCACCCGTTTAACCCGTTTAACCAACTTAACTTTTACTTTTAGTTTAACGCTTGTTTCAGTTTGGAAGTACTTCAATCTAGCAGCAAGTGCCTTAGGCAACAAAATTCTATTCCTAACGAGTTTAAGCAATTTAACCAGTTTAACCAGTTTAACTAGTTTAACTAGTTTCACCCGTTTAACCCGTTTAACCAACTTAACTTTTACTTTTAGTTTAACGCTTGTTTCAGTTTGGAAGTACTTCAATCTAGCAGCAAGTGCCTTAGGCAACAAAATTCTATTCCTAACGAGTTTAAGCAATTTAACCAGTTTAACCAGTTTAACCTGTTTTACCAGTTTAAGTTTTACATTTAGTTTAACACTTCTTTCAGTTTAGAAGTATTATACTTTAACAGCATTCAAATCGTTTGGTTCATTCTAAATATATCCTCGAATTTGTGTGGAGCTGGCATCAAACTTGAATGTGAGTACTCCTCTTCGACTGCTATTGAAATTCAAAGGACTCTTCACGACTGGTCTGAATAATACGCGTATTATTTGAAATTGAACCGCAGCAGAGCGGGGGCATTTTCTCTCCTGTTATACGACCAATTTCTAAACTATTTTTGGTCCTTTCATGGCTGAATTGAATTCATTTTTAACAAGTTTACCTCCACTGCAATGGGTTTCCTCTGCTTCCCCACGTAAAATTACTCTTGAGCTGGGACTACTTTATAAAAGGTAAAAGGCATCTGTGCCTGAACTATACCTGACTAACGTTTTTATCGATTAGGAGGAGGCCGACGACAATAACGACGGGCTCTTCAAATTCTTTTGTTTTGTGTTTATTTTTGCACAGTTCAGTTTTCATGAGGTATGTGTGCATCATAAAAAGGAATGAAATCAGCAGAAAATAAAAAGGATAAGAATGCGTTGCCAGCCATAAACTGAAAATAGTAGTAAAATTGCCATAAATTTTCAAGACGACTGAAATGCACAAAATTGTTCCCATGTAACTGCGCCCGGGCTGGGCTTAAGAGCAGAGACATTCCAACCAACGTGTGCACCCCCACAACTAAACTCATGCATGCATCTTGGAAATAGTAGACAAGGATCAGGCAATTGTTGACGAAATGTGCTGCATAAAAAACGCGGCATTTTTATTATTTGCAGAATTTAATGTGCCGCAAGGAAGGAGGAGAGCGCATAAACAAAGAATTTTCTAGTTACGATGGGAGACGTTAAGCAGCTTTGCGGTAGCAACTCGACGGGCTTTAAATTGTAAACCTGAATCCTTTCGGTACTCTTTGGATTGCTTAAGGCTCAATCCTAGGAGCATTGTCAGTGTCATTGTTTAGGATGAGCTAAATGAGCTCAGCGTCGAGAAAGCGATGTGCAAATGAGCAGTTTGCTTTATGTCTGAGTATTGGTTTCATTCAACCAACTTTGCAATAGCTGTGAAATGTCTGTGAGCCTTAACGTGTATATTCCAAGGATATGACTAGGACTTAAACACAAATGTGAATGCTATTCGAGTGCTGTTTGATGAGCCCTATTCTAATCCAGGGGTGAGGAAATCCGTCAGAATGTTCTTGCTATCCCATCCTTTGAATAGTTTTCTGGATCCGTTTGAATTAAACAAATTCATTTGGTCCGTTCGGCATGCAAAAGAATCATCATTGCCCCCCCTTCCTTGGTTAATTCCACGCATCCTTTCAGCTTTATAATTGCTGAACGACTTACAAATGAAACAAATGACTACACACAATTATTTTCACGCCTCGCAGCCCACAAAACGTGTTCAACGTCTTGCGAAAATAATTAAAATCTGCTCCGGAACAAAGAAAGCAATAATGAGAACAATAAAACTATTGGCAAAAGAACAACAATAATCGAGATCATGATCATCGCAGCCGAAATGGCAGAGCAGGTGTTAAACTTATGAAGCTATTTAAGCGCAACGCCAAATAACAAACACAAAAATATATATAAATATATATAAAAAAAAGCAAATCAATAAAAATAAACAAAAAAAAAAAAACAAAAAGAAAAATATTTGCTAACATCGCCACATAAAAATAAAGTAAAGTGCACTTTTTTTAGCTGCTCGCGGACCAAAGAACACGCCTCACCTCAACCAAATCGGCAGATTCATCAGAGCGTCGAAGCGTCGTTTGCATGCAGTCTTCCATCGAGCAGCTTCACTTAGCGCGAGGCCAGCAGCCATCAACGGCATGCCATGATTTTGCGTTCCCGCATATGTATTCCTATAATATACAATGTTCGACTATATTATACAAATCACACTTGAACAACAACAACAACAACAACCCCAACAAATTATGTGTACACCTTGTGACGAACTGGCAATTTCAGCAAAAAATTAATACATGTTCAATACCAATAGTGAGCGGTTTTTTCCATTCGTATCAAGAACAAGCGATATGCGCTTATAATGGTATCCGGTTCTTCAGTGCTATCCGGTTCTTCCTAATGTTATAAGTGATGGATTAGTGCTGTGATGCATTAGTGTTGCTGTCTCTTTTTGGCATGCTATAAGACATAAATGGTGAAGTTGTATCATTTATGTTTAGAGACAATATTGTAATATATATGAAAGCGTGCTGGAAATCAGAATTGGGCTATACTCGTGTAGAACGACAGCTAAGTTCAGTTGGGATTTGAAAGCTGTAGTGATGGAGTATAAAAATCAGAGGTATGGAAGTGAGTGGTATAGAAACTAGGTGCACAGAAATGAGGGATGTAGAAATGAGGGGTACAGAAAGGAGCAATTGGTTATACTCGTGTAGAACGACAATTAAATTCAGTTGAGATTTGAAAGCTGTACTGATGGGGTATAAAAATGAGGGGTACAGAAATATGTGGGGTATGGAAATGAGGGTATAGAAATGGGGTGTGTATATATAGAAACGAGGGGTATAGAAATGAGACATGAACTTTCACGTTGTTGTAACTATTGTAGTAATTTCAATTTTGTTGTTTGCTTAGACGAATTGCTGTTAGTTTCAGTAATGTAAGACTTTTATGGAAACTAAATAACCAACCCCAGGGTTGTGTATATTTCGTTACGATCCAGTGATCGCACTAGACACAAATGATCATAACAATTTATAAATATTATGCTTAAAGCTATGTGAACATATTCCAGTGATATTTTTGAATGCTGGGGTTGAAATTTGGCAGAGTAGACGTTTGGAATATTTAGAACAATATCATCCTGGGTGATCTGTTGGTGATTATCAGTCAAGTTAATCCGGACAGTTTTCATTAATAGAAAATAATACCTGTGGCAATATTTTTTCTTTTTTCCATACATTTATTTATTGTATCTACTAATAATAGTCTAAGAAATAAGTAGGAAAAATCTTACCAATCAATCAATAAAATGTGCATCACTATAATTGCAATGCAAGTATTTATATATCAAGGAACTTTTCAGAATATGCTCTCTTAGTACATAAGTACTGTACAAAGTCCGATCTGTAACTATATTAGAAGTCGGCCGAAGAACCGCCGAAGAACCAGCGAAGAAGGAGGTCGCCAAACACTCAGGAATTGATGCCCATTGTTGTCTCTTAGAACTATATTAGTTAAATATAAACTTTAAGGACGTTTTTGTGCCGTTTCTGTGAGATCTTTGCCTGATTGTTCAGCTTCTGGAGAGAATTTCATCACACCTTCGCCAAGAATGTTCAGAATTGAAAATGAAAGAGAGAGAGAGAGCATTGTGAGCTTTTCGAGCAGAAAGCAAGTACCTATCTCCAGGGAGTTAGCTATCAGTTAAATATATATTTTAGAAACGTTTTTATCACATCTATGCAGGATTTTTGCTTGTTCAGCTTCTGGGAAAATTTCATTCTCACCTTCGCTAACTTGTTAAGAACTGAGAGTGGAAGAGAATTGAAAGCGTTCTGAGTTTTTCGAGTATTAAATTGCCTTACTCCAGGCAGTTAACTACTCAATGTATGCGTTCAAATATGGAGCTGATTGCTGAAGATGATTCTTTGCTGATGCGTTCGAATCACAGAACGCTGACTAATTGTAGTCATCTAGGGTCTATATAGCCTTCCATGAAATGGGAATCCCCAACGAATATTTATGCCACTGAAGATGTCGAAAAGTTGGAGAGTTACCAAATCCAGACATCCTTATGGAAACCTCTTTAACATGCGTATCCGCCCATCTGCATTGGCCTCTGACCGTCGAGTGTAAGCATATGAAAGTAAGCCACACATTTTCATGCAGCAGAGATTGGTGCTTGGGGGTCACAATGGGTTAGAAAGGGTCTCTAAATTTTAGTGTTTATTGTGTGTTATTTTGCATCAAGTATCACTCAAACACACACCCACACAGAACACACACACACGCGATTACACAGTCACACTCCCACTGAGCACAACTGGTGCTTTGAGAGGGCATATTAAAAGAAACATTTTCAAGGCGTTCAGGCTGTGTGCGGCTTTTTCTTTAATTTTTTTTGTTTATTACAAATTACCAAAAAAATACGGAAAAAAATAAATCAAATAAAAAATAAATAAAGAATTTTTTTATGCCACTCGCATAAACAACAAAAATGATGCTAAGTGCGTCAACGGCTAATGTGGGAACATGTTCATTGCTGTCGTTGCTGTTGTTGTTGTTGCTGCTACTGAGTGCTGTCAGGGAAATTAACCGCCCGCATCGATCTACAAATTTCGATCATAAAAAAGTATAAAGCGAAAATAATGAAATACGGTTCAAATTTATTTTTATGCATGAACATCAAATTTTATTATGGCATTTTCAGTTATAATTTCAAAATAATTTTGCACATGCCGAATTCCTTCCTAGCGTACTCCGAGGTACTCTCGGGCTGGGCAAAAAAAGAATCACACCACAAAATCACGGCCGCTCTCTTTTTTACTTTTACTTTTTGACTTTTCACTGCTAGAGTGAGGTGAAATGCGCCTTCCAGTTGCTCCCTGTTTCGTGGTGAATCAAGGTTTAAGTAGACTCCATGTGGGTGATGCCTCTGGTCCAGTAAGGAGAGAAGGGTGAGGGAATTATCTAAAATTACTTAGATCCAATATTGAGATCGGAACTGTAGAGTGTTTGACGTATTCATGAAAAGGTTCTTTCCTAGAATAAATCATTCATGGTACAATCAGAAGGTCGCAACACTACGCCGAACTTGCGCGAAGGAACTTTACAGGATCGCACTTCATGATGAACATCCTTTCCTTTGCAACTTACGTAGTTTCTTTCTGATATTATATTAAATTTTTATACGTTTTTTCAACTTTAAAATGCGCCCTTTTCCACAAAAACAGATCCAGTGCACTGCTCAAATCCTCTTTCCTTGAAATGTTTCTGAGATTAAGTTCTTATCTGGCAGATCTGTTTATATTCGCCTTCAAATCTCTTTTGTTACCTCTTGCTCGCAGCCTCCTTAAAGAAACACTATAAACCCCATAAACTGTATTTGTCTTTTGTCGTCTGTGCTGTTCATCTTGATAGCGTATCCGTATTTCCTGCTTATCCTGCTGCTTGGCCGCAAGCCTTTCATTCGCTTTTCGAGGTTCTTACATTATTAACAGCGCCTTAAAAGTTGCCATTCAAGTTGCACGCATTTCCCTGGCGCCCCATCAAGAGTGCGCTTCGGTGTGCCTGATTTCACAGTGGCAAAGCGACAACTGCCGTGGCACATCATTCCGCCCGCAGCTCTGCTTTGCAACATGCAACAGTAGCTGAGAGTGTCAAATGACCCAATTTCTTGTACACCACTGTCATTGTTGCTCTTTCGTTGTTTCAAGATTGATTGCAATCGAAAGTTTCGCTGTCGCCAAGCATTGCAGTTGACTGACTGTTGCAAGCGAGCCTGTCACTCTTGTCACTCCTTTCACTCCCGTCAGGCGTGTCACTCCTGATGAATGACGCAGGTTAATGCGTTTTTCTTGCAGGCACTGCCGCAGGATGGTTGGTAGGTGCATCTCAAATTTCGCCGTGTGTAACAATCAAAAGTTAGCGTATTAGTACGCGTAGAAAAGGGCACGTCCTCGAGGATGTGGGAGTATGGGAGACTTGCATTCAGTGCAGTTGGGTGCCGTTGAAGCTTACACGGTTAGAACACAGTCATAAAGAAAATAACCGTTACAGTTACCAATCCAAAGTAGTCATTATTTTGTCCGCTTGTTTCTCTTGACTTCTTCTTCAAATTTGTGGAAAGAGTCCTTGAAAGTTCTTGAGCGATATGCATATCTTGAGAAGATATGCGTATCGCTCTAGAATCATATAGGAGTGCAATGCTGTTCAAGCGATAAAATGTAGCATAGGTCACTCATGGGAACCTATGCGAAAGGATGTCGCTCTCGTGTCGATTTGGTTACTCGATGAAAGTCTGCTTCGCTATTCGTTACTTCAGCAAAGCGGTTCGTTACTCGATGAAAGTCTGCTTCGCTATTCGTTCCTTCCGCCACGAAAGTCTGGTTCGCTGTATGTGGGCTCTGTTTAAGGTGCCTACTACTGCGACCTGAGTAGGTCTGTACAGGCTCAATTAGCTCCTGAAGTTCTTTTCGTTATCATTAGCTCCTTAAGCTCTTTCCGTTATAATGACAACATACTCCACCAACCACAAATACACTACTCCTATATCTGCGGCTGGTGTTATGTTTGTTGTAGTGGCTTTTGTTATTAAGCTGAGCTGTTTTCCTTGTTCGAGTATCGTTCTCACTACCTTGTTTTCAGAGCCTAAGATTAAACTAAACTGCAAATATTTGGAACCATGTTGTAAACCTGAACCTAAAGTAGCCCAATGTCCTGCCTCAATCAGTTGCACTGGGCATTTGACGAGTTGGTTCGCCATGCTTAGCGTTTCCTTCGCAACACTGTCCAAAGCAGCAGTTGTAACTGCAATATTTCCAGGTTATCTGATGCAGCTGCCGCCTCGGCTCCTGCTGAGTTTAATGGTGTTGATGATATGACTGTGGAATCTCAGCAGTCGACCTCACACCGAGCACCCTGCACGTCGCTAACGGTTCATTGCCACATTTCGCATTGTCAGCAGTGGTGTGGTAAGTTATGTAGGTGAGGAGAGTGGTGTGTAGGGTAGTGGAGTGGTGTATAGGGTAGGGGAGTGGTGTGTAGCAGCGTTATATCCTGTGGAAAACGCTTCTAAGCTTATTCAAATGCTGCACAAAATTGCCAAACGTAACGAACTCACTCCAGCCAATGCTACACTGGCTCCTGCCGCCTGCAATTTGAGGAAGATTTGAAGGATTTGTTATGCGCTGCATGCATCCGCACCAGCACATGGTCGCACTGCCGGTTTCTTTGCATGCTTGCTGCACTTAAATTACACAAAGTGCTGCACTTACTTCATGGCGCTGAGGTTAAATGTGCAAACTGTCGCAATATATTCCGTTCTTAGTCAAATGCTTTCCAGTGCTTTTCTGCTCCTGTCACACAAAAATTGTCTACTCTTAAGGATATGTGGGTTTCGTCTCTGACTTGGGGAGCATTGAGCAAAAAATACTTGAAGCGTGTGTTTTTGGCGTGAACTTTGGAGAATCTGCTACGGTAGTCGAAATTTTGTAAGGATGAGTACGCCAGAGTCTTAAGGACACACACGTACATCAACATTATTTTCATATGTGTTGCGCTTCCTTTGGTAGGTTTGGACTTCTGTTTCACTTTATTTGTGTTTGGAATTTTATTTATAAACCCACGAACATAGACAGCACGCTCTCTTCGTCACTTCCCCGCACTTTCCAGTATTTGCCACAGTTTGTCTGTGTAAGCGTTTTTTGTACGCTTTGTCAGGATTAGTTTTTCCGCAGGCGACGTGCATGCACGTAGGACGAACGGTTACATCTCTGAAATGCACGAAACACGGGAAATATTGCAAAAAAATCGAAAACAGAAGAGAAACATTCAAAAATTTTAAAAGTGC
Organism: Clusia tigrina; assembly: GCA_920105625.2. Lineage (NCBI taxonomy): Eukaryota > Metazoa > Arthropoda > Insecta > Diptera > Clusiidae > Clusia > Clusia tigrina. The sequence continues at coordinate 182,716,289 of OV050033.1, forward strand.
ATTAAAAAAATCACCAATTTTAGAAACCAGTACCAAAGTCCTTAAAGTAGATGTGTAAGGAAGATGGTTTAGCCTTCTCATTATTCATAAGTAAACATGAATAAATGTAAAATCTCTATTTCTCTATCTCTTTCTCTATTTCTCTCTGTTTCTCTCTCTGTCTCTCTCTTTATCTCTCTCTCTCTCTCTCCCTCTCTTTCTCTTTTGTTAAATAGAATTCCCGTTTTTCTCCTCTGAGGATTTCTACCATTGGTTTTTCTTAGGGACCCTGTTCAGTTTGTATATCTCTTCTGAATTCCTTATTCGCTGCTTACAGGGTATCACCGCGTATGGACAATTTGCTATGTTGACGGATTAGATAGACTCATTAGGTTCCGACCAGATTCCTCTTACGAATGGAGTAATGCCCTCTTCTTCATTTTCCCTTTAATCTGCTGACAAGGGCAGAGCAGAGTTCGTTAGCTTTGGTCCCCAGCACAGCAATTCCTTGAATTGGATTTAAAATTCATTCATTTTCCTTCACATTTTCTCTTTCTCCTTTTCCTGTATCACTACGTCCCCAGCCCCACAAACATCCGTTTGATCCCACAAAATAATTAAAGGAATGCGGAATAATTCCAAACCGACTGTAAAGCGATTTAGATTAGTGCAGCGCGCACAGCAGCAGGACAGGTGAAGGGATGCAGCAACAAACTCTCCGCCAGTCACCCGCAGACACCACTCGCAATGGTGCACCACTATTTGCAATTACGCAGTGCGATTGCAGATAATTTTTAACGCTCGTCCTCGCGCCAGAACGACCAAAGCTGCAGTCCAGTGTGCTTTACGTTGGTGGATCCCCGTAATTGGGATTTTGTTAATTTAGTTATTTTTGCTATTTTCCCTGGAAAATAGATGGTCACAAACTTTGAATAATGCATGCCAGACTGGGACTGCCAGCAGGGTCCAGGGCTGCATAACTAATGAAAGGATAAGCACACACGATGGCAGGATTTGACACACGCTTTCAGCTGAGTACAGCAGTCTTTGATGCTTGTCCTATGCTCGGGGTGAGCTGAGCTAAGGTGACTGAGCTGATTAGGTAGCAAATTTGTCACATACTGAAATTAAGTGGCAAGTTGGGTGGATTTTTCTTAAGCACACACACAGAGACGTTAACTAAGATGGGAATATGTATACAGGAACTGTCGCTGGCAGAGAGGTGGGTAAGTGGACAGGCTTAAGGATTATGCTCATATAAGTGTCGTCTAATTAGTTGGAGGTTCCAGGAGACTCACTCACTCACACACACACACGCACACATATTTCGTAATCCAATACTTTTACCTAAGCCTATCAACCGACCACCCCGTCGCCCCATCCCACTGCCACTTTAAACTTATGCATCGTCAACGCTGTCCTGTTTAGTCATTCATCACGCATCCTAATCATAATTCAACAGCAGAAACTTTGACACACTTAGCAAGTGCTTCTTAGACTCGAGTGCCGTGCTCTCCTGACACCTAAAAGTATGCTAAATAGAATTTAATATTAAAAGTAAACTTCTCAACACATGAAACAGCGCACTCATATATTTAATTGCAAGCTACTTCGTCGCTAACCACGTTATTTATGCTCAAAGTTTTTGACATTAATTTGCATACCAAAATCCGGGTTATATCGTTATATCTGCCATAATAGCAACAACAACAACCATGGCAGGCACAACTTAAACACAAACTACAACAACAACAAGTAAGCATACATAACAGCAACCGCATGATGATATGCGAATGTGCCAACGAGCAGAGTATTTATACTGCTATTATACGTAAATATGAGCCTCAAAATATGCAAAAATTCGTGCAAACATACACTCTCACACTCCCAAACCGAAACTCACACCCAGTCAGCGTAAATGAAAGGTAGTCGACTCCTTTGCGTTTAGCAAATAGTAAAAAAGTTTTTTTAATTTTTTATTTTATAGTTTACCAGTTTACTGAAAAGTTGTGGAGGGAGGCCACAAACGGGGCACGTGGAGTTTAGTTATAAAATATGACAAGACTTGGGAATTTACAACGGTTTTTCGCTGTATGCTGTTATAAGCCTCAAGGTATACTTCAATAAATACCAATTTTTCTAAAAGCTTTTCCAAACGAACAGCAACAGGAGCCGCAAACACGGGAATACTTAATACGTAAAGTAGACTCTCGTTTAGAGTGGTGGTGGAGTGAAAAGTAGGAGTCGGCAAACTAAAAATAAACACAAAAGAAACAACAAAAAAAAATTTAAGTGAATGGAAAAAATACACAAACAAATACAAACAAATTATGAAAAAGGCAATTAATCCAAAATAAACAAACAAAATTTTCAAAAACATGAAAATACTAAAAAGAAATTACCAAAACATGAATAAGGCAAAAAAGAAAAGAATTTTTTAAAATAAAAATAAAAAAATAAAGAAGTATAAAAATAAAAAAATTAAAATAATAAAGAAATATAAAAGTGAAAAATAGAGAAATATAAAAGTAAAAAAAAACCAAGTAATATAAAAATAAACATAAAAAAAATAAAGAAGTAGAAAAATAGAAAAATAAACATAAAAAAATAAACAAATAGAAAAATAAAAAAATAAAGAAATTTGAAATAAAAAAATACAAAGAAATATGAAATTAAAAAAAATAAAGAAATATAAAATAAAAAAATACAAAGAAATATAAAATTAAAAAAAATAAAGAAATATAAAAAAAATGTTTGAAAGAAGAATACAAAAATTGAGGTATCAAAAAAGAATTATAATATTTAAAAAAAAAATACTAAATAATTTAATCGCTTTTTTGATAATACATTTTTTTTTATTCTTCTTTCTTTATTATTTATTTTGTATTCATCTTTTATCTTTATTTTTTTTATATAATGTAATGGTTTTTTGTGATTTATTGTATATTTATTTCTAATAAATTTGTTGAGGAAAGGAATAATAAAAAGAAAAAAGAAAGAAACAAATATTATATTTATATATTTAAATATTTTAAACATATGAAATTATAAAAAAATTTCCATTGTAAAAGAAAAAAAAACGAACATAAATTTAATACAAAAAATCAATAAGAAAAATTTTATAAATTAAAAAAAATAAAAAACAATAAATTTGCAAAAATAATATAAGAAAAAAACCATGTGGTACAGAAAAGAAAAATTAAAAAAATTATTTGCAATAAAAATATTTATAATAATTAGTCACAAAAAAATGAAAAATTTAAAAAGCCAAAAATGAATTATATTAATTGAAAAGAATTGCAGACATAATTTTTGTTTTCAGATTTTGGTTGGGAACATATATATATATGTATATATATGTATATATATTTTTTTATTACTATTTTTTTTATGACCCTGTCAATTATTATAATTTATTTTTATTTTTATATATTTTTGTTATATATAATTCTAATTATTTTATTATATATAATTTTTTTAGCGAATTTTTTTGTTGTTTTTACTGTGGTTTTTTTTGGATTTAGAATTTTATTTATTTTTTGCTGATCTTTGACTAGTTAAGCGAGAGTCTACTGTAAGCGAGAGTCCACTCTAAAAAAGTTGAAGCTGCCCGTTAACAAAATGGGAGCTTCAGTTTGTGTAATTCATAAAACATGAGCCTAAAAGCATGCTATGTAAAACGCTGTTTGCTTTTGTATGGATTAAGTGCATTCTAGTGAAGAACAGGTGCAGTTTTGATATTTTTATTCACTCATATTTATTTTTTGATTTATTTTGGGAGTTATAAACCATTATAATACCGCTCCAGCTAAAGAGATAGCCGCTATTGAGTAGTTGTGAAGAGTTTAAGCTGCCTTTTAGCGTTTTTAAAACTTTATTTTATTAATTGTGCGACCACATAAAGAGTGGCAGAGATAAACGTCGGACAAGTGCTTTTTTCATGCCCTTAAGTATTTTTATGTTTGCCTCGTTAAAAACCTAGTAGCAGCAGCGCAGTAGCAGCATCAGCACAATGGAGCCAAGTACCGCTTTCATAGCCACGAGCATGATAAACATGCGTTAAATTAAAAAATTAAAATCATTGCCAAAGAGTGCGAGCACACAAATTGTGGAGAGAAATGATGAGTAAAGGAAAACATGTTCATAATTACGCATTCATGAAGAGTCACAAGGCGGTTAAAAGGGGAAATTAAAGAAAATTATAATATTAAAAAGAAATTAAGCAGTATAATGACTTTTATATTGACTGTGGCAGTGTAATTGCTCGAATCAGCTCAGTTTTAAGCGAACTTTTCAAGGTTGCTGTGGTTGAAGATTCAAGCAAAAGAGTTGTTCTTTAGCCTTGCTTGAGGTTAATGCTGGCATGTATTTTTAAAGAAATTTAAAATTAGTAATAAAATTAAGTGTAACGATTGGCAAGAGACGAGATTTATTCAGAAGAAAGTAGGTAATTATCAAGATAACCCCGTATATCTATATATCTATATAAAGATTATGATGATAAACACTTCTTTTTCTTCGTCATTCTTTATTTATGTCTTTATATTTTACAAGCTAAGTGAGTACTCGTATATGAATTTCTCTTTTTTATTTTTTTGTCTTGACTTTACACAGCTAATAATTCCTCTCTATGATTCCCATAGCTGACATTTCTTTAGCATTCTTTAGAAACTTCTCCAGTTTTAACTTTTATGTTTCTCAAACTATCTAGTTTATAGGTATTATTGGGTATTTCGCCCTTCCTTGCTGTTTCTCACTAACTTATTCTAATAGCATCCTATCTTCATATCGTTTTTTTGCTTTTCTATTCTTTGTTATTTCGCCCTTCTCTGATCTTTCTCTCTAATTTCGTCACATAGCATCTCAGCTTCAAATTGCGTTTCAATTGTAGGTTTCTTCCATGTTTTTTTCCTTCCAACTTACTGGTTTGCTGGGTTATAACTGTCTCTGTCGCTTCCTCACTTCTTACATATTTATTGTTCCCTTTTCCTTTATCACTTATGGAACTTTCAGCAGTTCGACAGTTTCTTCTGAAGCTTTCTCTTAATGGGTCGATAACCTTTATGTGAGGTTTCTTATTTATACTACATTTTAAGTCAGTGAGATTGTTTCTTTCATACTGTATTTCTTCTTGGTCATTTCTTCAGTTTTCTTTCCTCATCTTACGGCCATTTCATGCAACCGTATTTCTTTCCCTTTTCCTTTCATAATATTTATTAATAGTTGTCATTTTTGCTACTTTTCTTTATTTCCTGATTTGTTTTTGGCTTCGTTATATATTTTTGTGTTCTTTCTTCTCTTCTTTTATCTTCTCTAAACTTCCCTTTTTTATTTCCTTATCTATTTTTGCTTTATTTATATTGTGGGCGTTCTGTTTTCTCTTATTTTATCTTCTCTCAAATTCCGTTTTTTCGTGACTTTATCTATTTTTGCCTTCTTTATATTTTATGTGTTCTTCTCTTCTTTTATAATCTTTTATTTTTCCTGTTTTCTTCATTTCCTTTTCTATTATATTTTTTTCTATCTCTTCTTTTGCTGCATCTCGTTCTCTTTTTGGGAAGTGATTCAGTACCAAGTTTGGTCAATTCTTTACACTCAAAAACTATTTATACATTTTTTATTCATCTTAATTCCTACTGTTTCCTCTTTTCTTCTTCTGTAACTTCTTTCAATCATATAATCGAATCGTGTTCTTGAGACATGATTCAGTTTCTACCCTAATTTTATGCCAATGATTAATATAAATAATTTTTTGTTATTTTATTTTCTTCTTTGTTTATTTCTTCTTCACTCTTTGCTGCTATGTTTCTCCTCGGTTTTCTTATCTCCTCTTTTGTCATATCCTCCAATCTTGCTTTTGTGACAGCTTTCGACACCTTTCTTTTTTTCTAAATGACCAGCTTAGCTAAGTTCGGACAGGTTTATCACCACTTGTCACCGCCCTCGCAGCTATTAGCGGACCTTTCCGCCATTATGGAAGATCCTCGAACCTTTATGACTCAGCATTAAACCTAAGCTATGTGTAAGCCAAGTAACCAAACCGCAACGGTCGGGCGTTAGTTTGCGAAGCTCAACGTAATCCTCCCCAATTCCATGCTCTGCTGCGATAAATGTTCCCCACACTCATGCTTGCTCAGCATGTAAGAAAAGATACTAAAGTACCTACTCACAAGTTCCTCACACTCCGTCCATGCGCCTTATTACGTGTGTGCCAGTATACTCGTGTGACGTCATAAAGCACGTGGAATCAGGTTAATTATCCCTTTAATCTGCTTGGTGCTTTACTACCACATTCGTTTCCATTTTGCAACGATTTCAATCACTCTTCACGTGCTCCTGCGGTGCTTCTCGTCAGTTCGCTGCAAGAAGCTTCCTCCAGAGCCAACCGAGTGTATGAATAATATTTAAATTATAAGTTAAATCAAGCTGAAAATCTGCCCTCTTGGCACAAGGAGACCGTTTGGGCATATCTTTTATTATTATTACTTTTAGGTATTTACGAGTACCTTCGGCACAGAAAGAGTCCTGCTCCAAAGCCTGCCTCTGCCCCGGCTGCTGACTCGGTTGGCATTTTATCGTTTTTTAATTACTGGGTTCAAGTGTATTTTACGGCCAATTTGAAACTCAGACGATGCGGACGCACAGCATCCACGCACGTGCACACACGCCACTTACTGCTCCCAACTTCCTCTTAATGGGGATCTGCCACATCTCATTTCATGCTGGTTTTTTATATTTCTTTTGTTCCGTTTGAGTTCGGCTGGCGAAATTTCCTCTTCATTAGCAAGGACAACGTTTTCATTTTAACAACGTCATCCAACGTACGCATTTTATTACCATTTCCTTATTCCTGCGCCTTTGGCTTTGCCAGCAGACGAAGTCAGTCGTTAATATAAACGAAACAACAACAACAATGTAAACCAACAACAAAAAATACACATAAAATAAAAGAAAAACACAAAAATAACAAGGAAGGAAAAAAGAGCCGGGAAGCGGAGGAAACGCAAGAAACCAACTGAATATTTAAGTTTTGATTTCCTTTTTGGCTGCTACTTTCACACACTTGAGTGCATTTAACTTTTTGGTCTTCCACTGTAGCCTACATTTCTGCGCTGGCGAAATTCCTTGGGTCGTTATTTTGTGGGTTTATAACGTGAGGAATCTGGAGGATGCAGAGAGAAGGCAGTGCTTTCAATCAGTTTAGCACTTTGTTCAAAGTCTTTCGAACTTTCGTGTGTATTTGTGTGTGTGTGTTTGCTTGTGAAAGCAAATTTGGCCTCGTGCCTAAAAATATGCCACATTTCTTAAACAATGTACTTCGTCACCAAAGCCTTGTATAAAGTATGCCGACTGCATCCTCATCAAACTAAAGTGGAATAGAGTGAGAAACAGATAAAGAGAGAGAGAGAGAGAGAGAGAGAGACAGACAGACAGAGAGAAAAGAGAGTGTCTACTTTTGGTTTTACCTTTTGCAGACTTAATTAATATTTAAAATTTCAACTAATTTCCCAGGACCGAACTGTCCAATTTGCTGTAATTGCATCACTGTGCTAACAAGTTGCCAGCTCGTCGGTGAACGACATGAATACCAAGAGAAGAATTGACACCTTACACAGTTCACGTCAGCCAACCAGTCAGCCAGGCATTCAGCCAGCCAGCCAGCCCTTCCTGTAATGCGCTTCTCTCCACGGACTTCTGCCCTCCCGTTTCCATTTGACGGATGACGCCTTCATGAATCATTTAACGTATTTAGTTTAGTTAGTATGAATGTGTTGGAGCAGCTTCGTTGGCCACAATTGGTGTTTTAATTAACCTTTGACAATTTCGGGGGCTTGGTAGGATGCTGTAAGCTAGTTTCCAAACTTATTTACATAAATCTTTAAGGAAATTATCAATTCATAAATATTTTCAGCAGAATTTTAATCTTGATACTTGGAGATCTATGAAATTAATTTCCTTTACGGCTGTCTCCTGTCTCATATCTCCGATCTTCTCTCTTTTATCTACTATATCCTATCCTCCATCCCCAATCTCCTATCTCCTATCTCCTATTTCCTATCTCCTATCTCTTATCTACTATCTCCTGTCTCCTGTCACCTATCTCCTATATCCTCCTCCTATCTTCGCTCTCATGTCTCGTATCGCATTTCTCATATCTCGTATCTCATATTTCATATCTCCTTTACCCTATCTCCTATTTTCTATCTTGTATCTCCAATCCCCTATTCCCCCAATCTCATATCTCCTTTTTCCTATATCTTATCTCATATCTCATATTTCTTTCACCTATATCCTATCTCCTATCTCCGATCTCCGATCTGCAATCTCCTATCGCCAATCTATCTCTCTCTATCTCACTCTCTCTTTCTTTCTCTGCATCAATGCCTCTCTCTCTTTCTATATCTATACCTCTGTCTCCTTCTGTATCTATGTTTCGATCTGCATATATGTATTTTTCTCCATCTCTCTACATGTATGTCTCTCGCTCTCTTTCTGTATCTATGTCACCCGGGTCATCGCTGAATGAGACGCTGCTCACTTTGGCTAATGATCATCTGGTGCTGGTATACCATTGCCTGGGGACGCCACGAAGAGGCAGTGAGTCTTCTTGGAGTATTTCTCTGTAAGGATCGCCCTGGCCCCTACCAAGAGGGTGGCAGTTAGCAACTTTACCTTAAGTTTATCTGTCCCCGCATATATGCCCCTCTCTCCGTCTCGCTGTATATCTCTGTATCTTTCTCTCTCTTTGGCACTGTATATCTATGTCTCGTTATCTGTGTATATTTGCTGTCTCTTTCGCTCTGCATATCTCTGTCTCTGTCGCTCCATATATCTCTAATCCTTTCTCTGTATATCTCGTGCCTCTTCTGCCTCTTCTCCTCTGTACATTTCTGTCTCTTTCTCTCTGTATATGTCTATCTCTTTCGTATCAGTGTATCTCTATCTCTTGCAAAATCCAATTCTCAACACTAGTCTGAATTTTCTTTTGAAATTACATTCACTGTTTCGCGTATCTGGAGAGGTGTGGCGAGCGTTAGCAGAGGGTGCTTCTTTTCACGTGTTCACCAACTCCGCCAGGAGCGAAATGTTGAACACTTGCTGGAGTCCCTTAGCACACCTTGCTGGAGCCGCTACTCACTGTGATTGAAACGTCGCACTTCTTTCACCTTAGCCACTTGTTGAGAGTAGTGCTGATGTTGTCTTCGTGAAGGATCTCTCAAAGCAAACACATTTCCGCTTTGCCAAACTAAAAACTTATCTGCATCCCAAGCAGTGCCAAGGTTTCCCAATACCCTCCACAGGACCCCCAATGCCAGGTAAGGGGAGCGAGTACGATAAGCTGCTTAATATTGATGAGGCTTTTGTTTCCTGTGCGCTTAAAAACTAAGCCGAAAAAGTTTTTAGGCTACAAAGGACTTTGAACCTTAGTCCGCAGCTGACACCACTTTGAAGAGTATTTTACTAAAGCATATTTAAGAGTAAATTCGACGAAGTGCTCGCAGCAGGATATCGACTCAAAGTCAATGAATTACGACCTCAGCAGCCTCCCTCTGCGAATTTTATTTAACTGCAGGCATCAACAAGAAAATAGGCTCCTAATAAGCAGTTTCAGAATGCTAGCGACCAGAATTTCACCAGCAGGATGAAATCCAACGACAATCGGCGGAATGTAGAGGGAAGATGGGACTTGAAGGTGGGGGGTTGGTCGTTGAGTTGAAGGTGGCTCGTCTTTGGCTTAGATGGGTTTCGGGTTGGGGTGCAAGGCAGTTGCCTTTGGGTTGAGTTGGGTTCTTGGGTTCCTAGCAGTTAAACTTTTCTTCAGGCGGCATTTAATGACACTGCAAGACAATTTTAAATCAATTTTAGAGCATAAAACCAGGCGCTTCGCCGTTCGAATTTAACCAAAGTCAACATAAACGTTAAAATTTTATGTAATTACGCAAATTACCAAACTTTAATGAGCACGTTCAAGTCGAGTGGGCTGCTTCGCTGACTGCTGGGACGGACGATTGGCTGATACGCTGCCTTGTTTGAGTACGTTGCCTTGTTTGGAGCGCTGACTGAATGGTTGGTTGGCTGGTTGGTTGGTCGGGTCGTTGCTTGCTGGCTTGTTTGTTTGCTCGGTTGGTTAGCGGCCTGACTGGTTGGTTGGACTTACCTTGAAATTAAGGTAAGAGTGCGGTACTGCCCGGGGGCTTCGTAAGCACAGCAGCCCATTTGAACTGGCCTCAACTTCAAGCGAGCCGCAGCAACTCCGCTCAATTCCGGTCGACGGTGTTAATAGCGACCGTGCGCCTTCCTTATCATTACAAGAACAACATCACCACTCACAGCAGTAGCGGCAGCCACAGCGCCACAAACAACAACAACAACAAAAGGAGCAGCAGAAACCATTCATGAAACACATTCGCACTGATTTCGTATATTTTTACAAAGTTGGCAATTCGCGCTAATTGAAAATGCTGTAGCTGCTAATAATTTTAATTAATTAAATTCTGCCAAAGTCTCGTAACGAGGGCAGGGGGTGTGGCGGCGCTGAGCGGACAGGCCATAAATTAAATGTTGTTTTAAAGAGTTGTTTGAGTTGGCAATTTAATTGAGTTATTGTGAAAGGGAAAAGTCGAAAAGGGCAAGAAAATTGCGTTTCAATTTAAAAAACTCACTGATGACAGGACGAAGGATAGCACAGAGTTAGCCAGAGACCCGGCACATACCATTATCACCCACCATAACCCACCTTCCACCAACATCCTCCTCCATAACCCATCCACCCCCACCATTACCCACGCACATGCCATTCCGAAGTGTCGCCGTTACACAAGTTTAAATAAAAATTTGCACACTTCTTTTAAGCATGTTGACCACGCATTTGTGTCATGACGATTGCACCCAGAGCCGCTTCCTGTCTCCCAGTGGCAGCCCCAGTGCTATTTACAGTGCCCGTGCAGTGCAGTGCAGTGCAGTACATAAAACTACGTGCACTACGTGCAGCGAGGCAAACATGAAGCAAGCCGCTGCTGCCATTTTTCCACCTCTTATTTTCCACTATTTTCCTATGGTTGGGTCTGGCTTCGCTGTTCCTTCCTCTGCTTGCATTTCTTGTGTGGGTGTGTGTAAGTGAGTGTATATCCTTGCAATTATTATGTCTACACAAGGCATCAGCGAAAAGCCATCAACGCCTCCCGTCCAGTGCATTGCTGGCGGTCAGCCGCAATGAAAAGTGACGTGCCACAACGGCTGAAAAGTCAGGCATGCGTTCTTTTCACCTCCTCCCAGTTTCCCCCCGTTTTATGAGAAAAAAATCAAACTAACTTCTAGCGCCCTGCTGTTACTTCCCTTTCCTCTCGCATTTAAAAGTAATATTAAGCTTATGTGTAAACACTTAGCCACACATACACACACACACATGTAAACTTTCTCTACTACTGCACTGAACGCCATGAAGAAATGCCAACAATTTGTGTTAAAGTGTTGTGCAAATCGAGCATGCATGAATACGTCCGTCTGAATGGGAGAGTAACCCTGCAGAAAAGCAGAACAGTTTGATAACTATCTTCTGCAATGTCCATAAAGTGGTAGGGGTATCTTAAGGGTGTCGGGATGGTTATGCTAACGATGTTCACACTATTGTAATATTTACTATACGAGTATATGCCAAAGGTAGTACACAAACAAAAAACAACATTAAGTCATTTACAACAAGTCAGTTAATGATGATATCTCTTCCGTTCTAATGGACTTAGTTTTGGAATGTGTTGAAATGATCGCGAAATCAGACGAAATGAGTAAAATGTTATAGGCAGAGACAGTTGAAGTCAGTTGCGAGTTGAGAGCAAGTTGAGAGAGAAAGTTGAGTGAATTCAAGTATGCCATGGATCTACTTGGATCAATGGCTATGAACCCTTAAGGCCCACACTTACCATAAGTTTTTGTCATTTCTTCTAAGCAGGTAGCTTCCATTTTCATTGCAGGGACTCCCTAGCACGCCAAGGACTGCGCTTGTATGTGTTTGTACGTGGTCGCGCGCGTGTGTGGCGTCGGGTGTCTGCAGTAGTCGGCAGCACTGCTGCATGCCTTATTATCCAAGGTATTACGTCTTAGTAGGTCAAAAAGCGCATTCACCTATTCCACAAATACTCCACGGGTTTTGTTTCATCGAATTGCGCAACGTTGGGGTGCTTGTCAATAAGTGGGCCGGCTCCCCTCCTGCATAGTGGTGTTGGCTTGGCGCGGCGCTTGATAAGGTTGCCGGAATTTTAACGTCACTCAATTATTCCTGGCATAACGAGCGCTCACACGTTTACCTATGCCCGAAGAGCCTTAAAGGTATGCATAATTAATGCGTTCATTAAAACTTTCATTATGCCTTTAATTATTCATTTAATGCGCGTTTTATTTAGTTCGGGAAAGAAGGGCTATTTTGGGCGGTTATGTGCTAAATAATTGTTCATAAACTTTTTAATTAACAGATCTGTAGAGTAATTTAATAAGAAATTGATGAAATAATCGAGGAATTCTGAGAGAGGGATGTTCACCTGTGAAGGAATAGGGACTTGATAAATTAGTAGGTAGATTACGTAGGTGCTCTGGCTAAATTATGATACGAGACACAAAGATAAAGCAGGAGGCAGAGAGAGAGAGAGAGAGAAAGCAACAGTGAGGGAGAGAGAGAAAGCACGAGTGAGGCAGATAGGGAAATCAGGAGACGGATAAACCCAGAGCGAGGGAGAGATATGCGGGATTTAGTAGTCGCATACCACCGACAGGGCAGTGATCAACAGTCCGCAACATAGTTACTGCTACTAAGTCCTTGCTCTTCAGAAAGTTTATATTCTATACACAAACCATAGAAGGCCCGACTTGGCATCACTGTTTAAAGTCCCCAAACGAACTAGATTACAGACGTTTCATTCCTGATTACAGTGCTCATGGTTCACTTGTTTTATTCCTATAGAAAGAATATTAAAAATACTCGTAAACTACTTCAACTGAAGAGGGTGGGGGACTGGAAGCCAGCTACGAGGGATATGACACTAAGGAACCATCCCAGCACCACTTCAATCTAGTAATGTGAAAGAAAACCACTTCAGATAAACTTAAGCTACCTGTGTCAGTCACAGATAATCTGACGGACAATGTATTTACTGATTCTTATCGCGATTACTGGTTACCAAAGCATTGTGAGTATAAAACACTGCTCGTCGAGCTTGTGTGGCCAACAGTGTATCCCTATCAGAGAACCCCTAATGAGGTAGCTAACAACTAAGCCTGAAATGTTCAGCGGATTATATTAAATAATTAAAATACAAAAAATAAAAATATAATTCCATCAAATGAGAAATGCAAAAACATGCTGGCGGGATTTAGCTTCTCTAAGCTTTTAATAGGAACACAAATTGTCCTTGAGCCTCTCATATAACTGGTAATGTACTACAGTACATAGCCCCACAAATGTACTTCTACTAAGCTTGTCTGTATCAGTTTTTGTCCATCCTAAGCTACCCACATTAGAGTCGTATCAATCAGAAACCTCAACTGCAAACTTTCTGTTCTGAAAAAACTAATTGCAATTGATTGCTGAGATATGGAGACGGGGCTAACACCTTCAGACGCAAGCGGTGTCACACTGAGTGGTGGGCGTCGTTTCGAGCGCATTTCACCAAAGCTTTTAATGTCTGTATATTTAACTTTTTAATGCTCATTCAATTTAGTGCAGCATATACGCCGAAAACACACATCCACACTTCCATCCACCTACCCGCAAACACACGCTCAAACCTACTTAGCGACGCTCACACATGGCCGGGATGCCAACCGCAGTTAGAAACGCCCAACAGTGAAAATTGGACACATCGGTAAATTTGGCAAATTTGCCTTCTTTCACATCGAGCTGGAAGTGTAAGCGCTGGAGTACTTCACTGTTTCGGGAAGGAAGCAAGATTGCTGAATGAAATTCGATTGAAATTAAACTGATGCATCCTTAAATTCAATGCGCATAAAAAGGATGTTACATCGATGATCTGACACTTGATGCATGATGTTCATTTTAAAAACATACGAGTATATGAAGCATAAAGCTTTTCGTTGTACGACTGATCCCTCACTGCCGTGAATAATGAAGGAAGGGATGGTGTTTCCGTTTGGTCGCAATTGAAAAGATCTTACGGGGCCTTGTGTTTTTCTCCGCTACTTGCGTTTGGATGGGGTTTTTCCTTACGTCTGCAAGCAAAGACAAAAACAACATTCTTGGGTTGAAAAGGGGGCTTTGTATGTCAGGCAAATGGATACACATAAAGGGGGATTAAGTCGCTCTCGTATGAAAGATCCTCATTTCTCTCAGACAAATTGCAAATCGCTCTGGAGTGAAAGCACCTTCATTTTCACTCAATACCCTCAAGAGGGGGTAGCTTATTTTAAATAACGCAGGTCAGTCTCCCACGTGTCAGGACTCTCTCAGGACGATTGTTCGTTTTAAACAATTGCTCCAACTCAAGAGATTGATGATTGACTAAGTTGACTTCCACTCAACGTTCAAGCCCCATTTCCCCTTCGTGGGCCCTTTGTCTACTTAGGTGGCTGTTCCAGTTTCCTGCTGGGTAGCAGCGCCAACTGGAAGCTGCTTTCACTGCAATGAAATTTGGTCATAATTCAGCTGAAAAGTTTTTCAATTACAAGACAAATCGCTTTGCACTGCTTGCTTGTGTGTGTGTGCATGTGTGTTTATGTGTGTGTGCCTGTTTGTACGTGTGGTAAGTGGTAAGGCACAGCGAGGCAAGTCAAGGCAAGGGAAACAATTCCGCCGGGTTTCATGGGAAATGTGGGCGTTGCACAAACTCCGCAAATTCTCATATATACAAGAGTGTAGCTTAATTAAAAAAGAAGAAACAAAACCAAAAAAATCACTCGTGCAGCTAAAAATAGTGAAAACTTTCTCCTCTCAAGTGAGTGTGTGGGTGAGGTTTACATGCAAATTGCGTTATCCTGCGCTGGCTTTGTTGCATTTGCTAATTGCAATTTGCTTGGCTGCCTTTGTGCCCTTTGCTGTCGCTGCTTCTGATACTGCCTTATTTATTTGTATGCTCTTCTCCTCGTTTCTAAATTATTTTATCATATTATTGTTTTTTGTTGAACAAGTTTTCAAGCTTCATTGAAGGTGAGCTGCGGTTTACCAGCTTCCTTCTTTGCCATTTAACTGTATGTGAAGCCACAAAGAGCTGGACTAGGAGGAGAGTATGTTGCGCACCCCACTTCCAGTTGCAATGAATTTAGACTTATTTTAATTACTTATTCTATTTATTAAACTTATTCCATTGAGCAGAGCTATGAGCATAGCAATCGTAGCACAATGAGGAACTGGCTGAGGGAAGAATATAATAGAATCCTTTGTTTTGTTGCAATTAAGACATTACCTGACCACTTACTCATAGACAAGACGCGAGAATTGGAATAGAATTTTGACGGTGAATCCTCTTGGAATTTATTTTGTTTCTACTGATAATAAACCTTATGCCATCCAGAGATCTAGAAGAGAGCGTTCTTTTCCATGTTGGCATCATGTGTCATACTCACCAAGAGATCGCCCATTGCAGAAAAAGAGTGTGTTAATCCTTACCAATTTTGGTTCAAAGGATAATGCAATTAAATTGGATATTAATCGGGCCAATATACTCGTATGTCGAACATATAGGCGGATTTTCTGCAGCAAATCTTGTTTAGGAGATGAAAAATAGTTGTATAAACCACAGAAAAGAGCAGAAAAGGAAATACAAGGATGCTAGTGACAGTATTAGTTTTTCTTCAATTGCCAGAGTTTTTTTCTCAAGTCCTTATGTTCCTGATTTTTCTGCGGTGTGATGTCAGAGATTTCAATTGGTCGATGCCTTTGGCGGAAAATGGCTTTCAGATATCTGAAGGAGATTAGCATTTGTTCAGATTATTCGTTCAGATGATTCCTGCAGATGATTCTTTCAGATGATTCCTTCAGATTCTTTTTTCCGATGATTTCTTCAGATGTCTCTTTCAGATGATTCGTTCAAACGATTTGTACAGATGATTCATTAAGATGATTCCTTCAGATGATTCCCTCAGATGATTCCTTCAGATGCTTTTTTCCGATGATTCCTTCAGATGCTTCTTTCAGATGATTCGTTCAAACGATTTGTTCAGATGATTCATTAAGATGATTCGTTCAGATGATTCCTGCAGATTTATCATTCAGACGAATCGTTTAGATGATTCCTTCATATGATTCTTTCAGATGATTCCTGCAGATGATTCTTTCAGATGATTCCTGCAGATGATTCTTTCAGATGATTCCTACAGCTGATTCCTTTGGCTGATTCATTCAGATGATTCCTTCAGGTATTTCCTTAATGGATTACTTCCATCTTAGTATACACAAACAAAGAAAAGCAAGAAATGACTGCCTTGGAATGGTGTAACTGGAGCTTGAAACGATTTGCCAATTATTCTTTACAGTTCATGTCCCGCTCATATCTGAACTGCTCGTGCTCTAAGAATGGATCATTCACTTCACATTGAACCGTTCATTTGGAATATTTCACTGATGCGTTTAGTAAGAACGGATTATTCGTGCAATCATTACCAAGATGATAGCTTTCTTGTCGCAAATTCCCCACAACTGCTGATATGTTCCTACTCATACCGCGAATAATCTCCATGGAATTTCCAGTCGACTGTGACACAACAAGTATTACGTTTACATTGTTCTAAGGAGCACTTGGCACACAAAGTGCGCCTCTTCGCTGTGGAGCTTAATGGCACAGAGTCTTCGTACAACGTAGGTAGGCATGTGAGTGCGTCATATGTGGGACAACAAAAACTCCTTGCGCCAGTCACACATGGCCGAGCCGGATTCCAGAGCAACTCGTTGCTAGCACTGCAGTCGTCAGGCTCTGGCGCATCTTTCTTCGTTCGCCTCAAGTACGCTTTCCTTGAACTTTCGTTGCGTGCTGCTTCCCTTTGCCTGCCTGCCTGCCTGCTTGCCTGTCTGACTACGGCCGTCTTTCTATCTCTCTATCGCTCCGTGCAGTGTCTTTGCTGCCAGTGTAGTTTTGTTTGCATTTTAATTGCTGTTGAAAGTGCTGCGCAAACTGACAACTCTCTGTCTCACTCCGTTAAGCGGTGTCTGTGTACACAGCATGGATGCGCTGTGCGCTGTGGGTGTTGCAAGTGCAGCGGGGGCGCTGTGTTAGCACTGCCTTCAAAACAAACACACTCGTTTTTGCTGGTGCCGTTTTTATTGCGTGTTAAATCAATTTTTGCTTTTTGTTGTTCTTGCTGCGCTTAAGATTTAAGCGACATTAATTGCGTTCTAAGCGCAGAGGCGCCCCGCGAAAATTTGCTTCAATTGTGGCATAATTCTCGAAAGTGGCAGCAAATGTGACGCAATTAAAACTTGCTACGTAGCTGCCGGGATGCCGGTTTTGCTGCCAGAGCCGTCAGTAGACAAATATGCAAAATTCAGTGGCGCTGTTCGGTTTGCCGCTGCTTCAAGGCTTCAATATTATGTCCACTCTTACATTATAATTACCGACCTCAATCAACGCTGGACATTTAGGATTTTATGATGCCAGCGCCTTATCACAAGCATCCCATTTCTTGCGGGAGTATGATTCATGGCAATTTTGCGCCCTATGTTGGAACAGTTGTGCCGCCACTGTCGGCATTGCTATTCATGTTTGCCTCACTGCTTTTTGGCTTAATTAATTGGATTCAATTTTTTTCGCTGCCCCCTTTCTGTGCCAGGGGCTTTGCGAAATTTTAAGTGCTCATCTTTAATATTAAAAAATTCAAAGCAATACCGAATGGGCCGTTGGGTTTAAGTGTCTTGTCTGGATTTTGCTGAATTTTTGATTGGCATGTCGAAGTGGCCCCTTTCAAATGCTTGAACGCTCGCTGTGAGCGGAGTGGTCTGGGCATCCAAATAAGTGTGCGTGAATTGCTGGGGCTCCAGTTTGGTGTGGCTCCTGTTATGACGTACCTTATTAGTGTCCGTCAGAAATAGTGCTGCCGAAAGGATTCTTTTCCTTAATTTCATTCTCTACCAGCTTTTCAGGGGAATACATATTTATGTATGGGAATGAAGCTAAGGAATTAAATCCTGACCATTTCTTCAATTTCTTGGTTAGATAGATAAAGGTTGTTATACACTCCCACCTCACCTTCCGACTGTGTTGCCCTGTATTGTTAGCAAACGAGGCTGTGGCGAGTGCGTAAAGGCGGTATAACCCTACCATCAGCACTGAGGAAATGCTACCAAGAAATTGGTAGTATATCTGGAGGCTAAAGTTGGCTCCCACCACACCAGACTCGGAAAGCTAGGATGATACCCCAATAATCTTCAATTCGCGTTATTAATGAAACTACAAAGAAGAAAACTCGGGTGGCCCTTACCCCACTCCCCCCCGCGGAACCATAGGAATTAATCATTATTATTAGAGTCTCCTCTTTAGAACTTCTGTCAGGTTTATTTCAGGGAGGAACTTTGGTGTTTTGGAGGGATCAACTTGTGGAGTTTTCTTCATATCAACTATAAAATATGGTATGATATATCTTTTGTGTCCTAGAGCTTCGAAATGCGTGTTCAGGTTTAGTGATGTTTCATCACTTTCTCCACAAAATCCACAGATGACATCTGGGGCTACACCCAACTTATTCATATGCAAATTGAGGCTACAGTGATCAATCAAAACGACAGCATTGACTCTTAGCTTGCTCCAAGGTATGTTTATCAACTCTTTAGGGGGCTTTGTTAGGATTAAAGTTTATCTGAAGTGCTTTGGCTTGTCTTAATCTAGGCAAATTCCTCCAGGACTGATCTATTTTCTTATTGGTGTATTTCTTAAGCAGGCCTGCGGCATTGTCTTAATTTAGGTAGATTCCTCCAGGATTGATCTATTTTTTTATTGGTGTATAGCTTCAGCAGGTTTGTAATATAGGATGATATTCCTCAGATGGATTCGGTACCATTAAAACGGGCAGAGGGTGCTCTCCTTGCTAAGCTATCAGCCTTCACACTTATAATGAAATGAAGCGAAACACTTTTGAAGTCGAAGAGAGTCGTAAGGTGCTTGCAAATTTGATTGTTAGGCGGTACTTCGCTCAATTGTTGCTCTTCGCCTGTCTTCTACCCAACCCTATTTTCTTAGCTAAGTTAGGTCCTTCTTTCAGTTACGCTGTGAAGCAACTCAAATCCTTTTCAAAAACTACTCATTTGGCAACACTAAAATCATGACTTACTGTTCTGATTTCGCTTACCTAGTTATGCGAGATCTCAGAAAGGAGACTGTCATATCCAAAGCCACTACAGGCATTCCTCTTTAAACAGTCGATTTGTGCAGAGAACCTTCAAGAGCCTGCTTATCACTAAAAAAATATTCAATTCCATACAAGCAACAAGCAACCGAAATGTGACTCTTCTCTGTAATTGAAACTTATCTAAATATGGGAGCAGCCTTCTGTAAATTGACCTGCGACTTGTTTGAGAGTCTGTGCTCCCCTCACTACCCATGTACTTTGTGGAGACCGACTGTCTGCTTCGGCGTATGCTGAACCCTTTCGGCATTAAATTCTGTCTAAAAGTTATTTGTCAAATTTCAACGTTGCACGCACAGCAACGAAACTTATTTGAAAGAATGCTTTGAAGTGGAAAATTGTTGTAAATTGCATTTTGAGCTTTTAAAGTATTTCAATAAAAAACATTTCCCAAAAATATTTCTTTTATTACAGCACCAAAGAAAACTTACGCAGAAAATAATACAAAAACAAAATAAAATTACACATAAAAGAAATATAAATATAAAAAGAAGAAAAAATAAATGAAAAAGAATTTTAAAGTAAATGCAAATGAAAATTTTAAACAAAATAATTTACTAACTCAATAGTAAAATAAAACAAAACGCAAAACAAAAACGGAAAATAAAACAAAAAAAAAGAAGAAATCAAAGGAAAGACATTCAAAAAAGGAGGAGAAAGGAAAAGTTTGCAATAAAATATTTAAAAAATATCCAACACAACACCAGCCTTAACAACAACAACAACAACAACAACAACCATCACAACAACGACAACTTAAGTGTAAAAAATTTAAAGAATCAAAGGGAGCGCAAAGAAAAAACAAACAAAAAAACACACACTTATAAAGAAAAACAGGCAAGAAAGGAAAAAAAATTAACATAAAAAGCGGACAGAAAACAGAGCGACCAGCTGCGAAAATTGTGCAATTGAAATGTGTTCAAGACTCGCATTAACGCCACAACAGCAAAGTCAACAACAGGGAGCCACCGGACACGTGCAGCACGTCGGACAGCAGCGTGAAAGCGTAAGCCAGCAGGCAAACAAGTAAACAACGAAGCGCCCGATAAGGACACGAAATGCAAGTGCCAGCAGTGTAATAAATTAAGTTCACTTATGCCGCTCGCTTGCCAGCAGGTATGTAGATTGAAGGCGCACCTGTTGCGTATGCTAAGCAATCATTCGAAAATTTAATACCAAAAACGCTGCTATTGAGTGTCAAGTGCCTGAAAATATGCTAAGTTTCCCTTTAGATTGCGTATTTTCAGACTCTTTTATATAGAATAACAATAATCAGCTTCTTAATAAATGCAGCAGTTCCAAGGATATTCAGGGACGTTTGAGTGATGCACGAAATGCCAGAAAAGGCGTGGCTTTGGTAACAGTTGACATCACTGAATTCTGAGCAAGCAATGCGATGCTCCTCTGATCATATTCTGTGAATTTCTTATATAAATTTGGGAGTTCTTCAACCTTACTGTGGAACGATTCCTACCCAAACCTCTTTCAACAGATATTTAATTAGAGTCCTTTTCTACGGTTCAAATTTTGAATGTTATTTTTTCCTACTGCATTTTAGTTTAATTAATTTGTGGTGCGAAAAGAGTCTTTTATTCCTCTCTTTTACAACTCTCTGTAGCCTTCTTTAAAAAAAAAATAATAATAAAAAATAAAAAAATTAGAAAATTAAAATGTAGCATATTTTGAGGAACTTCAAATAAGTGCCAAAGGAACTGCAGTGAACAAACTCACAAATAAGACATTAAACATTTCACTATAGTTGAGTATGTTATTCGTAGTGAAGCATATTTTTAGGAACTAAGAAAAAATACAAATAATAAAAGTAAAGCATATTTTTAGGAACTTCAAATAAGTGCCAAAGGAACTGCAGTGATCAAACGTCTCACGTAACTTTTTTGTACTTTTCTAAGGCCCTCGAAAATATACCTCAAAATTTACAGACTAAAAAATGAAATATAAAGAAGTTTTTAATTGTGTAGACGGAGACTTAAGAAAAAAGTGCGTCTTTTAAGGAGAGTTTCTCCCTTTATAGTTTTATTGAGTAAACGAGACATTAAACAATTTACTACATTTGAGTATGTTATTATTAAGGGTATTCAAAGTGAAGCATATTTTTAGGAAGAAAGACAAAATACAAACAATTAAAATGAAACATATTTTTAGGAACTTCAAATAAGTGCCAAAAGAAGAGAGCACGAGAATTCCAGTGAATACACTCACAAGTATTTTTGATACTTCTTTAAGCCTCTCATAAATATTTCCAGACCACTACATTTGAGTCCGGTATATTCGAAGTGTGCAAATTGAAGCATATTTTTAGGAGCATCCTTCTAGGCACCCAGAAAAATGACTCCTGAGTCTATTCAACGCTGCAATTAAGAATGTCTGCATTTGAGCATTTTCCCCATTTGGCTGCCTTCATTGTGCCTAAAACTATGCCACGAATTTAGTGCATTTTTTGCAGCTCCAAACGCTTTCATGCATTTTTTTAGGTACTTTAATTTTGTGTGTGAATAAATACACAAAAGTTTCGTTGCCCACTTTAATTGAAATTTACCTTTGCTGGCTGTGGTCCGTGGGATGATTGGTCTGGACTGGTCTGGTCTGTTGTGTTCGGAGCATTCTCTATTTGTGCGCTACTTTCATATTTACTCATGCATCCATTGTGTGTATGAGCACGTGTGAGTGGTTGCGTGGCGGGCTCTTTCAATTTTGCTTGTTTAACGTTAATTATCAGCCGTGGTAGCAACTCAATGAACTCCCTACACGCGGCGCCACAAACAACGCAAACATTACCGCCCTCAGACACTCTCACACAAGCTGCCACATACGCGTACACAAGCTGCAAGGCGCACATATGAATACACACACTCACGCGCAGATCCCACTCACACGCCAGATCCCACTCACACCCTGCCTCAGGCGCGTTGATTTACACGCCAGAAGTTGCGCTGCGACTGGTTGCGGCGTAAATGTATCATTATCCAGTTACGACGTCCCCAGCACATTGCATTAACGGTATCCTGACTGGGTGTAAACAAGTCACTACACTCCTTGTCAGCGGCCGCATGTATCCGGGCGAACCCGTGTGTAGGCACAGGCACTTTGGTGCTTTGTCGTTTGACCACGTGTGCTATTTCATTATGCATATGAGAATATGTTGAAAACCTGAGCGGCATAAATTAAGCATTTTCCGCTCATGTGCATTTGAACCTTAAATTATGTTTTGTTGGTCCTTTCCTTGCTGCGCCTGGCTCCCCTAATTCGCCAGTTCTAAATTGTTGAATGAGTTTCCTATTTACTAGCGTTGCTGCATGCCTCAGAATGCTGCTTTGGCTACTTTGGCAACGTGCATTGAACAACGCCATTCAAATTGCATGCGATTCAAACCATTGGGTACGCATTTGCATCCCTGCCACGTTCAGCTTTAGTGTCAACTGCTGAGGTGGCATGGTGGCAATAAATTCGAAATACAAATGGAAAATTCACGCACACATGTTGCATGCATATCCTTGTAGTGAGAATCAAATGAGGGATTAGTCTTTCTGTGTTTGTCACTTAGTTCTACCATACAATTGCCAGAGCACACACACACACATCCAAGCAAACGCACTCAAAGGACCTTTGCAAAGCTTTTACTTACACGGTAGGAAATTGCAATTACGGGTAATGTTGGAAATCGGAGCATTCCAAAGGAACTGCTGAGTAACGAGTAATTAAAAACAATTCCAAAGGAAATGAAAAACTTGTGCACCGTTACGTGGCTGGCGTGCAGTCTTATTTCGTTGATTACCCTTTGGAAAAGTCCTTGTTGAAAGTTTAAAGTTGAATGTATCAAATACGTGTGTTTCAACATACATTACCGCAGTAACTTTGGGACTCTGGAATTTATGTGTGTAGGATTTGTTGTGAACTGAATGTTTCTCTCAGGAATATTGTTAAAAAATCACAGGACAATTACGACAGTTACTATGATGAAACTGTCATTTCAACATTCACAACTAAGTCGGAAAACATAGTTAAATACACAAGTGGAGACCCACGAGAATCGTCAATGCCGCCGCCGTGCAGATTCTGCCCACTCTCATCAATCAGACCGTTTGACAAAGGCTATCTTGCAGTGATCCTTGGCGGGAATTTTACCGTGTCTGGCAGAGTGCTTCAGCGGCTCAATAGATTCACAGTGGTTCTACCAGGATGTACGTTTCACATTCGTTCGTCTGTTTTATACTTCTTCAAACTTTCCCTGTAAGCTTGCTGCTTTCTATAAGTGTTTAATTGTGTGGCCTCGTTCTCTCTCTCTCTCTCCCCCATTCGGCATTTATACTACGACTTATTAATGATGCTATCTTTTTCTATCATACATGACTCAATATGTTATAAATTACTCTTAAAAACCTTTCTACAGAATATATCAACCCTCTCCTACCTGGGACTGAAGTTCCATAATGCGCCTCTAGTTATATTTCCATTCGCCACTCATATCCCCCTGCGTCAGTTTCTCTACCAAAAGTAACAAAGAGATAAATTTTTATATGAACATAAATTGAATTTAAATCACATTTCCCTGCAAATTTAAATGCACTTTCAGTTTTAATAAAAATCGACCCGCAATTTAATCCGATTTTCGGGTAATAAAATGACGAAATTCCGGTAATTAAGCGTATGGGAGAGTTTTTATTACAACAACGCTTTTGTCATCGCTGCACCGCTTGATGCAATTTTAATTGAGCAACGGCAAAAAGAAACATCAATTTATATATTAAAAATAACCGAATTGGAAATCGTTTACACGTGCTCCTGCATTCATAATGGCCAAATGGAAAATTCAGTGCCCAGCTGGCTCCCAATCCACGCGCACTTAAATTATGCATTGCTCTTTAATTGTTCGTCGTTCGAGAGCGGCATTGGCCGCAGCGTTAATTGCGCTTTGAAATGTTTTGGTTTGTGTTCTTCAGCATTTAAGCATAATTAATCTTCATTTGATAGTTTTACAAATTATTCGCTCAACCGCACTGTAAAATCAATATTGTCTGTGGCCGGCTCAGTCGAGCTGCCGCGCTGGCCTCCATCAAACGATATCCACAAAATTCAATTTAATATGCGCCTACCACACCACAGCAGAGCACACCTACCGCCTCACTGCCCCCCTTCGTATCAGCAATCATTTTCCGCTCACTCACTTTTAATAATGGGCCCATCACATTAACTGCGGCATGGTAATTGTAGCCATATATCAAAAATTTCCGGCATTACCACAAAATAAACTGTCTACATTTAGGCGCACAACTAGACGAGCAAAATCACACCAGCGAGCGCCCGGGAGCGTGTGCAGATACTTTAGGCGTCCACACCCACACTCCAAAGCGCACATGCCCCCGTAGCCCACACAGTTGCCATTGTTCTGCCTTCGAAAATAGTTACAAATTGATGGCGAAACTAAACGCCGCCCATGCCGCTGCAGTAAATTAATAAAATTCCTTAAATGTACAAAATAAAACAGGTAAATGCCGACACGCACATTTTGGCAGACATACGCACCGTTACACGCACTTCTCCATTGTACGTAGAGTATTTCTCACCAATTTAACCCCACACAAAACTGCGCCACTGCTTTTCGCACGGGCATACAAAGAGCCAAGGTTCTCACAATAGTAGCGAAAATGGCATATCTTATTTTTATAGCAAAGAAACCGGTTTCGAAACTCAGCTCCCCCCAGCAGCTGCCTTTATGGAAATTTATATGACCTGAGTGAGATATTCACCTGCCAACTAAGCGATTACTCACGAGGACCCGTGCTATACCTCCAAGCCGCGAGGGTAAGACCATTTAAGTTTAATAGTCGACATAAATAAAAAGTGGTCGAAATAAAATTAATTGTTTCTTGATAACGACCCCCGATATGACTGGGTTTACACCAGCTCTAAATCTATTAAGTATGCCCAAAGTCAATAAAAAATCGTCCACAAATCCAGGTCTTAAAGACTTGCGCGAAAAGATCCCTCATTCCAATCTTAAAGGCTCACCAGGAGTAAATGTGAAAAAATTGTCCCCCGTTCCACTCAAAAAACATTCGTTTAGTGCGGAAACGTGTTGATATAAATTAATCGCAGGCCAACAATTCTGACTGTATCCCTACAGGGAAACTGACTAGTATTGGAAGAACAGAAAACAAAGTAGCTTGGACCCCTTTGCGAGCACAGAGTGATTCATAAAGTACATTGTAAGGTTCAACTTGTAAATAGGGAAGGTTTATAGACACTCTAAGTACTGAGGTAACATTAAAGGAAAGGGGCATAGAGCATGATTACAAGTATGATTCAGAAAATACATTATAAGGGTCTTCTTTATAGGGTGTAGTAAAAAGAAATCCATTATTTTTGCATGAAATTGAAGGATTTAGCTTAGCTAGAATGATCCGATTTAGGTCAAATATGTACCGTTCTGTTCAATAACTTGTTGCCATTTTGAAGGTAATTTCACTATGCCTCTCTCATAGAAACCCTCGTACCTATTGGGAAACAACAGGGACAGTCGACTTTCTCAAGCTTTTCTTGAGGCGAATGTTTCACCAGCAAAATTAATCGCCATAGACAGCAACAGGTGGTAATCACTTTGTGCCAAGTCCTGACTATAAAGTGGATGCATAATAACCACCCTACCAAGCTCCCTGAGCTTCTGGCGAGTCACCATCGATGTATGTGGCCTGGCGTTGCCCTGATGGAACACGATTCCTCTCCTATTGGCAGAAGTTGGCCGCTTCTGGGCGATTGCTTCCTTCAGACCGTCCAATTGTTGACAGTACAGGTCCGAATTAAGAGTTTGGCCGGAGGGGAGCAGCTCATAGTAGATGATTCCGTGCTAATCCCAGCAAACACACAGCAAAACCTTCCTGTCCGTCAATCCTGGCTTGGCCACGGCCATACCATTATTCGACCACGACCGTTTTCTCGTGACTTTATCGTTACCGCTTCCGAAATGGGTCGCTTTTGTTGCGATTCAGCAGCGATTCGCAGATGGAAGTGAGGTTTTTTCGCGTCGTCTCGTGGGGCACCCTTACATCGAGCTTCTTTTTGCATCCAGTCTTATTGAAGTGGTTCCAAACGGTTTTTTGTGCAATGTTTAGCTCCTGGGCAATGGAAACAATGCTTACATGACGGTTGGACCCGATGATTTCCATGATTTTATCGAAATTTGCACAAGTGCCCTTCCAGAGCGTGTTGCATCTTTGACACCAAAATTACCGGAACGGAATCGACGAAACCAGATTTGGGCGTGATTGGCTGTTACAGTATCAGGACCATAAACACTATTCACATTTTCAGCCGCCAGCCTTGCGTTTTCTCCTTTTACAATCCAACTTTCAGCACTTTATTGACAGTTTCTTGTTTCACTTCATTACCTCTCCCGACCGTCTATTGTCTTACAGCGCCTCAAGTACATGCCCACCATATTTAACAACCGAGGCAATATCATAATATTTCCCCCTCCAGAGCACATTTAATGTTAAATACACGAAGCTATAATTCCTTCTGGCTATTCGTCGTAATAACCCAAGACACGCCCATACACTTTGACCTCTGATGGTGCATCACCAACTTCTTTTTTATAGTTAAGCTCCACTCTTTCACTGCAGCAGAATCTGTTCTTTGCTTTGCCAATCCTCTTCGTATGCTGGAAGTATGGCAAATGTGTGGATAAATACAGCGCATAATACGAGTATCATCAGATGTCATACGAGTGCCAGTAAAGCTATTACCAGCAATCAGGCGTAAACAGTGTCATAACTCCTGTCAATCCCCCTTGTGCCCTCGGCTGTAGTTATGATTTCGGCAGGTGTTGCTGTAGATAGAAATATATTCTTGTGCATTAGAAAGGACAAATTGCTGGCATTTGTGTTCGTTTGTGTTATTGATGAGTTCTTTGTTCTCGAGCCATGAATTATTACATTATGACGGATAATCGATGAGGAATCAGAGCACAAACACAGGAAGGGAGCTGGAGCGAATAACAATAAAGTTTATTTCCGATTGATTGTTATTACACTGTGACGTTAATCGTTGAAGTGTATACGGCATGCTCGTGCCACAGCAGCGGAGGACTGGCTGCGAGTGTTTAAAGCCTTATCCAGTTGGGAAAATAAAACTTTCAACTTGCAGCAAACTTGTGTGGCAGCAAGAAAACAGTTTATTTTACTCATTCGCAGCATTGAGTTTTACTTTTAGTTGTGATAACCTTATCCGGCTATTAAACCGAGCCGCAAACACCACGAGTAAATTAGCCACAACCCTCCGGAGCTGGTGCCTCGCGGGCAACACGGTTGTGTGTGAGTATTATTTTTTAATTGTTTTTTAAATTAAGTTTTTATTTGACTTTCGGCAGTTTGGGCAAATTTATCATTTCCATTTTTAGTACGAAAAGGTCAACTGAAGTTGCACTGTCTGTCAGCCCTCCGAACAGGGCAGCGACGTGCGCAGAGGGGCCTGGAAGTACGTAAATATTTAATGAAACATAAATAAGAGAGTGAATGTATGAAACGACAGAAGAAGGCAGCGGCGGGCAGGCAGGCAGGCAGGCAGGGCGAATATATTCAGGAAGTTATTAGGGCAGCCGTAAGCAACAGCGGGCAGGCATGTGTCGCTGAGTGTGGACCTAAATGCGACATTTGACTTTATGCGTATCCGTAGTATTCAAAAATTGATGAGTTTTGGTGCTTTAATAAATTATAATGTTGATGTTCAGCCTTAGAGATGAATTTAAATAACTTTCAATATTGGGCTGTGAATTTTGCACACCAATTGAAAGTAGCTGAAGTGATGTATAAAGGATTGTTGTGAAAATTACTTCTCCCTAATAGTTCCATCACTGGAGTGTGTCTACAGGAATCAAGTTCAACTTGGGAGATAAATTTAAGTCACTTGAAATAGTGGGTGCCAATTTCTAAGATCGATTGAAAGTAGCTGAAGTGATGTATAAAGGATTTTAACGAAAATTACTTCTCCCTAATAGTTCCATCACTGGAGTGTGTCTAAAGGAATCAAGTTCAACTTCGAAGTTAAATTTAAGTCACTTGAAAAAGTGGGTGCCAATTTCTAAGAGCGATTGAAAGTAGCTGAAGTGATGTATAAAGGATTTTAACGAAAATTACTTCTCCCTAATAGTTCCATCACTGGAGTGTGTCTAAAGGAATCAAGTTCAACTTCGAAGATAAATTTAAGTCACTTGAAATAGTGGGTGTCAAATTCTAAGAGCGATTGAAAGTAGTTCAATCATGTATAAAGTATGTATACGAAAATTACTTCTCCCTAATAGTTCCATCACTGGAGTGTGTCTAAAGGAATCAAGTTCAACTTCGAAGTTAAATTTAAGTCACTTGAAATAGTGGGTGCCAATTTCTAAGAGCGATTGAAAGTAGCTGAAGTGATGTATAAAGGATTTTAACGAAAATTACTTCTCCCTAATAGTTCCATCACTGGAGTGTGTCTAAAGGAATCAAGTTCAACTTGGGAGATAAATTTAAGTCACTTGAAATAGTGGGTGCCAATTTCTAAGAGCGATTGAAAGTAGCTGAAGTGATGTATAAAGGATTTTAACGAAAATTACTTCTCCCTAATAGTTCCATCACTGGAGTGTGTCTAAAGGAATCAAGTTCAACTTGGGAGATAAATTTAAGTCACTTGAAATAGTGGGTGCCAATTTCTAAGAGCGATTGAAAGTAGTTCAATCATGTATAAAGTATGTATACGAAAATTACTTCTCCCTAATAGTTCCATCACTGGAGTGTGTCTAAAGGAATCAAGTTCAACTTCGAAGTTAAATTTAAGTCACTTGAAATAGTGGGTGCCAATTTCTAAGAGCGATTGAAAGTAGCTGAAGTGATGTATAAAGGATTTTAACGAAAATTACTTCTCCCTAATAGTTCCATCACTGGAGTGTGTCTAAAGGAATCAAGTTCAACTTGGGAGATAAATTTAAGTCACTTGAAATAGTGGGTGTCAAATTCTAAGAGCGATTGAAAGTAGTTCAATCATGTATAAAGTATGTATACGAAAATTACTTCTCCCTAATAGTTCCATCACTGGAGTGTGTCTAAAGGAATCAAGTTCAACTTCGAAGTTAAATTTAAGTCACTTGAAATAGTGGGTGCCAATTTCTAAGAGCGATTGAAAGTAGCTGAAGTGATGTATAAAGGATTTTAACGAAAATTACTTCTCCCTAATAGTTCCATCACTGGAGTGTGTCTAAAGGAATCAAGTTCAACTTGGGAGATAAATTTAAGTCACTTGAAATAGTGGGTGTCAAATTCTAAGAGCGATTGAAAGTAGTTCAATCATGTATAAAGTATGTATACGAAAATTACTTCTCCCTAATAGTTCCATCACTGGAGTGTGTCTAAAGGAATCAAGTTCAACTTCGAAGTTAAATTTAAGTCACTTGAAATAGTGGGTGCCAATTTCTAAGAGCGATTGAAAGTAACTGAAGTGATGTATAAAGGATTTTAACGAAAATTACTTCTCCCTAATAGTTCCATCACTGGAGTGTGTCTAAAGGAATCAAGTTCAACTTGGGAGATAAATTTAAGTCACTTGAAATAGTGGGTGTCAAATTCTAAGAGCGATTGAAAGTAGTTCAATCATGTATAAAGTATGTATACGAAAATTACTTCTCCCTAATAGTTCCATCACTGGAGTGTGTCTAAAGTAATCAACTTCGGAGTAGTAATTTAAGTAACTTTAAAAATGGCATTCAATTTCTAAGAGCAATTATTAAGTAACTCAAGTATTGTACTTATAAAGTATTATGGCGAAAATCACTCTCCTGCTCCAAGTTCGATCACTGGAGTGTTAAATATGGCACCAGCTTTTACTCCGTTTGCCTGTATTTAACGTGTTTTTATTTAACAATTCAGGTCCAAACCGACCACTCGCATGCAC
Source organism: Clusia tigrina (assembly GCA_920105625.2). Lineage (NCBI taxonomy): Eukaryota > Metazoa > Arthropoda > Insecta > Diptera > Clusiidae > Clusia > Clusia tigrina. The sequence goes on from OV050033.1 coordinate 182,746,541, forward strand.
TATCTGTAGGTTGTAACTTACACCTATGATGTCCGTTCTACTGACTCTGCTTGCTAATTCTAGGCATGTTTGATTGCTTCAGGACAGCGTGGACTTTCAAAGGCACTAATTCGTGGCATGATTTCCATACTGTTGCTTATAGACAACACTTAATTAACTCATTACCTTGTGCAGGTGTATGTGGAGCATAAATTAGGCAACTTATTCGACCCATTTGTGCGTTAAGACTCTGTCTGGTGCATTCCTGGGGTGTGATTAGAAGTCCGTTTGTGGCAAGCATGCCCGAAGGTGGCAAAATTATTAAGGCCGAGCATAAATTCGCTGGGTTCATTGGCCTCTTGATTAGTCAACGCTGGACGCTTGTCAAGGATTTCCCAACCCTCATAGTATTAATTTTTAATATACCCCATTACTGCACTTGGAGGCGTGATTGCATTGGCAATTACGAGTACGAGTATGTTGGCTCGAAAGTTCGTTCCTGCTGAATACGAGTACCGTCATTAAAGTAGACCCCGCAGTTCATGGGTGTTGGGGACGATTGAGAGCAGCGTACTTGTACCTAATTTCTGCAAGTGTGGAAGGGGGGGAGCTTTAATTTTGCTCCACTCTTCAAGTAAAGCCCCATTAAACCGTCTGCTCTGGCACATTTTATTTGCAATATAAAAATAAATGCCTTAAATTGTTAAGTCCTCATCCGGCCATTTGTCGTTGCCTGCTTAGCCGTTAATCCTTTCATTGTGCTGGAGCAACTGAAAAGGATTTGGGCCTTTTTTCATTAGTTTCAGCATAGGCGACTATTGGAGTGCAAAGCATAACTTTGCTACCCGTCGCAAACTATGACTGCGAGAGTATTGTGCCAATTCCCATGGCAATAAAATCGCATAAACATTAACAAGCGAAACAATACTGGTAGGTTCAATGCTTTCGATAAAGGACGCCCGGGTTCACAGTCGCGCAAAGGGTGGAGAAAGTGTCAATAAACTTTGTACTGGCAGCGACGCAGGAACTTTTGCTGTACCACACCATACTTAAGCCTGAACCGAACCGAACCGAACTGAGATGAGCTGCTTTGCCAGCTGCGTTGACTCCTTCAGTGCCTTGGTGCGTTGGCTTCTTGTGCGCTCTCCTATTTCAACACTTGATTGTGCAACACGAAACTGACCTTAGCGCATGCCACAGCAGTGAGAAGAAAATCCTTGATACGGCCAGCCCACTTAAGTCGCTGTGTGAACGAACGACCGCCCACAGATCTCTGTGCTGCTCCTTTGGGGAGAGCCAAAGGGTGAAAACCGCGTTAATGTCCGGGAAATTATTTGAGATGGTTCACTGTGCTGTGGATAGTTCACATGTGTGAGTGTGTGCGGATGGGCAGGACACTTAAAGGGTCAATGTATGAATTGTTGTGACTTTTGTGCGACAATAGTGGCGCTACAATTGCTACTGTTGGTACTGGTAGAGCTGCTGTTGTTGCTAGTGTGCTGGCCTGCCGCTGAGATTTGCTGAATTCATGGCTTGGAAATTATTGCTGGGACCAAATGTGGCGAAAGTAAACATAAATTTAGCTATTTTATTTATATAGCGAAACCGTTCCATGTTGCGTCGCATTTGTATGGGTTTTGCGTGCTCGCTCCAGGAGCCGGAGGCGCTGATGGCAATGTTAGTAAACAGAGAAATGCATTGTTTTCTTGTCCTTGTACTCTGCGTTCTGCTGTGAGGACTGTCAATTTTTAATTTGTTATTTGTTGCCTGCAGGCGCGCTTATACGCCGAAATGTGTGCTTTGGTTTATGCGGCACTTTAATACACAGGCAGGGGCAGTTGTATTCATAGCAGCGGCAAAGGCAACGTTAGCCGCAGTCAGCTTAGACGTCTAGACTACGCGTTTTTTTAGCTCACAGCTGAGCATTCCAAGCATTTTCGCTGGGGGCATTTGACAAATTCCTTCGCTTTATTTATTTTTTCCATATCACCAACGAGGGATAAATTAGTATTAATAACAATGTTCGGGCGGCAATGCGAGGATGTCGCTCATTGCCGTCCATGGTCGTGGTGTAGTATTGCTTTCTATTGTGTTGGCGGTGGTGGTATATTTCCATTATGCGAGTCATTTGTCTGTTATTAATCTTCATTTCAGTAGAATGCTTCTGCTGGATTTTAATCTGAATCTATACAATATTTGCACTGAGTCATATGCAAATGTGCATCATCACATTTCCGCCTCGCTCAGTCCAAGTGGAGTCCACAAATTGATTTTGTTGCAAAGCAATTATTAAACTATATACAAATAAACTCCAATATAGCCAAGGAATCGCCAGCAACTTGGAACGCACAATGTCCAATGCCGAGTAAATGAAAATGAAGGATTTAAGCAAATCAAGAAAAGAAATTTTCCATAAGCTGAAAACGAAATTAAATATGATGAGAGCTGCAATGGAACCCCAATGAAGCTGCTGAGTTTTCATGCACATTTTCCAATTAGTTTTATTCAAATTTGCATTTCGCAATCTAATAAAATAAGTCAAGCATGGGAGACACACAGACGACTGCATGCCAGTAGCAAGCGGTCACTCCCGAGATGTGTGGAGCGGTAGAGCAGAGCTTTAAACAGACACAGAAGGATTTAAGTAATTGCTTTTAATCCTAATAACGAACACAGAAATATTTGTCTTAGTGGCTCAGTGAATGCTGAAGCATGGATAGTTGCATCAAGCTCGATGCTCGTACAGCAACAATCCTAAACACGAATTGTAGGGGGCATAATCAAATCAGTGTATGAGTGGAGCCGGTTCAGAATTATTGTAGGAGAATTCTGGGATATTCAACTAAATTTTAAAACGAAATAAATTAAGAGTCTTCTAGGATGATGAAGCATCAATGCGTTAGAATAACTTGTTGGAATCTATGAAAGTACATATCACGTAAAGGATGTAGCATGTAGAATGTAAAGGATTTAGGCGCCTCAAAATTTATTTACATAATAAATCTAAATAAATTTAGCTCAGGTCAGCGTCACATTTCATCTCCAAGTCTATGATTTTTGGACTATTGACAGCACTGGCGACAAATGTTCGGGGCACTATTGATATTTTTATGTAAATCGAGAATAGGTTCTATACTCAAACCATAGAAATATCGTACTTAGTCACACAGTTTCAAATCGCTACACAAAACAATCGCACTTGGCAGCACTTTCTCAAATCGTTACACAAAACAATTATACTTAGCAGCACTGTTTCAAATCGTTAAGTCGTATACGTGAATTAATCCCCAGTCGTTTAACTTGCGACTTTCCTAAGATTTGTTGTTGTAATCCCATCTAATATGGTCAACATTCACAGAGGGGAGGCTGGGATATCGACTGCCAGGACTTTTTGTTGAAGCAAAGCTGAATACCATATTGCCAATGAGGTGAGTCCAGTTTAGTCGTTAGTCTCACTGAATGTAAATTGAGTTCTCCTCAGCTCTTTCTTCTACAGATAACGTCAGAGATCTTAGGTGATGACAGTTTAGTCGTTAATCTCACTGAATCTAAATTGGGTTCTCCTCAGGTCTGTGATGAATGTTTTATAGATAACCTCGGGATTCTAAAGTGTGTTCAGTTTAGTCGCTAGTCTCACGGAATCTAAATTGGGTTCTCCTTAGGTTTGTGATAATATGTTTTAAAGATAACGTCAGAGATCTGAGGTGATGACAGTTTAGTCGTTAGTCTCACTGAATGTAAATTGAGTTCTCCTCAGCTCTTTCTTCTACAGATAACGTCAGAGATCTGAGGTGAGTCCAGCTGAGTCGTTAATCTCACTGAATCTAAATTGGGTTCTCCTCAGGCCTGTGTTAATATATTTTGCAGATAATGTCAGAGATCTCAGGTGAGTCCAGCTGAGTCGTTAATATCACTGAATCTAAATTGGGTTCTCCTCAGGCCTGTGCTAATATATTTTGCAGATAATGTCAGAGATCTCAGGTGAGTCCAGCTGAATCGTTAATCTCACTGAATCTAAATTGGGTCTCTCCTCAAGTCTGTAATAGTATCTCCTACAGATAACGTCAGAGATCTGAGGTGATGACAGAGTAGTCTTTAATCTCTGTTTGTGATCTGAGTTGATGGCAGTTTGACCTTAGCATGACTAACGCAGTGTTAATAATGCATTCAGGAGGAAGGTGCATATTGTTTAGATTTATCAGCCCAATTATTATATTCCAGAAGCAGAAAGCAGGAGAATGTCTACGAGTACAATGGCCATGCATGTCTAAGTGACTGGATACCTCCTTCTTCAGCGGTTCTCCGGCCTACTCCACTTTTATCTACTTACTACTTCTGAGTGTTATGTGGGTTTATATACGCCTTACAGCAGCCACGCTAGATGAGAATGACTAGAGACACGCTACAATATGCATTCTCTTCTCTATTTAAATTCGGATTCTTTTCTCGATTTCTGTGAAAGTCTCAGACGATCGTTTTATTTTTTCGTGTTTTACCTTTTCTACTTTCCTGGTTGACCTTTTATTACAATTCCTGAGCATGCCTGCTGAATGCCTTCGATTTCACATCTTTCCAATTTGCATCTTCGAATCATTCAACTCTGTATTTCTTATTGAATACCTTGTAAACTAAACAGCGACGAGTACAAAATAACTCTTTTCCAACGAAATCGGTATTAAAAATTCCTCCTGGTGAATTCCTATTGTGAAGTGATAAAAGAAATTGGCACCGGAATGGAGCAAACAGAGGAAGGAGTGCATGCAAATAAACTGCTCAGTGAGAAATCGGAAAATCCTGCCATAAAAGCGCACCGTCTGCCAATGCGAATAAATCAAAAATAAGTGCCATTGAGAGAGAACCGCTTCAGCACGGGACGCAGGCGGCTTAACGGCAGAACGTTGTTGGCGTTGATGAACAGCAGACTTGAGGGTGTTGCTGCTCCCGCTGCTGTTGCTGTTGTTACTGATTTGTAGCAGCACAACGGATCAGCGCAATTCCAAATCCATAAAAATGCTGCTTTTACGGTAATCGCTGCCATGCAATTCTCCTGAGTAAATGGTTTAACAATAAACCAACTGCTCGGGGAATCGTGGCTGAGGCTGGAGGAGCCGCTGAGAGTTATGTCCACCAAGGCAGTTTACGCCAGCGACTTAACGCTTCCAAGCATGATGAGATTGCCGCTGTTGTTGTTGTTGTTGTTGTTGTTGTTGTTGTTGTTTTTATGCTGTTTTACCTTTTCCGCCGCTTGCTTTGCGGATTTCTTTTCTCCGATTATTTTCATTATTTTTATTGTTGTTATTGTTATTGTTATTGTTTTCCTTTTTTTGGTATCGTTGTTGTTTTTTGGTATTGCCTTTTTGTTGTTACCGCTATTGATAAATTTGCTGAACAGACACCGCTGCAAATATTTGCTAAAACCGAGGCGTGGCATCAAATTTGTTGTGAAAACTAATTTTATTGCTACCTTGGGCAATTTTTTGATAACTTCTGTTTTTGTGCGTCTTCTTCTTCGTGTTGTGGTGCTCTTCTCCTGCTCCGCTGCTGTTGATTTCTGGACTTTTACCTTTATTTACTGTTTATGTTTTCGCACACTTTGATTTATGCCTCCAGTGCAGTGCACAACGGGAAAAGTGATTTTTTCCTCCCATGTTGCTCTGAGACAGAAACTTTCTATTCATCAATGTGTGTGTGCGTGTGTGTGTGAGTGGTTCAGTGGGCCAGGGACTTGGCGGCTGGTATTTAATTTCAGTCTTCATGCTGGGGATGTGTGTATGTGTGGGATGAGGGGATATTGTATTATATTTATATCTTAAGGCGTAATCAAAACTTGGCGAAATCTCAGTTGTAAGCAAAAAAAGAAAACCAATGAAACCAAATGGTGCGGAAAATGGAAAAAATATTCCAATCTCCTCCATTCGAGTGGTTGGGTAAATTGTATTATGAGTTTGACCAGCGTGTGGCAGCCGCAGAAAACCAATCAGAAATGTGCCATGTAAATATTTTCAAACATTTGTTCTGTAAACGTGTCTCCAGTGTTTACTCGCCGCCACTTGAGTGTCCAAGCAAAGCCAACAAATTTTCAGCCACTGAACTCTACCGAAGGTCTGCAGCTTAACTGTACCGCTTTCGGGGGTCTTTATTTTCGTGTTGGTTGGGGTACAGTGGAGCAGCGGAGGGCACAAATATGATATTTATAAGTGTATTACAACACATCGCTTTGCTTTAGGTACTAGCTTAAAAGGAGTAGAGTTCTCCTTCGTGGTGTGAGGAGTGGAGTTCTCCTTCGTGGTGTGAGGAGTGGAGTTCTCCTTCGTCGTGTGAGGAGTTGAGTTCTCCTTCGTCGTGTGAGGAGTTGAGTTCTCCTTCGTCGTGTGAGGAGTAGAGTTCTCCTTCGAGTGAATGCCTAATGAGAAATGTGTGCGAAAGAGTACCAGGGAATCATGTTACAGCACTTCAATGATTATTTAAATTACCAAGAAATCTAAGATACTTCTTTACAATAACAGTAGAACTCTAGGATGATTCTTTATAGTAACAATAGAATACTAGTATAGTCATATATTATAATAATCAAACACTGGAAGGACTTTTTATATGGACAAAATAACATTCAGATGATTCTTTACACGCTGGAAGTATTATTTATAGCAGAACACTCGAAGAATTCTTTGCAGTATCAATATAACTATAGGATGATTCTTTACAGTATCAATAGAACAATTGAAGGATTGTTTACAGCTTCAATAAAACCATCAATGATTCTTTAAAGTAACAATATAAAATTCGGATAATTTTTCCAATATTAATAGAAATCTTCCGCGATTCTACTAATCAATAATATCAGCCTCAAATGATTCTTTGTAGGAACAAATTGTTTATTAGTCAGACATTTATAGAAGAGGCGTTGGTATATAGCGAAGAGTGACGCTTAAAGAAGGAGTACTCTTGAGAAAGTATAGGCTTAAAGAACAACTTTTTGTTATGGCAGACGGTACCCAATTTTGCTCTATGCTATTCCATGCACAATTCTTTCATTAACACATTCCATACAATTCTTTCATGTGACCCGTGGCCCTTGTTGAGACATCACACCCTCGGCTACCTGAAGTAAATTTGAATCATTTTCTAAGGCCGAGAATTTTGTTCAGTAATTTTTGTGCCTATTGTTCCTGAACTTTATTTGCGACGACTATTTTGTGAGTTGTTCTGTTGCCGTTCCAGCTCAAAACATTTAATACCAGTTCGGATCAGAATCGGATCACGGATGTTTCTGGCTGATACTCCAGGGTTCTGGTTTTTACTTTACTTTATTCTTTCCTTATTATTCCCCAAAAGATTCTATTAACTTATTCTGCATTCCGCATCATTCCCCCAGAGCACTGGGCTGACTACATCTGCTGCGTCATAACCAGTTCTTCTCTGATACTTCTTTGATCTGCGCCTATTCTATTTACTTGCCGTCCATCCATCCATCCAGCCCTTTAGCGGTGTACTCATCTGCTCCGGCATGTCGCTCAGGGTGCAATCCACCTTAAGTGTGCTCCTGATGCCGCTGAAAACGAAAGTAAACAATTTTTCGTTGGCACTTGGACGACGCGTTCGCTGTGCTGTGTTGATGGATGCTCAAATGTGCGTAATGGCTGCCGCCAAACAGTGACGTCAAACATTGCCCAGATGATGATGAGTTAAGCAGTGATTTTAAAATCAAAATAAAAAGAAAACGCCAAGTATCCGGCACAAAGAACTGCGTGAAGGAAGCAGTGTTAAAAAGTTTTAAAAGCATCGCGGCGGAGCTAACGCCGCCAACGATGCAAATCAACTGAGAGCGCGAAAGGCGCCGAGTGAGTCAATATTAATGAATTGAATTATGGCGAATGACGTCGTGCGCCAACAGTTGCCTGCCAGTTCTCCCACTACGCCTCCTCCCATGGCCCCCTGGCGTAAGCCGACACATTTTGACGAATTTACAAAGAATTGCGCCAATTTGAGGCATGCCGAAAAGTAAAAACAAAATGTAAATTTTTATAAATAATTCCATAAAGTAAATAAATAAGAGTGTGGCTTTCGTTTGAGGCGTCGATTCACGTTGCTGAAAACGCGTCACATACCACAGAGCACGAGACGTGCCCACTGAACCGTCCAGTCGCGGCCTTCCTGCTTCATGCCGACCACCGATCGCCGCCGCCGCCGTCGTCGTCGTCGTCGTCGTCGTCGTCGTCGTCGTCGTCGGCGGCCGTGCTCCTCATACAACAACACTCAAGTGCCCAACACTCAATTCAAGGAAATTGCTTTCGTCCCCTTCGCTGCTGTGCATTCGTCTTTAATGCTTCCGCATTTGGCGTTTATTTTTAGCTCATCGTTTTGATTTTTTGATTCGAATGCCAAAAATTCTCGTAGCTTCAAGGTGCTGCAATGTCCCCCTCTCCCCTTCTCCTGCGTGCACTTGCCACCCACTCTACCGTTCGTGCTGTTTGTGGTTTCTGGCAATTGATTTACGAAAATCTCTGCTGGAAAAGTTTGCTCAACGTGGAGAGTTGCACAAGTTTTAAGTTGCCTTCTTAATTTGCCGCCAGCTTTGGCACTTTGCAGGATAAACTTAAGCAGGGGAGTGGGGGAGATTCGTTGGTTTACAATTTTAAATTTGCAATCAGTTTCAGTGTTCTCAACTTGAGTGCTTCGGTTTCCGCAACCATTCATCCATCATTCCTTATTAAATGGCCTTTAAACTGAGCCTTTAAATTAGTGGGGCGCTGCTTCCTTGGAGCTCTGGACAACGTTGCAATCTTTGACACAATTTGTTCGGTCAGTTGGCTTTGATCTTTCTGTCTGCTGAACTGTGAAATTTGAGGATTGTAAATCCATTTAAAATGCATTTATTTATTATATTTTTTCTCTTCGTATGAATTAATTGTGTATTCCGTTTTGGTGAGCGTAATTTTTAAATCCTTGATCTTATAACAGGATGACTGAAATTAGGATGATTTATGAGGAACTTCGTATTTCCTTCTAATATTAGTACGAAAGATTCTGTATAATTATTTTATAATTCAGTTTCATTTATAGTGAAGTTTCCCAAAGTAATTCACGTCGTTTCAATACAATTTTCGTGTTGATTTGCGATTCGTTTTCGACCATAGAATAGAATAGAATATAATGGAAGTGGGGTAGCTCGGGGAACCGCCGAATAAGGAGGTCTCCAAACACTCAGGCTGGAAATATATGGCGGTGGGTGGGAATAGATGTTGACTCCTTTATGAATCTCAGAAGTCTGCCCAGTCTGTTGATCTACAAATGGGAATCTAAAGTCGCATTTTGCGCCAAATTCCACAATTTGTGTCATGTTTTGTGTTCCTGCATGAATATTCAATCCCTCCCGCTAACGTTTCCCGACTACTCCTCTGACCACGCGCCGCTGAAGTGCTGCTCTGCTGCAGTGTTATTGTTCGGCTGTGTATTTATTTTTCAACCGGCATTTAATTAGTTTCTTACTTGCGGGCGTATTTTGTATTTGCTCTGACATGATCGACTGCAGTTCCCGTATTTGTGTTTTAGACTTTCATACTCGTTCAATTGTATAGTTTTCTTTTTTTATTGTTCAATAAACGAGTAAGCACTCAAAGTGTTGGCTCGTTTATTTGTTTTGAGTTTATTTGATGGGGGACCATTGTGTGCATTTCACCATTTGCAAATATAATTAAAAGTAATTTTATTTAATTTGAGCATTTGTTTTCGTTTGTAACTAAATTTAGCGCGCTTTTTCTAAACGCAATTGAGTCGGTTGTATTTTTAGAGTATTTTATTTGGCCAACTTAAGAGAAAACATCTTTAATTATATAATTTGAATGATGCTTATTCAAAGTCTACTGCGAATAACTTCAAAAATAATCTCTTGAAGCATGTGGTTTGGTATCATACTCTATGGAAACTGGCCGCTCTGACTCAAGCCCTCTAGAATCATAGTATGACCAATTTGCTTTGAATCATATTTGCAGGAATTGTACACTGAATCATATCCTTTACAAACATACTACAAGTATGCTAAGTTATACTTTCACTTGGATCATTCTCTTTTGAATCATATTGTCTAGAATTACACTAACTAGAAACAGTCCGTATGAAATCACTTGGATCATTATCTTTTGTATCAGACTGTGTTTTATACTGCCTAAAATTATAGTCCCTGGAAAAGATTCTAATTATACTAAACGGAAACCGTCCGTTTGGAATCACTAGGATCATTATCTTTTGTATCGGACTGTGCTCTTTCATGCTGTCTAAAATTGTTGTTCTGAAAAATACTACCAGGAATCATATCACTTGAATGATACTTTCTGGAACTATACTCTCTGCAATCAATGCAAAAAATTATATGGAATCAAGGCAGAGTGATATGGTAGGAAGGCACTTTACATCTACCAAGATCCTTTTTTCTTGTGCTTTTGCATAGAGTAGCCAGGGATCTAGATATGCGATTTTTACGAGATATATCTTCCCATATATACGTATATATCTTCCCACTGATTTGGACTCACAGTTTAATCTATCTCTGCACAGATTTTGAAACCCTTTTCCTATATAATGAAAACTACTTGTGGAGGCAGCATGACACTTAAGGAATAATTATTCTGATGCTCGGTTTCTTTGCCTTCTCATTAGAAACTCCAGGAAAGGTATTCAGAAATAAAGGTTAAGAAATAAGTATTCAGAAATAACTGATTTCTCAAAGTAAACTCTCGGAGGGCATTATATAGTTTGGTAGTAGAGGTGGTGGTGACGTTTGTCCAATGGTATATCCAAGCCACAACTTCCTGCCGACTTGAAGGGTCCACTTAGGTGTACAAAGTGCTTCTTTAGAAGCCTTTACTTTTTGGGACAATGAGTCATTTATCTTGGTTTAGGGTCTACTTACGTATATTAAATGCTTCTTTAGAATTTGCTTTGCGGCAATGAGTCGTTCTTGATTTAGCCCTTCACTTCACACTGCTTAAGTCTCATCCTCAGAACAGACAGAGTATTTGTGTACCCATTGCACTCCTCAGAACTAAGTCTATATTGTCTCCTCTTGTTTACTGTTCCCATTCCCCCCTCCACCCATTTCCTTTCAGCGCTTTTTAAGCTGTTGACCTGAGTCATTGTGAAGCGCCCGCAGCCACAGTTTTGACTTCTGTCAAGTGCAAAACTTTCAGTTTCTTACTTGCAGCTCTTGGAGCAAACTTTGTAGACAATTTTTTAATGAATGTCAACTTGGATTACACAACTTTGGTAATGATCCTTTAACGCCCGGTACGTAGCAAACTCATAAACTTCTTACAGAGATCCGCTCAATTCAAACTGGAAGTGCACTTGCTGCAAAATAGCAATAAAAAAGTCCTCGCATTATAAAGCAGCGCATTAAAAATGTGTAAAAACTTTCGCTGCTTCGTCTGGGAGCAGCTTTGCCAGCGTCCACCCATCAGCCAAGCACAGCTTGGATACGCGTGCGGCACTTGGCGCATGCTTCCAACACACAAATGACAGCGGCAGTTGGTCACGAGTGCGCTGGACAACCAAAGAGTTGCAATGGCATTAGTCACTGGCAACGCGTCTGCAAGCGGGCAATTACGGCAGAGTATCGTTACTCGTCTGCCCGTTTGCCCGTCAGCCCGTTAACCCTCTTTCTAACCCTCTGTTGACTGCAATTCTATTTTTATTCGAGCGTTTATAGTGAAATGTTTTAATGGGTTTATCAAATGGCCATTAAAATTTCAAACACTGCCATTTGGAGTGAGATAGTTTTGTTGTTATTGCCGTTGTTTCGTTGTTGATTTCCCCGAATTGGATTTTGTATAATGACCCAGGAATAGAGACAGGTGCAGATAAATATAAAATATTGCACAATTTCAGTTGGAAAATATTTTTACAGTTGCTTTGGAGACATGTGTGCAATGAAATTCGTGTAAACTGAAAATTGTATGGGGCATGTGGGCGTATACGTGTCATTTTAGATGCATGGTGGTAAAATTGTAATCAACTGACAAAACTTTGCTACTTCAATCAACACTTTGACTACGGAAAATCATCCCAATAGTACTGGATCAGAGCAGCAGAGCCTGCTTGCGTAGGTGACCTTCATACTTCATAAAAATATATACCCGAGGGATTGTTTGTAGTTTAAAATGGGCTCTGAATGATGACTCCTTAAAAGTTTGCCGTATAAAAGAGTACATTGTATTTTTTACAACTTTATTCATTTCCTTTTTGTTTTGCTTTGCAAGACAGATTGTTCAAGTAAAAGGACGAAACTATACATTGTTCACTTTACAAGAATGTTTCTGCTGCTGACTTTTTTGAAATATTCCACAAAGGATCGAATAAAATTGTAATAATAAACTGCAACAATATTGCAGACGAGAACGTCGTGGAAGTTTGCTTGAATAAGAATAAATGCACTTTAAAATGGATATTGAATATGGCAAATTCAATGTAGTGTGTTTGAAACTTCTGGCTTTAATTCTAAGACTCAGGGACTATGATACCTGTCAGTCGATAACTAAGAGGCGTTAGTGTGTCTGTATCTTATTGTTGTACCGAATTGATACCAAGACTAATTGAATATATCATTTTACTGTATTTCTCCCATATGGACTTAAATGCTGATAGTTATGGAATAGACTTGATTATTTATCAATTAAGGAAGAGAGAGAGAGTAGCCGTAAAGGTACTTGTGATTGGGAATTTAGATACTTTATGAATTGAGTGCTGCTTAGCAATTCATCGACTCACCACTCCAGACTACTGGTATCAATACGTTACGCAGTAATTGTGTTAAATTGAATCCACGTACCCCAATTTTCAAGGTCATTGAATTGGGTTTAACATTCGAAGCCCAAAAGTAGGCAACAATTTTTTCAGAATTGTGTTCTAAACAACTTTACTGGGAGTATGAGCCCTTTTAGCCAGCAAACACTTTGTGGAAGAGCTGCTTTGTCACTCACACACATTGAATTGAACCATGTGGTGGCATGCTAAAAACTAACGACATAAGGGAGTTAGAGGTATGCATAAAGTTCTAGTTTATACCTTAACAAATAGACGTGCCAAAACAGACCGGAGCTGACTTGCATAACAAATTTTTGAAAAGCATGTGACTCAGTGAAACAGCAGAGGAGTTCACTAAAAAACATTAAAACAATTGGAAACAGTAAGCAGAGCACAAAACATAAAACCCAGAGCACAGAAAACAACACAAAAACACATTCGCCATGCGACTGACATGAACAAACTCTTTGCTGGGACAGCGCAGTGCTCCCCCCAATTTGCCATGCTAAAAAGTTGTGCAACTGTAGCAAAAGTGGGCATAATAAAATCTTGGGAAACAATTTGTTGCGTGTTGTTCAAATTGAAATGAACTCACAGAAATAAATGTGAAGAAAAAAGAAATGGAATGAATTAGGTCGCCATACGGCACGAATTTGTGGAGAGACAGCATATTGAATTAGGGTTTATAATGAGCAACATTATGCAGTAATGTGTCTTTTTAATGTAAATGTAAACATAAATGTGAAATTAATGAGACGTGTTCATTTGAGCTGGAATAAGAAGAACACCGGAAAATTCAAATCCAGAGCCAAATCCCAATCCCTTAAGAGTTGGAAGCGGGAATGCTGGCAAAAGAAATTTATGAAACAGCCAGCAAAAGGAAGTTTGAGAAACAAGAGTACATCATAATTTATGCGTCTTACTTTGTTGCCGCTCGCACATGTACTTTAAGGACTCGCACATGCACTTTAAGGACTCGCACATGTACTTTAAGGACTCGCACATGTACTTTAAGGACTCTCATACGTATCCACATGCCCAAGCTTTGTGATTTTCTCTGCCAACCAAGGCAAACTTTCTACTTTGATCCGCTTTTAAAAGTTTGGCTGCTAGAAAATGCGCGGAGACTTTCACATGGCAACTTGCGACATAACTGAAAGAGAACACTATAATTTTATGGACTCTGCCAGTGCAGTGAAGCGGGGCGGGCGGGGATCCAGGCACTCTCAAATTTAAAGTTATTTCTTTGAAGAATTTTAATAAATGAAAATAATATATAAAAATAGTAAATAAAAATAATAATTAAAAATAATGATTAAAAATAAATAAATAAAAATTGTAAATAAAATAATAAATAAAAATAATAAAAAAATCATAAATAAATAATAAATAAAAATATTAAATAAAAATATTAAATAAAAATAAATAAAAACCAATAAAAAAAAATTAATAAGAGATAATAAATAAAAATAATAAATTAAAATAATTAATAAAAATAATAAAGAAATATAATAAATAAAAGTAAAAAATAAAAATAAACAATGAATAAAAATATAATATATAAATCAAAAATTTACTTATTATAATAAATAAAAAAATAATATATAAAATTAATAAATGAAAATAATGAATAAAAATAATAAATTAAAATAAGAAATAAAAGTAATAAATAAAAATAATAAATAAAAATAATAAATAAATATAATAAATAAAAGTAATAAATAAAAATAATAAATAAAAATAATAAATAAATGAATAAAAAATAAAAATAATAAATAAAAAAACAAATAAAAATAATTAATTAAAATAATAAATAAAAATAATAAATAATAAATACAAATAATAAAAAATAATAAAAATAATAAAAAATTATAAAAAAATTATAGATGAAAATAATAAATAATAAATAAATAATAAATAAAAATAATAAATAAACAATGCAATAAATAACAATAATAAGTAGTAAATAACAATATTAAAAGAAAAAAAAAACCTATAAAGAAAATAATAAATAGAAAAAAGAATGATTAATAAAATAAATAAAAATAAGAAATAAATATAATAAATAATATATAAAAATAAATTAATACATTTTTTGTACTTTATTTATAATTTTTTTTATATTTTTAAACTATTATTTAAAGTTCTAATCATCTAGATTGAAATTTGACTTCCTAAATATCTCATAAACTTCCTAAATATCTCATAAAAGATTCAAAGTTACCCGATCATTAATTTCGGTTCATTGTAGCAATAAATAAAATCGGGTACAGTTTCGTCAAAGGCAGTCACAATTTTTCTGAAGGCTTTGCTGATGCTGTACTTGAAACTACCAATCTAGTTGTACAACATGTTGGTCAATATGTGGGTAACTTAATTATAGGAACAATTTTTTGGTTGTTGAGAAAAAAATTAAATTGTCAGCAACGCTCCTAGATTAGATTTATATAAGGGTGTTATACACTGCGACCTGAAAGATCTATTGTGATGCCCCTATTTATTTGAAAGATGAGGATAGTCTCATCTATAAATCTTCTGTCAGGTTAATTTCCGACAGGAGAATTAATATACTGCTCGTAGAAGCAGAATAAATCTACTGCTCGTAGACTCGTAGAGGCAGACTCGTAGACGCTGACTCGTAGGGGCAGAATCATAGACATAGACTCTCACAGGTAGACTTTCAGAGGTAGACTAGCAGATGCAGATTCGTAGAGGCAGACTCGCAGAAACAGACTCGTAGAGACAGACTCGTAGAGACAGATACGTAGAGGCAGAATCTTAGAGACAGACTCGTAGTGGCAGAATCTGAGAGACAGACTCGTAGTGGCAGAATCTCAGAGACAGACTCTCAGAGGCAGACTTTCATAGGTAGACTTGCATAGAAAGACTTGCAGAGGTAGCCTCCAGTCATATCTGTCTTTTGTCCATCGGCTTCTTAAAATATAATTTTATTTGATTAAAGATTTTAATTGGGTTTGCTTATGCGTGTTTGTTAATTAATGCAATTCTATTTACATATGCAATTCGCCGTTCAATATCAGCCGCAAATTAAATTTAAGTGCAAGTCGAAACGACCCGAAAGCAGTTTGCATCATCGCACTTTGCCTGCTCGTCAATTATATGCATGCAAAAATAATTGATTAAGTGTCAATATAATTTTGTATTTAAATATGTATGCAGCAGTGCGTTGAGTGGCGCTAAAGCCGTTTATTGTCAGTGAAAATGGAGGCAACTTTAATGTCGATTCAACCCACACACACAAGCAACTCACACAAGCAACACACACTAGCAGTCACCCACACACGCTCAGTCACTAACAATATGTGTCTGTGTGTGTGGTTGCATTGTGTGCATTGGGATGCAACCGCGCCATATTGCAACAGCAGCAGCGACGGTCAACAATGCCTGGCATGGAGTATTGACACAACTGCTCAAACAGGATTTATACTTTTCTCGTTCCTTTTGTAACTGATTTTTGTTATTTTTAACATGTTGTTTCCTGGCGGGGCTCCGATGCTGTAATGGATTTAAATTATTGCGTATTTTTAAATCGGATTTTGTCTCGTTGCCTGCAGTGGATGGAGCAAGGATATTCGCTACTTTTAAAAACAATTGTAAAGGGTCTGAAGTCAGAGAAGATTAATTGCGAAAATTATAGTAATAATAATATCACAGGAGGGGGGTATCAGGACACGTCAAGCACCACCTCAACTTAACAAGCAGAGTTTCCAATGGTACTGGTGGCTCTCTGTGCTTCTGAAAAATTCTGAAGTCGCACAATTAGCTGCATTTTGGGTCATTATCTTGAAACTTTATTTCATAATAAATTGCAAACTTTGCTTTGAGCCCTCTTAAAGGGCTTACAATTAAATGCCAGTTATAAGCTCTCCAATTGCCTTGGCTCGTTCTGCCAACTGAGAAATGTTGGCCTTAATTATCTCCGAACCGAAACAATGCAACCACATTTAAATGCAGCCCTTTGCTCAATGCCTTGCGAATATCCTGTCTTCTTGTGGTATGGGAGAATCAAAAAGTTTCTATATCCGTTGCAGCCATTGTATCCTGAAGCTAAAATACACTCGCACAACACGCTCAGATCCAATGGTGTACAATGGCAAACAGCACGGTTGATTCACGTTTATGCTCGTAAATCCGCTCGACTATTTGTAAGCGTCTCACTTTGTTGTGCTCCATGCTAGACGTGCCCGCTCTGCAAGTCTGGGTGATTTGCTTGCAGCGCGGCAATAAGTTTTAGAGACATATTGTTCTGTTGCACGTTCGATGCCGTAGTTTCCTCGTACTGCATTTGATATATGGCTGGCAATTTGTTTTTTCGCCCAGCACCATTATCAACAGCAGGAGCAGCCATAATACCAACCCTAACCCCGTTGGCAACAAGTTGTGGTCTCAGTGACTGCCGCCATTCGTCCTGTTGCTCCTGTTGTTTATTTGTTGAGCAAATTTTGCTGCACAAGTTTTCGCATTCGCATTCCCATCCGCAGCTTAGCTGCCTTTTAACATACCTCCTGGCATTTCGTTGTCTCTCGGTTGCATGCCTTGTTACTGTGGCAGCTTTTTTCTAACGCCACCACTTTTTCCACGTTTTGTGTGCCCAACTCTTTTGTTATGGTTGTTGTTGTAGCTGTTGCTATTGCTGTTGTTGTTGTTGTTGTTGTTGTTGTTGTTGTTGTGTGGTAGCTCTTTGAAAGTGTTCTTCTTCTGACGTGCGAAATTTGTTGCTCGTTATGCCCTGCTTATTCATCCGCGTAGAAGAGTTTTTGATTCCAGCAGCTTCGGTTCTGCTGCCACTTCCCACACTGGGGCATATTTTCCTTGCTACCCCACGCAGGGAGTGGGTTTTGTATGGTTCGCAAAATGGAAAAAAATAAATGCCATAACTGACACATTTCAAATTTTTTTGGAATTTTTTTTGTATTCACTTTGTGTGCTGTTTTTACACTGAGAAAAACAACGCTATACGAATACATTGGGCAGTTGTGGATATTAAGGACACTTTTGTTAAGGTTTTTGGAATGACAATGTATGCCATAATGACTTGTTTCAACCTGCCAGTCCATGAACTTTTTTGATATATGTACGAACGTAAGCTTTCTATAGGGTTTTCCCATTTCATCAAGGTTTTCCCAGGATAATAGAGCTTCAAATTATATAGGATTACTGCGAAGATTCCCGTTTGGAATTTACATGTATTGCCAAAATAGCTTTTAGGGCTGCAAGGATCATTTATGAACCAATAAAATTAACTTATATGGGTTGAACAGCTGCCTCAAGAGGCCTTGGCTCATACACAGGACGAGAAGAAATGTTTACTAATTCCAGGAGGATGCTCAAGGGTCTCTACTTCCAGGAGGATGCTCAAGGACGAGGATTACTTGCTTATGGTTGTAGATATAGAGCGATGATGATTGATTCGTGGCAGTATATGCTTGATATGCGCCTCCAACTTAAGATTTTGAAACAAGTCGCACAATATGTTCAAGCGTCTATCTATTGCATGAAATGTTTCCTGGCTTCATAAATGCTTCCCAGGCTCATAAGTGTTTCCTGTCGATACTTGTCCGCCAATCTCAGCTCATGTGTCTCAACAATTATTAAATAAATATTGGAAACTTTAAGATTGAAATTGAATCCAAATTTTTAGTACTTAGAGTTGATTGAAGTCCTTATTTTGGGTAGTCTTCTGTTCACAGTACTGTACCCGTCATCCTCACCCTCAGTGATAACTTTGATTACAAGTAAAAATAGTTTGAGGGAATCAAAGTTTCCCATCTACTTCTTAAGTTCAAAAGTTGTAAAGCCTCAATTATAAAAACTGAAAGGAATTCATATTACTTTGCACAATCCAGTGATGGTACTAGAAACTAATTTTTCTATTAATATGTTATTGCCTTACTCCTTCTTTTCGTATGCGAAATTTCCGCTAACTTTGTCATCTTCTTTCTCATCCGTCATCATCTCTGTGGGCACATTGTTGAAGTGGGAGATATAGGAGTATTGTCCCCTCAATGCACTAGTCTGAGGGTTATTCTGATCATAAGTAAGGCCTCCATAGGTTATAAATGGCAGTAGTGTCGGGTCACTTCTATCTAAGGTTGCTTCTCTGCGTTTGTTTTTTTTTTTGTGAAAGTTAAAGACTTTTTGGAGTATCTGAGGCCACCATTGGATCCACTGTTGCTTCGTCCTTGTGTGATTAATTGAGGCCACTTTATGACTGCATGTCTTTTAATGTCGATTTGTTTTTTATGTGGGGTCTTTGTGTTTCTTCTTAGTTCCTCAGTTAGTAAGCTCCTTTTTCTTTTGCGCTTTCGTTGTGCTGGTTTATATTCTGTATTGTCGAACCCAAGAAGGAAGGAGGGAGGTTTATTCTTCTTTTCCAGCAGATTTAGAGTTTCAGGGCATTCTACCACCAATTTATGATGAGCAATTTTTGTTGTCTTCAACTGATTTAAAGGTGATTATCGTTTGAGGTGATTGTTTTTCAGCGTGTACATTGATTCGTTCACCTCGTCATCACAGCATGCGGATGGCTTTATTTTCATCGTTTTTGCAACCAGCTCATTCGCGCATTCTTTTCGTGTTTGGGGTTTTTTCAGGAATTTATTGGATTTTTGACGCATTGCACAAACAGTTTTTCAACTTTTTCCATTTTCCATGGATGTGTTCGGTCTCTGGCTGGCGGTATTGAATGCTCCGCGTCGACAGCAGTTCAGGCAGGGAGCCGACTAGGTATGCTCATACTTGCTGAGCCTTGCGGTAACACGGCATTAGTTTTAAAGCTGGGGAATGGTCTGTTTTATTATTATGATTTTTTATGATTTTTTATGATTTTTTATGATGTTTCATTGGCCGCATTGCTTAACTTTCTGGCAGTTAATTTTAAAATTGAGTTTTATGAGCCGTGCACATGTTACGGAGCACACAATCTTCCAGAATCAAATGTAAAAGTTGCCTTACCGTCTTTCCTCCAGCGAATTGGGTACTCTGGTGTACTCTGCGCCCACGCCATGCCTTTCGAAATTATTATTGGCAGCATAATGGCGGGAGTAGGAACGTAAGCTATCTTCATGTATTTCATTCGGGTGCTTTTAATAAATGAAATGAGAAAAACTTTGCTCTTCCTAAGAAGAGTGCTCCAACGAAGTGTGCTCCACTGGCAACGCCACACATGAGCCAAGAATAGCTCTCCAAAAATATCTCAAACCGTACCGGAGCGTAATTTTAACTTAATTAACACCAATTCATAGAATACACACTCATGCACTCACACGCACTCACACACTCACACACCCTCCACGCACCGGCACACTCATCCATCCCTTCGAGTACTTGGAAACTTCAAAGTAATATACGAGTAATTTTGGCACGCCACTTAAGAGTCTTAGAAGAGTGCGTCCCTCGAGTGCCGCAACAACTCTCAGGCAAACATTAAAGCGCGCTTCCAAGTAAACAACACAAGTCAAAGGATCAAAAATGAATAATTGAAATACTCTGCCTTTGCGCAGCTCTGTTGTGCGCCACTGCTAAGTGCAGTAGCTAAAACACCGTTGCATATGCTGAGGCGCAAAGCTTGTAGTGCCTGCCTTTCGCTACACAAACAGGAAATATACTTATTTGCAAAACTTTCGCTTCGGCTGTTAACTTTTTTCTTCACATATTTTGTTTTATCTTTGCTTTGTTGCTCTGTTAGCTTGAAACGTGAAGGAAACAAGTTTCTGAAAGTTGTTTTGACAACTTATATATTTGACATCGCCTGAAAGTATGCACAACTAAAGCATGAACATAATTTTAATAATGCTGCTGGGATGTGAGTGGAAAATTCTATTTGTGTGCGTATGGAAGCGGAACAAGTGCAGCGCTCGTGTGAGTCAGTGGAATGATGGCTCGGTGTACTTTTGAATTCGAAAGTGAATTATCGCCACTTGGCAAGTGGAATTGACACTTGTATGCACCGAAGCTGGAGCCAGCAGAGAGCGTAGCTCTAAAATTCGTTTATGAATTGCATTGAAGCTTCAAATGCCAGTTTTCGTGTGTGGGAAACTCAATGGCAGAGAAGTTGGAGGAGGCTGTGAATGTGGAGTCGAAGGAGGCTGCGAATGTGGAGTCGGAGGAGGCTGTGAATGTGGAGTCGAAGGAGGCTGCAAATGTGGAGTCGAAGGAGGCTGTGAATGTGGAGTCGAAGGAGGCTGCGAATGTGGAGTCGGAGGAGGCTGTGAATGTGGAGTCGGAGGAGGCTGTGAATATGGAACTGGAGTCGGCACTCCTTTTCCATATGTTGACTTTTGTATACACAAATTTCCATAAAGTGTTGAAGAAGTAATTTAAAGGCCTTTCTTCAGCGCATTCTCTGGTTCTGCTGACGAAGTAACTTAAATAATGATTTGGCTTCACTCGACATTTACCTTTTCGGAAAAATGCATTTTCCGATGAAATGAAAGCGTTTTGTGAGCGTAAAAGCCATTCAAAAGGCTTGTACCGACATCCCGAAGGACATCCCAACCGACGATTTAAAACACTCATTCAACGTGCTTTTCGACCATGCAAATCGCTGTATTGAGTCGGAGGAAACTATTCTGAGTAAAAGAAATTGGTTTGGCGGGAATTTTAAAAAGTCCTGTTTACTTTGGAAGTCACCTTGAATACATCGTATATAGTAATATATTTTCTACTCATATACCCAAATAATAATATTCTAAAATCCAACTGATTTGAAGTTACCTATTCGACATATTGATAGATAGTAGTTCTTGGCCTTAATGCTATACAAGTTGTGTATCCTTATGGCAATTCGGTCCTTTTGTTTGTTGTACATTGAGGTATAGAACCGCCGGCACCAATCCCGGCACATGCCAATCCAAATTCGCTTATTCCTGCTTATCCACTCAGTAAGCTCTCCGATTGTCCTGCTCCTCGTAGCGTAAATTGCACGCTCCAGTTTGCATGATCCTTACCCACTTATAAGGATAATAATTTAATGCCGCTATTAAATGCTATCTTCAGTGCTAAGCAAATGGCAACTTGTCAAGGCAATTGCTACGCGAGAGTTCGGCTTGATTACCAATTGAATTAATCTTTTGGCAATTGTGTGTTTAATAACATGCAATAAAGGCGGCCACAGACGCAGCTACAGCCACAGGCACCACCACAGGCACAGTCACAGCACCGCAGCAGCTGGCTGAGAAGGAGTGAGAAGAGCAATGGAGGCGCTCCGCAATGATTATACTCTGCTTAATTAATCACTTTGCATAGCGCCCACACCTACGTTCACACTCATAGGGGAGAACTGGCGGGGACAGGGGCTTGCCACATACACTCTTAACATACAATCAGGACTAACTAAAAAGTGTCTCTGGCAAATTATTAACTGGCGACCATTAATTATGGAGTAACAGAGAGAGTTAACGCCCCCATGCGGGGCCTATAAATCCGTGTTCTGCGTCAGGATTTATTGGACCGAAATGTTAATTTGTCAAAGTGCTTCACCTTTTTGCGTATGCAATTTAAAGAGATTTCCTCCTCGCTAGCGGTGGCGGTGGCGATGGCTTTGGAGCTCCTCTTTTCTCCGTTCGGTACTTAACCTTCGGCGGTTCGCTTTGACAATGTTACCAAAAAATATTAAAAAAAGAAATATTAATATATAAAAAAGAAAACAGATTTTTTGTGTGCTCATTTTGCGTGCGTGGCTTCTGGAAGCTTCACTTAGTAAGTCAGACGCGCTGCTGTGCCAAATTGAATTCGAAAAGCCAAAATTTAATTCCCTTTGCGGTGTTTCCATTCTTTTCCACGAAGTTGTTGTTATTATTCTTTTATGAATGGCGTTGTCGGTATTTTTGGGTATTTTTTGCTGTATTTTTTGTACGCGCGCATCAAAAACTTTCCGCACAACATTTGCAACGGGTCCCAATTGGAAGTATTGGCAAGTGTCTCTTCTTTGGCTTTCCTGTTCTTTTTGTGCGGGGCTTATAAGCGTTGGCTTTGAGTCATGTTGCATTGCAGTGCGTTACTGGGTGGGTGAATGTGTGTGTGCGTGTGTGTATCGTCTCGTTACATTACATTCAATTTCGCTAATAGCACCCTTTGGTGGTATAAACCTGACTCCTCGCCACGGGTTTTCCTTTTCTACTTGGAATAATATTATGATAAGTATAGAGAAATTTGGAAATATGGATATGTGCGCTTGTGTGACTTCGTATATATATGTGTGTGTGTATTTGTGTGTGTGTTTGTTTTGTTAGGGAGTGTGCGAAAATATTGCCACTCGTATTAATGCATGTGGTAAGTTGCTATTAATAATTTCCCTGGGAGCACTTGAATTGAAAACAATTTTCTGAATTTAAATTTAAGTGCCCCTAAAGTTATGCTTCAGTTTTTGTTTTGAATACAAAACGAAAATTGTACGCAGTATGCGAGTGGGGGGTGCGCTATGTCTGAGCCCCGCAAGCCAGACCTATGGAAACACCCACCTGAAGAAGTATAGCTGGGATTTTGTTGTTTATAAGACAATCCTGGGACCCCTTGGACATACAATTTTCTATATTTATGTATAAATGCGTTCAGCAACGACAGGAGAAACAGGTCTGGGTTCAGCATAAAAAGGATTAGTTGTATGAGTATCCCTATCTCTGCTGTAACGAGTTAGATCTCAATGAAATTTTGTTCGTTATTTTTAAGGTAGTGGCTGTGGGAGTTCTCCTTCTATCGTATGTGATTGATCTACTGCCATAAAATGGTGGGAATGCAGACCGAGAGGCATTGCTATAGTACAACTGGTTTAGCGTTACTTAATCAAGATGCCAACTGGTTTTACTCTTACTTAATCACGTTTAATTTCTCGTACTTCCCTATAAAACTGAGCAATAGTTTCGCCCACAATTTCCAATGAATGATTCCGAAATATCCTGACTGAACAAATGCGCAATTATTCAGCAAATACGTAAATAGTACTCAGTACTC
Organism: Clusia tigrina; assembly: GCA_920105625.2. Lineage (NCBI taxonomy): Eukaryota > Metazoa > Arthropoda > Insecta > Diptera > Clusiidae > Clusia > Clusia tigrina. The sequence continues at coordinate 182,770,289 of OV050033.1, forward strand.
AGTTTGTAGACTGCATTGGCAGCTTAGTCTATCGTGCAGACTGGCTTTGCATAGCGAATCACCTCTGCAGTTATGCATAGATTAATGCTTGTTTACATGGCTGATCCACATGTCCTCCGCCGTTGCTCCAGTCCACTCCACTCTATGGAAGGTCCCCCTGCCAGCATGTACCTAACAATAGAAATGCAACATTTTCGTTTAATTGGCTTGGTACATTTTTTTAAACAATGTTTCAACAATGCCTGCTAAAAGTCAATCCAGCGATAAAGTGCACAATGAACACACACACTCACACACCCACACATACATGTGTAAACTCAACACCCTCACTCACGCTCATAGTACACATGCAATCGTGCAATCAGGCATGCGGCATGCGGCAAGAGTCAATAATAGAATCGTTTGGTGCCGCTGCCGTTCGTGCAGTTACAAATTGATTTACAAAGCAATCAAATCGATTTGGCACACGGAGCAGGCCAACGAAAGAGGGGCGCAGCGGTTACTCCAAGCAACGTTTCACATTTCCAGTGACATGTTGCAATGAAATGTTAATGAATTGCGCTCAAAACGTCAATATTTGTGCCTTTTCGCTATGCAAATGCGCCAGTGTCCCGACGGCAGAAGGGCAATTATCGAGGGCACTCACGCCTCCTGTGAACCGTGAAATTTAATGACATAAATTTATGAAATTTTTCATATTTTTTTTTATTCAATCGTATTTAAAATGATTTAAACCTGATCAGGAAGGATTAAAGGACCCTCTCAAAAGAGCACAAATTAAAACAGCACAGAAACTGTTTTGGCATAGCAAACAGATGGGATGTGCGGAGGCTTGGAAAACTTTGTTTCTGGTTTTTATTTTCGGCCGACAACCCCAGCTGCCTGCTGCTTAGGCCACAACTCTCAGCTTTTGCTACAAACGAGTGAGAGTACATGTGTGTACGTGTTTGTGTATGTGTGTTTCTATGTGTGTGTTTGTGTGTTTGGTGTGTTTTTGGGAAGTATGCATAAAGCAAAACTGAAATCATTGGTGAAACTTTCGGGCTTATCCTTGTGCAGTTGAAACCCTTTTACCCACGAACACGACAGCGCCGGCTTCTGCTGCCCGCTGCCTGCCACTTACAACGGGCAACTACCTTCCTTCGACGGGGTCGTGTGATTTACCACAAAATTTGTGCTGTGGTGCTGCTTGGCTTGTTCGGTTGGAAGGGCCGTTTGCTCACTGGACTGGGTCCTAGCCAACCAGTCAACATCGGCAGCTCTGGTTGCCTTTGAACAGTGTAAAATGGTGAGTGGAAAATGGCTTTTCAGTTGCAGTGATACCAGTAAAAGTAGGAAGTTTGTTTAAGTTCGCAAATATAGGGTCTTTGTGGGTCATGCTGCATGCCTGGGGGTGTGATTATTCACAACTTCCATACCATACTCTCCAGCTGCGTCAACTTACTCTAGCCCGTTGCTGTTGAATTGAATGCAATTTTGAAATGAATCTTTATAAATGTGATTTTGTGTAACGTTAATTAATATGTAGTTATATTAGGTAAGTGGGAACGGTGCACCCTGTAAACAGAATGAACATGTTTGCTTTTTCATGTCCATGTTTGATCAATGTTTTTATAATGGTTGCGAAGCTTTATAATATGACGCTGTAGTGGGCTGTAAACGTAAACTATTGATGGCAATTCATATTGAGTTGTCGCATGTGCCTGCAAATACCACCGCATAAACAACAGTCAAGTGTTCATTCAGCGGTGTATGAGAAGGTATTGGTATCGATGTTATTGGTCATATCGGTATGTGATATGGTGATGATATATGGTATATGATGTTTCTTATATATTTCCAACTATACTACATTTGTATAATTCTCGACAGACTTCTCATGCATTTCATTCCATCTCTCGCCGGCGGCTTCTTCTGCTCACTTTCATACTCTCCTGAAGCATTTTATATGTTCGTACATCCTTCCTAAATGTTGTTTGGAACTCTTAAAATGAAACTTTCGACTCGACGAGCGGCACTTCAATGCAAAGGATTTTCAAAGCGACAAATGACACAGCTGGCTTCCTTTGAGCACTGGAAAAGTCTGCAAACGTGCGTATCAAATACTCGTACGCTGTTTACAAAATTACTCGCAACCTGCCTCCAAGCGGAAAGTGAAAAGCGGAAGTGAAAGTTCCATTTAGCAATGCGCTCGCCTAATTTTGCGCATAAAAGCAAAGATGCATAACGAGCGCGTTGTTGTTATTCTTAGCTTCACAAACAGCTGCCAAAACAAATCGGCTGCGAACGTCCTGGCTGCGGGGACGTATGCGTTACACGCACCCATTCCGCACCAAAGGAAAGGGCACAACTTTTGAACTCACTCATTAAGCCACGTCGACTGTAAAAACGGCACACAAACTCAGCCATGGAAATATGTCAAAAAAAAAGGAAAAATTACAATGCACACTCGCACATACACTCACACACACTTCCGGGCATGTGGGAGTGAGGCTGTGAGCACGCATTTCAGAGCTCATCAAGCAAAAGTAACAACAGCAACAACAACAGTATCAACAACAATGCCGACTACTCAGAAAAAGGTATGGAAAGTGCCTCTTGTAAAGTGGAAAAAGTTAGTCAAGTGCACGAGGCAGCTGCGGGCTGTGCCGCCGTAGCGAGCAACAGGAAGCAATTCTTTGCACGACTTGCGAGTTAATAACTGCGCACTCATTCTTTGCACATTTATTTAAATATTCTTTTTCAATTTTATGTAAAATTATTTTAAATTTTTTCAGTTCTTTTCCCTTTTTTCCATTACTTTCTTTAATTAAAGTCTGGTCTGGTCAATCAAGAACGTAAACAATGACCACTAAAGTAACTGCCTTGCTTCCTGTGGCTGCACATGAGGGCGTGTGCATTATTCTCCACAAAATCGCAACACATTTGCTTTTATTGAATGCATTTTTGGTTACAATTTATTGCCCCAAGCCTGGTGCTCCTGCTGCTGCTGCTGTTGATAGTGATATGGTAGTGTTTTCACGGTGGTACGGGAGCGAGTTGCTGGCATGAATTTAGCCTTATCACAATTCTGAAATTGTGAATTTTCCGTTTGTATGAGCTCCTGATGGAGAGATGCCAGGATTCTTGTGGACGACATCCCAGCCTATGCTTCATACGAGTATGCTATCAACATGTAGGTGGCAGTGAACAGGTGCGTCAACCCCAAATCAAAGTTGATGTGCGTATTGGAAACTAGTTGCAATAGCTTTGAATGGCGTTGACTTTTTCATACACACATACATATACACATACACTGAGAGTGGAGGAGAGAGGAGCAGGCTTGTGCCACACACATCCTTCTTTGCTTATGAAATGTTGCTGCTGAGTCCTTGCTTAGTTTATAACTTAAACGAATATTTTCATTTTTCTAAAATTCTGTTTGTTATGTTTGAGCAGCCCAATTAATTTTTTGATGTTTTAAATGCTGTTATCCTTTTTCGTTATGGTATTTGTATTGGTGCAAAGTAAAATCAGTTGAAAGCCTGAGCTAGAGAGATAGTTTTCAAAGCCACACAAAGAAAGGTTTCTAATCAGCCAATTTCACACCATGTGTTTATTGTGAGTATCAAATAAACGGAGGACAATTTTATGTGGACTAAGGGTCCGCAGTTTGTGATCTGGTGCAGTGAGGTTTCGTCACTATCTCCACAGAATCTACAGATGGCATCTGAAGATAGACCCCACTTATTCATATGATAGTTGCGTCTACAGAGTCCGCTTAAAATGTCCGTGATGATTATTATTATTATTATTATTATTATTATTATTATTATTATTGTAAATTCTTATTTGCAAATAATAAATGCCCTCTGGCTGCATATCGCGGTAATCGTCTCTAACAGGCTATTCGTCTTTATCGGTCGTGGGCAAATAATTTTCAAAGACGATGACAAGCATTTTACTTTCAAGAATAAATTGCAATCCACTTTACGTCTTCATTGGTTGGTCAACTACTTTATTTTCTATTTTCCCCCTGAATTATTCCTCAGCCTTCCCATGTAATTGTTCTGCGCTCTTCATTCCGTCTGGGGTCCAACATATTGTAACCTATGAGTAATTGCTTTTTGAAGCTAATGACCATGGGGCCAATGAGTTGTTAATAGCTTGTCAACAATTGACATTTGTGTTCAAACTGAAATATACATAATGATTGTTTTGATGGGCAGAATGCAAATAAAAGCTCTGCCACTGCAATCGCCGTAGGCGTGTGCATTAGGGTGACTATTAAAAAGTTGTATGGAATAATATTTAGTGATAGAATTCATTACTGTAAAATCCTCCCCACTCATTCTATTATCACAACCTTTTATGTTCAGTCAGTATTGAGATATATTTATGAGAATCTATATTGACAATATTTTTGTTTGTTCAGTCAATATTGACATACTTTTATGTTCAATCAATATTGACATACTTTTATGTTCAGTCAATATTTACATAAATTGATGTTCAATCAATATTGGTAATCATTTTATGTTCAGTCAACACTGACATATTTTTATATTCAGTCAACACTGACATATTTTTATGTTCAGTTAATATTGATAAATTTTTATGTTCAGTTAAAATTGACATACATTTATGTTTCGGAAATATTGACATACTTTATTATCCAGTCAATATCCACTTAATTTTATGTTCAGCCCATTTTGATTTACTTCCATCCTCAATCACTATGGACAAAATTTTATGTTCAGATAAAATTGATCTACTTATATGCTCTGTCAATATTGTCAAACTTTTATGTTTTTTTTTTATTTTTTTTTTTATTATATATATATTTTATTATGTTGAGTCAAAATTTACGAAATTTTTAGGTTCAGTCTATATTGACATACTTTTATGTGAATCAATAATGACATACTTTTATGTTGAGTCAATATTGACAGACTTTTAAGTTCAGTCAATATTCACATAATTTTATGCTCAGACAATATTGACATACTTTTATGTTCAGTCAATATTGACATAATTTTATATTCCGACAATATTGACATACCTTACTATCCAGTCAATATGGACCTTCTTTTATGTTCAGTCTAAATTGCAATACTTTTTTATGTTCAGTCAATATTGACATACTTTTAACTGAATTAATAATGACACTAATTTTATGCTCTGTAAATATTGACTTACTTTTATGTTCTGACAATATTGAGATACTTTTATGTTCAGTCAATATTGAGATACTTTTATGTTTTGTCCATATTGAGATACTTTCATGTTTATTCAATATTGTCATACTTTCATATCCATTGAATATTGACGTACTTTTATGTTCAGCCAATATTGCATTATTTCAATATGTAATGTTCAGTCAACATTGACATACTAAAAAAGATCCCTTTTCTATAAACAAACCATGAAACCATGTTGTCCGAAGACATCTTTTCTTGTCGTTTAATTTGATGCTGTGTAATTGGATATTTTCAATGTATACACTGGTTTCGCCTGGTTCCATGAGCAGTTCAAGTACCCCAAAAATTAAATCGAAATTTTATATATTTAATGCCAGGAAACCAATTTTATTTGCTAAATTTGATGGGCACATATTGGACAGTTCGTTAACTCTCTCCACAACAACAAAGTTCAATATAACCGGGCAATGGAACGATGTGTACTTATCGCCTATGAATTGTTTCTCAATAGAAGACTAGGTCACCCTAATGTTTATTCCCTGGGGCAGGGTACGCTTACAACTGTGGTTATTTCTCGTAATTGCAGATACCCGTGAGCTTTGTATTTGCTGAGGTTATCGAAACCAAATCAGGATGGTTAAATTATTTATCACTTAATTATTTATTTACACACAGTCCAAAAACACACACGTATACAAAGACCCCCCCCCCCCTCCCCATCACACACGCCCCCACATTCATATTTCACACATTTCAGTTGACAACTTCTGCTGTCGTTAAGAGTCGCTCAGATACCAAATTAATTACGCTCTGCTGATAATCGCTGCGCTGCGTTGCGTCGCGTCGCGTTGCGCTGCGTTCGTTTTTCTATATTTACTTTTCCGATTTATCTATAAAAAACTTTTCTTGTTGTTGTTGTTTTGTGTGTTGTATTTGGTCTCTAATTATGTATTAAAATCAATTAAATTAATTAATGCCATTCGCCCACGGCTCGCAGCGTGATTTCTTGCACCTGCATGTGCGGTGGGGTGGAGAGAGCGTACATCACTGCACTGGCCACGTCCTCCGCCTGCAGTATCACATCGCCCAGTTCTGCTTTCGTAGAGTCGGGCACTATTTCCGTGGACACCCAGCCGGGACTGATGTTCTATGTAAGAGAGAGAGAGAGAGAGAGAGAAATTTATAGTAACAAACTTACAAAAGTTTTAGACGCACTCCAATCCATTCCACTCTATTCCACTTACAGTAGTCTTGATTTTGGTCTTCAAACTCATCAACTCCTGGCGGCAGATTTCGTTAACCGCATTCAAAGCACATTTCGTGGGCGTGTACACATTTAGGCTGGGATCAACGGGTCCCGGATTGTAACCGGCCAAGCCGGCGGTGCTGTTGATGAAAATCAAGTGTCCTGCGTAGTTGCGTGACTGCATGCTCCTGCAGGCCCTCTGTGTGCAGTTGATAGCAGCCATGAAGTTCGTATTCACCACGTCCTCAATGTCCTGCATGGGCATGTCAATTAAGTGGCCCTCACGTACGATGCCGGCGTTGTTGATTAGGATATCGGTGCCGCCCAACTGCCACTCCACCCGTTCGAAAACGTCGTCCACTTGCGCCTGATGCCGCACATCGCAGATTGCACTGTGAAACAGGTGCTGCTGTGCCTGCGGCAGCGATTCTTTCAGGTGCTGCAGGCGTGCACCGCGTCGGGCCAGACCGACCACTTGCACACCAGCGGCTACCAAGAGTCTGGCGCAGGCAGCCCCGATGCCGGAACTGGCGCCGGTTATGACAGCCACGCGTTTATGCCAGCGCTCCATGGTGCAGTACGTCTTCAACGAGCGGTGCACTTGCACTGAGTGGCAGACGACTGGTGAAATGCATTTTACAGGGCGCTCAGCGCATGTTTTCATTGTTATCAGCAAATCGCAGGTGGTGGGGTGAATACTCTCACTTTGACTTTGACTGACTACAACCAGTCATGACGTGGACTCTGTCCATTGCCTTTACTTATCAGCTGAGAACTAGTCCAGCACCAAGATTATCAATGCTCGCGTTCTGCTTATCAGTTCATTGCTTGGTTGAGAGTCGTAAATTATTTAATTTGTATTTTTCATGTGCTTCGAAAGATTGGCAGCGTATGCGGCGGGATTCTTATATAGTTGCTTGGCTGCTTTCCTGAAGAGTTCATCCAAGTGTGGGTTGAATAATTGTATTTATGTGTTTACGCTTTCATTCGTCACAGCTCGTTCTGTGGCTGAGATTTCGGAGCGAACCCTTGTATGACATGTTTCTCTCTTTATGAATAACATAGCAATTTTTCTGTTTAAAATACCATTATTATTAATATAAAACTATTATTAATATAGTATCATTAGTAATAATATTAAATGTTATATTTTTACGTTTAATTTAAAATATCCACACGGGATGAGGAAGTCGCTGGTGTTTGGTGAAAATATTTCAAAATTAATTCTTAAATGGTATGAAATAAAAGATATAATAAATTCATAATTAAAAAAAAAACATTACTAAAAAAAAATCACCAAAAAGTCGAACTAGGGGACACCCGGGTTTGAACCGGGGACCTCTCGATCTGCAGTCGAATGCTCTACCACTGAGCTATATCCCCACATAAATAAACGACAGTAAATTCAGCAATTCATACAAGCACAGATTGGTTTGCTACTATTCTTCTGTGCTTCGTACTTCATACACTGCTTGCTGCTACTGTGCTACTCTGTGTTGTGCTCTGCTACGTTGTGCTGTGCTGTGCTGCTGCGACTTGTTTGCTATGATCAACGAAGCAGAACACAAAATAGAAGCAACAACAACTATAAATAGTGGGGTATGTGTGCATATATATGGTGAATTTCGTTATACTCAACTCGCCATACCTTACGGAGTCACTGCGCTACCACACCACACTACTCGTTGTGGGCATTTGCAGTGAAAATTGCAAATAATTTATTTGATTTATTTGTATGTACATATAAATACATTTACAAATAAGTACATTTATTTGTTCATTATTATACCAAAAATATAGTGAATGATTTATGCGTGTTTTTACAAATGTGAGTAACATATGAAAACGCCAATATGTACATAATTAATGAGAATTTACTTAACAAAAACAATTAAACCAGCTTTCAATACCTGCATATGATCTCAATGTAATTAATCCTTTTTTTGCTCGTCCAACAATGCCGATTAAATTAATTTTTAATGCTGAAATTTCAGCAAAAATATGCATTAAATTGAATTAAACGCAGGCAACACAAAAACCCACACGACTCGTGAGGGCAGAGGAGTGGCTTTTGATTGTTTAATATTTTTTATTCACAGCAAATTGGTAGAATAATAAAACGTGTACAGTTTATATGCGACTAATTTTTAAATAGTATTTTTATTTTTATTTTATTACCCTTTTTATTAGTGTTCTTTATTACTGGCTCCTTTCCTTATTCGTTTTATTGTATTTATATTTTGCTAAATAACGTATTTTTAAGTTTAATTTGTTGTGTGCTTTGAATGAGTATTAAAAGAAGTGAAAAATTATTTAAAATATAAATTTAGGAAAAAAGTACTTCTACCAGGGGACACCCGGGTTTGAACCGGGGACCTCTCGATCTGCAGTCGAATGCTCTACCACTGAGCTATATGAAACATCGGACTAATAGCGTTCTTGCCGCTGTTAGCACTATTCTGAATGCTCTGTCTTTTTGTATGCAAAGTAAATTTATTGCAGTTTTCTTTCATGCAAGACTTTGAATTGAGTTGTTGACGGTAACTCATTATTAATAATGCAATTTCTTTGCTATGACGTCAGTTTAAGAAGAGTTTACTTATGCATGTTTATGTATGTATGTATGTATATGAGTGAAATATTCTTAATATATGTATGCACATATTATATAATATGTGACGTACATATGTATATACATACATATGTATTATAAATTTATATTACTTTCGTTAAATACAAAAGACTTGATTTGAGTTAATAATGGGAAATGCCAACAAAACAGATTTGACTTTTCTTCTTAAATCTTTGCAATGAAGTCACTCCACAGTCATTTAAAGAATTTTTCTCGCTGCCTATAGTTATAGACCGATATGACCAATAAGTATTTTCTCTAATAAGAGTACTGGTTTCAGCATTTTTGAATGGTAATACAAGGTATTTCCACTAAAATGACATTGATTCAAATAATTATTTATTTTGTGTCTAAAATTTAGATCAATTTAGCCACACTCGCACACCTCTCTCTTCACAGATTCTTTTCAACATTATCAATATTACTCAGTTTTGTTAAGTATAGTTTAATATTGAGGAATACGCAGTAACCCATGTAGACTTGGCTCGTTCATGATTTATTTGTTTATAAATGGGTTGAAAAATATTATTATTATATTTAATATGGTTTTAATTATTGTTTTTTATAATTTATTATTGTTTTTATATTTTATTATTCTTTTTTTATATTTTATTATTGTTTTTTATATTTAATTATTGTTTTTTATAATTTATTATTATTTTTATATTTTATTATTCTTTTTTATATTTTATTAATTGGTTTTACATATATATTTAAATTATTTATATATTAAAATTTGTTATATTTTGAATTTTATATTTGTTCAAAATTTTTAATGAAAACTGAAGGGAATTTTATGAAAATTATTTCCACAAAATTATACCGAAATGAAAAAATAATAATAAAAAATGTATTTTAAAAAAAGTAACAATATATAAATTTAAAAAGATAATAAATACAAATAAAAAATTCAATAATTACAATTTATTTTAAAAATAACAAATTATTTGTCATTTATTATTCGGACATTAAGCTTGTTAAAAAAATCAATATATATATAAGTAAAAAAAAAAAAACGAAATAAAATAAACAAAAAAAAAATTAAATTATATTGAAATAAAAACTATCATTTAAAAATAAAAAAAATCATAAATAAAAAAACTTAAATAATAAATAAATCTTACAGTATTAAAAAAACGTTTTTTTTAAATAATAAATATAAATAAATAAGTAATAAAAAAGTAATAAAAAAATATATTTATAAATAAATAAGAACTAATAATAAAATGCCAATAAAAACCAAAATATTGCAAATTAAGAATTATTTTGAAAGAAAATAAAATTATAAAAAATAAACAAAAATAATTAAAAAAATCTCTACAGAACACAAAAAAATAATAATATATATGAATTACAAACAAATAATAAATATAAAAAAATTTAGAAACCAAAAAATTATTACCAAATATTGAAAAAATTAAATTATTATAAGAGAAAATAAAATAGTATAAAAAAATCATATATAAAACTTACAAAAAAAAAAAAATTAAATAAAAAAAATCTTATAATATTAGAATAAAATAAGAAATAAAAACAATTTGAAAATAAAAATAAAAAAAATTTTAAAAAATTCTTACAGTATGAGAACGAAAAAAAAAATAATAATAATAAATATAAATTAAAAACAAATAATAAATATAAAAAACATTGAAGAAATAATAAATATAAAAAATAAACATATAATATGTATAAAAGAATTAAAAAACCAAAAAATTAACAAATATTAAGAATTTAGATTATTATAAGAGAAATAAAGTCATATATAAAAACAAAAAATTAATTAAGAAAACCTTACAGCATTAGAACAAAATAAGAAGAAAAACAAATTAAAAATAAAAATAAAAAATAATAAAAAATACTAAAAAATAATCCAAAACTCTCTTACAGTGTGAAAATGAAAACAAAAATAATAATAAATATAAAATAAAAACAAATAATAAATATAAAACAAACAATTAAAAGGAAATAATAAATATACAAAAATTTAAAAACCAAAAAATTATTAATAAAAATTGAAAAATTAAACTATTAAAAGACAAAATAAAATCAAGTATAAAAACAAACAAAATTATTTTAAAAAAATCGCTTACAGTAGTATTAGAACAAAAGTAAAAAAAAAACAAAAATTAAAAATAAAAAAAACTTAAAAAAATTAAAAAAAAGAAAAAATGAGAATAAAATTCATTAAAAAAAAGAAAATATCAGATACAAAAAAATTAATAAAACCAAAAAAATTGAAAAAAAACTTGATTGAAAAAAGTACAATAAAATCATATATAAAAACAAATTTTTTTCAAAATATTTTAAATTCAAGTGAATTTGTATTATTTTCAACGCAAAGAGACAAACATTTACCCCTTGCCGCATCCCGGCGAACACCGAACTCGTGATTCGTTTGCAATCCTGATGTCCTCTGCAGCAGCGCGGCAACAAGCTTCTCTTTAGAGTCCTCAGCTATTAAAACATGTTTAGTTGCGCTTTTATTGCAGTTTGTCAGTGAATAAAAGTTTTAATAAAAGAAAATTGAAGCCATAAATTTGCGAGTCGCTCGTTCGTTCTCGCTGGCTCGCTGGCTCGCTTATTGGCCAGCCATCCATCCATCCTCTCGAGGTGCCCACATAGCCTTCAGCACGGCATGGCAATTGCTGTTGACAGGTGACGGCAGACACACACTGCCCTGGACCTGTTTTTGTAGGTGCGCGTGGCTTTTAGTGTGGCTTTTAGCAGCTGGAGAGCTGGAGAGCCGGCACACGTGCCCGACGCTGTGCCTGTATCTGTCCGTGTCCGTGTCGTCGTCGGGGTCACCACTGTGTACGCCATGGCTCATGAAATAATTTATGTCCTTTGTGTATTTAGGGCGTGCATATCGTAAAATTTGTTGCCTCACATCCTTCTTCCTCCACTAAAAGCACTTTACTTTACGCATAAATTGATTGCCGTTCGCCTCAAGACCTGAGAGCCAATTTAAGTGGCGAAGAGTAATTGTTAAAATTAAATGATGGCAATGAGTAAAAAACTAAACTTAGGGGACACCCGGGTTTGAACCGGGGACCTCTCGATCTGCAGTCGAATGCTCTACCACTGAGCTATATCCCCACTTGAGTACCACGCTAGTTACTTGCACCAGGTTTTTTTTAGAACACGCTCAACCCGTTGATTCTGCTCGAGAACTCTTCCGCCCGGTTCTCGCTGATAACGCTCTGCTGTTGATAAAAAGAACATGGAATAAGTGCGCGTACATTCCTTTCATATCTTTGCGAAAGTCCCACAAACAGAGCTAAATTTAAAATTGCTCTCATTAATTGCTATTTTATTTTGCATGTTTTCTTCAACTTTTTAACGCCCCTGTCCCCTCTCTTCTCTTTTCCCTGACTCACTTTGCTCACTTCCACTTGTGCGTGGGTGTCGCGAAGCAAATATTTTTCATTGTCGTTTACTTTTAATAAAGTAAAGTAGCTTACGACTTTTTGGGAGCTTGAAGTTGCTGCACCACACTAGTTGGACGCTGGAAGACGTCATTGGAACAGTGTGAAAAGGTGTTGAATATTCGATTATATATACTTGAACTTTGAGCACAATGAAACCAACTAATGGGCTGGTTGGTTAATGTGGCTGTCCATAGAGACATCACTTAGGCCTTAGGCCCATTGCGCTACCAGGAGGAGCTTTGTCCTTTTGAACTTCCCGCATCAACGAACCATTTACTGACTCTGGGCAAATAGATGTATACTTCGCACATCACAGCTCCAAAAGGTGGCTGCAGAGGTACCTATGTACCTATGGTACCCTATGTGGTGGAAACACCTCTTTGCCAGCACTGGGCATATACATAAAAGGTGGTCTACACTTTCTTTTTCCTCCTAATTTCCGCAGCTTCAACAAAAGTGGTTCTGAGGGAATCTCAGTCTATACGCATTTGTCCCAATAAGGCATTGTATTGCCGACTAATATTCCGGTAAACGGTTTTGTAGTATCAGTTCCATAGACCTGCTTGGGGAGATTTTAGGCCAGATCAGTGCTCACTTCGGAGATAGGGATATCTTAGAGTACTTCGGTATTTTATGCCCAGCAAAAATAATCTACTCCCACAGTCGATTCATACTTCTACCTTTAGATTACCTCAGGCATTTTGGGTAATGCCTTGATAAAATGCCAATAAACTTTTATGGAACATAAATATTTAACGCATGGCATTTTATGAGATGCTTACAAAGAATTAAATCTTCTTTGCTATTCAATGACATACGAGTATCCTAGTAAAATGGCTTAGGTAAGCGAGAAGGTAAGCTATGAACATCGCTCATAGCGAGTAGGTGAGCTATGCAAGTATCGTTGGTACCTAGGCTAGTAAAATACTTAATTGACCTAAAGTGGACAAAGCATGACATTTAAGTATGCTCAAATAATGCCTTAGAATGAGAGCAGCGCCATTCGCAGCTTACCTTCTCGCTTACGTAAGACATTATTTTAGCATACCCGCTTGCCATACCTTGTACGTTTTTGGTCAAACAAGTTTTTTACTTGCAGCATAAAACAAGAATCAGCTGTTTCACGATAAGCTGTTTTGAAAACAGTGCTGCCAAGATTTGCTTAACAGTAGATCACTTCACTATCTACTTTTGTAACTCTCACATTCGATTCATAAGTCTATCTTCAGATTACCTCGGTTATGGGTAATGTAGGGTGCAATTTCAACACAAAATACCCGGCAACTTTTACGGAACACAATTATTTAAGGCATGACATTTAATAAGATGCTTACAAAGAAGTAAATCCTCTTTGATGCTTATCTATGCTAGTCATGCTGCCAGGCGAGTATGCTAAAATAATGGGTTCAGTAATCAAGAAGGTAAGCTATGAAAAGGGTTGCTTCCATTACATTGTCCCTCTCCGGTCAAACAAGGTACTTGGCATAAACTACCTGCATCTTTAAACAACAATCAGCTGTTTTACGATCAGCTGTTTTGAACACAGTGCTGCCAAGTTTTTCAACAATAGAGCTATTGACGTTCCAGTGTCTGAACTGTAGTTCAACTTTCTCTGCAACAACACAGCGTTGAAAGTCTGGCTCTGCCTCCGTTTTGAATTGTTCCTTCTCAGTTTTGAATTGTTTCTGTACTGACACCCCTCCTCCGAAGTAGTCCCCGAAAAGTATTCCAAAGGTTAATGGGGTGCTCAACACAAATTGTTGGGATTCACCTCGCAGTGTCCTTACGGCGCTGCTTCTCTTATCTAAATTAACAACCCAATTTAAGGCTAAAATATCCGGCAGATAAAAAGGAAGCACAAACGTTATCTGGGCTGGCTTCGGAATGTGCGCTGCTAAGTACGCGCGGGCACATTTCCTTATCTTAACGCGGCAATCAATAACTACAACTGGCATCCTTTAATGCGTTTCATCAATCTTTCAGTATTGATGGGCGGCAATTTGTCTAAATTTTTTAAGGAGTCTTAAGGTGTGTCGACAGTTCAAAATAGCAGAAAGGAAGTACAAAAACAAAATATATGCTAAATATAAAACAAGGTGAACGGCGGCAGACACACGCACAGACAAGACGAACAGACAGACAGAGGGAAAGAGCGAGCGAGACATAGAGTGAAAGAGACACAGACTCCTTGTAGTGGGTGGTGGGAGTGTTGTTTGCGAACTGGCTGGCACGCAACGAAACGCAACGCAGCGCACTTCTGAATTGGCTGGAACTGGGCCTTGCGTACGAGTGCGGTTCGAGTGGTGTGTGTGTGGGAGCGTGTTTGGGTGCGTAAGATGGAAGTGAGCCTCCAGGAAGCAGAGAGTGGGCTTGGGCTTGTACGTGCGTATCGTGCTGATGGCTACAAAATTCCCTATTTAAATTTTGTTTTTTTGGATCCAAATACATCATTTCTTTACCACGTCTGATTGATGAGAACACATTTATGGAATGCTGTGGCGAGGGAGGGTCGTTGATACCATACCTCATTGCGTGTACTTGCAAATTTAAGGGGAAGCACATGCGCCGGAATCTGGGGAAAATGATGAATGGAAAAATTCCAACTTAAGACGTTTCGTGTTGTTGAGAATATTGATCAATTCAAACGTGAATGGGGTATAGGAAATCTTCGGTCGCCGTTGTTACAGTTTTGCTTTCCGGGGGCTGTGAACTGAGATTTAAGTGGGAACATAAGTCAAGTAATGATATCCGATTAATGACTAATATTTTATAAATACTTAGATACAAATATGTAATTTAAAGAAAGAACATTTTCGTATCCGAAAGAAAGCTATTTAGAGTAACGCCCTGAAACAGTCGCTTTTGACACTCCACTTGGTCGGAGTTTTATAGACAGTTGTGTTTGCAGGCATTGCTTGAACAGTTGCTGCCATAATTGAGAACGAATTAATATAAAAATTGCGTTAAATAATTACTCATAGACTGCGAATGCAGAGAGGTGTGTTTGGGTCCGACCAAAAGTCGTACACACTCATTTAAATACATGTTGACGCACTCTTTCTGAACTTTTCGTGAGCCATGTTGCATATAAAGCAACTCTTTGTTGCCAGAAGGAGGCAGCCTGTGGGCTGCTGACTTGACTCTTAATTGAGAAAGTTTATCTCTGGACCCCTTATTGGCAGGCAGTCGGTCAGGTAGTGCTTGCACACGCCCTTACTCAGAGTGAGGAAGAGTGAATTGACATTAGGACAGCTAATAAATCAGGAGCTTGATCACAATACGTTGGACAAACTGTGTTGTGATTCACCCAAACATTTTCCCCAGACTACATCACGACACACTCACTCAATAGAGTGCACTGTAATGATCTTAAAAATTACTCTCTCAAACTTCTTCCATTCCATTTTATACTGTGGACTTCATTCCTTCCAATCAAGCTATATGCCTATTTCCCAACTTTTGTTTCTTTTTCTCTCTTTTCCAATCTCACATTTCTATGTTATTTTTATCTCACGTTTTTATCTCATTTTTATAAAATTTTTGTCTGTGTTATTCTCCTTCTCTTTTTCTCACTCTTCTTATTATTCTTTTCATCTAATCATTATTTTTTTATTTTTTCTCGTTCCATATAATTCTGTTCCACTTCCTTTTTTGGTTTCATCTTCTGATTGTCTGTTTTCCCTCATTTTTTCTCTCTTCATTTTTCTGAAAATTCTTACTCTCTTCTTCTTTTTCGTATTCTCTCTTATTAACCCTTCTTCTTGTTCGTATTCTCTATTTTTCTCTGTCTTCTTATATTTCACTTTTTCTTGCACTCTCACATTTTCACACACATTTTCTCCTTCTTTTGGTCTCTTTCTGCTTCTTCTTATATTTTTCTGACTACTCCTTTTTCTGCTATCTCTTCTTTTCTTCTTTTTCTCATTTATTTATATTTTTTTACTACTCAGCCAATTTTTCTGCCTATTCTTCTCCTCATATTTTTCGTCTCTTTTTCCCTCTCGTTTTCTCCTCATATCTATCTTCTTCTCCTTGCATTTTTATCTCTACATTTTTCTAATTATTGTGTCTTTTCTTATGTAATCTTCTCTTTGATTCTCTCTTCTTGTATTTCGCTTATCCTCTCACTTTTTCTACTACTATTTTTTATATTTTTAACCTTCCTCTGGATTCTTTCTCTTCTTTTTCTCACATCTCAAATTTTTCTCTCTTCTTTTCTTGTTCCCTATTTTGTTCTTATACTCCTTTATTCTTCTCCTGATCTTGTTCTCTCTTTTCTTCTCCCTTCTTCTTCTGTTTCTCTCTCGTTTTCCACTTCTCTTTTTCTGTCTTTTCACTTTTTTGTCTTTTTTCCCTCAAATTCTTCTCATATTCCTCATATATTTCCATCTTATTTTTTCATATTTTTCTCTCTTCGTCTTCTTCTCTTGAACACTCTCTTCATTGCTCATGTTTTCATCTATCTTATTTTTCGCATATTTTTTATATTTTTTTTGTCGCTTTTCTCCAATCATATTTTTTGTCTCTTTCACTCCATCTTTTTCTCCTCTCTTCTTCTCCTACAATTTTTTCTCCCTTTGTCTCCTCATATTTTCGTCTATCAACTTCTCCTCATATTTTCCTCATATATTTCTCTCTTCCTTTTCTTGTTCTCTCTTTTCTTCTTATTTTCCCAACTTCTTCACGTTTATCTTTTTCTCTATCGTGTTCTAATTCTATTTTTCTGTCTATTCTTCTCCTCATATTTCCCCTCTCTCTTCGTCTCTTCATATTTTTCTCTGGCGCCTTCTCTTTTTATTTTTTCTCTCTTTTCTTCTTTTTTATATTTTCTTCTCTTTTCTATTTTCTTCATTTCTATTTTCTTGCTTCTTCTTCCTCAATTTTTCTCTATCTCTCTCTATCTCTATCTCTATCTCTCTCTATATCTATCTCTCTCTATCTCTATTTCGCTCTATCTCTCTCTATCGCTATCTCTCTCTCTCTCTCTATATCGCTATCTCTCTCTCTCTCTCTATCTCTCTCTCTCTCTCTCTCTCTCTCTCTCTCTCCCTCTATCCCGATTCTGTAATTGCTGACTGTTTTTTCCTACACCGTCACTTCCTCTGTGCGCCCACAACGCACAATCACGGCATTCATTCAACCTTTCCTACCCCCCTTCAACACGGAATTCGGAGGATATTGTCTTCCAAATATTGACCAGGGTTCTATTGCAAGCTCCCACGTTGAATTATTCTATCGCTTGTTTATGTTTAATTACATTCAGCGAAGCAGCTTGGCATTTACAGACTGCAAACTCTAATTTGAAGAATTAGTCTTGTTCATCCGTTTCTTAGCTATGCAAGGGTACAACCCCCGGCTGTCCTTGTTCCTGCCGCTGCCAATGTCGCTGTCACTGAAGTGAACAAAAGCCCAGCAAAATTGAAAAAGTTTTCGTTTATTTGAAATTTAAATTTTATTTGTTTTCCTTTAGTTTGATTTAATTTCGCTTTCGCTGACTGCTCTAAAAATGTCCTGCAGTCAAAATAGTCCAATTTGGCCCCTTTTTTCTTTTGTTTGTGTTGTTTTGTTATGCATCTCTGCGCTGCAGGATTTCACATCACATCGCACAAAAATGAAAAAGAAGCAATTCTAAAGTTGCACAAAACAAATGAATCCCGTTGTAATGTAGAACAGGCAAGAACGAAAAGTTTAGGACTACGTCACTCGAGCTGCTGCCACTGCTGCTGCTGCTGCCACTGCATGCCGCTCTGTGGTGCGACTTGTTGAAAATGGATTTTCTTCTCCAGCAACAGTTAATTAAAATGTTCAAATAGAACCGGGGGCCAAAAGGGAGCGTTTAGTGCGGAGGTACCTACGCACGCATCATAACAGGGCAACAACAAACAGAATAGAAATTTGCCAACATTTCATGGTAAACAGTGCAGCGTGTGGCACGTTGTTGGGTTGTTCAGTTGTGTTGTTTTTGCGGTATGAATTTTTGTGAAAAATGGAATGAGTTTCGCTTTTCCGCAAATATCAAATTCTGTTTGTGTGCAGCAGGGAGCTTGTGTGGAGCAGGGCGCTTGTGTGGTGGGATCCTTCGTAGTTGTTGCTGCATTAGTAATGAGCTTCGTTTGCATAGCAGCCACCTTGGATGACGCTGGCGGGCACTGCGGTTAATGAAATTAACGAATTCAATGAAACAGCTGCCCGAGTACACCAAAGTGTTCCACTTGCTGATTAACTGCTGCCACAAACCAAGCAAGAGTTCTTCAATACTCCTATCAATGCTTCAGTAGCAGATTTGTTCTATTTCCACTATTTTATCTGAAGGATGTGAGCTCGAGATGACGAAGTGATGCAGAAACAACGTTGTTATGGGAAGGAAAGGTCGTTTAGTTTGGGTGATGTGTCTAAATTGACGTCATTATTGAAAAGATTGGATAGAGTTGGTATTAAAATAACTTTCCTTTATTGAAGTATTCCAAAAGTGACTGATTTTTTGTTCACACACACACACGTTTTATACTTAAATCTGCTTTCCCACCCTTTGAATTGAACAATTTTATTTTCAAGTAGTTCCCCTCGCACACACCCTGTAAGTTGAGCCTAGAAGTTCCAGAATACTGTCTGTTATTTACCAAGCTATTCGTATCAAGGCACTATACACCAACATTTTTTCGGAAAAAGTATACTTTACATTGTTCCAGGACCTTGCTATAAGTTCGTTCCCTACATACACGAGAAGATGGAAAAGTTGTAGAATCTCGCTGAATTCAAGAAACTTACTCAGGTTAGCAAGCTGGCGGAGGGTGCGACATAGACAGTCAAAGCCGGAATTGCGTCCTTGGCTCCTCTGCCGAAGGAGAGGAATCTGATATTTATGAGGGTATACAAGGAGGGACTGGAGGTTTCCTTATATCAGCATTAAACAAACTGTTTTGAATATTTTAAAGTATTTCTTTTCATCATCTATGCTTAGAACAATGGACATCCTATTTCGGCCGTTTCACTTCTTCTTCTATCCTTAGCTACTCGTACACTTTTCCAAGCTGTGCTGCAGTATTTGAACTCGTTTCGTGAAGTGATAATCCGTGAGTTCCTTTTGAATATGCCGATGACGAGATTATTGGTATGATAAGGGCCAGGAAATTTTTGTGTTTTGGAAACAGCTGAAATTCCGAAGAAGTCAACTATGGTAAATATAGTGGGTGTCCTTTCATTTGGAGCTGCAAATGGTCCAAACTTGCTCAAGTTTTATATTGTCAGAAGTCCTCCAACTGCTCCAGATCCCTTTTCAATACGTGGCCAAAAACTTGCTTCTGTGTTTCATATTATCAGAAGCTCCAGATCCTTTTCACTGCATGTTCTTGCTCCAATATTCCATATCGTCACACACTAAACAACTTTTAACTACCATCCAATATCCTGAATTCTAATCTTCACCTCCGTCGCTGTGGACTGAAATGAGTGAGTGTCATCACAGAAATATTTATGGGTAAATTTTCATGTTGTTATTTTTCATTTGGATAATTTCCCAGTGGGGTTTTTACATACTAATCCTTTGCACCGCACTGAATTTCTGTTGGCGAACACGGCCAAAGGAATCGCAAAGGGCAACAGCAACGAAAACTACACCAACTAATGGAATAACTTCGCAAAGAGCCTCTTGACATAGGGAGGGAGGCAGCCGGTGAGCCATTGAGCCAGTTAGTGAGGTAGCGAGGTAGCGAAGCAGTGAGGCAGTGAGGCAGTGAGGAGCGAAGCAGCGCGGCCAGCGACGGAGTCCTGCATTTACTATTTTTATTACTACTCGTATTATCCGGCCATTAGTGGCGAGGCAGCAGCATAAATGCGTATTAAACATTAATGTACATGTTCCGCCCGCAAAGGAGCACATTAGTCAAATTACGATGACAACAGAAAGCAGTCCAGAGACTGGCTTCCACATGTACTCGTATAAAGTATGCCAAAAGAAATGAGCTTAGGTTTTTTGGCAGCACCAGCAGCAGAGGTCGCATGGGGAGGTATTCCGGCGTGTGTATGAAAGTGCGGTCTTTTTTTAACTTACCTACACGCCTGGTGTGGCCATGTGCCCTTTGTCAGCATGACAGCAATTTCGCAAATTTTTTATTATAGTTTATGGAGAGCAAAGTGAACAAAAGGCTCCCTTTTTTGCCAGGTAATGTTTCATTCAAATTTGTTAGCTTAATTACAGCCCTGTATCGTTAATTTTTAATGACTCCGAATTAAAGGAGAATCTTTGTATGAGACCTCTAGTCGTAAATGGGCGTGGGCCAGTAATTTGGCAACATTATTTCTGGTTGTTAGCGAAAAAACTACATCTTTTGGCACTTTTAGATAAGGAAGTGGTGTGGTGCAACGTGGAGTAATTTGCAGAGCCCAGAGGAACATGTCAGTGCAGTAGTTAAATTAATAAATTTTTTATGACGCTTTGTCCTTTTAAGTGCTGCCTAATCAGAATGGTCCTTTAAGTACTTAAGTGAGCTTTCCCGAAGAAGGATGCCACTCTAATCGAAATCCTGCCTAAGGACTGAAGAATTTATAACACAGTGTTTAACCAAAATGTAAATCTTGTTTGTCTTTGTCGCCTTCGTACTCTGGCTCTATGACTTCCTCTCTTGTATTCTCTCAATTTCTCTCTCTCTCTCCCTGTCTCACTGTGTATCTTTGTTTCACTTTATATCTGTGCCTCTTCTTGTCTGTGTTTCTCTACCTTTATCTCTCATTCATCTCTCAGAGAGAAACTGTTCTTCCCTATTCTCCGCTTTGTTTATCTCTTTTTCTTTACTCTTCTTCACTCACCTTCTCTTTTCATATCTTCTTCTTCACTCTTCTTTAATCACCTTCTTTTTTCTTTCTTGTTCTCTCTTCCTATCTCTTCACTCTTCTTCTCTCATCTTTTCTAATATTCTTTTCTCTTATTTTTTCTTTTGTTTTCTCTTCATCTCTCGTCTCCCTTTTTTACAAATCTTCTATTTATCTCTTTTTCTTCTCCTCTTCTCTGTTTTTCCATTCTTATTCTCTTTTTCTTCGACTATTCTTTCTTTCTCTTTGGAGCCTTGTTTCCCGCCTCTGCAATTCACTGATCAACTTGCTATTCTGCTGAATCCAAGCCCCTGGTCTCCTCGAACAGAATATTATACAGCCCGGCATGTAAAATTCTTATTTTTACGTCGCGATCCTTAAGTTGGGATTTTCCATAATCAACTCGGACCTAAGAGAGCAATTTTAAATGGCGAACAGATCATTGAGGGTCTCAGTCAATCCACTTTTGAAGTCACACTATTTGCAAGCTGGCAGAGTGACGGTGTCGATGAACTCCACAGACGCTGCTACAAACCACTCATGAATTTTCAAAGTGCATTTTAAAACTATTTTTCCATCTCTCGTCCTTATTTCACTTACCTGTAATGCTGAGCCAAGCTAGTCCTCCATTTGCTAGATATGCAGTTTAATTATAGGGCACCCGTCAAGGCGGATCCACTGTAAACGTCGGAAGAGAGCCCAGTAAATAAGCGTTTTCCGATAGTTTCAGTCGATAACGCAAATTGAAGCAGCAGTGCAATTTAATCCCTTTGGCGACTGCAACCCTATATTTAAGCCAGAGCCGCACCCCCCAGCGTTCGTTCCACCTGCTCCTGTGCTGCGAGGGCTCATGTTGTGTGCCGGAATAATTACTTTGTTTGTTATGCCATTTTCTGAGCTTTTTCCTTCGACGTGATTTTTGTATGCAGGGCTCAGCTCTGCTCTTATGCAAATCCTTCGATGGTGAGTGAAGAGTAGCGCCGAGCAGAACAGGACAGAGCAGAGGAGCACCGTTAAAAAAGCACCTGCTGCACTCTCTGGCGGGCTGCTCTTTGTTGGGGTTTCAATTAAGGACTCGTTATTTGCTGTCAGGCACGGTTGCTCTTCAGGGGGATTTCCCGTAGAAAATGACGGTAGGGCAAACCAGTGCAGGACAGTCAGGCAGGCTACTGACGCTGTGTGTCAGCCAGGAGCATTAGTGGCAATTAGTAAGTTAGCAATTCTCTGCGACGGTTGGACTAATTTTAGGCTAATGGATTTGTGCGGTTGTGCTGGGAAGTTCCTGGAAAATTGTCAGTTACGAACAAACGGAATCCTTTGCTCTAAAAGGATTTAGTGTTCAGCTCAACAATTAAGTTTCATTTTAGATTTTATAGGAAGAGTATTAAAGGTGCTTTTAACTGACCTGAAGACCGGTGGGGTTTATAATTATGTATAATTGTGAGAGTGTACCACGTGGGTCGCTCATGTGGGTCAGTTAAGAGGACCATTGCACCCTGATGCATGTACTGCCTCTATTTGATTGATTTGTTAATTGCAGTGACAGACAGAAAGGATTCACAGGAAGGAAAGGAAAAAAATAGTATAAACCTTGGGGGAATAGGTTAAACTTTGCATGTAGAACAATTGAAGGATAATCTAGGATAATGCTTTGGTGTTTTAACTCATACCTGTGTGGAGCACTTGGAGTTCATATGTACGTATACATATATTCTCTCACTAGACTCCATCATATCAAAAGCTCTTCATGTGCCTTCTGATTATCTATATTTCATATGCCAATAGTGATGTGCTCTCATTATGAGGTGCGACTTGGTATTATTTCCCAAACCCATAACAGTGGGTCTTCTACTGATATTGCCATCCTGTGAGCTTTTTCGTTCCACCTTAAGTTTGTATTAAGGACTCTTCACTTCAAATTATTTTGAACTACTTCATATTTGAGTGATGATTCCACTTATTCATAATTTCGGCCCCAACTCCAGTGAGAATTTGGCTTTAGAACACTAAAGACAACTGGTCTAGCTATCCAAACTATTCGTCCAGTCACTGTGGGCAATTGCGTTCCCGATCAAATTAATTGCGTACAATTAAGCAAACTAAATGGATTTTGTTATCCTGATTAACTCTCATTTGACACATTCTAGCGCCCCGAGGACACCAAATACAAGTTATTAGCCGCTGGCGTAATCATAATTTGTGGACATTCTCTTCCGTGCGGCCACTCCAGTGAAGTGTGGTTCGGTCACGTCATGCTGTGTGCCCAGCCATGCTTAATGCTAATTTTCTAAATTATGTTCAATTAACTGGATACCTACAACGATGTTCTGGCCGGCCTCCGATGCCAGTGCCTCTGGTTGCTGTCAAAAATGCTGCAAATCCCTGCTGTCCTTAAGCAAAGGACTTTTAATAATTTTTTGTCGGACTTGCTTAATGGGTTCGTTATACCTCTTAAGCGCTAATCACACTTAATTAATGATTCAATGTGGTCGATGGTGTTGTTGTAGTTGTTGCGGCCGATGTTGTTGTTGTTAAGGCAGCTGTGGTTGTTGTTGTTATGGTTGCTTTTCTTGTTGTTGCTGGTATTCTTGTCCTTCTGCTCAGCGAGACTTATTTATGCTCACAATTTTTATGGTACGCTGCCCTAAGAATAATGACGCTAATGATAATGGCCAATATCATCATAATTCTTCTGTTTCTCTTTCCTTTTTCCTTTTATTTTGCTTCGTTTTTATTGCCATTTTCTTAATTCCCTTTCGCGTTTTTGCAGAATGGAAAAAATCTGACATTAAAATGTTTTTGCAATTGTTTCGAGCCAACATTAAAAGAAACAAAAAATAAACAAATATTTTTATATTTTAATTCTACAGCAACAAGAATTATTTACATGCCGTCTGCAAGTACATGTAATTTATTAATAATTCGCTACACTAGTGGGGAAGTGTTCGTAGTGTTTGTTAAATTTATAGGAAACAAAAATTTTACAAAAATATTCTAAAATTATTTAAAACGCTTTTAACAGAGGGGTTTAGAACAACAACAAAATGGGCGTGGCAATTATGGATGTGTATATATAAACTGGAACCTTGTACATATAAACTGGAACATTATCACTATCTGAAGAGACCACGTCAGTCGTCACTTCTTCTAGAGAGCATAGCATAAGGTTCTGAACTGAAGATTCAATTGAGGAGCTGCTTAGATTATATTGTGAATATAGGACAACAAATACGCCCACTTTTTCTACATCTCTTATCTTGTGAATTAAAATTTATTCAGTTTATGGTTCAAAATCCTTACCTTAGGAGGGAATAACTACTCAGTAAGTAAGCCACTTTTATTGACTGTTATATCCTTGTCTCCAAATTAGACACAAAAGTCGAAGAAACAGTTATTCCCAGAGAAGCACTCTTTTTCACTAGATTGCTCCGTTTCCCGCAAAACTGATGTGTATATAAAACATAATAGATGACAATGAAGGAAGCAATAGTCCTTTACTTTTACTTCAGGAAAGTTATATACCCGAGGAGGTGCTTAGTATCTAATGAGACCAGTCTTGAAAGCTTTTAACATGAACCTTTGTTTCTAATATCCAAGGTAGTCATCGGTTCCCGAACATCTCTGAGTTGATATTAATGTGAAGCTAAGTTTATGCTCATAGTTCAGTTCGCTGAATTGTGAGTCCCCCACATAATGATACTAAGCCGAATCATAGTAATTGATCAGCTATCAGTCCAAATACTCACAATTTCTTTGACATTATAGCCATATTTTCAAGATAAAATTGATCACAGCTTCTGAGATTATGTAAGACCGTTTTCAAGATAAATTTGAGAGTAATAATCGAGTATACCAGGAAGACACACAGAGCACACACAGAGAGAAACAATGTACCATCTTCTCAGCGATTGTCGGGCTCTAATGTACGGATGTGGAACTCGTTTCGAACCCATTTCCGGAATATAATAATAATCTTAAAGATCCTGGTGTAAGACATCTTACATTGTTCATCATGAGGCCGGTATATAAGTAGTTTAGCGTGATAACCCACAACTAAGGACAATGTCTCTTGCCGTCATATCTGCATGCTTCAAGCCTAGACACAAGCATGTCGACTACTGCTGGTTGTTAATTGTAATGTGACGTCATCAAATGAACTCCCTTTTTATGCTCCCAACTTATAGGACGCTATGGGACAATTTGCGAAGCTCTTGGCAGCATGTTGGAAGTCTGAGATTTGTAACAGCATGTCGGCTATTACTAGCAGTTAATTGTAAAGTGACGTCACAAGAACCAGTCGCTTTTTATACATTCCATTTATAGTATATCAAGAGACATTTGCGGAGTTCTTGGCCTCATTTTGGAAGTCTGAAATTTATAATTGACATGTTTATAGCATTAGGCTTACACCTATTACTAATTATTACTGTTTCCAACCATCATTTTGCAGTGAGTCCAATGAATACTCGTATTTTGACCCCAAACTGTATTTTGATCTACGTTCACTCGTGTTGCCAAATTCCCCGGGCAGCACTGCGGGCACAAACTCCCCGTTCTGTTCGTACGTAAGTGCAACTTTTTCAGGCTCCTGAGACGAGAAAATAAGTCAGCGTGCAACAATATTACTTAGGTGCACCCAACAGAAAATGTTAGTATAACTGCTTATAACATATTTTTTACTTGTAAATTCAATTTTCAATAAGTTTCTTCAACTTTTAATTTGATTTACACGTAATTCCACTTTGTGTCTGGCAAATTGTGCTAATTCGCTACTAGGCCACAACTGCACGAACTTTTTTTGTTTGAGTGTTCGTATTTTTTACCACATTTCATGCAAATTTCATGCTTTAATAATAATACCCTACGCAGTCATGCGAGTAGCACACATTTTATGCCTCCTTTGGGTGCACGTACATGCAAGACACAATTCCACCTGTCACGAATGTGTGGCGTAGAACGCCCCCACTCACACACATGCTCACAAACACATACGCCAACCCACACACACATGCCAATCTACACACACCAACATACCCATCCACACACTCGTACATGCAGCCGTTTCTTTTATATAGTCAGCCAGTGGCATGTGAGGTGCCTCCATTCAAGGAGCAGCAGCTTCACTCGCGTTGACTGGCGTGTGCAGGCTTTCTCTCACGCACATCCTTTTTAAGACTTTTTTGTATCCTTATTTCATTTTTTATGATTCTGTTTTTCATACTTACACGTAACTGAGCCAAATGCAATTGCCGAGAGTTTGACAGTAATTTTAAAGCGCGTGTAGAAAAATAAATCTTAAAAATGAAATTCTGCGCAAAAGCGGGGCTCGTGAGCAGCTTTTTTGTTTCCTTTCTTCAGTTGGTTTTGTTGTCGTTTCTTTATTTTCTGTTTAAACTGTTGAAACTTTTGTGCGGAAGGAAGCGTTAATAATTTTTAATGTACGGGCATGTTTGCTGCACTAAGACGTTAAATCTCTCTTAATGTGCCAAGCGTAAAAAGGCTTATTAACTGGTGCCGGAATTTGTGGCACCTCCATTAAGGCGTTTGTGCCTAGGCTTAGATTACAGCACATTAAGTCGTGTTAGGGACTTTGTACCACATTCCCCTACCTGCTGCCTTCATGTAAGCCACTTTCTCCTTCTCCACAATGCCTTACAGGACTTTGTTGAAGTGGGAAATGGGAAATTGTGGAGGAACACAATGCCTTTTCATGCACATGGGACGCGACTAAATATGGGTGCAGTGCCCCAGGCACTTATTTGCATGGTATTTCATTTCCACATGCTCGCATTTATGACAAGTGCAGACCTCATGCAGCTTCTCATGCAGATTAGTTTCAAAAACTACTACAATAGCAAGATTCTAGGCAGTGAGCTAATGTCCTCAATCTTCCGCGTTTGTTTGTAAGCCCAAACAAGGCATAAGAACGAGATTTCTGATTGTAACTGTTGGCCGAGTTAAAGAACTGTAGGACAAGTTCTTGAAGGCAGTCACGCAGAGATTTCCTAGAGTTGTATACACGAATGTTGTGCTACGAGCATATTACTCCAATTGTACGTGGAACTGATTTCGATACTACCTTCAAATCACACTGATTCCAATGCACTCTTCCATATCTCAGAGACGTACTCGTATACGATTAGAGGGATACAAATTTGAAGCTCACTGACTCAATTGGTCATTCTCAGTCGCGGTCTGTATCAACCCAACTTTGGACAGAGAAAGCACTCTTCTAGATCTCAGACACAAGTTTTAAGCTCATTGACTTAATTGTTCATTAACAGTTGTGGTCTGTATCATTCCAACGCACCCTTCCATATCTCTGAGACACATACCGAGTAGAGGGATGCAAGTTTGTGGCTCATTCTCATTCGGGGTCTGCATCATTCCAACGCACCCTTCCATATCTCTGAGACACATACGAGTAGAGGGATACAAGTTTGAAGCTCATTGACTGGCATCCTCATTACTTATATTCTGGTCATGTGCACACTACTCACCAAACTTCCCCTCGGATATTGCGAGTATGAATGCAGAATCAAGATAAAAACGTGCTGTAAGTGGGACAGAACGCGAGCTTCGTTAGGAACATGCCAAAGTTTGCTGCACAAGCAATGCAACAGTCCAAAAATACCGAAAAAGAACAAACCCACAAAAGAATAATTGCTGCACTTTCCACTCGACTGCATTATTAAATGCGCGCTGACACGCAAGTGCACGCGTGCAACTGTGGCGTACGTCTGTGCCCTGCCCTCGCTTGATTAGCTCCCGCGTGACTGCAAATGAGCTCAAATATGCCAAGCATTGGGAACGGAAGAAATGAAGCATTGCAAGAGCATTTGAAATGACTGCGGGCAGCGCTGTTCTTGCTGCACGTTGCATGTTGCAAGTAATTAGAAGTGAACTGATTAAAACACTTTCCCATGTTTGCTGCTGAGCTGCCGAAACACCATTTATTCAAAACGCATCTGCGCGGCCCTCTCCCAGGAGCCCCTGGCTCAGCACGTTTTCAACACGGTGCCGTTTATCTCGTAGCTGCACTTCTCTTCCAAGGATTTGTTCGGCAGTTGCGAGTAGACGGTGCCGTAGAGCGTGTACGTCGTGTCCGGATAGTAAATGAATTTCAATATGCCCGTGTCGGGTGGCACGTACATGTTCCGTATGACATATGTGCCCGCGGCCAGCGGACAATCCAGACTCATGTTGGAGGCACTGTTGCTGAGCACCACGTGGGCCACATTGTTGAAGACACGGATCCGCTTAAAGTAGCGCCACACCTCGCACACTTTGTAGGTGCCATTGTAGATGATTTTCGGCGGGTCCGCCACTTTGCCCACCTTCCCGTTGTGGTGCTGCACGAGCATCAACTTCCACATGGGAGTGGGCAAGGCCTTCAGCACTTGGGTCACGGATGAGAGCGTTTGATTGTCGTGCAGCGTCATGCTGAATAAATAGTTCGGCGTCTGTGTAGTGCGAAACGACACCAGTTTCATGTGGTAGCAGTACTTCGGGAAGACATTAAACCAGAATTAATGGTGCACACGTGCTAATGGAACAGCTGACATGAGAAATTACCTGAAACGCCAACTTCACCAGGACGAAGCTGACGAGCAGCCTCAGTAGAGTGCATCCTGAGCGCATGTCTGCCTTCTCGTCTAGTTGTAATGATGCAAGTTCAGAGCAAATTCGTCTAATACCAAACGGTGTTGCGTGCAGAACGACGTGGTCTGTAACTGGCCACAAACGTAAACATTATCCACAATCATGGCGAGCGACTCAAATGGGTTTTTAACAATGACCGCATTAACGAGCTAAATAATTAGTCCGTGCTGAGAGCTATTAAACTAAAACCGTAATCAAAAATGAACAACAATTGCGAAACATATTTCTTAAGTACCGAACACACCATCAGCCATGAACAGATAGTCAAGCACGATACTTGTATTATCTCTTCGTTGAATCGGTCAGTCTGGCGGTACTTTAGGTGCTCATTGTCTAGTAGAGCGACAGAGAACAGGTATCGCTGCTGTGCTGGACGTGCTCCTAGAGTGTTTCAGGCCACTCTGCAAAGAGAGAACAACCACAGGTGTACTCCGGATCAGTCAGGCATAAATTATTTCCACTCGCTTCCTCTTTCAGAGCCAACAGCTTTGCCTGTTAATGTGTATCACAGTTTAGGCCACTCTTAAAATGCATTTAATGTGTTGTTTTACGCTGTTTGTACCACATTTTCCTTTTTTGTTCTTTACTGCAAACAATGAGTTCCAATACAATTGAGGTTCTTGGGTCAAACAGACGTAATGAGTCTCCAGTGGTATTCTCAAGTGATTAATGACGAAAAACCTGCCAGCGTAACTGTTCCCAAACGCAGGTTACGAAATGCTCCAGGAAGTGCCCTCAAACAGTTTCACTGTACACAAAATCATATGAAAATCTCTCTGTGGCGGATTTAGGTCCTTACAATTAACTTAAGAGCGCCTAATGTGACTATTTTTATTCTACCAATAAAGCTTCCTAGTTGATCGCCACATCACTAACTGCATCGTTGTATACCTCGACCAGACCTCTACTCATGCGTATTATTGAGGCACCTAAAAGTATGCTACACTTTTCCTTCAAGTTCATACGAAATTAATGTGGAATTTGAAAGGAAAGTGTGCATCAAATTTTAAAGTTCCACCAAAATACTCCTGAGAATAATAATATCTAATGTCGACAGGAAGCTTCCTTGGACTATTACAGGATAACTATGCGGACTAGATTAGCAATTAAATTCCCCGTTGTTGACAATGTAGTGCCAAGCTTGCGGTATCACACTTGTCCCTTAGAATGACATAAGTATGCCTTCTGGCCGAGTATCCATGCCATTGACAGTCACTGAAACTAGCTACCAACAAAGTACTCAGGAAACTTATTAGTAGTGTACTTATTGTACTCTTTTGGTGTGACATTCCCTTCATTACTCCTTGGTTGTTTCCTGGTATGTTCTCAACTGCGTTTAAAGAGATAATCGGAAGAAATCATCATAAATTATGCATGCTTTACTTAGCTAGTCGATATTTGACAATAAATTTGTATAGTTCAAACTACGAATTTTGTCCTGACCGATTCGCAATGTAATTCAACCAATGAAGATAAGGAATGACAGTGAATACATAATCTCATTATCGCTCTAAATCTCACTGATTGTCCTGTAATGGCCACACATTTATTCTGTTAGGTAGAGTAATTTTGTTCGTCTGCATTGCGTGCAGCTTTCTTCCAATTCTATAGCATAAACTTGCTTGCAAACTCTAAGGAGATCTGAGGAATCCTAAGATCCGCCCCTTTTTAGTTCCTCGATTAGCGCTTTTATCCACACTTTCAACAGTTCACATGAGTACAGCGATTTTGAGCCTTTTAGGTATATAAATGTTGATTTGTTGTATTTATTAATTAGGACTGTATTTCCTTTCATTTCATTACTGTCGAGAATAATTTAAGAAACAGTACCTTATTAAATCATGTCACTATATTAGCAATTCCCTGGCGTACCATTTCCACTCCACCACTCATTAATCATTTGCGTACTTACCAAATAATGCCCAAGTTGCCCATTCCGAAACCCGTTTCACTCGTGCAGAAGTTGGAAGGACATCATAAAAGAGCACTTAAAGCGGAAAGTAGTCGTCATGTACTTGGAACACACAATTTTCTGGCTCAAATGGTACAAAGCCGGATGATCCACTTTAATGATAGTTGCGTTGAACAAATCCAGAACACTTGTACCCAAAGCTCACCTAATCTCCATTGCTCAAAGGAATGAGCAATTGTTTTTGCCACACATCGCTTCATTTGAGAGTTACGTGAACCAATGAAAAATGAATTCAGACCTATTGAAAATATTCCTTTGGAATTTTCTCGGCTCAAATTTCAATACGAATCAATTTGGAATGGCAGGATGATGCTATTCGAATGCTATTGGAATGTTCAAGGAAAAAGTTTTCCATCGAATACTCGTAGTAGGGTTGTCTACTTTATCTCTCTTATGGACTGTTCGTATATTCTTTCGTGTTCAGCTATGCTTCTACTCAGTTGTAAATAACATCTTTTATTCTCAGCAGAGCTCGTTCTATATTTTAGTCCTGGTTGGTCTGTTAATCAAAAGTCGATTGATAGAGATATATTCTATATATATATATATATATATTCTATAGGAGAAATGCTTTTATTTTGACATAACTTCTACACCTGCCCTCACTGAATTGAATGTTCCCTTCTGACAACTCTTGAATATAAAAGCAATTGTCTGTAAACCAAGTCTCTATATAGCTTGATTTGTATTTTGGAGGAACTTCGAATCTATATATCAATGTGTTTCCCCTGCAATGATATATTCTGTTAATACTCGACAGAATTTCCAAGTAAGGAATTAGTATAGTCATGTTCTGAGTTTAACAAGGAGAGTTTGCTTCCTGCCATGATAATCTGAACTCTCTCTGTACAAAAATGAATGCTGAATTGGGGTTGATTCCAGTTACAACTCCCAGATTTATATTATGTCATTCATCCTAATGTATTACTGAAGGTTCTTCGTTGCCATTATTACCCCTTTCTATAGCTACGGGCATCAGAACTGTTTGGTTAGCTTTTTCATATGGAAAAACTTGCAAAGAACAATCTTAGCTCTGAGATCTCCATAGAAATGATGGTGTCTCTCTCATTAAATATAAGAAATTCGCCATATAATCACATAGTTTTCGTATATTATCTCTTTCACTTCACTGCCTCGGAGTAAACCCAGTGAAAGAAACCCTGCTATGAACACGCTGCATAAGTCTTGCAGCCCTCATACCACTTCTGTCATATCTCACAGCTTGCCTCAATTATTATTACCATGTCATTAGTTGTGACCGAACAATTCCCTTACTTCCCTTGATTGCTTAAAAGCCGTACTCAACTTGTGCCATAAGGGAAATTGATATCCATCCATGTATTCCCTACGAAGTGGCGTGTTTGTGGAGCTAATGGCCCCAGGTGGCAACTATTTGTCATACATAAACACGAAGCAATTGTTTTAGTCTGAGCAAATGAATGAATAAATGGCTGCGTGGCTGAAATTTCAAATATTAGCATATCAAATATTATTGTGGAAAATTAATTTGCAAACTAATTAAATTGTATTGCGGTCTATTTGTATTCATGTGTATGTGTGTGTGTGTTGTTGTTGGATTACAGGAGTTCAGGAGTACGTTTACGTATAATGTGTGCCAGTAGCATATGCCACTCGAACTAATCAAAGCATTCATGAATGTATCTGCGGTTGAACGCAAAAGCACAACCAACTGTCCCAGCAACTCAACCACCAATCCACCCACAATCGCCCACTTGTATTTCACACAATCACATGTATTTCAGTAGCACACACACATACTCAAATAACACATTTGCATCGCATATTTGTCATACTTATAGCGCATAACCTGCCACAGCTACTAAACTTGGCTATTGAGCTGTGATCCACTGTAACCACCCACAAGGAAATTTCAGAGCAACCACTTTAAGGAGAAGAATGAAGTAAACTCTTTTAACTATTATAGCATGATGTTAACAAGAAACAATTCTAATCAAAATTTGAAGCAGAAAAAAGGGAAGGGTCCTTCAAATCTCTTACGGCAAGAATGTCGTAGGAAACCATGGAAAGATGAAAACACCATCGACGGCGCCATGCTTCACAAACTCTTTTGTTTAAAAGCAAACTCCGTGGAATGATGCAAACATTTTCCAGTCTTCCCTGAATCTTGTAACCACGTTTATGCAAACAAAATCAGTAAATTCTTCTCATAGCTGAAGGTCCTGGCAGCTAGTGCTTTTCTTTCATTGTGAGGTAATAATTTAGTTATTATTTTTCATGTAATAATAATAATTATAAATTCCTGGCATACCAGTTTTCCACTTTACATGGCTTTGTGGGAAGCAATTTCATTGGTTGAAGGGGACTAACTGAGACTTCAAAATCCCACGACCAGGAACACATGTTGCTGAATCCTATAAAACACATGCTGCCACAAATGACGAAATTTCTTCATGACCAGAGAACCATTTTAAAGTTTCCACAGAGGAAATTTTTTAGTTGAAGTTATATAAGCCATGATATCCTTGCTAGTCTACTTCCTCGCTCCAATTTCTTTAGTTAATTTTCCTTGAATAATGGTAGTACTGGCATCAACAGATTTTCTGTTAGTATTGAGATTCCTTTAATTAAAAAGAGTCCTTATAATATACACAAACCTCCAAACTTCTGACAGCATCAATATTTCTATCTGGGAACGGATGCCAATTGCTTAAGTTACTCGAAAACGACTTTATTCAGTTGCTTCTTTGTACTCTATTGGCTCTATGTGATCAGAGGTTGGGTGAATCGAATTTAGCTGTGGTTGCATAAAATGCTTCCAGTGGCCATATTTAATACACGTCCTGGCATAAAAAAGGTGCCTTGAAGTCCTTCAAGATCTTACAAGTAACTTCGTATAAAATTCCCTACTCATATTATATTTGAGTCAAATTAATGGATCCAAATTGACTGAATCAGAGGTTGGGGGAATCGTATTTAGCTGTGGTTCCATGAAAAGTTTCCCGTGGCATACACATACACAGACCGGCATATAATAGATGCCTTGAAGTTCTTCAAGATGTCCTTCAGGCACTTTGTTTAAAATTCCATGGTGATGTCATATTTGATTCCAAAGGAATTGTGAATTAAAGAAAGAAGGTTCCGATCTTTATCTCTGGTATTGTAAATTTATTAGGATTTTTCTCTACTGTGGATGGGAGTCATATCCTTCCATATTCCTCAGTTCTAAAAACGAATACCTTCCCAAAGTCCTTTAAATATAAACACGTTCGCTTGTACTTGGTAGCTGTCCTTACATCTCCTAGCGAACCTGTATAAGCCATCCTCCATTTCCTACTGGGCACACTCCTGTAGGCCTACTTACTCACTTTAGTAGCTAATTAGTACTTGTGACTTGTGTGTGTTAGCACTGTCAACGCTCGCACATGTGTTCAACGGAAGTTGAAACTCAATTCGTAAAACAGGATTAATTTATTGTCGCATTCGGAAATGTCATTTGTCCTCTTCGCAATTGTTTTGCATAATTGTGCGTGGGTGTGTGGATGTCTTATTGTGTATGTGTGCTTGTTAGAGTGTGTGCGCACGAGAGAGTTTACCTGTGATTGTGTTTTAAGTTAAGAAACACAAATACAGATACCGCAACTTGCCTCACTTTATTTGTGTTGGCAATCAATTTAAGCTTCATTTCCCTTTTGACTCAGTCAAATCGCAGTTATCTGCATTACGGATCCTTTTAATATTATGCATAAATTGTTTTGTTTTTGTTGCTGTTGATGTTGCTGCTGGTGTGGGTGTGCTTGTTGGTGCTTGTTGGCTGCTGGCGGCGTGTCTGTCATTGCTCCTTTTCCTCTCTGCCTGTGTTCGTTTGATGCCTGGCAATTTGGCTTCGCTTAGTTTATTGATTCGATTTGTTGCTAACTTTTCATATTTACTTGAAATGTTTTGCAAATATTTACTTTGGAATTTATTGAAAAAGGATATTCACAGGATATTAAATTGAGCAACTTTTGAATGAACTCAATTTATTGCAGCCACTTTTTTGCACCTGAAATTGATATCGGAAGCGTGAATGTACTTTGTGTATTTGATGAAAAATTACCTTCATTAAAATGCATAAATAAGGATGAGGGAAAACATGAATTTGACGATAAATAAACACTTTTTTAGACTGAATTATATTTTACTTATTTTTGGAAGTATTTTTCATCAACATTTTGAGGCTTTTCTCATTAAAAGCAACAAAATATTAAAAAGGAAAAAAAGGTATAACAAAATATTCTTAAATGAATTGTTTTAATTAAGCAAAATATACGAAAATTATATATTCTAGTACATAGTTCGATCACTGGATTGTGTTAAATAATACAAACTATTTTCTTTGATGATTTGGGTGTCATCCAATTTATGCAATTTATTAATTAATTATGACTGCCGGGGAGCTACTGAGGTTTTTGACTCGATGAGAAAAATAGATTTTAGAAAGAAGCATTTTTGAGACCCAGCCCGAAACAGGATTCATGAAATTTATGTTTTCAATTCAATCTTCTAAATCTCCAAAAAAAATATACTTGAAACTCCTAAACTGTTTCCATTTAAACAAAATACAGTGGGGAAAATGCATAGGAACGCTAATACAGTGTGCCTAAAGCAAACGCCTCCACCACTATGAAATCATATTCAAATTGCCAGACTGCCTCTCATATACAGCGTTACCCTTCGTGTGAGCAAATAGTGCAATTCAACTGAGAGTCTTTCAATTCGCGACTGTGGACTTTAGTGAACTCATTTATGACTCTATCTGTCAGAATAGAGATTTTGAGACATATCAGGAGAGAAACAGAGAACAGTCTAGTGTATGTTTACCCTATCCAGTGGCCATTTAATACTAAGTGGGGTTACCCACTGGCCGGTCACTAAGTAGCACAACGCCCCAAGGTTCCAAAAGCGACTTCATAGACTACGGAAGATATTTCCAGATGTTCAACTGATGTTTTTACTGTGTCAGACAAGTTAACAATTTCTACATTTAGCAAGTGTGGTAGTGGTATACAATTGTAGTACTGCCTTTGAACGTGATTGCTCAGCTACTTTGGAATTCTGCTGGCAATTTAAGGCTGTGTGCGATTGGGCAATTTCTGACTGGCAATTTTTGGCTTAATTGCATGACTTAATTTTAGAAATAGTTTGTGATTGGGTTTTTTGCCACACACTGTTGAAGCGTGTCCTCTACACACGCATGCAGACACAATGGCGTGCTCGCTACAATTTGCATGCACATTTTTCATTGTAAGTCACTCCTTAGTTGGCTTTGGTAATCTCTCCCAACCAGGCAGATGTGCTGCTCACGTTTCCAAGTCTTGTTTGTCAGTTTGTCAGTTTTTGGCATGTTGCCCGTCCGCCTGTTTCTCTGCTTGAAGAATGTTGCGCATTTCTGTAAAATGTTGTGGTATTAATAACAATAAGAAGACATTAACTTGCGTTCGAGGCGGTGCGTGTTTTAAGTTTATTACCATAAGCAAACCCAAACCCCAACCCCTATTCCAGCCCCCGCCCCTTCTATTTGCGATATAAAATGGTAGCGTTATTACATTTGTCATTTACAAAATGTGTGTAAATATTTATCCGCCTGCAGACACACGCACACGCCCACACGCAGACACACGCACACACACGCACACACACACCCACAGAAACGCATACGCTCTCACGCGGGACTTATTGAATTATTTATTTTATTTGTGTAATGAAGTAGCTTATCTGACATGAACGCTCTGGCGCAGCGGTAGGGGCACCAGCAGCGGGAGCAGGAGCAGTTGTGCAAGTAAGCGAAGCTGATTGCAACTTAAGCACAACAGTACATTATTACAACCACCGCTTACCCTGCCGGGACAGGGGAGTAGCTGCTCATATTTCATGTCATATGCAGTCCATTGTCAGTGGTTTAAGGAGGGGGAGCCCCTCTGCATCTGTTTGGCGTCAAAAAGTGCATTTGTGTTGAAATTAATTAACAGGCTGCGCTCAAAGTGTGAGTAA
Organism: Clusia tigrina; assembly: GCA_920105625.2. Taxonomy (NCBI): domain Eukaryota; kingdom Metazoa; phylum Arthropoda; class Insecta; order Diptera; family Clusiidae; genus Clusia; species Clusia tigrina. Next base: position 182,807,229 of record OV050033.1, read on the forward strand.
CCTGTTTGCCCGGTTTATTAGGGTTGCGTAGGGTTGAAAGGGGCCGGTTGTGGGAGACGCACTAAAGACACAATTGAATCGAAAATGGTTCAAGTTTAATACACAAGCCAGCATTGAAATTGCTTTGAGATTCGTGCTTAAATCAACCCATAGGACCTTTAAGTCCGTTGTGAGACTCGTATCAACAAATCTCAGCGGTATCGTTCTTCTTCTTAGGTGGCCCTTACAACCCGCGGGCGGGTCACGGCCGACTTGAGCAACTCTCGCCAGGCGCCTCTGCTTCGCGCGCGCCTTCTCCAATCAGTTACACCAAGCGTGGTCAGTGCTTCATCAGCTTGGTCCATCCATCGGAGGCATGGTCTCCCTCTTCGTCGTCGACCTTCGACTTTCGTCTCAAATACCTTTTTCGCTGGAGCTTCTTCATCCATACGATGGACATGACCCAGCCAGCGTAGTCGCTGAATGCTTATACGCTGAACTACGTCGATGTCAGCGTAGAGCTCATACAGCTCGTGGTTCATTCGAATACGGTAGTCGTCGTCAACTCGAACAGGATCAAAGATTTTGCGAAGAACTTTTCTCTCGAACACCCCAAGAGCGGCTGCATTCGCCTGCGATACTACCCATGCCTCAGCGCCATAAAGAAGCGCCGGCAGAATGAGCGTCTTGTAGAGTGTCAGCTTCGTCGATCGAGAGAGGGCTCTGCAACCCAATTGCTTACTGAGCCCATAGTAGCACCTATTAGCAATTGTAATTCTTCGCATTATCTCCAGGCTGACATCATTATTGGTGTTAACGGCGGTGCCAAGGTATGTAAATTCCTTGACGATTTCAAAGTTGTAGTTGCCCGTTGAAACGTGGGAGCCTAGACGCCGCGCTCCGCTGTTTGCAGACAGCATATACTTTGTTTTGCCCTCGTTTACCGTCAGACCCACTTTGGCTGATTCTTTTTCTATAGCAGTGAAAGCAGCAGTCACATCTTTCTTGGTCCGACCGATAATATCGATATCATCAGCGTACGCAAGGAGCTGAACACCTTTGTAGAAAATGGTGCCATTACGATGTACACCGGACTTTCGCAGGATCCCCTCCATGATGAAGTTGAAGAGATCGCAGGATAACGGGTCGCCTTGTCTGAAACCTCGCTCAGTATTAAAGGTTTCGGAGAGATCATTTCCTACCTTGACGGAGCTGCATGTTTTGCTCAACGTCATTCTGCAGAGTCTGATCAACTTTGCAGGTATACCGAACTCAGACATTGTCGCGTATAGGCAATTCCGCATCGGGCTATCGAACGCAGCTTTATAATCAACAAAGAGATGATGGGTGTCGATTTGGTTTTCGTGGGTCTTTTCCAGGATTTGGCGTAGTGTGAAAATCTGGTCTATGGTGGATTTATCAGGTCGAAAGCCGCACTGATAAGGTCCAATCAGTGTTTTTGTATGCGGCTTCAATCTTTCACACAGTATGCTCGACAGAACCTTGTATGCGATGGAAATAAGACTGGTGCCTCGGTAGTTGGCGCAGACTGTCGGGTCACCTTTCTTTAATACAGGTATCGTTCTACTCCCTTGAAAAATAGTTCAAGCGGTGGTTGATCTTAGCCTTAGCCTAATTAAATACCCAGATGGGTCTTCATTTTTGTACTGCGTGTTCAGCATCTTCAAATATTTTGTATATTGGTGGCCTCCTTATTAATATCCTCACAAATTCTCTTGAAGTAATAGGAGAAAATATCTGTTCCCATTCTATTCAACTCCCGTTGTTATTGTTCCCATGAAACACGGGCCAATTATAATGCAGACTTCTGTTCTCCATTGTAATCTATTGAGGGATGATTTGATTTCTATTCTCAGCCATGATCTATTGACGAAAGTCAAGATTTCTGCTCTCAGCTGTGAAGTGATGTCGTGATTTATATTCTGAGTTGTAATCTATTGAGAAAAGTCGTCATTACCATTCTCACTTGTGGATTGATGTCGTGGTTTCTGTTTTCAGTTGCGATCCATTGAATGATGTCGTGATTTATGTTCTCCGTTGTGATCTATTTAGTGATGATTTCACCTCTTGTTCTCAGTTATGATCTATTGACGAAAGTCATGATTTCTGTTCCCAGCTGTGGAGTGATGTCGTTATTTATTTTCTCAGTTGTGATCTATTGAGAAAAATCGTAATTTCTATTCTCAGCTGTGAAGTAATAACGTGATTTCTGTTCTGCGTTGTGATGTGATCTATTTACTGATGATTTGATTTATGTTCTCCATTGTGATCTATTTAGTGATGATTTGATTTCTGTTCTCAGCTGTAGAGTGATGTCGCGATTTATATTCTGAGTTGTCATCCATTGAATTATGCCGTGATTTTTGTTCTCCGATGTGATATATTGAATGCTGATGTGATGTCTGTTCCCAATTATGAACTATTTACTGATGTGGCTTCTGCCTTCAGTTGAGATCCATTGAGATCCATTCTCACTTATGATGAAAATCACTTACAATTCTCTCTCACCTCTGTGTTACCTTAGCGCCTCCTTGCTGTTCGTGGAATTAAGCTCCTCACAAGGTGTCAATGTTCCATCAATTTATCCAAAGGATCTCTTCTAATTCTATTTCCGTTGTTGCTGCTTTCTGTTCACTCCTTCTAATTTCACGCTTCGATTGATGCCTTAGATGATGGTGCTGGCAGGGACATTGCCCGACTGCAGTTCATTACCAGTCCACAACAGCACCAATGGTTCAGGCTCCATTGACAACCACGTAAACAACCAATTAAGGCACACATTTACCAACAGATTTGGTGAGTTGCCACTCTTTTAAGGTTTTTATCCTTGCAGGATTTTGTGTATTTAAGCTGACTTGCTCGCATGGCAAACATGCAAATAAGCCAAGCCACGGGCCAGCACGTGTGAATGTACGCAGTGCACATACGAGGATGTGCCCGTAATTGAATGTGTGCATGCGTTGTTTGCTTGTGTGCTGTTCTACGCTTGTATGTCGGTGCGTGGGCGTGGCACGTCATCCTTTGCATTGGCATCGTTGGTTTGGATATTGGGATTTGGTGTGTGGCTGCGTTGGCGGACTAGTGCAAAGGACTCATAATTTGTTAGCTGACAACTGTGTCTATGTGTGTGTGGGTATGTGTGTGTGCAGGAGTCATTGAAGCTGCTGTTGCGGGTGCTCTGACTGTGCATTTGCCGTCAGTGTAAACACACGCTGAAAAGTGAGTTGTGGGTTCAAAAAACTTCGGTTTCGCTGTCACCCTTGATTTATGGCCGCAAATGTTGCGCATTTTTTCTCGCCAGTTCAACAAAAGTTCATTTTGGCCATTTTTCATATTGCACACCGAAGCAAGGATTTGCACAGCATCGTTGCAATTAAAATGAAAAATTGAAATAAATATTTGTGGACACGAGGCGTGGCAGCTGTATATAAATAAGCTTTACTCCCTCATAAAAACTATGCAAACGTTTCAAACAAAACTTGATTGATAAAAGTAAAAAAGGACCCTTTTCAATAAACGTTGAAGTATTAAATTCAGCTCTATGCCAAAATTTCCGACAGCTGCACACAGACCAGTCGGTCCCCAGCCGGATCGACACATTTGGCAACAGTGCTTCCACCTCATAAATGTTTACGATACACAGAAATTTAAACAAATTTCGTTTGTAATATTTTCCCACTACGCAAATGAGGCATGAAGAGAAAATGCTGCAAACTTTGGCCACATCAATAAAAGAACTGCCTTGCAAACAGCGAGAGGGAAAAGGAATAGTCGTGAGCACGCATTTAGCACCGCTGCCATCGCACTTGGCCTTCGGTGTTCCATGCTGCCAGGCAGCGCGCCAGCCAAGCAGCCAAGCGGCGATTTGTCACATCGACGACATGCATTTTTATCGCTTTCCTCAGAACCTTTTTATTTTATTTTTTATTATTTTCGTGTGCTTATTTTCAAAGGGAAAACGCTTTGCACCGAAGGAGATGCAGAAAAAAGTTGCATTGCATACTTTTAGGCGAAATAATGTCGGCAACCATTCCCGCGACATAAGTCGCACATCGAACGAGCGAGTCTAAGAGCATGGGAGTGAGCGAGTGTGTGAATATGTGAAGGAGCGAGTGTGTGAATGAATGAGTTTGCGAGTATGTGAATGGGAGTATGTGAATGAATGAGTACGTGAAGTATGTGAATGTGGGAGTGTGTGAACTTGCTCGCTAAATTCTCATGGTGGATTTAATAAACGTGTGCTTTCAGGCGCTTACTCAGCAGCAGTGAACGTGGCGCTGTGTACCGCCTCAAGCAGCTCCCCGCCACCCTTGGCACTTTTCCTCCCCTGCTCTTTGTGCGATTTTATTCGATTTGATTTGATTTTATTTTCTGCACTTTTACAATTTGTCGGCACTGGAGGCGCTTGGAAATTTGTAATTGAAACTGCTTTCTCCTTTTCCCTTTCCCTCCATCACCAACGACTCCTTGTTCTTTAAATTCATGCTTAACTTTTACGATACTCATCTATCCGCAGCTTGAGCAAAACTTTTTCAATTGATGTAATCCATAATTCCAGCCTGGATATGCCGTCTTTATAGATGGCAAACTTTGCTGTTGAACACTTAAAAACCGTTCCCGCCTCCATTTTTTTCTCGTCTTTCCTTTCTGTGCGTCTCAGAAGTCTTATAAATATTTCATAGCTTCGTGCCAGCCAACTTAAGGCAGCAGCCCACTCTCCGTATGACGCGTGTTTTCAATTTGTATTGGGTTTTTTCTTTATTTGTTTGTGCAAAGTTTTTCTTAATTGATCCTTGCCATATCGAGAACACGCAATTCTCCATGCCGCATGTATGGTTTGTGGCATGAACTGTTCTGCCTGCCACAACTGTTCTGCCTGCTACAACCGATCTGCCTGTATTGCTTCCGTACCACTCGTATTGACTGTCAAGTTCCTAATTGGATTTAAGGTAAGCGCATAAGCAGTGCACAAGCAATCACATGGTCTTTGCCAAACCCTGAGACTACCACCTCCAAATTAAGATACCTTCGCCTGCGCATGGGGCACGACATGGCTGCGTGCAGTGTTCATGCAGTTCGACGATTGTTTGCTAATTCCTCTCGAAGGTTGTCAAGCCAAATAAATTCCATTTTATCCGAAGACCACAAATTTCGCAGTGATATCCGCAGCAAAATATCATAAACCTTTAAGCAGGTACAACAAAGTCACGGTAATCTCTTGTTCCGTGGAATTTATTAAGGTATCCTCCAGTAATCCGTAAAATACTCACAACAGCTTTAAAATTCCTTAGAACATTTGCACAAGTACGTTAACGCTTGGTAAAGGACCAGTAAAGTAAAACAGGATTTTATGCTTAATACCAAAATGTGGAAATGATAATTTCCTGACAGTCCAAAGTAGATTAAAAGCTGAGGGATTTACTAGTAACATTTTTAGTGTTACAGTAGGGAATGCCAATGATGACAACTCTCTGAAAGTCACGCTTGTCGACCAATAAAGCAAGGAAAGTACAGACAGAGAGAGATAGTCGTCATTGAATTCTTCATCGTTTCTCTGTGATCATTGTCCGTGTTTTCGCCGTTGGTGTTAACTACAAAAAAAATTCACTATCTGGAAGTTACATATACCGAGGAGCAATCCAGCATACATTAGAGAGAGAGAGAGGAAGAGAGAGAGCGAATCATTTCGAAACCCTTCGTCGTTTCTCTCCAATCAATTTTAACTACATTCGAGTCATGATGGTTTGAACAAAAATATAACTAGGAGGGTCTGAGAAACAATTAATTCAAACCACACCTAGTAAAATATTCCTATCACTTTACAGCTCAACTCATTGATAAGAGAGAGGGAGTTCATGAAGTGGATTCATAGGTACAGGTACAGGTTTTATACATATAACTCCAAAAGAAGTGTTTGTCTTAAGTCAATGCTCTGCTGCCTTGTAGAGCGAAGGAGATTTTGAGCTGCTGTTATGAAGCTTATTAACAATTCGTCTGTACTATCAGTCCGTATGTGAGAAACTACAAAATGTCAACTTAATTGAAGTGTATCATTGTACCGCCAATTGCAGTATGAGTTACTATTACAGTATGAGGGTCTCATATAAACTCACTACAAAGAAGTGAGTCTTTGCTAGCAATCTCTCTTGGAAGTACTTCACAACATGTTAGTCTAAAAAACTACATAATGATACCCCAATGTAAGTGAAGCATTGTACCGCCTCATATGACTATATAAGTGACTCATACAAACTCATCACAAAGGAAGTGGTCTTTGCTAATACTCTTTCTTGATGGCTTCATAACAAGTTTGCCTGAGAAACTACAAAATATCAGCTCAGTGGAAGTGGATCATTGTACCGCTTCATATTACAGTATAAATGACTCAACCAAACTCACTACAAAAGAGGTTATCTTTCCTAACACTCCTTGGACTCTTGAACAAATTTTTGTCTGAGAAAATTTGTAATTGCACCTCAATTGGAGTGGATCATTGTACCGCCTCATATTACAGTATGAATGACTCATACAAACTCACTACAAAGGAGGTTATCTTTCATAATACACTCTTGAACTCTTAATAAAATGTTTCTCTGAGAAAATGTGTAATTGCACCTCAATTGGAGTGGATCATTGTACCGCCTCGTACTACAGTTACTCATACAAACTCACTGCAAACAAGTATTTTGCCCATTACTTTGAAACTCGGCGCGAAAGGATTGGTGTTTTGGAACTGATTAAATATAGACTCGTATAATATTTTCTGGGATAATAAAAAGCAACAACAAAAATAAACTATTTTCCTTTTGAAACAAAAGTGCGGATTACCGGCACAGCTCTGTGCGAATTTGCAGAATTTATCTGCCGTTTTGCATTATTTAATGGATTTGCTGCTCCCACATAGAAAAGCACTCACACACACTCGGACACGCACTTTGACAAAACAATTTATCCACTTAAAAACGTGCAAATACGAGTACTGAAATAAAACAGCAAATGTTCCCAATTTACCAGCAATTCTGAACGGATTGCCTGAATCGTTTCATGACCACTTTCTATGCAATTTATATATTTTTAATAGATTCTTCTATGCGGAGCATGCGTGGCCGTGTGTGTGTGTTCGTATTGCTGCATAAATTTGCATAATTTATTGGCGAATATGTTTTATGTGTGTATGCGTGTGTGAGCAATGCAATCGCTTTCGTTTATCACCAAATAATTTGTCTTTAAAATGCTTTAGTACTGTAGCTTAACACTAGCATCACCGCGGGAGTCATTTTCTCTTTGCTTTTTATTAATGACAATTCCAGCTATTTGTTTAGATTCTGTGGTTTTATTAGCAATATATATTTATTATTATTATATTTTGTGCCATAATTAATTATTTCTGGAAGGGGTTATGAGAATGAGTACTAGAAAATAAGGCATTCGACTTGAGGCGAAATAGGTTTCGAAAGAGTCATTTTTGCGACCATGCCCGAGGCAGGATTCGATATTTAATTGTGGAGTATATCATACATTACTCGATTGACTTTCGGTCTTATGCCATTTCACTCTAGTTTAAGAATAGATATTATATTACGTCCCTTGTAGTGCTCGTTCACAAGAGAACTACTGCCAGGTTTTAAATAGTTGTACCACTAATTAATGTCCTGACATTCGTAGCCGATAGCTTTTAATGGAGCTAGCCTGATGGGTCGGTAATGGAGACTCATTTCCTTGGGTACGACCCATATATCATTAAATAGAGATGCTCGTTATGTAAAATGCTTCACTTCAAGTATTTATGATTTCAAATGGATGTATTTTTCTCCTTAAATCTCAAGACTTAACAAACAAACAGACAACTTGTGACGTAGATAAGCATAAACGGAAAATTTATGTTAGTGGAGTGCAAAATCTATTTTTCTATAATTTTTCGGTACTTGCAATATCATAAAAGGATGTGTTCCAATACATTATTTAAGGCCTCCATACTAGAATAGTGCCTTTCGGGACTGCACCGATTCTATTGAACAAATCACTAAAATGGTTTAAATGACAGATTCGGAGTGAAATTAATGATCGATCCTTAGTATATATTGTTCAGAAATGTGCATTCAGTCGCGCTGTTTCAATTGGACCCTTTAAGTCGCCCCGTTCCAGTCGCACCACTTCAGTAGCGCCATTCCAGTCGCACCACTTCAGTAGGCCATTCCAGTCGCACCACTTCAGTAGCGCCATTCCAGTCGCACCACTTCAGTAGCGCCATTCCAATCGCACCACTCGAATCGCACCGTTCCAGTCGCACCGTTTCAGTTGCACCGTTCCAATCGCATTGGTTCAGCACCTTCTCACTCTTTTAGTATTTGCCGGACTGAAATCAAAGCAATCAGTCAGAGAGAAAGTTATGAGTAGGCGAATCGAGGATATTATCTCAACGAAACTTTTCCATACACTCAACCGATCGATTGAGTACTCGAGAATGAGCCAGTTTGCCCATTTTTTCTCCAAATAAGTATAAGTTCGGTCGTTCAAGTGTTAAGCTTTTCCATTTTCTTTGTCACTTTCTCCATCTGCATTGCCGGCAGAATTGCAGTCAAATGCAAGTTTAATAATATTGTGTCTGCCGTAATGGCTTAAAAATTACACACACGGAATAAAACCAGTCGCTTGCATATGAGGGCACATCCTCCCGCCCACACACTGCATAACAACTCAGCAGAACAACTCAACACAACAACGCCAGACAACTTCTCACCCCTTCGTAGCTGGGGTGCTGCTTGATCGTCCATTAATAATTCATATTGCAGCCATCAATCTCAATTTTTGTGGCAACAACTCGCAACATACTCGTAAATAATGAAAATTATACGACCCCGCCCCCTCTATTATGCATCAATCAAATTTCATTGCATTTTGTGGGCTCATCTCATTCACAACCAAATAATAATAAAAAAAACACGCAATACAAAATTGAGAATGCTCCAAGCACTGTCGCAGGGTGCGGATTGGGGGAGGAGAAAGGTGGTGTGAATGGATGGGAGTAGACTGCCCTCTACCACCTACCCACCCAGGGCAATAAATTTGAAGGCAGCACGGCCCCGTACAGGGAACAAAATAGAGCGATACTCAAGCGTTGCTAATAAATGAGCCATTAAACGAGAGGAGCATACGAAAAGCACAACAACTTTAACGAAAACCAAGCAGAGACTGCCTTAAATTGGTCCACACACGAGCAGCGAGCGTCTGATGGAGTTTTGCTAGCAATTCCGGCGGCAATTATAACCAGGAGTGGCTCTTCTTAGCAACGAGGCGTGCGCAGCGTTCTAATTAAGCCCAGCTCAGAGGGCAGAACTAATTTAGAGTCTGCTCTCATAATTTTCCAATGCTATTAGTTCAGTGATTGTGGCTTCTGGAGTGCCTCTGTGGGGTTGCGCCACTGGCTGCAATTTCCAATCATTCAAGTACATGGCAAATGCATCCTTGTAATTGGATTAGAGCGCTTTTAATCGAATTTTCAAAGTGAATGAGAAATGTTATTAGAAGCCAATGAAGTTGTGTTTGGGGGGTTCACGTGCGGTCAGCACCGGAGCAATGCTTTAAAGTGTCCTTGCTGGCCAGCGGAGCTCAGCATGGCTTGACACTCTCAAAGGACTCTGAGCACTCTTCCTCCCTCTCTCTCTTTCTCTGTCTCTTTGTTAAAATCACCAAACCCTTCATCATTTTCGCATATCAACTGTCTGCGTAATGAAATTTTCGAGCGTTAATCAATAATTCGCAGTTTATAATAAATTCATGAATGTACTCGTAGTCCAATTATCGAAAATTTGTGGCGCGTGCATAATTGATTAGATTAAAGGAGGCACTTTGTTGTCATGTGCAGTGCTGCTCATTACAAATTCACAACAGAACCATAGGCAAATATTTGAGCTCTCCCACCACTGAGTCGCAGGTCAACACTCTCGAAGGAAATTAAACTATAAACCAGTGAAATTTGTTCAACAAGATTTTTGCATACCGATCAAACAAATTCTCTTAATTAGTAGTATTAATTATTTACTTTGGGTGTACGCACAAAAACCCTGTTTGTGCAGAAACTTAATTGCAAGCTTTCAGAACCTTGCAACTGTTTGCTTTTACTCCCCTTTCCCCTCTCCGCGTGGTCCTTTGTTTACATTCATTCGACAACAAAAATCATCCTGGCATTTACAAGTGAAAGCAAGCAACGGCGCCGCACTCTGCCACTGAGCCGTAAGCTCCTCGACAACGGCAATATTCATTAAGCTTATGCTGCTAAATACTTGTAAGCAGCACTTGAAATTATCATGGAGCATTTCAGTGCAGTTCGCTTTGCATTGCAAATGCCAAGGTTCAGTTTTGGCAGCCTCCGATGCAAGGATTACATTCCGAACAAGAATTGAATTTACGCACTTGTGCAGGTACTCTGCCAATTGGTACACAAGATTCCACCCACTCAACACACACAGACGAGCATTCCGCCGGCATGTTTACCCTTCTCCTCCACTCCTTTCACTCCGCAAGTGCAGCGCAAAGCGCATATAAATTTCAGCAGAGCGATAATACCTGCATTATTGCTCATTAGTCGTAGTCATTTAATGAGTAATCCTGCCACATGCACAGCGTTTTGTCTACTTGTCTACTTATTTAGTTCCTTTGTATCTGGAAGCCATATTCAAATCCAAGGTAACAAGTCAAAGGAAAACACTATGATAAAGTGAATATGTGGAGTCTGGGAGCGGAAGATACCGTCCAATACCGAAACGACCTTTGAAATCTTCGATTTAACCTAAGTGAAGTTTCTTGCATGTTTCTTCAAAGATAGGGAACTTCGGCAAAGTCCTACCTCGGTATTCCCATAGCTACATGTAAGCTACAAATAAATACAATATCCTTAAACGCAACAAGCAGGTGCTAGTCTGAAGGCAAAATAACAACACAAATCTGGCCTGTAATAAATGCCAAGCACTCAAAAGATCTACTATCTCTAAGTAGACAAAATATAGGCTCCGTCATAAACGTCCCAACAGGACACTGGTTACTTATGGCAGGAGGTTGGGAATCGCCTCAAATGACTTGCGGTAGCTGCATGGAGGAAGAGGAGCAAGAATCCATCGGACTCCTGAAGTATCCAGCGCTGTCCCAGAGGAGAAACACTTTCCTAGGCGACTACTTTCTGGACTCCTGGGGGACATTTCAAATGCAAATATCAATGGCTCTATTAAAAGATCTAAATGACTGGACATTTGAGAGGGAATGGGACTTGTGTCCCAGATACAAGTGTCCTTTTGACAGCCGCTCAACCTACCCACTTAACATGTTTGCAGCCGAAAACTAACTTAAGTAGAGAGTACAAAGAGCATCGATGCCTGTTTCCTCCTGCTTGGGTGGTTCTCCGGCCTACCCCACTTATAAGCTAAGTAAAAAACGCTATGCTTTTGCACTAGATTTCAGCATATATTTAAGAACCGAGCTTTCTTCGACTTCAGTGTTCGTCCTCACGTTTTCTTTGACCCCACCTTGATATCTGACTTAAGTAAAGTTTTCCATCTTCCATATTTCTTTCTTGTCTAAATTGTCAGTTGGAAATTAAGCAAAGTAAGCCAAAGTAACGACAAAATTACATTTTTCCTTCATAAATTAAACTTGACTTCATCATATATCAAAGGACCCAGGTTTCTTGGACTACAGTGTTCATCCCCACACGTTTCCTTTGTCACCACCATGCATGTACTACTCAAACTACCAAGAACGGAGTGCTCAGACCCCCCTTATTAAAGTCAGTTAAAAATACTCGTACACGCTTTCACTTTCCACCCAGTGGAATCACTGTTATGCCACTTATACCAGTTAATGGGATTTTGCATACTTTTAGGCTCATTTCTTTAAAGTATGGCTTGAATTTTGTACTGTTTGGTTTACATTCACTCAGTATTTTGCGACGCAATTCTTTTCATTTTAGCATAAACAAATTTCGTAAAGATATCCCCAAACACTTACCCCTCCCCCCTTATACTGAAGCTACAAAGCTGCCACACCCACACGAAGACACATTACTCATTCACCGCCTCATCTACATTCATATTCGCTTATTCATGAATTCATTGAAGCATTCAAATCGATTCAGGCGAATTATGAACAAGTTCATTGTACATAAATAGGGATGGGGCACAATGCGCCTAAAGTTATGCTCTGTCGCAGCAGGCTACCAGAATTGGTATTAAATATTTTGCCAATGCATATTACAAAATATTCGAATTCCATTTGGGCACATGCCCGGCACGTGGCATGCTTTTGTCTGCCTACTTTGCGAGCACTTCGAGAGGGGTTTAAGATTTTCTATACCAGGATTTTTTTTATTGGTACTCACTTTTGCATGCATTTTTATTGTAGTTTTTTCCACTTATTTTATATATTATTGTTTTTGTGTTGTTGTTGCCACTAAGCAATGAACTGTTACACAGCTTTCGGCCAGTGCACTGCCTGTTGTTCCACTTATTTGCATGCCGTGCATTCCGCCAGTGCCACAACAATTTTAATCGCGAGCGTTTTGTGTGCCTCCGCACCGCAAAAGTTGCCCCTAAATTTATGAATTCCGTACGTGCGAAATGTTTGGTAAACAGACTGCAGTGCTGCAAGTTCCGATTGTGTAGTTAGCGGTCCCAAGGTCCTTCTCCATATGGCCACTCCTGTAAATAAGCAGAGCATATTTCAGAGGAACGTGACTTTTTGCGCCATTCACAGAGGCACCTCTTCTCGCACTAAATTTTCCATTCTATTGTTCGGAGGCATAGAATTGATTTTATTGCGACTATTCGAGCAATTCGGGTAGTTTCGGTTTCATTTGCAAAGCTCGAGCACACGGCGTCCACAACGTATGTAAACAAGTGTATTGGGGTGTAAGAGTGGGGGAAATGCTCCTGGAAATCTTTACTGCGACATTCGATTTCGATTGCGATTGCGATTGCTCAGTCCAAACACGTATGCTGAGTAGGCCGAAAACAATACGGCTCCAGAACAGTTCGGTTTGATTTGTCGCCGTTCTTGGTAATTATTTCCAATCTCTGATTGCCAAGTCCACACACGTCTGTCAAGTACAATAGTGGCACACCATTTGGCAGAACAGTTGCAGCAAATATTTTACATCATTGAGGGAGGGGGAACTCATATACGAGTATCAGTAAAAAGGAAGGGGTACTCATTTACGAGTACCTGCAAAAGGGAGGGAGTACCTGTATCAGTAAAAAGGGAGTGGGTACCCCTAGACGAGAACCACTAACAAGAGAGGGGATACTCCTATACGAGTACCTGCATAAAGGAACGGGGTACTCCTCTACAAGTACGTGTAAGAAGGGAGGCGGTATTCCTATACCAGTTAAAAAGGGAGTGGTTAGTCATATGCGAATACCATTAAGAAGGGCGGAAATACTCCCATACGAATACCAGTAAAAAGGAAGTGGGTATATTCCTACACGAGTACCAGTAAAAAGGAAGTGGGTACCCTTGTACCTGCAAAAAGGGAAGGGGTACTCCTACAAAAGGAGCACGTGTACAAAGGGAGGGAGTTTTCATATACCAGTAAAAAGAGAGTGGGTATTCCTGTAGGAATGAATGAAAAGGGAGGGAATACTCCTATACGAGTACCAGTAAAAAGGCAAGCGAGCACTCTACTTGCGCTAAATATCACCATCTTTAAGTAAGAGAATTTTAGTCAGTGCTTGAACGGCGCCACACCGTGGTAACACAACGGGCCATTGTGTATGCTCAAGTGTGCTTTTGGTAAGCTAAGCTGCCACTCCTACCTACCTACCTACCAGTAAAAAGGGAATAGATATTTATATATGAGTACCACTAAAAAGAGATGGGGTATAATTCCTATACGAGTCCTTCCACGATAATAAAAATTCAGTTGCAGCTGCCTCCACAAAACTATCTTCTCAACTTCAATGCCAAAAGGAATTTATTGAATTTAAAGAGTCAGAACACTCGTATATCGAAATCTTATAAAAATAAATTAATCATTTGCGTCTGCTTGAAATTTTTGGGTAACTTTGGTACGGTTGTTGTGTCTAATGGCCAAACTTCTGGAACTCCCACTCCTTGTTGTCCAACGGGCACACCTGGCGGGTCTTCAACCAGCGCGAAATGCAGTGGAAATGAAAGGCGTGATTGCAGACGCCCCAGGCTACGGTGCACTCGTCACTGGTGGTCGCAGATTGCGTGGCCTGGCACTCGATGCACAAATCCATGATGTGGTTGCGGCAGATGGCGCAATTATCAACCACAATATCTGCAAAGGAATGGAGTACGCGTTGCACATTGTGACGCAGAAAAAGCTTAAGAAAATTCTTACCCCATGCCCAGAGCGCGGCAGCGTTCCAGCTCTTCACCTCGAAGCGCTTTTTCGGTGGTGATTGCTCATTGTCCTCACCTTCCATTTTAAGTTTCAATTCGGTCTGTTGTGTACAGGAAAATTTCAGTGAAAATTATTATAAAATATCTCAATGAAGTAACTGGAAAATTTGACCTGATTTTCAAAGGCCTCAAAGTAGATTTCGGTTCTTCTTTATATTAAGTAAAAATTTTTTTAGGTATATAGTAATCGTTTAATAGTATGACAGTGCTCTAAGGACTTCTGTATCTCAACCTGAACCTACTGATTTTTACGAAATTTTCCCTGCTCTGTATTGAGATGGAGCAATCATTGAACATGGGCTACGCTTGCCACAGGTGATTGATTATCTTCCACTGTTCCATACCTACCTAAGACGACGTGTATCAGCGAAGAACTGAACATTTTGATAGTGTAACCCTCATCGATGCTGAGTTGAACTACCACTGCAGCAGTTCAGTACCTCAGTAATGCCGTTTCACTCATTTATGCCAATTGCAACTGAACTTATGGCCAAGCCTTAGGTCTGATTCACACTCTTGTGCTGCTGTTAGTTCGTTTTTGCTGTGGTAACATGGTTCAGTTCGCATATAAGCTGACGTATGATACTCTACAGCAGTGTATTCCAATAGGAAAACCTCTCCACTCCTATTTTAGGTAGATCCTTTTTTAAGTACATCAGAAAGTAAGTATATTTTGCCAAGTTTTCCAGTTGTAACCATGCTAGTATCAGAGCCTTGCCCTTTGTCGGCCCATGTGTTCCGGTAGTAAGCTGTCTAGTCTCTCAGATACGTGGGGCCACGTGTTCCAGTAGAAAGCTAGTCTCACATTCACCCACTTGTGCGCAGTCGGCTCAGGTCTTCTTTGCTTTAACTTCTTTATATATATATTTCCCTTCTTAATCGAATATCATGGCAACGCCAGTATTATCACCAACAAATGTCGCTCATATCTTATTCTATATATATATGCGCACCATGAGTACCGCTCTCATTTAACCAGTACCAAGGCGACACTGAAGTGTGAAGGCAACCTTATACGCGTGCTTATCAGCGCTGACATCATGAGCAATGTAGACCACAAGTAAATGAACTTGCCTTCAGCGCACGCTCATGCCTCGCATGGACACAGAGCATCCGTTATAGGGTGACGCTCAAGAGTGATGGATGTACCAGTTATGTCGGAAAGTTGCGCTCATTGTAGGCACTTGTAGCATCCGGTTCAGTTGCGGAAGACGAACTTGGCGCTCATGCCTGCAGACAGGCAATGCTTGTATTCATGTTCCAAAGCATGTTTCCCCTAAATTGCAATCACATTGCAGGATTACAGGTGTGATTATTTTCATAGGCGGTCAGTTTGATTGGCGCTTGTTGGAACTTTTACACAAGTTGAAAATAATAAATTTGATTGATGACGAGTCCAGTCTCTCCATTACAGAGATGGATGAGCGAGCAAGGTTGACGGAATTTATATTGCTGCAGGTCAGAGCATGAATGTAATCTACTAAAGACTTAGAGCAGCTGAAAATTTAAGATTTCTGTTGTCCTGAAAATTGTGATACATAAATTTAACCAAGTTGAACAGTGTCCTTTTGGAAGAAATGCTGCTCCGCTCTTCACTCACTGAACTACCCTCATGAAGCCTTCAAACTAATAATGCTGGCGTCCTCCCTATGACAAGAAAAACAATGCGAAAACAAAGACATATCCTTGCTGGTGGTGGAGGTATTTCTCTATGGCAGGTGAGTTGATGTGTACGTGTGCAAGTGAACCAGAACAAAGGCGTTAAGGTATGCCAGTGAGTGACTGCTTCCAGCAGCGGAAATTAACATCTCATAAACGTCAAAAGTGAAGTTATGTAATAGGAATGAAAATGAGAAACCATTCGCCTGCGGTTGCTCTGCCAGCAGGAGGGTGCAATGACTGCCGCTGCTGTGGTTCATTTCCATTTTCCCAATGGCACCCAGCCAAGCAGGCAGCCAGGATATGCGATCTAATTAAAAATGAAAGTGAAATTAAAACCAAGAAGAGTCCCTTCCCTGGCACGTTGGTTTCCAATTGAAGCAATTGACTAGATGAGGCATAGCCGTGTTAACAATTTGGCACAAATGAATTCACGCTCAGCTATTCCGACATCTTGCCAAGTACCTCAATTGCGTAAAGGACTCTCCGCCGACCACTGCACTGGGTATTTCATAACAATTTATTGGTTTCTATCTATTTTCGTTTTTTTCTTTTTGTTGGTCAATACACCGTTCACTGCGAAAACTGTTCACAAACTGACAACGTTCTCACATTGGACCACTTGAGAAAGTCAGCCAACTGATTTGGTCAGGCATCAGCAGCGCTGGCCAAACGGTTTCATTAACGCTTTCGGATAACAAGTTCCAAATTACCACATGCTTAGCTAAAGTGTTTTGTTGTTGGACGGTGTTGTTGTGTGCTCAACTGATTAGCGCCCTCCGACGAAAAAATGCCACAGCCACTGGCAGTGCCGCCACCACTGCCACCACTTGACGCGGTGTGCGCACACTGAAAGGGAGTCAATTGAGCTGACGTTGTTTTTGTTGTTGTGTTTTGTTTGCGTTACTCCTCTTTGTTATTGTTGTTGTTATTGCTGTGTAATATTTGGAAGTATTTCTATGAGCATCTCCCATTTCATCTCGTCTTTTGTTTGCTGAGTGGTTCGAGTACTCGCATGAGGCGTGTTGATTCTTTCCTCTAACAAGTTTACCTAGAAACTTGTTAAACGCCCTAATTTTCATATGCCTCGAAGAATGTATGAAATTGCAATCACATAGCACCACGGTGTGAGTTACCGTTTGATGTCGTTGTTGTTGTTGTTGTTGTTGTTGTTATTGGAGTTTGGCTGTGGTCTCATTCGGTGTGAACTGGCAGCTTCGATGTGGTTGGCATCTTTTATCGGAGCCCGCTCGTAAAAGTACAGAAAATTGTGTAATTAAATTGGAAGTTAGTTGAGAAAATTTGTCCGAAATTGTGCTTGGAATTTATGCTTTTGTCAAATCTGTGGCCAAGTGGCATGACCGCTCAAGTCGCCCTTTGGCGACAACCGAAACATAGATGAAAGCAAAAAAGTCATCACTGACTGGGAATGAGATGGTTTTGATTACAGAGTACACCATCATCGTAGTTGGTAGTGGTGAAGCTTATTAACATTTTCTTTGGGGTTTAAGCGTTCACCACACCGTCAGCTACAAGTATCTCTCTGGTTCTGTGAGTAGTCCTCTGCTTTCATGATGTAATGCCCGCAGTAGCTGCAAGTGGCAAGTCCACAGGTGGTGTCTAATATGGGCGCTAATAGCAGCGCTTCAGACAAACGGATTACGAGTATTTTGCTGCTCTAGTCAAAATCTATTCTTAGCCCTTATATCACGATATACAATTGCATAAATAGAGTGCATTAATCACTGATATACCGGAGGTAAAGTGCAAGCAATTCGCACAATTTCTACATATATATTTTTATTTCAAGCGGCATATTTTGAATGGGATTTTTCCTTTTAGGAATATGAGAGATAAATGGATATATAGATATATAGATAGATACATAAATAGATAGAAATAAGTGGTAAGTCAGAGTACCACCACAGATGGAGGTCTCCAAGCAATCAGGCATTGATGTGGATTGTACTCTAAGCCTGGAAGTGCCATGGGGGAAATGGAGCTTTGTGAAAGGAAAGGCTGGAATATGATAATAAGCAAAACTATGTTAAAATTAACGAGCAATGTCTATTGGAGAATTTTACACCTATCTGGAGGTAGAAGTATTTTCCATCCATTTATGACTAATTGGCGGAAGTTCCAATTCAGTTTTCTTTGAATGGAGTGGTGAATCAAGAAACTGCCGTTTCCGCTTTGCAAGTAAACTTTATGTAAGTCTAAAATAATCTTCTCGAATAGCTAATCAAACCTTTTTCCACCCTTCCTTCTCTGACTGGTACACTTTTGGTGACCCACCCGAGGATATACCTTTAAAAAATTTCATTAAGAGATCTTTGACGGTGTGGAAAAAAGTGGCCTCAGCAGGACTGAAAAAATAAAATTAGTCAGAAAATGATTCTGATAATTTATTTATGTATATGTCCATACCTGCCACGCCTGTTTCTGGTAGTTGAAGAATTACTTAATTTACTATGCTCTCTTTTTAAGGGTAACTTGTCACTAGAAAG
The DNA here is from genome assembly GCA_920105625.2 of Clusia tigrina. Classification (NCBI taxonomy): domain Eukaryota; kingdom Metazoa; phylum Arthropoda; class Insecta; order Diptera; family Clusiidae; genus Clusia; species Clusia tigrina. The sequence goes on from OV050033.1 coordinate 182,825,810, forward strand.
TTCTGGAAATAACAGACCCTCCGCACTCAGAATTTCAGTGCAGTTCATTTGGAAATGAATTGTCAAAGTCGTCCTTTCTCCTTACAATAGGGATTCTCTTGATGTCAAACATGGCCGTAGGGCACTTGCTTTAGTTTGCCTTATTTGAACACTTTTCTTTCCCTTGTTTCTGAAGAAAGAGACGATTATTTCTGTGATGTCTATGCTTGCATGCTTTCTGAAAGAAGAGACGAGTATTTCTCTGACCTCTCTGTTTGCGTTCTATCTGAAGGAATATACTAGAGTGTCTCTGATATCTGTGCTTGTGTTCTATCTGAAAGAAGAGACGATAATTTCTCTGATCTCTGTGTTTCAATTCTTTCTGAAGGAAGATACGATAATTTCTCTGATCTCTGTGTTTTCATGGTTTCTCCGCAGACTTCTTCTAAGACTTGACAGAACTTAGCATGAAACACTTGCTCCTAATCGGATCATAGGGCTCTTTCATTAGTTCATATTCACTTTCAGGACCACAAATTATGGTCAAGTAATACAAAATCCCCGGTTTGGCAATTGAACTTTTTAGAACTCATCTTATTTACAATCGAAAGACTCTCAGGTGACAATGATTGCTTTAATGAACATTTTTCACATATTTCACTTTTTTTGTAAGTCTCAATTATCACTTCAGTAGCCAATTAACAACCGAACTGCTGCGTCGGCCCCAATGCCCCTTTTTGTTAACTACTTTCGAACATGTTTTATAAGAATCCCAGCACGCAGTTCATTAGTGCTATAAAGACAACAACTCTGTGGATTCATAGACGGCTTGCATACTTTACCACAGTGGTGCAATCAGCCACAAGTCCGACAGAGCCTGCAACCGCCGCAGCTTCATTAAAGACTTCTGGCATTAGCGAGAAAGGGAAGGGAAACGAGATTGCCACAGCAGCTGAGATCACATCTTTTAAATGGGGAATTAAATTCGACTTTGTATTCATGTTTAGTCATCGATTTTCAAATAGCTTTTTCTGACAATTCATATGCTAATATAATATGCATTTACGTCCGCACACACACATGCACACTTGTAAGCATATGTGTGTGTATGAATATGCAATGTGCACGGAAAGGCGTTTAAAGACACATGCTCACTACTCGCAGTGTCGAGTATGCAGGAGAGCCAAAAATTGTCAGTTCAAATCGATAATGTATGCATTAAATTTTGAGTAGCAAAACTTGTATTGAATGGCAAATAATACGACAAACTGTAACTAACACACACACACATATACATCCACACACACAATCAAACAGCATGGACACGACTGCAGATGACACAGAGTGTCAAAGTAAGAAAATTAAAATTTATGTGAGTTTGACTTGTGTGGCATTTGTGTTGGAGCGGATGCCTTTGTGCAAGTGTGAGTGCGGGTGTGGCTGTTACTGTGTTAGTGAGTGGGTGGGCGTGGAAGCGAGTGTTTGTTGAAGTGGCAAAGGCAAATAAAGTATAAAATATGCGGTCAGGCTGTTGCAGATGTTAAATTTTGCGGCTCGCAGGAGGTGCGGGAATTGGGGGCCACATTTCGACTGCACCCAAAGAACTGAAGCGAGAAAATTCCTTATAACTTGAATACTGTTTAGCATTGTATTAAAATTCAAAACACAGACTTCTTTCCCTCCAATTGTTAGCCTGCAAAATATTCTCTCGAATTCACAGATTTCGTAATTATTTGCATAACTTGCCTGATAAAAAAGCAACAAAGAGCCACACACAAAAAAATTAATAAATAAGAATAACTTTTTTGATTTATTCCTGAGGCGTAGCAATAACTTTCGCTCGGTTTGCATAAATTTCCACAGTGGTGCAACCAGCCACGAGTCAGACGAGGCCTACACCCCAGCCCAGGCGGCGTAGTGTAATAAACACACTATTACACGGGCTTGTAGGGCCATTTAGCGAGCGTTTATTACGCATTTATTCCGCATTCAGGACAATGAAGCGACCAACGTGGGCAGCGCAAATGCGCCACGAAACTGAATAAATGTTCTCAAATCGCATATTTGGGAGTTGCTTGGAGCGCACTTTTGTGTACACGGCGAGGCTCCGAGAATTAACTGCAGGACAAAAATAGAATTCTGCTGCTGAACGAGTTCGGATTCATTAGCGATAACAGCACTTACAATGAGGTGCAAACTTTTGGTGCTTATTGTCAACGTGGTTCAGTGACATGCATTCCCGCTCGTGTGGAAAGGCCTCTTTAAGATCAACAGAGCATTCAAGAATATTTATTGCAAATTTGGTTTAGTGACACGCATTACCGCTCGTGAGAAAAGGCCTCTTTAAGATCAACAGAGAATTTAAGCTTATTTATAGAAAATGGGGTTCAGTGACACGCGGTGGAGGGATTTTCAAGGGCATCTCAAGGCTAACCTGGCCTAGCCTCAGCAAGAATCGTATGCTTCAGCTGCTTCATCTCGGACGCGAGTCCATCAGCACTACGGCTTCGGTGCTGACGGGGCATCGTGTGATGGGGAGGCATGCGGACAGGCTGGGTTTTCCCTTTAATGACTTCTGTCGTGGGTGCGGTGCTGAGGAAGAAGAAGTAACAGTCCTACTCCTTATGTGTCAGTGTCCATCCTTACCTAGACGAAAAATGTACATCTTCCGGGCTCCTTTCTTAATCAGCCTGACAGAGCTCGCAACCTGTAAGATTAGGGACGTTGCCTAATTGATCAAACTGTCAGGTTGGTTCCACACTTCGTAATCAACGGAGGCGAGCTGCCTCAGGTGCTGCATAGGCGCTCACCGCCTGAGCGGTAACTACACTCGGCTTAAGTGGTCAATACGTGTGCAGCGCCCCATCCGTGGCGTCACAATGGGTAATTATTTGTGCCTGAGTGTGCTTTTTGCTGCCACTTCAACCTAAACCTAAAACCTATATAAGTATGTTAAGAAGTTAATAGAGCACATTTACGAGCATGTCCTCAAAGGGCTTATAAGATCCTAGTCATCAATAGACAGGCTGAACATTTACGAACGTGAATTGCGTGAATTTTACGAGTGTGAATCGCAACAGTCATTCTGTATAAGAAAACGGACTAAGGACACTTTAAGACCAGCTACGTAGGTGTAAATTAGCTTCCAGCCGAATTGCCCTTCCGCTGATAACGGGCGAAATCTCTTTTTGATTCCTTGCCACACAAAATTTGCTTTCGCCAATCTGAGAATGAAGTTCCCAAACCCTTGATTTATGCAAAGGCTGTAGCCAGCTCACGAAAAATGTGCCACCTGCATAGCAAAATTTACAAGCTTCACAAAAGGAGTTGCTTTGGATTGTCAATTTTGGAAGCTCCCAAATCCCCTCAAGTTCGGTAAGTGGCGCAACATACAGAACCAGCCGGGAATGTGAACTTATTGAGGCCACAAGTGACTATTTTGCCCTGGTGACAGTTAAACGGCAATCACAGATCGATACTTCAAAAGGCATCTGACTTGCAATGTGCCCAAGAAGACGACTTTAATAGAGTAGAAATCCAAACTGAAAATTAGAAAAAAGTCGAAGGAAATATATTTTACTCCTGCTCCTTGCGTTGCTGCTCGTACCTTGCTTGCGGCAGCCGTAGTAAGGCAGAGCGTTCCTTTTATATTTGTTTTTTGTTATATTTCCTACGCTTTTTGTTTGCTTCTTCATTTGTCAAGTGCACTTGACATAAATCAACGCACTTGCCGAGCAATCCGCCCTCCCTCCCCTTCTCCAGGGCCAAAAGAAAACTTCACAAATGAAATTCTTAAATTTTCATAACAAATTCTTTGCAACAATTTGCAAGAGCTCAGCACGTGACTGGTAATCTGTGCCTCGGGCTGTTGCTACAACTGCCTCAAATGAGGTAAAAACTGTTCCGCTGAAAGTCTGGCTTCCTCCTTCAGTGCCATTTCCCACTTAAACGGCATCCAAACTTACTCGAACACAAACGCAATCATTGCGCGACGCGCAAATGTTCGCGGATACTAGCGCCAAACTGCTCCGAGCATGTCAATTGCAACTTTGCGTGTACTTTGCAAAGAAAGCAGATTAAATAAAAATGCGCGCATACTTTTAGGAGCATTCGCTTGCGTAAACTTTTTAAATTTGCGGTTGTCAGCGAGCGCAGCAGTACACATAATTGGCTGACAAATGTTGTGTCAAGTGTGGAGGAGCGGGGGCAAAACCCTCGTGGATCGCTACACAGCGTGACAGGGTGACAAACCGCAAGGCAAGTGGTGAAAGGTACGCCCCCTCTTTTGCAGTGACGTGAGTGAACGTTGGATAAGAACGTGAATGTGCATGCGTGATAAAATAAGTGCGTGTTGGCGGCTCTGCGGTTGTGGTGTCATGTCTCATAATGCCCCCGTTTCAGTGCAATGGAGTGTTGTGACCACTTTTCCATTTGTTGGCGCCCAAGTGTGAAAGTGGGTTTTTGTGGGTAGTTAGTTTAGGAGCGGAAAAATTCGTCTGAATGAAGTGTTGTTTCAAAGTTTGCCATTTACATATTTGCTGGCAAAATTTAGCACACTTTTGGGCATATACGTTTGAATGTATACTTTTAGGCGCTCAGTAACTGTGTAGGGAATACACCACCATGGACATAAATTGAAGTGAATATTTTTGTGTAGCAACAGGACATGAGTGAAGGACTCTTTGGGAGGGAATCATCTTCTTACATCAAACAGTATACTAATATGTGTATTATGAAGAAGATTCAGTAGGGTATTGAATTGGCCATGTTGAGGCAGTTGTGAGCTAACAATAAATTGGGAAGAAACTTGTAAACCGAAAAGCACATTTGTTAGACCAAACCTCGTTGATATGCTGATAAGACTTGCATGAAAAAATTGCTTAAATTGCTGAATTTCTTTGGAGTTCCTTCTGCTACCGAACTAAAATGCAAAATGTTACCTCCCAGCCGCCATGAAAAAGCTAACGAGTTCAAAGAGAGCGAACTGTTTACTCGTTATAATAAACACTCGTTGCTGCATTCCATCTTTGTCCACAAAGTGATGTAACTGAATGCTTTTGAGACACTGCTTCACAAATTGTTCTATTAATGACCGATTGTAGAGTACAGGAGTTAAAATAGTCAGGGGTGTTTTGTAATATATTTTATATAATCAGGAGTAACGAAAAACACTCTTAAATCCTTTAATGCAACCCCTTTTAATTGCAACTTATCATTAAATTCACCAAACAAATCCTTTGATTTCATCGGTTCTTAAAAGTTTCCAGGAGATTGTTTCCGGCTACTCCTCTGATACTTTTTTTGTTCTACCCCACCAAATATATAAGTATGAGAATATGATATGTATGTGAGATATACGAGTATAATATACGTATATAAACATCCTCTCCCAGCTGCCACTTTCTCCTACTGGAGTTCATCACTTCAATGCTGGGGATTTGTATGCTTTTAATATGCTGGACTCTAAGTCCAAGTCCTTTACTTTAATAGTTTTTAGTTTTGATGGTATAAGCTTCATTTGTTTCCTTTAAGCTCTCTGATATGCTTTAAAGGGTTCTGTCTTAATGCCCTTCATTGATATTAAATCAAATAATGCCCGCATATAATTCAATGAATCATACCATTACAGTCGTCTCAGTTTGAACGAGCTTAGGATAATGTTTCAGTATTGTTTACATTTCCTTCCGTTCATCCTATCATCTATAGACCTACCTCCACTGTATTGATTCCTCTGCTGAGAACATTTCAGTACCTGTGCACCACTATTCCAGCACTTTGTTTTCCCTTCTACGTTTTGTTCATGCAAGTCTTCAGCTTTGCTACCTTCATAGTGGCCAACAAACAAATTAGTTCATGAAACGGAAAATCATGAGCGTAAAGTAAAATCAATGTTAATTCGTTACAACCCGTTCTGGGTGAGCTGTCGAATGCCCACCATCATCAGTCCACTACACTCGTAGTACACCCACCCATTGATTCGTTTTAAAGGCATCAACTTAAATCCGTTCGCTCCTCAACATTTGCATACTAAGGAGTTGAATTGCTGCCATTATCTCAAAAGGGGTTTCAGCGAAGATCCTTTTAGCATTTGCGGAGTCTGCAAAGCCAGCGCAAGATATCATTTCAACCTTTTTGTAGTACCAACTATGATGCTTTTTATTTACGTACTCTTTTAATTGAATACCATTTCTTAACCAATTTGCCTCAAGATTTAAAAAGGACCTTCGAGTTTACTCGTATTAAAAATCACTTTGCTCTGCATGCGCTGTTAACACAAAAAGGATTTTCCTTCCTTTGCACATTGCTGCGGCACAGGCCCTTCTGCGACTTTCAGCCCTAATCCATCTAATGCCTCAGTCTTTTGTTGTTCCTATGATGCTGAATTGTTGTTGGTGTGCTTGTTGTTGGTGTTGTTGCTGTCAAGTCAATGGCTTCGCCATGTGTGCCTAAGCTGGTTATTTTCCACCCGCTTTCGATGTTTCTTCCTTTTTCCGCTTTCTTTTTGTACAACTTTTAGAAAATGTTAAAATGTTGCGGCTTCTGTGCGCTGTTTTTAAAAGCAAACAAAACAATTCCCACTTGGGTTTTATTCAAACAACAACCAAGGAGATGAATGAAAAATGAAAGGGGCTGAAAAGAACCGACTAAATGCAGCACAATTGCGAGGCCGACTAGACTAAACTCAACCAAACTAAACCGGAGCAGACCAAACCTGGCAACTTGTCAAAACGGCGACGATGGCAAATATCCACGCAGAAATGTGTGCAAACACAGAAGAAATGTTTAGAAATCTGACGTGACGTTTGCTGGCAGGAAGTGATTTTTTCCTCCGTTGTCATAACTGACAACCTCCTTTTGAATATACCCGTAAACGTTGTTCTTGTTATTTTTAGCATTGCTTAGCAGGTTAAAATAAGATGTGAGCTGAAACCAAAGAATGCTGGCATTTAAATAACTCTTCAAGGTAACCTAAAAGTATGCTAAGATTTTTGCTCTCGCCTCCTGCCTCACAACGTTTCGACGGGCGGAAGACTGCGAATATCTGCGCTGACTGCTGGCACAGTGAATGTGGCTGCTAAAGACTTTCCAATTGTTCACGCAGATATTCAAGACTTTTCCTTAAACATTTTAAACGGACATTTAAATAGCGTCCATGGAAAAGTGGCAGCATTCGCAATCGCAGACTAGGAATCTGCTTGAAGTGTACTTTAGACTTTCTTTGTTTAGTGCTGAGCAGAGTCTAAAGTAGCTGCTCAGTGACAGAGTTGTCAGCTGTGCCTTCTTTTCAACCCAATCTTAAAGTAGCTCTGCACTGCAACTGAACTTTAACCTGCTCAGCTAAATAAACGTTTGGAACACTTGTGCTCCTTGGTGCCTTTTGTCATCTGCCATCTCGAAAATGTCGGTCAATTACGCCTAACTCTGCTGCTGCCTGTGTTACTGCTTCTGCTGCTTTGCTTTTACCCCGTTGTGGTTTTGGCACAAGTGGCCTTTCATCTTAATTCAACACATTCTTCAGCTGCATGCAACTTGACACAAAAAGACGTGTTACTTGAGCAGAAACATGCTTACCTAAGTGGATTTAATCTAAAATGCAGGTGAAAATGTCGCCAACAAAGTGCCAATTTATTAGCCTCATTTATTTATTTTTAACAATTTTGTCTCTAATAAATTTCAAACTAATTTTGAGCCACGCAAACTCAATTTGCTTGTGTGCTAATTTGTGAACAAAAGCCTCTCAAAAGGATACTTTAACTTAATATAAAATTTAGTTTCCTTTGCTAAATATAAACGCGTTTTTAAATAGTCCTTTGGCAGTGTATTTTTAAAACTAAACCCAATTTTGAGTGTAGTCCTTGTACTGCGTAGTGACAATGTGACGATCTTATTTGAATGGCAATTTAAAAGGACTTCTAGTTTGGGTTCATGCCCGGTTATTCTTAGATTGTTGGCAGCATTTAGGATCAAGTTATTATTAAAGGAACATACAATACCTTCGTTAATTGAAGAGTGTATCTATTCATAGCGGAAGTGTTTAGCTTAGCTCCTGTGGTTGATCTAAAGCCGTGACTCAATTTTCTACGCAAAAGAGGAAACAATATTAAAATAAGATTCGAAGTTAGTGCTATTTTAGGTACGGGAACGCAATAAACAATTACCTAAGCAGTTGATTGATTGTTGAATAACTACTTTGACGATTCGAATGCGTTGTAAGCATAGAAAAGTATTATAAATCCACCGACGTTAACCATAGGGGGCACATTAAGGACCCCAAGCCCACTCATGTAAAGTATAACTCCCAGTGCAGAGCTGAGGGAAACAATTACGATATGTTTGGTATATTTAGATCTTAAGCTAGATGACCCAAGTAAAGCACCAGTGTAGAGCAGAAGGAAACAACTCCGGTATTGTTGTGGTCCCATGATATGGGAGCAGAAGTTCTACCACAGCCAATTCCACATAATTAGCTATAATCCCAGCTGAATTTCACTCAATTAGCGAAGTTACAATAAAGTTTCCTCAAAAAAACGTTATTAAAACAACGATTAATCTAATGACAGGGAGTCAGGAAGTCATTACGGCTCTCAATAAGGACCCTTTTCATCATAAATCGTTGCTGGAGTGTCCTAAAATCTTAAATCAATAACCTAATTCTTGCTTTGATGCCAAAACTTAAAAGAAAATGGCACCGAAGGATCACACTTGCAAAGAGGATTAGTTGCGTAGGAGCCATCTATCAATATGAATGCACTCAAAAAGGATTCGTAAATGCAGTCTTGATATGGATAAAGCCAGCCACTAGTGTAATCATAAAGCAACGGTGGAGAGAGACTCTCTACAGATTGTGTAACAAGAAAATTAGGAAAAATACCTGAGACAGATTGCGAAGAGACAGAGCTACAACTGCTGGAGCATTGAGGATATCATCATCCGCACTTATTAGCAGAGTTAACCTCTGCAGACGCTTACGAGATCCCAGAAATACCAGTGACTGCTCGGCCATTGATCCTTACTTATCAATAGAGCTAACCTCTACAGACGCCTATGTGCTCCCAGAAATATTAGAGACGGATTGTAAGGTGACAGAGCTACAACTGCTGGAGCATTGAAGATGCCATCATCCTTGCTTATCAACAGAGTTAGCCTCTCCGGACGCGCATGTATGTGGTACTTTGACGGCAGAGTAGTCGTATATATATCTGCCAGCGACGAGTATGTGGAGTCTTCACGCAAGAGTAGTCGTATGTATATCTGCCAGGACCTCTTAAACAACATATAAATTAAAGAGCACAGAATACGCAAATATTGCCTCCTCTATTTGTGGTTCAGAAACTGCTTCCAAATTTGATGAAATGACGAGTAGCCCGAAGGAATTAAAAGTCATTTGAATCACATCAAACAATGTGAAAGCAGCTCACTGCACAAGCCGCCCGTTTCACCATGACTGCTCCAGCTGCCTCTGAGTTGTGCAACTGCAACCTGCAGCCGTGAATCTCAGCCTACTCCAAAGTCAAACGGTGATGGCTCCGGCATTGTGAGGGAGTTTCCGCAAAGGCAATTCCCGAAAAACAGAGACGACTTATTAAATCCTTTTAAAGCACATGAATTTGATTCTTCCACATTTCCTGTTGCTAATTAAAAGTTTTCTTTGTTTGTTTTCGCTTTCAATTTGTTTTGCTTCGTGTTGATTCGAAATGTGATGCAAATGTTCATTCATGCCATTTGCGCACTGTTGCCACTCTAAACGTCGACTTCCCCATGCTGAGATGAGTTCTATCCTTCGTATTATTGTTGTTGGTGTCGTTGTGGTTGTTTCTGTTGCTGTTTTTGTTTTTGTTAACTGTTGTTTTTGTTGCTGTTTTCGTTGTTGTTCCTTTTTTCAGTAAAATTTTAATTAACTTAAAATGTTTTGGCAACTTTTTATTTACTCTTAAATTAGCAACGTTTACGGAGATGCACAAACTTTTCATTCAACTCCCGCTCAAGTGTCTCAACGAGGTGCGTCCTTATTTGGTTTTTTTTTTTGTTGGTGTTGGTGCTGTCTTATCTCCCCCACACACTTGAGTCCTTTCAATTGTGTTCACTTAACTATTTTATTTACTTATTGGGTTGCTTGGCTTACCAGGCTGTGCGTGAGGAGGAGTGTGGAATGTCAGCGTAGTGGCGACGCAGCTCTGAAGCACAGATATGGAAAATGCGAGCAAAATTATTTGAAAAGTTTTTATGAACGCTGCAGCGACGGTGGCGGGGATATACGGCGTTTTATTTGTTTATTTGCACCTTTATTAATTAGCAGCAAATGTTGGCGAACGTAAAAGGATAAAGCACCACAAGCGGAAGCACCTCATTATATTGTACAGCACTGCAGAGCACAGCTCAGCGCTGAAGAGCGAGCGAACGAATATGCCGCGAAATTAGCTGCGAGTTTTTTTCAAAGGCTGCTTTTTATAGCGACGTGTATTGTTGTAAAATTACCGGATTAGGGCTGCTCGCGTGCTGAGTGGCGTCCGCTACGTGAATGGCATTTTTTCTCTCCTGGCAAAGAAATCTGCGAAAATGTGTGTGTGTGTGTGTGTGTGTGTGAGTGTATTTTTTTCGGGCTGAGCACCGAGAAGAAAGCGCCTTTGTTTGAAAATAAAAAGCGGGCTTTTCAAAAGAAATTTCCACTGAAAGTGAAATTCCAGAATCAGCAAATTTTGCATACTTTCGGGCGCTGCGAGAAAACGGTTTCAGATATGTGGGCAGCTGAGAGCGAACGCAGCCACAAGCAAACAAGCAATTTTTTCAGGTGTCCTCAGAATTAAGCACGTGAAAGCATATGCAAACAGGTGTAGGCGGTTTAAATGTGTGCTGCTTTGAGGAGCCCCCATGCTCGTGGCTGTGCGGTGCGGTGTGCGTCGTGCCCATGTATAAGCAGCGAACCAAATTAGGAGGAGTTGTGGGATTTCTGTAGAAATTTCACATATAAGAAGAAGAAGAAGCTAAAAATGAAATTTATTTTTACGTCAACGATGGACTTTTTTGAGACTGATTTAAAAATCAAAAGTCTTCTAAAAGATGAATATGTTTATTAGAGAGTTGGCAAAGATGAAACATTGTAACTAAAATTAGATTCTTGCTGGATTCTGCGAAGGGATACAATATCATTTGCTTGATAATTTAGCTTTAAATGAAAGTAGTTTAATTTGGCAGAAATTTACTTCAGAAATAGTTGGCAAAGTTTAATTTAATGCAACAGTTTACCTCGTTTTTCTGCCAAGTCGCTTCTGCCAAATCGCTTCTGCTTTCCATTCTCACTGAACTGAAGTCTGTGAAAAAATCGTTGCATACTTTTAGTGTCAGTAGGCTAGGTGAGGTTACACTGGCTGGCCGTGAAGGGCACACATAGACCTGCTAAGTCCGTTGCTATGCCTGATGGACGTCCATTTAAGAGTCGTAAAATGTAGCTGTATATAGAGACACGCCCTTAGCGAACTGTAAGAACTAGACCCTCACAGCAAGCAGTCCCAGATGTACCAGAAGAGCTTTTGAGATTGCGTAGGCACTGGATATGCTCCAAAGTTTCCCTTGTGCCCTGCTCACTACAGTTCCTACGATCGTCATTCCCATTATTTTAGCGTCAGCCGCCATTAGACATTGACCCGTCAGTATGCCTACAATCGTTCTGCAAACCTTTTCCGGGAGTGCCAATATAGATTTGGTGTGCTGAGTATCCTACGATTTCCACATGAGCCTTGCTTATATACATGTGAAAATACTCCACCTTTGCTTTCACTTTTCTCATCAAGCAATCCTCAATATGGTTATTAATCATTTGTAGAGGCATCAGTACATTGCTTTGTTGCTTATTCGGTAGTTGGACAGCGCTTTTTGCAGTAGCCTGCGCGCTCACGCTTTCTTCTATGTTATTGTGCCCTCGAACCCAGTAGATGCACCACCTCCGATTGGTGATCAGCCCATCCATTGCTGTCTTACAATGAAGAACATTTCTGGATGATACGCAGTATCAGGCGATAGCTTTAATCGCAGCCTGGCTATCTAGGAAGAAATTTATTGTGGAGTTCGTCGTTTCTGGTATGCAGATGAGCTCTGCGGCTTTCCTAGCAGCAAACACTTGCGCTTGAAAGACACTGCAATAGTCAGGGAGCCTGAATGGCTGTCTGATATCTAGTTCTGGTTAGTGTCGGTAATTTCGAGTAGAATTTGGTATGGAAAATTCCATGCTTCAATACCCTGATTTTAGTTACTGAGCTGATTTTTATAACTGCGCCAGCAGAAGACTTGAAATGCATGGAAAAATATTCAGTCTGTGATCAGCGATGCTACGCTTCTCCTTCTCGCCTTTGATTTCTTTCCATTATAATTACAACAAACACACTCTCTAGTTATGCTTTTGAATATAGTAATTGACTTTTTAGTGATCCTTCTTGCTGTGACTTTTCAATGTAGCTTAGTAACGAAATCCAATAAATATTCAATCCGATCTGATCCTTATAATTAGTTCAAGTTTAGTAGATACATGTATTTACTAAGTACGGGATACTTGAATTGTGTTAGTCCCATCATAATAAACTGTTCGCCTACTTTTAGTAACTAGTTCTAGTTTATTAGATACTTAATTAGTACAGAATCCTTTGTGTACTGAGTATTGATCCTTAAACGTGATCAGTGGCCACAGCATATTATTCGCCTACTTTAAGCTTATACAACTAAAATACAACTAAATGCCAAGCGTTCATGTCGAGATGTGGAACGGAATTCTATATCAATTTACAAGTAGAATTCCGCCGCTCCTTCCTCGTCCTGCTTTGTGCACTTTCAAATGTATAAAGTTGCCGCCAACATTTGCACTGAAAGTTGAACTACCCTAATGAGGCATATTCCGCCTCCATCCTTGGGCGATATTTCAAATGTCAGTAGTAATACTAAACCTGGCGTTCCGAAGTAAATTCAAACAAATTTTTAAATGTCCACGGCAAATAAAAAGGGAAAACAAAAACAAAAAACAAAAAACGAAAAACGAGAAATATGAAAGCCAAAGTGAAAGTGAAAGTGAAAACTCTGGGAATCTAAACCGAAAAGTTTTCAAATTAATGAGCTTAATGCGCTCTGTAATCCTTATGCTTAAAAAACCACGCTGGCACGTGCAACGACCGTGAAGTTTAATATCCTGTAGATTATTAAATTAAATTAGGTGGAAGTTTATTATGAATGCTGCTGCAGCGCCTCTCTGTCCACGAGGCTTTCGCTTTTAATTTTTCCTTTTTGTTTCCTCTGCTGAGAGCCTCTGGTTGAAGTGACAGCATATGCCGGCACACCCAGTCCTTAGCCGCCGTTGATACTCGGTGTTCGGCAGTTAACGTATCCTTAGTTTTTTTTTTTTTTCTTCTGAGACTTGCGTTCACTTCGGCAGCTTCTGTTTGGCATTGTGGAAGGTAACAAGATACGCAACGGACGCAACAACGACAGCAACGAAATTCGAATTGTATCAAAATGTGTATGCGAGCCTGTCCTCATGTATGTGTGTGTCTGGGTGCGTAGTGTGAGTGTGAGTTCGAGTGCGAGTGGGACTGCGATGATTGTGACTGAGACTGTGAATTGCCTGCCAAAGAGAATTCTTTACGCAAATGTAAATAAAATTTACAAATTGGCTTAAAATGTTTTCTAGCAAACAACAAAAAATTGAGTTACCTTTTTTTTTAGTTAAGCGCCCTGAGGGGCCTAAGTACATTAAATTGGATTGAAATGCATAAAAAATAATCGGAGCGAACTGGGGAAATGCGGAATCGGTGTCTGCAAAGTGGGCATAATTTGCCTGCTTCACAGGCCCCAGAGAGATGTGTCACTTTCTCTTTCAGCACATTGCACGCGTGCAGCAATCTCGCAAGTGGAAGTTGTGAAACTCGTGTTTTAAGTACGCATTACGGAATCCCATTCATTGGTTGCGGCGGTGTGTGTGTGTCCCCTCATTCAGGGATAAGTTCTTTTAAGGATTCCTTTTTCCTTGAAAACTGAAAATTGACAAATAAATTGTCAAACAAGCTCATTGGGAGTTGATTCTCATAAGTTTCCATGGGCATACAACCTGCTTTATTCGAAGCCATGTTAATGTGTACTGAGGAAGTACGAAAATTGCGGGGCTTTCACTTAGAGCGACCAACCGAGTTTCACCCGCGTCTATTAACAATCGACGCGGGTATTGACAGCCAAACGCTCAAGCTAGAATAATAATATCGTAATGTAATCAAAGTTGTACTGGCCGGTCAAATGCTTTGTAGGGTGAACGCTTATACTCTGCAAGAAGTTTAGTGAAGCCAATTTCTATAGATAAGACTTACAACATTCAGGAAATTGCCAATAGCTTCTACACAAGATTGCGTCTATTTGTGTTCTCCAACAGTGACTGCTATAAAGGTCTTAAATTTGAGGAATTGAAATGAGTTATGATCTAAGACTGAAAGCTTTGAATGGTCACACCCTCTACTTACTCTTTTTTCCCACTACACTCATGAATTGAGATATTGAGCTGAAAATGAGTTTATACGTGTCCATGAACCGTGCAGTTGGGACCACAAAAACACTCTCTCTTCTATACCCCCATTTTCTTGAAAAAAAAACTGCTTGAAAAAAGCTTATCTGAAGAACCTAAAGATATATTTTGATGAATTTTTCGCTTTAGGAAAACTAGACGAAGGTTAACCGAGTCACTTTCGGTGAAGATTGGACTACCAACAGAGCCGTTTTCCATTTTCTGAGAGCCAAAAGAGTTATTGACATGGAATTTTTCAGTGGTATATATTCTCAATTCACTGAATATATAAAGAGTTATTCAGATGACATTTTTACATAGAAGAAATTGGACATTCACTAAGAATCAAAAGAGTTATTAAGATGAAATTTTGACTTAGTAGAATTTGAATATTCACTGAGAACCAAACAAGTTATTGAGATGAAATTTTGACTTAGTAGAATTTGAATATTCACTGAGAACCAAACAAGTTATTGAGATGAAATTTGTACTTAGGAGCATTTTAACGTTCACTGAGATCCAAAGAGTTATTGAGATGATATTTTTACATAGTAGAATCTGAGCATTCACTAACAACCAAAAGAGTTATTCAGATGAAATTTTGACTTAGTAGAATTTGAAGATTCACTGAGATCCAAAGGGTTATTGTGATGAAATTTGAACATTCACCAAACCAAAAGAGTTATTCAGATGAAATTTTTCAATATTGAAATTTGAACATTCATTGAACGACAGAGTTATAGAGTTGAAAATTTTCATAGAAGAACCTGAACATCACTGAGATCCAAAGAGTTATTGAGATGAAATTCATAGTAGAATTTGAGCATTCACTGAACTGTATAAATATTGGTGGAAATCGGACCCCATGACCGACTGTAAATATTTTTTACTTATTCCAGTTTTTTTAGTAATTCCTTGATTGGGTCTTTCTGGACCTAATTCAGGGGAATTATTTTATGGAAACTATTTTTACCTCCATTTAATCCAGAAATGAAAAAAACTGTATACTGACTATGTGCGGGTTGAGCTGTGTTGATAACGCCATGAACAGAGCGTGGTAGGTGTGGAATAACTTTTATTTCGATAGGAATTTTTCTTTGGTCGGTCTAATCCGAATTATGTAACTTTCTCTATTTCTTCCTCAAATGATTTTCGGTATTTATTGAAGGAAATAAACAGAAAAGCCCGAAAATTTCACCACAAATAGTTGGGACAAAAATATTCCCAATTCAAAAATGACCTCAATTTCATGGCATTTTGGGACTTTTTTTACAAGAAATTGTCCCAAATAAGTATAATATAGTAATTTTTTCACAGTCATAATTATACGTATTGAAATTTGACATATTGGGCGCTTATTCAACGTCAGGGCATGGCATAATCTAGTGGCAACACTGCGATGAAACACTCTTCGTCGCTTGGTTGTGGTATTCATTTGTATGAATCAGATTCGTACTCGCACATGGCAAGGCATGGCGTCATTGCTGCTCTTTTTAGAGCACAGAAGATGGAATATTGTTGTTGTTGTTGTTGTTGCTGTTCTTGCTGAGGTTTTTGTTGTTCTTGATAATGTTGCTGTTGTTTGTGTTGTTGTTGCTGCTTTCTGATGTTGCTGTTCTTGCTAATGGTGTTGTTGTTCCTGTTCTTGCTAATGTTGTTGTTGCAGTTGTTCTGGGTGCTGTTGTTATTGTTGTCGATTGTAAAGTAGGAGTCTTGTTGTTGTTGTTGCCGTTCTTGCTATAATTGTTGTTGTTGCTGTTGTTCTTGCTGATGTTGTTATTGTTGTTGATTTTAAAACAACTGCTCAAATTTTAGCACAACATTTCAACACAGAAGTGCCGCGGCGTGGCGAGTCTGAGATAAGAAGTGTGGGGCAAACTAAGAGAAATGAAGCAATAGGGAATAGCAGCAACTCCTTCTTTGGATGAAACAACCTGTTAAGCAGCCGCTGCCCAATTTCGTTCACAGTGTTCAAGGTTGACGATGTGTTTATGTGTATCACTACAAGTCAAAGCAGCCGTGGGTCACTAGTTACTCATCTGGGGATATAGCTCAGTGGTAGAGCATTCGACTGCAGATCGAGAGGTCCCCGGTTCAAACCCGGGTGTCCCCTAGTTGAGATTTTCTTTTTTTAATAAATATATTTATATATTTTTTATAATTCACTTATTAGATTATTTATGGCAGTGATAATTTTGTTATCTATCTTCGCTTTTTCACTTGTGTGCCAGAGCCATCTGCAGCTCACATCACCATAATGATGTTGGCTATTTTATGAGCTCACTCACAGAAACGCCATAAACAATTTTATGATGCACACGTATTCCCAGCGCTGCTATCTGGGCGCTGTTTTCTTGCAGGCTGCAAGGCTACTAAACGAGTGCACCAGCTGCACTAAGCCAAGTGGCATGGAAGTTTTGTGTTCCGCTCTCTCTCCGAGGGACTACGACGAGTATCAGCGTTGAAAATTGATGTCCTTAATTCAATTTTCCTTTTATTTGTGCGTTTAATGCAGTGATAAAACACCATAAAAGTTGCAGCGGCGCTGCTTTTATGCGCATGCATCATCGTAAAATTAAGGACAGCGTTGATCCGTGAATGACATGCAATTTGACATAAATGGATCGCATTTAAGCGATTGCGGTTGCGGTTGCGCCAGTTTTGGCTTTGATTATGCTCACTGGGAGCCGAAACTTTGTCCACTTTATGCGAGTTGTTGATGCAAATTGCGATTGAGGCCAAGTTTGTCACTTTGGTGTTATGGAAATGACGGGACTTTTAGTAGAGCTGTGAATTAGTCTTTGGAGACGTCCCAGGTAAAGAAGTTGGAGCATCGTACAATTTTGGCGCAACTGTACAGCTGTACTTTTTAGGTCCTAATTTCAGTTTGGTTCGGTAGAAGGGGTGTGCCAAGACGCCAGATATCTGCGTATGCCCGTCTATTTTATCCAATGGTATAGTTGAGGATATTTTTATATTTTCCATATACCAATGTTTAAATTCCTGTTTATGTATATCGCTGTCAGTGCTATTGTATATTCCTTCCATATGATACACTTCTTTATTCTCCATCTCTACTAAGAGATCACCACAGAGAGGGCAGATATGGAAAGGCCACTGGGCTTATGCTTATTTACTTTATCCAATAGTATAATTGAAAATCTTTGTATTTATTTCATATGGCTATGTTTAAATTCCTGTTTATCGATATCTCTATTTATCGCTATCCTATATTATCCTTCCATATGTTGCAGTGGTTTATTCTCCATTCCATATTTGATCCACCGTTTTACAATACTTTTCCATATTCTACCATAAATTCATCGTTTATAAAATCTTCATCAGTTCCAAATAGATACTCTCTTCAACGACCAAATATTCTCACCAGCTACAAATATCCTCAACAGTTACAACTATACAAATATCCTCTTCAGCTCCAAATACTGTCATCAGCTCCAAATATCCTCATCATAACCAAATTTCTTCATCATCTACAAATATCTTCATCATCTACAAATATCCTCATTAGCTCCAAATATCTTCATCAGGTCAAAATTTCCTCATCATCTACAAATATCCTCATCATCTACAAATATCCTCATATAAAATGTAATCAGCGTTCCCATTTATTTCTCCCAATGCTCCGTTTCCACGCCGTTTACTTCTTGTTTATATCCATGAGTACATTATCTAAATACGATTAATGTTTCGATCCTTCTCCTTTCCTGAATTATTTACATATGATCAACACCTGCCTTTCTGAGCGACTTAAGGATTATTTAGGCCTATGACTACTTCCATTCATTCTATTTATTACACACTTCTACCTCCTTTATGCCTCACCTTCATCATCTCAGTCACTATTTAAACCATTTTCATAATGCTCTGCAATATTCCGAAATGCCACTGAGGCATTTTTGCCAGCAATGACCACAGCGATAAGTTTGCTCTCGAAGTTTCACCTTGAATAAATGGAAATTAAAATCTAAAAATACTTCTGGAAATTGCCTTCAAAGTGAAACACGAATTTTACCTCTGGTATTGTACCCTGAATTTTGCCACTGAAATTTCAAATTTATAGCGGTAGGTTTGTTTGATAATCCCACAAAGAATATTGGAAGTGCTCCAATTTGGTAATGAAGCTGGTTGCCAAAAACTAACCACTCACAGAGATTGAACATGCCAACCTGCATGTAACAAAAGCGTTTTTGGTATTAAAATGTTGTGTTTGTTAGAAAAAAAACAATAAAAATATCCTTCAAAATGAAATTTGTGTTCTTTTTTTGCAGCACGT
Organism: Clusia tigrina; assembly: GCA_920105625.2. Lineage (NCBI taxonomy): Eukaryota > Metazoa > Arthropoda > Insecta > Diptera > Clusiidae > Clusia > Clusia tigrina. Next base: position 182,844,613 of record OV050033.1, read on the forward strand.
TGAAATAACGCTACCGAATGTTGGCCTAAAGCGCACCACAACAAGTCGGTAAATCGCCACTTGTTGGTCAAACCAGAAACAACAGAAAAGTAAACAAAAACACACCCACACACTCAACCAAACACACATAAACGCCAAATATCTTCGCTGCGCCACTAAAAGATGGGATTTAAAGTTGCCAAAGCCGCCGCTGCTAATGTCGCCGACATGCCTGCGAGAGAGAAGCAAGTAACCAGGGATAACACCATCAATGAGTTCCCGAATTTTCATCCGCCCAACAAGCACAAACAACAAATAACGAGCAAAAGTTAAAACACCACGCAGAGACAATTCCAACAACAACAACAACAACAACAGCAGCAGCAGTAACATAACAGTAACATAAACAGCAGCTACAGAAACAGAAACAACAGCTACAGAAACAGAAACAGCAGCTACAGAAACAGAATTAACCTCAGACCTGCAACAGGAGCAACAGCAACAACAGTAACTCTAACAACAACGGCTCCGAAACAACAGTGGAAGCACGGCAGCATTGACATTTACTTAGCTGCATCCACACCCATCTCCACTTCCCGGACCCATCTCTGCATACTTGGATTCGGAGTGGAAGAGCGCTACAATGCAACGCCTACGCACAACTTTCACGCGGTCCCGCACGCCGACCGGAGCCGAGATGAAAACCCAGAATAGCCTTGAGGTGCCGAAACAGGTGCGACGCCACTGGCAGCACCAAATTGTTTAGCAGTTTGCCTGCTCCAAGTGGTTGCCATTTAATTTCTTCTGCTTTTAATTGCCTCCCGCTCTGGGCCGCTGCATGTGCCTGTGTGTGTTTCCGTGTGTTTCCACGAGTGTGCTTTTAATTTCAATTTAATTATTACTTTGCATGGAATTTTTACACATTTTCAGTTTTACTTGCACTCAATTTCGTTGGTGTTGACAAATTTCGTTATTTTTCACTCGCTAATCTCGTTACTTTGAAGTCAGTATTATACAAAGCAATGCCAATATAACAGCTGATGAAGTAACGAGTACCTTCGGCAGGGCTCGTGACGGCAATTGTGGGTTCGAGCTGTCAAAGAGGTAGAATTTCGTTACTCGTTGGTTATTGTAATTATAAAGTAGCGAGTACTTATCGTAGTAGAACACAACTTCACCTGTGTTCACAGCTCTAACTCAGACGTGATTGGTGTTCGACCTGTCAACCAGTTAGTCTTACGTTACTCGTTAGTTCTTGCAATAATTAAGTAACGAGTGCTTACGTAGTACAAGGCAACTGCACCTGTGTTCACAGCTCTAATTCAGACGCAGTGGAAAATCACAGAACCTCACGAGATAGGATTAAGCCCCAACGAAAAAAAAGAAACTCCAACATCAGTTGAATAAGGATCCTCCCAACCTGCCTGTGCTTCCAGTGGTACTGCATAATCTCGTCTGAGTACCAGCTGGCATCTCCCCCTCAATGATATCATTTAATTTAATGTGTTAATTTCCTTGTTGGAAGGCATCAATCTTAATCAAAATACGATTGTCATTAAATCTCGCTCATGCCTACTAATTTCTTCTGTACTCGCGCTCGCCACAAGGAAGCAGTCCTACGTACACAAAGAACACCCCTAAACACGCAAAGAACACCCTTTTAACATGGTATAACAACCACCCAGAATCCTTGATGGTTTTCGGAACACCTGCTGCCACCAAGGCTTACATTCAATTAGCACATGCTGTGGTGTTCACCAGCCTCTCCACCCACTAGAAGAGGCGTGTGGGCATTGCCTGTATTTTGTTCTTGATTAGTTATTGACGGTACTCAAGCCTAAAGTATAGTTTTGATATATACGACTTATTGCAGAAAAGAATGTACCAGTGAAAGAAGAAGATATTCAATAATTTTATTGAGTACCTTCTTCTTTCATCAACAATTTTATTGAATAACTTCTTCTCTCATGGGTCCATTCTTCCCTGCAATAAATAGAATAGACTGCAAATTAAACGGCAGGACAGTAAATTACAATGAGACCCCTGAAAAATAAACACTCTTGCAATGAAAACTTTATTAACATCCCTGTAAGGTACGAGTATAGAACTGCCAGGATCGGGGAACTGGGACTGCGACAGCTTCTATTGTTAAATGACATCAGTTGGTGTTCATGATGTCTATGTTATTTCCCACCATTCTGGCAGTGCTACGCCTTCGCCAACTCGGACTTCACATATGCATCTGAGTCTTCATTCACTGTTAAAGAGAGATGCTACACGTAGCACTGAATTGTTCTTTATACATCCTTCTTTACTTTCCCTCACCAATTCTGATCAAATACGAGCATCTCGAAGCTGTCGCTCTCACTGGGGTTCATCGTCCTTACGTCACAGGTTGACACAGCGTCTGAGCTTAATATTGTTGTTTAATAAATTTGACCCATGCCACTCTCCTGGAACGCTTGTCCTGCAAAACTCAAGTTGCCCTTGTTTTCAGCGGCTGTCGCGCCATTGCAGGACTACTCGTACCTGATGCTTCAATTAAAATTAAATTGTAATTATGTTGTGCTTGGACTGTGGCACATCCCCAACTCTGGCCACAAACTGCTCCACCAACTAGTCGCCACTTTGTTGTGTGTGTTATTGCGCTGCCAGGCTTTAATTAAACAGTTTGGCCCTCAGCTCTTTCGGCACTTTTTATCGCCTGAATTGCAGCCACCACTGCCAACTGACCACAACATTATTGCAAAGTGAATTGGCTTGGAAATCTGTTATCGCGCGATCCTGACGGGCCGCTGCGAACGCGTGCTCAAATGCCCGCCACACATGGGCGCCGCAGACCGTGTGAAGCGTGCCCCGGAAACTGCATCTGGAAATGGCGCTGTGTGCGTGCCTGTTGCGACCACACAATGGGGAAAGTCCGGGCTCACCTCTGCGGCGCACCTCGCCGCTTCCCAGCACGCGCTGGCCGAGTAGGTCGTAAATTGTGTGCTGCAATTTAAAATGTTGCAATCGTATTTCAAAGAGCGTTAATTACGTTTCGAATGCGAGAATTTCTTATCGCGTGTGGCCACATTTCCAGCTTAATGTCCCCATTGCAACACTCGACTTCCCGGGCACGCCTCTTGCATGTTCTGCTTTTGTTGTTGCTTTTATTGTTACTGTTGTGTGATGTGGTTACCCTGATATCGTGGTGCCAAATATCACCTCAGCGGTGTCGGTTATTTTCGTTCACGATAATCTGAGTACTTAGAATTGAGTAACGATGTCTTATAACGAACCAGCTACACAACGACGAAGTAACGATTACTTTCGCTTGGTAAAACTCGCTACTTTGCTATGCTAATAGTAACGAGTTCTACAGTAGTGAAAACTTGCTTTTTAATGATGACTTCAGGAGAGTTCCACCTTTTTTTTTCTTTTGTTTTACTGCAAAATTCCATTTCTGTTTTTCTAATTTATAACTCGGTATGTTTTTGTTGTTGTTGTTCTTGTTGTTGTGTTTGGTTGCGACACCATTTTATGCAGCATGGATTTAATTTCCAGCACCACGCTCTCATTTATTAATCTCCCAATTCTATTTATTCTCTTCCCTGTTCTCTCTTTACTGCTGTGGCCGTCACTTTAGGTGCGCTCTGCTTCCTTCGATGAGATGCAGCTAGAAGCGCAGCGCTGCTCCTCGCATCTGCTGAAGCAGCAATCGTCCTCCTCGGCGGATGAGCGCTCCTCGGAAGGTGGCTTTCTGCAGGTGCCGCAGCCGGCTCACACGCAGCGCTCGCATTCATTCGACTCCGCCGCTGCTTCGGCGGGCAGTGATGACTCTGGTACATTCCTCGAGGTGCCGCGACGAGGTGCTAAAACGCGGCGCAGTTCATCGACAAAGACGCCGCCGCCATGCATTCACTGTCTGTACCTGGAGGAGTATGAGAAGCAAGTGACTGCCGAGCAGCGCTACTTTATTGACCATCGCGAGCTAACGACGCTCAGCTACAGCTACACCAGCTCCGAGGACAGCAACGATGATGAGGAGCCCAGCATAGCCGACGATGATGAGGATGTGGCTGGCGGCGAAGATAATGAAGACGTGCCCGATGACGACGACGATGCCGCCCTTGAAATGGACATACGACTGGGCGGCATGAGCACGGGCAGCAGCATTGAAGAGTCTCGTGCCCGGCTGCCACGGCAGATGCGTCGTCACACCATCGGCAGTTCGGTGACCACCTCCGAAGATGAGGGGCTCGAGGAGTCCGAGCACGATTCGCCGCACTTTGGCAATACGCTGCTGCCGCCGGCACCAACCACGCCGTGCGGCATTACTTTCACGCTCTCGCCTACTAGCGGTGACTACCCGCCCTTTCCCTACGCCTTTCCCATTGATCCGGGCTCGCCGCCTGTCTCACCCGCGTTGTCGTTGTCGGTGTGCGGCAGCCCGTTGCTGGAATTACCGCCGCCACCGCCAATATCACCCCTGGAATTGCTACCACAATCACTGACACTGGACTTGCCGTTGCCGCCGCCACCCGCCTTCAGTAGTGCGGCAGCCGATGATGGCGATGACTCTGGTGCAGTGCCACCGTCACCGACCGCTCAGCGGCCACGGCGCCGTTCCATTTCGCGGCAAGAAGCGATTTTCGTTGAGCCCACTGGTAACTCATTGGAAAATGTCTCGCACGAGGAGGAGCAGAAGTCGTCGGTGGACACCAATGACTCGGTAGACGAGGCGTCCACAGTGGCTACGTGTGGTTCGCCCACAGCAGCCAAGCATGCCCTTGTCGTGCGTGATATTTATCTAACTGTACCTGACTTGCGACGAGATCGCGCGGCTTCGGTGGACTCGTGCTTCACCAAGGTGTCGTCCAGCGGCAAAACGGAGGAGCTGCAACCCAGCGCCGATGGTTGCTTCCTCACCGTGCCCAACATCAATTCGACACGTTCGCGTTCCGTGGATATTGTGTTGCCGACCGACGAGCAGGCACGCTACAAGGCTCTGGCCTTGACAGGCACATCCGGCATGTACGCAGATGGGTATGTCTTTTGTCAATTTGTTCCTGTTTTTGTTGTTGTTGTTGTATTGTATTCTCAATTGAAAGATGTTTTTTTGTTCTATTTTTTCCTTTTTTTCCTTTGGAGTCTTGAGTTGTGTGGTTTATTTTTGGTTTTATTGTGAAACATTTCATTTGAAAATAAAAATTAAGCTTCTCAGGGGTCATTGACCGCGGAGCTGTGATTTACATATGAATTTCAGGAAGTAGAAGGGGTCGACACTTTTACGAATGAAAACTCCACTGAGGTTGGTGTTCTCTATTTTTTGTTCCATAATTTTGCTATTCTTGATAAGGACTCATAAGCACTTGAATCAGATATGTTTCCCATACCTTTGCTTGAGTTTAAGAGAGATAAGGACTGATAAGGACTTTAGTGAGATATGTTTCCCATCCCTTGACTTGAGTTTAAGAGAGATAAGGACTGATAAGGACTTTAGTGAGATATGTTTCCCATCCCTTGACTTGAGTTTAAGAGAGATAAGGACTGATAAGGACTTTAGTGAGATATGTTTCCCATCCCTTGACTTGAGTTTAAGAGAGATAAGGACTGATAAGGACTTTAGTGAGATATGTTTCCCATCCCTTGACTTGAGTTTAAGAGAGATAAGGACTGATAAGAACTTGAGTCAGATATTATTCCAATACCTGGGCTTGAGATTAAGATTCTTTTTTGCAGGATCTTTGAAACAATTTTATGAATTTTTTAAAGAGTACGAATTTCCAGCTCCCGAAAATTCACTCTTTCGCTAATGATGCTATGAAATCTCCTCAGTCGCTCAAAAGAATTCGGTCCAGAAAAAAATTTGGCAGGCAGGTCAATGGCTGACAAACGGTCAGGTCTTCCCAATCAGCACTAGTGCCGTTGTGGTGCCATATTCTCACGAGCCTAAAGCTGGTGATATCCTTTGAATAACAACCAGCTGGAGTTGTTTAGGTCTGAAAGTTCTAAACTAGAGCAATGCCCCAGACTCTCTAGAAAAGGATTTTCGAAAAATGTGTGTCGCATGCGAGCGAAGGACGGGCAATCACAAAGAAAAAGGAGAACTATTTGTCTCTCTCGTGGATCTGTGCAGCTCCTCCAATGTACCTTGAACGGAATGCCCATTATTTCAGCGTGCGTGCCGATGACCCGTGTCTTGGTTTATTAAGAAAATGGTTAAGAACAAAATTACTTTCATTATTTTTTTAGTATATTTTAATTAAGGATATATTTTAATTTGTGGGGTGTTTTGAAGCAATTATCCTAGACAAGCAATAAAAAGCAAAAATAATATCTTGGGCAAATGGACAATGAATATTTAAAGTTCGACTTGTCCTCCCGAACTTTTAGCAAAAAATCATCTTCGGTGAAAAGGCCTGAACCTGTTATTAAAAAGGAAACTTAATAAGGACACAATAGAAGCCTTTAAGTAAGCCACCATTTCATTTGAAGTTGCTTCCCCATTATCCTTTTGTGATATTTCGTAATACTCCAAACAAAAAGTTATCACGTGCGAATATCCTCGAGCTTCTCACAACATTTCTTCCCAAAGTTGCTTATTCAGTTTAATGTTATTGTCAAGAATGTTGTCCTTATTCCATCCATGATTTTTTATTACTATTCTGCTAGTTCCTATACGCCAGTGCTCAAGTCGTTTTTGCCAACGACACCATCAATTTTTATTGCAATTATTTGGAAACTTTGAAACTATTTCAATTTGTGTTTCCGCAACCGCCTCCCAGGACTCTCGTTGACCCTCTCTTCCCATGACATTCCTTTATTTGAATAAATACTACGTAAATATTTACAACTCTCACTTATTGCCCACCGCAAAGTGATGAGGTAAACAATAAAAATTTATTGTTTTCTTTAATTTTGTTGAGCGCATTCGGCCCAAAATACAAAGTTCACCTTTCCCCAAGCCCACTCCTCCCTGCTGGCTTTCCGCATGTACCTAAATAAACATCAGAAATTGTGAACGCTTCACGCCTGCCTGACGAGGGCTCAACCAACTTAATGGGTCTTCAAATTAAGAGGTCAACCACGCACACACACACACAAACACCATATGCCGTCCTTTGAACCGCCCTGACACTTTTAATGTTCCCAGTTATGAATGCTTGTTGAAATGTTGTCAGCTCCAACCTGGCTGCGGCTTGAGTGCTCCGATCGAAGAGTGCTGCTTCAGTTGGAAAACAATTTTCAAGCAATCATTTTACAGTCAGTGAAGAACAGAAATATTAGAATATCTGAAATAAATATCTGAATAAGTTTATTGCTCTTCCTTGAGGAGTTTTTGTGTTTTTGGTATTTGAAAATTATTTGAGAGCACTTCCGTCTTACCACCTGCAAAGCAACACCTCGGCCGCACATATCGAAATTGTTGTTTCCCCCTTTTCCTTGATAGATATTCCAAATATTTACATTTGTCCTGAAAACCCATAACCCTTTGAATGCTTAATAAACATCCACGAACAAGCGGAGCCGCAAAGCATCAAGGCGTGCATCCTTCAGCAGCAAGCACGACTAAACTGAGCCCAGTTGAACTGAGTTGAGCCAAGTTGAGTCGAGTTGAGTCGAGTTGACAGAATTGAAGTGTTTTTTTACCCCTTTTGATGACTTTAGTAAGTTTAACGGTTAGGCTCTTGAAGGACTCTATACTTGCATGTGTGTGTGTGTGTGAATAAATTTGGGGTTTTATGTTACGAGTGTAGTGCAAAGTTTATCCAGAAGTGTTCCTAAAGCAGTTTACCCGACGCACATAAAACTCATGAGGACACGTAGGCGTATGAGTGTCAACAACTTAACACTTGGGGAAAATATGCGCACCCGTTTAACTGGTACTACGCCGTTAGAAAATTGCCGTTTAAGTGTCGCTGTAACACTTGCTGCGCACACGTGCCCATACGCCCAGAAGGTCCTGACGAGCCGTTGGTATGGCGGCGTCGACACCAGTGCGCACTACGATTCAATAAGCCTACCACCACAGCCAACCCCAACTGGCATTAACGCCTTTATCATCCGAAGAGTGTGCCTAGTCGTAGCAACGGTTTCGTCAGTTCATTAGAAATAATTTCCCAGCTACAATTGCCCGTAATTGCTGGAACCAAATGTCTGGGTGGGTGGTCGTGGGTCATAAGCGTGGTCATAATGCCTTGGAAAATGTGGCGAATACGAAAACACCACTTCATGATGGGCTTTTGGCATTTAGAAGCATCCAATTGCGGCCCACGTGTCGTAATTGCAAGACTGCCAACCCTAATGGCGGCTCTGTTAAGCACAAGTTTTCGTGTCCTTATACACGTGTGCGCTAGCCTGGCTTCCGTCAGCCACAGCACGACTGCGAGCATGTTCCTTAGCTGTGTTTCACTCCGTGAAAAGAATTGATGTTTAAATATTTAATGCTTGGTCGTTAATCGCATGGAAAGAGGCAACTTTTTTCCTTTCACGACTAAAAAGGATATCATGTTGTATTCCATGTATTGTCGTGCTTATGTTTCTCCATCCTTTCCTCATAGCTGGAGAGGGACATTCTGATTTATTAATGTGCCAAATGAAGACGACATTCACTCGTCAAAGACATTTCCGCTTTTCCAAGTTTTCCTAGCGTTGCTTTTATAGTTTCAGATTTCAGGCACAAGTTTACTGGCTTTAATTGCTCGTACACGTGTGAACATGATTCTGGAATACAACAACTGAAAAGTGATTCTACGCTTATTTTTCTACAGAGCCATTCCATATTTGCAACTTGCTCTTTAGTTAGAAATTAAGGTTATACGAGTATAATGTGGCTTTAATAAACGTAGCGCCTAGTCCAGTTGCATGACAGTACGAGCGTTTTTGCCTGTAAGTTCAACTTTTGAAGGACACTGGTAGAATTTGCATACATAGTAGAGTGACAGCCCACTGCTTAAGGTGGGATCCAAATATACTGCTGAAATCTGAGGCTGAAGTTAGAGGCAAAAGTGCTGAATATTAGTTTGCACAGTTGCAAAGTAGTCAAACACATGTGAACTTGTTATTTGGTGTGTTGATTCTTGTTCTTGTTGTGTACTTAAATCCCCCACTACTATCGTGTGGTATAAAGGGCCTTTACGTAGCCTAAATGTGTTTTCCAGCAGTTTTCTCTGCCTTAAAGAGCTACTTAAGCCGAAACCTCACCTAAAGTTATTTCTTTCTAGTGTCCATCTTTTCCCAGGCATTTCTTAGTTATCCTACTTTGGGCTGACTTTATCCCCCGGCTACTCCGGTGACACCGGTCAAAGCTACAATATACTGAAAGCTTGTCCTATACCTACACACTCGTACCTTTTATGGTCTTATGAGTTTAGCTCAAATAATCCTTCTCCCTCCCCATGCTTGAGTTTGATTTGCTTGGCCGCCCCACCCACCCAATTCCTGCTAAGCTCATTGATTCTTCTTAAACGTCAGCGAACTACGACATAACCTGTGCCCTGGTTTCGCCCTCACCGTAGCGTGATTACTAGCATCTCAATGACTCCTTGTTTTGGCGTGCACCCGCACATTTGCCTTTCCTTTGACAATATTCGCATGCAAATGCTTTAAAACTTGAACGCATCTGAGACACAGTGCTTAATTCTTCGCCTGGGATCACAGCGTACTTACAACGGAAACAACTCAAAGCCCTCATAAATAAATTTGGCATTGTGTATACACGGAGCAGCTTACTCCCGACCAAAAGAAAAAATAGTCGAAATAGCCACCCACAAAACCGCGCGGGCAGACATTGAAAGTGAAATAACAGCGGCGCAATTGTGCCATGTACCGCGATGTACACCACTTTGTCTGGAATTATCATAATCCAACAATGCAACAGGATTTCATTACGGCGACAGCGCTTTTGCCACTTCGCTGACGCTTTTCCTTCTGCTCAGTTGCTCTCAGTGCCTCTGCAATTATGCTTGCTGCCTGCTGTTTGCTTGCCCGCCTCTTTGCCTGCTTGCTTCCCCAGTCGCGGGAATTTGTAATGGAAATGGATACGTAAAAATAAGGCAAACAGAGAAGCAGCTAGCAAAGGACATAAAGAAAAATAATAAATTCTCTCCAAACAGCGGCGGTGCGAGATGAAATGATGGTATTTATTATGCGCAAATGACAAGCCTCATGCGCTTCCCCCAGCATACCCTCTGTCCCCCTACCATGTCTCGTCCCTGTCACTGCGACTGCCACTGCCAATGCCTCTGCCACTGCCCTGCTGTAACCTAGCTCCCATTTGCTCCACATTTCTTTCCGCCATCAGCTTTTGGAAAAGTTCATCGAACTTTAGCCCGGAATAAATTGCAGAAAATTCATACATTTCAATTCATATGTAGTCAGTCGTACGTGATATCCTGTGCTCAGGATAATAGGCACTTTTACAAAGTAGACACAATTAGGCATGTCAAGCATTTCTCTGGCCTTTGTGCGTGAGCGTTTCTTATTAATTTTGAGATTTTTGGGTCGACTGATGAACTACAAAGCCAAACGCATAGCTACCAAATTGATGAGGATTTAATTAAACGCGCTCCGTGGCCGTGGGAGTTTTAAAAATTTTGTAAAACTTGTAACAAAATAGGAATTTAATATTCTTTAATTGGAAAGTTGCATTTTCAAATGTTTTCTTTTTAATAAATTGTATTATCAGTTCCCAGATTACATGCGTGAGGATCAATCAGATTAGATATAATAACATACGACAAACAACAAGGAGTATATTCAGGATACACAGTACTTTTATAGTCTGCGATCTACTGTAAACCAAGCACTGTTTAACAATACCCCATTGAAAAGGTCTCAATAAAATGAGTCCCAATGAAATGAGTCCCAATGAAATGAGTCCCAATGAAATGAGTCCCAATGAAATGAATCCCAATGAAATGAGTCCCAATGAAATGAGTCCCAACGAAATGAGTCCCAATGAAATGAGTCCCAATGAAATGAGTCCCAACGAAATGAGTCCCAATGAAATGAGTCCCAATGAAATGAGTCCCAATGAAATGAGTCCCAACGAAATGAGTCCCAATGAAATTAGTCCCAATGAAATGAGTCCCAATGAAATGAGTCCCAAGAACTGAGACCCAATGAAATGACTCCGTTTGAAATCAGTTGCAATGAAATAAGTCCCAATAAAATAAATCCCAAGAGCAATGTTATCAACAAGAATACTGAAATAACGAACAATTTCATATAAATCTTGGTACCCAGGATATCGTCCTGTGCTCCTGTCGCTTACTTACTTTTAACTTAGCGATATTATCGTCAAAAACAGTCATGAACGAGTCAAGTCTGCACCCATTTCTAGGATTTCTTTGAATGCTTTGTATAAGTCCTGTGCCCCTTACTTACTTTTAATTTAGCGATATTATCGTTAGTGGAAAAACAGTCCTGAGTGAATCAAGCACCCAGTTTTTTGGTATTACCACTCGTATACTGCTTTCTTCAATAAACTTGTTTCAGCGTAAACATTATTCCTCATTTTCAGCAATTCAGCAGAAGAAATATTGATGACAACCAAATTTGAGACTCCAAGTTCGATATTTGTACCCATTTAAAAAATGCCTGAGGTGGACTCACCTAACCAAAAGTGGGACACCTCGGGCCAACATTTTAAATGAGCCTTAGGGAAGAAAGCCACGATCTTATAAAAGAAAATAGTTTTCTACACGGTCATAAACAATTCCTGATGTTTATTTGACAGAATACCCGTGTAAGTGGGCGGTGCATCCTTGTACAATATCAGCCCACCACACTCACTTCAGTACCGAGCAGCAAGGACCACCGTCAGCAGCACATACATAAAAGACGATTTTCTTCGGAAGCCTCTTAATGGCCGTTATCCTAAATGTTGCCATAATCAAGTTGCAACTCCCCCTCGGGCTCTGCCACTGCGTATTACAGCGAAGGCATTTGCCTTTCCCTGAGTTTATCTTGCTTTACTTTCGCCAGTTATAATGCAACAATGTCTCGTACGGTGATGTTTTATGTTGCATTTTTGCGGCTTTAGAGTAATGAATAACAAATTTCCTTGCTTTCCTTTACTTGCGTTTCGTGTTGTCCTTCTTCGAAGAACATGCGCCGCACGCAGCATGCTTTATCCTTGCAGCTAATCCTTGCAAGCAGTTACTTATTCCACTGCTGGCGCTCTTCAGTTCTGACAAGCAGTCCTTAAGACTTTTGTTTCTTTTTGGCCGATTACGCTGGAGTTGTACACGCCGTACAGATTCCTGTTCTTGTTGTTGTTGTTGTGCTCGTTGTTGATATTGCTCTTGTCTTCGTTGTTGTTGTACACATCCAGGAACGGCAACCGCAGCAGCTGCGTAATAAAAGTACAAAATTTATTTTGTAGCTCTTAATTTGCAACATTATTGCGTACTCAGAATGTGTCAAGTGGCATTTTTGGGTTTGCTCGCAGGAGCATAGCTTGTTGCCTGTGAAACTGCTTTGTCCTTTGACTGCGTACATTTTTGGTGGTGCGTTTGTTTGTGTTTATTCAGCTGAAAGGGGAAGGAGGTGTATGCGTGTATCATCTTTGTGGCTGTCATTAACATATTTGTGTATCGTATTCGCAGCGTTTTTACAATTTGCAGCATATTTCATTGTTAAGCTCTGCAAATTTATTACTCAATTATTTCTGCGCATATCCTGCTAATGTAAACAGTTCCTTTTTACTTGCTGGCAATGTGACAGAATCTTCTCCACTACAAACAGAATAGAAAACATTTCAAAAATGACAAAATGAGCAGCGCTGCTTCGCATTTTTAAATACGACTTCACACAGTGGGAAATTACTCATACGACCCGAAATCTCATCTGAGTCCTTTCAAAACACTTCTCTTATTCGGAAGAGAACATCTTTTTTAATTATATTTTATTCTGTTAATAAACAATATATTCAACATTATTTTGTGACATTATTATTAATGATTTATTAATATATTTATATTTTATTTAATTTTGTGTTTTATTGATACGAATCTTAACAAAAAAATTAAACATGAATTTTTGTTCTTTCCTTTCAGGTATGTATCCAATTCCTTCTTCAATATTTTTATTCCCTTAATCGACACTTAAATATGATATGCCAGCAACAGATGTTCTACAAACTTATTAAACACAATTAGTAGAATCATTAAACACACTCATGCAAAATTATTGGTAAGCTTCTTATATAAATATATTTAATTGTGGTATCTTCGCTTTTGCGACTTGATTGAAAACTGCATTTAGAAATCGAAAATTGTCCAAAGTGGCATTCTGGGAGGGTCAAGGATGTTTTCGAAAAAATATTGACAGATTATTAGTAAGATTCTTACATAAATATATTTAAACTTGCCATCTTCACCTTTGTTACATCCTTAAGAACTACATTTAGAAATCTGAAATGCTGAAAATTGCCCCTAGTGGTATTCTAAGAGTGTCAAGAATGTTTTGTAAAAATATAGCCAAATTAATACTAAGATTCTTATATATGAGAGTATATTTAAATTTTCCATCCTTGCATTACACGAATCTACTGAGCCGAACAATGTACTCATCTATCTTTAGGAATCAGCTAATAGCGTGGATATAAGTGATTAGCCCAAGGTGTCCTTGCATGAACGTTATCAACTCTTCACTCGAATGATTAACCGATTGGCCACAACGAAATATGAATAATATATCAAAATACTCTTTCAAATCTCTGAATAGGGAGGAAAAAGAATCTCATATAAGAGAAAGTGACGAAATAGTACTTACGTTATTCATGACTAAGCATGAATAAATGTTACAAATGCTATTGAAACAGAAAAATAATGTCATAGAAAAACATGTGACGATATAGTATTTTCATTATTCATAAGTAAACATGAATAAGCGTCATTGAAACGCCTTTGGTATTAAGTCATTCATGAAGTCATTAGTAAAAGTTCATAAGCAACAAGTTTCAACCAAGAGTCATAAACAACAAGTCATAAATTATAGTATCTTCTTTCAAATAATCGACTTTGTAAGAACTCAGTATTTCAAGTTTACAATTAGTATTTTACTATATCAAATCTTTACACGATAAGTTTTCACCAAATTGATTAAATTCCAATCAACTGAATCCGCACGCATATCATCGCCAATGTTGCCAGATCGCGTGTGTTGTTAGGGTTGCATGTTAAGCAGGTGTAAGGGACTTTCAGAGGCCAGAAGGCACACCTAGGACATGCGCAGGCCCACTGTGGTACAACAAGTAATAAAAATCTTCCTGAGAGTCTGTGTTGGGGTTTACTACAGTCATTTTGAAATCTAGATCATTAAAGAGGGGACTCCCTGCACCTGTCCCTAAGAAGGGTCGGTTAGTGACAGAGTAGATAAACAGCCGTCTCTTTCTCATTATTTTGTTGACAGCTATTGGGATTGCTTGTTGGCCATAAGTATTTGCGGATGTTCAACCCCCCCCCCCCCCCATACAATTACTTCAGGAATGTGTTGGAATGATATCGACAGCAATTGAAAGGGCGACAACGTGATGCAGTTGGAGTTCGTTATTGCTACTACCATTTGGACCAGATGTTTCCAGAAAAGATTCCTCCCTGAGTATTGCCTGAAAAACTACTAATTTGCTCAGAGGTGTTCCAGAGCAAGTTACGCACTGCAGAATAAAGAGCCAATTTTAAAGCACAATCTCTTTAATGAAAATTCAACCCAACCACAGACAGCATCTCAGCCATCGTCAGCACTCCAAACAACAACAACCCGACAATTCAACGCTCCCATATGTTGACTTGGCAACTGGGAAATGAGCATTTATGTAGTGTGATCTGTGTCATGAACCACAACGACATCGCAGAATCATACCCACCGCTGCGAGAAGGCTCATTAAAACATTCAAATCATGTGCGCAAATGTATGGGCACGTGTCGCTGTGTGTGGCACACGGGTGTAGGTGGAGGCGCACCCAAAACCAACGGAAAGCGGGAAAAGTGGGCGCACAGTGGGAACTCAGACGCTATTCAAATCGAGATTCAAAGTTGAAGCACGTTTCTTCGGCAGGCAGCGACAGACTCATATGAAGCAGCACCCAAGTGTTTGCTTTGACAATGCCTATGATTGTGTTTCTAAGTACTCGTGTGTGTATTTGCAATTGTGTGTGTGAGGATGCGTATGCATGCGAGCGTAGGAATGCGGTTGCTCGGATGTGTGTGTAAATTAGAGATTGCCTTCACCGACACTTTTGCTGATTTATATGCAAAGAGAAAAAAATTCGCAACAATGATAAATGACACAGGACACTCTCTTACACACACACTCTCAAATTCGCACGCACACTCAATCCAACATAAATTAGTGCTACAAAAATCTAAAAGTATAGGTCCTTTAATTGCCCATATACCCGGCATAGTCCGCCACATTTGCTGTCATTGACTTTAATGAGAACACTTAATTTGCCACAGCTGCGGCTGGTGTGGAGTTGAGCACAGCTTGCCCACTTTTCTCCTTGCGGCGAAAACAATAATGTCCCTTTCATGTCCTTTGAAACCGCTTTCTAAGCCACTTTAGTATTATTTTATATCACTCTACTCCGACTGAGACCACGGCAGCTTAAGTTAAACCGAAAATGAAATCACTTTTTAAGCGGTTTTTGCCCCCAAACGATACGAAACGAAACGAATCGAAACCACCGCCACCCCCTCTGCCCCTCTCGCTCACATACTGCCAGCCATAAAGCGTTTAAATGCTGCGTCACGTGACTGAGCTGAAAGTTGCAAGAAAAAATATGATTTACGAGCCATAGCCATGACATGTTATTATATGCCATAAAAAAGATTCCCTGGCAGAGCGTGGACCCTGCAACCTGCTCGCTGCTCCCTGCACCCTGCGCAACAAAGTCAAGCGGAATGACTGAATGCCTGGCAATATTTTGCTACGCCAGCATACGCCCCTTGGCGTAGACATTTTACAACTTAATTTTAAGGTGCGATTTGTGGCCGATTACTAAAGTGTTTCCGATTACTAAAGTGAAAAATGCCACACTCGACCTCACCTCAGGGCGCTTGTGTGCTGCAAATGAGGACTAAAGTGGCAACAAATTTGTAGACATATCCAAAATAAACAGAAAATTTCAAAGAAGTGCACGGGAAGGGTGCTGAAGACAACAGAAATCGCTGCGGTTTGGTTTCCTTTTATGGTCTTTATTAAATTCATAAATAAATTAGCATAGCGACTAACATAAACTTTCATACGGCAGAGACAGACAAAAGATAAGCGGAGTCTTGATGTCAAAACTACTCCTAATGGTACCAGAAAAAGTTTCAGAGTTACCAGGACATTTGCACTTTTGCAAGATAAGACGAGTCTTGATGCGAATGGTACTTGAAATGGCCCAGAATAAGTTTCAAGGTAACCAAGACATTTGCGAAAGGTACTCGATATGACCCAGAATAGGTTTCTTGGTTACCAGGACATTGGAAGATTTCCAAGATTAGCCGATTCTTGATTCCAAAAGTACGCGTAATGTACCAGAATAAGTTTTAAAGGTAACCAGGACACTTGCACCTTTGCAAGATAAGCCGAGTCTTGATACCAATGACCCAGAATTAGTTTCATTGGAACCAGGAGACTTACAGCTGGCTTTAGCGCATGCGAGTATTACTGCTTATACAAGTATGTTTGGCAGGAACACATGAGGAACTATGCGAAGTTATAACATTTTCATTTTTTAATCATTGTCACAATATTCGTCTTTATCTCTGCATACTTCTCTATACTCTGGAACTTCTTTTAGCACTGAAAACACTTCATCCGACGTCACTGTAGACTGTCTTTCTAAGTTTATAACTATTTTTTAATATTATTCTATATGGAAGAAAAGGATAAAAAACCCCAAGAAGTCAAATCAGATTATGGAAGGCGGACAAGTCTTTAATTCGACTCGATAATCTCCAAAGCAGGGGCGTTATTTAGACTGAAGGCAGCTTCTACACTGCCAGGCTCTTCGGCCACTTTTTGAAACACACC
This sequence comes from Clusia tigrina, assembly GCA_920105625.2. Classification (NCBI taxonomy): domain Eukaryota; kingdom Metazoa; phylum Arthropoda; class Insecta; order Diptera; family Clusiidae; genus Clusia; species Clusia tigrina. Next base: position 182,861,605 of record OV050033.1, read on the forward strand.
TGCGACATTGGGGATATACCATAAATCATGGATCGAGTGTTTGTTTTGGGAACATTATTCCTAAAGCAAATGATAGATTGTGCACTATTTAACACCCCTCTTACTACGTTATGATCGATCTACCAGTGTGGGAGAATAGAAAAAGGGGCTGAGGGACTAAGTCCTAAGAAGGAACACGCCAATTTCTTTCAAACTCTTCGTCCACACTTCACATTGGTCTCAGGATATGCTGCTGGAAGACTGATATTTGAAATCTTCCACACTTTTTTCCAAACTGTCTTGAGTCATTAGGGATAATCTGATAAATCATTTTCACGCCCTCAGCGTTCATTAAGGCGGTTTTCTTTGCTACTACCACTTTTTTCATACTAGTATCTTCCACATTTCCTTTTTAAAAAATTTTCCACAATTTCTATGCTGCTGGATGAGTGATATTTTAATTTTGCCACATTTTTTTTGGAATTTGCGCATGTCTGGAGTAATCAGCGATAAACTCATCAATCATTCTCACAACCTCAAGCTTCCTGGAGGACGTTTTTCTTACTATCAAGATCTTTTACATCTATCAAATTTTTTTAAAGATTTTCCACAATTATTCGGGATATCCTGCTGGATGAGGGATATTTGAAATCTGCCACGTTTTTTCCAAATTGTACGTATGTCTGGAGTCATTCTCACTACCTCAACTTTTATTAAGGACGTTTTTCTTTGCAACTAGCAAATTTTTGTTATATCTTCTACACTTTTTTTCAAAGATTTTCCGCAATTTCGCAAGATATGTTGCTGGAAGACTGATGTTTTAAATTGCCCACATATATTTTCGGACTTTCATCAAATCGTGAATCCTTAGCGATTATCTGATCAATCATTCTCATGACTTTTCTTTCACAATTGTGTCCTGCTACTATAAAAAGGCATTCAAAATGTTCAGCTTTAGTTCACAACTCACATTCATTCCCAATGAAGTGCTTAACTTGTGACTACGTAAACAGCCAGGAGTTGAATCACCGATACTGGTGATCTAAGAACTTCCCACTCGATCCATTTTTATTACATTCAAATGCCGCTTGTCCTGTGGCAAAATAGTTTTAATATGTCACAAGGGGTAAAATTCAACCCCAGATTAAACCAGGGAAATTATTACTGCAAACAACTATGTTACTGGCCTCTGGTAAATCCACCCTTTTTGTATAATTCGCATCTTCTGTGTCCTGTCCTGCAGTTTTTTCAACGATTCTCCCAGCGATTTGCATACATGGCGCCTCTAGCAATTTGCATACCGACACAGCGCAAAATCAACAACGAAATACCTCGAAGCGCAAATTGCTTCAGTAACTGAATTAATGCCACAGAGTGTAGATAAACAATTCTTATCAGTAATCGCAGTAATTACAGCAAATTGCAACAACAACAAGACAAAATCAACAAACCCACACACACACACACAACTTTGTTGTGAAAGTTTCCCAGCGTAACGGGCGCGTAGAGTGTATGAAAGTGGCGTTTAATGCACTTTTAATGGCCATAAAGATAAAAATGGAAGCTCTCAATTACACGGAGAAGGAGAGGCAGACGGAGAATCTGACGTCCACAGCGGCAGTGACAGCGACAGTGACAGCGACAGTGACAGCGGCAGCGACCGCTGATACTGAGCAGCAGCAAATTTGCTCATTAGCAGGCAGCCACTAAGAGGCGCTATTAACCGACCTGGAAAGTGCCACAGACACCTCGGCGTGTACACACACTCTCACAGAGGCACCTTGGTGCGCACGGACACACTCCCACACCCAGGGACAGCTCTGCGAAGGGCATCTGCCGGTAATAAGACACAATTTGTAAAGGACGATTTGTCAATATTGGCCACGTACCTTGAGGGCCGGCCACCACCGTGTGCGGAGCGTCTATTCCGGATTCCTTCTTACTTCAGTGCACCCCCCACCCTTTGATTGATTGTGCTCTTAACTGTGTTGCTGGCCAATAATTGCCTCCTCAGTTTAAAGTTGTCAGTGTAAACAAAACGCAAAGTGAAACGTGATTTTTACATTATCAGATTTAATCAACGTACTCGTATTCCATTTTCTTCTGCTTTGTTTTTTTGTTCAAATATTCTTTTATTGGTTTTTTCTTTTGTTGTTATTTTTGCGTTGTTTTTGTAGACGTCGGCGTGTGTTTTTTCTGCTACACACATCGCGGCGCTTGTACGCATTTAAGTGAGCGCCGTTTCAATGTTTGCTGCCGCTAAAAATACACAAAGTTCAATGATTCGCGCAGTTGTTACACTTACTGGATGTATAAATAGTGGGGTATTCGTGAGATATGCAACATGTGCACGTGCGGCGACTGCTCCTGCCGCTGCCACTGCCATTGCCGCTGTTCCTGCCACTGCCACTGCTGCTGACAGCGCGAATATTGTTTGTAATTGAGCAATTATCGTTGTTTATTTATATTTAAAATGTAAATGCGTCTTACCGCGGGTAAACGCGCTAATCTCACTGATCTGTGAGGGTATATGTGTGTGTGTGAAGAATCTCTGTATGAAGTGTGTATTTGTGTTTTTGTCTGGGCCTTTGCATTAACGCAGATGAGATCCTGCCGCGTACTCATACTTAATTTTAAAATTTGTTATTAATGCCATTCTACGCTCGCACATCAATGAGGTAAATGACACTCACAACAAATGTGGCCACTTTATGAGCTGACAATGATTGAACGGGATGTTAATTAATGTTCATATTTTTCCCCTGTACGAAATGTTGGAGTCATCGTACTTAAAGTGACGCGAGTATGTGTAAAGTTTAGAGGGAAAAATCAAAGAATCGATAGAACAATTCTTTAAACATTTAACATAGGTTAGTTCAGATAGAAAGGGAGGGCATCAACCGATGCCCGGCTATCGTCCGATATATAAACATGAAATGTACAACCCTTATACACACATAGAAACCTGAAATTAACTCATTTAACAACTTAAACTAATTGTGTAAAAATATATTTAAAAGCGTACTGAAACACCGCGCTATACTAAGCTGACATGAGATTGGCGTCGTTAACAAATAATCGCAATGTGCGAAAGAGATAGCTATATGTGCACCTTAACTGTGTTCTGCTAGCTACCACAGTTTGCTTTCGTACGCTTCGTTTTTTGATTTCGCAATGAAGGAAGGAAGCAAATTGTTTATGTTCTTGATGTTGTTATTCACCTGCCAATCTCGATTCCCGTGGATATTGATACGATCGTTTAACCACAAACATTCTCTTAGGTCTCGAATTAAACTTGTCTGTAAATGTCCCTCTTCACTTTTTGAATTCCAACTCTGTAAATATGGCATTATTCGTCGAAAGTCTCAAGCAAAGATTCAAACGAACTCGTTTAATTCCACGAATTGCTTCTAGATATGCTGCAATTCCAACTTTCTGAATTAGAGCTCTGGAAATACCGCTAACTCCGCATTAATGGGTTGAACTTCTGAGACTAAGGTTCAAACGAACTCGTCTAATACCAATGTTTGTTTCTAAATGCCCTGCAACTCCAATGATTTATACCTTTCAACACCTTTTCAAAGATTTTTATAAGTAATCTGAACATATTTTATAATCATGTTACACTTTAAAAGGAAAGACCACAATGAATCAATATAAATATCCTTAACTAGGGAAAACACAGTAGATTAATGAAGACGACTTATATCTCCTAGCAAGGAATATGTAACTAGAAGCCTCTCACACAACTTTTTATTGTATACAATTTTTTATTGTTCTTCTTGGAATCTTTTTATGATTCTACTTTGGAATCTTTTTATAATTTGCCAAAAATGTGTCGAAATATCTGCCAAAGAGGTGGTCACAGTCACTCCCATGGTTTTATACCTAACTATCCAAAATACCAAACATAATCTTCAGCGGCAAACTCAGTTGTAAAAGAAAAGAAGCAGCTTGTGAATCGTCTTAAATTACTTTTACATAAGTTGCACGAATGAGGACGAGCAGGGACCATCAAACACCTGATCTGCACCTGTCCAGCGCTGTTCAAAATGAGAAACATTTTCCAAGGCGACTAATTTCTGGACTCCCTGGGGGACATTTCAAACGAAAAAAAAAGTTCCATTAATGGCTTTGTCGAAAGCTCAAAAGGTGGAGTTTTGAGAAAGATTGTAACTTGAGTCTCATGCAGTGTCCCAAAGGACCAATCCAGGCCTAAGTGTGCTTTTTGGCAGCCGCTCAACCTCACTTACTATTTATGATGAACTGCTGGAACTCACTCATTTATTATCCCGAAGTGGAACTCACTCATTTCTTATGTCGAAGTGGAGCCCACTCATTAAAATACCTATTTACTCGTATTTATATCTGCCTATATTACTGCCAATAAATCTCCCAATATATCTGCCATTATATCTGCCAATATATCTCCCAACATATCTCCCAATATATCTCCCAAATATCTCCCAATATATCAGCCAATATCTCGGTACAGCTATTATACTCATACGTCTTGACCACATCCAGTTGAATAAATTCAAAGAATTCGAGACAATGGATAAGTACGAATAGAGTGGGTGTATGACAACAATGGGCTCGTAAAATACCCATTAATCTCTGCAGTCATATGTCATAGTTTTGGCTTCTTCAATTTTTTGTTGTCACATCAACGCAATTGAAATGGCAAATAAACCTGTCTAAATTAAATGCATAATGTGGTGTGGCGGGGGCGAATGCCGTGATTATGACCAAAGCAGACAGATTTAGAAAAACAATAGAAATTAAATTAAAATCAAAGCAATTTGTATGCAAAATAAGGCAGATGCCAGGCATTACGAAATCCGACGCTCGAGACAAAGCGAACAGAGACTGAAATTGCAGCGCTAGTCGAGATACAGATGCGAGAGAGAACAACAACAACAATAATAACAAATACAATAATAATAACAACAACAAAAACAACAAGAACCACTACAAAGACACCAAAAAAACCAGTACAACCTTAATTGGAAAGACTGCATCCACTGCGAAGTGAATAATTTCAATTGACTTATGAAACTTCCGCGTAAATTGTTTTGAATTACTATTTTTCTTTTGTTTGGGCCTCTTTGTGGCTTTGTGAAATAGGCCCCCACCACTCAACGCCGAAGCCGCTGCAAGTATCTCACCTCTTTGTCGCCGTGTATCGTCGTGTGTCTCGCTACGCTTTCAACCACCGTCGCTGAGATCTCAATGATCGTACACACACACACACACACACACTCTCGAACTCACACTCGTGAGCAGACATGTGAGTATGGATACAGAGCGCATCAGCAGCACGACGACGCTACAATTCCCCCAATTCGCAGCCGTGCCTCTCAGTGGGCTGCTGGGGCGCGCGATCGAGCCGTGTAGTTGGTCAGTTCTGTGCCGGATACACAGCGGAGTGCGCGTGAATTTAAATTGCTAACTTTTTAGTTCGCTGCTGAGCGTCAAACAATTCTAAGCGGAAGAAACAAACACTCTCGCAGCAGTGGGGGCGTATGCGTAACGTTCACGCATTGCCACACACGCACCTCGTACGCAGGCGGTGCCCTGCATTAGTCCAGAGTTATTTGCGTAGAAGTTTCCGCAAGCGGTGCGGTGAGTTTCGAGGCATTTGATGACGCACGTGTTGAACGGTGTTTACGCGAGTGTTATATCGGTGTGTGTGTGTGTGTGTGTGTGTCGATGTGTGTGGCTGCTAAACTAGTTGCTTAGATTTTGCAACAGTAATGCAGCAAGCAAGCAGAGATTGCACAGCTCTGCTGCAATTGCATCAAACACCGCACAATTGCCACACACTTGAAATAGCACGCGGCCGCAAGTAGCGACGACTGTTTTTATTGTTGTGGTTTTTGTAGTTGTTGTTGTTGTTGTTATTGTGCCTCTTGTGCGGATCGTTAATTGTGCAATTAAAAAGTTTGTATATAGATTAAAAAATTGTCATTGCCAAATTAATTGCATTTGCTCACATAAAAAAACCACAGCAATCAAATTTTATTTTAAAAAATACTTGTTTCGAAAAAATAAATTTTAAAAAAATTAAAATAATAACATAAAATAAATGAATAAAAAAAATAAAAAAAATCATCAAAAGAGTTTGGAAAAAAATTATAAAAAACAATTATAACAAAAAAAAAAAATTTTTTTTAATTCAAGTAAAGTAAAGAAATTAAATAAATGAATAAAAATAATTTATAAAAGAAAAATGATTAAAAAAAATTTAAAAAACTTGTTTAAAAAAAATCAATTAAAATAATTGAATATTAAAAAATTAGAAAAAAAATTTTAAAAACTTGTTTAAAAAAAATCAATTAAAATAATTGAATATAAAAAAATTATAAAAAAAAATATTTTAAAAAAATAGTAGTAAAAATATTAATAAAATAAAAGAAATTTTTAAAAATGTTCAATGAAAGATTTAATTAAAATTCAATTATTTCCAAAATCGTCGAAGTGAGTGTGTTCCTTTTCAAATCGAAATAAGTGGCTTCCTCCGTCGACGGCTGCTGACAGTGCACCAGAGTCGCACAGACACGCAAATTATTCCGTGGCGCGCCCGTCGCCCAAGTGGCAATTAATTAGCATCCCATTTGAGTTTGGCTGCCGATTGGCGCAGCGAAGAATTCGCAATTAGCAAATTGCGACAAACGCTACGAGACACACCCGTACGCCCATGCGTGCCACACACAAACACACACTGGCATACGCATAGATAAAAGGACGCAGCCACGGCGCGAGTGAAATGTTGCAAAATTGCGTCAAGTTTTATTGGAAATATTAAAAAAGTGTCAAGTAACGCAAAATAAAACGCACAAAAAACATTTTCAACGTGTAAAAAGGTGATGAAATTATTCGACTTAGCCTCCCCCGCCCCTCTCCAGCCGCAGCCGCTTCAGACAAATTGGTTACTCATTAACTTTCGAATTTATTTTTGTTTTTGTTTTACTTATTTTTCTGCTGTCATCTTCATCAAAGGAAAAGTATTTCTGTTTGTTTACTTTTTTTCGGTTATTTTGCTGTTGTTTTTTTGTATTATTTTAATTCTGTTTTTATATTTAAAATTTATTAAATATGAATTTGAATATATGCGAAAATTGGCGAAAATATTGTGTGGAGATTTCTGGTGAACTGCACATTTGAGTCAAGATTCTGCCAAGACATTTGCGGGGATTGCTTCGACACCTTCGCTCTTTGCGTTCACGGCAACTCGTGTGTGGCAGAGACAACGGAGCCGGCAGCTTGTCAATTGGAAAAGTTACAGCAGCGTTTCAAGAATAATGCGGGGTATACTTCTATGGTGGCTTGATGATGGTTTAAGTGGGCCCCTTCAAGTACTCACTTGTAAATAGACATGGATCCTTGTAAGGGTATTGTAACCTTAATCACTGGTGTGAACTTTTACATGTACCGATAAAGTGACACACCTGATCCTGAAATTCTCATATGGAGGCCCTAACTCATATATTGGCCTAAGTGGAACCGCGGCCGTGCTAAACTGCTGTTGAAATTTAATAGGCAGGACGTTAAAATAGTGGGATAGGGGTACTGACGGGTCATTGTTTAATTGTTTAATTTAACACCTCCCGTGTGGGTGCATGGCTCTATACAGAAAGAGGTTTCCCGTGCTTGGATTCGCTTTTCTTGACAGTATTGCGGAGGTTTCCCGGCTGGAGCTAACGAAAGTGGCTACTTTTATCAAATCCGCAGGATGGTTTAAAGAGGATCCGGAGTTGTTAGGGAAAATCAGTGGTGCCACAATGGGCCTTAAAAAGGCCTTAGTGAGTCTAAGGACAGCTACTTAACCTAATGTAATACCTCGTAGAACACAAGGGAAAGCTGTGGGTAGCTAAGTTAATACTGAAAAGAACTCTCGGTTTTATTACTATCCCTGTAAAACCCAAAAGAAGGAAGCATGTAAATACTGAAAGGAGCCCGGTGTTGTTTTACTCCCTTCTAAAACCCACAGGAAAGTTATACGAAGCAATTTCATATTGTAAAGGAGTATGAGGAAGTAATCTAGAGTTTTGCTTCGTATCTGATGGGGTTAAATATGCTCGTCCATTCAGATTTATGGTATCTCTCAATCGGGGGTATATAAACTTTAAAGTTACCGCACGCTTCAATCGTTTCTACTTCACTCTGTGGCAAGTTTAGCATTCAATATTGGCTCAGGGCCGCATAAGGAATGGAAAAATAACCTTGTCCCAGACTAGTCCTGCAGTCTTAGACTATTCTTCTTAATACTGGCTGTGGTCAATGTAAGTAACAACTTTATTTTTATCAAATTTTTGACGACATTGAAACGAGAAACAAAAATCTTCCAAAATTTACCTTAGACCTTAAATTAGAAGCCCATAATTGGCCTGAATAGTCCAAGTTTGATACTCTTTAAAAGGGGCAATGGCCAAAAGCCAATAACCATAGTCAAGTCTGTCAGCCTAAGCCACTGTTTACCAAGCTTTTTTCCTCTGTCAGCTCGGTATATTCCTACTTAGAGGATTATCCTACTACAAAGTCCTATGACATCCTTTCTATCTCTGGAGACTTTTCGAAGCATAGTACTAAGTTTGGGGGTAAAATAGATTATTGCCCGAATAGGGGCCAACACCAAATCCATCCAAATCAGTGTCCCGCTATCAGCTTGATATATTCCAACTCGAAGGATTTTTCTAGTAAAAAGTCCCTTTAAAGCCTTTCTGTAACTCTGGTTCTTATCATGGCGTAGTACTAAGTTCAGGGCCAATATCGGTCACTATTTACTTTGCTTTGTCCCTCGGACAGCTTGTCATATTCCTACTTGGAGTCTTTTCCTACTACAAAATCCTTTTAAAGCCTTTCTATAACTCTGGTTTCTTACCGTAGCGTATTCCTAATTTTGGTGTAACATAAATTAATGCCCGAATAAGGGCCCAGACTGGTCCAAAGCTACTATTTCCAAAGCTTTGTCGCTCTTTCAGCTTGTGATATCCCTAGTTAGATGATTATCTTACTTCAAAGTTCCGTTAAAGCCTCTCTGTATCTCTGGTTTCTTTACGAATCGTAGTACTAATTTAAGTAAGCTCAGATTAATATAAGTGAAAAGTGTATTGCGAGTTAAACGTGGCTATAACTGGCATCCTCACTAATTTATCTGGTGTCCCAATGATGAGGCCCTATTTAGCTCACCGCTACCGTTCCCGTGCAGTCACTCGTGACACTCTATTCGACTATTTTGCTGATGCTTGCGTAAATGTGTTTGCTTCACAGCGTCGCTGGTTTTCTACACTGGCCTGGCTTCCTTTCTGCCCCCTCTCCACCCTCCCCTCTACCGACACAACACGGCACGTCTCGCGGAGACACCATTTGATGTGTTTCTTCTGTTTAGTTTAAAAATAAATTCCAAATCACACATGTTTCAAATTTGAGATCGTGGATCTTTGAAATTAAGCAAAGTATTTCGCGATTTCGCGCTGTAATTGCTGTGCAACGGAGCAGTTCTTCATGTGATTTTGCGCCAGCGATTTTATTTTTTACTCTTGATTTAAGTTTTTGGCAAACAGCAACAAATTTTTCAAGCAAAAAATGCCATGAGCGGAGTGTCCGTCTGTCTGTTTTTTCTCTGTGTATATTTATAAATTTTACTACATCATCACAAAAAACAACAACAAAGCAATCGCCTGCAATAATTTCGATTCACTTGGAGCGCGACAACTAAATTCCATGTGGAAATTCACTTTAGTGGCATCAACACGAATTTGAAAGTTTAGAGAGGCACAGCAGCGTGGTACTTAATTTGTCTACAGCAGCTGCTGAAAGAAGGTTGTTCAAAGGGGCCTTCAAGTGCACTTCAACTCTGGCACACTTTCGTCATAATCGCTTTGGCCGTAAGTGGCGCTGCGTAATTAATATTTTCATTTTTCTCTTTCAAGCCACTTAATCTCTTCTCTCAGCAGGTAAGGGCCGCTGCTTTGGCAGGAAACCCCCGCCACTGCTCACGAAAATCCATTAAAATGTAAATGGGTCGGTCCGGCCAAGTCAGAAGTACTCGCAACTACGAGAACACGTCTACCTCAGCAGGCGTGCTTCAATTTCACCTTTCATATTTTTTATGGCCCCCACTTTCAGCTGCCAAACGCTTCTTTTCCATTAGTTCACAACTTGCAACGCGCTTTTTTATCCTTAATTAACATTTCATTAAAATTGAAAAATTCCTTTCTTACATATTTGCCGCACATAAACGGCCGCTTTTTCCGGCCAACTCTTTGGCTGTTGGTCTTATTGATTGCAAGGCCGCTCAAGTTGGTTCCCTTCGTTCGCAGCGCACTCCTTCCAACTTCTTCAATTGGGTTAAATTTATGTAATTGTTTGAGAAACCGCCCAATATGGCCTGCCTCAACGTCCGCTGCGGCGGCAGCCGTTTTGACACTTTCGCACAGTTTCTTCATCAAAATGGACACCATTTCACCGCCCACTACGGCGCACCCTGGCCGCTGAGGCTGCTTGGCTCAATGCGGCGTCCTTTCGTTGCTTGCCCTACAATCTTAGAGGCAGGGTATACTTACTCAGGAGAGCAACAGCGCAGTGGAGTTAGTAAGCCAAGGGCGGGAATATAGATATGAATTTGGTGAGGGTACTAGACCCATAGGTTGACTTTATTAAGGAATTCAGGTCTAGATAAACTTTGGCTATGCGAGATAGAAGGGTGGAATACAATTCGTCCAAGGCTTACCAAAGCCAGCCGACACATTATAGGGAAACCCTAGTTTCAGCTGCCTCAATAACTTATTCTCATCTATAAACCTCTCTACAGCGTCTCATTAATGCTTCCCGAGTTTTTATAAGATGCCAGTCAAGCCTTCCACACGCCTTCATGACTTATGCTGGGAAAATCGGGATAGTCGCTTGTCTGAGCAGTTCTAGACTGTCTCAGCTGTGCTTCCCAAGTGTTTCAAAGATATTAACCAATCTGTCTATACGAGTTCATATCTTATTCTGGGAAATCGGGACAGTCTCTTGTATATATAGAAGAACTGTGTTCAGTGGAGGTTCTACTTATTTTGTTAATCAACCACTCTCGGGTGTTTTTATCTTATTAGGAGAAAAACCGGAGTCTCAAGCTGGAAGAATGGAGATACATTAGCTAGAAGAGAAGAGATTTTGCTGGGGGAATAGAGATCAGGTGATTCGTATCTCTACAGAATTATCAAAGCAGTGGGGGCTCATATTATTTATTTATTGCTTGACACAAATTATATTGCAATGTGGGTTCATTGAACAACTTCTTTAGATAATGGATTGTTCCACAACTTAGGAGCCACGCTTTATGGCGAATGAGCGTCTTTTTTAGTAAAAAAGAATAATGCGGATCGTTTCCTTATTTTCCTGAATGAAGAATCCATTGATATTTATACGCAGAAATCGCCAAAATCATAACTGGGAACATTGGGTCTACTGAGCACTCCAGTACTCTTTATTTGGAATTCTGGAATGTCCTAGAAGTAAAAGCTTCCCCAACCAAAATTTATCTCTTGATGAGCCCATTACAGACCCCAAAATACTCTGATCCAATCGCTGTCAATAGACATAATTAATGATATATAAACAACGACCAAACTGGGCATGGTTGACGCGTAATTTACCCATCCACCTTACTCAGCATTACCTCTGACCCTATCTAACAGTCAAGATCGACCGACTGTAGCATGCACGTTGCTGCTCGTTTAGTTCGGTTCTTCTTAAAACTTTAAATATTGTTTTTGCCGCCTCGCATTGCCAATTAAGAATATTAATGTCGGTTGTCAGGAACTGGGCCCAAATAGGCAAATTATTTGTTTTCCGTTGTTTCCGACTTGGAGCGGGAGCAGCAGCGGGAGTGGAAGAAAGTTTGCACTTAAGTGCTTCGTTATGGCTAAATGGGGAGCATTTAGCATACTCAAAATGTCACTCGAATTAAATTCGCATTTGGACTTGAAGCAGATTGTCGTCAATTGTCCCAGATATATATTCGGTTTATTTGATTGCTTCCTCTTTGGCGCACTTTGGCGCAAGGAATATAAATCTCCCTGACACTGGCAGTCTCCGCAGGGACATCTCCGTCATTAATTACTGTAATTTAACACCAGCAGGAATTCCAACAACTTGTGAGGATTGCGTATTGATCTTCGAGTGGGGCGGGAGGGTGGTGGAACCAGCATGACTGTGTTCCTGTTGTGACTTCAAGAACAAGTAAATTCATCCTAAGCTGCTGCTTCAATTTAAAGTTTGCAATGTACTGAAGCGCCTTTATTTTATTTTCTTATTTGATGCTAAAAGTAAACATATCGGAACTGCCCCGCAAACACGAGGTCCAGCCGTCCGTTCCGGCTAAACGCCCACTTATCTGCAAACAAACTGGCTTAAAAATTCGCACACTGAGACCAGACAGGATTATGTTTTTATTTGGAAGCACAGAACAAGTAAACAAACTTGTCCTTGGTCTGGAGGACTCGCTTCCAAATATGCCAAAAGTTACCGCAGAAAAAGTATGAATGGGGTTTAAACCCCAACCTTAGAAAAGGTTACGAAGTGCTGAATTGGGATGAAAACAAAACCGAAAAACATTCGCCCACGCAATCGTCAATGAAGTGCTTTTTCACATTGATTTCAATTTTCGTTCAATTTCCACAGAAAAATAAACTGATAATAAATTGAAAATAATTTTAAAATAAATTGAAAATAATTTTAAAATAAATTGAAAATAATTTAAAAATAAATTGAAAATAATTTGAAAGTAAATTGAAAATAATTTAAAAATAAATTAAAAATAAATTGAAAATATATTTGAAAAATTGTATGGAAAAATTTAGAAGTGATTTTCAATGATCTCTGCTTCCAGTCCTAACTGGATGCTCAACTAGTATCGCTGAGGATATTTATGAGTGATATTAAGGATCGCTCCTTCCACGATTCCTAAATAGACACTCATCTGGTCTATGCGTGGCCTATTCAATCACCCAATCTAACCTAACCCAACCTAGGAGTGACGTAGGACAGGGCAAATCCGACTTCTCTTGAAAACTCTTGTCAACTTCAGAAGATCACTCCACTTTTACACAAAACTAGGCTTACTGATGATGCACACAACTCGCGTCACTTTAACGTAGCTTATAATGTCCCCAATGAACCCTGTAAATATAAAACACTGAACATAGAATCTCCACATTCTGTAATTAGGGTAAATGAGATGAAAGAAAAGATAGCAACCTATTCGCATGTCGAGAAACCAAATAGTGTTCGAGAAGTAGCTGGAAGACAAGATAAGCAACCCATTTACATGCCGGGAGACCAGAACCGAACTTGTGTATATTGTCTTCAGATTTCAGTCTGAGCGTACTAAAAACTGAGGATACGTAGAAGAGAAGATATCATTCAGCTCACTTGTAAACCGATTTTTCAGTGAAATATTTCGAAATGTGTATCCAAAAAAAGCTCTATCAAGAGAACAAAATCGTTGTTCCATAAACACAGGCATTACAGATGCCAATGAAGCGTGGTATACATAACTTTCCACACAACTTTGTACCGTCAATGATTTGACTGAATCTGTTGTGAATCTCTGAATCTCTGAAACGACCTTTCTTCACATAACTTCAGTGGGTGGGATGAATCTGTTATGAATCTTTGAATCTCTAAAAACGACCTCTCTTCACATAATTTCAGTAGGTGGAATGAATCTGTTATGAATATCTGAATCGGAATCTCTACAACGGTCTTATAATACGCTATATAAAAGTTAGTTAATAGCAAATCTCAAGGGAGCAGTGGACTTTTCCTGTATCGGAGACTAGCAGGAGACCAATTGTAACTTCACTAAACTCAGTATCTCTCCATTTTTATCATTCCATCCCTACTCCTTCTGAAATTAGGAAATCAAACCGACTATTCCGGCATCCCTAAACATGCCTCAGCTCTTTAGAGGGGTAGAAAACTAAGGCAGACCATCCCTCCAAGTTCCCCTTTTGAACACTTAATTCAGTTGCCGCACTGATTTCAAGCGTTTGTTATCAAATATTTGCCCACCCCTCCCTCCTCTTGCTGCTCCAACAGAGCTCAGTGAATTAGCTGCAAACCGTGCCAACGCACTGCCTCATAAATTTTCAAGATACGCAAATAAATAAATGAAATGACAAGGCGCACAATTCGGGAAGGCACCGGCTGCGTTTGCGACAGCCACTGCGACTGCGGCCCTGGCTGTGGTGGGCTCTGTCGCCGTTGCTGCGTACCGTTGTAATGAAGCTGATAACAAGCTCATTAGCAGCTGAAATAAGCGCGCATAGCTCCACGTGGGTGGACCGTCTGGGCTGTGGACCGCTACCTTTCCGCTTCACCGGCAGCGCAAACCGAATTATCTCAGTGCGCCAAAGCAAATTTGCACGAAACTGTGACTGAGATTAACTTAAACACTTCCCTCCACGCAATGCGCACGCAATGTGGCAGGGCGTTTGCATGGTTTGCTGGTCTGGCCGCAGCCCCTTCAAGGAAGTCACTGGGTCCCATTATTTGGAATTTCTTTTGTCTCTGCGCTTTCAATCAAATCCGCAAACACCTTTTCGCTGACTACGCAAATCTGTTGGCTAGGGAGTGAAACGGGGGGAGGGGCGGTGGCCGGGCAAGGGTAGTTCTTGCGGAGGAGAGATTAATTAAACTGCGTGCTGATTGAAAATTCGTTGTGCAATGAACCGCTAACAATGCGCTCAAGTGTCTTGGAGATATTTCAAGGACAAACCGCGCTGGGGCTGCACAATGAAACTTGAGGAATTTCATCAAGAATTGCTTTTGTTCGGCGCGCTCCGAACTGAACGTGGCCTTACAATATGCTTTTTACCTAATCTGAATACCGACGAATGCTTTAAGGTTTATGTAAAACCCGCTGGTGGTGGTCCCCAGACGCTGCCTCTCACTTGGAAACAGACGAGTAACATAAAAATTCGACAAGTGATGTGAGCCTTTCACAGCTTTATGGACGGCATCCTTTTCCCGTACGCATTCAATTCATTGGTGATAAATTTGTGCCGTATTGATGAACCGCTTGTCGCCGCAGCTTTCCTGCCCGGAATGATTTACGCGGCAAACGGTCGTAAATTTCATCATTCCTCGCTATAAATTATGCAAAACATTCTCACATAACTTCCGCTGCGAGACTTCTTCCAAATGATTCTATACTTAAATTTTCACGTTGTGGTTTCTTTTTCCCTGTTCTCTTTTAATTTATGTGCGAGTATTTGGAAGCCATGCGCTGCTGCTCCATGTGTGGCACGCTTTTTAACGCACACCAATTTCAGCAGAGTTCGAGGTGTTCCTGCCACTTCGGGGAATTTACATAATTGCTCCTTTCTGTATTTCATTACCTGGTTTCTTACCAAAGAGAAAATTACGTTTCAGTGTTGCAAAAATGCTCAGTTCAAAATCGTTCTTTGGAATTCTGATACAGTCCTTTAAACTATTTCAGGGCGTTCCACCCTTTCAGGCCTTTCCACCCTTTCAGCGCTTCCAGTTGATCACAATTGATGACTATCAGGGCCATCGAAAAAAATCGAATGATTTTTTTCACCGTGTACGTTGAAATGGCGTTTTGGTCAAAACTGCCAAAAAAGTGGCAGTTCATCTTCAGAGTTAATGATATGGTCAACAGGCCTAAAGACCCAAGAGGAGTCTCATCGTTGAGGCGTCGGTAGCCAAGTCGAAAGGTTTGTTGAAATCGGGGTGGAGGAGCAAAACGTCATCTGAGGTCAGTATGACTTTCACCTTGTTGAAAGGCTCGATTGCTTCTTCATCCACGTTTACCGGCGTGTTCTTCCAGAGGGAGGCGCCTCTGCACCCATTTTCTCCCCCACGATAGCGTGTCAGGGGCTTGTGATACTTGCGTAGACCTTTATGAAGCATCGATAATATCCGGCGAGGCCCAGGAAGGATTTGAGGCTCCTTATGCGCTTGAGTAGCTCGAATTGAACGATGCCGTTCACCTTTTCCGGGCAGGTCTTTATACCTTCTTTCATCGTGAATGCTTTTTCCGTCAAAACTGTCAGGAAAGTGGTACCAAAAACCTTCTCCTTAAAGGTCTCTTAAGTTGGGCATATGAATTAAAGTCAGCTCACAAATGGTGGAACTATAATGCACAAGTGATGTCGGGCTTATCTATCGCGTTCATATTGATTTAGGATACATTATTTCTTACTTATCCGCCTTTTCTTACATAAAAGTATTAGGATATCTGTTAAGATCCGCTACCAACAACATAATTCCATCCAACAAAAAAAACACCCATTCCCCCTACCCTCCTTTGAAATAAGTTTGAAACAACAATCGAAACTTCCAAAGTATTTAACGACAAACGAAAAGACAAAATTCGAAAATAGCTCTGAAGCACACGCACCAACAACGGAACAGAAGCTCAGGAGGGTGGGGGCTGGTTTCGCTGCGAGTGGCTGCGAGAGTGCTCCAATGTTGTTCGCAAATTAGTTAAATGAACTGCATTAATGTAGAAAATAAACAATAAATAATAAATATGTATACAGGGAATACAACTCGAGAATAGGCAGGTGCCGCTTACAATACAAGGGAATAATTTGCTCGAGAGCTCTGCCAACCCCAGCATCAGCAACAATAAAACAGCCAAAAGTATTGAAGAGGTTCCGTTGACACGGGGATGAAGGCAGCCTTCCACGCAGTTGGGAACGACAATTGGCTTTCGTGGACGCAGGCATTAAGGATTTTTTTATTTCATGACTTTGCAGCGCTTTTCTTGGCTGCTGCTGTTGTTTTCACTGTTGAATAATACAGAATTTGTTTATTTAACAAACAATCGCATTTATTTGCGAAGAACAAATTAAATAATGAAAGAAATGAAATGGATTTAAAAAAAATGATTATATAAAAACAAACATTAATAAATAAACAAATAAATAAGAAAAAATAATGACTTAAAAAAATGAACAAAAATAATCACATAAAAAAATGAACAAAACTTAAAGAAGAAACCCAATTAAGAATACGGAAAAAAAAGATAATTTTATAAATTAAAAAAAAATATATAAATATAAAACGTAAAAAAGTTTAAAAATAAAAAGAGGCTAAATTTGAATAGAAAAAAATTTATATTCCGAAAATAACAAATTAAATTATAAAACAAAATAAATTTAATTTAATTTAAAAATAAAATATGAAAATAAGAACAAATATATGAAAATAAATAAATAAACAAATATAAAAATATAAATAAATAAACAAATATAAATAAATAAGTAAATGAACAAATACAAAAAAATAAATAAATGAACAAATATAAATAAATAAATAAACACAAATAAATAAATAAACAAATATAAAAATATAAATAAACAAACAAATATAAATAAATAAGTAAATGAACAAATACAAAAAAAATAAATAAATGAACAAATATAAAAAATGAATAAATAAAGAAATATAAAAAATAAATAAATAAATAAATATAAAAAATGAATAAATAATCAAAACTAAAAGGAATAATTCACATAAAAATACATTAAAAATTTTACATTTTATAAATATAAAAAAATAATACAAAAATAAAAAGAAGCCAAATATTAGACACAGAAAAATATATTAAAATATTTAAAAGAATTCCCATCTATTTAAAAACGTCAAATTAAATAATAAAAGAAAAGACGCTCAAACAAAATATTAAAATAAAAATAACTGTAAAGAGTAATAAACGAAAATAAATACATAAATAAAAAGGAAACAAAACCTATTGAAAAAAATCTCTTAAAAATGCATAAAAAAATGAAAATATTATTAAACAAAAATAAAAACAAATTGAAGCAAAATAAAAAAACATTTAAACAAAACTAAAAATAAGCAACAATTTAAGAACAAAAAAATAAAAAATTAACAGAGACATAAAAAATTAAATAAAAACATAAAGAAATAAATAAGTAAATTCAAACAAAAAATATTTTCAAAACTTAAATAAAATTAAAAACAATTTTAAAAAAAACAAAAAAAAATTTAACAAAAATCAAAAAAATAAACAAAAATTAAAGAACAGAAAAAACAGTAATAAACAAAAACACACATAAAAGCACAAAAACTGAACAAAGTAAATGAAAGCAAATAAAGCAAAATAAATAAGATAAACATTTAAATATATAAAATAAACACAATTGAAACTTTAAATTTAACTGCGCACGAAAACAAAACCAAAATAAAAAGTAGCCGCCTCAGCAACTCTTGAAGGGTGTGTAAACAAAGGCCCCGCAATCAGCGCTCAGCATTCATTATTCAGCATTCTGCATTCAGCATTCAGCTGTTATGTTGCTGAAATACACTTTCATTCGGTGTCATTGCCACAACCAACTCTGCTCAGCTCAGGTCAGTTCCAGCGCGGCCCAGTAGCACCTCTACTGGACTCACTGGGACTCAAGTCAGCTGCAGCACTTCAATGCCAACCGAGATTTCCATATTTGCGTCTGGCAGTTGCGCCTCTTACGCACACAGATCTGTGACGCACATGCGTGAATGTGTGCCTCGGCCGAGGTACAAAGAACCGCAACCAATTGTTACAACAATGGAAGTGAACCGTGGGCAGTGGGCAGTGGGCAGTGGGCAGTTGGCAGTGGCAGAGGGCAGTTGGCAGTGGACAGAGGGCAGTGGGCAGAGGGTAGTGGGCAGTGTACAGAGAACAGTTGGCAGTGGACAGAGGGCAGCGAGAAGAGGGCAGTGGGCAGTTAGCAGAGGGCAGTAGGCAATGGGCAGATGGCAGAGAGCAGTGTACCGAGGGCAGTTGGCAGAGAGCAGTGTACCGAGGGCAGTTGGCACTGGGCTGTGAACAGAGGGCAGTGGGCAGAGGTCTCACTCGCTATGATTGATCGCTTCTGGGAATATGTCATGGCTCTGCCTCTCTTTGTGTGCGCCTCCGCCAGTCCACTTGGAAACTTTACAATTTAAAACACACGCACACACTAGCATACTTATGAGTTGCCACAACAAACACAACAAGAACAATGACAACAACGTAATCTTCAGTGGTCTCAACAACAACAAATGCCGCAAATTTTTATTCAAAACGAAAAAATCATTTTGGATTTGCTCTGATTTGAATTTTCATCGGCTCTGTTTTTAATTGTATGTTTTGTTGTTGTTCTTGTATTTTATTTTTATTTAAATGTTTTTATTTTTGTTATTTTCGAATTCGTCTTCGATTAAAATACTGCCATTTTCTTTCGTATTTTTTCCTTCTCAATGCAAAATTAAAAGCGGCTTTTATTGATTCATTTTTTTCCACTCGCAGTTTCCTGCCCGTAGTGCCGTGAGAGCTCTAACGTCATGAAAATTAAATTGCCAATCGCAATTAAAAATTCATGGAATATGAGATTAATCATTTTTAATTGCATTTGTGGCTGATGCCCACCTACGCTCATCGCCCAACCCACCCCTGGAAAATTGCGCTATTGAAACTAAAACACACGAAATCGAATTCTAATTAAACGCGCATCAATCAATAATGAGGAAGGCAATAATTGACTTCAATTTTGATCGGCAGAATTCAAATATATTCAGAAAGGATATTCATGAGGCCACTCAGCTGCATCCTTGCTTACTTGAACCACTCTTTGTGGAGCATGAGAAAGTCGACTGACTCACATCACTTTAAATGAATATTTCTGCCCAGAGCAAGCAAAACTAGGGTACTGCAATGCTAGGGTAGCTTCCGACCAGTAAGGAAGCAGCAGTTTTTCATGCAAACCCCGCTGGTATCATCATGTCAACTTGTGTGTGATGCAAATGCTCACTTTGCTTGTTGTCTATGGTGGCTGTTTTTACCTCCCAGCAGCCGCTTCAAAACTAACGAGTTGAATTTCGTGGAGCGAACTGAACACTCTTTATAAGAATTACTCGTTGGTAAATACTCGTTACCATGATGAGCATGAGACTGTCCTCCATATTCTGAGCACCCGTTTTAATGTGTCCTGTAGAAGAAACTTACTCATTGAAAGCTACTTTATGAGCAGTTTGTGAGAACTTCTGAGCAATTTTGTGAAAACTTCTGAGCAGTTTGCTAGGAGCTCTGAGCAGATTGTAGGACTACTGAGTAGTTTGTTACGACTTCTGAGCGGTTTGTTAGGACTTCTGATCCGTTTTGTGAAGACTTCTGAGCAGTGTGTGAGGACTTCCATTAGCAGAACTAATAAATAACTGACATGGACTTCTGACTGGCTGCGTTGACTCTCACATATGAGTATGTATGCATATAGTCTGCCACAATTATTTTGCAAGGACCTCAATAGTCTAGATGCGTCCTCATATATTCGGGCGTAACTAATTGACACTCGGACCAGCAAATTATAGCACACATTTACATGCTGCCACCGATTTGCACGAATGGAAAGTATCCATCGACAGCCATGACAGCGCTTTTTCAATTAGCTTAGAAGCGTATCTGATTTAATTATTGAAATTGATATCCTTCCACTCGATATGGATGTGTACACGCAACAATTCGTGTCATGGAAAGTTTCACGTTACATGATTAGTATCGTTAATCAATAAAAGTTGCATAAATTTGGTTTTTCATATGAATTCAGCATTTGGTGCATCCAACAGGAAGCAAGCTAATGTGAGCGACAGCTATTCTCGTAGTTCTGCTGCTGGCTACGGCAGACTATTCCTTTTGTTCACAGATTTTGCCGTCTCTAATATCAACATGTAGGTGGGTGGGGTTTATATTTTACCTTTGCCTTTAGGGTGGGAAGGTGAATGAAACTCGCACTTATTTACACCCACCATTTAACAGAGTGATGTGTCAAAGATGACTACCGCTGAGCTTTTATCTCTGCTTGATACTTCTTGGCAATAAGTTCAATGATTAATATTAAATTGGTAGTAAATTCACTCTACTCATGGCACTGGAATTCTTTACAAATATTTTTGACATTTATGTGGACTGCCTGATGCTCGGAAAATCAGTGTCGTCCTGTATTGAAATCGTCCTTCCCTGTGCATATGTAGACTGTTTATAAGAATTGCATATAAACTGAATATATTAAAGATCTTTCTCAGTGTATTTGTGTCCAGTGCTCATTCTGGGTGCCAACCATAAATTTTTCTTCTGTACCAGCAGAGCAAGAGTCCATAGCTGCTATGTACGTGTTCAACGCTGTCCAGAAGGCGGCGCACTTTCCTGGGTGATTACTTTTTGGTCTCTTTGGGAGGTATTCCAAAGAAGAAAATAAGCTCCATCAATTGCTTCATAAAAGCTCGAAATGGCTGGATCTTTGAAAGGGATTGGGACTTGTTTTTCAGGCGGTATCACAAAGGGTCAATTATAGCCTAAGTGTGGGTTTCTGGCGGCCGCTCTATCTACCTACCTACAGCTCCTTGAATTGTGACTGTCCAGAGACTGAAGGGAGTGTTTTTGAATTGGCAATAAAATTGTCATATTTACCCTGTATTAAGAAGGTCCTTTTATAAACCTAATATCAATCACTCATAATTTTATATTAAAAATATCATAAAAGGAGCTTAATTTAAATTACTCATACGCCACCGTGTTCAGAAATGTTTCAAATTGATTTTTCAAGACGGAGCGATTCCCATTTTTTTAATTT
The DNA here is from genome assembly GCA_920105625.2 of Clusia tigrina. Taxonomy (NCBI): domain Eukaryota; kingdom Metazoa; phylum Arthropoda; class Insecta; order Diptera; family Clusiidae; genus Clusia; species Clusia tigrina. Next base: position 182,883,216 of record OV050033.1, read on the forward strand.
CATTCTGAAATTGTATGCGTTCATTTTAGTAATTCTACACTTTCATTCGGTTCAGTAACAAATCCTATTTTTTAGCTGTCGTATTTTCGTTTTTAATCTCTTACCTCGTACGTTTTTAATCATTCTCCCTCCCACCCAGTCGTCATGAACGCTCCATTTGACAGCAATACAATACAAGTACGGCAGCAGGCATAGAGACACCGTCTCCACGCACCCCTAATTCGAGATTTGGTACGTGTAATAAAACAACCGTCCGCCGAGAGCAATTCCAAATGATTCAGTTGCAATCACCTCACCTACACATGCACACAAACGAAACTCTGCGCTGGTGTGGGGCGAAATTAAAAAATATTATTCTATGCGTATAAATTACACAGACAACAAACAATAAGAAAACAAAAAGAACAACAAATCAAAAACATGGCAATGAATGTGCCAACGTACCCTGGGGCCGCAGTGACAAAATCCACGCGCAAATTTACAAAATTACCTTTACATAGGAATTAAGTGGGTGAGCGTGGCTTTGGAGAACTAACTAGAGGCTCCCATGGTCTCGTGCATAAAGAAAATATGGCAAGACAACAGCATGTACCATCTCGTGTTCGAGATTGCAATGGGCGACTCCACAGTTGTAGGGCTACAAAGCATCCCAGTGGTCGATTCAGATGATAGTTGATTTTATCCTTCCGGGAAATATTGGAACAGAAAAACTTTACATAACGGATGACAAGGTGGTGCTCTGTTTTTTAGAGTGGTCTGAATTTCTATAATAAGCCAACTTCCGAATATGTTCTATGAAAGAGTTCAACAAATAAAATGAAGTCAGTTCAGCAAATAAAATGCATATTTATGGTACTCATCCCGAAGGGTCTTTAAACTTCTAGCACAGATAACGTGGCGGTGGTCTGAACTCTCATACCGATGGGTCCGCATGGCAGTATTCAAAGCCATATTAGTTGGGCCAACTTTTGATCAAATTTATCCCGTATACATTGGAGTACATATTCGGAGTTTCAGGTTCCTATGTTTTTAGTGCCTTCTCCGAAAAGAGTTCCGCGAATTGATTTTCCACGTCTGTGATTGTAGCGGACAGAATAGGGAACTCAATCGGTGAACTTTTCTTTGGTAAAACCACAGAAGCTCCCATTACGTTACATAACTTCAATTTAGACCACATTAGGGCACTAAATGGGATAAAAGATCACATAAATTTATCTTATGTCCACATTAGGGGACTTAAGGTCCCTTTCAATATACATAAGGCACTTTTCAACTTATAAAAGGTCCCTTTGGGATTACTTAAGGCGTTTTTGAGGCTCCATAATGTACTTTAAAATCACATTCAAATGATTGGAAGATTTTACAAAGAACGTTTGCTGAAAGTGCCCGTTAATATATAAAAATAAATTTTGAGCACATTTACCTTGAAACACTGCAAAAGGACTTATAATACATGGACCCATCGATTGTAAAACGATTGTCCACCTATGAAGGCACGCCCCTTTTTAAAATTAACAATTTCGAATTTGAGCTTGAAAACCACTCTCGCTCTTCCAGACAAAAGTTCATAGAAATCTAAAAATACACAATTATCTAGTTTTGTAGTGTGGTTCTCTCTCCCTGTCCCACTGTGCGGTCTGTGTACAAAATATTATGAGTGCGACAAAGCGTGGCTGGAGGCGTGCAGGGCGAGGCTCGTTGCGTTTACAAGTTGTGAAATGGTGCGCAACGCTGCTGATAACATTTTAATTGTTTAATACTTTTTTGTTTTTAATAACACTCAGATACAAGATACTTTTCAGAGATAACAGAAAAAACATGCAAAGCCAAATAATGAATATTTAATGAGAAAGTGAAAAAATGTGCTCCGGCTGAGGAATAAGCCAAGAGCAGACCGGTAACCCGCTGGCATAGCAGCAGTGGTCAAAACTTAGTCAAACCCCGCAGTAGTGTGAAATAATCGACAAATCAACGCCCAATGTTCATTTCGTATTTGAACGGCAGCGGCGATATCAACGGCAACGGCAGCGGCAGCGGCGACAGTGCCAGCCACCGTGCCAGCGACGGCAGCATTAGCAGCAGCAGTAGCGACTCTGACATCGGCACCATGTCCTTGGAGCATTTGCTGCTGGCCATGCATGAGGAGGAGAGCGAAACGACCGGCGAGGGCAGCACTACGCACGACACCGATTCGGAAGCGGGGTCCACGGCAGCGGCGCTACTGCAGCCCAACTCGCCGCCGAATGCGTTGCTGGTGCGACGCTTTCGCCGGTCGTCGATTGGAATGCAAAGGAAGGCGGCCTTTCGTCAAAGGAAATTGGACTCGCTCGACACTTGGCGGCGTAGGAGGTGAGTCAGTTACGCCTGGCAAGCGTCAGTGTGTAAGTAAGAAACTACGCAGTTATGTTATGGCGTAATTTGGGGTACAAGGTAGGTACCGGGGGGTTTTAACCCTCTCTATCTCTCCGACTAGGAAATCTGCATTTCATTTTCATAATTTTAATTAAAGCAACATTTCAAGCTCCCCCAAAAAAATGTCGTGTGCGCCACTGTTCACGTGTCTGTCTGTGTGCGGCCCATGTAATGGCGTGTAAAATGCAACGATTTCGCAGGAGATTGAACACGGAAGCTCTTGCGGTTAGGGATGATATTGTAATGCTTTTTGCTGCGGTGTTGCTCTCAGCATCAAAGGATATGCATTAGCCAATTAGCCATAGAAGGGAACGCTGCAGCTGTCGACATATTCTGAAGTTTGTGAATTCTTTCGATAAATAGCTGCATTTCGCATCAAACCGCTGATAATTTACTGTTTATCACTGTAATATTAGTTACTGCTCTGGATAATTCGGAAAGGTTAGCGCACATTTTGTATTAAATTGTTTGGTCCTTGCATTGAAGACAGCTCAGATCGCGGCTGAACTTTCACATTTATACCCGGAGGTTGTCGCGTAAGTTCACTAAACTGAGTGTGACGGGGCATACTTCTAATCTTACTCTAGGGTATCAGTTTCCTAAACGATTTTGTATCCTTATTCATAGAAATTTTCCAACTTAACGGCAATTACGCAGTGCATTCCGCAGATCAACGGGTACCCTTGCGAAAAATTCAACTGAACATTTTCAATATCGATTCGTCCCTGCTAATGAGTCACTGCAATCATTTTAAGGGTAGAAAGAAGGGTTCAGCCCCATGGAAAACGGAAGTGAGCGAGAGAGGGCTACTAAGTGTGATTCTGTATACTTAGAACTGTATATTATATATTTGCACTGAACTGATTCTTCCATTAAACTACTCCTCATCTTTCCCACAAAAAGGGAACACATAATTTGAAATGGGAGAGGTCGTAATCCTACCTTTGCTTCTCTATACTTTGAACTGGGTCTTCTTTACTTCCATTGAACTAAATCTTCCCTTGAAGGTAATAGCCATAATTTCTATACATAGCGACATATGGTTTGAAATGGGAGAGGTCGTATTCCTACCTTGCCGTCTCTATACTTACAACTGGGTCGTCTTTGTTACCATTGAACTAAATCTTCGCAAAAAACTACTGGCTATAATTCCTCCACAGAGGAAGCACGTAGTTTAAAATGACACTAGTCGTATTACTGCCTTTTCTTCTCTTTACTTAGAATTGGGCCTTCTTTGCTTCCATTGAACTAAATATTCCCTTGAAGATACTGGTCATAATTCCTACACAGTTAGTTTGAAGTGGGGGTGAGCACTGTACTGAAGGATACGTGTGCGGGCTTCTTCCATTTATTCTTACATTGACCAAAACCTTCTGGGTTTTATTCTACCTTAAGACTGGTGTCAGTGAAGCAAAATTGCTGATTTCTTTGTGTATTGCTTAAGGACATACATGAAAAATGAGCTACTCTCTTCAGAAACCTGAAACAGTCGACAATGCTTCATGGTCCTACGACGAAATTTGGTGCATGGCCGTGTTTCCCACTCCACTGTGACCAGAGAACCATGCAGCAAATGTCGCTAGTGTGGCTACGGGCTAAAAGCCTTTCGAAACTCGCACACTTAATTTCTTTGCGAACTGTTGTCCACAGTTTCGCTACTCCATAAGACTCTTCCCTGATAATCACTTTTGCGCCGCATCCTTCTGGCTGCGCAGCCCCGTCTCTGTCAAAGTTTATTTTTATTCGTAGGCTGAAATTCGAGACATTCTTTGTCGTTATTCGCTCGGATTTTGTGAGTCATTCATCACTCGCTCACTTGCAGACAATTTTCTTTTGTCGCATCTCTTTTTCAATATTGCACGGCAGTCAAAAAGGCTACGAATCATATTTTTTGTTGGCCATTCATTTCATTTCAGCGTTACTTCATCCTGTTTTATGTTGATGAATGACCTGTCGCGTTCTTGGACACTGCCGTCTGCTTCCTTTTTTATTATTTGCTACAAGCATCCTTAAAACTACATTAGCCAGAGCCAGAAATTGGATATTTGGTAGAACAAAATTATTCTTAACTAAATCGAGGAGTGAATTTTGTGCACTTTTTCAATTCAGAGGTCTGCGGTGAGTGCCTCAACCTCCATTCTATACCCGCACTTTTCTTCAAGAACAACTGCCGATAGCTTTAAAGGTATGATGGGGAAGAGATTTCATTCTGTAAAGAGCCATGAGTGGTTGATTGGTTGCTGTGGCTGTCAAAATACATCACTTGGCCTTGGATTCATTGTATTACCCCGCCAAGCTCTGTCCTATTCACTTCACGCGTCAGGGAAATATTAAGTGTCTCAAACAACTAGAAGTATGCTTCGTACAGATGTCTTGTCCAGTTCCGAAAGGTGGCATCTATATCACCATAACTCGACAGGGCGCAGTGTCAAATTAAATGTAGACACTAAGTGCGAAATTATATATCCTGGATACTGAAATCGTGTAATCAGTCTTTAGGGAAAAATCTTCTTGTGGGGTTGTGTAAATTTTTTTCGGAAAAGAACTTACAACGAAAAATGGCATCTCTTTGGAACCCAATTTATACCAAAGTGATACAAAAATGTATCCCCATTTATACCAAAATCCTCATTTATACTGAAATGCTCATTTATACCAAAATACTCATTTATACCAAAAATTCACATTTATACCAAAATCCTCATTTATACCAAAATGATCATTTATACCAAACTGATCATTTATAACAAAATCCTCATTTGAACCAAAATACTTATTTATACCAAAATCCTCATCTATACCAATATCCCCATTTATACCAAAATTTGGATTTCTACCAAAATCGGACCATTGGAATTTGAGCCACTCTCCACTATGACTAGTTTCCTGATGATTGCTTAAGGACTTTGAGTGTCCTTTTTCTGAATATAAAACTATTGCAGAAATTCAAACCACTCCGTTTGTTATTATTAAATTTTCATATCCCTGCCTTGCAGTGGATTGGAATGGAAACCGTAACTTTCGTTGTAAATTCGATTTTTATTGCTTTCAGTCCCGCCTCCAAACATTTTCGCAATTAAAGTCGTAAAGTCGTAACTGGAGAACTGCTAAGTGCACATGTGTTCGCATAATGGAAAAGTTCGCCGAGACGCCACACGTACTCGTCCTTCGCCAAGGCGAGGTTTGTCAAAAAGCCTGCTGACATGCACTCATCTGCATATGTCCCCGTTCCGCCTGCTAATAGAGGCAGACTGAGCTGAACACGGGATTTGCATTAAGAGTTTTTTGTGAGCAAAAAGAGCAAAACATGATAATAAACAACCTGCACACACACATACACAGACACACTTGCATACTTGTTGTAAGCCAACAAAGTTCCGGCATACGGCCTCAGAGCAACAGAGTTGCAAGCAGTTGGCTTAAAGCTTAAATTTACGCCTTGAAAGGATTTCAATTGTGGCCTGGTACGGAAGCTATGTAAAGGGACATTTTTAAATCAACATGAAAGCGACGTCATGACACAAGATCATTCACTGAAGTGTCATTCGGAAAGCGGAGCATAGCCTAACAAGGAAGCGTCCGTCGCACTGCAAATGAAACGACTTTAAAGGCAACGAAAAAGGACATAAACGGGACGAAAGTTTCCAGCGAAAAAACTGAAACTTCAATTTACATTTGAAACTCGAAATTTATGATATTTTCCCACACCAATTCACAAACACTCACACACTTACACACATACACACACACATAGAAATATTCATGCTTACTATTTTGGACTTTACTGCCTGGAATCCGTTGACGTGGTGAGTGCTTGCAACAGCCTCGCGCACTGCCGCCTACGGATGTCATGGCAGGCCCAGTTGACGGCCCATAGCCGCGCCCCTCACCCCCTCACTTGCCATTCCGCACTCGTTTAGCGTGCATTGTTCGGTCGCTCACACAGTGGCAGCCTGTGAGCACATGTTGTATGTGTATTGTCACTGCCGCTGACAGGGAATGGATTCCTGACACCGCCGTCCATGCTGATGGCTGTGATGATTTTGCTGGCTCTTGATGCCGCTGCTGTGGATGCTGATGGCGTCATGTTCGAAAGTTGTTGACATTTGTTGTACATATCCATGGCAGTGGGAGGGGCTTAAAGTTGTTGCTGTAGTTGTAAAAGTTGGCTTTTGCGTTGATACCACTGACTACGATTCTCATTTCGCGCTTTAGTTGGCATATCCTCTTTTGATTGTTGTTGTTGTTTTTTGTTGTATAATGCATCCAAGCCAGTCGTGACGCGGGTCAGTTTGCATTTGAATCCGCGTGATTATCACACATTGTCATAGTTTTAAACTTGCACAATTCTGATTGTTCTCTCTGGCATGGGGAGGATTCGCAGAGGCATGGTTTTAATTAAACTGGCAAGTGTGGGTGTTTTATTGCCATTTCTAAAGCTGATTAATGTTGATAAGATCAGGATCTTGAACAGGGTCCCAATCACTATGATGAGTTGATTCTTATGAAAATAGAGGCAAATTCGGAGTAATCGCTAGCACATAACAAAGGACTTGAAAGGGACTTTTTGATATATGAAATATATGGTATAAGATTTTCTTATGTGATGAGGTATTCCATAACAAATGTCCAGAAGCATATTCAGGTGTGGTGAGAAGAACTTAGAGGATTTCCTAAAAGTAAAGCCGAAGTAAATATGTCTGAAATTAATCTCAGTCACTCTTCAGCATGAGTTCGCTTATTAAACCTGCTAAAATGAAAAGTTTGGCGTTGTGTACTCGCAAGTTGCAGTTGCTTCATCAGCGGAAACTAACCACCTCAGTTTACTATTCGGAAGACTCTCAGTAATAAATTCTGCAACTATGTCCTTGCATCGTCATGCATTGAATTGAATTAAAGGCATGTGGAACGCCTCTAAGGAAGAACATTAATAATAATATAAAAGACAGGAGAAAATAGAAAAAATGTCCTAAGTGAACACACTTGTAACTGAAACAACGGCATCTCCTCATACCAAAGTGCTAAAATAGCCGCACTCGTAAAGGAAATGACAACCTATTTATAAGAGATAAAACTGAAATCCATAAATATGGACAGATGGAAGATGGAATGCATGAGCAAAGACCAATCAAATATTTACTACGCAAAACAAGCGCAAATGAAAATAAATGCACGTGAGTACATGTGTCGAAGGATACAAGGATATGGTGTGAGTAAGCTGTGGAAAGAAAAAAAAGAAATCAAATGAATTGAATTGGATTGGTTTGGATTGGATTGAATAAAGATGCAAAAATTACCATAAATTTGGGATGGAGGCTCCCTAACTACAATTGAGGTCCTTATTGTAGAATGTGTTCCTGAAGTTTATGAGGAACATAAATAAGTACTGATACGCCACGCCCAACATGAGATAAGGAACTAAGGGATAGAGAATGCTTTTTTAGAGAAACACACGTGTTTTGCTAAAGGAAACACATTTAAAATGATGCAAGAAGCAACATTCGATAGTTTATTTTATGTCATTTAAAGATAATTTTTTTATTTAAAGACTATTTCAGGTTTATGTGATCGCTTTCCTGAGGTCTATTGAGATTTTGCAAACCTTTTTCTATCTTTTATGATTAGCAATTTGATGATTTGTGTTGTCATATTCAAGTCCTTAAAAAATACCCCAGACTTTAACACAACCAGAAGTTCCATTTAATAATCATATTCCTCCTCCATTCTCATTCACAAATATAAGAATTTTATATATACGAGTACCGAACTCTTGCTTTAAGTGAATCCTGCTCTGAACAAATTGACCTACCAATCGTATGCCAGGCGCACCAGGTTCCAGCCACAGTCACTGCAACGTTATCGCCGCTATGTGCGGATGCAAGTGACAAGACAGCACAAATATCGCATCGATTTACAGTGTTCTCCTTTCATGCTCGTTCCAGATGAGTGCTAACTGAAGCATTAATCCAACCCCCCATTGACCAAGAGTGGGCAGCGACGTACAGCAGTGGTGCGCCACCTCTCTCCGCACCTGACTCTGCTCCACAACAAAAGTTTTCCACATACAAATTCATTTATGATTCTGTTTTTAATTTGGGGAAATGCAATTGCACCTAACTGCGAATGGAAGGAAAACATAAACCGTATGGGGCAGTTAACCGCAAAAAATTCGTTCACTCGTTCATAGAATATCCCTGCTGTGAAAATTTGAACCACGCATGTCGTGTGGTTAGTAAAGGAGGCGATTTGGGCGCTAGTTGCGAAGGAGTGGAGTGACAGACAGTTTGAGCAAGAAACTGGCGATTCTTGCTACAAGCAAGAATGTCCTTAGATTCTGTTTTGAATGAATGAGGCAACAAGAATCGAGAAGGACAAAAATCACTGAGTAGCAGGAGGAAAATCTCTCCAAATACTCTCATCTGGCACAACTTAATCTTGCGGGATTTCAAGCTGATTGTTATTTGATATTGTTACGAAAATTATGCGAATAGTTTCATCACTGAATTCATTTCTTGTTTATTTTAAACTGTTTTCTTGTTTATTTTAAACAGTTTAATCAAGGAGGAAGATTTATTAAACTTCACAGTTTCATATTTATAGACACTTTTAGGACAACTGACTATGCATTTCCATACAAATCCCATATAGGTCTGCACAGACCTGGTTATACCATTTAGCGACAAAAAACCCTTATACCTCTGAGGGTTAAGAAGTTTCACTTTGCATTCTATAAACACTCTTAACATTTGTGCTTTGGAGTCGCAACTATCGCGTGTCGTCACGACGCATCTCCTGTTCATTTATGTGGAATGTTTTCGAAGGCATTCCCCACATTCCAGAACTAAGTACAGTAGTGGATAAATATCATATGAAACTCATTGTTATAATTTTTCACTAACTACCGACTTTTGACTAACGACTTTTCATATATAACTTTTCACTCATAACTTTTCAATTATAAATACTCTCCCTACTGAATTTTCACTGATAACTTTTCACTATTCATTTTTCACTAACGCCTTTTCACTCAACTTTTCTCTCATAACTTCTCCCTACTGAATTTTCACTCCAAACTATCCCCTCATAGCTCTTCACTCATAACTTTCCACTTATAAACTTTCATTACTAGCTAGTCACTCATAATTTTTCACTCAAAACGTTTCACTACAAAATTTTCATTACTAACTTTTCAATACTAACTTCTCACTCATAACTTTTCACTCATAACTCACACTCATAACTTTTCACTTATAAATTTTCACTACGCCTTATAACGATATTTCACTAATGTCGTATACCACTTAAAGTTTATACATATTTAGTCATGAATGTCGAAAAGACTATTTCGTCACATTCTGCAAATGACTGACTGGTATTTATTTTTTATTGTTGACATCTAGCTTCCACAAGTCCTGCCTTAAGAAACATGTTTGTAGGTAGAATTCAAAGCTGGAAAGTGTCCTCGAAAGAAGAATCTTAAAATATTAATCCTTTTGATTTTATATGTTGTTTGAATAGTCTGGTTTTGTTAGTATTCCTTCTACTGTGAGCCGTATTTTAACTATATCATTACGAGTCAATTTCACTGCAGGGATATTGCTTGCACACCCAAAACACACCATTTGTACGAGATGTACCACAAAAAACACACTCTTGAATGCTATGCCAGCGCATGAAAATTCAAAAGTACGCTATAAAATTCATCTTTAAAATGTGGCTATGGAGATTTCAGCCGCGTCCGTTGCCGATTTGCATAGAAATTTCATTTTCCCTTTTCCTCCGCTAGCTTTCCCATGTAATTGAATTGGATTATTTTCCAATAGCTGCAGATAGAGTTGTAGCAGTGATTTTGCGAATTTACAACGTTACCCTTAATTTTATTATACGCCATGACGGAGCGTTCTTTGACGCTTTAGTTTTTATGCCAGGGAACAATGGGAATTGTTGAACATCTGTTGCCGCTCCCACACTATTTAAGCGTAAAAATGGCAGCTCGAATGAGTTTTGCATAAATATTTTTCATGTCTGTTGACATGCTCCTCTACACTTATATTTTATTTGGAAATTTATTTTTATATGTTTACTTCATTTTCGTGAACAGATCGGCGACGGCGAGCAATGCCAGACGTCCCATCCGCATAGTTCCCGATTGGACAGAAAATGCTGTGCAGGGAGAACACTTCTGGAAACCAACATCGGCATCCGGAGATTTGTGCTGTTTGAATGAGGAGTGCATTGTAAGTTACCATTATTTAAGCAATATATTTTATGTTGATATTTACATACTGGCTGGGAACCATACGTAGAACAGTTCATAGTCGCTGTAAAATACGGGAAGTTGTGACGTTTTGTTGAAATTGTGTGACGTTGTTGGCATCAAAATTAGATTTGATTTTATAAGAAAAAGGCACAGAGTAGTAGAAGGATATCAGTTGTGGTTATTGAAAGAGCATTACAAACATTTATTCTTTTGTTTTTTGTTTTTTGTTTTATTATTATTTCTTTTTATATACAATTTTTATTTTTGTTTTCAATAAATTCGCTGAGAAATCATCTTGATTTTTTTTTATTTTATTAATATATTTTAAATTTTATTATTATTTATTTAATTTTATTTATTATTATTATAATATTCTTTTATTAAACTAGTTTTCTATTCCTAGTTATGAAATTAGTATTATTCCTTATTCAGTCATCCAAAAACCTCCTTAGCTGGAAAAAGTAAAAATATCATTGCATACTTTTGGGGTGGTCAATTTCACTCGGTTTCTTTAGTGTTGCAAAATGTGGTGAGAGAGTGGTGTAGAACAGAAACGTTTGTGGCATGCCAATTCGACAATTTGCTGTATACAATTCTTCTCTTTAATCTCCAATTCCTTTTGCACGATCATATTTAGATACGCTTAGATTGATATAACTACTGGAATACCAGATGCCTGCCTTGATTTAATTTCGAAATAACCTCTGTAAAAAATAATTGGCAAAATATGTTTGGACACTCATAGTCTAAAAGACTTTAAAAGACACCAAAACTAAAGCTTAGTGAGGAAAAATATTGTGAAACGCAAGTTTAAAGGATTTGTTTTTAATTGGAATATTCTCTGCCAAATTAGAACAATTCCGTTAAGAATTTTGGTTGCATTTTTTATTTGTTTAGGGCAAAATTAGCCTCGTGCGTCCAAGTAAAGCGAAGCCGCTCGCAACGCACACAGCGTGAAGGAAGCTAAATAAAGAAAACGTGCAAAAACAAAGAGTTTAGTGGGCAATGAACGCTTCCTTCAACCTTTGACCACTCTTCAACCTTTGACCGAATCACAAAACAACAACAAAAAACCAAATTACATAGAAAATTATTGAAGCGGTGGTTAAAAGTTTTGCAAGACTGCTCCAGCACTGGCAAATAAGTCACCTTAATGGCCTCACAAAGTTTCCGTTAGAAAGTGGATCCCTCTTCTCAGCCAGCCGTGTGCAAATAGATTCGTTTCCTTGTTTGACGTCACGTGCTGCTAGTAAGGACCCCAGTGAAGCTCCTTTTAGAATGCTTCCTGCATTTACTTGTAATTATGTAGGTATGCTAATTTTAGGCAAACACTGCAAACAGAACCGTCAATGAAGGCGGCTACAACAACTGCGAAAAATAGACTCTGAAATCCCGACGAAAGTGTCAATTTAGGATCATTTAAAATTCATTAAATTGCGTCACTCATTGTCGCCTTCCTGTCGTGAGTGTTTGCGCGAGTGTCCTGGGTGAGTGCCCTCCCTGCATGTGTGTTAGTGCCTTCCTACCTGCGCAACGCCATTTAAATCAATTACACAAATCGTACTTGAGCGTAATTTATTTATGACACGCATACGCACTCTTCGTATCCTGCGTAATGCATTCCCAGGCTCACTCACACGAGCACAGACCCGTGTACCGAGGGGTGGGGGTCTCACTACTCTAGTTGCTCTCCGGTAATTGTCTTCACACACGCTCCCAAGCACTGCAATTACGGCCGCGAATAAACACGCCTTCACACATTTAATTCACTTTAGGGGCAAACAAAAGGTGTGGATCTGTGAAATTTGAATTGGGCAAACACAACAACCCACCCCCAACACCCCGATTATCTCTCCATGCGCTAGTTTGCCATGCATGCGTGTTGTGCCCATTTGATGTGAGCGTGTAACGCAATTGGCAGTTGCGTGCGCTAATTAAATTTCAGCAGTTTTGGCCTTGCTTGCCACTTAGCGTGGGTTTAAAATTGCATAATTGACGCAGTTCCCAGGCTCGCTCGGAGCGCACCCCCATCTCCGGATGATTGAATGACTGAATTTTCCACCTGCATATTCTGCCTCACTCAGTCCCTGTCAACGCCACAAATTGTGTGGCACAAACACGAACGCTTCGGGAACCGGACCAGTGCTGCGCCGTTGACTGGCACTGGTCCACGCGCGCTGGGTGCGAAGCGTTATTTTTAGACACTCATCCGTAACCGGCTGAAACTAACTGGAGAATGACGTCAAGCATCCTTTGGGCAAGTTGCAAAATGTTGGTTCGAAATTGTTAGTCTTACGCTTCGCTTACATTAGAACGATTAAATGTTTATGTTTATGTTTATGTTTCATTTATTCTCACATTTTTTCATTGTTTGTTTATTTGTTTCTTGCAGAAAAGTGGACAACGCATGAAATGCTCCGCATGCCAGTTAATCGCTCATCAGAATTGCATTCCAATCGTCAATGAAAAGACTCAATTAGCGTGTAAGCCAACATATCGAGATGTAGGTATAAGACAATACAGGGAGCAGACGACCACTCATCACCACTGGGTCCACCGCAAAATGGAGAAGGGCAAATGCAAACACTGCGGAAAGGTGAGCCTGAAAATTGTATGCCATCTTCTCATGAATGGAGTGCAAAATTTTAGCTAGCCCAAGGGAGAGGTCCTGTTTCATGAGTCAGTTCTCCAGTAGTCTTTTCAAATTAGTTTGTGTAGTGTCCTTGTAGGGATATATATGAAAAAGACGTTGTGGGAAAAATTACAAATAGTACATACTTGAAAAATTCCAATATTTTAAAGCGCAAAATTGCAAACGTGATAATTTGCAAAGCGCAAAATTGCATAGTGCAAAATTGCAAAGAGAAAAATTTGCAAATGTGGAAAATTGCAATGTGAATTATTGATATACGTAATATTGCTAATTTCAAAAGTTCCAATTACAAGATGCAAAACTGCAAAGTAATAGATTGCAAAGTGCAAATTTGCAAAGTAGAGAAGTGCAAATTGCATAAATGAAAAGTGTAAATTGGATAATTGAAATGTGCAATACTTTGACGTGAAAAATTTCGAAAATGCAAAACTGCTAAATGGAAAATTATAAAGAGCAAAATTGCAAAGTAGAAAACTGCAAAGTGGCTAATTGCAAAAGTGAAAAATTGCTAGTGCATTACAAATTGCAAAATTGCGAAATTGTGAAGTACAAATTTGCATTTAACAAATTGCAAAATAGAAAACGGCAAAGTGCAAAATTGCTAAGTCCAAAATTGCGAAGTAGAAAAGTGCAAAGTGCACAATTGCAAAGTAGAAAAGTGCAAAGTGCACAATAGCAAAGTAGAAAACTGCAAAATGCAAAATTGCATGATTCCAAAATTGCAAAGTAGAAAAGTGCAAAGTGCAAAATTGCAAGTTCAAAATTTGTAAAGAGTCAATGTGCAAAGCGAAAATTTAAGTGCCAACTGCCAAATTGCAAATTTGCATAGTAAACACCACATTCGATGGCTCAATCATCAATCTCAGAATATATTCCGATGTACTAAAATGCACATAACCCCGCCAATCACTAGTAAAATGCAATACCCTGTATACAGAAGTGATATTGTATTGTATTAATACCTATGCCAGCACCGTTCCTATCACTAACCTGCCAGTCACTGCCTATGCTTAGCAAGCAGTCCACGTTCTTCTGCTGCGCACTGTTCTAAAAATAGCCGCTCTCCGCAATTCTGTGGCTCTCTCGACGCTGACGGATGTGGTCACAGCGGCCCATTAGCTCAGCTGGTTAGAGCGTCGTGCTAATAACGCGAAGGTCGTGGGTTCGATCCCCCCATGGGCCAAGTACTTTTTTGCCATTTCTTGCTTATTTTTTTAAAGTCAACTTGAAGGGAATTATTTTATAATTTTTTTAAAATGAAAATATTGGATCAAATTGCTGCTCCATCGTGCCACATAAACGCACTTCAGCTGCCACGAATTTCATTTTAATTTGTGGCAACAATGAAGCGTAAGAAAAGAAGCGCACCAAGCAACGAGCATCTTTCGTTCAACGGGCAACAAAGTACTCGAAATTTCCTTGTGCAATTACACCGAAATTAATTACAAGCACTGTTCTGCAAGGCTGTTGGGGCCGCGGGGCTTGCGGGAGGCACAATTGAACATATCCGTAACGAACGGAAGCGGAAGTGGATGTGGTAGTGGCAGCGGCAGCGGCAGAAGCAGGGGCAGGGTCCCAAGCAGCGGCATTACTAGACAAAAGCGTGTCCATTCGCTTTGATGTGGGGCGCTTGTTTACTCTGCGAGCATCTGTCTCCCCCACTTCAGCTCTTATGCAGCTTCCCTTCTTGCGGCCTGGGATTGTTGTGTTCTGTGTCCACAGAATAACACTTCACTTGCCTGTTGGCGGCGCGCTGCACACGAGTCTTTGCCAGACCCCTAAGTGGTGGCTGTCAGCAGGCATTTAGTTGGCCAGCTCAAGCTACCACCCACACTCAACATATCTTCGTGTCGTTTGTGGGAGTATGAGTGGGAGTGGAAGTAAGCATAGGAGTGTGAATGTGAGTAGCAGTGGAAGTTTGAGGGTGTGCCTGCCACTCGTGCAGTTCTAATGCAATTTTAATGTTGCTGACGCGGCCGTTCCCGTTGCTGCCACATATCCACATAAGTGCAGTTTATCTTCAGAAGCACTGTGCGCAGATCTTTCGTCACGTCGGCCTTCACGTCTTGCCTCGAATACTTGTGTCATTTCAGGATTGCCCATAGAAATTCTGTGGCACTCAAGTGGATAAGCTGATAATTACTCTTGCTTTGGAAATGCCAAAAAGGAATTTTACAGTAGCCTTACTCAATTGGACACACATTTTAGGGTGTGGTCAGGCAAGACTTGAATGGGTTATTAGAGTACACTAGGGGGATGAGAATAAATTAGGTCTAAGCCCAGTTGCTGAGAATCGCACTTGTGACAAACCTAAATGGAATTTCTGAAAGCTCTTTAAATTATGCGTGCTTCCACATTTGGGTAGGTTAAGCCTTAATACAGGAGACGTTGAAGTGAAACAATGCTTGCCTGAGTGCTTGAAGACCTGTTTCTAGGCGGTTCTCCGGCCTACCCCAATTCTATCTAAGTGAAACATTGGGTTGAGATTTCTCGTTTCACAAAATCACCCTCAATGAAAATCTGACAATCCGTCCAGCTATAAAGTCATATATCTCCGAAACTAGAGAGATTTTTGAATATAGGTCTAAGAAGATGTGTGTTTGATTTCAGCACCACCAAAGCAAACCATTTTCCCGATTAGTGTTATTCCTTTTAAAACGCTAGGCTTCCCAATTGGGGCTTCGCATTCTCGCCACTGTATTGGAAAGACAACTTATTGATGAAAAGTTTTTCCCAATAATCCTGTAAAATTGTATTTAAGTTGGTCCGTACTTAGTTTTCCATATGACTTGAATAAATCCTCCTCAGGAAAATTTGATCATCTGTCAAGCTAGAAGGTCATATATCTCCGAAACTAGAGAGATATTCGAATCATGTATAAGTTTCAATGTTTGTGGGGCTTAGAAAATTCTCGAGGCTTTGCTTTAGGACCGCATTAACCAGAGAAACAGTGATGACCGAAAGCCCAGAAAGGTTGTGAGATCAGAATAAATCGCGATTGTTCTTATTCAGGAATTTGTGATGTTTCCAGAAATATTAAAGTTGAAGAAAAATAAAATAATAATATATTATTTCTTTATTTCAAAGGGTTAATCACAATAATAAATTATCATAACTAAAAAGAGAAAGAAAGAGCCGTAGCTAGCAGAGCCTCCAACTTGAACATTTAATATAATTCGGAAGGACTATCAGAGTTAGGAGCACTGATTATGATCGCTCAATTGAATACAGGCGTAATAATGGCATAGCCACGGGAGCAATTAAATGATGTTTTATTACATTAAATACATTTAAAAACAACTGACATCCTACCTTTATTCATATATAGACAGTAGGTACCAACCATTGTGAGAACTGTGATCCTCAAGGATGCCAGGACAGCTTTGTTAACAAGCGAGTCGTGTACTCCAAACAAAATTCCGGGCGTCACAAAACATTCACCATGTTTCTGTGAAGAATTTTGAGTCGTACCAACCAGAGAACCAATTTCATCTCTTTCACGTACCCAACTAATTCTTGACTGACTATCACAGCTCTCTCTCAATTGGTTGTTCTCAATACCTCCCCATCTCTTTAACTTCAGCACATACAAAAATCTTGCTCAGTTCCTCTTAAAATAAATCGATCGTATCTTCTTAAAATGTATGTGTGTCCCTTCGAACAACTTGGAAGTGGGCCCATACTTATATGAGACCACTTTCAACCTGCTCGGAAGGATTCCGATATATTTCTCGGATTTAACATCATTTCCATCATGTTTTATTTACTATTATTCTTGTTTCTCTCTTCAACAGGCTGTGCAAGGCAAACTCTTTGGTTCTAAGGAAATAGTGGCCTTATCCTGCGCCTGGTGTCATGAGGTGTATCACAACAAGGAATCGTGCTTTAATCAAGCGAAAATCGGTGAAGAATGTCGCCTAGGTAAGTGTACTAAAGTATAAAAACCCAGAGTAAATTTGGCCTGGCATAAATTAAGAGTAAATTAGAATTAGAAAACTCCCTGCTTCGTGCTATTCTGAGGTAAACACACCAAATCCCAGTTTGACTGCTATCGAAGTTCATTTGCAAAGTGTCCACATACTCCTTATAGGAGTCACCGCTCTAACTTCGAGAGCTGCTTTGGCCTCGGAGTTCAGAGGCCACCCGGTCCGGTTGAACACACTCGTAAATAAAACGCTGAAGCTGGTTCAGCTGGACGCTGGTTCAGCTGTGGTGCTCGTCAGCACATACGCTTGAGTAGCACAGAAGGCACAACTCCGACCAAAACTAATTAAACCCTACTAAATAAGACACAATTTATTCAGAACGTGTTGGTCCTTAATTAATTACCTTAACTAACCGGGTCAGTTGGGTCGTTAAGTTAATTAAAATTTGTGTCACCAGCTTTTTGTGTCTTCGGCACGCGTTGTGTTTTCTTTGCGCCTGGGTTAAGAAGAACACGCAGAAAAATGATGCCGCTATTGCTGATTTTTCGCAGGCGAGTTCGGACGAAATGCGAATGAAAAATGTGGCACACAGCGTAATTGAAATGTTGCATAAATTATTCTGAATAAATAATGCAATTCACTGCGTAATTGCGGATGTGCTCCTCCGCACGCCGCATTAAAACAGCAGCCAAGCGCACTGCAAGAGACCGAAGACCAGCGCGAGATAAAGCAGAGTTTTAATGTGCTTTTGTACGTGTCACGTAGTCCATTCGATCCATCACTGGAAGTGGGGGTTGGCTGCTTGCTTGTGTCTTTGATTTAATCTCTTTGGGTTTTAATTTGGATTGAAAGCAGTTGGAACTGCTGGAAAAAGGTAAGCTTTGAAATTGGGTTCAATCAATTCGGAGCAACATCAAACTAGGAATGGATAAATGAGTATTCCCTTCCGCATAAAACACGGAAACCACACTGAAAGAGGACAACATGTCGTCCAGGGAAGTGGTGTTTACGTGGCTACTACAGGGATATATGGAGGTAGTAGGTGGATCTCGCGTATACTCCTGTACACCATTCTAGCCATGTTTTAACAGTTAACTGAAGACCGCGAACTACCGCGCGAATATTCAACGCAAATCTGGTACTCTGCTACTCACCCAACAGACCCACAGTATACTCCTTCCTCTTTAGCAAATTTTATTGACACCTGCAAATATGCTACATTCTTTACTTGATGGAGTGCGTAAATTGGCATTGCTTATGGTCCGTACACTGGATTGTGTGAAAACTCTTGACTGGTGATTTTGGCTTTAATAAATATAGTTGGATCTGAAGGCAATTCTATTTAGCAATCGATAACTAAACATTCGAAGAAGCACCACTTCTATGGCACTCCTATCTCTCCTCCTTCGTAGTCACAACTGCACTCCACTCATTATGACGTATACTAAATTTATTTTATGTCGGCTGCTTTTGAGATAATTCCCCAACTTCCACTACAATGTTCATTAGGATAAGAGAGATGGCCTCATTTATGACTCGTTTATGAATTTTGACTACTAAATTTTCGTTAATGACTTGTCACTAATGACTTATTAATACTAACTTATCAGTACTTATCTTGAATAACTTATCACCAATGACGTATTGCTAATAAATCGTCTCTTATGAACTATTATTAATGATTATACTAATAATAATTCGCATTATACAAATGACTTGTCACTAATGACTTATCACTATTAACTTCATACAAGTAACTTATCACTACCAATAATGACTTATAACAAATAACTTATCACTTCTAACTGACCAATAATGACTTCGCAGTAATGACTTATTACTACAAAGCTATCGTTAATCACTTATCACTACTAATTATCACTAATTAGGTATCATTGACTTACTACATATGCCTTAACTCTAATGACTTATCACTTATGACATCTCTTATGACTTATCTCTAATGACTAAGCACTAATGACTTCTCACTACTAAATTGTCACTACTAACTATCCCTTGTCTCTACTAAGTTATCACCAATTACTTATCACTTATAACCTATCACTAATGAATTAGTACTAGTGTCTTATCACTAACAACTTGTCACTACTAACTTAGCACTACCGATGTATCATTAACAACTTGTCACTAATGACTTATCATTAATAGCTTATTACTAATCACTAATGCTGACATTGTACTATTGACTTATCACTATTAACATCACTATTGACTTATCAGGGCAAACTTATCACTAATATCTTAATCACTAATGGCTTATTACTTATATTTGATCACTGCTAACATTTCACTACTAACTTATCACTAATGACTTATCGGTACTAACTGATCTCTAATGATCACTTATATGTATCTTATCACTAGTAACTTATCACTATTGACTTATCACTAAAGACTTATTATCAAGGACATTTCACTTATACCATTTAACGATTCATTTATTCCTGTTTAGTCATGACTAACAAAAGTACTATTTCGTCACAATGCCTCCAAAGATGCGTCTATGCCTTGACATTGCGATTATTCCTACTCTCCACATGTTTTGTTTAACTCACTCTGTGTACGTTCACACTGAATAGCGTCGCTAATTGGGAGCTTCATGTAGTTCCACTTAATAAGGAGCTGCGAGGAATGCAGTTGCCGCTTGTGTAAAGCGTGGAAAAGTTAATATTTTCCTTCTGCAGAATTCCTACTTCTGCAGAATTCCTACTTCTTCAGAATTCCAACTTAATGTTCCTGTTTAAAATGATTGCCTTTTTGTCCCTCTTATTTATAGCACAGAATTCCAGGAATCCTTGCAATGAGCAAAATTCGACATGATTTGCATGTGTTGTGAGTGTGTAAACAGACGCACGCTCACATGCTCATCCCATGCACGTGCGAGTCCTTGTAGCTGCAGAGTCATGGCTTTTTTGGTGTGGCTCCGTGTGAGTTTTGTTGTGTGGGTTCCATAATTGGAAAGAAATATGAATGTTGCTTTGCAGTGGTGCGCTTCTATTTTATGCATCCTTGATTGCAGACTGCAAGTAACTGAGCATGAGTGTAGTTTGTATCCTTCCTCAACCGGTTTAGGAAACTTTCAGCAATTTATTTTTATCGAAGAAGTGATGAATTGCAGGAAATATACAAAAAATTGCATCCTCCTTGGTAAGATTCATCCCACCAAATCGACTCTCGTTGATTAGCCTTGCGTACAACCTGAAATTGCCCCCAGTTTGTTGCAGCTGATTTATGTCTGCCCACAGCTGTGTTGTTAATGAAAATCAGCCGAGCTTAAAATATCAAATTCCAGCCTGGTCGTCATGCAAACAAAGATAATCAGTCCACCCCGAAGGCGGCCAGAGCTGGCAGCCACAAAATTATGAACGATTTGTGCCACATCGGTTTACAACGTGCCTGCCACACATGTTCAGTTCTGCCTTGATGAACGAAATGTGTGCATGCCTGCAGTGCCACTGCCATGCAGGTTATTTTGGGCTGGTACAAAGGGAGCCTCCCCAGCAGTGCGCCACCACATGAATGCAATTACAATAGATTGAAGTGTGCTTGGGAGCTCCGACATAATTAACAAAAATTATCGCAAAACACATGCAGCCGGCCGCCTGTGGGATGAGTGAGGGTATGCATGAGCATAAATGGTGCATCTATGGGTGTGGTTGTAGGTTGAGCTGTGGGTGTAACAGCAAGTGTCCAGTGAGGCGTTACAAATTACAGGCAGAGCCACTACTACAAACCATCTGCATACGCCCTTAGCCACCAGCGGGTTGCCGAGTTTGTCAGCACCACCGATAATTACCCGCCGTGAGTGCCCCACTTCTCCAGCCTCCGTTGCATCTGCACCGGACAAGCTCAGTATGACCGTGCGGCACACAACACTCTCCCAAGTGCAGACACACTTTATCGAGTATCAGCGCACTGCATTGTTGCACATCCCTCCCGGTCTCACCTGTCACTGGCAGGCGTTGCAGCTGCCTACTACAATGGCTCTTAACTGGACATCCCTGCACCAAAAGCTGCTGCAGCTCGGTCTGTCGTCCACACAAATTCGAGTATGCTGCTCTTTAAGAACTGCCCCTCCATACCAGAAGATGTTGCATGCACTG
This sequence comes from Clusia tigrina, assembly GCA_920105625.2. Lineage (NCBI taxonomy): Eukaryota > Metazoa > Arthropoda > Insecta > Diptera > Clusiidae > Clusia > Clusia tigrina. The sequence continues at coordinate 182,904,591 of OV050033.1, forward strand.
AACTGCTGCTGTTGTGGCTATTCTTGTCATTCCGGCGGTCACTCTCGGCAATTATATGCCATCGAGCTGTGTTTATGGCACATCAAAAGTAAGTGTAGGGCAAATGCTACAAAGTCAAGCGTTGCACAAATAAACTCAAGTGTCCGGTTAAGTGATCCTGCAGCTGTAAATTGTGTGTGTCAAACATTTAAGTGGCAGCAGGGCAGGTCCTGAGTCATGCTTAACATGCTTATTCAATTAAACTCTAAATGCTAAATGAGTGTGCGTCCATGCCGCAGAGTTTCCAATTAAGTTAACATTTGTTGTAATGTGTGTTTTGGTAGAGAAAATGGCAGTCGAGGCGTATGAGCGACTTTTTAGGGAGTGCATTTTCCATTAAACGGAAAGGTACGGGGAAAGGCACCTTCACACAGCAATGATGAAACAGTTTGATAGTCAGAGCAATTAAAAAGAAAGCTCGATTAATCATAGCACGGAATATTCAATTACTTTACAATTACAATTAATTTTAAATGGAAACAAATATTTTCCAAGTACGAACGAGCAGGGAGAGGGTGTATGTGTGAACCCCACTTTATCCTCTTTAAAAGTGTTTCTCAGAGAATTTCTGTTAACCCTCCTGGGACGCACCTCAATCCCTTTAAATTCTACGAGTATGCGGTTGCATAACATTAGTTTATTGCTGATAATTCCATCACTGGATTGCGTCAAACAATTGAGCACCACTTTGGTAATTTTGCAGGTAGTTTCATTTAACAAAAATTAGTTTAAAAGATAGTTAACAAAATTTAATTTAATAAAACAGTTTAACTTCATTAGCTTCACTGTTATTCCACGGGTATATCACTCTCTTAATATTGCTGCTTCCAAGGCACAACTGAACTGCTCTCGCATATCTATACTCGAATGATAATGCCCAAAATAAACCCAACTGTATAAGAAGAGAGATATAATCATGGTTTATGTAAGGAAAGGAGATATAATCATAGTATAACAGGAAGCGGCAACATCATTAATGGAGCTGAAGGATTAGGAAGCATCGGGAGTGGTTAGCACAACAAATCTCTTGATCACCATTATAATTTCTATATAACATTCCTTCATGTTTGTTCAAGAGTTTTGAAATTTGTGGTCTGGGAAGACTTATTGGGCTCATATCATTCCTGAAAGAAATCTATGGAAATGTAACCACAGCAGGGGCGTGTTATTTAGCCATTATCTGCTTTATGCAAAAAGTGTCCATATAACTCAGTGATATATTTTTTAAAATCTAAGCAAATCTCACACATATTTGTCTCTTTATAGGCAACTATGCGCCCATTATCGTGCCGCCCTCTTGGATTGTGAAGCTGCCCAGCAAGGGGCACTTCAAGTCATCCATACGAGGCAACAAAAACAATGTGAACAACGCCAGTACCAAAAAGAAACAGACTACCAAACGGAACAAACAAAAGGAGGAGAAAAAGGAGCCGCGCGCATTTATCGTGAAGCCGATACCCTCGCCGGAAGTCATACCGGTGATTGTGTTCATCAATCCCAAATCAGGCGGCAATCAGGGCGTGAAGCTGTTGGGTAAATTTCAGCACCTGCTCAACCCCCGACAGGTCTTCGACTTGACGCAGGGCGGTCCCAAGATGGGGTGAGTTCACTGCTTAGCAGCAAAGACCGCTCATAGATATCTGAATGCATCCTATTCCAATTCGCAGCCTGGACATGTTTCGCAAGGCCCCCAATCTGCGCGTGCTGGCCTGCGGCGGTGACGGTACCGTCGGTTGGGTGCTATCGATTTTGGACATGCTGCATCCACCCATCACGCCACCACCGGCCGTAGGCGTGCTGCCCTTGGGCACGGGAAATGATCTCGCTCGAGCTCTGGGCTGGGGAGGCGTAAGTTGAACCGCAGGATTTGTGGTATTTCAAGTGTTGATGAAATTTTGCCCCTATTTTAGGGTTACACTGACGAGCCCATTGGCAAGATCCTACGCGAAATCGGCATGTCGCAGAGCGTGCTGATGGACCGTTGGCGCTTAAAGGTGACACCCAATAAGGACGTCGAAGACGATAACGTCAGTCGCAGCAAGGACAATGTGCCCCTGAATGTGATCAACAATTATTACTCGTTCGGAGTGGATGCGCACATTGCGTTGGAGTTTCACGAGGCACGCGAGGCGCATCCGGAACGCTTCAACTCTCGCCTGCGCAACAAGATGTACTACGGTCAAATGGGCGGCAAGGATTTAATACTGCGCCAGTACCGCAACCTGTCGCAGTGGGTGACACTGGAGTGCGATGGCACCGACTACACGGGCAAGCTGCGCGATGCTGGCTGCCATGCGGTGCTATTCCTGAACATACCCACGTGAGTTAACCGAGTTGTAGGTTAACAATGGAACTGAAGTGCTGTGGGAATGCATAAAAGCAATTCTAGCACAATCCTTGCCAATACTCACTTAAGCACTTTACAGTGTCCTTGTATTGTTGTCGCAAATCCTGCTGAACTCAACACCTTTTGTTTCCTTTTTTCTTTTTCTCCTTTCATTATTTTCTCATGTGTAGCTACGGTGGCGGCACTCATCCATGGAACGATTCACACGGTCAATCGAAGCCCAGCATCGATGACGGCCTCATCGAGGTCGTTGGTCTGACGACATACCAATTGCCCATGCTGCAGGCGGGCCTGCACGGCACCTGCATCTGCCAGTGCCGAACGGCGCGCATCGTCACCAAGAAGACGATACCGATGCAGGTCGACGGCGAGGCGTGCCGGGTGAAGCCTGCAATTATTGAAATGGAACTGCTGAATAAAGCGCTTATGCTAGCGAAGCGCAAGCACGGACGTGGAGATGTGCAGTAAGTGCAGTTTCCCCATTTATCTTTATTTTATTTTTGGTTTGTTTCCTAATCCTTATCTCCGTGCGAAAGGTCGTCAGCGAGCATAGCAAGTAAAATGGGGGAGAACCAGCAGAAACTTAATTAAAACGCACCGCGCCAGAGCTACGGTGCCGTGGGCTGCGGAGCGGTAGGCCACGATCCGACGGTGGCTGCTAGAGACATCAAATGAGGGACTCTCCTTTTTTATTTTGTGAATAAACACTCTGCACAAGACTCTTTGTTGTTGTTGCAACGAGTTTTTATTATTATAACGAGTAATGATAAAAAGAATGTGGTTCAAGCTTTGCCCCAGTAGCGATAGAAAAGTAGCGAGTAGCAACTAGTTAGGAAAAGTGACAAGTTTTCACACAAACTTTGGACTCCGTGAATGTTTACGAAAGTGTTTCTTAGTAGCGAATACAAAGTAACGAGTAGTTACTAGTTGGGAAGGTGGTCAGGATATTTCACAAAGTTGTGTCTTCAAGGAAGTGGTCAAAAATTAGTCACTAGCCCAAGCAAAGTAACGAGTGGCAATTAATCGGGACGAGTAACGATATTTTACAGTTTTGTTTTAGAAAATAAGTCACTACTGCCAGCAAAATAACGAGTAGTAACTAAACCGGTACAAGTACCGCTCTTTCACACCTCTAACACTAGTGCTGTGCGTGGTGGGGCGTGTGTGTAAAGCTGTGAATGTACCTGAGTGGGCATGCTGATTGTCCTGCCGAGGATGTGCATTTTAATTTGAGTATGATAGTGTGTGCCGCAATAAAACAATGACTCATTATCCTGAAAGTGCTGTGAGAGCACAATTTCTGCTCCTCTGTGCCCTGCCTGCCAGCACCTATGGGAGCTGGGTGCATGTACGTGGTGATGGCGTGCAATTTTGTATATTGCAGTATTAATAAAGGTCTCTTTGTGTGGGGCGAAGGGGAGCCTGCTGCGTGCTGCATGCGCTGTCAAGTGCTTGAAACCCGTTGGGACTATGAAACGCTTTATTTAGTGTCAGAAGCACCTACAAAGGTGCAAACAAAAAAACCAAAATCACTTGTCACGAAATGGGTCAAGAAAGTGCTCACCTTGCTGTACTTAAAGTTGGCTCATAAACTTTTATTGCAAAAGTTGATTCCCACTTTGCATTTATATCACTATTTACTTTCATATTTATTCATATACGAAATAAAGTTTATAAACGCTTTCTCTTCCACAGAGTGAACCCTTTGGAAAAACTGCAATTGGTCATACTGCGCGTCACCATGCAGCAATACGAGCAATACCACTACGACAAGGACATGCTGCGCAAACTGGCCAACAAACTGGGTCAAATCGAAATCGAGTCGCAATGCGACTTGGAGCAAGTGCGCAATATGCTGAATGCCAAATTCGAGGAATCCATTTCATATCCGAAAGTGTCGCAGGACTGGTGCTTCATAGACTGTGAGTATTACTCGTATGCCAGGCCCATTCCCTCAGCTAACGAATTGTTCCCTACCGCCACAGCCTGCACGGCGGAGCACTATTTCCGCATCGATCGAGCCCAGGAGCATTTACACTACATTTGCGACATCGCCATCGATGAGCTGTACATACTGGACCACGAGGCGGCCACCATGCCGCAAACGCCCGACCAGGAGCGCTCCTTCTCGGCGTTCTCGCAGCGTCAGGCCCAGAGCGAGCGTCGCAATATGGAGCAATCCGGCCGGCCGGGCAGCACTGGTACGCAATTGCCTTACATCGAAAGGCGCATGTTTTGTAATTTTTACTTTCGTAAGAAGCAAATTGAAATATAATTTGTTCGTTGGCACTTACCCTATAGCGGGGGCGCACGGGTAGCCGGGGTAGCACAAAGGGGTGCTGTGTTTTACGTAGTATTTTAATGTTCAATCAAACTAAAGCATGCTGGAAATTATTTACACAAATTATTCTAACAAAGGTGTTTGTTTTTATATTGTCATCTTTTATGTACGCATTAAGGTCACTCATACGCCGTGTGGTGAGGCGCTTGAGTGGGGAATATGCTTCAAATTTCGCTTGATGCATGCGTTGACTCTTTTTAGTGTTTTTTTGTCCAACTAAATTATCAAATTTTGGTAGACTTCAATTTTTTATATTAATTAATAATTTTATTTACATTATTTAACAGTTTTTATTTAATTATTATTTGTTATACGTGCGCTGTGTGTGTGTTAAGTTTTTAATGTGTATCGCCTCTGTTTTGGTGGTGTGTTTACGGTCAGAATTGTTGTCATTTTTGTCTGAGAAGATTTCAGAATACCGCTTAGTCCTTGCCGCCAATATGTAAGTATCCTCTCAAATACGAAACATTTTAGCGTAGACACTTCTAATCGCACTTGCCTATATCAACAGCAAAGACTAAACCCTATTCCGATATCTTCGTCCACGTTTAAAGGGTACGTTTCAATCTTGTTGGTCGTTAGTATTTTCTCTTTTCATTTTCTATTTAATTTCCTTTCATTTCATTTCGTTTGCTTACGATTTCACATTTCACTTATGCCATTAACAAATGATTGTGTTTTGTTTTTTATGTTTTTGGAAAAATTTTACTAACATTTTAAGACGATGATTTGCACATTGGGTCAAAGCCAATTCGAGTGATGAAGTGGAAGAGGTAAAATGCACAGCTTTGGCAAGAGAGTGCATATTATTTAATGTCCTTTCACTGTATCGCTACTTTTAACATAATTTGGCTCTCACTCTATATAATTAGGATCATTACTTAAAGCCTTACTGGGCTATTCTGGCAAGCAGTGACCGCACTCAGTATGGTTGTGGTGAGAGTGAAAGTGTATAAACTCACCACAGTTTGTTGAAAAATATTGTAGTAGACTGTTATTTCAACTCAGATGAGAACAATACAAGCGATCTAACTCCAAAAAGGCTTTTCAGAGAAGAAGAGAATAACAAAATAAGATAAAAAGAGAAATGGATAAAAATAAAAAAGAGATAAAGAGAAAAAGATAAAAAGATAAAAAGATGCAAAGCTACAAAGAATGAGACGAGAAAAATCATTTTTCACCGTTCTCTTATTATAGATTAACGATAAGCTCAGCCAGAATAGACCTGAAAAAATTTCCACTTTGTTTTAATAAAATTTAGGAGATCTTATGCAGCTGAAGCTTCGCTGCCGCGGTAAAGGCACCATATACTTGTAATATAGCCATTGAATTTCCTTTGTCATATAGCCAAATTAATCTTGAGATTATCAGCTCATCTTTTTAAATCAGGGGCTATTTCAATAATCAGCTGGATTTTGAACAGAATCTTGGAGCACTTTGCGACCATTCAAGTGGTTTAAACTACTGCACAGCTTCAATTCGATCTTTACCCAGGTTTATGGACCTTAAACCTCACCTATCGTGAAATTCCGAGTAACCAAACACCTTTGGGACTTATACGAGTATATGCCGCCTTAGAGCCTGTAGTTAGCTGAAGCTTATGCATGGACAGTAATTAAAACATGATCAGAGTTAAACGTAGAATGCAAGTGATATCCTCAGATGTGCTCTCAAAGATATGTGCAGAGTTCGGGATGCAGAGTAATTCGGTAGAAATATTTGGCTACAGTTTCTACGCTATCGCGCTGGAATACTATTGCTAACGGAGCCTTTGGTGCAGTGCCCGATAAGCACCCATCCAATTCAAGATCAGGCCTGATTCAAGATCAGACCTGCTTTAAGATTAGGCTTGGTTCAAAATCGAACACCACTTTGAGATCGGGGACTACTTTGAGATCGAACACTATACTTAAGGCCTCTTAAAATCAGGTACTGCACGAAAGATCAGGCCAGCTTTAAGACTGGACACTACTTTTAGATCGGAGACTACTTTAAAATCAGACACTGCACGTAAGATCGGACACTCGATATAAAATCAGACCTGCTTTAAGATCAGGCCTCCTTTCAGATTAGGGCTGCTTGGAGGTCAGGCAATACTTTGAGATCGGGGACTTATTTATGATCGAGCACTGCACGTAATATCGGGCACTGTACATAAGATGGGGCACTGCACCTAAGAGCTCGGGCACAACTTTGAGATCCGGAACTTATTTAAGATCAGACACTGCACTTTAAGATAAGATCGGGCACTACACGTAAGATCAGGCCTACGTTAAGAGCACTGCACTTCAATCCTATTTAAGATCAGGCACTGTACTTAAGATCAGGTCCGTGGAATGGCTCTCGTAGGCGCCAGGTAAAGCATGCTCGTTTAACACACACACCATCACTAACCTCGCTTGCTTGATATGTTCCATTCATTTCCTTTACCATTATTCAATTTGTATTTTAACTTTCTAATCGCTTTCGTAATCCTAAAAATGCATGCAGCAATAAAGACAGATTGTTCAGTTTCAACGAAGACGTCTTCGGTTACGGATTCAGGTACTCCATCCTCTTCTTCACTTTCAGCTTATTTGTACTTAATTTAACATAGAAATAACTTTTTTGTTTCAGTTTAAGTGCGCTTTCTTTAATTTACAATCAAAATTTCTTTCTTTTTCTTTTTTTGGTTATGGTTGTTTTTATGAACCCGCCCGCACTCGCACACACATATACATACGCAACGTTCTCTACTTTTAGCCCTATTCTGGAACAAACTTCCGATGCCGTATTATTAGCAGCCCAGAGCGGCGACTTGAATATGGTAGTTTGGCATAATTCAAAATTTTACTTAAAAAAAGCCGCGTTCGATACGCCAGCCCAGTAACTCGCTGCCCGAACATACAACAAAGTCACTAAATTCATTGTTATCAATAAAGGTGGCAACACTGGCCACAACTGTTATGTGCAAATTGATATTTTTATATGTAAATTATTCTATACACAAACTATTAAAAAGCGGATATGACAGCACAGTTCCAATTCGCTGCTTCCTATAAGAGGAACAATCGTAGCTCGTTGATTATGACGGCAGACTCGCTAGAAATTTCAGCGTGGGCCATTTGGCGAGTTGAGGCTGACGAATCGAATGCGGCCCATGGTACTAACCTAGGTTGAAGCTGGTAAATAGCTTGACATGCATGTTGTTGTATTAATTGCTTACTTTATTACTTTGGAAGAATTGTGGACCTTTTTTGTCTCGTTTAGTAGTCACTCGTACAATAATTGTTAAAGTAATGCTGTGATGTTTTGCTTTACAGTTACGTGCTCTACATGAACAAGGATACTCACTGCAGTCAGTCAACAAAAGCGGACAGACCGCTTTACACTTTGCTTGCAAATATAACCATAAAGACATTGTTAAATATATTATATCATCTGCATCTCGCCGTCTAATCAATATGGCGGACAAGGAAAGGTGAGAACAACTTGAAAATTATATCATATTAGCAGTTGAATTGAGGAGATTATGTCCTTGGAGGGGATTATGTCCTTAAAGGAGATCCTGTCCTTAAAGGAGATTATGTCCTTAAAGGAGATTATGTCCTTGGAGGAGATTATGTCCTTGGAGGGGATTATGCCCTTGGAGGGGATTATGCCCTTGGAGGGGATTATAATATTGGAGGAGATTACATACAACCTTGGGGAGATTATGTCCTTGGAGGAGATTATGTCCTTGGAGGAGATTATGTCCTTGGAGGAGATTATGTCCTTGGAGGAGATTGTGTCCTTAAAAGGGAGTATATCCTTAAAGGAGATCCTGCCCTTAAAGGAGATTATGTCCTTAAAGGAGATTATGTCCTTGGAGGAGATTATGTCCTTGGAGGGGATTATGCCCTTGGAGGAGATTATAATATTGGAGGAGATTACATACATCCTTGGGGATATTATGTCCTTGGAGGAGATTATGTCCTTGGAGGAGATTATGTCCTTGGAGGAGATTATGTCCTTGGAGGAGATTGTGTCCTTGGAGGAGATTGTGTCCTTAAAAGGGAGTATATCCTTAAAGGAGATTATGTTCTTAAAAAAGATTATGTCCTTAAAGAAGATTATGTCCTTAAAGGAGATTATGTACTTTGAGGAGATTATGACCTTGAAAGAGATTATGTCCTTGGAGAGGATTATGTCCTTGTAGGGAGTCCCTAAAGTAGCCGACTCGTCACATCACTAACAGAACTGCACTTACTCCATGTTAGTGTTGAATTTGTACCACTTAAAAGCACGGCAGTGGGTGTTTTAGTACCCACCTGCTTAGTTATGATCGCCTTAGATAAAAAATTTCCTTGATTTGCAACTGAAACGAGATTTTACCTCGTACAGTTTATTTTGTCAGCTGAATTTCATAATTTCCACAATTCTTTGCAGAGGACAAACAGCTCTGCACATTGCTGCCGAACTGGATCGTCGTGACATTTGCGTAATGCTGGTGGCGGCTGGTGCTAATTTGGAGACACGCGACCTGTGTGGCAACACGCCCATGATGGTGGCATTCAACAAAGATGCCAACGACATAGCAGCATATTTGGAAAGTAAGCACAAGTGAAGTAGCAGCAACTCCCATTGTCCAAGTCCAGATCCATGCAAATGGGTCGCTCGTGCATTGTAATCGTTTGCCACAGCCACAGGCAATACGCTAATAAACACACACAAACACACACGCACGGTCACACACATACACGAACACATTTGTAATATTGTTGCGATTGTTGGTAGCAAAACGTAATTTGGCTCATTGCTTTAATTGCTAATTGTCATTATTGAAATGTAATTGCACACCAGACACAGACACACCCAAACACACCCACACACCCACGCACCCATACGCGTCCATGAAAGCATTGTGTTAAAACAAAACAAATACTAATTAAAATAAATTAATAATTTTCCACTTCATTCACTTTTTTTCCTCACACGCACACTCTTTAACAAATGTCCTTGCAACATGCTCTGGACCCACTTCACATGCGATGTATATAAAATATATAAAAATTAAATTCAAATTAATTGCAAAACAAATCGAATAAAAACTTACACAACACATTCCAACTCTGGCCAACACCAGGTCAAGAGAGGTTTCTGCATGTGGACCTGCAGACCAAAATTTAAATTGTAGACATTAATTAATTGTAATCTAAAATAACTCATTGAATTGCTAATTTTACTTATTAACACTTAAATGAAAAGAAAAAATATATGTATATGTGAAATAAAAACGAAACTGCTCTAATTTAATTAAAAACCAACAAAAACTTATTCAGCTAATTTATTAAAATTTATGAAATATTAACATAGACACTAGCGAAGTAGACAAAATGAACACTTTATTTATTTATTTAATTGTAACTACAATTTGTGTGTGTTTTTTTAGTATTAAAGTAGATTGTAGCATATAAAAAACTTATTTAAACAATTTAAATTTAATCCTAAGCAGGCAAATGAAACGATTATTGTGATATAAATTTACAACTACAACAACCAACTTCATTGCAAAACTAGAAATTTAACACTTTAGTTTTATTTCATATTTACAAAACATAAAAATATGTATTCAATTAAACTATGATAATACTAGGCGTATGCTTAACCAGTAATTGACGGTTACACTGACGCCAGCAACTAAAATTACAAGTATTGATATTACAGAAGAGAGTAAAGCGAGCGAAAAAGAAAGAAACAAATTTGTCTGAAATGTATATAGTACTCATATATAAACAAACGAAACGAAACGATTTAAGTAACTGACAATTTAACTATTAAATTTGCAAGTGTATAAAATATAAAAATTCAAATTTTTTTTCAAATTAAGTAATTTATTAAATTTGTGCATAGCTGAAAAATTATGCAAAATTAACTCGATAAGTCACAGAAGAGTGTAAATAAAAGCAACATAAATACAAAGAATACTCAACGAATACTACTCTCACTCAAAGAAAACCCCACGCGCGATACACAGATTAAAAATTACGCACTCAAGTACAAGGTCCCACTCTCCCCCCGGTTTAACTTGCCAGGCTGTTGCACTGTGACCTAACTCAATGTGTGGTCAGATTAGAGAAATGGTGAAATTACTTCAGAGGTGAAGTAAAAGAGGAGCCACTCCACAGAAATTAGCACAAATATGAATGGCCTGCCGCCATATTTGTTTCTCACTTGTTCGTAACAGATTTTGACTCTACTTTTTCACAGGAAAAGAACGTGATCCCCTATATATTGCTTCATTTCAGCACTTTATAAAGGTTTCAAAAATGTTATTGAAAGTTTTATGTTTTGTTTTTGTAAAAATCACTTAATGTAAAAAATTACAAATCTCAGCATGTGGTGAAAAGACACACGGTTTTCTTATTACACAAGGGGCAGCGGCTAAGGAGGAACTAGCACTGTGTTCTTCTAAAAAGTAATAGAATAAGAGCGATTTTCTAGTATAAAGTGGACACAAAATTTGAATGCAGCTAATTTTACTGCGAAGAACACAAAAGAACAGCAAAGCAAAAAATAATTCTAGCAATGCTACCAAGCGAAACTGCTGTAAATATCGCAAACTTTAAGTTTCCACGATAATCCTGAAATTTACAATTCTGTTTCAAACCTTCCACATTTAAAACTAGAACTCACTCGAAACAAAGCTAAGGGTGTCCTTGAACTTGAGGGTTACTATACTCTACACATACGCAAGCAGATTATACTCTAATTTAAATATTAAAGAAAAATGCTAATTGTAAAAAGTTTAACCAATATTGTATAGATATTTTACTATAAAAATTTCAACTTTAAAAGCATTAACACAATATATATATTTTTATACCAAAACAAAAAGCGAAAAATTCTTACGCAAAAGACTTTAGAAGACTCTTACAAATTTATGAAGAGAAAAATTGGCAACTTTAAACAAAGTTTGCACTTGAAACACTATGAGTTCAATCAAGAACAAAAGCAGACAAAATTCAAAATTTACAAGAGTATTCACTCAAATTTGCTGACGAATTTCTTTGATTGTCTTTCTGTGACCCAATAATTTAGTAATATATATAAGTGAACATATGTCAATTAAGTATAAAACATTTTCAATTGATTCATTTACTTTGATCAATTAAAAAGTACTCAAGCAGCAGACTCAAACATATGTGTGCCAATATATAAGACTCGCTTAGAACGAAATGTACTCAATGAGGATTGTGAATAAAAGTGGCCAATTTCTCGTTACTCGCATTTCAAACAATTCTGAACAATTTACCAGGAATCTATTACAAAAGTCAAGCAAAAAGCAGTTGCTCATTTTTCCGTCTCTTCCTTACTGGCTGTGTCTGTCATTTTCTAATTCCTTCTAACAAATTGCAAACAGGAATTTGCAAATTTCCTTTACAAGAACATAAAAAGGACGATGTTTCACGGCCTGATGCTATCTCCATAAGGGAATAAACATAAAACTCGCTGCGGGTTTAGTTCAAAAACTATTTAAGAATATTGAGTTTAAATCGCTTTCCAAACACAGTTCCAATTTAGTTAAGTCAAACCTAAGGCGAGCTTACTTTGGTAAAACTCCACTTGTGCCAGCTGAGAAGTGTAGGAACAAACAATGAGAAGAAAGAAAATATCAATAAGTCTTCTTAAACACCATTTCCTTTTTATTACTAACATATTTTGTCAAAAATGTGCACTTACATGACTGCTACACAACTAATTTTAATGTTAACTATCTCAATTCGGCGTCTTCTCCAATCCATTGCATATTGTAGTATATTTTATTAGACTACCCCAGTTTCGTTGCTATGGACATGCCTAGTTGGGAGATCCATTCCATATTGTAGTAGATTTTAATAGACTATACCACAGTTTCCACGCTGTGAACGTGGCGAGTTTGGTGAGTCGCTGCGACAGTACTATTCCCTAAAACGAAGAGTATTCGAAAATAAACTCTGCACCTCTTTTCACTATATTAAATAATAAAAAAAAAATATGTTAAGAATATTATATAAGTTGCATCAAAAGCTGGCTTAAAATATTACACCACCATTAGCAGAGATTTCTGATCAATTTGGTCTTTAAATATTTTGTAAAAGTTATAAGTAAAATATTTAATATCTAAATTATTAACTAGTTAAAGAAAAGTAATATTTTAGCTTTGGCTTTTAATATATTATGTGAACAAAATTAAATAAAATTAAACTTTGTAAAATGGTAATTACGTTTTGGATTTCATTAACTATAAACACAAATAAAAGTTTTAAAAAATAATTTATTGCATTTTTATTCAAGCCCCTGAATGTGCAATAAATTGTTAAAAACAAAAGCATACAATTAAAATATTAAATTGTACAATAATAATATAAAGCACAATGAAATTGATGAAAACATAAAAACCAATTTAAATACCAAATTATATATATTTAAAAGCAGACAACAAATGACAATCTTAACCACAATTTGCAAAAATTGTCCATTTTTTATGTATATAATAATAATAATAATAACAATAATAATAATAATAATAATAATAATATATATATAAATTTTATTGAGCCATTATAGCAAACCGCATGTGGCCTCGATCAACTTTCACATATACGCCTGTCTTTTTGACTCAATTTTGTTTCTTTCTTTTTCATTAATAAAAAAAACTCCAAAATAAAATTTTAAATTTGCAAATTTACTTAAAATAAACTAAAACACTTGAAAAGCAATTAATTTATTATAAAAAAAAAAACATAATATTAGAAAATAGAATATTGAAAAAAAAAAACTATTGAATAACCATAAGAAAAAAGAAACACTCTTTCGAGGGAATTTCATTTTGAAAACTATGTAAAATAAAATGAAACTAATTCATTTCAAATGTAAATTTCACTTATTCGAAGTTTCATTTGTTCGGAGAACAACCGGGTCCAAGCAAACTGTTAAATAAGGAAGGTACTTTATTTAGTTATAAACAAAATTATGTTGAGAAACCTTAAGAAAAGAATTGTAATACCCTACAATCATGCTATTTGTAATTAGATAGGGTTCTGTGGTAATTGAAGCTACCCAAAGGCAGGAAATTGAGGAGCTTATGTTTCAATAAGTTGACTCAGCTCTCTGAAATGATCTGGTTGGCACGACAAAGAAAACCGTGTGCAAAAGGTGATGTTCGGATTGAATAGAACTCAATTTTAAAAATGTAAAATATACTACAAAACAAATAATAATAATAATAATAATAATAATAATAAACTTGCTACCCTGTTATAGCAATACTAAAGCGATGCGTTGTAAACTTATTTAATCTTATTTAAAGCACCCATAAATCAAATATTAATTATGTAATACAAAATTTCAATAATTTCTCAATTATTCAAATACACTCAGTAAAAACACACCATATAAAATCAAACAAGAATTATTATAATTAATATATTGGAATTTTTTGAAATATTCACACTTCCAAAAATTTTTTAGACTTTACATTTTTAAAATGATCACAAATATCCTTGCTCTATGAACATACAAAACAAATTTAACAAATAAAAACATGAAACGAATGTCTTATGATTCTTAGATGTTATATAAAATGATAAACAAATTGCTTATTAACTTATTCAATTCGATATTACTATGATAATATTCAGAATAAAATATGATTAATTGTAAATAAAGAAAGGTTTAATTTATATAATTTATTTATTATTATAAACACATAAAAGTACATTTATAGTAAAAAGAAAATCTACAAAGAATTTAATTATTAATTAGTAATTGCAGAAAAGAAAAACAACCACACAGACAAACAAATTTTGCTTTTTTCGTTTCAATAAATATTTAATATTTAAATTAATGTAGTTATTTGAGTTTTATTTTTATTATATTAGTTTTTTGTATTTTATTTAAAAGTTCAGTTAATTCCAAATTGAATTTTCCCTTTCAATAAATATCTAATATTTAAATTAACTTGGTTATGTTTAACTTTTTAGTTAATAAATATCTAATATTTAAATTAACTTGATTATGTTTAACTTTTTAGTTGAGTTTTATTTTTATTTTATTATTTTTTGTTTTTTATTAAAAATTTTCTTTAATTCCGTTTCAATAAATATTTAATATATAAATTAACTAAGTTTTTTTTAGTTCATTAATTTTCCAAAACTTCCCTTAATTCCTTTAGAAAAAATCAATTTACCCTTTTTTTAAAATAACAAATTTCAGAAAAAAAAAACTTTTATTGAAGGCTTATTTTATTTCAAGGAAAACCCAGAATACAGCTGTATACCTTGAAGAATTATTAAAATTTTATTAAATTAAATCTTCAAATATAAAATAAAATTAGACTTTTGCATTAAACTTCATTTATGGCAAGGACACAGATTTACAAATTTAGTGCGTGGCAAATATCCTTTTCTTTTACGAACTATTCGTATTCTTTTTCGTACAAATATGTAAACTATTCTCCTCAAGTTTCTTATTCCACACATAAAGTCAGACTATATTTATAAACTCAGAAAATTAGAAAGGACTTTGGGTAAGTGAACTCACTTAAGTTTTTATTTTTTATACTGTTATGCTATCTTATTGTACCTTTCCCAAAGGTCACATTGGAATGACTCTCTAACGTGAGTGGTTGCATACTTGGATATTCAAACAAGGCTCTACTTGCTTTTTAGGTAGACGTGTTTTGAAACTTTAAATCCATAACTCCCATGAATTTGCATATAGACACAGTAGGTTCTATTATACTACACTATTCCTATATGAGCTTGTTTTAGTCTCACGATCGTTTCAAAATTCTCTTTCACTTCACGGTGAATATATCTATGTACACAGAACATTTCGTTTCCTAATTAACCTGTGCAGCAAGTTTCATTGCTAATCACTGTAAATATAGCAGAGAAAACGAATTACTCCCCATAATTGTAGTAGAACGTGTGCTGTTTGAATACATTTCTACTACACTTTTATTCAAAATGTATTAAGCCATGACAATCCATTTTGCGATTAATTTGATATTTTGATATTTCATTATACATATATAAAGCGCAGTCATAGTGAATATACGCAGTAAATCCCATTCTGACAGAAATGAAACACTGTAGTGTCAAACAAGTAGAAGAAAAGAGATCGTACACATACTTATATAAATTATATGCTTCTTCCTTTCCTTATACACCATTTCCACATATTAGCAACAGGTTTTGACATAAATTCGCTTAAAATATGAACATATGAAAGAAACATTTATTCGAAATATAAAAGTAATATTTATTTATTAGATATATTGTAAAGGGATACTAAGGAGACACAGAAATGTTTATTATGAAAACTAAGCTATACTTAGAAAGCACAGTGCAACAGTGGTATTTCGATTTTACCACTCACCACACAATATCTTTCTGTCGTTTGACAGTTATGCTAACGACTAAACAACCCAACTATTCTAAATACATCTCTATCACAAGAAAACCTACTGCAATCAATAATTATAATCATAAAAATAACACGGCACAACTTCAATGAGTAACCCTAAAATCTCTAGAGGCTTTCAAAATTATTCATTTTACTTGTTCTTCATAATTAGAAGGGATAGGGATAGCAAATGTTGATGGAAGAAAGGATAGAACTTTAAAATTAAAAGGTGATGTAATTGAATTTAGTAAAAATTTATTATATTGTGTGACTCAGTCTTTACCCTCAAAAGTATGAATTATCTAATGCGATCAACACTTCCGGACCAATATCAAATCTGATACGGCTCCACTCACGTTTGACAATATATAAATTTATTCCAACACAATAAGTTTTTCCCAATTTACAAACTTTATTAATAACTTTACTTCTGAAAGTCCACTAAAAACCACGGAAGAGCAATAATTATGCCAATTGAATATTTAAAGAAAAATTCTTGTTTTTTCAAACTCCATTCATTACAAAACAAATAAAGAAAGAATTAAACATAAATATAAGAATATCACTATAGAACTTGTTTATACACTCGTACCCGAATTACTCCCGAAGCATTTAAATTAGCCTAAATGACATAATACACAAATATCCTCCTTTTCTTTGTAAACAGTATTTTAATAATTTTCATTAAATTACGCTGCCGGAGCCTGCAAATATTAAACAGTCCACATCCTTCGAAAAATCTGCTTTTTACTCATATTCTACGCAATGTGTTCAAAATTCAGAGATATCAAATTAGAAGCCTCAGTACCAACCCAAGGTGAATTTACTTACAAATAAATTCATCTTGAAAGTAAATTCACCTTGTAACAAAATTCACCTTGGTACCAAGCTATCTTTCGCTGTTTCATGTGTATGAGTAGCTATAGAAATGTACTCTGCGATAGTGGAAGATGGCATAGGAACAGGGCTTCTGTATGACTAAATTAACTTTCATCGTGATTTCTACACTTATTTCGATATATCCTGTATACTATTTCTAATATTTTCATTCAGTTTCTTTTACATATCTTTATGAACTTTTCTTTCAATTTTAAACTGAACATTTCGATCATAATTTCTTTATAAAAAACTCAACTCAACATTTACGCAAGTCTGACATATAAAATTGTTAAAAATTAATCTAAAAGCAAAAACGAACTAAACGATAAAAGGCAACGTTAATTGTAAATAAAAAAAACGAATTATTTAAAACTTATTAAGTTAATTTACGAATAATATTGAACAAAATTGATAATGTGAATGAAGCATTATTCAATATGTTAATATAAACATTTGTAAATTGCACTGCAAGCACTGAGGAATTTGATTCAATTTTAAATATAGTATTAATCATAAACTTAATTATTCAAAATTAATAAAGTACTAATTACATTTAAATATATACATAAACGCAAACTATGTTTAAGTGAGAAGTGGCTCGGGTGCACACGCCGCTGCCCATTATTGTGGCTCCATAATGGCAGTGGTAAACGAAAGAACACTCGGAGTACCTCTTCTAAATATGCTTAAATTTAAGTAATCGACAAATTAAATATTCAAATTAAATTGGAAGAAATCACTTCATAAACACATCCCTTCTAGCAAACTAACTAATGTATTTTTAAACTCTAAGCAAAGAAAGACTAAAAAACTATGAATTAAAATTTATTTTAATTCAGTTCTCAATCACAATTCTATGTAAATACCCTTAATAAAAGCTATAACTAATTTCAGACTTTACTATATTACCACACAAAAAATAATAGAGAAAGCAAAATAAAATTTTTTGGAAAATTATCTTGGAAATTTAAAAATTTGTCTTATTAATTCATCATATTTGAAATTAAAAAACGGTAAGTTATGAAAAAATGTGTTACCTTTCCCTACTCTTCTCGATACCAACTCACGTACTGTGCCTGTGAGCTGTGTAAATAAAAGTGAAATAACTCAAGGAATGTATGATATATGTACCTCTTTTGCTCTTCATATGTATGCAAGTAGAGATCGATGTTGGGATAGAAAACTGCTGTTAAACGATGCTTTAATTATGCCAGAAACTAGGGCGCACTTATTAGATAATCGCAAAGGAAATTATCTCTTCTTTTTGAACGTTTTTTAAATGTGTTAACTTTTTTAAGCTCCTTTAGCGATTAGCTGTTTTCATCTAATTGGTAATACAACTAAGAATCTATTTTAATAAAACGGTTGTTATTGTAGTCTTGCGGACACCTTATTAGTGGAACCTGCTATACAATGCTGAGGGAGCACTGTATTGTTTAATATTGGATGACGTCTACTAAAAATATTGCAATACTGTCGGGAAATTAACAATATTTAGCAGGTAAAACCCTAAAATAAACTCTGTGTGAAACAAAAAGAAATCCAATTGTATTTCCAATAATTTTTATTTCCCTCTATCCTTTTTATAATTTTAATACATAGCCTTGAGAGTGGGTTTCGCAAGTGTTTACCTGATAATGATTTCGCCATGGTCAGAAAGAATGTGACATTGTATTGAAAGAAATAGTTGAGGTAGAAACAGATTTAGTTGATTTTTATAAATGACATTATTCACATGTGACTTCACAAAATGTAACTAATATGAGAAATGTTATTCATATCACAAAACAGAAATTTACTATACTAAAGTTAAGTTTAACTAACCTTACTTACCTTCCCTCTGATATTAAGTGATCTTCCATTCCACCAATCCATGGCAATTACTCTTAACACATACTAAATTACCTAAGTGTTTTTGAATACGAATAAAATTTTCATTTTATTAAATCTGTATTCAATTAGATGCCAATATGTTCATTACCCATATTTCATATGCTTTTATTTGCAATTTGAAGTACCGGTCTTTTGCCACTTTGTTCATTTCATTTTCTATTGGTTTTATTTGTATTTTCCCGCGCACCATTTATTCCAATCTATTACAATTTTTGCACAGGGAGATATCAATAATAGGAGAGTGAAATCTAATTGTTTAAATTTGATTTATTAATTTAACTTAAATTCATTAAATTTATGTTCGTAAAACTAATATTTACTTTGTAGTGCATAGAAAAAATTATATTGTGAGTCAAAATATCGATTTTAAAGAAATTAGAAGTTCCGAAAAAACCTTGTTTTGAATATCCATGTGTCTGGATGTCGGTCTTCGATCTATGTTTGACAAACTATACTTTCTTTATACTTTCGTCTCACATAGATGAAAAAAATGTTAGTCAGCTTAGGATTGAAAATATAAAATATTGAATTTCAGGTAATTGGTTCCAGAATTTTTTACTTTTTTCCGAGTGGAGATGTAATCTAATTGTAATATATACAAAAATATGAATTTTAGTCTTAAAAATGATTCCTAAATAAATTTAGTGTAGTACAGATATAATTACAGTATACTAAAGAACGGCCTAGTGACAGACAAGTGACGTCCATTGTTCTATACACACAATTATGACGTTTATTCAGATTACCATCAAACTCTAGTCTTTGCCACATGCTCTTTAACAAGGGAATTGTAACCATTATATTTTTTATGTCATAAAAACATATCATCTTACCTCTACAATTTATAATAATTAACATATATTTTAATTGTAATTGCTGAAAAATAACAAGCCTTGTTAAACAACAAAAATAATTGCATCCATCATTTTAACAGATTTTGTTAAACTGGTGTTAATATAAATATCGGGGAACATTCATAACGTCTTAACCAATTTATATTTAAATTTTAAGTCGATAACCCTGTAGTGTTTTATACATTTTGTTTTAATTTTAATTACATTAAATATTTAAATAATATGTTAGAATTTAAAGTAATATTCAAGCCCAATTTTGTCGATAATATAATAAACTAAACATTACTAATTATGCTATCACTATGTTTAACATTTGTGTATCAAATACTTAAATGATTTATGTAATACTTAAATGATTATGTGTACTTAAATGATTTATGTATATTCCTTCATGACTAGTTTCATTATTTAAGTATCGTAATCATTACTGTGTGACCACGTATCAATCGGTTCACAGTGGCAACTACGCACTTTCCGTATCTTAGCGGGAAGTGATTTGAAAAGTAAGTAAGCCTGTTCATTGAACTCTTTATTACAAATTTTGTTGCTTCATTGCTTTTAAGAGACATATTTTGCTATTGCAATATATATAGAAGGGATACAATTCCATTATATTAATGAAATTTCGTAAAAGTAAAATTTAACATTATCGGAATATTTTGTTAGAAAGAGAAAGAAAGGGAGAGAAGAGACTGAATAATCTATTACAATTTTAATTTGAAATTCCTATATTGGTGAGGGAATTTCGTTCGCTGCAACGGAAAATTTTCGTTCTGAAAAAAGTCGAAATATTGGGAGTGTTTAAATAGTGGAAAAAATAATTCAATAATAAGGAAACACGTTCCTGTTGGGGTGGCAATCGATTGCTCCTTAAAATGGTGCTTGATTATAACAACGGCCCGGCAATCCCGCAGAATTATCCACAACCAATTGGTGCGATGGCCGCAGACTTAGCGACAATAAATGCTTTCCTATTAGCACCGGCAACGCCCAACAGGCAAACTATGTTCATGCAGATGAACGGCCGCAAGGTGCTAGGTCCACCGGATGATTGGGTTGGCCCCCCACCAAGCAGCTCTTGTGAATTATTTGTGCGACGTATTCCCAAGCAAATTAACGATCAGAAACTCATTCAGCCGTTCCTGCGCTTCGGCTGCATCTACGAAATCCGTTTACCGTTGGACTTCAACCAAGGCAATCGTGGGTACGCGTATATTAAATACACTTGTGAGGAGGATGCCGCTTGTGCCATGGAGGTGCTGACTCACTACTACATAGCGCCACGTCGAACTCTGGAAATTATGCACTCGTATGAAAAATGTCGCCTGTTTGTGAGTAACATACCACGCCATCTCAATGAAAGGGAAATCGAGGAAGATTTGCGACAAGTCTTTCCCAACATGCTGCGCGTTTATACTCGCGGTGTTGGGCCACCGTCCGAAACGCATCGCAACGGAAACAGTGATAGTTCCGGTGGAGTGAGCAGCACAGCTGAGGATGGAAATCGTGGCCATGTTTTTGTGCACTTCTCCAACCATTTCCACGCACTTGAAGCTAAAAAGCAAACTACGCCCGGAGTGATTCGTATGTGGGGACGCGACCTTAAAGTCGTCTGGGCGAACACGGAGCGCCAGGTGGACATTCCGAAAGGCGTAAGTGTATGGTCAGGTTTTATTATGTGGTATTAATTTATTAGCTTGTGATTTCATGCGGTAAATTTTTATAATTGAAGGCCAAAACGCTGTTTGTCCGCAACGTGGATCTCTCGGTCAACAATCGCGACATCATTGATATGCTGGTGAAGTATGTGCCACGCACCACAATACGCAAAATTTCGAAGGTGCGCACCACCGCATTTTTCGATTTCACCAGCCGTGAGGCGGCCGAGGTTTGCATGCAGCAACTGCAAGGTCAGGTGCTGTGTGGACAGCGTCTGGACATAGAGTGGGCGAAGCCATCTGACTCGTAAATATTGAAATCCTAATTAAATGCTAGAGTAATGCAAACTTATCCATATCCTTTGAAGGCATTCTTTGCATCGCTTGCGTAGCACGGATTTCGATGCAGTGCTGCGCCTGAAGTGCATTGCCAATGGCTGGCACATTCCCGTGATCATATTTGGCACCTATTTCGAAACGGAGTGTCTGCAGTATTGTGTAGTGATGCTACGTAACTGCTATGGCATTGCTCGGGCCGTGTTCTGCATAATCCAGACCCATGACTTGATTGACGTGCATTCGCGCCTGTGCGAAGTGGTTTGTGTGCTGATCGATACTATCGGCGTTTTCCCCGACTACAACTACATGTTCTTCGTACAGAAGGACTTCGCCCACTTGCGTAAGTATGGCTGAGACGTGTGTTTTTAACATATTTATTGATCCATTGCTTCCAACAGTCGGCATGGTTTCTCATAGCATGTATTCCGTGGATTTCATCGCCTCGCATAATGTGCCGCATGAGTTCTTCTTTGATTTGAACGAAGTAATTGACTTAAGCTGGGCCATAGCTACAATCTCCTCTACCCCTGAGATGATGTTAATTCACGCCTACCAGGAGAGCTTCCGGACCAATCGCTTCTGCACATATCTGCAGAATTTTCTCGTCTTTGGTCACAGGATCTTTGGTAGCATCATGCCGAAATATCGCAACAAACCACCACTCAAATACAACCTGAACGATTCCCAAATCGTATTGGCGCTGTGCTTTGCCTCCACCGGCACCAACAGCACACTGCCTACCCGTCCATACATAGCTTTTCCAGTCTCATTGTTCGACACGGGTTACGAGGGGCTACGCTATTTGTCGCTAAGGTTGTGGCCGAACGCCTTATCACAATCACGCTATAACAGCTCTCATGTCCTGAAACATATAGTATATAGAGGCACATCTTATTATCATCCGGCACAGCGTCTGATGGCTCCACCATTCCTGGTTACGGTGTGCTCTTACTCGCTTTCCATTAAGCAGCCGGAAGCTGGCTATCAGTACGAGGAGAGACAACTGGTGCCCTATACGCAAACATGCGCGAGTGCTGGTGGACAGTCGGGCAGAGCAACCACTTCCGGACTGCTTCCAGTGCCGCCGAATGATACTGTGGCCCTCTATAATTCGTGTATAAATAACTAGCTCTGCTAAATGGACTTTTAAAGTTAAGGCGTGCCTCCCTGGCCCTCATATCGTTCCTTATTCATAAATCCAATTGGTTTTTTTCTCACGTTTATCGATTGATTTTGTATTGATTTTGATTGTTTGCTTTTAATTTTCATTTATTATGGATTAATCGCCGCAGGCGACAACCCTCAATTATACATACTTATCTTCTTAAATTGAAGTATAATTTATTTAATTTTGTCGCTTATTATTCTTATAAACTTTAATTATTTTAATAAACCACTGAGTTTAGATTGCAATCACAAAAGTATTCAAATGAAGTCCCTACCAGTAATTTAACCTAAACGTAAGACTCACGGGGTGATGTACTTCTTTCTACTCGCTTTGATCTCTAAAGCTCCTGTCTTCGGAGTATCTGCAATGATATAATTTTGGGAAGGAGTATCTGCGAAGTCATAATATTGAATCCTCTAAATCTGGAAAAGTTCATTAAATAAAATCGCCCAATGAAGGCACTCTTTATCCCGTTCATAATTATATGCAAAGGAGGAAAATTGTTTTCTATATATTGATCGTTAACAATCTTTAAGGCATCTACTGTGAACGGAAGGTGGTTTCTTTGGGCTGTCCTTTACTTAAGTGAAAATATGCATGTTGTGCGGCGTCATATAACTATGCACTCATATGTTTACACTCCTTTACCTACTCTTGGGAGGTGTGCTCTGATTAGAGTTGAGTTTCCTTCACCGCTTCACCACATCTTCGAAAGAATTTTTCTTCTCTCATTTGTGAACTAGAAGCAACATTAGCACTCCCCATCATACCACTGAGGTACCATAGGAATGGAGTTGAGTTTCCTTCACCGCTTGGCCACATCTTCGGAAGAGTTTTTCTTCTCTAGTTTGTGACCACACTATTCTAGTACTCTTGCTATACACTTAAGCCTCCTTGTGGAACTCTGCTGGGCATAAAAGTATGGGTCGTTTGGGCTTCTCCACTGCCACAGGTGGTTTTATGTTATCCTCGTCTACGCCTCTATACACGATTGGCCTTGGGCTTTTAGTCTATAGAAGACTTCTCGAATTTAAAATGGGTTTCCTTTACACTACCATAATAATGCAGCAAGTGAGCAGATTCTTGCACCCGATCTTTCGTCTTTTCTTTGCATTGCATTCCGCCCGTCAAGCAACGGTGAACCAAAACAGGCGTTCATGTAAACAAATTGTGGGTGCGGTAACGGCAGCGGCAGCGCCATCGTAAACAAAAACAGGCGACGCCACGTTAAAAATAGCGGAAGCCCGCACTGAGAGCGCTGCTCTGATGTGAGCAGCGTTTTCTCATAAATTTCGAGCGCATTTTTGAATTACTTTATGAACGTTTCGCATATTTTTAGCAAATTGAACGAAATATTTCTAGTCTTCGCGGGAATTTCGAACTGATCGCAACGGAATCATTTTTCGTGTTTGGCGTTCGGGGAACAGTTTGTGCAGAATTGGACGCTGCTGCATATTTATAGAAAATTTGCTAACAAAACGAACGAAAAGGAAATTTAGTGTTTTAGCTTTTGATTTCGCTGGTAAATTGAGTAAAATTTGTACAAAAATTTTTGAAATTTTTGCTTTTTAACGAGATTACAACAAAAAGGGGAGCAAGCGCTTGAAAACGAAAGGAAAACGACATTTGAAAAAAAGAACGAAAAACGAGCCAGGAAGCAATACAAAAGTATTCCGCTTGCAGTCCACACAATCGCACACACAAATACACTGCATACGAACGTTCACACACACAGTCAGACGCCTCTGCAGACACTCATATAATTGACGGGCATAAGTTGGCGTCTGACACATGCAAGCGTTGGCATTATCAACGCCCATTCAGCATGTCGGCCACTCAGCATCAATTGCGGTCCAAAGGTTCCGCCTCAGCAGCTGCCGCCGCCGTTGGGGGCAGAAAATGCCTGCTCTTGATTGCGTTGCTGCTGCTCGTGTTCCTAACGCTGCCACACGCCTCCCAGGAATTCGGCTTCAAATTCAGTGAGGAGGACACTGACGGCCAAGGCGGCGACAAGCAGGTGGCACATCGTCGAGCAGTGGACAAAAAGTTCAAATTTCGCAAAATCGCGCGTGTTTACGTGGACAATGAGAACGCCGCCTCCGATGATGACGACAATGGCAATGACAACGACAGTGAGCAGGACAACGGAGCTGCCATGCGGCACGCACGCAAGGCGGCCGATAATAGCCGCGCAAACGAGGATGATGAATTGGAATTTGAACGTGTGCGCAAGGCTCAGAGTCGTCAGCAGAAACCCACTACAGCCGAGAAAAAGGCCAGGCGTGTTAAGAAAACCAGAGGAGATGATGACGACGACGATGATGATGATGGTGATGATGACGCCTCTGACACTGATAAGTCTCCCACATTCTGGAGCTCTTTATTTAGTGGCTTATTCGGCGGCGGCGATAAGAAGAGCTCCTCAGACGATGAAGATGAGGACAACAACAAAAGCGCCAGTGCTGAAGAGGATGCCAGCAAAACGAACACCATTATAGATTGGCTGAAGTGGCTGGGTGAGAAAACGGGCAGGAGCAAGCCGGAGCCACCGCCAGTTACGGAAGCGACTACCGCGGAGAATTTGCTAGCTTACTTCAATCGCTGGCCCTTCAATAGCCTGTTTAACATTGGGAAACCCGCGAAACCCATACGCATGCCACGTCGACGCGTCGAGAGCCTGGAGAAAGACGACTCCGTAGAAGCCGAGCCGATGAGTCAGGAGCACTTCGAATCCTTGCTGCACACCCTGCCGGGCTTTGTGGTGAATGCCTCGCATGTGGCCGATATTGAGTGTCGCCAGCAGTTGCAGGTCTTCCATCGGCAGCTGCGTGGCAATAAGCTGTGGACGCTGCAGAGTAAGTTGTCTACTAAATACTCTTGAATGCCAATCCTAACTTGCCAAAGCCTCTTTCTTTAGTGCTAGATGCCACGGGGAAGATCACGTCGGGATTGCTGCGCGGCAGCATCAATCAGTTTGGCGACTTTGAGCAGTGCACGCAGGTCAAAACGTTGGTGAAGGTCACACCCAGCACGACTATGCGTATACGGGGCAAATATTGCTTGGCTCACATAGAAACACAGACCTCGGTGCCAGACCTGAAACTGCCCGTGCATTTGGCTCACGGAAGAGGACTTTGGAATAGCCATCTGGGAAATGTAAGCCACAAACTAACTATGTGCAGTACACAAATGCCACTAACCCATCTACCTTCCACTAGCCTAGTCAGTTTGTGCCGCGTTACGCTGTGGCCAATTGGGGCGTGTGCATACCGCACTTGTGCTCGGCCGAAGTTGTTCAGCAAATGCTCGAAACGAATTTGGGTCCCTACAACACCACCGGTGTGGAGTTCCACGTGGAAGTGGACGATGACGATTGCTATATGCGGCAGAGCAGGAAGTTCACGAAGCTAATCAGGAAAGATGAGAAATTTGCCGCTACCATGTAAGAAAGCCATGAAAATTAAAAGATCTACATACATATTCCCCCTTTGCAGTTTGGGCATTGCAGCCTTGGGACTGCTCCTGTTGGCAGGCCTACTACACGAGCACTGGCCCAAAATCACAGCGTATGTACAGGAAAAATGGCAGGCTCGCACTGCAGCTACCACAGACGCAGATGCCACTGAGGATGGCAGTACTGACCCAGTGGTGGAGCAGGTAGAGAAGGAAGTCGATGAGCCTGAAGTGGCGGAAGAGTCTTCGGAGCCCACTGGGTTCAAGCATCTCCTGCAAGAGTGCCTCAATTCGTTCTCTCCCACGCGCACACTCGCTCATCTGTTGTCGCAAGAGCGATTGGATGTGCAGTTTCCCATCTTTCACGTGCTGAAACTTGGCGCCACTCTCATGCTGTACATTTGCCTCAAGTACCTCATGATTGGCCACCTGCCAATTACGAATCGCGACAAACTGGTGAACGCCGTCGATCAACCCTTCAGCATTTTATTTCGTGCGCCCGTCATTTACGCCGACGTTTTGTTGCTCATTAGCGGCTTCCTGGCGGCCTATCAGCTGTCCGAGGAGATGGAACAGAAGTCCTATATACAGTTGCTCAAGCGTCTGGCAATGAAGGTGGCCAGGTAAGGCACCTACCCCGTTTAATGCTACCCTTTAATGATCTTGCTGGATGTTTTCCAGATATCTGCCCACCTTGTACTTGGTGCTGTTCTTCCAAACCTACGTATTACCACACTTGGGTGCTGGCCCTCTGTGGAGCAATTTGATTGGACAAAATGCGGACCTGTGCGAGCAGCAAATGTGGCGCAATGTGTTCAGCGTGCAAAATTCCATTGACTTTGAGGAAACGGTGCGTTTGGATGCCCGGCTTAAGTCTGCGTAGAACTAACTGTTAACCTATTTCTCTTCCTAGTGCTCTCCTATGACGATTCAGCTGGGCCTGGAGATGCAACTCTATTTGCTGGGACCGCTGATCGTCTGGCTCTGCTACACTGACTCCGATGCGGCGTTCTTTGTTTATGGTGGCATACAAGCCATGTCCGTAGCCGCACGTTACTCCAGAACTAATCGGGAGCATCTCTCCGTGACGGTTTTCCACGGCATGAAGTGAGTGCAGACAATTTGGGTGCTGTTCCTGCTCTCTTGATAACGTTTCTTTTCATTTTTTCGCTTGCAGCGTCAGCAAATTCTACCGCACTGCCAACCTGCTCTACGCCTCGCCCATCAGTCGTGCCACACCCTACCTCCTGGGCATTGGCGCCGGTTTACTACAGCGATCACAGCAGGGCTCGCTAGATATTGCACCCGCCCTGGTGCCAATTGGCTGGTCTGTTGCCGTGGCGAGTGTGCTGTGGTGCTTCTGGTCCCCATCGGCCGGCATGCGCACCGATTATATGTACACCTCCGGCGACGCTGCCGCTTATGCTGCCTGGAGTCCTTTGATTCTCGGCCTGGCACTGTGCTGGTTCATCTTTATGTGGCCCCAAAGTGACAGACCTGTGTTCAAACTTTTGACGACCTCACGTCCCGTGCTGTTCCTGTCCCGCATTGCTCTACCCATGCAACTGGTCATGTATGTCGTGGTGCTACACAACACTGCCAGTGTCAAGGAAACGCTCAGATATCACATAACTGAGTTGGTAAGTAGCTCCACGTACACTTGCAATATTTGCTGATGGCTTCTGACTCCACACAGATAAATGTCAATGAAATTTGCACCATTGTGGCGCTGGCTACCGTGTTGGCGTTTCTTATTGATGTCCCAGCTCAGAATGTCCGCCGATTGGTTATAAATCGTATCTTCAGCGAACGTGTTCAGCAGCAGGATCAAGAGCAGGAGCCCGCCTCGGGCGCTGAACAGTCGGAAGGGGAGCAATCGGAGGAGCGCAGCACTGGTGAGCGGGCTACTTGTGATACCCCGGAGCCGGCGGAGACGGTATGGGCCTCTGATCCCGAAGAAGAAGAGCAAAAGTATTTGGCACGACGACGCAGCTCAACGGTGGCTGTGGAAGATGCAGAACAAGCAACGGTTAATGCAGTAAAAAAGGTGGTTGAAGCGGAAGAAGCGGATGAAGAGGAGGAAGAGGACGAGGAAGAGGAGGATATTCCCGAAGAGGAGGAAGTGAAAAAGCGCCCGCCCACACCACCACCAAGGACTGCCTTCACTCGTAGACGTCGGCCACTAAGTGAGGACGAATAGGACGGTCGGAGTCAAGCGGAACGGGGTTCCAACTTACACCCACACACACACACGAGTGTTCATTACGGTTACGTACTCGCATATTCATTGAAAAGACATTGTATAATCGTTTACTTATGTTTACTTTAACTCTTTGTATGGCATTATTATGAAACGTTGCTCTGGCCAACCCAGCCGTGGATCATTTTTGCGCCTTTTGTTATTATTATTAATATTTAAATTACATTTTATAATATTTATATATTTATTTATATGTAACATTTATGCTCCGACACACCTTCCCACGAGTATGCATGTATGTTAAACGCATCCATTTTCGTTTCTGAGGCAGCGCAAACATGTCCGCAACGGTGCGTCACTGCTCTATCTACATATAAGTGGCAAGTATATACATCTATGCATTTACGTATATATATGTGTATGTGTATGTATATGAATGAGAACAATAAAAATCTATCCACTTAATATTAAGACTATCACAAATACTACAAATTTCTTTGGTCCTGCTGCTACGCAATCTGTTCCTCCGACGTGCTGGGGGTGGGGCTCTGTGCTGGGTTCGTTTTGCTCTGCTGCAAGTGGCGAATGGTGCTTTCGTGACGTGCGTTCTTACGCAGCAGTATGCGCTCCAGCGCATGTATGGGCGACTCGAAAACCAAACACAATACGAAGGCCAGTAAGAACGTGTTCAATATGTGTCCAGAGACTTTGTTCACCTGTGAATGATAAGCGAACGAGATTAGGAGTTGTTACTGCCCGCAACACCACAGCTACTTACTGCACTGATGTAGTTCATGTGTGGCGGATTTCTCAATTGTGAGGAATGGTACATTTCCACAATGCCATTGGAGAGGTAAGCGCAGTATGTGAGTCGACTGATGGGCGCAAAGACACGGCTGCTGAGTATGCGCTGCAACCAGCTGGCATGGCCTGTGGTCACAGCCAACACCAGCCAGGCCACCGACAAGCTCCAGGCCAGCTTGTGGAAGCCGGCGTATAGCGAGCTCTCGAGATTTGTATAAGGCGCATTATAAAAGCGGGTCACAGAGAACATGGCAACCACACCAACTGCTATGGAAAGCAGCCAGCTGAGGGATACAAAGAGCCGTGGAAGTTTCATTCTATAAATAAGTCAACTGATATATTGAGTCATTTAGTAAGTGAAGTGCACAATTTACCCCTTTTCTTGCATGATGTGCACCAAATAGCCCGTGAGCAAGCCGACGAAGTATGCTGAGGCGCGCATGTGGGTTTTTATGTACGAGCCCACGTAGAAAGGATTCGTGGCCAGGTCGTTTATTTCACTGGAATGGAAAATTGTATTAAATAGAGGAGACTGGAACATTGTGTTAAAAAGAGCTTGGATAATTGTATTAAAATGAAAATGGAAAATTGTATTAAAGAGAGCATGGAAAAATGTATTAAAAAGATAATGGAAAATTGTATTAAAAAGAGAATGGAAAATTGTATTGAAAAGATAATGTAAAATTGTATGAAAAAGAGCATGGAAAATTCTATTGAAAAGATAATGGGAAATTGTAGTAAAAAAAGAATGGACAATTGTATTAAAAAGAGTATGGAAAATTGTATTAAAAAGAGAATGGAAAATTCTATTGAAAAGATAATGGAAAATTGTATTAAGAAAGAGATGTTTAAGCTGCACACATCAGCGAATGAACGAAACGAAGGTAACCCGACCCGAACGTCGTTGCCGCTCGGCAAAAATGAACCCAGCCGACTCGGCACAATACGCTAACCACTTTCGTGTGTACACATGTAAGCACGAAGGCGTATCGTTTGCTTGTCGTGTTTCGTTCGCATTCGTGTTCAAATGTGGTTGAGGGTTTATTGTAATAGAATCTGCACGTATGCTAACAACGACCAAATCGCCTGGTTGATGGTCAGCGTCAGCGAGTAAGGGGAATATTTATTTATGTATTTACTTATTCACAAAAAGAAATATAATTATTAATAACTTTACTACTATAAATGAGTGGTATTTGCAGCTCACAACTTACTCTGCGTAAATGATTAGAGTTGGATCCAGTTTCCGTACGTAGGTCACAATGAAAGGAATGGCAGCCGAGCCTGCTACCAGTGTGATTAAAAAGTGCAAAGCATATTTGCGGAATTTGTACAGCATGAAGATGGCAATTGCAGCTACAAAGAACAATTGAGAATCCACTGAGAGATACCAGGACTGAAACATGCACTGCAAAATAGAAACAAGTGTATGAAAATGCATACGTCAATTAATGTCACTCATACGCCTATGGTGGCGTATTCAGCAATAACTGAAGGGCTCTCGGTTATTTTATAATTATCAAATATATATGTGGTTGTAAATGCAAAACTGTGCGTGGCGCAGTTTACTAATCCCATCTCAATTTCGATTGTTGAGATCAACTACCGTATTTTATTTACTGTATTTGATGTGTACCTCCATAATATTTATGTCTCTCTTTCTCATTCACACGACTGAACTACTCGTAAAGGTACACATGAAGAATGGTTTCTGTTCAGTTGCCAAAAGCTCATTTTCTGTCGTTAAATTTTGTAGTTTCTGTTGCAAATGTACTGGATTTTGGTTATGTTGTCATTTCTGCTTTATGTCAATATTTACCTTAAGCGTCATCTAGCACAAATAACTGCTGCGTCAATATTTTCTACTATTCCACCACATGATTCAATGCCTTATCTCTAACCCCTTGACTCATTCAAGTAAAATGTATTTTGTTCTGTAAACTGTTTAACTTACGATTTTATCCGTATTGACATAATTATTAATATACAGTATATTCAACCACCATGAATTCAGGCATCTGTCTTGTTCGCGCTCAATGCGCTGCTTCCAGATGGGTCCGTTTGCCACGCTCGGAAACCACGTCATATAGAAGCCAATAACGACCATGTAAGCGGGGGTCAAGCGTATGTACCGCCCCACGTAGAGAATCAGCACGTTCAAACGGCCGCGACGTCGCTCCAGCTCGATCAATAAAATGCGACAAAATAAGAAACCACTCAGCAGCAGAAAAAGGTCCACAAACAAAAGAGAATTCGAGAGGAAGGCAAATGTGGGCACCTTGGCCAGCTAAGAAACAACAAAGTAAAACATAAGTATGTAATTAATGAAGGTATGTGTGCCACGTTTACCTCGCTGAAGAATTCCATGTTGTAGAGCGGTCCGCCGTAGATGAACAACAGCGCATGGCCGGCCAGTATGAACCACATGGCCAACGCTTTAATGCCATTGATCGCGTTAAGGCTGAGCTGGTCGTTGCTGGCTTGGAAAAGCTTTTTCGTATTCTCTGTAAATGGAAATGTGATTCGCCTTAATTGTACTCAGTGATTGGACGCATTTATTGGCAATTAACCTATGATCGAGAAGGATAGCAGAGCTATGCACAGCAGCTCATTGTTCAAGGCGCTCTTCGTGATGCCCTCGTTCCGCTTCGCAAGCCACAACAAATAAATGTGGTAGCCGGTGCTTAAGATGGCCAACAGAATAAAGAACAGAATCACAGCTCTGGGGGGGAATATATGAAGAGTTTATCCGTTAATATTTAATGCCTTTATTTTGTTGGTTGACACTCAGTTGGCATGGATACTTACGCATAGAAAAACATTGACGCACTGATGTGCAGTTGCTGCTCTTGCAATTGACACATGGCATCGGCGACCATCACCACGTCACGTTGCAGCAGGTGCTCCAAGTAGATGGCCACATCGCTGGCGCCACAGCTGGCGGGCACACACACGCCCCAATGCGCCACGGTGCCGTTGAGCGGCTGCAAGCAAACATAGATACGAGAATTATTCAAGTGATCGCGCAATTGCTACATCGGTGCAGTTTCTCAAGAGGCTCTTTAAGTCTGGTGTTCAATAAGAAATCAATCGTTTTAACTGCATTCAAACGAGCGCATGTCCTCGGCATTTCACACAATACTCGTAATTATGCATAAATTAATCCATAAGAGTGCAGCGAACGGAGTTTATTTTTATGAACGGTTATCATACTTCAGTGCCTGCTGATGGAAACCTGACGTAGGCGTACAACTGAACCGAAGTGGGCTGTCGTAAGTAAGTGATTCAGGCTGACGACGCCTCGCATTGCCAATTGAATATGTGTTAACATTGTGTGCAATTGCGATTAATTAACATACCGGCTTTAAATCGAACACGAGGTGAGCATATAAAATGACCAATTATTTCATAATTAATGAATGTGAGACTATTTATATCGGTGTAACTTCTTGAGTCTGTCTGTCCAACAACTTAAAGAGATGTTGAGCTGACATTTCACATGAAAAATAGTTTCGACACACAATCAAACAAACGACAAACGAACTGAAGAAGAGTGTTTGGAGCAGTTCATCCCTCAAGCATCTTCACCTATTTTGTGGAATCAGGCATCAAGCAAGAACCAAAAGTTATGTGGATGGAATTTTATAAGCAGGCGTGACCGGGTTGAATTATAAGGTAATAAGGAGTATAGTATATTTGTAGTAGTCAGCAGAACCGACTAAACATTCCTTACTTGTTTATTGCTACGAGTTGAAATGTTTTCTGAAAGCAACTTCTAAGAAAATACTTCCAGAAACTTTTATAGACGTACAAAATACACAAAATCCGAAAGTTAACTGCTATTACTGCTCTATACTCACTTATAGAAGTTTTCTATGACTACATTAGACATGAACATATTGCTATAAACCACTGATTTCCAGCCTTATAGAAAGAAGTGTCCTACTGGGGAGGGAGGATTTTATCCCAAGTCTGAAATTTAACTGCTATTAGTACTCTACACACGCTTACAGAGGTGTTCCATGACTGCTTTATACATGAAAATATTGTTATAAACTGCTACGCAAAACTTGAAGACTTATTAGAAAGACGTGCCCTACTGGGGGTTCCATCCAATATCTAACAGAGAAGCATTTCCTGAAAATGACATTTTCATCATACTCGCAATTTGAATATATTTCAATTAAGTTTGTTTTTCTATACATAGCGATGTATCCTTGGATATGGTTTTCTGTCTTCAATCCTCCCTCCTTGTTTTTCTTCTTGCCATCCTCCACAATGCAACGATCTCAACAATGCCCTCAACTTTATTTAATCGAAAGTTGGTAAGGTTATAAAAATGTGCCTTAATGATGTTCCGGATAACTGGTGATTCCGGGAGTGCTTCCTTACTTCAATAAGTTGTCATTTATCAACGCTATAATTCTCATATAATACTGTCGTTCAAAGTTAGTGGCAGATTACTCTAAACCCCTTCTTTACTGGAGATCGTAGTTTAGTTGGAAAAATGATTTCTTATACTCGTTTGTCTAAGAAAAGAGCCTCACTGTCATTAGTATAAATTTTGGAGACCCCCTTGTCCAAAATCCTGTTACCGCCACTGTACTCTAGCTCGATAGTAATTCATTTCAGAATGGTAATTTTGGAGTAAATATGCTCCCAGGTAGAGTTCACTCAGACTCGCAGGTAAAGTTCACACAGGCTGTCCAAGTGGAGATCATGCAGGATTCCCAGGAAGAGTTGAATCAGGCTTCGCAGGTAAAGTTCATTGAGGCACAACTCCAGTCTTCAAGCTTTAGAATTGTACCATAAATTGTGGTCATTTTATCATAGGTTCTATAAGGCCGATGAAACCGAGTTTTGGAGGGTCCACCAGTCGTTTCATAAAGGCCCTGTTGGTCTGGGGTCTATGAGTTTTTATATTACGAGGAATCTGTTACCGTCTAATATAAATTTTTTCACTAAAGGTTTCATTATGCAGTGAGAGAATTTCTGCACCACAGGCCTACCACGGGACTAATGATCTCCCAAGTCGAAGCATGGTTCTTTCCTCTTATATTATATCCACTCTTCACGTATCCACCAGTGTTCTTCAGCCATGACGTGTTCCCTAGCAACACTGTGTCCCATCTAATGAGAAGTCGCTGAGGTTATTTATTACATGCGTTTGTATATTGGCATATTTTGGGCATGGAGTGCTGCTGCGGTCAAGGTCTGGACAACATCGCTAGATTACCAATGGGAAGTCTTCATGAGCATTTCACCATACAAAAATTTGGTCGTGTTTAAAAAGGGCATGCAGTGAATAGCAAAACGGCGGCAAACTAATTGAAATGCCATTCAACCGGGCGCGTCGCGACGGGACGTGCTCGAATCAGCAATTATGAATTCACGAACCCAACCGTTGTCGCCCAACTCGGACACCCATATGCAAATTGTACCTCCACGAGCGCACTTACCTTTTGGCTACGTGAGCCGCTGCTCTGTCCCGTTAAGTACGGCAATGTGACATCGGCCAAACAGTACTTGGCACGCACTGGCATGCTCAGCGACTCGGGGGCCAGATGCGGCTGCAGCCTCTGATCTAAGCACTCATCGTAATGGCCAAATTGATGCAGCATGCCACTGGCAATGCCCACTGCAGATTTAACTGTTGCATCGTACACTGCGAAAAAATAACAAGAATGACAGAATTTAATGAATTTAGTGTAGATTAAGACATCAAAAATGGTAGGAGAGGAATATTAGCAAATCGATTGATACCAAATATGGACGCATGATCACAATTTGGAGGTAACTGCGGAAGATGGCAGAGGCTCAATTAAAAATTTACTACCAAATGTTTATTTTCTCCACAACTATCTATCTATGTCTCTCTCTCTCTATATGTCTATCTCTTCTTTCTCTCTATGTTTATCTCTCTCCCCTCTCTATATGTATATCTCTTTCCTCTCTCCATATGTTTATCTCTCTCGTCTCTCTATATCTCTATTTATATTTCTATCGCTGTGTCTCTCCTTATCTCTATATTTGTCTCTCTCTGTATCTCTGTCTTTTTCTTTATGTCTTTATCTCTATCTCTCTCTATATATGTCTATATATGTATATCTCTCTCCTCTCTCTCTCTATATGTCTATCTCTTTCCTCTCTCTATATGTCTATCTCCTTCCTCTCTCTGTGCTATTTCTATATGTCTATATTTCTCTATATCTACAAATCTCCTTATCTCTCTCTCTCATTTTCTGTATCAATCCCACTCTCTGTCTCTTTATCTCCCTTTATCTCTATCTATATCTCGATATCTCTTCTCACTCTTTATCTCTATCTCTGTCTTCTCTCGATTAATAATTAAATGCATTTCCGATTCTCGCTTGTAAGTGTTTCAAATGTAATTTCATTACGCAAACTGCTTTAATGAAAAGTGCAACAACAATTAACGTGAAATAGCTCGAATTCAGTGGAATTTTAGTGGAGACTTCTAAGTTAATTGCAGTTAACCTTAATTGGATCAAACGATCAGAAGCGGCACCACACACAGTGAGATTTGAGTGTTCGCAGTTGCAAATTAATTATTCCTGATACGAGTATTTTTCTGTTACTCCAATAATTTGTGCAGTCATATTAGTAGCAAAAGTTCTTCCCCAGGTTAAACTACGCCAGTGGGTTTCTGGTGGCTGCGTGTAATTATTGTAATGGAATATGAAAATTGTGTTACTTTCAAGCATTGACTTGACCCAAAGTGGTGTTGCCATTTCCCTGTAAAAGTAAACGAACTGTGGCCATGCGTAAATATTAAAATACACTGAGACAAATTATCTTAGACATTAGTTGAAAAATGCGCTTAAGTAATTAGTTATGTAAAGAAGGATAAAATTGCAGCTCAGAGTCTTTGTTGAAAAAGAAAGACACACCTTGGCAGTTGGTTTAGAAATCATTAAGAAATTTGTCTGCATAAAATCAACAAATCACGTTCATAAACAGAAATTCATTGAACAAAATTGAGTATTATCATTAGCCTAATGACCATATTCCTTAAGTTTCACTCATTTTCGAGACACCTAAGGGAGTAAAGAATTAGTTTCTTGTTAATATGAAGTTCGATCACTGGATTGTGGCAAGTAATAAAAACTTTGTTGTTTGACAATATTGCTTTAATAAAGTTCTAGTGGTGCTTTAAGCAAGCTGGACTCACACTTGGGGGATGGTCTCGAAAATGATTCTTTCTGAATATTTTTCTCTTCGAGTCTGTTTGTAGACATTTTCGTTTCATTCTCGTTTGTTCTGATGAAAGTTCCGGCAAGTCTAGAACGGAATTGCCGGAAGTGGAACGAAAATATCGCAAATATATCATATCAAACCATGGAAAGACACAAATCTCTGTTTCTCAGTAGTGATTTGGGTTTGTCCCATCAATTGCTGAAGCCGTTGGGGTTGCACCGGAATAACAATGAAGCCGTATGAGATTATTGGTGGTGTTAGAGATGCTCATCACGTTGTTTAACGAATGTCGAAATTAAAGGAAATGTGCTGAAATGTTGCATAATTTTCGCTGCCAAAGCAACACCGCTAAGTAAATCAATTGAAGCTTTTTGCAAATTTTTACTCGCATTTTTGTTGTTTGTGGTGTTGTCGCCGCGCCGCTGTCGATGTCGATGGATGAGTTGTCTACTTTTATGGGTTGTTTGTACGGGGGAAGGGGGGTTCGCAGCGTAACATTTGCTTCATTTCTGTTCATTTTGTTATTTGCTTAGTTGGGTTATTCTCCGTGCTGAGTTTTAAGGAAATTAATGCATTTGGTAAGTGCTGTCGGCGCGAAGTCACAGTGACGTCGTTTGAACAGATTTGTTTACATAACTCACACACACGCACATGCAAGTGCATATGAACAACACAGCTCGTCGTGTAACGTGCAATGCACTTGTCATTACTTGCAGCCAAGTCAGCACATTTGTCAGCAAATCATCGTGTCCTCAACAAGACAAGAGAATGATTTTTAACTGCGTCTTCTTCTTCTTCTTGGTAGTTTACTCGTTCAAAAAATAGGTATGCAAGAGGAGAGTGGAGGGAGAGGAGATGAAACACTTCTAATGTGGTCCTTACAAATGGTGATGAAAGTATGATGAAAATGTTCTGTAGCTAAAACTGTGTAAGTCGGGTCTTATGAGTATATGTGTTGAGCAGGGAAGGCAGCAATATATGTGGTTACCTTCACAGTCCATCGTAAGTCCTTAAGAAACTTATTACGTATTATTCTGTATGTGTGTATTATTACGTAAAATATTACTAGCAAAAAGAAAAACAGGACTCAAAAAATGTATGACAACATTTTGTAATTAAAATTTGCAGCAACAAAATTGAACCAGTGCAAATAATCACACCCCCTCGAGCTCATTCAAACACACTCCAGTAATAAGTCTATTAGCATAAATGAGATATCATCATTTATGGCGCGCCGTTTAAGACTTACTAATGAGTTCCCAGCAATGACCTCACATTAACCGCAAATCGTTTTTCCTGGATTTATAATGTTTATCTATATCCGAAAATATTATTTAGTCAGCGTAATGTACGAATATTTTCAAATGTATACATTTGACTTTTACAATCTGATTTGTAAGTCTAACCTTTGCCTATAATAAGCAAGTACCCCACTAAACCAACAATTATTTTAATCGCATTTAGAAATTGTCTCGACTCCAAGTTTCTTAATTGGCAAATTAGGCACTTGTGGCACGGCA
This sequence comes from Clusia tigrina, assembly GCA_920105625.2. NCBI lineage: Eukaryota > Metazoa > Arthropoda > Insecta > Diptera > Clusiidae > Clusia > Clusia tigrina. The sequence continues at coordinate 182,942,713 of OV050033.1, forward strand.
AGTCTCATTAAGAGATCGAATCAGGAAAACAATAACAAGGCATATTAACATATTACTTAAAAAGTGTTCTGTTCAAGTAATTACCTAAACAAAAACACGTGAGAGACGGCAGCGGCGGTGGAACGGAATGAACCAAAACACGCACTGGAATTCATGTACGAGTAACTTTGAAGGTACGCGTCACTTGGCACACAGAATGGGTGTGCTATGCAGTGTTTACGCCTGTGCGCTATGCTTTTGCTTGTATCTCTAGCAAAAACCACATCAGTGCGTTCAGGCTCTAAGGTAAGCACTCGTATTGGCGTTGTACCAAAGCGAGATGCCGAAGTGTTAAGCACTTTGGATTTGTTTGTTGTTGGTTTGTACTCGTAGTACTTGATTTAGAAATCTGCAGACGCAATGTACACATATATATGTACGTGGTGACATGTAAGTGTGGCAGGTATGAACGAAACCCATAAAGCGAAATTAATGCTGGCCACAGCCATAAAGCCAATTATGCACGTACGCAAAGGTTCCACTCAGCTCACGTCGGCTGGTCGCATCTCAGGTTGGCTGGGGCTTGTCTTAGCTCAGTTTGGCTCGTCGCACCTCAGGTCGGTTCGGCTCAACTCGGCTTGTCTCAACTCAGTTCGACTCGGCTCATCTCATCTCGGATCAAGCGGCGCGGCTCAGAACATGACGTCGGGCAACAACAAACCAAAGTACGAATTCAAAATATTTTTAATCACCATTGCTGAGGTATGCTAAATGAGTGATAATGTTGCAAAGTTCATTAGGTGTGTAATGTACGCGTACACAATATTGGGCCATGTGCGAGTGATCGTCGTATCATTGATGAGTCCGTCCGTCCGCTTATGTGCTTAAAGTATTAGCATCTAAAGCAAGGCAAAGTTGCGCTGAAGCGTTTTAGCATGCAGTACTTGGCGCAAACATATTTCAAATTGAAGCATTTGAGCAACAAGTTTCGAATCGGTGGAGTGACCGCTGCTTACTGCTTGATACTGACTGCTTCATGCCATGCCCAGTTTGTGTGCGTGTAACACAGTAGTTGTGATATTGACACAATACTTTAATACTTGAGTAGTTTGTCAGCAGCTCGTTGGCTGCTAAATTGCGCTGAGTTGCAGCATGGTCCGCAGCGCAGACGCTCATTTGAGTAAGTGGACCTAAACGACCTTCGGCAGCACTGCGCTTGGGGGTTTCCCAAATAAAAGCGACCAGTTCCACCTGGTTGCAGTTGTTGTGGCTTCACAGTAAATTCACAAATTTCAAAACTCAGCTGAAACATCAATTTTTGCTGCAATTGCCTTATGAGGCGTTTCTCGCACACTGCCATTTACGCACTGATAAGACCTGATTAAGCAAACAGCGCAGCTTAAGCCTTTTTGGGCTGAAGGTTGGGAACTCGTTCCTGTATGGGCGTCATTTCAGCTCCGCAGGACTTTCACTGTGGTTCGCAATGCAGATGCAAGTTAACCGACGATATGAGATTAAAATTAACATTTTTATTCAATTCATATTTGAATGTAAGTAAAATTTAGCAGGTTAGTAACCAATAATATTGGTTCAAGATGATAATTCAAATGTCAAGCAAAAACCAGTCAATTCATCCAATGAAGTGTTCCCACAGTTTCTGGAGCTCATCGTTTTCAAATGACATTCCCTTTAAAGGAATTTTAATGGCCCCGCGTCACACCAAAACCATTTGTTAACTGCGCAGCTCCGACCATGTCTACAATGGTTTCCTTTCTTAACGTAAACGTAAATTTCCGCTGCCTTGTTTACATCTATTTGCATAACTGGCAAAATTACAACGCAATATTTTACATTATACCCACTCATCCGAAGTCGCCAGTATTCTTCTCTGGAAGCATGTGATTTACTTGTCACGGCAAAGTGTGCCACACCAAATTACATGGAAATAATTCAGTGCGACACCCAAAGGAAATATGCCACAATCTCAGTGCTCCATAAAAAGGAAAAGATTTGCAAGCAAACTTGGCTTTCGCTTCCTGCTAGCGGAGACGCGCTCCGTTTGTGCGAACGTCACCCAGACGCAGCTCAGAACTCTGCAGTTTCTGGTGCGAATAGCCGCCTCAGAGTTGTTACTAGCTCCGGGTACGCTGACAATTGCTGTTTACAAATATAAATAGAAAATAAAACAAACAAATACAAAATGTTAAGTAAAAACGCGTGTTCACTTTGCACTTTTGCAGTTTTGTTTGTATTGATGTCAGATTTTATATAAAAACTGCGGGGGCTTAGAACGTTGCAACGCAGAACATTCTGTGGGCTCTCATGACATCCCAAGAGACGTTTCCCATGTGCAAGAAAATAACCTTTTATTGAATATAAGGGGACAGTTCCTTTTGCCAAGCACCTCCTTTGATTCGAGGAATCAAGGAGTATTTTATAATTTTAATTGGGGTTGACAACGAGTAAAATAGTGAACTCAATACATGCTTATATGCGAAAGATGTTTTCATTGCTCAATCGTGGACCACTCCACTGCAAATACGATATATCCTATTTGAGAGAAGCCTGTGAAGCAAATACGTTATATCCTATTTGTCAGGAAGAACTGTGGAGCAAATACGATATATAAGGAGTATGCTTATCGTATTTGCTTCACAGTTCTTCCTCTCAAATAGAACATATCGTATATGTGGAGTGATCTTTCATTGTATAATTTAAACATCTTTCGCATAGAATCCTCTTTCCCTTCATACCCATATCATCTTTCTCTCTAACAACGGTTGGCCGAAAGATCTTTTTCTCTCCAACTATATCACACGGTAAACTCCAAGCTCTTTGAAAAGAGGCTCTAAAGCGTAGTCAGCTCTAGATCCTCTACTTAGACCAGTTCTCGACATTCGTATGCAAGTGTAAGGCATCTAAGCAACTGGCATTCCAGCTGATGCATCAACGTGAAAGCTGTAGTCACCACAAAACCCAGCACAATTGATCCTTGATGAACCAGCAGGATGATCACACTCACATGTTCTGCTAAAATAGAGGATCGCTTTTGAGGCTAAAGACTAGCCCAATGCACGAAGAGATGTCGCAACTTGAATCGCTTCTTAAGTGATCTAAATTGATTGTTGCCTGATGCCGCACTCAACATTTCTACTAATCTGCGTCGTAGATGTGTTAATTGCCATTGTTACCCAATGTTGCCCTTGAAACGTTGTATGAAATGCCTATTTATTTATATCGTCTCAACTCTTGGATGAAATTTGCCATAAATATAAATAGCAAGGTCATATTTACCCCATGGACTGCCAAAGGAGTTTACTTCATTACAATTGACTTACAAATCAATGAACGCAATCACACAAAACAGCAGAGATCAACTATTGTTTCCTCCTCCACTGCCAGAAATGTATGTACGAGTATATGCATGTACTGAAGATATATACGAGTATGTGGGTATATAAAGAAACACCCTCATCATACCTTTTAATTACCATATTTAAAGTTTTGCAAAATACTACTGCTTAATTACTACTTTAAAAGTTCATCGAATTTTATTACAAGCCAAGAAATCTTATTAGTATTCTGAACTGCGGGAAACCCGAAAATAAATCATGCATATCATTAAGAACGACTCGATTGCCATGCATAACAATCCGCAAATATTACAAAATCATTTCGTAAATGAAATTTTTGATTTTCGGGCATTAAAATTATTATTCTTTTCTCAACAGGTAGAAAAAAGTTATGCAATAAAAAGGAATTCCGTCTTTCTGTCAATTCCGTTGCCCTATTTTCACAAAATCGAGTTAGCTTCCCCTTAAGCTGGTGAAGTATTTCTCTGCTTATTTAAGGATATCGATATATATATAAATCTCCAATTTAAAAATCGATTTTAGTCCAAAAAGAGAGCTAAGACAAAGTTGATTGATTAATGAGTTCAAATCGCGATACTTCTAAAAGTCTAACATAATAAAGTAATTCTTATATTATTTCCACAGATTCATATGTATTCAAATGTTTAGAATACTCGTCCTCTGAAGTCTACCGGTAGGCATGCTAGACTCAAACTCGGGGGACGCTGGTGTGAATCCTGCCCGGACATGGTGTCAAAACTGCTTCTTTCTAAACATTTTTCTCTACAAGTCGAAGGACTTAATTGCCAGTACTCATTCCCCAAACCCTTGCAGACATGGTGTAATGTTAATATTTATACTAAAAATACGTACAAATAAGATATATTATATATACTTGTATATATATAATATATCGTATTTGGTTACATTACTCCAATTGTAGGTTTTTCACAGAAGGCACGGAAGGAATGAGAACGCACGGAACACATCCAGGCGCCAAATTTGTTCATTTAAATTTAGCAATGAACACAAAGAACCAATTATGAAATGGGGAAGAGCAGATCTATAGAGCTGGTTTGTGGCTTTAAAACCCCCTTAACGATCACAGAGTATTTATTTACTGAATCTAACACAGAGAGTTAAAAGTGTGCCTTTTAGTGTACTGGTTAAATTATGTTTCTTGGCTGCGGGCATTCTTTAATAAGTTTTAACTTTCTTTTGGCCATTCTTTATTAGTTTTAAATTTATTTTCCTTAATTTCAGTGCTCTCAGTATTTCATGTCCAAAATCCATTATCCTAGTAGGTAAGTTTAAAGGAACAAAAGTAACCTTAACCATTAGGAGTTCGGAACCTTTGATGAAAGCCTGGAAGCTTCAGCGTTCAAAGTATGCAGCAGATTGTTACAAATATACTAATTCAGCCCAGTACAACAGTGAGGGATCTAGCTTTCTGACGCATTTAATTGCCAGTACATGGCCTGACTGGAAATACCTATGTTAAAAAAGTCCTTGTCCTGCATCTTGTATATCTTAATCACCTACAAAATTGATGGTGTGTTATAGTAGAATTCTTAGAAGTTCACAATATATTTTGTTTTAGGAATTTAAAGTAATTTATTAAGAATGAACACATTCTTTTAGAATGGTTTTACCACCCGTTTGAGCAAATCCTATATTAAGCAACTTGTAAGAAATGTTTGCTCCCAACGTTCCAGTTCACTATTGAAATTAATTCCTTCCACTATGAAAGTATTTCCGTATTATCACTTATCATTGGCAGTGCACTTCGACCAATGTGACCTTTTGTGCAAGTAACTCCCGTTCGATTCTCTCTGTTTCTCTCAGTGATTGTTGTGAATGTATCCCAAAAAAGCACACAGCATATTTCTACCGCGTTACAATGACTTTAGACACCACCCCTCAAACAGTCAATAAGCCAGTGATTGATGCCATATATTGATTAAATTGTTACAGTAATAATTAGCTAATTATAGCACTAATTCAATAAGAACTAAAGCAAAATACCTACTTGTAATTGCCCACTGCTCGCCGGCCATGATGCTCCACAAAGTGACATTTAAATCCTGTCGGCATTTGTTCTCCTTTATAAAACTCAAACAATTGGCAAACAATTCAAATTCGTTTGGCGTTAGAATGGCAGCAGCCACAGTTGACGTATTTTTCGTATTTTCTTTTGCTTGCACAAAGGACAACGCAGTAGGCGCCAAAGGATTTGCGTCTGGTGGAGATGGCGCTTCAATGGCAACGGCCACAATGCTGGTTGCCACGCCGCTAATCATCAGCACAGCCAACGCAATTAACATTTTTAGCATATTTCGTTGTATCTGCAAGGCACACATACACAGGCTCACACAACTATTTTGTTGGTATTTAAATTATAGAATTATTTTGGTAAATATTTCATTTAAATATATTTTATTAGCGCAGCTCGCGGTTTCCGCAACTCTTGTCGCACTTTCAAATTAACACCCGTTTCCGCTGTTGCTATTGCGGAATGTGGCTATTCTATTCTATGCTGTGCCTGAGACGACTCCTTTTATCATTTGGACATATTTCACGATCGCTTCTAAATTTTAGACCATTCGCACTGAAAATTCAAATCCAACTGAAACTCTTTCAGCCGCGTTTGTTGCTTTCGTTTTGAGCCAAGCTCGCCAACTCGTGCGATCGAATAGTTTCGTATTGCCTTGTCAACATCATCGGCGCACATGTGTACTGCGATCATCAACATGTTGTCGCAACACGGGTATTAAAGCATACGTATACGCAACCTATGATCAAGTATGATCTCTATCTTGTGCATATAAACGCACGTGCCAGGCAAGCGAGCATCCGTGGCAATATACTACATACAATAATAATAATAATAATATAATATATAATATTTCGTATTTATTAGAGTCAAAAGTTTAAATTCTGTATTGATGACGTCGCTTGAGTCTGTCTGGCTGAAGATTGCCTCATGGTGGTCATGATGGTCGAGATGCTAAGAAACGGCTGACAGTTGAACGTAGTTGTTATTGTTTGCAACTGCTGATGCTGTTTATGTGTTGTTGTTGTTGTTGTTGCAGCAGCTGTGTGCTTGTTTTTTTGGTTTTTGTTGAAATTTTCTAAAAACACGTTTCGCCAAGTGCAAGAAACCTTGACACTGAATCCAATGCCTTAGCTGTGATTTCGTTGTAATTTCACAATTTCAAATATATAAACAAAAATAATTAATTTTAAGATCAGTCAAGAACATCAGTTACGATTATGTAAACACCTCTGCTGTGAGTAAAGGCACAATGGTTTTCCAACGCCACTAACTATATGAGCAAACAGTTTTCTTTTCATGCACAGAAAATGCTTTTCCAGTTGTAACTTTATTGCATTTAAACTAATCACTGACCTGCACGGTGGGATGTTCGAATTATATGAAATGAACTATACACTGGCAACTGATAGTGACAGAATGTTCTTGGGCACTTACACTTACAACCGCTGTTAAGTTGGGTGGGTTAGGTTGCACAAAAAATATTCCATTCAAACGATTCAAACTGGTGTGATACAAAAGTGTATGCTCGGTTTTGGCATTCAAGCCATTCCACCTGTGTGTTCGGTTCGAGCAGTACAAATAATACCAGCTCACGCAAGTGTGTTGACCATTAAAACTGCTACTATTGCGCAACTAGTAGTGTTGCACCTAGTCTATTAACACTGCCAAAGCGAAAAACATCAATTTTTTAGGTTGGTACTCATATTTGTTGCGAAATTGCATATACACATGTGCTAGATTCTTACTGGTCAGTGTTGAGCTGTTCCATAGTTGCACCTTATATGAAATGAACTGTACACTGACTATTAATAATCAAATATGTAATATTCTTAGGCACCCCCCTTACAACCTGTGCTAGGTTAGGTGGAGTAGATTTCATACAAATTAACGTATTTTTGTTATTGCGCTTCCAACTATTCAACCTGCTGTGATACAATAGTGAGTGTTCGATCCAAATACGATATTTGGTTCGATCAGTACAAATAATTCCAGCTCACTCAAGTGTGTTACCAATTAACACTACAACTGCCACTATTGCGCAACATGTTGCATCTAGTCTAGTATCACTCTTATATCGAAATACATTCATTGCTTAGGTTAAGACTCATATTTGTCGCGAAGTTGCGTATACATATGTGCTACGTTCTTCCTGGAATGTGTTTTTGTTCTACTATGGCAGTTGTTGTGCTATTGCTGCACCTTATATGAATATACCCATACAAACATATGTGCATACATTCATAAGAACACCAATTTTAGTGTGCGGAAAAATAAATATAAAAGTTTTACATTAAAAAAAAATATGAAGAGGCATTTTGTAAATTGAATTTTAATAATTTTGGTTTTATTTGATTTCGCTTTTTTCTTCAAATACAACATTCTGAAACGAGTTTTTTTGTGTTTATTATTTTTTGCTTTTTTTTAATTAATCGTCACAATTTTATATATAATAAATTTAATAATATATGCTAACCGTTTGCTATTTATTAATATATAATATATCATTTATCTTTTCGCTTTATAAATTTTATTAACACGCTTTTTGCATTCAATAATTTGTTGTTTTTGAACAATTTAAATTACAACTATAAATATGCATTTAGAATATAATATTGTTATGCAATTATAATAAATATAGGTAAATTACGAACTTAGGAATTATGTTTTATAAATAATTGTTATATTTTACAGAAAATTTCAATTAGTTTTTAACGCTTTTGTTGAAAAATTGTGTTGAAACAAATTGAACAATGAACTCGAGCCAGTCGCCTGATTTCTTATCGAATGATATGGAATAAGCTTCACTAAAAATCTATATTGTTAATATAGAACACAAGAAAAACAAACAAGAGAACACTATAAAAATTGTTTAATTAGAAAGAACACAAGGTTTCATACTAACGCTGTTGATTGTGTATTAGCAGGACTCGCTAAATTAAGGCTTTATTAAATTGGCAGTAGATCGGAGCCCGCGTGTCCGGGGACAACGCGAGTCTCTGTAACATTTGATTAGCATAATTTAGCGCCTAATTGCTTATCGGGTTTGCAGCCGTGCATTGCGTTATTAGCTCAGCTATTTGAGATTTATTTATGTATATGCTTAAAAACTTTACGTTAACAACGAATGAAGTCTCAAAAATACGTTAAACAATAACTTAAATTAAGATTTTTACATTAAAAACATATTATTTTTAAATTCTGTCAAACGAAAAAAAATTATTATTTATTTTTTCTAATTTTAAATTTTTTTTAAATGTATTTGTTTGTATGATTTCATTTTGTATAATATTACAAACGTCCCGTAAAAGCTAAATTGGAATTTGTACAAGTTTTCATTTTAATTTCAATTTAATTGAGAAAAATATTTGTTATAAATTTAAGTAAATAAGTTCATAATGCATGTGAAGTGTTTGTTGTTTTTTTTTTTTTTTTTTTTTATAAAAGAGATCAAAACTACTATTAAAGTGAGAGAAGGAGAGAGAGAAAACAAAGTACCAAGTACAATGCTCGATTTGTACAATAAACTGAAAGCAACCAAACTAATGCGAGGGGAGCCACATAAGCCGAAGCAGGATGTACTCACTGAGGTAGCTGCCTCATGGATGGCGTTCACTCGCCCTGATAAAAATCAACTCTAAATGACAAGTTAAAATAATAATAATAATCAAAAATTGTCATACTTTTGTAAAAAGATTTAGTAAGCGGGTTGTAAATTTTGTAATTTTAACTCACTTCCCCCAAGGCGGAATTATCCTGGTGAACTCATAGCTGAGATGGGAACTGACAAACTGATTTCTTTTCCTATCAATTTGTTTCTTGTATTTGTGTATAACAGATTTGGGATCAGATTTTTACATCAGATTTTGGGATCAGATTTTGATATCAGATTTTAGGAGCAGATTTTAATATCAGATTTTGGGATCTGATTTTGATATCAGATTTTACCATCAGATTTTATTATCAGTTAAGGGCCCAAAAACCTAACGAGCTATATTTAGCATAGATTTTAGTATTTCTGTCTTCATAATTTAAAGACTAGCAATCGTACTATTTTAAAGGCCATCAAACTCTGGTTCCTTACTGATAACTATGATCGCTACACTGATTTCTCAACTAGGAAAAGCTGTAAAAATTCATTATAGTTGTACTATTCTGATCCAGTTTGCTCTATTCTGATCCAGGTTTTTCTATTCTGATCTAGGTTGAGATATGCCCATTTTAGTTAAAGGAGGATTGTGGACGGATACCTATACCGTCCACAATATCCGTAATAAAATATTAGGGAATCAAGATGTGGAAAGAGAGGAAGCTTTATTTTATAGACAAAGAATGTCGCCACCAATATACACGAAAGAGGTAAAAGCATTCCCGCCTTCGACTTTTCTGTCAAAAAATAAGAGAGTGGTTGCGTGAGCGAAGTTGAAAAACAGCTGATTGCAAAACAATAAAAGCAAACATTTTAATTGTAGAGTGGCAGTTTCTGGTATAGCATATATTTTTTCTACCCAATATATTTCAGTTGGGTTGATCATCGCTCTGTTGGCAGCTGTGACGATGAGATTTGCTGATCTTCAACATTTGACAGATAAGATGAGAGCTGACCGAGTGCTAGGAGGCGCTTACCTCATTATTGTGCATTGCTCGCTACATTCTCATTTACTGTTTTCGACGAATGGCGTAAGGAGAGTGAGGCAACTACCTTAGTTAGTGTATCATGAGCCGAAACAAGTTGAGCTTTCGTAGTCACGAACAAGAGGGACCAAGACATCTAATTTAAATTTCAGTTTTTGAGCAACTCCACACAAAAAAATTATATATAAATAAATTATATACATAAATGAAAAAAAAAATTTAAATTAAATGAATTAAAATCGAATTAGTTATTAAATTCAATGTTGCCGCGGAATTTGGTTGGCAAGTCAGAGTGTATAAAAAATGATGTGGTCCTCTCAAAGAAGGCGTGATCCACCCGAACTTTTGAGGGCATTCCATCACTTGGGTCAGAGGATCAACTCTGAAGAAGTTTTTTGTTTATATTCAATCAAAAGTAAATTATTAAATTAAGTAGTTAGACGCGTACCACAACTAAATTTAATTTTAATACGGATTTAATTCATATAGCGGTATATATCTTTTTTTGATGGATTGAAAATGAAACAGAATTCAGTCATTACAAAATTCTAAACAAGGAAACATAAATGAATATACAAAATAATAAAAAACACAATTTTCAACACAAATTTCATGACAAGCTCAGCTCAGGCTTGCTTCCAGCTTAGTAGGAGTACTACTCAAAATACACGGCCTGTTTGGGTTAAAATGTGTTTGATTTTGTGGTCACTATTTTATAAAAATTTCAATACTTCCGTTAACTTTTCTTGAGGTTATCTTTTAGAATATAGAATATAATTAATACAATTATATATATACACATATACGAGTATGTATTCAGTGTATTATTTCGAATTTATTACGCTCACATTTACTCTATAACGATATTGTTTGAGAACGTTCTCTGTTTTGCGCCCAGAATGCAATGCAGTTTTATAAGAATTGTTTTACGCTAATCCTCCGAAATTACGATTTTTACCAATTTGTTTTTCAATGACGGGTTGTACGCAGTTTCTAAAATACTTAATTTCTTGCTTCATGTTTACTTACTATACTCGCTCTCGTCGCTGGAGGAATTGCGAGTCAGTGCGAGTGCCTGTGCATGCGCCTTATATTAGCTTCATTTCAATTTTGATTACAGGTAATGTTGTTGTTGTTGTTATTATTATTGTTGTTGCTGTTGTTGTTGTTTTGTTTGCTTTGGGATATTATCGTCGTTTCTCTATTTGGTAACGTTTCGTTTTGTTTTTCAAAAAGGCATGCTAAAATAAAGGCCCTCATCGGGGGCCACTCGCAATTTCTATAAAAATCTGGGTGGTCCGGAATTGTATGTCCCCAGAGGCTGGTGCGGCGCTGGCGAGTGCTGTCCTTGGCGCAGCATGTCGAATGGCGAATTGGAGCGCTGCATAAAATGATGATAGTTGCTGGGCGGCAGTTGATGCTGTGACAGAGTTTGTTTCAAAAGACATTTTCAGTAAGCTTATAATCCAGTATATCTTACCTGCAATCCACGCAACCCAATTGGTCCAGCAGCGCCTGGTCCCCCTCCCATAATATGGCTGGGACCGTCGCCTAAATCTAATTGCAGGCTTTCGTGCATGTCGCCGTTGCTTCCACCGTTGGCTGCGTTTGCCAAATGTAATTGCCCCAGGGACGACGTGGCCATGGCCACATCCGGCATCATGTCGGACAAATGACCGCCATTGCCGCCATCAGGACCCACCGCACCTTCGCCCACGTCGATGCCAAGTGCGCTGCCATGGGGAAAACGATAATCGCCCTCTGTGATCAGAGCAGGCAGATCGCTGCGATGGTGTGCCGCAGCTGACAGACGCGCATAGCTTGTTGGTAATCCCACACCACCACCTCCTCTGATACCCATGCCAAGAAGGCCTCCGGGATGCTGCCGCGGAAACGTCATATTCCGGCTGTAACAAGGTTGCACCATGTCTCCACATGTCGATGAAGTCGCCGATGAACCCACAGATGCGGAGAGGTAAGTATTCGCAGATGTGTGTCGTGGTACAGATCCAGTAGCAGCAGGCGATGGTGGCGGACTCTGATCGTCATCCTCTTCTAGAATACAGTCGTCGGTCTGTGTAGTCGAAGCAATGCCACCCTCATCTGAGGCGCCCCCTTGCCCGCCTAATAGAGAACTTTCCAGCAGCTCGGAAACTGGATCGGGCAGATTAAACTCTCGCACCACCCGTAATCGTATTTGGCGATCAATTTCGTGCTTAGCCGAGAGCGGCAGGAGCAAAGCTCTCTGGCACATGGGCGACTGCCTTAACTTATGTTCCCGTTTCAACATGGCAGCCAGAGTTTGTGTATCAGGTGGCGGAATTGAGGCCGCCGCAGCAAGCATGTCAACACTGTCGGCACCACCACACCCGACGTTGACACCCACACCACTATTGGCAGCGGCATTCATGCGAGACACCATGTATAAAGTATCGGGAATGTCGGGCATATGGCGTGATCGACGCTTTCGCACTAATTCCAGTTGGTGCGCGTGCGACGAGGCCATGCGATCCTCCAGCAGTGCTTTTACCTCCTCGAAATACGGCATAAAGAGGCGCGGTCGTACGAAAAGGCCCTGATTCTTTCCCCCACGTATCCACGCATTGACACGCAAATTCTCCCGTTCATCGCCGATCATATGGGATGGAGGCGTACTAACCAGACCACGACGGATGGCTTGGCCCAGCACTTCGCTGTTAGGCGGCAGTACGTGATCCATCCGTACCAGTGGCAACAACTCGGACAGAATCTCCCGTAGCTCAACATCACTAAGATCACGCTTTTTTACTCCTTTGCGGGTCACGGAATGCGCCGTGTGCGACAACAGGTTCGGCTCCCGGTCCTCCATCCGTCGTATTAACTCCTGCTCGCCCCATTTGAGCACCGCTTGCAGCACTTCCAGTTCCGAAGCCTGCAGAAAGTTACTCTGCAGCACGTGTATCAGTTGAGTTTTGTCCAACTGGTGCAGCACCGGCGACGATATGACGGCAGAGAACTCTTCCCGCAGGTATTGGCAGGCTTGTCGAAACACCCACGCCGACCCGTGAGCCTGTGGATGACAAACACATGATAGATTTTCTCAGCGGAATTTCAAAACCAACCGGTCTTACCTGCGAGCCCCACTTCAGCACCGTCGGTAGAGTGTCCAGAGACAACCACTCCAAAATTAGATCTTCGCACCCCTGCGACAATATATCCAATTCGAGAAACCTTCCGATCTGGTACAGTTCCATAGCCTCCTCCAACGGAGTGGGTCGCGCTCGCCCCGTGTTCGTCAAAGCGTGCACCTCCCCCAGCGACCCAGCCGAGTTACCAGATCCCGCACCACGCAGTATCAGTGTCAGATCTACCGTGTCCAGGTATATTGCATGAAGCAGCACACGTGCATACCTCTTCGGTATGACCGTTTCGTCGAGCACAATGCGCGTCGGTACATGTAGTGCCCGTTCCGCGTACTCGTCCACGTTGCGCGTACGCCGAGCTATGAGATTCCGAAAGAACGGCGATCGCGCACTGAGTATAGCCTTGTGACAGGGCAGTTCCAATTTTGGCCGAAACCCATATTCCGAACTGCCAGAATCCGGACGATGGTAGTCGTTTCCCTCCGCCGTAAAGACCAAAGCTGCATCCGCATAATCACCGGTCTCCAGCAGATACCGCAGATCGTGCTCTAGGGCATTGGGCGTGCCAAAGTCGTCGCCCAACTGCCGCAACAGACTAATATCAATGGTCGGATCGTGTGGGCACAAATCACCCGTGTACAAATAACGCAATAGCGATGAAAACATCTGCACATCGACGGGCGACGAAGGCAACTCGAGGCATATGCGAGCACCAAAACCGGGACAGCCCGCCAATAAATCACGAAAATACGAACAACGTGAGGAGAGTATTGAACGGTGCACGGGAAAGATGGCGCCGCGAAAGACGAGATCACAATCAGTGCATGTCTTCAAGTCGTATAGAGCGGCGAGATCCTGTTTGTAAGTTGTGGCAGGCGGTCGCGATAGCTCCGCTTGCATCTAAGAATGGAAAAACATGAGTGAGTGACGCACGATTATATTGTCGTTATGGTATTACCGATAAGTCTCTTAAAGCCGCCAGAGCATCATATTCCTCACAAAGCGCCGCCAGTTCGGACGGCGTCCAATCGGAAACAAAATCGCGCAGAACCCGCGCATGATCACAAGCCTTTGAAGAGCGTCTGCGACGTATAAATTTGCGTTTGAGCGTGGCAAAGCCCGTAACCCGCTTACGACGCTGCTCCCGAAAATGAGGTCCGCCACCGCCTCCAGGACCTCCCCCACTTCCAGATGCTCCGGCTGACAGAATGAGGGAGGACGGCAACAGTAGGCCGGAACTGCTACCGCTGTTGGTAGTGACCATTGGGTAACCACCCGTAGAAGTAGTCGCACCCATAATGGCGATTTGACGAAATCTACGTATGCAAAAGCTACCGTAGCAATGCGATGGTGAAGTGATGCAGAGCGCCTCCTATGCGCTTTTCTTGATCTCAAATGAACGCCATTATTACATTGCTTTGTTGTCTCGTAGCTGCTGGGATTATAGGCGTGGTTACGATTACTAACTACAGTGCCGTCGACTTGATATCGTGGTAACTTGCTGTGCTAGCACACAAGATTCATTTTACGACGTTTGTTTATTTAGTCTACAAGTTAAATATGATAATTTCTGAAAACAAACAGAAACAAAGATATCAGGCATATGTAAAAATGGAAGCAGTTAAGAAGAGAATATTAATATGATATTATTTCGGAGTATAGACGCGGGAGAAGCTAACACGGAGATAGTGTTATAAAACACGAACGCCACACGTTCGTCACAGCAGTGAATACGTACAGCGAATACAATCAGCGTCACAGCAGTGAATACGTACAGGGAATACAATCAGCGAACACATTCGGCGAATACATTTGGTATATTCATTATGTGAATACATTCATCAAATATTACGTGCTTTTTGACACACCGGAGAGATATTCCCTTGTCAAGTCCAATTCAGAAACCAGCATATTTTGAGTACCCTCAAATAATATAACTAAAAATCTCGTGAATGTATTCACTTTATAATCAAATTTTGAAGGTGGTATGACAAAGGAAGAAGAAAGTACGAAAGTGAAATGCCATTCTAAAAAATATATTTTTTTTAATATACAAAATGATAAAATATTATATGGAAGGAAGGAAGATGATTGATAGGCTGATGTAAGAAAATTGTTTATACACAACTCTGGTTTGTGACGGCTGAAATGCACACTTCAAATAAAGGCTCGTGAATGCTATCGGTGCTAATTTGTGTTCCTTATTCCTGTTTAAGGGATAATGATGAGAATCCTAGGCTCTAATAAGGAATTTATTTTTAAGAAATATCTCCAATTTTGCTGAAAACCCGAAAGAAGATCCAAATCAGCACCTAGAACGGCATATTTTTATATTGCTAACTGAAGTCAGACCCAACTTCGAAATCAAGTTCCACTGAAAACATATTTCAATAAATATGTATATTTATATATTTATATATTTATATATATATGTATATACATATTTATTTAAGGGCAGTCGAACCTGCACATCCACCACGGCTACTCTAGTCAGTCACAGAGTCAATACTAAATGCAGACGGACCATGCACATATAACAGCCAACGACTATTAAAGTCGCAAATATTTATATACATAATACAGCAACTAACCTTGACCCATTCATTCATCTTCCGCAGTTTAAAAACAAAAGCCACAAATACAAAAAAAACAAAGGGGAGAACTGTCCGCACATGAGTGGCTGTTGAGGGTAACCCCTGATTGTAATAGATCAGCAAACCCCAGCGCAATTATCCGCCCATTGCAGCGATGAATGTCATTACAGCAGTGCAGCCACGGCAGTGCACAAAGGGCCACTTGGCAAAAAAACAACAAACAACAAAACAAAGTATCCACAAACTACAACGGCGGATGTCGCTGCGGGAATCACAAAATGTTGGTGGGAAATGGTGCGAAGTGTAACGGCAAATAACGAGAAATATAACGCTCCATTCACTCAAAGGCAATTGATGCAACACGACAGGGAATGTGTGAGTGTGTGCAGAGCAGTTGGTATGGCAGCCAACTCAGCAAACGCAACCGAACTGTTGACAAGTCCGAATTGTAGGAAAGTAAAATACTGCCCGCCAGATCGCATTTGAGGTGAGCAACCCACAGCAAAAGCTTTGCAAGAAAACAGCAATAATATAACACTCAACACAGAGCAACGCACAGCAAAAGATAATGAAAAGTTTAAATATAGGCACAGAGCAGTGCACAGCCGACAAGCACAATGCAAAGCCATGCACGTACATACATATATGGAAATCAAAGGGGGAGGAAAGTCATAAAAGACAATTTCGAAATGCAAGAGACAGTGGCAGGCAACCAGCACCAACAACAAACAATTTGAATTCTTTGAATAATTAAGCATAGCTGCTATCTTTGGAGAAAAAACATCAAAAACTGTACGATACGAGTATATCAGAAATTGAAAAAGCAGGAAAGTCATAAAGTGCATAGGCGAAGCACTGGAAACTACAACAACCACAAAAAGGCTCAAAAGAGCAAAACACTTGAGCATTCACACCGGCAGTCAGGCAGGCAAGTAGTCAGCAAACTCGGGGCAGTTGCAAGTGCATAAATTGTCACACACACACGCACATGCACACAACTGCATTCACACACTGGCATTTGCAACGCTTCAGCACACCTTAAGAAGTCCGTCAAAAGAGTAGCCCACCTTCTCGTTACCCTTTCTCGCAACACAGACGGTACCATAACATTTTGCAACCAACTTAAGTAAGGCATAGTGAAAAAAATGTAATAAATTATTTGGATTGGTAATGTGTACATTATTGGGGTCACAACGTTGCTCTGGAGCAATTCATACCAAACAATGCAATTTCCACATTCCTCTGTGCAAACACAGCGAACACAATGCCACATAGGAAGTGTACGGCGAATTAACTTTTTTGAGGATTTCACTGCTTCAGCCAATACCTTCTTGGATAAATTCCACTAGTACTAAGTAATTAACAGATGGGTAGCAAAGAAAGGCCCCAAAACGGAACCATACGACCACGAACGAATTGCAGTCAATTCAATCACTATTTATATATATATATATACACACATCTATACATGTGTGTGTGTGTGTATGTATTTATGTGGCACTGCAAAAGCCACAACGTATAAAAAACTTTCTTTCTTCCACTTCACTCCACAAACTTTCACCACAAACTTTAAATTGCTGCTTATATTAGTTAGTTATTTTAACTTATTGCACTCACTGGTAAACGCGACAAACTAATAGAAAATTAAAAATTTACTTGACGTACATACGTATTGGACCCTTCCTGTTGTTGCTACACTTCTTCTTTTTTCCTCCTCGCTCCCATGACTTTTCGCGCAAACACCAACTAACAACCTTCTATGTATATTGTGTATATCTCTTCCTTCTTTCTATATTTTTATTCAAATTGAATTTCTCATTTCTGTATTCTCTTTTTATTTATTTCTGCACTCGTTATATAGTTAGCTACCACACGATTGTTGGCTTAATTTTTGTGCAAATTATTTAATCACCCGATTTATAGATGGATCGATGTTTGTTATCCAATCTGTAGTTATATGGTTACTCTATCACTTCACTACACTGACTGTCATTGTCATGTGTTGTGTGTGTATGTTGCGTATACAATGGTATATAATTCGCCGTGAACAGGTACATATATCCATCTTTGTCGCACTTCAAACTGCAAATGACTGTCAACAGCAGTCACAGTAATCGCGATTCTTGTCAAATAAGAAAATCACAATGAGCATTCCATTAACAAAATTGAAACAAATTGTACTAGTTGCTGAGATTATCACCATAATTCTGTGCAATTTCTAATTTAAATTTGTTTCTAAACGACAATGCACAAACAAGATTGATTACCCGAGGGTCGCATTTTCAAATCCTGCCACGGGCTTGGTCTCCAAAATGCTTCTTTCTATAAAATCTTTTTCTCGAATCGAAAGCCTCTGTAGCTAGTACTTATTCCCCCAATACCTTGCACTCATAATTAATTATGGTGTAAGTTATAATAATAATAAAAATAAAGATTGATTATTTGTTATATAACACCCCAACAGAAATCACAATTAGAAATTCCATTAACAAAATTTAAGCATATGGTACAAGTTCTTCAGATTAGATACCCAATTCTTTACAATTGAGTATCTAATGAACTACAAGAAGATCCCTTATTTGTGCTAGAACACTTTTGTGTTAAAACTTGTCAACATCACCGAATATTACTATTTGTATAATTAATTTTAAATTCTGTATTTGTCTACATAGTTAATAGTTTTATTTATTACAAACTAATTTTTATTTTTTATTTATTGAAACGAAAAAGAAAATATAAAATGTTTACTCTACGCTTATATGGAGCATGTCTGCCGAGGCCTTTAACTCGATAATTATTTTTATATATTTCGGTTTATAGGAAACATTCTTGGGTATTTAGTCGTTCTTCCTATAATGCTCACAATAATCTTTCCAAATGTGAATTTATATATGAGAAAGTTGTTTTTTAGTTGGGTATTCAAGTGCAAATAAAAATTTTCTTATATTCCTTTGTGATTCATACTTTTGTTATAGTTCAGCAAAACTTATAATTATTATATAAAAATGTTTTTCAATAATTCTCCATCTGATAATTATTACAGTGGCATATCCACATACACTTACAGTGTGCACATGCATATATACGAATCTTAAGGACTTTCATTTTAAAAATAACTGATGTAAATATTTTTCTTTCATTTATAGTTAATATACGTAATACTAGCTAACTAATGACACAGCAAACAACAATTGTACTTATGAACAAATCGTAGATACAGTAAAACGTCGCACGAATGAAATTTTTTAATAAATTATAAAACGCTCTTACAATCAGTTGAATTTTTTTTAAAATTTTTTTTAAATTTTTTTTCAACATAAATTGAATGTACTCATTTTAGTTTCCAAATTTGATTTAATGCAGTTCCATACGTGCACTAAGTTTGTATTTGGTAATTGTGTACTCTCATTGTGAATGCCTCAGCAAAGTGTTTAAACACTTCTTTCGTGTCAACTGTTATTTTCCTGAGTTTCATATATTATGTACTCACGTTGCGGTCGTGTGCAAAAATTTGCTGATGCATTCACCATGTATTTTATATCATCTGTATATATCTGGCTGTTACATAAAATATTCTATTACAATTGTTTCATGTCAAATACTCACTGAAAAGTGCTGTCAAAAGTGTCCAGTACGAATTATTTACATATATAGCTAAGGAGCGATAGCAGTAATGAACAAATACCACGCATTAAATGTATAAATTAAAATTAAGTTAATTAGCTGCACAGTATAAAGAGGTTGATTAAGAAACATATACCAAGTACAAATTGGAAAAAGCAGGACTGGCTGACGAACACCACCGGTAAGAGAGTAGGTCGAGAGAGTTCGGTTGGTTTCAAATTACATCAAATGTGATTTTGTATATTATTTATTTTTATATCACCTTAGTGTTTCATATGATAAGGAAATTAATGTTAACAAACTTATTACGGAATGCTATTGCTAGCATACGCCGCTCTAGCGTATGCAATGGAGCTAGGGAGTTAAGTAATTCAAAACAACTGCTGGCACAACAAGCACAACTCTCGCCGTACGATGTAAGTTGATGATCTTCGGAGTTATGTTTAAATTGATGATAATTGTATTGTATTCAAGCACGAACGTAAAAATAATGAATGTATCAGATAACAAATTACAGCTTATTATATTGTCTTACATGCACGTGTTCTTATCATTTCCAAAGGTAAACTTAATGCTGAGAGAGCACGAATACAGACACACGTTCCAGGAGAACAGTTGCGCAATACACAGCTACGAGTCCAATCAGCTTGGTTCGAATCAGCCCTGCGAAGATTCTCGTACTGAAGCCAGTTTTGTACATAAAGATGGTGAGTTGGCAAAAGCATGCTGATCGATTTTTAATATTGTTCATTATTTTCAGGTTTTATTTGTGGCATATTTGATGGACATGGCGGTCCCTCCTGCGCTCAAGTAATATCGAAGCGGCTACTACGCTACCTAGCAGCATCCATGGTAGACCGTAAGATACTCAGGGAACAACTACACAAAGGATGCACGAGTCAATCATTTCTGAGGTGTCACAATGATGAGGCAAGATCGATATAATTGCTTCTTAAAACAATCTACTTTCATTTAGAAATGCTCTTCCACACTAGGTGGACTTCGTAAAGGATATCAGGGTCATTTACGAAGCTAGTTTTAATAAATATGCAGATGCAATTGCTAGTCAAGCCATGAAAGATCGTTCAACTGAGTTGGAGAATGTTTTTGTGCAATTAGATAATGATCTTTCGTTAGAAGCGTTGGAGCATGCCAACTTGCGCACAATGTCCGTTGCAATGTCAGGTAATGGAATAAGTTTATGTAAATCTTCAGAGTTTATCACCAATTTATTACTCAGGTGCTGTCGCAGTCATTGCTCACATTGAAAAGCTTGATTTGCATGTTGCCAGTACCGGCGACTGCTCGGCAGTGCTGGGCATCCAGTGTCCTGAAACAGGCACGTGGCAACCCAAGAAGCTCATTCTCGAACACAACACCGACAACCTAAAAGAAGTACAACGCATACTTAATGAACATCCGAAGGAGGAACAGGAGACAGCAATACGCAATGAACGCCTCCTGGGTCAATTGGCACCGTTGCGAGCATTCGGTGATTTCCGCTATAAGTGGTCCAATGACATTATGGAGAAGTTCGTTACACCCGCCCTAGGAGACAGTGCCATGCCGTCCCATTACTACACACCGCCATACCTGACGGCCAAGCCGGATGTGCAGCACCATGTGCTTGGACCAAATGATAAGTTTCTGGTGATAGCCAGCGATGGTCTGTGGGATTTTTTGACACCTTCACAAGTGGTCAAGCTAGTCGGAGACCATATGCTGTCCAAGCGAAAGCTCGAGGCAATGAAATTGCCAGCCGAAGATGTCACCCTGGAAGAAGTTTCCAAGATGTTGGCGGAAAGAAAGTTGGTGCCCACTTCAAATAGACAATTGCCACCACATTCACTAAATGTCTGTTTTCATTTCGTTTTCAGAGCTGGACAAACGCGTAAACCATTGGATCAAAATTCTGCCACACATCTTATACGGAACGCGTTGGGCGGCACGGACTACGGCATCGAGCACTCTAAGATCTCCTACTATTTGACGCTGCCGTCGGACGTTGTGCGCTACTACCGTGACGATATCACCATTACGGTCATATACTTCAACAGCGAGTACATTGCGAAGAGCACGGCGATCGATTCATAACTTAATTTCTCGCATTCAACCAACCCAGATTCCTATTCTCCTGTACATACATGCATAGTTGTGGATTTTTGTGTAGCTACCAGTAATATTTGCAGTGTTTTTTTAAATTTATTTATTATATTTAACGACAAATTCTTGTGCTATATTTATGTAAATAGCATCATTAACTGTGCTGAACTTTTAATTCGAAGTTCTTGTATTTTGTCCATTTTTTCAATAATCAAACTTGTTAATCGATAATAATAATAATATTATACCTAGGTTTTAAGACAAAGCGTGGAAATAGCAATTTCGAATTGGCGCCAGTTACTACATTAACATTTCTTACAATTCATCTAAGCAAAATTCTACATTAAACCAATTAAATTGATTGGATTGTGTAAATAGCACATTACTTTGTGACTATATCCTACATACACTTTTCAATTGTACAAAGGTCAATTCGTGATGGCGATGGTTTGCTTATTGAAACCAATTCTATGAACTTGTGTGTAATATTTATAAATATACAGAATATGGATGCAATTGCCAAAGAAGAAGCTTGAGGAATTTTGTATTCTTGTAACGATAGAGAACTATTTATTGCTGGGCCGTTACTAATCGCATCGCAGCATTTTAAATTTACATCAGAGGAATAAATCGAATACATAATTATATTCTCAGTGAGTTCATTTCATATGAGTTTATACACAAATAGGTTATTAACCTAATATTAATAAGGTGATCGCCTCGCCAGGGTGCCAATTTGCAACCATAAAGTGGGATCAATAAATGCCAGTTACTGCATTGGTTTCATGAGGTTCCTCTGCGAGCACTCCGACTCCCGCCGCAACACAATCTTCAGAAATTCGACTTGCAGCGCCGTTAACTCCTCTTTCGAGAAGTGTTGCATTTTTTTCTTTAAGAAGTCGAAGAACAAATCCAGTTCCTCGCGCACTTGCCCGTTGGTGGGCGAGTGCAATTGTATGAAGGGGGAGGAAAGAGTCGAAGAGCTGACATTCGTGTTGATAAGTGCAGTGCCAGTGGATGTGGTGAGACTAGCAGAATTCGTATTGGTATTGGTCAATACAGTAATGTTCTTAAGTTTGGAACTGCCAATAACACTGTTGCAGCCACTGGTCAACTGTGTGGTGGCGTTAATGGTACCAATGCAAAAGTCGTTAGCATCCATGTACTGGAACTCTTTTGAGTCGGTCGAGATGCTGCGTGCTAAGCCTCCAGAGCGTGGTATAATAGTTTCGCAGTCGACACTCGGAGCGTTTCCAGCCTCCTCGTATAGGCACACCTCTTCATAGTCGACCTCTGCGCCGGTAGCATCATCGCCATCCAATGAAGATGTGTGTTCTTGCTTGACAATCTCCTCAACATCCTCGACATCATGGTGTGTCAACTCCATGCCGTGAGTCATACTGGGATCATGGCCGTGTGTATGATGGTCGATTGTTGTTACGTCATCATTAACGCTCTCCTCATATGCAGTGAGTATAAATGTTTCGGCGTCCTCATTGACCAGAGTGATGTTAGAATGCACCATGCCGTTGGCTACATCGTCCTGTTCAAGTACTCCATGCAATAAATTATTTTGAGCCATTGCATCGTGATGCTGTTGTCGGTGTGATTTAAGCTTCGGTTGATAGATCTACAAAGAGAGTACATATTTATAAGAAAAGACACACTCAGAGGGTCAAAGGTTCAAATCCTACTGCGGACTTGGTCTCAAAATAGCTTCTTTCTAAAAAATATTTTCTCTTCAGTCGAAGGACTTGCTAGTAATTATGGTGTAAGATGTAATAATAATTCATATGGTTCCGTGGGGGAGCAAGTTTTCTCCATTCAAATGAATGAGTTTTTGAGAATAAAAATCACGAGCTTCTGAGTTTCCCCCCTGGATGAACCTTATACTGACTATATTCTTCGTGAGAAAATAAGAAAATGTTTGCAGAGGATTTGATCAGCATAGGCCTGAATATACAAGTCTTCGGAAGCAAACTATGATTTAACGTACATTTGACAGAAATTCCAGCTCCTTCGCATAGCGCCATTTCGACAGACCGTCCCCCATTTTCGGTTTTCGTAGCCGGTACTGATGATAGGTATCACGCAAGTTCTTCCACTTTCTGCGACACTCTTCTACGTTGTATTTGTCTGAAATATGTACATAAAAACCAACTGATTTTATTGTGCTAAGCAATGAGTTTACTTACTGCCAATCTGCTGCGCAATGTGCGCCCAGCCATTAAGTATATCGATGCGGCGCCGCTGATTCGGTTGTAGTTTATAATTGTAGAGAGCTGGATTTTGTTTGACCAGATGTATTAGCGTTATAATGTCATCAGTGAGTGCATGGTCTTTCTGATATCTCTTGCGCTCTAGAGGAAGAACGCAACCGCATTTGTAGTAAAGATTCAGATCTGTTTTGTAAATGATGTATAAAATTACGTACTTGAAGTTTGCATTGTTTGCTTCTTGATTATATCTCAAATTTTAAATTTCCTTCGCCAACACTCGATACCTCCCAAGTGCGAGTAACTAACACTAACTCGTTCCTTACAGCGAGACTTTGGCCGTGGACTTCCGCTCGTTTGACTGTTATATTCAAATAAAATATCCAATTTTGTCGTATTGCACTTGGAAAAATCTGGAATAGCTTTAATAATTGCTATTTGTTCCAGCTTATAAGGTACATTCTATTCAATTGATGAACTTTTCTCTAAATCGCATGAAAAACGATGTGTACTATACAGCCCTGAATTTTTTCATTTGACATTTGGTCAGTGTTGCCAATTCGCTGAGTTTGTCATTTTGCTGACCAATGTATATGTATCCATATTTCTTTACACAGAATGCATCTCGACAAAGGAGGGTAAATTACTTTTACGTTTTGATTATTAAAAATTAAAAAAATTTAATATTCTATGATAGCCTCCAACGAGTAATTTCAGAAATCGATTTATATTAAGCGAGTAATTCACTAATTTTCGAACGTATACTTTTCTTTGCGGCATTGAAATAGATATATTTCAAATAATTAAAATAATTATAATTAAAATAAATTTAAAAAAAATTAATTTGTAAATAAATAAAAAATAATCAAAATACTGAATGTAATAAAAATATGTGTGTTGAACAAATTTCACAACAATGGTAAAAGTTTATGTCAATAAAACGATGCTATAATACTAATATATATGATGGCATTCAAATAGATATATTTCAATTACTGAAAATAAGTAAAAATTCTGCCAATAAACAAACTAATAAGTAATTAAACTAATAAAAGCATATTTAAAAAAAAAAAACACAATTTTCAAAAGAACGCTATTAGGGAGCCTACAAGTCCACAACAAAAATTGTATTAAATTAGATTGTCAGCTGAATTGGCAATTATGTGATACAGCTGATCGCTAAAAAATCCTAAAAAGATTACCGAATATAAGGAACGATCAAGAAGAAGAGCGAATTTCCTTTTGCGACCATCTAATAAGTGCACCCTTGACCAATATATCTTAGCAAATATAAAAAATAGTTGAAATCACCTATAACTAACTACACTATCCTTTCATCGATATCTTAAAAATTGTTTTAAGTTTAAAGGGTGTAAATAAAAATGAAACAACAAGATTGTAGTTAAGCTTGACCCTCAATTGTAGTTAAACCGGCATGTGTGAGTTGATGTAAATCAGGCGAAATATCAGAAATAAAATTGAATTTCCTACACCACGGCTGAAAAGAGGAAACCTTGAAGTTATCACGCAAAGTCACATTATGTATGGTATGCATTCATTCGAATATATCTTAATTTTTCCAATCTGTCGAAGAAGTGTTTCACAATAATCAAATGAATAGTTTTTATTCGAGTGTTGGATCTTTTTATAAGAATTTTTCTATAAAGTAAATAATTTACACTATTCCTAGAATTTCTTTAAAATTTTATTTTTTATTATTATAATTATTATTCTTTACTGTTAATGATTTTATTAATATTTTTATTTATTATATTTATTATTTAAAGATAATCAATTTAAAATTTTTTTTAGATTAAGATAAATATATAAAATCGTACGATCTGCTAATAAAAATTTTAGTAATTTATTTTCTTAAAACTAGACAAATAATTTTGCTCAGTCTGTTAAGCGATATTCGAATTCAATTGTAGCCATTTTGCACAATCCGGCAACCCTATTTATAGTATTAATAACAAATGCACTCATGGAATATCAAATAGTCATTTGTTTAATTAAGTTAGGTAACAAATCCAGTTCCTTGCGTATTTGCCCGTTGGTGGGCGAGGAAAGAGTCGAAGACCTGACATTCGGGTTGATAAGTGCAGTGCCAGTGGATGTGGTGAGACTAGCAGGATTCGTATTGGTATTGGTCAATACGGTAATGTTCTTAAGTTTGGAACTGCCAATAACACTGTTGCAGCCACTGGTCAACTGTGTGGTGGCGTTAATGGTACCAATGCAAAAGTCGTTAGCGTCCATGTACTGGAACTCTTTTGAGTCGGTCGAGATGCTGCGTGCTAAGCCTCCAGAGCGTGGTATAATAGTTTTGCAGTCGACACTTGAGGCATATCCAGCCTCCTCGTACGGGCACATCTCTTCATAGTTGATCTCTGCGCCGGTAGCATCATCGCCATCAAATGAAGATGTGTGTTCTTGCTTGGCAATCTCCTCAACATCCTCGACATCGTGGTGTGTCAACTCCATGCGATGAGTCTTACTGGGATCATGGCCATGTGTATGATGGTCGATTGTTGTTACATCGTCGTTAAGGCTCTCCTCATTTGCAGTGTGTATAAATGTTTCGGAATCCTCATTGACCAGCGTGATGTCAGAATGCACCATGCCGTTGGCTACATCGTCTTGTTCAAGTACTCCATGCAATAAATTATTTTCAACCATTGCATCGTGATGCTGTTGTCGGTGTGATCTAAGCTTCGGTTGATAGATCTACAAAGAGAGTACATATTTATAAGAAAAGACACACTCAGAGGGTCAAAGGTTCAAATCCTACTGCGGACTTGGTCTCAAAATAGCTTCTTTCTAAAAAATCTTTGCTCCTCCGTCGAAGTCCTTGCTAGTAATTATGGTGTAAGATAAAATAATAATAATGATTCATATGGTTCCGTGGGGGAGCAAGTTTTCTCCATTGAAATGAATGAGTTTTTGAGAATAAAAATCACGAGCTTCTGAGTTTCCCCCTGGATGAACCTTATACTGACTATATTCTCCGTGAGAAAATAAGAAAATGTTTGCAGAGGATTTAATCAGCATAGGCCTGAATATACAAGTCTTCGAAAGCAAACTATGATTTAACGTACATTTGACAGAAATTCCAGCTCCTTCGCATAGCGCCATTTTGGCAGAGCGTCCCCCATTTTCGGTTTTCGCAGCCGATACTGAAGATAGGTACCACGCAAATTCTTCCACTTTCTGCGACACTCTTCTACTTTGTATTTGTCTGAAATATGTACATAAAAAGACAACTGATTTTATTGTGATAAGCAATGAGTTTACTTACTGCCAATCTGCTGCGCAATGTCCGCCCAGCAATTAAGTATATCGATGCGGCGCCACTGATTCGGTTGTAGTTTATAATTGTAGAGAGCTGGATTTTGTTTGACCAGATGTATTAGCGTTATAGTGTCATCAGTGGGTGCATGGTCTTTCTGATATCTATTGCGCTCTAGAGGAAGAACGCAACCGCATTTGTAGTAAAAATTGAGATCTATTTTGTAAATGATGTATAAAATTACGTACTTGAAGTTTGCATTGTTTGCTTCTTGATTATATCTCAAATTTTAAATTTCCTTCGCCAACACTCGATACCTCCCAAGTGCGAGTAACTAACACTAACTCGTTCCTTACAGCGAGACTTTGGCCGTGGACTTCCGCTCGTTTGACTGTTATATTCAAATAAAATATCCAATTTTGTCGTATTGCACTTGGAAAAATCTGGAATAGCTTTAATAATTGCTATTTGTTCCAGCTTATAAGGTACATTCTATTCAATTGATGAACTTTTCTCTAAATCGCATGAAAAACGATGTGTACTATACAGCCCTGAATTTTTTCCTTTGACATTTGGTCAGTGTTGCCAATTCGCTGAGTTTGTCATTTTGCTGACCAATGTATATGTATCCATATTTCTTTACACAGAATGCATATCGACAAAGGAGGGTAAATTACTTTTACGTTGTGATTATTAAAAATTAAAACAATTTAAGATTCTATGTTAATCCCCAACGAGTAATTTCAGAAATCGTATTAATAGTAAGCGAGTAATTCAATAATTTTCGTACGTATACTTTTCTTGGTGGGATTGAAATAGATATATTTCAAATACTGAAAATAATTATATGAAGATAATTTTTGTAACGAATTTATTGACAAGACAATTTACAACAGTAGTTGCAATTGCTGAAAAATTATTACGGTGGCATAACCACACATACGCAATTGCAACTACTGTTGTAACTTGTCTTGTCAATAAATTCGTTACAAAAATAATCTTCATATTCACAGAATTGACGACTATCAACATTTACAGAAAATAATTATAATTAAAATAAATTATAAAAAAATTAAATTTGTAAATAAATAAAAAATAATAAAAATATGTGTGTTGAAAAATTTCACACCAATGGTAAAAGTTAATGTCAATAAAATGATGCTATACTAATATATATGATGGCATTCAATTACTGAAAATAATTAAAAATTGTGCCAATAAAAAAACTAATAAGTAATTAAACTAATAAAAGCCTATTTCTGACAAAACACAATTTTCAAAAGAACGCTATTAGGGAGCACTATTCGAGTGTTGGATCATTTTTATAATGTTCTCATAGTTAAAACTTTTTCTATAAATTAAATAATTTACACTATTCCTATAATTACATTAAAAATTTTATTAAATTATTATTAATTTCAAATTTTATTTTTTATTATTATTCTTTATTGTTAATGATTTTATTATTATTATTTTATTTATTATATTTATTATTATTTTATAATTAATCTCAAATTTTATTCTTTATGATTACTTTTTTACTTATTTATTTATTATTTAATTATAAATAATTTCAAATTTTATTTTAGAATAACATACAGCATATAAAATCACACGATCTGCTAATAAATTTCAGTAATTTATTTTCTTAAAAGCTAGACAAATAATATTGGTCAGTCTGTTAATCGAGATTCGAATTCACTTTTAGCCATTTTGCACAATCTGGCAGCCCGATTTATAGTATTAATAACAAATGCATTCATGGAATTTCAGACGGTG
Organism: Clusia tigrina; assembly: GCA_920105625.2. Lineage (NCBI taxonomy): Eukaryota > Metazoa > Arthropoda > Insecta > Diptera > Clusiidae > Clusia > Clusia tigrina. The sequence continues at coordinate 182,971,460 of OV050033.1, forward strand.
ATTAGTGGCGAACTGCATTCATAGATCGATCTGTGCTTCATTTTTATTGTAGTGTTTAGAAGTTTTATGTGAAAAAATGGCTGCACCATCTAAGATTAGTGGCACTGGATTGGAGGAAGTCAATATTCCGGGACAGGTGTACCTACGCGAGGCATTAACTTCCTGTACTGACCCGTTAAAAGCCATCGAAGGTTTTCAGGTAAGTTTGTGAGCGATATTTTTAGTAACAAATATAATAATTATGTTTTTGACGATTTATTCAGCTAGAGAATGGTGTACTTTTGCCGTCGCTCCGTCCTATGTTACCGCTTCTCGATTTGCACGGTGTGCGTCGTTTGGACTTTCATACTTCACTCATGGAGGCAAGTTTTTGCAAAAATTGTTTAATAAGATTTAGAAGTGCAGGAAATAATTTCGGTGGACCCCTTCCATTAATTCACATTTTGATGATAGTATTACTTTATTATTCGTTTTAACAGGAGCTGCGCGATAAACTTATTACACACATAAATGATTTCGGGACGAAGGATCTACGAGAACGTGATAAGAAACTGAAAGAGTTGCTAATGAAGAGTTTTCCCGTGGTACGAGTGAAAGCACTGCGTCCCGTGATTATGGCAATTTTACGCAATACCCAGCACATCGACGACAAGTATCTACGCATTCTAGTGCGTGATAAGGAGCTTTACATGGATACGGACACAGAGGTAAAGCGTCAAATTTGGCGCGATAATCAATCGTTATTTGGAGACGAAGTGTCGCCGCTTCTATCGCAATATATACGCGAGAAGGAGCACGTTCTCTTCGATCACTCCAATCTCAACAATCTGTTCTATCAGCCGTCACCGAAAGTAAGGCGGCAAGGTGAAGTGGTGCAGAAGTTGGCCAACATGATCGGCACGAGTGTGAAACTATACGACATGGTATTACAATTTCTGCGTACGCTATTTTTGCGGACGCGCAACGTACACTACTGCACACTGCGAGCAGAGCTGCTAATGGCCCTGCACGATTTGGAAGTGCAGGAAATCATTTCGGTGGACCCCTGCCACAAATTCACATGGTGTCTGGATGCCTGCATACGTGAAAAGAATGTGGACATCAAGAGATCGCGTGAACTGCAAGGTTTTCTCGACAATATTAAGCGCGGTCAGGAGCAGGTAAGACCAACTCACAAATATTCTATTAATTATTTTGCGTGAACCATGTGTTTTCTGCCAAATTCAGGTGCTGGGTGATCTTTCAATGACACTTTGTGACCCTTACGCCATTAATTTCCTGGCCACATCTGCCATTAAAATATTGCAGCACTTGATCAATAACGAGGGTTTACCTCGCGATAATACAATTTTGATTCTATTGTTGCGTATGCTTGCTCTCGGTTTAAGCGCTTGGGTTATGATAGATTCGCAAGATTTCAAAGAGCCGAAGCTCGACTCTCAAGTAGTGACGAAGTTTTTACCAGCGCTTATGTCCCTGCTGGTCGACGATCAATGCCGCAGTTTGCACTCAAAATTGCCACCAGATGAGCGTGAATCCGCGCTTACCACAATCGAACATTCGGGCCCGGCCCCCGACGCTGTGGAAGCATACATACAGGAGAGCTCAGTAGCCAGTATATTGGCCATGTACTACACTCAACATACGGCCCGTTTAAAGGATCGGGTCGGAGTGCTACGGGTGCTGGCCATTTTATCCGGTTGCAAAGACGATCGCGCATATGAAGATCCATTTTTACATTCCTTGGTAAGTGAGAAAACGAAATAACATATGTTTCTTGAAAGTAAAGATTATCTCTTTCATTTAGATTGCTTTGCTTATACCAATGGCTGAGGAGTTTACAACTGAGGACTTTTGCACCACGCTTTTTGATGAATTCTTGTTCGCCGGCCTCACTCGTGACAATGTGACACGACACATGATCAAACTTTTATGGTAATTCGAAAATCTCCCTTCAAGTTAACTTATAATAACAACTGAATAAAATTTCTCATAGGTATGTTCACAACAAGCTGCCACCTGGTCGTTTGACCACTCTGATCAAGGCCATGCAACCGACTGCCGGGCATCATGAAACTGTGCACAAACTCTACGAAACGTTGCAGGAACGCATCGGCACAGCCATTCAAGATCATTTGCCCGAGCCGGTAGATATAGATTTCGATTCTCCGTTGAAAAGTGTCCCCACGCCAGCGCCACATTACATGCAATAAAGAAAAATTACCCACTCAACAAGTAAAATTTGTGGACATTATATATTTTATTCCTAATCTAAAATTTAACTTTATAAATATTATATATACAACTACAAAAGTATTTTATAAAAATTTTAAAGTATATAAAAAAGTAATCGCTTAAACACTTTTTAAACTTAACACTACATAAATGTATTTCTTAAGTTTCGTGTATGTGTGTGGGTGTGTTGCTGAAACTGAACTTGATAAACGCCAATGTGGGCGCGGGTTAAGTGCAGTTGCTAAACAGGATCCAAATCCATGGGTTCTTTGCTGCCTTCCTTTATCTGTATCTGTACATGAGTTGCCAGACTGTTGTTCTTGAAATTCTCAAACAGTTCATTGTACTCCATGTAAATCCGCTGCCATTTCACATGCGATTTGAGTACATTTAAAGCATTCTCCAGAAGCGTATGTTTCGGAATTGACTAGAAAAATAAAAAGGATATTATAAGTAATACGGAGACGTCATATTAAGAGCTACAATTCAAGTGTCTTTCCTGATTCAGTACATAGTTTAGGAAAATTTATTATGCGATAATAGATTATAAATAAACAATTTATAATAATACTAACAATTATTTGCTGGTGTTTTTCTGTAATGACATCAGTTCTTAACTATTTTTTTGGGGGTAATGTTAAACGTTCGTGTTGTTATGTACTCGTCAAAAAACATTAAGGTGTTTCGTCAAGTGACGATTTTTACAAATATCTTGTGCACTCGTGAAACAAATTTCAGGTTTCGTTAGGTGTGGATTTTTATAAGGAAAATGTAAAACAAAAAATATAATGTAGAAAACACGAAAAAGCGCTTTCATAAAGGAGACTATTTACACAGCCCTAACTGTTTCAATATACATACAGAAAGAAATTTATTTATATTATCCTTGATACTACGAACTGCGTGCCTACCCGCCTACATGAACCGTGTTTCGAGGTTATACTAATGAATTTTGCTGCTACCAGTAGCGAGTAGGCTGCAATTTCCACTAGTTAGTTAGTAACAAAAAATCTAGTACCGAATCACGCAACTTGGGCAAAGTTGTGAAATGTTTGGAAAGCCTTGATTCTTACCAGTATTTTAAGCTCCTCTGTGGATTTGCGTTTGGAGAAACCGTGCGACGGTCCCAGCAAATCATTCAATAACAGTCTTAAACGTTTTTCCGAGCCGCTCATCGCCAAGTGATAGGCCAGCATTGTGTACCAATGTTTCAGTTCCTCCGGCGAGTTGATGGCTTCACACAGTTTTATTTGATTTTCAATAAATGTTATCTTGGCAGATGACTGCCAATCACTGGCGTTTCTGTAAAGCAAAAAAAATCAAGTTACTACTGGGGACCATACGAGTCCAAATTTCACCACTCACAATTCGAGAGCACTCCCGCTGGCTGCAAAACTATTTGTTGAGGCTTGCACCGATATCAAAGGATATAAGCGGTAATTCTTCTGAAATTCCTTTGGCATAGTCGTCTGCAGTCCATGCCGCATTATGGGATCCTTTGTATTGAGGACCAGCCAGGACTGCATTTTTGCCGAATACGAGTAGGAATTGCCATTTGAGAAGAGCAGCATTGGCACGCCATGTTCGGTTATGTGGAACTGTGAGACGACGCCAAATTTACCGAATATTTCCGTACATGTGGTGGCCAAGATTACACTTTCCATCTTAATATCCCATATGCGAAGAATTCCACAATCCGTGATGATGCCAACCAGTTTACCAAAAGGACACTATCAATTGAAATGAGGTCAATGATCAAGTAACAAGTTGATTACAAAATTAGAACTTACGAAAGCACACTGTATGGCGGCAGTGGTGAGGGTGATTACAGGCAGCACGGCACTTCCGGTCTGCATGTCCAGCAAACGCATGGTGCCGTCTAAACTGCACAGCATCACATATTTGGAGCAGAAATTAAAATTAACAATCGGCGAACCTGCGAACAACATAAAAATTATATACTCATTGATAACACTCTCAGAAGTTGAGCTACGCACCTACAAAAACCTCCCATAATTTCTCACCCAAGCTAAGCGCATACGCGGTTACCTTGGACAGAAATCCGGCTGCTGTCTGCACATTTCCATTGTGCACATGAACGCGGTGGTCGAGGGCAGTTTTCTGAAATTCGCACTTCGTTTGGACAGTTATGGTTACTTTCGGTCCCGCTGTCGTTGCCTGATGAGCAGATGTCTGTTTAAGAGCTGGTACTGCGGCAGGAGAGGTTTTGTTTGACGTTGAGAAGGGGAATGCCTTTATCGCACTTAGATTAGGTTTCAGCGGTTGTAGCATTCCAGCTGTGGTGCTTTTTATAAGGCGTGAATCTAAACGGCTGAAATAATAAAGAGGGTTTTACATAATTCTTTGTGACAAGGTGGACTGAAAAGAGTCTCATCTCACATTTGTTCTGCTTCGGTAATAATGGCTTTTGTGATAGGCAAAGTTGCCGTTTCGTTAGCATTGTTATTGGCACAATTTTCCGTGGCTGAGGGGCTCGCTGGTGCCGCTGCCATTGGTCGCGAAGAACTGCTGAGTTGTCGAGTCGTTTCGCTGTTTGATGGGAAAAATTTACAATTGTAATTAGTTTTTTTATTTCGTATTCTCCTGGAACATACCTTAATTCTGGATTTAAGGGTATATACATTGGAGTGATACGTCGTTTACCGTCGGCAGTCCGCGTCTCCATTTGTTTGCTGATGACCTTTGTCGCCACCGGTGAGTTTGCCACGGAGCAATTGCTCTGGGTTTGCGTTACGGAATTGGCAACAAAGCCATTGGCGGGCAGAGGCGACATCGATTCTATGAAATTGTTATTCTGGGTTGTTACCTGGACGGTGGGCAGTGTAGGTGGCTTTAGCTTTTCCTGTGAGCTGTTCAATAACTCAGGATTTTCGATCAGCAGGTCTGCGGTGGTGTTAGAACCGTTTTCGAGCGAGACGCTCTTTCCATAAATACGTTGGTACAAGGAATTCTGCAAGGAAATAAAGTGATAACATTTTTCCAAAAGCTGCCACTTTATTAGCTTACCTTGTCTTCCTCGGACAGCGGTATACCCAGCTGGGTTTCGGGAAATTGTATGCAGGCGACCGTCCCGTCACCACTACATGCCATCAATATGCGTTTCTCCGGACCCCAGGACAAATCTAAAATGCTATCGTTAAACAACTCGTGCACAACAACCAGGGGGCGCTGCAACGCCGTCATCCACACGGACAGCGAACGGTCGCGAGATCCTACCGCCAGGCAACAGCATTGCTGCGGCTTTTTAGAAGTATCCGCTGAACACTTTAGTATTGCATTGTGGAAGCGCACACAGGTGACTGCCTTTCGATGACCCACGAAATCCTTGTCGCATTTCCAACCCTCGCGCTCGATTATTTGCGCGGTCGGACCACCGCCATTCATGGCATGAGCCGACACCAAATACTGTCCATCCGGCGACCAGGAGAGTCGCAATATATGAGTTGTACCACCACACTCTTCGAACGGCTCTGTAATGGTGCTGCTGCAAGTCCAATCGCTGGTTTTCCAAATCTTCACACTGCGGTCGTCGCTTTGCGAGGCCAAAAATTTACCAATGGGATCCCAGGCAACACCCTTCACAAGGCCAGTGTGGCCTTTCAGCATGGTGACCATTGCCGGGAATGCCTGCACGTCCCATACGATGATGGTGTTGTCGACGCTACAGCTGGCCAGCCAACGGTCGTGGGGTGACCAAGCCAAGTCCAGCACATCACCCGAATGACCGCGCAACGTGGCGGCGCATTTCCACGATTCGGGATTTTTTTGTATTCCACCGGTGCCAAAGACTCCACTTGGACCCTGCATAATATTGTTATTGATATGGATGTAATAAAAATCATGTTAAAAAATAGAGGCACCTTGGATTTACGCCAAATCATGACCAACTTATCGTCGGAGCCAGACGCCAGCATTTGGCCATTCTGAGACCAGCGCACACAATTCACACATGCCAAATGGTTATCCATTTGGCAAAGTATCTTCGGTACGCTGTCATCGAGTTCTGCTTTACGCGACAACACTGGCAGTAAATTCCATATCACAATGCGTCCTGAATCCAGACCCTGACCGCCGGTGGCGAATTTGAGACATTCTTGGTGAATGTCCACGGAGAAGATTGGTTTCTCTGGAAACATTCCAAGTAACAAACAAACCAAATAAGTCGGAATCACCACAATGTAGTTATTTGGGCACTTACCGTCATGATGCACCCAGGTCGGCTTAAGCAGTTTCATTAATTTAGTCTGTTCCAAAATGTTCCCAATACTTTTGTAATTTTTGTGTGATTATGATTCCTCTATTTTTGCACCTTGAATGGCCTCAATGCATGGTTTTTACTTGCAGCGATTTGAAATCCTAAATCGAATTTTCCTTAAATGACTGAAAAACGCGCTCTTATCGCTCCTTCCATTTAAGTGAGTCTCTAACGATTTCCTTTAGGCTGTCTATCCGCATGAAATTTTGACAGAAGATTACGCGCCGGGTTCTGTTTTTTTGCACATCTATGCACCCTATATTTTTGCATTGTTTTCATTTCTTCACTTCCCTATTTCGGAACTGTTCGGATATTCCGAAGGCAATCGCTGTCAAAGCCGAACAATTGACAAAACCGAATAACTGTGTTTATACACACGTAAGCTGATTTGTTTTTTTTAATTTATTTCAAAATATACTATTTACTTATAAAATCTTGTGGAAATATATATTATATTAATATTATCCAATATTATTATTAAAATAATTCGAATCGCACTGAATTGTGACAAGGAAAATAAAAATGTTCACTTGAAAAGTCATTTGATTAAATTAAGAACTAAATGTAGATTATATAAAAAGTAAATTATGGTTATTATACCTTGCAGCATAATTCATTATCTGCAAGGGGTTGGGGGAATGAGCAGTAGCAACTAAGGCCTTCGATTCGAAGAGAAAAATATTAGAAAGTAGAATTTTTCAGACCATGTAAAAAGAAACATCTACTATTTTTCCAAAGATCATAATTCGTGTTCCAGATGAATTAAAAGTATCTTTCTATATTAAACATCATAACATAAAATAAAAAAGTGTTTTTATATGAAATATGGAACGATACACGCTATTATTTGGGCGGTCAGGTCACCGCTTTGGCGTGAGCATACACCAAAATAATGATTCACATTGGAATCTTTCAAATTCTCTACAAAAAAGAATAAAGTTCTGTGAAACCGTTGGAAGGACTCTGTACATGTGACATAACTTCTCGCCCAGCAATTATTAAATTAATTCAGAAATTTGAACGGTTCGTACAAGTTAATGATGTAAAGAAACGAAATCTAGCACAATTTAAAAAATAATAATGTCTCTTAGGCCTGGCGACTCACAGAAAGGTCGTATTTTCTCCAATAGGCTGTTGCAAATACTTGAAATTTCTACAGAAATTCGAAATGAAAAATCATCCTAAGTGATTAGCCACACTTTCATCTTGAGTGATTTGTAAATAAAAATTATCGCATTTGGGGGCTCAGAAAACCTAAGAATGATTGTCATAAAGCTTCTTTACTCACAATGTCGAACTGTTTCGTGTGAATTCTGGGCTCTATATGTTCGAAGGTAACTGTTTCGATGAGTGACTGCTGTATCTAACTATGACCAATGCCAGAATTTGGAAGTTATTTATTTCCAACAAGGCCAATTATTATGTGCCTAGAGTTTCTTAGCCATCATTTCTCGAAATAGTGATCACAATTGGCCGCAGAGATCATACCATTGATTACATCTGAATTTTAGGTTTATACCAATGCTCCTCAGTCACTTGAAGCACTTCAATACAACCTTCGTTCTGTTATCAAAGCAATAGAGCCACAGGACTGGTCGGTCAAGTAATTTTGCTTCTATTGTTTTTTATTGTTAAAGATTAACATTCCTCCTTTGATTAATATAAAAAGCCAATTATATTTCATTAAAAAAAAAACGTTTTCCGAGATAAAACAAAATAAAAAGTCGAGCTGAAAAAATTATCTGGCAACCTCATGTTCGCAGTTATTTGCAAGAAACATAAAATGTCCACCCAGTGTTGCACGAGAGAAAAATAAAAAAGTATTCTTGTTTTTAAAAAAAGAGATGAGAAATAAGAATCTCCAAAATAAAATTTTTAGGAACTTTCCTTTTTAGAGAATATACTTTTTAGAACTTTGCATTTCTAACAACTATATTCTTTAGAACCTACCTTGGTGTAGAAAATTTACTCTTTAGAACTTACCTTTTTATAAAAAAAAAAAAAAAATCAATGTATTCTAGAACCTACCTTGTTGTCCAAAATATACTCTCTAGAACTTACCTTTTTGTGGAAAATGAACTATTTTAGCACCTACCTTGTTCCCAGAAATACACTCTTTAGAACTTACCTTTATGTAGAAAATGAATATATTTTTAGAACCTACCTTGTAATAGAAAATGGGCTCTTTAGAACTTCCCGTAAATTTTCGTACTATAAAAAAGCATTATAATAATTTCAAAAAATAAAAAAGTACTAGTTACAAAATAAAATGTACTCGCAATATAAAAAGGTACTCTAAATGGTACGAAACTACCAACTTGTGCAACACTGTGTCCACCACTCGTTTTGGCAGTGCTTTTCATTGTTGCCTTCTCCCTTATACGTAAACAAGCAGGGTGCATGCTCTAAAAATGTGTTTACTCCTAAATCTTCTTCTCTACGCGTCGAAGGATTAAAATGCGTTCATTCATTATGGTCCAAATTATACAAAATATAATGTATTACTCGAAAGCATAAATTTGTGTACCCTTCAATTTACTTGCCACTTCGGTATTCGCACACTTGCTGAAAGTCCTGTGCTCTAGATTGTTGTTGATCAAGACATGTGCTGTGCTTAGTTGAATTTATTAAGACAAAATATCCGCTCTTATTATACCCACTTATGTGGACATCACGCTTGGAAAGTTGTGCAAACGCTTGGGCATGGAAGCTACAAAGCATAACGCTAACGAACTTCCCGTAAGTCGATAAACGAGGAAAATGTACAGTGGACAATGTTCCCCCATATATGAAAGACACTAAAAAGGTCTACAAAGCCGCAGCTCATGAACAAAAGCAACAAATAGTAGAAAAGGAAGAAAAATTAAAAAACGGAACTTTAGGAAAAAAGCGGAACGACACGGCAGCATAATTAAAAAGCGGTCCATTATAGATTTAAGGAAACTACATCAATGCATTTAATACAGTTTTTTCTTTTAGTTAAATAGGTTTTTTGTAATAACAATTAGCACAAAACACGGAATCGCAAGTGTTATAAATGTATTTTTAATTAAATTTTTTGTATGGCATGATAAAACGTTTGCGCTTCTTTATCTTATGTAATTAACATTGCAGTAACATTACACTGTATGTAACTATCCAATTTACTTTACAATATATGTAATTTACTTTACAGCATGTAATTTACTTTACAGTATATGTAATTTACTTTACAGCATGTAATTTACTTTACAGTATGCAATTTACTTTACAGTATGCAATTTACAGTATATTTAATTTACTTCACAGTATGTGTAATTTAGACCGCAGTCTACGTAATTTTAAGTATTCTCACTATTTTCGTTAATATAAATTTAAAAGCAAGTATTAAAGTTATGGTTATTTTAAAACTGTATAAAGACGTACACTTTTTCGTGGAAATTGTGACTATTTCATTCCAATTGTGCTGACAAACTTCGTTAAAAAAAACGCAATCAAGATTTTGTTTACATTATTTTCTACTGTTAATAATTTAGAATTTATTTTTGTTTTAATAAATATAAGTCACACATTCCAACTTTTTGTAGTTTATTGAAAATTTATAATAAATTCTTCGACGATATTTACTTCGTAAGCTACAATTTTATTACCATTGTGTTCATATTTATACGAGTAATTAGCGCTCTTTTCCACTACTTTTGTTTTGAATAAACTTCTTTTATCGTTTTTAAATACTAATATAGAGAACTCCAATATATGTAATACGTTTATAATCATAAATATGTTGCGTTCTACTTGTTTTACTTTAAATATAATTTAAATGCTTTTGGTATAAGGAGTTCGTTCCTCTTGTTTTTACATTCGATTTTATTCCCATGCGTTTTCCAAACATTTCGGGCATTTTTAAACTTAATTTTATATTGCTGTAGCACACAATTCTTCTTTCTTTTCTATCTCTTAAAATATGCCAAGTTTCCTACATTGATATTTGAGTTGAAACGTTGAAACGCCTACAAACTAATTTACAATTTAATGATTATCCGATCAATATAATGAATACAATTGCTTGTTGGTTGATTGGTGTTTCTGGAAATGCATCCAACTACGAATAAAAAGTCTATGGGCTAATTAAAAAACAATATTTACAGATAAATATATGAAATTGTTTAATGAATGGTCACCACAGAATGTAAATAAATTTATATATGTATACACTATTTTTAAGTTAAAAGCTGCAGCAGTCTTATGAACAAAATTGAGGGAAGCACTCTCAGCTTGTGCCAGAAATGCCCTCGGCCATGATCGCAGTTTCAGCGAATATTTAAAACTTAGACCGTATTTTGTACAATGGAAATTGTAATTATGCCGAATGAAAACAATTAAAGTATTTTGCTTTTATGTTCATTAAGATTATCTCTATCAATAATTTGTTTGGAACATATTTTATGTCTGCATCTGCACGCATATGCATAAGGAAAAAGCAAAGAATAGTGCATCTCTTCTTTTGTCTTTCAAAGGTGACTCTACGTGGTCTTTCTTACTCTACACGGGCACTTCTTAAGGTAATAAATACAAAAAAGGTTTACAATACATGTTGGCTCAAAAGCCACAAAGAAACGCTCTTATATGGAAACTTAATCAATCTAGTTCATGCAATAAAATGCGCAGCTAAAGCACACGCGTAATTAAGGACTTTACAAAGGCTTCGCCTCTTTTGGGCCAACCTGTACAAGAATAATGTACAAAAGAATCAGTAAGTTTTCATTACAGTATCCAAGAAGAATTGGGTTTTGGTGTTTTGTTTGCTTTCTTTAATAACGTCGTTTATTTGCTGCGTTTGAGCTTATTTAAAATGTTCCTATAATTCCAAGTGTGTACAATCAATTAGGTGTGCTTAATGTATTAATGTGGACTTACAAGTAGAATTACACAGCTACTACGAAGGAAGAAGCACGGAACACGCACGTACCTCTTCTTCTACTGTTCCAAAATGTTCACTTAACTATTTTTTACAAATTCTTCGCAGAGCATTCCTCTTTTCACGCTAAAATATATTGACAACAATAATAAAAATGAGAAAAATGCAAATGCGATGCAAATTAATCAATAATAGTTTCTTAAAACTAAAATTACAGTCAGTTGGTCCTTTTGCATTGATTCGGATTACGGAAATTGTTCAATGCCGCCGCTGTGGGAGTGGTTGTCATGGACATGGCCATGGCGGCCATGGCTGAGGTGCTGGGAATAATCGGGGTTATGCTCGCGGGCACACAGCTGCCATTATTAATGTTAGTGTTGTGATTGTTGTTGTACTTTGGAGCGGTCTTCACCAAAATGATCTTTTGATTCAGGCCGCTAACATTACCGTTCATATTGTGGCTGTTGTTGTTATTGATCGCATTCAAATGGGTGCCAATAATTGTGGTGCCTTGGTTCGGCAGACCGCTGCAACCTGCCGCCAGCTTCCTTCCATTGCCGTTTATGATGTGCGGTGGTGCTGGTGTAATGGTCACGGTGCTCGGCGCCAACGCCTTCATTGCTGCCGTTTGTGTGGTGGCGGCGATGGAGCACGCCGGCACAATGGTCGTTATGCCGTTTTCATGTTGGATCGTGTTGTTGTTGTATATGGTGCGCATTTTGACATGGGATGATGTGCTGGCACCAGGGCTGTTGACAATTGGCGTCATTTTCACCCCTACTCCAATCGATGTTGATGTACTCGGACCTGCTGCTGCTCCATCTGCGCCTGTGTTTGAGGCTGCTTTAAGTGTTGAGTTTGTGCGGTTCTGAAAATGGTATTGGCACAATTATTGTAAATTTTTATTTTAAATTAAAGTAAGAACAATTAAAAGAACTCAAGATAGTAGGTAAAATGTCAAAGGCTGGACACATCTGCCTACTCCACCGAAGGAGAGTGTCAACTCACATTGGTGAACTGCTGATGCATGCTTGTGCTCGGATGTTGTCTGCGAGCTTGTAAAATTTTTGCCGCCACTTCATTCCCGGTCAGTACGAGATTTTGCTGTTGACCTTGAATTTGTACCCCACTCGCTAGGAACATCGTTTGTACACCGGCCCGTGTATAGATTTTCCTGTCAGTATCCTCCTGCTGAGGGAAAATACATCGTTATTAATAAGGTACGTTGTGAGTTATTATTTCAGTTTGCCTCCTTACCAATGGACTCGCTGATTTACGATCCTGCATGTTCTCATCGAACCCAGAATCCGAAGAGTTATCACTGAACTTGGTAGAAGTGGACGATGACGGAGATGCTGAACAACCAGGCACGGCCGACGGCCCAGCTTTGGTGAGAGTCTGCTGCTGCTGTTGTTGATGCTGCTGCTGTTGATGGTGCTGCTGTTGGCTGTAGTTGTATTGGTAGTGATGATTGGCGCTCACTGCGGTAATTGTGGGTCTTGTTAGCACATATGATTTATCCGCTATATTGGCCACTTCCTTCACATTTGGTGGTTCACTGGGCTTAACGCGAACCGCGGTGTTGAGTTTTTCCAGGGAATTCTTCACCATTTTGCTTGTGTCCGATTTCATTTTGTTTAAGAAATTCTGAGATCTATTAGCGGCGGACGCTGTGGTGGCCGGTATAGGGTTGATAGTGGTGATCTTTGCACTGGAATGTCGTGGCATATGGGATGAAGCGATTGTATTTGTGGCGTTTATGGTGAGTCCTGAGACTGTATTAACACCAGCATTCACACTAGCTGGCACTGCTGGGAATTGTATTGTTGATATTGCCGTGGCATTGCCACTAATTGCAATTGCTGCAGGTGCAGAAGAAGACTCAGTCTTGGTGTGGCTGCTATTGCTATTAATGCTAATTACGCTAACATCTGAATGAGGAAAACACTCAGATTGTCGCTTGTAAAACAAGTGATGTTTCTTCAACGCTGGGGTGGGATTTGAATGCATCATGGGAGGAGCAGCGGGTGGAGCTAACTGCATTATTGTTGGAATCGTAGCTAAAACGGGTTTTTGTGGGAGTGAAGGCGTCGATGTTAGCGTCATTTGGATGGCAGCTTGCTCCTTCTTCTTTTGATGCCGATGAATTCCGCAAGGCTTATATTGATCTATATCGACGATAAACGCCCCGCCGAATGTCGTACACTCGTACACTATGCCACAACAGGACTTGCGCTTCTGCCACTCGTACTCATCAAAGAATTGCGCACTATCAATTACGGTTTGTCGATTCTTGCACGGAGGCAAACATTTGCGACGTTTACTGCCGACAGTTCCGTCACTATCGTTCAATGAACGTTTTCTATTGACCATACAATTTGTGGAGGAATTAAGACGTGTCCTGTAGGAAGAGGCACGAGTTTCCGTTTGGAATTGCACAGCGGTCGCGGTAATTGCTGAATTCAAACGGCTACTGTCAGTATCAATAGCAAGTGCTGGATCGACTGGGGTGGGTATGGGGATGTTGTGCTTCGAATGAGAGGAGGATGATTTACGTCTACTACTGCTCTCTTTTTTCGGCATACCGGATGATTTATTATTTTTGTTCTTCTTAAAGATTTTCGAGAATTTCTCCGGCAAGAATGAGATACCGTTTTGTCTGGATTTAGAGTTACTGCTGTGTTCGGTGTCACCGTTGTGCGTCTTACACTTGGCAACTGACTTTGAGGTAGGGCACGCACGGGCATCAACCACCTGAAATGAAAAAAACAAATATTTAGTGTTACATACACAAAAATTTTCCAAGACTTTTTCCAAGTGAATTGAAACACTTACATGCCCCCAATGACGGGTACTTCCCACTGGCAGACGTTTGTAACGCTTAACTAACAACACGCATGCGTTGCAAATTTCACCAAATCGTGGACACTTTAAATTAAAACAATTTATCGAATCATTTTCATACTTTCTGGAGTCTGTGAAACGTGAGCTGCTCGATTTGGCGCGACATATGCAGCAACCTTCACTTGAGCGGTACACGCGTGGCTTATGAAAGGCAAACATTTTGATATATTGTTTTTATATCTGAAAAATTCTAGATATGCACCTATTATTATTGTGGTACTTAGATTCGGTCGTCTTTATCGTTATATAAATTTCCTTTTTTCCAATTTCTAAACAAGAAGGCTCACAGAAACTCCAATGATTCTTGTGTGCAAATTGATTGCAATATATTACGGCATTTTCCCTCTTGTATGTATCTGAAAGTAAATAAATGTGGAATTACGCATGGGCATTAACTGGCCTAAGTATAATGATATCGGATCTTTCTACCTAACAAAACAATTTTCCGTACTTTTGTAATGTCCTGGAGGAGCATAGCATCATTTTCATTCCTTAAGATGGGCAAATTTATGAAACATACTAAAAAAGTTTTATTGTGACTTTAGGTATTCAAGTCTGGTTTGAAATAGTAGAGTGAATGTGCAGAATATTAAATAAACCAGTTTGAAATATTATTTTCCCAACTGTTTATCTAATTGATCATTTCTAGCAAAATTTTAACATGCATTTTGATATCACAGCACACAACACCCACACACACACACACACATATATATATATATATATATATATAATTTATATATATATATATATATATATATATATATAATTTATATATATATATATATATATATATATATATATATATATATATATATATATATATATATATATATAATCACACTACTCTAAGCCCACCTACATTCAATCCAAGTAAAGCTACATAAGAGCAAAACAAAAACAAATTAAACTGTAAACCACTGAAAACCAATAATAATAATAACAACAACAACAACAATAAACCAAAATCCTTGTATGCAACGAACCAACGAATCTTGTAACAAACGAAAAACATGAGCAAAAGGAACGAGCACTTAACGAGAGAAAGAGGCAACCGGGTTGCCAACAACCACCGCACTTGTGCTGCACAGTGTACACTGTAGTTGGTTGGTTCGCTACTTCTCCGTTTTACTTCTCGATTCATCACATGCGTTATATTATGGTATTTTCGCCTTCTCCAATGCAATGCACACAATCCATGCACATGTATATGACATACATATATGCATATATTTTATATATATATTTTAGGTATATGCAAAATGTGCAAAAGAGAGCGTGGCGCGTAATGCATTGCCGGTGGATCAGGTACACACTTTATGCAGTTACTTATTCCTTTTGTTTTAATTTCTTCCAACAAAAACAAGATATTATAGAAGAAAATTGGAAGAAAAAAGAATAAATTTTGAACAAAAAAAAAAGATTATATATATGTATATACCTTTAAGACACTTTAATAATTATTATGCCAAGTGAGCATAAAATGCTTGAATTTTTCAATTGCACTCTTCCAACGCCACACCGGGTATTAACAGCATCAAAGTGTGTATATCAATATTAAATATTTCACATTGAATGCGTATCACATATTTTAAAGAAAGAAATACCTATTTGGCTCAACTGAAGAGGTTAATGGGTAATAATTACGTAGCAAAAACTATCTACTGCCGTTTCAAGATAAAATTACTAAAAAAAAAACACATTTTGATAATAAAATTTACCTTTTAATTAGATAAAAACTGTACTTGATTAAAATATAATAAGTTTAACTAAATTATCACGCCAATTTTCAATACATTTAGTAATATTGGCAATTTTCACAGAACCTTTCAAAAATTACGTCTATATTCAATAGCTACAAAAGAAAACTGACTGAACACATATTTCGTATGCACACACAAGCACCAAAAATACGAAAAGCTATACATACATATATGCATATGCAACCCTAGCTGAAGCGCAAAAGAGAATAGATAAAAATTGTACGCAAAACATTGCACACAACACAAGCAACAGCCGCTGATAAATTCCAGGGTTACTATTTCGCTAGAAAAATGGGGAAAACAACTTGAGAGAGATCTCAGAAACAGAACATTGAACAAGGAATAGATAAAAGAGAGAGACAGACAGAAGGAGCGATAATTGAGATTGAAATGTGCAATACCATATTTAAAAAGAGCGCCAGAATTCATATCAGAATTTGTAAATATGTACAAATTTGTTTGCATTATCTCCACTGTTCTTTGTTTATTTCATGTATTTCCGTACCAAAGCATTCGGTAAAAAATTTAAAGCAGCTGTTTCTCGTTGATTTGAAATCTATCGGTTGAAAAGCAAATCCTTTAAACAGTGATCGGTGGGTTGGGTGAGATGGGTCTAACCTTCCATGCCAGCACCAGCTAATGGAGTTTGAATGATAAATGTAACGTAGATGGTGGCTTATTTAATTTTCTTTTACTTATATAAGTACATATCTACACTACGTGATTGAAACGCCGTACAAAGTGAATATGATATGTTTATTTAATAAAAAATCAATTTAGTGGAGCGATGCAGTTGTAGCTAAAGTTGAGAGAAGTACATGAAAACGCAACAATAAAAAGGCGCTAAACAAGTTACGTTATCAGAAACTTGTATCTTCCTTCTTCTTCGCCTTTTTTCACTCTCTTTATCAATTGCTTATGTTATAGTTTTTGTCGTTGTATCACAAAAGAAAATAGTGGTGTTTTTGTACAAATTTTGCATGTTAACTGTTAATGCGCAGCAGTTGTTAGGTCAGGTCGGCCGAATGTATTCATCTAGCATATTTCCCTTCTCAGAAACTGAATACTATTCAGATGAAACTAAAAAAAAATCAACTTCTCCAGTAATATAATACTGCCAGAATCTTTCAAACCACTATTTCTATCAATTAACTACCACTTGGCTCAACAAATCTCATTTTTAAACAGAATCAATTCATTTCTAAACATTTGAAACTTATCCGACTGAAAGATACTCTCCAACCAGTTAAGAAAACGAGTACAAGAGCGTTCTCGTCTTATGGCTAACAAAAGAGATCTAAATGAGAGACGAGAAGTTTTGTTGTTGCACTCACACGTTATATGTCCGTTGGATGTCGTGCTTCATCGCAAAACTTTTCCTTTTCACACACGAAGCCAAACCTTCTCCCACTTTCGTACAAATAGCGTTGCCAGAATTTTCATTCGAACTTGAAAACAACAAAATTTTAATTTTATTTATGTATAACTGTTCATTTTATTCAAATCTTTATTGATATAAAAAATAATTAACCAAAACGAGAAGTTTAAATTATCGTAAATATCATTGTAAACTGCTGAACTGCACTTATATGTAGTTAAGTTGGCAACATACAGAGACGTACATATATGATCGCTGCCGAAATTGCTTCGAAGAAGTTTGACAAGTTCACATCTAATATTTATTTAGCACTAGTTACAATCCCAAAAGTTTCATTCCATACCATTACTTAACATAGTTTTCAATTTTAGAGAATAACTAATTGCAGGCAAAAAACTGTCATAGAAGAGACCAGGTGTTCCTATAAAAGAGATTGGTAAAATGTATCTACTTTTGACATCAATAAGGTTCCGATACTACGATTGGAACTTAATATTCATAATTCTTACTTTATAGTACTTTCTCTTTACTTTTTCTCAAGGGGTTTTCTAAGAGGCTTTAGAAGCCAACCATATTTTTAACTGATAAAATTATTTTTCAAGGTTTCATTAGGAAGATCTTTAGCATATTTAGGATTATAGCGCTTTAACACAATCGCATTCTTAAAGCAAAAATTTTTTTCTTCAAAATGTAATTTAAAATTTTGCAAGGAAAAATTATTGCGTAATTAAAAAAATACATATTTTTCCACATTACATCGTCACAAAGAACTAAATTTCAAAAAGCAACCTTAGCATTCAGGCGTAATAATCGAGACAGGTGCTCTAGCAACACTGTTTTAGTAAAGTAATTTGAGTAAATAGGAGACAAATGTAAACAATGTGGCTGTTTTGCATTTCGTCTTGCTACGAGTATTTCGATGTGACTGGGAATGTATTGTAATCCGTTGTTCTTCGCTTTTATGTTTTTAGCTTTGCTTTCGTGTTTTGTTGATACGAAAATTTGGCTCATGCGTGTACGTTTTGTTGTGCTCCTTTATTTTGTTGTGTTGTGCTGTGCTTTGCTTTGCTTTGCTTTGCTCTGCTCTGCTTTAGCGAAATTTCAATTTTTGTATACAAAACTTGTCGTAGTACGTTTACCCGTTTGACCGTCCGTCTGTCGTGTTCCGCTCACTGACTGGATTAGGAGTGAAAATGCAAAAACTGTACTGTACTTACGTCGAGACTACTATTGCGCAGAAGTCAAACTTAATGGAGGCCCCTGATAGCCGGGACAAGGAAGAAAAGAATTATAAAGTGTAAAAGCATACAGTAAAAATAGAAATAAATAAAGTAATGAATGATGACGACAACGGCAGTCGGAGATTTGATTTTGAAGCAGTGGACAAGCGCAAATACATACATACATTAATATATTGCAATTAAAAGTACAATTTTCTTGCAATATTTATTATAATAAAACATTTAATGACCTCTAAAAAAACACTCAACACAACAATATACAACATTTATTAGGAAAAAATCCAAATATATATTTCAAAAAGAAAAAACCTGTCGCAACAAGACATTCAGTAATGCGGGCTCATTTATTTCGGAGCCGCATACACATGCATACATATACATACATACATATTCACTCGCTCGAACAACACATACCCAAAAATTGCCACAAAGCACACACATACTTACTGCAATTCCATCGTATGCGAATTATTTGTTTGGGAAGAGATATGCATGAAATAATTAATGGAAATTACTTGTTTTGGCATTATTTAAGTGTGTATCTGTTGAATTCCAAAAACTTCTACCGTACTTATTAAACTGAAATTGTTTATACCATGTGCAAATTCTGTAAATATTTCGTTTCTATTGAGCGGCACTGACCACTGGCGTCTGATTATGTGACCATGATATTTTGAAGTTTTGCGCATGTGCAAGTAGAAACGTAAAATAACAATAAAAAATAATATCCGGCATAACGACAAAACTAAAGTTCAAAAAAGAAAGTAAAAATTAAATGTCCGCTTTGCTTGTTTGTTGCTTTTATATGTGATTACCTACGCGTACGCATCGTATATATTTTCAATAATTTTGCTTTGGACTCATTTACCAGTTTTCTGTTCCGTTCGGTTCGTTACATTAGCTTAAATTGGGTAGGCATGGATTTTAGCAAACTATACAACCACTTCAAAAGGCTGAGCGTGGCACACATATCAACAAATTACGTATGTATGTAGGTTGTCGAAGTGCCGCGTTCGTGTTGTTGGTGTCTATTGGTTCGGTGCAGTCAGTACTCTGCATTAAGTAATCGTTAAAACGAGAGCGAGAATGAGGTGAAGAGAATACGACGAAATATAAAATGTATATCTGCAAATGGAATGGGCCCCTTATATGCAATTTTGGCCAGATTAATTAACCGAAATTGTGAAATGATGGTAACTCAAAATTCCGAATTTACGCCAACTTCTAAATCCAGTCGCCTTTTTCCCCCACAACCCAGAAAGTATACGTAGCCAAAAATATTTAGTATCCATACGAAGCAAAAATCTAACAAAATAAAAACCTTGACAACAAATCTAAAAAAGTTACTGAAATAAAAGTGGGTTTCTCTTGTTGGCTTGGCAGCTGAAAAGAGACCACCCTGCCACAGCCCCATAAACAAATGTATCCATTTGTGAAATTGGAAAATACAAGAATGAAATGCAAAAGAAAAGAATGCAACAACAAGAAATGCATAGATGCTATTCTACTTGCGAAAATCTGATACACAATTTAAGTGTCATCTTGTTTTCGGTACGAAAGACTTGTTTAAACATTTTTATTTATCTACTGAATTTGTTCAAACTATTTGTAATATACTATAAGTGAAAACAAATATTCATGCTTACATACCGAAATTCGCCAAAATTATTTCTTTCAATTTTGTGTGTATCTCAATAGCCGGACGCACAGCACAAAGTTGAATTTTTCACAAGCTCCTAATTAAAATATTTCAATTTAATTTTATTTGACACTTTTCTAAATTCGAAGATAATTATATTTAATGCACTTTTTCATAAATTTAATTGATTTTTAACAACTTTTATTAAACAAATATCATAAAACAAGCGGAGCTACCGCAAAAAGTTTCACTCACTTCAACTTGAAATTCAAAAATGGCTACGCCGTAAACGTTTTCATTTTTATTTTTTGCGCTGCTATTCAATTCCTCCTTGTTGTGTGATGCTGTTTCCCTTTCCATTCTATTTATCGGTGATTTCTTCTGTTCTGCCTTGTTTTTTGGTGTCGATTGCGTTCTCTTGTATTGAAGAGCAAATGCAAAGAAAGACAAAATTTAGTGTTGTGATAACGAAAAACAGCTGAGAAGCACGGTGTTGTAAAATGATGTCAAATTTGGAAAATTACTAATTTTTCTTAAGGAACTGTACATATTATTAGTAATTTGCGGATTATGAGAATAATAATGTATCAAATTATTTTCTTGTAATAATGTATGTTATTGTAATATTTTTTATTAGTTGTGACATTGTTGTCGATGAAATATCCAAATTTGGTTTTCCAACATACATAGGTGTACTTTTATAGAACTAATTGTAATGAATAGAACTAACTGTAAAGAATTGATTATATGGAAGCGAGCATGACTTAATACACGTCTAAAACTGAACGTTTTTGCCCTCCCATGATGAAAAGAAGAAATTTAAAAAATTGATATTGTATACATACTGAAATCATATTATGGTCCAATTTAATATTAATAATAACTTTGTATACTGACTGCTCAACCTAGACCAAAACCAACCAGCAAAAAGTATGAAATGACTCAGAAAATTGTATTCAATGTTCTACGACGACCACAGTTTCTCTTATCTCCATTGGATATTTTTCTAGGAAGAGATAGCAAAACTATATGTAAAATATCTACTTTAATAATTCTAATATTCAATTTATTTATTTCCAGAATATAATATAATATAATACAATATTATTAACAATCTCTCTATTCCGCTTCCTTTGTCTTGATATCTTTATTCTACTCTAACACTTTATAGAGTTTCTCAATCTGCAGTGCAATTATATAGCAGGTATTATACTGATCTAATGTGTACAGTTCTTTTAGAAAAATTAGTGACTGCATTCTGACACCCCATCGGATACCCAACCGATGAGATTCCTTTGAGGGGAAATTTTCTTCGCTACCGCACTCAACACATAGCACAGCTGTTTGTAGAACAAATGTTTACAAATAAAGTGACAAATTTTTGTAGCGGCGCATTCACTCCCCCGATAGGCAACCTATAGGTTGCCAGAATGCACCCAGTGATTTTCTCTTCTTGATATATTTGACATCATATTACAACACCTTGCTTCTCAGCTGTTTTTCGTTATCACAACACTAAATTTTCTGTTTGTATTTGCTCTTCAATCCAAGAACACAAACGCCGTTGAACGACAATACAAAACAGAAGAAATCGCCGATAAAAAGAATGGAATGGGAAGTAGCATCACACAACAAGGAGGAACTGAACAGCAGCACAAAAAATAAATGAAATGAAAACGTTTACGGCGTAGCCATTTTTGAATTTCAGCTTGGAGTGTGTAAAACTTTTTGCTGTGGCTCCGCTAGTTTTATGATATTTGTTTAAAAAAGCTGTTGAAAATCAAATAAATTTATGAAAAAGTGCCTTAAATATAATTATCTTCGAATATAAAAAGTTCCAAATAATTAAATTTAAATATTAGAAGTAAAATCTTGTGAAAAATTGAACTTTGTGTTGTGAACCGGCTTTTGGGATACAAACATACAAAATTGGAAGAAATAATTTAGGCTCATTTCGGTATGTAAGCATGAATACTTTTTTTCATTTGCCTCATAACGGGCTTTTTAATAGGTACACAACAATTTTGTATTTTAATACCAAGCCAGGCACCCTTAAACTTGATAATAACTTAATACGGTGGAGCGGCTTTTGAACTACTATAAGGACATTAGGGTGGTTTTATCTCATAGGGTTAAAAAAAAGTCAGAATTTTTTTGGGGAACCCCCCTAAAATGTTTCTTTCTGTCAGATTTTAGGATTGCCAAAGTTTGAGCACGATTGAAAGATGTTAAGACGTGCCATTGGTGCCTCAAAGTTGTGAAAATCTCGATTTTTTGGCAGTTTGGCGACTTTGCCGACCCATATCTCTAGAACGGTTTAATATATTTGCCCGTGTAATACATCAAATTGAAGGCGATACTATTTTTAACTTTTTATATTCTACACAATAAATACGCAACTAGTACTGAAACCGAAAAAATAGAGCCAATGTCCCTAAAAACGTGACTAGGTACCCCTGAGAGCGAAGATGCGTTATTTGTATTATTATTGCTTATTATGGACAAATACTTGTACTTTGGAATCCCATTTCATTTAAATATGTTTGCTATGGTATACCGTTAATTTTAGACCCACAACAATGTTTTTTTTTTTATGTCAGGTATGTATCTATTTTTTCCTCATACTGTATCACTGGCGACCCCAAGCAGGTAAAACCAAATTAGTTTAAAAATGTATTGGGTTACGCTACTACCTATTGTTATATTTTAAGTAGAAGTGGGTTCAGAGTTATTAAAAAAAGAAAAGGATAGCTAGGTGGTTCTTGCTTTTATGATTTTGTTTCTTGGTCAGTTGAAATGTATTCGCTGAACAGTGAAAGTCGTATTTTGTTCTACGTTCGTGTGATCGAGTTTAAAAAAACCCACTAAATATTAACTACAAAAGACATTTTTATTTTAATTAGGTCGGTACCTACTAACACGTACTCTTTGTTTTAGTTAGTGTCATTCTGTGTCATTTATTCTTTCTTCTAGTGAACATTTTTATTTCTCGTAAAAGTGATGGCTTCTACATCTGGCGTGAGAAGTAGAGGTAGAGACAAAATTTTTCTAATTGACTATCCAGCTCATCAGATAACTGGATGTAAGCTGCCCTCCAATCGACAAGTTCTAGCTACTATGTTCTACAATTTGCGTACTGTGAAGTTAAATGTGAGAGACTCTGCCACAACTACTGTTGACGAGGTTTTCGTTTTTTGGACAAAAGCTCGAATTCCTATAAAACAAAAGAAAAATGTCATAGTAAAGCTGGAAAAACTGTACGATGATTGGAGAAAAATGCAAAAGTACAAGGATAGAAAAACTGAAAGTGCAAGAAATTCTGTAAAAGAGTTTACCCTAAAGTTGGATGATCTCTTTGATATTGCCCAGCAAGATGCCCTGACGAAGATGACTTCAGAAGAAGACAAGGAGTTTCTGTTGAAACAAATACAGAAAGGAAGACCAGGCTCCATGCTCGGAGTTGACCTGAAGTTGGCTCAAGCTGAAGAAAGACTACTACAGAAGCAACGGAAGGTCTTGGACAAACAACTTGATGCGGGAAATTTGGGTAAGCATTTAAAAAAAAAATATATATATATATATATTCCTTGTAGCGAAACTTTATAAGATCTAGATCACTAGCTGAAATTTTCATCAATATTAACTTTATACTTAACTATACTATACGAAAATATCAAATTTTCTGGCTCAGTTCGATCCCCGCTTTCGTTAAATAGACCCCTGGGGGTCTATATAGACCACTTTGGCGACCTCTGCTATAGAATATTTATCAACTAAATTTCACAAGGTCACGGGTGCTAACATTAAACATAGCACCAAAAATTGGCGATTTGTTTTTACAGCCACGCCCACTATTGACATTTTTATAACATTCGATTAATACCTTAAAATTTTGTTTGGTCGAAATTTTATATTACTACGTACATATATTGACGCTAGAAACCCATACACAAGAAATGGGTTCGTTCAGATAACGGACACGCCCCCCTCCCGCATAATGAACTTTGGTGACCCACTTCAAAAAAATTACGCTATCTATGCTTCTAATGATTCAACTATCATATGAATAAGTTGGGTCTATCTTCAGATGCCATCTGTCGATCCTGTGGAGAAAGTGACGCAACCTCACTGCACTTGTTCACGGATTGCGGACCATTGCAACACAAAGGACACAGGTGTTTTGGAGAATATATCTTAGATATGAGCGAGATCCCTCAACTTGATTCATCCAAAATATATGAATTCCTGCCAGAAATTAGCCTGACAGAAGATCTATAGATGAGGCTATCCTCATCTTTCAAATAAATAGGTGCATCACAATAGATCTTTCAGGTCGCGGTGTATGACACCTTTAAAAAAATGTATCTATGTTTCTAATGATGGTATACGAATACAAATTGGTAGCAGTATATATTGGGACGAACTAGCATGCATGCAGAATATGGCAGATTATTACCACCGCCACGCCTAAAATTAATCAATATACATATTTGGGCGCCTATGCAAAATTCAGTAACGAAACTTCGTACAAAGTTTCAGAGTGCTAGTATAAAACACAAAACAAAAAATGGGCAGTACATTTTGAGAGCCACGCCCTCTATTTATACATGTTTAAAACTTCGACCTATGCCTATTTTTGGACCAAATTCTTTTTAAAATAATATATATATAATCTATTCACAAGAAATAGAGACGACCAGACAAATACCACGCCTCCCGCTATTAAAATCAACTCAGGAAATCAAAAAATTACCAAAGATATGCTCTTAATGATGATTTGTGCATAAAATATCTCCATTGTTTAACTTGCAGGCACAGGGAAAAGGGGTACTTCGAAGTCGGTTATATCCACCTTCAGATTTCTTTACTCGTTTTATTATTAGTCAAGGTTGACATTTTTATCATGGTGAAGTTCACGAACGAGCAACGTTTGGAAATGATTAAAAATTACTACCGAAATTCTAAGTCGTTGGTCGCAACTTTAAGAGCCCTTACTCCAATTTTCTGTAGTAATAATCCGCCCAGTGTAGTGTGCGTTTTATTTAAATACACAATACATTAGTGTAGTATTTAAATAAGTTGGCGTAAATTCGGAATTTTGAGTTACCATCATTTCACAATTTCGGTTAATTAATCTGTCCAAAATTGCATATAAGGGGCCCATTCCCTTTGCAGATATACTTTTTATATTTCGTCGTATTCTCTTCACCTCATTCTCGCTCTCGTTTTAACGATTACTTAATGCAGAGTACTGACTGCACCGAACCAATAGACACCAACAACACGAACGCGGCACTTCGACAACCTACATTCATACGTAATTTGTTGACATGTGTGCCACGCTCAGCCTTTTGAAGTGGTTGTATAGTTTGCTAAAATCCATGCCTACCCAATTTAAGCTAATGTAACGAACCGAAAGGAACAGAAAACTGGTAAATGAGTCCAAAGCAAAATGATTGAAAATATATACGATGCGTACGCGTAGGTAATCACATATAAATGCAACAAACAAGCAAAGCGAACATTTAATTTTTACTTTCTTTTTTGAACTTTAGTTTTGTCGTTATGCCGGATATTATTTTTTATTGTTATTTTACGTTCCTACTTGCACATGCGCAAAACTTCAAAATATCATGGTCACATAACCGGACGCCAGTGGCCAGTGCCGCTCAATCGAAACGAAATATTTACAGAATTTGCACATGGTATAAACAATTTAAGTTTAAAAATAAGTACGGTAGAAGTTTTTGGAATTCAACAGATACACACTTAAATAATGCCAAAACAAGTAATTTCCATTAATTATTTCATGCATATCTCTTCCCAAACAAATAATTCGCATACGATGGAATTGCAGTAAGTATGTGTGTGCTTTGTGGCAATTTTTGGGTATGTGTTGTCCGAGCGAGTGAATATGTATGTATGTATATGTATGCATGTGTATGCGGCTCCGAAATAAATGAGCCCGCATTAGGGTGCTGGCAGAGTGGCGCGAGATAGCTTTCTTGTGCAGGTTGCTGGTTGAATAGCAGAAAACTAGTTTCATACAAATTAGTACAAACCAACGTGTAGATGGCAGAGTGGCACGAGAAGCTGACTGAGCTGGTTGCTGGTTGAATAGCAGAAAAGTGTTTCGAAGCGTGTTCTCGCGTTGGTTTTTGCCGACACACACACATATGTTGCATATATACATATGTTTGTATGCTTTTGCTTGATATTACGTTTTTTCTTGTTTGTTTCCATTTCTTCAACTACAGAAACACAAATGAATAACAATACTACGATATAAACGTTCATAAATTCATAAAAGCACGCAAAACAACCAGCTGTGATTCTCGCGCCACTCTGCCATCCCCTAATTTATTTCTCGCTTGAACAAGTCAGCAGCAAATCAGCAACCTGCACAAGTCAGCTATCTCGCGCCACTCTGCCAGCAGCCTTACTGAATGTCTTGTTGCGACAGGTTTTTTCTTTTTGAAATATATATTTGGATTTTTTCCTAATAAATGTTGCATATTGTTGTGTTGAGTGTTTTTTTTAGAGGTCATTAAATGTTTTATTATAATAAATATTGCAAGAAAATTGTACTTTTAATTGCAATATATTAATGTATGTATGTATTTGCGCTTGTCCACTGCTTCAAAATCAAATCTCCGACTGCCGTTGTCATCATTCATTACTTTATTTATTTCTATTTTTACTGTATGCTTTTACACTTTATAATTCTTTTCTTCTGTGTCCCGGCTATCAGGGGCCTCCATTAAGTTTGACTTCTGCGCAATAGTAGTCTCGACGTAAGTACAGTACAGTTTTTGCATTTTCACTCCTAATCCCGTCAGTGAGCGGAACACGACAAACGGACGGTCAAACGGGTAAACGTACTACGACAAGTTTTGTATACAAATATTTAAATTTCGCTAAAGCAGAGCAGAGCAAAGCAAAGCAAAGCACAGCACAACACAACAAAATAAAGGAGCACAACAAAACGTACACGCATGAGCCAAATTTTCGTATCAACAAAACACGAAAGCAAAGCTAAAAACATAAAAGCGAAGAACAACGGATTACAATACATTCCCAGTCACATCGAAATACTCGTAGCAAAACGAAATGCAAAACAGCCACATTGTTTACATTTGTCTCCTATTTACTCAAATTACTTTACTAGAACAGTGTTGCCAGAGCACCTGTCTCAATTATTACGCCTGAATGCTAAGGTTGCTTTTTGAAATTCAGTTCTTTGTGACGATGTAATGTGGAAAAATATGTACGTCTCTTCTATGACAGTTTTTTGCCTGCAATTAGTTATTCTCTAAAATTGAAAATTATGTTAAGTAATGGTATGGAATGAAACTTTTGGGATTGTAACTAGTGCTAAATAAATATTAGATGCGAACTTGTCAAACTTCTTCGAAACAATTTCGGCAGCGATCATATATGTACGTCTCTGTATGTTGCCAACTTAACTACATATAAGTGCAGTTCAGCAGTTTACAATGATATTTACGATAATTTAAACTTCTCGTTTTGGTTAATTATTTTTTATATCAATAAAGATTTGAATAAAATGAACAGTTATACATAAATAAAATTAAAATTTTGTTGTTTTCAAGTTCGAATGAAAATTCTGGCAACGCTATTTGTACGAAAGTGGGAGAAGGTTTGGCTTCGTGTGTGAAAAGGAAAAGTTTTGCGATGAAGCACGACATCCAACGGACATATAACGTGTGAGTGCAACAACAAAACTTCTCGTCTCTCATTTAGATCTCTTTTGTTAGCCATAAGACGAGAACGCTCTTGTACTCGTTTTCTTAACTGGTTGGAGAGTATCTTTCAGTCGGATAAGTTTCAAATGTTTAGAAATGAATTGATTCTGTTTAAAAATGAGATTTGTTGAGCCAAGTGGTAGTTAATTGATAGAAATAGTGGTTTGAAAGATTCTGGCAGTATTATATTACTGGAGAAGTTGATTTTTTTTTAGTTTCATCTGAATAGTATTCAGTTTCTGAGAAGGGAAATATGCTAGATGAATACATTCGGCCGACCTGACCTAACAACTGCTGCGCATTAACAGTTAACATGCAAAATTTGTACAAAAACACCACAATTTTCTTTTGTGATACAACGACAAAAACTATAACATAAGCAATTGATAAAGAGAGTGAAAAGAGGCGAAGAAGAAGGAAGATACAAGTTTCTGATAACGTAACTTGTTTAGCGCCTTTTTATTGTTGCGTTTTCATGTACTTCTCTCAACTTTAGCTACAACTGCATCGCTCCACTAAATTGATTTTTTATTAAATAAACATATCATATTCACTTTGTACGGCGTTTCAATCACGTAGTGTAGATATGTACTTATATAAGTAAAAGAAAATTAAATAAGCCACCACCTACGTTACATTTATCATTCAAACTCCATTAGCTGGTGCTGGCATGGAAGGTTAGACCCATCTCACCCAACCCACCGATCACTGTTTAAAGGATTTGCTTTTCAACCGATAGATTTCAAATCAACGAGAAACAGCTGCTTTAAATTTTTTACCGAATGCTTTGGTACGGAAATACATGAAATAAACAAAGAACAGTGGAGATAATGCAAACAAATTTGTACATATTTACAAATTCTGATATGAATTCTGGCGCTCTTTTTAAATATGGTATTGCACATTTCAATCTCAATTATCGCTCCTTCTGTCTGTCTCTCTCTTTTATCTATTCCTTGTTCAATGTTCTGTTTCTGAGATCTCTCTCAAGTTGTTTTCCCCATTTTTCTAGCGAAATAGTAACCCTGGAATTTATCAGCGGCTGTTGCTTGTGTTGTGTGCAATGTTTTGCGTACAATTTTTATCTATTCTCTTTTGCGCTTCAGCTAGGGTTGCATATGCATATATGTATGTATAGCTTTTCGTATTTTTGGTGCTTGTGTGTGCATACGAAATATGTGTTCAGTCAGTTTTCTTTTGTAGCTATTGAATATAGACGTAATTTTTGAAAGGTTCTGTGAAAATTGCCAATATTACTAAATGTATTGAAAATTGGCGTGATAATTTAGTTAAACTTATTATATTTTAATCAAGTACAGTTTTTATCTAATTAAAAGGTAAATTTTATTATCAAAATGTGTTTTTTTTTTTGTAATTTTATCTTGAAACGGCAGTAGATAGTTTTTGCTACGTAATTATTACCCATTAACCTCTTCAGTTGAGCCAAATAGGTATTTCTTTCTTTAAAATATGTGATACGCATTCAATGTGAAATATTTAATATTGATATACACACTTTGATGCTGTTAATACCCGGTATGGTGTTGGAAGAGTGCAATTGAAAAATTCAAGCATTTTATGCTCACTTGGCATAATAATTATTAAAGTGTCTTAAGGGTATATACATATATATAATCTTTTTTTTTTGTTCAAAATTTATTCGTTTTTCTTCCAATTTTCTCCTATAAAATCTTGTTTTTGTTGGAAGAAATTAAAACAAAAGGAATAAGTAACTGCATAAAGTGTGTACCTGATCCACCGGCAATGCATTACGTTTGCGCGCCATGCTCTCTTTTGCACATTTTGCATATTTAGAATGTTTCATAAATTTGCACATCTTAAGGAATGAAAATGATTCTATGCTCCTCCAGGACATTACAAAAGTTACATATTTCGGGAATTGACAGTGAGTTAAGAAAATCAATTTAGACAAAAAATGGAAATTTCAAGAGAAGGTTTCCGTTGGATTATTTTTCACAACTTTGGACGTGGATTATCTCAACAAGAATGTGTCGATGAACTCAGTTCTTTGTATGGCGATAAAGCACCATCAAAAACCATAATATATCGCTGGTATAGTGAATTCAATCGTGGTCGTTGTTCGGTCGCCGACGAACTTCGTGAAGGTCGCCCAAAATCGGTTGTCGTGCCACAAAACATCGATGCAGTGCGTGAACTGATAATGCAAGATCGTCATGTGACATATCGTGAGATAGAGGACACCTTGGGCATTACTTCCACTTCCATACATTCAATATTGCATGAACATTTGGCTGTAAAAAAGATTTGTTCGCGTTGGATCAAAAGAAGGCTCGTGTCAATTGGTGTAAAGAAATGATTAGAAAGTTCGACCGTGGTGCCTCAAAAGACGTTTATAAAATCGTGACGGGTGGCGAATCATGGATATATGCGTATGAGCCGGAATCGGCCGTGTGGGTATTCCAAGACGAGCTAAATCCACCAAAAGTTGTTCGTGGAAGAAGCACAGCGAAGCAAATGGTGGCCTGTTTCTTCGGCCGAATGGGTCATGTGGCTACTGTTCTGCTTGAGCAACGTAGGGCGGTCAATTCTGAATGGTACACGACCATTTGTTTGCCGGAAGTCTACGGAGAAATTCGTAAAACTAACCGCCAAAGACGAATCATTCTCCATCATGACAATGCGAGCTCTCACACATCTCGTCAAACAGGTGAATTTTTGAGCAGTCAAAACATCGAATTGATGACACATCCTCCGTACAGTCCTGATTTGGCACCTAATGACTTCTTCTTGTTCCCGAATATCAAAGGTAAACTGAGTGGTCAACGATTTACGAGCGCCGAAGAAGCAGTTGAAGCGTTCAAAAACCATGTTTTGGAGGTGTCTCAAGAGGAATGGAAAAACTGCTATGACAAATGGTTTGAACGAATGCAAAAGTGTATTGATCATCAAGGGGAATATTTTGAAAAACAATAATGCAATTTTCATTTAAAAATGTTTGTTATTATTTGTTATTCTCGAAATATAAATAGTACTCCTCGTATAGACGTAATTTTTGAAAGGTTCTGTGAAAATTGCCAATATTACTAAATGTATTGAAAATTATATAAATATATTATATTGACATGAAAAGTGAAAATTTTATTAAATTTATTACATATTAAAGGTAAATTTTATTTTCAAAATTTTTTTTTCCATTTCTAGAAAACGGCAGATAGTTTTTTGCTATATATTTATTACCTTGTGAACCTTTTAAGTTGGCCGGTAGAAAAACCTTCGACTGAACCCTCCTCGAGGGTACCGGCTGGTAATAGGTCTACAATTGTATCATTTGTCTGATGGTGCTGGATCTAGCTAAGGTCAGGATGTAGCGCTCAGTGTTTGATACTCCTTAATAGTACAGCATTGAGAAATACACCTTGACTATGGTTCGAAGGTGAGGGCTGGATCAAGGTGTCATGCGACCCGTGCTGATGATCTGCCAGACTAGACGCCCTGTAAAATAGTCTAGTCGTGAACGGAGCCCCCGAATAACAGGCGCCCTTCGGTGGTAATAGCCTAGCTCGAATATTGCGGATCTCTGTCCGAGTGGTCATTATATTCTCCGCAAAAAAAATTCATATGAAGAAAAATATAATACAAAAAATTCCGCGGGATATCACCGCAATTCAATGGGCAAGTCAGTTGGAGCAGAGATTCCTTGATGAGCCAATGTTTAGTGGGGCCAGATCACCCGCTAAGCCCAATTCAAGTTCTGCTGCGGTCTATGAACGGAGACCTTCATCCGTGACCAAAGCAGGGGGTGATCCTATGGGACCTCCAATTGCAGTAGGCAGGGTGGGTAGTGCAGGAATTCGGAAACTTTATTCCGCTGATGTGCCATCCACCTCTGCTGTTGCATGGGCAAAACTGGAAACCACTCAACATACTCCTATCTCTACTAAGGAGAGAGTGTTGACTCTGGGGGAAAAATTGGGAGGTAGAGGGAGTAGTCCATCCCGACCTACCACCTCCGCCAGGTTGACCAAGAGAGGTATTCCTCTTCCTGATCGCGGTCAACCTGGGGGTTTAGATGACCCCAGAAGAAGAGAGCTGAGTGGAGCTGGAGTCAGATGGTATATCACCTACCTGGCACAGGGTTTGCAACCTGATGATGCTCTTGTCAAGGCAAAAGAGCACAAGGTTGTAAAGGTTTCGGCTGGTACAACATCACAGCCGAACGTCAACAGGAATCTGAACAAAAGGTTACGAAATATATTTTCTCCTAATCCTGACCCAACCAAAAGGACGAAGGCAACACCGTCGGTCCCAACTAGTCGTGGAGCGTCCAAAGCAACAGGCAGTTACGCTAAGGTAGTATCTGTTACCAAGGTGGCTGTTATTACTGCGGACTACCCGAACACCATCTTAACCAGAGAGGAGCTAACAAGTATTGAGCAGATGTTGCTTCGAAGGCTGGTTGAGGAGTGGGCCGAAGAATTCTCATTCGATGGTATCCACTTCGAGCCTGGCTTCCTAAGCATTGATTGTTGTTCGGAGGACTCAGTGGAGTGGCTGAGAAGGGTCGTATCCCAGCTGACAGTAAGAGAGGGTGTCGATTTGGTCGCCAGAGTGGGAGACAACATCCCACGATCACACACCATATTCCTCTTCCTCCCTCGTAGTAGCGGACAAGAAGTGGGTGTTTCACTTCAGTTCCTCTCTATCCAGAATATTGGGTTAAACACAAATTTCTGGAGAATATGGAATTGCAAAGACGAGAGCAATGGACAGTTGTTGTCCGTGGAAGTAGACAATGGGTCCATGGAACTCATCGCACGCTCTGGGTACGCGTTGAATTACCGATTTGGCAAGGTCAAGGTCGGTTGTTCCAAACTTAATCGAGACGAGCCCGAAACTGAGGATGTAGGGGAGAGAAACATCCCATCTATGTCAAGAGTAAGTTGGGGCGATGTTGAGATAGGGGCGGAGCCCGCATACAGCTCTTCACTGGTTCACAGTGTGGAAGGTGTCTCTATGGACGAGGAGGACGATGCAGATGATTACAGGAGTAACACCAGCCGACCCCAACCGTTCTATAGGTGGTAGGTTGGTTCAATGGCTCAGGCATACATCCATCATGCCAGAGCAGCCTCAGAGAGGTTCATAGGGAGGGTGTTTGCCCAAAACAACATGGGGCTGACTGTCATTCAAGGGCCGTGGTGTCACAAAAGTCAAATTTAGGGCCTTTCAAGTAAGTTTATAAGGACAATATGGGATGCCAATGCTGACACTCCCCGAACCTATATCCTGATTAGAAATTATATTAATTACTTATGCCTTTCAGAATTCATGTCGCGAGATCTCACACCCATCATGGTGAAATATGAAGACGATGGGGTGTTTCGCGATGTATTCTTTGCATCGGAGTACTTTCCGGAGGTATCAACGACATCCCGGAAGAGATCGGTAAGCTGGTGCGGTATTGGCCATCCAAGGGGATTATACTCTTGGTAGGCCGCAATTCCAACTCGCACAATGCCATCTGCGGCACCAGTGACACCAATAAACGGGGTGAGTCAGTTCTAAAATTTTTACTATCACTTAATTTATATATTTTAAATAGGGGGAAAACAAACACACCCACATTTATGAAGATTAGGGAAGAAGTTCTTGGCTTGACTTTCTGTAGTCAGGGCTAATTGATGTAAGCATTTGGAAACTTTCGGACGAATCCTCTCTGTCGGGGACCATTTTATAATTCAGTTCTATATAGGAGGTATTGTCACCAAAACGGTAGCAATTAGAAATCATAGGTATACTAACTGGGAATTCTTCGATAGTTCAGTGCATTCTCTACTCTCATCCTCAAAGAATATATATAAAAATCCAGGAGCTAGAGGAAGATATCAATGAGTTGAATGAAATTATTTGTGAATCCTATCCAAACAAGAATTATTCCCTGGTGGAATTCTAGTCTCCCTACTAGACATACTAAAGTGCGTAAGCTATTCAACCTAGCTAAGCGTACGGGGAATTGGGATGAAAATAAAGAGTTGTCGATTATAACAAAGAGATCAGACAAGCCAAAAGGAGTAACTTTAGATCCTTTTGTGAAATTGTTGAATCGGCTCGTGAAGTCTCCATAGGGCTCTTGCAAAAATAGAGACTATTTAGAGCTGGCATAGGTATCCGAGGATGGAAAGTTCACGGCGAATGCATAAGATTGCACTCTCCTTTGGATGAGTGTGCACTTTCCTGGGAGCTCGATCCAGATACCGTCATCTTTGCAAATGGATGCTCTTCCTAGAAGATTGCCTGGAAGGTGGCCAAAGAAATTATAAAAACTGAGAGGCTGAGATGAACAATCAGCTCTTATCAGTAGTCTTACAAATCACCGAGTGCAGATGGTATATTCCCAATGTTTCTCCAAAGGAGCGATGAGGTACTGATTCCGCACCTGGTAAATATCACTAGGGCAAGTCTTGCTTTTGGGTATGTACCGGAAGCATGGCATACAGCTCAAGAGGGTAACAATAATTCATCTCACGAATACGGTATACTAAACTCTTATTAGGACTTTATGCCAAGAAAATTCAACTGCAAACTTAAGCTGCAAAAAAGAATGGGAAGATCTAATTGAAACGTATAAAATTAGAGAAAACCCTCTCTTATGGTATAAAGGCGGTTTTAAGACTATGAACGGAACTGGGGCACGGAGAATTTGGGCCTAGAACCAACTTCCGGAAACCAATAGGTTCTTTCACAAGCATTTCTCAACCGGAGATTCACGCTATTAAAATATGTGCCCAGTTTAACATTGACTGGAAGTATCGGAGAAAAAACATCGTGATTCTATCCCATAGTCAAGCAGCACCTTGGTGAGATTAAAACTTGTATGGTACTGTATTGGGAACTGAACTCTCTAGGCACTAGCAACAATCTATCTCTACTGTGGGTACCAGGCCAGGAGTGTTGTCAAAGAGGGGAAATGAGAAGCTTTATAGCATAGCAAAGAACGCTGCAGCCTCTTCGTTCACCGGCCCTAAACCCTTTTTTGAACTATCATCCAACACCATTGGAGGTCTGCTGAAAAAGTGCACAGATGCAAAGAGAAGTCAACACTGGAAAAATCTTCCGGAATTAAGACAGTCCAAAGCTCTTCTGGGGACTTTAATCATAAAAGAGCTAAAGAGTTAATAAACATGCTTCGGATTTTATTAAGAACCATCACAGGCAATTTAAGCGGACTCTGTAGACGCAGCTATCATATGTTGGGTCAATCTTCAGATGCCATTTGTATATTCTGTGGAGAAAGTGGCGAAACCTCACTACAAGTGCTCACAGAGTGCGGCAAAAAACTTGAATTCTTGTCGGTAATGAATCTGACAAGATCTAAAGATGAAACTATACTCATCTTTAGGGTGATCACAATATATCTTTTAGTTCGCGGTGTATAAAACCCTTCAGTAAATCTCATCTATGACTGTTCCTCCTCAACAAAAAAGTTTTATAATCGAATATGAATGAAATAAAAACTCCGTTTTAGTAGCAAGGCGAGATACTTCGAAATGTTTATTGATGGGGTGTACTCACGTATAGTCTCAAAGTCCAAATGATTCCAGTAGCGAAATAGTTGGGCTGTAAAATCCTAGAGAGGTTTTAGCTGAAATAACTCGGTATTTCTTTTTTATTGGTCCCTGAAGGTTAATAAGACAATTTAAAAAAAACAATTTTTGATATCTTCATTCAGGTCGATATATCTGTTAAAATATATCGACCTGCATGAAATACAGATTTTTATGAATATCCCAGAGTTTTTCGGCATTGTGTGGAACGCATATAGGAAGATCCGACCGTTAAAAAAGTTAAAGGCCTTCAAATATGTCAAATGTTATTTATAAAACCCCATGATATATGAAATGTCTCTTCTCCTTTCACGATGAATGGACCAGAGACGTTCGGAAACTGGTGAAAAATTGGACTAACCTACCTCATAAGAAAATAAATACAAGCTAATATACCAGAATCCTTCTGGATTTGAATGAGCCAGTGTTCCACTTTCAATTCGCGTTGTATTCATTTGGGCTGGAAGAGATGACTCGACATTTGTCGTTCTGTTTTATTAACTCTACGATGAGCGCTAAGCTGGCCACTAAAGTGCCATATAGACGATCAAATTAGTCTATCAAGCATTGAATGTGTGTGTGTGTGATTGACGGTCGCGCACTGTTCATACTTGTTTAAAACTTAGCAACTGGGACGATGGCTATTGCGTGCCAGGTGGTGAATGCGGCTGGTTCAGATTCATAATATTGATTGCAATGAAGATAAAGGTGATGCGGATGTTGTTGAGATTTACAGAGTAGTTGCCTTTGTTGCAAATCCACCTGCTGCTTAACCATCATC
Organism: Clusia tigrina; assembly: GCA_920105625.2. Lineage (NCBI taxonomy): Eukaryota > Metazoa > Arthropoda > Insecta > Diptera > Clusiidae > Clusia > Clusia tigrina. Next base: position 183,007,926 of record OV050033.1, read on the forward strand.
TAATGTCGCAGCAGACCGCGAGGCTGCTCCCGTGTGCATTTGTCGATCGAAAGAAAGTCTGCAATGTAAATCTAGCGACCACTGGAGAGTTAAGAGCTCACACTGTGCCAACAGCTAATGGAACATTACGAGGAACTTTGTCATATCCACTTTGCATCTTTCAAACGTTGATGTCACCTGAAGTGCAAAGTATAATCGGTGCTGAAACGAACCGGGGAGCGATCAATTCTTTTTCGTCTATGGAACGAATTCCATGCTGTATGCTGCTATCTTTGATGAATGATTTTTCATTTATTGCTTCAGAAGTGTGCTCGTTTTAAGTGAGTTTTCTTACGTGTTCTTCTTAGACCTGTAAAGGACATTCTTCAAGTAGTTCGTCGCTTAAATTAGGAACATTCTTATGTCCCCCTTTTGGGCTACTTTTCTAATAGTTAAAAATATTGAAAAGATGGGGCGTCATTTTATAGCTTTTATGCGTCGTTATTGGATTTTTGTGTTCTTGCAGTTTCTGCATATTTATTACAAAATGATTCTTAGTTTCAATGGAAAATAAATGCGAATTTATTTTGGATTTATGGAAACTTTTGCTCTGTTTTCATTGGGTCTGAAAATTATTTATGCTTGTCTTACTCCCGACTATTTCTATTTTTCATTGGCTAATTATTTGTTTTACTTTTTTCAGGCCCAAATGCGGTGGAAGTCTCACATTAACTGCAGTAATAAAATCATCCCAGAGGAATTGCCGTGCCTATGTTTTCAGTAACGAGGGGTACTAAATAAGTTGGAGATACCGGAAAATTTCAGAGAAATCAGTGGCGTATTTTCTGGCACTCAAAATTGAGAAAAAACACTGTATGCTATCTCCACGGTATGAAATGGATAGCTTTTTGCCTGAGCAATGCTTCGAAATATTGAAAACTTATTCCCAAAGAGGAAGGTTTTGTTTTCGAAATAGTGCACAGCATTTTGAAAAGGAATTTCAGGTGAAATAATGCACAAAAGTTGTAAAAAAAAGTCCATGAGATTGCCATGTTAATTGATCCTCGTGTCCGTTTGGTTCGCTCAGTGGAGAATGTAGCTGCTGTTGCTGAAAGTGTGCACATAAACCCCGAGCTCATCAGATCTCAGCATCTGAACTGAACTGAACTCGCCACAGATCTGAGCAACTGAACACTAGTTGCACCAGCCACAGGAGAATTCTGCATAAAGATATCGGATTATTCGATAACAAAGTACAATTGACTCCGGTATGGAAGTAATGCATTCTCTGTTTGGTCTGTGGAGCAGCTGGAATATGAACGAGCGCATTTCCATCTAGGCGATTATGTTAGGAGCAATTGCCATGCCTAGGTTTTCAGTTACGAAGGAGATGTTGGGCAGATTTCACGACCCAATAAAGACAAACCGACCACATTTGGCGAAGAAAAAAGTACTCAACCGAAATTGGATGGGCAAACTTACATTAGATTACAAATTATTTGTCAAGATTTAACCCCCAACGACTTTTTGTTTCTAAGCATGAAACAAAGGGAGGGCGGAAAGAGGCTCCCATTGAATGAGGAGATCATCACCGAAACAGATCATCGTTCAAAATGTTGGTGTATCGTTTGACCAAATATATGCAGCCACAAGGGGACTGTTTTGGAAATTACATCAAAATTTTGCTTACAAAATCGTGTTCAAGTCTGACAGGGGTTCTTATGAATCACCCCTGGTATTTGGTGTTGCTTTACGCCATCTGACAATTCCAACGTAAAGTTATTGATTTGAAAATTGCGTCCCAGCGAAACCAGGGAATTATCTTTTAAAAATTTGCATGTAATGTTTCACAACGTCATTTGGGATACTCGGAGATTGAGGTATGCCAATCAGTCAATGAATGCAGGAAGGAACATCACAAGGCGGACTTTCATTCTTCACCACGACAATGCGATCACGCTTACCTCGTGGTATTTAGCAGAGTTACTAATCGAATTGATCGGTTATCCACCTTTACAGCCCGCATATGACACCTCACAAATTTTTGTTGTTCCTGACAAACTGCGTGGACAATGATTTTCGTCGCTTCCAAGAACTGTAGTCTCATGTTTGATAGGTACCATCTTCATAATAGTAAAAATGCTTTACGGATTAGTTTGAGCTTGAGCAGATGCAAAAGTGAGTTGAATTTCATGGGGAATATTTTTAACAATAAAGCCATTTTCAACAATATTAGAAAATGTATTAACAATATTTTAGGAGCCGTGGTACTCAGCCACCATTCACTTCTACCAAGTTCAGGGGTAATTCTTCGTATACTGTGATCGATGAGAACATGCAGGATCGTAAATCAGCGAGTCCATTGGTAAGGAGGCAAACTGAAACAAGAACTCACATAACGTTCTTTATTAATTACGATATCTTTTCTCTCAGAAAGAGGATACTAACAACAAACGATGTTCCTGGCGAGTAGGAGTGAAAATGGCGCCAATTGTCAACAGCCCTGGTGCCAGCACATCATCCCATGTCAAAATGCGCACCATATACAACACCAACACGATCCAATATGAAAACGGCATAACGACCATTGTGCCGGCGTGCTCCATCGCCGCCACCACACAAACGGCAGCAATGAAGGCGTTGGCGCCGAGCACCGTGACCATTCCACCAGCACCACCGCACATCATAAACGGCAATGGAAGGAAGCTGGCGGCAGGTTGCAGCGGTCTGCCGAACCAAGGCAGCACAATTATTGGCACCCATTTGAATGCGATCAATAACAACAACAGCCACAATATGAACGGTAATGTTAGCGGCCTGAATCAAAAGATCATTTTGGTGAAGACCGCTCCAAAGTACAACAACAATCACAACACTAACATTAATAATGGCAGCTGTGTGCCCGCGAGCATAACCCCGATTATTCCCAGCACCTCAGCCATGGCCGCCATGGCCATGTCCATGACAACCACTCCCACAGCGGCGGCATTGAACAATTTCCGTAATCCGAATCAATGCAAAAGGACCAACTGACTGTAATTCTAGTTTTAAGAAACTATTATTGATCAATTTGCATCGCATTTGCATTTTTTCTAATTTTTATTATTGGTGTCAATATATTTTAGGAAAGCTTTTCTCTTTTGCGTGAAAAGAGGAATGCTCTGCGAAGAATTTGTAAAAAATAGTTAAGTGAACATTTTAGAACAGTAGAAGAAGAGGTGCGTGCTTGTTCTTTTGTGTATCACAGCAAATTTAAAAATGCCCGAAATGTTTGGAAAACGCATGGGAATAAAATCGAATGTAGAAACAAGAGGAACTAACCCCAAAAGCATTTAAATTATATTTAAAGTAAAACAAGTAGATCGAAACATATTTATGATTTTATAAAATTATTATATATATTGGAGTTCTCTATATTAGTATTTAAAAACGATAAAAGAAGTTTATTCAAAACAAAAATAGTGGAAAAGAGCGCTAATTACGCGTATAAATATGAACACAATGGTAATAAAATAATAGCTTACAAAGTAAAAATCGTTCTGGAAGAATTTATTATAAACTTTCAGTTAATTACAAAAAGGTGGAATGTGTGACTTATATTTATTAAAAATAAATAAATTCTGAATTATTCAACAGAGGAAAATAATATAAAGAAAATCTATTTCTCTTTTAATTCTGTTAACGAAATTGTTTATACAATTGGTAAAATGAAAAAATTCAACACTCAATATTAAATTTAAATTGACGAAGATATTGGAAAATACTTTAATTATACATACAGTAAGATTAACCATTTTAATGTTAAGTATATACGTAATTACATACTGTAAAGTTAAGTATACACTGTAATGGTCACTACATACTGTAATGCTATCTTTATACTGTAAGGCTAACTATCTACCGTAATGTTAACTATATACTGCAATTACATACTGTAATGTTAAGTATACACTGTAATGTTAACTACATACTGTAATGCCTATTTGTAAGAGGTTAACAACCATCTGTCGTAATGTTGTTAACTATATACTGTAATGAGGTGAAGGCGCGCAAAAGCTATATCATTTCATACATTTAATTAAAAATAAATAAAAGCGCTTGCGACCCGGTTGTATGTAGTTGGGTAAATAATATAAATAAATGTAACTAACAGAAAAAAAAACTATTAAATGCATTGGCTCAGTTTCCTTAAATCTATCATGGACCTCTTTTTAATTATGAGGTCTGATCCTCTTCTTTCTTAAATTTTTGTTTTTTTGTCGGTATTTTCTCCTCCTTTTTCAACTGGAACTGTGGATACATATTTTTTAATTGCTTCCGTTCTTGGGCCGCTTCTTTCTGTTTGGCATTGTAGTCCTTTTCTACTTCCTTCATTATATGCAATGGCACTGTCCACTCCACAAGTTCCTGGCTGGTTAACTTTGTGGGATCTTCATCAGCCTTGTACTCGGGAATTTCAATGCCCAAACGTTTGCACAACTTGCCCAGTATGTCGTCCACATAAGTGGATATGATAAGATCGGATTTCTTGTCCTGTAAATTACAGAGTATTCAAATCAATTCTATAATAAACTCAACTAAGGTAGCACAGTACATGTTTTGTGGGCTGTAGATTGCAAACAACCAATTTACCACCATGCTTCTTGTTCTTCAATGGTAAGTTACCGCTAGGTATGATTTGTAAAGTGGTGCCCAACGTTATATTCAGATCAGCCAAACTACGATATAGATTGTGTATATTTTGATTCACAAAGGAAAATCTGTATAAACAAAAAACATACGTGGAATGCATATGTGCCATGTCGAGGTCCCTTTCAGGCAGGTCGTGCTCCCAGTCCAGCACATTATCGATCAGAACGCCACCACGACACGGTCGTTCATTTTTACCGCCGTGGCACACACCGCCGCACGGTTTCTTCCCAACTGTCGCAGCAGCAGTGGAGCGCACGAATTGCTTATGACACTTGAAGCATTGCTCCACGAACATGTTGCCGTGCAACTCAGCCAGATATTTTCGTTTCAGTCCAGACTTTAAATGCAGTCCATCGATATTTTGGCTAACAATGTAGTGTACGTAACCCTTCTCGACGAGAGCACGCAGCGCCATGTGTGTTTTGGTTGGAATGGCATCGTTAAATGATATGTTAATGACGGGTTTCTCCCCCTTCTTCTCCAGTGTCCAAACACCTTTGGGACCTCTGGAAAAGCAGATGATACGCACAAACTTAATAAAAGAAAATACATATAGGTGCTTCATAGATTTATATGGTAAGAAAGTAGAAGCAGAGGATAGACGTAAATTCTCTTTGACAGAGGAAGCCACAGTGAAGGTAGCAACATCCAGCAGAGGTTTCGCCTGGGTCTACAATAGGGAAAACTCAAGAGTAAATACGGAAGCTTCATTGTGGCAACAAAGAGTGTAATTTTTTCCTGTCTGGAGGACTTGTCAATCACCCTCCTGCTTACACTATTGGCCTACCTGAAGTCGGGAATTCCAGCTGAGGTGCTTATTCCCGCACCCGTATGCACTACGACATGCTTCGCCTGTTCCAACCAATCCAAGAGTTGCAGACATTTTCCTTCCACTTCTGCATCACTATCGAATTTCTGTATTTATTAAGTTAGCAATCAATTAAATTCGCTACATTTCTGCCGTTTGCTCTCAACAACTCACTTCTGGTACTCCCAAAACGCCCTTGTCGTGGTATGGCGACAGGCCATCCGCATAGCTGCAGCTCATTGTGCCACGAATGTAGTTCAGTGCTCAATTATTGTTAATTATTAAATGCGTGTGTCCGTATGCATTCAAAAGTTGTTGCTGATCAAACGGAAGCAGTGGAAACAAATGCATCAAGAAAACATAGAATGGGAAAACTAAAGAAGAAGAATACAAAAAAGAGTAAAAATGGGGCAGATCTGGAAAAAACTACACAGTGTTGCAACCCTTCGTAAATATGCATCATTTGCGCAGGCTCCATAGAAAACAGAGAAGTTCACTATGTATTTGGAAGAAAAATACTACAGGGGTTAGGGTAGTAGTAGTTGTTTTCCATATAATGAAAGCTTTAACATTTTTATGGGCAGTACCGTTTATTTTACACCTCTCTAAATTAATATATTGAGTTGCTTTGATTGTAAATTTAAATAAAAAAAGTCACATATTCCATTAAAAACTTTATTATTTTACTTTTTGATTTTTTTCAAATTTATAGTTGACATATTTATTTAAAATGTTTATAAATGAATTGGTATGGTCACCCTAAAATGTGTATGCTTTGAGTAAATGAAATAAAAGCAAAGCAAACAGAAGAAAAAAAACGTAAACAAAGCATTAAAAAAACATAAAACCAAATCAGCTGCTGGCTCTGCTCGTGTTGCACAACGAAGCCGAAAACAACGACGACGACTGCCGTCGCAAGGTAATTTCTTTTTTCGACGATTTAGTATATTTTCATACGCTACCAACGAAAGGCTAAGAAGCGAAAATAATAGTGATAAAGGAAAAGCGGAGCAAATCGGATAATAATCGCAAACGTTTGTGGATTTCGGGCTCTAGCCTTTTGTAAAATTAAAAATATTTAAAAAGAAAAAAACTATCAAGAACGCAATGAATACGTACAATTAATTAATTTAGCTAGCATTGGTTCCTCTGTAAAGGTGAGCACGCAATAAGTTTTTAACTATTCTATGATACTGTGCAGTGAAAAATGTCAAGTAATTTTTCCAATGTCCTTGAACGAATTGAAGTCGGGCGAGTTGTGCTTGGAGTGTGCCACACTCCTCCTGCTCTGCAATACAAAGGGCATTTCAATTGACTGACGCACGTAGCGGTAACCGAGCAGCACACCACACGTTACTGTTACTGCCTTCTAACTACCATTCGATATACCGTTAGAGCAGAGTTCAGGGTGCAGGTGCACTAGTGACGTGGGAAAATCCAACGCTTTTGTTTCATATTTATCACCTGTGGTAATTTATGTAATGTGCTTATTTTAAAAACTATTTAAGTGTATACCCTACACCCATGTCGTCGGGTCTGAAAGCATTATTCGTGTGTGTTTTGTGTGCAAGAAGTAGAAGTGTAGCATATGCCATTTTAATGTGAACAAAATGTATTGATATAATTGGATCCCAGAACCATGGTAGCCGTTTAGTAACTGTATAAGTGTGCAAAAATGATATATACTAATGGAGAATTTTTATTGCGTGTAAACACCCGAATCACTTGGGAGTAGCTAATGGCGTCTTTCCCTCATGACTTGCCAATTTGGCCGCTCTTCGCCTCGCAACGCCTTCTGCTGGCTTTCCCAAGTGGCGCTTCAGCAGCCAGCAGTGTCTCATTTGGTGTGAAATTCTCCACCTCTTCTTTTTTATTTTGCACAAAAATAGAAAATTCACAAAAAGAACGTCATTTGATGAAACATGTTCGAACGTGTATGACAATAAAAAATCAATTTCCATTCCACTGTGAAAGCTGAATTGATGGCATAGAACTACATAAAAGCAAGTACGGGGGTAAGTAAGGAACGACTTGACGCGGAAGTTTGAGTGCCTGAAACAATTTTTATAAATACATACATATGTATGTATATTGAGAAGAAAAACAAGCAAAATGCTCCCACGAGCGCAGCGACCACAAAAGTGCATAAATTTAAATTTTAATTATAATTTATCTGGCGATTGTTCGTGGGTCTGAATTTTGTTGCCCTTGTTGTTGATTTTGATGTGTTTTTCTTTTTGTGCTGGCAAACGTTGCTCTTTGTCGTAGCGTTTCATTATTGATTAATACATTTTATTTTCAATGGACATGCCTGCATATACAGTGAATCAAAAAAGTATTGGCACAGCTCAATTTTCAAAGTTTATTTGCTAATAACTTTTTTTCCACACCACTTACAAAAATAATTAGTATACCATTTTTAAAAAGGAACATTTTATTATATAATTAAAACATAACATATTTCATATTTCACTTTTTTCCAGGTGTAATGTTATAAAAACTAAAAAAATTCATTATTTTTCCTCAAAAAAGTATTGGCACACATGTAAAAAATTTGATTTCTGGTAAGATTTATGAACATTTAATATTTGGTTAGACCTCCATTGGCCTTAATAATTGCCGCTAAGCGTCTAGCCATACTTTTTACTAAGTTAGATGTCTCCTCTGGTGTTATGTTTCCCATTCTGTCCGTATGGCTTCCTTGAGTGAGTCCTTTGATGTTGTGCGATGACGACGTATTTTCTTTTCCAGTAAACCCCAAACATGTTCTATAGGATTCGTATCTGGCAACTGTGGAGGTTTTTTGAATTGTTTGCAGTGGTAAATTTGCCATTCTTGTACAAGATACGACGAATGTTTCGATCATTTTTTTGCTGGAACATAAATGTTTTCGCATCTAGCCCCAACTTTCCAACACTTGGAGTCAAGCTTTCTTTTAAAATATTCATATATAATTTCTTGTCCATTTTCTCATCAATAAAGACGAGATTTCCCACGCCAGAAGCCGCCATACACCCCCATACCATGACATTGCCACCGCCATGCTTCACTGTTTTTATTACATTATTTTCTGGCAGCTCTTTGTTTGGCTTTCGCCAAACTTTTTGTGCGCTGTCTGAACTAAATAGGTTAAACTTCGATACGTCACTAAATATCACACGATTTCAAAATGATTCCGACTGATTAATATTGAGTTTGGCGAACTCCAGCCTCTTTTTTATATTTACAGGCGACAGGCAAGGTTTGCGTCGAGGAACTCGACCATGATAACCAGCTCTGTTTAGTGTATTTCGAATCGTTTGTGGGTCGAACTTTTGTTTAAATTTTTGCTGTATTTCATGGCATAATTTGACGGCCGAAGTCTTTGGATTTTGAGCCACTGCAGCTACTACAATCCGCTCCTGGCGTGGTATAAATTTTTTTGGCCTTCCAGATCTGCTCTCAAGCTGTAATTTTCCGAAGTTTATGTACTGTTTTACAATGTTTCGTACACTTGAATATGGCCTCTGTAATAGATCTAAAATTTCTCGATACGATTTTTGTTGTACGTTAAGATTTATTATAATCTTACGGACGTCTACCGGAATTTCAGAACCTCTGCCCATTTTGATTATTCTTTCAAGAAATCAATATCAACACTAACTTGAAATATTAGATAAAAACTAAAACGCAATAATTGAGTAGATAGAAAAGAAATGGAGCAAAGAAAACTAAAGGATTACCGTTATTTGAGCAAAAACATTACACTCACATAACATGTGCCAATACTTTTTTGAGGAAAAATAATGAATTTTTTTAGTTTTTATAACATTACACCTGGAAAAAAGTGAAATATGAAATATGTTATGCTTTAATTATATAATAAAATGTTCCTTTTTAAAAATGGTATACTAATTGTTTATGTAAGTAGTGTGGGAAAAAAAGTTATTAGCAAATAAAGTTTGAAAATTGAGCTGTGCCAATACTTTTTTGATTCACTGTACGCGATGCATCTGTCAAATGTCCCTCATGTGAGCTTCTGTGTTGCCTATTTTCGTCCATAACAAAAATGCACAGTACAGCGTCGAGTGTAGGGCGTATGCGATTTATGTCCACGTGCACACACTCATGCACAATACGAGAGCCCCCTAACAGTAGATCAGCTGCTGGCATGTGTGTCAAGTGTAGTTGTAAATTTATTTCCTCATCGCTGCATTTAAACATTTCTACTTTTGTTAGCAATATTGTTGTTGGTGTGGATGATGTTGTAGTCGTTGTTGTTGCTGCTAAAATGCCTGTTAGACCGTTTCTCTTTACTTAAACTCAATTGTGTGTTTCGTTGGTACTTAAATTAATGTCATTATTTTCCTGTATTATTTGGTGTACGATTTATATTTATTTAAACATTTTTAAACAAATAAATGAATGATAAACTTATTTACAAGGCAACTAACAAATAAGGTCTTCGGCCTTTGGTGTAAGCTTTGTTGCTAAGCGTCACTAGAATGTTTGTGGGCAATTATTTTCACATTTGTGTAACTATTAATTAATTAATGGACTTTCGTGTGCACTTCTAGAAGGAAGAAAATTGCAACAAATACAATAGGAAGAAACAAAAAACAGAGATAAGAAAATGCAATGTTCAGTTTTTGTTACTCATCCTCCATGATTTTTGCAACTTGCAGAAATACCTTATCAGTTACTGGTAGTTATTGCTAGACTATTAAAAGTTTTAACTTAAATTTGAGTTGTGCTACACTAGGCATTTTCAAGAAACTAGTTGGTTGAAAAGTGATTGGAAGTGAAGTGAGTTAACCATATTTTATTATTATGCAGAAGTATAAAACTGTACGAGTAAATGCAACAACTCCAACGAAAGAAATTGAACCAATAAAATGAGTAATAATTGACTTTTCCTTCCGTTATATTTCGGTACTTGCTGCTTTCGATAATCGAAACTCGTTACTTTTCAGGCGATTTTCGTTAGAGAACAGTGAGCCACAATTCTGCATACATGTCTACATAAGTAAGCAAGTAAGCTTGGATGTGTGTTGCTTGGTGAGTGCGGCCAGTGTTCTCACATATTTCACGGATTACAAGGAGAGTAGAGAAAGAAGTGCAAACGCAAAAATGGACACCAGAGCTTCTACCAAATACAGAGAAGAATAATTCGACTCAAGGAATTGTGTGTAAATTTTTAAGTTAAAAAAGGTTGTGTACTTTTATATTGTAGGTCTTGCAACAATCCAGGAAATAGTTGAATTATTCTATATGTATGTATATTTATGTACGTTTGAGAATATTCTTTTTTATATCAATAAGAATATTTTTGTTTTATTACAATGTACCTCCACTTGTCCTTAGTGTATATTCTGGGCCCTTGACAGCCACTTAACCCTTGCGAATATTTCGTATTGTGTTCCACTAACAAAAGTGCGATCTATCGAAAAGTAGCAATTAGTAAATTGAAATAATGGGTACATAGTACCGAGTTTTTATATATTTCCGCTGCAATATTCCTTACTGAGATATTTTTAAAGTAACGAATGGGTGCTTTTCACATCCCTAATCCCAGCGTAAGGCGTTGATTATATATAATCATACTTATGTAGATCACGCATTCATCTACTGGCATTTATTTCTGGGTATGAATATTTTCTATAGTATAGGTGTGTTCTCTATTTGTTTTTGTAGTACTAGAAAAGTATGTGACTTCTATTTGTTTTTATTTCAGCTGATTTATTTTTTTTATTCAGGTACAACATACAAAGTAAATATTAAAAACTAGTATAAAATCAAAAACTGCTTTTTGTTGAGGCCCCCGAATCGAAAAAGCTAGGCACTTATAGTTTGTTCTGCAATCCACAATCGCAAAAAAATTCATACTATATCTTCAGGTTATTATATATTAGATGGCATTTCTCGATATTAGAGTATATATAGAGGTAATTGAATGTAAATTTAAATTGAGATTGAATGAAATTTAATGAAAAAATTTAGGCTGACTCCCTAAAAATGTGGATTTTTTAGCATGTAATCTGATCCACAGAGGCCTGGTGTGGCGGAGAGCGCATGGTGATACTAGTTTACTGGACAGCAGATGGTGCTGTGTAAAGTGAGCATGGTCTCGCCTCAAAAGGATAAAAAGAGTTGATTGGTAGCGTACTATCTCTGTCATTCAGCACCCAATTTTCTCATGTATCTGGCGTTTAATTAGATTGCTGAGATCACTGTGATCTAAGTGACTCGGATCCAAAAGTGGTGGGTGCTGTTAGAAAAGTGTGTTTCTATTCCCTTTGTTTTTATTTTATCTATTTCGGCAGAGGAAGAGACGGAACCATCCTTATCTCTGTAGGTTAGAAGCGTGTATACAATAATAAAGCAAAAATGATAACTGCGATGACAACTGTTACTTAATGTTTGTTGCAGGGTAGGACAGAATTAATTTCAATATTTTTACTTATCTCGTGTCTTCTGCCATTCGTTAAGTAAGGTCTCTTACAATGGTCATCAATGCCTGAGTGGTTGGATACTGCTTCTTCGCCGGTTCTCCGGCCTACCTCACTAGGTTCTCCTAATTAAACCGTTATTCACCATTCCATAAATCCAAATTATGCACACTCCTGAAGAGTGTTCGCTTAGTACTTACTATAATCCTGTGACTGTTTTATAAACCCCTTGAATTACTGATTCTGTGCGAGACTTAATAATAAGAAGCTTACAGCATATGAATTGGAGTCACAGGTTATCAGTGATGTTTGCCGTTTGTCATACCTGTCACAAATAATATTCACATTACCTGCATTTACTCATTACCTACCCAATACCCACATCTACTCTCTACATCATGTCTCCAAAGAAACATTTTAAATACACATAAAATTCCACAAAAAATGGTAGTAAACCTATTTTCAGAAAATACTTGGGGGCTCACCAGTTTGGGGGCTAGAAGAGGTTTCAACCCTCGGAATGGCTCCACTTTGAAGGCTAACAAAAAGCGCTTGCTATTTAATCATCTCTACTTCGGCGAATCCTAAACGGACACCCATCAGGTATCGCTAAGGACCTAAGGTCTATGCATGGTCTATGGTCAACCAGTCTAACCTAACCTAACTTTCATACCAAGTGCTTAGGCACTCGGAATGTTTTTGTCTTTCCTAACTAACTTGGTTCGTTTCAGCTCAGTATTCTTCGCTAATTACTTTCACGTGTTGCTCCCATGGCTAATTGCTACCAGACTGTTTCCACGTTAAATTGCAATTTCACTAACGGAACTTTTGAATATGTTTAGAGCAACCATAAATATACAAAACCAACAGAAATTAACACGCTTTATGGCCGGGGAAGTCGTACGATCATTTTGTATAAAAGTTTTAGTGTTGCGTACATATTTTTGGTCCATACAAATAGTCTTCTTGAGATTCCTCCAAGCATTACATGTAATAAATAATCTTCATGAGGTTCCCCCAACCATTGCTTGAAATAATCTTCTTGAGGTTCTCTCTAGCATTACATGTAATAACCTTAATGAGAATCCCCCAAGCATTACCTGTAAATGCATAAAAACATTGCGATTTATTCTCCGCATTTTTCAGTAACCAAAATATTCTAGTGTACCAATTCTTTTATTTTCCTATTTTATAGATTAAATAAATATAAAAATAATAAAAATTTTGAAAGCTAATAAAATTAAGTAGCGCAAGGAACCAGGTCTTTAGGCCAGGAACATGCCTTGTGGCTGATGAGTCCATTTGTAAGTCTCCAAAAATGTGTGTTCCTGATTAGACTCTATGATCAATGATCAAATCTCAACAGACTTCTAAGTATTGTTAAGTCAAATATCACTGTACCCCTTTGTTCGGATAACTTGTGTTAAGTCTTCACTCATTAGAAACGTTCCTTAAGTGACAGCAAACTCGAGTTAAGTTATGTTCAGTTTTTACACAGCAAACACCTCGACAGACTATATTAACTTAAGTTCTGTTAAGCAACATATCACCATGCTTCTATGTTCAGTTAAGTTGTCTATGTCATGTTAAGTGACAGGAAACTATCTTACGTTATGTTAAGTTTTTTTAAGGTTGTTTCAACTCATTCACTCATCATGACGCATCTCGTTTTTATTTATTTCTGCTAGTTTCGAGGTCATCCGCAGTTTCCAGAGATCCAGCATTGGTGTATAAAGGTTTTCATTTAAGCAGAGAATGAGAGAAAGATGGAACATAACTGGAGTCTTTTCAACAATGACCTTTTACTGACTGACCTAGCATTTAACCTTAACATATGTTTAGTCAAGAATGTTGAAAATACGCTGAGGAATTTTCTTGAATTCGGCAGAAGGGGCTCCATGTATTCGGTTTAAACCTACCTTAGCTATTTGTTTACCAATTTGTTTTCATGGCTTGCAATTACGTGTTATCACCTCATTTATGTTCGTGTATTTATAAAGTTATTTTGATAATTGCATCAGTTGATCATTTTATATTGCCATGTTGTGCAATTGGCACATGCAACGTCACTTTACGAGTGGCTTAATTATGCCCTCCCTCTTCGTGCAGGTTGCAGGTGACTTCTAAGAGGTTCTCTTCAATACAAGTACGTAGGCACTTGCAAGTGGGGGTTCGCTTGTTGATGCATGTGATTCAAATGTGGTTCTAATCAGTGGAAACAGGATGAATTTAGTTTTTTATTTGACTACGAATTGAGCAGCTCTGCGCTGTTTGTTGTTGTTGTTGTTGTTGCACGAGCATATACATTATCAGGGTATCAAACTTAAACTTATCAATAAAAACAAAAACAATAACTGCAATCGCGTGTTAGCAACAATAGGAATCCTAATCAACGCAGCAAATTGTGCGCAATGCAGCGCATTAAATTGCTCAATGGCCTTGGTTGGGTAGTCGAAAGAGTCAGAGCGGCACCATTCAGTTCGATACGAATCGCTATACAGCTGTATTTGAGTATAGACCAAGCTACTTGGAGATAAGGAGGTGCAAATTGTACAAAAATTTTGATGTATAGGCATACATCTATGAGGTGCCAGTAAAGAATCTCAGGTGAAACTCATTCCGTGTGGAACTGTGTGGTAGATGGCTGTAAGAAACCGTTCCCAGCTTAGCGCCTTCAAACATTTCATTTGCCAAGCAACCATTTGTTAGTGTATTTCTCCTATCTCTTTTTCACGACTTCAATGATATCAGTTTGAGAGGAGTCCAACAGCGCCATCTAACAATTTAGTTGCTAAGCAGCACTTTGTTAGTGTCCCTGGGGTCCAGCTTGGGACCCTAAATATTAATTTGGGACCTATTCGAAAGCTTCAGTAACGTTTAATAAATTTTTTAGAGTATTTTTCCTGTCTCTGAATCTCTAACAGCGCCATCTATGTCCTTGTTGAAAACCCCGTTATCAGTTTGGCAATCGTTTAACAGCGCCATCTAACGGTCTATTGTATAAACTCTCAGATATGGATTCAATCCCTTTCCAACCAATGAAAAACACATTTTAAAAATATTGGTTCCTAAGAATAGAGTGCTCCAATAAAAAACCTGATAAACGTTACTTGGATAGTCCCAGTAGTCTCAGCGATAACCCGGTACAACACCAAGCCTCGCTATCTCCTCTATTTAAATTATTTAATGCTGTAACGCATGATAAAAAATCGATTACTCTTTTTTTTGGACTCTTTATAGGCCCATTTTAGGGTTATAAATGAAACGACTATTTACGTTGCCAGCAGCAGCAGCAGCAGTCGCCGCAGCCCTTTCACATGGACAGATTATTCCTTTGTTTGTTTGCTATTAGGTTGCTTATCAACAAACTTTAAAGCCCCGAAACAGTTCTACACCTACTCAACTCCCCCTCCCCCTTTAATACAAGAACACTGCACATACGAGTATGTACCTATTTTACTCACGATTCCTAACAATGATTGGGTGCTTGTTTACAGACACACTCGCGCTTATCTTGCTGGCTGGTTACTGGTCTACTTGAGTAGCACAACAGCGGGCGCAGATTAAACAGCTAGAAGATGTCGCGCGGACTGGACAGGCAGAGCGTGTTTCGCACCATTTACAACAGCGATTTGCACGAAGCGAAGGCAGTTAGAAACAACTTGATTGCCAGTACAAAAGGTCAGTGGGCGCAACTTAGCAAAACCAAAGAGGGGAGGGGGTCTACTAGTGTGATTATACTCTAAACCAATTTTCTCTGTCGTCCCTTATAGATTCGCTGCAGTATGTGCAACGTTTGGGCATGCTGCACCGTCTGCAGGTGCACTCCGGCTGCGTGAACTCCGTTTTCTGGAACACTACTGGCGAATACTTGCTCTCGGGTTCGGATGATCAGTGCATCGCTGTAACAAATCCTCACAGCCAGGATGTCCTTCTGAAGTACAAAACGGCCCATCGAGCGAATATATTCAGTGCTCGCTTCATGCCGCAATCCAATGACAATGCAATTGTGTCCTGTTCGGGTGATGGCATCGTACTGTACACGGAACTCTTGGCGCCCTATGTGAAACGCCGCGGTGCTGGTCCCCGCACTGACCCGGCTGTGTACGAGCGCAGCGATAATGAGGCGGGCGTCAGTTATTGCTTTCATTGCCATAAGAGCGGCACCACGTACGAGGTGCTAACCATGAAAGCGGAGCCGCGCTCGTTCATGAGCTGCGGCGAGGACGGTACGGTGCGCCTATTCGATTTGAGAGAGACGTCAAGGTTTGCGTAGTGTATTGCCTTTGGGGTATATTCAGTGGGCGTGGGTCTCAAACGTATTTTCCCTCTTTTGCAGGTGCCATAAGACATGCTGCAAGGACAACATTCTGGTGCTTAGTCCGTCGGCTGTCAATGCCATGGACATGTCGCCCATCAGCAATTATTACATAGCGGTGGGCAGTTCGGATGCGGTTGTGCGCATTTACGATCGTCGCTATCTTTCGGTAATCGACTTCAGCGACAGCTCAATACCGAATAAAGAACGCCACACCCGCCCCGTCAGAGCTTATCCCATTCCCTTGCCTACGAAGCGCCACTATCGCGTTACTTGCGTGAAGTACAGTCCCGACGAGGCGGAGCTACTTGTCAGCTACTCCTCGGAGTATCTGTATTTGTTCGATCTCAAGCAGGACGGAGTCGACGTACACGAACTCTACACAAAGGGCCGCTATGTGGATACTGGCAACGCGCCACCACCGCCTCCCATTACCGCTGAGCAGGTGCAACGGCGTTTGCGTTTACGTGGCGACTGGTCGGACACTGGGCCAGATGCGCGGCCAGAGCGCGATCCGAACGGCCCGGTGGAAATTGGCCAAGTGCGACCGCAGCTGCAGGCGAATATTATGAGCCGCATGACCGAGGTGATTTCTCGCATGCTGAACGATCCACTAACACGGGTGGCTCTGACGGGACAATCCCAGGAAGCCAATAGAGAAAATGCAACTCAGGCACAGGCTCCAGGTAGGTGCTGCCAGCGTTTAATTGAAAATGAATGGTATCGGTTTAATAATAATTGGATTTATGTTTGCTTTAGATTTTGCTCCATCTACGTCCAATGCTTGGCGCAGCGCTGTCCGACGCACTCTACGTCGCACACCGCACATTAACAACACGCTCAACTCGTCAGACGTGAATAATGAGCCAACCGCTGATGCAATGGACACGGACGACCGAGATGTCATCCTCACGCCTCCAACTGTTGATAACGCGGATGCGGAAATACTCGATCAATCCAATAACGCAAATAAAAGTGGCCACAATACTCAATTGCAAGAGGACGCTGCTGCAACTCTGAATGAAGAACTGGCCGAATTGGATATGGCCGCGAAGGATGTGGTGTTCGATTACTTGATAATGAAGTACATGGGACATCGCAATGCGCGCACCATGATTAAGGAAGCCACATTTTGGGGCAGCAATTATGTGATGTCGGGCTCCGATTGTGGGCACATCTTCACTTGGGATCGCCGCACCGGCAAACTAGTAATGCTGATGCAGGGTGATCAGCACGTAGTCAACTGCTTGCAGCCACATCCCGAGTTGCCTTACTTGGCTAGCTCGGGCATTGATTATGATATAAAGATATGGGCGCCGATTTTGGAGGAGACCGACTTCGATCAAGACGAAGCCGAAGATGTAAGCACAATGAGGGCAATTTTTCAAGCTTAGTAAGAAAATAATGAAAATAATTCCTTTCTTGCAGCTTATGAAGCGCAATGCGATTATGCTGGAGCAAACCAAGGACACCATCACGGTGCCGGCCACTTTCATGATACGCATGCTAGCCTGCATACATTCGCTACGCAATCGTGAGCGCGGCTTGAATACGGAGAATAATGAGACCCCGGCAAGCAGTCAGAACAATGCTCCTGAAAATAACTCAAATAATAACGCTAGCAGTAACAACAACAATAACAATAACAACAACAACGCCAGCAACAACAACAGTAGCGGTTCGAATTGATTCTATTATAATTTGCATAGTTTATAGGCATTATAAAATTGCGACCTCCGCTAAATATTTATGTATGTGTGTATTTATTATTATTATTATATTATTAACTTTATTATTTCTCATTAAATAGTATTAAAAGCCTAAATAATTGTAAACAACTGAACTGGTAATAAAAGGCCAAAGACCAAGATTTTAGATATAATTTATCATCATGTTCCTATAAAGTTGCGCACCAGGTTTTTGAGGCCAGCCACCGCCCGGCTGACTAGGAACGCATTTTATAGCTAAGAAAATATCATTTATCCATATTGCAATAACTTTGACGTAGTCATTTAGAGATATCACATTAACTGATGAACTATTTAACAAAATACTTAAACAAATTAAACTAAATAAAAGCTATTGTAAATATTTTACTGCATTTGAAGAGGGTTTTGGGCTGAGTGCGGGGCGACCTAGTTTTACCAGAGGAATCCTAACCCTAATTAGTGTGAATGGTATCTGGGGTGGCAGCGGGAATACTTTCCGGAGCTCTAAATTGTCTACTATCCTTCAAATCTACTACTGTCGTGGGGGTCTTTGCGATTGTCGTGGGTGGTTGTACGTAATTCGTATCATAATATATCACCGTCTTCAGGCTCGCGAGAATATGGCGTCAAATCGGCACTAGAGCTAATTGGAGTGACCCGAGGGTTGTCAGTCATTTTACCTACCTACCTACTGCGAAGTGGGAGGTCAAGGTTCAACTAGGACCTTCAAGTCAACAAAGTTTACAGTCTCACTATAAGCGCTCCTTTGAGGGGTGGGTGGTTGGTTTTGGAGTTACTACAAGAGAAAACTGCTCTTGATTGATTTTTCCTTCGTTCATATTTTAAGGTTTTTTTTTTAATGATCAGCTGTTTTTGCCAAATTGACAATTCTACTGACAATTTAATTTAATGAAATAGTTGTTGTTGTACCATTGCATCCACCTTATTAGTGCTCCCTGACTGTATTTCTCATCACGCCACACACGTTGTGGAGCGAATGTGGTTATGCCACCGTAATCATTCTAAGAAAGAGAATTATTCAAAACATTTTGGCAGATTTTATAGCAATTTCGGACACGCCACTTGTTCTCATCAGAGATCCTTCAATGACGGCAATTTTCCCCCAAGTAGATATTATGCCTCAGAAAGCAACACCACACCAACTATGAACCCTCCCAAGAAGCGAACCTGGCATTCAGCTATTACATTTGTCCAACCAGACAACTACTCCAACTGCAGGTGGTGAATTAACTGAGCAAAGTCTGCTCATGTAATGTGTCAGTTTACCGCACTCAAACTACTGAATTCCTCTCATGTTATTTGTTCTACATTAAGTGGTGTTATATTACTGTATTTTTACATTATTTACAAATATTATTTATTAAATTTTTTTATATATCGTTTTATATTATTATTATTATATTGTATACAGTCGTGCCATATTACATGCAACCAGACCTTAAGCAGCTGACAATCTCATTCTGTTATCTTAGTTTGAATTCGGCCAGTATCGCTCAGCAATTGTGAACATTTTGTAATAAATTTAACCATTGTGACTGCTACTTCTATTGTGAATAGCGCTGGTTGCAAATGTCAAACATGCAATTTGTAAAATGATAGGGATTCGCAATCTGAAGGGCAGGAGAGTCGACTGCAGTGTCTTGTTTTACTAAATTCCCTTAAAGTAATTAATTGTAAACAAAAAATTACAGAAAAACCAAAGCAATGACTACAGATGAAAATATTATGGAAGAAATGCTCGGTAAATATCCATCAACAACACTCGAAAAATACTTTTCAGTTGTCCTCCACAGATCGAGCAACGAACGCCTGCCGGGATACGGTGGATGAGCTGGGCGTACAAATGTTCTGCATGGTTGTGCGCAGCAATTTGACGTTGGTGCACAAGGCGCAGGATAGTATCGTGGCGAAGATACGTTCTAATAACATTACGGAAGCGACCAGAGCAATTGCGGTAAGCGATAAGCGACAATTGCTGCCACCGTAACAAAGATGGTATCACTTTCATGCGTAGTTATTGATTTTCTTTGTTCGATAATCTCAGCTGCTAGAGGAGTGCATGACCAAATGCGGCACCGTATTCCAAGATGAAGTGAGCAAATTTCGCTTTCTGAATGAGTTTATACGACTTGTATCGGAGAAATATCACGGCGCCGTAACCCCAACGCCCATCAAGCAGCGCATCATGGAATGTCTGCTGCTGTGGACAACGGAATTTCCACAGAAGCTGAAAATACGTGAAGCGTACGATATGCTGAACAAGGAGGGAGGCATCGAACACGGCAACTCTGCGGCGGTGGTGGCCAAAAGGGAGAGTACGCTGGGCATAGATGAGCAAGTGCTGTCAAAGCTAATACATAGCAGAGATCCCGAGGACTATAAGCGAGCCAATTTACTGATACAGTACCGTGTCAGTCAGGTGAGTGTGAATTACAGGCATCCATGCAGCAAATAAATTCAAAGCTATGTAAATGCAGGAAGCGCGCCGCACGGAGTTAATTTTGCAGCAAAAAAGTGAATTGCAAGAGGTGCAGAATACGGTCAGTTTGCTTAATCAAATGTTGGACGTGTTTGAGTGCGAAGATTGCAAAAACTGCGACGACAACGAAAGCGTGAGTTTGATGCGGGAGCTGTACATGGCGTGCAAAAAACACAAACCGATTTTGCAGCGCTTGCACGAAATGGTTGAGAATACGGACGAGCAGTTGTTGGGTACAGCGCGAATTTGTTTATTTTTGCATACAACAATGTTTTCATAATCTCGTTTTACAGAATACACCCTTGAAACCAATGATCTGCTGCATGCTGTGATGAAGCGCTATAAAAGCATCATTGTTCATCCTTCGTCGAAATTGAAGCAAACCACACCTACGAACTCGGGCAGGAAACAGCTGAATTCCGCAAAGGTAGTGAGCAATGCGGAATTGCTCTCACAATTACTGGGAGACGTGGTGATGCAACCAACCACGGCAGTGGACACTGTTGATAACGGTGGCTCGTCAGCAGCGTCGACTTCTACTGCTGCTGGGGAGCATTCTGCTTTTAATGCTCGTGTTTTTGACGAATTGAGTGGCCTTTTTGGTGGGGTGGCTGAAACAGAAACTACATCTGAGGTGCCCAAATATCCCACTGAACTATTGGAAAGTTTGGATCTGTTGGAACCAGTCAATGTATTTCCCTCAGCAGAGGCTCAGGCAGCTAACAATGATGGCAATGCGCCCGGAAAACGTGAACGAGCTTTCAGAGAGCTGCGGGAAATTGATCAGCTAAGCGAAGAACTCTTTAAGAAGAGCTTGCAAACTAAGGAAAGAGTCGGCAGTTTCAAAAAGTAAGTGAACAAAGGAAATAAGTTTCAAAATGTGTGAATTTTTATTTATAATTCTTCAGAGATGGCGATAAACTCACACTTAATGATTTAGCCAAGGAAAAATACAATTTTAAAGCAACATCTACGCCACCGTCAACCCCAACTAAGTCGGCACTAAATGGTGAAAGCAAGGAGCAGTCGAGTGAGTCGCTTGCATCTCTGAGAATAGAGGACGAGAAGATGCTTACAGTGTCCGGTGAAAGTCAAAAAGATGAGTTGATGCTTTCCACAGAAATCGAGACTGTTGCCAATAAAGACCCCGAAGGCGAGAGCAGTGTAAACGAATCCACTAATAAGGTAAGTGAGGAGCTGCCACTGAAGCATTTATCTGAGATATCCGTGAATTTGGATGATGTTACGGCGACGGAAGAGGAACACGTGCTCATGGACGATGATGATATGAAAATAACTCTCAACTTCACCAAGGATCGTCCCAGTCGACATGTGTCTGTGATTGTGATATCAGTGCTGAACAAAAGCAAAATGCCTGTGAAGGACTTCAATTTTGAGGCTAGTGTGAAAAAGGTATTTTAGTAATTAAAAACATAGTGTCATATATTCAATTGCTGATTCATTTCTTTCCCATTATATATTTGACAGCCCTGCAAGGTGCGTCTGTTACCGCCCACCGCAAGTTCCATGCCGGCGTACAAACCTTTTCGTCCGCCTGCACCCATCAATCAGGTGATGCTGCTGTTGAATCCAACTGGGAGTGCAGTCGATGTTATTTGTATCGTAGGCTATAAGCTGGGCGATGATCCTGATCCCATTAACGAGTCAATTGTGGCCAAAGACATTCCGTTTGTTGAATAACTATATAGAAACATATGCTTTTCTTAGCAGCACTTAGAGCGTATAAGGAGATTAGTGAAACAGACTTTAAATTTGTTATTGCTCGTACATAAAGCGGACTTTTACAAAACATCACACTGGTAGCTAGCATACAAATATTCGTCAAACGGTTAGATTTAGAGTGACTGTAGCAGCGTCTGATATTGCACGCGTCACAGCTTAACGTTTTTAAAATTTTGTATTATGTTTTGAATTCTGTGTTTGAATTATGTACTTCCAGCGCATTTAGCTAAACCCAACATAATATTTTATGTTTTATTCCGATAATTTATTGGCATGTAAAGAGATAAATTGTTTTTTGATATGTTTTAAAATATAAACTTAAATTTGTAGTCCTGTAAAGGTAGAAAACTGTATCCCTGTATAGACACCTTATATATCAATCAGACTCAGGATTTTGTGGTACTGGTGTATAATATGCAATACTTTTCTTGGCTATATGATTTTTCATTCAATTGCATATTCTGTGATGCATCATGCCGCGGAAATGTAGTTTTTGGAACAATTCATGCTTCTAAACAAACTTCCCACTGAGAGGCATATGAAGCTGCGCGGATTTAAATTGTAAACGTTCAAATTTTGCGCGTCTTCGCTTCACGGTACAATACAGAACGCTGCCCCTCATGGAAACTGTCACTTATATTAATGAATTATATCAATTAATATAAAACAATAAGAGTTGTGAATATTTGCAATGCATATTTTTCGAAATAATTCCCTGTTCATATGATTCGCCTTGTTGCATTTTTGTCTGGTGTAAATAGAGCGGAAGTATTCACAATGGTTGTTGGATGCAATACTTATGCGCTAGATTGCTTGATGTTCACAATGGCTAATGGTTGAAACCTTTGCTAATCTGCTGTCAAATTTTACGGCCTTGCCGTATTTTGAAAATCATTTACTTCAGTAAATTGGAATTTTCTTTAAAATTTCAATCTTAATTTGTAAAATTTGTTTATATTTTTATTTATGTATGTACTTAAATTGTTAAATAAATTTCTAACTATTATCAGTTATTTAAATACTTATTATACGATTGCATTGCATTTAAAAGGTGCCATCTATGGAAGGTGCCATGGCCAAATGTAATTTTTTAAGTACACATTCAGGGTTTGTTTTAGATCTAAACTGGTCTCCATGGTTTAGTGCTCACACTTAGGGGTCGTGGGTTGGAATCCTATTGCCACTCTGGGCCAGTGGGTTCGATACCTTCCCCGGGCATGGTCTGATAAGGATTCTTCCTAAATCTTTTTCTTTTCGAATCGAAGGCCTTAGTTTGCTAGTGCTCATTCCCCCAGCCACATGTAGACATGCTTACTTATGGTGCAAGGTTTAGGATCAAAATTAACTACTAGAGGCTTTATATATATTGTATTACAATGGCAAAGGAACAACACAGGAGTAAAACATAAAATCATATAACATCTTCATCATAAACTGCAAATCAAATTCATTGAATAGTTATCAAGGAGTCTGAATAAAAGTGGTTGGATATTCTGTGTGCTATATAGTGATTGTAAGTATATAAAAGCAGGTGGCTCTTTGCGGAGGAAGCTCAAATATCAATTTATTTGACTATAGAAAAAGAAGCAGGAGTGACGGTGAGGTGAAGGTCGTATGATTGTCATTTTTAGCTAACAGAAGGTAGGGGGAGCTAACAAAATATGGGTGGAGCTAGCAGAAGGTAGGTGAAGGTAATCTGGATAATTCGTTAAGACTTGCATTGATAGACTATTACTTCGTTAAAACTTCGCTTCACAGGCTCTGCGCAAGCTTCTAGGCTCGGCTTTCCATTCGAAGCTGTATGGAGGCTTCAACTTTGCTAATCGGGCGAAACCTTCCCAAAGCCTATACAACTACTCCGGAGAGGCATTACGGTAGCTATTACCGAAGTTACAGCCTCGAACTTCCATACAGCTCACGCGACAGATACGAAAAGACCTTATGGAAGTTCTTAACGAAACTATAACTTCCGACATTTCTAACCATCCCGTAGCCTGCGGTCACAGCCTCAAACGAATCTCTACCGAAGCCGAAAATCGTCAGCCTCCGCTCACAGCTTCCACCGTGACTCTACTGAAGCATCTGACTCCGAAAATCATGAAAATCTAGCCTTAACGAGGCGAAATTGCTGCCTGGGTCATCCCATACCAAATCTGTGAGAACAGATATGAAGCTTCGGTAAATTTCTACCCGGAAGAGAGAAAAACCCTGAGTAGAGGATTATCGCAGTAGAAGAAGAAGAAGAGATTTGAATCTCCGTATTTTCAGCACCCTATTTATTCTTTGGTTATCCACTTATGTCCTAATTACTGCCTCCCATTTGAAATACGTTTCTACTTCTTAATCTTGAGTAGAGGGGAAAAAGAAGAAGAGA
Source organism: Clusia tigrina (assembly GCA_920105625.2). Lineage (NCBI taxonomy): Eukaryota > Metazoa > Arthropoda > Insecta > Diptera > Clusiidae > Clusia > Clusia tigrina. The sequence continues at coordinate 183,032,477 of OV050033.1, forward strand.
ATTCCATCTTCTTATATCTAACATCCTTTTTTTCCTTTGTTATCCACTATTTTCCTAATTACTTCCATTAAAATTATATTTTTACTTCTTTATACTGAGTATAGGAAAGAAGAATGCGTCTGCGGAGACTATCGAATCAGATGGAACAACGAGCTGTATGAGCTGTACGGCGACATTGATATAGTTCAGCGCATTAAAACACAGCGGCTGCGCTGGCTGGGACATGTTGTGCGAATGGATGAAAGTGCTCCGGCGAAAAAAGTATTTGAATCGATGCCGCCGGGTGGCGGACGCAGGAGGGGAGACCACCACTACGTTGGAAGGACCAGGTTCAGGAGGACCTGGCTGCACTTGGTGTTTCCAATTGGCGCCAGCGTGCGCGAAGCAGAGACGACTGGCGAAGGCTGATAACGCGGCAATGACCAGAAATGGTTGTACGCCAACTATGATGATGATGATGATGATGATAGGAAAGAAGAAGAAGAGAATTCCACCGCCTTATTTCTTACACCATATTATTGTTTATCCACAATTTTCGTAATTTTTACCTCCCATCAAAAACATGTTTCTACTTCTTAACCCTGAGTAGAGAATAACTGGTGTGGAACTAGAAGAGATGTTCAACCCTGAGCAGGAAATTGTCACAAGTCTCACGTCTTGAACAACAGTTGAAATGGTGATTTATGATGCTTGATTAGGTTCTCTACGAGTACTTCAATCGTTGTGTTCGCTCAGTGCACCAATGCAGCTGCCACCTTCTGCCGCAGCACATGTTCGCACCAGGCATGAATGAACTCACCGCTTAATAAATAGAAATGAAATCATTCCATGTGAAATGAATGGGGGAAAAAAACCACATCGATATTTATCAGAATTCCGCATAAACCGCTCACATTAGAAGCCACAATGGAATCATCCTTTAACGACGGCAGCGATGCTCACAGCACACACAAACGCCACACCACAACCCTACTTACTATTCCCTCGCCACTACTCGCTTTTAACTAATTCAGTTGCTCCGCAATTGGAATTAAAATTCAGTGAGTGGAGCTCAATTGTTTCCATTTAATGAACATCGGAACTGATGCAATATGGAGCAGCTCTGACCGGGGCACGGCAGCGACTTTTGCATGCATTGTGAGCAGCAATTTGGATGATGACGATTTAGCGGAGGCGGAAATTTCGAGATACGTATCGGCGTATCTTGGAATGAGGCATCACGATGGACGCTTTTTCACATGTGGCCGCAATAGACTCGGTGTCGCCAATACACGAGACTTATAGGTAGGCGGCAATGGAGTGAGTGGTCAGTGTGTAATTACTGCCGAGTTAATGAAATGAATTGGCATATTTGAATTCTTTTTTCTGTTTTTAAATGCGGTATGAGCCATTTCGTCGAAGTGTGGAAATGTGAGTGGAAACGTTTGCGTATGACAAGCGGAAAGTTTCATATGAGTCGCTTAATAAATGTACGAGTAATTGGTTCAATGCAGAACGACAGCTTTCTAATTGAATTGAGTGGCAATACTTTCAGCGTGTATCGTTGGGACGTTCATCACAGATCTATGAGGTTCATGCAGCCACTGGGGGACCACAAAACGCCCGTTCACAATCTAAACTGCACTATTTCAGTGCGGTGTGGTAAACGAAAGTGATTTGCAGATTTCCGTTCCCCTATAGTTACCACGCAGTATACGATTCAGTGTCCTCTGACGGCATGTGACATGCGAACTGGCAGCTTTCACTTCCATATCAGCTGCATCTCCGTGAAAGCTTCTGTCACAACCAAACCATCCGTTCAAATCAGGGCACGCTTATTATCTGAGCGCTCCCTGGTTTAAAAATTCACTAAAAAAGTGCTGACTCACATAGAAGAGAAACGGCAATAGAAACAGAATCCAGTACAGTTGCAACAGAAACAGAATCAACAACCGAGTTAGTAGCAGAATAGTAATCTGCGGGTACTCTAATAGGCCCAGGGCCATTTATCGGTATGAGTTTAGATTGATTGGATCAAGGGCCACGGGAATAATATTCACAAGGATCATTGGGACAATTCAGTTGCCTTTAAAATAATCAAGTGCTAGAGGGGCCGAAAGGGAGAATTGCAGATTTCCACCCACCATTAAAAAGGAAACATCTTCATTCTTCTCTTGGGCCATCATATGGCGACTATAGGTATCTCTGAGAGTCCGAACTGAGTCTCCGCTCTGGAGGAAGAACAGGACGGCCCAGAGCATATTCTCTGAGCTTGGTCTGCGTTTGCCAGAATGAGGAGGCACAAATTAGAGTCAGATATATAGGGCACATTCCTTATCCCTCGACAGACTTTTGAGATTAATAAAAGAGTCAATGAAGTTTGAAAAGGTGTTTAGTAAAAATCCAGGCTTATAGTACAATGGGCATCAATGCCTAAGTACTTGGAGAGCTCCTTCTTCGACGGTTTTCCAGCCTACCCCACTTTTCTCATAAAAATAGCAAATATGGAAAGAACATTTGCTGCCTGAGCGGCCAATATTAGAAACGAATGAGTACAAAAAAAGAGAATGCCAGAGGGATTGTCAAAAATCTGCAGCACCATTGTGAATACACCCTGACTTTCTTACTGTGTTAGTTTTGCTATGAATACATATTGTCAAGAGATGGTATTTTCTTCATTCATAAATAATCGTGAGAAAAGGTTAAAAGTGTTATTGAAAGGCCTTTCCTGATAACTCAATAATGAGATGAGATGCCATTATTGAGCTGTCAACATTGAGCTGTCAACATTGAGCTGTCATTATTGAGCTGTCATTATTGAGCTGTCATTATTGAGATGTCATAAGTAGTAAATTCACTTTAAGAGGTTATTAGTGAGAAATCATCAGTGAAAACTACATCGAAAAAAATCAGAAGCAAGGAGTTATAAACAAGGAGTCGTAAATGACGCTATCTCTTTTACACTAATAAATATACTAATTTATGGAGTGTGTTAGAATGACCTCGAAAGCAGCCCCAATAAATGCAAAGATCATGCTTCGTGACATTGGAATTGAGTTGGGGCTTGGAAGCAGAAGCGATAAAGAGAGTTATGGCAACTAGTCACACTCTTGCAGTAGATTTGTTTATTAAAAATTAGCTGATTATTAAAATTTTAAGCTGATGTCTATATTTAGCTTTAGCAGTTTGGGCTTTAAATTAAACTTCCTTAACTATTGCTTAATTGAATTGCTATTCTCATTTGAACTACTTTAATAAAAACTAAATTATATCACACGTGTTTTTTGAATTATTCGATGCAATCCAGTGAACAAACTAAGAGTAAAATTAGTTACAGGTACTGACAATATTCTCTTGTCATATACAAATATGAAAAAACCTTCTCAACACACAGCAAAATCATCGTCAGGAAAACGCATACGAAAGAGAGTATCAACCTGCAAACCAAAATTACATTAATTAAAAACACATTGAGTAAACGAAAGGAAGTAGAAAATTACAATTGGTTATGATGGACAATCGTGACCTCTTTGGAGATCTGACCACTGAAACACACAATTCTCTCCTTAGACGTTTGCATGGCAATAAGATTGCTTTGCCCCAACTTAGTGATTCACTTATTTGCTGATCTCATGGTCTTTACTGGCTGATAGCCTTTGCTACCTGCACTTGTGCACTCAACCATTTCAGTGTTTGCCATTATAAATTACTCTATTTAAACAGTTTTTATTTTCGATCAACCAATTTGAATTAATTTCACACTCACACAATTTGCCTTTTTTTTATATAAACTTTTTTATATAATTTTTTGTGTATAAATCCATTTTTAATTACACCTGCGTAAGCACGGTAATAGGGGCGTGGGTGATATTTGGTTAAATAAAAAAATTGAATTATTGTGAATGAGTGTACCAGAATATTAAGCGAAGTTTATATATTCTGCAATTGCTTGAAAGACGCACACCTCGGCGTATGAGTAACATTATTTGTATGCCAGCAGCACGCGCCATAAACAAACGAATTTAGTGACGTAGTCGTGCGAGGCAACGCGACCTACGAAAGGCACTCTATGAGTGGGAGTGTTATTTTGTATGCTTCTGCAGTTAATTCAAATGGCCGCTGGGCAACTGATGACGTCCCAATAGTCAGTGGGCGTCGTACTGGACTCACACTGGGAAATCCGTTCAATACAAAAATGTACCAAAAACACATGATAAATAATTCTCAGTAAAAAGTGCATTTATTTCAATCGGATGGAAATTGGATATTTCATTAACACATGATAAATTTCATTCCCCAAGGTTGAAAGAGGACTAATAAGGTTGTAGATGAAGTAGTATCTCACATGATATATTTCATACCCGAGGGTTAAAAATAACATTAAACATGAAGTAGTATCTCAGTGATATGAAATTGTTGGTGTGGTGTTATTGATGTATACATCCAATTGTTTGTGGCAGTATATTTTATCTCCTTGTGGAATGTTATACCCTGGGGCTTATTGTAGTGATGAGCAATATATCACTCTCTTAGTTGCAGAAAAGTCTGCCAGCTCTGTTTCTAGCTGGTGACTTTGGTTGATTACAAAGCTCGATTACCTCACTTAATGCTGTTTTGTTACTACTTGTCAACGATTTGTAGGCTGGATCGAATTGAAATATTAGCAAATTTGGTATTTCACCCAATTAGATTTAAAAAGTAGTGCTGAGTTCATTCGGGTGTATTTTCCTACTCTCCGCAGACTGCCTCCCGGCTAGAAGTAGGCAGTTGGAGAGAAAATTAACATGACAATTTATCACACATTGGAGTCTGAGCAACTTCCACAGTGGACGTTTGAAGGGATCTCCAGTTAATAGGCACTCCATTGATGGTAGAGTCAAGTTCAATTATATTGCAGTTCCAGATTGATGTGCCAGTATATTACAGACAGGCACACAAAAATGGCATGCCATAGAAATATCTCAGATGAGAGTGGTCCGAAGCTATGCTAGGTTCCTGCGACAGTGGTCATAGGACTTGGTTGGTATCAGGATGGTCTGAGCGGTGACTGCAAAAGTGGTCATAAGACCTGGTAAAAATTCACTATAAAAACCAAACAAGGCAAGATCCTAAAAGACAAATACTGGTATACGATCTATACGCTATGCCATTAAATGAGTTTGTTGGCAGTTTTTCATGTTCCTTGTGGAATATTATATCCTGGTGCTCATTATAGTTATGAGCGATATATCTCTCTTAGTTTTTGGAAGGTTGCCAGCGACTTCTGTTTCTAACCGGTGGCTTTGTTTACTGATGAACTTAGATTACTGGTTGTCCAAATAGTCGCTCTTATTAAATGTGCTTTTGAACTCTAGTAAGAGCAGTGGTCAACATAATTAGGAACAAGCAATAAAATACAATTTTGAATTGGAGGCCACCCAATTTGGATTTTCAAAATTCTGAATGCAACTAAAAGTGTCAGTTCTAGAATTATGCCATAAAATGGCTTAAAGCGCCAGAAATATGTCATAAAATGCACTTGGGCGTTGAAGAAGTGTGTATGCAAAAATACATTAAACTATGCCATGACACTCTGCTTAACTAATAATTTAATGATTTTATTTTGTTGATACCCAACCCATAAAAATGTCCCATAAATATTAGCCGCATATTAGGAATGCCATTAGGTGAGAACATGGCACTTTTATGAATGCAATAAATCTTCGTCATATATTCAAATTCAAATTTGAGCACAACTGCAAATCTGAATTGTTTGGCGCGTATTGCGATTTGCATCGGCCCGGCGTGCCGTATGAATAAACATTCAATATTACAATTTATTTACAATTTACTTTGCATTAATTGTGGCTTCTTAACTTGTGGGCGCACTTGCCGCAAACGGTCTGCAGAGTGGGGTGGGGTGAATGGAAGAGAACAGGCAGGCAATCAAAGAAACCCAATGCCTCGAACTGTTTAATTGCGTTTCGTGGTTAGCAACTGACTGCGTAGTTGTTAAATTGCGTTTAACTGTAATTGCCATTTCAATCGTTTCCAGGCGCGTTGATACTGTCGTTGATGATGGTGATTGTGATGATGACGATGATGATTATCTTGTCTAGACGCTAATTCAATTTCGTAACAATAAAATGACGCCAAATAAATGCGCTCATTACGCTCAAATACGACTTTGCGCAGCTACAGCGGCAGTTAGGGCAGGCGGGATTGCGTACGTTTGGTTGAGCGCTTATAAAAGTGGGTGTGACACTTGCAGCTCATTTTGGTGTCATTTGAAATTAGAACTAGATTTTCGCAATATGCGCATCTACGCTAGAGATGTGATGTTTTGTTACTTTAGTACTCGCTGATTATGAGCAATGCATGACGAAAATAGCGAGTTTTGCAGGATGCAAGTACGAAGTAATGCAGGATGAATGTATGTGAAGATTTACAGGTAACCAGAGTTTAACTTAAATAAAGAGGATTATGCAAGCCTTATTCATCTTTCAGTGTATACATATTAATTTTTCAGTGTACACATATTCACCTTTCAGTAGACACATCAAATACCGTATATTATGAATATGTCGCATATTCTCTATTTACTGTATTTGGGTGATTGTGGCATATTCTCTATTTACTGTATTTGTATACACATATTCACCTTTCAGTAGATACATATTCACCTTTCTGTATACACATATTCACCTTTCAAAATATACATATCCACCTTTTAGTATACACATTTTCATCTTACAGTATACACATATTCACCTTTTGGTATTAAAACTTAACAGTGAGTGTTGCGGAATCGGTTAATTGTGGTGTCACTTAAATGTTAGTGGAGTAATTGTTAGGACCTAGAGGAGTATTCTTCGTGGTTGCGTACTTTCAACCTTCGCAACTTGAATTTTAATTTACCGTTACCTTTTTTACTGTAATGAAATGGTATTTACTACATTCGCTGTTATTGTCTCTATGCACTATTCCTTACATTAGCTGTAATCGCCTTTGTATATGTTCACATTGCAAAGTACCGATAACAGAATGTCGAGTAAGCGACGATTAGCATACGGCATTTTATACAACCGCTCACACATACTTTTAACATTGGAATAAATTCGCTGTTATCTTCGTTATCTCCGTTAACATTGAAAACTACATTGTAGCGCTTTTGCTTACTTACTGGTAACATTAGACTATTAGATAATTTCGTTCTGAATGTTAACATGCGAATGACATTTGCTATTATTTTCTTTATGCAAGTTAACATTGCAAGGTAACGACAGCAGAATGACGAGTAAGAAACAACTAGTAAAAGGCAGGTACTGCACAGCATTGACATTTGACATCACTAATCCGCACTCGCGTCACACAAGTGAATAATGTTGGCAGTACCACAATTGTCGATTGTCAGCGACAATTATGACAATTTGTAGGCGCGCGACTGACGCCATTTTATTGCCATTTTCCTTTGCAACATACAACGTAAAGCAACGAAATTTGAGACCGCCATTTGCCACTACTGGTAATTGCGCCGCTCTTAGCATCAAACGCTAAACAAATAGATAGAAAAAATGGTAAAAACAAATGAAAAAAGGCAAATTTGAATTACTCGTACTCGTTACTCGTGGAGCGCCAATTGGCGCATTGGTGCTCGTAAATTCATATGAAAGTGCCTGCTCCCTGCCTACCCCCTGGCTGCACGTGACCTACGTGATTAACGTTCTAATAAGTGGGTGTGGTGGTAGTTTAGGTGGGTGTCGAGTGACAAAATGCAGCCGCATGCAAATTCTTGCTTTTGTCATTATTCGCAAGGCGAATCGTGAGCTGTGCGAGTTGCCTTTTTGCATTGTTGCGCTATTGTTGTGCATTTGATTGTGCGCGCGCGACAATTGCCATTCATGGCAATTAATCATCATCAGAAGTGATTGACAAACGCAAATCAGCGATATAAATCAAAATGAACATGTTATAAATTCCCCATATTGGCATATTGCACTTTAGGGATTTGCATTTTACATAAACTTCAACACACACAGAAATTACCCACAACAGGAGGAAGAGGAGGTGCTGCGATCTGTGGCAACTGCCTGATTGATCTATCTCAATCGGTGCACACTTGTTGCCCCCTTGACCACTAATTTGCAGCAGTAGAGCAATTGCTGCTGGCCCGCTCGCGTATTGTGTAATTGTGACTTGCGCCAATTCGCCAACTAAACGCATAGCCTAGCTACGCATTAGATTATAGACGGGGCCCAGCATTGGATTCGCAATCAATTGCTCAGCCTGGCAATTGCTTGGCAAATGCTCTGCTTGCTTGTGTACGTAGTACGTTTGGGCTGCTCATTGAATTTAATTGATGTCAATAATTGCTCAAAATGTTGCATTGAGTGCGAATTTATTGCAGCGCCATGGCCTGTGCCCGCCAGCGGCAACAATTTTAATTCATTGACAATTGTGTTTGCTTCTGTCTTCCAAATGTCGTTGATCCATCAATGCTGAGCACAGCGATATTGCAATTCTCTGCAAATTAAAACAATCAGCTTTTCAAATGAACACGCAAATAGTGCCAAACATGACGTATGAGCAACTTGTAAGCATATGTTGGAATTGTCAATATGAAGGGAAGCCAGAAGGGGAGCCAGAAAGGGAGCCAGAAGGGGAGCTAGAAGGGAGGCCAGAAGGGAAGCTAGTTAGAAAGCCAGAAGAGAAGCCAGAAAGGAAGCCAGAAGTGAAGGCAGAAGCGCAGTAAGAAAGCAATACAGAAGGGAATCCAGAAGTGAAGGCACAATGGAAGTTTGAAGGGAAGCCAATAGTGAAGCTAAATGGAAGTCAGAAGAGCAGGCAGAAGGGAAGTTACAAGGGAACCCTGAAGGCAAATCCAAAGGGAAATCACAAGGGACGTAAGAAGAGAAGTTAGAAGGAAGCTAGAAGGGAAACCAGAAGGGAAACCAGAGGAGAAGCAGCCAGAAGAGAAGCCAGAAGGAAGCGAGAACGGAAGCCAGAAGGGAGCCAGAAGTGCAGACAGAAGGGAGGCCAGGTAGGACTTCAGAAGGGATGTCAGAATAGTAGCCAGAAGGGTAGCTAGAATCGAAGTCAGAAGGGACGCCAGAAGGGAAGACAGAAGGGAAACCAGAAAGAGAAGCCAGAAGTGATCGCTGAAGGGGAAGCTAGGGACGCCAAAAGCGAAGCTGGAAGTCAGAAGGGAAGGCAGAAGGGAACTAGAAGGCAAGACAAATGGGAAACAAGTAGGAAATCCACAAGGGAAACCACAAGATAAACTAGAAGGGAAGCTGCTAGGGAAGCTAGAAGGCAAGGCCAAAGGGAAATCACAAGGGACGTAAGAAGAAAACTCAGAAGCGAAGCCAGAATGGAAGCCAAAAGGGTCGCAATCTTTTCGTGGAGCAGACACTTAAACGTGAGGAATAATGTTGTCGAATTTGTTTCCTAGACTGATAGTATACCAAATTAGGATAATGAAAATTGCTCTCTTTGGTTGTTGTGGCGACGCTATGACTTATTTGCTCATCAATTTTTGAAACGATCCTAAACGATTCCTTTGTGATATAGATGATCACAAAAGACTCAAATGGCGTTATTCAAATTTAAAAAGGATTTCCAGAAAATCTGAGTTTTGAATTGGGAACAGTCGCAATGCAAAAGAGAACATAAGTTCTCCTCATGGTTCTGTTGTGATTTCCAATCTTTTAGAACAAATGCATAACCACCTAGAGCAAATACCGTATATTGACCTATTTACTGATGAATACAATGGAAACAGCGATCGCAGTCACTGTTTAAAATCACGGTGATTGAAAAATAGCAATCACTGGTAGCGGCGATACTCAAAAATCACTGGATCGCTCATCACTACAACCACCTGAATGCTACATAAACGCATTCCGAGAAGCGTCAGGTGATTATCATGCATTGTTTGTACACCTCCCACCGCCACCTAAATGACAGTTGGATCATCCTGTCATGATGGTGCCCGCCATTAAAGAGTTCTTTATAAAATACTGGAGAAAGATAATTTGCAGATATTGACAGCATTCAAAGTTGAACTCCAATTCTGTTACAAAAAGTTACAAGGATTTTGGCCGCTGGGCAATTTGCTCTCAGCTCCTATGGACATAGTTCTGTAGGAAGTAGTCTCTCAACTGACACTGAATATGTGACCCCACCCTACTGCTTTGGGAATGCTTTAAGGGCCACTATTAAATTTGAAGGTCATGGCAGCCAGATGCGGAACTTTCAATGTGGGATGTGCTGAAGATGTGGGTGCAGGGGTCCACGATCCTGAACTAAATATCAGACAGCCGTTCAAACTGCGCTGTTTTTCAGGTTGAGATGTTCGCTGGCAGGAAAGCAGCAGAGCTCGCCTGTACACGAGATCCAACCAAATCACTATAAACGGGTACGATTTTGTTTCGTCGCTAACATTGCTATCTTGTAGAGCTGCCCAGCTGATGGCACTTTGAACTCTTTCCATTATAATCATAATAAACATTCAAACATGAAATAGTTTTCTGAATCAGGCATCACAGTTTTCTCAGTCAGTTGAATCTTCTACAATATTTCTTCTTCAGATATTTGCTGAAGATACTCCTAGCTAGCGTGGTGCTGCTATGCCACCACTTCCACATCATTCTTCAAAGTTTCACAACTCAATTATATTTCAAACCCCAATTGTCCGTCCAACTTATATTGTATTTAACGCTCCTCTGAATTCTGTCGTCAGCACGAAATTTATGCCACTTGATCCCAGCCATGTTAGCAATGTGACCATGCTATCACATCTATTATCGCTAACGCCAGCATCGCCATCGCCATCAGCGTCAACGTCAACATCAACTTTAGCTCTGTACGGCATCAATACCCAATTAGAAGCAACTGGTCACTGGCTGCAAATGACCACAATGCACTTCAGACAAGTACGCGCACATAAGACGCCTGGTCCGACACTGATGTGGTGCTCGGATCATTCCAGTAAAGTGAATTGACTTGTGAATGCTCCCAGCTGAAAGCCAAACAAACCAATGCGTCCGCTTACAATTGTGCGTTTGTTACGCACGCGCAGTTCGCTTGGCTCGGCGCACTGCACTTGGCGTTCAGCAGCAGTTGCCGCCGCTGTTGCTGCCTCTGCCTCTGCCTCTGCCGTTGCTGTCGCTGGAGTTCACCAACTTTGCTCACATTTTGCATAGATGCCATTCATACATGCATTTAATTTGTTTTAATAGTTCTTTTTGTTTTTGTTCTGAACAATTACGCTCGTTCCGAACAAATAATCTCGTTAGTTGTATGTATGCGAATGTTTATTTTAATAATATTGGAATTTATGTGCAGCGGCAACTGTTGCTGTTGGTGTCATTGCATTCATTTGAGTGACAATGGCATTCGAATTGAATACAACGGAGCATGGGTGCCTGCCTGGGTGTATGGGTGTATGGGTGTATGGGTGTTTGGGTGTTTGGCTGCCTGGGCGAATGCGAGTGTGACTGAGTGACTGTTTATTTGACTTGCTTGTTAAGTTGCCACAATAAAAATGTCATTTAGTTGGCGCCAGTGCCATATTGGTCGGTGTTCGTAGCGTTTTTCAGTGTGAATTGCTTCCTCCTTTTAACATTGAAATTTATTAAGATATATTTATAGCATTTATTGTTGTTGTTGTTATTGGTATATCCGATTGATTTCCCTCTATAAACTCATTTGTCTCTATTTCCCCTCGTTAGATTTTAAACAGTTGACAGCTCGAGCGGCAGCAGATTACTCTGAACTTGGACTTGCTGCAACCGCATGAAAAGAAATGGGAACCATGCCTCTTTTTTTGTCACCAGAACATAGGAAACAGACTGGCTTCGTTAGGTTTAAAATTGGACTTAAAGCAATTTTAGTCGTTGCACATTCACCATTATTGTCTTGGGATGAGAGCCACGAGGTTCTAGGCAAAGAGATTAGCATATTTTGGGTCTCCAACGGTGTAGGCAGACTCACTTGTTCCTGTAGCACTGCTACCCGAAACCTGGTTCTTTGAGGATAACACAAGTTTCTCTGTCTTATGGAAAACTAGAATTATGTTCGTAGAATAGGCATTTTGGGATTGATGAGCGTTGAAAGGAAATTCCTATTCTAAATCGCCCACAGAGAGTGTGGTTATTATCTCCTCATAATCCTCCATACAGGGACCACAGTCCTTATCATCGACCAGTTATAATTTGTTTGGGTTGTAATGGAGTAGATAGTGTCCAAATAGGAAGCCCGCTAGCAATTTAAGGCGGGGTTTTATGAACAGCTTTTCGAGGAGCCACAGGTTTTTTGTTCTTGTTCAATGCCAACTTCACTTTAACTTGGTATTGGGCAGAGGTCTTAGATAGGGCCAAGGTCTAATTTGTACATATTGGTAAAAGGAATTTGGATTGGACTGATTAATCGATTGGACCAAGGTCTTAGATAGAAACAATGTACAACTTTTACCTTTTACTAAGGGGAGAAGGGCAGTTTGCCTCTGATCAATCGATTGGACTCAGGTTTTAGATAGGAACAAGGTCCGATTTGTACCTTTTAGTAAAGGGAGTAAGGACGGTTTGCCTTTGGTTAATTAATTGGACGAAGGTCTTAAATAGGACCAAGGTCCAATATGTACCTTGTCTCTGTTGTCTCTAATTAATAGAATATTCTTCTGTAACACAGAAATTTAGAACTACTTGGGGTCTAGATATCATTATCCTACCTTGATTATATATGGTGGATCCAATCTGATTATTTCCTATCCTATCCAATCCCTAATCGTTGGCTTTATATTCAAACAGATACAGCCTAATATAAATATCAAACGATTACTAATAACCAGAACGAGGGTGGACTATCCTCTGTGGTTTTAAAGTACATGGTATGAACTTGACTTCCATCCAGGTATTGCTTGAATAGTCTTTCGCTAAATTGAAACAAATGTTGCTTTGTCAAAGGTACCCTCAATGTCCAGGAGGGCATATAGCGGCACATCTTTGCATTGCAGGGTTTTTTTATTACCCTTACTTGCAAACCCTTTTTCCATTCATTTATCCTGAGAATGCTCGAGCGGTGATTAAGGCAGTACTACTCAGTTTACCAGCATGCCTTAAATTTGTAAGTAGAGTAATCTTTCCCTTGGTTTAAAGTAGGAGAATGCAGGAGTGGTTGGTTTATAGGATTTATATGTAGAATCTTGTTGTCTTGCTGGGGGATAAAGACCGCTGCCATTTTTGTCGTTAATAAACAAACTCCCGCACTTCGGCACAACAAACGGATATCCACAAATCCTCTCGCGAACAGAGTTGCGTCCTTCAAACAACTTTTATGGAATAATGCGAGTCTTACGAGGGTTTTGGTGGGCTTTTCCAATTCACTTCCTCTACCTAAGCTTGCTGTCAAGTACTGATTTCGATTAGTTGTCGTCTCTACTTGGGCGAGGCGCATCCTTCACAGAATTTGAAGGTATTATGTTCGTCTACTAACAGGAATTTTCCCACTTTTCGAAATCTCTCAGGGATTTACCCAATTTTTGAAAGACTCTCGGGGATTTTCCCTATGCTTGGCAAGTTTCTAAGTACAGTTATCGAATATTCAGCATCACTACCTATGGGAGTGGCAGCTTTCGAATAATTCATAGGGTTCAATCTTTCCCTCTGCAAAGGAGTTTTTCCAGAGGGTGTGTTTTGTTTATGATATTTGAGGTTCTAGTCAAGCGCTTATCTGATTCCTATCTATAGTGCTTTCCTTGTTTGGGTTTATGCTCTGATATCCGTATACAACTTAAATTTGACCAGAATTACAGAGAGTTTGCTACTCACATGTTTGAGGGTTGCCTCTATTCCATGGTTTGTATTCCAGAATAAGAGAAAAGGAATTAGCGAAACATTGAATGAACATCAGAAATAACCAAAGTTGACCTCAACATTGAGTCGAACTCTTACACAGAGCAGAAGACTCAAATGTCATACTCCTAGACAGAGCAAAAGCCAAAATGTTGAGTTGACTTACTAGACTGGCAGGATAACAGAGCAGTATTTCCAAATACCATCAGTATTCAGTTCACTTACTGGCAGGATAACAAATCACAAGATCCGAACACCATCAAACGCTAGAATACTCAAACTTCAATCTGGCATAGACCTATTTTTGGATGCGCTGCAAAAGTCTCCAAAAATGGTATCGACTCCAAAATTGAGGAAGTGTGTTCCCAGGTTGAATTCCTTCACTTGCCCACCATTTATATACGCTTCTAAGGATAAAATGTGGTTTCTGCAAAATGCCCGCGAGTATTCCCGCATTAACACTGTGAACAATCCCCGAACGGCCACGCCAGGTCTGCCAGAATTGTTCCTTGGCATTTATCGACGATGATTCATGTGTTTGACATGTGCTCTTTTGCAATTCCAATTCCAAGCGATTTCGTCATAAACCTGTTGAAATAAAGGTTCCTGTCATGTTGTCCAAGGACTTGCTTATCTCTGCTGTTGTTATGACTCCAGGTTGGCTGGTGTTTCCCAAAATTTCCTCTCAAACTCGGCCTCTTGGAACTTGACAAAAAGCATATTCTATTTTCGCGCATTCTTTGTCAAATTGCCGTACCATAAAATGCTTCGGTTTGCCTACATATAAACACCAGCGACGGTAAACATAGTGACATCTTAGCCACAACGGCACCAGACTCATCACTGCACAGCGCAAGGATTTCCCCGCCATAAAAATAGAAGCCAACAACACTGCGGAGCACACTGCTGCGAGTTTAGCATGAAACTGCAATAAAAAGTATTGTAATTGTGCGCGTCGGTGAGGAGAGAGAGTGTAGCGTGAGCGGAGAGTCGTGGGAAACCCCTGAGACAACCACATGCTCGCAGGTTCTCCGAGGACACAATGAGGCGTTGGTGCGTTAAGCGGAACTGGCCATAAAAACAGGTTTTTGTTTACGCTCTGCTTATTTAAATTGGCTTCTTGGCGCAGATTTCGCTGTGCTTACCTGTTGCGCCCCGATCTCGCCCAGATTTGTCTGTCTGGGCCGCATTAATCCGGCAGCAACCTTTTGCACAGAGTGCCTCAGATTGCTGGTGCGCCGTTTTTTGTGCCTCAGTTGGGAAATTCTGAAGGATTTTCCCTGAGATCTGGGTCGCACGAAGGTGGGAGAAAAACCCAAGTGAGTGCAATCCGTGTGCAGTGCATCTGGTGGCACGAATGTGTGTGTGGGCGCATGTTACGCGTTGCCGGATTAAAGAAAGATGCCCGCGGCAGTTCGATGGAAGTGCAACGACCACAATGGTCACTTTGCATTTAGAAGAATTTCGCCTTTGTGTAGTTTTGGAAACATTTTTATGGTTAGCCAACAATTTTTGTTCGTGGCACGTCCATGAACAGTTTGTCACTTTCGCATAGTTCTTAAACCATTTCTTTCTTTGCATTATATAAAAAAAATGTATTTCTTGTTAAACATCAAAAGCAGCCGCGGCATTCAGAAATCAGGAGACTTTTCACTTTTGCACGCATGGAATTCTGGCACTGATTCTGAGCAACGGCGGCCAAAGGAAGTGTTGAGTGCACTTCCACCACAGCAGCAACAAAAATGAAAGCAACAACAAGGACGCGTCTGCATTGTAAACAAACCCGATCAAATGGTAAAATGGAAACCCCTCTAAAGGGTGATTATTTCAATCACCTCTTAAAGGCGTTTCCATTAGTTCTTAGAGACGTTTGAATCAGTCCATAAATCTGCCTGGATGCAAATTACCACCTTCATGACTTGATTGCTTTATATACTTTTTGGCCTTCGCTCCCTCGCGGAACCATAAGAATTACAGATTATTGTATCAATACCTAGGGTAGGTGCATTCCTGGCCGCTGGTGACCGCTGAGAATGTCTAATTCGATAATAATAATAAATTTTGCTTCCGTGAATTCATGTCAAATTAAATTACTTTGAAAGTTGAATATCAAACAAGTCTTTTTGATTTACTTGCCTCAATCCAGTGATGGAACTTTTAGGAAAATTAGTTTACCTTATATTACATTTATCGTTAAATCATTTAAATGTTTTAGAAAATCTTCATTCAAGTTGCAAAGAGATGGTTTAGGATTTGGAAATACCATTTGGAATATCGTTTGGAATTGTATTGCACCAAAGAGTACATGTCGAACACATGAATCATCGTTGATAAATGCCAAGATAGAATTCTGCCAGACCTGGTGTGGCCGTTCGGGGATTGTGCGCAGTGTCAATACGGGAATAGAAGCGTATATGAATGGTGGGCAAGTGAAGGAATTCAATGGCAATACACGACCTCAATTTTGGAGTGAATGGATCGATACCATTTGTGGAGACTTTTGCAGCGCATCCAAAAATAGGTCTATGCTGGATTGAAGTTTGAGTATTCTGTCGATTGATGGAGTTTGGATCTTGTGTACGGTTATCCTGCCAGTAAATGGACTCAACGCTGATGAGATTTGGATATGCGCTCCATTTTAGTTGATGTCATGGTCGAATTTTAGAACTAAACTGTATTCAGAAAGTCTGGCATTGAGGTTATGCGGGTAGAATAAAATCCGACCTTAGCAGAAACCAAAATATTCTTGGCAAGTCTATTGAGATTCAAAGTCAAGGGTGATTAGTTTCTGTGACCATGATGGTGTTGTCTCATTCTCCTCCTTTTGGATATACTAGCAACCACAGAACAAATCATCATCAGAACATATCATCGACCCAATAAAGAATGTGCTGAATTTCTTTTTGAAACAGAATCTATATTATCTGGTCTGTAAGCAACCTTATCCTATAATAATAATAATAATAACCTAACCTCCTCTATGGTTATCAGCATGCCCTGCACTGTGCAGAAAACGATTCCTGCAGATGGGAGCTGAAACTATGTGGAACATGGAATCTCGTATAGTGCGAAACTAAAGAGCCTCAATGTGGATGGTTAAATTAGGGCTTCGCACAAACCTTTTGACCTTTTCATCAAATTGGTCGAAGTGAACTATAGTAAAAAATAATAATAATAATAGATATCATTAAAAATACATGCTCCTTATTGTTGAGAAGAGTATCGAACAGCACAAATTGCCTTCGTCCGTTCGGGCCTTCCATTCGCTCATTTTCATAGTTCCCACAACAACAAGAACATCAATAGCAAAAACAACAACAGCAATAGTAACAAATAGCAAGAACAACAACAACTAATCAAGGTTACGAAGCTAAGTGACGGGCCTACTCGTTGCCCTCTGTCGTCGCTCGGGTTACGCTCGCTCGTGGGGCTGCCGTCGCTTTGGTGGGTTTTGCCGCTTACTGACTGGTGCTGCTTGGTCGCTGCTGTCGCTTGGCGGCCGCCGCCGTCATTAGTAACGAGATTCCCGGTAAGTAGTGAAATATGTCAAGTGACTCGCTGCTCGCTGCACGCTGCGTACGCTTGTTCTTTACTCGAATGAACTGCTTTTTACTGGCTCAGCAAATGCACTTTTTATTATGATGTCCGTAAACAAAGCGTAGGTACTCATAATAATTTAGAACAAAATTCTTCTGGGAATTCATGTGAAATTCCTGTGTTCGTTCATTGTTATAATTCACTTTGGCGCCAGTCGATAATAAAATTGTATTATTTTCTTTCTTTAGCAAATCATAAATTTGGAACATTTTTAAGTGCACATTTGGCACGGAGAAAATTTTTGATTTTTAAATTGAATGCTTCAATAAGCGAACAACTGCACAACATGATGATATCATGGCTTCGAATTTGTGGAAGCCAAAGGAAGTGGTGGTCATTTCCAGCCACATGCGCTGTACTTAATTTAAGTGGTTTCAATAGGAGTCGAGTGTTCTGCTCTTATTGAAAACCACTTAAGTTAAGTTAAATGCATGTGGATTGAAATGACCCCCACTTCCTTTGGTCCTAATGAAGCTGTCCTCTTAGTCGTGGTGGTACCGTAACTCCCACCGGTTATTGTGTACATCATTCAACTCAACTACTTAACATGAAGTACATGGTTAAGGTCACGAATCCTGCTTAAATTCTTCTGTTTATATTCGTATATTTTTGGGGTTTGATTGCGATTTGCACAGTGTGAGACTTGGTTCCTTTCTAGATTCTCCCTATTCAAGTGGTATAAACTCTTGATTGGTTTCTGAAGCCTAGAGGAACATTACTGATGCCCAGAGGAATATAATACTGTTTCCCGGCATAGTCTCAACTTATTTATTTAAGACTGGCCTGTTTCTGCATTGAATTGTTGAAGATTTTGAGAAATTCCTGCGGTCCGAACTCGAGCATACGAGTGAACTATTCCAACGACTGTAAGAAGTGGTTGAAGACTTTCTTCATAAATGCCGGGTGACAACGTCTTTGACTGATGCTCACATTGTGAAGGAAATGAAATGAAGTAAATAGTGATAAAAAAATCTTTATTCTAGCTTAAGAGAGATGGTTTAGGATTGGGAAATATCACACGAATCTGTTTCTTCCATTCTTCCAGAAAGTGGGTTATTGAACACATGCGGGTATAATAAAATTCTACCTTAGCGGAAACCCAAAAAACGCTTGGAAAGTCTCTTGAAAATCATAGGCATGGCTGACTTTCTATGATCATGATGGTGTTGTCCTCACTGTCCTTATGGACATACAAGCAACTACAGAACACATCATCACAAGAACATATCATCAATTCAATAAAGAATGAACTGAACTTCCTTTTGAGACAGAATATTATTTGATCTATTTTGTCTGTAAGGAAAATTCTTTGGAGTTCCAGCCTGGAGTTGTGTGGTATCATTATTCTTTGTAGTACTATTTACTCTGATGTTGCCAATGCTTAAGACAGCTGTCCACCCAATCTTCGTTCGAACCTTCAGTTGCTAATTGTTACATTCACTGCCGATGACTTGTAATCTGGGGAAATTCAGGAAAATTTGAAGTGATAACTTCATAATTGCATCTATAATTCTATAGCAAGGTTAGAATAGTTCTATTATCAGAGCATGAGTATACCTGACCTTCTGTTCCGCCTCAATACATTTTGTAGTAGCCTGATAGGTTTTATTAATTTACTTACGATTTCCAGCCTTTTTGGATGGGTGCGAAACAGGATTTTCATGACGGACCAAACTGGTTTTATATTAGGAAATAGTCGATAATATATATCAGGCTGAATCATGACCACCTTTTATGAAAGAATCGATTGTGTAGTTGTGAATATTTCATTGACTTTGAATAAGTCCAGTTCAGTGTCTGAACTGAAATATTGCAGTCAGTCATTGGGGTTATGAGGGGTAAAAGGCTATGAGGGGTTAATGGGAAGCAACAGTTAAAGGATTGAAAGTTCCGTACTATTAGTTCATCTCTACTGATAATTGAAGAATTTTCGAGGAAAGAGTTTTTGGAGGAAAAGAAACTTCACTCATCCCATTCCCAAGCCGTTTGTTCCACCTACATTTGAGAATCTCAACTTATCTCTTCTGATATTTGAAGAATTTTAGAGGCAGGAAAAGAGGCTTCACTCAAGCTCATTATGCCAAGTTCCTTCGAGAATCTTAGTTTATCACTTCTGATATTTTAGAGAAAGGGGCTTTTAGAGGAATAGAGACTTCAGGCATGTTCTTTATGCCACCTTTCTTTGGATAATCTTAGTTTATCTCATCAGAAATTTGAATTTTCTGATAGTTTAAAGGAAGGAGTTTTTAGAGGAATCGAAACTTCACTCATACCCTTTATGCCACCTTCCTTTGGAAATTTGTAATGAATTTACACGATTTTGTAAATGTCTTAGAGTGAGAGACCTTGAAGTGTACCTCTATTGCAGTGGCATCTTCAGTTATATTGCAAACTATGTAAATTTTAAAGCCATACTCTTAGCCGCATTCCTTCTGATATGATCTTTTCCATCCATAGCCGAATCGTCATCAGACAATTGCCGTCTAAACGGTTCTACAAGTCAGCATAATCGTAAATGGCCTATCAAGCATGAAGAATGTGGGTCACGGCCGCAAGAAAAAAACTCAATAATTACCGCATAATTACTGAAAATGTACAAAAACAAAACAGTAAAAATAACAACAACAACAACAACAATAACAAAACATTGCACAGAGAGAGCAAGGAAAAAAAAAACAAATCATTTGTGCAAAAACTGCGCGCATCTTGCGAAATGTCCGCAATGCAAGAAGAAAAAAAACATTGAGAAGAAGAAGAAGCAAACACAACAACAACAACAACAACAACAACAATTGTAATAAAAGTGAACTGGCAATGAATTTAAGCAGAAGAAAAATAATTATAATCGCATACATAATACAAAACCGATAAAGATAAACCCCGGCGATAAGACCCATAACGAGATGGCCGGACGGACGGAGAGGCGGACGGAGGGACGGATGGACGGAAGAACGGAGAGACGGATGAACGGAAGCACGGAGGGTTGCGAAAACTGCTGATGACGATGATGAATTTATTTTGGTGCGAGTGTAACCACCACCAACAGCGCCGGAGTCAGCCGCGGCAGCTCGCAGCCTGTGCCAGTGCCAGTACCAGAGGCAGAGACAGAGCCGCCAAAATAAGACGCAGCCAGCGATAGATAAGATCGAGAAACGTACGCAGACGCGCACTCGCTTTATAGGCAGCTCGCTGCAGGTCAGACCATGGGCCGGCCAATGGGTTGGCGTGCCCGGCAATGGAGCGTATGATAATTTTAAATATGCTTTTAATAATTTTTGCAATTTTCAGAGAATTATTCTTGTAACACTTCACGAAGTTGCAGGCGAGATTCGCAAAAGGATAAATGCGTGAGTGTGCAGGTGTAGGCAGCTGCGGCACCAAAGGAGACCGAGGAAGAAGTGCTACTAAAGCTGCGTGAGAAGATCGAACTGCAGCATTGCAGATAAATCACACTAAATCATTTTGTTGATGGCATTGTGGCTGGCACTGTGTCGGCTGCTGCTGCCGCTGCTGCTGTCGTTGTTGTTGTTATTGCTGTTGTGGAGCATCATAAGCGGCAACATACAGAAAGCAGCAGAAATGCAGAGTGGCGCGCCGGCGTGTACTAATCCCTCGAATTGCTACACGATCTGCCAACTGACTGTGATTTGTTGAGGTGGCTGCTGTGGTTGCTGAGTTGTTGGTGTTCTTGTTGTTGTTGTGGCTGGTAGTGTTGTGTTGTGCTGATGCGAAATCCTTAAAGGGTTGCCCCAACTCTTTAAATTACGAGTATTTTTCCATTTTTAATATGGGTAAAGCAGTTAAAACCTGCGAATCCCGACGTCGAGGCGGATTGAAGGCGGTTTTATATACTCGTAGTTTTTAAGATTCGGAAATTGGAGCTTCGATATAAGCGGTGTGTCCTGAAGATCCATTGTGCTGACTACTTCCTTTTGAAAGTAAATTTTTGCACTGTGGACCAATTACATTAAGATTGTGGTGTTTTTTTTTGAGAGGATGGCCACACAGCTATGGACAAATTGTGGTTTCAGTACATTGGAATACGGATACTGGAAATATAAAAATTGCCGTTGGAGTGTGGGCGAGGAAATTTGAGAAAAAACTGTCAATATGAAAATAGAAGAGACACAATGCTCGTCTTCCAATTTCCACAAAAATTCACACAGAAAGCTGATATACCTAAAAAATAAGTACTATTTAGTCAAGATTATGATAAATCACGTGTTTGTTGTAAAATAGCACAAACACAAGACTCGAGCCAAGTTCTCATAAGACTCCAGCTAAATTGGACCTCTTCTCGTTCCAATTTTGTATGTATTACATTCCGCATGGTGCTTTTATTTGTTCAATTGTGATTTTGTATAATGGATTCCAATGTATCCCCCACTGAGCATCCTGGGGTTAGATGGTAGCCAATATCAATTCGTTCAATCCACCTACAACCAAAGATATCTAATAACATTTTACTTTGTTGAGTATTGCGAGATCCTTCACAGAGTAATCTAGTACCATGTATGAATGTTGATGTTTAGATACTCATTCTTTTAATGCGGTCATGATAAAGGAGATTATACATATACTAGTAGGCTTCATTGACACCTTGAAAGATGCCTAAAGCCAGAGAAATTTATATTTTATTTCGGAACCATCTGAAAACCAATTCAGAGAAGATACTCTGTCAAAAGACAGTCCTGAAATCAGGAACAACCTGCAGCTTTCTAATAATTGGTGGCCAAAATCTTTCTTTAATTGACCCACATATTGCCACTACACGCCTCTCTGTAGCACATGGCTAGGAGCTTAGAGGTGATCTTTTGAAAACAGTGACTATGAAATTTCTGTTAATTTTAACAGCGACTAAGGAATTTCTGTTAACTTTAACAGCAATCGAATTTACTGGTTACTTCCAACTCGGCAAATCAAAGCGAGTGTAGAGAGTACACAAATCTTATTGAACATATCCATGGTTACTTTGCCAATTGCTGTTTTTTCTTAATGACTTGGTCAAGAAATTGGGCCAAAAAGTTTCCTTGCTAGCTGTATCCAATCAACTCAACAAATTCATGAATAAGCCAATCTCTGAAGTTGTTGCAGCTTCATAAATGTATTTTTCTCCAGCGGTTCACTCCACCAGATCAAACTTCGGCTAAGACTCCGGCTAAACAAAATGGGTTTAACTGGAGACTGTTGAACATAGCTTCAGGCAATCTCATACCTGAAGTGGCAAAACTCATATATACGATTATGTCAAGCAATTCAGAGCCAGTCTAGGTAGAAAACACACAAGACTTATTGAGTAGCGTTTTAATGTAGTTTAAGGCAGTTTGGGAAATACCCATAATTACGAGCTCGTATGCAGTAATTCACAAAGGTGAGCGTGAGTAAGGCGTAACCATATTCTTATGCGAATGCATTACAATACCATACGCCGAGCTGATAGAAGAAGTTGTCAAAGCAGTGTGTTTAATCTTTGTTGATCATAAACGCAAAATGGGTATAATGAGAACTCGTACTAGAAGAGTACCAGAGCGTTAGGAAATGCTCGAGGAGTTTACAAAACAATGAGGTACATATTGGATGCTGCAGTGTAAGCTGAAGGGATAATCAGGACACAATCACACGGGCTTACTCACAAGCACGGCCGAGTGCTTGAAAGAGCAACGGCAGGTACAAAACACGTTAGAGTGTTTACTTTGGAAGTACGTGAATATTTCTTATCAAAGATTACAGCAAAGAAGCTTAAAGCAATTGGTTTGACTTGATATGTGAGCGTCTAATTCATAGCTGGGGAATCCCCTGCCTTTGCTGAGAGTAAGCTGGCCTAGTGCGGTAGGTGTAAGAAGGACATTTTCTTATATGCGTAGCTCCTGTGTAAGGAATGTGAATGAGAAAATTAGTTTTTCTCTGCTTAATCCTTTGTTGTAAGACATAAGTTCCTAGTTTAAGGAATAAGTCAGACTTTTATCAATTTAAAGTTTTCTTGGAGTGGTCCTTGGTTGGTAGTTTTAGTAGTAGTCTTTAGTAGTAGTTTAGTAGTCTTAGTTAAGGAATATGTTAAAATGTTGTCCATTTAGAGAAAGTAAGGTGACCTGTTTAGTTCTTGGCTGTTAGACTTCAGTTCCTAGTTAAGGACAGTGCCATATTTTGTCATTTTGCGGAAAGAAGGTTTCATCGGTGTAGTCCTTCATTGTAAGATTTCTCCTGGTTAACGAATATGTCAGAATTTTATCAATTTAAGTAAAATAAGGCTTCCTCGATATAGTCATTCGTTGTAGACTTCAGTTCCTAGTTAAGAATTGTTTGAGAACTTTGTCAATTTAGAGAAAATAAATTTTCATTGTAAGACTTCTCCTGTTTAAGGACTGTTTGCGAACTTTGTCAATTTAGAGAAAATATTGTCAGTGTAGATCTGGATTTTATGGCTACAGTTCCTAGTTAAGGACTGTGTCATAATTTTTATCAGTTTACATGAAGAAGCTTTCATCGGCGTAGTCCTTCATTCTTGGACTTTAGTTCCTAGTTAAGGACTGTCTCAATTTAGAGAAAATATATTTCCTCGTTGTAGTCCTTCATACTCGTGTCTTAGAAGTAACCATGCAATTTATGATAGCTTATTTGGGCCACTGCGGTTATGAACGCTCCACAGCTCTGAGAGCCTTGAAATACGACTACTCGCAGAAATAGCTTAGCATAATTTTTGCTTTACTTGCCATGCGCAATCCACTGGGACACTGCGCAAACAATTGGATGGATTTACAAACGTGTCCTCTTCGAAACGAAACTGATTTTATAATGAGAACGAACTCCTTACGACAAATCAAGATCCACAACAATTACGTTCACCTGGCAACCCAAAGTATGGAGTCTTCCACCAGCTCACGTTGTTGTGGCTCTTGCGCGCCAACAACCATCAACTTCATTTAGAATGATACATTTCGACAGCGAGTGATCTTGATGATGTGATCCAGCTCCAAGAGCACAATTTTTCGTCTGCCAGCTTAGCGCATGCGCTCATCCACACATACGCACACATGGACACAATACACATGCACGCATATCACTGCTGCATGAGTGCGGGTACTTGTGCTATGGCATGAAGTCACTTGGAGTGAAGTGCAATGGGGAGTTGAGTGGTGTGGTGCACTGTGGAGTGTGGACTGGAGTGTGGACTGGAGTGAAGCGAAGTGAAGTGTAGTGGGGTAATTCTGTTGTACAATTGAAATTCCAACAATTAGGGAGAACATCGCATATTTTTCTAACAGCAGCAGCAACAACAATGGCAAAACAACAACAACGGGAAAAGCAACAACAATGGCAACAGCAACAACAATGCGAGCAACAAGCAGAGCTGCAAAGAACATGGCTAATGCATTATGGCACTGCTTACAAGTTGTTCGCTTGTTGGAACCAACTGACCGGGCACGTTCGGGCAGCGACAGCAGTGATGGAAATAGTAACACCGCACAGTACTCTGTACTATTGCAAAACTGAGAATGAGCATTTGTGGCACTTGGAGAACTTTCGCATAAATCTCTAAGGATCTAAATATACCGTCTTATTATTACTTACAGCAAATACACAAATATAGGAAGCTTTTTTGTTGGTGATCGTTAAGGAATATTGAACGGTCTCCAGAACAATGAACGGATTTTGAACAAGTGGTCCACTTGGTGATCGTTAAGGAATAGTGTAGTTTTTCAAGAAGTGTTCCTCACGGTGATCGTTAAGGAATATTGTAGCTTTTCAGGAAGTGGTCCTCGGTGGTAGTTGGAAGTGGACCTCTCAAATAAGCTATATCAATTGGAACATCACTTATAAGTCCATCGATCGTATTTGCATGAATTTGCGCTGGTCGATTCCTATAAATGTACTCAGTCCCGCATAAAAAGCTCCGTTTGGAACATTTTTCAGGGAAAGTAAAAACCAAATGCTGAAAGTTTTATTAATATTAGAATGTGAAGAAGGTGTTGCATGTAATGGTAAAGATATTCAAGTAGAGCCTCTTGAGGATTGTACACGTTTCAAGGTCCCCTCACTCCTAGATATCGGCATTGGAATATCCATTCAACCAACCATGTGGTTGTAAGGAACCTAATGGCAGGGGTGTGACTCCCAGGATCCATTTTAAACTAGTCAAGATTTCTTGTTGTCGAGTTTCTTTCTTTGCTTTATTTTGAAAATTCTTTTCTTAAACTATATTCCAGTTATAGTTACCTTGCACTTCTCTGTTGCGGTTCACACTGCTTGCACTATCTATACTATATATCTTAAAGGATTTTCACTTCGGGTTTTCCCGGAGAACATTTTTTATATGGTACCCTATAACTCAGTTGGTATCTGTAGTGACATAAAGCAACTAATGATTCCATTTTGATTATAGGAATTTGCCATTTTGTTGGTAAGAATTACCTTTTTGTTCGTAAGGATTGCCTTTTTGTTCGTAAGGATTGCCTTTTTGTTCATAAGGATTGCCATTTTGTGATTCCAACGTATTGCCATAAACTTCTTCTTCAGCATTTTCAACATCAAGTCCCAATTTTGGCCGTACGACATTATATACAAGCACAATTGGAGTAGCCTCCGAACAATTTACAAGAGAAGATGCGTCCATTTCATGCGGGAGAGGTTGCGGTATGGTGCGGACTCTGGATTAGGCAGTCCACTATATCTTTGTTCTTCAGAGATCAATGTAGGTCTCAAATTATTCATGATTACGAAGAGGAATCGGAAGTTGATCAGTAATGATGGGTTTTCTATAAATCTTGTTATACATTGTTATTTGGTATAACTCCAAGAAAGTTTGTTTAATTAAAAGGGTCCTGGCACTCGAAACACTGTTCTTAATTGACCGACAATATGGTGTGATTTGATTCCCTCAGACTCTTCAATGGGATTATATGAAGTCACATGGCTTCGTCGAAGAGCGAAGAACGATTCTTGAGCTAAAGACCAACATTCTACAAGAAATTGCCGTCTCCGTGAAATTTGACCTCTCGATTTAGTCATCGTCCAGCAAAGCTGTTCTGAATATCATATTTATAATTAATTAAAATATTGCAGATATTTTATAATAATAATTTCTTGAACGTTATTCATTTCGTTTCAATGTGTGGGCACGCAGCACTGTGCAGTGCCATGATTGCCGCCGCCCGCTTCCTGCCACTTCCTGCCGCTGGCCTGACTGCGTGCTTGCTTGCAATTTTTATATTAGCCACTGAATTCCATTTCATTGTAAAGTTCTCACGTGCTGCAGTTGCCAGCATTCCCGCAGGCAGGAGCCTGGGATGCGACGAATAGGTAGGTAGGCAGGCAGGCATTCGCACTCGTACATGGGAAGATGCTGCATCGGCATTGACATGAGATCGCAGATACATTTGTGGGGTTACATACGCGTATGGCTGCTGCCTCAATTGTTCAATTTCTCTCACAGTTGCTGCCGCTGCCACTGCCTCTGTCGCCGCCGCTGCCAGTGACGCCATTGGCGTTGTGTTTGCTGTATTCTGGTGCCATAGCAAATTATGGAATTTCTGTGAGAACCTATTAGAGACGCGGTCGTCTTTTCGGTGAATTGTGTGCTCGCGGCGAACGTGACCGCCGAGCAAGCTGACCCATTTCCCAAAGCGTCCGTGCCACAATTCAAAGCAAAAGCCGCCCTAATTTGCTTGTTTGTCTTTCCTGCCACTCGTAAGTCGCATTTTTCTATCACTTTTCATGCAACGCCGCTGCCTGTATCAATTATTTTCGCACTTCGCACTGCGCCCACGCAAGCGCGTGTGCTAGAAACAGAGTGCCTGCCACTCTCCTAAACGTGATAATCGATCACATCACGTAAATCACTGGGCAAATCTGCTGCCCGCTGTCCGCCATTCGACCGACGGTTTGTCATTCCCTGCTATTGTGATCGCTTTTTGACTTGTTTTGTGTTCGGAATTTCTCTTTTTGCCAGCAGCGAAATAGAAAAATTGCCTGCGTTGCGCGGGGATCTGTTGTCTCTTGGCTGCATTTGCCTGTCACGGTCACGCACGCACGCATGTTATCAGATGTATTGTTGGCATTAGTGCGCAGTGTCACGTTCCGGACCAGAGATCGGCGGCGTCCCGGTTGCAAGGAAGCCTTCAAAATGCCGGTTCATATTTTCGGGCCGCGTTCATCCTTGAAGCAGTGGGAGAATTGCATTGTATCTGACCTTGTCGTAGTTTGAATCACCCCGCAAATTCACTCAACAAATACTCCTCAAATTGAAGGAATCTTTTTTAAAATATGAGGTGTTCAATTTATATATAGTCTACATATAAGAAAATAGAAGAGGGAAGTATAAAGAAGAGCAATTCAACCCCACAAATTTCCTCAATAAATTTACCTCAAATTAAAGGAATTACTTTAATATTTTTCTCACTTGCTGCTACAGAAAGAACTCAAAGTTGATTTGTTTCTATTTTGTCGCCTAATGCTCACTTTCTGTCGTTCAATTTCGGAGTCATTCTGTTACTGATCCTGTTATTGATTAATCGTTAAATTCTGAAACTCTTCTGTTGTTGATCTTGTTGCTGTTACAAATGTACTGGATTCTGTTGCTCATCCCGTTTCTGTCCTAGGTCACTCTGCACCTTAAGTTCTAATACCTAATACCTAATACCTAATACTAAACCAAACTCGATAAGAATAACGATTTGCTACTTTTTTACATCGTTATCATACTTTGAAATTTTGGAATGTGACAAATTAGTGACGAGAGTCAGGAAGAGAATAATTTCCAAGTGGGTATCTTGTGATGCGCCAGAAGACATAAGCAATAGAGTTGATTTGTAAACAACTTATTGGGATGCTTAAAAAATGATATGATTCAAACCACTAAAAGGGTAATTTCAAAGGCCTTGGTTAAGGGATAATGAAGTCAGTTAAGTACAAATGAAGCCAACTTGTGATCCTTTACTAATCGAGCCACATCTGAATGCAGAAAATTTGCAGAAACTTACGAGTAGTGATAGAAGATCTTTCACATAGAAACTGCCGAGTCCCTGAACAAACATTTCATAATAATTATTATTGCGACTATAATCGAAGTGAGGATTTTCAATGGAAAATTTCGCCACATCCTTTAAATTCAGTGATTCCAAGAGCTTACACACAGGAACCCAATCCGAGATATTTCACAGAGAAAATCCTGGAGTAGTTGAATAAAAATACAATAAGAATCGAAGTGAGGATTTTCAATGGAATATTTTTTAATTTCGCCATATCCTTAAAATTTTCTGATTGAAGAGGAGATGGAAGAGAGGTCACAAACAGGAACCCTCTTCAACATATTTCACCCAGAAAACCCAGGAGTTGCTGAATAAATTTCAATAGTAATCGATGTCGCCTTTGAGTTAAAATTTTTTGAATTAAGGCATATGCTGAAAATGAGGTGATGTAATATTTTCCATCCAGAAACCCCGCAGTTGCTGAAGAAGAATTCAATTATAAACGATTTCGAATCGATTTTTAGTGTTAAATTTATCAAATATCGCTTTTAAGAATGTTGTGATGGAATCTCCAGATACCCCAAGGAATATCCTTGAGCTCTTATACGGGCATATAATTATATTTCTATACATTCGCCAATACTCGTAGAACCTCTGAGCCTGTTATCCAACTGTGACTATGTGGCATAAGACCATTTATTCGCTTCAAAGGGGTTTGTCTATTTACTGCAAAACGATGTAAAAAGTGGCAAACGCTGCGCGCCAGTGACAGCGCTGAAGCTCTGCAGCCAGTCCCGCTTATGCAAAGCGGACAAAGGAAGACAGTTTTCTCAAATAAATTAAAAATTTCAATTGCGAACATTCCATTTTCAATTATCATTCATCATAATTAACTAAAATGCTATCACATTGCAGGGCGTGCGTATGGAAGAGTGTGGGTGTGTGAGTGTGCGAGAGTGTGTGGCAGTGTATGTGGCAGTATGTGGGGGGATAGTGCGGGAGGGTGTGGGAGAGTGGGGTTCACTGCAGGCGCTGCTATGGAAAATGCAACTGAATGGCAGACTCCGTTTATGGCAGTCACACCTCTGCTGGGCGCCTGGCAGGGGATAGGGGAAGGCTTATGGATTGTAGGTGCTGGAGCGGTACCCGGCACACCCATCCACACTCACACATACTCACCGATACTCACCCACACAGCTACTGTGGCTTACAGTGCCGCATTGCGAATACCTCGCCGCCGCTGCTGCCCCCGCTGTCGACTGCAGCTACGCGCATAAAATCAATCTTCATTTTTACGCTTGTTGTTGCTGTGGCTTTCCTTTATTTTATATTTATTTCAGTTAGAGCAATTAACGGTGAAATATTGCCACAAATGAGCAGAGCGACACAATAAATTGCAAAAATAATTGCTCGCCAATTTGACTTGTCTGCAGAGTGATTTCATACATTTTCTTCTTCGACTCTTGTTTATTTATTTAGTTTGTTTGCTGAATGCCGCTTGCATCCAACCACAGAAACGCACACACACGCACACATATAAACTCAAACACTCTCGCACACTTACTTAGTATCTGCGTATCTTTTGGATTTGTGAATTTCGCCGTTGACTCGATTATTTGTGCACCACACACCACAACATCGCTCTGCGTCTGTACCATCATCTCCATACCCATCCCCATCTCCCTCCCCCATCTCCATCGCCCCCTCGACTCTTCCTCAGTTCACTTTCGGCGGCTCGCCACTCTGTCCTCTATCGCCAGCACAGTAAAGCCGTATAATTTCTATTAGCATTTTATTTTTGTGGCAGTTTATTTATAAATTCTCGAAATTCTCATGAGATTACCATGCCCAAGTCAACGCTTCAGTGTCTTTTGTTATGAGTCAGTCGGTGTCTTCTTTGAGCTTTCCGACTACGTGCCATTGCATCAGCAATTGCGGTGTCTCCTGATAGATCAGACACTTTTTGACATTTGTCCACCGTTTGTGGTATATGAGATTCTTCGCTTTACTGCGCGTATCTGCCGGTGCGGTTCTTCTCTCGTAAACGGAGTCTGTCTGAGTAGGAAAATAGAATTATGACTGCAAGTGTGTGTTGTTGCATTGTGATATTATTGGAATTGTAGCGCCGCATCACAAGATGAATTGGTGTTTCACATGTATGAGTGCAGAGCGGGATCATTCCGTAGCTGATTATTTGGGGAACCCGATCTTATATTATAATTATTATTATTATTATTATTATATCTTTCAGCATAATTAATTATGTCTGCAAGGGATGGGGGAATGAGTTCTAGCAATTAAGGCCTTCGACTCGAAGAGAAAAATATGTAGAAATAATCATTTTTGAGACCATGCCCGGGGCAGGATTCGAACCCACGACCCCCTCAAGTGTGAGTCTAGCATGCTTACCACTAAACCACGGAGGGCGGCCGATCTTATATCATTCTGAATAATAACTCAAATTAGAAGCAATTTTTCCAGATTTAATGTTATTCCGGAAAATTTCTGAAATTAAATTTATCTTCGAGTCAAAGGACTTAGTTGCCAGTACTCATTCCCCCAACCCCTTACAGACATAATTCATTTTGTTGCAAGGTATAAGGTAGGTAGGGTATAACAATAATAATAATAATAATTTCAAATTGAAGGCCTTATTTTCCTGAATAAATGAGTCGAGGTTGAAACCATTTTGAGCCTATAAACTACTCATATCTACCAGAGTCATATGAAACAATAAGTACGAAGTTTTCCATTATTGACAGATTTTATTCTTCATTAACAACTCGTCGGGGTAGAGAAAAGAGACCCAACAACCTGATGAGGAATCACGACATTAGTGATCGAAGTCATTGTCCCGTTTTCCTATGCACTTTGTAGCAAAACAAAAAAAAAAAAAAAAAACAACAGCTCATATAACATAAGGTAAATTGAACACGACTGTCATGATTCTAACCTGTGATTCATAACATTCCATGATTCAAAAGTGGTGATTACCCCAACTTTTTTGATAATCACTAAAATACATCATGTCCTTTATAGTCACGAAATAACCGAAGAACTATGCCTTCTTACCCTATCGATAATCGATCCAATCGACATATACAAATTATTGAAGCTTTCTAGATCGATGCAGTGATAAGTACCCGTGTTAGAGTAGTTGACTTATAATCACCTTTCACCTCGTTAGACTTGACTTAGTAGACTGCTTCAAATTTTTGGAATACATTCGAACATGCACTGGTCCGCTGATGGGCGTTATGAGGCGGCTAAACTTGCGAAAGGATCTGAGAACAGTATTACTGGCACGGCACCTGTTCTTTAATTACCTTTTGATGGCATTAGGACCACTATTAGTGATTGGGTTGCCTGTGCATAGAATCGCGAATTGGGGCCTTAAAATGCAAAGGCTTTGTTACCTGGGATTTCCGATAGAGCGTCAAGATTTATTCTATCAGTTGGCAGGAGAGACAGCAGACTTCTAGGTGGCCACTTTACGTAGACTGAGTATGTGCAAATGATAGGCATAGAAGACAATGTACTTTTCTAGGCTTATGGAGAGGAAGATGAGACGGCGCACCACTTTTTGTACGTGTGTCCCACTTTCGCTTGAATCAGGTTCGAGGTATTTGGCATTGACATCCTAAGTAGTGCATACTTTGGCTACTTAGGGACACAGGGCCTGGTCAGGAAGTGAATTCAAAGAAAAATAAAAATGGAAAGTCAAATATAGTACAATGGACCTCTTGTGGCCTGAATGGTATACATGACTAGTTGTTCCGACAAAAAAAGGTTCGCTGGTCTGAGAGCTGCGGAGTGTCCCTGGAGTACAGAATCTTCACTAAAAATGACAGAGTGGGGACAAAATCTCCAACCCTTTATTAGCGCAGCATTCCACAAATATTTAATTATGCGAACTGTGCAAAAAAGGGCTCAGTTTAGGAATTAACTTGCCCGTTCGACTTGAAACGCCTTCCACCAAACAATTACTTCAAATTTAGAAGCATAAAACAAGGATTCAAAGGGACCGTACACGGATAGTTCGATGATTGAGCAAGTAATTGTTGGGACAGAAATTGTTGGGGCAGTAATGGTTGGGGCCGCTGTCAGGCTGGAAGAGATTTTTTTAAAAAAGAAGGAATCCTTTTATCTTCATATCATTGTCGTATCGTCACAATATATTTGGATAGTATGAGTTTTACTCACAGAATATCCTTTCCTTCTTTAAATAATGAATAGAAATCCCAAAATCTAAAACTTTAGTCTCGACCTCTCCCAGTGATAGAACCTTCCTTAATTACTCTTCAGCACTACGTCGCTAGAA
This sequence comes from Clusia tigrina, assembly GCA_920105625.2. Classification (NCBI taxonomy): domain Eukaryota; kingdom Metazoa; phylum Arthropoda; class Insecta; order Diptera; family Clusiidae; genus Clusia; species Clusia tigrina. Next base: position 183,065,170 of record OV050033.1, read on the forward strand.
ACCCCGTGCACTGTGTCTAGTACTTCTATTAACCATAAAGGAAGCTTTGAGGTCGCACCCCTTTGAGCTAAATAGGTGTGGTTCAATTGTAGGGTTAGTCTTGGCGTGGGCATACGTGGGAGATTCATTGTGATACCACCAAATGACAATCTTTCATACACTTGGTAAACCAGTGTGTGATTTATTAACAGGAGATTCATTATCAGGTTTTTATGATCAGGTTTTACCTTTTTCAAATCAAAGAAGTAGCTTCGTAGACTGATCTTCCTCTGTCTACCAAGAATACAGAGTAACACTCTTCCGAGTAGAAACACTTGAAGTGTATCCAGACCATATATAGAGCAGCTAAATCTGGGTAAACGACAGAGAGGAGTTCGGTTCATTTTCTTTTTGTTTCTAAACACCATTCTTCATCCATACTTATGGAAAATAATTGTATTGTTGGGTAGGAGTGGTTTTTATCAGGCGTGTCCAAAGCAATCGAGTTCGGCGGCTCAACAAAACAAGAACAACATGGGAACACCGTTCATATGTAAAGACGGATTTGATCTCAGTTCAAGGAAGAAGCTTCATTGAACAATACGCTGAGTCCACAGAATAGTCAAAAATCCCATCGAGCAGGCACAAACCGTAATTGGAACCTTTCACTCACATGCTCACACATAAATTAGCTACTTTGTGATCAGTGAAGCTGGAGGAAGATTTTGTGAGTTTCTGACTGAAGAGAACAGTCGGCTAAAGGATAAAATCTCATGTGTTCCTTTGAATGTGAATTGCATTAAAGTGAAAAGTTGTACACTAAATAATACGAGTTTAAGGGGCGGAAGGTATCGTATACTGGACACAACTGCTCTACTATAGAATTAACCCTAGCGCATCACAACAACAATTACATCAATGGACTTAATCAAAGAGTGAATTTGGGTGTTTATAAACACGAGTATAAGGGAAGGAGTGCACGCATGTGATTGAAACTCGAGCTGGGTATAATTGATATACTCGTACAAGGAAATTATCACGTCACCTCTGGACTAGGAACTGCAGGTGTTAATTGGCCTAAGTGGCGTGATGATCAATTTCCGCACAAGGCTGGTTCCCGGCCGCGGGTACGACACAGATTAAATTCAAAATTGACAAATTCGTAATTGCGGTTAATAGTACCGCGCACTGGCGCAAACCGCTTACGATTGCGAGCTTTCCCGCTAATTGGCTTTAACAGACGTGAGCGACACTGCTGCGAGCGGAGTCGCAGAGCGCAATGAATAAGAACGAACCAACAGTCGCAGCGGTTCATAAACATCACTGTCACGATGAGTGGCGTGTGGTTAGGAGTCGGTGGGTGGTTGCGCCGTTAACAAATCGATCGCTCAATCGATCGACAACTGGGCCCGCAGAGACACACAGCGATTCTATCTCGTGCGGCTTTGCAAAACGAGCACAGCAAATGACGACACCAGCGCAAAAAGCATACAAACAACAATAACAAAAGCTGCGAGGCGCTTAGCTTTGCTCTCCTGCTCCAGCTGCTGTTCTATGTGCTGTTGTTTCTGCTGCTGCTTTTGCTGCTGCTGCGACTTCCACTCCACTGAGCGTTAAAGCTCGCGAGCAGCTGAGCTGTCTGACCGCTTGCAAACCGCAAGCACACAATTCGCTCACTGGCTGGTTTGGTGGGCTGAGAGTGCTGAGCGCGCTGATCCGCAGCTTTACAGCAAACTTCAGTTTGTCCAAGACCGTGTTTGTCCACCAACGTTAGTCGTCTAGTCTCCCCACTTGGCAGCTGGCTGCAGTTCCCCACTCGGGCCAACGTCAGCTTTCCGTGTGCTAACCAGTTTGTGCAAATTGTTGTTGTGGCTGTTGTTGTTGGTACTCATAGCAGCAGCAGCAGCAGCAGCGTTGACAGCAGCAACCGCGCGGGGTGTGTGAAATTGTGAAAAACTCGCTACGCGAATTAACCGAAAAAATGCAACGCGCAATTTCGCTTCTAGGTTGGCGCTGGCCTCTCTCCCTCTCTTCCGCCCCTCCTCATGCAAATGCCGTGTACGCGCAGCCGAATCGCAGTGAAAACGCTCGTGCGACAGTTAAAAGATTCCAGCGCGAATCGAAGTGCATGAAATGAAGGCGCAAGAAAATAAACGCGCCTGACGTCTGGCGGAGGTGCACATTAAAATACAAATGCAATACGCCCGCATTCCTGCATATGAATGCCGGCTACTTCACTAGCCAACTCCCGTACTCGTACTCATACTCGTGCTCGTACCCGCTCACACTTCGCCCCGGGTGTCAGGCAGTCGCCACGTCCTGGCGTACGTTTTTGGCTTCAGCACAGGCGTATACTACGAACGATGACGTCGCAGGCAGCGTCATTGTCGCATGGAGTACAACCAAACAAGCGACTGAGCGAGCGAGTATCGAACGAAGCAGCGTTTCTCTAACTTTTTGAGGCCACTCTATCAATTCAATGTTAACTTCTTGTGCCCCAAGAAAGAGAGACTTATTATTTGTCCAGAACTCGCGGCATTGATACTTCTAAAGGTCGCCGCTGCTGCTGTTTGCTTTGCTGTCCGGACGGGGCTTCTTGGTAGAGCCACTTTGAGAAGCACTACGGTAAACCCTGCCCTCTGCTGACTGTCAACGCACGAGCCCTGTTGACAAAACGTTCAGTGATCAATCACCAATCCATCGATCGATCGATCGACGATCGACGCGATGGAGCAAACGATCGCACGCTCGCTGTGTTGGTTTGCTGGCTGACTTGGCTGCGCCGACTTGCTTGATTGCATTGATCAGCGGGAGGAGCAGTGCTGTACTGTGCTATGCCCTCGGAACAATTGTAATTGTTGTACCAACGTCTGTCTGAGTGTCTGTCCGTCTGTTTGCTTGCCTGGTGCATTTGTGTGTAATGTCGCAGGCGTCAATTTATTTACGAGTATTTCTCTGCTTTTCGATTTGGTTTCTTCTGCCGCCGCCGCTGCTGCTGCTGAGGTTGTTGTTGCTGTAGTGAAATTAAATGCATGTTTAACAAATGCCACAATCAATTGTGATTGTGTTGTTGTTGTTATTACAAGCATTGTTGTTGTTGTTGTTATTATTATTATTGCCAGATCATACGTTCATTGCTGGTTGTTGCCGCTGCTTCGCTTGCTGCTGTGGCTGCGTCTGTGGCTGAGTCTCTTTTTGTGGCTTGCAATTGAATTGTAAATTGTGAATCGAAATTGCTTCGTTACGCACCTTTGCCATTTGGAGGCAATTTTCGACGCACCCTTTGAGAAATCGTTTTAAATTAAAATGGCGCCCTGTGGTATGCAACCGGGCTAGGGAGCACACGCTCAACCTCACACACTCAGCCACAATAAGCAAGAGGAATGTTCTGCATGCTTGGATGATGATGAGGACCGAGTCCCTACTAATCATGAAATGGGAGAAAAACTCTTGGTAAGTTGCTGAAATAAACATTCTCAACCGGCCACGCTGCTGTTTGAGTTGAGTGGACAGTTGGCTGAAATGTGGGAGATGTGAAGAATTTGTGGGCGTTGAAGTCAGCTCGGGGTGGAAAACAAGTTCCAACAAAGACTTTGGCTATTCCAACAGCTTCGTTCTTCAATTATTTCCAACAACTTTCTACCCCAATTAGTCGTGTCCTATGCTATGCAACCTTATGTAGATGAGAGTGCCACCCACTTCAGAATTTAAAGGCTCATTGTAAGCAACCTTAGACGATCTATTTTGCTGATCTGTGCTTAATCCAAGAGTATATTTTAGCACACAGAGTACTCTCTTGTTATATTATATTAAATATTTTTCCAGGCTTATAGTACAATGGGCATCGATGCCAGAGTGCTTGGAGATCTATATATCTATATATCTATATATCTATACTCTTTGTTCCATATTTGATAAGGTTGACTCTGAGTCTGGCATTGGTTGACTCTGAGTCTGATAGTAATAGGACATTTTTATAAACTGAGTACATAATCTCATTCGCTCCAATGACGGACATCAGAGTCGAATCAACCTTATTGAATTAGTTGGTGTTTTATCCCAGAATATTTTGTAAGACATCCCTTGCGAATGCGACGATCAGTTTTGGGCATTTCTGTTGTAGAGTTCTCCCTGGGGTAAGGAAGAAGCTGCCTTGGAATTTCACTTTACAACAAAATTACTTTATTGCATTTTGAGTCCTTCCATCTACGCCAACATTTCAGCTGTATGCCCTTTTGGCACCATGCAGAGGGTCAAGGACCAATAAAGGTGTCCGCCTTTCAACCAAGCGGTCAGGTCTTCCGTTGCCTATTCACAATTAGTTTCGTAGACCCTAACCTACTCGTACTATGAAGGTGTAGTACCGTATCAGTTAGTGTGGAAGTTGCAGATAATTAGTTTTGCGCTGTCTAAAAGGAGATACACCTTCCTACTTTCTGGACTGTCTGGGAAACATTCCAAACAAGAAAATAAGCAACCTCTTCATAAAAATCTCCCTGATAGGGATTGGGAATTGTGTCTCAGGTGGTATCACAAAGGGCCAATCTTGGCCTAAGTGTACCTTTTCGGCAACCGCTCAACCTGCGTACCTACTTAGCTTTCACTTTGCAAGCCATGATCATTGATTTCACGGTCCCTTGACTGTTCCATAATATTAATAATAGAATACCTATTGGCATTCTTTGGAGATCCTCTCTGCGTCACTACTTCTGAACACTTTTTTAGTGTTGTTAATAATTTGGCTTTTCAGAATAAATTCATCTGCATTATGAGCAATTGTTACTTACTTACTTAGGTGGCCAGTACAACCCTTTATCGAATTACGGCCGACTTTGTCAGCTCTCACCAGCCGTCTCCGTATTGTGCACGCTTCTCCAATCTTTTACACCAAGCGTTGTTAGAGTTTTTCCGTGGCGTGGTCGTCATAAAAAATAACGGCCCAGTGACGACCAAAAAGACAAGCCAATTGTTTGCTTTTTAATCAATTTTGGTACTCAACTCGGTAGGCAGCTTCTCTTCCCATCTATCACGAATTGGGTCTACATACAAAATCTATACGGCTAGGAGTTGTCACTCATACGCTACGCAAGGCATTCCCATTCCTCCACATGTGCAATTATCTAATGAGCCAATTTCTTATGATATGGCAATTTCTTTCATAACATTTCGTTTTCCATAACTTACCCAAACATCGTTCTGAACCCGACTTATAAGTTCCTCTATTTACTAGAGTCTAATTCTACGGACCGTATAGGAGTCAAAGTAAAAGTGTGTTCACTTATGGCATACCAAGAACTTCGTGTACCTTATCTATGAGAATTCTATATTCAAAATTCCACACAAAATATCTGTTGGTTGCTTTGCACAATTTCACAACTTAACAAAAACACCTTCCGCACGGCCCCCCACGCATACACACAAATGCCTCCACGCCCATAAAATGAGGTGCACTTGCATGTTACTTTTAGCACATGCTAATGATGCTCTATCAACGGTAACAGCACGCCGAGTATTCTGGTTCTTCGCTACCTGCTGAATAATATTTACCGCGTGCATTCCACATTGCAACACCTTCGAGTAATTTTCCTTAACCTAGTCGCTGCACTCTGAGCTGCGCGCTGCTCGTTGCTCCTATGCCTACAGTGGCATGTCTACAAACATTGTCACTGCTTTTGTTGTTGGTGTTGTTGATGTTGTTGTCGGTGTTGTGGTTGCGTTTGTTTGCTGCCAGTCTCTAATCACTGAAAGCTGGTTGTGCCAAAAGAGAACGCTTCGGTATGTCAGCTATCGCTGCTCTGCACAGTACTCTCTCCAGTGCAAGTAAATCGGAGAGTTTCCGGGACAAATCTGCACAAAGTAGCCGACTAACCTGACTAAAGCGGGGTGTATGAGATCAAATGGTATTGGCTTGGTTTCTGACTACGTTAGTTGGTAGTAAGGCAGGAGGAAGTGTCTAGGAAGCAGTCTACAAAATTAGTATTGTTAAGTAAATTAATGTTTGCTAACACAGGGTGCATTCCAGAGTAAACAGGACGAAAGGCTTGTACCGACAGCCTGAAGGACACCTGAACTCACGATCTAAATCTCTCATTTGACATGCTTTTAGACCCTCCTGTATTGAGTCTGAAGGGAAGTATTTTGAAAAAAATAAATCAATTTTGCCGAAAAAACACTTTGTTGTTCTTATTTTTAAAAAGGACTGCTTACATTGGAATGGACCTTGCAGCAGAGAACACAGAGAACTGACAATAGAACGTCAAATTTTCTGACGTTTAAAGAAAATAGTCTTTGTTTATCATTAGCTACTATATGGATAGGTTTGTTTATCATTGGTTCTGAAGAAAATCAGCCACACTACTACAGTTTTGCGCATGTGTAAGTGTGCGTAAATCGAGAGGCGTTTAAGTGCCCCGATCACTGGATAGGGGCAAATAACTTCAGAACAGTTCTTTGATAATTTAGTTTTTAATTAATTTAATTTTAGCACAATTCGCTTTTAAACAATATTAATAAAATATTATTATTATTACTTCATAAATGATAACTTAATTATTGTCTTGCAATGAAAAAGAAGCTCTAGCTGCCAGGGCCTTCAGCTCGCTTTAACAAATATACACCACATAGTTTAACCACATTTTAACCAGTTTCCTATAAACTATTAAACATTTTTATCACAGCTGGTTCCAAGTTACAACTCCTTTCAAGTGCATGAATTCATATCTTTCTTATTTTTTCGGCTGTTTCAGAGATCAGTTCACACATTCCAGAACTAAATGCATTGGTAACAAAAAATTTCGTCACTTACTGGTGATGTTTGTGTCTCGTTTGTTATCGATTGTTGTTTATGAGTTGTTGCTTATGACTTGTTTTTTATGACTTGTTGTTTCACTAATGATATTTCAATAATAACTCGCCCTAATGACCTGAAAAAAGTGAAGTTAATATTAATTCATTAATAATTAATATAAAATTTATAATAATTTATAATAATAAATAATAATAATTCATTATTAAGAAGCCTTATACAACTTCATGAAAGTGGACTTGTTAGGAAGCTTAATTGGATTTATCAACAACATTTGCTCAAATGGTATAAAATTGGAGTATATAACAGTGATCAATGTGGGGGTAATATATTTACGCCCATGCCCATACTCATTGGCACATTGGCATCATGTATAATTTATCACCTAGAAATCCGCTTCTTACAAAAAGCAACTTTTAGTTATTTGGAACCAAACAAAGTTCCCATATTGGGTTATATCTCTGGGCGTAGTGTGATGAAATATTATGCGGTATATCTGCGGTCGGACTAGTGCGCCCTCCGCTTAATTTAAAAAGCGTTGTTGGCATGTTTACCTTTATAAAATACATCACCTGTAAGCTCCCACTACCCAATTTATTTAGTGCGGTTTTTGTGTGCGAGCAGAGCACTGTGGTGTATTGTCGTTCGTGTCGTTTGGCGCGTATTCCCTGCTCTTATCAGTTGCATTTGTGTACGAGTATATCACAGTTGCGTGTTTCGCTGCTCTTCTGCAGCGTCTGCTCACATGTGAATGGGGCACGGTGCGCCACTGATAAAAAAAAAACACCGGCAAGTGTACGCGCACCAAATCCAGTCCCGAAGAACATAAAAAACACGCTTCAATTTAAGTGGAAAAACACTTCTTAAATGTTTGACTGCCTCCCCGCGATACTGGCGGAGCGGCACAAGTGGCGTGGCGGATATCTCGCTTACCTATCGTTTTTGTTGTTGTGTTTCTTCATTTGTACGCTTTTACACCTTTTCTTGTGTACGAAAATAAAGTTTGGTTTATTTGGTCTGGCCGAGAAGTACAACTCTAGGCAATTAGTGAATGGGCACAAATGGCGCTGGCGGAGCGGGAACAAACTTTTTACAAGCTGCAATTAATTGTTTTGCTTGGCTGGAGTTGAGTTGTTGTTGTGTTGCTGGATGTGTGTCGTTGACAAGATTAGAAATATGCCATGCATTTGGTCGGCGGAGCTACGAAGGTGAGACACGTTTCACATTTACTCGTAATTTAAATAAATATTTTGATTAATACGAGCATTCAACCGACCAAAGCAGGTCAGTTATGAGCCTCAGTCAGGGAGTTATATGAAGCTTCCTAACAAGTTATCTTCCTGGAGTTAAATGAAGCTTTCTAACAATCAACTGCAGTTATATGAGGCTTCCAAAGAAGTCAAGTCAGAGAGTTATATGAAGCTCCCTAAGAAATCAACTTCAGGCATTTATATGAGGGATCTTAACAAGTTAAATTCATGGAGTTATATTAAGCTTTCTAACAAGTCATCTTCAGGGAGCTATATGAACCTTCCTAACAAGTCATCTTCATGGACTTATATGAGGCTTTCTAACAAGTTAGCCCCATGGAGTTATAGAGGATTCCTAAGACGTCATCTTCAGGGAGTTATATGAAGCTTCCTCTCAAGGTTACTTCATGGAGTTGTAAGAAGCCACCTAACAACTCAACTTCAGGGACTTTAGAATAATAATTGTAGCAGTTTGGCTCTGATTTAAATAGTTCCACTATGTCTGTACTCGCTTTGCCAAGTCATCCCTGGAGCTAGATTTTTATTCTTGTTGAAAAATGAGCTTATTTCAGATCTCCGAGAGTGGACTGTTAAACAATTTTTTTCATGTTGGAATGAGAATTTAGTCCACGCATAGAAGATGTTAAGAAAAGAACAGATAGACTGAGCGACCCTCCCTAAACCTCATATAATAGGGATGGGCATTAAATAACCCTTAAATTCTTTGTTACTCCATATTGATATTTACTTGCATTCTGTTCTGTTCTTAAGAAGTTTACAAGGTGGATTCCAAAGCAACGACAACTTTTTAAAAATAAGGACAAACATTTTTTTGGCAAAACCGATTTATTTTATTAAAATAGTTCCCTTCCGACTCAATGCTGCGATTTCCATGGTTTAAAAGGATGAGTGTTTTAAATCGTCGACTGGGGTGTCCTTCAGGATGTCGGTACAAGGCTTTTGAATGGCTTCTACGTCTACAAACGCTTTGCTTTTATCGGTAAATGCTTTTTTCCGAAAAGGTAAGAGTCGCAGGGACCCAGATCAGGCGAATAGGGAGTGGTTGACAGTTAAAATGCGGTCACAAGTGTCCATCGATGAGATGGTCCATTATCTTGCTACAAATGCCAACTTCATTCTGCCCCATATTTCAGTCGAATACAATGAATACGGTGCACCAAATGCTGCTAAATGCCAAAATACAGTGGGTATTAACGGTTTGTCCCGGTGGAACAAACTCTTTGTGAATAATGCCCTTGGAATCCTAGAAGCAAATCAACATTGTCTTCTCTTTTGACATTTCGAAACGAGATTTGTTGGGTTTTGACTCGTCTGGCGCCTTCCCTACGGCACTTTGACGCTTGGTTTCTGGATCATATTTGAAAAAATCACATCTCATCGTCAGTCACAATATTGTAAAGGAAGTTTTGCACTTTCTGGCCTCCTTGATGATGTCCTTCGAATGTAGTATGCTGAGGAATTTTTGGTCGTCAGTCAACTTGTGCGGAACAAACCGTGCAAACACTTTTCGGTAGCCCAAATGTTCGGTCTCTCGGGACAAACCATTATGACCATAATAATCATATTTATTTCAAGTATATTAATATACAAAAAATAATAAAAATAACAGCCATCATGACCATAGACTTGGTTCGTCAATTGAAACGCTTCGGTAAAAGTTTCACCAAGTTCAACAATAGATCAGACCAATATCTCAGTGTAATAAAAACCAACTGGGTAACTTACTTATGCGTGTCGTCTAAGGAAGACGCGGAAATAAGTTGCATCTAAGATTACAAAGAAGGTATCAGTTCCGTTTGTAGCCTGGCAAACCCTCATCTTCAGGTTCTGCCAGGTTCGTTGGATAAAAATGTATCTGAGTCACTAATTGTTAAAAGACGGTGATATCAGGAGTGCAGAACCCCAGTATATCGTGAACTTTCTTAGGGTGGTCTCCTTAGAGAAATGCCTCAAAGCTCTTAAGAAGGATGCTCAGTAGAATTAGATTGTCGCAGTACATTGGACCCTTCGTAAATGAATCAAATTAATAAGAAATTTTTTTGGGAATCTTTGCTCTCCTTTCCAAGATTAAGAATGGTTCCATTAAATAACTGTGAGAACTGAATCATGGTACTAAGATATATGGTTTCGTACAGGTTCTACAAGCATTACTATTTTTGGGGAGGAAGAGCTTCAACCTCCAGAGTAGAGAAGATGAAGCTTTCGCACAACAAGGAGGTTTGGTCAAATTTTGATATTTTATTCCGTAAAATGGTTGATAATTTAACATCATTGTAGGTCACTAACATATTCGCATATGTATGTAAAATCTGTGCAGTATAACAACAAAAAAAGATAATATTGACAACAACAACAAAGATAATATCGACAACAACAACAACAATGCATGCGGTATTAATAATTTTCATAATTGCAATACTTTGTAGCTGTCAGCTTAAATTTCATTTAGAAAAGTTCCCAACAATCGCACGACTCAGCTACAAAGAAGGAAAATCATCCTCCACCATGCCACGCTGCTGCAACTTTGATCACTTGATAAATTTATCAATCATCGCAAATGAAGAGAAGAAAACCACGAACTAACAACAGCAACAACAGCAACAACAACAACAATGCAAGTATAGTACATGGGCATTCAACACCAACACCACAATAAAGTGAAATTTAATATGCAGAAACTCACACACACATTGACACTCAAACACACATACTCATACCCTCACACACACAAACGCACATACCCTCATACACCAGTGACGTAGTTAAGTGCGCGCTATATGTCGCGGCAACCACCGGCAGCAGCATCAGCACCATCACCACTTGCAACAGCGGTCGCTCCCCCGCCCCCGGTCCTCTACAGCAGCCCCTGCGCTCACCACTGGCACCACCGCTGCCAAACCGCTGCGGTTAATGCAGCACTTTGTATTTATTGAGGTCCAATGTCAAAGCATTCGATCGATCGACCGACGGAGCGACCGAACGATCGAATTGATTCAATTCAATTCCCTGCGATGCGATGCGATTGCACTCGAGCGATGCAGATCACTTGAGCGGGCCGGGCCGGGCCGGGCTGTGCCGGCACTCGAGGCGCTCGCTCTCATGCAATAATTGTTCCTTAGTCGGTCGGCCACAGATGCATGCGAGCGATCAATTTTCATCAGCGCGCACACAAGTCGCTGAAATACTCGTAGAAGTGCGACCGAGTGCTGAGTGGGTTTTCTATGCGAGGCGTAATAATTGTGCGTTATTATAACTATTCTCATTGTTGTTGTTGTTGGTATTCCTCTTCTTCTGATTGCCTTATGCCAACTCACGCTGTTGTTGTTGTTGCTGCTGCTGCTGCACTATAATTTATTGTAATACACAATTTGTTTTATTTTGTCATTTGAATCACTTTTGATTTGCTTGATTGGTTTCTAATTTATGAGCGACAGCTACGCTATGTTCTTGTCACTCGGCCATCCAATCCATCAGGAACGAAGCATGCTTAGGCGTCGCTGGAGCACGCTCATTGACGCGATTAGTTTAACATTGCCTTCGATGGCACTGTTGAGGTTTAGGGTAAGGCACTGTTAAGCAAGAGTTCGAGAAGCAGTTCACCAACGCGCGCAGTGCTCCAGTCAATGACACCGCTAGGAGATGTGCAAATCTTTAAGTTGTGAGACAGTTGAGAAGTTCGGTGGAACTGGCAATGAAGGAAGTAAAATTTTTAGAATAGACTTCTATACGATCTGTCACCAACAGAATAGCTGAGAGGCAACACCATCAAATAAATTACCGATGACTGTAATGTTAGGAACATGAATTTTATCAGTTGTTCCATCACTGGATTGTGAAAAGTAACTCAAAAACACTTGTTTGATAATTCAGTTTTAAGAAATTTAATTTGACATGAATTCGCTTAAGCAGCACTTAACAAAATTTATTATTATTATGGAATTAGACATTTTCAGCGGTCGCCAGCGGGCAGGAATTCACCTACCCTAGGTATTGATAGACCAAATTATATTATTATTATCATTCCACATTCAGTATGGTGAATTATGATAATTAATCCATGTGATGAATTAATGATATGACGTTCGACGTCATTTGTGCTAGTTCCAATCGATGGTGAAGAGTCCCCATAATACTTTTCCAGTTTCTGTTTGGTTTGGTGGAGGGTTTTGTTGCGCAAACAATTTGTTTGCAGACCACACGAAATTAATTTTCCTCCATTCTTACGAAAAGTCTCGTAGGCTTATGTTTCAAATGGGTGTCACAAAAAAAATCTATTTAACAGATAAGTCAGAAAATCAGGATGCGATCTTTTGAAAAAAGCAATATATTTGATTTGAGGCGGCAACAACATCTGTTGTAATTTTCAGGCACTTATTGATCCACCATCGTACATCTGGAAGGGTTTGGGAAAATGAGTACTACCATACTAAGTTTGTCCACTCGCAAAGAAAAGGATTTAGTTATAAGCAATTTTGAGACCTTGACCAGGGCAGGATTCGAACCCTGGACCCCGAACTGTAAGTCTAGCATGCTTTCCACTGCACCACAGAGGCCAGTTTAACAAAATTTATTTACTGCAACGTTTACGAGATCAGTTAACAAGTGACAGTGGAAACGTGAACATCGTGTGAGCAAGAAGCAGTTAACCAGTAGCATAGTGAGCATTGTGTAGCATCAGCAGTTGGGCAGTGATCATCGCAGAGCGGACATCATGTTAGCAACGGGAAGTTGAGCAGTGATCGTCGCAGAGCGGACATCATGTTAGCAACGGGAAGTTGCAGCGGAAGTAAATAAATAATTGTAGTGCAAAGCAAACGTTAAGCCATGACGAAGTGGGTGAATAGCAATAAAGCAAACAGTTCTAATTTTAATCGTCAGATTCTTTAATTGTTACACAATATCCAGCGGCACGAATCCGAGAGTAAGAGTAGTACAAATTGTCTGGAGGGCGATTAGGTAACAATGTATTTATGAAAACTATCAGAAGTAGATATTAACTTGCGAAAGGAATATTCGACGTGCGTAGGCAAAAAGATGCTGAAGACAAAACTGACAACATGAAAGAGATGGATAAATGGATTGGACTTAGGTGTGGAACAGGACCCACGTGTGGTATGTGACTTAGGTGTGGAACATGACTTAGGTGTGAAATAGGGACTTAGCTGTAGAACAGGACTTCGGTGTCAGATACAGAACTGGAGAAATAAATCGAACAACAAATTCAGTCTACAAATTATAGGTTTATAAGTGATGATTAAGGGCAAAGAATACGCGTACATTAGCTCCATACCTAAGACGTGGAGGAAAAAAGGAAAAGTTAATGACAGCAGTAACCTAATGCAAAGGAGAATTTCCTTATAGCAATACAGTCCACGGATTTCAATGAAACAGGACGGGACTTTCTCTGTTCCAACAACCGCGTTTGTTAAATTCGCCAATTTCTATTTCTTGATATTTCAGCATAAGAAGATTTGTGAAGTACTCCCAACCAGTCTCAAGGGAGGTCAATTTCCAATTTGTTTGAAGTAGATGGTCTCACCATGGTAGCCCAGAGGATCGATGCTCAGCATGTGGTATTTTTATGTCTTTGAACTGTTTCCAATATAATTAAAGATGGTGATATACTATGATATGAAGTACGCATACCCGGATTTGTTTATAAATTTTGTTAGGTCTGAAAGTTCTAAACTAGAGCAATAGCCCAGACTCTCTAGAAAAACACTTCCGAAAGAATTGAGTGTCATGCGAGTGAGGGCCGGGCAATCACAAAGAGGGAGAGGACAACTGTTTCTCTCTTGTGGGTCTTTGCAGCACCTGCAATGGGTATACTCTAAGCAAACAGCTTGAAGGTTGCTAATGGTGTGCCTTGGTTTATTAAAAAGCTGATTTGTGCTTGTTGCACTGTAATTAGGCCACGTCAATCTCAAAATGGCACCTTTTGCAGTGTTTTTCCATCTCTCCTGCTTATGTATACTTCCCGAAATAATGGTTAGGGGGGACGCCCACGTCTATAAAAGAAAGCACTAGGTTGGTTTCCGACGAGTCTCCTCGTGCCATTCATCATTTAAACAAGTCCTGTGTTCATTCCCCGCCTCCCCCAAGTAAATTATAAACCATTTTGTGCGGTTGATTGGTGAATCTGTGGTGATCTATGAATTGTTGTAATTGAACAGTTGTAGCTTTGATTTGGTTGTTGCTATTTCTGTTGCTATTTCTGTTGCTATTTCTGTTGCTATTTCTGTTGCTACTTCTGCGATCATAGCTGCTGTTAAGATGAGAGCCTCATAAATATGTTTACTTAGGTAGACATGTGGGACAAAGTGAGGATGTGTTGAGAACAGCAGGAGGAATCATGAAATAGTTATTCACCGAAAATAACTCGTCAGTTAAATTGGAGAAGAAAAGCAGTTCTTTTCTCTGACTGAGTGATTAGTAAAGAACTCATTAACATCTAAGTGTAGACTGCCGAATGTGAATGATGATCAGTTGATATGGCTGCGAGGCGGTTTATCAATGATTTCACTACCTGATTCCATCATTTGGTATGTCATTTTTAATGGAACTCTGAAATCGTGATCCATTACAGAGTTTTATTGTATATTTTATATAATACTCGTAATGGTGCAACGCCGCTTTGGTAACACATTTCCTTGTTACTGGCAACAGTAGCAACCACACTAATAGCCATTTAGTTAAATGGGTAAAGTTGAAGAATTTTCACATTTTAAAATAAAATATGACTTCATAGCAAAAGCATTGGAAAACAGCGGCAGCAAAAGCAGCAGCAGCAACACCAGCGACAACACCAACAACAAAGTGTGACAACAACAAGCGTTATGCAAATTGTAAATCATTAATGCTTCAGATAAATTAATTTAATGACAATTTTAATTACCAAGAATCCGCATGCGATATATACGAGTGCAAAATGCCCAGACCCAGACCCAGACCCAGGCCCAGGCCTAAGATCGCAATAAATGATTTAGTATGCAGCGAAGGTAGACAGTGACACTGACAGTGATGCTGATGGCGATGGTGGTAGTGACAGTGATAGTGGAAACTGCGGAGGCAGAGGCGGCTGCGGCTCATTTTAATAGTTATTAAAATTAAATTAGTTTCTTATTGATTAATATGCAAACAAGAATTTAATTTAATTTACTTAATGTGAAAAACAACTGCACGCGAACACATTCATCAAAAACTCAGTGGAATGTGTTAACGGGTCAGAATGCTGCGCTCAGACAGCACGTCACGCAAAGTGGCATCCGTGCCACTTCGCTTTAATGCTCAACCTGCCAATATTATTGTCCTTGCTGAGGGGAGAAACCCTTTTACTAAACACGTAAAGTGTCACTTTCTCAGTGCCTTGAACTCTTTCCTTTATGTTTATGCTATAACGGTTTTTTCGAGGCAGCAGCCAAGGGGGTTAGTCTTCAGTCCGTACCGAATGTATGTACAATGCACATAAACTAAAATAAATATTTTGGGCCTACTTACTAAACCACCCCTGCGTTTGCAATCTATGCTGTATTCTCGGCAGACCCACCAACTAAGGTATTCCGTCGCGGGGTAGATGGGGTCAAATAATTAATTGATCTTATTGTTCTAGCTAGTTGCCCGTCCCGTCATAGCCGTGCCATGATCTGCATAACCATCTTATTTGGCTTCTTCCCATCCCTTCTCAGAGCAGAGCGTAAACTGTCCAGTCGGGTTTAGGGGTTTCCACCTCAGTTTCCGTGCAGTTGTCTTGCAAACCTTTCGCACTCCAAGAGTACGTGCCTCGTATCCTCCTCCTTCTTTCTCGCATATCCTTTATTGCATTAATATAAACAGTTCGGATCCTCCATGTACTTACATTTGTGCAAGTAGTCCCTAAACCACCCGTGCCCCGACAGTAGTTGCGTCAGGTGTAGTTCATGTCACCATGTTTCCTCTTTACCCATGCATCAGTTCATAAGTCCAGCGCCCCTTAGAGGAGTTATCCCATCTGTGCTGCCATTCCACCATGCGATCTTTATCGACCTTCTCTGTAGAGTGTCTGTTGCCATTTTTCCGTGACATGTATGCCTGATTTGTCCTTTTCGCTACAATGTTGGCTGGACAGCAGCTGGCAATGGCGCTAGCTGCATCGTCTGATACTGTCCTGAACGCGCAACCCACCCTAATTGATGGCAGACTGTATACGGATACTGCATTCTTTATATACGCCCTGTGTTTAGTAACAGAGGCCCATATAGGAGCAGCGTATTGGAGAATCGATTTCCTGATGCTTGTGAGAACCTCTCATATGGCCTATTTACAGCTGTCTGTGTTTGTCATAAGCCTTGATAGCCTAGCGCAGCCTTTTGAGGCTTTATTGCTGGCATATCTCATATGGTCTATGAAATTATGTCTGCTATCCAGTAAGACTCTAAGGTATTTGAGGTTTGGGGAAGACGTAATGTTGTGCTCACCTACACATATCCTTGTAGTCACCCCGACTTTCCCACTACTCATAAGGATTACTTCCGTTTTGTTGTCTGCCAGCTGAAGGTGCCTTCTTTGCCATGCCTACATTACCTACGGCATGTTATCGGTGTGTGTGTATATATAAGTATGGTATCACTGCTGGTGTGTACGCTGTGATGTTTTCTATTTCCTCTTAGCCACAGGCTCTGATAGTGCTGCTTTACTGAACAACTGTTTTCGCAGCTGAATGATGCGTACTATTCAGAGAGCCTGTTTTATATAAGAGTCTCTAGAAGCCAATGCGGATAATGACATCATAGCTACAGGTATCCAAAGGACACTCGTTATTAGTGTTACACCAGTTATGTTACAATAGTACTTCTCAAGATAATTAACTAAATAGGACATTTCAGTTTAGGATCTCAAAGCTTTGACTGCCTCACCCTACTATCTTTATAGACATATTTACTCCGTCTCAGAGGTTTAGTAACAGGATGAACTTCAATTATTCCAGATCACTTATATACGACAGATTGGCCGTTTCTTCTCATCCCTGAATACCTTCCTACCCACAAAATACCTTCTCACAAATATAATTCATCCTTCCATCAATAATTTCAAATCAATAATTTCCATCAATAGTTTTTATCAATAATTTCTATCTCTAATTTTCATCAATAATTTCTTTCAATAATTTGTATCAGTAATTTCTTTCAATAATTTGTATCAGTAATTTCTTTCAATAATTTGTATCAGTAATTTCTTTCAATAGTTTCCATCGATAATGTCCATCAATAATTTCTATCAATTATTTCTGTCAATAATTTTTATCAATACTTTCTATTAATAGTTTCTATCAATAATTTCCAGCAATAATTTCTATCAATAATTTCTATCAATAATTTCCATCAATAATTTTAAGAAGATAAACTGACGGAAGCCAGATGGAGTGATTTAAGTATTCCAGTTTTGATAACGATGACTTATTACCACAATATCTTCGTGAGTCGATTGTCAATTTAGTGTGAAAAATCATCCCCTCAGCTTAGTCTATTTACAATATACTCGCGGTGATCTTTTGCAGTCCTCCTTTGTGACTCAAATACCCACATTTCTAGTGCTCTCTATTCAAAAGGTCGCATAGGAACTTTCATTGCGATCCTTTGATCTTAACGCCGGTTCAAGTAGGTAGTGTGCTTAATTTCAGTTCCGATGACCCTTAAATTGAATTCCTTTGTACATGTTTAAGTGAGAGGGGCCCTGCAAAGACACCAAACAAGGTCATCCATCCCTTTCATCTGCATGCCAAATTTGAGCCAAGTGCAGTCACCTGTGACCACTGTATTCGATCGCGAGTTTGTCGCTCATTCGACTACACAATCACTCACTTTAAATCCTTCCTGTCTCTCTAGGAAATCGTTTGTCAATTTGCAGACGAAGTGCGTCACTGAGTCTTACCTCGCACACGTGCCGCTGCCTTCCAATGGAAGGAAGCACAAGCAATTTGTTGTTAATTCGCCCAAGTAAATGGATACATGCAGCATTATTTTGTCCAAGTTTATTGTTTTAATTTCAATAATTTTTTACTTCCAATGAACCTGCTGAATGGCAACAACAACAACAACAACAACAACAACCACAGGCATTCTAAATATACTACTTGCGTATATATCTTTAATGATGATGATTTTGTCACAGGCAGAGGCCATTTAAATGATGCTCATTTGCAGCGACTCTGCCGCGGGCGGACGCGCTCTTTTGTGTGTCAAACTTAAGCGTTCGCAAATGTGCGACGGGCGTTCCGAATGTGTGTTTATATGAAATAAAAATGTTTTTAAATACACATTAAAACAACAAAACGACAAAAAGAGGTAATGAAAAATGTTGAAAACAAAATTGTCTTTGATTTATGAAGTCAGGGGTGGCTGTCTTTGGCTGCCCGACTGCTACCTCCTCTTCGATGTGGCTGTGGTTGTTGCTGTTGTTGGCTCGTTGTCGCCCATCCCTTGTTGTGCCATGGTGTTGTATTGTCGTCAGTTGTGGCTGTTGTTGTTGTTGTTGTTGTTGTTGTTGCTCGTAGTATTTACGCGCGTATGTGGAAGATAGCATGCACGCGCTTAGCCGTGAAATCTGCTGAGCACTTTTCTCCTTTTTTGCTTTTTTGTTGTTAATTTTTTCGTTTCTATTTTGCTGTATTTTTTAACACATAAAATTTAATTCGTTTTATTTTTATGTGTTTTCTATTTTGTTTTTATTGAGCTGCGGCTGCTGTGCTGGGTTGCGCATCATCAACAAGTTAGCACGGCCAGCGCTAATTGTGCACCTACGCAAGCAGTGTGGAATCCCCTTCGTTCTTCAAGTGTCCGACGCGTCGGGCATTTAGACTGACCACTCCGCTGGGTTTTGACGTGTCTGTCTAATTGCCTGCTTGAAAAATTCAGCAGACGGTGCTGCCATGGTGAAACCACCGGCAGCTAATTATCAACTCCAATAGACTTCGAATGACGACAGATGCGATGCGATTAAACCAAATTCACTGCAAAAATAATATAGCAATTCAGATTTTATAAATAAATATTAATAAAATCTCGGCCATAAGAATGTATAAAACGAATTATGGCTTATAAAGTGCAGGTGTGTTTGGAAGTGACTATGAACCATCGCAAGATCCTACGTCAATCGAGGCCTTCACAAATAAATGCTCTAAAGTGCATTTTCGAAGTCTGACATAGAAAATGGAAGGCTAAGACTTGGGTTCCTCTCTCTTGACTACTGTCGAAAGACTTTCAATAAGGTGCCGGAGGAAATTTTATAAAATTGTGTGCAAAATTGCAAGTAGTTTGGAAGATTGAGTGGACGGATTCCGAAACTATTGTATTAATGTGTATTTGCTTAACGATATTGATTCACAAAATTATGTCAGTGGACTATACCGCTCCGCATTTGTATTCTGATGGAAGGAAGGATACGCTTACAATGATCCGAACTTGTTATCACTACGATTGAATAAGTTATAATATATAAATTTATAAGCCACCCTCTGTGGTCTAGTGGTAAGCATGCTAGACTCACACCCCGAGGGTCGCAGGTTCAAATCCTGCCACGGGCTTGGTCTCCAAAATGCTTCTTTCTATAAAATCCTTTTCTCTTCGAGTCGAAAGCCTCTGTAGCTAGTACTCATTCCCCCAACACCTTGCACTCATAATTAATTATGGTGTAAGATATAATAATAAAAAATTTATAGAATTTAGCTAAATTTTGACCAGCATTGGGAAATAATTGCATCCAAATATAAGATTTACCTTTATAGTACTTTTTTGTGTGCCATTTCTCTTCCATTCGTTCCATAAAGTTTAATATAAAACAAAGAAGTGTATACAAATTGAGTACCTAGGGAACTATTTACATATGCTCGGGTATTTTAAGGAACGCTGTTGCTGCCTTCCACAGAAAATACATTTCTTGAATTATTCATATGTCAACCAAGTCTAGACAAAAACTCATTTATTTCACTAATGATAGTTGTGATTATAGGTACACGAACCAGCAACCCTCTCTCTCTCGAAGGCATGTGCAGCAGGCCGCAAAAAACAATACTGACTTTTGCCAACTGTTCTTTATGAAAGTAGCGTTTTATTATATACCTGCCCCTATTAAATTTGTCGGTTTAGCAACATTTGTTGCACTCCAACATGTTGCAGACTTAATGTTGCGTTGCCCTCGTTGACTGTAACAGAACAGAGCTCTGCGTAGTCTGCTGTTAATAGCGATGTGTGCCTGCTGTGAATATCCTTGCAAATTTATATGAAAACTATTTTATAAATATTAAAAATAAATAAATATAATAAATAAATCTAATATAAATAAAATAAATAAATATAAATAAATAAAAATTTTGAATTAAAATACATAATACCAAATAATTTAATTGAAATTTAAACAGCGGAGAGGATGCTCAGTAAAAGGCGGCTGGATGGATTTGAACTTTTTTTTTATTTGTTTAATTAGAAGAATAATTTAAAATTTAAAATTTTATTTAATTTAAAAGAATTATTTCACTTATAGGCTAAAGCACACTGGCTGGCGGTGCCTTCGGCTTGAATTGAATCTTAATTGGTATTAAGTTATTACCGATCTTAGCTGCCATCACTTAGAAAGTAATTTAGTAATCAATTTTCAGTACAATTTTTTTAAAATTTGTTTTAACAATACCATTACATTAAACTCAGATATTACTGATTTATCATGTCTTTGTTTAACGGGCTGCACAGCTTATGACTCCATCCAACTTCTTAAACTGAAATATATCAGATTTATCCACATTCTGCTTTTGGGCTGCACACTTTGTGACTCCATTCACATATTTTTCAAATCAAATTCTACCAATTCCAATACAGTCAGTTATCATTTTTTATACCATGAAATATCTTCGAAGTACCTTAAACAATTTCTCTTTTTAATTTTTGTTGCTTTAATATACTCAAAAATGACCCACTTCCAAGTGATAACAAGTTATAAACTTATTTCGAAATATTTGATGGGTATTAAAGACTGACAATGTGATATTCATTAATCGAGTAGTGTTAATGAGATTGCAAATTCATTGCGCCACATAAAATTCGACTGATAACTGATAAAGTTTCTCTAAATGTGAGCCCATAAAACATACCAAAAAATTTGAGTCAACAATTAATTAATTTTGTATAAAATTTAATTGATTTGAGTTAACAATTGGAATTTGGTACGGAATTTTACTAATTTGAGTCAAATGCAGAAATATTGTTCATGGACTTTGCATAAATTTCTACTGAGGAGTAAATCATTTAAATCTGAAATACTCCTCCCACCGCCTCTGAGTGTATGCAAAAACAAATTTCAATTAGAATACTAAATTACGAAAATTCTGCTCAGTTATCCTGATTTTATATGCGTTATCGTCGCAGTGCGTCCGCAGCAGTGCGTATGAGTGTCTTTGCTGGCTGCATGCGCAAACTGTTGCCGGTGGCGGGCTGACTTGCTCGCTTTAAAAATATATGTTGAGTCTAAGCAGCATGCGAGAGAGCGACCGCCTCAGCCAGAGAGCGAGAACGGTCGAGCGAACCACTTTGGCAACATAGCGCTAACGTAGCTGTATCTCAATATCTTACGGCTGCGCTGCGATCGATCTCTCTGCAAAGTGCTTTTCGCTACACAGACAGACACCACTTGCACATTAAAAGCCGATCGGACCCAACCAACCAACTCATTCACTCGACTAAACGTACCGAACACGCTACGAACTCGCAGCCAGCCAGCCACAGCCAACAGCGCACACTCACACCCATACACAGTACGAGCAAATGTACGAGTACCTCGGGGTGTGCGAAGAGTATCTATCGTCCGTCGGATCTCTGGCGATCGTGCCGCACATATGAAAATTACATTTGATTTCATTCTATTTTCTTTCGCCTTTTTGTGTGTGTGTTGTTTTTGCTATTCATGTGAACGGAACAAGTAGCAGCAGAACGCGAGAAAAAAATACATACCTCCAACAGCAAACAGCGGCAGCAGCAACAGCAACAACAATAACGAGCACAGTGTATCTGTATCTCAATATCTTACCTTATAGCAAAGAGTTGTTCAATGTGTGCTCGTTAGTTTATTTATTCAACGACCGATCCCGTGTGTGGACATTATTTTCCGAAACGTTCGCCAAAGCGCACCGACCGCCACAGCGTTAGAAAGAAATATTCAAGAGACCTGAAAAGCCGCAGTGAAGTGATTGATTTTCGTTTTTTGCTATTATTTTTTTTAAAGTTAACAATTTTTGTGTTTTTGATTTGGTGTAAAATTTGTAATGAAAATTTTGAGGAACAATTTTCGCAACATTTATTTGCACGCATTTGTGTGACTCGCTTTGGAGGTGCAATTTTGGTGCATTTTCGCAGCAAAGAGCCACCGCCACCGCCAGATACATTGGGAACGGCCAAAACGACGTTCGTCTCGCCAGCGTCTCGTTCTGAAAATTCCGACCAAGTTGCTTGTTGTCTGTGCACACAGCAGACGCAAACGGAATCGAGATCCGAGTTTATTTAAAGAAATTTTTAAAAATAAAGTGTGTAAAAAATTAACGCAAAATTTTCCTATATACAACGTAAAACAAGAGGAAAAAAATTGAATAAATTCAAATAAAATCAAAGCGAAGGCGCAACCACACAAAAACAACCTCAACCACAACAACGCCATGAAACGTGCAACAAATTCCGCTAGAAATTTAATTGCAAACAAGTAAATCATCGCCTCCAACAGTAATCACACAAATTATTAATGAAAAGCGCTGAAAAAATCCCAAAAGAGAGAGCATAAAAATTAACAACAACAAAACAACAAAATTAAATTAAATAAAAATATTAAAACAACAACAACAAAAATTACAAATATACAAAAGTGTTATCTAATCTCCGCGTTACCATTTATTTACAAAGTGTATTTCACCCCGAGCGCCAAGTTCTTCACATCCAAACATACATACGCATATCTCTAAAGTATAAAAAAGTAGATTTTCATAAGTAACCTGGAAAGAAAGCCCGTATGTATATTTAAGATAATATTAAATAAAGTGCAAAGCAAGAAAAAATACAAGTTAAGTTATTAAAACAACAAAACAACCACATTGAATATGACAAACATATCACCGTCAACAATGTCTCCATCGAGATCATCCTTGTCATCAGCACCATCATCACAATCTTCAGCAGCGGCATCCTCCCACGGCTCCTCCGCAAAAGCTACGCCATCGTCGTCAGCGTCGTCGTCGTCGGGGACAATCACGGCGCCTCTCTACAAATTCATCATATTCGCCCTACTTTGCTTTACAACCGTTGTCAGCGGCAGGCGACACTCGCCATTGATTGTGGAGGATCCGGAGGGTGTCCGTCGCAACAATCGACCATCTGGTAAGTCAGCAAATTGTTAATCCCATAGATAAGTCCCCGAATTAATAAGAGTAATATTATATCGGATGAGATTAGGAGTTAAATTAAAATTGACGAGGTTTGGAGTAATATTAAAGCGGGCGAGGTTAAGAGCAATATTAAAAAGGACGAGATTGGGTGTAATATTAAATGGGACGAGGAAAGGAATAATATTAAATTGAATGAAATTGAGAGCAGTATTAAATAGGACGAGGTTACGATAATATTAAATAGGACGAGATGAGAAGTAATATATATGTGGACAAGAACAGTATGAGTAATATTATATTAGACAAATGGCTTCCAGTAGACCGAGAACTATAATCAAGAGCTCCAGGAAGGGTTGTAAATTTGCAGTACAACTTAGAATTTTATTTAACTCAGAAGTAACTTATCTCAGTCGTCGAAAACTAAGGAATTCTTTGGCCCCTTGGGTGTTGATATTGATATCAACCGGGTGTAATTGAATTTGAATTGTAATCAAATTCAGGAGGCTGCCAAATTAAGTAGCAGGGTTGACATCATTAGTAGAAGCATTGATATCATTAGTAGAAGCATTGACATTATGAGTGGAAATATTGATATCAATCTGGTGTATTTCAGAGTTGAATAGATTGTAAATATTGTCATAAGTCCAATCATTTAACTAGGCAGGTCCTCAGATGTGCTTTTCCTCTTCTACTGAGAGCGAGGCAAGTTTGTAGGAGCTGCGTTCATATATTATAATATACTCCTAGATAATTTTATAATATATATATATATATATATATATATATATATATATATATATATATATATATATATATATATATATATATATATATATATATATAAATATATAATATTTGAACAGAATATCCTCACAGCTTCGGCAGTAATAATAAGAAGCTATTTTAATTGACAGTCTCCCCAATCTCTGCTCTTAAATATTGTGCATTTACCAACGTCGACAAGGCTCGTCCTCATAAAATGTCTGTTTTTCCATGTAAAAGTTGGTACGGATTTTACGTCGATCCTTTTAGAATACATTAAGCCTGGAAGGCTCATTCTTCTGTTAAACAATATCCATTTTGTTTTCAAAATCCTAATTATTGCTAAATTCAAGTGGACTTTTAGCTTGGTTTATTTAGCAAAGAGTTTCCTCAGAATTAAGCCCGAATTGCTGGTACGCATTAACGCCGTGTTAGCATCTTCCAGTGCTATTTCTAGCGAATTATTGCTATTAATTTGCGAATTTTAGCAGATGTTCTTTAAAAAGGTTTAACAACGGTTGGCGACACGAAGACTAAAACCAATGATTTTTTGTATCCTTTTCTATACTTTTAAAATGGTTTTTCACTTGCTTCCATTATTATAATAACTAAGTAACAGCAAAACTTTGCATTTTTTGATGGGAAGCAGTTGTAAAGCCTTTTTACAAAATGGTGTAGAATTCTATACATGCCTTGGTAGTTAGTTTTTAGGCAGTCGTCAAAGAACCTCTGCTCTCTGCTACCTGCTCTAGCATTAGTGTCCCTCCGACAAACAGCGCGCACCAGTAGAACATGGCCTGTTATGATGGGCGTGGTTGCACCCTCAATTTCAAGGGAAACTTCGAGGCGGGCACGTTCACACTCAACACACACACACACACACACAACAGGCCCACACACATGTGCTCGTCGCTGTGGGAACTTCCAATCCGGAAAATGGGCATTCCCATCCCAACGCGTCTGATGAACGCGCAGCAAGGTGTTTTATGAGCGCTGTGTCATAAGTTGCACGTTTTTGTTTCACAACTCCTACCTATGCAACACTTTTCTATGGAGACTTGTGTGCGCTGGTGACAGCGCACTTGCCAGACACTGCGACGTCCGCTGCCGTCATGATAGCGCTCGAAGCACTTCCTATGCTGCGCTATGCTGTTTCCCAGCTCATAACCGGCTGTCATCATTATGATGTGTACTCGTCGGGTCGCCCAACGTGAACGACTGCAGGGGCATGGGCATGTGTATGGGAGTCGGCGTGTATGTGTTTCTCTGTGTTGTGTTTGTGTGTTGTCTTGTTGCACTCACGCATTTAGATTAGATTTTCTTTTCATTTCATCAGTCCAGCCGCTAGGGATTTGGCCCGGCTTTAAGGCATCTGTTGTTACCTTTGTGCGGTCTGTTTGGCGGGTGTGTGTGCGGGTGTTTGTATGTTTGTTTGCCGTTGTTGCTTGCTGAGTTTCGTGCGCTTCGGCGGAATAGTCGCTCACTCATTCACCTACGCCTGTGTCGCATGCACGCACCTCATCTCACTAATGTTTTGTTATGTTTGACGACGTGAGTGTGTGCGTGTGTGCGTGTGTTTGTGTTCAAGCCCACAATGAACCAAAAACACACAAAAAAAACACACAAATATTGAAAAAAATAAAAACAAAATGAAAAGAAAGATAGAGAAAGAATTTCCTTTCTATTTATTTATATTTCTTGAATGGTGCCAATTTGTCTACCTACCGTTCAGCACAATTCCTCGACTCTGCGCTCTGCCCGCTCCGTTTTTGTTTCACCGTAACTGAAACTGCATGCATAAGCAGCTTACGGCCACGGCAGAGTACGGCAATGGAGGCTGCAGGTACACTTAATTTCTCTTATCATGTATATTGCCTGGCTTCCTGGGATATGTTGCATACTCTGCTTCGGCTGTGTTGCTTGTTCTTGTTGCTGTTGTTTGTTTCCTACCACCGTTTGTGTGTAATTGTATTTGCAGTTGGTATTTTTGTACTCATATTTGTTGCGTCTCTTTGGTTTGGACAACTTTTGTTTGCTATTTAGCACTTCTATTAAGAGAAGCTGGCTCGGATCTGGTGCTGCGAGCGGGACCACGCATAGCTGCGCTGGAATTAGGTTTCCGTTCTTTATTTGATTTTTGTAAATATAATTGATACACTGCCAGGCATATGGTGCTGGCTGCAGTGCGACTTTATCGTTCATTTGCTAATTTATTACACACCTTCGCTGCCATGATGTCATACGCAGTATTTACGCTGTGCTCGATTAGGCAACCTACTCGCTAGCCAAAAAGATCAACATAGAAAAACAGCGAAGTGATTGCTGGAAAGTTGGCAGCACTGTTGGGTCCATTTGTATCTTGGGCACAAATTCTAGTCTGTGCTCAAATCGAACTTGGCAGCACAGTTTCAGAATCGTAGTAAGCACGACAAGGGCCATCAATGCCTGATCCTTCTAGGCGGGTCTCCGTTCTATCCCACTCACTTCTAATCGAAGGAGTTCGACCTGGTTAAAATTTAGCGAGTTCGCTTAGTTTTGTACTTGTATTTTCAAAGCAAGCGAGTGGCGGCTGGGGGACTGAACGGGGCTTAAGCGCCCCTATATCCACAATAACATTCCATATAAAGTGTCTGGAGTGTCGCCTGTTGTGTGGCGCTTCTGTTGTCTCTGTCGCTTGTTTACCAGCGCAATACAAATACAGCCGCCCACATACGAGTATCAGCATCAAATAAGAACAAACACCGCGCATCTTCGCACTTTTGCTGCAGCTCCTCTTGGGGCTGCATAATATTTCTATCTGTTGATTGTCAATAAAAAGCCAAGTTTGTTGTTAAATAAAAAGCGAGCAACAACAAAAACAGAACACACAAAAAACAGAAAAAATTCTAAATTAATGTGAGTGCTGCTAATGCGCTTTTGGGGCAAGCAACTCAGTCCGCCAACCAAGCAACGAGCCAGCCAGCCAGCCAGACACGACAGTCTCAAAGCTTCACAGACATACTCGTGCAGACAAACAGACAGACAAAAAGTCAGACAAGGAGACGGACAGGCAGGGACAGACAAATTGAGTGAGCGCCTGCACAGACACCCAACTTTTCCACATTTCCACAGCCAGTCAGGAGCACTCACTTAGTCAATCCTAGAGCAGTAAACTCAATTATTATTAGCTTTGTCCGCCGCTGGCAGGTTCGGTTTTACTTTGGCCACAAATACGAGAACTCCGGCGAACACACATTATAACCATGTCTACTGCACTCTAATAGGGAGGCATAGGCAAATGCGGCAATGCCGGTATATGGTGCGGCTGCCACTGTCGCTGCCTCTGCTGCTGTGTGTAGCCAGTGGGAGCCGCAACGGTGCAAAAACTATCGAATCCAACAAATGTATAATTTGTTTCCGACACTTTGCCGCACGCGGCTGCAACAACAGCAGCAACAGTGTGCTGCAAATGCTGCCTTGCAGCCACAGACTCCAACACTTGAAATGTAATGAAACAAAAAAGAAATCTCAAAAAGTGGGGAAAAATACGGAAAAACCTTTGAGAGTCGTTCGGCTGGCGGAGTCTGTCTGTTGTGGGAGATGCACCGTCGCAGGGCTTACGCTTGAGTTAGCCAGTAACTAAGTAAGCGAACAAGCATGGCATACATTGCGCTGAGTAATATAGCGAGCAGTCAGTGCGGCGTCAGCGTGCATCATTGTCATGAAGCCAGACTCTTAGGGGAATGAAATTACGCGGATATAATGAAAATAGTTATTAGAGTCAGTTCAGCTTTCTAATTTATAGTTTTATTTATTATAAAAGACGGGAAATTTTTGCGCCTGATTTTCAGATATGTTTTTATTTAGTTTCAGTAATTTTCATACGCAACTCTACTCAGTTAGTTTGTTGCACAAGTTGAAATACTGACTTCAAGCAATTGAATAGGTTCTTTGCAGTTTCTGAGCATCTTCACGTGAGTGACTGTGGGTCAGAAGTTTAGCTTAAGTAATAGAAAAGCTGACTTTGAGTTGTTGATAATCTGTGATTAAGGTTCAGAAAACAAATTGGCACAATTCCGCTGTAAAATAAATCAATTGCAGACACTTAATTGCTAACTTTAAGATGCTGGGAAACCCTGATAAATGTGTGAAACTGAATGTCTTGGTTGATACTTCAGGATAAACTTTGAATATCTTAATATCAGCAAAAGAGTTACCGAAAACTATAAATCAAATTGGCAATTGAAAAATATTGAAAATCTTCTATAAAATTTCTTAATATCAGCAATAGAATTACCGAAAATGTGAAATGTGTTGTAAGTAACCTTCTTCCCCAACAACGAGCGTCACCTCAGCATAAAGCATAGGATGGAAGGTTCCTTATTGTGTGAAACTCAATATCCTGATTGATATTTCAGGATAAAGAGGAACTTATTTTAATTTTCTGATTATCAGCAATTGAATTACCGAGAACAATAAATTAAACTGATACTTTAAGTCTTAAAGTTTAAGATGTTGAAGATATTTTTTATAACTGCAGAATATCTCATTAATTAAAGAAGATCAGCAAATAAATTGATATTTTAAGATAATAACAAACTTTTGTAAATTTTTGTATTTCAAGAATAGAATCACTGAAATCCAGATATGAAAATCACTTAATGCATAATTGCATATTATAATTTTTAGTAATTGAGTCGTTGAGAGTTTTTGCATATCAGCAATCCAATTGGTTAAATTCCGAAGGCAAATGCATAACATTACTGAAATTCAGATATTAAATTTTCGAAAGTAAATTTAATCTTTATGAATGATATATGAAACTCAGTATTACTGAAATCCGTAAAGGAATATCATATATTTCAAATTTTATTCACTAATTTTTAGTAATTGAGCTGCTAATTTTCAGAATTTGCTGTCAATATTTTGAATTTCTGCATATCAGCAATTCAATTGTTTAAACATCAAAAGTGAAATTATTCATTACTGAAATACAGCTACTGAAATCCAATAATGAAAATCATATATTGCAAACTTTTTTCTAATTTTTAGTAATTGAGTTGCCAGCTTTCAGAATTTGCATTCAATATTTAAATTCTGCATGTCAGGAATCCAATTGCTCAAAATCCGAATATGAATTTTTTCGTTCCATCATTTTATAATGTTCAATTGCCGACTTTTACCATCCATTTATCTAACCATGAATCCGACGTAGTCTAAACCAAAATTTGGAACTATTTTTCGAACTATCGGACTGAACTTCATCTTAGCCACTGGATATATGCTTTCTTTGAATTATTTTAAAATGTCACTCATACGCATTTAAATTGGTTTGTGGCATGCATTCACAAAAATTTGCACTAATTGCAATTAATATTATTTGATTTTAAACTATTTTACTTATTCAGTGCTTTATTTCGATCTTCGCTTAACCACAACTTAATTAACTGAGTGCGATCTGCGCTGCGCTGCTTGGCTCGGCTCTCAGTTACTCTGCTCTCCTCGGCTCGGCTCTGCTCTTAAGCGCAAAGACAGTAGCGCTCAACCCACGACGGCAGGCCCGGCTGCTTAGGCGAACGTGTTTATAATTTAATGAATGGCTGCGGCATGGATGTATGGCAGTATGAATGAATGAATTTTGTACACACACACATACACACACATAAACACAGTCACACACGCGCTAACTACATTGAGCTCCAGTCATAGGCATCGAAGCAAGCAGCAGCATTGATTAAGATTTTAAAGGCAATTTTTAATGAATGAATTTAAACTGCCAAAACACGCATAAAAAAAAAGTTTTTTATTATATTTAAAATGAAGAGAAAAAAAATTGTACTAACAACAGTAACAACAACAACAACAACAACAAGAACAACAGGAGCAGCAGCAAACGGCACAACACACACTCAACTGCGCACTTTTTCCATAACGTAACGAATTGGCTGGTTGGGTTTGATTTGTGTGCTGCTGCCGCCAACAAAATTTTAGTCAGTATCAGCCCAGTCAACCCATTCAGTTAGCCAGTCAACCTGGCCATAAAGGTGTTAAAATGTTGTTAACTTATTTTTAATGAATGCATGCGTGTGAAACAAAAAACTACAACAACAAGAACAGCAGTGGCAATGGCAGCGGCCGCAGCTACAAAAGCAACAAGCTGCGACTTTTGTGGTGATGACGCGATTTTAACAATTTGTTAAATTTTCAACTTTTTTTATAAAATTTTTGTTGTTGTTTGTCTGTTTAGAAGTGACTTTTAATGAAATTCAACTGGTAAATCTTTTAATTCACAAAAAAGAGTTGCGTCGCAGCCGACGTCGCTGTCTGCCGATCAGCCAGCTCAGCTCGGCGGTCAGTTCGCCGCAGACCGGAGCCGTGCGGCTGTTGGACAGACGCCCGAACGGATGCACGTACGCCAGTGCAGCAACGTGTTGGCTTTTCACCTTAATTTGGTTTTTCTTCATTATTTTGTGGGTTTATGTCTCGCTTTTTTTCTTGAGTTTTTGTTTTATAATTTTTTCTTTTAATTTCATTTCTGATATTTTTTTTTTGTATTTTGGTAAAACGTTTACAGCCATTTTTGGCAGCAGAAGGCGTCTTGGCATTTTTACTTAGTTTTCAGCTTAACTGATATTATTTGGCTTTTAGCTTTGTTTGTTTATTTAAATTTTATTTATTTGATTTTTTTTGTTTGTGCTTTTATACCATTTTTTAGTGGTGTTCGCTACGTCTGCATGTGGGCAGAGGAAGCACTAAATGCCCACAAGGTGTCAAATTGCAACAAAGTCGCTGTCGCTGTCGCCTTTACAGCCAGGCCAGCCAAGCAGTCAGTTGCATTATAAATTAATTTATTTTGTGTATTTTTGAACTTTTTTTTGCCTTGTGTTTGTTGTTAATCCCCTGTACTCTGAGCCTACGTAAAAATTGGTCTCTTTGTAGCTGCTGCTCTGCTCTGCTCTTCTCATCTCTACGCTTTTTCTGTGTAAATTTTGTATTTAACTTTGATGCTAACTGCAATGAAAAATTACTTGTTTCCGTTTATGTTGCTGTGCGTATGCGTGTGTGTGTGTATGCATATGTCTCTCTGAGTGTGTTTGTGTGATTGTCTCTTTGAGCTGAAATCTGTGAAAAGCATGTCATGAGGATTTGTCAGGATCAGGATTGATTGGAGAGGCGTTGAAAGTTTATTTAAACTCCTTGCAGTAATTGAAAGCGGACTCGCCAAGACCTGGCGACAGCGTCAGCGATGGAAAGAGAGAGTGGGAGACAGAGCGTTTATATACCATTTTTATTTAATTGGATTTGTGGTTGGGTGCGTGCGTAGGTGTCGCAATTGTGGCCTTTTACTGCAACCTTTTCAGCGAGACGCTTGATTGCCAGCCGTCTGGACATGACACTCGGCTGGAAAGCGTGTCAGTTATGGCGTCACTATACACAGTGATTTAAGCTGTAAGGAGACATCTAGCCAAAATGGTATTGCATAGTTTTCTGTTGACCGATGAAATTACAACTGTGTATTTTTTTTAGGAGGTACATTTTGCGACGGTGACAGAGAAGAAATCAAGCATTTCTGACCTTAACTAAGCTGTGGTTTATATCGATTAGGAAATTTAGTCACAGAGATCAAAATATACACAAAGAGTGAGGAATCAACTAAGGATATTCAGCAATGGTGTTAATGGGAACTCGAATAGCGGGTACAGTGTATCCTTAGAGGCAACTGGCATCCGAAAATATCGCAGATAATTCAATTGTGGGAACAGTTTAGTTCGAAACTTCCCAAAATTGTAATAATGCACTAAAATATCATCAATATCAATTTACTTAACATCAATATCAAATCTAACAATCATAGCATTTATTCTTTATATGACCCCAGCCAAAATTCCGGGAAATCTCTCCTTGCTAGTATAAAATAACTTTTTATTTGCCTTTTAATTGATTGTAGAACGTTTTGTTGAGGAAGAGCAGTCCCCTAATGATAAAAATTTTAAATGGTGTTCTCTCTCAGAGAAAAGCTTTTGAAATTTTTGCTCTGTATTTCTCTGACAATGACATGTCCGAATTTTCACCCGAGTCACAAACCATTGGAATGACAATTACAATTACTACTTAATTGTTGTTTATGTTCAGGATTTTACAGGCACATGTTACAATTCAATATTAAGTGGTACATGTAGTTATCTTGTTTTCGGTTGTAAATTGGAGCAAACCCATTCTTATAGAGTTGATGACTCAGCCAATTGGACAATGTAATGTGGTGGAATTATCTTCGAAACTGTTCACGTAAAAATCAAAAATAAAAGCAAGTTTATAAAAACATTTATAATTAATCAAATTTATACAAAAATAATTCAAAATGCACACAAGTACGTAAGTGCGATTATATACGACGAGTAGCCAGCATTTCTATTGGTATGCTGCATGCATTGCTGTGCCTCATTTTAATCTGCCACATTCTTGTTCCGCATTAATTATCAAAGTGCAACAATCTTTTTAAATTAATTCTCAGTACCAGCTGCACACACACAAACACACACACATACACAAATGCACAAATCCACACACGCACAAATGTGCTCATACATGCAAATATTTCTGCATATGAACAGTATTTTGTAGAACATAAACAACAACAACAACACAAGAAGAGCCAGCAGAAGCGCAGTGGGATAAGGAAAAATGTTTTTCAGTTTTTGCTTCATCAAAACTTTGCATCTGATATGAAATTTACAGACAGAACGGCACATTTAGTTACTTGCAACGGCAGAGATCGGCTGCTCGGTGTGCTTTATGTGTGCGACGACTGCAAGCGTAACTTCTCCCTCTGATTGAGGAGATGATTTTGTGCGATTGCAGTGCATTTCGGTGCAGTTTAAGTGACTCAGTCAGTGACTGCGCCATCATCATTATCATTGTCAACATGATCATCAACATCATGAACATCAACATCATCACTATCATCATCAACATCATCACATCACATCACGTTGCTTTTAACAGCCCCATATGACGAATATTTTTTGCTGGCCGTAAAATGCTTTCGAAATGCCATTAGAATTCTTTTCTAATCACACCCCAAATTCTGATGACGCTTTTGCTTTTATCAGCGCATGTGATGCTGGCTGCCTGGGTCAGTCGTATCTCTACAAAAGTGGGTGGGTACCTGCTGCTATTTGATGCCCCCTTCACCCTTTTGCCGTTCGTAGGGTTTTGGCATTAACAGCTGCAATCATAAAAATACCAAAATGCAGCGTCAGTAGCAGAAGCGGCAGCATCACCACCACCACCACGACAGGCTTCCTCACTGCCACATGTCGTTGCACGTATGCTGGGGCATTGGGGCGTGTGTTGTATTGGCCGCTGAGTACGCTTGTAAGTGTGCGTTGTGATAAAATATTTTATAAGCTCATCAACTGAACACTAAATTTAGAGAACAAACAATTTTTTGCTGCACTTGTTTTGTTGCACTGTTGAAGAAGTCTCGTGATTTGCTCAGTACGAAAATCACTGAAATTCTTGTAGAGCAAATCACACACTTCACAGCAAACACACTCAGTCACTCACACACACACACACACACACCCTTAATACTCGCCACAGTCAACACATGCATTTGGGCTATTTTGGGGTGAGTGTGGGAAATGTGTCTCGATTCTGTGTTGTTGTTTTTGTTTGTTCGTTTTTTGTGTGTTACGAAATGTTCCAAACTATTTTTAATTTGAATTTCCATTAAATTAGTGGTCATGTTTGTTGTTGTTGTTGCTGCTGCTTTGCTAGTTCATAAATTTTGTAATTCTCTCAAGGCGAAAAATCTAATTTTAAACATTTTCTCACATTTATAATTAAATTAAGAATTGTAATTACAAAGTTTACAGTTTTACACTTTTGCAGCTCATAAAGCAGCGTGCATGTGTTTAAACATTTAATAAAGTCACATGCATTTTTATTGAATTTGCAATTTGCCTTTCGTATTTCATTTTAATATGACAACCGCTTTGCCACTGACACTGCCTCCAACACCCCGCTACACGCAATTACTGCCGCGGAGTCGCTTGTGCGGCCCGCATTTGGACTGCTCGCTGCCTGTCTATGGTGATTTATTCCATGCTGGCCAAAAATATCAAAATTATTCTGCGACAATTTTCGCAAATTATTTGTGGAAAAAATGAAAAAAATAAAAATAAAAAAACAACACGAATAAAATTAACACAGAATTTAAAAAAAAACACTCATATTGCTACAGGTATAAGTATCGCACAGTGCTCCGACCTGTATAAATAAAGGTAAAATATTTAAGTAATCTATTTGATCAGCGTGTCATTAATTTTCGGAAAATTCCATAAATACAAAAAATTCTATAAAAATTAGTAACAAATATTCCTACTGGGTAGTGAAATCAGCTGAAAAATATTTCAGTTATCAATTTGATCCCGCCGTGGAACTATTTTACAGAAATAATCTAACAATTAAAGCAAATACCATAAAAATTTGTTTCAAAAATTCCTACTGGGCGTTGAAACGAAATGAAAAACTTTCAAGTAATTAATTAATAATTTTTCAGACATAATTCAATAATAAAATTAATTTTATAAAAGTTAGTACCAAAAATTCCTACTGGGTGCTGGAATAAGATAAAAAAATTCAAGTAATCAATTTTATGGAAACAATCCAATAATTAAACAAAATTCTTTAAAAATTAATACAAAAGATTCCTACTGGGTGTTGAAACGAAATGAAAAATACTTCAGTAATCAATTTGATCCCGCGGTGGAACTATTTTACAAAAATAATTAAATAATCAAACAAATTTCTTTAAAAATTGGTATCAAAAATTCCCATTGAGTACTGAAATGAAATGAAAAATGTTTAAGTAATTAATTTTACAGAAATTATTTCATAATAAGACAAAATTCTCATGAAAAGTTTTCCAAAAATTCCTACTGGGTGCTGAAATTCATTCCATATTTCAGTAATCAAATTGATCTCGCCGTGGAACTAGTTTACAAAAATAATTCCATAATTCAACCAAATTCTATAAACATTAGTTCCAAAAATTCCTACTGGGTGCTGTACTAATATGAACCTCATAAGTAGTCAAAACTTTTTTATGGAAAATTTATTTTTGAAGGCTTTAGAAAATATGGAAACAACTTTTTTATTGTTTTCCTTCAATACTGGGCAACTCCTTCAATTTATTGGACCGCCTTCCCCCTATATTCTGTACGAAGAGAGTACTGTAAGTTGGCCAAAATGAAAATGTCAAGTTTCGTGTTGTAGTTGCCTTTGTAATTGCCCACAAACGTAATTCGTCACGTTCACACTACAGACAAACAACACCGTCTGTATGTAAGTGTGTGTGTTGGCGTATTTTTAGCTAACATTGTTTTGTTATTGCCAACAGCAAACAGTCCCGTCAGTGACAACAACACAACACAACACAACAACACGGCAAAACGCGACACATTTCCGCAAAAGCATTTTAATTAGTTTGCTTGCTCTCTTTTGACTGCGCTTGCTGTGAAAAGCTGCAGCCCCGCAGGCATGGCCAGCAGTGGGGCAGCGTCAGGAGCGAGCCCCCATAAGGAAAGACAAACCGTGTCGACGTTTTTTGTTGGTCTCTTGGTTGCTAAGCATGCACAGCAAGTGCAAAATTTGAAACGTGATTGACAAATTTCACCAAAAGTCAACTTAATTCAGGTGACTCTCAGCTGCAGCGTCCCAGACGGTGCACCGAGGTCAAGGCGCTTTTCAGCATAGCGGCGAACCAGCACCTGGTTTTTCATTCATTATTTTAAGGCAGTCTTTCTCTGACTCCCCTTTACACTAATCAGAGGAGTTACAGAATTTTCCTTTATTGGTCTTGGCATACTCTTTTCTGACTCTGCGTCACCCTAATAGAGGAGTCACAGAATTGTTCCGTATTCATAGGTCATACATCTTCAATTTGTCACATTCATTTGTTTCATTTCCTAGTATACCACCTCTTTGACATCACATTCCCTGCCTGCTCCTTGTCACTATCCATTGTACACTGTTAAACTTAGCTTGAATCTATTTACGGTGTCCTGACTTTTCTAATAATATTTCATTGACTCTGTCTACAAACGAGTTATTTGCTTATAAGTCGATACAATCATGAACTTCCACTTTACCCACACCACACCACTCCTCCTCATAGACATCACATCCGTTCGTCCGTTTGTCGGCACTTCTTTCTGTGCCGCTGTAATAAATTAAAAATAATTTTTAATCGCCTGCAATGATCTTCGTCGTAAATTTATTAAATTCGACTCTCTTTACGATTATTAAATATTTAATTGCTGCAAGTGTCAACATTGGAAACCTTTATAAATGTGCCTAGAGCCCCACCAAAGATCGATTGATTCGATTCGATCCATTGCATGGGTGTGTGTGTGTGTGTGTGTATGCACTACCTAAAATGTAAAGTGCACATTTCATCAGTCGCCGCCGCCGCCGTCGCCGCTACTACTGCTGCTGCGGCTGCGGCATCAATAAATTCTCGCTAACGCGTCTTTATCGCGCATTGATCGCCAGTGGAGCGAGCGACGGGGCGACATATTTTTGACATTTGACAAATATGGCGTACGCTTTCAAGTAGCGCCATGCCAACACAAACAAATACACACACACACACACACATATGTAACTCACGCAGTTACTCTCCCCTGCATGTGAATGAGTGGCAATGCCAAGCGAGTGCGAGCATAAGCTTAAGCAATTGCATTCGGTGCTCCATTCACACGCACACAAACAGACGCCTGCCTATCGGGATAGTTTGAGTCTCGAACGCGTCACCACACACAAATGACAAATATTTATTTAATTTCTTTTTATTGTTATTATTTCTTTATTACTTAAAGGCTATAAATAAACTTTAAAATGTGCGCTTAAGCAAATATCAATAAGAAAATAAATTACAAACACAAAAAACAAGTAAAAGCCACGTCAATTGCTGATTAACTGATTGACTGATTGACAGTTCAACACTCTAAGCTGTCCAATTTATCAAAGGAGTTAAATTATCTGTTTGCCTGGGTTTATGATGTGGTCTCTTCTGTTTGCCTGGGTTTATGATGTGTGTGTTCTCTTCTGTTTGCCTGAACACCTTTGGCTGCCAGAAAATGCAGTCCAGTGTTTACGGAATGCATTTTTCTCAAGATCAATTGAAGAAATGAAAAGGAAATTCCGGATTTGCCTCTCTAAGAAAAGGACGAGCCTAGAAACATATGAATGATATTAATATTAATTTTGACATACATATAACAACAAATTCCAGATTCTGGTAATTTGCTTTGGATGATAAAATTATTTCCAGGATCAGTCTCTTGTAACAGGTATGCACCCAGGGGGGTTTTGGGGATTGAATCCCACCCCCGATATCAAAACTTGACAAAAGTAATAATCATAATCAGTTTTATTCTTTAATGAATTTTTTAATTAAATATTAATTAATTATTATTAAATTTACTAGTGTTAATAGGATATTAAAAATATTAATTTATATAATATTAACACTTGTAAATCCCGGTGTCTCGAAATTCGAGAAACTTATATTTAAAATGTTAACCGATAATAAGAGATCACTTAAAAAACTTTGTTTAGTTCTTGGTTTAGAAAACCCCCAGGAAGTTTGTTAAGTGTGCCCGCCATTGGGTTAATTTAAATAGAAACTAAATTTTTCCAAATTTCCAGATCTCTATTTTTATATTATTTATTTGTTTACTACATGAAAAATAATCATATATTTTTTATATGTTTGAACAACCTAAGAAAAGTTTCTTAACAATTTTTTGCAAATCCTTGGAAATATACTAGGAGTGAAAAACACACGACTTTGCAGTTCCTGATGGATCACTCTGTATATAAACTCAGTTTTCTAGTGCTGGAATAAATTATTATTTCATCTCTCCTATAAAATTTATTTTTTTTGCATTTAAACTTTCTTTTGTGGGCGTTTTTTTTGCTTTAATAAATTAATTTTGCATGTGCTTCCAAAAAGAAATTCGCATAAATTAAATTTATATGAAATGAAGCGAAGCTAAGCAAGAAGGAACTACATTTTTAAACAAGACTATGAATAAATAGAATGAAGTATAGAATAAAATATTGCATAAAATATAATAATGAATCGCCGTGATTAGCCTCCAACTTAACCTCAGGCGTCAAGTCAAGTAACTGAGCTCTGAGTGGTTTATGGATATTCGCTTTGAGCTTTAACTTTGGCAATAATTATTTCACTCAATTAATTAACATTTAAGCTAATCTCGGCCATTTTCCGTTTATGTTAATTATTATGATTATTTTTGCATTGCTATTTTTAAGTTAAGGCGACAAATGGGCGCCAAAGACCAACTGAATTCAGCAGGAAAATCAAACTGAAAATTTGCGTTGTGAGTCACGAATTTTCCGTGTGTAGAGGAAATGTTTATAGAGCGGAATCTGAACCAGTTATGACCATACAAAGATGCGGAAGGATCATATGGGTAACCAAATGCTACAAAATGCTAAGCAGTGAAATTCCGAACGGCAGTGTCCTCTCTGACGAGAGGATTAAAATTATTCTTCTTCAAACAAATATTTATTTAATTAATTTTTATTGTTGTTTTCCAATCATCGTTTTGATATAATTATTTTTTTCCTTATCGAAATAAATTTTATTTCATCATTTAATTTGAAAAAATTTATAAATTTTATACTTATACAAGTTAATTGATAAATTTTGAAAAATATTATAATTGACAACAATAACAACAACAACAATTGCACTAAGCATTTAAATTCAGCAGGAACACGAACGCAACAGTAGCCTGAAAATAGTTTCCACCGCACACTGCAAGAACGGCAAATTATAAAAAGATTCCATTTGAATTACGCACGAGTACGATTTGGCTTAAAAAAGAAAAAAAACCATTCGCATGCACACACAGACGTATACGCACATTTACACAAACAGTGTTGTACCCATGGAAATGCCGCAACTGGATGCCGCATAAGCAGCGACAGTTGCGTACACAACGCCTCCTACCAACCAACCAGCAAAACGACACCGCTGCCGCCCATGCTCTGCTCGGCCCAACCACTACCAGCACCAGCACTAGTACCACCACCTCTCTGTGCAGTAATCCTTTCCCTTCCTTCAGCATTTTTTTCCGATTTGTTGCTTTCATTATTTCTTTATTTTTATGCGGCAAATTATGTGCGTATTTTATGAGCATGCAAGCGACTGCAATGTGCGGCGGATGCGCACGCCGCTTGCCATGGTGGCATCCACGAAATGCTGCAGCACAAATTTAAATCGATTTTAGTTGCCGTAGCCACATACAAGCAACAATCAAAGCGGACGCAATTATGACGCTCATATTCAAAGTCAATTTTCATTTCAGCTTCGCCGCCAGGGGGAGGAAGAAGAAGCTTCCTTTGGTGTGGTGTGTTATAGTATGGTGCGGTGTGCTGTGGTGTGGTGTGGTGGGGTGTGTTGTGGTTGCAGGGCCGAGCACACTTGAATGCAAATATGAAGACAACAAAAAAAAATAACAAATTAATTATGCCTATCATAAAAAATTTATTATTTGTAGAAAATAAAAGAAAAATAATATGCAATTTAATTCCTATTTAAATGATTATTTTTTTAGTTTCATGAGGAAATTTTTTTTAAAATTACTTCACACCAATTGCAAACTTTTATGAGTGCTTGTTGTTGGTGTTATTGTTGTTGTCACTGTTGAAGTTGTTATTGTTGTTATTTTTTGTGCTTGTTCTTGTTGCACCCTAATTCATTGGTCGCTGACTGGTGGCTTGTGGCATGAGTCAATGCACTTATAACTGTTTACGCGCCAGTTTAAATTGTGCTCGTGCAACAACAATAACAATAAATACAATAACAGCAGCAACAACAACAATAACAATGACTGGCTGCTCTGCACTCAGTAAATTATTTGTAGACATTTTGTCTTAAAGCAAAAGCTAAGAATAAATGTTCCTTTTCAATAAAAAAATTAATTTAAAATATATACATATGTACTAAGTTGTTGTTGGTGTTGCAAGTGTGAATTTGGTGTTCGCATTTAGACATTTTATGTCAAATTATAATGATATTTTTGGACTTTTTCACTTATCTATGTATTTAAATTTTTTAAAAGTCTCCTTCAGGGGTTCCCAATCTTTAAAGGGCAAAATTACTAATAATTAAGCAACTTTGAATATTTCAACAGAGGAATGATATGTATCTTTCATCAGATTTTTTATGTGTTTTGTGCAGGAAACCACATGGTCCTCAACCGCATGAATACCACCTGAGCACGACCTGTGCTCTACCTGAGCCTCACCTAAGCCTGCTGAGTATTGAGCTCATTTCACCTCGGTTTACTCGTTAAACAGTAGACTGGAAATTACTGTTAATTATGTGACTACCTGCTCTACTTCTGTGAATAGGTTCTCATTGTTTCCCCTGTCGATATTTCAGTTTGTAGTTTTGTTGCCTCCTCTCCCTCCCATTCCCATTCCACTATTCCACCACTCTGCCGCGAATTACACCTAAGCACCTTAGAAATCGGCTGAACTTCTTAACGCCTGCATTCGACTATTCCTGTGATTAAATCGTGCACACCGTCGGCAGTTCCCTCTGCCCTCAGCCCGCTGTCCCAACGAGCAGTGCGGAAAGATTTGTGTGACTGTTTATTTTTAAATTAACGCTTGCTTCTCGTTCTCGTACTGTAGTCGGCAAATACTCGTAATTTTTATGGGAAATTTATGTTTGAGACACGCAGAAATAATTTGTGCCAGCGACCCTTCTCTCACTGGCAAACTTGCCAGCAATTTTGGTGCTGATACTCGCCTTGCGATTGCAATAAGTGCTGCCAAAACGCGGGCGTTAAAAACAGAACTCAAACATTACGAATGAGTGCAGCGGGAATGATAAAAAAAAGAAAGGTAAGGCAGCGAAGAGCCCCAAATAGGAAAGTTTCAATTCTTTTACTGAGCTAATTTGAACCAGGAGTATCACAAAGAAGCTAGAGCCACGGAGATAAGTAAAGGGTAATCTGTAGGACACTTCCAGTTAACGTTTTTATAATTAACCAATTAGTTGACCTCTTAAACAATAAGATTGAAATTGTCGCACCCTGGCATTCATAATTACGAGTATTCTTAACGCCAGCATGCGATTTAGCAGTAAAGAGAATCCGCTTTACAAAATACTCGTACAAGCTAAACCTCTACGGTTGAGAATTGGTTAAGCCAGGACGTCCACTGACCTGGCATTATTTAGAGTCCTTGCATATCGTTATCGGAAAGTTAATCTTGAGTTTGTCGGCGTCCTTAGTTTTAGTGACAAGCATTCCAATATCCCAGCCGTATGGCGGCGGATTCGAATCACTACCAGGGCCAGGTCCCGATATGCTTTTTTAAAATTCTTTTTCCGGTAAAATATGTTTTATAATCATATTCCAAGTGACAATGTTAAAGTTACATCATACAATCAAATTGCAAAAGTTAATAAATTTTTAAAAGAACGCCATATCCAAAGGGTGTTCAAGAACCTTGACAGAAGTGAATGTAGACAATTTGTTGTGTCCCTTTGCTCCCCGCGGAACCAGAGGAATTAATTATTATTATTATATCCAAAATTATATTTAATTACCTAAGGAAGTAATGTATAATTAAAAGTTAAACTCGAGTTGAAGGTCGTGGTAGCTAAGTAAGTAATGTGTAATTATAAGTTAAACTCGAGTT
The DNA here is from genome assembly GCA_920105625.2 of Clusia tigrina. Lineage (NCBI taxonomy): Eukaryota > Metazoa > Arthropoda > Insecta > Diptera > Clusiidae > Clusia > Clusia tigrina. The sequence continues at coordinate 183,107,111 of OV050033.1, forward strand.
GAAGGCCCTGGTAGCTATGACCCTTTCTCTTAAATTAATTATGATAATTTATTATTGTGTTTAATCCCTTTCAATAAATACATAAATGATTTTATCATCGAGTCGAGATCCTTGTAGACATAATTCGTAAGGTATAATATATCAATAAATATATAATTATTGACAAGCGTTCATTCTCGATTAGCTTCTCGCTTCTTAGGCAATCACTGCTGGGGCAGTCCAAACTGCAGCACATGTGAACGCCGAGATTGCACGCCCCGCATACACGGCTGAGTTTGTCGTCGACCACGTCGATGTTGTTGTTGTTGTAGCATAAATATAAGTACACAAATTCTCACAAAGTGCAGCATTTTTAGTTGATTATGTGCTAAAATTTAATTGAGTTTATGCGCAAAAAAAGAAAAGGAGGAAAAATGAAACGAAAAGTCCAACCAATTGCAAATGAGGCTGCCGCGGTGAGCTCACAAAAGCGGAAAGTGTGGTGAAGTGAATTTTTTATGCATGCGCTGGCAGTTTACGCTCCTACAATCGCACCCCTTCCCCCTTAAGTAATATTGGCAACCATTTATGATGAAATTTTCAGTTTATGAGACGACCCAGTAAATTTGTGCACGCTTCTAGCGAAATGTGAAAAAACTTTAAATTAAAAAATTGTTTTTGAAAAAATTTGAAATGCGTTCGTCTCTCGTGTCTAGACGCCTTGCAGCAGCAGCAGCAGCCTTACACAGTGTTGTTGAACGCTAATTGAGGAAATTATTGCATTCGGCTTTTGTTATACTAATTAATTACACGTATTTATTGTATAAAAGTCAATGTGCATAATTAAAAATGCCCGTCAGGCCAATGGGATACGTAAATACGTTAATTTATTGCGTATTAATTGAAAATGTCAGCTTACTCGAATGACGATTGTGCGACGCACTCCAGACTGACTGACTGACTAACTGAGTGACTGAGTGACTGAGTAGACGGAATTAAATGCTACCTCACTCAGAGCTCACTGGGTGGGTGTGCACATTGCTGATGGCAACACACTTCTAAGTTACACGGATATTAAACTTCATTGTCCTAGGGACAAGAGAAGGGACTTAAGTGGTCAAACAGCTGTCGCTGAAGGCATCTCTATGCGGGAATATTGAAGGCTTGTTTATAGACCCAATTATAATGAACTCAATTATGGGGAGTCTCACATATTTGCTCGAATTTTGGTTGAAGCTAAAAATGTAAATTTTATTTGTGTGAAGTGTGCATATAATTGTAATAAAACAATATTTAGAATATTTTTCGTTTATAAAGGGTGATCAAATAGACCTTTATAATTTTAATTAAGAATAATATATATATATATATATATATATATATATATATATATATATATATATATATATATATATATATATATATATATATATATGTATATATTTTCATTATATATATAAATATATATTTCATTATAGAAATTTATATATGGAAATGGTGGCACTTCCAGTTATGAGTGCGACACATTTTCATCAATTGTAAAATGCAACGCCTTCATCAAAGCATGGTCGTCGTCAAAGTGCATAAAGCCTCCTGGATTTTCACCAGCATAGCTCTGCCGGCACGGAATTACAAAAAATTAACTGGTGGTCGGTGATATGAGCGTGCGCTTACTGCCGACCAACTGACTGCCCTGTCTGCTGCGGTCTGCGGTCTGCAGTTCCGCACGCGGATGCCGTTGCAAGAAAAAATAAAAATGTAATCCCAGTATCTTCCTCTCCTTTTTCATTTTTTTTGGATTTTTGTTAATTTGTTTCCTTTCGTTTTTTAAGTTTGGGATTTTGCTTACCACAAATCGCCAGCCATGCCAAAGGCAGTTAACTTCTTTTGGATGGGAATGTGTCTGGCTGTGTATGCGTGTGTGTGTCCGAGGCTTTGTGTTTATTGAAGTCTAGTGCGAAAATCCGCACATTTTAAATATGCCAATATTCATAAAATGCTGCAGTCATATTTATCCCGGGCTCCTAATCAAGTGGAGTCAACTCCGTGTCATGTGCGAGCCAGTCAAAGCGATGCGCCTGTGCCTGAGCCTCCGTCTACGTCTGCGCCTGCCTCTGCTCCTTAGCCTGCGCTTATTGTGTGCGATATTTATCTCTGGAGTTCGTACTCCAATGCAAAAAAAGGTGTTTTTCTTTTGATAATTAACGCGCGCGAAAGGCATATTTTTAAAGTTTTTTCTCGTGCTGCAGAATCGCGTTTATTATTGCGATAGATTTGCCCGGGATTATGTGCCACTTATTGTTGTACGAGTAGTTGTAGTTGTAGCTGCAGTTGTAGTTGTAGTTGTTGTTGTTGTTGTTGTTGTTGTTGTTAGTAGTGTTGCTTTTGTCATTGTGGTTGTTGTTAGTAGTAGTGTTGCTTTTGTCATTGTTGTTGTTGCTGCTGCTGATGATGCCTACGATGACGATGACGGCGGCCACAGCAAGCGAGTAATTCCGCTGAGGACATTGTGCGGTGGCTGCGGCTAAGGCTGCAGTTGACGTTGGAGCTGAGGACGAGTTTGTTATGCCCAACTGATTTTTTTGTTTTTGTTTGTGTTGTTGCTGTTGCTTGGCTTGTGAACGATGGCGTTTAACCACATAACAAGTTTAAGCCGCCCATAAAGTCACACTCGTGTATGAGGCAGGAAGTTTTGTTGTTGCTTTTTGACGTTGTTTCAGTTTATTTTGTTGTTTTATTATATTTTTTTTTGCATATTTTTCGCAGCCTTTTTAGGGTTGCCATTATGTTTGAAGCACAATCGGCTTCAATCTGATGCTGTCTTTGTACTTCTGGAGGAGGCTCTTAGCCTGAGTTAGGCTCTTCAGTAATTGCATCATCTGCAAGAAATGTCCACTGAGTTAATAAGTAAAATATGTTTTTTCTTTGTATAAGATTTAAATGAAATTTTAAAGAGAATATTACCCTCCATACTCTCAAAAGTCCTCTAAGTTAATTATTAAAATATGTGCTGTTTTAAATTTAAATACTTAAATAATTTTTTCAAAAGAATATTATCATCCATAATCTCGAAAATATTCCCAATAATTAATAATTAAATTTTTCCCATAACAATTTGCTTTACAAAGAAACAAAATTCAACTTTGTTCTACTCTGTTGGGAATTTTATCCATACTTTTATTGGAATTCTTTTCCCATTGTGGTATTCTTCAAAGAGCCCTGAAATTCCACCACCAAACTCCTGAAGTTGATTCTAAAGTTTATGGGCTGTTACAAAAGTAGGCTTCTGAAAGTAGGCTCAGCTCTAGAAGGCACTTAAATTATGAATTCCTTAAGGATTAATAAACACATTTGCACGGAGCGACTGCGGTACGTGATGCGCTGTGCTGGCTGTACATGTATTTTTGTCCGTTGCAGCCGCTCGCTTCATACTAACACAGTTCTATTTTTTTTGTATAAGCCAACTCTGCCGCATTTCCGTACCGTTCGCCGTATAATCGGCTTAACTCGCTCAATTCAATTTAAGCTGTCACAAAAGCATTTTGCTTCGCACCAAAAACACAACTCACAGATTCTTCTCAGGAATTTCCAATAATGGCAGAGCGAGCGCACCTTGGAGAAAAAGTGGACTACAACAATACGAGCAACAACAACAAGAACAATTACCAACAAAAAGTGGGCACATTTTTCACAGGCGACTGCAGCCAGGCCAGAGCGACGAAGAACAGAGAGTGAGAGAGAGGGAGAGAGCGTTGCAGGCGAGTACGCGCATTTCGCCTGATTTTAACGCGTCTGTTTAGCAAATTATTGGACGTGCGAAAAAAATAAACGAGATCCCGCTTGCAACGGAACGGAACGTAATGTCAAGTATAAAACATGCCAAACACGACACAACAATGGGCGGCGCAACATGCCTGGCATACAAAGGGAAGGGCAGGCAGCTGGCGAAGTAGCCGCACAAGAAACGTGCGCGGTGGGCACGCGGTCGGGCTTGGGCATGGACATGGGCCTGGGCTTCGGCTTGTGCTTGGGCTTGTGCTGGGGTTTGGGTTTGGGCCTGGGCAAGTAGTGCACGGTGTGGAGTATGGAGTATGCTAAAATTCGCTTTCGTCAAGCTTGGATGCTTGGCTGGCTGTTGGGTTGACTGCCTGGTTGACTGCTTAGTTTGGCCTAGCCTGCCCAGGCTTGGCTTGGTTTGGCTTGACTTGACTCGGCGGGTATGGCGTGCATGCGCCAACCAACCAACCGACCAACCGATATTGATGCTACGCATGCGCAAATGCAATTTTTATTTTCCTATGCCTCCTTGTCTTCTTGACCATTTTTTCATGTCTTTTTTTCTTATTTTTTGTTGTTTTTTTTGTATGGTTTTTTTGTAGGTAAGTGCAGCTTGTCGAAGGAGCGGAAATGTGCTGCCGTAACTAAGAATTGAAAAAAGAAGGTAATTGCGTTCTGTTGAGGAATGCCAGGGCAGGGTAGTTACGGAGTGAGTACACATTTCAGTATTAACACGCCTCGTAGCAAACAAATTATGCGCTTCAATGGCAGTAGGCAAGCGATGAATTATGAGGTTAACAAGTTTTAGCATGCGTTAATTTTGAGTCGTTATTGTTGTCAATGCGCCCGGTCGGCCGTTCTGCCGGCCTGGTCGTTTGGTCGGTTGGCGTTGCCCTTAATAATTATTGACAATTTTGCGATTTGAATGAGTGCTTTTTTAAATGGCACTGCGCTGTGGCAGTGCGGCAATTAAGTGGATTATTAGCGCAAGGGAACTGTTTATTGTGTGGCATGAGGAGCAAAATTAGCGCAAATTGCGCCCAAGGCAGCTCAAATTTGCGCCGTTCAATGGAGCCGCCGCTCTCAAGTTCACCTTTTGTACACATATTTAAATAAATAATTGTAAATTGTAAATGGAAATTCCCGCCGAAATGAGCAGATGCTGAAAGCTATTTAGTGACTGTGTGAAATGTTTCATTCATTTTGTTAAATCTTGAAAATTGTTTTTTATACTTAATTTTTTTTAATATTCATTTTAATACATTTTTAAAATATTTTTTCATATATGCATATATATAGTCTTTTTTATTTGTTAATTAATTTTATGTTAATTTCAGTATTTAAACTAAGCTGCCACTCCTACGTACCTACACTTTTTACACTTAGTATTAAATACAATAAAAAATATTGTTATTTTACTACTAACTAACAATAACAACTTTCGTATATATTCGTATTTTATTGTAAATTTTTCTCTAATTTATTTTTATTTTTGTATTAATTTATTTTTAAACAATTGTCTTTTAATGTTTTGCTTCAATCATGGTAGTTTGATTTATTGTTTCTTAATTTTTGTATTTTAAAAACAATTTCTGGGTTACTTTTTTTCAATTCATACTTATTTTTAGTTTTATTTCTTTTTATCTTATTTTTTTACTAATTTAAAATTTTTTATTTTCAATATATTTTGGAAAATTACTATAATAATAATAATAAGTATTTACCCACTTTTAAAGAAAAATTTCTAAAATTTATAATACATTTTTTAAAAATTATTTCAATATATCCAAATTGTTGTTTCTATAAGTTTTATTTTTTTTATAGTAGTAAACATTTTTTATGTTTTGTTTAATTTTTTATTTGAGTTGTTTTATATTCATTAATTTCATTATTGTTTCATAAATTTTCTTAAATTATTTCAATGCATAAAAACTTTTTTCAATATATTTTTGGAAAATTTTTAGTAAATTAGTATTATTAAATTCATTTTTAGTTGTTTTTAATTTTTAAATTTTTATTCCTTATTTTATTTTATTTATTTTTTATTTTTTAATTAGTTTATTTAAGTATTTTAATTATATAATAATAATAATGTAATATTAATATTTAATTATTTATTTATATAATAATATTATATTAATATTTAAATATTTATTTTTGTGAATTATTTTACTTTTTAATGAAATATTTTCTTTTGTTTAATTATCATTATTTATCCATGTTTTTTATTTTGTTTTATTTTTCAATAATTAACATTTATTATTCTATAATTTTTTATCTATTTATGTTTTATTTAATTTTTTTTTCAATATTTAATACATGATAATAAATAATTATCTAAAATATTTTTTTTTATCTTTTTAATTTGTTGTTTTTGATATTTATGTATTTATTATTTTGTTATTTAAAGTTTTTTATAATCTATATTTATATAATATATTTTCATTTCATATATTTATTTTTTATTTAATATGTTTCAATTTAATTTTTAATAATATATTTTTATTAATATAATATATTTTTATAGCTTTTTTAGTTTTTATTAATTTTTGAATTTTTAAATGCTATCAAATTTTTTTTATTTTTAATTTTTTAAATATCAATAAATTTGTTTTTATTATTTTTCCAATTTTGAAATATTTATTAACTTTTTCAATATTTTTTAACTTTTTTATGTCTGAATAGGTTTTTTTAAAATGTTTTTTTAAAATTATTTTCTTTTTTAATGAAGAAAATTATTTTTTCATTTTAAGTTTTGATATTTGTAAATTTTAATGTTTTATTTTTTTAATTGTTTTTATTTTATTAATTAATTTTTTTTAAATTGTTTCTTTTGTGTATTGTGTTTTTCTAAATATATATTCATTTTTCTTTAATTTCTTTGCATTTTTTCTAATTTTTTTCAATGCACTCTTTCTACAACTTTTTTTATTAATTTATTTTTTCGCTAAAATATTTCATTTCATTCATAAGCTGCGAAATATGAAGCGACGCCACAAATTCACAAATAAAAAACAATATAAAAACAACAACCACAACTACAATGACAACGTTTATAACAATAAACAAGCTTCAAGAAGAAATGCGACTAAAATGTTGCAATTTCGGAGCCAGTTTCCTTTTTCACACAAACAACCGAGCTCGAATATGCCCAAAATAATAAACAATTTAAAGCCACAAATAAAAATAAAGGAGCAACCACAAAAATAACAAGAGTAAACTATAAAAGCGTAATACGAGTAGTGGCATGAACAGGGCGCATACCCCCAAGTGAAGAGTGAGTACACAGCCACTTGCTGCAACTGAGGCCAGCTCGCAGGGAACCTGGTGGGCAAATACAGGCAGCGATGCAACTGCACTCATACTGCTCACGTAACTCAAAGATGTAGAAACCCGAAAGGTAATGCGACCTTTTGGCGTGCAACGTATATGCTATAACAGATAAGATATGCCAGCCTTCATTTTGCTGGGAGAAACCAGAGGCCAACGACCTGTTAAGAGTCTGAAATATAAGTCTAATGGCGTTACTGATAAACAATGATGGGAAAAGTCGGCCACTGAAAGCAACTGAAAGTGTTCTATATCATATTTGTGATTTAACTCTACCATCTTTGAATGATTTTTGAGCTATATACTTGTATATTTCGACTAATTCCTCATTTCTCTTGGGTGAAACCGATTGAGAACCTCAGCCATTTTCAATGAAATTTTCTTTGGAGCATCCAATAATTTCCTCATTGGAGTTTGTCTCTGTTTTTATGATTGAAGTAGATTTTTCATCCATTCCAAATTATTGGATTACTTCTTTCTACGTTGCACACAGATATTTTGTATAATATTATACACTCAGTCTTATGAAATACCACAGTTTGCCTTTCAACATCCTTCGCAGACCTAGGCTTACACACAGAAGCTATTTTTCTTAAATCTCTAAAGGATAAATTTACCAATTTACCACTTTTAAACCCACAGGAGTTAGGAATTATTCTAGGATTTCTTCGGTTTCCTTGAACGGAAGCTTCTCCCATCCCTCCTTGCAGCACGTAGAATGGCAGCCAAGTGTACTGCTGCGTTGCTTTTAAGCATTAGCATTAAATTTTTCGTGCGAGTATAGACGGCAAAAACATGATGTCAGTAGCTCGGTGGCGCCCCATCGCTGAAAAACTGATTGAAATAAATTGTAAACAATTTGAAATTTCAGCACAAAAATAAATAAAAGGCAAATATTCTAAAGCAGTAAAAGGCACAATAAACACCAAATCAAATCACGGTCGGCGACCTCAATTCGCCCACGCCAAACCACGCCACTCCAACCACGCACGTAGGCCAGCCAAAGGAGCTGAAGGTGCGCACTCACACACTCGCACACTCACTCATTCACACAGTCCCTCATTCACCCACCCACCCGTTCTCTGGCAGAACTAACCCAGAGATTAGTTAAATAAACAAGCATAGTGTTGTACAACAACAAATCGGGAGGAAATTACAAACAAAAAAAATTTTTTTCTTTTTGGTTATTGCTGCAAAATCAGCAAAGCAAACAACACCGCCACAAATGAAACCAAAACAAGAACAACCAACAAAAAAAAACAAAAACAAAGAGAAAGAGAAAAAAAGCAGGAACTACTACAATAATAACAACAACAAGAACAATAACGACAACAATTCATGCTAATTGCAACAAGAGAAGCGCAACCGGTATTAACGGAATGCAGTAAGTGGGTCAGAGAGAGGGGAATGGCGCGACAGCGGCGGGGGCCGTCGCTTGCAAATTTGGTTGCAATTCTTTTTATTGTATTATTGTGAATGAAATTTGAAATTTAAACTGCGCGCCAATTGCGCGACTATGCTTCAGTTATGTGGCTGTGTGTGTGTGTGTGTTTGGGTTTGTGTGAATGCGGGAGTAAGCGAAAAATGTGGGCGTGTAAATTGCACATATTTGCACAAATACGAGTGAGTGTTTATAAATTAAATAACAAATAAGTCCAATAACAAACAGCACAGCAACAACAAAAACAACAGATACAACAGATACAAAAACAACAACAACAACAGCAACAATAACAACTACAAAAACAGCAAAAACAGCAGCAACAACGATCAAGACTACGACAACGGCCACAGAAAAAAACGCTGCAATTGACTTTGACTGGCGCCAGTGCTAATTTTTATTTGACTCGTATTTTCATTTTTTTTTTATTTTATTGAAAATGCAATTTTTAGGCGCTATTATAAAAATGACAAAAAAATCATAATCATTAATTACAAATAGTTTATTTACACAATTTATCTAATTGATATTTAATTGCGCTAAACACTGCAAACGAATATCATTCAGTTACATCGAGCTTGATGGCAGATGATGGAAGTAGCAGTGGGCAGAGGGGTGCCGCATGCAAATTAATGAATTTGCATAAATAGTGCAGATTGCGTTGTCGTTTTTCAATTAAGTGTTGCGCTAAAATGGACATTCAAGATAAAGTTAAATGACAAAAGTTGTAAACAATTTTCACACTTAGGCTTACATACACACAAGCATATACTTGCGTATGAGTATAAAGGGAAAACAAACACACATACAAATGTATATGTATATACATATGCATACATATACAATGAACGAATTTTAAATATGTTCATTTATATTTTCATTAAAGCAACTTGTTTTTTTTATGACAGCCGCTACTGCCACCGACCGAGAGTTAATGCTGGGTCATAGTCAAAAAAAGTTAGAACACTTGAGGGAAAATATTAGTAACAATGTGTTAAATAAAAATGCTTGGCATAACTTAATGATTATGAGAGTAAATCAAATGAGCACTATAATGCGAGCGGGTTCACTGAACTAAATTAAAGTTAAGGAATTAAAAGAGAGACTGTCCTTATTTAATATAAACTGCTCTACACACAAATGTATGCAATCCAACGAGTATTTAATAAGAAAGTTGCAATATTATTTCAACGAATTTAACTCGTTACGTTTTGAGGCGTCTGATGGGAGGTGGGATTATACAAAGAGCGTGCAGTTTTCTCTTGGACTTTAACTCGTTAGTTTTTGCTGCGGCGGGTGAGCGACAAATTTAAATTTATGTTAAAAAATCAGAGTGAAAAAGCAAAACGAAAAAAATATTATTTACCTTGCTTAATTTTGGTTCTTTTTTAACTCTATTATAGTTCGGCCATTGCCTCTAACTTTATAAATGAAACATTGTACGGCTTTATGCTGTTTCTCTACAATGCTTTGATAGTTATAATATAATAAAAATACAAATGTATTAATTAATAAACTAATAATTTCACATTTAAATCTTTTTTACTACAAATCACTTCTGGGTGTAGCGGCACACTACATTCATACATGCGTGCGTACACTAGGTCCAGACCGGACTGGACCGGACCGGACAGACATATTCATAACACTCGTATGTGGCGTTTTGTTCGTTTTGTTCGCAAATTGATTTTTTGAAGTGCTTATTGCTTTATGGAAAATTATTACCGCCTGTTAAATGTTTACTAAATAATACTCTTTATTTATGCTTATTGCTAATTTGCAGGCCATTAGCATTTTATTGTAGTTCGTTGTATTGTGTTTTAAATTAATAATACTATACAATTTATTTCCATTCCTATTTAAATTAATTTGCTGAATTCAACACACACACACAAACATACACGCTGTATGAGCACTCTCCGCCATGAATTAGCTTGGAGCTGGACTTGAATAGAAGTTGAACATGTTGGAGCGAATATTCACAACAATTTATACCTACTCATACTCATACATAGTGAGTATCATGCATGTTCATAAATGTGCGCCATATGTTGTGTCGCTGTGTTCTTCGTTTAAAGTAGATTTTATTCATAATTTGTTTTTAGTCAATTTATGGTTATCGCTTTTATAGTAAATAATATTGTTTATATTTTGCTGTTGTTGTTGCTGTCATTCGTTCCGAGTGTATGTGCAATTTAAATGTGCCTGTTGTTGATATTTACTGATTACCACTGATAATGGATTAATGACAAATGCTCTTATAAGTGATAATTAGAAGTAAGTTAGTTGCGGCAACTACGGTTCTCTCTCTGCCTCTCTCAGAACTTCTCTTACACTTTTGACGTAGCGTACTCGGTGTGCACCCATAAGGAAACCAAACGATTGAGGTGAGAATTGCCATAAGGAAGCAGCATTATCAGTCAAAGTGACTTTAATTAATTAGTTTGTTTATAGAGTACGCTGCAAATGCGATAATTTAATTGAAAAATAAATAACGAAGAAAAAGCGAAAAAAACAAATAAATAACAACAAAAATAGCTCCGTAGTAGAATTTGCAATAATCAACATTGCCATGATGTTCGTTGAGAGAGGGCCTGGGGGGCACTCGACATGAGGCGCCACATACAATAGGCGCTAGATTCAAAAATGTGCCAATAGGCCAAGTCGGCAAGCTCTGTAGTAAATGTTTATGGATGTATTTTAGAGGGTATATTTGCTATTATGCTGAGAACTCTTGCAATATTATCAGTTGCCTTAGTTTGTATACATAATTACTATATGTAAGAATTATAACAAACGAAAAACTTAAGTATATTTAGAAGCAGTTGCCAAGCACATTTTGCTTGCTTTGTGGACTCCGCCAGTTAATTTCTGCGTGTCAGTTCATTTCAAGGCTGAATCTAAGATGTCTCTTTTTGTGAATCTGTGCTTGGGGACCAGTTTGTGGTATATTTTGTATACTTTCAAACCCCACAACTTCACATTCCTAAATTTGCCTGCATTTAAGATGTCTCTTTTTGTGGATCTATGCTTGGGGACCAGTGTATGGGAGCTCGTTTTTATTTTCCAAGCCTATACTTCATATTCCTAAATGCAGCCTGCTTCCACATATATAGGCATGCCTTCTGCAAGTCTCATCACTTTGACTCATCGCTCCCCTGAAATTTTCTATTCTATTTTCTGCTAGAAATTCCTCTATATTCCACGAAATTCTTCGCATATAGTTTTCCAATTTTTGCTTATTGTAACCAAGCAATTAATTGACTCATTAAGTGGACAGTTTTATAGTTCTCAGTCCCATTTCTTATAACCCACTAAGAAATTTCTGTGTTTTGTTAATACCTATAATAAATCGCTTAGTATTGTAGATTTTGCTAATTTGAAAAATTTATTATAAATAAAAGCCAAAACATCAAAAAATTGGAGAGAGAAAATAAATAATTTCGCATCGTTAAAATTACTCATACCACCTGATGCGCCGCTTACGCATTCTGTTATAGTTTAACAAATGAAGAAATAATAAAAAACAAATTGCCCGCAAATTAACGTTTTTTTATACATACAATTTATTGTTTGTTAATTTTAAAAATACCTTTTGTTTGTTTGTTGAAGCCGCAGCGGCATACAACAATCGACTCGACACCTCATCAGCAACATCAGCATGGGAAGCGAGAGAGCGCGGCTTCAATGCCTCAGCTTGGTTTCATTTAAGTCTTAAATGTTTCTTTTCTTTGTGGGGCTTTTGTTTTTGTTTCTTTCTATAAATATTTAAAGTATTCTGTGCGCTCGATCGTAAACTGCGGCAAATTATGTCTGTATGTAGTTACCTTTAAATTCAAAATAATAAATTTTCGCACGCAAATAAAACTGGCGCCAATGCTTTAAAAGAATACATCACAGCAGTCCGCGTCTTGAGTGAACACAAAAACAAAATATATAAAAAAAAAGGAATAAGTAAAAAAGTAGAACATAAAAAACTAATTTACAAAAAACAAAGCGAAACAAAACGAAAACGAAACCGAGAACGAGAAAATCACTACAGTTGATAGGAATTGAACTGATAACAGTTACACTGGCACGCCACTCTCCGAGAGTGGGCCAGTTGAGCGTGTGAATGGGTGAGTGGCTGGCTGCGCAGGTGTGTTGCGGTGTGCTGGTGTGGACTGCGGCGTATTGCGGTGTGTTTCGGTATGACTCGCTGTGGCTTGGTGTGAGTGTTAAGTGTAGCGGCATTGCCGAAGAGCGCAGCAGCACGTGAGTTTTAATATTCCGTGCGAGTGTGCTTGACTTCATTTTCTAAATAAAATTTATACACTTTGATATTTGCATTTCTAAAAATATGCAAATAGATTTTTTTCCTTTTTGCCTCTTATGTTTAGTTTTTTTGCTATTTTTTCTGCTTGTGCCTTTTTTGCTCCTTTTACTTTATTCAAAGCGCTGCTTTTCTAAGAGATTAGTCGCAGCCAAAATCTCATAAAATGTGGAATTTGCGTTTTTTACTGTGGCGTTTTAGCGGCGTCAGAAGTCTTTATCGCTTTAAAATATGTGTAAAAAATGATAATTCCACTGTGTTGAAATTAGTTTAAGGTGCAGCTGGGTAGCTCCAAAAAAAGAGGCACATGTATTATTATGTCATAGGGTGATTAAGCAGGGGAAGGTGGGTCACTGGGCGATGAGAGAACGTGGGGAAAAATAACGATGATCGCATTCGGGTGGAGAAAGTAGCGCGCTTCAATTAACACAGTTCGCGCACACACACACACAAACACACACAAGCATATGAGAGCAAGGCAGTAAACAAAAGTAGTGGGGTGACCAAAGCTAATCGAAACGGAGTCTTTGATAACGCTTTTTATTTGGTATTTTTTCTTTGCCTTTTTTCTGTTTGGCCTTTCAGCTGTTTCTCAGTCAGTGCGTAGTCACTTGATTGCAGATTGCCTTGCTACATATTATTATAACTTTTGCTGAAGAGAATCATCATTTTTTAATAGCAGAAATAGTAACAACATAATAGCTCTTTCAGTTCTCTGCTCTACCAGAAAAATAAACAGGAATGAGTTCGATTAAATTAGGGTACTTTGAGGCCGTTGACCTCGTATTCGCTTGTTCTAATGTTTCACACGGTAAAAATGTCTAAAAACTCTATTAACTAAATACTAAAAACACAGTTTGATCTGATCTCCGATGAGGACAAGTGGACTGTCCGAAATAGCTATAAGATGGTTTGCACTTATCAATCAACAGATTTGTATACAAATACTCTCATATAAATATATAAATAATTAGTTTTTGGATTTTCCCGGTGTTTTACATACATGTTCTTATTTATATCTTCAAATCTATCACTTATAACGCAAATGCATACTTGCACGTTTCTGCAGCCGTGATGACTTTTTTGTTCAGTGATCCTTATATAGCTACCAAGTTTATAAAGATTTGTTATATACATACATATACACTAGAAATTATTCTAGTACAATTTTAAATCTAAAAAAAAACAATGTCGAACTCTTAAAATCACTCATACGCATTGGTGGTCAAGATGCACTTTTCTACTCTAGCAAAACTTTGCTAACAATATTTTCTCCTGTGAATCTCTCCTGAAACCCACCTGAGGGGCAAAAACAAGCATGCAATTTGATTTTGCATAACACTAAAAAAGAAAGTGCAGAGCTGTCCGCCATTTATCCGACTTCAACTTTGAAGACGACGCTGAAGTGAAAGATTGAGCGCCACACACAGCTCGGCCAACGATGTAAGAAAATTTGTTAGAGCCAAAGACCGCGCTGACTGAGGCCAAGGTTCACCCCACCACACGCCAGCAACAGCACAGACAGACAATTTAAATTGCACTTAAAATGCTTAAAATAATTTCAATTTCTCTACACAAAAATGTATTGAAGCGTTTAAGCACACACATGCACGCACAAACACACACACACACACACACACTCATGAAACATGAAACAAACACTACAAGCGTAAAGAATGTTATAAATGCTGAGTATGCCAAAATTTGGCAAAACGAAAAATAAAAAAAGCATAGCAAAAAAAGGAATCATTTGCGTAATTATTGAATTTGCAACTGATGGCATTTTGATAGGCACTTGACACTCGCTGGCGCCAAGCGGAACTCAATCCCACTCACACACACTGAACACACTCAACCACACTGAAACACTAACAGAGCACTTGCATCGGCTCTCACACACACTTTTCGCACACGCAATATAAGAATAGCGCAGCAGAAGTTACCAACAGGAAAAAAGCGCATGCGAAATTTATTTAAATAGCCATGCCCGCCGCCGCCGCTTGGCACGGTCGTAAATGCGAACTGCGAACGGCGAAATGCATGAAATTTCAGTCCGAGTTGCATAAAAAATGTAACTTAAGTCACTTAATTTGTTTATTTGGCATATTCAAGCGATTTGCTCGTGGCTTATTTTTAGTTTTTCATAAATTCGATATGAAAATGCGTGCCTGCCTTATTGCGTGCGAAATGTGAAACCTCCTGTTTTCGTTGCCAGCGCGCAATGTGCAGCGCAATCCTTGCCAGCAACACTCTCATGCCGGAAATGCGACGCACGCAGTAAACTTTCAATATTGCCTACGTTTTAAGACTCGTTGGCGCCAACTTTACTTTATTTATTTATTTATTTAATTTTGTTGACTGCTTATATTTTTTTCTCAATTTTTATTTTTGGATTTTTTGCAAATAAGCAGAATCCTACACAATTCTGCGCTGCACTTACATAAGCGTCCGAAAAGAGTTTATTTTATCTATGACGAAAAAAGTAAACTGTCAATTTTATCAAATTGCAAAATCCTACACAGCCAGACGCTAAGCGCTTAGCACCGGCTCGTACAATGTGAGTGAGGTATAAGCGCCACGGCGCGGCTGCCAGACGCCGTCGCATATTTTTAAGTTGCCCGCTTTTGCTGCACTCACTCGCCGACCGGCTCTGACTAGGACTGCGACTGTGAGTATGGGGCTCTGTCTGCTGCTGCTGCTATAAGTGCGTGCTTCACTGGTTACTTTGTGGCTATGCCCGCGCGATGCTGACGACTCTGGCAATGATGTTGATGATGATTACTGCAACTTCCTACATTTTTGGCGTTTGCCTGTCATTCACTCAGTGTGTTGCTGTTAGCCGTGGTGCTGCCGCTGCTGCTGCCGTTGTTATTGCTATAGCCGTGATTATGATTTATCATTGCGCAAATTGGGGTCTTTATGTTTTTCCTGTCGCCAATCTTATTAGCGTACAAAATCAATGACATTTCGTTTCGCTCATTTTTAGGTTACGGATGGAGGCTCACATTGCTCAATGAATTCTTTCATTTGGGAAGCGCGTGTGTGTAAACACTCCTCAGAGTTTTCTTAAGGATTAACCCAAGAGTTCCAACACCTGTCCAAAAGAAATGAGGTTGTATCGCATTGAAACTAAAAATAGTTACTTCGATGGTCTGCTGGTAAGCATTCTAGACTCATATACAGGGCCGTGTGGGTTTGAATCCTACCTCGCAATTATTCCGAAAAAAGCTTATTCCTAAATATTTTAGGCCTTAGTTACTAGTACTGATTTCCCCTATAATTAAATTTATGATTAGATTTGTGTTAAGGTTATGTACCGCGACCTAAACGATTTATTGTGATGCCCCTATTAATTAAAAGGTGAGCATAGTCCCATCTATAAATGTTCTGTCAGGTTAATTTCCTACAGGAATTCATGCATTTTGGAGGAATTAAGTTGAGGGATCATGCTCATATCTAAGATATATTATCCAAAATACCTGTGTCTTTTGTGTGCCAATGGTCCGCAGTCTGTGATCAGATGCAGTGAGGTTCTGTCACTTTCTCCACAGAATCTACAGAAGGCACCTGAAGATAGACCCAACTTATTCATATGATAGTTGAGTATTCGCTTAAAACGCCTGTGATGATTCTCAATTTACTCCGAGGCATGTTAATTAACTCTTTAGCTCTTTTAGGACTAAAGATCTCCACAAGTGCAAGACATAATAATTATAATAATTTCAATAATATCCAATTTATTTAATTGGAAATTCTCCAAATAGTAAAATTAAATTTCACTGCCAGAGCAATTACTCTGAGGTACAACCACTTTTTTCTATCTTATTCCTTTTCTCTTCCCAAAAATCTTTCAATTAGATTATTTGTATAATTAATGTTAGTTCCACTAAGGGCAAACCAATAATTATATGAATGAAGTAGAAAAGAAAATATATATTTTAATCTGGAGACTTATTTCCACACATGGTCTCCATTTACAGCTCGTGGATATCACTGTTTTGAAGTTCTTATCAGAAGCATTGCCAGAATTTGTTCTTCACATTTCTTAAACATAGTATAGGGTTTCAATACCGGGCCCATTCCCTTATCGGTGCCTAATTCAACAAATTATCATCATTAATCATTGTTTTCTCACACTATTATTTCCTACACATTCTTTATTGCTTCATTTCGTTTCAGTGCATTCTTTTGGGTTTTTAAGTAGTTTCACACCTTATTTTATGCCGCATCGAAAGAGCGCAGCCGTCGGTCCCTTATCTATCAGAGTAGATAATTTGATCTTTACAGAAATAAGGAATTGCTGCTTTGCAGCCGCCTCGCAGTCGTGTCCCACTGTGTGTGTTTATGCAGGGAGTTTCATTGTGTTCCGCATATCACCCGCTGTCGCTTTGAAGTCATCTCAGTTTTCCGTTTAATTCAATTCAGGGTTTTATTCTTTTTGTTTGGGGTTTTGGTTTTTTTTGTTTGTCTGTTAATTTCTGGAATTTTATTTAATTTTTTATTATTTCATTTTATAGCCGCTCATTT
Organism: Clusia tigrina; assembly: GCA_920105625.2. Taxonomy (NCBI): domain Eukaryota; kingdom Metazoa; phylum Arthropoda; class Insecta; order Diptera; family Clusiidae; genus Clusia; species Clusia tigrina. The sequence goes on from OV050033.1 coordinate 183,124,477, forward strand.
ATTGCCCATTTAAAGCGTTATTCTCTGATCGATCGAACGATTGATTGATTCATCGTATGTCATACTGTGTATGTGTGTGTGTGTGTATGTGTGTGTGTGTGTGTGTGTGTGTGCGAGCTTGTGGAGAAAATAAAATCAGTACCCTGCTGCACAATACCATACAACAACAACACACAACACGATCATACTCATACTCACATATGTATGAGCATACTTATGTGTATATAGTATATGAGTAAATCCCGTGTAACTCACTCTCGTCCGAGAGACCGCACACCTATTTTTCATTTTTTTAAGTTTCTTATATGAGATTTTTTTTACAATTTGCTGTAATCGAAACCATATGCCGCGGCCACATTTGATTTGATCTCTTTCAATTGAATTCGATTTTATCGCTTTTTTATTATTTTTTTTATGATGCTTTTTTTATTTAGTTCTCTTATTTTACACTTTTAATTTTTAATACGTACGCTTTGTAAGCCGCTTCGTTTGTCCGTCCGTTGCCGCAACGAACGGTTCCATTTAATGTTCCGTACGTGCATGCGTTGCCACCTTCCAAACACATTTCAGGCTCTCCTTTGCTGAAACAATTAGTGCTTAATTGACAGCTGCGGCTGCCTTTGCGTTTGCATTCACGTTTACGTTTACTTCTGCCGTTGCCGTCGCCGTTGCTGTGACCGCGTTTGGTGTAGGTAACTGCCGCTGTTGCCATGTGTCTTGAGAGATACTCCCCCATATAATAATAACTGAGCTAACTTAAATTGACGGCATGGTGCCATCGTTTACGTTCTCCGCTTTAACCGTATGCATGTGTGGTTGTGCCTGTGTGTGTGTTTCTGAGGGTGCCCAGCATGAATTGACGCTAATATGTCAAATTATGGCTTACACGTCAACACAGGCGCAAGTTGCTATTATTATTGATATTATTGCTATTGTTGCTGCTGTTCCTGTTGTTGTAATGAATGATTTAACTTGTACTGTTACAGTTCAGTGATTGTTAGTGGGAAGCCGTATAAGTAACATTAATAAATTCAGAAAAAAACTTATTAAATAACAATTCGTGAGCACATAAGCAGACAAGTTAAAATTGCCAACTATAGAAGCTGTACAAAGCACTGATCGCACTTACAGAGATATACATACGTACATATGTATGTATGAGATCATCACTGATGTTACGTCAAAAAGACTCCCTTCACATTTGTAGTAAGCGAGTGAGTAGTCTTCGTAAGAGCAAAAGGCGACCAATTACAGCATTCAATTTAACAATAACTGCATAGCCAACAGAAAGCTTTGCAGTGCTGCACAGATGCGCTCTGCCTATGTTGGGGCTCTCATGCGCACACATAAACGAGTGCACTCACTTCGCTCAGCAGAGTCGTCACACTTTTTTGTTGTTACTGTTTTTTCGTCGTATGTAATTCGCTGTTCACATTTTGAGTTCAATAATTTTGTTGTTTTTTTTGTTTAGTTTTAATTTTTTTCATGGCCGCTCATCGCCGCCGCCGCATACATATCCTAAAAAGTATTTTCTTTGTAAATCATGGGCACTTGTTTGAAAATCACGCGAAACGAAAATGAAAACGCGTCTGACAGACGGACGGCCGGACTTATGTACGTACGACCATATTGTAAATACACATGTGTGTGTGTGTGTGTGTGTGTCTTTTAGCCGACACACAAATTCTGTTGGTACTAAATTAAAATCGTTTTTAATTTATTCTCGTTTTTGTTTTTGATAATTGGCTATTTTTCCGCATGATTTAGTTTTTGTTATTTTCTATTCACCTTTGCTTGTTCGTTTTGTGCATTCCTCAATTATTTTTGTATGTGTAATTTTTATTTTAGTTTTAGTTTAACAAAAGTAAACAAAAAGACGCTTATTTGTTATTGTTGCTTTGAAAATTTCGCTTGCTAATTAAATCGCGCACAGTGAGATTTATGACAAGAAATTGTCGCGCATAATTTTCGATAATGAACAAAAAATACAAAATACTGAAAATATATAAACGCAAAAGCAATTATTTGCAACATTAAATTAGAAAGTAGCACAAATAGAAAAAAAAACACCCAACACAACAAAAACAATGACAAGTAAATTTCATTCGACTGGCTTTTCAGACAAGAAAGACATGGAACGAAATTTAATTTAATTTTCTTTTGCTGCTTTTTTATTTTGTTTAGTTGGGGTTGGGAGGGGATCTCGAAAACAAGCACAAATCAATAATAGAAAATTTATGATGATTGACTGGCGCCAAAGTTTTTACGTATTCAGCAAAGTGGGCAAAAAACAAAAATAAAGAAATAGGAGGAGGGAACGCACAGAGAAAAAATTGAATGAAATTACGTTGCTCACAAAGCAAAGGAAGCAATAAATTATAAGCAAATTTAAAATGAAGCACATACAAAATCAAATAGTGCGAGTACATATTTACGAAAAACGAAACGAAACGCTACAACAAAAACTACTACCACAGAAACTGCAACAACCACAGTCGCGGCAGCAGCAGCAACAAAAACAACAGCAACAAGTCTGCTGATTGATTTTTGAAAATTGCTAAAAGAGGTTAATTGTTGCTTTTTGAGATATTGCAAATCTAATTAGCAGCAGCCGGCGTCAAAGCTAGAGAGCCTCCTCCACCCTCCCGCACCCAACACTCCTGCCTTCACGTATGCGCCTGTTAGCGGCAGGAAGTCATTAAGCAAGTGTTTTTAGTGTTACTTGTTTGGTTGGTATTTATAGTATGTATACAAAAGTCAAAATAAACATTTAATAGTATAAATAGGCGCCGTTTTCGGTGTTTAGGGTAGTGAGGCGGCATTTGTTAGATTAGGTTATGTTTCGGCATTTTGCACATTTTATGACGTTTTGAAGGGGTTTCTGCTCTAAATTGCCAACAAAAATTCTCAGTAGTCAATTAAGTTTATTTGAACAATTGTTGTTTGTTCCGCTTCAAGAAAACTTCCATAGAAACACGAATGAAAAAGAAACAAATTGTATGTAGAATAAAAAACATAGAGCAAAACGAATGATTTAAACAGCTATTTGATGAATGGGTCCCTCTTTTTTGTTAAAACCGCCTCCAACATGCTCATTATTAGCTTTGTTCATTTGTACTTGGTTTAGCTGGCTACCAAAGGGCTTTGAACCCTACATTACTACAATATTAGATAAATATATATCTCATGATATTTATAATCAATTCCTCAACAAATGTAAAACAATCCTTTTTGTTAGTTATTTCACATGCGGAGTCTGAAAAATATATCTCACAGGTAGGTTTCTATGTGAATTCTGTCAAGCGGCAAATTGTATTTGATTCGGGCATATGGGTTTATTGTGTTGTATTATTTTATAATATATCTCACAGGTTACTTTGTATGGAGTTCTGCCATGCGACAAATTCTATGTGATTCGGACATTTGGGTTTATTGTGTTGTTGTATTATTTTATAATATATCTCACAGGTTAGTTTCTATGTGAGTTCTGCCATGCGACAAATTATATTTGATTAGGACAAGTGAGTTTATTGTGTTGTTTTATCATATTTCGCACTGATTAGTTTCTTATAATTCTACTATGCGATAAATTGTATATGATTCGGACATATTTGTTTATTGTGTTGTTATATAATTATATGAAATTTGTTACATACTGAATTAGTGTGCAGCCCCCCGCTCTTCTTTGTAGTTTGTAGTATCTTTTTAAAAATATATTTTTTATTTTATGAAAAATACAATATATATATTAATTACCAAAAATCGTGCAAACATTTCATGGATATATATTTTTTCTAGTTTCAGAATGTCAATTTGGAAAAACATTGCGTGAGCTCGGTTCCACCTGGTATGCGGACTTGGGACCGCCATTTGGTGTTATGTACTGCATAAAATGTGAATGCGTAGCGGTAAGTTTTCATATAATTTTTAATGAAAATTGTTCATGAATATTTTTAGTTTAACTATTCCTAAACTCAATTATTATTTAATTATATTGAAATAGCAACTCTTGTTAGTGAAATCTCACAATCTATGAACAATACCGCTAAATTCTGTCAGAAGAAATGTTTTATGTCTCATGTTACAAATTTCACCAGCATTTGAAGCAGTTTAAATGCTTCTCCTTTGTGAAAAATTACTGGGAGCACATTTTCACGGACCATTTACCACAATTCTCTATTTAAAAAGCGGTAATAATACACTTAAAAACGCTTCTCCTGCAAATTGTGGAAAACCACAATTCTTTGCAGCTCTGTTTCACATACCAATTACCACAAATCAGGGCTTAGATAATTTTTTAATTGAATTTTTTAAAATTCGGTAATTTTTAAAACTAGTTTAATTTGTAGTGTGTTTCTTCAATTATTACAATTAAACTCTTGCAACTGAAATCAAGAAAAGGAAAACTTAATTACTTTACTTAATTAAATAAAAAACTAAAATTTACTAGTTTTTAATCGAGTTTTATGGTAAAAGGTCCGTGAGGAATTTTATACATTTTTAAGGAGAAGCATTTAAGCTTATTATTACATGATACTTCTGTCGGAGCAAATATTTTCTGTCTCATGCTACATATTTGATTGCATTCAAATATTTGAAGCACTTTGCCTATTGTCTCAAGAGTTTTTCTACTCATTTTCGACAGTCTCCAGTCGACGTATTTTATTTGTGTTGCTGTTGTTGGACTCTTACACTTTGGAATTTTAAATTTAAACTCTGAAATTTATGGCTCATTTGGCATGATTGATATTAATATTAAAGGTCTCTGGGAGAGTGCGAAAAATGTGTGCAAATTGTTGCGACAAATGCGACACAGTAGCACATAAAAAGCAAATAAATTTCAAAAAAAGAAAAATCGCGTGCCAAAAATACATTCATTTTATGCGTTTTTTTCCTTCTGCATTTATTTTTTAAATTTTATTTAATTTTTTTTTGCAGTGGCAGCACACTTAAAAATCTTTAAAAAGTTCCTTTGCATATATTTATGTCATAGCAACCGTTGGTTAATGGTTTTGTAGTTGTTGTTGTTGTTGGTGGTGTTGGTGTTGCTGTAGTAGCTGTTGTTGTTGCTGCTGTTGTTAAATGCTAAAACTGCTAATTGCGTGTGCGCACTGTCGCTTGGGGATTAAATGATTAATGGGTCTTGTGGCTCTGTTCTGTTTTGCTTTTTTCCTTTGCCATATCTTTAAAAATTAAGCGAAAATAAAAATTGAAATACAATAAAGCAAAAAGAAGTGAAAAAAGAATAGATACCAATATATGTATTTATAATTTTCTTTTCAACTGAAAAATCATACAAAATTCTGTCACATTGCCAAAATTTTGTTGGTGATTTTTCACACAAATACGTTTATTGATTATGCGTTATTTTTGTAAGCGAAATTACGCTGAAACTTGCATTGAGAAAATATCAAATAAATTAATAAATAAACGCGTTAAAGAAGCAATAATACCAACAACAACAACAGCAACGACAACAACAACAGAGCAGCCAGCGAACAACAAATTAAGTGAGAAAAAATGAAAATTCCCAAACGACAAATAAAAATGTCACACTTGTGTCCTCGTTCAAGTTCTGCAAAATAAATTGACGCCATAAAGTCGTTTTCTTGTTGTTGTTGTTGTTCTTGTTGTTGGGGACATACAAGCATACATGGCACAGCTATGTGCTGTCTGAGTCCGACTCTGTGTCCGTCTGTCTGTCTGTTTTTTGATAGCGGATAACATTTTTATTATATGTTTTGCAAAACAGTATAAAAAACGAAATCATTCTGAGCAGAAACCGAGTGCATGCAGAAGAGCGTAAATTTAATTAACAAATACGCCCTATATTTCAGCTCTAAGCGGGAAATAATTTAATTTTGCAAAGCTTTTGAATTGACTGACTTGCCTTTGGGGTCTTTAGTGGGAGTCTAAGGAAGGAACTATGGTTTGAAGTTGAGTTACATACGGGCCCGTAAGCATTGTCTTTCAACTACCACACATTTCCGATAGAAACGCTTTAAAATTCGACCTTAGAAGTCAACCTCGTTCGTGCATCCCTTCACTGCCCTTTTGTTGTTGGTGTTCGTAGCCAAACCTACGCATCGTATGAGTAATCTAAAATTATGCGAAATTCAGTTCGAATGCTTCTGATTGCTTACGCATGGACACATCCTTGAGAATCTGATGACGGCCAGCAAGTCTAGCACTTTATAAATCTGTGTATTTTTACTTCGCATTTAGCAGATTGTCGTGCTCAATGCTCAACTTTAACAAAAAGAAGACAAAATTTATGCTCAGTGAAAATTGAAGAATATTTTTGAAAAATATTTCATTATACATAGAAGCTACTCCCCCACATGAGCATGTGTAGGGAGGCACAAGCATAAATAGATGGTGAATAGAAAAAACTAATTTAGGCGAGATAAAGATTGAAGAACTTTGCCTATAAACACAAATTGTACAGCTCAGAGCAATAGCGACCCAGATGAAAATTCGCATTAGGAAAATATCGCTTAAAGCAAGAGACTTATATGAACTCCATAGAGTAGGCATACATAGTCCATAGATTGGGCATATGTATATTCTTTTAATCAATAGTCTACCTTGGCTCTCAAGTTATCGGTATATGGTACCCTGCTTAAAGAGGAGAACAAATGTTTCCTCACTAGCTGCTCAGTTCCTTAAGTAATGAATACTTTCCAAGGTGCTCTTACAACAACCAGTCACTACTAGTGCAAATTTTTGTTGTAGTTGTGAAGGGTGGATTACTATAAAGATGCAACTCGACGCCGCGCACCAACTCACAACACAACTCATACAAAAGGTTCGAGCCAAACTACCATAAGGCACTAGAAACGTGAATATCTTCTGACCCCACTGTAGTTGTTATGACTTTGTTAAGCAATTGCAAACAGTGAAGCCGAAAGGAGCTACTTAGGTGGACACTGCCGAATGTAGAGTAAAACTTTTGTTGTATGCCCGTTTCAGTGGCGCAGTTTTCTCTTTCTTTTGAAGGAAAATAAAATGTTTGCAATAATTTAATTAATATTTTATTTTTAAATTTAACCACAATATTAATGCATAAAAGTCACTTTAATGTTAATTAAGAAAAATTTATGTTTGCACAAAAATAATGCATAATAAAAAAATTGTATTTGTTGTATTATGATGAAGAGCGAGATGGGACCCAGATTTTCCAAACGTGTCATGCTCGGTAGCACACACGTTTAAAAAATTATATACAAAAAACAAATAAAATGAAAGCACAAATTAATAAAAAAAAAAAAACCAAAAAAAAATCAAGAAACTGCAGAGATGGAAAAGGCAACAGGTAAAAACAACAACAAAAAGAGAATTAAATTAAAATAAAAGACACCTTAAACGACCTACGCTACCTCACCCCATAGCGTGCCAACTCGCCGCTCGCCTCATTATGGAAACACGCCGTTTCGCTGCCTACTGCCTGAGCTTTAATCATTTCGGCGCGCGATAAAGCAGCTACTCGCTCAACCGCCGTCTGCACATGTCTGCCTCTCTCCCTATCTGCCTATCTGACTGTCGGTATGTTTGTCTGTCATGTACACGCAGCACATCCCCACATACACACACACTTACGTACGAACGGCTTTGGCGCCGCCGACGCGACAGACCTCTTTATTATTAAAAATGTACAGAAAAAAAATGGTGATCTTTTTATACGGCATTCGCTCGTGTCTGCTGAGAGAAGAATGCCTTTTCGTTTAATTAACATTTCTGAGTACTCGCTGCCGCTGTGGTTTGGGCTGCCAGGGGTGGCGCCTGTCCTCAACAGTTGCCATTTAAAACTTTGCTCTAATTACGTATATACATTATTTTCACATAATTATTTTCACTTTTTTCTACAAACAAATTATTTAGTCAATTTGTTTAATTTTTTGTTTTTGTTTTTGTTTCGCTAGGTACCCAAAAAGCGGCGCATTGTAGCACGAGTCCAATGTCGAAATATCAAAAAGGAATGTCCACCCGCGCTGTGCGATGACCCCATTTTGCTGCCCGGCAAATGTTGCAAGGCATGCCCCGGCGATAAGAACGGTAAGTTACTTTTATTGAATTCTTTTTTTTCTCTTTTTCCCCACTCAAATCGTAATAATCATGAGAATTTATGAGTTCGCAAAAATCACCTCGTAATGTGGCCTATAATAGAGTATCTGTGTAACTATAGAGTCTGAGCATTTATAGAGTCTGAGCACTTATAGAGCCTGAGCACTAAAAGAGTGTGAGCACCTATCGAGCCTGAGCATTTATAGACTCTGAACACCTATAGAGTCTGGTCACTGATAGAGCGTGATTTCTTCACAAACTGTTCACTTTAACTATCACTACAGCCACTTCACTTTAGCTGTCACTACAGCTTTTGAATGGGGCTTTACAAATCCTAATTTGACCTCGAAACTGTGAGCTTTCCAGGGTCTTCGGACAAATCCCACTTTTCCTATTACAGTTTATATATCCTATCTACTACTATCATTATGTGATTATATCCCATATATATGATATATATGTGATATCCCATCATTCCCTGACAACCCGTAATTGTACTATCGCTAAGATTTTGCGGTATACCAGGGATTATTAAAAGAAGTCTACTACTGGAAGATTATGTGTAGTATTTAGGATAGTTGATAAATTGTACTTATACTCTTAGAGTTGGTGCAATTTCTACTAAAGGAAGATTACGTGTAGTAGCTGTCTAGGGTACTTGACAACTTATACTTATCAGGTTGCTACAAATTCGATTACCGGAAGATTATGTGTTGTATCTAAGGAAGAAACTTGATAAGAGTTCTACTTATATATGTATAAGGTGGCTACTTATACTAAATCGTATTCGAAGGGTCCTTGCCGACTCTACTTAACTTATAAAAAAGAAATTGTATGCGGTATTCCAAAAGTTCACACAAGGTTAACATAATTGCATTATTTGACTAAACAACGTGAACAACGGCATAAATAATATTGTACTATAAACATACTCGTATGTATATTCCAAATGGGATGGCTTGTCCAGAACCTCTTTGAAACACCACATAATCTCTTTTACCTGAAAGGACAAGTTGGCTTTATGAAGTATGCTCTTGTCCACGATTTCTTGCGAATTCAAGTTTAGTCAAAGAATGCAAATGTGTTAACATTCTCTGGTTTAGGGCAGTCCTAAATTGATTCTCTTCTTTTTATAGCTTTCATCTCATTTTATACCTTTTCATAGGAAAGCAGATGCCAACAACCACCAGAAACCATTTCACTGCTCCCTGTTAGCAGATCTAAGCTTGCCAGGGGACTACTTGCATCTGCCCCCTTTAATTAACCACGCTCATAGCGGGCCTAGAGTGACATTTGAAAACGCTAAGAAAATCACTATCGATTTCATTTCACTCATTTCAACACACTCCCCGACCCCCACCAATCTACGGGCCCCAAAAACTATAATGAATGAGTCATAATCGCTCGATTTGGTAGAGAAAAGAAAGACACTTGTTTCCACAGTCGCACACAGTCGGAGCCGCCGGGCAGCCATGGGAACAGCGCGTAGTTGCGCCGCCTGAGAATTGCCGCGCCGCATATTTGACTTGTGTAAATTTTCTTTAAAGTCAATATTTTGACACTCCCAATTGGTCTGCCGTAAATCATAAACGATTTCGGGCGTGAAGCGCGGAGCGGACACTTCTTAGGCGTATCGTCTGCGCTCGGACGCTGCCACACGAAATTTTCAAATGATTTTCATTTATCATCTCATTTTATTGGACAACAACTTTTTGTGTGTGAAAACATTTTCGCAAAATGTTGCGAAAAAAGCAGAAATGTGTGAAAAAGGCGCACGCACACATTTGCATTGGCGGGCATGCTTTAAAAAAGTATTAATTATAAACATAAAATTCTTGCGAAGATTTTTCACTTTAAAAATTATGGCCAGCCAGAAAGCCAGACGACAAAGATTAATAAATTTAATTGCCAATATTTTATAAAGCGAAATTTCAAATGAAAATGTAAATGAAAATCCGTTTGGAATTTTTCAACACTTCGGAAAAGAGAGCAAAAAACCAAAGAATGCGATGAGACCATTTTCTAATGCGCGCTAAATCGAAAGGATCCAATGCGGAGACTCGTCTGTGGCAAAGAGTTCGATTGATGGACACGGTATTGGGATATGGCATTCGGTGTAGAAAGAAATGGCGAACGTAAGAAGATATATGTAGAAGAATAACAAGATATAGTACATCAAGATATAGAATGGTATATCAAGATATAGTAAGCAGGATGTAGAATAGTATAACAAGATATGAAAGTAGTAGATCAAGGTATAGAATACTATATCAAGGTATAGAATAGCATATGAAGGTATAGCATAGTATGTAAATGTATAGAAGAGTCTATCAAGATATGGAAAAGTGTGTCAAAATATAGAGTAGTATATCAAGAGCAGAAGGATTATAGGAAAGGTGGAAGATTTTCCAAGGTAGTGCTAGAATAATACCAAATTCAGATGGGAATTGAATTTGCGACAAGATTACGGAAAAGGTGGAAAATCTCCAAAATAATGCTCAAATAATAACAAATCAACAAATTAATTTGTATGGGTGTGGGATCTGGGACAAGCCTGTAGCAATATTGGAAGATTTTTCAAGCTAGTGTTAGAATAATACCAAACAAATAAATTTGTTTGGGAATGGAATCTAGAATAGTATATCAAAATACAAAATATTATATCAAGAGCAGATGGATTAGAAAAAGGGTGAAAGTTTCTCAAAGATAGTACTCGAATAATACCAAATAAATACATTACTATGGGGAATGAGATCTGCTACAATATTATAGAAAAGGTGGAGGCTTGTCCAGGGTAGTGCTGGAATAATACAAAATAAATGCATATGAGAATTGAATCTTCACCAAGATTATAGGAAAGGTGGAAGTCTCTTCAAGATAGTCCTAGAAAAAAAACCAAATAAATACGTTTCTATAGGAATCAGATTACTCTAATCTATTTTACTTATTGATTGCTAGATAGTCTAATTTCGTGGTAGATAGTCTAATTTCGTATTCACGCTGTTGACTGTGGTTTCTTTTGATTTACGTAGAAGGGTTCATTCCATTAGAGTCTTTTTGTTTATGATCGTCATTAAGGGAGGAAGTATTCCCACATTTTGATTTTGAACACCTTGAATGTATTTCCTACTTTAGAAGTAATCAACTGGTTTTCAGAGAGAGTTGTTATATTAATCGAGTATATTTACTTGTGTAAAATCCACCAAAAGCTCTTTGAAACAGTCACTTGCCCCATGTCGTCTGCTTTTAATGTCTGTCTAGAGTCGCTGCTATGATTTACGTAAAACAAGCGTCCATTTAATAGCCGAAAATCGCATCTGTTCTTATTTATTTTATAATATTTAATAACAAAGAAAAAAAGAAAAAAATTAAAAAAGACAACAAAGCAGAAACGTCTGAAGGAAATATGCTTGTTTGTGGCGGTGCCCCGATGGCAATGATGGTGGTGGTGGCGTTGACGTGGTCGTCTCAGACAGCAGCAGCAGCGGCAAAAGTGAAAATGAAATGACATTTTATCACTGACACGACTTATTAGAAATATGTATGTAAATATAAAAGCAAAGCACAACAACAAGAACAACAACGACGCCGACTAACATAATAATAGAGCTTTGTTTTTTGCAAAAATTTTCCTCATTTTGAAAATATTTCGACAAAATTTTTGTGCAGACTCAAGGCTACTACGCAATTTGTGGCATTTGTGTGCGTCTAATGCTGAAACACACACGTACTCTTAAGAAAAGAGCGGATTTTGCTGATGGTGGTGATTTTTATTTAATGTTTTTTATACGCCAATGTTTTTGTTTATTTATTAGATTAGTTAATTTTTTTATTTTCGTTTTTTTGCTTAAGTAAAACAGTTCATTTCATTGACGTCGAATGAATCAGCTTAACTAATTTTCTGCATGAATTGAATTCATAATTAGAAATAGGAAGCAAGTATGCCGAAGACAAACTGCACACAAACACACACGCACCCTGATACACGGTCTCATACACGGCGACTCATACATGTGCGCAGAAACACAATGGTTGATGGCTGGAATCGAACATGTTTGCCCAGTCGAGCATGGCATAGCAAGCAGACTTTTGAATAGCTCTGGCCTGGCAGTTGCTAAATCACTTCCTAGTTTAGGAGGGAGTATGTGTGCAATAATGACAGCAGCAACAACAACAGCAACAACGACGACGGCATTAGCAGTAGAGGCAACAATCACAGCAATGACAGCACAAGTCGCAAAAATTTTCCGAAAACTTTTCACTCTAACAATTGCGAATAATTTGCAGCATGATAACAACACCAAAAAAGCAGAAAACTCAATTTGCCAATGAGTGCTTCGCTGCTTCTCGGCCCCGGCTGATCTTCCTCAGCACACAAACACACACACAGACACACTGTTGATATTCAATCATTGCCGTGTGACATTTTCACATAATGAACTGCTAAATTCCTGAATTGCTGCAATGCAACGCGTGTGCTGGCAGCAGCAGCAGCAGGAATACACACACACACACACACACACACATCTTTATATGCTCATACATGCCTATAGAAAATATAAAAATTGCAGCCAACTTGTGTGGCATAGCAGGCAAACAACCGGCCACGTCCGTCCCACTGCGGCCACGGCAGCCGCTGGTCTATCGCACTGGCATGTGAAACTGGTTGCCCTCACTCATACGCCAGGCTGGCTGGCTGCCTCAGCATGCTGCGCTCATTGTAACACATCATTAGTTTGCGTTTTGTGGTAATTTTTCTTACAGAAGCGACAAAGGCGCTCTAAGGCAGTGACAGCGACTGTGGCTGCGGCTGCGGCTTATTTAAAGCCCTAAAGCAACAACAAAAATATTAAAAAAATTTTACGACTAATGAAAGAAAATATCGTAAAAAAAGAAATCAAATCAAATGAAAGCAATCAAAAGTGACGACCGCCCAATTTGCGGCATGTCGTGCCAAAATCTGAGAGAAAACATACAAAAATCCGCAACGCTTCCGCTTTTCAGCGCCATCAAACGGAGTGGACGGGCACAGTTGTGCACCAACTTCAACTCCACCATCAAAAGCAGCAGCATCCGCACTAGCAGCATCAGCACCAGCATCATCCGCACTAGCAGCATCAGCAGCACCAGCACCATCACCACCCGCTGCTTATGGCTGCCGCACAAAATCATTTGTCATTTGTCACTTTGACAGTTGAGACTTGCTTGCCCCGGCATACTTGCCGTACGCTGTGGTATGTTTACGCTTGCTCCAAGCTACGCATGCAATCGATTCATGGGACCTCCGCCGCTCTCGCCGTCACTGTCGCTGTCGTTGTCGCTGTCAATGTGCAACGTTAGCCGCAGTGACAAACCTTCGCTGGAAGAAATCAAGAACTTGCATCCAGAGAGCAGTTGAGTCAGTTTATTTAAGATTTTTATCACATTTTGATTGCGGCGCTGTCACCAACGCCCCAGCCACCCACCCGTCACTGTCCAGGCATATGCCAAAAATTGTGCGACAGCGCCAATATACCGCAAAAAGGGGTGGTCAACAATTCTGGGCAAGCCTCGTATCACTTTACAGTGCATACTCCAATCATAGACAAGAGGTAATAGTGGCAGCTCTTTTGAACGAGCTTGATTTGTAGCGGTTCAATGAAAATTCCACACAAATCCAATTGAATGAGTGGTTTAACAATATTTCTGGACAGCTCTCGACGTCTTTGGGGGTCAACTGCCATGCCAAGCTTTGTTTAGAAATGTGAGATTATGCGCGCTTCGGTCAGGCGGGCCCATAATTCGCTTTTATTAGCCTTCTTTTATAAGCAACGCAGAGATTTCTTAGAATAATTCGGTATAGTGACTCCAGAGACCCACTGAATTCCCCTTTTTTGGTCCTCTTCTATGAGCAGTGCAGAGTTTCCTTAGAATTATTAGATATAGAGACTCCAAAGAACCAATAATATCGTTTTTTCCACCCTCTTTTATGAGCAGTGCGTACAATTTCCATAATATTATTAGATATTAGTCTCTCCAAAGTGTCCACTAGAATGCAATTGTACCAAATTGCACAATTCCTTTAATCCTTCTATTTGTGCTTGGTCACAGATCACTGCGGCGCGCCATCAGCTCCACTGTAAACCCTTCCAGCACACGATTACTCACAGAGTTTTGGTGGTGGCCATTTAATGTAGTCGTTCGGGGTCTACCACCAATATGGGCTGGGGTACCTTGGTACTTGCAGTGTGAGCGTGCCGGCTGCTCGCCTGATCGCAGTACACGCTCGCAATTTATGGCCGGACCACATTTTGCCAATTTTTTTTGAAAGTTGTTTTGGAAGGGGGTGCACCGCACCGCGCCGCTCCGCACGGAGTAAGCTGTTGAACATTTTACCGTAAAATAAAAATGAGGAAAAAAAACCAAACTGCTGAGGAATGCGTTGCTCACATAGTTTAACCAAAAAAAAAAAGAACTGCAGCCAGCCGCACACGCAGAGAGCTACATACTTGCTTACAAACCGCCAGCGAGGCACAGAATTTTGCTAATACCTGGGCCTGCGTGGCCGCCTGACTGCTGGCGGCCAGGCAAATATTGGCATATTAGGTTATTGGCTTACATTGTCTAGAGTGGCATCTGCTTTTTCTATACAATATAATTTTTGCAAGCCACCGCAGCCTATAATTCTCAAACTCCTGCAGTCAATTGAAGTGTAGTTAGTGGAGCGTAAGTGCTCATATGTACGGGCATATATGCGGCTACCCCCTACTCCCGGCGCTCTTGGCCGATGTGTCCAAGTTTGTGGTATGCCAACTTTGTGCAAATTTTCACTTTTTATAGCATGCTGAGAGAGGTTACTAACTTGTTGCCCATAATAGTCCAGCTACTTGCGTTTAACTCAATACTTAAAATGCACACACACACACACACACACACATCAACACTGCACACACACATAGACACATCAACACTGCACACATACATAGACACAAGCATACACGGCAGCAACAACACCAACAACAGCAACGGCAATAATAACAAAACAAGTTAGTTGCTAAGTCGCATACGCTGAGATGGATTGCCAAGAGTTGGAGTTGTTGCATGTTGTTTTGGTCATCGGCATATTAACGCGATCAACATACGCCATATTTAACAAGGCATGCGCAGTTGAGATTTTGCTGCTGTTGTTGCTGTTGTTGTTGTCGCTGTCGTTGCTGCTGTTTTTTGTCTTCTTTTTTTGTTTTTTTTTTTTAATAAGAGTAGCTTCACTTGATGGCCAGTCGCAGGCTTCATCATGCGCTTACATGCCTTGCCATACCATGGCCATACCAAACAATGTTTATGCTCAGGACATAATAATCATCAACACAATTGCTTCGTTAAAGCCTATTTTTGGTAGGAATACCAAAGCATATCAAAGAGTAGCCAGCCAAACCAAGCCACGCCAGCAGCTGAGCAGCCAGCGCAGTGGCAAAGTGACGCACAGTGCTGCGTGCCACACACGAAATGAGAAGAACATTACTCTGCAATAGTGTTGCAAGGTAGGAAGGTTGAGCGGCTGGCAAAAAGCACAATTAAGCCTGGATTTTCCCTTTGTGACATGAGGCATGTCCTATTCCCTCTCAAGAGTCTAGCCATTTGGAGCCAATGATGGAGCCAATTGTGTATTTGAAATGTCCTCAAAGAAGTCCAGGAATTAGTCGCCCAAGAAAGTCTTTTGGTAAAATATTTCAATCATATTACTCAATAACATATCTCATTGTATGCCAAGAGGAGGCTTTGAAACTCGAGAACGATGTGAAATTTGGAATTGGGGTGCCAAATTAGAACTCCACAGAAAAGAATTTTCCAAATATTTGTTTATTTTTTTATTTATTTATTGAGAAGAGTAATATTTAGAAATGTCTAGTTCACTAAAGCACTGACTTTCCAGGGCCTTCTGGCTTTTTCCAAATATATTTATAACGAACCTACAAAATACTTCGGTCATTAAAAGGGCCTTCTTATTGAATCGTCACAACAATCGAGTAGTAAGAAGAATATGCTCGTTACGGGGTTTTGACTATTAAGTATCGATGCGCCTTACTTTTATAACTATTTTGAAACATATCACTAGAATATAATAGGGAGCGAATATTCTTCCACCACAACTTCCCTATGCTTTGGATTCAATAAGAATCAGTTTCTTATGAAAATCAGCCTACCGACACGGCTTACCTACGCTTTAACTTCAATGAGAATCAGTTGCTTTTAAGAATCAGTTTCTTATGGCAAAGAGTAAGTTCCCATTCGGTAAAGTGAACACTAAAGAAGATGCATAATCGTTTTAAACAGCTCAAAATAAATGTTTTCCATGTCCACATAAATTACGCCTTTGACGAAATTGACGGCGATTAGAAATTGCTCTCCCAAACTTAGTTTTCAAGATCATAATGGCCACAACTAATCATTTCTTGACCATTTTAGCGTGAACCTATTCATTTGCAGGTAAAATTGCAATAACTCCTGCTATATTCGTATGCTTGTTGTGAGGGATAGAAGCACTGTGTTATGTACCGACTTACCTTTAAAGCCCAAACCAAAAGCAAATCGTGAAAAAGGAGTAAAAATAAAAGAAAATTATTGTCAACGTCATATTTGTAGGCTTGAGAAAAGGCTCAGCACTTGACTTCTATGAGCACAATAACAATAACAACAAAAACGACAGCAACTGCATTAGCAACAAGCCTCACAAACCAACGAACTGTCACTTCCACAAGGCGCAGTTGCATTCGCTGGCGCAGTCGACGCCGTAGTCGGCAGAACCACAGCTACGCTACAACGTCACAACGTTCACGACGTTCTTCAGCTGCAGCGCACATCGTCGTCGGCCCGTTCGCGTCCATTGTTAATTTATGCAGTTTTCGTTATTTTTATAATGACATAACTCGGGCATTTTAACGCTTATTAAATTATCTCATTTAAAAGAATTTCATGACGTTGCGGCTTGTCCTGTAGCAGCGGGCGGTAACTGCCGCTCACGAAATTATCAGTAAAATCTTAAATATGTGCACAGCGTAGGCAATAAAAGTTAACAGTGAGACGCACACGGCATACGACGGTTCGGTCAGATATACTCGTGGCGATCTGGAAACGCGCCAGGCTTGGGAAACCTCAAAGTAAACGCCCCATTACGGTGCTGCTGACAATTCCAGTTGATGACATTTTTGCTCAAATTGTTTATCACTCCAAAAAAAGGAAAAAAAAGCCTAATGAACTGCAGCAGGCCGCGAACGATACTCTGAGTCGTAGATCCTCCCGCGGCGGTCTGTCCAGGTTGTACATAGGCTTGTATATATTGGGTATCGGAATGGGTCGAGTTAGATGCTTATCAGAAATTCTTTCGATAACAATAAAATTTAAAAGCAGAACATTTTTGGTTTAAACTCAACCGCTCATAAAACTAAAATAAAATTAACTTAAATTAAGAGCAACAAAAAAAGAAGACAAAAAATGCATACAAATAAACGGAAATTAAGAAAAATTGTAGCATCGTCTTTCACAAAAGGCAATTTTGTGTTTGAGCGCAATTCTTTTGAAGACCGTTCCCAATGCGGGTGCAGGCTGCAAACCAGTGTCAATGAGCATCGCCGCTTGGTAACAAACACCACCACCAGCAAGCAAGCGAGAAACCGGCGTAGGTACTTCGTACATGTCCACGCAGGCGCATAAAAATTAATAACACATTCCAAACTGTTGAATCAATGACAACCCAATGTCGGCACGCACAACGAAAACTCATTTATCTTGGCTTAAGAATTCATTCATCTGTGCACAGGAGAAAAATTACTAAACCCAATTTTCAAAGCCAGCACAACTCTTGGCTCAGCAAAGTTAAAAGACAAAAAGGGAACGACCAAAATAATAAGAAAAGAGGCAACCGAAAAATCATCACAGGCGCAGGAATGTCTTAAGTCCCATAAAAGTGCATAAAGCCGACGGATGCAGCCGCGCAGTGACCGAACGACACTCGCACCGAGGCACCTACGAAACAGTCACGAACGACCAACCAACCAACCAACTAACTAACTAATGAACTAGCGAACCAACCGACCAACCAACCGACCAACCAACCGACCAACCAACCGATCAAGCAACCGATCAACGAACCAACGACGCAGCCAACTAACGAACCAACCGCCTGACTGCAGCTACATCCGTCAAATTCAAAAGAAAAAAGTATTAAGATCAAACGATAAGATCAGCCAGTGTTGTACCTCACAAGTCTGGCGCAGCCGCGTACGAGCTGAACTTAAGACTCAAGACGAGTGTGGCACAAACAACAATCAACAACAAACAACAGCAACAACAACAGTAAGAACAGCCACTGCAAGAGCCACAAAAAGAGGAAAAAGCGAGAACAAAAACGCCATGGGTATCTTCCTGCTTAAGCGCGCTCAATAAAATGCTATACAAGGTGTCAGATTTGTCGCTCTTCATTATGTGGCACAGCAACACCGGCACCAGCACCAACATCACCGCCAGCACCAGCAGCACTACTGTGTAGGTGTGCCTGTGTGTGTTTGCTTCAGTCCGTTCCGTTTTGGGTCTACCAGAAGTACAAAGAAAAAAATCCAAAATTCCCAAAAGCAAAAAATAAAAAATTAAAAAAAGGAATTCCATTGAAAGCGCTTAATGCCAGAGCGAGCGCAGGGCCCGGCTAGCAGGCTGGCTACTTTTGGCTTAAAGACCCTGCAGAATCGTACACAGCAAAGGTGGCAGAGGTGCCAGTGGTGGTGTTGGAGCCTGCTGCCACAATCAAATGTACGATCGACGTTCGTTCGTTCGTCGTTTGCGCTGCCGCCGAGGAATGCATACAAAATTTCAGCTGAACTGGGTCTTCAGGCGAACTTTTTTATTTTCTTGTTTTTTGGAATATTCCGCCAAGGTGCAATTGCGATTTTTTCGCCGTTGCTAGCGCGCATAATTCAATTTTTGTCTGATCGAAACGAAATGATGATGACCCGAAGCCTGCCTAGGAATTTCACATACATAATTTGCTGCTCCTCGTACAGCCAAACAAAGGCGAGAAGGTTTCTTTTTCTGGAGGGGTGCAGGGGTGGAGTGAGTCTATTTCTGCTTTACGGGAATTGAGCAATAAAAGCAGAAATGTGCAATATTTTTATCACTACGCCAAGAGCGTATAACGCAATCGTGTACACCTATTTAGTTCCATATGCTGTTCAGAGTCAGTAAGTAGGGCCAAGTCGCCAGCACGGTTAGTTTCGTTTTTGCCAAAATTCGTAACTGTTGCTTCCAGCAGTTCCAACTCGATAATAGCCCCGAGACTATCCTCCAATTCACAGTTTCTCCACATCTCTCTTGTAACTATCGCTTCCACCAGTTCTAACTCGATTATAACCTCGAGACTATCCTCATTTCATTGCTTCTCCACAACTCTCTTGTAACTATCGCTTCCATTAGCTCCCTTTTGATTATAAGTCTCTATAATATTCTCTATTTCACTGCTTCTCCACATATCTCTTGTAACTATCGCTTCCATTAGCTCCAACTCGATTATAAGTCTCGAGACTATCCTCAATTTCACTGCTTCTGAACATCTCTCTGGTAACTATCGCTTCCAACAGTTCTAACTTGATTGTAGCCTCGACTGCCCTCCTTATGCTGCTTCTCCATTTCTCTTTTTTGCTTGGGCCTTATCGCTCTCTCATCGCGCCGTTATGTGTGACTATTAAGCCCCCAAATTGTGTGAGCCCGTACGTTTGTTCGTTTAATCTTTTTTATGTGCTGATTGTTGTCAACCGTAGTGGCCCAACCTCCTTACTCGCGCGCTTCGTTTGCCAGTTCTCGGTTGCTTTGTTGACTGTGCCTGACTTCTTGGAACTGTGCCGGCCGTTTAAGCTGCTTTTATGGCCAATACGAACTACCTAGACTGCTGTGTTATGACTATTTAACCCGACGCATACACACACCACCACCATCCACATTGAATCAGAATGTCCTCACCATTTGCGTGGCTCTGTTGCCTCGATTAGTGTTACTGCGCTGTCAATCCGTCCGTCCGTCCATTCGTTTGTTGCTTGCGTTGAGTGCTAAATAGACTTGCCGTGGGTACGTGATGTGGGTATACGAGCGTATTTTCGGGGTATTAACGCAACACGATCCCCGCACCGACAGACGGCTTCGAGCACAATGTCACTGCGTGAAGGTTCCCTCATTTGTTATGTGCGATTCATTCATAATTTTCGTTTTAATTTCGTTTAAGTGATGAGCTGAGGTGAATGTGCAGCGTGCATTGTGCACCCTGCATTGTGCAGTACGCAGTGTTCGGCTCGCTGCATTCTGTGTGCTGCGTTTCGTGTTCTGTGTTCTGTATTATGTGTGCTGCAGGCAAAGGACAGATTTCTCATGGTTATTATTGTATCTAAATTCCATTTAAATGCCGTCAGAGTTTTAATGTTCTTTATCTTTTTTAACGCCTTTGTTGTTTGGTTTCTGGGTTACAGATACGGATGTTGCCTTGGATGTGCCCGTGCCCATTAACATGGAAGAGGAAGAGCGCAATATGAAACGTAAGTAGCACCTACTCTCGTATTTCCCGCCCGTATTTCTTATCGGCCGCCTCTGTCAACACAGCGCTCATTTAATCTCTTTTATGTACTTGTAATTTATTATCACAGATTTCGCCGCTCTACTCACCGGCCGCACATCGTATTTTCTGAAGGGCGAGGAAATGAAGACCATGTACACCACCCACAATCCGCACAACATTGTCGCCACCGGACGCTTCATGTTCCACAAGAAGAATCTCTACTACTCATTTTACACCTCGTCGAAAATTAATCGGCCACGTGCCATCCAATTTGTCGACGACACTGGCACCATCATCGAGGAGCACCAACTGCAGACGTCGTTCGTGGGTGCGCTGAGCGTTTATCAGAACGCCACCGGCAAGATCTGCGGCGTCTGGCGGCGTGTGCCACGTGACTACAAGCGCTTGCTGCGCGACGATCGCCTGCATGTGGTGCTGCTATGGGGCAACAAGTATCAAGCTGAGCTGGCGCTGGCCGGCAAGATCGGCAAGTACGCCTCCCTGCAGACGGAGCTGTTCAGCTCGCTGATGGAGCCCGCACCTGGCAGCAAACCCGATCAAATGGCCGGCGCAGGCGGCACAGCGATTGTGTCCACCAGCAGCGGAGCCGCCTCATCGATGCATTTAACCTTGGTCTTCAATGGTGTGTTCAGCCCTGAGGAGTACATGGATGCGCCCGTTAATATACGCATTGAGTTGCCCGACCGCAAGGAGGTCATTCTGGACGAGGTGCAGAAGGTGCGCAAGCCGTCGGCCGAGATTAATGTGCTGGAAATATCCTCACCGATTTCTATACAGAACCTGCGCCTGATGTCACGCGGCAAACTGCTCCTTACCGTTGAGTCCAAGAAGTATCCGAACCTGCGTTTGCAGGGCCACATTGTCACGCGCACCACTTGTGAACTCTTCCAAACTCTGCTCACACCGCACAACGCGGAAGCGAAAACCAAGAGCAGTGGTCTGGCCTGGGTGTTCCTAAACACAGACGGTTCCTTGGCCTACAACATTGAGACCGATCAGGTCAGCTCCAAGGATCGTCCGGAAATCAGCCTCATTGAGGATCTCGGCAAACGCAAGGCCATGCTGGAGGACCTGACACCCAGCTTCAATTTCAATCAAGCCATCGGCACCATCGACAAATTGGGTCCGAAAGTGCTGGAGTCTCTTTATGCCGGCGACCTGGGTGTGAACATTGCCATCGAAAACGAGCCCAGTCTGATACGCGGTCGGCTCGTGCCACGCCCCATAGCCGATGCTCGTGACTCTGCCGAACCCATATTGCTGAGACGAGCCGAGAATTCTCCCAACGCACCGCAACACGCCATGGGCATGGCTTGGATTGCCATTGACAACGAATGCAATCTACACTACGAGGTCACCGTGAATGGCTTCCAGGCGAACCCGCAAGACTTGCAAATTTACCTCGAGGAGAAGCCAATTGAGGCCATCGGTGCGCCCATAACACGCAAATTACTTGAAGAATTTTCAGGCTCATACATGGAGGGATTCGTGTTGGGCATGCCTTCTAACGAACTCGTTAAATTGGAAACGAGTGTGTGTTACCTGGAAATTCATGCGAAGGACAAGAAGGAGCTGTTGCTACGCGGCAAATTGAAATCGACAAAGGTGCCTGCACACTGTTTCCCAATCTACACCGACAACAATGTGCCGAATGTGCTGGTGCCCGGAGACCACAATGACAACCACCTGCTGGCACCGGATGCGAAATGCTTCCATTCAGGACGCTTCTATGACGAGGCCGAACAATGGCGCAGCACGCAGGATACTTGCCAGATGTGTGCTTGCCAGCGAGGACACGCCACCTGTGAGCCCATCAAGTGCCCAGTTGTGCAGTGCAAACAAAACGAGGAGTTGGTACAGCGTGAGGGAGAATGCTGTCCCATGTGCGTTTCGCAGAACATTGCCATTGAGACAACGAACCCGGCGGACCAGACCAAGCGGGGCTGCCGCTTGGGCGATCAGTTCCACATGGCCGGCGCAACTTGGCATCCCTTCTTGCCGCCGAACGGCTTCGACACATGCACCACCTGCACGTGCGATACTCTCTCGCTGGAAGTGCGCTGCCCGCGCATGGTGTGTCCACCTTTGCCGTGCTCCGAGAAGCTAGCATATCGCCCCGACAAAAAGGCCTGCTGCAAGGTGTGCCCCGAAGGAAAGTTGAGCGTGCGCAGCGACAAGATGGGCCCCTCCAATCCGAACGTGCTGCAAGATCAAGGCACTACAAAATCGCACGTGCAAACCGCTGAGGAAGTGATGGGACAGGGTGGTTGCAGGGTGCTGAATAAGGTGTACGAGAACGGACAGGAGTGGCATCCCATATTAGCATCGCATGGCGAACAGAAGTGCATCAAGTGCCGTTGCAAGGTAAGTGTCCAGTGATATAATTACGAATTATAAATATTTCGTTGTTCCCATTTGAGAGGTAATTGCTAGTTTTTTTAGAGTAATCGTATTATTCATGACTGAGTAACGGGAACTCGATATAAGATAATAACAGAAAATGTAACCAAACCAATGTTAGCATATTTTACAGTAACGAGTTATGTAGTTGTTGCTAAGGTAACAGTAGGGACTTATATAGTTGTGTAGTTAGGCACACAACATTGACAGTCGATGTTAACGAATGTTGATTTGATTAACAGCAGCGAGCTTTGTTGTGAGTATGAGGGCAGAATATAATATCAATTAATGTAATTACATTTGATTTTTTGAACTGTAAAGGAATATTGCTGTTGAAAAAAATAGATGCTCCACATTGGTGAATTCGAATTGGTTTGTCCAGTCAATGCACACTTTTGTAGCACCGGGTTAGTAGCCCACTGTTAGCTTATTATTTATATTCTAGAGAGAAATATGTTGCTACTTAAAGTGCAAGTAAAGTGGGACACAGAAGTCACCTAAAATTATTATATTCGCTAATAACAGTGAGATATTAAGTTACAATTCTATACATTCTTAGTCATGGGTTAAGATTGAGTTACAATTCTGTATATTCTTACTCCTGAATTAAGATTGAATCACAATTATATATATTCTTACTCCTTGATTAGCCAATATTCCCATTTAGCATCACAGTAATAGTTTTAATAGTAGATCTTTTTGGAGTCATGCTTTTTTTTTAAATATATTTTCTTCAAAATATTTATATATTTGTTACCTCTCCTTCCAAGCAAAACCCGCATTTAATACCAATTTTTTCGCCACTTTTCAGGACTCCAAAGTGAACTGCGATCGCAAGCGTTGCTCACGGTCCACTTGCCAGCAGACTCGCGTCTCCAGCAAGCGGAAAGTTTTCGAGAAAACCGGCGCAGCAGAACCCGCCGTCGATGAGTGCTGCTCGACGCAGTGCCGTCGCTCGCGCAGACACCACAAACGCACACACCAGGATCGAGCAGGAGCGAACACAAGCGACGACAAGCAACAACAACAACAGTCGAAACGAGTACAACAACAAACGAACACGAACCGCAGCGGCAGCAGTGGCCACAGCAGCTGAATTCCTAAAGATTCGCATATGTAAACTTAAGAAACACTTTTAAGAAATTACTGAAGCAGAATATTAAAACCAATTGCAAACAGAATTGAACCGAAAAATATTGGAAAAACTAAGTTACACGTTGGATGCAGCAGAAATTACCCTGTATTATAGATGACGAAGAGCAAAACTACAAACAACCAACAACAACAACAAACACACACAACAGTAAAACAAGAAGAAAACTCAAACGGAAACGTAATTGGAAACCAGTGCAGTTGCTTTAAATTCTCGCCGGCAGAATTTCCTAAAAACAAAAAAACTGTGCTGCGCCTTTTTTCTGACTGCAATTTTGCAGTGGCAACAACAAACCGAACCGAACTTTCGCAAGGGAAAATTCCGGTGAATCAATATAAATATACAAGTAAAACTATTTGCAATGAGAGAGGGTAGTGGTGGAGCAGCACATCCCAACAGTTTCGACTGATTGACTGAATGGCATAGTATAAGTTTTAAAAAAATTTTAAAAAACATAAAAAAACAAGAGCACTCTTTACGCTAAACTTTTTATTACTAACTAATTATACTTACACACACAAAACACACACACACGCACACACACATATATGCATACACAGTTGTTATATAAATAATTTTAATTTTATTATTATAAAATACTTAAAAATGTTTATGACGCGAAAAGTACGCGCCAAAAATTCAAATGACGCCGCCGTACAAAGCAGCAGCGCTCGTCGTTGCTCTCGCTCTCGCGCATACGTGAGCGACACTAGAGCCGCGTATGCAAATGAGACAACGCATGGATGCGCGCGCTGGGCGGCAAAATCAAATGTATTCTTGTGGGGAAACGAGTCATTAACAAAAGTTATAAAGTGAATTTACAAAAACAACAAGTTCATAAAGCATGGAAGGCACATTAACATACATACCCACATACAAATAAACACACACACACACATACATATATACAACATATATGTTTGCCACATTTCGCCCACGTTTACATTTACATTTAGTTGTATTAATTTTATGTTTAATTTAGTTTTATAATTTTATTTGTAAAAACTTATGAGTTTTAGTTTAAGTGCTTATGATTTTAATTATTTCTAATTTGCTTTTGTAAAATTTTTTGGTATTTTTTTAATTGTTTTAAAAATCATTTATTATAATATAAAATAAATATTTTCATAAAAATTGTCAGAAAAATACAAAAATAGAAAAGCTTCTCTAGTCCCGGTTTCCACAGTTGAAGATATGACTGCCTGATCCCTGCTGACTGGTACGGAGAGAAAATGCAGCTGAAGCAAGACGGTCGTGCGTGGATCAATCACTTGAGCGCAAGGCTATATTAGCACTTAATGAAGCATATTATATATTTTTGAATGCGGCTTGAACCGTGAAAACCAGGACTTAGTAAAGGCAAGAAATGTAGTCAAATAATATGAAACGCCTTTAAAAACCATTAATAGTGGAGCGTAATGGCTGACGGAAAGGACGGGATTAATCATTGATTTCATTTGACGTTTTGAGAACAAAATGCATCGGTATGAAATCACAAGAAGATGGAAAAAATGTGACCACCAACTACTTCCACCATGGTAGTATTTAGCAGAGATAGCCAGTGTTGCCATAGTACAATATTTAATGTCATTTAAGCATACTTCTCTGGTTGTGGCATAATTTCACTACGAAATTATGTTGACATAGAATTTTACATATTTTTACGATCGGATTCGATAAAAATTATGTTGGAAGAGCGACGAAAGCAGATAAGCACAAAAAGTGCAAAAAACCCTCAAAATATAATACACTTTTGGTTTGCCATTACTTATTAATAGTTCTTAAACTATGAATAATTATTGTTTACAATCACCAAAAGAGAGGTAATTTTTTCACCTAGTGAAATAATATAATACTTTATTTAAGTTACACAATATTGATCCATCTGAGCTGGCAACACTGGAAGCTACATTTGCTACTGGGCATTGAGGCCCCACAGCAGCTCTTAACAATTATTTATTGAATTTAACTATATATTTATTTATATGAGCTTATAATAATTGCAGCCTAAAATAAACAGCAAACAAAAGTTTTCGAATTGATCTTTCGACGAACTATTGCTCCGAATACGGTATCAAACTTCTTCCGACATATTTGTATGGAGTGATTGATAGAACTTCATCACGAACTTTAGTTACAACTTCTTCACGAAGTGTAGTTACAACTTCCGCACGATGTATAATTACAACTTTTTCACGAAGTGTAGTTACAACTTCCTCACGAAGTGTTACAAACTTTGGTTGTAATACAAGTATGTACGAGTAGTGGCGTATGCACTCGATATTTGTTATGCATTCATTGTTCGAAATTCCAACCAGTCGTTTAATTTTGTTTGCTGGCATACTGATACGCCCCCATACTTGTACACACCTACGGAACATGTATGCACGCATGAGTGTTGAGTTATTTATCATTTCCATTGCATACTCCTACGAGTGTATTCACGTAATTTCAATTCTCGGCACAATCGCACCATCCAAAATTGAAACGGATTCTTATTTCAGTCTCTTTACACTTGCCGCTTTATATTTTTTATATGAAGCAATTGTATGATGTTATTTTTTATATAGATATATACAAACACACATCCACAAATCCACATATAGACACAAACACACGCATACACACATTAATACACACTTACATATTTACAGACATACATTGTATTAACAAAATGTAGTGCATATTTGTAGTTGATAAACACACTTTATTGATTTATAAAAAATACTTATGAAGAGAAGAAAACAATTTTAATTATTATTTTAGAATTGTAATAATTCATGCATAAACATTTTTAAGCATTTTTTTTATACTTATTTCTTTTGAGTTTTACTATAAATGTATTATAGTGCGAAGGCAATAATTAAATCTTAATTTTTAAAAATTTACCTTTATTTTAATTATTATTTATTTATACAAAAACAAAATAAACCACGTAAAATTTGCATATATATAAAACAACAGCAAGAAATTATTATATAATAATAAAATATAAAATATAAATATAAATACCACTTTTTTTTAAATTTAATAAATGTGTTTTTACTGTAACCTAAAGTCAGCTTTTCTTCTTCTGGAGTTGAATCCAACCGCATCACCGCTGCAGCCTGCAGCAGTTAGTATCTCAACATTTGGGGTCTGTGTGGGACCCAGTAATTAGCTCAGTATGGGGACCAGTTTTTTTTTCGGCTTAGAAATTATTTACTCAAAATACTATTTGGCTTTATTTTAGTTGAATCCAATGTTATGCTTTCAAGCTTGTTCGATGCCGAAGCCTTTTTTGTAGTTGCGTTTTGTATAAAACTGTAAAAATTCAGCATCGAACAAATTGTTTGCAAGTTGGGAGAACGAGTAAAGGTGCAGAGGTGACATAAAGCAGAAACGGAAACAGAAACAGAATCCAGTGCATTTGCAACAGAAACTATAAGAATTGAAAATTAGCACGGCCATGAACATGTTCGGTGGGGTTTCCTTTCAAGCAAGCGAACATTTGCTCGTAGCATTTTGTCACTCACTGTTTATTAAACAAATTGATAACGTAGAATATACTCAGTTGCTTGATGTTCGATGTTCGATCTGCCCAACAATTTTGTTCGATGCTCTCACTGTCTGTTTGCTGACCCTAGGCAGCTAACACCACTTCAGTAAATGCCTTCCAAATTGGGTATTATTCTTTACTCCAACTCCAACTCCTTCTTCAACTCTTTTTCTGAGCCCACCTAATATGCTTAGAGTAGATTAGATTAAATTAGATTAGATTTATTTAAGGGTGTATACCGCGACCTGAAAGATCTATTGTGATGCCGCTATTTATTTAAAATATGAGGATAGTCTCATCTATTGATCTTCTGTCAGGAAAATTTCCGACAGCAATTCATTTATTTTGGAGGAATCAAGTTGAGGGATCTTGGTTATATCTAAGACATATTCTCCAAAATAGCTGTATCTTTTGTGTGGCAAAGCTCCACATCTGTGAGCAGGTGCAGTTAGGTTTCGTCACTTTCTCCACATATCTACGGATGCTATCTGAAGATAGACCCAATTTATTTATATGATAGTTGAGTCTACAGTGTTCGCTTAAAATGCCTGTGATGATTCTCAATTTACTCCGAGGCATGTTTATTACATTTTTAGCTTTGTTAGGACTAAAGTCCGCCAGAAGAGCTTTGGTCTGTCTTAATCCTGAAAGATATTTCCAGGTTTTACTTCTCATTGTATCTGACCACTTCTTCAACAGACCTCCAATGATGTTGGATGACAGTCCACAGAAGGGTCCAGGGCCGATGAACTGAGAGGCCGCAGCCTCCCTTGCTAAGCTATCAGCCCTCTCATTTCCCTTATGGCCTAATGCTTAAAGTGACTATTGCAGAGAATAATAGAAATTCTATTTATTTAATTTTATTTAATTATAAAATTTATTATTATTAAATTAAGCATCGTAATAAACTAAATAATTATGTGTGCAGGTACACAAATAAGAGTAATGCAGATACTGGTTCTTCAGTTCATGTTAAGACTTCAAATATTGGATACATGATAATATTCCGACTCCTATTCCGATTCCGACTGAACCCAAATACCAGCGACACTGGAACTCCGACTCCAATTACGACTACGACTCAAATTCCGACTCAAACTTCAATTCCAACTCGAACCTCGCCTCCACAACCCTGTTCGTTGTTATTAAATCTGTTAGGACTCTAGAAAACCCTCGCTGGTCAGTTGCAGTTAATTCATTAAATCGCCGCTGCGAGCTCAACTCGAAGAGTGCAATTACCTTGCAGCAGAGACTATTTTGTTATTAATTGTATAAGCAGGGCATTAATTGCATTTATCTCGACCCGACCGGCACAGAAGTGTTAACTGCGCCCACAGTCAATTTAATTAATTCAACCGAAATGGAAATTGCCATTTTTATCTCGCGCAAACGCCACCGAACTAATCACGCGCCGCGCCGCGTACCCAGCAAATAATGACAACGTGCAAAAATAAAATAAACGCCACTTTATGGAGATATGGAAATGATATGGATATGGATATGGAAATGAGAATAAAGCGATATAACTCAATATTGGAGTTGTCACACCTTGTTTACACTGTCATTGCTTGAGCAAATATGGTTAATGCAGTGCTACCAGATCGCTCAGAAAGCTCCGAAAGGGGCAGCAACGCAGTTGTTGTTAATTAACAGCAACACCAGCAGCAGCAGCTGCAGCGGTGGTGGCGGTGGTGACGAGTGCAATGACAACACGAAAAACAATGCGATTGATTGCGGTGTTTGGCAGGCGGCATGCGAAGTATTCGCGTACTCGCGCAGCACAACACTGGGGCAAACAGGCCCCAGTCAACACTGGGAGGGCAATCTCAACTATGCAAATTCGATCGAACTTCTGTGAGTGGCAAGGAGACTTACTGACTAGCTGAGTGACACCAGCGCACGGTGGGACTGCTGTCGCTGTGGTACGGTGCGCTGTTGACTGTATCTTCATTGATCGCCGATTGTCAACCAACCAACACAGTGCCAATTGACTGTTCGTTTTGCGTGGAGCCTGGGTTCAGTTTTTCGTGGATTGAGTAATGTGCAAAAATAAATTTCAAACTAATTTCAAATACAACATTCGCACCCACACCCCGTTTTGTGTCACAGCGCGGGGTCTCACTGGGTCTGGGTCTGTTTGCCTCTCTATTTGTCAGTGCCTGACTAAGTGTGCGAGTGTGTGTTTGTGAGTGTGTGTGTGCTTGTCTCACTCCTTTAAACGGCCCGTCCAGATGCCTATCTGCAGTCAGTATTTATTGCTTTCAGCCAAGTCAATAATATTCTCAATATTTGCCATATTTGAACTGGTCGCACGATCGATCGATCGCTCGCTCGCTCTCCCGCCCGCCCAACCACTCCTCCTACATTTCAATTGATTGCATGAACAATGCCACAGGTACGCTGGATTGACATTTAAGCAGCGTCGTCGTCTGTGGCGACATTGGCGCGAGATTAACATTTTCTTCATTTTTATTACGAGCTGTTGAAATAATTACGACTTGCACCTGAATGGAAGTAAACGCCACCGCCACCATCGCCACCATCACCACCATCGCTAACGCCGCTCCATTCAGTTCATGCTGTGCAGTGATTTAATGGCCATAAACAATCAAAGTCAAACACAGAAGCGGTTAAGAAGAATGAGCATATAAATTGGAAATTACGACTATATCGGCAGGTGAGAAGTTGAGTGTGGCGGACCTGCACCATGGCACATTCTCGTACTCGTAACATCATAATCTAAATGCAAGCGACTTGTGCCCGGCTCTGATGGCGCTGCACTTAGCCTGCTCTATTGAATGCTGTCTTAATGGAATACTGCAATCATGATAATTCGATTCTAAGTGCCGGAATTTAGGTTAGTACAAGTTTTCCAGAACTTTCAAATGCCTGAATCCAAACGAAATTGCACCAAAAAGTGCTCGTGTATTTGTATTCAATTTAGGGGCACAACCAAGAAAAGTTTCGGAGGGGATGCGAGTGTATTTATTCTCAGATATATGGTTTTAGTTCGCAATAAGTTTGGGGTGGGGGTTGCAACCACCAAACCCCTAACCGTGGCTAAAGGGGAATCACTCATCGGTTAACCTCGCAGTCTTTGGCTAGGAATGCAAAGAAAATTGATTTGTCTGAAACAGCAAGAAATCTGAGCAGATCAAAGTGGAGGATAATCTATATATAACTCTTGAATACTCGTATATTACAACAAATAGAAGCACAAAATATGTGCTCTGAAATTCACATTAACTTAGTCCAAGAAATACCACAATCTAAGTCAAAAATAGGCTACGGAGGTCCGAAATGCAGCTCGTTTCGGAAAGTTCTCAATCCCATTGCGTTTATAGTAAAGAGAAATAATTCATGGGATCGCTAAGCACACATCCAATGGTCTTAATATGTATAAATAGAAGACTTTTAATTTGAGAAGATCTCGCGAACTCCACAAGTTTCTTCTCAGAAAACTACTCATTCATTTACCCTCAACATATAGTCATACAACTTCAATGGTTCTGGAAACACTTTCTTTGAAGCTTCCACTGCCATCATATTTTAGACCCGACTACTCCTATATATTTATTATTATATATTATGATTTGATGATATGATGATATGATATGATATAATGATATGATGATAGAAGATTTTTCCTTAATTGCGAACAGATCTCCCAACTCCACAAGTTTCTTCTTAGAAAATTACTCGTCGTGGTTGCCTTCAATGTCATAAAATTTCAATTTCACTTTCTTTGAAGCTTCTACTACCATCATCTTCGATCCAAATGTCCGTATATACTTGTAAATAAAGAAGTATACGCCGTCGAATTGGAGAAGGGAGATTGTTGAAGAATACACTCGTAATCCTGGATGCAATAAAAATAGTTGACAAACGCTGATTACGTCTTATCCGAGGATAGTTGGAACTGATGAGGATATTTGGAAGTAATGAGAATATTTGCACCTAATGAGGATTATTGTAGCAGATGATGATATTTGGAGCTGATGAGGATATTTAGAGCTGATGATGTAATTTGTAATTGATGAGGTAATTTGTAACTGATGAACTTATGGTAGAAAATACAAAAATATTTCAGACGGTAACGGAAAACTAGAGATGGAGAATAATAAACTTCGACATATGGAATGAAAATGTGGGATAGCACTGATAGAGAAGGTATTATAGCAGGTATTTCAACATTGGTACTCGTATATGGAAAAAATTATAATATTCTCATCTATAGTTTTAGATAAGCAGATACGCCTTCGCCAAGTGTCCTTCACATGTCTACCATCAAGTTGGTGTTCTCTTCTTAGCTATTCACTCCATCTACCTAGCCCAGCTGAAGTCCCATCATTTCAATAACTCCTAAGTGTCTAACTTGGTTTCAGCCTCAAATTGCATCAACACCACTCGCATAAAAAAGTGAGCACAATCAAAGCCAAAGCAAGCAACTGCAATCGAGTAAGCGCATCTATTTATGTCAAATTGCAGGTCCACGGTTCAACGCTGTACTAAATTTTATGATAATGCACGGACATAAAAACAGCACATCATTATATATATGATTATGTATAAAATAATGATTTTTTATTCGGCCTGTAACAAACATGAGAAGAACTAGTAGAGTAATAATAAATAATCCCCAGGATATGTACTGGCAGTGTGTTACCTCAGCATAATCCAATTAAGATCTGAGAGAGCGATTTTTCATGTCAAAAAAATATATGACTAATTTCTGCTTTCTCTCCCTCTCTTTCACTCTTTCCTATGTGAACTGCGGACGGGCAGCATAAAGCAACTAAGATCAGAGTGAAGATTTATTATATTAACGAAATATTTGGAATTTTTCTCTCAGTCCTTCCAATGTGAACTGCGTCCTGCGAACTGAATTCTACAAAACAGCAGCAGCTATGATCTCACATAACTGCTTAATCACACTAAGCAAAGCATTTTCGCAGCCCAATTGCTTACAGACAGCGTGCGAAGGTCAAAACGCGAAGTGTGGCGACGCACTTAGTAATCGTTTATGCTGTGCCTTCAATCGTGTAAACCGACGATACCGATTATTACTCATACTACGGTACCAATTTATATTCGGCAAATGAGCACACGAATGCATGTCCAGCTCGTTCATTGTAATCGTGAAGCGATTAGCACTAGTAACGCGATCCCGTATTTGCTCGACCAACTCTGGACTACCCACAAACAAACACAGTGGAAAGAAGTTTGATTCTAGTACTCCATCTGCCATTTCGTTGCACAAAAGAAAATTTGCTTACCCTCCTACTGCAGCTCTCACAAATCCAACAAACGCTCACAATTTCTAGAACAGGAGGTACAAGCGCAAATACACCATATAGGAATTCACCCAAGGACACTGTGATAAAATAGCAGACCTCGGTGAAATCGCAAATGAGCAACAAATTCATTAGTGCCATGGAGAGGCCAAAGTATTCGTTCGCATTATGTGTAATTGATGTAATTTTCCCGTAGACCCACTTCATTGCACAAATACGACGCATCAAGTAAGTCTCCGGCGGCAGCGCCCCTAGACAGTCCTCCACAGCAATCAAGTCTCCTCCGTTCCAAATAGCATTACTTTCGTTGATTTCCATTCCATTCAAATTATGTTTAATTGCTTTTTCGAGTTGGTGCAATTTTCCATCGATTTGTGCCACCAACAATACGAATTGCAGGTACCGCGCTCTGAATACGTGAATATTGGAGACGTAACGGAAAAACTCTAGTTGGAAAGGAGAATCCCTGTAAGATTGCCACAGTGCTGCCGCAGACACGATCCAAATACACTCCCCTAATACATAGAATATGCGAAAGTACAGGCGCCCTTTCGGTATCGAAACTTCCTCAATTGGCCAGTGAAGATGCAGCTGGAATTCGTCATCAATATCTGCGAATAGCTTTTGTATTTCACCCTCCATCTTGCGACATAGCATCGACTGCGCAACAATGATTATGTAAATTATCGGGAACAAGATGTATAGGATGTCCCAAAGTATTCCCATCAGTCCTTTCCTCGCTGTGTACTTATTTAAAAATTGAAAAATATTTACTAATTGATATATTTTGAAGAATATGATCCCGATGCCGTAGACTATCAGCAGATACCCAATTTTCCTATTCGAGGTATTAAACGTAATACCCTGAAAATGAAAATAGATTTTCAAGAACTCGCAGCGTACGCGACCCATTCTGCCCGAATACTAATTCACTCTACTTTTGTTGAGTTCTGCGCTACGTCGTTTCAGTGTGGAATTGTTGGTCATTTAATCAGATTGGACACTTTCCAATTAATCAAATTAGCGATATGTCAATCAAAATTGGAAAATGGAACGCAAAATGGAAGATAGCTTTATGAGATGCAATAAATTAAAAGACTCCGATCTGAAACTGTGAAATAATCCTTCCTTTTCTGAAATTGAATGTGGCCCATTTCACAGTGTCCTCTGTCCTAGCTGGGGTACTACATGAAGTCCAGCGACGAAATATGGTATAATGGCCTCACTCGCGTTTTCTATGTAGCAAGAACAACACTCCTATATCTGTGAATGCAGGCCCTTCTTTAGTCGTCAAGCTTAGTTATATTTGCTGTTCCATGTGTTAATGGTATAAATATGAGATTTTCAGAATTGAACTGTGTTCCTTTTGATTTTTATTTTCACCCCTTTTAGACATGAATCTACAAATGAAAACCGTACTCTTTAGTTTCTACCATAGTCAAAATCCCTCAAGTATAAGGTAACACTCCTGACGTTGGCCAGTCAACCTTGTTTCTCTATCTAAAAGTTCGGCAGTCTAAATACCCTGAGGACTGTAAATACTATTTGGGTACATAAAAATGTTGACTACGCGGACCTCTAACCAAATTTTTAGGTATGGCCAATCTAGAGACAAATAGCTGCCTCTTTAGTATCATAAGCCAACAAACATCAACATTTTAGCTTGCATAAAGAATATTTTGGTTATTTTCTTTAAAAACAGCAATGTGAATAAGTACTTCCATTAACAAGTGGGTTCTTTTTCTCATCGTGTCCTACTGCATCTCAGTAATTAAAGCTAAATTTTTAAGCAGGTGATATTCAATTTGGAGACACAATCCAGTGATCGAACTTACTAAGAAAACTAATTTACGTGAACATTTTCTGACTTTGAAGTAATCATCTTTTGTGTAATTATTTGAGTGATCATTCCTTGTACTACATTTATGAATACATCCAACATTTTCCCGCTTGTGATCTCTCAACGAAACGTGTTCAAAAATAATTTATTTTGAGTCCTTGACCCATTACGGAGTTTTCATTAAATTCGCAAATTGAAGCAGAATAGCGAGGAATTCCAATATAAATAGAAATATCTGAAAGGACAACAAAAGGACGCTTTCTTATCTCTCTTTCAAATAGGCCGTGGTGACCCTCCCTGATCCGTACTCACGTTTGTCAGTGTATTCAAGTTCAATTTGTAGAAGCCGCAGGCAGTGAACTGAATGGGATTCTGCATCACTTGCATGGTGAAATCATCCAAAATGACCAAGTATTGCCGCAGTTCCTTCCGTGAACATGTGTTCAGTAGGGAAATTATGTTGTTACCCTGTAAGAGAAAACAAACAACACTATTCTAATCTCTTTGTTTCTTTTAGGAACTTCATAATATCCATAAATATATCGCGAGAGATGTCGACTGGAACGTGCAACCTAATAATTAGAGCGGACTTCGTGTTCAACAACCAATATGATTAGGTATAATATTGATATGGACACCTCCACAACGTGCCACATATTCTCGCACAACACCAACAACACCAACTTTTACGCTAAACTATCCTTTAAACGAATAGATTCTTCAGGTCACTAATATGAACAATTACTCAAAACTTATTGTCCTCATGTATAGTAATGTAAAATGTACGATGGCTCTCTCTTTAAACCTCAGGTTACATATATCAAATTTCTATTCACAGTAACCCTTCATAAAACACAACAGAGAAACTTTGATTCCTTCATCAATATCAAATATTCTTCCTGGATCACTTAAATATATAAAATAGAATATACGAGTATGTTTACCCTCTTGGTGCAGCTTTCACAAATCCAACAAACGCTCACAATTTCCACAATCACCGGCAGAATCACAAACAAACATCTCCCTATCCCTATCAAGGAAAAAAAAATGGCATAGCAGGTCTGCGTGAAGTCACAAATGACCAACAAATTCGTCAATGCAATGGAAGGGCCAAAGAAGTCCTCCGTATTGCGTGTGATTGACACAATTTTCCCATAGACGCTCTTCATAGCACAGATACTTCTCAGCAAGTAAGTCCTCTGCACTCTCTTGTATGGCCATCTCTCCAGTTCTTCCAGCTCTTCTCCCTTCCAAATAGCATTATTTCCCTTCAACGATGTGTCGGTTAAATGCTGTTTCATGACTTTTTCAAGTATGCACAATTTTTCATCGATTTGCGCCACCAACAACACGAACTGCAGGTACCGCGCTCTAATTCCTTGGACGATTATAAAGTAGCTAATCACATCGTTTATGGATCTTATAATGGGGTAAGAACAAAAAAATACGATCAGTCCAATCCACCAAAAACATTCCGCAGCTATGTAAACTATTCGCAGGTATAGTTGCCCTTTCAGTTCCAGCTTCTTGGTGATTGGCCAGTACAGTTCCAGTTGGAAGTGGTCATCAATGTCTGTGAACAGCTTCTGTATTTTAGCCTCCGTCTTGCGATAAAGTATCGACTGTGCCACAATGATTATGAAAACTGTCTGGTACATTGTGAAAAGGAACTCCCAAAGTATTCGCATTGGTCCTTTTTTCTCTGTGTAGTTACAGAAAGATTGTAAAAAATTTCCTATTTGAAATATTTTAAAGGCAATGATCCCGATGCCGTAGACTATCAGCAGATATCCAATTTTCCTATTCGAGGTATTAAACGTAATACCCTGAAAATGAAAATAGATTTTCAAGAACTCGCAGCGTACGCGACCCATTCTGCCCGAATACTAATTCACTCTACTTTTGTTGAGTTCTGCGCTTCGTCGTTTCCGTGTGGAATTGTTGGTCATTTAATCAGATTGGACACTTTCCAATTAATCAAATTAGCGATATGTCAATCAAAATTGGAAAATGGAACGCAAACTGGAAGATAGTTTTATGAGATGCAATAAATTAGAAGACTCCGATCTGAAACTGTGAAATAATCCTTCCTTTTCTGAAATTGAATGTGGCCCATTGCACAGTGTCCTCTGTCCTAGCTGGGGTACTACATGAAGTCCAGCGACGAAATATGGTATAATGGCCTCACTCGCGTTTTCTATGTAGCAAGAACAACACTCCTATATCTGTGAATGCAGGCCCTTCTTTAGTCGTCAAGCTTAGTTATATTTGCTGTTCCATGTGTTAATGGTATAAATATGAGATTTTCAGAATTGAACTGTGTTCCTTTTGATTTTTATTTTCACCCCTTTTAGACATGAATCTACAAATGAAAACCGTACTCTTTAGTTTCTACCATAGTCAAAATCCCTCAAGTATAAGGTAACACTCCTGACGTTGGCCAGTCAACCTTGTTTCTCTATCTAAAAGTTCGGCCGTCTAAATACCCTGAGGACTGTAAATACTATTTGGGTACATAAAAATGTTGACTACGCGGACCTCTAACCAAATTTTTAGGTATGGCCAATCTAGCGACAAATAGCTGCCTCTTTAGTATCATAAGCCAACAAACATCAACATTTTAGCTTGCATAAAGAATATTTTGGTTATTTTCTTTAAAAACAGCAATGTGAATAAGTACTTCCATTAACAAGTGGGTTCTTTTTCTCATCGTGTTCTACTGCATCTCCGTAATTAAAGCTAAATTTTTAAGCAGGTGATATTCAATTTGGAGACACAATCCAGTGATCGAACTTACTAAGAAAACTAATTTACGTGAACATTTTCTGACTTTGAAGTAATCATCTTTTGTGTAATTATTTGAGTGATCATTCCTTGTACTACATTTATGAATACATCCAACATTTTCCCGCTTGTGATCTCTCAACGAAACGTGTTCAAAAATAATTTATTTTGAGTCCTTGACCCATTACGGAGTTTTCATTAAATTCGCAAATTGAAGCAGAATAGCTAGGAATTCCAATATAAATAGAAATATCTGAAAGGACAACAAAAGGACGCTTTCTTATCTCTCTTTCAAATAGGCCGTGGTGACCCTCCCTGATCCGTACTCACGTTTGTCAGTGTATTCAAGTTCAATTTGTAGAAGCCGCAGGCAGTGAACTGAATGGGATTCTGCATCACTTGCATGGTGAAATCATCCAAAATGACCAAGTATTGCCGCAGTTCCTTCCGTGAACTTGTGTTCAGTAGGGAAATTATGTTGTTACCCTGCAAAAGAAAGGTGAGGTTTCAAGAACTTATAAACACCTATAAATGTACCACCAAGGATATAATTTGGAAACTAAAATAGAAATAGATATATATATATATATATATATATATATATATATATATATATATATATATATATACATAAAGAATTGAAATGGACACATCTGCTACGTGGAAGAAATTCCCTTACAGACACCACCAACTTTAATACTAAATTATCCTTTATACCAAAAGATTCTTCAGCGCATTAGTATGAACTCGGAACAAATCGTCCTCCTCTATAATAATATATAATTTATGAAGACTTGGCAATTTAAACCTCAGGTTACCTATTCCAAATTTCTGTTCACAGTGACTCACCATTAATCACAAAAGAGTCACTGTGACATATAGAATATACTCGTATAGAATAATATAACAGTACGAGTATGTTTACCCTCCTAGTGCAGCTCTCAGAAATCCAACAAACGCTCACAATTTCCACAATTACCGGCAGAATAAAAAATAAAAAGTTCCCTATTCCTGTCAAGGACAAAATAGTGGCATAGCAGGTCTGCGTGAAGTCACAAATGAGCACCAAATTCATTAATGCAATCGAAAGGCCAAATAATTGCTCCGTATTCCGTGTGATTGACACAATTTTCCCATAGACACCCTTCAAAGCACAGATGCGTCGCAGCAAGTAAGCCCTCTGGTCTCCCTTGTATGGCCATTTCTCCACTTCTACCAGCTCCCCTCCCTTCAACGCTGTGTCGGTTAAATGCTGTTCCATGAGTTTTCCGAGTTGGTGCAATTTTTCATCTATTTGCGCCACCAACAACACGAATTGCAGGTACCGCGCTCTGATTCCTTGGACGATTATAATGTAGCTAATCACGTCGTTTATGGTTCTTAAATTGGAGTAATAAGAAAAAAATGCAAATGCTCCAATCCACCAAACACATTCCGTCGCTATGTAAACTATTCGCAGGTATAGTTGCCCTTTCAGTTCCAGCTTCTTGGTGATTGGCCAGTACAGTTCCAGTTGGAACTGGTCATCAATGTCTGTGAACAGCTTCTGTATTTTAACCTCCGTCTTGCGACAGAGTATCGACTGTGCCACAATGATTATGTAAACTGTTTGGTACAATATGAAAAGCATCTCCCAAAGAATTCGATCCGGTCCTTTTCTCTCTACGTACTTACATAAAGACTGCAGAAAATTAGCTATTTGATATATTTTAAAGGCTATGATCCCGATACCGTAGACTATCAACAGATATCCAATTTCCCTATTCGAGGTATTAAACGTAATACCCTGGAAATGGAAATAGAATTTCAAGAACTCGCAGCGTACGCGACCCATTCTGCCCGAATACTAATTCACTCTACTTTATTGAATTTTGCAATTGTCCGTTTCAATGTGGAATTGTTGCTGATTTAATCAGATTGGACACCTTCCAATTAATCAAATTTGCGATTTGTCAATCAAAATTGTAAAATGCAACGCAAACTCGAGGATAGCTTTATGAGATCCAAAAAATTAAAAGACTCCGATCTGAAACTGTGAAATAATCCTTCCTTTTCTAAAATTGAATGTGGCACATTTCGCAGTGTCCTCTGTCCTAGCTGGTGTACTACATGAAGTGCACCATTCAAATTGTAAGGTAAGGCACAACTAGAGACTAGTGGCTTCGTCTCCAGTATGCTAATATAACGAATAATATTCAGCGCTTAATTAAACCCCAGCAAAGCTACGCATGCGCAATTAGAATACGCGTTCTCCACGTCATGCATGGACGGCAATGGGAGTGTCTTTGCATTTAGTGCGCTGCTCTTCGCGTCGCATGCAAATGTGCCAAGGGTCAAATCATGTTGACACCCGTGTTAATGCTAATTACTTCAAAGCGACGTGATTGGATCTGTGGGAATGGCGAGACAAATAAGCACAAAACGTGATGGAATGCAGACCGACCACGAGATACCCTACACTCTCAGCGAATTTGCTATACTATGAGTATAGAAATTAGTGTAAGTGTGGGAATGAAACGACGAGGAAATAGTCACAATTTTCCAAAGAAAGCTACTATCAGAGATCTTAGACGATCAACAACTTTGGCAGAAGTTTGATGCGGATCTTAATGAGATCATATTCCACTTATTAAATCTTTTTAGACACTAAGAAACTAATCATAATTATTGGGTTCTTAATACTAAGCACACTTATCCTTGTCAATGCTTGGAACTAATTAAAGGACTTTACTAGTTTGTTGTTATGTTGCAGGATCTATTGTGTCTTTACTTCTTACTAGTCTCTTAGTATGCATATGAAATATATTATAATAATGCTCTTGCTAAGTTATTCGAATGATTTGTCAGTTTCATTGCATATTATCCTCTACTATAGTGCACATACCAAGTATATAGTCGAATTTTTAACAAACCATGGAGGCGCTGTAATTTTTCTTAGTTGTGTAGATTGCACCCTTTGAAGCTTTTCTATATTAGTGGGTTATGCAGTGCCCCACAGTTGAATGTCTTACGCCCAGAGAGGCTTAAGTACTTTGTATATTACATTATTGGTCAAGGCGACCCTTGAACATCTGTTTAGAAGCCAATGCTGTTCGCTGCTTTCGACTTGACCTGAGTTCTCTTTGCCGCAAATTGTGTCTTCCATATCAACTTTCTATCAAGATTAGTACTGAGGTAGCTGGCATTTTCTTTTTGTGTAATGGTGTGGTCGTTGAGAGCTACAGAGGGACAAGTGTCTCTTCTTAAGGTAAATGTAGTGTGGGTCCTTTTAGTTTCGTTAACTTTTATCCCCCACCTTGCCATCCCAGTCCCCACTAATTTCAGATGTTTTTGCAGGATTTCCGATGTATACTTTGGATCAGGATGAGAGCTTAGAATTCCCGTGTCATCTGCAAATGTTGATGTTAGTTACCTGGCAAGTCCGTGGTGTAGATCAAGTAAAGAATTGGGCCTAACGCTTCCCAGCTCTGATAGGGTATTCAGTGGACTGATATCTATTGTGCTTCACAGTTAACTTCCTGTTATTGAAATAGTTTTCAAACCGTTTATGAATATTTGTGGGTAAAATTTTTGGCACTTTGTACAAGAGGCCATCACGTCAAAGTCTTGAGCAACATCTCGAAAAATTTGCTGAACAAAATTTTTAATTTTCAAATGTGTTCCGAATTACTGTGCACTTGTTCTACGCTGCTATGCCTCTCTCTTCAAAACCAAATTGATGAGTATTACATCCTTCCAGTTCAGAATAGGTGAAAGTGGCCGGATCAAGAGTGTTTCAAGCAATTTGGAGGGTGGAGGCAGCCGACTTGTAAGAACTCACTAATGACGGGTCTTTCCCGGTTTTCGAGCCATTATTACTCGTGATAACTTCCAATCACCTGGAAAGTAGCTGGTGCATAGGATACTATTCATAGTGTTTAGAAGGTATTTAACTTTAATTTGTGACAACTCCTTTATCCTTTTCCCATTTATTTGGTCCACTTCTGATGTTTTAAAATGTTTAAAATGTTAAAAATGAGTCATTTTGCAGTCTCACTCAAAGAGGGATAAGAAGAAACTGTGACTACATCTTGTTCCATACCACCAATAACATTTTGCCGTGTTGTGGCAAGGCACGATTAGTCTCTACAATATTCATAAGTAAACATGAGTAAACATTAAATGCTATAAAACCTTAGTGAAATGTCCTTAGTTATAAGTCAGTACTGAACAGTTTTTAGAGATAAGTCAGAGGAAAGTTTCAGTGCCAGTCATTAGAAAAAAGATTTTAGTGATAGCTCATTGGTGATATTGGTGATGAATGGGAGACTATAAATAGCAAACAAGAAGACGGTAATACCGCTACTTCCATTTGGCATAACAACGAAAGCAGCCGAAATTATGAAAATAGTATGCGTCGTGATGAGTGAGTAAATTATGACAGGGATAGATAAGATTCTGTTACAAGTCAAGTGAGATTTTTTAAATTATTGTTGAAATGTCATATCATTAGGACAATTTTATAAGCTTATTACCTCAATGTGCTAAAAGTGCTTCGAAATAAACAAAAATAAATTTATTAAAATATATTGAAAAATTAATAACTTTTTTATTACAAAGTAACTCATGAATTAAAGCAAAATTTTTACACAAGTGGTATTTAATTGATTGACACAATCCAGGGATCGAACTATTAACAAAATTAATTTCAGCGAACAGTTTCTGGCTTTTTAGTAATCATTCCTTGTACTATTCTTGTGAATGTTTCCAACATTTTCTTGCTTGTGTTCTCTCAACGAAAGGTTTTAAGGGATAGTATATTTAGAGTCCTGGACCCACTACGGAGTTTTCATTAAATTCGCAAATTGAAGCAAAATAACGAGGAATTCCAATATAAATAGAAATATCTGAAAGGACAACAAAAGGACGCTTTCTTATCTCTCTTTAAAATAGGCCGTGGAGACCCGCCTTTCCACATACTCACATTTGTCAGTGCATTCAAGTTCAATTTGTAGAAGCCGCTGGCAGTGAATTGAATGGGATTATGCATCACTTGCATGGTGAAGTCGTCCAAGTATTGCTGCAGTTCCTTCCGTGAACATGTGTTCAGTATGGAAATTATGTTGTCACCCTGCAAAAGAAAGGTGAGGTTTCAAGAATTTATAAACACCTATTCATGTACCACCAAGGATGTAATTTGGAAACTAAAATAGAAATAGATATATATATATATATATATAAATATATATATATATATATATATATATATATATATATATATATATATATATATATATATATATATATATACATAAAGAATTGAAATGGACACATCTGCTACGTGGAAGAAATTCCCTTACAGACACCACCAACTTTAATACTAAATTATCCTTTATACCAAAAGATTCTTCAGCGCATTAGTATGAACTCGGAACAAATCGTCCTCCTCTATAATAATATATAATTTATGAAGACTTGGCAATTTAAACCTCAGGTTACCTATTCCAAATTTCTGTTCACAGTGACTCACCATTAATCACAAAAGAGTCACTGTGACATATAGAATATACTCGTATAGAATAATATAACAGTACGAGTATGTTTACCCTCCTAGTGCAGCTCTCAGAAATCCAACAAACGCTCACAATTTCCACAATTACCGGCAGAATAAAAAATAAAAAGTTCCCTATTCCTGTCAAGGACAAAATAGTGGCATAGCAGGTCTGCGTGAAGTCACAAATGAGCACCAAATTCATTAATGCAATCGAAAGGCCAAATAATTGCTCCGTATTCCGTGTGATTGACACAATTTTTCCATAGACACTCTTCATAGCACAGATGCGTCGCTGCAAGTAAGTCCTCTGGCCTCCCTTGTATGGCCATTTCTCCACTACTAGCAGCTCTCCTCCCTTCCAAACAACATTGTTTCCCTTCATTGCCGTCTCGATTAAATGCTGTTTCATGACTTTTTCGAGCTTGCACAATTTTTCATCGATTTGCGCCACCAACAACACGAACTGCAGGTACCGCGCTCTAATTCCTTGGACGATTATAAAGTAGCTAATCACATCGTTTATGGATCTTATAATGGGGTAAGAACAAAAAAATACGATCAGTCCAATCCACCAAAAACATTCCGCAGCTATGTAAACTATTCGCAGGTATAGTTGCCCTTTCAGTTCCAGCTTCTTGGTGATTGGCCAGTACAGTTCCAGTTGGAAGTGGTCATCAATGTCTGTGAACAGCTTCTGTATTTTAGCCTCCGTCTTGCGATAAAGTATCGACTGTGCCACAATGATTATGAAAACTGTCTGGTACATTGTGAAAAGGAACTCCCAAAGTATTCGCATTGGTCCTTTTTTCTCTGTGTAGTTACAGAAAGATTGTAAAAAATTTCCTATTTGAAATATTTTAAAGGCAATGATCCCGATGCCGTAGACTATCAGCAGATATCC
The DNA here is from genome assembly GCA_920105625.2 of Clusia tigrina. Classification (NCBI taxonomy): domain Eukaryota; kingdom Metazoa; phylum Arthropoda; class Insecta; order Diptera; family Clusiidae; genus Clusia; species Clusia tigrina. Next base: position 183,168,576 of record OV050033.1, read on the forward strand.
AATTTTCCTATTCGAGGTATTAAACGTAATACCCTGCAAATGAAAATAGATTTTCAAGAACTCGCAGCGTACGCGACCCATTCTGCCCGAATACTAATTCACTCTACTTTTGTTGAGTTCTGCGCTTCGTCGTTTCCGTGTGGAATTGTTGGTCATTTAATCAGATTGGACACTTTCCAATTAATCAAATTAGCGATATGTCAATCAAAATTGGAAAATAGAACGCAAACTGGAAGATAGCTTTATGAGATGCAATAAATTAAAAGACTCCGATCTGAAACTGTGAAATAATCCCTCCTTTTCTGAAATTGAACGTATTACATTTTACAGTGTCCTCTGTCCTAGCTGGGGTACTACATGAAGTGCAGCGACGAAATATGGTATAATGGCCTCTCCTATATCTGTGGTTGCAGTCCCTTCTTTAGTCGTCAAGATTAGTTATATTTGTTGTTCCATGTATTAATGGTAGAAATCTGAAACTTTCCGAATTGAACTGTGTTTCGTTTGATTTTTATTTTCACCTCTTTTAGACATGAAAACCGAACTCTTTAGTTTCTACCACAGGCAAGACATAAGGTCACACTGCTGTCTTTCGCCAGTCAACCTTACATCTCCATCTAATATCTCGTTCCTCTAAATACCCCGAGGATTGTAGGTACTATTATGATACATACAAATGTTCACTATGAAGGAAAGGCCCTGCTAGACAGCAGTGGCTTCCTCTCCAGTATGGGAATACAACACTAAACAAGTTGTTAGGTTTCACCAAGAATATTTTAATTATATATATTTTAAAAACAAAGTGGTTCATTAAGAACTGAGCCCTTTTTCTCTAAAAAATATGGTTAAGAAGAAATGGTTGCTACATCGTGCCCTATTCCGTCTCCATAATTAGAGTTAAATTATCAACCAAGTGGTATTCAATTTGGAGACACAATCCAGTGATCGAACTTACTAAGAAAGCTAATTTACGTGAACATTTTCTGGTTTTTGAGTAGCCCTCTTTTGAGTAATCATTTGTATAATCATTCCTTATACTATTGTTGTGAATGTTTCCAACATATTGTCGCTTGTGATCTCTCAACGAAACGTGTTCAAAAATAATTTATTTTGAGTCCTTGACCCATTACGGAGTTTTCATTAAATTCGCAAATTGAAGCAAAATAGCGAGAAATTCCAATATAAATAGAAATATCTGAAAGGACAACAAAAGGACGCTTTCTTATCTCTCTTTAAAATAGGCCGGGAGACCCGCCTTTACACATACTCACATTTGTCAGTGCATTCAAGTTCAATTTGTAGAAGCCGCTGGCAGTGAATTGAATGGGATTCTGCATCACTTGCATGGTGAAGTCATCCAAATATTGCTGCAGTTCCTTCCGTGAACATGTGTTCAGTATGGAAATTATGTTGTCACCCTGCAAAAGAAAGGTGAGGTTTCAAGAACTTATAAACACCTATAAATGTACCACCAAGGATGTAATTTGGAAACTAAAATAGAAATGGATATATATATATATATATATATATATATATATATATAGAATTGAAATGGACACATCTGCTACGTGGAAGAAATTCCCTTACAGACACCACCAACTTTAATACTAAATTATCCTTTATACCAAAAAATTCTTCAGCGCATTAATATGAACTCGGAACAAATCGTCCTCCTCTATAATAATATATAATTTATGAAGACTTGGCAATTTAAACCTCAGGTTACCAGGTTACAGTGAGTATCCATTAAACACAAAAGAGTCACATTGATATATAGAATATATAGAATAACTTGTTTACCCTCCTGGTGCAGCTCTCACAAATCCAACAAACGCTCACAATTTCCACAATTCCCGGCATAATCACAAAGAAAAAATTCCAAATTCCTGTCAAGGACGAAATGATGGAATAACAGGACCCCGTGAAATCGCAAATGAGCACCAAATTCATTAATGCAATCGAAAGGCCAAAAAACTGCTCCGTATTGCGTGTGATTGACACAATTTTCTCATAGACACTCTTCATAGCACAGATGCGTCGCAGCAAGTAAGTCCTCTGGACTCCCTTGTATGGCCATTTCTCCACTAATACCAGCTCTCCTCCCTCCTTGTTTCCCTTCGTCGGCGTCTCGATTAAATGCTGATTCATTGCTTTTTCGAGTTGATGCAATTTTTCGTCTACTTGCGCCACCAACAACACGAATTGCAGGTACCGCGCTCTCATTCCTTGGCCGATTATAATGTAGCTAAGCAAATCGATTATGGTTCTTAAATTGGGGTAAGAGTAAAAAAATACAATCAGTCCAATCCACCAAATACATTCCGCTGCTATGTAAACTATTCGCAGGTATAGTTGCCCCTTCAGTTCCAGCTTCTTGGCGATTGGCCAGTACAGTTCCAGTTGGAACTGGTCATCAATGTCTGTGAACAGCTTCTGTATTTTAACCTCCGTCTTGCGATAGAGTATCGACTGTGCCACAATGATTACGAAAACTGTTTGGTACAATGTGAAAAAGAACTCCCAAAGTATTCGCATCGGTCCTTTCCTCTCGGTGTACTTACTGAAAGATTGTACAAAATTTGCTATTTTAATTATTTTAAAGGCAATGATCCCGATGCCGTAGACTATCAACATATATCCAATTTTCCTATTCGAGGTATTAAACGTAATACCCTGCAAATGAAAATAGATTTTCAAGAACTCGCAGCGTACGCGACCCATTCTGCCCGAATACTAATTCACTCTACTTTTGTTGAGTTCTGCGCTTCGTCGTTTCCGTGTGGAATTGTTGGTCATTTAATCAGATTGGACACTTTCCAATTAATCAAATTAGCGATATGTCAATCAAAATTGGAAAATAGAACGCAAACTGGAAGATAGCTTTATGAGATGCAATAAATTAAAAGACTCCGATCTGAAACTGTGAAATAATCCCTCCTTTTCTGAAATTGAACGTATTACATTTTACAGTGTCCTCTGTCCTAGCTGGGGTACTACATGAAGTGCAGCGACGAAATATGGTATAATGGCCTCTCCTATATCTGTGGTTGCAGTCCCTTCTTTAGTCGTCAAGATTAGTTATATTTGTTGTTCCATGTATTAATGGTAGAAATCTGAAACTTTCCGAATTGAACTGTGTTTCGTTTGATTTTTATTTTCACCTCTTTTAGACATGAAAACCGAACTCTTTAGTTTCTACCACAGGCAAGACATAAGGTCACACTGCTGTCTTTCGCCAGTCAACCTTACATCTCCATCTAATATCTCGTTCCTCTAAATACCCCGAGGATTGTAGGTACTATTATGATACATACAAATGTTCACTATGAAGGAAAGGCCCTGCTAGACAGCAGTGGCTTCCTCTCCAGTATGGGAATACAACACTAAACAAGTTGTTAGGTTTCACCAAGAATATTTTAATTATATATATTTTAAAAACAAAGTGGTTCATTAAGAACTGAGCCCTTTTTCTCTAAAAAATATGGTTAAGAAGAAATGGTTGCTACATCGTGCCCTATTCCGTCTCCATAATTAGAGTTAAATTATCAACCAAGTGGTATTCAATTTGGAGACACAATCCAGTGATCGAACTTACTAAGAAAGCTAATTTACGTGAACATTTTCTGGTTTTTGAGTAGCCCTCTTTTGAGTAATCATTTGTATAATCATTCCTTATACTATTGTTGTGAATGTTTCCAACATATTGTCGCTTGTGATCTCTCAACGAAACGTGTTCAAAAATAATTTATTTTGAGTCCTTGACCCATTACGGAGTTTTCATTAAATTCGCAAATTGAAGCAAAATAGCGAGAAATTCCAATATAAATAGAAATATCTGAAAGGACAACAAAAGGACGCTTTCTTATCTCTCTTTAAAATAGGCCGGGAGACCCGCCTTTACACATACTCACATTTGTCAGTGCATTCAAGTTCAATTTGTAGAAGCCGCTGGCAGTGAATTGAATGGGATTCTGCATCACTTGCATGGTGAAGTCATCCAAATATTGCTGCAGTTCCTTCCGTGAACATGTGTTCAGTATGGAAATTATGTTGTCACCCTGCAAAAGAAAGGTGAGGTTTCAAGAACTTATAAACACCTATAAATGTACCACCAAGGATATAATTTGGAAACTAAAATAGAAATAGATATATATATATATATATATATATATATATATATATATATATATATATATATATATACATAAAGAATTGAAATGGACACATCTGCTACGTGGAAGAAATTCCCTTACAGACACCACCAACTTTAATACTAAATTATCCTTTATACCAAAAAATTCTTCAGCGCATTAATATGAACTCGGAACAAATCGTCCTCCTCTATAATAATATATAATTTATGAATACTTGGCAATTTAAACCTCAGGTTACCAGGTTACAGTGAGTATCCATTAAACACAAAAGAGTCACATTGATATATAGAATATATAGAATAACTTGTTTACCCTCCTGGTGCAGCTCTCACAAATCCAACAAACGCTCACAATTTCCACAATTCCCGGCATAATCACAAATGAAAAATTCCAAATTCCTGTCAAGGACGAAATGATGGCATAACAGGACTCCGTGAAATCGCAAATTACCAGCAAGTTCGTCAATGCAATAGAAAGGCCAAAGAATTCCTCCGTATTGCGTGTAATTGACACAATTTTTCCATAGACACTCTTCATAGCACAGATGCGTCGCTGCAAGTAAGTCCTCTGGCCTCCCTTGTATGGCCATTTCTCCACTACTAGCAGCTCTCCTCCCTTCCAAACAACATTGTTTCCCTTCATTGCCGTCTCGATTAAATGCTGTTTCATGACTTTTTCGAGCTTGCACAATTTTTCATCGATTTGCGCCACCAACAACACGAACTGCAGGTACCGCGCTCTGATTCCTTGGCCGATTATAATGTAGCTAATCACATCGTTTATGGCTATTATATTGGGGTAAGAACAAAAAAATACAATCACTCCAATCCACCAAACACATTCCGTCGCTATGTAAACTATTCGCAGGTATAGTTGCCCTTTCAGTTCCAGCTTCTTGGTGATTGGCCAGTACAGTTCCAGTTGGAACTGGTCATCAATGTCTGTGAACAGCTTCTGTATTTTAACCTCCGTCTTGCGACAGAGTATCGACTGTGCCACAGTGATTATGAAAACTGTCTGGTACAATGTGAATAGGATCTCCCAAAGTATTCGCATCGGTCCTTTCCTCTCTGTGTACTTACTTAAAGACTGCAGAAAATCTGCTATTTGATATATTTTAAAGGCTATGATCCCGATACCGTAGAGAATCAGCAGATATCCAATTTTCGTATTCGAGGTATTAAACGTAATACCCTGCAAATGAAAATAGAATTTCAAGAACTGGCACCGTATGCGACCCATTCTGACCGAATACTAATTCACTGTACTTTAGTGAAGTTCTGCAATTGTCCGTTTCAATGTGGAATTGTTGGCCTTTTAATCAGATTGGACACTTCGCAATTAATCAAATTAGCGATAGGACAATCAATTTACAGGAAATGTATCGGAATGAAAATTGTTTTATTGTGTGTTTGTCTAGAAAGTGAAATGTAGAAGTCGCCTGGGAGTAAAAACTATAAAAGTTTGAAATCCATGTCTAAATGTTTATGAATAAATTGTGTAATATACTAACTAATATCTGACTCGAGGAGTAACTGAAATTCGGTAGGAACTATAATAGTAACAATATAAATTTTATATATTGTAACAAATAACAGCTTGAAAATTTCGGGAATCTGTTTATGGCTTATTTTGTATAGTTTAAACATTGAAGATGTGGCTTTAACGCTACAAATACCAGTACTCTAATCGTCAACAACTTAATTTATATGGGAAGTGTTATCTCTACGGATGGTGGTGCAGCAGATGACATACAAAATAGAATCACAAAGGCCTGCGGTACGTTTGCTCGACTAAACAAAATATGGAACTCTTCGACGATATCGGTTGAAACTTGGCTCATGACAGACTTTCTCGCAACCAAACTGCAAGTTTTCATCAACAAATGTCTGAGGCGCATATTACGCATCTGATGGCCCAGAACAATCACCAATGCAGAGCTCGTGGCAAAATGTAAACAACTACCCATCCAGACGAAGAAAAAACAAAGGAAGTGGAGATGGATCGACCATACCCAGAGAAGCAGAGAAGCCCACGAACGGATTGTTACGATTTAATGAGCAAAATTTAATTGGAGTTTGTTGGTATTTTTTACTCTGCTCGCAACTCTATCAAGATATACAATTAAGAGCAGTGTAAAATTAAGTTTATAAGGGCTTACAGAGCTCTGATTATCCAGTTTGAAACATTATCTATTCCATCTTTTGATGCAGAAAAATTTAAGATTTTAATTTCACGCAATTCTTTTCAAAGACATTTTCGCATAGTCAGAAGCTACTTTGAGAACAATATTGTGGCTTTATATAAACGGTTCTGAGGCGGATGAGATGTTTCTAACCAGCAGTATGAGTTCACTATTGATAGCACTCAAGTTCACACCCAGAAAGGATATTAAAATAGGATGGGGAAACACAGGATTTGAAATCAATCAAAAAAGTTCAAACTTAAATTCCGCACTTAGATGAACCCCTGAAATGAACAGTTTACTTTAGGGTGTGGTTCGGACTAAACTGGTCGACTTTCTCTACTCTTATTCTATTGAAAATTCCTCAAACCGGAGAAACTAGAAACACAAAAATCTTTTTTTTCCTTCGAGAATAAGATTCCTAGTCAGATGTTCGGATCTTTGTTGTTCTACAAGATGTAGGAGAAAGTAAACAAAACTCTTTTAAAATTAGGTAGTTCTAGTGGCTTTATCTATTAGCAGGTACTTGGATCAGAGATGTAGATCCCTCACTGATGTACTTGTAGATACTGTAGTACCATAGCATTCAAAATCCACACTTACTTGAAACTATTATTATTATTATTATACCTTACATAATTGATTATGTCTGCAAGGGTTTGGGAGAATAAATACTAAGAAGTAAGGTATTCCACTCGAAGAAAAAAAGATTCAGAGAGAAGAATTTTTGATACTAGGGCAGGATTCAAACCCAGTATCCCGAGTGTTACTTACTCTGAAACGTTTGAGTGAGATTGTAGGGCATTTATTATACTAGGCACGGCCAATGACTTTAAATAGAATTTAATACAGTTGTGAAGCCTCTATTCAAACGCTATAACACCATACAAATTTCCAAGCAGTTCATTTTGTCACCCGGGTTTCATCTCGGTTTCAATTTTGAAATACTGAGCATAATCATTGCAAGAAGTAGGCAGAGCCGTCCTTACCAATGAGGAAAAGGGCAAAACACCAACGGCCGACAATTTGCAAAGGTGGCAATTTTCCAGGGGCTTAAATTTTAATTGAAAAATATATATTCACACCTATGCAAAAGTAATAACTTATTTATTCAATTAATTAGCCTATTATTACTATATATTACCACAACGAGCCATTGTATGTGCTTAAGTGTGCTTTTGCGTCGAAGGCTGCCACTCCTACCTACTATATATTGACAGTTAAATTCACTTATTATCAACTGATACTCTCAGTAAACTAATGCAACTTCCTAAAGGGCGCTGGAGATATGTTGCCCAGGGCAGCATGGTATCAAAAGGCGGCTTTCAAAGAGGGTGAACAAATTTTGAATCCTCGTTCAAAGCAAATTGTTGTCTCTCCTACAAAAGTCGGCTATGAAAGTAGGTGAATAAATGTTGATACTTAATAGAGAGCAAACTGTTGTCTTATCCACATTTCTCTTGCGTACTGATGTCATTTCTTTTTAAGTTTGATCCCACTTGCGCCAGGGTCATTACCAAAATGCAGCAGCGAAAAGAATGAATGAAAGTGGTGCTAAATTCAAAGTGAATTAATTGTTTATTTAATTTAATGCAAAATTATGCAAACGTGAATTAGAGAAACGCTGAAACACGCATGCAAAAGCTTGCAATTAGTGAAAAATGCGAGATACCCTCAGAAGTCCAGCTCAGTTCATCCGAGCGTAAATGGCGTGATTTTGCATATTGTCGCAATAACAATAAAGTAACAATTATCATTAGCCCGCTGACCAATTGACGCTTGCGCAGCTGGGTGCACACTGTCTGGCGGCTGGTCGCCTGGCTGCCATTTATTTGGCTATGATAAACGGCGTTGCCGCGTAAATAACCCAACAATCGACTCGACTACGATGCAGTGCGGAATTGGAAGCGGGCGGGTGGAGAGAGTGGTTGATCGTTTCTCGGTGGGTATGTGAGTGAGTGTGTTTTAGAGCGGCCTCTGTGTGTATTCCAGTGTGTGCACGTGAACATTTGCATTGGAATGGAAAATATTTACGCATGCACTGAGGCGTATGATTAATATTTGTTTGGCACTTAAATGCTCAGTCGAATGCTGCTGGCGCAGCGAGCGGGCTCCATGCTATTGGCCAATTTACCTGAACGTATAGTACAAAAAAATTAATAAAATAAAAACCTAATTGAAATATTAACCGCCACTTAAACGCTTCTAATAAAAACGATGATGTAAATTTATTAACACCTTCGAATGTGTGGAATTTATTTTCGCAATACGAGTACACATATTTATTTATTATGGAAAACATGTTGTAAATATGCAAATATACGAGCAAAGAAAAATTGTAACAACAACACTAACAAGAACACGAACAACACTAACAGCAACAAAAACTACGGCAACTAGGCAAAGGCAGCGGCAATCAAAATCAATTGGTATGCAAATAAAATAATTAAATTACAAATTGATTACCTCATTGAGTCATTAATTAAAATAATAAAAACGGCGGACTAAATCATAAAATGCCACAATAACAATAGCAGAAACAACAACAACAATAATAACATGAACAATAACAAGAACAACGCTAGAAGAACAATTGAACAACTGTAACGCAAGAGCACGTCTCAAGAACATTTAACAAATGCTCCAATTAGTGTTAATAAAATAAATATGTTTGCTACAATAACAGCAACAACAACAACAGTATCAGCATAAGCATAAGCATGTATTGCCAATTACAACAATAACCGCAACAACAACAACTGTAAGTGCAGTTAGAACAGCGACAAAGGCAGTCCAGCAATGGCAGAGTTTGACTGACACAGCACGAACACGACATTTGCTAAAATATTGCCTCAGCAGCAGAGGCGTCGACATCGACGTCCACGATACGACGACGACAGCATTAATGTGTATCAACGACAACTGCAGCAACAACAACATGACAAGTACATGCAGCAGAGCTGAGTAGACGGCACCGTAGGTAGTTTTGGTAGTAAGGTAGGCAGCTAAGGAGGTAGGTAGGCAGCTAGGCACCTAAGTAGGTAGGTAGGTGGGTAGGTGGGAAGGCAGCTTGGTAGGTAGGTGGGTAGTTGGGAAGGTAGCTTGGTAGGTAGCTGGGTAGCTGGGTAGGTAGATGCGTGCCAAGCCCCTTTGCTCAATCCTGGCGGTCTCGAAATGTACCAAAAAAGAGCCGGCGGTACGTACGCCGCTGCCACTGCCGCAGCCAGCTCCATCGACATAGCCAACATGGTCGCGGTCGTGTCATGCCTACCAGCTCCTCATGTCGCCATAATTCACTGCACAAACATTGTTCAACAATAGAAATTGCACAATTGTCGCACATGCCGCATGCCGCATGCCGCATTCACGCGCCTGACAAATTGCCACGAGCGACTATGAAACAATTTAATCAGCTCGACAGAGAGACGCGAGCGTCTGAGTTGCCCGCGCGTACGCAACAGCGCCTGTTCGTTGGCAACTTGTCGCTGATAAATGTGCGTTTAATTGCTGCTCTTCTGGTTGTTGTTGTTGTTGCTGCTGTTTGTTACTTGCTGCTTGCTGCTTTTTCTAGTGTTATAAATTTGCATCTGCAACTTTTGTTGAAAGTAATTTGAAAGTTTTCCGCTTTGAAATTTTCTTTCATTGTTTTATTTGAAGGCAAATTCATTGCATTCAATTCACTTTTTGATGGCAGTTGCTGCTGTTGTTGTTGTTGTTGTTGTTGTTGTTGTTGTTGTTACGGTTGTTGCCGTTGTTGGCCAGTGCCTGACGGAATAATTAATGAACGTTGTTACTGTCGTCGTTGCTGTTGTTGTACCCATTTAGCGCTTGTAATTTAATTGTAACTGCTTGTTATGTTTACTATTTTGTTTGTTTTATTCTCAGTTTTATTTCTGCTTTTATTTATATTTATAATTTAATTTATTACCTCGAATATAATTTGTTGCAAAATTATGCAAATTGTTGTAGTTTAAAAACAAATCGTACATCGCTTTGCTTGCATATATGTTTAAAATTTAATTCCACTGATATTGAAGCACTTAAGAGCAGCTCCGAAGAGGAGAGGGGGTCTGAAGAATCTCAACCTTTGGAGTATACTACGATTTTAAACAAGCTTTGCTGAGTCTGGATGACTTTTTCCAGGTCCACAACTGAGTCACTATTTTCTAGAAACTTCTTGCAGATTTTAAGAAACTGAATTTAATCGCCGGTATATTTACAATTCAATTACTGAAGTTCAGAAAATGAATGGGTACATTTTATGAATGATTTCATTTAAGTTCAGAAACTTAATTGCTTCATTTTGAACCTTAATATTGACAATCTAGTTACTGAATTTCAGTTAATCAGTTAAAGTCAGTTAATGGACACACTTCAGAAATGAGTTTAGTCAAGTTTAGAAATTTAATTGTTGATTTTAAGACACTTAAGAACTAATTTTCAGCCCAAGTATATTGGCAAACCATTTACTGAAGTTCAGAAAATTAATAGACAAATTTCAGAAATGAATTGAGAAAAGTTTAGGAATAGAATTGCTGATTTTAAGAAACTAAAAAGTTAATTTTGGAAGCCAGTATATTGGCAATCCAATTACTGAAGCTCAGAAAATTATTCGGAAAATTTTAGAAATGAAATAAGTCCAATTCAGAAATTGAGTTGGTGTTTTTAAGAAACTAAAGAGCTGATTTTGAACCCCAAAATCAGTAAAGCAAACTTGGCATATTTCAGAACTTAATTTAATCCCTTGAAGAACCTGAATTCCTGCTTTTAAGAAACTAAAAAGCTAATTTTGAATTTGGGAGAAACATCAATAGAGTTAGTTACTGTCCTTCAGAAAGTAAACGGAGGCATTGCCATAATGAACTAACTTAATTTCAGAAATGAAGTTGCTAATTTTGAGACAATTAAAGCCCAAAAATTTTTGCTCTTAATAACTGTGACTCAGTTAGAACAGAATAAAATAGAAGTGGGGTAATTTTGACTTCAGTATAGCAAACACTTCCAATTGGAATACCGTTGCCTTACTTCCCATAGCCGAGAAGCATCTGACTTTTCATTCAGATGCCAGCCAGCCCCAGTTTCCTTTTCAGTTTTGGAGCCGTCAGTGAAGAAAATGTTCGCCAGGTCCCTTACAAGTAATTCTGGATCTCTCCATTGCTCCCTTGTGCGTCAGCTGACTGTAGAGTGTCTTTCTTCCAAAAGCAGCGCAATAGAGTGTCTTTCTTCCAAAAGACACTCGCCCCTTGAACATCTCTCTATGGCAAAAGTTCTTGTCTTCCTGCCAATATCCATGTGAATATAACAGACATATCATTTTCATTGCCTCCTGTTGAATCATCATCTCTTGGGATCGTATTCCATTCCTCTTGTAAAGCCGTTTTCAAAGTGCTTATGAGGAACTGTTATGACTTTTAAACCGTTTTTCTTAACAATCTAAAATATGTTATATTGTCTTCAGATCTGGACTCTGTGGTTGAGGGTTGAGTTGTTTTGGGGTATTAGATAATAGTCATTCACGGACAATATATGAGGTATCTATTGGTCGGTCCGTCGTGTCCATCATTGAAAATAACTGACTGCCAAAAATCCACACCCTTGTCCTGGTGGTTATTTGGGAAGAATTACTGATTCTCCCTGTTAGTTGCACTACTCAGGGGCTTTATAAGTCGCGTTCGAGAAATAATACAAATAAAAATATTAAAAATATCCATTTCTATTCAAGGTTCTTTATATAAGACTAGCGAATATTATTGTATTTTATTTTAAAAGATTTGATTAAAGAATTTATTAATTTTATTTTGGAACCTGGAACTTAAAAAGGAGCGTTTTTAGTCCTTGACCCATTATGGAGTTTCCATCAAGTTCGCAAATTGTAGCAAAATAACAAGAAATTCCAGCACAAATAAAAATATCTGAAAGGACAACAAAAGGACCCTTTCTTAGCAAGCTAGAGAGTGGTGACTCTCCATACGCATACTCACATTTGTTAGCGAGTTCAGGTTCAATTTGTAAAAATCGCAAGCAGTGAATTGGATGGGATTCTGCATCACTTGCATCGTGAAGTCATCCAATATTCCATTGTAGCACTGCAGTTCCTTGCGTGAACATGTGTTTAGTAGGGAAATTATGTTGTTACCCTGGAAAGCAATGACCAAAGATTATTTTCAACTTTGAAGGTGTTTCATGATATGCAGAAGAACACTTAAAAATATTTATTTGCAAGGAGACGGAACAAGCGGACCATTGACTAATCGAAATAGGAACCCTTGGAACGGTCTTGGAAGTCCCCCACCAAATAACAATGTCGACTAAATTGAAGTCATCCACCACGTGGTGGAGTTTCATGGACCCCTCCCAAAGGCTTCAGTGCTAAACTATTCTTTGTATCTTTGGTTGCTGCAAAACAAGTCGTCCTACTCTGCACTTTCTGTGTCTTGTGCAATATTGTTTGAGTATCAGTGGCTTCAGTCAGTATCTTCAATCAGAATCTTCAGTCAATATCTCCAGTAAGTATCTTCAGTCAGTATCTCCAGTCAGTATCTTCAAGAATATGAATTCACATGGCTCTACAGACCACCCGACGGAATACAAATTAGTTTCGTCTCCTATTCTGATATTTTGCCGTTGCTTCTTCTACAAAAAGTCAGAGAAATATATGAAAAGAAATTTGCTTACCCTCTTGCTGCAATTCTCACAAATCCAACACACACTCACAATTTGCACAGTGGCCAGCAAAATGGCCAATGAAGAGTACATTGTTCCATCCATACGCAACAAGAGGGCATAGCAGGCCCCCGTGAAATCACAAATGACCAGGAAATTCAGCAATGTAATGGAAATGCCAAAGAACTCTTCCGCTTTGCGTGTGATTGACACCATTTTTCCATAGACACTTCTCATTGCACAAATGCGCCGCAGTAAGTAAGTCCTGGTTGGTTGCTTCCCTTGCCATCTCTCCAACGCTACCAATGCTCCTCCCTGCCAAATAGGGTTATTTCCGTTCATTTCCGTTCCAATTAAATTCTGTTCAATTGCTTTTTCGAGTTGGTACAATTTTCCATCGATTTGCTCCACCAACCACACAAACTGGTGGTACCGCGCTTTGATTGCCTGCATTGTGCACATGTAATACACAAAATAGGTGCTGTTGTCGAAATCGCTGTAACTCGCGTATGTCGCAGCAAAGCTAAAGGCCCAAACAAACTCAACCGCAATGTAAACTATTCGCAGGTAGAGTCGTCGCTTCAGCTGCGCCTTTTTGCCGATTGGCCAGTACAGCTGCAGTTGGAACGTGTCATCGATGTCAGTGAACAGCTTCTGTATTTTAACCTCCGTCTGGCGACAAAGCATCGACTGTGCCACAATGATTATGGACGCTATCTGGTACGATGTGTACACGACTTCCCAAAGAATTCGCTGCGGTCCTTTTCTCTCTGAGTACTCAACTAAATACTTCAGAAAATATATAATTTTAAATATTTTAAACGCTATCATCCCGATGCCGTAGAGTATCAGCAGATATCCAATTTTCCTATTCGAGGTATTAAACGTAACACCCTGCAAACAAAAATAGACTTTCAAGAACTCGCAGCGTACCCGACCCATTCTGCCCGAATACTAATTCACTCTACTTTGTTGAATTTTGCAATTCGCCTTTTAAATGTGGAATTGTTGGTCATTGAATCAGATTGAACTCTCTCCCATTAATCAAATTAGCGATAAAATAATATAATTTTAGAAAATGGATCAGAAACTGACAGGCAGAGTTAGGGTCAATCGGATACTGCTAAACGTGCTTTGAGAAGTGGGCCCGCTTGTCCTCGGAATGGTATGAAAAATGTGGAAGTATGAAATGACGCAAATGCGTGGGACAGTAATTCCCACATCTAGAATTGGGTGTGAGTAAAGTAGCAAACTGAAGAATGGGTATATTTAACTTATTGCACAGTGACAGAGGAAGCACAGCAAATATCAGTTAAAAATTGCGGTGCAATGGAGAGATTGTTGACAAAATCAGACGGAATGATACCAACACCAAACAGCTCAACCGAATAAACTTGGTATACCCACTTTAGCCTCTTTTATGGCTAAAGGGTATAAAAAATATACCAAAACTGTGAAATATATGCATATATATATATATATATATATATATATATATATATATATATATATATATATATATATATATATATATAGGTTTTTCAAAAGAAACGCTACAAAAGTAGATCGATAGTGACAGCAAACGACGCCATATTTTTTCCCGCTCTTTTGACATTTCTCTTCAGTTGCCAGTTCCAATTACCAGTTCTGTTCAGGTTTGCCATTTCATCATGCAAAGATATATGAGCCAACAACGAGTCGAAATTATTAAAATTTACTACCGAAATTCGGAGTCAGTCGCCTCAACTTTAAGAGCGCTACGTCCATTTTATGGTCGTCATAAATGTCCTAGCAGATCAACAATTGAGCGTCTAGTGGAAAAATTTGAATCCACAGGCACAGTACAAAATGTTCCCATGCCAGTGAGACAAAGAAGTGCCCGTAGTGTCGAGAATATTGCTGCCGCTTAGGCTTCAGTTCAAGAAAGCCCAAATGTGTCTCTCACACGTCGTTCTCAAGCGTTGGGCATCTCTGTGACGTCGTTGTGGCGAATTTTGCGAAAAGATCTTGGCCTACATCCTTACAAGATCAAATTGACGCAAGAACTGAAGCCGCTTGACCACCATAAGCGTCGTATGTTCGTGAATTGGGCTGAGCAACAACTTGAAAATGATTCGGACTTTCATCGGAAAATCATCTTCAGCGATGAGGCTCATTTCTGGCTGAATGGCTTCGTCAATAAGCAAAATATGCGTTATTGGTTAGACAGCAATCCACACGTACTCCATGAGTCATCATTGCATCCCGAAAAAATTACGGTTTGGTGCGGTTTATGGGCCGGCGGCGTCATTGTGCCGTACTTCTTCCGTGATGATCAAGACCGGCACATTACTGTGAAAGCGAATCGCTACCGTTCAATGATAACCGAATATTTTTGGCCCCAATTGGATAATATGGACTTGGAGGACATGTGGTTCCAACAGGACGGCGCCACAAGCCACACAGCGAATGCCACAACCAATTTACTGCAAACCAAGTTTGGTGAACGTGTTATCTCACGAAATGGCCCAGTCGATTGGCCGCCTCGGTCGTGCGATTTGACGCCGTTAGATTTTTTCCTGTGGGGCTACATCAAGTCTATGGTCTATGCCAACAAGCCAGCGACGATTGATGAACTTCGTACGAATATCGAACGTGAAATTGCAGCAGTATCGGCCGATTTATGCTTGAAAACCGTTGAAAATTGGGTTCAGCGTCTGGACTTCTGCAAGCGTGCCCGTGGTGGCCATGCAAAAGAAATCGAGTTCCATACATAATAACATCGAACGTACTTTCACAGGAATAAAGAATTTCATTGATATCTAAAACCGGTTTTGTTTTATTTTGTAACGCTCTTATTGAAAAACTCGATATATATATATATATATATATATATATATATATATATATATATATATATGTATATATATATGTATATATATATATATATATATATATATATATATATATATATATATATATATATATATATATATATATATACATTTATATCCATTAAGAATATTTCTTGCAGCTCTTTACCCAGCCACGTTCTTAGAAAAACTAGCATTTAAATCAACTTCTTTAATACGACCGCACCTAGCTCCTAAAAGTATGCTTCGAAAACAAGAGACATTGGAAAGGAAATTCAAACTTTCTACTCTACAATTCCATACAAAAGCAATAACGTTCAACAACCTTATTTATATAAACCAACAATGTAAATGAAACAAAGACCCGAAATATATATTTATATGTTATATATATTTATATGTTTCTGCAAACACTCAGCAATAAGAACAACAAAAACAGCGTTTTGGGAATAAACTAATAATGAAATATACTACATAGCACACACGCATCCACAAAGAAATTATATAATTTAAGCCATTTCTATCCATGACGTTCCGATCTAATATGAATAGATTACTTCTACCCAACAGTGGCTTCTCTTCAGTTGTTGAATAATTCTTTCTCATTTTTGTTTTATGTTTGCTCTTATTGAATACGCAAGTAGTTCTCTTTTATTTTACAAAATGAACAATAAGTATAACATTATTTTCTATAAAAATTTGAGGAGCACTAGTTAGCAAGGCTTTAAGCTCCAGTATATATATATATAAGATAAAAATACCACAAATTAATGTTGCTCCAAAAGCAAACCAAAATACATGCCTAAAAGTATGCTCTGAAAATTGTCTTCATTCTTGAACATTCTCACATATCCAAAACCATGTTTATCTATGAAGCTCCTAATCAGCAGACGTAACGATAAGAACCAGTATCTCCAATAATACGGTTGATTTAGTAGCAACTGAATCACGAAATCAGCTGAACGCTGTGCTAGCGATAAAAGTGGACAGACGTTGCACTGCTAAGGCTAAATAACCCTATCACAGCCTGTGAGTAAGAGCTGATTTTAGTGCAATACTCATGGAATATCCACAATTCTTGAATGGGTCTGCATGAAAAATGTGCTCCACAGACACACCGAGAAGTCAAACTATTTTCCCACGCTTGTTGTGCGTAGAAAATTGATCATGAAAACTAAAACGATTACGCGTATGCCTGTGATGGGAGTATGGACTCTGAGACCGGCCCCAGCACTTGTCTAATTACGTATCGCTATGCCAGAAGGCAGCTATTGCAGATACTACACTGTTATCTATGAGATAAGAGAACGAATAGAACAAGAGCAATCAGTGTTGCTGATCTATGCGGGAATTTATGTGACTATAGGGAGCGAAACTACCCGCTGTGGGGTAATTTTGAGTAGTTCAGTGCCAAAGCAAGGGAAGAATCAAAAACTAACTCCTGAATGTTTGATTTTTTTGTTTTATGAAATATTTTTTTAGAACATCAACAAGTTTTAAGCACCGCTGGAAGTTTAATCGGAACCCCATTTTAATCCACTTTGGTGATCGTTTGATGTACAGTCGAGGTATTTGCTCTATGACTCTATGATTCTATATTCCAAGATTTAACCGACCATTTTGTTAGGAAAGGGAAAAATCACAGAATTATTCGTGTATTATATACCATTTAAAATATCTTAATGAGTAGGTTGGCTTAAAACGATCAGAATTGAAATTAGCTTAGTCATGGCTGAAGTATCAGCAAAATAATGATTTTCATGGTATTTAGAAACTTCTATTCTATATTTTGCTGATGTGTAAAATAAATATCCCTGATTATTGGGAATTGCACTAGTTTTATATTGTCATTTTATGTGATATTCCCAGATATGTTTAAGCTTCTAATGTGAGTTCATACTCCTTTTACAATCAGTATCAAATTCGAGAAAATGTTCACAGATACATCTGGCAGCAAATGCTCCTAAATTTGTCGGTAAAATAGCAAATAATTCTTATTTTTCACTTAATAAATAAATAAATACTTTGGCGTGCAAATCAAATCAATAAATGAAAATCAATAGAAAAAAACAACAAAAATACCATCTACAAAATATAATGACAAACACTTGAAGATCACTTGAAAGTGGAATTGCATTATAAGTTGTGGCAACTTCACAAATTTGATCTCTATTCTTTCAGGATATATATATATATATATATATATATATATATATATATATATATATATTTATGTATATAGGCAGATCAATTCTTCGCTTGCACCACAATAGAAATTATTTTCATAATGGAATCAACACGAGATCTATATCAAAGACAATCTATAGTCACCGAGCGAAAGTACACTATCCTTATAAGATTAACAGTTAAGTCAAGATTTCAGCAAATATTGTGTCTTGTTATAAGAGAATTTAATAAATAAAATAAATTTATAAAAAATATAATATATATATATATATATATATATATATATATATATATCTATATATACTCGTATATATATAAGAATATATATATATATATATATATATATATATATATATATATATATATATATATATATATATATATATATATATATTCTTATAATTTATGTATTTATTTATTTAACATGATTTACATAGTAATAAATAAATATACATATGTACATAAAATAATTTTGAAGCTTTAGTAACTTAGGCTCTCGGCTGGCTGTTAATTAGAATGAAAAAAAATATATAATATTATATAGTAGTTATGATGATTCAAATAAGTTTTATTAGATTCGTATTTTTAAAAAATTGTACATTTTAGTAATATTATCTGCGCTGGAATGTTGTAACAGATCATAAGGATGAGTGTCATGAAAAATTAAATTCCTTTGAATAAGGAGACGCTGGCATTATCATTACAAAATATGTTCTCAGGGGGGATATTACATTTTCTAAATAAAGTAGGCAACACTGGTAAATGGTCAATAAGAAAGAAACTCAGAGAGCGGAGGACAGCATACTTAATAAGAAAACTTTCCTGAACTGCATAATTTATTATATACATATCTCTATGTTTATATATACATATGCATGCATATATATACAAATAAAAATAAAAAACTGTTTAAACATATTAATAAATCAAACTGACGGCTTATACAAAGCGGGAGGCAGAGAAATAGAGAGAGAGATTAAAGCCCTTGACACTCTCAGCAAGAAACATGCTGACAGCAACAATAACAACAAAGACATTCATTGATGCTTGCGCTTTGCTTCTTGAGCATTGCTGCAGGCAATCAAACAAACCAGTCAGCCAGCACGCAACCGAGTACGATCGGATCGGATCGGAGGCGAACGAGTGCCGCACATATCTATCTCACAGATACTGAGCGCTCGCCTTTTCAGTGCTTCTATGGAATTCAGCGATTTTTGACGTTCTTCTGCTAAGAGCTTCGTGTGTCAATCGATTGATTTCTTCTTTTCGACCACATTTCTCGTTTAATTTGTGGTTTTTAAATTTTCTATATTAAAATAAAGTGAGATATTAAATTTAAATTTATACATAAATAATTACTGTAGTGATAAAAGTATGCAATGCATCAGCGCCAAGTCAAGCGAGCGCTCCCCCTGAGGAAATTACTGAAATTAAACACAAGTGTACGCCGGTCATTTTTCACTTGAACTCGTTGTCTGCTGTTGTCGGCGTCGTCGCAGTCGTCGTCATCGTTGTCGTGGTTGTGGTCGCGTCGTCGTCGTTGTTGCAGTTGTTGTTTTTGTTGTTGTTATCGTCGTTAGTTCTACGTTCTGGGTTCAAAAATTTGTTTAATACGCCGGAATCGGTTCAATTCCTCGTCCAAGAAATTGCTTTTAATAACCTAAAACCCGACTGAGGCGCAAGCGTGTTGGAAGAACCGCGCCAGACCCACACGCTGTGGTGTGTTAATTTTTGTTAAACATTTGCAGGCGGCTTTCTTAACAAAGCAGCGACTAAATTACGAAAGAAAGCGTTAAATACAAAGTCAGCAGCTTATTTGACTGAGTAAACAAAAGAGTAAGTATGCAAAAACAAAAAGTAATAAAGTTCTAAATTTAAAAATTTTAAGAAATTAATTAAATATTAGCCATGTACGAAGTATAAACATACTCTTATTTATATCGACGATTTATGGTACAAAGCCATGCCTCCTTCAAAAATACATACACATTTTGTATGCCAGTATTTTTCAAATATCTCTGTGGCTCCGCGATGCATAAGGCAGAGCATTCAGTGTGCCACATGGAAAAGAAAGTTGGAAGATTATGCTCGGTTGCACTTCGGTATTTCTTTTCAACATATTTGAGAGCTTGAATTTTTTTTATTCACTCCTGCTCTCGTTTGCTGTCACTCTTAATAAAGTGACAGCAGGAGCACCCTAAGCGAGTGCTCGCCACAAATGTCAAAATTGTGGCAATATGCTTTCAGGACATACTTACTAAGTGGTCACAAGGGGAAATATGCTCTTGATGAAAATGAGGCGACTCCGGTTCGTGTCCCAATTGGTTCAATCAGGAGGTAGATAGGCAAAGAATTTTTGGTGAATGCAAACAGCCGATGGAGGAAGTTGGAAACCTGCAAGATCAACAACAAAAACAAATCCACAGAGTTGTTAAGCAGAGGGCGTCATAATGCAGTTAGGCTTGCCGCAGTCATCACAGGCCACTGGCCCAAAAAATACGGCAAAAATGGGAATAATGTTCAATACCAGTTGTCGGAGATACGGAAACCATGTAGAAAGGGAGCACTTCCTATGTGCCTGCCCGGCCCTGGCCAGAAACAGATCCAAAAAACACTAGGCAAACCAATTTTCCAAAACATTGAAGAGATAGCGAGCTGCAAGATAGGGGAAATTCTTGCGTTCATAAACCTCTCCAACTGGCTTTAAGGGCCGGCACACAACAATATTCCAATTGCAATATAAACCAAAAGAGCGGTATCAAAACGACGTTCCTGCGCTAATTGGTTGAGGTATCCAAAAAACTGCCACTTCCTTACATTTTATTAATTGATCGCGTCTCTCTTATTGGCGGTGATGAGGTCGAGAGACATGAAGCAACCTCAGCCTGTGCTCGTCACAATTCTGGTAGGCTGCACCCTTTATCACAAGTCCCATAAGCAAATAATACCGGATGCACATTGACAGATAATAAATGACAAGAACACCATCAAAGAAATGAATTGCACCAAATAATTTAAAGGATTGATATGAAGGGAGTTATATAGCATCAAGCCGAACTGATGAAGGGAAAGCATAGTCTTTGATGTTCACTCCTATTAACGAGGTACGCTCACATTCTTCTACTCGATAATGTGCGCTATCCTTAAGTATACACCCCCATTCTACTACCCGACCATGTTCCCTCTCCTTGAAGACATTACTATGAACCTCTAGAAAGTTAATCGAAATGAGAAAAAAAAATGCATATGCCTTATAAGCTGTATGCCTGAAGTTGAGGAATTTGAAGAGACCCTCTGAAGATATGTCCGGCAAAAACTCGATGCGAATTATCCCCATACTAAAGATTTTGTATCCCCATACTAAATACGTAGCCTACCCAGGTTAGGTTAGGTTACACTTGCTGGCCTTGAAGGCCACACATAGACTAGATCTTTTGCGGTGATAGATGGATATCCATTTGAGATTTATAGTAGACTGACCAACAAATTAATAGAAGTCTCACCCACTTCATGGGAGAATCTGCTGCTTACATCTTGATAGAGTTATATCAATCATGTTGATTATGGACACAATTTCCTGTAAGAAAGAGTTTAGCTTTGAGATTCTTTCATGTTGAAGTCTAGAAGAACATTTTACACCAGAGTGACGTAGTAAATGTTTCGTTTTAGCGACATCATCTTCAATTGTGAACTGATTGAAGAGTGTTCTGTTGACCTTCAGAAGATTACAATGTCAATAAAGGGATATTAACTGTTTTCTAAACCAATTGGTCAGCACCTTCATTACCAGCCAAGCCTTAATGATCAGTTCATCAAAGAATGTCTCAGCAGATCACTTATAATCTATATAAGTTATCAAAGCTTTGAAAGCAACTTTACCAATAATATAGCCACAGATCAGTACCGCACCACTAGATTGAACACGGTGGGGTGCGATATGACCGGCGTCAATTCAATGTAGTCGCAATTCCGTCTGGGTCTGACTGGCTGCTGCGTTATGTTCTGAACTAAGATTAAGTCGATTATAATCAAGTGTTTTACTTTCTAATTTGGAAGACCAAATTGCGCCATTCGCTACTTAAAATATTCAGCTTCTACGAAAGTGTGTTTCTACGTCACAAGAGAGGGAAGAGAATTGCTGGTAATTTCAGAGATTTCGTGATATTTGCTAGAAAACTGTGACGCAACGAACCCACAATTGTATGAATTGTAAATTGCGCAAGTGTCGATTGCTGAAAATGGGAATGTGCCGCTATCAAGGAGGGTCGAGACAAGGAGGTGATACAAAATGTGTACTTCTAAGCACATCAATATACGAGTATGTGAATCTCTTAATTAGTTATGAGTGTGTTATTTTATAAATCCTTATAAAAATAGGGCCAATGTTCTACCGGAGTAAACATTCTATCGGAGTGACCTCAATCAAATGCACAGCCAGGTGGAATTAGTAAGCGATGAGCGCAGCCTTCGCTAAGCTTCACTAACGTAGTAGAGAGATAAGCAATTAAAAATGTTCCTTCTCTGTTTGATAAGTAAATTTGCTCCTACATCACAAGAAAATTGTTTTGATGGTATTACTGAATTATTTGTAGAGAAGATCAGTAAGTCATCACAAGAGTCCCAAAAGGGTCAATTTTAAACCAACCATACAGTAAGAAATCTATAAAAATCTCATACCTGAACGAAAGATTATCGTGAAACGGTCAGAAAGCCGTCACTATCATGAGAGCGAATGACAAATACTCAAATAGGATATATAATAAACTTAATAAAAATACCCCAAATACCATATATGCGATATTTGGAAAAACCTCCTCTCAATTTGATCCGAAAATGAAACTGTCCGTGTCTCTTTCCTGATATTTATGTACATAACAATAGCGTATATATATCAAAATAAGCGCCTACACAAACATCATCTAAGTCACAGAATTATCCAATACTATTTAAGTCAAACGTCCATATTTTTTGCCATTCGCAACATACTAATAGCCTTGCATCAGAGCTCCTCTTGGAAGCTTTAGCACACAGTTGCACATTAAATATTATCTTCAACAACACACCAGAGTAGTATATTTGGGTCAGGTCCCCAAGATCGCCAGATATGTGATACAAGTCCATAATATCCTAGCATGTTCCTATTACTAATCGTGCATTCTTCTGTTCAAGAACTTCTTTGTTGGTATTCCAAGCCCCTGCAAGATGTTAATCCAAGTCGGTCTAGAATCCTTATAATTCCTGGCCGCTTAGATGCTGTGTATATTAAATGATATTGGAAAGCATAATAGTCTGATGCTACCATGTGTTCCAGGACACATGGAGGTTAAGGTCGCAGATAAATATGCGAATAAATGATCTGAGACCAGTTTTACTGGCACGGCCCCTGTTCTTCCCGTACCTTTTGCTGCCATTAGCCCACTATTAGTGATTGGATAGAATTCCGAATGGGGCCCGTAAGAGGCAGCTCATGGGCAAAGGCTAAGCTATGTGTTTTTTCTCCAATAGAACATCAAGGTGTCTTCTGTCACGTGGCAGGAGACACTACCGCCTTCTGGTAGGACAGATGAAGGGTCACTTTTCGTAGGCTAACCATATGCAAACGATGGGCATAGCAGACAATGCACTTTCCCACGCTTGTGGAGAGGAAGATGAGACGGTGGACCACTTTTTGTGCGTATGCCCCGCTTTCGCTAGAATCATGTGCGAGGTAGTTGGCACTGACAATCTAAGGAGTGCGTACTTGGGCTACTTAGGGACACAAGAGCTACTGAGGTTTGTTCACAAATCAGGTGGATTCAAAGAAAAATAAAAATGGAACATCGAATATAGTACAATGGATGTCTTGTGGACTGAGAGCTATGTATATAGGACATGTTGTTCCGACAAAACAACAAACACACAAAATAGCTACTATGTTCCAGTTTCATCCTTTCTATACATAAATAGGTGCTTATCCAATAACAGCACTTCCCAAAATTTGTCAAAATAGCTCCCAAGATTAATTAAGTCCATTGTGACCGCTTAGAACAGGCTCACATGGCTTGGATTCGTGTGGTCCGCATAATATTGCAATGGATGAAGAATGATCGCTAACAAATCGAAAAAATTAGCGCTAACCATGCTAATAGAACCACGCGAAACCGTGCGGTGTCTGTCATTTTATGCGACTCAGCCGCTTAATCTGAAATGCCGCCGAGCAAAGCAAAATCGAAAAGAAAACACTCAAAAGAAACCAAAATTAGCAAACACATTAATTTGTAGGCAAATGTCGTAAGCGGAAAGTGGTGCAATCTGTGCGCCAGAGCCCCCATGCCAGCGACGCTCATCCATCCCCCCGCCACCCTCACACGGCGGCACTCAACTTATGGGTTTCATTCATAAAAAGCCGCTTAATTGCACCGACTGAACTATTCGTGCTGAGCACGTTGGGCACACTCGAAGCGAATGAGTAATTACGAGAGCGTTTCGAGAACTTAAATGAAATCGCTTCTGAGGCACTTGTGGCAATGCAAGTGGCGACAGCGGCACGCCATGCACTCGCCCACACTTGCACACAAGTGGCCGGCCGCCGCGCCCTGCCCACACGGCGGCTCGCCGCAGCCAAAAGATGGGATTGAATAGTATTGACTTCCCTAATGCCGGCGACCAATTAAGATAAAAAATTACTTTCGAATCTTTTTTTAATTAAAATGCTGTAAGACACTCTCAGTTCCAGCTGAGATTTCCTATCTCCACTATCAAGGGAGGTGGGTACGGAAGAGTGTGTGTTTGTGTGAGTATCTAAAAGACAGTGGCGTGTAAAGACACAATTTCTTAGGGGTACACGCCACAATCTTCTATGGAAGAAAATAAATTTGAGGTTGATATTCAGATGTTCATGTTATATTCTCCCTTGGTAAGATTCTGTGAGGCCCCCAAAATTTTTAAATATCCCAGCGAATGAAAACTAGAAGAGATTCAATTTAATAAATATATATAGTATTGGTATTATACCTTATCCCATAATGAATTATGTCTGCAAGGGTTAGTAACTAAGTTTTTCTACTCGAAAAGAAAAAGATTTAGAAAGAAGCATTTTTGAGACCATGCCTGGAGAAAGATTCGACTCCGCGACCGTACGAATGTGAGTCTAGCATGCAGCAGGTCACCTCACAGGACACTGTCGTTTAAGAAGCCACCTCATGAAACTGGGACTCTCACCAGTAAACACGTGTAGGTTCTGCACGGAGTCTGAAGAAACACCAGAGCACCTTCTAATGCACTGCGAAGTCTTAGTTCGCAGTAGGAAGAAATATCTGGGGCATTTCTGGCCCGAGGGCAGAGACATTAGAGCAATGAACCCCAACTCAGTGCTAAGCTTCCTTAGAACTGTTGGACTAATAGAATGCCTTTAATAGGTACATGCAGGAGGAGTGCAATATATCAAATTGGTCGAGGTACATTTTCACCCTTTATTTCATTCTTACCACTCACCACAGAGGCCGGAAAAGTAAATATATTAATTAAATTCTTTATATCGAAGGTTAACCAAGCCCACGTTTGAGACTTTGGCAGAGCGTTCTACGGAAAACTAGAACTTGAGTAAACTGAAACTCTCCAACACTGACCATAGTCCACATCCTCAATGACTGCGTGGCATTTAACCACAGCCGATCATAAATATTCCCCAACTTAATCCATTCATTCTTTAAAATCCGTGAATTCTGTTACCATCTGCAAATTGTAATTCATAGAATATCACCCATCTTTAGACTCCCGAGGATATCACATAAACACGTCAATCCGAGGGTTTCTTAGCCATTATACCTACCGACCTATAGTATACAAAAATAGTGTACAGTCAGTTGCTTAAATTCCTCATGTTCTGAACATTGACATCACGATATCCCTCATTCTTGGTATATTTTTCCAATTTCCAAGAGAAAAATACGTCATTGTGATATCACAAATGCTCGCCCGTATACAGGTGGAAACCACTGTATTTTTATCAATCTTGGAACGGACTGTGCCCCTCAAGTCGCAAGGGGAAGCCCCAGCTTATAGCCTAGTATGGAAACATATCTAGCCAGCCCTCCACTACCTGGCGTCTCCGCGATCACTGGTAAACACGCCCCGAGGGCCTTTGGATCGCACAGATTCACGTTTCTAAGTGCGATTTACTTTGTTCAGTTGGCAAATACATTATTTTGCAAAATAACACACCAGCGTTTTATTTGCTTACTCGCGACCCCTACAGTCGGCGGTTGTATTTAATATGCGCCAGCGGCCAGTGGTAACTTATGCAAATAGCTGAGAGAAAACAACGATATTGTGTTGATGAGGTTGGAAGCGTTTTCAGGGCATCCATGGTAACACCTCCTTATATTGGTGCAAAAAACTGCATACTTAAGAAGGATTTTTGTTCGTTGGTCCTACAAAAGTGGTTTCCATCAGGCTGAAACAAGAAAATTGTGATTATCCGGAAAACAGTTGCTGTAATGACATTCTCTCTTCATAAATCGAAGCCGATTAACGTCCTTAACAAAGAAAAATGTGCGCTGGTGTTTGTATTTAGAAGCTCGGTACTATTGATATTATAATTGGCTTAGTGCCCTTCGACCAATTTGATATTTTGTGCGAAGCCAATATTTAGACTCTTTACTATGTTATGTTGGGTGATGTTGGTCATTGCTCTCACTTCCATTCTCTCTTCAATACTTCCATTTCTATGATCAAGATTTTGCGAACGTTTTCACCATGCCATGGTGTTCGTATTCCCCCCACTGGCTCGTGGACTCTATTGATAAATGACGACCAACTACGCACTAACCTTGTAGATTATACATGGAATATACACGGATGTTCAGCAAAAGCGGCGCTTGTAGGGCTGATACCCAGTCTTCAAGACTGCTGCAGCTTCGCTTCGCTTTTTGTTTAAACAAACGGATTCATTTTAATTATGGATTTATTTATTTCACTTGCGTTTTATTTGTATTTGTTTACTTCTTAAAGTTTTTTTCATATTCTTTGCTAGCCAATTTGTTGCAGAATGCGTGTGTGTGTTCTTCATGCGTGAGAGTGTGTGTAATGCATGCGTGTGTGAATTTTCAGTTGAAGTTAATTTTAGTTGCCTGTTTATGCTTTATGTGAGTCTAAATTTAGTTGTAGCTTTACTTCATATGGATATGTATGTTCGCTCCTACTGAGACTGCTGGCGATGCACTGCCAGTCCACTGCACCAGGTACACTTTAGTGCACTGCTCAATTGAATGAAAAGAAACGTTGTTTATTTTATTTTTGTTCGCAGTCTCCCGTTTTATTAATGAAAATCTCGACCCACACAATTTTGTGGAATTTTTCCATGCGTTCAGCAATCAGACCCAGTTAGCAATGATCGACACTGCTCCACAACTTGCATTAAAGGCTGTATCTGCAGCTGTCCGCTGTGTTCCAGTGCCCCCATGACAGACACTTGTGCTGTGTCTTCCGGGTTCTTAATTTCAGCGCCGCAGCTTGTCTGTGCATCAGTGTCTAAATTCTCAGTGCTGATGAATGAGATGCTTTTATGTGTAGAGACAATTTAGAATGCTGAACTTCTACAAAATTGTGATGAAATGTGGGAGTTATGTTGGTGTTGTCTGTGGTGCGTCTGCTACGCTTGCAATTTTGGTAGTGCGGGTTGGTGTGGTTCTTTAGAGGGAACGTAATCAAAGTTAAGGTTTGATTATGAATAAAATTAGAACGCCCTAATTTGATTAGGGTTCTCATGGAGTCAGCGCACTCCCATTTGAGCTAATTACTTTGATTCAACATTATTTTTTCAAAGTCAAACTTTGGGAACTATTTCTTAAGGGAAGTTCTTCATTAACTTCCTAATTCAACTTCTCAACTCTACTTCACAACTCAACTTCTCAACTCAACTTCTCTTACTCAACTTCCTAACTCAACTTCTCAGCTCAACTTCTCAACAGCTTGTCAACTCAACTTCTCAACAGCTTGTCAACTCAACTTCTTTTACTCAACTTCTCAACTTACTCAAGTTATCCACTCAACTTCTCAACTCACTTCTCTTACTTAACTTCTCAACTCAACTTCTCTTACTCAACCTTTCAACTCAACTTCTCTAACTAAACCTCTGAGCTCAATTTCTCAACTCAACTTCTCAACTCAAGTTCTCTTACTCAGCTTCTCTTACTAAACCTCTAGACTCAAACCCTGAACCCAACTTCTCTTACTAAACTTCTCAGCTCAGCTTCGCAACTCAATTTCTCTTACTCAACTTCTCCACTCAAATTCTCAAGTCAACTTCTCGTACGTAACCTCTGAAGTCGATTTCTCTTACTAAACTTTTCAACTCAGCTTCTCTTATTCAACCTCTGAACTCAATTTCTCAACTCAACTTCTCTTACTCAAGTTCTAAACTCTACTTCTCTTACTCAAGTTCTAAACTCAACTTCTCAACTCAATTTCTTAATTCAACTTATCAACTCAACTTCTCAATAACTTTTTTTGTTCAACTTCTCAATTCAACTTCTCTAATATAACTAATCAAAGAAGTGTTCTTGTATTGTTATCCAGTGAGCGAACTAGAAACTAATTTTTGCGCGTTACAGAAGCATCCATCCCCTGTATTTGGTACCCACAAATCTTCGTTTTATTGCAGCCACTCCTTCTTTAAAGATGTTAACATAGAGCTTGAGACGCATGGGGAGCCGTCAATTTTGGGATCGAGTAGTAAATTTTGGGATGGAGTTACCAGTTTTGGGGTGGGGTCATCAATTTTGGTGTGGATGGCTCAATACCCAATGCATATTTTAAACTATTCCGTCTGTGGTTCGGTAACATTTTGTAATATCGATTAAGATAAATATTAAATTAAGTTCTCGTATTGTGGTCAGAGTGCGGTTAACATGTACAATTATGTTCCTCCGGTATAGCCCGAAATATGAGTATTCAAAGACCTCCTACAATTCGTAAGTTGGAGACAGACTTGAAATCGCAATTGTATGTCGCAAACTTCTCTGGGCCGAAGTCGAGTAAGGATCTAGAGACATTTTGCTCCCCACTCCTGGTAAAATGCTTTTATGACTACCACTGATGACTCTATTAGAGCTCACAATCCACTGGATGACACACGGTCATATGCCACACTATCTTAAAACCCTCATTGCTGAGCATAGGGCACAGGCAATCAAATCTGTTTTATTTCTATTCTGGCCCGACTTGATCTGCAACCCCTTTTTCTAATGCTGGAATTGCAATTGCCGCACAAAGCTCTCTAATTGGATATTTTATTTATATTTAAGTGCCACGCGCGCCGACTGGTGCCATCAATCTCTGCCCCAACCGTTCGAAATAGTGGAAGGGGCAGAAATGTTGTAGCAAGACACTCTCATATTTATTCTTGTTCTCCATTTATTTCAGGACCAATGCGGCGTCCATGGCACCATCCATCAACATGATGCAGAACACCATAACCAAGCGCAAGACGCTGATCTTCGCCTGCTTCGGCATAGCGATCGGTCTCTGCATAGGCACCGTGCTCAAAAACTACCGCGCCCTGGAAATAGTGAAGCGCTGCAATCTGAAGCCGAGCAATCAAAAGTCGCCGTACGACGTGATCGGCTTGAGCCTGGACGACACAATACAGAACTCGCAACGCAATCTCGTCTTTGTGGGCGTGATGACAGCGAAGAATTTTATTGAGGGACGCGCCAAAGCGGTGTACGACACATGGGGCAAAGAGGTGCCCGGTCGGATAGCGTTCTTCAGTTCGGAGGGATCATACTCTGAGCAATTGCCGGTGATAGGCTTAAAGAACGTCGACGATCGTTATCCGCCGCAGAAGAAGTCCTTCATGATGCTGTACTACATGTACGAGCACTATATCGACAAGTTTGAGTGGTTCATACGCGCCGACGACGATGTCTACATGGAGCCAGATAAGCTGGAGAGATTCCTGAGATCCATAGACAGCTCCAAGCCGCAGTTCATAGGTGAGAGGCGTTGAAGGAAAATGAAACAAAAAAATGGTTAATATTTTCCCGATTTTAGGTCAGGCGGGTAAGGGCAACAGTGAGGAATTTGGTCTATTATCGCTGGAATTCGATGAGAATTTTTGCATGGGTGGTCCAGGTGTTATTCTCAGTAGTGAAACGTTAAGAAGAGGTAAGACCCCAGATAAAACTGTATTCACGAATAACTTTAGCTGGCTTTTTGTGGGTATTTTTCAGTTGCTCCTCACATACCCACCTGCCTCAAGAACCTGTACAGCACCCATGAGGATGTGGAGGTGGGGCGATGTGTGCAAAAGTTCGCTGGTATTCCCTGCACTTGGAACTACGAGGTACGCAAAGGTAGCTCCTGTAAATGCAGTCATGTCTAAACACTCGTTTAAATCTTTCAGATGCAATACATACTGCGGCACAACTCCAGCGGTCGCCACGCCTACACTGGCAAACTGAAACGCAAAGAAATTCACAACGCGATCTCGCTCCATCCGATCAAGCAGGCTCCGCTGATGTACCGCCTGCATTCGTATATACAGGTGAGCGTCCCCCATCAACCGCCAGCACTGAGTTTACACAGTTTTGTTTGTTTGAAAGGGTTTGAAGGCTGATGAAATGCGTCAAGAATCGCTGCAGCTGCACCGCGATATCAAGCGAATGGCCAAATACTTGGAGATACCTGAGGACAGTAAATATTTAGTGCCCGGCATTTCGCTGATACCGGAAAAGGAGAATGGCAAGCGGCACTACGAGGATCACAACATTCTGGGTATGTGTTGAACGCGGGGGTTCGAGACAAGGAGATGAAACTAGTGCGGGTGGGCGACTGAGATGATGGCGTTGGGTAATTACACGAGCATAGAGGAAGAGAAACATTCCGTTACAAGAGTCACGTAAACAATTATCATCTTCTGACAATGCGTCCATATGCAGTCCGATTCGATCGTAGCATTTGTTTGGGGAAGAATAAGGGTTGCATGTCCCTGTCACTAACCTCCTTATTCTGACATTTCCTACTCGTACTAACCAGTTGCTAATTTTTTTATCCTGTATTCCAGGTGTTAGTCCCGACTTGAATAAATTCGCACCCACCTCCACAGCCGATCTGCTGGATTGGGCTTTCGTAGCGCGCAGCCTTTACTCCACGGACAATGCAAATCCAAAGCATAAAATAGATTCCGCCACGCGTGAAGGTCTGGAGGATGTGATCACGGAGGTAATGGAGAATATCAACAATTATTCTAGGCAACGGGGGCGCGTCATTGAATTCCGTGAACTGCTCTATGGCTACACGAGATTAAATGCGATCCATGGCCAGGATTTGATACTCGATCTGCTGCTGATCTACAAAAAGTATCGCGGCAAGAAAATGACAGTGCCGGTCAGGAGGCATCTGTACGTGCAGAGAGCCTTCACGGGCATCTTTGTGAAGGAATTCGATGAGGACTTTTACAATATTACACTGCAGCAGAGTGAGTCTTGTGGGATGTTCTCCAATGAATTCAGTTTATTTTGTTATTCCAATGCAGGTTTATTCAAGAATCTACTAAATACGGGCATGGAGAAGCTATCCTCCCACTTTACTATACCAGGTCTTGGTGTCGGCGGCGGCGGCGGTGGCGGAGGAGCCCACGGCGCTTTGACGTCTGGACCAAATGTGAAAGTTGTGTTCGTGCTGCCCATAGCGGGTCGGTTTGTGACATTCAAACGCTTCATTGAGACCTACGAAAACGTGGCCATCAAGCAGGATAGGAATTGCGAGTTGCTCATGGTGATCTTCGGCAACCAGACTGCAGTGCAGGAGCACCTGCAACTGCTGATGGAATTGCGACGGCGCCACATTTACCAGCAAATCAACTACATACATCGCGATGAGGAGTTCTCCCGCGGCGTGGCACTGGACACAGCCACACGTTCCTCGTACATACAGCCAAACGACATCATTCTGTTCATCGACGTGGACATGGTGTTTAGTGTGGAGACACTGCAGCGCATACGCCTGAATACCGTGCAGGGCAAGCAAGTGTATCTGCCGATTGTATTCAGTCAGTACGACGCCAGCAGGCGGAAAAATGCACCACACTCACCCACCACCGACACCAATGAGATCAACAACGAGTCCGGCTACTTCCGCCAATTTGGCTACGGCATATGCGCTATTTTCAAGTCGGACATTTTGGATGAGGGTATCAATGGTTTCGACAAGGACATCACTGGTTGGGGTCTGGAAGACGTAAAATTTCTGGAGAAAATAGTCAAAGTGGGCCACCGGCAAAAGTCCTTCTTGGTCAACACAGCCGAAGTACCGGCGGACTACAATGACGCCGCGGAGAAATTGCGCTGTCTGAGCATATTCAGAGCGCCCGACCCGACACTTGTGCACGTCTATCACGACATTAGCTGCGACGTGAGTTTAGAGGCACCGCAGTACAACATGTGCCTGGGCACGAAGGCGAACTCATTGGGCAGCACACGACTTATGGAGGAGCTCTTCTATGCCAATAAGGAGAATTTAGATTTCATATTGGAATACAATCGCAAGAGGGAAGAGAGTTAGTGACCGCCTGCATCTGAGCTCCTCTTTAGCAGTAGAATAGATTTTATCCTAAGCAGCCAAGTATTAAGAAACAGGAATTGTCCTACCACAACAGAATATGAAAGTGTAAAGTGTAAGAATTATTTTATTACATATTTAGATATGACTCGTATTTTAAAAATTTTATTTAAAACTAGTTTTTAGTTTCACATCATAGCGATTGTGTTTTGAATGTGTTTTGTTTTTCCTCTCGAGGTTCCATCTAAAAAACTAAATCAGAATTTAATTTGTGATATAAGAACGTTAAATAAACTTATTTAAGAACGCCTCCATCTGGGTTATTACTACATGAACACAACTGGGTCGATGGCCAAGAGAGCTAGTGTTTTGTTGAGGATCTCGCGAATCGCTTTAACGAGGTAAATACGGGCGTAGACTATCGGCATGAGTTGAGAACGGGTTTCCTGCAGTACAAAAAAACACCAGTAAAGGAGCACATGAAACACCAATCTACTCACAGTCAAGATGCGTATGCGCCGATAGTAAACACTGAAGACCGACACAAAGCCACTTAAGAAGCGCACAATCAGGTGAGTAGCGCAGGAGCCACGTTCCAAGTTCTCCAAACAACGCTCAATCAGGCGCGGAAATGCGAAAATGTAACCAAACACCAGTTGCCATTCCTCCTACAAATATTTTGAAAATGATTCAGGCAAAATAAACCAATTCCAGTGTGTTAAATACTTACTTCTTCATTGAGTAGTGTCAAGTCAATGTCCTTCATGTCAGGCAATTGTCCATAAGCTTCGCTCTCCACGCGCGTTTGAAACGTACGCAGTAGAGACTCCAAGCGAGCAGAGTTGTACAATATAAAAGAGGCGCCTGAAATTAAAGAGACTCAATAAACTGCAAAAAAGACGGCACACGCTATCCACTCTCTCTGTTTACCCTTGGTGCTTCCCTGCCCGTTACGTATAATATGCACCGGACTTGAGTGCTTAACTTCTAGCAAATCCACAGTGACCGCTGCCACTCCTAAACGTTCGATAAGTTCACAAAAGCGCCTATCATCCTTGACGCGTATGCCATACTTATGCATGCCCATGAGACGCAAATCGGTGGAACGCAAGCTAAAAGGAAACCCAAAGGTGTCACAATTTACTCTCAAACGAGCACAAGTGAAAAAATTACCTGAGATAATCATTGGTGGTCAAAGATACCAGTTTCCCGTTCAAGGGATCAGTAACTATGCCGCACTTAATGACCACGCACGACTGTTGTCCGTCTACGTAGTGCTTTTGGTACTCTTCCGAGGCAATGCTGAGCACCTGCAACTGAAATACTTCGCCTTCTTGGGATATTAGTGGCGGAGCAGTTTCTACAGTCCACTCGGAGTAGCAGAGAAGCCTGCTCAAGGTACCCTTAATCAGCCTGGCGCGGTAACGCGACAAGTCCGTCTCATCTAAACACAAGCCCGCTTGTTGTGGCATGTAAATGCGGCGTTGTGAGTTCTTAGCCATTTGCCCATATTTAACAGTGGCAGAACTGTCCAGCACTTGCTGCAAGATTTGACCTATTACGGCACCACGCTTCAGAAATACACAGCAACGCTCGTTTTTCACTTCAATATTTTCCAACGGATACACCCAACCAGCAGCTGCATCGAGGAACTCAGCCCTCCTGACCCGCTTTTCAGCGCTATCTGGTTTTTGGAACGCTGCGAAAGTTTCCTCCGTCAATTTGTTGCCGGTCTTGGCAAAGTAATTCTGCCAAATGCTGATGTCACAGGGAAAACTGATGTCGCCATTGCGTAGACGTTTCTCGTTGTGGACGCGCACCAAATTTATCAAGTTATTATAGCCGTTCACATTGAACTCACCTGTGCCGGTTTCCAAGAAATGAACGCAAATTTTCTCAACTAAATAATTAGTGGGAGACTGCATATTTTCCGAGAAAATATTCCAGATAAATTTAAATTCGACTGCTTAGCCAGTAGTCCCCCGTTTTGTTGTGATCGCCTTATTCAATGTTTTGCCCACAGCCTGCTACAATTGCTGTGCTTTTCAGTCGTACTATACTCACATGCAAGCTACGTTAACGCTAGGACAGGGCTGTGCTATGAAACTACAAAATCATTTTGTTTGCTTTCTCCGGCAAAGAATGCAATTAATGTTAACATTTAATGGTTAGTGAATTACAGTTTCTAACTTTAAATGGGCAATCATACCTTTGGTTACTCTTAAGCGCCTAATGAGCGTCCGTAAAACACAGGGTAAATCGGCCTTATTAGAGCAATGATTCGAAATGATACCAACAAATGTCAACATAAACGTCAAAACTTTATGCAGCGAAAATAGGGATAAGTCGAAAGTTGCTGAAAGTTATTGTTGTAAGCAGCTGAAGTTACTGGCTGTGTATTTTTTGTTTAATTTAACCGTCGCAACGTCTGTCCTCGCTTGGCTTCTAGTATAGTCGCATCAAAATGTCAATAATAATCGATTTGAATATGGTGTGCTTAGTTTGTTTACAAAACGAACAGAATCTGCGATCAGTGTTTGAGCACGACGACCAGACGCCGCAATTGCCCATAGCAGTGAAGATAACGCGCTGTTCCGATCTGCGCATGGAATATGAAAAGAATAAATTGCCGGACAAAATATGCGATCGATGTCTGGGTGATCTGGCGGCGGCCTGGCGTTTCCGGCAGAATTGCGAAACTGCAAGATCGGTATTTCGCTTGGTGTTGCAGCAAGAGGAGGAGGCAGAGACACAGGCTAACTTGGAGTTGGAACAGCAAAAGCTTAAATTGCCATCCGGCTTGAAAATCAAAAGAATCAAGCCGGAAACAAAAACATATTTGCTTCCGGTTGAGCTGGATGAGGAGACCCCTCCAGTTGGCAAGGCTAAAGCGGAGGCACCAGAACCAGAGGTTGAGTCGGAGGAGGCGCCTACTGTGTCTGAAGCAGAGCAAGACACTGACTCAGACGAATTTGATTTCGATAATTTTGATGATCCTGAAGACATCGAAAATATCGAAAACAGCGAAGAACCAGAACAATTGGAAGAAGTCAAAGAAGAGAACATAGATGAGTCTGAATTGTTTGTTAAGAAAGAGCTTGAAGCAGCCTTTAATGCCAATGTAGAAGAAGAGAGTCAGCTATCGGTTAAGGGGGACCAGGAATTTGATGAAGAAGAAGTTGCCCTAGAAGTTGAAACAGCTCCACAGCCAGAGATCAAACCAAGACGTGGTCGTGGCCGTCCTAGGAAAATACCACTTCCCATAAAAGAAAGCAAAAATAGCAAAAAAGAGAGTCCCGCTCTCGAACCGAAGAAACAAGTCAACGTAGAGAAAGAGAACTTACGTGAAAGCAAGCTGACCGTAACCGCCAAACCTGCTCCAAAATTGTTGCCTACCAAGCAGTTGAAATCATTTCAACCTTTGCCCACACGCAAACATCGGTCCATATCACCGGAATCTCGGCCGGCAAAGATCTGCGAAATCTGCGGCAACAGTTACAGATACCAGCATGCGCTAAATGCTCACATGCGTCGCCACAACAACGAGCGTCCTTATTGTTGCGAATTCTGCGACAAGGGATTCGTGTCTGGGGTTGAGCTGCGTCGGCACATGAGAGTGCACACTGGGCATAAGCCGTACGGCTGCCAGTACTGCGAGCGACGCTTTTCCGATTTCGGCTCACGTCTCAAGCACGAGCGCACGCATACCGGCGAACGCCCCTACGGCTGTAGTACGTGTGGCAAGCGTTTCGCCTATGCCCATGTACTGTCGGTGCATCTGCGCACCCACACTGGCGAAAAGAAATTCAGATGCCATTGCGGCAAAGGATTCACCAAAAAAGCATACCTATTAACGCACATGGAACAGCATGAGCGTTCGCGTAACGACAACATTATCATGGAGGAATCCAACGACAGCGAATTGGTTGCGGTCAGTTCTGTGGCTCAGGAAGAATGCATATCGACAACGCAATACGTTCTGCATGTGTCCGGGGAGGCCGATGAGTTCGATCTCAAGCAAGAGGAAGAGGTGGACGAAGCGGACATGTCCGAGGAGCACCTTGACGAGTTTGACGGTACCGAGGACTTTTCGGCTGCACGATAGAAGCAGTCAGAATTGTTTTGATTTTTTTCTCATAAGTTACACGATTAAGTATATTACACTAGATTTTAGCTCAATTGTATAAGTACTCATTTCGTTCTAGAATAGATTCATAGCTAAGATTAGTTAGTGTGTGTGTCCTACGTATGTAACCAAATGTTATATGAAAATGTGTGAAGCTGCATTGTGCTTACCAATGAAAAGTTTTCATTGAAAACTATATCCTTTATAATTTGCACCTTATATCCACTTGTAAAGTTTAATTTTCATTTAATTATGACCATTTCTAATTAAGAATGTGTAATAACCCTAATTATATTAAGGCTACATTCAAATATCACCCTGAGACAACCAACTTCACATAATTTAAACGTAAATTCAAAATATATCTAAAACTGTGTTATGCATATGTATATAGTTGTTTAACGTTGACCTTAAACCTGTCATCAGCAGATTACTTAAGCTATCTGATGAATATGTATGCATAAAAATTATAAATTTATTATTATATAAATTAAAATTATCTACTATATAACAAACGTACATAAATAAATGTAAACATGTTCGTATGTGAGTGTTTAGATTTATATATTGATATGTGGGCGTTGACAAGTCCATTGAATAGTTCATAAATATAAATAAGACAAGCCCATTGGATAGTTCATAAATATATGACAGTCAATAAATGGAATATGTTTGGAAGCATATGAGCAAATTTGAATTAAATTAAAAGTATGCTATATTTATTGTCTAGTGCTGAGACCCAATCAGGCAATACGAGTCCGCTGCCTCTTTATTCAATTCGAATATAGTTTTCATTTAATTGATACGCAAGCTCGACGAGTCGATAGTTTCATTTCCACTCGTTCCTAAGAGATTAATATAAAATTTAAAAATCTATTTGTCGATTAATATTATCATTCCGAAGAAATAGCCTAGCACACTTATATCTAAGGTATATATATACATGGATATTGCTTCGTATCATGTGCGAAAGCGGTGAATCCAGAAAATTAGTATTTTTATGGAAAGTTCGTCTACGAACATTTACAGAGCAAGTCTTTTAAGATATGAGAAATTAGAAATTTCTTTAATATGTGCGAAATTTCATGTCTGTGCATATATATTTCTAGATCTACGTAGTTGTAAACGTTAAAATTCTGGTAAACGCAACACTAAAAATATCCTTTTAAGATTACCAAAATTCTCTTGAGAGGCTACGGTCATTTTGTCCTAGATTAAATTGTAACGTGAGCAGAAACTAGTCACCAAGTCACTGCGGCCAAATATACCTACTGTGAAACGTTCTAAAGTTACAAATACTCCCGAAGTCTAGTATTCATTAAGAATTCAAAGATTTCTTTAGGAGATTTGTCCGCAATATCTGTTGGTTCTAGGAAATGGTTATCTAAGTAACGAAGCCACGAGGTCCATATTAGATCATTACAGTGACAAAGTAGATGTTTAGCTCTTTCCTCTTCTTCGTTACATAACCTACAGAGATTATTTTGAGTGATCCCCATCCTCCTTTGTCTTACATTGTTAGTTATATCAATATGTGCCTGGGGGAGGGTCTGGGGTTAGTTATATCAATAAAGCTTTCTGATTTTATTTCCAGTTCTCTTTTTTCTTTTAGAGATATTGCTTCTATCGAAGCTTTGTGTCTAGGGACGCGACCCAGATATTTGGCTGTATCTTATTAGAAGATTTGGACATCATTTATATAAATGATGATTGGATGGCAACTAGTTTTTTTATAAGTAAAATCTATATGAATCCTATCGTCAGCAAAAGTAACTTTAAGTTTGGTCGGAGTGGTCGGTATGGCTCGTGTGAATAAGAGATAGAAGGGGTCCTAAGACACGTCCCTGGAGGACACCTGCTTCTATTTCATTTAGAGGGGAGAATGCATCTTCCTGTTTACCTCTGAAAACCCTATTTGTCAAGTATAAGCTTATTAACTCATAATGCTGTATTGGCAGTACTTATTTTAGTCCTTTAGGCCAGACTTTGTCAAAGCCTGTGCAACATCGAGGAAGACGGCCAACAAAATATTTTCTCTTCAAATGTTTGTTCAAAATTATGAACAATGCTGTGGATTTGGTCATCCTGTGGACTTGGTATTCTGTGGATTTGATCTTTCTGTGGATTTGGTCATTCTGTAGATTTGGTAAAATCTAAAGCGAAAATGATGATGAGCTCATATCTTTCGAAGATTTCTTGGAGTCGTGTGAGAAATTTTTTTCAAATTGTTTGGGCATCAGGGGTAACAATCATATTGGTCGATACGCCGTAACTTCATGTGGGTCTGTGATACCTGGTTTAGGTATCAACAACTTCAGCCCATTTCCAGTAGCTGGGATTTGTTGAAGTCAGAGTATAAGTGATTTACTCTTATACATTGTTTGGATTAACTCGCTTACATGGTTGTGATTTACTCTCATGGGTATAAATGATGAGCAACATGTTGGCCAACCGAAATCCTAGATCACCGGATATTCCATCAAAACAGAGGGTGAATTCACCAAGGATCAGCCAAAATATTCATTGAAATGCATGGAATTCGAATTGAGCATCTTTTTTTTATTATGAAATTGTATTTTAATATATATAAGATACAATAGAAAAGCTATGGCTACGTAGGCCTTAAGCTGATTGGTATTTAAATTAATGGGGTAAACTTAATACTAGATTTATTTGTAAATATTACAATATTTAAGGTAATTTATAATTATATTTGAATTACTAA
The DNA here is from genome assembly GCA_920105625.2 of Clusia tigrina. Classification (NCBI taxonomy): domain Eukaryota; kingdom Metazoa; phylum Arthropoda; class Insecta; order Diptera; family Clusiidae; genus Clusia; species Clusia tigrina. Next base: position 183,208,009 of record OV050033.1, read on the forward strand.
TGTTTAAGTTGTTTAGTAAGCTAGAGGGTTTTATATTTCCTAAGGATTAAGGGCATCTTAAAAACAACAATTTATCGCATATTGAATGAACATTTGGGCTAACGAAAATTGCTGGCTCGGTTTGTTCCACACAAATTGACTGACGACCAAAAATTGCTCGGAATTCAACATTCGAATGGGATCATCAAGGAGGTCAAAAAGGACAAAAACTTATTTTGCAACATTGTGACTGGTGATGAAACATGGTGTTTTCAATATAAAACAGAAACGAGCCGAGTGGTAGGCACCATACGAACTAAATCCAAAAAAGCCTCGTTTCGAGAAGTCAAAATTGAGAACAATGTTGATTTGCTTTTGCGATTCCAAGGTCATTATCCACAAAGACTTCGTTCCATCGGGCCAAAGCGATAATATACAACTCCATCTTGGCGTTTTGACCCGTATTTATCGTTTTCGGCCAGGATATCGCGCAGAAAAAAGTTGGCGTTTATTGCATGGTAATTCGCCATCGCATCGATGGACACTTATGACCGTTATTTTGAGTAAAAATCGCATTTAACTGTCAACCACTCCCCCGCATTTGACTAATTTGGCTTTGTGGGGCTTATCCCTTTTCAAAAAATGAGTTTGCGGACGCAAGGAATGCGTTTTGTGGACGTAGAAGCCATGCAAAGGGCTTGTACTGACATCCCGGCCTATGATCTAAAACACTTTTTCGACATGATTTTAGACCGTGCAAATCCCAGTATTGAGTTGGAAAGGAACTATTTTGAATAAACTAAGTGGGTTTGCCAAAAAAAACGTTTTGTTGTACTTATTTTTAAAAGTCTTGTTTACATTGGTATCCACCTATTTCATAAGATCATTTATTATACCAAACCTTCGTAATTTGCGAATAACCCCATTGTTTTCTAGCGCGATTCTGATACGAAAATAAATATTCTTGCGTTCTTAATTTGCCGCGCCAATTAATTATTGTCCAAAGAAATTACCTTAGTTAATATTCCCGATCACAACAACAACACAAGAAATAAACTTGATTCTCGTTTTCACCCAGTATACTGAACACAACATGAATATAATAAAAATAATTTATTGTGGGAATAAATCTATACCAAAAAGTGGTAATGAGTCAAATAAAAAACTATTTGCTGGCGCGACAATTAATGTGAGTTGATTACTAACGACGGATCGATCGACTGAACGAATTGCAGGTCTTTCATTAGTGAAGCTTTGACCGAAATAAAAAAAAATTTGCTCTTGAAGTTTTACTCGGTACATTGTGTCCACAGCGGGTAGGAGAAAATGTTGCTACTTGCTTGATTTCTTTGTTGTGATGATGTTTTTGTGGTCATGATGATGTTTTTGTGGCCATGATGATGTTTTTGTCGTCATGATGATATGACTGTGGTCATAATGATGTTTTTGTGTTCATGATTAAATACGATATATAATATGTATATATGTATAATCATATACGAGGTTTGGTCTGATGTTGCGTACCCACCTTGCAGCCGGTACAAAACTGGCGAGTTAACACTCAGAAAGGTTGAACTGCATACAAAGAGGATATACTAATTTACTAGTCATTTCTCTGCTGCTTACTTTATTACAAATGCTCGTTGAATTGCTGTGAGCTTATGTTCGTTTGACGTCATTGTCAGTTGGGACAGATCGTGTAGCTTACGCCATAATCAAATACATGTGTTTATAATTTCAACTACTTGGAAAAAACAAAATTTTCCTGTAACAAAAATGGTATCTCTAATTAGCTGCAACGCGGCAGCTGTGCAAATTTCAAAATTCAGGTTGAGTAAGTAGAGGGTGAATTCAATACGACTCATAGAAACGGTTTCTTTAAACGCTCCACAATTAAAGTCAATAACTCAACATTATAAACACAGTGGTGTCTCCTATAGGCACAGCACGTGGTAAAAACATGCACGAGTATTCAACTTCTTGCTTAAACCGGTTCCTTGGCACACGGACACAAGAAAGTTCAATGAACCGTCTTCCGAAACATGTGCAAATAAATACCAATAAGTCGCTTAGATGGCCAAGAGCCGGCGGGCATGACACCACACATTTCCACATAAATTAACATACACACGCATCTTACAAAAATTACATTAAAATTTATTCTAAAATTGGCATTAAATACACTCTTATTGGTAAAATTACGTTTACATATAAACAAAGTCAGACAGATATGAGCTTAGAGTGTTAGTGGAGGGTTTGTAAATTACATTTATAATATAACTTTAAAGCACACAATTTAAAGAAAATAATTAACAATGTCGAATGCTAGTAAGTTCAGTTACCATGCTTATTTTATCTACAGAGCAATAGAGCAAGTGAAATCAATAAAACTTGATCGTCATTAAAAATAAATAAAAACGTTCCTTGCATTTATTCCAAAAAGTACTGAGAATTTCAATTTGAATTAACATCAAAATTAAATGCGTGTACACTGCTAGCAACTTGGGAAAATTTGAACTGAAAACTACGTTTAAAACTCAGTCTAATTTAGTCCTCAAATGTTAGCCGACCGGGTCCATGGTTCTTCATATAGCGTCTGTAGGCTTTGTAGCGCGGATTTTCCGCCATTTTCTTCTTCATGTCTTCCTCCTGCTCCTCTTTCCAAACCAGGAACTTTGGCTTCTCCCACAGCTCCAAGCGCAAATAGTCCTCGATTTGCTTATCTTCCTGCGCATTGAACTGATGCTCTCCCATTTTCATGTAGCTTCGTATGAGATAGAGCTGCTCGACACGGCCGTACGCTTGCTTGCAAATTGTGAAGCGCCAGAACCAATGCACATGCCACACACAGAAACGTATCAGCGTGTACGGCCAGATAAGCAATTGCACCCACAGCACATCCCATACCGAGGGCTTCGCATAGCCGCCCTTCACATCCATCTTTTCCTCGATGACCTTGCGTATGATACGCTCCAGTTCGTCCTTTTGATCGTTCTTTGAGAGACGATTTTTGCCCTTGCGATTATGAATTTTCTCATTAATTTCTTCCTTCGCTATTTCCAGCGCTCTATTGCGATACTTGGGTACTGTGGCGAAATACTTAATCGCATCTTCGTAGCGCTGCCAGCCAGAATAATACTGGAACACGGATATGATGGTCAGCGTTGCCACTATAACCAGGCGTACATCCACTTTTGGAGCTACACGGCGGCGGTAGTAGCGATAGTAATGCGCATAGTATTCGTCTGGATTGTCCAGCATGTAGTCGTAATCAGTACGCGAATCGTCGTCTTTTAGGATTTCATACGCCGTTGCGACCAGCTTGAACATCTCCTCCGCCGCGGCTTTGGCCTCATCGCCGCGATGCATATCAGGATGATGCTTACGCGCCAACTGGCGGTAGGCCTTGCCAATTTCCGCTTTAGTCGATTCCCGCGTCACACCTAAGACATCGTAGCAGTCCTGCCGGCCACAGTAGAGTCCATCCATCAGGCCTAGACAAACTGTGGGCAGTGCCGCCAAAAGCAGGCAACTTATTAAAAACCGATAATACAAACAGATCATTTTTGCGTTTATTTCCTAATTGGAAACAGGTGGGATGACGTTTTTCCTTTCAATTCGAGGCTGACCTCGTTCCCTTCGTGTACTCGTTCCGTTGCGGACGCAGACGCGTGCCACGTTTAAACTCACTTCGCTAAAAGTAGAAGTTCTTTTTAATTTCAGTTGCCGTCCGCACGAAACAAATGCTGAATACTTTATGAGCTGCGTGCGAAGCTTTTCGACTTCACTTGCAATTGTTGCTATTCAAAATTTTCAGCACACGGCTGGCAAACGGATAAGCACCTCAGCGTGAATTTACTGCTTACCTTTTTTCTAGACCCAATTCTGAATTTCTCTCATCTTTCACACTCCGCTCTTCACACGAATTTGCACAGCTGACTTGCGGCTGCGTGGGATACAGGGTGGAATTTTATGCCGCTAAATGATACAAGAATTATACCAAAGAACATAAACTTAAAATCAGGGAAACACAAATATTTTGTTCTGCCGGCGGAACTTCTTACTACGTTTATGTTCTTTGATAATACTGTCATCAAAAATATATACATTAGATAAAAAATGAGCGGATTCTTTAATAATGTCCAGGAGGCACTTATTAGATGATCGCAAGGGAAAATCAGATCTTCTTGATCATATTTTAGGCTCGTAAGTGGAGAATAATGCTGCACCAAATGTTAGCAGTTGTTCGTTCCATCCATTGACTCATTACACAGTAATCACGCGAGGAGATTTTAGCTTATCCCTTTAAGACTATTAAAAATAATTAATAACTATATGCTAAATGGTGTGAACTGAGAACCAAACTTGCCTTGACAGCCGGACAGCCCGGGGAATTATAATTCATTCAATAGCAGATATGTTAATAGTGTTAAAAAATACACGTAAGTAACATTCAATATAACCAACAAATAAACCACATAACCACATATCACGTGCAATGTGCACTTGTCAACAAATTAGAATACTGAATACTTTTATATAAAATAATTTGACGAATATTGATCTAAGCACACAAAAAATTAAACCCAAAAATTCACATGCCACGTAGACAACCAGAAACCCATGATCAAATAGGAATTGGCTCCACCATGTGTTTGTTACCCTCTAACTAAATCTTGGTTGAATCACATACACTCAACTGTTGAGTAATTTCTGTGAACTGGAGGAAACTGAAGGATGAAAAACCGATTAAGTGATATTTAACTACTGACTAAATTTTGAAGCGATTTTAGTGTTAATTAAATATATTATACACATTAAACCCACCATAAGCAAGACAAACTTGCATACGAGAACTATCACACAACTGATGAGTGCTGAGCTTGTAGACAAAGTTGTATTTTTCATACTGGTTGCCCCTGAACTAATCTTCTGAACATTACTTTCTTAAATGGTTTAAGCTTTATTTAAAAATTTGTAACCATGGAACATTTAATTAGTGCTCGTTGCTTAAAACCATCAAATCATTGAGCACTAAGCACCTAGTGCACCCTGCATCAAATGACGGGCATTTGAAAATTTCCTACTTTTTAGTCGTACTGTAATTGAATTTAGTCGTAATGTATTGAATTTCTGCATCGATGACAGTTCTATATTTTGTTGAATACAACACGTGAGTTTATTTCTTTAAGCTTGCCCAGATAAAATGTCGTTAATTAAGAAGAAAAAACACATCTCAAAGAAAAATAAATCTGCGTGGCGTAAAACAGATATTAAGGATGTGGAAGATTTCCTCGATGAACAGCGACAGGAAGAACGTATCGGGTAAGTTGTCATAGAATTCGAAAACCTGTTGAAAGGAAATGTTCCTCACTAGCAAATCGCTTTGGTTCACAGCTCATTTACGGAAAAGAAAGATGAAGATATTTTTGTTGTGGACACAACACCCTCATTAACTGATGGAACAAAACGGACGGGATTGTCGGTAAAACAGAAACGAAAGCTGAATGCTAAGAAACCGTTGCGGTCTTTAGCGGCTTTAGAGAACACATCTAAAGTGCAGATTCCTGTAGGGAAGAGGTGAGTGGCCACAATAAAACCGGTTCTTTAAAACAAATAAACTGGTCTCAAAAACAGGAATATAGCTAAACAAAAGAAAGCAGGCCGCATAATCGAGGAAGAAGTACGAAATCCGAGGCAAGCGCGCCACTTCCTAGCAAACAGTGATCGAGCCCGTTATTACGAGAAATTGGATAACAAGCTGAACAAGGACTATAAGAGCTTGAAAACTGCTAAAGATATTTGGGTGGAGGAAGATTTTCGCGACAAACTTCCCGGCTTGAAGGACGAAAAGGGCTGGATAACTCGAGACCTGTCGTTGTACATTACAAAAAATGTAGGAAAGCCTGTGATAAAAGTGCATGACAGCATTAGACACAAGACCACCAAGGCGAAGTATATAAAAACAAAAAAAATTGTGTACAAAATTTGTTTAATCTATCCGCTATTTCTTTAGAAAGTTCGTAGCGCCACATCCTGGGACGAGCTACAATCCTTCACTGGAAGACCATCAAAGCCTCTTAACTACAGTGGCTGAACTAGAAGAGACAGTCATAAAGAAGGATAAGCACTTGAAACGTGTCACAACACACATGTTCTCCAAGGTCACGCCGGAAGAGCGTGATCAAAACAAACTGAAAGAGTTCCTCTCTGGCTTAGAGGATGATGAAGAAGAAGACCCCGAAGACACTCAAGAGCTTGCCAGTGACGATGATGCATACACCACAGCAAATGCACCTGTAGAGAACAAAAAGAAGAGCAGGAAGGCGCGTCGTAAAGTTCAGCAGCAAATCGACCTCAAAAAAAAGCATGACGCGAAGAAGGCGCTTAAGAAACAAGTCGCGGACATACACAGGTAAGATTACAACGCAGTCTGCAAGCATATATTTCACTGAGGGTCGTAGGTTCAAATCCAGCTCCGGGCTTGGTCTTCTTTCTATATAATAAATTAATTAAATTTCAAGGTCGACAATCGATTAACAATATAAATATCTTTAAACAATATAGAATAAAATCCATTAAAGCTGAGGTAGTTGCCGAGGTTGAAGATCTGAAGGCTTTGCGAAAGCACCGCAAGGTGGTTGCATTCAAAAAGAAATTCGAGACAAAACGTTTGGGACGCCTAAAATACGTTGAGCCCGACATGGACGTCAACATGGCCGAAGACATAGCTGGCAATCTGCGGAACGTGAAAACAGAGTCGAGTCTGCTGGTGGATCGCTTTAAGAATTTCCAGAAACGCAACATACTGCCTACGAGTGTGGCCACCGGCAAGCAGAAGGGCAAAAAGATCAAGCGTTTCCCGCGAAATTCGCACAAGGATCCGGGTGTGTCATATCAGATGCTGCGAGATCAGCGCAAAGCGGTCAAGGAAATTAATTTTAAAAACTGAAAATATTTTATAAATTATGAATGAATTGTTGTTGGCGTCTTTTACTAGCATAGTGAAATAAAAGAGTTAAAATATAGAAACGTTTATTTCAATATGGCAAGAATTTTTAAAACTAAGGATATGGATGTGATGTTTAATCATACGAAGTTAACATTTTTACAAAATAAATATTAAGGAGACTTGGTGAGTGGAAAATTCCCGTAATTTTGTTTTGGTACCAACAAAGAAACTACTTTGTATAGAAAATATTCTAATTACAGTTATCGCAGGCTGCTGACAGCAACAATATCGCCACGTATTTATCAAACTAAATGCGGAGGTTATGTTCTTTGGTATAAATAGCTCACTTCCCTTTCCATGGATATCAAAATTTTAGTTTTCGCCAAATCTTACTCATTCGCGAATTGGTTTCGAATATGCTGCGCAACATGAACACCTGCAGCAGTCCAACTACGAGCATGGCAATTATTTGGCACATCGACCACGTATTCACTTTCAAGAAATTCGACTCGGCCAGATTACGATCACGCGCCTCATGCGAACGCAGCATATCCTGCAACAGGCGCGCCTTGGTCAACAGCATGCGTATCCGTCCCACATAGTCCAGAATATCCTGCACCTTCATGTCGTAGTACTCCTCCGGCGTTAGGCCCTCCAGCAGATCATTCCACTGATTGTCGCCCAAGTTCTGTTCACCATCACGCTCCACGATCAGCTCAAAGAATACCGTCTTCCGATTGAATGTGCTGAACGTATTGTCGAAGCAAAAGCGATAGTCGCCTTCTTTGCGCACGTCATGGCGGTGTATGTTCTCAGGCTTCTTGTAGTCACTCACAATAATGAGGCCGATCGGGTCTAACATCGCGAAGCTGATATCTAAATCCCCATGGCCGCCGTCAATCACTTGGTATTCAAAGTCTATGGTCTCTCCATCTAGCACCGGGTGATAGAAGCACTCTTTTTTGCCGGCATCAATGTGAATGGTCATTTCCTTGTCGTATCCGTGAGTCGGGAGCACATAAAGTGCTGCAAGCAGCAGGCCAGAAACAACGCAATAATTCTGTAACAATTGCAGGGAATTAGTGCCAATCTTTGTCATTTTAATCCTATTAGCCCCGTAATATTTACCATTATCACAAGAAGAGCAATTGCCAGTTAGAAAATGAAACGTCAATTAGTTTGACTTGTTCAAAAGTTGCCAGGGGAGAGGGTTGCTGGGTTCTGTTGTTTGCGTTTAGTATTACGTAGTTAAGACACATTTCAAAACAGATTTCCATTGTACACGCATGAAACGTCATCAAAATTTTAAAGTCAATAAAAAATCATGTTGCTTTGGTTGACTGATAATTATGTTTCCTTTAGTTTGTAGGCAGTGGTGTATTTTTGAAAAATTATTAATTTTTTTGAGTGCAGGGCTCACTTGTTAGGTGGACGCAAGTGAACAGCACTCTTCTTCTTGATCGTTTTTATGTACATAATTGTTTCGGTGGTCGCTCGGATCTTTCATCTTCTTGATCGGTTTTTTACGCTCGTTAATTTTTAAGGCAGTCGCAATGGAAATTCATCTTCTTCTTGTTCACCTTTTACATACGTTAATTGTTTAGGTGGTCGTCGAAATGGAAAAACATTAGTTTTTTACTTATGTTCATCTTTGGAGTTTTTTCTGCGAACAGCTGTTTTTACCCAATTGACGATTAAACTGATATATATTTCATTTAAATTGTTGCTATTGTAGTCATGTGAACACCTTATCAATGCTCCTTGTTCAAAACTTATAAAAAAAGGTTTCTCCAGGGCAGACGTATTAGGTGGTCAGAAGGGACTCTTCTTCTTGATCATTGTTGAGGTTTGTTAATTTTGTTGTTCGTAGCTTTTGTTGGTATATTTTGCACTGTTATAAAAATTTAAATCGCCACGTAAAAATTAAAAACCAAGCAAAAGTTATGAGATTTATTAGTGCTCCTTAGTTTTCTCTTTACCTTTTTAACAAAAAAAAAAATCACAAATCACCATTAAATTAAATTCACAACAAGTTTGTAATATATTGATCAGGATGCACTTATTAAGTAAGGGAAAATCACTTGCTTCTTGATGGTTTTTTACGGACGCTAAATTGTTTGTTTTTTTTTTGGTGATCAGCTGTTTTCACTCAGCTTTTTGCTCCCTGGTATTGATAAAATAAATATTTAGAAATGCAAACAATTCATAGTAATTCATCATTCGTCCTCAATGCAATATAGCATTGATGACCAACGCTTGTATTCTATCATTCTTAGTATATATGTATAAGTTTCTTATGCGTCAGTGCAACACAGGCCACTACCAGATTTATATATCAGATTTATTTTTGCTCTATGCGAATTATATTCTAATATTATAAATTATTGCATGTAATGCCTTACATCAAAATGAATGTAGATAAATTAATTAAACAAGGAAACGAGGAAATTATCATTTCACAATTTATATATAAATCTTAAATAAACTACAAAAACATTTTCTAATTGTTAATCCATTTAAATTTAAACGAGCTAAAAGCTCTGGTAGCTGGTGCTCCTAAATTTGTCTATAGGATAAGAATTAATACTTATTTTTAACTTGGTAAATAAATAAATGAGAGTATTTGTGTAGACAAATTAGTTAGATGACAAGTTCTTACTGTAGGTGCAAATGTGGTTATTCCGCCGTAATAATTGTCAGAAACGAAGACGATTTCACAAAAATCGGTGAGCGGCAAGGTGATGCATGCGTGTATTTATGTTCGAACGGTTTACTGGAAAACCCCTCTAACAAAATTTTTGCAACAATAACTTCGTTTGTCATGCGAGCTCTATATATGTATACTCTTTGATTCTACACTCAACTCATCGAAGAGCACACTCAACTTCTGCAATTCTACACCTGCGTTGTTGTTGAGAGTATTGATACTGCTGTAATTGTATAAACGCCCCACCCATCACATGGTGTGACACATAAATTGGTAATGTGCGTGGCCCTAATCTGGAATCGCTGTTGAAGTGACATTTCCAACTGTCTCAGCTGATTTTTGTTTTTTTTCTTTCAGAGGTAGTGCATAAAATCGGTGATTTTTCTATTGTACCGGGGAACTTTTACGGAAAATTTGCAATAGCATAGTTGTGCAATAAGAAGCCGCGCTGTCCTATCCCTATAATGATATATAAATAAAGGAATTCCAAGTAGAATCTTATCCACAATGAACGATCACAAGTGGCTGTTCGTGCTGTCGCAATCTCTTATCGGTGAGTGCAGCGATATGGTTTTTTATTGGTTGCCCACTTAAGTAGCTTTAATTTGCAATTATATTTTACAGGCACCGGCTTTTTCTTTTTGTATGTGCAACATGTACGATCGATTTTTGAGTCGCGCACGAACATAGCCCACCTGTCAGAGCTAGAACGTGATTCGTTGTTTCGACGCGAGGATGCTCTCTACTATTCCTTCTACAAAATGCTTACCGACTCCGAAGAGCCAGACTTTTGGAGCGGCTACGAGAAGTTGAAGAATGTGACGGATATTGAGTATCCCCACAATGTGAATGTACTGCAGCGCTTTCAGATGCTGCCGGAATTGTCCATTGCGTAAGTGTTGCCATGAGCAACATACAGAGAAAGTTTCCCTAATTACTGTCTTCCTTGTATAGCTACTTGTATCAAATGTTCAGGCAGTATGGCGCCAGGGATAACTTTGGCCTGTTCAGTTGCTGGCAAACGAACGACAATCGCTTGGATGCACAGCAACCTAGTTGTGAAGCATTTGGCACTCCGTTGCAGTTTTATTTGGAATTTGTTTGGCTGCTTGGTGGTCTCACCATTGTAATTATTTATATGTACGGTACTCTCTTAAGGTCAGTATTGCATGTGTAAAACTAAGGGAGTTATTTTGATAATTCCAATCCTTGCAGTGACAACATTTTTGGTGGGATCTACGCCGTATCTTCCTACATCGTGTTCCACAGTTACGCTTCCAAAATTTACGAACGTCCTATGGCGCGTGAAAACTTTGCATTTCCTTTCATATTTTGGCAGATTTGCTATCTGTGCATGTGCATTGATCGTGTGAGCATGAAGCTGGAGCACAAATTCCGTTTCTTTATAGTAATTTAAAACAAGAAAAGAGTCTGTAACACATATTCAATTATGCTTTCCTATTTAGACAGTGAAGTTGGCGCTTCTAAACGCAATTGGACTAGTTTGTTGGCAATTTTCGAGCGTCATCTTCACCACTCAGATACTTGTAATGACGATGCCCTGGAGCTTGAGTCCCGTGCCCGTCAGCATAAACAGTATCTTCACTTTGGACTATGCCATTTCGCACGTTCTGGGCACTATATTGGCCTACTACTTGTCATTTGGCAATAGGAAGTTCATCTTTGCCTGGCACCTCATGCCGGCGATTGGTTTGATATTCGTGAGCATAATCAGACGAAAGAAGCGTGAAACGATCCAAAATGATTTCTCAATTAAGACTATTTCACTGGGCATTTTGATGGCGTCCACTGTACAGGGCACGATCATTGATTTTTTGGAGAAGTTGGGCGTAACGCATCCCATGGACAATACTTATGCGGTATTTCGGGATTTGTTTGTGCACTGGATACTGCAGGTGAAATTGAACTTCGTCACTGGCTTAGCGGCCTGCAATCCGGCGTACGGTCGCATGGTGTGGTCGGATCTTTGGGGATTGGTAAAAACACTAATTGTGAAGCCTTACTGTGTGTACGGCGTAGTTATGTTGGCACAATTCTTCCGCAAATGGCGTAAGAGCGGTGAAAAGAAAACGCCCAGCTCCGACTACATTGAACGTGCCAAGAAGTATGTGCTTGAGGATTTCCTGGAGGACAACCACATTTACATGCGTGATATGTCTAACAAGGAAACCGAAAACCATCTTAATAAATGTCTAAAATTGCTGGAAGACTGTGACTATGATTATGAGCGTTATAAGGAGGAGAAGAAGAACTTGAAGAAAGAGAAATCCGATGAACACTCGGAGTTCATCAACGACATAAAAAAGTTAAAGGACGAAATCAATGAGCTTAGTGACAAGATAAACGCGAAGAAAGTTAAAACAAACACAGATAAACAGGAGGAAGAAGAACCAGCAAGTACAACAGAACCAGAAACGACGCCGTCCACAGCCGAAACAAAAGACAATGAGACTAATAGCGAAAAACGCCCTCGAGATGCAAAGCGCGCCGCTACTAACTCGCAGCCGACTAACGCTGCTGCAGCTTCTTCCACGTCTACGGACGATGATGCTCTTCCATTATTAAGTTTTCACTACTTGTACAGCTTCTATCAAATGTTGCTCTTCACCATTGTTGGTTTAAGTTTTAAGAAATTGTTTTTCCTCAGCTTCACTCAAGGTTGTGTTATTGCACCAACGATTTGCTTTAAGCTGCTCTGGAGCGATAAGAGCAATAAACAGCGAAATCTGTTTTGGTATGTGTCGTTAGTTATGTTCCTGACCAGTCTGGTCGATCCCGGCTTAATGGTAGGTGCTAAATTGAGTGGAAATATCAGCAATTAGGGAAAATCTTTTTATATTTTTCAGAATATACGCGAAGAGTACTTCCCAACACGTCATTCATATGGTAACGATGATTTGGAGACCATGTTGAAATGGATTCAAAGTAATACCGAGAAGGATGCCGTATTTGCTGGTAAGTTTCAAGAGAGTTTTAAACCACGAGGTTGTTATGCATCCAATAACTATGTCTTATGCATGGACTGACTTTTGAGATTCAAAGAAGTTAGAAAAGACGTAACTTCCTTCCCAAAATCCTCTATCTCCCCCTTTCCCCAAATATTTTTCCAGGCTTACAGTACATTGTGCATCTATGTCGGAGTGCTTCCTCCTTCTTTGATGGTTCTCTGGCGTACGTCACTTCTAATCTACTTTTATTCGATAAGCCTTATGTAGTCCAAGTACTGCTATTTGAGTATCTAGAGGCTGACTTATTCTACCCAGCGGTTCTTATTAGAACTTTTGTCAATTTGATTTATTTATTAAGCAGATAGATAGAAAAATTCCATTCCGTCAGTTAAAGGCGCAACTTTTTATAGCCGAGTGTCCCTGCCCTGGACAGCCACTTCATCCTAAACCTAACTACCAAAGCGATGCGAAGTATGGAATAATCTGGCGTCTGTCTTAGAAGATAGATTGAAGTGTTCCCCTTTCGTAATTTAACATGCCATTGAATGTGGTCATAATATTCCTTCTCTGTCTATGCACTCCTTAATACTTTCCTTTTTATTTTCCAGGTCCCATTGACATCATCGGCACTGTGCACCTGGCTACAAATCGACCGATTGTGAATCATGCTCACTTGGAGATGCGTCAAATGATGTAAGTTTCTTGCATATCATAAATTAAGATTATTTTGAAGTGTGCCTATTTGAACCGTGCATGTATCAACTTTCCACAGTGACCGCACCGAACATGTTTATTCCGTCTTCAGTCGGCAGCAGTCATCGGACATCTACAATCAATGTTCCCAGTTAAAAATTCAGTATTTGATAATATCCCGAAAGGAATGCAAAAATGAAATTAAGTAATTGTTTATTCTTGTTTAATTTGCTTAAAAACTTTGATATTAATTTTTTGTGTCCAATTTTTTGTTCTCCAGTGACGATTGTGATGTCCTGTCAATATGGGACGATATACAACCGGCATATCGGAAATATCCACAATTCTGTTCGGAGCTGGCCAATAAGAATATACCGAGTTTTTTGAAAGTATATTCGAATGAATTCTATGGTATTATTAAAATGTTCTCTCAAAGTGTGCAGATCAATTTGAAGTACAACAAAATGGCAGAGAAGGTCATGTAGTGCGCACCACAATTTATTCCTCTGGCACGATTACATCGTCAATTACTGTTAATTGCTTACTAATTAGAAACATATTTTAAGAGCAGACAAGCATTTCTACCTTAGCGAGATCGTTGTAAAATACTTGTAATAATTCTCAATGATTCATCGTCATTGTGAAAAGGAACCTTTCTCAAGTGAAATGTTGGTTACCAGCTACGTAAGCCGCTATTCACCTGATGAAATAATCTGTTGTCTTGCAGATAATAATGTACGAGTACTTCGAGCAATTTCTCTGTACTGTTTCTTTTAGAATACGATTAGACTATTCTATAACAATGTAGCTTTTTAATATACAATTTTAATTAAATTCTAAGTTTAAGGCTGAGTTTTTAGATATGTTTACATGTTACGAGTAAGTTACAAATCCACAAGAAAATGCTATCTGAGGATTGTATAAAGGATTTATTTTCATAGACTGCCTACTTGCATTCCCCGCTCAGGCTTTGATACCACACAAATAGAGACGCCACAACGCCACTTCCCGGACTATGTGTGTATATTCTAGTAGGCTTAATTCATGTTTTTTTTATTACTGGTATTTTATAGTTCACATATTTTAAATATTAAATTTAATTTATATTCCATACTAAACATAATTTTTAATTAGTCTACCCATGATCAAAAGTGCTAAAATTGTATTAAGTAAAATCGAAGAACAACTGCTGAGGCTCACTCACTCACTCATTTGAAAATAAAAAACTAATTTCAGTGATACTTTGTATTACACAATTTAATCGTCTATAATTGTATATTTAAAACAGAAAAAGATATTTGCAAATTGTATTTTTGAATAAAATTTAAGTGCATGTTACAACTTTGAATTAAACAATGGATTTTTATTATGATAGTTTGAACCTTATGGCGACTTAGAAGTGGGGTAGGCCGGAGAACCGCTGAAGAAGGAGGTCTCTAAGCACTCAGGCATTGATGCCCATTGTACTGTTGCGACTTTCTTTATATAAAAAGTATACAAACTTGCAGGCAGTTTGCGAAATTTACCAAAAACATACATTTACACCTAATTCTGTTTTTACACGGTAATTGGTTCCAGGAAAACCCGTGTAAAAAAAGACATTGATCGTATGCAAAATAGGTGATTGGTTCCTTATCTCTAAAGCCTGTTGAAATTAGTGAAAAACAAGGATTTTTTAAGAACAACTATTCAGGTTTATTTTATTAAATCCCATATATAATGTGTTTTTACGTCTGATTGCATGGATAGTTCAGAAAATATGAACACATTCTAGTTGCTGTCACAAATAAATTTGATTGTATGCACTAAAAGGGAATTCCCCTAAATTTGTTCTATTTACAATTGCTCTGACCAGTAAATTTGCTTGTATCCACAAAAAGGTAATTCCCCTAAATTTGTGATATGAACATATTTCGCAAAAATTAAATTTAACCAAAAAAAATTTAAGCCCAAAAGATTTTGAAATGGAATAAAATCGTGTAAAAAAATTTAAAATTTGTTTATTTTCAAACCGTGTTAAATCAAAACCGTGTAAAAACAGACTTAGGTGTATTTTAATATGTATGAAGTCGATCACCAGCAACATGTTGCTGAGTTAAGGCGGCTGTCATTTATCTAGCGGAATTAAGCAGCATGTTTCTTAGGTTGCTGGATAACGAATGTGTAGAACCAGAAATATGTATTTATTTAATATATGTTTCTGATTGTACAGCAACAAAAGAAAATGTTGCTTAGATCCGCTGGGCATAAAATTACACAACTGCCTTAATTCAGCACCATGTTGCTCTTAGGCGAATTCATACATATATATAAATGATGTTCCAAACAGTGCTGCCATAATCGAATGACCAGCAAAATATTTATATTAGAATTTACTTAAGGATGTGACTTGAAATATCTTTTTTGTGATGCCGCTAATTATTTAAAAAGGTGTACCTTTAGTAAGGTTCTGCACCTGTGACTGAGTCTCAAGTACTTACATGTTGGGAGACTCATACCTGCTTGTGGCATCTCTCCAAAGTAATTGTATATCAGAAATGGAGTTGTTAAGAATAAAAATGTTTCTTTTCAGTTTTTTGGTATAAATTTATTTTATTTTATTTTTTTTATATTTTGCAATTTTACACAAAAAGCCTAAAAGCTTTGTTGGGTATTTACTAACATATTCAGCTGTGTTTTAATTTTTATTTAATACATAATTGAAACAAAAATATACAGTTTAGTACAACAAATTAATATAAATAAAAAATTCTTTTCCTCCTAGAAAAAGGTTTCAAAAATCCGATATACTATTTTTTAATACTTAAAATAAAAGTTTCGTGTATATAGCATTTTTATACAATTTATTTTAAAATTTAATTTAGCAATTAATTTAATTTTTTATAATTATTTCACAATATTTGCAAAGGCTTCTGAGTGTTTTTTCACATAATTATATGAAAAAATAATAGTTATTCGATAATTCTTAATATTAAAAACCAACTGAAAATCCGAAAGCACTTATTTTTAACACAAAATATTTAATTTTTTTTTATTATCATAAAAATAACTACAGTCTTTATTATTTTACATTTCAATATAATTTTGAATAAAAACAGTTGCGATTAAGTTTTGTTGTGTTTTTATTCAAAAACTTTACAAAGTTTACTTTTATTTGTGTTTATTTACGTAGGTAGTGTTTTTTCTCTTCATTGTTTAGATGTGTTTGTGGAAGCAATTTTTTAAAAGTTTTCTTGTTTCTTTACTAAACTACTTAAATGAAAGCTAAATCACCATTTTTAAACTGTGTATAAGAAACCAATACTTTCTCTTTAAATAACAATGAGCAACAAAATTATTGAATTTAAAACTATTTAACAATGCACCTAAAAATTATTTATAACAATTCAAACAGTTTTCCACCGTTGCTAAAAATATTTATAAAATTTAAATTTTATTCTTAAACATTGGTGCGCGCTACTGTGCAAAATATTCAATTTATAGTTTCTTTAAATATATTGCGAAATGTACCTTAAATAATTAGACAATTGTTTCAATTGCTTACTGAAAGTCAGAGCAGAGATCATTCATACCATTGTATGGAGAATCTATGGTCAGAGGAACTATTGCAGAGTTAAGGCGATAGGAAAATTGTTAATTTAAATAAGAAAATCTTAATGTAATTAAGGAAAATGCACTACATCACGATTGTCGCTATGAATTTAAGAGTGAAGAGAAGGAGATTATTCGAAGTAATTAATTTGAAGATTCGAAATTATTACTACTATATGAAAAATGAATATTTCCTCCAAGTTGTGTACACGAAAGTCTTATAGGATACGCAATTTCCGACTGGGATTAACATTTTCTATGGAAAATTCTGAACCAACATAGCGTTATATGCTATTCTGTTAAAAGTTGTATGGTATTCAGTTGAAAGCTATATGTTTTCTGGTAATTTAGTTAACATACTGTAATATCCCATTCTGCTAAGTTATATGGTTTCTGTTAATAATATCTTCGCCTGTTATTAACAGCTCGGTTGGTTTCCCAAAATATTTCATCGTACTGATAAGATCATTGATTTCCTTTGATCCAATTATCTTTGGGGACATGAATGAAAATGTTGTTGACTTGCAGTTAATGTGATGTTGGAAATCTTCGAAAACCTTTTAGTCCCACTACACCAACAAAGGCTCCTCCGATTGTGTTCAATGCCTTCAACGGCTTCACACTGTTATCCAATAACCCGCGAACTTTTGTACTGCTACGGATAATCGCGCAGACTGAAATTGTATGCCGGACTGTACAGCCTTCGTCTGCTCTGAGTACACAGTTATGGCCATGATGAAAAATGGTTTAGATTGCAACAGAAGCACACTCAGCAAGCGACTGACTGCACCTATGAAAATCGCTTTTCCCTGGTTACTTCGCATTTGATTTTGTCAGTCGTATTCCACATATTGCTATATAGTAATGCTTAATAAGCACCTTTATTAAACATTGATTTGTATAGTGGTGAACAGTACGCCCACAAATGAACAGGTAATGAGTTTCCACGTCTCTTTCGGCATATTTTGTTGGGATACTCAACCAAGGCGGATGTAGTGCATTGAATACAAAAATTATTAAGGAATTCTTCAAATTACATATTTTCATGTCAAAGACAAAAACAAAATGCAATGAATGAATAGAAAATAAACAAGACCTCGTACACTTATATAGATCTTGTGCTCTTTTTCATTCATGTCAACATATCAAATATTTTTTCGTTATATTTTTATCTTCATGAGCTTTATTATAATTATTGATTTTTCTTCCTTTTTGTTTTTAAATATTTTTCAATTGAATTTATCACAGCAATAATTAATAATATTAATCGGTTTCCATTTTAAAATATTGTATATTTTGTTCACTACAACGCAATTCTTTTTGTTTCTTTTTTGTTTGGTTTTTTGTGTTTTTTTTTGTTTGTTTTAAATTTGAAGCTAAAAGTGAGTTAAGCATTTTTTTAAATAATTTTCTTCACAGATTTTAATAAAGAAATCAACAAATTAATATGAATACTGCCAACATTTGCTTCGAGAAATAAATAATTGGCAGTGTTTTAATATTAAATAATGTTTAAAAACAAACTAAAATTAACAATACAATTGCAATTTACAAAAATAAACAGTATAAATTTACACATTTATTGTGAACAATATTGTAATAAAATCTTTTTGTTTTATGGACTTTACGGATATATAATATACGTAACAAAAGCTCGCTGTCCTTTTTGTTTGTGTTTCATATTTGTGTGTATTCAACAATTAGCGTGGTGTCTGTCTGTCTGTATTTTGGTTTATGATAAGTACCGTTATACACAAGAAAAACTCAAAAGAAACTCATTAAAAAAGGTTTTGTACTCTCAAATGCGTTTGATGGTGGGACCTTGAAAGAAGACCGACACTTTCCGTTTGAATTTCTCCATTTTGGGCTCATGATCGGACTCGCTTTCGTAGCTGTCACTCTCGTCATCTCTGCCAAATATTAACTGGCGCGTAAATGGCGACTCCTGGCCGTCCGATTCGCAGAATCCAGGATTAAGTATAATATTCGGTATAAGCTCAATGCCATCCCAGCCACTCTCGAACGCCGCTACACATATTTAATAAGTGAGGGAGTACGTTTTAATTTTTGGGGGAGATAAAGAAAAACCATGTGAAAATGTTTGGGGAAGAGAGGGAGACATATAGAGAGAAAGAAAGAAAGAGAGAGAGAGAGAGAGAGAGAAAGAGCGTATTGGAAATTTTGTTTATATGAAGTTAAAAATTTTGTGCGTGTTGTGTTAAAAGTTGAAGAATTGTTGCATTTATGCACTAAACACATAACTAACAATCATTTAAAGCAGTGCTACTCAAAATTTTGCATGCGACAAGGAATATAGGAAATACCCACTCCACAGGAATATACTCACTCACTTCTAAAGTTACGATACTTAGTACACATCATAGGGGAGTTGCTTTATATAGTGAAATAGTATTACCTAGTGATACTACGATTATTACCTGGTGATACGACTATTATTACCTAGTGTTGAAATTATTACCTGGCGATACAGCTATTATTACCTGGTGAAACAGCTATTATTACCTGGTATACAACTATCATTACCTGGTAATACAACTAATATTATTTGCACTCTCTACAAAAGTTGGTTTCAATGTTCTTCCCGACAAACTCAGTCACAATTCACTGTAAAGAAAATACACATTTAACCCAAGATGGGTTGATTTTAGAGTTGGATAGATAAGCATATCTTTCGGGCCTGATTAGGCAAACTTGAACTAACATAACGTAGTATACCCTAGGCTAGCTCTCACTTATATATGTGGTTATATAACTTTTATACGTGTTTAACAGAACTTTTGTAATTTGTTGACATTTGCTTTGTATCTTAAGTTCATATAGTTTATTTTTGTTTGGTTTGTCAACTTTTAGGGAGTGCTAGGAAAGTGTTATTTATTTATTTGTTATTAAGTTTAATTATAATCACAAGTTATAAAATAAAGTTAAGCTTTAGATGCGGGGTCAGTTTATTGTTTATTTATAAAATTGTTTATATGATTTCTAAAATAAGAAACAAGAGAGCTGATTCTTTATGGTGCTCCATAACATGCAGCTTAGTTAATCACCACCTTCATTCTATCATGGTCTGTTATGTTATGTTGAGTTTGAATAACCAGGTCTCAAAAGTTCCAGTTGCCAAACTGACTGTAAGTCCACAAAAATTTCATGTATTTTATAGCACTTTCTTTTTGTTTTGATAATACACTGGGGAATCTTGCTCAAAGCGTGAACTCAGGGGATAGCTTTTTTAATCGAATCCGTGCAATGCCTCTGTATATATCTGATATAACAGAGCTCCAATTTATTATTCTCATAATTTAAAGCTATTCGTATATGAATGATCTAATCTGAGCGGAAATATGTGCAAAGAGAATTTATGTATAGAGTCTGTTTTTGTCACGCCTGTAAAAAAAGATGATTTTCATGTCTCTGTTAATGGAACTGTTGGCAAAATGTTAAATTTAACATAACAATGTTAACGATACAGTAACAGAATCATACATAAGTTTAATAAATATTTAATTAATTAAATTTAATTAATCAATTAAATTAATATTTAATTAATTAAAATAATTTAATTACTATTTAATTTATTAAATTACATTTAATTAATATTTTATTAATTAAATTATATTGAATTAATTAATATTAAATTAATTAAAATATAAATATTTAATTAAATATATGTTTCTGACAGTAGTAATAACAAACAGAATTTAGTTTATTTAATAATTATTTATTCCCTGAGTTTAGAGCCTTCCTATTTTTATGTTTTGCACTTAATCTTGCACTCTAACATTCTTGCGGCATGTTTTTTATTGTAGAGTATTGTAGGGTACTTGATCCCTCAGCTGCTAAATCTTTTTATTACCCCACTCACCATAAAGCTCGAGTGTGATTTCCAATATTCCTTAATGTCAACAGCGTAGCTTGAGTAGCAGTAATATTAAGCATTTTGCTCATTATAATATTTGTATTTTTGGCTTAACTAACAAAGCGGATATATATTTTAGCTATGATAATCATTCTTACAACAACAAAGCTCTATTATATAAATAGTTATATATGTGGATGTGTATATACGAGAATAGTATGAGGTATATTCTTATGTTTATAACCATTTTTAATATAAAATATTTTACAATACATAAACTATTTGTTTTTTGCATTTAATGCGTGTAATTTTTATATAATTAAGAATATAAATAACGTTTGGTGTACTCTAACAATACAGCCCTAAATACTGTTGGTAATTTCTCCCATTGATATTTGAAGGAGCGCTACGAATAATTGTTGAGTAAATATCAACATTAAATATCAATGAATATCTGAATTGTTTTCCCTTATTTTCCCTTTTTGTTTTCCTACTACCCCACAGAACGCCAATTCCTTAGTTTACTGGCGGCTGTCATAACAGATGATATGTCTACTATCACAGCTGATTTACGCTCTCTGCCCTGAGACGTGCTTCCTGTCATTACGCTTCAGGGTGACCCATGTAGTACAACAACATGATACAGCAGCATAGGGTGACAAAAGCACAGCAAACTCCCATACAAATACACCGGATTTCTGATTAGCTCTCCAAGTTTTATATATAAGAGCTACTAAAAATATTTGGCACTATAAAAATCTGCTAATCTGCTGAGAGTCTGGATAAAATTACTATGCTTCATATGAACACCTCTCCAAACCGTAGAATGTTTTGAATATGTGATCCTCCGCAGATCCCCCAAATGTAGGGGGATCTAACAACATTCATACATGAACGTGGGCATATCCTTACTTGCTTGAAGTTATAGACTCTCACTCTGCCTTAGTTTATTTACAACATTCCCCGTAAACAACTGAATCAAATTTTGTTCTTTGTTCTTTTTTTATGAGTCGGAAAATGAACGACAACATTGCTGCCGGTTTTCCGTGCCTTTCTGTCCCCCAACATAAACAAACACTCACAACAACAATTTTAATTACTTTCAGAGAAGCCGTTGGTAATTCGCAAACTTGCTCCTTTGGAGCCACATTACGAGCAAATTATCTCTCCCCTGCTGCTTGTGCGCTGCTATGGTTGTGCCGTGGGGTGGCTATGGAGTAAACAAGTCCGTCAGTATTGACGTATTTATTGCTGGCCAACAACGTCAGGGGAAAAACGCTCCCCACTCTACTAGCAAATACGTGGAATAAACCATGAAAGCAGGTGGAGCAGTGAAGGACGCGCATATATCATTTTGGCCCTACTCACTCTTATTGATTTGACTGGCGCGATGCACATGGCGAATATTGCTGCACCAAATGTTGCCAGTTGTTCGTTCCATCCATCAACTCATTATACATTAATCACGCGAGGTGATTTTAACTGATCCCATTTAGACTAGTTAAAATAATTAATAACTGCATGCTAAATGCTGTGACCTCAGAACCAAACTTGCCTAACAGACGGACATGCAAAGCGTTTCGCAAGCGATATGTGTGCATACCATGTTAGCCACAAGGACTCGCAAGTACCACTACAATTAAATTCTCAGTGAAGTGATGAATCCAGGGCGCACTTATTAGGTGATCGAAATAGAATGTCATAACGGATGATATGTCTCTCTGTCACTCTTCTTCTTGGTCGTTTTTTATGCTCGTTAAGTTTTTAATGTGTTTTTGGCGATCAGCCTGATTGACAATTCAACTAACAATCGACTTTAATGAAATTGTTGTTGTTGTTGTTGTAGCCTTGCGATCACCTTAATAGTGTTCCCTAGATAAAACTATAAAAATCAAGCCGAAGTAGTTGGGTTTTGACATCAACAACACAAGGGTGAAAATTAAGAAAATTGCCCCATAATAAGTCGAATATAAATTATTTTTGAATAAATATTCAAAGTAAATGCATCATAAGTGTGGAGAAATGTTTGGTCACTTCAAAACTATCTCAGATCTAGAGACGAAAATATTCATATACCTTTAAAATATTGTAGATATTATATATAAAAAAAATGTTGACTGGCAGATTTCAAATTCATTTCGGTTCTACCCAAGGAAAATATTTACACAGAGCATTAATTACTGCTTTGACCTATTTTTCTAATTATAAGTATATTAAATCTAATCTATGTACGTATATATTAGTTCAACCATATGTCAATTGGTCCATTTGATTAACTTTTTTGAGCGAATAAAAAGTGTGCTTGTAGTGCTATAATTATATATTATAATTATTCTGATTGTCTTCAAACTGGATCTAATTCACTCTCGAGCCATATTTCTACATATACAAACCAGGACACACTAAAGAGGCGTCAGCCTCGCATTTGCTCAACTTCGCCACCATGTGAAAGCGTGATAATGGGAATTAGTAAATCGTGTTTCTTAATGTCGCATGTGCTGAGATTTTCGGTGTTCTTGAAACCCTCACGGTGTTGCGTTAAGTTTGGTTCATTGTTCCATAAGGAACAAAAAACAACAACAAAAGTTAAAGGAAAAAGTTTAGAGTAGTTCCCACTAATTGCCATAGATTGGATTACTTAAAATACCTCGCCTTTTGCACAGTATTAGCGTTAATTGTCAGAGGCTTAGGACAGATTTCTGCTGATTATCAAACGGCGCTGGAATTTACCACCCACTTTCACGCTTAGTTTGAATCAAAGGTTAGTCATTAAACAGGCGAAAACCTCCCGAAATGTGCCCCTAGTTAGGAGGACTCAGTTTTCATCTTAACTGTCAAATGCTGAAAATCAACTCATCTAACAACTATCGTCATAGCTGCCCACACCGCGTTGACACCCTCAAATGTAATATATTTGAAGGATCATATAAAAATCGATCCAAGACATCTGTAGTCTCGTGGTAAGCATGTTAGATTCACACTCATGGGGTCGCGGATTCGAATCCTGCTCAAGGCATGGTGTGAAAGATGCTTCTTTCTAAGTCTTTTTCTCTTCTAGTAGAAGGCCTTAGTTGCTAGTACTCCTTCATCCATCCCTTGCAGACATAATTAACCATACTGGAAGATAATAATAATAATAAAGATCAAATCATTCTATTGTTTGTTCTTTAACTTCGCTCACGCCCTCTCTGTTAATTTTTGACATAAAAGTCGACTGCAAAGTGCAACTCTCCGGAGGCGTTTAGCTCTTTAGTGGATAGGACTTGGAAAAAAATCATCTGAGGCCCTTTTTGTGGATAGAATTACCACAAAGACGGAGACGATTTTTATTTAATTTTAGCTTTTCACATTGATGGCAAAGAAGAGAAGGTGCAGAACAAAGTAAACAGGACTAGGTATTTCCAGTGAGGCCTTCTATTGGCAACTTAACTGTCAACCACTCCCCGTATTCACCTGATTTGGCAGCGTGTGACTTTTACCTTTTCGAAAAATGACATCCTGAAGCACATCTAGGCCGATGAACTAAAACACTGATACGACATGCTTTTAGACCGTGCAAATCGGGGTATTGAGTCAGAAGGGAACTATTTTCCATAAAATAAATGGATTTGCCAAAAAAAAAACGTTTTGTTGTTCTTATTTTAAAGTCCTGTTTACTTTGGAATCCACCTTGTTTAGCGGAGGATGTCTGATTTACTCCAGTGTGTCAAGGTCCGGCGCTGATTGTAAAGCTGCTCTGAAGCTGATATTCCATGTTCTTCAATTGAACACTGGCAATTTCTTTTCTTTGTATAGGTATAATTAAATAGGCGCATATCAAATCAATAGGACGGATATCAAGACACCCAAGAAGCCGGTTTTAGTTGCTTACAAACCGGGAGGAAATGCACAAATGTTGACGGTGGCTAAAGAGAGTAACACTCTATAAGAGGTCTTGTTGGGACAAAGGAAACTATTGTCTTTTCCAGAGTTAGGTTAGAGCCTTCTTCAGGAAGCTCACTTAAGAACTTAATGGCTCATTGTGATAGTGCAGGGAGGTAAGTCAGTGAACAAATTTAAGACCAAATATGGTTCAATATTAAAAATTACATTGAGACTAAGTGAGAGTTTCTAAGTGAGGTCATTACATAGAGATTCTGATTATGATCATCACATAATAAGTCTGGTTGAGGTCATCACATGGACAGTGAGAGTTTGAGTGAGGCCATCACAGAGAGAGTCTGGGTAAGGCCATCACAGATAGAGTTTGAGTGTGGTAATCACAGAGAGAGTTTGAGTGAGGCCATCATAGAGAAAGTCTTAGTGAGCTCATAACAGAGGGAGTTCTAGTGAGGTTATCACAGAGAGAGGTTGAGTGAGTTCAGTTTGCAACCCTTAAAAAGGGTATACTAAGT
This sequence comes from Clusia tigrina, assembly GCA_920105625.2. Taxonomy (NCBI): domain Eukaryota; kingdom Metazoa; phylum Arthropoda; class Insecta; order Diptera; family Clusiidae; genus Clusia; species Clusia tigrina. Next base: position 183,233,168 of record OV050033.1, read on the forward strand.
TTGTGCGGTTGAACGGGTTTTCAACTACCAGAAGGAGGCGTGGCGGGTATGAGCATATATCTACAGTAATGTTCAGAATCACTTTCTTCTTTGTTTTTATGATATATAGGAGCAGTATGCATTAGGTCCGTACTAGTGAGCTTGCAAATTATGGACAAATTATAACTACTGCCACGCCCACAGTAAACAATATTCATTACTGGGTAGGGACCCATATGGATGCTAGATTCTTCAGCGAAATTTCACACAAAGTTTCACAGTGCTAGTATAGAGCACCAAATAAAAAATGGGCGACACATTTTGAGAGCCACGCCCTCTATTAAAGTTTAAAATCTAGGACCGATGTGATATTCTAGAACAAACTTTTATTTGAATAAGTATATTGACGCTATAAAGCCATTCCCAAGAAATGGGGACGATCAGATACAAGCCGCGCCTCCTTTCCTTATAATAAACTGTGAGGCACCGAAAGTTACCCTAGATATACGCCTACAGATATATGAATAAAATTTGGAAGTCATATACATCGGCCATGGTTTAATTACCACTCACATGTAAAGGGTATCTAGAAGTCGGTCTCACCCGGCTTAAGCCTTCTTTTCTCATTCTAATAGAGACCGTTCAACTTTCCACTCACATACTTATCGGGTCACCATAATAAGGTCAAATATCCCAATGAGACTTATTGTATCACAAGGCTTTATATATGGCCTAGGTGTGACTTCTGGCCGAGTGTCCAAGCCCTTGACAGCCACTTAGACCTACCTTCACCTACTATCCCACTGAAACTTCGTATAGTGCGTTCGGCTCTTCGGCTCTTCTTGCTGCGTTATCGCGCTCCAGATTCATTTATAATTGAATTGGGAAACAATTTGGAATATCAGCGTTCAATTGATTAATATGCTACCCACTCAACTGGGAAATTCTTTTTGACAGCAGTGGGGAACACTCTTTAAGTCGTGTTCACCATCTTATAACTTTTTCTCTCTTATAAAGGGTGCTTTCGGTCTAGAATTCGAACTAGATTTACCTCAAAAGTGACCCAGGTGAACTCGCATGTGTTCCAGTGTGCTATTTTCCCTAAAATGCAAGTATCTAAATATATATTCAGGTGCTTAATATTAAAACGTATTTACATACATATTTTTGTGTATACTTATATACAAATTCATCGCTTGTCCCCTGAATGGGGGCATGGCACTAACAGTATTTGCAGTAACATTTTTGATAGCGTCAAATTAACAACAAAAGCGGCAACGAAAGTAATCAATTAAACTGAAAATATTTACACACGTTTATGCAGCCAATAAAATGCGTTAATTAATTAACATTCAATAAAGCAACAAATCAATGAAATCATAAAAACGACAACAACAATAACAACAACGAAACACTTGCTCTAAATATATTTGGCAACAGATTCTCTATGATTGTCTTTGGATTTGGCAACTTTCGTTTCATCACTTGCTCCAACAAAGGAGCGATCACAACAATTGGAATTATTAATTGTACTACAAACATTTCTCAATTACAACAACATTTTCAAATTAACGTATATACACAATTACAAAATATGAAACGAAAAAGGTGAAATTAAACATAATCAAAAGAAAAATCAAGTAAATCAATTCAACATTTATAAGAACAATTAAGCAATTACAACAACATCCAACTTGCAATCGTGTTTGGTATTAGTACGAGTAGTTGAGACTTGATTTGAATTGGTTTCAGTACCCCGTTCCGGTGTTTGGTAGCATTCTTTCGTTAAAACTATACACAATCCAAGCGCTAATATCACAAGTGTTCCAAGTACTATACTGACGGCGATTATCCAAATACGTGGATCAAAATTATCTAAGTCGGGTTGTATAAGGCGTATTAAATCTAAAAGTAAACAGTTTAGAATAACACCAGAAACACAAAAGAGTAGTAAAGGAAAAGAAAGAAAGAAAGAAAGACACATTTATAAATAGAAACGAAAACCACAAAACAACATTGTACGCTCTATAAAAGAGGATATAAGGATATACGTATGCATTTGTATAGAGGTTTTATGGTACACACTTTACAGAGAATATATATATGAGTATGAAGGATTATAGGACATTATACTATAGTATCAAATAAGTGTTTACCTAGAAACTACAACCAAATTTAATTGAAAGCCAACTTTTAAGACTACAAATGAAAAAAAGAAAACCAGGCTATCAAACAGTTCCAAAATCCTTTCATTTACGTTGCGTGTCATTCTATTTGCTCGCCTGCAGTTTGATTCATTTAAATTTTAGCAACCCGCGTGGGCATTTAAGACATTCATATCTAAATCCAATTGTTTTTGTTTTTATTTCTGTTGACCTGACCTTCAGACACTAACTGCTTGATGAATAATGCAACACACTAAGTAGCTAACTAACTATCTAACCCAACCAACTTAACCCAGCCAGCCAACCCAACCATCCCAATCAACCCAGCCAGGCATCGAATCACTCTCTTGCTACACAGAGGGCTCTCTAAAGTGGCCATTACCCTTGCCACGGCTACTTAATTAACACAACGTAAATCAAAATATTGGAGCTGCCTGCCTGCTCGTGTACATACCCTCCTCCTTGGTCTCAGGTAGTGTTGTTACATTGGTCGTAACCACTTCGCCGCTGCCCAATTGATTGTTGGCCCATATTCGGAACTCGTACGTGGTGTTGGGCTCCAGCCGGTACACCTCCATTTGCCGCTGTCCGTATGCAAAATAAATGACACAGAATACGAAATGCGCACAGTTTCAAATAATTTAATAAAATAAGCGGAAAACAAATAATATGCACAAATGAACTACGCTACAGGCGGTCGAGAACGACACACCACATGCCCAGACAGCGTAGTACATAAAAAATACAGTGGTAATTCGATAAAAAAAATGTGGGTGAAAATGAGTTGTGAAAAAGTTTTGGTGCATAAATATATTCCCAAATAATGCATTTTTCACCAGCTATTATGATGCTATTATGGGCACATCCGATTCGCCACTCGAGGTACCCGCTTGCCAAACAAACAACGAAGTCGTTAGGCCCACTCTAACTAGAAAGTTCGCCGCTCTAGCATCAAATGTTTTCATGGATAATGTTTCATTATTTAAGTTTTTATATGGAAAAAAAGTCTTATTCTATACATAAAACATCATCTGAGGCAGCAAAGTTCCAAATCGCCCAGTCGTTTAAGCGTACCAATTCCAAATTGTTCCTAGAGCAACAAAGCTTAGCTTTGTTGTTAGATACCCAAACAAATTTCAAAGCAACCCAGCGAGTTGACCTTGAGCAAATTAGCTGTGGTTCTATTTTTGCCATATATCGTTAATCAGTAACGAGTACAAAGTGAAGAAAAAGAAAGTAACAAGCGGAGGACAAGTAATGAATTCAAAGTGAAGAAGAAGAAAGTATCTAATGACGGAAAAAAAACAAATACAAAGTGAAGAAGGTGAGGAAGTTGACTTCCCATGGCCACTCCAAGATGCAATAAACAAGATACAGCATGAAATCCAACAACAATGGAAAAGGGAATATGTCAATCTAATTTCTGAAAAAGGCACGAAATATGGAGAACTGTTTCCAGATATTCTGAAAAATCCTTGGTTTAAAAAAAATAAGAACTTGAATCCTAAAGAAGTCAAGCAAATTAACCGCATCCTATCAGGACACGCTTTCTGTAACAAGACGCTGAAGAAACTAAGAGTAATTGAAGATGGAAACTGTGAAGTTTGCCAATGCCCTGAAGACCCAGAACACATCATCTTTCATTGTACTAAATACAATTTGCCAAGAAATTCTTTTCCAGCACTTATACAATTCAACTCTCTAAGAACCCTAATCCAGGCTAAAGAAGACTACGCCTTCAAAATAATCACCGACTTTTTAAGGGATATTGATATCTATATATAAAACTTAGGTTTCAAATTTTATGGTGGTGGCGTTATAGTTTCATAGTATAGTCCAAGTTTGGCCAAATAAGTCTTCATCGTTGAAGTAACTTAAATAAAAAAATAAAAAAGTGAAGAAGAAGTAACTAACAAATGGAGAAAATTTCCGATACATGTTACATAGTTGTATCCAAGCAGGGGAATGGTGGGAGTCCTTTAGGCTTTCCGATACTGCAAAGCGGATAAACGATACCGATTGAATCAACAAAGTCACACATCGGTAATCCCATGGCTAAATTTAAGTTCAAAAAAATACAACGTCCTTAGAGGCAGCAAAGGAGCAGGATGCAAAATAGCCACACAAACCTGGCCTGAAATAAATGTCAAGCGATCAAAACATCTACTATCTCTAAGTAGACAAATAATGGTACCCTCATTAGCGTCCTAACGAGACACTGGACTCTGAGTGCTAATGGTAGGAGATTAGGAAACGCCTCAACTGACTTTTGCATGGGTGAGGAGGAGCTAGATTCCATCGAACACTTGGGATGTACGTGTTCAGCTCTGTACAAAACGAGACATAGGTTCCTGAGCGACTACTTCCTGGACTCCCGTAGATTTATAAAAAGCTCCGAATAGCTTTATCAAAAGTTAAATGGCAGGCTTATTGAGAGGGAATGGAACTTGTGTCTCATGGGTGGCACAAAGCGCCAATCTAGACCTAAGTGTGCTTTTTTACACCCACTCAACCTACCTACCTACCTAAAGATACATGTGAATTAGCAACTACTGAGCTATTGGTGGAGCCATCATGCAATATAATTCCCAGGTAAAAAACCGGCAAAGCGTTGGTCGGAGAAAAAACCCCTTTTTGTACAGTGTGTGAAAATTTGTCATAAATGCAAAGAACCAGGCAGCGACAATCTCCCAACGGAAAGTGGACCTCAGTTGCATTCCTTAGTCCCTCAACACTCCTCGTACGCCTTTCCCTGGTAACAACTTTGGTATGGATGGACCCAGTTATGTAGTTCAGTTGACTTTTTGACAGCAAAAGCAACTGACTCGGCGCCAAATCAGTGTCAGGAATAACAAACAAACAACAAAGGACCAAATGGAGCACCACAGCCACCCCGTATTGTGGATAATAAAACGACTGAGAGCATCATCAGCATAAAGTATGAAAATACGAATATGTAACAAGAGAAGATGAAGAGAGCTGTGTTGGTCTTGCATTGGGGCATTGGCGTATCAACAGATTCGCATATACCCTACCAATGCAGTCGCCTACACCGATCGCATAGCGAGTAGGGTGTGAAAGATAAATAAGCGAACACGAAAGCGCTCAATTGGCCACGGTGAATGCACGCAAATAAGTTAATTATTGTTTGTGACAGATGCCTTTGTCAATTTCCTTTGAGTTGGTTGCACGATTTCACGCAAATGCTCTGAACTTGCACCGATGCACCCGCTGCGTATTGCCGCAGGTGTCGTTTAAATGTAATTACGAGAACGGGGCACAAATCTAAAAATCATTTACTATAATTTACGGCAATTAGTGACATCCTCGAAAGTATACCGAGTCGGAGTTGGCCTTCCCACTCACCTACTCTGACTCTCCTTCCCACTCCGACTCTGTCTTGCCGTCGATGCAATTCATTTGAATTATTCCACGTCATTTGCTGGCAATGCACATGGATGGGTGGGTGTGCAGAGCTGGGGAAGTCTAAACTAGCAATCTGCTTATGGAAATTGAAGCACTTGGCTCTACGCTCGTGGAATTGCGGCCGGAGAACGAGGGGGAAGTATGGTAAACAAATTGACGTCATCGAAAATTGCCAAATTCGAAACATACTCACTGCGATTGCTGGAGCTGTTGAAGAGTCAGAATCAGTCATTCACTCACATACACACACAGAGGTATACGCCCACATGTGTATAGAGGCTACGCTCCCAGGCTCCCGTGCCTGTTTCAATACATATCATTCGGTGTTGCTTTGGAAGGCTTTAGAGCCGCATCAATCAAATTGGATATGCAAATGATTGGAATCTTAACCAGCATGTGGGAGTCCCATTTACCCATAGCGGTTCTGATTCAAAATGTTAATTTCAACTTCAGCGGTCGTTCAGGTCGATCGAGCCGCAGTATCGAGTGGAGGCAATGCAAGGACGAGCAATTTGTATGCACGGGCAGCACCAACCGCATACGAAAATCAATGTTATTCAGTTCAATTTTGTATAAAATGGGATGAAATTGAAAATAAAAACAAATAAAAAACAAATCAAAATACGAGGGCGTTTCTTTCAAAGTAGGGTATAATAATTGACGTCTGTGTACAAGGATTGATATCCATCACGAGAGGACAATAGACACGGGAACGAGTGAGGGAACACAAAATATACTTCAAAGGTCAACATAGCTATTGAGGACAGAAAGGAGAGAGAGAGAGAGAGAGAGAGAGCTAAAATAAAAATCGACTAGTTTTATAAAGTTCATAGAACCTGTAAAATTTGTATGGCTTTTCTATATCTTCAAATAGGAAGCAAACAGCATTAATTACTTTTTGTGATTGATGATTTATAGAATCTTAGCACACAATGATTTCTAGAATTCTTAGTACCCTGCCGCTGCCCTTGGTCACTGAAGAATGGCAGTCAAAAACACTTAAACGTAGGCGTGCTTCCCTTCACTACAAGTCAAGAGACATTAAAAGGTCGCTGGGGCAAATTGGGCGGCCCGAGGGCTTGCCAGCCATTATACCTATAAATCAAGAGAACGACTTCCAGCACATTTCATCCGATCAGTCACCATGTATTGAATAAAACACCCTGAATGAAAACAAACGATTCAATGAATGTAATATAGAGCCATCTCTGCATCGCTTCTCAGAACACCTCCATGAGAACTCTAATTGTATGGGACTTTATTAGGGAAAAATGCAACTGAGTAAGCGTGAAACCATGAAACGAATGTAAAGAAACTACAAAAGTAGGCGGGATATGCATTAACTAAAATGAGGCCAACGCATTTGTGTTTTGTTGTGCCTGAAGATGAACCCAGAACCAAAGAGAGGTTACGCAAATCCCTTATTATGAATAATGACACTGAATATGAGTAAAACCATGAAACGAATGTAAAGGAACCACAAAAGTAGGCTGGATATGTCTTCAGTCAAGTGAAGGGGATGAACCCAGAACCAAAGACAGTTCACTTAAATCCTCTTTATCAGAACTACCACAAATCGATTGTTATGTGAGTTCCTTAAAGGAGAGATTAAGGATGCATTGTATTTCTAGATTGAAATTACTGAGCATAACAAGAGAGAGAAAAATAATTTAGCAGATAAAGAGAGAAATTTACGCTCAGTCAATTTCTACACTAAATGCATTCCATGAAATCTTTTCAAGTCGCGTCACAAAAGAGCAATCGAACCAATGAGTTATGAGAGAGAACAGTGGTTACTTACGACATTCGGCGCAATATTGATGGGGTCCATGCGGCTCCACTCGTGTTCGTAGGAGCTGTTAAACGGTGGCACTTTGTACGAAATATTCCGAAATTCGGCGGTAAAGCTGCGCACCGGGTAATCCCCCGGACTTGTTTTATTGAAACGCCATATGAGAAAGCCCAGAATGGTCGACGCCTTGAAGTAGAGCTGCGTTACGGGGCCTGGAGTGGTGCGTACCCTCAGGTTGATCTTCTGGGCGGCACGGAACTCTCGCTCTTCGACGCGATATGTCGGTGTGCTGCTGGTGGTGAAGGTGGTGGTGTTGGTGGTGGTATTGTTGCTGCCTAAAGCACTGATTGTTGTAGCTGAGGGCGTTGGAAGCAGCGGCGAGGTAGCTGAAGAAGTAGTTGCTGCATTTATACTTTGGTGAGGTGGTGGTGATGTTACTGTAACTGTTGGTGATGAAACTGAGTTTGTTTTTGTGGTGACGGAGACATTATCACTAACAACATTTGCTACACGACTAGTATCATCGCTATTGGAATGTGTTGCAGCACTAGTTGCTGCGCTGTCTGTGGTAACGTCGTCGTCTTCAACCACTAAGGCTATGTCGGTAGCGTTGCTTAGAGGCACGGAGGCGAAGCATACATACAGTCCTCGATCGGCCACTGTGACGTTGGTGAACACGAGAAACTTCCCTGTCTGTGTGGAGGAAAACGAAAAATAAAACCCAACTTTATAAGCAAGAAAAGCAATTATATGTTTGTATAGAGCTGAGGGGGAGGGGCGGGTGGTTTTTCGTCAGTAAATGTTGCCATTATAACAAACATCCTCCCCTTTCTGTTTGTGTTATGAATTATGCACAATTCCGATTTTAATCTGCCATTGTAATCAGTTGCAACTTTACGAGCTGTTCATGCGAAAATTGCTTCCTGTGAAGGCGCTGCTGGAGGCAGAGGAGGATGTTCCCTGTATGCACTCCTACACGGATGCACATACAGGCGTCGTGCCAGCACAACCATAATAAACATGCGGACAAATTGCTGGTTTGGAGTGCGGTTGTTCGCTATTATATCGTATATTTCCGTCGGTGACGGAGTCGTGTCTTTGCCCACTGCGGTCGTCACCAGGCCACGAGGTCAGCAAATTAATTCAATACGAACCAGTGCCACTCAGTTTTAAAATGCACCCCCACCTGTGTTGTGTTGTATGTTCACTATTTACCTGTATTATTGTGCTACTGTTGCCCTCGTCTTTGACCCACATGATGTCACCCTCGGCAATACAGGGTATCGATATATTTTTACCCTTATCCGTTACGTATTCGTTGTACTTGATGGATGATGTTAGGACTGTTAGTACTGCAATAGAGATAGAGAGAATAGGAGCAAATCAGTTTTCGTTGTTCGTGACAGGAGCACTTGGGTCAGCCTCTGGGGTCACAGTTTGGAGACTCCCAAAGGCTGGCCCAGAGAGTACAAGTATAAAATAAATTTAAACCCAAATCATAGCCAGGAAATTCTATGATTTCATTCATAGAAACTGCGTGAGTACCCAAAGGGGCCTCTCAGAACTCCGACAATGAAGTTTACAGTTGTGTCAGGTATTATAGTGTTATCGGGATGGCTCCCGTTTTGGTTGGAGCACATCTTCTTAGACTTGAAACTCAACAAAATTATTTTTAAAATCTTCCCCATGCGGTCTCCGGAGGACTAAAGGTAACACCAACATAGTTTTGAAGCCTTGACACTGAGTTGGTTGGTTGGTTAATGTGGCTGCCCATAAAGACAGATACCTGTTGATGGCAGTCCTTGAATTCAGATTCTGTGCCATATAATTCCTCAACTTTTCCTACTGACTCCAACCGAGTGATCACTGATAAGTTGCTTAGCAATATCCTGGCGTCCTCGCACTCATTCTATGACATTCTTCCTGGTGTGTACCGGTGTCTCATCCATTTGCCTTCATTTGATTGACTTATCGCTAATTTGCTTAATTGCAAAATGTCCAATCGGATTGAATGGCCAACAATTCTACACTGGCACGGACAATTGCAGCACTCCACTAAACTAGAGTCACTTAGAATGCTGGCAGAATGAGTCGCACACGCTGCGAATTCTGGAAGGTATATTTTCGCTTCCAGGGGATTGCGTTTAGTGCCGCGAACAGAAAAGTCGAATATCTATTGATGGTGTACGGCACTTGGATCATGGCCATTAAGGTGCACCAACTCAAAGATTTCGTGCAATCCATGTGTGATTATAGAGAGGGGAAGGGGCCATTGCGTATGCTGGGGGAAATCATTTACATCACGTACCAGATCTCGTATATTATCATAATGCTGCAGGCGATGATCTGTCGCAGGAAGGAGGCTCAATTGCAGGAGTTGCTCACGGACATCGCTGACGACTTCCAATTTCAGCTGAACTGCCCAAAGACCCCAGCCGCGAAACAGAGGGGAGCACTCTATTTCCGCATAGCTTACATAGTGATGGAGTGTGTTTGGAATATTGGGGTGACTGCCATCTATCACACCGAAGTGAGCCTATTCGATACGGCTCGCTACCTTTTCACCATGCTAGCCATGAGGGCGCGGTACCTGCAGTTCGTGTTGTTGGTGGCACAAATCGATGCAAGATTGCACCAACTCGAAAAAGCAATCAAACTGAATTTAATTGGAACGGAAATGAGGGGAAATAAGACCATTTGCAAGGGGGCAGCATTGCCTGCAGTGGAGGGCAGGCCAAGGGAGGAGCTACCGAATACCATGTATGCGATGAAGAGGGTATATGGGAAAATTACAGCGATTACACGTGATATGGAACAATTCTTTGGTCTCTCCATAGCAATGATGAATTTCGTGGTCATTTGCGATTTCACGAAAGCCTGCTATGCCTTCGTTTTGTCCTTGGTTGGACTAGTTAGCTTCTTATTTGGTATGTTTCCGGCAATCATTGAAATTGTGAGCATTTGTTGGATTTGTGAGCGCTGCAGTAGGAGGGTAATTATCACAAATGGGTGAAGCCACCATCATTATTCCAAGTGTGTCTTTATGTGCACATAAATTTACGGGAAACGGAAGGTTCTCCAAAGTACCCATCTGGGTAATTTGGAGAACCTTAGTGTGCCGTTGATGAAGAGCAAAGTTTTGGTGGGGTCGTTCCAGGACATTGAAAACCCTTTTAAGAATACTCTATGTGACAGAGAAAGAATCGATTGGATTGAAGGAATCATAAAGCATGAAGAATTGCTTAGCATTAAAGGATATAAGGGGTATGTGTGTGAACCTCTTCCACATTTCCAGCGAAGTCAAATTGTTTTCATGCAATTGCTACTTGGAAGGTTCCTGTAGTTGCATGTTTCCTCAGTCGATCAGACTATATTTTGTTTGTTCCTGATTGTGAATAAGCAGTTATAAGTATTCTAAGGTGTCCTCCAAGTTCCAAGCTTGTTGCTGATTGTATATAAGCAGTTATAAGTGTTCTTTAGCTTCCTCTGAGTTTGTCAAAACTGAACTGATGATTGGTCATTTTTTTTCCAGAGCTCCAACATAATTTCTCTGCTGAACAAAAGTTCACGTAAAGAATTAAAGAGGTACACGGTCATATTGGACGACTTCACCATGCAAGTGATGCAGAATCCCATCCAATTCACAGCCTGCGGCTTCTACAAATTGAACTTGAACACGTTGACAAATGTGAGTATGAGTAACCACGGCCTATTTTCCTCCGAACGCGTCCTTTTGTTCTCCTTTCAGATATTTTTATTTGTGTTGGAATTCCTCGTTATTTTGCTACAATTTGCGAACTTGATGGACACTCCGTAGTAGGATGGGCACCACGTAACAGAAAGGAAACTCCTCGTCATGGTTCAAGGATTAAAAAAATCAACTTTCAACTTATCAATCAAAAATGTTTCAAATTAATTACAAACACATAAAAAATTGCTCACAGTCCAATTGCCTTGACTCATTTGTTATTCTCAAAGGTTCCAACGTATCAAACTCAAAATCGCAGAAAGTATTCAACTAAATTACTGCCACGCACGCAGCCCCAACAGCCCCACCCACTCCAGCACGGCACAGCGACGAGAATTACCTTTCTAGCACCTTTCGGTGGCGCACACGGAACAAAATGTTCGCAAAATTATCGAGAAGGAAAAGAAAGGAAAGAAAACAACCTCGATATGAGGTGCGGACGGGCATAACAACCTGGTGCTCCACTGGGTTGAGACAGTTACTTCCTTTGCCAAGTTTTCAAATGTTTTTGCCACTGATTTCGTATTATTAAATGTCAAACTATTTCGTAATGAGGAAACTGAACCCAATTTTTAAACTCTCGGAATAAAGGAGTCCACTGGCAAAGCCTCATGTTAGATAGTGCATCAGGTTAGGAAGTGCATCAGGTTAGGAAGTGCATCAGGTTAGGAAGTGCACCTCGTTATGCAGCGCATCAGATTAGAAACTGCATCAAGTTAGATAGTGCATCTTCTTAGGAAGTGCATCACTTTAGGAAATGCTTCAAACTGCATTTGGATGTGGACGTCTCGACCCATTCTTTCAGTACGCCTCCACTTCGTTTCTAGTGAGCCCCAACCAGCTGGCACATATTCCTATATCCTTGGCGTCTCTACCCACTCTGAGCAGTGCCTACCGTCTAAAGAAATATACTTTATCCTTGCAAAAATATGACAGTGTTCAAAAATTTCCTTAAGTGCGCTGCATTGCATGTTGACCTGCTTCGGTATCAGCGGCACCTGTCCATCCTCATCGCCCCATTTTAACAGAAGGTAACCCAATGGCACTGCTACAGGCGTACGCGTGCGTCTGTGCCGCCTCGCGAAGTTTTGCAAAAGTTTTCCGTTTTATTTTCAGCAACGAAACTTTAACTTCTCCAACAAAGACGAGCAAAAAATTAAATGAAGCTAAATCAACAATGTCGGCACTTCCAGACAACCAAACGCAAGCATTAGCAGGGATTTTCGTAATATTAAATTGATTTTTCTCAATAAGTCAACAGCGGAGAAAGGGGGCGGGGTTCCACCCGCGTATTTATAGAATGAAATATGTTGAAACAATTTTGATATCTCGACAGCTGGAAACGCGTTTCTGCCACCAGCTTTGTTGTATTTTACGGCACGCTGAGAATACGCCTTTAAGTATGCTATAAAAATTATACGCGGATACTCTTCTATTTGCAGTTAAATTCGCATACAAATGAAAACCTGTTTCTGACCTCGAACTGACGTCAGTTTCACTGACTGACGCGTGTGGCTTTAGATTGCCAAACACACTTAGCACAGTGGGTCTCCCTGCCCTCCCACCTCCTCCCAGTCGCACGCCAATGCGCGAGCATGGCAGCACACTGGAAGTAGTTAATAAGTTTGTTGGCAAGTTTAAGGCACACACAATCTGACCATCCACCAACACAGTGGAAGAAGTGTGGATGGACGGAAGGGGCTCGTGCCAGCAGTTAATTGTGTAAAATTGCTTCGTGGCAGGATATTAAAATATCAATGAAATAATTGCCAAGGACGTACGAGAACACGGTAGGACATCTACTTTGTTGTGTTTGCGGCGCAGGTCATCTATTAAATTTTCAAGGAAATTTATATATATTAAATAAAACTATTCATATTTATTAAACTAATTTATTCATTACTAATTAATCTACTTTATTCATAGGCCTCTCAGAAACCAAAGCCCAGTTTTTCAATTAATGGGACTGGGTTAAGATGTGCCCCAATTTTCAACCGTGTCTCAAGATGCTTATGGGTAACGCTTTTCCCCTATATTTAGCATACCCAATGAACAAAATTCTAAATAAATGATTAGGCTAGGGTGGCAGCTAAAGCAAGCTCACCTAGTTGTGATAACACAGATACATGGGTAACACCCCCTGGAACTGAACTGCGTTTCCCTGATAAAGCGAGCTTATATTAATGGAGCATATCTCAGCAAGGTCCTCTAGAAAAGGTGCCCTCGAGAATCAAAATTTCCTCGTGCGGGCAGGGCAGTAAAACATTCAGTGTGGGATGTTCTTCTCTTCATCCGACGACTTTCAGCTGCAGTAAAAGTCAATGAAAGGCCTCTGAACATGTCTGCCAATGACACAGTGGCCTGTCAGGACAGAAACTGCTGTGGCGAGAGAGCCGCTTCTAAGTTGCAGTAATTGCTTTATTATTTTCGACTAAGCGAAGCACAGGTTTCTCTGGGGGTCCTGCAGGTTTCTTGCTCAGACCAGAGCTTAATGGATAGTTTTACAGACGTGAGAGGTGTACCCACGTTTTCGATATTGTGCCTCTTCTCGCCAATTATGCCTCACAATAGCCAACACGACCAGGCAGCCACCGGCGGTGCCCCCGGTTTGCACCGATAGAATGTTTAGAGCAGATCGACTCCTTACCACAATCACAACCACACGCTCGAATATCGCATCTTAGCGATATCTGATCGACCCCATTACTTGTGAATGGCTCTGTGGCGTCAACATACTTATTCAAATAAATATTGGTCCTAGAGTTTTGCATAGGTCCTAAAATGTAAACATGTATCAAAAGAGGGCCTGGTTCTCAAAGTTTCCCGCCCATTTCTTGTCTAGAACTGTGACATTTCGTGTGAAATTTCCCTGATGAATCTTGCATACGGTCCCAGTAATGAATATTGTTTACTGCTGTTTTAGTCCCGAAGGTTCTGCTGGCTGTATAATGTCCACATGCTCCCCCTCTTTCTTGTGTGGATTGTTTTTCCAATCCATGTATGAACGGAATGATACATGCACGCATGGGCATTAAAGGTGTTATCCACGGAGTTCGGATCTGGGGAATATGGCGACTATTTTTGTGATGCCATGAAACTTCAGTTGGTATCCCCTTGTTGGGCGATTCCTTTCTGCTGAAACATTCATTACCTAAGAAACTCAGCCACTAACATGTCGTGGTGGCAGCCCGCGAGTGTATTCCTGTTGGATGAAAAAGAAGCCTAGTTTGCCACTTGAACTTGTTTCGACCTTAACCATCACGTATAACAGGTCACAGTGATGAATGATGGGCGTGGAGTCTGCACAGAGCAACTTCCGATGCCAACATTGCTGGTTTAGTATTGCACCCTACTACCCTCACGGAGGTTGTCAATTGTTATCATAAAGAATTTGAAGTGAAGAAAGTGTACAAAATTGCGGAACAACTGGTTATATAGTGAAGCAAACCATATTTCAAATCAGTCAATTAAAAGTTTCGCCATAAGTTTACTGTGATGGATTTGGAAAACATTCCGGTATACACATATTTCTGGTCACACACGAACTATTGAAATTGAAAATATAATGACGTAAAGAAACATTCACTGCCACTTCTGGTCACCTTGGCATTGATTGGCTTCACACGTATAAAATCTATTTTGGCGTATTGCGAGCACACACGCTGAAGCTTCCACTAACATAGTAATCGGGTGTGTGCCGGAGAGTGGGGTCGTAAGATCGTGCCAACCAAAGCTGCATTGATTATCCCCGCATTTGTACTAAATAAATAGTCAAAAGTATGATGAATGCCTTTGCCCAGCCGGCAAATTTGCCATGCCTCACAATGATTGTCATTGTTCGTGGTCGCATCCGCTTCCATTGTGCTGGACTATCGGGCGTGTCGGATGGATACACGACGCTGGGCATGCACCGATTCCGTGCTTTATTGTAATGTGCGAGTACACGTAATGCACCATTCCATTGTACCAGCGTGCCCCCCCGTCATTGGCGTCTCTCCCATGTTGCTAAGCACAGAAGGGACGCACCACCACAGCGGTTTATTTGCATGTGTCTAATTAAAGGTTATTGCAGTCTATTCAGTGTTGCTGGTTGTAGAGCAACAATGCAACGCAATTATTGCAAATTTTAATACCATTACTTTATGTGTTTGCTGAGCACGCATGCGGCATGTACTGCGGATATTCCAGGGATTTCCTGCTACCCGAAAAGGGGGTTTCCTGGTACTGGAGCAGCATTGAGATGTGGCATCAATCTCTGCCACAGCAGCGAATAAACATAAATTTATATCTGCCGCACGTGCAGCGCCAAATTATGTTTGCGTATTTAATGAACGTTGCAGGGCGTCCCCCTGGTGGAGATGGGCCCCCCATGGTGTAGTTGGGCGGCCCAGCAGGCAGCGCCAGTGGGCATATTGAGTACGTCATTAATAGTCACCGCTGTGGTGGGAATTGCGCCTGAAATCATTGCTAGGCTTCATGATTGCGTAGCATGTGGGCGAGGCTTTTAATGGTATGCGATGATATTGAATTCAGCTTTCATAGCAGAATATTCAAGTGGGAGGGAGTAGGAGCGGATATCAAGTGGGTTGTTGGGTTTGGCTGTCAGTGATGCATTTGGACAAGCTCACTGCTTTAGTGTCAACAAGGGAACAAATGGACCAACCTGGTGAATATTTTGTGTTTCTGTTGGCATTGCTTCGGTGCACCCAAAACTATCACCCCTCCATTGAGAATATATTTAAAGCGTCAGCTCTTATTGAATCTTTTTTAAGTGCTTATATAGTCATCTTCATTTCATTTTCAACAAAAATAAGTCTATTTATAATGTCACTTCTGAGGAAGTCCTACTAAAGCACCTACACAGTCATCTTTTTATATATGATATGTATTATCATTCTCATACATATCTCTATTGTATTTCTGTGATATTAGGCGGAAGGAACGAACCGATTTTGACTCACACCTCATAACTCACAACTAGCTAATAGCAGTTTTGAGACTTCTCAATTGTGACAAAAGCCTTAAATCTGTGAGCATGTAAATATCAATTGATAACCATTATTCTGGAGTAGTAATGGGAACAATCGAATAAAAGCAATCTAATTATTCGATTGTTGTTAATTACTCATTCATTCTATAAATCTGGAAATCACGCTGGAGTAAATTTTTCACTCATGTGTTTCATTAGGTTTACTTTCGATTCGGAGAAGACAATTTGAGTAAACTATAATCACTCTAGCTAATGCTTCACTCGGGTGTTTCAAAACGTATTCGTTCCTTTAGAAACTTCTTTAAGAATTTCTGCATTCCTGCTCCATCAGTACCCTCAGAAAGGGTATTTTCATTGGTTGGACAAATAATATTTGAGTAGAGAAACAGTCATTGGAACAAATTATTTTTCTCCACAACAATCTTCATATATCATCTAATTAAATAAATACAAATTAAATAAACATTTTGTTGTTGTAATATTATTTTGTTATTATTTTAATTTGAATAAAACATTTTTTGACTACTTCGCATACTTCAATTCTAAGAATAAGAATATTCGAAAAAAAAATAAATCGATTGATGATTATAATCAATCGATTGTCCCATCACTATAATATAAAAGTCACATGAAAAACATTCCATAAAGTCAAATTTACCAAAATGTCTTGAATTTGGCAGTCTGAAAACTCTCCAAAAAGACCTGAGAAATATTTCATCGAGTAAAATTTGCCAAAATACGGACATGAAATCGACAGTCTGAAAACATTCCATGACGTTAAATTTGCACGAAGTACGGTATTGAATGTGGCGGTCTGAACAGGGAGACAATGAAATATGTTAAATTAATATAAAGGGATATAAATATATTGGAGAAGTAGAACGGATGAAAAGAAACGACATACGATGAGCGCAGAAAAATTCCCAAATATTTGATTTGGTGTATTTGTGTATTTTTTTTCGATTTTTCTCCTTTAAGTTTCTACAAAACACACTCAACAAAATTTTCCCGTATAAATAGAAATGTTCCCAATGTTCTCATTTGCGATTTAGGCCGTAAATAAGGCAGGACATTTCCAGCCACATTAAAAAATGTGGCCGTGGCAACTCTGAGCAAACTATCGGATGTTAAATAAAGAGGATTTACTTATAAGAAAATGAAGAACAAAGAAAATCATATATATATATATATATATATATATATATATATATATATATATATATATATATATATTGTATCAAGAAAACCCAACACACTATACCCCAAAAGAGATATTCAATTTCAGTATTCTGAAAGTTAACAGTGTGATGTTAAAGTTAACAGTATTAAGGTCAATTTAACAGTATTATGTTAAAATACACTGCATCGTTAACAGTGTTATGTAAAATTTAACATTTTGCCTACAGTTCCATTAGCACAGCCATGAAGATCATTTTTTTTACAGCCGTGAGCGAAACGAACTCTCTTCTCTATTCGAAAATTCTTATTATGTAAAATCAAAATCAATTTGATGCGAACCAAACAGAGCGCGGTTCATTTATTCAGCTCTCTTATCTTTCGACAGCTCAAGATATGTACCGATCATCAGCCGATGTCAGTAAATCCGTCTTTAGTCAGAAATTCAATTACCGAACTTCCTAAAAGTTTCGAGTACTTAAGCTCAGCATTCATAAATCAAAGTAAACTTAACACACCCTGTATCAAACGATGCAACGCCTACAGGGACAATTTGGCTCTACGCTTACAAAAGAGGAATTAAAGTCTAAAAATAAAAGTAACTATATACAAAAGGAAAATTTGCTTTGTTTATTAAATGGCCTAATATACGAGTATGAATTCAAGGCACATGGTGGAAAAGTCCTTCAAAGGTTAAGTGTCCCCAGAGGCGAATTGCAATGCTGCCTGAGCGCAAGCCATAAACATGTTTCCTCATACAAGTATTTTTGCAGCTATATGAAAGACGCCACAGCAGTCGCCACACATCGACTTAATCCAGGTGGAAGACGTGCGAGTGGTTGGCACACGCGTTGTTGACTTTACTGTTGAGACGGGGCGAAGGATCTAATTTGGGCAACACATCCTCTGCTGCAGCAGAACCAGTCCCAGTTCATAGTTATAAAACGCCACAGCAAACAAGTTCAAAATTGGCACCTCTGGCGTATAAGAAGCAACCCCGAACTGCTTCTCGCCTTCCTCCAATCCCAAACGACTCTCTAGGAATAAAATGTGGAAACGTGATAAAGCGGCGGCTCGCCCCCCTCGCTTCCCACTGTCGCGTGCAATATTAATCGAGGTTTCCAGGCCAAGTGCACGAAATATTTATGCGATAAATCTACACGAGATTTGCACAATATCAACGTTGTTGGGAATCTCCCAAAACTCAAACAAAACAAATCACCGAAAAAACAACGACTCCCTTTGCAGAGCGTCGTGTGAAAGACCAAACAAATGTGGCACTAATGGAGCCTAATAAGATGCACGCTTGTGGATGGAGCGCGACGGGCAGGAGAGCAAAGTACACAAAATTTGCATGATAAGACAAAAGGTTAATGCTCTATTTCCTCAGAGTGTGCGCCTGTGTGTGGTGTTGTTGTTGTGCTTGTAAATATGTGACAATTTGTTACTGTAACGCTGCTGTTTAGGACCTTTCTTTGGCAGAGCTGTCGCCTTTACCCGCACTCGCATGCTCGTATGTGGAATTTATTTCGGAAAATTAATGCAAATTCCTTGCTGGCATCTTTATAAATAAAATGAAAAATAAAACAGACTATTAAAGAGGGTAGGGATAATGCACGAGTGTAGGTGTGCATGGGAGTGTTTGGGGAGTTCACAATTCAGGAAAATAAATTCGTTGTTCTTGGGTGGAACGAGAAGCAACCCACAATATTTCTTTCTCAATTGCTTTCCATGGCTTCTAATCTCGATAATCATTTCATTCAACCTCCCAAGCAAGAAAATCACGTCCATTATCTGGATAATATGTCAAAATAATATAAATGATAAATATTTATTTGTAACGAAAAAGCAATTCCAATATTCATAAGGTGAGAGAGAGAGATAGAGATAGAGAAAGAGGGAGCGAGAGATTTATCACGTAATAAAATTAAATATTATGTGTGTTCTCACATCGATAAGTAAAGCTTGACTTCCCGGGTAGGTCAGGTTAGGTTTTCGACCACTCGACCACTATGGGTCCATTGCGATACCACCGCGTGGCACTGTACCTCTACTTTACTTGTCAAACCATTTTGAAGCCCTATTAAAGCGCAGGATTTGTTTAACCTTCGCGCCGGACACTTCCGTAAGGGAGCTGAAAGCGTATTTCCCTAAAGAGCCCGTTCTGCTTCTGGTTCGAGCCGGGCACCTACAGAAGAGATGGTTCAGTCTCCTCCTGCTTTTCAACCCAACAGCTTCTAACGTATTCACGAGTGAATGCTCCCCCCAGACTGAGAGCATGTCTGCCGAACAGCCCATTATACAAGCCTCGACTTCAGAGATATCTTCTCTCGACAGGCCAAGCAAGTCTCTCCCCGGTTTAAAACACTGCTTTATTTTTTAACCCAGCCTCCGTGATCTATTAATAAGCAATGTCAGCATTATGAAAAAGCTATGCTTGCCTTATTAATAAGCAATGCTAGCCGCAGAGGCGTGGGATTGAGGATTCGACTTGTACCCAGAATAAGCACTCGAAATGCTGCTATCTGAATTGTTTTGACTTCCAATCGAACCGTAATTAGCAGACATAATTAATTATGTTGTATGGAAATATATTAATAATAATTTAATCATTATTTATTCTAGAGAAAAAAATTGAAATTAATTGTTTGTTCCACGCGATAAAATATTCCTCAAATTAATTTAATTTCTTAATCAACTCCTCACTCGATTCTGTGAGTACCCCCGACGGGAATGCAAACTCATTTGTATTGATTCTCCTTCTGCAGTCACATTAAAACTTTTTTTCTATTCTTTTATTTTTGTTTTTGGTTGCTATTTTTGGACCTGTCAACGACATTTTTTAAAGACACAAAGCAACCACAACAACAACAAGCAAAAATTGTTATAAATGTACTTCCATGGAAGCGAAAGTGGAATGAGAAATTCTATTAAAAAATGTCAATCAAATGCAAGCACAACAACTAAATCAACAACAACAACAACAGACAAGAGAAGAGAACAACGAGCGACAATCATTTGTATTGCACATAATTTTTAATGAGTTTTTGTTGCTGACTCTCGCTCTTCCTCCTTCCCATTTCCATTGCAGGATTGCATAATGCAACTGCGAACATTTTCCATTGAGCCGGAGAGTGTTCAACAACGGCGTCGCTCTTGAGCGCCAACGGATTATCAACCGCATTAATTGCTTAAGAAAAAAATGCAGAATAAAGAAAAGGAAAATGAAAAAGGGCGCTCGCTTGGTTGACGTTTGAATCCATTTAATTTGAGCCTTTTGCCAGAAATGCGGCGGATATTCTTCTGCTCAACTGAGTGTAGTGCCAGCGGTAGTTTGAGTGGAAGCGATGGCGCGGCTGTGGACACGTTTCGAGTAAAATTGTGTGTGTGTGCGTGTGTGTGTCGTATTCCACCTGTACGTGGACGTGTGTAGCTGTGCCTCGTAAGAGGATGCATATTTAAACGAGTATGCCTCATTTATATTTGATACTTGCTTCTATTGTGTCAACGCAGACGGAGCGGATTCGTTTGTGGCTGTGTTCGCTGCGAAGTAGTCGTCGTCCTTGTTATTTTAATAGGTGTGGAAATGTTTTAGAAGTACTGTCAACTACTTGAAACTAAGGTAAACAAATTAAAGGAGAAGTTTTTCCACTGTGCTCGGTGAGGAAATCACGGTGCGAGTTGAGCAAAGGTCCCATCTCCTTCCTGGATAAACTTTTGATCACTTATCTTAATGTTGCTAGCTAACGTCCTCTTGAAGTAAAGAGTTGAGTACGCTACTCAGAATAAAATCATATATTTTGAATATTCGTAAATTTAGCAAGACGGCCCCGATTTTTTCAGCACAAACCCAAGGTATGCAGCTCAAGGAAATAACAGCTCCTTTAGCACTAGACGCAATCCACAGATGGGTTATGTCTAGAACAGGGTTAGGTTAGGTTAGGTTGGAGTGGCAGCAAAAAGAACACTCAGTCACAAATAATGGCCCACTGTGATACCCCGGATGGGGCGCTGCACACGTACTGACCACCTAGGTTGAGTAAGGGTACCGCTCAGGCGGTGAGCTTCCACCGGAAGCGTCCCCCAATTACGATATTTGGCTACGTCCCTAATCCTATAGGTTGCGAACTCTGACTGCGAGGCTGGTTAAATATAATATAGAAAGGAGCTCCGAAGATTTGCATTCTTCGTCTGTCTAAGGATAGACACTGACACACGAGGTGTAGCACTGTTTCTTTTTCCTCGTCAACACTACACCCACGGCAGAAGTAATTAAAGGGCAAACCACCACACAATGCCCAGTCAGCACCGAAACCGTAGTGCTGATGGACTCGCGTCCGGGTTGAAGTAGCTGAAGCATTCGCTTTCGCATACGTCAAGAATGTTCCTCCACCCACAGTTTGTTGGCCTCCTGCCTTTAATCGCCAGCCTGCTGTAGTGAGAGGGATGCCTATGTCTAAAGAAGGGTGTACTTCGGAGAGTATTGTCCCTGCTTTAGCAAGCTCATTTGCATTTCAATTTCCCCGGATGTCCCTGTGACCAGGATACCTAGAATAGGTGCACTAAGGAATGCATGGAGAACTCGTTGAGAGCTGACTGACATTTCTGTGCGAGTCTTGAGAACGTAGTGACGCCCGCAAGAGATCTAATGGCAGCTTGGCTGACCGAGAAGAATTTGATGTTGAAACCAAAAACCCCATTTCTTAGAACCCAATTCACTGCGTGGTAAATTGCCATTACTTGAAAGACACTGCAATTGTCAGGGAGTTTAAGCGAGATGTTAAGGTCCAATTTGTTGGAGAAGATCCCGCTACCGACTTTGTCCCCAAACTTGGAGCCGTCTGTGTAGATATCCAGAATGTCATCGGTGATCACTCTATTCCTAATCCAGTCATCTCTGCTTGGAATAATGAAGTCGAACCCCCGATTGAGGTTGGAATTCGGACAGGCAAGCCCTGATTAAGAATACTACCATACCCCAGGACCGTCCTTGACCACCGTTTAAATGCATTGAGTCTGGTAGCTGGCAGTTTCGCTGTTGTTTTACCAGAAGATTAGAGGGTAGCCACCATATAAGTGGAGAGAGAGACCTTGTAGGTGTAGAGCACAGCGCTCCAGTGATCAACAGAGCTGCACTGCTTCTAACTTTGTCTAGTGGACTCATGTTTCTTTTAACAGGTTTCCCATATTTTCAATTGATCTTCCTCCTTACTTCAAAAGTGAGGTTTCTGCCTTGCTTCTGTTTTTAGCCTTCCCATCCGCAAGGGCTTTTTGGAATCTGGGGCCATAAATGCACGTCGAGTAGGATCTTCCATTCTCCAATTTAAATCCATCCGTGCCCTAAATTTGTTAGCTCGATTCCGGAATCGTGTTACTACTTTTTTCCAGTGTTTGTCCGAACCTGCCAATGGAACTTTTAGGAATTCAAGAACTCACTTTTTAACTGGAATTCTGCGGAGGGAAAAAAAACAGTTACTCAAGCCGATCTGTTTCAATTTTGAGCATTAAATTGCAAGAGAGCGACCCCTGTTATGTTAAATGAAGGAATGTAAAGAAAAGTCTGTTAATATAACATTCTGTTATGTGGAAAACGCGTATGAGAGTGCAGAGTAGCATAGATCAGAAACGGTAAGCTGCTTGCTACTTTTTTGTGTCAATTTTCCCTCAAATTCAGATATGAGAAAATTTTGTTCAGTGTAAGATTGGGAGCCTAGTATATTAGACGTGATTAAATATGAATGAAGACACATTTTCTTTCATAGTATCTCATAGAACCGCCCATAAAACACCTCTCATGGGAGCATAATTTATCAAATAAGAAGTTCTGCCACATTTTGGCTCACCGATAGTGAACGTAGGGTATGCAATTGTTTGCTACGACTGCTCATCTTTGTTCTCAGTGTATGTGTGCACTGTTCTCACAGTAATTATCACGCTTAAGTGCAAACGCCACTTGAGCAGGTGAAGAGCGTGCTTAATGCGAGACACACTCGTATTGTTTAAGGCATACAATTCAAGAGTCTGGCGCGGCACTCTGGCAAGTGCACAAGCAGACGCACCCCCATAAACATCATAGACAGGAGTACACAAACACAGAAACACATTTAGACGCACACAGTTAGGCAAACACATTGAAATGAAAGTGATAGCTGCAAATGTAATGAAGTGAAATGAGCTAACATGGCAGGCTAAATTGGCAGCAGCTCGTTGTGGCTTCTGCATTCATCCTTACGACTGTGTGTGCGGTCGTAGGATTTACTAAGCTCGCATACAATTTGTCCGTGCGCTGGTTTATGGACTCACATGTCGCAAAGGATTTCTTCATGTATGCATTTATTTAAATGAGGATTCAAGTAAGACCGTTGCCGAAATGTGGCATGATAGCAGGGAGGATGCATTAAAACCATGAATGAGGTCAACAAGATTCACACAATTATCTACTCAAGCTGCAACCAGTATAAGGATATCCAAAGGATAATGTATGCTCTGTTCATATTCAATTGATAGTGACTTAGAACTGGGACTACAAAAACCCCAAAGTTGAGCTGTCTGAGGGGTTATTGCTTTCCACTGCTAAGCCCAGTTGAGCGTTCCTCCAATTTTGTTTGTGAAATCGGATCTTAGAGTGGAAGTGTCCTTTGTTCTAATATGAAAAAGTCAACTTACTGGCAATGGGCTCTTTCCATTATAATTTCTACGAGTAAATTATCAGCTTGTGCCACACGTCACAAAATCCAAGTATCCCAATGATTAACAAAGACAGAAAGTGGAACTTAACTTCAAAAATAGTGGCCAGAGAAGAACTTCAATTTGACTGGTATCTTATGTGAACCAGTCGCGAGGCTGCGACTGTGTTTTTGTGTTCCTGCATTAGAAAAATCCACACTTTACAGCAAACACAAGTAATAGCATTAGGTAGACGCGTTCCAGTCCACTCTTTAGCCCCTTATTCTTAAATTTGAAAAGTCCTCCCAAAATTCTTAGGTAAAATTTGGGGTTTACTGTTTTTCTTTAATTATTTTTAATTCTCTGATCGATTCCTGAAAAGGACGCTATAAAATAAAGCGAAAATCTAACTCCCTCAAAACAAGAGCGCCCGGATTTTTTCCTTTGAGTCTAGATACGAGGATCTCAAATCGTTCCCATCGAGTATGATTGTCTCATTCCCCCAGTGAGGAGTCTTGGGGGATTCCTTCCCCACCACAACAAGATTCTTTCCTATTCAGCACACGATTCTCTCCTCACCACCACCACACGATTCTTTCCTCATCACCACACGGTTCTTTCGCTACCACCACACGATTCTCTCCCCACCCGTACACAAAGAACCGTCTTGCGACTGATATCCTCCTAATCGACCACACTGAGAGGCTTTTATGAAATCCCTCTCCCCTGACCATTTCCAATTGTTCTCTCAATGCTTCGATGTCTTCGAAACCCGCCAGTTAGCAAACAAATTTTGTCCAACGGAGGAATGCTCTGCCTCCGCAACTTTTCTGGCACAACATAAAGAAAAAACGAAAGCCATGTGAAATTTGCGTATATAATAAAAAGCGAACCACGGCAATGTCCTTGACATTATGATTGTGTTTGCATTGAAGCCCAGCAAATGGAAATCACAACCACGAACTTGGCGCACAACAATGCATTCATTCAAGTGGTCGTCACTTTCCTCTGCCCTGATTGTGCACACGCTGTGCGGTGCGGTGCGGTTCGCCTACGTGGCTTAATGGTGCTAAAAATATACGCGCACACAAAGAGCCTGCCACCCGGATGGCTTGGCAAGGTGGTGGCCTGCCGGCCTCGGTGGGTGCTGCAGACTGGAAGCATGCAAATGGCGCAAGCCGCCACAGCCACACAGTCGCCCGGTCGTACTAAAAACGTGGCCAACATCTCCCGTCAATGCGTTGTTGACTGGCTGCACAGAAATAATCTAACAATCTAAGGACAATGGGCGCATGGCAGTGGCCACAAAACCAACAAGCAGAAAGCAACATTGTTGCTGAGCGAGGATGCGTGAGGATGGTTGGGGGGTGATGGTACAGCGGAACAAAAGCGCAATAGGCCGTTGTTGGGTGCGAGTGTTGCCACAGTGAGTTCGGCAGAGCAATATTAAAAAAGTGTAGTGGCCACACTCACTCTCCACAACACTTCCAAGTAGTTCGAGTAACTTTTAAGTTGGCGTTATTACAATGTTTCTCTTTGTTTGTGTGTGACCTCATTCAGTCGCGTTTGCGAAGCCAACATTTAGCTTTATTGTTGTGGCAGATTGTCGAAGAGCATGGCCTATGCACCGGAGGGGGTCGCAACAGTTACGTATGTGGCAGTTTAGGGCGTAGGTCCGAGTCTTTGATGTGGACTACACCTAAACCAAAAATCTATATTTCTATGAGCATTGTCATCGCCAGACTTTCAGCGATCTTGGGAAGGGCTTAAGACGAAATTGTCTCATACATTTTGTTCTTTTTGGGCACTATGCTCAATTATATTACCACAGATGAAGCTTTCCGTACCATTCATATCACTGTTAATTGAACTCAATTGGGAGTGGTCTTTAAAGGGTTCTATGAACAGCTCAGGGAACACTGAGCAGGCAGTTATTAACTACGTGTAAGGTACTTTTTCTTGTCCAAATTGTCACAATGAGAAATAACTCTCATTTACTCTGAAACTATTAGTTTTATTGTTCTTAAAGAAAAAAAATGTTCACTCTGAAACTATTAAATTTATTGTTCTTAAAAAAAAGGAAATGTTCACTCTGAATCTATTCCATTTATTGTTCTTAAATAAACATAAATTTATTGTTCTTAAAGAAAAAGGAAATGTTCATTCTGAAACTTTTCCATTTATTGTTCTCAAAGAAAAAAGTAAATGTTCACTCTGAATCTATTCCATTTATTGTTCTTAAATAAACATAAATTTATTGTTCTTAAAGAAAAAGGAAATGTTCATTCTGAAACTTTTCCATTTATTGTTCTCAAAGAAAAAAGTAAATGTTCACTATGAATCTATTCCATTTATTGTTCTTAAAGAAACATAAATTTATTGTTCTTAAGGAAAAAGTAAATGTTCACTATGAAACTATTCCTTTTATTGCTCTTGAAAAAAAAACTAAACGTTCACTCTGAAACCATTCCAATTATTGTCCTTAAAGAAAAAGTAATTTATTGATCTTAAGCAAAAAGTAAACGAATTGTTCCAAAAAGTAATAAAATGCCCTAAAGTATCATAAAATTTATTTGATTCATAGGTCACGTTTTATTTATTGTTCTATAAACAATAAAAACAATAAAATAAATTAGTTCACGTTTGATTTGTTGTTCTATAAACAATTAATACCAGTAACATAGAATTTCCCATTAGGGGCAATATGGATACTTTCCCAAAATTGCCCATTAGAGGAATATGCATGCTCCCCCACTAGGAACATTATTTTTTATTTTTTGACTAACACCTTTACCGCGGATTGGTAGACATCCTGAAATACGGGAAGGACTGGAAGGGCGGGAAGGACGATCTTACCGAGTTAGTGCCCTTCGCTTGAAGACATAAATTCTCGAATATTACCTAAAGAGAACGAACAAGAAAGATAGGTCTCGGAAAACTCACACATAATCTCACGAGTAGGCATGACATACTAGTCTCCTCGAGAGTAGGGTATCTTAGGCAATCTTAGAAACACTGCCGTATTTGGAGGGATCGGAAACCCCTACGTAGTCTTAGAGAAAGCAATGCATCATGGATTCTCGTTGCGAGTAGGGTATATCGTAGACATTACATCTATAACCTGACTTCACCTTGCATTACAGATTTCATTAGAAATGCGATTATCTCTGTTCTGCTTTTTGTTTTGTATTCCTTCCTCACTTTCTCTCTTCTCTGGTTTCTCTGCCTTGGTGTGAGTTGCTGATCTCTGTAGGAGTGCTGCATTTGCACCTGCACACAAATTTACGTGTCATAATAATGAAAATAAAATATAGTTCTATATAATGTAAACACAAAAGTGTTGCAGTCCGGAACTGTGTTGTTTTATGGGCGATTCCGCACCAAGTAAATTCATTCTGCTGCAAGATTTACGATCTCGATGAGATCATAGCAAATGTGCGGGCACCCAGAAAGACAATTCCAAATAACAAGTGAGTGAATTAAACAATTTCTGTCCGTACACAACATTGTACTAAAATATTCATCTTCAAAGGAAGCAAAGATTTGTGCCTTATAAGAAAGTGAAAGAGATCATTATCTGCGAACAGCGCCTTGTATCCTTTTATTGATCTATAGTCATAGGCAGAGGTCGATTCTATCCATTCCAAAATGAACACAAATGTCTTAGAACTTTTGAATGGATTCGACTCGTTTAGGTTTATGTTGCTGTCAAGGACACGAACACTCCGCCAGAAGACACACTTAGGTCTTGTCGAGGACCATTGTTATGGGTTCTACTCGTATAATGGTAAAGAAAATTATACCACGAAACCGCAACGCAAGACTAAAAAATGAATGATATTTTCTCTGAGAATAAGATGTGAAAATAATATTGTACTCTTCTCTAGAAATAACTTATTCATCGGTTGGGAAATACTTGAAACAAATTTTTTTTTATCATATTTAAGAACTTGTTCCAAAGAAAAGTTTTTGACTGCTCATTATACGAGCTGCATAATCATGTCCATTATTCTATAAACATGAAGAAGTATTTCCTTGGTTGTATATGATGTATTTTCATTGATAACCCAGTTGAAAACCCACTTCAATTCTGGACCATTTCCAGTGATGAATGCAAATTTCTTCTCGCGATTCTGGAAGCGAACAAATTTTGGGTATAAATTAATCTCTAATTTTTGTTTAAACTCAGTCACCGAATAGGATACTCATATAAAGCCTGTATTACATTAATAGAACATGTTTGGGATAGATGCTCATATAGAACTTCTTTTGTTTTTAATAGAACATGTTCGGAAGCATGATTTCTTGAATATATCTGAATAATGCTTAAACTTTTTTGTGTTTATAATTGTGAATAATGTGGTATGGTGGGTTGCAGCTCAGCTGATTCTTTGATATGGCATGAATATAGAATTGGGATAGGCCGGAGAACCACCATAGAAGGAGGTCTCGAAGCCCTCAGGCAAGTGATGCCCATTGTACTATGATAAAGCATGAAACTTAATATCGTTTTTTTCCTAAAACTCAAGTATATATATCTGAGCAAAATTGGACCAACGATATTAACAGCCTCAAAACAAGCGGATAATACTTCTTGAATGCTGTGTAAAAAGTGTGGGTACAACATTTCCATGCCCCTGAACTTTGTTTCATAAACTTTCTCAACTAGCATTTAATTTAGAGGCACTTTTGGTGAGAGGTAATACTTCACCCGTCTGTTATTGTGCTACCCTACTTTACCTCCCTTTCTCTGTCTTATCCTTTCCTCTTCAAATATATAAGTAAGTCCAACACAAACAATCCAAGGACTAACACGAAAATTTGCATGCAAATCGACTGCCACGGCATGCGCTGAGTTGTCTTAAGGCCAACACGAGTAAATGCCAGTTACAAATCGGAGCTGTGGTATTTGAACCTAAGCTAGCCACCAGTGGGGAACATAAGCTCAAAGGAGGAGGGCCGGAAATTCCATTCATGGACAAATATTTAAATTTTGTTTTTAAGGAATATAACAAAAATGCGAGTGAAGCCAGAAAATGTTTGACTAACGATGAGGAATAAATTTAAATAGAGCCTTATTTGTTTAACCCCTCTCATAAAGTGTGGAGGTGTCATTGTGTTAATGTCTCCTGGTCCACAATTACAAGAAATCGCGAGAATAAACTCCTCAATGGCAGTTATCGGTTATACTCGTTTTGGGCTCTTTCAGTATTTAATTGCAATTATTTCAACCACTGGCAACGTTATTCTTGAAACAATTTACGAAAATTAGGTCATGCTAATAGGTCCTCACACTGGATTGTGACCATTGGACTGGATTGGAATACAAGTAGAAAAACCAAAGATTTATTATTAGTTTAATTTAACAACATTCATGACAAGATTATATTAAAAAATCAAACACGAAAATTATATCATGCTAATAGGCTGTAGCACTGGATTGTGTCAAGAAACACAACTTCTCATATTTCACTATTTGAGCTTCAAAGAATTTTATTATATAACAGAGATGCATGCGAGAGTGCAATATTTACAGAGAGCAATTCAAAAGTTTCATTTTACTAATAATTTTCACTTATCACCACAGCAGCCAAATCACTACTTAATTACCCTATCTATCGACAGCCCCTTTCTATACGTGGTATTCAACTTCGACATCATTGTATGCCAGTTTCTAGAATGTTCTTGAGCACAACAGAGATATCTCATGTAGAATATAGTAAAAGAAACGATCATCATCGCGTGGAAGATACTGAGAGATACGATCATCATCATGTAGAAGATAGTGGGAGATACGATCATTGATGACTCTTAATAACATGAAACTTCGCTTGTACTGGCAGCAATGTCAGATTTTTCTTGGAACATTTTTATTTTCAACCATGGAACATATATTTGAAGGTTGACCAAGGTCATTATATTCTTTATATAGAATAACTTCCTTATATGTTAATTATTTATATACATATCTATATCATATTTTACAACTTCAATGTCATTATACTCTTTACAAGTACTTCATTATGTCAATTTTATTATAAAGGCAAGGTTTATACTCCTCCACCTCGTTATATGTTCATTTTTCGAAACACAAGGTCATTATATTCCTTCGGTATATGTTCACTTTTTGAAAGATATTGTCAATATACTCTTTATCTTTTATAACTTCGTTATAGATTCCTTGTTTCAAATATATGTTTTAAGACCGCAGCTCAACTGAAAGGTCTGTATTGTGTTTTCAATGGAGAGGAGTCGTTACTTCATTCACCCTTAACGAGTAAGACGCTCCGCACAGCGTCCCTGGTATCTCTGAAGCACAATGAAAGCGATGAAATCAGAAATACCAGTGGTGGTGTGGGTTTGAAACTTTATATTTCACAATGGAAAAAGTTTGTATATACATTTTCCCAGAAATGTGCTCTTACTCAAAATTGTATTATAAAACTAGTGACTCCATAAATGAGTATATAACTCTTCAACCTATGAATGAAATATTAAAGAAATTGTATCTTCTTCTGGAGTGAATCGGCCTTCAAAGAGTAAATTTCTTGTCTCCTGCCACCAAATTGTAACCATTCAACTTTCGGCTAAAGAGGCAAATTCTGTACCTCAAAGTTGACTAAAGGACAAGGAACCCTTTTTATGGTCTCACCTGTAAATCCACAATATTAAAATAGTAAGTTAATACTCTAACAACTCTTCAATGCACTAAAAAACTTAGTTTACCAAGTTTCGTACTCCAAACTACTCTTTAATACTCTAAAATGAAATAAAGTTTAATACTCCAAACTACTCTTGAATAACCTTTAAAATTAAATACTGAAGGACCAAACTTCAAAGATGATTGAAGAAATCTCGTAATTTATTTGACGTCATTGCTAGATTAAATAAAATAATCCCAAAGTAATAAAACAAATTCGAATCGTAAAGGGAGTGGAAACGCCACTGGCTCAGATAATGAGGCTCACTGATAATGATCAAATGCAGTATGCAACACAAGAGCAAATTTGTTAGCACATAAACCATTGTTGCATGGCATCAGTAAGGATACCACATCATTAAGGATACTACTGCCACACTGCTTCACAGCATTGCATTCAATATATTTGAGAATCCAACGCTTGTGGAGCAGCAGAGTGACTTGACTCTTACGTCGCTTGACGCTGATCTCGTAGCATGTCACAATTAGTTCCAGACCTGTTACGCCTCTTTTACTGGCGTGGAGTGGAACCGAAGTGTTACAGCACACAAGTGCACACCGCCTCAGCAGTGGCAATTCGCAGCGCACATAGTCATGTTACGTATACGCCAGGTCTGCCGACATTTGCGTCCGCTCTTGGGCAAAACACATACAAGACGACACGGCCACAGTGCACACACACAAACAGGCAGTCAGGCACGCACGCAACACACACACACCCATACACATGTCCTGACTGATGTCAATTGACACAGCAGACCAAGCAACAACAAAAACCCCACACAACTAACTCTGGGCAAGTTGACTCGAACCAAACTGTCCGAAGGGGATTGAATCAAAGTTCAGAGCTCAAAGGAAAAAATCAATGTTTATCTCGTAACAGGACACAAAAATAGGAAACAACATTTGCCATTTATATCTGCACCCACTTCCCAGACGGACAGGCAGAAGGAGCAGCGCCTCAACTCGCGCAAATTATTTAGTTATGTAAAATGCATGAGTCAACAGCGAAGGAGAGAACGTACCTTGTGTAAAAAATAATAAATTGAAGGAGGACAGCGAGACTACGGAGGAGCTGCTGGAAGACATGCTTCCACATATTATTTTTACATAAAAGACGTGCGCTTGCAAATTTCAAATTTTCAGGACGATTCACTTTGCTCTTCCTTCTGTGAATGTGCCCGTCGTTTGCATAAACGGGACGACGATTTTTTAGAAGCACCGCGAGACACTTTTAAAGCACTTTTTTAACATTTTACACAAAACTAAATTAATGAAATTGCTTCTATCTCAATTTCATTTTCAGCAATAAACTATTTTTGAACATTACAACAACTTCTTTTAGTAAATATGATTTTATTCTTCCTTTAGCACAACCCTACAACAGTCGAGAGTTCGTTTGCTGTCGTCCGCTTCAATTGACAATTTGCACTCGACTGAGAGTCGCAGCGAGAGGCCAGGCAGGCGAACTTCGTGCACATGTGGAGACGCGAACGCTCTGCACGGCAGTCACTCATGGAGCGGAGGAAGGCAGGGCAGGGCAGGGCAGCTGCCGTGTTGAAAGTGTGTGGTGAGATTCCTGTGTTTACATTTATTTTTGGCGTTCTCTTGCGACTGTGACATTCGCAACAACATTGGCGTGGTTGAAAGCAACCGCCCTGCCACTACCACTCCCACTCCCATTGCCACCCACACCCACAGCACCACCCACTGTCCGCTGATATGTGGTGGAGAACTTTGCAGGACAACGCAACGTGAAACACGCGTGGCCAGTCTCTCATGCCGTCTATAGTATGGTGCCGACGAGCATGTGAATGAGAGTTAGAGACAGAGGGAGAGAAAGAGAGAGTGAGATAGAAAGTGAACGACCGAAAGAAAGAAAGGAAGAGAGAAAAAACCGATATAAAGAAAGAAATGGAGAAAATGAGAAAGAGAGACAAATTAAATAGAGAGAAATTAAGGGGAGATAAATTAAAGACAGCGAGAGAGAGAGAGAGAGGGAGAGAGATAGAGGGAGAGAGAGGAAAAGAGAGATAGGAGAGAGAAAGAGAGTTCCAAGGGGAGAAATCAACAGAGATCAAGAGAAAGAGTATCAGCGACAGAAAGAATGTGTGAGAGTCTGTCAAAAACATAGAGAGAGAAATAAAGGAAGAGAGAAAGAAAGATAGAGAGGGAAAAAGGTAGCGATTAAGAAACAGAGAGAAATGGATACAATGAGATATGAGAGAGATAAATTAAGGGGAGAGAAATTAAAGAGAGAGAGAGGGAGAGAAAGAAATAGAGACAGAAAGAAAGAGGTATAATAGGAGCAAGAGACTTATAAGGGGAGAAATAAACAGAGATACAGAGAAAGAGTGTTAGAGATAGAAAGAGTGTGTGAGAGAGAGAGAGAGTCAGAAACATAGAGAGAAGGAATGCAAGAGAGACAGAAAGAAACATAAATAAAGAGAGAGGGAGAAATTAAAGAGAGATAAATTAAAGAGGAGAGAGAAAGGGATAGAAAGTGAGCAAGAGAAAGATAGAGAGAGAAAGAAAGAAGAGCGAAAGAAACAGAGATAAAGAGAGAAATAGAGAAAATTATTAAGAGAGAAATTAAATGTAGAGATATTAAGGGCACAGAAGGGAGAGAAATTAAAGAGGGAGGGACAGAGAGCTGACGACGGAAAGAAAGAAATAGAGAAATAAATAAAGGAAGAGAGAGAAAGAAACAGAGATAAAGAGAGATAGAGTAAGAGACAAATTACAGGTATAAAAATTAAAGGGGGAAAGGGAGATACAGATGGAAGGAATACAGAAATTAAAAAAGAGAGTAAGAAAGAAACCGAACAAAACTAATAGAGAAACAAATAAATCAGATTTCCGGAATAGAGGACAAAAAGGCGTGTGTGAAGTAGGAAAATTCTTAGTGTAAAGGATAAAAGTGAATACGCAAAATATTGCAACAGTTCAATACGGAATCTTATATTTATATAGAATATCACACAGTTACGAAAATTAGAATAGAGCTAAAAGTTCGGATCGCTGGATTGGTTGACCATCATATACAATAATATTTAAATTATTATTGAATATTTATATTTAATTAAAGTATTATCAATTAAATTATTAATTAAAATATTAATATAGTAGATTATATAATATAAATGAAAATTATATTATTTATTAACTGAAATTGGTCACAATTGGCCAAAATAGAGAGGGATAGAGAGAGAAATAGAAGAGAGAATAAGAGAGGGACAAAACGATAGTGAAGAGAGAAACGGACATAAAAAGAGGGAAAAACGCACAGAGAGAGAACGAGCGAAGGAAAGAGAAAAGTAAATAGAGAGGAAACTGAGAAGTAAACAGAACGAAATAGACGAACAGAAATACAAAGAGAGGCAGAAACTGTGAAATAGAAAGAAAGAAAGAGAAAAAAGAGTGTCACCCAGGAGAAGGCGTTCAGCATAGCACTACCGGGAGATAATAGCAGTAATGGATAATAGTGGCAAATGATTACTCACAGTGTTAGACCTGTTTGAGTGAAATGGACTACATCACAAATCAACTGTCTAGTATAAGCGAAAACGAGACACCAATAGCAGTGCATTTCGTTTGTTCTAGATAAAATGTTGACGCAGTTTTTTTCAGTCAAATTTTATAAATTAATTCAATATTTAGTTTAAATACAAAAGGATCTGAATTTACTTTTTTGAAAATACTTCTGTGCTCTTATGCTCAGGACTAATGACTGAAAGCGAGTTATTTGATTAAGGTGGAGGAAATTATACGAAACCACTGTGTAAATGGAGATATCACACACTATTTGAAATAGGATATCACAGACAATTACACTGTACAACACAAAAAAAAACAAGGTTCCGACAACGCATTCTGGTAGAGGGTACCAAAAAACATTGACTTGTATAGGCGTTTTAAAAGTTTACGTCAGAGTTTTATTTTAGGCGGTTAAAGTAACACCCCTTTAGCACAATAACCCCAAACAGTTGTGATCCCCCTCCTTCAGGTCACTTTCACTACTACAAAAACGTATTTACTGCTGCAATCTATGCTATTGAGGAATCTTTTTGATACGTTCTTAGGGGACTTGTGGGCACAATGCAACTAAATATATTGATCAGTGCATTGCATTGAAACTCCACTGGATGTATCAAGGCACAATGAACCCTCGTTGCAAATTGTTCTTTCAAAATATAGCATGCATTCGGGATTTTCCTTTCCAGAGACTTGTGAACAATTTAGTGTTAATTGTTAATTGCAATTACAGTTCGTCCAACGTCTGCACCAATTGATTCAAATTTCAAATAAGGAAATTGTATCAGATCAATTCAAATTTTAAATAAGGAAATCATCAATCACACAATTTTTCGCGCTTTGTGATTGTTTTTGACCGAGCCTCTTATCAATTCATAAAATTCGGTATAGTAAATAGTTGACTGAATTTGTAGAATCCTGACGAAAAATGAAACCTATGAGGATAAATAATTGCCAGGGATCATGTTCCCGAAGCATTTGCGATGAATACCCCTTACATAGGAACTTTTAGATAATTGTTACGGAAATATCGGCGAATTATTAGAGAAGTTGTTTCAATACAGAAAATTTTCGTTGTCTTTAATCATTTTTCCTGGTATCGTCACATTCACGCCCTCACTCAAGTCAACGACCTGCACTCAAGGGTCAATTACCGCAACGTAACAGGGCGTCACAACCTGTTCACCTAAATATCGATTACTCGAGCGTGGCGCAGAGCACTACAAAATTTCCCATCCACGTTACAGTTCGACGACTTGGTTGCTGGCCGAGGCAGATCTTACTGTATAGATATTTTAGCTAGCCGACCACAGCGGAATAAAACAAGTTGCCGCGAAGCTGCGCGATTTTTTCTGCAGCTGTTAGAAACTGGTTTTCTGGGAACTGGAACACGAGTATCACCCTCGCAGCAAACTTGTGCAGACTTGTTCCCAAAAGTAACCAGTAATGTGCCGGTTTGGAAAGAAACTAGTGAAAAAGGGAACAAGGTACTAACTAGTAATGGACTAGTGAAAAAGGAACTACCGATTTAGGTACCAGCAAATAGTTTGAAAGGGACGTCTAAAGGTCCTGTGGCAGCATGAACGATTATTTTTCCCTTTTGGATAATTCTCATTCGTATTATTTAAAAGAATGTTTCAGATATACAAAAAATAGAAAGTGTCCATACAAGAGTAATATACCTGTAAACTGTAAAATGGGTGCTTGGTGCCCTCCTCCTTCTTCGGCGGTTCTCCGGCCTACCACACTAATTTACCTACAGTAATTGGTCAGGTATTAATGTTTTTTGTGGACAATTATCCAAATGATGATCAAGAGAAATAATAAATTTATTTATATACGAGTACACATATATATCCCCCTCATAATTTATTGTATAACAAAATTACTTTTTTTTAATACTGAAAACCAGAAAAAACCCTCACTAACTGGGTTATCAAGGACCTAGGTACAATAACTAAGTGCATATTATTCAGAAATTAGTCTGGATTATACCAGATAGAAACTAGTTGAATCGTTATGTATAATGGTGTCAGTTAACAACTTAATTCTTAGAAATTAAAACAGGCTCGATAGGAATGAAAGAAATTGAGGAACGTAGCAAGAAAATGGAACATACTTGTTTATGTAGAGCAACATTCCCTTGAACAGATGGACGAATCACTAATTTGCGACATATTTGTCAATTGAAATAAAATC